>CM041209.1:715-2994981 GCA_023065735.1 Coffea humblotiana | reverse complement strand
GTTTAGAAATTGCATTCAGCACCCCTGAACAGGAACAATTCGTTGCAGAAACCTCCCCTGAGGCTTGATGTCCCATTAAAAAATTATTTGTAGAAGTGAGATAAGAAATTTCTTCCAATTTTGCCCTCATCTTGCTTGACAATTAGTATTAATAAGGGAGGGGCATAGGCATTAAGGATCAAGCAAGTTCAAGGGGTATAAATGCAACATATTTTTCATTCCAATATCTAGCTTGGTTTAATGAGTGTTTCGGAATTAAATGCAATTAAATTTCAAATTTACCCCTGATATAACAATTCTTATAAAACAAAAGAATTACACATACGACAAATTAACATCTCCATAATTGTAACTACAATAGTTATTAACTTTTTTGATAAAATATAAGAAAATCATAAACCATAACAAAAATTAATACAAGAAAATAAATATAGTGGCTGTATTAATAAGGAGTAAATTCCCAAAAAAGAGAGTTTTTAAACTAACTTTCTAAAGGGTGGTGATTTTTAAGTCTCTTCCCAAAGGGTGAAAAACGCATCGAAGGAATGCGTTCTTCCAAATAAAAATGCAACTTTTGAATACGTTATTTTAATTTTCATAAATTTGTTTAAATATGAAAAATTGGTTAAATAACGCATAACATACCAGCTCTTTATGGGAAACTGGCAGGTTTTGTAGTATGTTTTATACCAGCTCTTTATGGAAAACATACCAACTCTTTATGGGAAAAATTGGTTAAATAGCGCCCAAAGGAAAACTAGTATGTTTTGTATTTAACATAAATTAAATATGTGAAAGTTAAAAAAAAATTGCTCATAATTAGTTAAGCAGTTAATTAGTTTATTAGTTTAACATGCAAATAGTTTGTTAGTTTCGGACAGACAACAGCTTTAGTTAATTAGTTAATTAGTTAATTAGATAAACAGAAATTAGTTAATTAGATAATTAGTTATTAGTTAATTAGTTAATTAGTTTAACTATGCAAATAGTTTGATTAGTTAATTAGATAATTAGTTAATTAGTTAATTAGATAAATAGAAATTAGTTAATTAGTTAATTAGTTAATAGTTAATTAGTTAATTAATTTAATTGTGCAGAAATAGTTTTATATTTAATGCGCTATTTAACCAATTTCGTTGGCCTGTGGAGCTAATTAACCAATTAGCGCATTAACTAATTAGTTAATTAGTTAATTAGATTAAAAAGTTAGTTAATTAGTTGATTAATTAATTAGATAATTAGTTAGTTAATTAGTTAATTAATTAATTAGATAATTAGTTAGTTAATTAGTTAATTAATTAATTAGATAATTAGTTAGTTAATTAGTTTAACATGCAAATAGTTTGTTAGTTTCGGACAGACAACAGCTTTAGTTAATTAGTTAATTAGATAAACAGAAATTAGTTAATTAGTTAATTAATTAATTAGATTTAGTTTTAGTTACTATGTAGATATAGTTTGATTAGTTAATTAGATAATTACATAAATAGAAATTAGTTAATTAGACAATTAGTTAGTTAATTAGTTAAGTTAAGTTAATTAGTTTATTAGTTTATCCAATTAAGTAATTAATTAGATTATTAGTTATTTAGTTATTTAGTTAATTAGTTAATTAGTTAAACTAATTTAGTGTAATTTTTATTAACAAACGTTTTGTTGGGTTTGATGAAAGTACTCATCACATTCATTTGGTAAAATTAAATCATGTTGGGGGTACTTTAGTAAATTGACCCACTTTTGCCTATTAAATTGCCTCCAACTTTTTTTAGGGGAGGTCAGTGCTATTTCAAAATTAATAGGGGAGGTCAATGCTATTACTATAAAAGTCAGGGGAGGTTTCTGCAATTATCCCTTAATACTAATTAATAGTGGAGTAGCCAAGTACCTTTACGGAGCAAGTGGCTGCCTAATTCATGAAGGCTAACCCAGGGGCCACTTGGGCACCCTAAATTGCACTCAATGATGCAAAATTAAGGCAGAAAGAAAGGAAATCAAGCAAATTTGGATGGTAGAGGATGATAATTAGGGTGACCTCATGGGTTCCAGATACCTGAAACACTTCTTTTGTTTATGGCCAAGCAAAAAGCAAAAAGGTCAACTGCTGGTAGAGTAATAAGCTAAATGCTCTATGCTTAATTACACATGTATATCGTTTCCACAGTATCCTAAATCGGCAAATTCTTTGTCACAATGTGTGCTAAATTCTCCATGCTTAATTAGACATGTATATCATTTTCCATAATATGCCACAGTAACAAATCCTTTGTCACAGTGTATGCTAAATGCTTGATGCTTAGACACGTGTATCATTTCCATAACATCCTGAATCGGCAAATCCTTTGTGACAATATTCTCTTGAATAAATTTAAATTAATTGTTATGCATCTGAAACTGGTAATGTATATACTATCAATACGTAGAAGATAATCTATTTTTTGTTTGTTATAAATATAGTTCTCTCTAGCTATGCGTAAGACTTCGAACAAGCTTTTTTATTTGGGGCAAACCCCAAAAGGATTATTTCTTCAAGAAATATAGAAAGATAAAAAGTCAGTCCCCTTTGTGCTCACCGTGCAACGTCTCCCCATGGAGTGGGTTGTCAAGGAAGTTTTCAATTTGAGCTTCGAGCGCATACCCAATCCTAAAGTTAGGTAGTAGAAATTTGACACGAGATCGACAATCAGTTCCAATCTACTCTTCATAAATTTGCATATTCTTGGATAAAAATATAAAATGTGAAATCAATAGCGGACATATCCAGCATCACAGGACTAAAGTAGGCCCTTTCTTGCATGAGATGGCGATGGATGAGGAACTTGTTAGAAAAAAAAAAATTTTCAACTACAACTATAGAAAATGGCTTTGAAGTGAAGATTCTACTACCGGATTTTAGACAATTCCCTCAAAAAATAACAAAGCCAACTAGAATTTCTACACAGTAGTATGAAGAAATTCTCCCAAAAATGGTTCAGAGAATTATTGTTGATAAGAAGTAGAAGAATATGTAAATCTAGAAGTAAAAAGTGAGTTTTCTTAATATTTGAATATCCTTATTTATAATGTTCAGACATCCCAAAAGAAATGACATATCTTTCGAAAACATATTTTTTTCTCGAATAGGCACCTTTAAATAAATAGACACAATTTAAATGACTAGAGTACTAGACACTTCCTTAAAAGTTGTACTAGTTTACGTTAGACTCAACTCTTAGAACATGCCAAACATCATGACACTTGAATTGGTGTGCAAACCTTTTCATTCTCCTCTAACTTCCGATGAAGAGTCATCACTAACTATATCCAACAGAACTACGGTGACCAATGGTAAAACGAAATTCATTGTCAAAAAGAAAAACAAAATAAAATACGTCAGGAAAATATCCGCTCTAATTAATTAACTGGAAGACATTAAAATTTGAACTTGCTGGTGATGTTGCAAACAACTTAACATAAAATTTTACCAAGACAAAATATGCAACCTTGGCTTAATTAGTAGGAATTAAAACTTGAAACGCCCGCAGCGAGCTAGCTACATATTGACATCCTACATATTGCCCTCAAAAGAAGGCAAATATGACCCAATGATTTCCCATATATAGTAGCGCTTAGTCGCCAGAACTTTTGGTAAGGAACCTGTAGTACTTAACTAACAAATAAATAAATAAAGGGGGATAGAGAGAGACAGAGAGTCGTTATAAAATGCCAAAAAGGAAATATTATGGTTTTCCATCATGAGTACTGATTACTAATTATGGTTTGTGGAAATTGGTCTTGAAAACTTCTTTTCTCTCTTTACAGTATCTAATTTACAAACATCAAATTATAAGGGGTGAACAAAAAGATCATCTGAACTTGATAGGTATATAGGATGTATGCAATAATTTCAACGTCATAGAAACTAAGATTCCTCCCGTATCAACCACAATGTACACAGCTGATCACAAACAAAAGCACTGCAATCACATCATCTTCGCATTCTTACCGCTCCTGCTCAATGCTACCAATTTTCATGCTAACAACACGACATCGTACGATTGCTTGCTTAATAACTTAACGCATTAATTATCTAGTTTTAAGCTAAGCCATGACGCCTTGCCTGATCATCATCGGCTAGCTGTGGAGGGAAGCATAACTATTAATCAAAGCCAAGGCGTTACTAGTCACGTGTGCAACGTTCACTATTTGATTCCTCACAGCGATTTTAGTGTTGCCATTCATGGCTTTTCCGGCAAATCCGTCCATGCACGTATCCTCATCTGTCAAGGCAGCGCTAACCCACGTTTGTATATCATTCACGGTGAGGGCAAAGTTGGGGCCTCTGAGCTGCGGCATCTCTCCCATTGAATTTTTCAGCTCATCCACCGAGTCACCTAATTCCTCCACACAATCACGCATTGCCCCGACTTCTCGGGGTGTCATGCCGTGACTTTGGGACAGCTTTACCATCATTGAAGAGGTTGATTTTGCGGTGTCAAAGCTGACGGAGAGAGCCGCGTGAGCTAAAGTTCAGGGTCGGATCGAATTAGTTGCCTGATTTGAGAGAGAGGCATAGCAGAGTGCAGGATAAGTCGTCGTGCTGCAGGATGTTCTGATGAATTCGGTGTTAGTAGTGACTCCAGACAAAGCTCTGGCTGCTGAGGCGGTGGTAGAGAAGCGAGTGAGGCTGAGGAAAATGAGAAGAATTCCGACCAAATGATTAGAATTAGAAGAGCAGCCTTCCATAGTTCTATTTCACTGTATCTCTGTGTTTTTCTTTCTATGGATTGGCTTGCTTAGTGAATGGTGATGAAAGAAGGAAGCGAAGGGCTCTCAATTTATAGGGAAACACGGCGCAAAATGGAACTGTTGTGGTATAATATAAGGGTGCTATTGTGGCTACCCACACTCTCGTCGGACCACTTGGGATCCTCGGTGACATATTCTCTATGCCAATCCAATGTCACCTCTAATATTGCGCCAAGTATCCTATTATTATTAAACCAAAATCAATTTGAATTATTAGAAAATTAAAATGCAAATAATAACAGGATACTTGGCGCAATATTAGAGGTGACATTGGATTGGCATAGAGAATATGTCACCGAGGATCCCAAGTGTCGTCTGACACCCTAATCTAATACTCGTATAACACGCTTTACTGTGCTCGCGTGACATATATCTGCCGATTAATATTTACAAAAAAAAAAAAAAAACAACAACAACAAACAGCTCCTTTTCTCTTCCTATTCCACCACGTTTCTTTTCCCTCATTGCTTCCAAATCATTCTCGTTAAAAATAAAAATTCTGAAAACTTGGCGTTATTGTGATTGGATAGGACCAGAAATTTGAGATTAGAAAAGAAATCTCGCGCTTTTAGTTTTACTTTTTTGTGCAACTTTATGCCAAAGCTTTTTGTGCCTACTAGATGTTAGATAGAATGTCTAAACCAAAGCTTCTTGTGCAACGGTTTTAGTGCAGTGATATGCTATGAAGCTTGTCAATTCCCCTACAAATGATGCGATGTACAATTTCTCCCCACCATTATTATTATCAATCAATTTATCATCTCCTCGCCATTATTATGATGATGGACTTGACGGCCAGTGGCTACTTCTCTACTTCTTGGCAAAAGTTCTGTTTGCGAGATATTCATGCCTGGAGGAGGAGGAGGAAATAGGAATAACGAAAATATCTGAGGAGCTATCGCATTGGGCCATTGGATGGCGGCTGTGTCATCCTGAAGATTAAAGTTATTTGTAGGGTCTAACCATAAGAGTAGAACAACTTTTCCTTAAAAGCAAAAGCAACCAGCGTAACAAATGGTAAACTACTTAAAAAGAGTCCTTAAACTATTTTAATAATTAATTTTTGATCCCTCATCTATTTCAAATCTTAAATTAGTTCCTCAATAACAAAAAGTATTAAATTTCGATCTTTCAATCCATTTTTGCCATTAAATTCGTCAAATTTTGCACTTATATCCATATGTTTTAATGGTAGATATAAATTGACGGATCAGTATTTGACTATTTGTATTGTTGAGAGAGGGTAATTTGAGACTTAATTAGATGAAGAGTCTATAGTTGATGACTAAAATAGTTTAGGAGCTCGTAAGCAGTTTATCCTATAACAAAATACTCTTAACAATTACTATAATTAGTAAAAAGAAAAAGTCAAAATCAGTTTTCCTTTTCCTTTTCCTTTTTTGGCAAGTCAAGATGAGTCAATTGTTATCACCCAATAAATAGGAGACAAAAGCAAAATGAGCCACGGCGCAATGGATAAGATTTTTTTTTTTTTTTTTTTTTTGGAGCTAAGCGCCACTTGTGGGCAACTTAATTGGATGCATGTACTGGGCATAAAGTTCCAAAATGTATGGGCGCCATGTGTGATAGCAACACATGTGCACCCAATTGGGCCTATGGCTGGTTTTAGATATGGCCTATGGGCTATTGCTATCATCAACTGGCTGGCAAGACAGGTGCACCCAAAATTTCATTTCCTCATTTCATTTTAGTAGAACCAACTTGACCGCTTGACTCCCCCACGTGTCCAAACACCAGACTCTAATGGATAAATTTTCATATTCATTCGGCAGAAATTTGGATAGACCTAATTTGTGTAGATTATATTGTTTAAATTTTGTCACATCATTAATTATTGAGAAATTGATAAAATGACGTGATAAAATTTGGTTCACATTAGCTACACAGATCGGATCTATCCAGGTGTTTGTATTTATTCCTAGTATCCCAAGGGTAAACCCAAGTGCTATTATAGAATACGCGCCTGCCCAAGTCATGGAGGCTAGCAGCCTAGCACAGCGGCCCCCCGCGGCTTGGCCGTCCAAACACACGCACTCAATAATGCAAAAGGGCAAATTATCAAAAAAAAGAATAATTATAATAATGCAAAAGGGCAAGAAAAGAGAGAGAGAGAGAGCAAGGAAAAGTTGGATTTGCTTGCATGCGCTTTTTTGAGAATATATTATTATTTTATATCCCCTTTTTTGCCCTTTTCTTATAATATTGTACCACTTATTGCTCCTCAAGCCGACATGCGTTCTAAGCCTATTTTTGCCTGAATTTTGATAGTACTTGGGAAAGTGGGGCGGGGCGTACAAATACAAGGTTCTTTGAAACTTGTGGTACTTATTTTTTATCATAGCTATGCGCTTCTTATTATCATTTTATTACAGTCAATCTATTACACAATTAACAGTTCATTTATTGAAAGCACATTTCGATACATTCTCACAAAAGCCATGCACGGAGATTAAGAAGGGGGATGCAATGCATGATGTGAGCAACCATAATGCATCCCTTTTTCTCTTCCAAAAAAAAAAAAAAGAAAAGATAGAGTTGTTTGAATATAATTAATTAGCGGGCCGAACAGTATAATTATAATGATGGCGGCCGTGCACGTAATTATAATTAGAATATTAAACACGATAGACGCTAAAATCAATTATAAGGAGGGGACCTACAAATATCTAGGATCCAAAACAAGACCAGTTTAGTTTGGTTGAAGCTGCTCTAATTGGGACCAGATGCAAAGCAACTTGGAAGTAGCTTCTACATTGGGCCCTTTACGTACCACTCACTGTTGAAGCAGCTCAATGTAACGTGGTGAGAACATGGGGAACTCCCTATTTTGTTGTCGATTGACACTTACCTATCTTACGTCAGTATCCTTGTTCCTACTCTAACTTATACTAGGGGAGGATTCAACTGAACATAAAAGAACTGACGGGACTGAATCACTTTAAGCCACTTAAACTGAAAGTCACGTGTCGTGACAAGTGATAGAAAGTAAGATTTGAACCCTTGATCTCCTGTCCCAACGAGCCTTTAAGTCTATGATTAAGCGAGGAAGTCTCCATCACACGTATCCACCTTGTGGGGAGGGAGGAACAGCCTTTCGAAGGCATATTATTGTTATTCTTTAAAATAAAAAATAGAGAGAGAGAGAAAGTGTGAATGGGAATTCTGGCGTTGAATGGTCTGTAGGACCCTACCCTACGCCAACCGTTTCAATTAGATTTAGATGCATATAAAGTACTATAAGAAAATAAATATCTCACTTGCCTGCATTATTGGCTTAATTCGTATCAACAGCCATCTATTGTGCCATTGATGATCAGTTGTTGGTTGATCTTGACCACCCTCGCGGAACTACTTTTTCAAGAAAATATCAACAAATTCAGAAACCCCAACCATTACGACCGCTGCTATTCCTCCTGTTTTTTTTTTCCCCTAATCCTTGGAATGGTAATCTGAACTGGGATTAATTAACTTTCCTTAGATAAATGAACTTGCCTGTTTTGATTGTCTGTCGACTAATAGAGTAATAGTCAGCCAGCCTTCAACAAGTTCGGAAAGGACAAAAGAAACGGAAAGGTAATCTAACGCCAACTTTCCTAAAAAGTAAATCAAATTACTAGCTAGCAGTTTGATTGACTTTTGACTATACCACGTCGGCAGATTTCACCCACATTCTGGCCTGGGGGGACAAAGCAAACAAATAAGTAATTATATATATCCTCCTTTTGCTCTTTCTTGGCTCGCCTGGAACCTGTTGCTCAATAAGAAATTTTGGAATCTTCCTTTTCATAGCTTTATTGTGGCAGTGTCTATCTTTTGAGTTTGGTAAGCTTGATAGGGAAGTGATAATTGTTTGATAGAGTAAAGTTAAATTGGGAAATGTCTAAATACAAAGGGAAAAAAATTATAAGTATGTACATTAAAATGATAAATTTGATGTAAATTAGAGTCTATTGATAGGAAAATTCTTCTTCCTTTTTTTTTTGGTAACACGCAAGCAATTTTGACAAGCTTTGTGTTGACTTTTTTCTTTTTAATATTCAAGAAATTAAAATTTTTAGTATTTTTAAAAAAATTTGTCTTCGTTGCAATTTCAACCCAAACTCAGGCTCGGGGATGAATTTTCTCTTTTTTTTTTTCCCACATCTACAATAATAAATTTAAAAAACATACAAATTCAAATACCACCCGAAAACAAAATAAAAAAAAACCGGCCTTTCGTACACTACTCACCGCCACCACCCACCGCTTCCGCCGCCACCACCAACAAATCGCCTTTAGTCCAGCAAGCATTCGCCGCAGCCACGTTCCAACGGGAATCCGCAGCGAATCATGTGAGGCCTTGGGCCTTTGCACGAACCTTCGAGATGTAGACTTTTTATTTTTTAAATCGACCCGGGCTTAGCCCCTGGGTCCCTTGCTTAAAGTTGGCTCCGTTACACAAAAAATACTTCATAAGCCCAATATCATGATGTATTCAGGAATTTTGGAACTAGTTCTCATTATTTAAGTTGTAGAGTGACATAATAATTATTATGTTGGAATTAATTCCATGCTTTTGAGGGTTAAGTAGTATCATCAATTGAATTGTTGTTATATCATATAAATTTATAAAGTGTTCTACTCTATATGACAAAATTCCTACTACTAATAAGATGTAGTAATACAATCGACAAATAATACGAATGACAATTCAAGGATCAAATTCACAAGAGAAATGGATCGGAGGCAAACCCCGAAGACTCCTGAAATGATCAAATTCCAGCGAAGGAAGTAAACTAAGATTGCGTGCCAAGATCACATACGCCTCAGTTGCAAATCAATCTCCTTTCCATTATTCCGTAATCAATGGATAAAAATTAAGCATCGAATTTAGAATACAGAAATTTGCATGTGACTGTGAATTCCGCTGCCAGCAGTTTGTCGACGAAATGGCGTGGTATCACAATTCACATACTCACAGATCAATATATGCAAGCAACTTTCCCCAACCCCTGCTTTTGCCCCCCCTCGGCTACTCTGAAAACTTTCAACACATTCACATTCGATTAAACATTAAACCCACCTGATAGCTATCTATATATATATATATATAGTAGTAGTAGACTAGTAGTAGTATTTCTCATCATCGATCCCTGCTCAAATGTGTAAACTGACATAAACGGTAAGTCAAAAAGGAATGGAAAATGGAGAAGAATTACTACCTCGGCAAAAGTTCTTGTGCACTTTTCTCACACTTGTTTCCTCCATTTCCTTGGCACAACCAACTTCAGCTGCCACAACCCCATCAGCCTACACAAAACTTCGTGAAAACCAGATGCAGCGCCACGACCTATCCAGCAGTTTGCATCAGACCCTTTATCCCTACGCCTCTTACGTCCAAACCAACCCCTTAAAGCTCTGTAAGACGGCCCTCAGGGTAGCCATACAAGGCGCCCGGCAACACAACCGCCACAGTTTCAAAGCTGGCCTCTCGGAAAGGTTACTATTCGCGCATGGAAGCCGCAGCCCTCAAAGACTGCATGTATGATGTGAAAGATGCGATTTCTGAGCTCAAGCAAGCTCTTAGTGCAATGACACGTCTTGGAGGTGCCGACCGGCAGTTCCAATGGGCTAATGCCAAGACTTGGGGTAGCGCTGCCATAACGGATCTGGAGTCATGCCTGGATGGATTTACTGGGAGAAAAATTAGTCCTGCCCTCAGGGCAAATATCAAAAGTTTCGTATTACCTCCACAAAGGCTTATAAGCAATGCTCTATACCTAATCAACCATCTTTACCAGCAGTAATTGAATTGCTTTTGTCTGTCGCAGTAAATTGTTTGTCTGGAATTAATTTCTGGATGGCTTTCACTTTTCACACCACTCTGCACTTCATTTTGGCAGCACTAACAGCACTATCAACATGCACGCGACAATTGTAATTTATGAAATTCCATAGGCATGATGGCATTATAAATAATAACAGTGCAGCTTATGCGCCATTTTTTTTCCAAGTACGAGTGATTCAATCGTACACTTCTCAGGATTCTTTTTTGCTGCTTTATTATCTAGTCTAGTGCAAAATCTGCAATACATATGGCTGATCGAGCGTGCGGCCAACATTGGGGGTTCTGTATCCTATAATTGGTTCTCCATGGAAATATAAACAACAATTGAAATTTATTAAGAGAAACATTTTCAATTTCAAGCTGGTAGAGAAACACTTTCAATTGCAAGCTGGTAGAACCAGATCAGGGTAAAAAAACGTGTCCGTATCCCAGAATTTCGTTTCTTCTCTTATTATATCTTTTTCTGTCTTTTTGTTTTTTAATTTATCTTTTGGCTAGAAAGGATCAATTTTGAGAGGTCTTTCAAAATACTAATTACGCTGTAAAGCATAGTGATGGGTGAATGTTTGGCTCCCAACTGGTAGACTAGGGAATTTTGTCTAGTGGATAGGTTTTTGCCCATTGCCGATATGTACATTTCCCAAAAAAGTGCTATGGTTAGGAATACTAGCCAACTTACAGAACCCAAATTACAAATTTCTAAGTTGGGAAGCTTAAATGTCCAAGACTACAATCTTGTTTATTCAAAAAAAAAAAGACTACAATCTTGTTGGCCGTGGAAGCGCTGTTTACTAAATCCCTAACTTGCTGCAAGACCGGGTGTCGACGACTTACCAACGACTTGTAGCAAGCTTCCTCTTGATTTGTGGCTAAATCCAATATAAAGTCTGCACATTTTTCTTATGCCATCATCCCTCGTGCGAAACTTTTAATTGCTGGAGAGTTTCTACGCTGTCACTCATCTTACCCACGCAGTCCAACGATGCAATTTGCTGTTCTGGCCTCCAACCCCCTGACCCGCTACTTTTGTCATGAAGTTCCTGGCCTTGGACAAGGACTTTGACAGGACTTTTCGGTACCATTCCAGCGAATCAAATTAATGCAGGAATCAACATCGTGGGTTTTCTTGCAAAAGGCCTCTAGATTCCCTTCTGCAGCATCTGGGGAAGTTGCAGCTGGGGCAGCTGCCACCGCGACATATGTTGCGGAAAGGAACAGGGAATAGTGATCATAAAAGGGCGCCGCCTCTGGCCATGTATAATAGTAATTCCCTTATGAATATGATGGCACTTTCAATAATAATAATTTTGTTCAAAATTTTTGCAGAAGAGGAGGATGGCTAGGAAATGTAACGCCTTGTTTGGATTGCCGTTTTTCGCCGAAAAAATTACGTCGTTTCGTGATTACATTTTCCTATTATCTTTTATCCTCGTCTACATCAAATCGTTATAATAATTTTCTCATAAAAAATGACGAAAAATACAATCCAAACGGGCCTGTGTTATTACTACTATTGTTCAAGGGTTGAAAGAAGAATATTTGGGCCCTACCATCCCCCATCGTAAGTGTCAAAGCAAGCCACTGGAAAATTGGAAATCTTCATAGGATCAAAATTAGACCAAAATGACAAATTCTGCGTCCTCCAGCTCTTTTCCAATTTTCCATTCCACCTCGGAATGAAGATGCTGGTCACCGCCCATCGATGCATGCTAGAGTGGTCCTCATTTGTCAATTGGCGGTGTCAAAAAATAAAAAGAAAAAGGCATTAAATTTACTTATTAGAAGGGATGTTTTAGATCGACCTCATTAACTTTTACAGTATTTCATTGGTCTGGGGCCCATAATTAAAAATCAAATGGATGCTGACCAGTCAAGCAATTTCCTTTTTGAAAATGATTTCCAAAATTTTTTTAAAAAATAAAAACAAAAAAATCAAGACAAGTAAAAGCATTAGCTAGTCGCCAGTCAAATTAAACACGAGAAAAAGGACGCACGGCTCATCGCATTGCCTATAATAATTAAACAAGACCAAAACAAAAAAAACTTTTGAGTAATTTCTTAGTACTACTACTATACATTCAAAGTTGAAAACTCAAAAGTAAAGCTAACAGACACACAAGCGCTGGCTGAGGCTGAGATCAGAGGAAACAAATTAAACCTGAGACCTTCGCATGCCGAGTGATTTACTGCTTTCTAGTAGTTTCCACCAGCCATTTGGTTGATCAATGCCAAGGCATTGCTGGTCACCTGCGCAACATTGGTCATTCTTGTTTTAATGGAAGACTTAACCCTTCCATTCAAGGTCCGGCCCGCAAACCCATCCGCACAGGTGCTGTCGTCAGTGAGCGCAGCACTCACCCAAGTCTGTGCGTTGCTGATGTGCCAGAATAGCTCCGGCCCCCGGGACCTACCCAAGTTCTTGATCTCCTGGACGGAGTTGCTGAGCCGGTCCACGCTGTCGGCCATCTGTTCTAAGCAGTCCCTCAGAGCTGCATACTCTCTGCCTTTCAGCCCTCTGAATTTGGAGAGCTTAGCCACGAATACTCTAGTGGACTGAGCCCTGTCCAGGCTCACGGACAGAGCCGTTTGGGCCAACTGGTTCGGGCTCCTCTGAATGGTCGCGGCGAAAGTCGAAAGGGATTCGACACACAGAGATGGATAGGTAGTGGTTCTGCATTTGGCCCGGATGAAGCTGGTGGCTGCGGCCGCGGCATCTGACTTGGCCGGAATCCACGAGAGGGACAGACTCAAAATTAGTAAAGGCAGTACTGGGTAAGCCATCTCCTGCGCCCTTAGAGAGCGGATGGATATGTATGTGAAAAGAAGCGAGGGTTGGGTGGGGTGAAGACCGAAGGAGTATAGGATCTATTCGCAGCATCATTGAAGGCAATCTATGTCTCTATATATAATAGGAAAATGAATGTGGGGAAGAGTTAAAGACTCGAATGGTATGTCACGTGTAAATTGGGGCCCTGGCCCTGAGTATGTGAACTCCAGTTTCCAACTTCTAACGTGCGCCGGGTGTTTGATTTCATATTAGGTTTGGCCTATTTGCAATTAGGCATCATAAATCATAAATTAATACTGCAGTAGTACTATTTATTATACTAGTACTATCTACGGCGGGAAAAAGTACTCCGCCAATCAAGCACAAAATCAAGGAAAAGCGGCAGAGTAGCAGGAGATGAGATATGTGGGCCCGCGATATTGCGGTGGGAATGTACTGCTATTCAAAATTTTTAATGTATTTGTGCTTTCACTGCTTTGACGTTTTGCTACCGACGTTGACTAAAACCAACCAACCAACCAGCTCACTCTTGTTTGCTTCCTACAGTTTTGATTTATGGCGCAGCTCAGTGCTGCCCCACGCCAGCGTACCCTATGACTCCTATGTTGCAGTCCCCACGCCAGCTTTGTCTGTCTCCATTTGACAAGCACCCAAAAAAAAAGGGATAATTGCAGAAACCTCCCCTGAGGTTTCTGACACTTGCACTGACCTCCCCTGAGGTTTCTGACACTTGCACTGACCTCCCCTCTAGGTTTAGAAATTGCATTTAGCACCCCTGAACAGGAACAATTCATTGCAGAAACCTCCCCTGAGGCTTGATGTCCCATTAAAAAATTATTTGTAGAAGTGAGATAAGAAATTTCTTCCAATTTTGCCCTTATCTTGCTTGACAATTAGTATTAACAAGGGAGGGGCATAAGCATTAAGGATCAAGCAAGTTCAGGGGGTATAAATGCAACATATTTTTCATTCCAATATCTAGCTTGGTTTGATGAGTGTTTCGCAATTAAATGCAATTAAATTTCAAAATTACCCCTGATATAACAATTCTTATAAAACAAAAGAATTACACATACGACAAATTAACATTTCCATAATTGTAACTACAATAGTTATTAACTTTTTTGATAAAATATAAGAAAATCATAAACCATAACAAAAATTAATACAAGAAATAAATATAGTGGCTGTATTAATAAGGAGTAAATTCCCAAAAGAGAGAGTTTTTAAACTAACTTTCTAAAGGGTGGCAATTTTTGAGTCTCTTCCCAAATGGTGAAAAACGCATCGAAGGAATGCGTTCTTCCAAATAAAAATGCAACTTTCAAATATATTATTTTAATTTTCATAAATTTGTTTAAATATGAAAAATTGGTTAAATAACACATAACATACCAGCTCTTTATAGGAAACTGGCAAGTTTTGTAGTATGTTTTATACCAGTTCTTTATGGGAAATTTTGGTTAAATAGCGCCCAAAGGAAAACTAGTATGTTTTGTATTTAACATAAATTAAATATGTGAAAGTTTAAAAAAAAATTTGCCCATAACTAGTTAAGCAGTTAACTAGTTTATTAGTTTAACATGCAAATAGTTTGTTAGTTTCAGACAGACAACAGCTTTAGTTAATTAGTTAATTAGATAATTAGATAAACAGAAATTAGTTGATTAGTTAATTAGATAATTAGTTAATAGTTAATTAGATAATTAGTTAATTAGTTTAACTATGCAGAAATAGTTTGATTAGTTAATTAGTTAATTAGATAAATAGAAATTAGTTATTATTTAATTAAATAATTAGTTAATTAGTTAATTAATTTAACTATGCAGAAATAGTTTTATATTTAATGCGCTATTTAACCAATTTCGTTGGCCTATGGAGCTAATTAACCAATTAGCGCATTAACTAATTAGTTAGTTAATTAGATAACAAAAAATAATTAATTAATTAGATAATTAGTTAGTTAATTATTTAATTAGATAATTAGTTAGTTAATTAGTTAAGCAGTTAATTAGTTTAACATGCAAATAGTTTGTTAGTTTCGGATAGATAATAGCTTTAGTTCATTAGTTAATTAGATAAATAGAAATTAGTTAATTAGTTAATTAGATAATTAGTTAATTAGTTAATTAGTTTAACTATGCAGATATAGTTTGATTAGTTAATTAGATAATTACATAAATAGAAATTAGTTAATTAGTTAATTAGATAATTAGTTAGTTAATTATTTAAGCAATTAATTAGTTTATTAGTTTATCTAATTAAGTAATTAATTAGATTATTAGTTATTTAGTTAATTAGTTAACTAGTTAAACTATGCAGAATAGTTAATTTAGTGTAATTTTTATTAACAAACGTTTTGTTGGGGTTTGATGAAAGTACTCATCACATTCATTGGTAAAATTAAATCATGTTGGGGGTACTTTAGTAAATTGACCCCTTTTTGCTTGTTAAATTGCCTCTAACTTTTTTAGGGGAGGTCATTGCTATTTCAAAATTGATAGTGGAGGTCAATGCTATTACTATAAAAGTCAGGGGAGGTTTTTGCAATTACCCCAAAAAAAATCAGAGAGAGAGAGAAATTTTAGTCATGTCGTCACTTTCGTGGCTTTGGTAATGAAACAAATTGTCTGAGTTAGAATGGATTCCTAATGATACTCAACGTGCGAAAACGAGACTCAACATACGAACGTAAAAGAAACTTAAAAAAAAATAAAAATGACCCGCCTCTTCGTTTTTAATAATTTTCATGCTTTAGTCAATCGTAAAAACATGTCATGATTTCCAGTCAATTTTTATAATTAAGCTAGCAAAATTGAGAATATATGTTATCAGTATGGTATTCAGACGTGAAAAATGAGCCTTTCTTTCTACATGAAGGGCTTACCCATCCTCGAATACCGACGTTGGTAACCGGTGGCATATGGATGATGCA
The DNA here is from genome assembly GCA_023065735.1 of Coffea humblotiana. Taxonomy (NCBI): domain Eukaryota; kingdom Viridiplantae; phylum Streptophyta; class Magnoliopsida; order Gentianales; family Rubiaceae; genus Coffea; species Coffea humblotiana. Next base: position 2,978,625 of record CM041209.1, on the reverse strand, counting down.
TTTGAGATGCTATGCCAGACCAGACATGTGATTTGTGAATGTAATGTTTGTGGTCTTCTGTGGATGCAATGTTTGTGGCCTTTGTTCCGTGTAGATAATAAATTAAAGAGAGTGTTTGGACAGTGAAATTATCCCAAATAATTTATTTCACTTACATTATAAATATATTTTTATTTTCCAATCACTTTTTTATATCACATACATCACATTATAAAAAATATTACAGTAATTATTTCAAATAAAACTCTATCTAAACGAGATGTGAAACCATTTTTGTTACTGCTACCACTTGGTACGTCTTATGGTTCACCATGACCAAGAAACTCCCTTCCGAAGCGGCAAAATTATTAGCGCACCATAATCGCAGAAAAACTACTCCCAACTTTATATACTTTGGTGGGACGATGCAGCTTACTTTTGACTTTTGCTTTTGTAAAGCGGCAAAATAAAATAAAGCAGTTGGATAAACACAGGCATCAACTCCAAGTCTTCCAAAAGCACCCCGTCCGAGAGTAACGTTTTCAAACCAGATTTGGAGGAGGAGTCTACTCTTTCTAGCTTGTTTTTCTTTGACTGATTTCAACTCAAAGCCACGTACTAGCTTTGGAATTAATAGGTGTTGGCATGATTAAAAGAACCAACCCTCCTAATAATTAGTTGTTTCTTCTATTTCTCATTTAATAATTTTCAAGTATAGTCGAGTTTTTAGTAATTTACTTGCCGAAGGTGCAGAGTTTTGAGATGTGCTTTTATGTATTTGTGAGTATTAAACTCTTCTTCTTCCAAAATTTTTTTTTTATATGTGTGGTTGAAATATACTTTCAATTTGTGATTTTTTATTTTTTTTTGGTGCTAACAAACAATAATAAGGATAGATTATTGGCCTAGCTAGAATGTCATCTCTCTCTCTCTCCCCTCTATTTTATTCTGCCCTGCTTGAAGGAGGGCCCATCATCATCGACCTTTCGAGCGCCATACAAAATTAATTTTATAGTACGAGAAATTTTTTTTTTTTTTTTTTTTGTGGAAGGCTCTCCCGATGAAAAAAAACATCCTCCGGACATAGGAAAATACGTGTAAAATTCATTTTCTTTGCATGGCCCACGGCCACATTACCGTTTTGTCCGTTTCTAACTGGTATTGGTTGAAATTTTGAATCAGGAATTAGAGGCAACGGGAGGCCGCATCAGCATGGGCTGGGGACAGGCGTCAAGAGACGTTGTCGCTGTATTTCACGCTTTCCCAGGCCCCATTCCATTCCCGCTCCGATTCGCATTTACGGTGATGGAGAAAGCAACCCCGTCTTTAAGAAAGTTGAGCTTTAATTAATCTGATACGATATACGATACGAATACGAGCACTGAGGTAAGTAATACATACCGCTACAAAGATACTGGAATACAGTCAGCAGTATCGTACGATACGATAATGATCCATCGGGACATATTTTTGTTTAGGTTCAGTCGATGAGATGATGAATTATTGAGGAATGTCACGCCGACGATGGATGCGATGATTAAACTACTTAATAAAATGAAATGTTAACGAAAGATTTTATGGGCCGACAAAGGCGTGGTTATAGATAGGCTTTTGCCAGACCTCAGTGTGTGGTCTGGTCTGATCTGATCTGATCTCCGGGGCCTTGATATTTTTTGGGAATAATAATAATGGCATGCAATTGGAGAACCAGTAGTAGTTTGATTGTAGGGTAGGGTTCTCAGCCAGTTGGGGGTATTATCTATTCATTCATTCCTTGACAAATGCCTGTCTACGCATTGCGGATTTTAAAATTTAATTTAGGTGGGTGAGTCATGAGCGAGGGTTTAGTCCCCTAAGTATCCTAAATTTAACAGATGGAGGGCAGTAGTATACGTGTACCTGCTTGCACCTCAGTCTCTAATTTCTCTCCAAATCCAAATGTATGGGTGGTGGCTGCTCGAAGCTCTGCCCCCTGCTTCATAAAGCAATTGATCGCTTGAATTGATTTAGTTTGAATTTTGATGGAATAAAGATTAACTGTCAAAAACAAATATGAATTGAGTGACAAAATTAATTTATGTAGTAATTTGCTTTTGCAAATTATTGTCTTGATATTCACATTCACTTGTGTTAGTCTTTACCGATAGTTGTCTGCATTACAGAGCTTCGTGATTGAATGTCAAAAGGCACGCATCCCTCTTGTGCTCCTAAGCAATCTGTCTGTCGGCGTATTGGCTACTTAAAAAACTATAGACGCCGCCGACGACCAAGGCTTCAACTTCAACAATCACGAAACAAGGGACCACTAATGTATTCTTTTAGCTGCTAAATTTTGAAAGATGATACCTGTCTTTTTTTTCCCCATCCACACCAGTTCCCATTGTTCCCACGTGCTTGGAAATCCATCTTTTGATGGGTCCTCTATGAGACTATTCTAGCACGATATTGTAGCATGTGTTTGAGAGCCATACAAGATTTGCTCCTGCTGACTTGAGAAGAAATGCATTCGATGATCCAACTATAATGAGCAACACCATGCAAAGATATACTTTACTTGAAAGGAATTGAACCTCCCACTAATCTGTGGTGTTCCTAAAAATTTCAGAAGAACATATTCAGCTGGTCTACAAATTCAATCCTCTTTCTAACATCATTGCTTTAACTTTTTGAACATCATCAAAGCGTCCTGCACTCACATAAATCTTCATCAAAAGCTCAAAATTATGCTCATTATCTGGCTCCAACTCAAACAATGCTGTCGCGGCAATCTCAGCCAAGCCAACGCTTCTTCCATGAAGGTAGCAACCATAGAGTAATGCTCCCCAAACAGTTGGACCAGCCTCAGTATCCATTCTATTCACGATAAAGTCATAAGCTTCATCAATGAGTCCCGCCCTTCCATAAAGATTAACCATGCATGCACAGTGCTCCATAATTGGGCCTGACTCCATAGTCATTCCTCATCATCCTAAAAAGCCTCTGTCCGTCTTCTACCAAACCCATATGAGCACAAGCGGACAACAAAGACACAAATGTGATAGCGTCTGGTGAGGCATTAGCTTCTACCATTTGCTCAAAGTAAAATAAAGCTTTGGCATCTCTACTGTGAGCAGAAAATTATTGAGTTCCAAGAAATTAAATCCTTCTCAGGCATGTGTTCAAACAACCACCGCGCTTCCTCCAGTTTATTGCAATTGGAGTAAAAAGCAATCAAAGAGTTTGGCTGTAGATAAATCCCATTCGATTCCCTGACGAAGAACCCATCCGTGAATTTGAGTTCCAAGTCTCGAGGATGACACGCTTGAAATAACTGCTGACAAAGTAACCGAGTCGAGTTCAAGCCCCTCGCGCACCATAGACGCAAATATATCAAGTGCCTCCATTATAAGCTCATGTCGAACGTATCCATTTTAGCATTGAATTCCAGGAAACTAAGTCCTTATCCAGGATTCTGTCGAAGACTTTTCGAGCCTTAACAATGTCTCCACATTTAGCATACATATCGACTAGTGCATTAAGAGCAAAGCCATCATTCCCAAACCCATAACGGATTACATGGCGATGAACTTTCCTCGCCAACTTGGATCAACCCAATGCCTCCGCAAGCTTTCAGCACGCGAGGAAACGTGTGCCGATATCAGGCTCCAAGCCCTCTTCAACCATCTGAAAGTACAATGCCAATGCATCTTCGTGCAAACCCTTTTCGGCATAGCCGGCTATCAGTGAATTCCACGGAAAAGCCGATTCACGACGCTTAGGCATTTGATCGAACAGGTGGTGAGCTTCGTCCAAGTGCCCATTGAGAGCACATAATCTGATGAGCTTTGACGAAATGCCCGCATTTTTGCGCAGAAGTTTATCAGGTATAAGTCGGCGGATTCGAAGAGCATTGTCAAAGGCTTGCAAGTCAAAGCAAGTTTCCAAAAGGGAAGCGAAGATATGGGTATCATTAACTTCAAACGCCCTTTTCTATTGAGGATTCTATTTCGTTAATGACAAACTCGAGGGCTTCGAGTTTCGTACGGGGGTAGTTCTTGGCTAAGAGTGGAGTGGGATTTGGTGCTGGGAATCGGAGTTTGGTTCTTGCTCGAGGAGGATAATTTTGTCTTAGCTTCTGTTTCTTACTGGTTTTCTTATTTGATGAGGAAGAGAGCGGGCGACATGCAGAGAGTTTGTAAAGAGACGGTGGTTGTAGGAGGATTATGCCGATTTCCAGCATAACGAGAACTAAGACGAGTCCAAATTCAGAGAGTAATCGCCAGAAATTGCTCCAGAGAGCTGACCACGTAATAATGAGCGGTATACGTTTTTCTGCTTTACCAGTAGTATCTTTTTGGCACAAAGTTTTCATTTTAAACGGAAGTCGTCTGCTAAATGATTCAATTCCGGGGAACCACCGGCTCTTAGCGGCATTGTGGCACCAATTGCACGGAAGCAAAATATTGCTCGTGACTTTTCTTTGTCCATCTTTCTTTTCCAACAATATTTTATTTGATCAACGTAACGTGTCGTGCTCTCCTCCTCCTTCCTAACCACAGCCCCTTTCTCTTCCCCCACCCCTCCCTCCCTCCTTTCCGTATAAATGCTTTGTACACCAAAGTTCACGGGAGCAGGAAATCAAAGAAGACTGCTGCTACATCCTGATGGTAATTAAGGTGTTAACTGTTCGATCGCATATTCAAGTAGGACTGGTGGGGGGTTCTCTCCAAGTGATGTCCCGAAGTTCTAGAGTTTGTAGTGACTAATTGTAAGCAATAGTGGCATCAATTTGTAATATTATGGGTTGAATTCAATTTGTTTTCTTCGAACATATGTGGAACCGGCGACTTATTGGTTCAATTGTACAATTGGTGTTACACTAACGTTCAGTCATTAGTTAATGACTGTGTGCAGCAAGACGGATTTACAAGTATGTAAATCCTTAATGTGGTGTATTTTTTTCAACACTTATTTAGGCAAACAAGAAGGCTTGACAGGCTAAATTTGCAGCCCCACCTCACCTGTGAGCAATCAATAAACAACGCGTACCTTTTGCTTGTATGGTTGAATACGAATTTCACTGAAATACTAATCCTGTCAGCAAAAACCTAATTCTGATATAGCGTTACAGAGTATTAGCGGAATGCATGTTCGCTTTGAAAGCATTGACCGAAACTCTCTTCTCTCTACATTCACTGGGACGCCTCGTGATCAAAGCGAGATCGAAGATGGGCAAAACAATAATAACTGGCATTAGGAGGTCAGTAAGTATCTTATCTGGATTCCCAGTTTGGGTAAAACAATTTTTTACCATTCTGCAGGCCCCCTTAACAGAGTAGTAAGTATCAACTGAGTGATATCTTCCTGCCAGGCTTATCTGTCCAGCTCGATCGACTTTTTGTTCCTCTGGTGTTTCGTCAGAAAAGGTTTATTACCGTAATGACCTGTAAATGTGTTTCCTTAGATTTTGTTGAAAACCTAATAGAAAGTAAGTAAAACAATCAGACGGCACTTCTAACTCATAAACTACAATTTTAAAAGCTCTCTTCCTTCTTATTTGCTTGTTTTTCTTTAATTTTTTTCAAGGGACCGGATGATTGGGGAACATTGGAGGGCATCATCTTCCCTCAAAATTCAACTGGATTGCAAAGTGATCATTTTTAAAACAAGGCAAATTGTGCCAGGGCGTACCTAAGTTTCTATATTGTACTCCATCTGCATTTCAGCACAGTTAAATATTCACATGATTTATCAAACTGGTTGTCATATAAAATCCCAGCAAATGGCTAGCATCTTCTGGTAAACAACAAGCTGGTAATCTCTCCATCCCCCTCCCCCCCTCTCTGGGCCAAGTCCAAACATCTCTCTCTCTCTCTCACACCCAAGTGAAACATATTTATCTCACCAGGCCATTACATGATAAAATCACGGGGAAGAACAATACAACGAGCCACGCGAATGAGTACGTAGCAGAACACAAGCATAGGAATTCTCACAATATTGAAAGGTATAATATTTGGCAGAATACATCATATTCCCCAAGTTTTAAATTATGAAAATTAGTGACTCACTTGGGAATATAAATGCTCAAATCACCACAGTAAAACATTTAAAACATACCGTTAGTGCAGCAAAAATTGGGCGGACTCGTTCAAATATCTCATCTTCTGTTCCAGTACCATCAATCTGCAAGTCAGTAGTATCAGTGACACAACATCTTATTACTTTCACTACGCAAAATGGAATCTACAAAAAGAGACATAATCAGAACAAGATGAAGCCTACAAAATAAGTGTTTTACAACATTGCTACAATTACAGAATACCTAAACTCCAGGAATTAAAAAAGCAGCATCCAGCAACTAAGAGATCAACCAGGGGAGGATTGAAACAGGCATAGCTGCCAACAGGACAGAGTTTTTTTTGCAGAAGTTTTGGAAGACAACCAAATGCAAAGCAGTATAGAGAAACATGGGAATCCGTTTTCTCGGGCTTACTCAAGGTCACTACTAAAGTGTCTGTAAACATCTTATATCTCCATCTTATTCATCCAAAATCTTTTCTTTCAGTATAACATAACAGAAGAAAAATAAGATTTAAAAGCATAAGCAGCAGTAAGTAGTTTGACAATCGAAAGGGAAATGTCATCCAAAGCTTTTCTTTCTTGTTCGGCTTCTTGAGGTGCATGGCACAAAACTCAAGTACCATTCGATAGGAAGCAATACTTCAAATAATTAAATAACATGCATAGTGTATTAAATGCATAATCAACATATAAAACTCAGACCAACAAAAGAATCAGATACATTAAAAGATTCTGGTGCAGGACCACTTTGTGCCAGTAAAACAATGTATCATCCAGGACCTATCACAAAAAAGAAGGTATAACAGAGTATTAACCTATTAACTACTAAAAAACATTTCACATTTCAAGTTGCACTGTAAGCCAGATCCAAAAAGCAGCCCTACTTGCAAACAAATATACTCCCTCCAGTGGCAGTACCTTGTAAAGTTTTCCTTTCTTGGCATAATAGTTGACCACTGGAAGACTTAAAGCTCTAAAAACCTTTAACCGTTCCTTGACCGTGTTTGCATTATCATCCAACTCGCCCCTAGATTAAAAGATGATAGTTTTGTTAATTATCTTTAAATAAGGAAGGAAAGTGTAAATGGTAGCATTCACCTGGAAAAAAAAAAAAAGAAAAGAAAAAATCCAAAAGAAAAAGAAAAAAGAAAAATGCACCTGCCTACGGTTCAGCACTCGTTTAACCATCTCTTCCGGGGGGCAATCAAAGAAAGCACAATATTGGGTTCGGCACCAATCTGCATTTGTGGTTCACTCTTTAGTTGAATGAAAGACCAATCCCCTACGAATATTCCCCATTCCAACAATTTTTCTCCAATGGATGTATGTCAAATAAACAACAGGAAGCTTAAATAGTCATCTCCATGGTCAGGAAAGAGCCAGCTAGAGCATTACTAGTCCAAGTAATGGAATTTGAATAGTGGGAAATATAGCTTTATAAATCACTGTCACATATAAAGAAGATACACTCACAATTCTTTCGTATGTCAAACGGTTCTCTTCAGTTCGTGGGAAACCATCAATGAGAAATTTATGACTCTCACTTGATTCAATTGCCTTTTGTATTAGCTTGACAGTTACTTCAGAAGGAACAATCTTTCCATCCTTGATGTGTTCAAAATCATAGCACTGAAACAAGACCGCATCATCAGAAGTACCTTCACATTTGTATGGAGTGCTTATTTGCAAATAATGTTGATGGAAATTGCTGCCATTTACCCATTTTCACTATTAGAAGAAATTTCTTGCCTCAACAGATCTCCTGCACTCAGGTGGGTGAACCCAAAGTTTTCAACAATTCTTGCACATTGAGTTCCTTTTCCACTACCTGGGCCTCCTGTTAACATGAAATTTCAAGCCAATGTTGATCTCCATCTGGTATTTAATGCTTATCAGGCAATTTCAAACAGCATGTTCTGACCACAACTCACTGAATCCGTAACTGACAATATATGTGTTTATGATCGAAATAAAATATTACATCTAGAAAGCAAAAGACAGACAAGTTTTATGCTTTGGCAACAAACATGAACAGTAAAGATGTTGCAACAAGTTTACATGGCACAACCAAGAAGTAATAATTCAGTCACCCAAAATGACGGAGATGATTACCCAGGACAAAAGTTATAAACGGGGTTATTCCTCTTGGAAGGTTCCATCTTCTTCCTACAATCACACAAGAAAACAACATGACATTACGAAAGTTTCACCAAATAATGAAAAAAACTAAAAAGTTCTATCTGCTGATCTTAATAGTCTCCAACATTGGGATAATGTGAACAAGGTTTTGCACCTTGAATGAACAAGATTCTTGCAAGTAAAAAACAATTTACTAACTAGAGTACTTGAGCCAACAGTACTCCCATAATTGGAAGTATAAACTGACAAATAACCTCTACAGCAATTCGCGCTTTCTTCACCATTCGATTCTGTCACTATTTCATTTACCGAATCGTAATAACTTCCAAATGTAAAACATTTCCTGATTTTAAGATACTATTAGTTACAAAAAACAGCTGTCGCATTCCAAAGGCAGTAGAATAGTTCTGCTAATCACTAAAAGAGAATAAATCATGCTACAACTTCTTGTAGATGCGAAGGATTCAGCCAATACGCAACCTATTCTAACAAAGCATTTAACTAGAGCATCAGCAACGGCAACAGACAAACCGCAATATCAGAAAATCAGTCAAAAGCAGCAGTCATCCTTAAATATTTTAAAATGCAAAGCAAACAAAGAATTGGAATCTATACCGGTTTCTGAATCTCAGAACTCATCGTTCTCCAAATCCTCAGTCCGTAAGCTCCCTGTATCTAGATGTAAAAAAGAAATGCTATCACCACAACCTCAGATGCATTATTCTAATGAATTCTCATATTTGAGCAGCGAATTTGAAAGCGGAAAATCAGATCAGATGAGTGGAGAATACCTGGTTGACGAGTGAGCGTTTGGAGGAAGAAAATAGAGGTGGTAACCAAGTCGTGCGCCTCCACATCTCTGAAATTATTCGCTCACGAACTATGCAGAGAAAGTAAGAAACAAATACTATTGCGAGGCTGCAACTCGGGGAATTCTGATATTCTTGGCGTCGGAGGGAACTTCGGTCGAACTGCGCTTATAGTTATGGATGGACAAAAGCTAATAACAAAAATTCTTTTCGTGGGGAATCAGGCCAATGTGTACTTTTCGAGTTTACTATACTATTATATTATGCTCCCCATTCAACGGAAGATCCATCATGCCTCCCTTTCTCGTTTAAGCCTAAAATTACAGGAATCTCCCTTGGACAATCAGCTACGCGTGGGTGGACTGGAGAGACGAACAACGGAACAAGCCAGGGCAAGGCAAGGTAGAGAGGTGCAGGGGTTCAAGTGATCCTCCCCAATCATGTTTGCCCCGATTCCTCCTATTCATGAACCGTGGTCCTGGTTCAAGTGATCTTATTTATATTTTTCTAGTCCAAATACAGTGTGTGATTAACCCAATACAAAATAGATATGAACAGAGCTGCAAACAAACCGAACCGCTCGCGAGCGGTTCGAATCGAGTTCGAGTCGAAATCGAGCTTGAACTCGAGCTCAAGATATTAAGTTCGTTAACTTGCGAGTCGGCTCGCGAGTTCGAGTATATATATATATTTTTATATATTATTATTTTAAGTATATATATTTTTTATATTTCTATTTTAATAGTAAAATTACATATATATTCTTAATATTTTATTATTTATTAAGAAAAAAATATTATTTTATTTATTTTTTAAAAAATAAAATAATTATTTTTTATTTTTTTCGAACTCGAGCTCGAGTTTTAAATTGTCGACTCGTCGAGCTCGAGCTCGAATTCGAATTCACTAAAATTAAGTCAAGACTCGACTCGATTAGGCTCAAACTCGACTCGGCTCGTTTGCAGTCCTAATATTTATATGATAAGTGCCCACAGCCCCCCAAGCATTTATTAAAACCAGTGATCAAGGCACATTTCATATGTGTGTGCATTTTGAGAAACATATGATGCTCTAGGAAATATGAATAATTTGTAAACATGAAAAGAGGAAAAGCATACAAGCTTGTAAAAAGAAAAAAATAAACAGAATTATTCAAGTAAAATCAAATCATGATTGTTTATCAAAGGTGAAGGGAGAAGTGATGTAATAGATATATAATAGTTTTAGAGTTTACTATATTATAATACTCCATGTTTCAAATAAACATGGAGGAATCAAATCAGAACAACTGCATTAACGTGAGAAAAGGAAGGTGGTTTTAAATTTTAATTGTAACTATATCATGACCATTTTGCCCTTAATGATAAGGGTTAAAATTGATAATTCAAAAAATGACATATTTTGTTAACACCAAATTCTGCATAGGCTTTATATATAGAAAGATACTTAAATTATACTTACAAACTATATAAATAGGCACTTATATTTATTGTTTGAATTAGTTTCACCAATATCTACCCTTAAGATTCAACTAGTATATATTGGCATCAAAACTGTTCTAAATTTTCATTAGCTTGGGTTTGTTTGGATAGAGTATTATTTGAAATAATTATTATAGCACTTTTTGTGATATGATGTATGTGAGATAAAAAGGTGATTGAGAATATAAAAAAATGAGTTAGGAAATATGTTTATGATGCATTTGGAATAATTTCACTGTCCAAACAAATCCATTTGCGTAATCAATTGCTTACTCCGTTTCAAAGATGTTGCGATAGTATATAGGTTTGAAGCGAATACCATTTCGTCCATTTCTCCGTAAGCAACACTAAATTACAAAAATAGTAATAAAAGAAGGGCGAGAGAGCAATTTTTCTTGCATCAATTTATCGGTAGAGGTGAATAATTTTCCTGTATCTCTACCAAGGATTTATTGTTTTTAAGGGGGGAAAAAAAAGAAAAACGCAGAAGGTGATGGAAAGAGGAAGGCAAATGGATAAAAGCATCTTTACACCAAAAAAAAAAAAGAGCTACAGAAAAGAAGGGGAGACTAAACAAAACTTCGCTGCCACAGAGAAAAGGGAATGTACAAACAGCGAGAAAGAGAGAAAGAAAAGGGGTTGATGCTCTTTGGTTAGGCCGAACCATCTTTAGGGCATTCGGCGTCCTTCTTTTGGTGTTGAATGTCCAGGAGTACGGAATTAAAGACCAAACCTGCCAAGTACTCTCCTGCTTCAGTCCCTGTGGGAGGTGGTATTTTTGCCAGAAGATCAACTGATTTTTGTTACCTGGGTGCCCTTGTGGTGGCCAGCAGTTCAGACATCTTCAAATCAAGATCAACCTGGTTGTCATCCAATCTGATACTGGCAGCAAGAAGGGAATTCAGAGCAAAAATTCGATCTGCCACCGTCTTTTGTCATGGAATCTATGTTTTGTCAGCTTCAATTGATTCTTTAGCACTCTTTATAAGCAAATCATAATTGATAGAAGCCAACTGAGACAAGTTCTGGCGTAGGCATAATAACAAACGTGTTAATTGCTTCTCAAAGTTCAGACAGGAATATTTTACCTCCATAAAATGAGATCATTACACATTCATCATTCAACAGTCAATTGCCATCCTTCCATTAGCACTAGCTCCTTTTTCCTCAAATTTACGAAGCATCTAGGCTTGTTCGACTCACCTTGAATGAGAAATTACTGAATGAATACTTTACATCAGCGGATGGAGCACTAAAATCAGCCAAGTTGCCACATTCATCACCCTGCTTCAAAGAAACAGAAACTAAGATGTCAGAAACAATGACATTAATAGTTGCATTAAACAAATCGCTAGTAAACAAAAATTTTTCTTTCGTTTTACAATACTTCTGCTTTTCATTTTTTATTACCCAAAAAACACAATGTACTTGACAAAAAAACTGGGACTGGCATTTCCTAGTTTGTGGAGATATCCTGAAGACAAATCAGAAATCAAACTCATACATCTTCATCTTGTAAGTTGCTGTTTGAACTGCTGCTGCAGGAAGCGCTGCCAGTATCGGACATGTCATCAAAATCACTACCACCATGCACACTTTCATCCGCGGGATTCCAAATATAACGGCTCATAAAATAACTAGTGTCATGGGGTTCAGCTGACGGTACAAATGCAGCCTATATTGACAGTTGGAAGTTCCTGTGAGTGTTCAAGTTTGTCGGTATAGAAATTATTCCTGCTGGAGAGAGAGAGAGAGAGAGAGAGAGAGACCTTCTGCCTAGCCAGTGTGTCCCAGTTGATATCCTTAAAAAATGGATGTGCTTTTACCTGGAAAACAGAAAAAGATCACAGTCAAGTCCATGTTTAGTCATCAAACACTGGCATTTTGACAACAAAAGTTTACGAGAGCAGCTACCTCTTTAGAACCTGTTGCACCTAATCTCTGAACTGGGCTTTCAATTAGCAATCTGGAAGAAAATTTAATGTTATAATTTACAATATACATGGAAGCGTCTACTTTGCCTGGAATTTGAGTTAGAGAACTTATGGTTCACCAGACTGCCATAAGTGAATTCATCAAAGAATTGTGATTGATTGTGCTATTGTAATATACATTAGAGAGCAAGCAGGAGAGAGAGAGAGAGAGAGAGCATGGGGAAGATGGGAGGGGGAGGAGGTAGAGAACAAGCAAACTAGCTACCTCATTAGAAGTTTTGTAGCACAGAAATGCCAGTTTATTAAGATACATGGTAGAGCAAACATAAACACTTTGAAAATTTTTCTTTACTCACTTAAGAACTGTTTAGATGTACATCTTGAGAACTTGGTATTACAATCTGAATAATTGCCATGACATGTACAAAAGAGTAATCATATTTTGTGCAAGTACATAAGATAGAAATAAATAGTGACTTTCCATGATCAATATGCCAAACAAATAGGCTGTGCCTCTTAATTGGTCAAGCATTAAGCATCTTTCCATGTTATGACAGTTAACAGGGAAAGTTTAAATTAGTTACGAGCAAGTTTTCCATGTGCAAAACAAGGGCAATTGTTGTATATTGCCCTGCTCTTCCTTGAACAATGGATAAGACATGCTAATAAGCATCTCTTTGATCAGGAAATGAGTTCCTGTGGTACTGTGAGCAATAAACAGTACCACTACAATAAAATCTGAATTACAATCAACCAAAATTCAGAATCCACATTCTCTGAAGGCAGATTTTGGCTGATCAAAAGTTCACAGGTTCTATATCTACTGTGCATCATCAAACCACAGGCCATGATTCGTGTTCTATGGACTTTCTAAGTAATGATAACAGTCATTTCATTATCAGACGGACGGAGGATTCCTGATACTGAATAACCCAAAAAAGTAAATGTGTAATAAAATACTTACTTGTCAATCAAGTCATGTGCTTCATAACTCATTTCCTCTGGTACCTTGGGCCAGGGAATGTCTCTGTTCATGATATTGTTGAAAATTTGCTGCAACAGGGCAAGAGACGCGTATTTACCCCTAAAATCAGTTGTCGCAATTGCATAATTGGTGAAATTTCAGAAGACTTTATCTACAATCAAATAAACAAGCAGCTGCTTTTCCTTAGCTGACTAAGCGACATGAAAGTTCATCTCAAATCTTTTGCCTTTAGATATTTGATGTGAAAACTGACTTCAAGGACTTTGGAGATACAAACCAATAAGAACACACTGATAAAAAGCGCCCCCAATATAGCTCGTGAAAAGGAACCTGCTAGTGCTCGTCACCAGCTAGTTTCTTTAACCTTTTGCATATGTAAGGTCAAATGACTTGACACGTAACCAAAGTTTGTTGAGGTTGTCAAAAATTTTAACACCTGCCTACACTGCTTACAATGTGAAAAATAAATTTCACAGAAGATCAAAGCTAATAAAAGCTCAAAGGAAAGAATTTCATCCTTCATCCTCGAAAAATTAACCAAAAAACACAGTATTCAACTTTAAAGGTGAAATAAAAAACTTTGTTAAAGGTTGGATAACATATACCAAAATGTAACATGATTTTAGATTCAAGGGCATTGTTACATTGTAGTGAAAGTTATTTCCTTAATTATAGTCCTGAAAGTTAAGGACTGATAGCATACCTGTGGATGTTCTGCATTAAAAGGTGGAATACCTACAAGAAGCTCATAAAGAATAACACCAACAGACCACCAATCAGCTGTTGCACCTAGAGGAAAAGCAATGCAAAACATCAACTTTAGTAGCTGAACCATGAGAAAAATATTACACGAAATAATTCATTGATCCTGAAAGTCAATTGAATTTAGACCATGTCCCATCCCCAGGAGTATCTCTGGTGCCAAATAGTCAGGGGTGCCTACTACTGAATGCTTTTGCCGTTCTTCTCTTTTGGCAGACGATATTGCTGTGGCTTTTGGCTTATCCTCAGCAATAAAAGCCGTATTGCTTGCTAATGGACCTGATAAGTCATCAGTGCTGTCGATGAGACCAACTTTTGAAAGCCCAAAATCTGTCAACTGCCAAGAAAAAAAATTAGCTAGTGAGAATTGACAGCGATGACAACTATTATGACAACCACATTAACAGGTCATGGAATAGAAGTTTCTTTATGCTACATGTAGTACAAATTCATCCATTGCACTCATGTATGTACAAAGCCATTGCAGATACAAGAGTCCTTTGCAACAATGGATCTAAGATGCAGTGACCGGACCCGATCAATCATCATTGTGATTTTGCTTAAACTAGTTTTAGACATGTTAAACTGAGGTTGCCTAGAGCTTCGCTTGTTTCAGCATTAGCTTTCAAGTACTGTCTACGCAAAATTTTCAGATCAATTCCAGCATGTGCTTAGCATTCCACCAAACTGGTAAAGCACAATCCCACTAGAAGCCTAAGTCATCAACAAAAGGTTCATCAAACTGAAAAGTCGAGGTTTGCAACATGCCAAAGTTTACTAGGCTTCCCCAAAAAAGCCCAGACAATCTGTACTAAAGAAAATCCATAAGCCCAAATATTCAACAGAAAAAGACAAAATAAAACTCATTCCCAAACTGCACTTGGCATGACTAATCAAGAAACTACACAAGTTATACAAAAGCTAAAGCAAGGGAAGAAATGACAGCTCCACATACACTTTTATTCTTGGACAAAAAAATGCCTTCAATTTTCCTTATAACTCATGGTCCAGTTACTCATCTCTCCTCAATTCCCAGTTGTCAAGTCCTTGAAAAAGCAAAGCTAACTATACCAAGTTCTGACAAGGATGTAGACTATTTGCCAGCGTCCATAGAAGTACAAAACCAACTTTATGGCCCTTTAGAAGCAAGTGTGAAGGCAAACTGAATAGCTAGTATCCCTATCCATCAGGTCCTGATTAGATTGAGGTTGCTTCTTAAGGCATTTATCATCTATCACTAATTAATTCACTTAGAAAGGATAAGCAAAAAATAAAATAAATTCTTGAGCTTCCTTAAATAATGCTTGTGAATGATGGAAAAATTGATCTTCTCAGAGAATATCATACAAGTGACTGCAAAACGTAAAAACCGTAGAACTAGTCCATTATTTTTTGACCTTGATGTGGCCATCTGGACCTATCAACAAGTTGTCTGGCTTCAAGTCTCTATGAATGACATTTAAGGAATGCATGTACTCCAAAGCAAGCACCTGAGCAGAACATATCAACACATATTACTATTCTGCAGAAAAGCTTGAAACAGTTGTAGGCATCTCTAGACACAAAAGTACCAACTGTCCTTACAAGCTCTGCTATATATATTCGTGCCATGTCTTCATCCAAGCATCCTAAACTCTTAAGCAATGAAAAAAGATCCCCTCCATTTAAGTACTCCATCACCAGATAAAGATTTTCCCTACAGGTGAAAGAGTAGAAAAAGCGGACCTGTTCATCATGAGATTGTAAATTAGTGGAGCATTTTCACAAGCTTCTTTTGCCTAACCAGAAATATGTATCATCAAGAAAATAAACATCCCATCTACTCACCACGAAGGGATTGGCGAACAGATATTAAGATGTCACGTTCAGCTAAGATACTTTCAACAGCATTCTTACGAATCATGTCAGCCTTTTTTAAAACCTGTAAACAAATTTCATTTACATTAATAATTCTTGAATTACTATTACATCAGACAAAATCCCACATCTACAAAATGGAGAACCAAGTGAACCTCCATTTTTTTCTTTAATTCTTCAATTGAATGCATCAAACAGCATTTGAATCTAAGGAGCTTATTGAATATATTAATTACCAATACATAAGAAAAACAAAGTTATTCCCACCATATCAGTACCACTTAATTCATCATAAATTCATGATATGATTGCGACCTCTAAAGGTATGATATAAATAGGCCAAGTAAGAGGAGATTAGTTCCGGTTCACAAGTTCAGAAAACAAGAAGTTTGAACATGATCTCTAGTATATCAAGAAACAGCAGTATCAAGTCAAGAACAACCTCAAAAAAAGGAGAACAAATGTGCAAGAAGCTCAATTATTTGCAGCATTGAAAATTTGATTGTCAAAAGAAGTGCTTGTAAAAAGTGAATACAATGCCCATTTAAACCTTATGCATTCAGGTTAGCAGACCATTCGGAATTTTTTCCGCAAAAAGACCAGTATTTGTTGTAGTCTGCGATATTTCAGTGTTTCTAAGAATGATCTTACTGAGAAACTACAGTTGAAGTCAGAGCAAATGCCTGGACAGTTTTCTTTGACTCAGCAGATGACCACTTTGAATAAACACCTTTAGCATTGATCCACTAGAAGAAAAGATATCCACTTCATGACCAGAAAATATGTCCTTAAATGACTATATCTCAGTATACTACTACTCCATTTTAAATTGAATGCTGTACTTTCCTTTTTAGTGCTTCCTGCAATAATATCTACTTCCTAAAGTAAGAATCTAGTTTGTTTTAAGATTGCCCATCCTGAAAACCACACTTGGTTTGCATTAGCGACAAGTATTTCCTTTCATTAATATGCACCATAGCTGTGTCCTGCAGTGCACAGACATGACAGGTGTAATCAGAAGAACTGATAACATAAAATTTAGATCTACAAGGAGAAAATATTTATATGGTAAATTGGTAGAGCCATATAAAAGTCTCATGCTTCCAATTCTCTTCCGAGAACTTGTATCCATCCAAACTAAGATAGACAATTGGAGTATGTGAGACACTATTAGAGAATTAGTTCACTGATATATGCCAACTATGCATCTGATCAAGTATCAGTATATGCTCTTGGGAAGATACTAAGAAGTATCTGGGCCATTTTAACCTTCTTGACTCTAACCTCTTCGTCTATTCTTCCAACATATTCATAATTTTATAAGAGCAAAAAGATTTTGTAAATTTTTCCATACAATACTTGGAAAATCCATTAAGACTCAATGACTTTACCTTTATGGCAAATAAGTCACCAGTTGCCCTTTTCCTAGCCAGGAAGACTCGTCCAAAAGCCCCTCTACTGATAGGTTTAATTATTTCAAAATCTTCAATTGAGGTTCGATCCTTGGAGCATTGATTAATAGGGCTTGCACGCAAACTCCGTATTGTATCATCATCTATCGAACTATCATCATCAGCAATCATGTTTGATAATTCTGCCTTTCCATCCTCAATCTGCCCGCATAGAGATACATATTTCTCCCTGTAAAGGTCAAAAGCATTCATACGAAAGTTACACATAAGAAACTTAATTAGCCAGTTTGTAAGGGATTTTACTGCATCAGAAAATAATATTCTGCAAGGGACAATCAAATATGACTGAGCAGCAAATACAATCATTTAAACTAATGTTCTCCAAATTTAGGATTAAAC
Organism: Coffea humblotiana; assembly: GCA_023065735.1. Taxonomy (NCBI): domain Eukaryota; kingdom Viridiplantae; phylum Streptophyta; class Magnoliopsida; order Gentianales; family Rubiaceae; genus Coffea; species Coffea humblotiana. Next base: position 2,960,805 of record CM041209.1, on the reverse strand, counting down.
AGACAACATAATTTTGCAAAGACGCAGAAAATTTTTCTTTATGCAAATTATGAAAAAAATTACTCAAAAAATCAGCAATCAAAATTGAACTCACTGCAGCAATTTTTCAATACGTCTCCCAAATGTCTCAACAATAAGAGCATCCACCTTTCTGTCTTGAATGACATATTTTAGGTCTTCCAGGCGGTCAAGCATATATTCCAAGGTGCTATAATCAGTATTGTTTACATTGGCTACACATCGAGCAATTTCCAAGAGCTTGTTTATCTGCATGTCATCATGCATGGTATTAGCAATAGTCAGCAGAGGACAATCCCTTCCTTCATATCTATCACAATGAAACAAACAGACTACAGTGAGCCTAATCCACTTATGATCATAAAGCATCAGCTCAGCAAAATACTTGACCGAAATTTACAGAGATCATTTTGGTACAGTCTGAGCCATTGGACTTTAAAAATACTTGTAAAGGATTAAAACCCATATGTACTTCTGTCAAAGTGCGTAAGATAAGCTCAGAAACCAAATGTTTCCCAACCATGGTTATTACTGCACTTGGCCATGATGTTTATTGCTGAAGTAAGTGTTATAAGCTCCAAATAACAGTTATATGTTATGGAGGGTTATAATAGATGGAGTAGAAGAAATTATGCTTTTAACTTTCTATTTTTAGTTATTGATCATTTTAGTAACTGAACTCCCTATGCAAAGACCAAAAGAGATGGGAACATTTAGCCAAAAGCAGTCAGAAATACTCCTATTAAGGGCCTAAGGCCTTAGCCCAAGCAACATCCTACCAACATAGTTCAGCATTGTACAGTTAATTGGGTAACTAAAGTTAACGCTCACGGTTCTGTATGTCAACATTTCACGATGTTGTGTTGCTTCTTCTTCTTCAGTTTGCTGAAAGAGACAACAATAGTCACTCTTAACACCTCTTAGCCCTAGTGCCATGATTCTAAGCCTCAGCGCATGACACCTTAAACAGAGAAGCTTACCTCAAAATATTTCATCATTGACCTTCCAGTTGTCAACAGAGTATCGTTCTATTGAGTATTGATCATGTCATTCTACATACTCCTAAAATCATGATAGGAGAATAATATTATGCTGAAGTATTTGCTTTACAAAAGAATTACACAATTATCTTGAAATGTTATAAATAGTTAGAAAAGGATTTTAGATTGCTAATAAACCTGGGATCCATGGATGTGGGAGTTAGGACATTCATGAGTCAAGGGACCTTGGGAATGTGTATCATTGCAATAATTACCCTGTCTTACTTTGTTTTTGGTAGCTTTATGGTCAATGGCTTCCAAATTTAGGAGCCTGCACTGTAATTCTTGCAAACTAATTTTAAGTTAAAACCTCTTTTAAGTTTTACTACCAATATGTTTTGCAACAAAATGTCCCAAGTGCATCTCTATCATGTTTAAATCAGTCCATGTATCTGATTTCAGAAAGAAATACAAAATCTATCTTTACAATGTCTGTGTATGTCCAAGCATGTTAGTACATGTAGGTCCAAGAAGCATCCCCACTTCCTAAATTAGAGTGCAGCATATATCAAGTATAACATACCAATATGTGATGACTAATCGGACAAGTCACTTGAAAATGGGTACTTCTAACACTGCCAAGACCAATAAGACTATTACTGTAAGGACAATTCCTTCTTTAAAGACCTATTGATGAAAAAAAATGGTAATGCAACTTGAACCTTAAAACAAAGGTCTGAGTAGTTCTAAGTAAACAAGTAGCAGACGTGCTTGGAAAAGGAATTAACTGCAAATGACAGATCTCCCTATGTCCCACACAAACATTGACAAATGAAGTAAACCTTTATAAGCACACTCTATATAACCAATATTCACCAGTCGTATAGGTAATAAGTTAACATGCAAATCTGTACATTGACCAGGAATCGGGAGCGGTGTATTAGAAGGATGTCTAGACTCAGAATTTAAGATGATGGTACAGATATATAGTATCATATGACCTACTTGCTTATAACTCTCATGCTCAGATATGGTTTTGTGTCCACTGAGCAGCAGCTCAATTTGGCTTCTCCGTGGAGTTACCAGAGGCGATCGAGGTGTCAAACTCCCAATTGATGAGGCCTTCTTACCAAAATCAGGTGTTATGGAGTTCATTTCACATGAAATGTCTGGAAAATTATTGTAGCTATCCCCGATATCAGACTCAGATGCACAATCTGGCATGTCTACTGAACATCTGCAAGTTAAGTGGTTCTGCTTTGGTGACAAGGGGTCCAACTCTTCTAGCATACTCGAAGTAGAAACTTCTAGAACATCAGGGCTTCCCACCCCAGCTTCTGTGCTTTTCGGTGTCCATGATTCCAGTATTCTTTCAAGAGTTTCAGCAACTCTTACAAGTCTTTCATTCGCTGTTAAACCTTTTAAATCACATCTATCAGCAATAGTGCATATTCTTGAGTGCTGTTCTACATGAACAGTTGGTATTTCCACCTCACATATGCGGCAGATGAATGAATCTTCATAGGTTAGGTTTTGTTGATCCCAGTCTACACAAGTCACTTTTTGTACTTTCAGGGATTCGTCTGATTGTTCAGGATGAATGACTGGAATGTCAGGATTTTCCAAACTATCTGTTTCTTCTCTATGTTGTAGGCGATCAGCCTTCTCCTTGGGAGTGGAGTCAACAGAACCCTGGACTTTGCGGTTTTTTTCTGCTGCAGATGGAAGCTTCTTCCATGATGACATTCTATAGCTTCCAGTAGAAGAAGCAACACTTTTGGCTGTACTAACCTCCAGATTTTCTATTTTACTGCCACAAATTTCATCTACCTGATCATGCTCAGTGCTCAGTTCTTCCTTGTCATGTACAATTGCTTTGTGAGATTGCCTGTTTATGCTACTTATCTCTTGGTTGACACCCCCAAAAAGTCGTTCTGGATAGACCCCAAGATCACTAAGCTGGTGAGCAGCAAGAATGTGGTCTTCTTCATAGCCACTTTCTTTTTGAAACTGCACAAGCCGAGTACAACGAGTGAGTATGAACAAAAGGCGGGTATGGAATTGTTTCAACTTTCCCATCAGAAGCTCTTGCCGGCGATCATCTAATTTCTGAACAATGCCTTCACACTTCAGCCAAAATTCATTGGGTGACATCTTTGCACATTGCCTGGCAACTACCAACAAATCTTCCAAACCTTCTTTCCATTCAGGTTGAGAGTCTGACGTATTCTCAAGTATGCCAACCAAATCTCCAGCAAAAATACCCAAATCAGAGTTAACTTCTTCCTTTAACTTATCAAATTTTGATCGAATCAGTACCATGATTTCCTGCAAAAGAAACATCGAGTTTTGATAATCTTTGGAGTTAAACATGAAAATTCAAGAACAAGCAATGCTGGGGAAGAGGAAAAAAGGACAAAAACACAAAGAAGTGGAAGATTGAAATGAGAAAACACGACCAGCTACTAATAAGACAGGTAAACATACTTCCATGCGCCCAAATGCGCGTGATTTCCAAAATGGCAATGCTCGGACTCCTTTCGAATTCAATTCATGGGAGAAGCTCTTGATATCTGGCACTCTTTTCCTACGACCACTTGTAAGACGCAGTATAGCCTGGAATCGTGGGGATTGCATTTCTTTGGCAAAGGCTGCATGATGACTCTGCAAAGTGCATAATCCCATGAGCTGAACTACCTAATTTTACTCAACGCCCTAGACTCAAACCATGAAAATAACAAAATCAAAGAAAATTAAGGCAGGAAAAAGGAGCTGCATAGACTGTCATCACCTCTACCCCTGACCTGCGAGGTGATGGAGCCCTAAGAGATTTCGATTGACTCCAGTGAACTCTTTTGCCTACAAATAACACCCAAGAATCAGAAACACGGTATTGCAAATGACAGTCCGAGTTAGTATTCAAGATAGGGCATGTAGTTAACAAACCAAATAAATAAGTTAATTGGACCATTTAAGCTCAATATAAATGACGAAACAAATTAAGTGACTGGAACTGATTCAGTGAGAGCGTATTAAAAGAAATAAAATAATAAAGCAGACCCTGCTCTGGCTCTGTGGATGTTGATGTAGACTGTTGAGGAACTGGTGAAATTTTAGGTCTGGGATCAACTTCGTTGTGTGATCCCTCATTGTTGCTCTTGTCGTTTTGGGGATGATGGCCTGAACTGGAAGGCGTCTCAATCGAATTCAAGGACTTAAGAGGCAGCGGAGCGGAGCGGGTTCGTATGTGATTGAGGCCCAAAATCGAAGCCTCAATAACTGGTGAATCGTCGTCTTCTTCACTTGTAGACTCGTCAATTTCACGGTGGTCATCATCACCATCATCATCATCTGCAGTTTCAACTCTATGGCGGAGGGGGATGGGAGGAATCTTTCTTAGCTTGGAGATCGAGGGCGACAGCGGGGAGTCATTCCGGTCAGATGTCGAACAATTGGCGGTGGTCTTGGAGTTGGAAGGTTTTCTGGGGTCCGGATTATCTGCAGTCGACATTTTTTGAATTGGTAACTGTAATGTGTGAGTCGGTGATCGTATAAAATGATCACCAATTCATCATACTGGAGAACTGGAGGTGAGTATAGCTTTAAGAGAAGAGAGCAATCGAGCAACAAAATCTTGGGATAGAGATGGTTTTAAAGAGATTGAGATATGAATTATGGAAGGGAAGGGGAGATTCGGAATTGGGAGCAGAGAAAAGAGGGAGAGAGGTTTTCGCGGGAACCGGGGGGCTTATGAGGACGACTCGGAGGATGTGTTCAAAATTGGACAGACGGTTAATTTAGCAACCAACGTGCTTCCCACTACAACAACTATATACTTGATCAATTTAACAAGTAATAATTAGGGATAATTTCAGAAACCTCCCCTAAGGTTTCTAACAGTCTCACTACTCTCCCTTGAGGTTTTCAAAATATCAAAAACCTCCCCTAAAACTAATTAGCTAGTAACAAATCAGCCCAATTCAAACACAAAAACAATATAAAATTAGTATTAGGAGAGAAAATATAATTTTATTCCATAACTACCCTCAAATTTTGCATTAGGTAATTAATTTATTATGAACAAAATCTATATATATATATTTTTTATTTTATCAAATGCAAGGGGGTGAAAGTGAAATTGCTTACAAAAGTAAGGCTTCAACTTCAAGCTTGTGTAACTATTATTGCATTCATATAATGTAAATAAAAGATCAACTTTCTAACTCTACAGCAAGTTTAAGAACTCAAAATCTCATCTACATATTTCATGTGTAATATCATACTATTACATCTATTATAACATATTAGTTGCATAATTTGCTTAAAAAAAACAAAAGCATGTAAACCCTACTACAGACAACATTTCAGTTTAAAAAAGAGCATTTGTTGAATAATTACGAACAAGAAAAAATTGCCATCATTAAAAAGTTTTTCAATTTAATATCATACAACTAACAATCTTTACCTATATTTTATATAACACCAATATCTATTTTCCATGACAATAAAAGTAACAATTATAATAAAAAGGAAAAAAACTATAATTAAATACCAATCATCAAATGAAGCACATCATATAGAACGTAATACAAACTATATAATGTCATATTTTCCATTTTTTTGTTTGATCAAAGCTTTTTTTTTCATTTGTAAGGTCACTATTAAGCATGACCATCAACAATTATCTTAACATCTGCAATCAAATAATAAAAATTTTCAAAATTTAAGAGCTGAAAAATTTAAAAGGCTAATCTTGAGATTTTCACAATCACCAAAATTTTGAGAGCAAATTTCCTCTTCAAATCTTCTAAATCCCTAGATATGCTTAAAGAAGCTCTATTTCTCTTATTCCACAAAAATCACTTAAGTTTGAATCATTACTTCTATTCATGCACATCAATTATCAATCACAAAACTGTGCTATATTTGCGCCCCCCTTTGTAATGGCATATTAGAAATTTTTAAAAAAACTTATAAATTGTCATTATTTATATTAAACATAGTTAATAACAATTTAACTAATCATGTGAGTATAATTGAGGAATATTTCTTAAATTATGTGGGTAATTAAGTCATTTCTCTATGATTGATGTAACAATTGGACCCCACTGACCTGATAAGGGAAGTTTCTAATATTTTAAAAATCACAGGGGAGGGCAGTGAGATTGTTAAAAACCTCAGGGGAGGTTTATGAAATTATCCCTAATAATTATCAAGTTGGTTTTATTTGAAAAGCCATTTTCCACCAAAAAATTTTCTATATTTTTCATAAACATATTTTCCAATCATTTTTTATCTTACATATATCAAATTGCACAGTATATTTTCTACAAAAATTTCAGAAAAATTGCAATCCAAACATGATTATTTTCTTCAACCCAAATTAATATGTCAGGTATGTTTTTCATTGGTGTTGGGTTATATCTAAATTTTCCAATCGTAACCTTACTCAATCACAAATTCAAAACCCGGTAGCATCCATAATTCTTAATTATGCTCTTAGAACTAAAAGATAGAACCAATCTAATTAATATTCAATTTTATATTTATTTATTTGAACTTGGTTTGAAAAAATTAAATGACAAGAAATAAAAAAAATCAAGGGTAAATTACACATAACTCCTTTATAGTTTCATCTATTGTCATACGACATTTTTAACGATTCAAAATGTCCAATTCATCCCCATATTTTTTTGTCGCAGCGGTTGAATTTCTATAACCTAATCTAGTTTAATCTAGGGGGAAGGGGAGGAGGACTCGATGTGAGTAGAGACTCCATCGAATAAAGCCAATTAAAGCTGTCACATGTTGTCCAATTCATCCCCATGTGATATTATGTAAAATAGAGTTTAAGTACATTGTATAAAAGTATAGAGAAAATATGTGAATAAATACAAAAATTACAGTAGGTAAATTAGATATTTATACAAATATAAGGAGGTTACATAAATATTAAAATTTTATCAAACATGCTTTTAGAAATAATTTGATATGACCGCAGTAACTGATCATGCATTTCATTCATTTTTCAATTTACATAAAATTATAGGAGGGTTATGTAACTATTTTAAAACTTTAGGGGTGTCATATGATATTATATAAAATTACAAGGGATAATAAATAATTTACCCAAAAATCAACATAATGGCAAAAAACTACAAATAAGGCCACTTTGTGGTGGATTTTAAAATCCAATGACTTGTAGGTTTTTACTTTTCATAATCCCAGAAATTTGAACCAGGAACACCACTGAAATGTTTTGGATTTAGGAATACGGTAACCTTTAATCCACTACTACTCTGTCACACACACACAATATAAGACCCGCAGCTTACATACTTGATGCTTGATCACCGTTAATTCTGGCGGCAAATAGCGTGTTATTAAGGTTTCAGTTCACACACAAAACAGAGCGTGGAAACGGAGGAGATCGGAGGGCTAGCGCCCCGCAGGCCCAACAGCAACTCCTATCACCATTTTCTGTCGTGGGAGCATGTCTACCCTCTTCCGCCGCCGCTCACTGGCGGCTTACGTCTACGGCCATGTGCTGAACTCCCATAAGGTCCACACTTCAACAGCTCCACTGCTGCAGGAAACCGGTCTCTACGGTTTCAACCACTTGAAAACTCCCAAAGGCTTCCGACGCTTTGTTGAGGACGCCATAGAAAGGTTATAAATAACCTCCAACTTAAAACTGGCATAAGAAAGAACTGAAAATTCTTGATTTCTTTTATATTTTTTTTGGTAAATAAATGATTCCTAAAGCATATTATCAGGTCAAATGAGCTCGTCACCTTTATTTCTGGAATGCCATCTGCTCCGGAAATTATCGGAGCCATGGATGAGATATCCGATACAGTAAGTGTATTTCAATGTTTATGGCGTCTACTCTCTCTTTATTTTCCAGGTTTTTGTACTAAAGACCATAATTGAAGCATGTATGTTTAACAATTGCTAGTGTTAGCCTACACTACTTTTGAGTTTCAGGAGCTAACTGGAGTAGTTGATATTTCCTAGGTATGTTCAGTTATTGACTCTGCAGAACTGTGTAGAGCTACACATCCGGACAGGTCAGTATTGATTTTGGATTGATGTTTTGTGATTGTTATTGTTATTTTGCTTAGTCTGTAAAAATTTTCTGTTCACTTTGCAATTAAGGGAATTTGTTGAGGAGGCAAGCGAGGCGTCCCTGAGGATTAATGAATATATTCATGTGAGGCGGCAAGTGGTTTATTCGCTCTCTTACTATCTTTACAAGTTCTAGTGTTTGTAATTAGGATAAGCAATCTGATTATATGTCAATCAGATGAATAAACCAGAATACAGCGGATCTTAATTATGAAACCAACTAAGTTAATTGAGCCAGCAGATAAAGTTGGTTAACTATTCCTTTGCTTCTTTACCTACTATCAGTCACAAAAGGAAAAACTCAACGCAGAGGATGTACACTTGTCTTTTAGATTGATTCTCAGGAAGCAGGTTTAAGCTAATTTTGTAAGATTTGAATGATTGAATTCATTGGATAGGTTCGACAAAAGTATAAGGTATTGAAGGCCAGAACAAGTACGTCTTACTTGATGATATTCTTCACAAAGGCTATAAAGCAGAATTTTGGTTTTGTGACATAGTTACAAATTATACCTACTTTGTTTGACTGCTGGTAATTATGATATGTAAAATTCTTTAATTTGTGGAGATTTTATGGTTTCTTTTGATTCAGTTCTTTTATCAGTCAAAGTGAATTTTTCTGTGTCATGTAGCATCTTAATACAAATCATTGCCTGTACATGGCGGTGGTAAAAGCTGAGCAGGATTCCCATTTGCTAAATGAAGAAGCTCAAAGAGTAGCCCATCATTTACGTCTTGACTTGGAAAAGGCTGGCATTCATCTGCCTAGTGGTGCTTATCTTTTCTGAAATAGTTGCTTCCTGCATTTGATCTTTTGCCCCAGCTAACTAACTAACTCTATTTCGTTGGTCCTGCAGAACAGTTGGATCGAGCTAATCAGCTTAATATGGAGATTGTTCAGCTGTGCAGAGAGTAAGTACCCCCCACATAAATGAACACGCACAACATGTTTTGTTTCTTTAAGTCTTCACATAAGGTCTGAGATTGTTGGTGGTTTATATAATGCCTGGGCAAAGGTTGGTTTGTTGTTTGTTCTGTGCAGCTGGAGCATAAATATGTTGCACTACTATTTTCTTGCCATTATTAGGATTTTTCAGTATGCTGCTATTTGAGTTTGACTTTTCACAAAGCAATGGTTTTACTTTACCATGCACTATTCCCTTTAAGTAGATTATGGTATCACTTTCCTCCAGGAAAATTCATGAATTATTTACTCATTTTCCTATAATCAATTCACGTTTTCTTTGCCATCTTCTCTTCAGTGAGAAACACAATGTTTGGTAAATCACAATGCTGGGTTTATGGCTGTGCTGAGTGTCAAAAAATGTTACCTTTCATTGTAGATTTCTGATACCATAGCAATCTGGAAAACTACTATTTTTTTAGGGAGGTACCCATGGTTTGAATAGCTACTAATGTTGGAAAGGTGAAACTTTTTTCTTTCTGTAGAGGGTAGCAATAAGAGTTGACTAAAAACAATGAGATCTGTTGCACCTTCTCCTTCTTATGCAGATCTTACTTACTTTTGCTTTAACCTTCTAATTTCTGCTCTATATGAAGATTGAAGCACTACATCTCTTGCCTTACGTGTCATTGTGGAAGCTATTTGATTTATTCTGTTTAACTTTGGTCATTTCCTAAAAATGGTTCTGGATTATTTGACAATGACAATGAGATCCTATTTTGAAGAGTTCAGAAGCTGAATGTGCGGAGATGTTACTGTTACAAGGTAGGATATTTTGATTAGGCTGAGTTCTACCTGGCCAGAAATTGGGGCTAATATTGGAAAAACTGTAGGACTGAATCCTGATGTTTAGTTGTTTTCTATTATCACTTTGAATCAAAGATATCACAATCTGAGTCTATGCACTGAGTACTTGATTGCGCTTCCATTCCTTCTTTGCATCTTGCAATTAGTTTTCAGCATCAGTGACGCATGGTGCCCTTTATTTGATTGCGAGACATTATCTATGTATTTCTTGTTTCTATCAGGTTCAATGAAAATATTATCAATGATCCAGGTCACATGGATATCTTTCCAGCATCACACATCCCAAAAAAGTTACACCATCTTGCTATGCCTATCTATCGGACTACATCAGGTGCATTTGGGGGATCAGCATGGTCTATGACAAACATGAAAGAGAAGGGCTTTCGATTACCAACAGATCCAAATACTCTCTCCTCTATTCTGCAATGGGTATCAGATGCTGAGGTAGGAACAAATTACATATCAATGAACTTAGATGATAAAGCTTGTATTAAACTATTTATTGTACAGCCCTGGTTTCCAAAACTTTTGTCTGTGTCTTGTTTCCTTCTTTCAAAGAACATCTTCCTTCTTGAATGAAGTGCTAAATTTTCTCAAAACTTTGAATCTGACATTCAGACTCATAATTTCTTCTTGTTCAGATTAGGAAAACCGCTTATATACAAGGAAACTCTGCCCCACTTGGAAATCTTGGTGTCCTCGATAAGCTTATTGCAGCTCGTCATGAGTTTGCTCAGGTTAATCTTATTCACTTCATTCCTTTCCATTGGACGAATCTACTCTAATCTGTCGGTCTAATCGCCCATCTAAAAGTTGGTCTGCGTGATTTTATTTCTGAGTTTCTCCATGTGAAGTCTGATGTTTAACTTTAATGAGGTTCTGTCTATTGTGAGTCGAATGAACTGTCGCATTATGTGAACAGCTTGTATTGTGAGTCGAATGAACTGTCACACTATGTGAGCAGCTTTTCTTGTTGATAGCTGCCATATTTCTATATCAAACCTGAGCAAATAGTCCTCCAGATGCCACAGGAAGTAGAGGTGTATATTTCATTGCAAATGTCTTTTGCAATACCCATCTCCAATGAACTAACACACTTTCTTTGTATGCCATTTTTCTTGCCTAAAATGACTACTTTCTCTTTTCTTGGTGCTTTCCTTCTTTCAGCGCATTTTTTTAATTCAAGAACCTGAAGGGAATTTTATGGCGTGTATTCCATCGTACTTCCTAGTTTTGCATCTTTACCCAAATGTCTGATAATAAATGTTAGATCTGTATGCCATTAACACTACTTTCTCTGATCTGATTTCAGTCAGATAACGTGATCAAACTTGACTTTGAGAAATTGAATATCGATTTTATGTCCTTTCTTTCTTTTTTCTTTTTTTTTTAAAGGATACTATTAGAAGGTTAACTTGTATGTTAAAGTAAGAATTGGTCTTCTACACCTTTAATTTTTGTCTTTCCTGGAAGAAGTCTCTGCAGAAATTTGACATCGTAAGCAATGCCTTATTTTGGATGCACATGCAGATTATGGGCCATAGTTCCTATGCAGATCTTGCTGTACACTCAAGTATGGCTTCATCACCTGATGTCGTATTATCGTTTTTGCTTGAAATGAGCGAAATAGTTAGACCTAGGGCTGATGAGGTACAGTACTTAGTAAAACTCGACAATCACAACAAATTCCATTTTCCTTGAAGCAAGTTTAATTTTGTCGATAACTGAGTAAATTTTCATTGCAGGAGTTTAAGACAATTTGGAATTTCAAGAGAGAGAAAAGTGGCCAGCTCTATGGAGACTTGGAGCCATGGGATGAAACATACTTTACCGCTATAATGAAGTCTGCAGTTTATGATTTAGATTCCTCGGTATATTCTGCAAAACCTGCATGCATTGTAGTTTGTCATTTATATTCCGTTCCTACTATAGGCTAGCTTCTTATTGTCCATGTAGTTTGATACTGTTTATACTGTTAAACCATGAATGAGCAATTATTAATACTGGTGCACATGTTTAGCTTTTGCCTTTATACTTAAACAGTGGGATAGATTTCATGGAAACTCAACATACAAAGCCTACCTGCCCCCAAGCAAGTTGTTATTCTGTTTTATTTTGCTTGATCATGACTCAGTAGATTGGTTTTGGAACCACGACTTTTCAGCACTGGTTACTTTAGTTTAAAAACTTGCAATACTTAATGGGGACTTAAATGAAATTAAGTCAATAGGTGAGAAGGTAAGAAATCGATTTGCCTTAATGTAGATTTGGAACAAATAAGGGAGGCTTAGAACAACTATTTAGATGATTGGTTGAGACTGCTCGCATCCAGATTTTTATTAGTAGCAAAGGACTGGGTTTCTGTTTGTACCTTATCCTGATACTGAGAAGGGAAATTTGACTTATTCCTTTAGCTGCTAATAGTAGATTAAGGACTTCCACTTTTAGTCATTCAGAAACTTTAGTCAACATTAAGAAAACCTAATTAATAAATGAGGGTCTAATATTCAAGAACTATTCTCTTTGCATATTTAAGTCTTCCAATCCTTGTAAGGATGTACAGGTGGGTGCATTGGCACCAACTAATATCTTTATTGTAAATTGTTGGTAACTTTTTCCCAGTAGCTGGAATGCTGCTCATTATTTGTTGTTCACATTGCCTACTTTTTTAGCAATTGCATAATATAAGAAAAAAATAGAGCAAAAGTCATCGTCAAATGCCTTTGTGCATGTAAGATGGTTGACAATAGGATGGCTTTAATTGCTAAAGCTATTCCACTTGTTGCTATGTGTGATTTCTGCAGTCCCATATGTTGCTGTATAGACACTTTGTTGTGTTTGCTTAAATATTTGTTCAATTACCTTATTCTCTTCAAATTGCAAATAGTAGGCTCTTTATTTAAATTATATGATTGGCTCTATCCATTAAGCAGGTTGTTGCATCATTTTTTCCTTTATCCCAATGTCTTGAGGGCTTGAAAGTTCTTGCTGAGTCGTTGTTTGGTGTGACATTTCACCATATTCCTCTTGCCCCTGGTGAATCATGGCACCCAGACGTCATTAAAGTAGCCCTACACCACCCGGATGAGGTCAAATATGGGTATCTTTTACACTGTCCAATTTAAATCTCTTTTCTTATATGCTTCCATGCTGAGCATCTAATGAATATGCATTTTGCCTGCATGTCTTTATTTTCTTTTGGTAAATTACATGATTATTCATGAGCATAGATGAAAATCTGATTTCAGTGATATGTCATGCCTAAAGTTGGTGTTTTCCCTTATTGACAACTTTTGTGCCCTCCACGAAGACCTCTTGCAATTAATTGAGAAATGGAGATGATGGTGTCAGGGAGGTTTAATTTTACCAAATGCAAATTCTGGAAAATTTTTGTGCAGTCTCGCATTATAATCATCATCCACGCACATTGCTACTTGGAAAACTGGAGTATGTAGTAATCAGCAACTAATTTAGTCTCTCATAGTCATCTGAGCTGATCTAGTTGAGCATCAACGAATATGTTGGCTTTCCTAGAAACCAGTGGTCATGTTCAGGTGCCATATGATAGCCAATAATAGGTTATTGAATTGACCTTTACAAAGCACATATCCCAATCAGTTTCTACAGCTTTTTCAATTGATCATGAATGCTTCTGTGAGTTCTTAATGCCTACATCCTTTAAACGAGTCGTAGTCTTTTAAACTGCAGGGTGACTTAGGGTACTTGTACCTTGATTTGAAATCGAGAAAGAATAAGCATCCTGTTTGTGCTCATTTTGCTATCAAAGGGGGACGTCGATTATCTGAAACAGATTATCAACTTCCTGTATGTGAGGTTCTTTCTTCTTTATTCTCATTCTACAATTTCCATCTGGAAATTATGATGGCACACATTTATAATCTGTGGTATCTTATGATCACTGGATGTGAAATGTTGATCATTCTACATCTTCTCCTGGAATATATGATATTATGCTTTAGAATTGTGGTATTGAGTTCTGTGCTTGAAATGCTGATCACCTTTAGCAAATTTCATTCTGATACAAGGAAATGAGGTCCTTGGCCACTGAATGAAATCAAATTTTCAAACTCATATCTTGAATTCAATGGTGGGCGATGCCATTCTTGGGTATAGATTGTTTATTAGCATGAAGGTCTCAAAGGCAGGAAACTTTGTGTTTGCTTAAATGCTGAGTAGAAGTTTCCCCCATGGGAAGTTTAACAGTTCTAGATGTTATTCCATAGTTTGTAAGACTTGGTTTTTGACTATTTATGCCAATCAGACTTTACTCGGCTTTTTCCTGGTCAGAATCCAGGACTTATGCAACATGAGTCATGTCAATCGATGTACAGGCAGTGTCAGGATAGTCATGCAGAGGTTAAGTTGATGTCCTGGTGATGCATGACATTCATAAGAATTTTTGGTAATTTTTTAGCTGTACCATGCTACATACAACCTTCTTTAGTTGCTCTGGATATTTTTATGTGTGAACTCGAGTATACAGATGATGAAAGCAAATATAGTAATGTGATCAGAATGATGCTTGGCATTCTTTGTATGTGCCTGGGAAACACATATTAACAAATATCTTATGATTGCAGTAAGAAATAGATCTGTGCATATGATGTTTATACTGGATATAACAGACTTCTTCTTGATAACCTGCAGATTGTAGCCCTAGTCTGCAACTTCTTGGGCTCTAAACCAGCATCTTTACTCAACCACTGGGAAGTAGAAACACTTTTCCATGAGTTTGGACATGCACTTCATTCATTGCTTTCCAGAACGGTATCTGATGAATGGGATGGTAGTTGACTAGTTTTTACTTTGTTTTTCTTATTTGAAGTGATTGTTTGCCCTTGATGATCTGGTATGCAGGATTACCAGCATTTTTCAGGGACCAGAGTTGTTATCGATTTTGCTGAGACACCTTCCAATCTCTTTCAGTAAGTGAAATTCTCATTTATTCTTGCCTAACTGCTAGACTTGGGGATTATCTGCTAAATACTTATGGGCAATTCTCACTTAATGCATTACATTCTATCATCCTTTTTTTTTTTGGTGCTTTCTACATTAATGCTGCCATTTTTTGGTTTGTTGGATTATGATGGCACTGATAATGAAAACCTTGAGGATAATTACTTGTTGTTTATGTTGTCCACCAATACCATCACGGACATTGCTGTTAAATTATAGGTTAAAAACTTTAGGTGATGTAGGTCGAAGTCATCTCATAAAAGTCAGTCATCCTTTTAGTTGGTTTTCAAATTAGGTACTATGCTTGGGATTTTCGGATCCTGAAGACATTTGCTAGGCATCATTCTACCGGTGACGTAATACCTGAAGATTTGGTGAAATCCATGAGGGGAGCCAAAGATATGTTTTCTGGTACTGAGTTGCAGCGACAGGTTTGTAGTTTAATGGTTGAAACAAATTGAATTTTACTTCCCCGGGTAGTGGGTGATGCATAAAGATTGACTGATGTATTCGTCTTTCGTCAGATATTTTATGCTTTAATTGACCAAAAGTTGTTTGGGGAAGAGGCATCCTCCATAAGGGATACTGCTTCACTTGTAGCGGAATTAAAAAGACAACATACCAGTTGGAAGCATGTTGATGGCACACATTGGCACACCCGATTTGGTCATCTTGCATCATATGGGGCAGGTATCGAACACAATGAAGAGTTGCTAGATTATTTGCCTATCTATCTTATACTTAGTCATCAAAAACTAATGCCATCTTGAAATGAGTAGGATGTGTCTTTTGCAATTTGCTTGTTTTGTATTTGATTGTTTTACGTGACAGTTCTTTCATCTTTTGGTACCAATGATAACCAAATAATACGCATTCACATTTCTTCTGATGCTCTTTCCACCACTATTCCGTTTCTGTGATGGTAATGAGATGTTTGCTTCCCAACTCTCTGAAGGATATTACAGCTACTTGTATGCCAAATGCTTTGCTGCAACAATATGGCAAAAGATTTGTGAAGAGGATCCGGTCTCATTAGCCGCAGGATCTGCTATTAGGCACAAGTTCTTGCAGCACGGAGGAGCCAAGGATCCTGGTGATATATTAAATGATCTCGTGGGAAAAGGTATCTTAAATTCTCGTTATGGCGGTATAGTTCCAGACATTACAAGCCTGAGTCATGAAATGGAGCTAAAGAATTAGCAACCTGAAGTGGTGACTGTACAAGAACAGGAGAAGTTGAGTTAGAAGGCAAGAAAACACATTTGTAGGTGTGTTATGTACAAAACCATCTACGGCTCGAGTGAACAAGTGGTTGCTGCTATTCCGTCATCTTGACATATTCCAAGTCACGAAGAAAGTTGACGCATCAAGATTACCACCACTTGTAGGTGCATTCCGCAAGCGTCAAAACAATTGACTACACTAAATAGCGCCCCGGTTGGTATAGAGTTGTCTTGTATCGTCTTGACGCCTTTCGATTGTCTTGGCGACTGTATACATGTACTTTCATCAATCGCTTATTTAGACATTAAAATAAGAAAAACTGGCATTGGCAGCATTTTTCTCCTGTCCGCGCGGAAAAAGTAGAGATATAGAATAGCTATTTTGCTGTCCCCTTGTTTGCTTTGTGATTTTCTCTGAAAAAATTTTTTTTACGTTTTTTGTGAGCATATTTTTTAATTATTTTTTTATTTTATGTACATTAAATCGTTACAGTATATTTTTCTAAAAAAAAAAATCCTAAAATAGCAATACAAAACAAAGTTGCTGGTCTAATTTGCTATTTTCTTTCACGTGACATCTTATAGCCAACCATCCAATTCTTTTAACAAAGCATTTATACCCACAGGTCCACTGACAACACTTTCGAGATGAAAAATCCAATAGTTGGGGTAATCTTAAAGCTAATCATTCAAGTGAATTCGCAGATTCCAAAGCGAATTCGTAGTACACAATGCACTCGGTATACAGGATTCCAACTGCAGTTCGTTATGTAAACATGGGTAAAGAACAGTTAAACGAGGTTATAAAATCTCATGAAGCGGTGATTATTAGCCTCCATAAATGGGTTCTTTCCATCTAGTAAAATTTTCTACCATGTTAGCCCAACAGGGGTATACTCACGTTCAACTGTCATTACCCACTCCTGGATAACGGGATTGACTACTGCTGGAAGTTCATCATGGGGGCAATGACCTGGGCAGTAATAGCAGCAAGGAAATTGTTTTCAGTTAATAGGCGATGCTTTATAACATCAATGTAAGAGAAGATCAAACCATAGGAACACAAGGTTGCATCAAAATTACCGGCATCCAGTTCTTTAGTAACAATCCCTTTGCAATGCTCTCTAAGGCAAGCTAGCTTAGCCCTGGAATCAGAAAGTGGATCTCTCATGCCCTAAAGAACATAATCATGAAATATGAACATTAGCACTAGACAAAGGAAACATGACAAAGTAAAAACCCTTTATCCAAGCTATAGCACATAAACCTGTATCGCAAGAACCTTCCTTTCAAATCGTTCCAATAGATAATTGAGAGGAACTGAAAGATCAAAGCTGAAAACGCATTCCAAAACCACCGATACTCCAGGGTCATGCGACTACAATTTTTTTATTAAGGTCATAGCAGTTATATAGTTAAGCATGTTTTCTGAAAGGAAAAAGCATAACACATAAATTTATTGATACTTAAGGCTTAAACAAAAAGCAAGGAAAAGATGTTTGAACTGCCTCATAAAGGATACAGCTCTCAACATCTCATCAATAAGCCAGTCATCTGCTTGATCCATTTTCTGCACCACATAATTTACAAAGCAAATATTAGACGATAATAGCAATAGAAAATGTAGGAAACAAAGGTAAAGCGAGTCATACAGAGGGGTAAAAGCTCTTCACTATGTTCCTAATGTTGAACCTCAAGTAGAGCAAAAGGAGTCTAGCACCCAACCATGCTGCACCAGGAGTTTGCCTATCCTGAAATGTTGATTGAAGTGGGTGTGCATCAAGAAATTGATAGCTGATGGCAAGCTTAGACAACCATTTCTAATCTAAACATTAAAAAGGTGCTAGAAAGTTTCTTCTTTCCTTTCCCTTTTCCCCTCTTCTTGTGCTGCATTGAAATGAAGGTGCGGGGCAGTGTGCAAGCGAGAAAAGTAGTGTTGCCAAAAAAGTATTAAACGGAAACCACCAAATACTTATAAAATTATCTTAGTGTTCTTACTTCAGACAAACGGATTGCAGAATATTCAGGAATAACATTGCCAGCACTGTTTATGAGGATCACAGACTTGACTAAAGCAGGCCAAAGCCCAGCAACAATAGCAACAAAGTAGCCTGGCAGTAGAAAAAAGAGAATCAGTACGGGGAATTAAAATAGATAAGATACATATGCATTTTTTCAGCATAGATCTAAGTTGGGTAGATCAGTTTTTCTTTCATATTTCCAAACCTTTTTCCTACTTTTTTTGTAGGGTTTAGGAACATACCACCAATTGAGTTCCCAACAAGGTGCACTGGCTCCCCAACAACTTGAATTATGAAATCTCTAACCAGTTTGGCCCACATCACTTCAGTGTAAACAATATTTGGTTTTTCTGATTTACCAAACCCTAGAAGTGTGACTGCCCAAACTCGATTCCCACTGTCAGCTATATGACTTATATTGTAACGGAAATGTTCGAAAAAAGCACCAAAACCATGTACTAGGAGAACAGCAGGACCTTCATTGCCGGAAACAGTATACTGAGGACAGGAAATCATCATAGCAGCCAAGATTAAGATTAAATTTAGAATTACACAACCAAAATAAATCCCTTCTACATGTCAAAAACTTCCAGGTAGTTAAAGGAGTTGAAAACACTCACATGGATTAATAGCCATTCCATCTCCATATCCTAACTGAGTAAGTTCCTCGCTCAATTATTTGACTTCTTAAAGCCAAAAGCCAATACCACTGACACAAGAATCAGGGAAATGTTAAAATAAGTTCAAAGGAAACCAATAACTAGGATAAGCCTTTCAAAAGTAGTTATACAAAAGTTAAGCTAGTTTGCCACAAAGAATCATGTTAAAAAATAGCTGGAAGTGTAGAAACTACCTCCATTGAGCAGACAGTATCGACTGCTGCAGCTACAGTGATTGCTGAATATCCAAAAGGAGATAAAAACCCACCATTTCGTTCTTTCTCGTACTTAATTGCCTCATGATACACTCTTCTTCTGGAAATGATTCCAAGTAGAAGAGCAGATCCAAAAAGGGCACCAAATGAGGCTCCTTCTCTACTTTCTGCCTGACGCAGTCTTTCATGTACCCTGCAACGAGAATAGAAAAAAATCTAAGATGTAAGCCACACATTACCTGAATAGAAAAGTAAGCCACATATTAACTGAACAAAAAAGTAAGTACAAAAGGGTCTAATCCTGAAATCAGGATTTTCGAGTTTGTATTTTTTCACCGAATGAGATGAGCTGCATAATACAAGTTTTACTTCTGAAAGTTCCTGCCCAATAGACAACGCTGAAAGATTCAGTTGTTGCCCAGAAAATGGCAACAGAAAGACACACAGAAGTGACTGTGGTGTACAGCTACATGTTACTATCAATGAGGGAACTAAGCCATAAGCAGTCAACAGAATATAGCTGGTTTTACTGTCCTACCATTCAAGGACCTCAAAGAAATGGCTCACTTTCAGTAGCCGACCAAGAAATTTATAAAGACAAAGACTAACAGTCTAAAATAGAATTAGATAGTGAAAAAATTTTGTCCAAACATCATCACACCAAGGTTGCCAATACGTACTCCTGCCATTCGCCACGGGCAGTACCCTCCAGATACCGCAAATATGCAGCTAGAGCATTAAGCACATTAACCCGTCCCACCTCCAACTGAGTTCTTTTGTTGAGTCACAAATGCTGATCTTTCTGATCTTTTCCTTTCAGTTAAGTTGCTACTTCCCATATCTCGATTGCTTTCCATCAAAGCTGCTCCATTGGCACCTCCAATTTTTCCTTGCGTCACAACCTGGTCTATCTCAAGCTCACTCGTACTCATAATTGATGTCAACTTATTCCTTGATGTCCCAACCTCAATCACAAATTTCTTCAAATCATACAACGTTGGTAGATCGCCTGGTTCACAAAGGCACCATGATTTTCGATAGTAGAGTCAAGACAATAATGGCATTGCAGAGTTCTTGAATTTCTGGCAACAGGAAAAGAGAATAAAAAATTAAAAGTTCTGGTTTGTCAAGACATACCCCAAGTTAAATCCATCTCCAGACTGGGCAATTTAGTTGGCAAAACAGGAGAAACAACAGGCAGCTTCAACTGTTTAAAGCCATCGTACGAGTCTGGCATATCCTCCAAGTTCTACAGTTAATTAACACAAAAGACCAAGCACTGAGGACTCATATCTGGAAAACGAAACGTTCAAAACCAAGAAAAGCAGGTTTTACCTTCATACCATAAAATGGTGTTCTCCACATAGTCATCCTAGGGTAAGCTTCAGCAGAAGATACAGTAGCTAAAGCCAGAGCCTCCTTAACTGCATCCAGCATTCTACGCAACTCATACTCTACCTCTTCTTCTGCATATATGCTTGTGGCCTCAACCTGTTCCAGTCCGCATGATGAATGAAGGAAACAAAATGAGTTGGAAGAGTAGCGTGAGGTTGTCCTGGCCCGATAAATGTCAGATACAATAAAGCGAATTCAAAGTGGAGAAACCTCTCTGGGCAAGATGTTGAATGACAGTCTCAGCATTCCCAAACCTGATCATCAAGTTAGACCCTTGACCCTTGAGAGACTTCCTTAAATCCTCCAAAGCGAAAAGGAGGAGTTGGAGCATTTCATCAGAAAAACCTGACCAATCATGCCGACAATCAAGATCAAGTAGCATTTAACATTCACAAAAAAGTTCCATTCCACGAGTAAAGGCATTCGTCAAATTAAGCAGAAAATGCAGAACTTAATTCTTCAACATATCCGATTAATAGGAAAAATCTCGGCAACAAATACACAGTACTTCATACTAGAAAAAAAAGTTATAGTTGTGATTTTGTGTGTGTGTGTGTGTTGAGCGAATGGAGAGAATAGCATACGCGAGAGAATGCGATGATCAAAAATGTACAGAGGGAGAAGCATGGGATGGTGGTGGGAGGCTGCGACAAGGGCAGGGTGATCGTCAATTCGAAGATCGTGCTTGTACCAGATGATGGCAGCGCCTTTGCTGCTGGTCTCCGCCGCACCTAATTCTGGCCCCAAGTTTGCTCGAACTTGACGCGACATTTCAAATTTCAGGGCAGGCGAAGGCAGAGTAAAAGGGGAGGATGAGGAATAATGCTTGCGTCTGGGGAGGAATGGCGGGTAAGAAGAAAAACGCAGGCAAGAGAAGAGCGCCGCCATAGATGAGTATTATAAAACGACTAGTAATTAGAAGAAGCACAGAGCAGCAAGAGGGAAAGGAGGAGGAGAAACGGCAATCCATCAACGACAAGAATAATGCTTGAAGCTGTTTCTTTTAATTTGAGTCTAGTGTGTGTTTCTGCGTGAAATCCAGAAAGGAGAGAACAAGCGGCCCTCGTTTTCACATGGTGAGTGGGGAGTGAGAGACACTGAGGTTCGAAGAAGAGTAGAATTTGTGGCGCACAGATTTTGAGTTGCGACAAGAAAACTCCGCCGCCACAGGACAGGAGCCCAGAGGCTGAGAGTTTAGAGTTGAGGCCGACAATCACCCACGCCAGGAGCCCCCAAGTACAGGAGGCTTAAACTGTGTCCTTTGCTGCATTCTTGTGTAATTTCTTCTCTCATCCCTCACTGTTTCCTCCGTTTACATTTTCATCCCCCACGTTCCTAATTCAATCATAACAAGTAGCAATTTATACCCAGCCCACGAATTTTTCACCTAGTGATCAAAGTTGAATTCGACAGTGTCACCAAAAAAAAAAATGAAGTATGTGTTTGATAATTCAATTCAGTATTCAAATTTAATGGATTTAAATATAATTTTGATAATCAAAAAATAAAAAATTGAATTAATTACTTAATTAAGTGTCAATGAATTTTTTAAACAAAACTTACTCCACAAATTAAGTGATAAACTATTCACTTATTATTTGATGTGATATATATTCAAATGAATTAAATTTAATCATTAATAATTTAATGAATTTAAATTTCAAACTTCATCTTTATTAAACGCACAGTATCACAAAAGTCATAAAATGATGATTGTAAGTTTGTTGCATTAATCTCACAATTATAATGTCGTAAAAAAGAAAAGTTAATTAAATCAAATTCGCAATTCTACCGTGGATTTACGATTCATTTGAAAAAGGTAATGAATGTTTATGTACTCCTACAAAAATTGAGTTTCAAACGCAGTATGAAATGCAAAAAAAACGTGCTTAAGTTGAGGAAAATTACCCACAAAAGATGGTATTTCAAAATTATTAGCTAAATGCTAATATTACCTTATCAATTATTTTCCCATATTTACACAATAAAAAAATTGATAGTAAAAGAAATTTTTTTCAAAACGAATCAACCAAATTTAGCATCTTCTTCCTTTGACCAAAGAAAATTAAAAAAAATTTTAAGTGGTCAGTTCATCACGAAAATTTAGGTTGATTTTTATTTTTTTTATTACAAATCATATTCAGAAGTAGGATAAGTCTGGAATTAAAAAAAAAAAAAACCGTTAAAAAGCAAGAGAAAAGAAGCTCAAACTAACTGAATTGGGAAATGGCGCTACTGCTTCAATCGTCAGCTCCCTCTTTTCCCTCCAGCGGGAAATCCCATCTTCCTCTCCATATATCGCCCCACCGTCGTCTTATTCTAATCCGAAGCCCAAAAGACGAATCATCATCAAGCTCCAAAATTCTTCTTCGGGTTCAAATCCCTCGGAGCCCCAAAAGCCCAGCGATTCCTCCACCACCACAACCATCTCATCCTCATCCACAGTGGCCCCACCTCCTCTCCCAAGAAACAGCCAAACTCAGCTGCTTCTGGCTTGGGTTTTGGTCCCTCAACTCCGGCGGGAACAAAATCGGCATCATCATCCAAGAAGAAACAGAAAGACAAGAAAGAGAGGGCTTCCATAATTCGGAGAGCACCTGTGGAAAAACCTAGCTTTGCTACGCAAACAAACGACATCCAATCTAAGGAACAGTCCCAAAATGAGAGTGCTTTTCTTCTCGCTTGGTTAGGCCTCGGCGCTATTATTCTTGTCGAGGGCATTATTCTTGCTGCCTCTGGTAAAATTCCACCTCTAACCCTTCCGAATACGTTCGTCCTTTTTTTTTTAATCTGATTTTATTTATGCAATACGATTAGAAATGAGAACCTGTTTTGGAATTTTTTACTGATCTTATTTGTTTTTTCTTAAATTAATTGAGTCAACATTGCCGAGTTTCGTCTGTGCAAAAAGTCCCATAGACAATGTGACAATGTGCACACTGTTGTGATAAATTTGGCTCCTCGAACAATAATAGGTTGATAAGTACAAATAGTTCAGTGTTTATTTTAGACCATTCTCTTTTTGGAAACGGTTGTTCTTGGCCCCAGATGAACGGTAGAATTTGGACCTTCTGGATTGACCTCCAACATAGCCAACACCATTTCACCTGCACCTTCGGGCACAAGTGATCCTCAATCACACCTCCTAAAATTTTAACTTGATTGCAAATGGGCATGTATAACACCCACGATCTTCTGTTATGATATTTCCAGGTCAAATGAAGGACATAGATTTCAGCCACTTGTCCAGTTGATTGAAACTGTTAAGATATTCTGGATCTGCTGGCAAGTGGCAATACTATTCTGCAACCTTTAATAAATGTATACTTAACGTGATTTTGACATTTAAAATGCATATCCATTAATGCTAAAACTGAAAAGAAAAAAAAAACTTTTACTTTCAGCTTTTATAGTGCATTTAGGATATACACATTCGTGCAGATATTGTAACTGGCAATTTACTTTTGTTATTTCAGGTTTCCTACCTGAAGAATGGGATAATTTCTTTGTTAAGTATCTCTACCCATCTTTTACTCCTACAGTGTTCTTGTTCGTGGCCGGCACTGTTGCCTATGGAGTGCTGAAATACCTGCAAAATGAGCAATTTAATAGGGAAAAATAGTTTATCATGTATTAGGATCTGGTTTGGCTGATTATAGGAGGTGACTCTGATATATAGTGCTTCGTTGTAAAAACCTGTCTGCTTCAAGCTTTTCCTGTACAATAGCATTCACCATGGAGATTCCAGTGATAAATGGAAGATAGTCTTTCTCCTTATTTTCTACCCCACTTTCTGGCCCCAGGGTGCCACTATTACCTTTTCTTTTCAATTCTTATGAGCATAGCTATCTGGTGAAAAGATCTTTTATGTGTGGTGAAACTATATGCCAATATAACAGTATACTGCATCAGCTGTATGTTTTTCTGTATTTTCTGCAACCCTAATGAGAGTACAGCTTCCTTTATTGACATGTTTGAGCTTTGGCTTTTGGCATAAGTTGGGAACTCAAACTCAAGTTACTGGTATTTTGGTATCTGATATATATTGGTTCTGGTACTGAAAATACTATTAACAGTGCCTGCTGGCTTTCCATTTCATTCCTTTCATCAAGAAATGAGTGGATTTTCGTCTGGACCTTCTGTGTAATATGAACCTAAATTCTTTCTGCTTCAACAATTTGGAGTTGACAGTTTATTCTGCTTAGCTGGCGTAATATGATATTCTAGAGTGCATACTTCTGTGTGAGATGCTTTCCTCAAAGTTGAACATCCTTTGATATAACATGAACCACAATTGTTTAGCGATAAAGCCAAAACTTGCAGAAAAGATAAATTGTCTGTTATAACCACTGCAAAAAGTAGCTGACGTGTCTTCGGTTGTTGCTGCTGCTACCATCATCCAGAGATAAACTCTTGACACTGAAATTTGTGTTGGCTGTCTAACAATGTTTTTAATGATCCGTTCATTTTGTGTAAGACATGGTTAAGTTCCTTCTCAGTTGTTGGTCTGCTTATTGAGCAATTGGAAACAACACTTCTACACTTGCTGGATGTAAATATTCCTAAGTTAACTTCTGACAGACTTCATTTTTCAAGCTCAAGTTGCTTCTGCAACATCTTCTGGAATTCTAATTGTCTTTTAGAAAATCATTTTGGCGTTTGGAGGCTCGAACTATTGACACCAGGTACACCTAACTCCACCAAAGGACTTGCTTGTGTGTTGCTTCAATAATTTATTGAAGATACATAACTTTACCAAGAAAAGACTCTTCGTTTATAGTTTTTGCTGATATTGAAGGACTAAGGTTAGTGTATGTTTAGACTTTGGTTCATTGATACACCTGCTGTATTGTAATTGCATCCTTTGTTCTTTTTGCACCTTATTTAGATAGGCACTGTGGAATGCCCTATTGTTAAGGTTACAATTAAAGAAAAAACTGATCTTGTATGGTTTCCTGGTCTCTTTGATTGATTTCTCATAAATTTAGTATCCACTTAACAAAGTATTTTGTTTCAGTAAGTTGTGTACCACAAATATAACTGCTGTTTATCCATCAGAAACACGTAAACAAATAATTAAGAATTTGAATCTCAGGAGTTATCATCTAGACTAGACAAATGGTGTGTAATGTATTTGAGTATTTGCTGTCAACCTTGTACTTCATCTCCGCTGGATGAAATACATCTTTTATTGTGCAAATAGGTTACATTTTATAGGTAATTCTTAAAGGGTGTTCCCTTTCATGACATAGTTGTTCCCTTTCATGACAGTCTTTTAAAGTAACTTCACAATCTAGAAAAATTGGTTGTCTTGCCATGAATTTCTTTTGAACTAATTGCTAGGCCAAGTTGTTAGTTCAGTTATTACGTCGGGGTGTCACCCAGACACCACTTATGTATATAATATATGCATCCAAGGGGAAAGTTCATGAATAGATGGCAAGAATGGTGCAAATTCTTCCGTATAGTTGTGTAACACTTCTTGGTTCACGTCTGTTGATTCAGTTGTACAGGTGTTGGAAAGATTAAGTTCACCATCTTCAAAACTTTGAGTTCATGGAAAAATATGTTGTGAACCAGGTCTATGTATGTGTACTGTTAATTACTGATGCTAGGTGCATTAGAGACAGATACATACTCATAGGCCCAGATTTTTAATGTGGTAATGCCTGATTGGTGCAGAGCCAGCTTTATGTTCTCTCAAATTCTCCTTTATATTTGTTTACATGTTGCACTTTATTTCTGTGGATCAGAGATAGATTTTAGCTCCATATAAATTGCCTGCACTTTTTGTTTAAATGATTGATTTTGCATTTTCAACAAGGTTGTTTGCAACTGGAATTAGGACAGAGACATCTTTCTCTTCAACTACTTTTGCCGGCCTTAACCAATTATGGAACTTATATTAAGACCACATAACAGAATGGCTTACAAATTAATCAAGTTACAGTTGCTGTTGAGCTGCTGTTCATTTGATTCTTCTTGTGGCATATATTTTTGGAATGCACAGCTGTAGTAAGTGTACAGATGTTAACGTACTCCAAGCTGCCAACTCAAGTAGTTGTGGTATTTTTCAACAATGACATCAATCTGTAATTATCTGATACTCCTTTTTTCGAAGCCCATTTAATTCGGGACCCCTGAAAGTTGTGTAATACCTCGAACAAGTTGTATATTTTCACTTCAGTCTTCTACAATCTACAGGAGGCATTTTCAACTATTTTATGGAGACATGTGCTGGATTCAAGAAGTTGCTTGTAACTGCTTCATATGGACGATTGTTGTATTTGACCTTTTCCTGAAAAAGCTAGTTCTAAATATCCTAAGAAGTGCCTGCACGCATCCTTGCAACGGTAAGTGTACGACGTTTTGGTGTTCGGAATGCAAGGATTTCGCAAAGTTCAGAACTGAGCAATGCAGGTTTACACGTTATTTTGAAGCTCCAGCGCTCATATAATAGACGAAATACAGGCGGAGTTCTTGATCTTCACGTGGGGCGATGGCTAGTCACATTTAGCATTAGCTATCAATTATTATGTCTCGACTTGCGGCTTCAATGCTCACCTGCTAAATTCCTTCTATCTAGTAGAAAGTACCTTGGTTCTTTTCTTCTTCTTCAATAAAACGAGTGGATGCCGGAGAAAGTAGTCTCTCTTTTATTTCTTTTCTTCTGTTAATAGTCATAAATTTCCAGCTTGCCTCCGGTATTAGGTCTCTATTCCATATTTTCTGGGGCGGGGGCATTATCAGTAGTAGCCGACCTTGTTAACCATTTATTGCCGTATTAAGCCGGTTGGGTCTATGTTATCTTTTTCGGACAAAGCTGGTTATGAGTTATGCTGCCTGCTCTTTACGTCAGTTTTTCGCTTAAAACGACACCAAATGTGCTCTCTTTTTTCCTTTTTTTTTTTTTTTTTTTTGGTGGAGTGGCGTTAGATGAAAAACAGCAGGATCCTGCCGGCATCCTTTACTTTTTTTTTTCCTTTTGAGATTTATACTTGTTGTCCTCTTGTATGGGCTAAACTACTGATTTTCAGCAATTTAACCAGAAATTGCCTGTGAAGGTCAGGGATCATGGGTAGTACTAGGGCTCAAACAAGCCGAGCCGAATCGAGTTTTGGCCTTATCGAGTCGAGCCTTGACTTAATTTCATCGAACTCGAACTCGAGCTCGACGAGCTGGTAATTTTGAAGCTCGAGCTCGAAAAAAATAAAAATAATTATTTTATTTTTTAAAAAATAAATAAAATAATATTTTTTATTAATAAATAATAAAATATTAAGGATATTTATGTAATTTTACTATTAAAATAAATAAAAATATATATATATACTCGAACTCGCGAGCCTAACGAGTTTAATATTTTGAGCTCGAGTTCAAGTTCGACTTTTACTCGACCAGCTCGAGCTCGACTCGAACGGCTCGCGAGCGGCTCGATTCGTTTGCACCCCTTGGTAGTACAAGGATTTGAATGCTTTAGTTGCTAAATAAGCCAAATGAAAGTCGTTTTGCTGTCACTCTTAACAAGAATAGAAAGAGCGTGGCCGACTGAGTTTGGTGGGAGTAGCCCGTCAATCATTTAAAGGCCATAACCTAAGGGTGTGATTGAATTGCAAGTTTTCAAAGAAAAATTGCTACGTCTTCTGCTGACACATTTTTTAATTATATTTTTACTTTATATATATTAAATTGCTATAAGTAATTTTTTACAAAAAATCCAAAAAATGTAATGCAAACAAGACCTTAGGCCTTTGGTTATGAAGTGCTAATATCTCTATCTCTGTTTACGCGAGGCATTATCCGAACCTCTGATGTGATGAACGGGGATAAAGTAGATTTTTTGACTGCAAAAATCGACATGTGAGAACATTTATAGATTAATCTGTCTTACATCGCACGATAAATAATATAACAACAGGAGTATATGCATTTCATATGTATAATATTTGATGTTTCAATTAAAATTAAAATTAATGATCATGCACAATTCAAATTCTTCAATGGATGAAGTATCAGCTTATGAAAGATTAACAATCTACAGTAATATTTACCGTCAATTACGAACAAATAACAAATAGTTCCCAGTGACTGTTACAAATGGCTGATGTAAACCCCCAGCTAAAGATTAAAAATGAAATTGTGCAAGTGGGGATGGGGACAGGCCACAAAGCAAAATGCGCACGCAAACAGATGCATTGCTTCGGGGTCAAAGAACATCCACTTTGGTTTGATTATTGCTTCTCATTGCGTAGTATATGAGTAGTATATACATGTTGAGAATGTTAAACTAGGAACAGAATATTGAGGGCATTGCTTTAACAAAACTGGGACGGCGGCAATTAATGTTCCATTTTCCTGTGGGATTGGATTAGCTTGCTTACACTTTTGTGACGGGGGGCATGGATTCTGTATCGTGTATTGATTTGTTGTGTGTCTTGGGCGCAAAAACAATTCTTCTTTCCGTGCTCAACAATCATTCTTCCTTTCCGTGCCCACATTTGGGTTGGTGCCAAAATGACAAGGGTGCTTTATGTAATCTAGCACTCGTCTTGGTCTTTTCCTTGTTTTTTTTTTTTCCTTCCTCGCAACTGCAATCAATTCCCTGGACCTTTCGGCCTAAAAATGCGGGTGGCCTCTCCTATTTTGCTTGTCTGCCTGTTTCTCCTTCTTCTCCCTTTTTCGTTCCAAATGCATCTCATATTTCAAGTTATAATTTTTTTCATCATTCAATTTTAAAATAATAATTTTATATTTCTTATAAAATTAAATTAGTAAAATTTAGTTCCAAACTAATTTTTGATCATTTTTTATCCTAAATCCATCATGTGACCCATACATAATCATTTTGTAAAAAGGTTAAATCTCATTAATAGTTAAATAAAATGACCCGATCCGCATTCATTTTTATCTTTAAAAAAAATAGAATTTGGCCTAAATCATGTTCCTTTTTGCTTAAAAAATGAGATCTAACATTTTTTTGCACAAAAAATTTTGGTATATGGTTTTTTTACATATAGAAAATGATTACATGTAGGTTTACGTGGTGATTTCAGACTAAAAAATAGTTGAAACCGTGCAACTGTGAAGATAATATTTTAAGGGTAAATGATGAAAAATTCATTTGATGAAATATGAGAGATATTTTGAATAATTTTCCCTTTTCCTTTCCTTTGTCAAGAATTGAATCGGAACGTACAATTGTTTCACCTAAGGTCTCATTACTTATTTACCAATATATTTTAGGAAATTTGTATGACAGAGGGTATATTAGGAATTTGGATTGCAGAACTGATTTTTATAGTAGTTACTCACTCATCAAAACTATCACTCTTGTTCACTATTCAATAACTATGGTATCAAAGCTAGAATTATCTCTAAGATTTTGGTTCTAATTGTCTCATAAATTTCATGGTTTGAAATTTTGTTATTTTCGCTATAAATTACTCTAAACCATATAAACAATATTGTAGATGAAGATCCACCAGCCTAACAAAGTTTTTTGACATTTTTTTAATGCGCTAGCATAGTATAACATTATGTCCAAAGATACAAAACTATGTCCAATCAATTTCTCAATATAGTGTTGTACCATATAAGGTTTAGAGCAAGTATATATACTATCAGTGTATGAAAATTAATTCTTAAAAAATACATAATAAACCATTTCCTAACGCTGATAACGCCATGAATGCCTTTTCACACATCTCATATGTGAAAATCCTAAATCATTTTTTTGGATAATCGATAGATTTTAAATTTAGAATCTCCCATCCTTCTCACCTTATCATTTAAGTCAACCCTCCCCAAAAAACTTATATCGCTTATTTGACCTTTGTCAACAAGGGGCAATTTGTATATTTTCTCGTTACAGAGGACAATTACTACTGAACCTACATTATTGGAGAGGCAAATTGTGATTAAGTCCATATAAAATTGGCGGACTCAGTTGCTCGACTTTTGACGCTTCAATTGAACAATAGTGAGGAGTTCAGGTCTTGTTTGGAATGTGATTTTTTCGTATATATATTTATTAATTATTTTTTTATTTCACGTGTATCAAATATTACAATGTATTTTTGTACAAAATTTTATAAAATAGCAATTCAAATTATAATATAGCACTCTTTTTAAACAGCATGACTGATGGTTACATGAACATGCACTGACGTGTGATGGTGAGTAAAACTTAACCCATCCAAATTTTTCTTTAAAAAAAAAAAAAAAAGGCACTCTTTTTAAAGCGGTTGATCCTATCATCATTTGATACGCTCAATAAATTCCCAGTGCTCGACAAATGATTGACACGGTACTATGCCATACCCCCTTTCCCCCAACATACCGAAAAAAAAACACAGCAACAAAAAAAAAAAAGGAGTGAAACTGATAGGCAGTGAACACTTGATAACCCATTTATGTACTGTGAAACTGAAACACGTCCATCAATCATCATCGAGTGCATATTTGGAGAGCCACTTTATAAAAGTCACGCTGGGAAAGTATTTGCAAATTGCGACTATGCGGGATTCGCTCTTTCCGATATTCGCCTATGCTTTTTACGGGGAATAATGAAGAGAAAAATAATACTAGTAAAATGAAGTACTAGCAAAAGAAGAGAGTAACAGCACGCTGAGCATCGCGTCGTTTCCTTGACGCTGAGCATCGCGATAAACTGATAAAATTAGAACCACCAATCCAATGCCGTTTGATTCTTGGAAAGGAAGCATCAATCGAAATTTTACTTGCCAATCAGGTTAGGTACTCAATCAATCCTTCGAGCAGGGTCCGTCAGCTTGTTCGCGCACCTTAGACTCGTTAAACTGCGGCGTACTGAGTTCAATTATGCACGCTGCACAGCTCAGACGTATGTATCAGTACTACCAGTGAATAAAGCTTTTGCTGGCCCAGGTTAAAATGGGACCCTTCTATTCCCAGTCCCCAACGAACCTTTCATGACGTGCCAAATTTGTATAAAAGGGCAAAAAACTTTAAATCGTACTTGTATTTTTGACAAATGAACTTTTTTCTTTTGGTTTTAAATAGTTACTTAAAATAAACCGACAGTCATTTGGACTGCTAGCCACCACCGAGAATTTTCAAGTCTCATGGGATGAAAAATCAAGATGAGGTAGGTTAGGAGGTCAAGACGATTCAATTTCCGTCAACTCCCCGTAAACTCAGTTGCACCTTTTTTAAAATTAGATTAGAATAGAAATAGAAATATAATAGATAAGTAACGAATTACTTAAAGTATATGAGTAATGTACTAGCGGTATTTTTTAGGAAAAATTGGGAAAGCAATACTAGCGCTAGCTAACGAAGAAGCATAAATCTAGTTGCAAAAGCTTTTTTTTTTTTTTTTATAAAAAAGAAGCTACTTCTGCAAATTGAGCGACTGATTTAAAATAAAACACAGTAATTGAGTGATCAAGGAAGCATATGTTTTGAATAGTTTAATGCCTAGTTTTAATCTGTATAAAAAGTGCGGTATATTTATCTGAAAAAAAAATTTCTACGTAACAAGTACAGTATAACAATTAGTAAAAAGCAAAGAGTGGCAGGATGGACATGAGACTAGTTCTATCAATAATAATTTTTAAACCACCAAATTGTGTCAGTCGCCGTCACAATTAAAGGTTTTTGGATGTACCGGTACGTTTGTCAAATTTCTGTGAATGTAACCATCAAGTATCAATTACACCACAAAAAATGTGTCCGGCGAATTGATTGTGCCGAAACCAACTCCTGCACATCACGTATTATGAAAATGGTTGTCCAAATAATACCCAACACTCTTTTAAAACCACGAGTCTTTTATTTCGTCAAGTCGCTCTTATAAGCTACTAGTAGTCTAGTTCTAATACATTTTCACTTGTGCCGCGGGTTTAATTTGCTGATGCATCCGCCTTGAAGATTAACCAGCTGATTATGAATAGTTAAAAATATATACTCCCTTCCGTCCCATATATTTAGTGATGTTTGGGGATATATGCTTTTTATGTACAGCACACTCCATAAAAAAAATTTTTTTTCTTTTGTTCCACTTTTACACTTAATCATGTGCCTAGTCCAAAGTAAAAAAGTTTGAAAGCAATCCCATCATATTTATCTTTATGCATCATTAATAAAGGGTATAAAGGAAATTTTAAAGTATAAATAGTTAGAAATATCAAACATGATAAAAATTTCGGGACAACAAAAAAAAAAAATATGACACTCTCAATATAATATAATATAATAGGGCGGAGGAGAATATAATTTATTTCTCAGATACATGTTGGTGATGTAGATTGCGTTATGTAAACATTTTGATGTTACTTGAAGTAGCAATTTTCCAATTATCGTGCTGTGTTGCCTTCAATGATGGTAATTGTCATGTGGATCGATCAATCAAATCTCCAACGTACTTCCCAAAAAATTGGCCCTGGCTAAACTCCAAATTAAAGAGACATTTCATTCATCCAAAGGAAAAGGGAATGGCAATGGTCCATGGAGTGAGTGAACTCAGAAAATCTTTTCTCTGTTTGGAACTGATATGTTTGAATTGCTATTTTTTATAAGAAAATATACGATAATAATTTGATATATATGATATATAAAAATAATTAAAATATATATTTACAAATAACGTAAAAATTTATTGACAAAAAATCACAATCCAAACAAGCAATGGCACGACCCCATTACCTTCTTAGCGTATAATCTCAAAACTAAATTTAAAGCCTAAATTAGACAAGATTTGCCAACTCAATCCGGAATGTTTTCCTCGGGAAAGGTGAAGCATCATGAAGAATGGAGTGGTACAACCCCGAAATTTATCCCAAGAAACAAAACTACGGCCTTCTATACTTCCCTTTTTTTTTTATTTGCTTATTGCGAGTGTTAACATCGTTCTGGCAAATAGAGAAGGGTTACGGCCAATAGCGCCAAAACAAACCTCTAACTAGAGCATACTTTGGGAAAGGAGAGGTTTTACGCTAAACCGTTTCACGACGGAATCAGAATAGAAATTGCCGTCCGATGAATTCGGTATTATTTTAGAAATTAACATATGTTTACAAACGTAATAATATTCAATTATATTTAAATAGCATACAATAGATACAAACTAAAGACGTGATAATACATATTAGAAATAATTATATACCAAATGACATGCAACCCAGGCGAGAGATACAAACTAAAAACGATCCATCTCCTTTTTCGATCGATTTGTACAAGTGAACTCTAACATGCATGTGTTACATAAACAAAATTCACGCGTACAACAAAGGATTGTCAACGTACAAATTATTCAAAACACACAACAACCGTATTAACTCTAACCTTAAACCTCCGTATCTATCCCAAACCCGACGAATTCAAACTTCAAACCTAAAACCAAAAGTACCAACAACTTCTTGGGAAAAGGGTGCAAGCACAAGACCACTCTACCTTTATCTCATCTTACCAGCGTACAAAAATAGTATAGGCATACACTCATTACAGCAATTTGATAGTATTAGACAAAAAATAATAATAATAATAACTACTACAGAGTAGCACTAGTATTTATGGAATTAACATCGGAGGAGCAAAATAAAAAAAATAAAAATAGAAGGACAAAGTGGCAAAGAAAGAAACTTGAGAAAAATCAACCACCAAAACGACCAACATCATCCCCATCCCCATACACAGCTTAAAAAAAAAAACAAAAAGCCAACAATTTGAATTTACTGATCAAGAGGCATTAGGGCCACTGCAGTAATTCAACAAGGGGTTCCAAACCCATTGCAACAGAAACCTCCGTCTGATCCCATTCATGTTATACGTGGCACCATCTTCTCCGTTTGACATCTGCCCCGTGTACGACCCGCCTCCCCCAGTCCCATAAATGCCCTCACAAAGATCCGCAATCTCCACCGGGGACACGGGTCCTGACCCGCATACCAGGCGTTCACCAACGGGTTCGTCGACAGCTCTGCAATCTCGTGACCGATTACGCTTATCATTCCATCCACCCCAACGTCGCCGTTCGGCGCCTTTGCCGCCTTCAGCCCGGGATGAAATCAGGGACTGAAAATGGGTAGGCACATACCCCCGGGCACAGCTTGGCGGAGTTGCCCACCCAGGCGTAGGGCAGGGTGTACCCCAGAATTGAGGGGAAGGTGAAATAGTGGAATCCACAAACGTTGTTGCAGAAATCCTGCACGTACACGTCCTCAGAGGTAAGCAGCAAGTAGACCCCGCTCTTGGGGTTAATGGGCAAAGGCTTGGTCCTGGCCGTGACGGAGCTTTTTATCACGGACTGTACAGATAGGCGGGTCAAAGATTTACCGTGGGAGTAAAAGCGGTCGTTCTTCTCTTCCCCGAGGTGGACGTGGCTAGAAATATTAGCCCCCGTTTGATCGGTGTAGAGCTGCACTGTTTTCCACCACCCGGAAACGGAAGGCGGTTTAGAATTAAAGGCGGAAAAAGAGGTGATGAACTCCCGGATGATGCGCTTCTGGGAATTTTGCCACACCCCGTACCAGATGGGATAGACGGTGATATTAGCAGTCAGGACTGGACCCATGTGGTACTTGAGGTGAACAAAGTCGGAGGAGCCCTCGTATTTTTTGGAGGCGCCATAGATAAAATCAGTAGCGTTAGGCTTGTCCTGATTGGGCCAGGGACGCCACCCAGGGCCAATGGTGCTCCGGCCAGAAAGGATACAAAGAGGGGAGAACAATGGTAAAGAGCAGTGTAACCGGCGCCGGCTGTGACCCCATGGCTGGTGATTAGGGTGGGGGATGGGGATAGTGGAGGTGGTGGGGAGAGGATGAGGGACAGTATGAGGAATTCTGGAATTAGCTAGCTACTATATATATAGGCATGCACAATAGAAGGTCACGTGAAGAATTAGTACAACTACCAGTAGTAGTAGACATGGGTTAGTAGCGTTAGAGAAGTGAGAGAGGGAGAGAGTACTAGTGTACTAGTACAAAAATAAAGCTTGAATGGAGAGGACAAAGTTGGGGAGAGAGAGAGAGAGAGAAAAAGGAGGGGGGGGGGGGGAGTCTTCACTCGCTCATCACTTACTCTGGGTGGTCAAGTGGGTAATGGAGGACAGATGGATTCTTAAAAGTGTTGTTGGGGACGTGGGTCCTACAACCAAGGGAGGAGACAAGGCCCCCCTCCCCCATGGAAGCAGGGCAGATGACTAGATGATGACCATGCGATGTTGAACGTCGTCGTCCCCCCTCATGTTTGAGTTTGTTTTATAATACGAGCATATTCATCACTTACTCTGGAGTGGTCAAGTGGGTAATGGAGGACAGATGGATTCTTAAAAGTGTTGTTGGGGACGTGGGTCCTACAACCAAGGGAGGAGACAAGGCCCCCCTCCCCCATGGAAGCAGGGCAGATGAATAGATGCTGACCATGCGATGTCGAACGTCGTCGTCGTCGTCGTCCCCCCTCATGTTTGAGTTTGTTTTATAATACGAGCATATTCATCCGACCCCTCCCCTCTCATCCGCTTTAGCATTTGGTTTGAGTTTGTTTTACCATTCCATTTTTCTTTTTCCTAATTTGAAGCGCGGGAAGTGGAATCGGTAGCACGTCTTTTGATTTTCGTAATCTGGACCACCGCGTACTTTCTTTTGCTTTGGGAAAAACAGCATATCACTGCTCCATTCCTGAGTCCTGACTCCACTCTCCACTCCACACTATTGCTTCCAAGTTTCTTCGGCATTTAAAGTTTCGAACGCTCAGCCTTCGGCTGTTTACACACTCCTCCTGAACTTGAAGTCCATAACTTATACCAGAAAATATCCATAATAATAATTATTCTAAATAATCTCATGCCCAAACACTTATCATTGATCGTCCCAACTCTGTGTCAAAATATCCTCTCTCGCCCCATACCATACCATGGGCGCTCCGAATCATGTGCTTCAAAATTTTGTTTCTGTCCCATATTTATTTAACTGTTTTATGCGTTTCTAAATTTTGTCTTTGTATTATCTCTATTTAACTGGCACGTATATTGTACTGATGGACCTATTTTTCAATAAAATCCTATGAATTATTGATTATTAGACTTATTACAGTTAAATTATTAATCAATGTACATGGTCATTAAATAAGAATAGGATAAATGGAACAGAAACAAAATTCAGGGTGGACGGTTTCAAGAGCAGGACGGGTCCATGGCTACCAAAATTTATTTATATTCCCACTTAACCTATTTATTTATATTCCTACCACTGCAAAAATACTACTCTATTTTTTTCAATTTCTAATGCTCACTTGCTGAGTGAATACTTTAAATTCAAAAGTTATTCATGTAAATTCATTCAATTCCACATCATCTGAAAAGAATACTTACATGATATCCTGTTTGGATTGCAAATTTTTTTTAAAAAAGTAAAAAAATATATTTCTTGATACATTTTTTGATTATCTGTTTACTTTACATATATCACATTTCACATTGTCACAAAAATACTGATAATACAAAAGGTTTGCATGCTCGCCTTATTAGAAATTCACTGGGGCATTTGGTTTCTCATGTTTACTCCCCAAAATTGATTGAAAGACAAATTGAATCGACGGTTGTGATTTCCTTATTTTATGTGCGGAATAAATGTCAACTGACATGCAGTTCTGCCACAGATTCATCCTTAAACTCTGCTTCCATGAATGTAATACGTAAAATAAATGAATAAATAAATAAGGGGAAAGGCTTTGTCTCGTAACTCCGAGCAGCATTGGTAACTAGTAGTATTGATGTCGATATAGGGCTTTCATTTAATTAGTATCAGATTTAATTAGTACGAGTCAAAACACTGTAAAGATAGCTTAGGAATATGTCTTGAGCAACTAATTTTATATGACCTAAATTAAAAACAGTTATGGCCCTCTCACCCGAATTTGTTTGGACAACTGATTATTTTCCTAAATATATTTACTTACATCATCATTACAATTTTCAATTCATCTTTTTATCTTTCAAATTATCTTTTTATTTCACATATATCAAATCACAAAAAGTGCTACGGTAAAAATATCTAAAATACTTACAATCCAAACAAACCACCTCTTCTGGTAAATGGCAGTGCACACAGGCACAAACTTCAATTTATTTTACTAAATAAATAAATAAATAACTAATATATATGTATATATATATATATATATTACCAAATACTCCTGCATGTTAAAGCCAAACCGCGTAACAACAAATGAACTGGTAGCGAATGGCATGACAAATATTAGAGAGTACGTTTGAACAGAGTATTGTTTGAAATAATTGTTGTAATATTTTTGTGATATAATGTATACGAAATAAAAATAATAAAAAATATAAAAATAAATTAAAAAATATATTATAACGTAAACTAATTATTATATGAAATAATTCAGTAATCCAAACACACCCAAATTAGGATTGATGATGGCCTCCCCCCTCCCCCGGCGCCATGATTAAATCCAATAGAATCCAAAAAATTCAGTGAGTGTGGGGTTGGTTCCAACTGTGGTTGCACTCATTATGATCATCCCAAGTGACATGGTGAAGAGGAGGATAGGCACACCGCAAATTTCGTTAAATAAACTTTTGTGTCAAATTATAATTAAATTTTTATCAACTTGATTTTGTAAATGACGTAAAGCTATAATTTTATAAGTGAATAATGAAAAAATTAATTTAACGAAATGTGATAGTAATATTTTGAACAATTTTTTCTATTAAAATTATTTGCGTGCGATATTTATCTGGACTTCCAAAACAAAGGACAAAGAGGAAGGCACGCAAAGGAGAAGGATGGTGTTAATCGCGGAGTGAATGGCGCGGCCCCTTAATTATATCTATCAGTGTGAGCAGAGTCCAGTGGGATTGAAAGTGAAGACTTTGAGCCATCATCCATTGTACAGCTTAGCGGGAGGGCGACGTGTGGGTCCTTTGTAGGACCCATATATGGATTGCAATGGCATCTCAGGTTAAAAAATTTTAATTTTTTTTTAAGAAAAAGGAAAATCTGTTGTGTTTTCCAAGGCAGAAAATGGAACAATAATCTTTTGTTTTCTACTGAGAGAAGAGTTTGATTGAATTCAACCTTAATCATTACAAGTTAAAACATACCCTCACATTCATAATGTCTTTCCGTGTTACTTACAAAATTATCTATTAATAAAGCCATCACATTGATGGTATAATGCAAACACGTCCTTTTTTCAAAAAGAAATGATCTATTTTTATTAATTACTCCCTCCGTCCCACTTTGATAGTCCTGTTTCTTTTTTCATACAGTTTAAGAAAAAGTAATTAATTTTGTTGGAAAAGTAAATTTAGATTGCTATTTTTCTAAAATACCCTCACATTAAATAGAGTACAACTTTATGGGAACTTGAATTGATAGTAAAAAAAGAATCAATTCTCGTTAAATGGGGTAGGTTTATAGTAACAACAACTTACATTGAATAAGGGTATTTTAGAAAAATTAAAATACAACTACATTCTTCAATTGGAAACTGGAATATAATTTGGGATAGACCAAAAAGAAAAACAGGACTATTACAGTGGGACGGAGGGAATAAATTAATTTGTATTAATTAAAAAAGAATAATCTGATACTATGAGGGAAGGGGGTTTTGATTTTTGAATGGGACCTCAGACCTGCGCCTTTTAAAATTTTTTTTTTTTTTTGGATGGTCACTTGCAGTGAATGAGTGAGTCACTGTGGCACAGCTCAGGGCCTTGAGGGCGACTTTTGTATTCTTCTCCGGACGGGGATTCCAGAGCGCTGATACAAGGAAGGATACAAGCGTGGTCTTTTGGTCACATTTCTCACGCGCTGATATTCCTCAGTGTTCTTCGACGAGACAAGGGAGCGAAAGCCTCGGGGATCATTCGCCAAAGCGGGATACATTCATACATCCTCTGATTCAACAAGGACACATCACATTCCCACCGGCGTCTGTCGTTCACGCGCGGCAGGAGGTTGACCTCGTCTTCCCTTCCCACTGATGACTGACCACTCACGAGTAAAATGGCAGCTGGTTGCGACTTAGGTGGGCCTTCTTTAGGGACAGAAGTTTGGGCCATCTCTCGATTGATCAAATTCAGCCTTATTTTATAGCAGTATCATTTTGCTTTCACTTAGGTTAAAAAAATGTGAAATGAATAATTGAATCAAAGGGAAGAATGAACGATAACATGCAAATCTAGAGATGTGGATTTGATGCATATAAAAATAAAAATATAATTAAAAAATATGTTTACGGACAGAATAACAATACCTAGAACGTCTTTGAATAGTCATTATTTGGCTCTAAATTATTTGATTTCATCACAAACACAAATTTTCAGTTATCTTTTTATTTTACACATCACATCACAAAATGTACTACAGTAATTATTTTAAATAATCTCCTGCTCAAACACACTCAATGTTTTGCATGATTGCCATGGAAATTTCTGAAGATTGCAAATACCTTCTTATCTTTTCACATAAAATCTTTTTTTTTTTGGTTTTTGTTCTAGAATAGATCGTGAAGGAGAGGATGTTATTCAAGTGCACATTCTGCTTCCTTTGGTATCGTACTTAGTTGCTGTGGATTAATGATAATTAATTTCTTTGTTAATTAAACGTCGTATGTGACCTCTCGATGCTTAGAAAAAGCTAGAATTCTTTTGAAGGACTTCACGTGGGATGTTGTTTGGTTTGCAAGATTTGTGGAGAACCCTCAGGTGTGTGGACTGCGGATATCAATTTCAATGTCTTATGATATGTTGATATTATTATATATTGGATTTTTTGAACCTTTGAGGCCTTGATTTAGGTATTTATTTGCGGGTCTATTCTTAATTTTAACATCAAAAATTCTCTTCTAATTTTATATAATGATGCTTATCAAATATCTTAAAAGTGCTTTTAACACTTAAAAAAAAATATATTTTTTATCAAAATCATCGCAACCTCTTAGACGAGTCATAAATTCCAGAAAATTGAGGGAATCTCTCCGCTAATGGAAGGGACTGTAGGGTGCGGTACAAACGCACATCGGGTAGCTTTAATAAGTACGACTTTGATCTTCCCGGTTGAGGAATTGTAATTATATTAACCACAAAAATCAATGTTTGGCTAATTACTAAAACCAAAGCTCCCATTAATCCATGGCAGGACTCGAACAACTTGTGTTTTAAGTGGATTCATCATCTTAAATCTTCGTCATTGGCGGAGCATATGGGAAAGTTAAACAAGCTTTTGGCCAAAATGGAAAACAAAATAATGTAGAAACAAATAAATAAAGAAGCTCAACATTTTTTTGCTCAGAACCAAGCAATTGAAGCTACGTCACACAGTAATAAATAAATAAAAAAACTATGTCACATCATCTTTCTCAGGACCACTGTTGGAGCGTACCCTACTGTTCCAGTTTTGACCATACATACGGGCATTCGTCTGTTTTCCGACGAACGAACTGTGGGAAAATTGAAAGTAGACCAAACACCGAGATAATGAGATGACACAAAGTTTTTGCGAAATGACTGACGCTTCTTCTCTCCGTCTCCTCCCCCATCCCCAAAGGGTTAAATGATTAAAGGGCGCCACCCCCCGTTGATTGGTCCTTAAACCAACAGCCGAACGAATTCCAAATTATGCATCGGGATTAACAACACACAACACAACAGTCCATGGCGTTGCGTCCTGCTTTCGGGCAAAAATCCTATCCACCCACGGGATTAAGCAAAGGTAACAACAAAAATGAAACTCAAAGATATTTTCAGAACGATGTTGATTTTTTCGACTAATAATGGAACTAAGGTGTCGATTTCTGATGGGCCTTCTTTCTAAGTCTCATTTCTGAGAGTTTTTGACCAATCTGTTTCAATTTTGAAACCTTTGAAAAATTCGAGCTTCGCTGCGCAACGCTAAGAAGCGTGTTTTAATTTCGTTGTGTTAAAATGGTATCCTTAGTTACCAAGAGAAACAGGACGGAGACGTTAGAATCAAAACTACGATCACAAAGACAGATAAAATTGGTTGCCCGAAAATATCGGGCATTTGCAACCTGACAACTAATAATGGATGAGGTTCTGAAAAACTGAAATTCTCCATTTGTTGATCCTAGAACAAAAATAAAAAAAAAGCTAGCAAAGTTGGAGTTTTTGAGAAGTTTTCTGAATTTTGAAATGAAAAGGGTTTAATTCCCCCAAAAAAAAAAGTAGTTTTTCAAAGCATATTGCTCCAATTTGTGTGCCTTTCTTTTTTTCAGAATTTTTTTAAAACGTAAAATATCATGTGTGTGAGATAAAAACATTTCTGGGAAACATGTATAGAATTGTTTTTTTAAAAAAAAAAAAGATTTGAAAATATCACCACAAATATAAGAAAAATTGTGTTGTGAAATAGAGCCAAGGTTCGTGTATGGTTCTCTGGGAGCATGTGCAAATTCATTTACAGTTCTTTAACAAAACAACTTTTCGAGAGCATGCAAACTTCTAAATTTTGAGACAATGAAACTCATAATTTTCATTTATATAGATCCCGCGTATATTAATTTTACTTTCTATAGATTTTCTCGTACAGAAATGTGCGACAAAGGAACACAGATCTCACTTGGTGGGAAAGATTGTGGCTGTTACAATTTCTAGTCATGGAGTGTGCTTGGCAGGAAATTTCCCTTTTGTTATTGTAGGAGACAGGACGAGAAAAAGCACCCCCCGCCTGCCCGGCAGGCCAAATAAAGTACGTTTCCATTCCAAAGGCGTGCAATTTTTTAAAGAAAATTTATTATATTTTTTGTGTACGTATTTTTTAATCATTTTTTTACCTCACATCAGATGTATATCAAATTATTACAGTAATTTTTTTACAAAAAATTCAGAAAATTGCAATCTAATGAAGCCTAAGTTTGCATACTGGCAAGAAATTCCAACGGGACGCATAGCTAGCCTGAGACCGTATCCATTATCCCCGGGTTTTAGTTGGCTTACCTGTGGAATATACCCAAAAAAAAAAAAATTGGCTTACCACTTGTGCAGGTCTTTTACTTCTGCCCTTTTTAAAAAAAACAATTTTTATTTTTCTCTTTTTCTCTCCCTTTTTTTCTCATTTCCTCTCATCAAGGATTTTAACATCTTACATTACACTGCAGCATCAGACGCATATGATTGATGGGGCTTTCGATACCCCAAGCCCCTTGACGCGTAAGCGGAGAGCAAAACCTAAATTCCAGTAGCAATATAAAACGCATCACTGCTAGTGACAACCATGTAATCACAACACCTAACCTCGGTTCAACAACGTGGCTTAAGGTGTAACAAAAAGTGGAAGCTAGTTTCACCAAATTAGTGAAGCTATGTAAACCATACTAATTGCTGTAGACAACGATCAGAAGAAAGAAAAATCATACTAATACATGTCACATTTGCAACCCAAAGTTCCATACATTGAGAGTATAAAAGAAAATTTTACATGAAGCTCAAAATTAAAATTCATAAAGAACTGAATATTCCTCTCATCCCCCCACCAGTAGTCTACACTTCAAAACTGTTCACCAAAAAAGCACTCGCTATGTGCCATGAATATTGAAGCATAAGAAGATGGGGTTAGATATGTAACATTCCCAGCCACCACCTCCTACTAACTGCGACGCTCTGACCAAGAAAGTTAAGAATCAGCAATTGTAACTTCAACTTCTACACCAGGCTCAATAGTGATCGAGGTGATTTGCTTCACCACATCTGGAGAGCTGAAAAGGTCAATCACCCGCTTGTGAACTCGGAGCTCAAATGTATCCCAGGTGTTAGTTCCTGCGGGAAAAAGAAAAATCAAGAGAACTAGTGTTCAATAAACATATATTCGAAAAAGATTGGTCAGCGATTCATATCCTCAAAAGCACATCATAGGCACAAGATTTCACAAAGGCATACACTGCTCAACATTAGTAACAATTAAAAACACTTACAAAACTAGAATCAAAGGACAATTCCCTTTGTAAAAAATGACTGGAAGCAACAGAAATGGCCAAATGGGTTCTAATAATAATGTAACATGATTCTGACCAACTAAAACCAAAGACTAATAACATCAGAGAAAGTTCTTGTTATTTGATCCTAAAACATAACAGAACAAATCAAAAAGTTCAAGGCACCCTGTCTCTGTTTCCAAGTACAATTATATTGCAGCTAAAAATCACAGCTCCTCTGGTCGCTTTTCAAGACGGAAAAAAGTCCAAAATTTTCTTTAGTGTCCAAAGCTTAACAGCCAATATTTCATTCCCATATTCAAAATCATGTCCTTCAAATTGATAATATACTAATGACAGCTCTGTTTGGATTAGCTGTTTTTGAGGGTGTTTTTCAAAAACTTTACCTATAACTGTATATATGAAAAACTTATACTGTAGATGTTTTCTAGATTGTTTTTAGAGATATTTCTAATATATATTTTTGAATATTTTTATAATTTATAATTTTTTTGGGATATTTTTTTTAAATTTTACACGACCCACCACCACCCCCTCTCTCCTTTCTCTTCCTCTTCTCCTCCCCCTCCTCCCTC
Source organism: Coffea humblotiana (assembly GCA_023065735.1). Taxonomy (NCBI): domain Eukaryota; kingdom Viridiplantae; phylum Streptophyta; class Magnoliopsida; order Gentianales; family Rubiaceae; genus Coffea; species Coffea humblotiana. Next base: position 2,916,887 of record CM041209.1, on the reverse strand, counting down.
TGGAAAGGGAAAAAGAAAGGAGGAAGGAGAGAGAGAGGAGGAAAAAAGGAGGAGGGAGGAGAAGTGAGGAAAGATGGGCGGAGAGAGAGGGGGGGTCGTGGGTGTGGGGGTGGTGGTGGTAAGGGTGGTGACCGTGGTGGTGGAGAGTGATGATGATGGGTAGTGGTGTATTTTTTTGTATATTTGGAGTTGTTTTTGATATATTGTATGGATATGGTGTTTTTGGAATTGTTTTTGTTTGTGTATTACTGTAACATTGTATATGAAAAAACTTGTTTTTCAAAAATTAAGGAATCCAAACAGAGCCCGACATTTAAACAAAAACACATTTACCAATCTCCACAGTTCAACAAATGTAACAAGAAAATAAAAATCACCAACAACAATTACAATTAAACTTCGAATAACTATAAGGTTATTAATCCTAACATCAACAAATATTTGGTCTACAATACTCAAATGCCATAAAACCGCATTTTCCTACTTTTTTCCATGGATTCGAAGCGCTACACATCACATATTCATTCAAAATGGCACAAATTACTAAGCAGAAAACAAGAAGTTTACCTTCACCACAAGGAGACTTCCTAGTAGTGATGTGAAGAACCTTGGTGGGCATTCTTACAGGTCCCTTCACCCTGAGTCGCTTATCCTTGGCCCCACGAACCAGATCAGCACAAACTACGCAAATATATACCCCAACAATACCCAAAAAGAAAAAGAGAAATTGAGATACAGGAATGTAGATAAATCAGCACAATTAGAACAGGCTACATATAAGATAAAACCAGATGTTCTAATGAACCCCAGGGTTTGTTAAAATAGGCTAGAGGGTTTTAATTAAAAGAAGAAAAAAAAATTAACCTTTCTCGAGGTCTTGACGTTTTTGGAGGAAAGTGTGATCCTAATCTTATGAACCTGCTCCTGAGGCTCCTCCATGCCAACCTTTGCCGGCTTCACTGCTTGGTATGCCATTTTTTCAATAACCCTTTTGGCTGCTGCTTACCTTTTTCAAGCCCCAAAAAAACAAATCAAAATTGTTGAAATGAAATAAACCGAGCACTACCCTAGAACTATACTCGATAAGTCGGCAAAAAATTAACACATATACCGCCAAACAAAGTATCCTCTAAGATCTAAAGAGAAGGAGAGAGAAAGGGAGTACCCGAGGAAGAGGAGGCCGACAGAATGGTGTTGCAGCGACGCTGGGCTCTGTTTCCTTCTTTTGTGGGAAGCAAAACTAGGGTTTTTAAGGGGGTTCGCGATGCCAGAGGGGTTGGGTTTTATATACGGATGATTTCAGAAACTCCCTTGAAGTTTCTGATAATCTCACTATCCTCCCCTGAAAGTTTAAAAATATCGCTTACCTCCCTTATAAGTCATTTGGAAGTCCCAATGCTTATCTTATGAATGACCAAATGACTTTACTATCCTCATAACTTAGGCAGTATTACGTATTTATATGGACGGAAACAATTTAGTCACTTGTACTAAATTAACCATAATTTTGAATATAAAAAAATTGAAAATTTTGAATACTAAATTTTATAATTACAATTGTTAACATTTTAAAATTCTTTTTCTATATTTTAGTAGTTTTTGTAATTTCTTTCTCTTAAAAAGATTAAAATTCCTATTTCAATATTATTATTTCATAAATTTTTCATAAAAATAACAAGATGAATATGAAAATACACAAAAGAGGGGTAAAGTATTAAAATATGTTTACAATTAGATTTTATTAAATTATGGAGAAAATGTAACCGCACATAATCTATTATTTCCTTTTTTTCTCAAAATATTTGGAGAATGAAATGAAAAGCAATACAAAAAAAAAAACTTAAAAATGGGTTAAGTGATTGGCTTGTATCCGTCATTAAGCTTCCCCACGAGAGTACCGACAAAGACAAAATAAAAAAAAGGAGCACTAGTAAGGAAATGCGTTGAACATTCTTCTTTCCTTCCATTAATTTAACAATTATCTTTATTTTATCTTCTTGAATTCAGCTCAAACCTTGTTTGATAACACAATTTAACACTTAAAATTTAATGAAATTTAAATCTTAATATGTTCAAACGCGTTTGACAATAAAAAATTAAACATCTGAATTAATTAAATAACACTAAATTTTCTAGACAAAATCTACTCTATAAAATAAATGATAAATCATTCACTTATCACTAAATATGATATACACAAAAATACATTAAATTTAATACTTAACAATTCAATAATTTAATAGATTCAAACTTTAGATTTTTAAATTTTAAATTTCAATTTTCAAACTTTAATTTTATCAAATACAACCTAAGACACAAAGCAGAAGAATTCCAAGTTCTCAACTCAGTTTTACAATAGCTTTCAATTATTAGACTGGATTGAGAGTTTCCGGTGTTTCAGAAAACCATTTTAAAATCTCAAGTCACTCAATGACAAGCATTCGGATGCAATTCTTGTTTCAGATTTCATAATCCCATAAGGTTTAGCCTCTATATATAGAAGAAAATGGAAAACCAAATTATGATTCAGCAGATTCCACAGAGAAAAAATAAGGGATAATCCACAATTTATGCGTGGTTGTACTTTTCTAGGAATCAAGCTTCCCCTTGACGGTAGTATCTAGTCTAATAACATGATGAAGAATTCACCACGTAGTCGGAAAAATGCAAACAGAAGTTCAGGGTGAGATTACAGTTCAACTAGAGATACATCTTAAGTTGGGAAGCCATAGGTAAAACCACAAACAAATGCATGAGATTAAGATCTCAAAGTCAGTCATCTTGAAAATCCGGAAGGCCTAATTGTCCCTACTTAAGCAGTATACAACACTATCCACGCATCTTTGAACAGAAATAAGGTAGCAGATGTAAAGAACAGATTTCAACATAAAACAAAGAAGCGAATGAGAGCTCAGTTATGGCCTTTGTTATCATCACTCTCCATCTCTTCTGCATCCTCAAACCGCTGATCATTTATTTGAAGCTGCAAAAAAATTGACAAAACAGTTTTGTAAGAATTGAATTTTTAAAGGGGAAGAGTTGACATTTAAATTGTCAACGATCTATGAGAAGATGAAATGGCCTACTAAGTAACCTCACAACCAAAAGGAAGCTCATTTCCTCTAGTTGGAAGCTCACCAACCCCCAGGGTCCCCCCCCAAACAAAAACCCAAAAAACCTGTCCCAAAAAAAGGAATAATTTCAGAAACCTCCCTTGAGGTTTCTAACAATTTCACTCAGCTCTCCCTAATTTTAGAAAATTACACTGACCTCCCTTGCTTTTACTATTTAAGTAACATTATAGACCCATTAAGCTAAAATTATACTTAAGTATCCTAAAATACCCTTATGCAATATCATAACATCAAAAGAAGGTGAGAAAAAGATTTAGTGATCAATTTAACCAAAAAAAAAGTAACAAACACTTTTATCCAAATTTGTTATGCTTCCATGATAATTGTAAACCCAAAACCTCATCAACCGTTCAAGCAAACTCCAATTTAATTCCCAAATTCTATCAATTTTGGTATCACTAAAATCCCAAATTTTAACAAAATCGCACTCCAACTTAATCCTCAAATTCTATCAATTTTGGCATCATCAAAATTCCAAACTCTACCCGAATCACTTTACAAATAGACCATAACCACCACCACCAACTAAAATACCCTCAAAAGCTTCCCGCCCCAAATTAACACTATATTTTGTCTATTGGCTAATTTCACACCTCAAATTATGAACCCAACACCTATCACATATTATCACCTTCCTTGAACAAAAGACCTGACCAACCACTATTGATGTCTATGCCAAGAGCAACCCCATACTCTAATGGCGTTAGGAACAGAGAAACTAATCTTTATGACGAACCACCACCAATACTTGTAAATCAAACAAAAATGAAACCAAATGAAGATATTAGATTCTAGTGCGTAATAGACATAATAGCATAACCCAGAGTCATCCCTTTTTCTCTTTCAACCATAGCCCATTAATTTCATTTTTTTCCCTCTCTATCACAACCATTTTCATCATCTCCATATAATTTGATCATGAAATTTTCATTTGCTCCCTCAATTTGTAATTTTGGAAATTTTTGATTCTTTAATATATGTAAATTGTAATATGAGAAGAAATAAATAAGAGGGCTGATAGTAAGTACCATGGAAAGAGAGAAATAGACAAGAAATAAACACTTAGGTTTGCATGGTGGTGTAGTTGATGGGTGGAAGAGACTGTGGGGTTATAGTAGAAAGGAGAGAATCATAAGAGGTAGAAAAAAAGGGAGGGAAAGAGAAAGAAACTGCTGTTAATTAAAGTAGAATTGGGAATGATGACGAGTTGTTGCAGGTTTTTATATTTTCTTTTATTTTTGGGTTGGTTTTTTGTATCCCACATATGTGGTAAATTATCTATTAAGTAGAGGGTATTGTAGTCATTTTATTGAACCGAGGGAGGTTAGTGTAATTTTCTTAAATTGGGGGGAGCTAAGTGAAATTGTTAGAAATCTCAAGGGAGATTTCTGAAATTATCCCAAAAAAAAAAAGAAGAACACAAAACACAATGTCTCACCACAAAGGAAAGCATAATGTCATACGAGGCTCCAAAAAAATGGAAAGGATGACCATCTGGAATAATCACAAAATTTATCTGTGGATACCTCTAACTCAAATTTGGCATGGAATCCATCATGTATCTTAGGCAGCTTGCTCATTTGAGTCTTTGCAGTATTTACACTACTTCCCTATCTGAACTTCCTCTGTGCCAACCAGCCAACGAGAAGTTGGAAATGACCTCATAGAACAATCAGAAATTTTACTTGTGACTAACTCTAACTCAAATTTGGCAAGGAATCCATCATGAGTCCTGTGCATCTTGGTTTTTTGAGTCCTTGCAGTATTTACACAAGTTCCCCATCTAAACCTCCTCTGTGCCTTTGAGCCTAGGAAAATTTGGTCTATACTTAATTCAATAGTGAAAACAAAAATGGGCAGTTCATTTCCAAATTTTTGGGAAAGGTACATGCACATCATTAGATTTGACAGCAGAAATACCATTGACCAGCTTCTATGTTGAATTGTAAAAGTAAAGGCTATTCATTAACATGTAAGTTAAAGGTAGGAAGAAAATCATTAGAGATACCTGAAGCACTGTATGCACTAAGTCATGATCCCCATTAGAACAACCAATTGAATGCAAGGGATATTCAGACTCCTCAACATCTACAGCAGTAGTGCAGCGACGAATGAGTAGATAAAAAGAAATCCAGAGCAACAGTCAGGAAAATCAGCTATCGAGAAAACACAAAAGACTAGAGCCAAACCTGCACCCCCAGTTTCTAGTTGATCTGCACTGAATACCCAATTATGCTGTCCTTCGTCCTCTATAAAAAGCATCGTTAATACAAAAATGCAATAGTTATTTAAAGCAATAGTCAAAACGGCATCAACAGAAACAAAAATTATATAACAATCATAATTATAATTACCATCAACTGGTTCAGGATTAAGCTCAGCACATTCACAGAAAATCTCGAACAGAGTATCCACTGTTTAGAATATGTCGAAAATCAAAAGCATAAGATACACAGGAAAAGGACAAAGAACTCGGAAGTCATAAATAAAACCAAAAACACTAGGAATAGATGGCCTACATTGATCAGGATCTGATGGCACTAGTCTCATCTCAGTAACCTTTGACAAATCTAATGTCTCATTGCTCTCAGCATCAGAATCCTCTGATTCATCCTCCTCAACACCATTCTCAATCTGGAATCAAGGTAAAAATGTATACATCATATCCTATAATCATCCGAATAGGGGAATTATTATGAGTCCAGAAAATTAATAGACATTCACAAGTAAAGCAAATATTCCAGAAAATTCAGTAGTAACAGAATCCTTTATCCCAAAGCATCTTTGACGTAAGATTTAGATGCCTATGATGGATACAACTCTAGAGTTTAGATAATCACTCCCATACCAAATTTCACGATTAACTCAAAACATCAAATGGATCAGCACTCGATTGAATGCTCAACAATGGTTAGCCAAGTAACTGGAACCTCCAAAAATACCATCAGTACTGCCCCGGACTCAATCTCACTAAGCACATCGCCAAATCTCGCTTCCAAAAACAAACTTCTATTTTACAGGGTTTTTGCATGAACGAGAATTAATAATCTAACAAGCAGCCGTATCAACAAAGGAGTTGTACAGCATCATTCACGAACTCCTAGTCTGGTACTTCAATTGAATTAGGAATAAATAGTTATAAGCCCTAGCAAGCTCAAACCTTAAACCCTAACAGTATCAACAAAAATAAAAAGGATATGGAGTAGTTAGCAATAGCTTCAACAAAAGGATGTCTCTACCTGAGTGTAAATACAAGGAGATGGATAAGCTTCTGGGTCTCGAGAAACGGCGTGTAGCGACACCGCTAAGAAATCCACCGCATAACCCCTACCTCTATCAGTATCACTTAACCACACCACTTGCCTATACAATTTTTAAACATTTCATTCGCATTTCCATAAGCTGAAGATATATGTGAAGAAGAGAATTAGGGAAAGGACGGAATGATTAGTTACTTGGTGGAGATGTAGAGAGTTCCAGGGGATTCAGGCGGGCGGTTTCCGATGACGATAGAGACGCCAGACTGGACGTGCACGAGTTCCTCCCCGTTGTCGGTGTCGAGGACTGGTTGTCCGGCGCCGTCGCCGACTCTCTCCGCTACAAGTCTTAACCCCGTCGCCATCTTTATGCTCCGTTTGTGGTAATTCTTGTACAGGATGCTTCAGCGTTGTATTCTCAGGGTTTAGCAAAAAGTACCGCCAAAATCACTTATGCGGGGTGGGGGTTTCCAGCAAACCTTGAAATTTAGGCTTAGGCTTTGTTTGGAAAGCAATTTTCCAAAGAACGCCGTAACAATTTTTCAATCACCTTTTTATCTTACATATATCAAATCGTTATAGTAATTTTTTTATAAAAAATTCAGAAAAATATAATTCAAAGGAAACCTTATGTTTTGCATTCGAAACATATCTCATATTCCGTCCAATGTATTTGTTTATTTTTCAGTATTAATTTTTATGTCCTTCGTAAAATTAAGTTGATTAAAATTTTAGTTTTTGAATACTTTTTAAACTAAATACACCATGTGACACACACGAGTCATTTTGTTGGTGCAAAAAAGATTTTATTTGTAATTAAACAAATCACTCAATGAACATTCATTGTTGCTCTTGAGAAAAATTTGCATTGAAACAAATTACCCAACCTACATTCATTTTTTCCTTAAAAAAGTGAGATTTGATCTTTTTGCACCCAAGAAAAGATTATGTGTGGATTACGTGGTGGATTTAGACTAAAATGTGGTTAGACATCTAGATTGGGAATAATTTTGACCAATTTAATTTTGTAAGGGACCTAAAATCAGCAAAACCCGGGACCTAATGCGATATGTGCAGGATTTTACCGGAAATTTTGGCATCTGATAGGGGCCAGTATGGTGGACTTTGTCATGAAAACCTTTCAAAATAAGACAATGCCGAGAGAGGTGAATGGCACTCTGATTTCTTTAATTCCAAAGGTGGCAAACCCAACAAACATCACTCAATTTAGACCGATTTCACTTTGCAATGTTTCTTACAAAGTAATTACGAAGATCTGGGTTGAGAGAATTCGTCCAATATTGGCAGAGCTAGTGGCTTCAGATCAAAGTAGCTTTATTCTAGGAGGCAAATTAGCGATGATGCAATTATTGCGCAAGATATTATACATGGTATAAGAAGGAAACAAGGGAGAACAGGCTACATGGCAGTTAAAATTGATTTAGAGAAAGCCTATGACCATCTACTTTGGAGATGGTGAATTTTCCTAAGAGCCTCATGTGGGGGTTTCCAGCAAAGGTTGGGGCATCTAATCAGTAGTGAAGTCACGAAGGGGATTTGGAAACCTAGTAGGACTTCCAGAAGAGGTCCGGCAGTCTCACATCTTTTTTGTGCGGATGATCTCATACTTTTTACTGAAGCAACCTTGCAACAAGCTAGAGTCTTACAAGGCGTATTGGAAAGATTTTGTGACTTGTCAGGACAAAAGGTAGGCATTGGGGAAATCATGACTTTTTTGCTCAAAGAATGTGAAGAGGGACTTGGCAGACCAGATCAGGGATAGAACAGGAGTGAGCTTAACAAATAATCTGGGAAAATATCTTGGGATCCTGTTGTTACACTCTAGGGTAAACAGAAGAACATATGGTGAAATCTTGGAAAAGGTTCATAAGAGGTTACAGCGATGGAAGGGTGGGTGCCTCTCATACGCAGGCAGAGCTCTATTGGTCAAATCCGTTGTATCTACCATATCAATATATGCTATGCAGACTTCCTTGTTACCGGCTACTATTACTGCTGACATTGAGAAGAGAATAAGGAATTTCGTTTGGGGAGATGGAGAAGAAAGGAGAATGCACCTGATCAACTGGAATACGATTACACAGCCTAAGAATAGAGGGGGGCTGGGGGTTCAAAAATTGAAGAGAGTAAATAGAGCGATGCTTGCAAAAACATGCTTGAGATTCTTAAAACAAAAAGACGCCATATGGGCCAAAGTACTTGGGGGTCAACAACATGGCTTAAGGGTTGACCAAAAGTGGAAGCTAGTTTCACCAATTAGTGAAGCTATGTAAACCATACTAATTGCTGTAGACAACGATCAGAAGAAAGAAAAATCATACTAATACACGTAACATTTGCAACCCAAAGTTCCATACGTTGAGAGTATAAAAGAAACTTTTACTTGAAGCTCAAAATTAAAATTCATAAAGAACTGAATATTCCTCTCATCCCACCAGATGTCTACACTTCAAAACTGTTAACCAAAAAAGCACTCCCTATGTGCCATAAACATTGAAGCATAAGGAGGTGGGGTTGGATATGTAACATTCCCAGCCACCACCTCCTACCTAACTATGACGCTCTGACAAAGAAAGTTAAGAATCAGCAATTGTAACTTCAACTTCTACACCAGGCTCAATAGTGATCGAGGTGATTTGCTTCACCACATCTGGAGAGCTGAAAAGGTCAATCACCCGCTTGTGAACTCGGAGCTCAAATGTATCCCAGGTGTTAGTTCCTGCAGGAAAAAGAAATATCAAGAAAATGAGTGTTCAATAAACATATATTCGAAATAGAAGGGTCAGTGATTAATATCCTCAAAAGCACATCATAGGCACAAGGGATCTTGTTAAATTTAACAAAGGCATAGACTGCTCAACATTAGTAACAATAAAAAAACACTTGAGCAATTTAGAACGTTCCTCAAAAGCACATCATAGGCACAAGGGATCTTGTTAAATTTCACAAAGGCATAGACTGCTCAACATTAGTAACAATAAAAAAACAATTGAGCAATTTAGAACGTTGCCCCAACCCTTCCCTGTCCCCTCCAAAAAAAAATGGAACAAAGAAGAAACAGATAAATGCATGCATTATAATCTTCTATCTCAAGGACAAAAAAAATAATATAAACTAATTCCCCAGTCTCCTTGAATCAGTACAACAATGATACAAAACTAGAATCAAAGGACAATTCCCTTGGTAAAAAAATGACTGGAAGCAACAGAAATGGCCAAATGGGTTCTAATAATAATGTAACATGATTCTGACCAACTAAAACCAAAGACTAATAAAATCAGAGAAAAGTTCTTGTTATTTGATCCTAAAACATAACAGAACAAATCAAAAAGTTCAAGGCACCCTGTCTCTGTTTCCAAGTACAATTATATTGCAGCTAAAAATCACAACTCCTCCGGTCGCTTTTCATCAAGACTAAAAAGAGTCCAAAATTTTCTTCGGTATCCAAAGCTTAACAGCCAATATATCATTCCCATATTCAATACCATGTCCTTCAAATTGACAATATACTAATGACATTTAAACAAAAACACATTTACCAATCGTCCACAGTTCAACAAATGTAACAAGAAAATAAAAAATCACCACCAACAATTACAATTAAACTTCGAATACAATAAGGTTATTAATCCTAACATCAACGTCAACAAATTTTTGGTCTACAATACTCAAATGCCATAAGACCGCATTTTCCTATTTTTTTTTCCATGGATTTGATTTGAAGCGATACACATCACATATTCATTCAAATGGCACAAATTAATAAGCAGAAAACATCAAGTTACCTTCACCACAAGGAGACTTCCTAGTAGTGATGTGAAGAACCTTGGTGGGCATTCTTACAGGTCCCTTCACCCTCAGTCGCTTATCCTTGGCCCCACGAACCAGATCAGCACAAACTACGCAAATATATATCCCAACAATACCCAAAAAGAAAAAGAGAAATTGAGATACAGGAATGTAGATAAATCAGCACAATTAGAACAGGCTACATATAAGATAAAACCAGATGTTCTAATGAACCCCAGGGTTTGTTAAAATAGGCTAGAGGGTTTTAATTAAAAGAAGAAAAAAAAATTAACCTTTCTCGAGGTTCTTGACGTTTTTGGAGGAAAGTGTGATCCTAATCTTATGAACCTGCTCCTGAGGCTCCTCCATGCCAACCTTTGCCGGCTTCACTGCTTGGTATGCCATTTTTTCAATAACCCTTTTGGCTGCTGCTTACCTTTTTCAAGCCCCAAAAAACAAATCAAAATTGTTGAAATGAATAAACCAAGCACTACCCTAGAACTATACTCGATAAGTCGGCAAAAAATTAAAACACATACCGCCAAACAAAGCATCCTCTAAGATCTAAAGGGAAGGAGAGAGAAAGGAAGTACCCGAGGAAGAGGAGGCCGACAGAATGGTACTGCAGCGACGCTGGGCTTTGTTTCCTTCTTTTGTGGGAAGCGCTGTGGAAAACAAAACTAGGGTTTTTAAGGGGGATGGGTTTCCAGTGGGGGTGGGTTTTATATACGGATAATTTCAGCTACCTCCCTTGAGGTTTCTTACAATTTCACTATCGTCCCCTGAATTTTTGAAAATATAACTTACCGCCCCTATAAATCATTTGGGGCTCAATGCTTACCTCATGGATGGCCAAATGATTTTACTATCCTTATAACTTAAGAAATATTACGTATTTATATGGCAAGAAACAATTTAGTCACCTATACTAAATTAACCATGATTTTGAATATTAAAAATTTTGAAAATCTTGAATACTAAACTTTATAATGATAATTGTAAACATTTTAAAATTCTTTTTGTATATTCTAGTAGTTCTTGTAATTTTTTTCTCCTAAAAAAAGATTAAAATTCCTATTTAAATATTATTATTTCATAAATTTTTCATAAGAATAACAAGATGAATATGAAAACATACAAAAAAAAATGTAAGTATTAAAATATGTTACAATTAGATTTTATTAAGTTATAAATAAAATGTGACTGCACATAAATATAACCTTACGACCCAATCCAACTCTTTCCTTGTCCAGTAGAGTTTTCAAACTCAGTTAAGTTGCCATAAACCATTTACAGATCATTTTAGTTTTTGGAGAGTAAAACCGCGTCAAAATTTTGAAAATTTTCTCACCATCCGAGCCAACAATATTAAGTAGAACCCAAATCCTAATAATGCCAATTAGATATTTGAGGACTTCACAATCTTATTGATATTGTATTTAATGTAAAATGAGTGAATTCCACAATCTCATCTAAAGTATTTACTATGAACCAATGAAAGACTCCAACCTTACAGAGAGAAGAATTTGAACTTCAGAGTTAGGAATCTCATAGTTACATGAGTAATCTCTTCCTGCTGAGCAGGGGTCTTGATCGTAGAATCTCCACTGGGCCAAAAAAGTGCAGGTTACCTTTGATTTTGGACGCTAGGAACAACAATGGCCATCAGAGTCGCAGCTTTAGAGACTTGTTTTTTCCATTATTTCTCAGTAAAATCCATAAAATGACTCATAACATAATTTATAAATACATAAATAAAGAAACGCAACCATACTATTGGAAATTTTCAGATTAAAGGCTACCGAACCAAACCATGGAGGACAGAATAGACGAAGATGAAATTAATTTGCCCACAGACGAGGTAAATATGAAATTGATTTGGCCTCTCGATCTACTGCCCTTAAAGATTGAATAGTTTTCAATTTTGAAATAAATGTGCATACATCAGCCCAGTGGCTTCCCATATTAGAGCACATCCCATATTTTCAACTTTTATTCAGGGAACGAAAAATACTTTTGGAAGTCTATTTTCCATGACCTAATCGCATTCACAACAAAGCCCTTTTGGCCTCTAAGCAATGTAATGCTTTTCACTTCAACTTGTAGCATCATCCACGGAAAGAAGACTTGTTTGCATTAAACATCACAAGCAAAAGTAAATCATGAATGAAAATGAACAGGAAATAAAGTTCCCGGCTGCAGGTATTTAGTTAAATCTATCTAGAACATCAAAAGCATCATCCTGAACTGTAATCCACTGTCAAGTATCACAATAGAATCATATCACAAAATTTGGCTTAACAAAGAAGTTTTCCCAAGCTAATGGAAGATAACACGGCACTCCTTAGACAGCTTATGAATATCTGCTACCCAAAAGATCCAAGTCATCTCCTTGAGCCTAGGCCACAAGGGTGCTGGCAGTAGTAGATTCACTGCAAGCAAGAGTTTCATCAGCATTTGGTCAAAAAAAAAATGAAAACAAGTTGCGATAACGTAATGACCAAGCATAGAAGTCAACTGTCTTAAAAAAAAAAGTCCTAACGCAGGGTCATTGCTAAAAGACAATCATCACTATTCAGACTGCTGTCGAGTATAGCATGCTCCACTAAAACTAAAAGCATCACACAACCAAAAAATGTTTTGAAAACAACTTCAAAACGTACAAATGAAGTGTAGATGCAATGAAAAACCATTGCAGAAGCACAGGACAGCCATGCGCACTATTGGACAACATAGATAAGGAACCTCAAAAAACTCCATACACCAATTCTTTCCAAAACTACTGGACAACACATGTAAGGAAGGAACCTCATAACACCACAAACCAATTCTTTCCAAACCAACAAGAACTCCCATGCTGACTATCTTATGGACAGTTCCACTGGTACAACATGAAGATTGCCTTGATAGGCCAAAAAAATGGGGGAAGCCAATCCATACTAGAGGAAGAGATTATGATTAAGTATTTAAAGATGACTGAGGGTGGCAGCCAATCTTTTATCACTACACAGCAAAGAGTGTGGAAAGCTCTCCAAAGCGTGCATCATAAAGGCTGAAGGAGGAAACTTCATCCAGATCAGATTTTTTTAATTTGACACGTATGAATGACAGTTTATATGATTTTTAAGGGGAAAAATTGTTGCCCATTAGTTTGCTAAGGATGCAGAACAAAACCAACTCATTGGCCGATAACCTATTTCCCATTTCCTCCGCCAGATCACCAATGAGGTATTTAAAGAAGCAAAGGAAAATCCCAACAGTTAAAACAGCTACAAGTCCTAACCAGCAAACTGGCATCTCAGTACATTCTGATGAAAACGCAACGCGACAGAACGTTTCATTATCAAAGAGCAGACGTTAATCAGTTAACCAAACCCATTGGACAGACTTCAACGACGCTTAAAAGAAAAAATCAACAGGGACAAATGGGGAATGAGAGGGCATACTATTTCCAGTTGGGAGGGAGCTTCTTGGTCTTCTTGTAGTAACGAGCGAGACGGTGAATCCTGCTCTCCACCAGAATCAATCTGAACTTGGAATCCTTGTCCTTCCTGTTCCTCTCCAAATGCTTCCTGATTGCGACGGCCTTCTTGATCAGATGGTACAGATCCTCTGGAATCTCAGGTGCAAGCCCTGCCCTCCGAACCAGAAAAAAGCACGAATATTGTTATAAAAAATTTAAACAAAATAATGCTAATGCAATAAGGAAAATGATATTGAATTGTTTTCTTTTGTTTTTTTTTTTTGAAATATACCGTGAGCCTTGAGGATACGCAAGATCTTGCTGCCAGTGACACTCTTAACCTGCGCTATACCATGAGAGTCACGAAGAATCACACCGATCTGAGACGGTGTCATTCCCCTCTTTGCAAACTTGCAGATGTTATCTTCAACCTATCAATTTTCCAGAACAAGTTCAAAAAAAAAAAGAAAAAGATAGAACAATAAGAACGTATGCTTGTACATCCGGAAAAGTAGTAACATAACGAAATTCTACTGACATCCTGGGAGGAGATCTTCAGCCAGCTTGGGGGAGTTCTCTTGTAAGGGAGAGCCGATGCAGAAATACCCTTACTGGATTTTACAATCACCGGAAAATTTAAAAAAAAAAAAAAAAAGTCAGCCTCTGCTTTACAAATGAATTAAAATGAGCATGAATAATCTCATTTGTTGTTTCTTTGTTTGAGAGGAAGAGAAAGCAAACCCGCGACTATGCATACGACCCATGGTGACGGAGTGTGGCGCTGGTAACGGAGGCGCGATGTGCTCAACGACCGACTTTTACCTTCGAATGGCACAAACCCTAGCACTCCTCTAAAGTCTAAACTGGGTGTGTTACTAGGGTTTAAACCATATAAAGCCGACGGTTTCCTCAGCCGGTCAAAATGTCGCAACTGCCCTTATATTTTAACTAATTGACATTGGGCCTATAACTTTAGCTGTTTGTTCTGTTTTGGACCGAAATGTCGCACTGGCCCAAAATAATGGATCCGTCCGTCTCAAAACAGATACATGTGGACTGATATGAAGATTTATGGTTTGGGTGAAAGGAATTATGGTAGCCATGATTGTGCTATCACGTTTCCCATTAGAATTGTCACTTGTTTTTCGGGATGACATTCAGAGTGTGGGAATTAACGCAGAAGGCGCTGGTTTTGGGAGATTTGATTAGATTGCATCCGTCCTAACCCTTCTAATTAGATCCTGTTCTGGTGCCGCACACAAGAATAAGCTCAGATAGAAATAGGTTGGGAGGTCTTTGAATTGGATGAAGCCGTTGGCTGTCACAACAGGTACAGACCCGAAACTGTGAAGTAGAAACAAGAAATGCAGTTTGCTGATAACCGGAGTCGAAGAGGAAATTACCATACTATTCATTTAGTGATCAGAATCCTACTCATTACGTACACATTCTGCTTATTATGTACCTATAAGACTTGGTCCCAATGCAAGCAATTAGATACAGCTGAAAACTTACTGCTGAGAGAGAGGCAGAGCAGAGCCGATTAAATCTCAAAGAACCACAAGCCCAAAAAGTCATTGTAACAGCCCACCACGAGAAGTCCAGACACTCAATAAGAACGTACTCAAAATGAATCTCAACACACAAATTAGTTAAAAGAGAGAGAAGCAGATACACAAAATTAAAGCTCAATCCGACTCGAACTGTACAAACAGGTTGATCAGAGCACCAAACATCTGTCTGCTGAAGTACATCTAGATCCGAAATACTTATCCTGATACTTGTCCATTTCAGGATTCTAAGAACAAAATACAAGAAAATAAAAAATCCTCTCAAATATATTAAGAACAGTTTTTTTCCGCCTAATCTGACATAAACGAGTAGTGAGACTAAAATGAGGCAGGCTCTGAAAATGAAAACCCACTTCAAAATGATGAATCAGATGGTACGCCAGAAAATTCACGTTCCTGCTTCGTGCTAATCAACAATACAATCACTGCTTTGAACCACCTGTAAAAGATAAACATAAATCAGAAAACTTTTTGTTTTGATTTAAAAAGATGGTCTAGCCTGAAGGATTGTGCACAACAATGTCAGTTGCTTCATGCAAACCATCAATATAGCAGCTCAACACTTTTTTAACTTACAAACTTCATATCGTGTTCAATATTAAACACAACAAAAGATCTTCCACTTTGCTAGCACAACTTACTCAACAACATCTCAAATAAACGGCTAAAATTGACATAAACGATGTCAAAATTCTAGTCAAATCCTTCTACGACTTGTATAACATGGGAGGTAGCATATGCGTAGGACTGGTCAGGATAGAAACCTAAATCTTCAAGATAAAGTGAAATGATCATAGGAAATTAAATTGAACTAGTGAAAAGAAATTTTGTAAGAGAACAAGCATCTATAAGCAATAAATAGCAATCATTTGCGCCTATCAGGGGCAATGAAGATTCACAATGTCTATTTAACTGTGAGGGCAAGGTAGGATATTCATCTGCAGAACTTCACCAACAGAATTTACTGCAGGACAAATGAGTGGGGAGAATTATGTCAGACAGCTAAATCTTGTGAACCATTTATGCTATGCACAGGAGTTTTAGTGATATCTCTTTTGCATTCTCTCAGTATCCTCCCATTGTACTCCATTTGAAACAAATATTTCTCTAACTCCAAATATGGTTATTAATTGCAAGTCAGACTTGACAAAAGCTTCAATGTGCAATACCAACAGCATATCATTTTCAAAGAAGGCATAAAAGGAAAAATATGACGGAACAATAGCAATCTTTCAGGGAAATATATAAGTTATATACATGTTATTCCCTTAACGTCCAACTGCAACATATCATTTGCATTGGTTTAAAGGAGAACATTACTCTTGGCTTCAGATAATGCAATAAAGTTGCACGAATCTGATCAAGTCATGCAACCCATATCCTATGAAGCCATGTAAAAGGTGTAAAACTTCTTTCTACCTATTGTATTCCAACACCATCCTCAGTCCAAAATCAAGTTCACTACTTTATCGTACAAAAGCTCTCTCTCTCTCTCGGTTACTTCTCGGTGCATTAACAACGTAGTAAGTTGTATATAGCTGAAAGCTAAGACAGACCTAATGTCTTGAGTCAGACCAGTTAGACACAGAAAGCATTGATGTTTCCCTCATTTCAAAATTTTTGGAGTGATGGAAGGAATTGATGAAGAGAGTATTTAATGAGAGAAAGGTTCAATACTTATTCCAAATGTGAGAAGTACAAGAGAAAAAGGATTGGACAAACATCACATTGGGTGTATATACACATACGGATTTCCTTTCTCTGGTTCCTTTCAAAGAGGGAGGAGAAATCCTTAGGATTTTCATTCCCAACTAAGGCTTCATATTAGAAGGTTTTAATTTATTACAGATGAATATGCCTCCCAAAACTATACTCCAAAACACATAACAAGAACTTTACACTGTATGCCAATTTCCCAATCTCAGGATCAATTTATGGATTAAGGAAAGCTGCATCACTGAGGGGCTAAAACTTCTCCACAATCCCAGAAGCCACATAAGGGGCTTTGAGCTATAAAATCACTTGATCAATCTCTATTTGAATATTACGACGCGACTGCATAGAAAAGGACAAATAAACAACATATTCAAGAACATGCTGTATGTCATATCCATACCAAACATCATTACAGGTCTCATTCCATCTTCGGGAGTTCAGAAAATGTATGCATTTGCATATAAGACGATACGTAAATGATTCGTTTTCCCGTCAACAATAGGTAAAGAAAAATGAAAAACAACCAAATATAAACCAGGTTTGTAAAACATGAAACCCTAGGTCATACTCACAGGAGGAAAAAATCACTTAGCCACCATCCTGGCAATGAAGTCCTCGTAGCGGATCTTGCCATCGGATCCAACATCCACCTCTCGGATCCACTCATCAAACTCCGCAGGCTCCAGCTTCTCCCCGATACTGGTCAAAATGTGCCTGAGATCCGAAACGACAACGAATCCGGTCCCATCCTTATCAAGGACCTTGAATGCGTCCCGGAGTTGGCGATCAAAGGGCTCACGCTTGAGATGCTTCGACATTAGGTCCAAAAATCGGTTGAAATCGAAGGGAGCGTTGAGCTTTTCCTCGTTGATTATGGCCTTGAGTTGAGCTTGGGTCGGGTTTCCACCCAATGAACGCATCAGGATCCCTAGCTCCGACGGGGCGATCTTTCCGTCGCCGTCGGTATCGAAGAGCGTGAAGGCTTCTTTCATGGAAGAAACTTGGTCGTCGCTCAGATCTTTTCCCATTTTTCTTCAATTTTTCTGTGCTTTTTTGGGCTCTCTTTCTAACTTTCTTTCCTGCCTGTTGCCTTTCCCTTCCGGTATACCGCTTTAAACATGTGTGCTGGATTTTTGTTTTTGAATGGAGGGGCAAAATTGTAAATATGAAAAGTTGAAAGACAGTATTGTAGCAACTAGGGGTGGGCACGGGTCGGCTACCCGCCCCTAATATGATTTGACCGATCCGATCCTAATATATCGGATCAGTCATTTTGCGATTCTAACCCGCTCCTAATATTTTCGAGTACTCGAAAAAAAAGGGCGGGTCATAGGGTACCCGCCCATAAAAAAAACTATTTTTCAATTAAAAAAATTTTTTTTTACTTAATATCAATATGTTTTCCAATAAAAAAAAACATGCTTTTCCAATTAATATTGGTAGAGATATTGTAATTAAAATCCATACATTACCATTCTCACATATTTCATCCAATAATCAAATCGATCTCATAAATTTAGTACATATTAGAATTATAATATCTAATGGACAAAATGAAGTTTCATAGTAATTTTGAGTATATCACCATTCTCACGCATTTCATCCTTCTACAACACAACAAACACAAGGATAATAAGTATCTGGTAACTTTCCCAACTTCCTTAAAGATATTATGGTACGAGACTGCATCCCAGATAAGTCGATTGTGAAATCAAGTTTGGAAAAGAATTGAATAGAACTAATTATTTTTTGAAAAAATATAACCAAAATAACGTTAAAAAATCTTCCCCAACTTCTTTACATCTTTGGAATAGACCTTATGGTATTAAAGATGATGAAAAAGAAAAATAAATTTCGTACACTAAATAAAAGAGACAAATTTAAGAGACATAATTGCAAAAAAATAAATAAATAAATAAATAAATGAAAGACACAAATATTTTAATTATCTAGCTAACAGAAAATTGAAACTCCAAACACAAATCTTTGATTGAATTGATGCAAGATTTGCAGGAAAGATCGATGGAGGTAGAATAAAAATAAAAAGGATGAAAGGGATGAACAATTTTTATAACAGAGTTTCACAAATTTTTTTTTATTTTGTTCATGTTTCACCGAGAATATTCGCTTTCTTCAAAAAGGATAATAAGTATCTGGTAACTTCCCCAACTTCCTTAAAGATATTATGGTACGAGATTGCATCCCAGATAAGTCGATTGTGAAATCAAGTTCGGAAAAGAATTGAATAGAACTAATTATTTTTTGAAAAAATATAACCAAAATAACGTTAAAAATCTTCCCCAACTTCTTTACATCTTTGGAATAAACCTTATGGTATTAAAGGTGATGAAAAAGAAAAATAAATTTCGTACACTAAATAAAAGAGACAAATTTAAGAGACATAATTGCAAAAAAAAATAAATAAATAAATGAAAGACACAAATATTTTAATTATCTAGCTAACAGAAAATTAAAACTCCAAACACAAATATTTGATTGAATTGATGCAAGATTTGCAGGAAAGATCGATGGAGGTAGAATAAAAATAAAAAGGATGAAAGGGATGAACAATTTTTATAACAGAGTTTCACAAATTTTTTTTTATTTTGTTCATGTTTCACCGAGAATATTCGCTTTCTTCAAATAAGATGAGAAGAGTAGATCATATAGGATTAGAATATGAGGCTGCGAGCCACTTCACTTGCACTTAGAATTAAAAATTACAAAGTTATAAAATGATCCCTAATTTTTTAATATTTATAAAATATACCCTGCGGGTCGGGTACCCGCGGATTTTTATTTTTTTTATCCGTATCCGTACCCGATTTTTCGAGTACCAGACCCTCATCTGCCCCGCTAAGAAAAATCGGATCGGATATCCTATTTTTCGGATCGGATCGGATCGGGTTCATCGGGTTTTTTTGCCCACCCCTAATAGCAACCGTATAGGTGGCAAACCAACCCATTTAATTAAATTTATCCATATGCGTCCATAAATAGATGGGTATTGTTATCCTAAATTTTTGTATATGAATATAAATGGGTTACCCAATAATACCCATTTAATAAATGGGTATTATTGGATAACCCATCAAATCCAATTAAACCATTTAAAATTTTCTTCCCCCAAGTTTCCTCTCTTCCTCCACCCTTTTTTTTTTCAAAATTTTCATTTTGTCATAATATTAACTATTTTTGTTTCATTATTATTATTATTTGTTGGTTTTATCTTATCATTTTATTTTTTCTTAGTTTGTTAACTTGCTCATTTTTCAACATTACCAATTTATGATAAGTTTTAACCTCTTTTCTTATCTTTCCAATGAAATTTTAAATTTATATATGAAAAAAATGTTAGGGATTCAAATTTTTTGGATTAAGTTTTTATATTAACTTTTATAGTACTTAGTTCAATTTTTTATATTCTTATTATTTAATTATTAAATAATATGTAATTTTGCGACATAGAGTATGGATGGAAAAAAAATTTGGTAATTAGGCTTATTGAACATTATAAGTAAATATTTAAAACTAATTATGAGTGCAAAGAGCGGTATAAATTGATAACTTAGTTTGCAAAAATGAATTTAAATGAGTTTACAAAAAACTAAAATAAATGGATTATAAATGGGTAATTGGATTACCCAATTTATTTTTTGACTTATTCATTTATACTCATCTAATTAAATGGATATAAATGGGTTGATTCACTTATACCTATTATCCATTTTACTCAACCTAAACCCGCCCAAGTCATCCATTTTAACATCTCTAACAACCGGCAACTTAAATAATGTGACAATGGGCCAAGGCCTAGCCCAGTATGGCAGTACCACTCTTTGATGAACGTTGGCAGTGTCCAGTGGTGTAATACAATGGAATTTGTCCAGTGGCTCTATTTCAATGGGCTTCATCTCCCCGCGCCGTTCTAGATGCAGGAAAAGCAAAGAAACTTTTTGTTGTCTCGGAAGTAGGAGAAAGCCAACAGAAATTACTTTCTGAAAGAAATGCCCCCTTACTCGATTGAGGCTCAACAAAGCACTTTATGTATCTTGTTTACGATTGAAAGTTTAATTTCAATTTCTTGAGAACCTCTCTCAATATTTGGGCATAAATGCTGTATCAAAAAAAAATTAAAATTCACACGCCTTCTGTTTTACAGAACTATGCTATTGTATTAGGTCATACAAATTTCAGATATATTTTTCAAAAATTGAGAAAATAACTTGTAATCCAAATTCAACTTTATTATGAACTTTCGATTATACACCAAATGCTTGCAGGTGGAATCTCACGTGCTTGTGCTCCTTCTCTCTCCCAGTTCAATTGCACGTTTGAGCAAGTGTAGAAATAACGATTGTTTCTCATTTTGTCAAATAACTCCATAAATAATCAACTATTTTTTAAGTGAATTTGTTGGATATTTTAATTAAAAAATCACATGTTTATTTTAAATTCAAACAGAATAAATTATAAAATTTTAATGAATTTTCAGCAACAAATTCAATCATTCAAACGTATAACTTATGTCTTAAAAATGAGATTTATGCCTTGAATTGTGTAACCTATATAATGAGTAGGTTTATGAATTCATTTAGTAAATTTTTTATCGTTATGCAATGAATCTAAACTTTTCAAATTGTAATTAAAAATATGAGATATTTATTACACTTAATGTTGGTATTTTAATACTTATAATTTTTCAGCTTATAAATAGAGGTTTCTATCAACCAAGTCACACACATACTTTGTTATTTTTGGACTATGTTTTAAGTTTCTTCCTTTCACTACTATAGGAGTTTATAAGGTAAAGAACGGTGTTTTGTAAAATTTCTATTTTACTCAAATAGTGTAAATTGGAGTAGCTTACAGTGAGAAAAAAAGTTGAACTATTATATTCTGGAGGTGATGTGTTGAGATTTACTACACTGGAGGATACACCGTAGCGGCATGAATCGTTTTAAAGAGAGCGATCTAATCCACGTCTCAACCCACGCCAAATTAACTTTTATGGTACAAATTATTTGCATTTATTAATGCAATATTGAGGTATGAGATTTTTGCTAATTTTTTTATTAAATTTATTAGAGAACATGATTATTTTGATTCAGAGCCAAGAGAGAGTTGATCATCACGTAAAACGCAGCACGCAGATATGACTGCAGTCAAGAGTTCAAACATCTGCACATGCGCATCTAGAGGTGAGAACCGCTCCTTTTTAACTCTCTTGACCGACGAGACTATGAAAGTGCAATAACGATCTGTTCTCTTGCAGAAAACGAATTTGCATTTCGTTGTTAGAGATCTATTGGCAGCTGATTGAAGAGCGACACCTTTGATTTCACAGAAGGAAGTGGGACAGGCTGTACATCACAAGCGACTTCAATTATAAGACCACGAGTCAAAGCTACGGTACTGAAAGATGCCATTCAAATTTAGCCCAAAAATAAAATAAAAAGAATTGGTTCTTTGAAGGAGTGAACCATCAGCATTATTAGGCGCTGTCTACCTCATTCAGCCAGCCTGCTATGCGAATTATTACACGGGGACATAGGAGGGTATGGCCTCTTGGCTGAGCAAAAATGAAAAATGGGTTACCTGTTTCAGTCTTCTATCCTAGTAAATTGTTTCCATAAGACCTTAGCGAATGGGGATTGCTCAATCTCACCTCGGTGAAAAACAATTATTGTCAGAAACTAGTTGGTAGTATATGAAGTATCTTTACATTAATGTCACGCATGACTAAAACTGCATCGCAATTTTCGTTTATGTTTTTTTTTTCATTGAATCTATTAATGATGGCAATTACTCAAAGGTTGACCATCTTACAACTACGTTTACTTTATCATATTTATTCATTCTTCATGCTGACCGAGTAACCGTGTTAGAAATTTATAAGACGTGTTCTCATTTCTCCTTCCTTCCCATCGTGAACCCTACCCAGTCTCCAATCTTCAGGGCCCGATTCCCGCATCCTTCCTCGGTTATGCAAGGAATCTGAGAACGTGGCTGGTGGGTTGAACTTTAAAGGCTTAAAAGCAACTATAAAGACAGGAATGTCTTGCTTCAAAAAAGGGGATAAAAAGTAAGAGATGCCTTGTCACTTTGCAGAGCCATTCGGAATTAGTGAAGTACAGGTACCCAAGAACTGATTCCACTTTCCAATATATGGAACCACTACATCTTATAATAGTAAAATCTTTACTTCCGGACTTCCAGTAAAGAAGAGTGCAGAAGAATTGGTTTTCATGGCATACAAACCATTTGATCTCTAGGCGGAACAAAAACACAATAATGTATATATATATTTTGCTCTGATTCGCAATTCCCATACCTGCATGTGCCGGCAACTCTAAGAGCTAGAGCCCCTTTAATTTGTCCAGCCATGCAACATCTCCTGTCAGGGATTCAAGGAAAGGGACCAACAATTTCTTCACTTTCACCTCCCGAAACGACCGTGTCACTTGGATCTATACAGGCCTTGAAAGCAACCGCAAACATGGACGACGCATAAAAAACGGGGTAAATATATACTACAGTATTAGACCATTACGCCAGAGCATATATAGAAAGCTTCCTTTTTGTTTTTTCTTTTCCGGGTAGCGTGAACGCAGCATGCTAACCTGGACTAAAAAAGTGGCAAAAGAAGTTTTATGTTGGCTTTCGCCAAACATTTGTTATATATATATCAGATTGGAAGATGACATAGATGTACAGACGGTGCAACCCTTTAATCTTTATATATGTTCTGATTAGGAGTATGCTTTTTTATGTTTTATTCTTTTCGTGGGAAGAATCAACGTCCTTGTGTTTGCTACCTTGTTTCGTGTTTAGAGATTTGCAACTGTCCATGAGGATATGGGACGCCTATGAATTGGATCTATGCCAAAGCTAATCGGTATTACCCGACACTAATTATCTCCTCCTTTTGAGTATAGCCTGCTTGCTAGGTTAATTAATTAATAGCTTATTTGAGAAGTTTTATAATTGTTTTTTGACTTATCTAAAAGAGAAGAAAAAGTAATCTTACACAAGATAATCAAGATAGTTGGATACGCTTTTCTGACTAAAAATTATCCTTCTAAACCCTTAAAAGGAAAAGAAAATATGTATCCATCTAATCTTTCACGCTAAGCACTCAGAAATCATCATCATCTTCCTGCAGAGGAGTAGATTAAGAGCAAGAGTAGAATTAGTGTAGAAGTTGCCGATTAATGAAAAAAAAAAAACTTCCTTCTTTCTTTTTTGATTTTGGATGACGAAATTAAATAACTTCAGCACGTTCTCTTTAGGCAATAAGGCAATAGGCATGCAGATTTTTCAGGATACTTTTTACTTTATATCATAGTATGATTTTCGGTATGATTTGATGGGGCAGAATTCTGTTCCAGCTTGTTAGAGTGCTTTATATCATAGTACGATTCTCGGTATGATTCGATGGCGCACAAGTCTGTTCCAACTTGTTAAGTTTCACAAGTATAAAACTTTTGGTTGCTGATAACATAAAAAAAAAAATAAAAATTCTATGTCCTGGAATGCTTCAAAGAAACCATTGCACAAATAGCAGCTCCACGAATTATGCATTTCCTATATAAATTTTGAACTAAAACTAGATGTTCAAGGAAATAAAAGGATTTCAAGATTATCACAAGTCCCAAACATTTAATATACATATACATATATATATGCGCGAGCATATATAAAGTGATTGTTCAAAAATTACTTGACCACCTAGTTATTTCTTTACGAAAAGGAAAATAAAATTCAAACTTGATAAGTTCTTCACTTCACAATCCTTCCATTAATCCAAGCACTCATTAATTCTTATACAAAGGTACGGGTTTGTTTGGATATATTATTTTTTTAAAATAATATTTCGCTTATATTATAGCACATTTTTTAACCCAAATTTTTATATTCTCAATAATTTTTTTTATCTCACATACATCACATAATAAAAAGTATTACAGTAATTAATTCAAATAATACGCTGTCCAAACTATCTTCCCATTGTTTTTTTTTTCTTGGGGCTAAACATTTACTATGTTTTGGGGCTTTTCACTTTCTTTCTTTCTTTTTTTTTTGTTAATACACAACTAATAATATGTCCTAGTTAATCATGCAATAACAAAAAGTTCTTAATAGCTGTACAAACATTTTCTTTAATAGTTCACGTTCGTCTTATTCAATATAGTCACATAATACGTGTTTCTAACTCGCAATTAGTGTATGAAAATCTGTTTACAATAAATCAATTTGATTGCATAATGAATCCCTTTCGAAATTGATGGGCTCATGTTTCAAGGTTCCCATGTTGCAACATTTTCTTTAATGTTTCAAAAGGCTCGAGCCGACCTTGGGCAAGATTTAATACGGTACTGGGTTCCCAGAAATCTGACACGCGTCGTGAGCAACAAGCGAGCTTTGAATTTCTCAAGCGAGTGGCTCAGGTTGCTAATTATAAAGCTGTGATTAATTCTCATTTGTCGGTAACATAATTAGATGGAGGACTTAACATTGACATTTCTGATCCATGTCCGCTAGGAATTCGGGATTTCCAATGCCGTTGCCCAAGTAATTGGAATGGAATTCTCTCGCCCGGATTGCCTGATACTACACTCTGTAAGGGCGCGTCTGGCAGTGTCAGATCCGGTTCCCAATCAGGTGGTCCTTAGACCCATCGTAAGACTGTCAGAGTTGATATCTGACCTGCGATTGATCTCTATCTACCTCATCAAAGATTAAACGTAACATTTACCATTTTTTATTTTTTATTATTTTTTTACAGGGAGGGGATGAGAGTTATAAAGTAAAGAGGAGCAGGAGAATTTGAAATTCAAAATTTCTAATTCTTGAGGTTTTCAACCCTAACTAATAAACCAAGATTATTACACAAAATGAAGCTTAAGATGTAATAATATGAGTTAATTTTGACTGAATTATTTGGCCACAAATACATATATTACTTTCATATGCTTTTATAATTCTAATCATCACAAATTCTAAAACTCATAAGAAGTGCGTATCATAATGTTATTTTCTTCATGTGGTTTGGGGCCTAAGGTTTATATATCAAATTCTAAAATTTGTTGAGAAAATCTCAAGTTTGGAAACTAAACAATTAAAATGAAATGTCTTGTTTAAGACTTTTTTACTAGCTCCAATAAATCTTTCAATATGTTGCTTGACGTGTTTAATATAAAAGATTATTTGCAAAAAATTATTTGATTGCATTACAATCACGTTTTTCAATTCAATTATTATCATCCCAATAATCTGTTTATTTCATGTACATAACATCATAAAAAATGTTATAATAATTATTTTCAAATAATATCTCAAATAATGCTCTATCCAAACATACAAAATATATGTTACTATAACGTGTTATCATCATGCACTTCTTCGCATAACAAGTCAAGGTTACTTACTCTGGATAGAGGATCATTTGAAATTTTTATAAAATATTTTTTTGTAATGTGATATATATGATATAAAAATATAATTTGAAAGATAAAAAACTAATTAAAAATATTTATGATACAAGCAAAATTTTATTCTAAATAATGAGGTATCCAAACACATTCAATTGCTGTTTTGGGAGGTTTGGGTTCAAGACTAGGTTAGGAATTTAAAGAAAGTTTGATCTAACTTATTTATGATTATATGCTAGGCACTCTTCATTAGACCAACCTTAAATAATTATATATTGTTTACAATACTTTTAAGAACTTTCTCTACTCTAGTTCCAAAGGTTTTACTCTCTTTTTTTTTTTTTGCAGGAAAAAGTTGAAACTCTTGACTGAAATGAAATTTTTACCATATATAATTTGCAGCTCAGATGCTACAATCACTGCAAGGAGAAATGCCTAAATCTAGGATTATCTCATGCATGCCTGTCCTTATAAAGCTTACCAAAATCATACAATCCTAGACGTCTGTTGGGCCTTGTCCCATCTTGCCAACTTTCTTTACCGTCTGACAGTGAGCCCTCTCCAACGACGTGGTAGAATCCTATGCGTCCAAAATCCAAATGCTTCACAATCTATTCATTTATTTTCCTTTTTACTATTTAGCAGTATGGAATGGAAAGCCCCTGCAAGTTCTTGTCTTTTCTCCTGGTCAAAATGTTAGAGGTTCTTGTCTCTTCTCCTTGTCAAAATACTAGAGAGTCAGAAACAAGAATCGAAGAACACTGTCGCGTTACTTTCGCATCTGTATCAGGCACGCCCAACGCCGATTTTTGAACCCCTTCCGGTCACTATTTTTCAACATTCCATAAAATAAAAAAAGGAAGAGACAGCAAATCAAACATAACGGAAGAAGAAGAAGAAGAGAGAACCCAAAAAATCAGGAAAAGATAAGGAAACAGGGCAAGAAAACCTCAAAGACTACCTTCACTGCTACTTTGAGCTAGAACCGGAAATGGGTTCCTCAACGTTTCTCTTCTTCATGCTTCACCTCTTAGTATTCTGCTGTGGGCGGGCATTTTCCAAGAATGCAGAGTTGGGAGCTTTGATGAGCCTAAAGGCCAGTCTTGATCCAGAAAGCAGGTTGCTTGTTTCATGGACACGATCAGGTGACCCGTGTGGTGGTTCGTTTGTGGGAGTTGCATGTAATGGCAGGGGTCAGGTTGCTAATATTTCTCTGCAAGGTAAAGGGCTCTCAGGGAAGCTGTCTCCGGCTGTTGCTGAGCTCAGACACTTGACTGGGCTGTACTTGCACTACAATGCTCTGTATGGAGAGATACCCCGAGAAATTTCAAGCTTGGGCGAGCTCACTGATTTGTATTTAAATGTTAATAACCTTTCCGGAGAGATCCCTCCTGAACTTGGAAATATGGACAGCTTACAAGGTGTAGATTTTAGTCCTTCTGTAACTGTGTTTTTGTGTTAAGTTTTGTAAGGTTTTCTTCCCATAGCTTATTGTGCAAAATGCTCATTCTTTATTCCTTTTCTTTTCTTTCTCTCTGCGTCGGAAGGGGGAGGGGTCGGTCATCGTAGTAGACAGGATTACTAGCATAATGTGAGCAAGAAAAAACTTCAAGTTATTTTTTCTAGTTGCTAAAATCTGTTGCATGTTATTGTAGCTTTACCACTCTTGAGGTCCAAACTTAATAATATGAACTGTGCATGTGCTTTTATAATTTCTTTTACTTCTTTTTCCTTTTTAGTAGTGAAAATTTTCAACTTTTTCTTTTCATTTTTGGGTGAGAGAAAAAATTGAACTGCATTCTGTCTTTATAAGTTGAGTTTTGGGTGGTCACTCAGTTTGATATGTGGCTTTGTATGTTAATAATTTCAATCCTAGTCATTAGGTTGGTTCTCTTTATAAAATTTTAGTCTTTTCTTTATAACCTGCGTGAATTATATACTCAAAAAATGTCCCTGCTGGAGTAAATTGAAGACACAATCTGGAACTTCATGAGAAAAGTTTAAATCTTTACATAGTCAGTGCAAGTTTTGTTTTGTATTTACTGTTTAGCCTTGCACTGTGTTAAACGTTTCCTTGTGGCTCTGCTGTTGCTGTGTAGTTTTGCAGCTTTGTTATAATCAATTTACTGGAAGTATACCAACGCAGCTGGGGGCTCTAAAGAAGCTAATGTTCTTGCTTTGCAATTTAATGAGTTAACTGGTGCAATCCCTGCAAGCTTAGGCAACTTGGGGTCGTTGATGAGACTAGACTTGAGTTTTAATCGCTTATTTGGCTCAATCCCGACAAAGTTAGCTGATGCTCCAATTCTTGAAGTTCTAGACGTCCGAAACAACTCGCTCTCTGGAAATGTTCCTAATGGTAATCTTATTCACCCAATATTATAATAGAGACATACATTTCTTGTAGTCCATGAAAATATGTTTCCTTCGAACTCTTAAGGGAGGGGGGGCAAATGCTGGTTGAAAAATATTTTACTGGTTCAAAGCTATTTATGAAAATTTATGTACAATCAGATTTTTAACTTATGGGTGAGGGACGTCATTTTGATCTTTTAATGGTGGATGCAGCTTTGAAGCGATTGATTGGAGGATTTCAATACGAGAACAACCCAGGTTTATGTGGAGCTGGTTTTTCATCTTTAAGGGCTTGCACTGCTTCAGATCGCCCGAATCCAAGTAGACCTGAACCTTATGGTGGTGGCTCAACTGGTCTGTCAACAAGAGACATTCCAGAGACAGCTGATCTAAGATTGAACTGCAGTGAAACTCATTGCTCAAAATCATCTAAAGCCTCGCAGGCTTCTGTCATTGTTGGAGTACTTGTGGTTTGTATTATTGTGTTAGTTATCGGAATTCTCAGTTTCTCACACTATCATCGCAAACAAAAGCTTGAGAACGCATCGGATGCACAAGATAGCCGCCTGCCTACTGATCATGCCAAGGGTGCTCAGAGGAAGAATGGTTCTCCCCTTATCAGCCTTGAATATCCCAGTGGGTGGGATCCACTCGCGGAGGGTCGACATTTTGGTGATGTCTCCCAAGAGTTTATGCAGAACTTCAGGTTTAATCTGGAAGAGGTGGAATCAGCTACTAGGTACTTTGCCGAGAAAAACTTATTGAGTAAAAGCAACTTCTCTGCTACTTATAGAGGAAGCCTAAGAGATGGATCAGTTGTTGCTGTTAAAAGCATTTCTAAAACTTGCTGCAAGTCAGAGGAATTAGAGTTCTTAAAGGGACTGAACATACTAACCTCGTTGAGGCATGAGAATGTGGTTCGTCTAAGAGGCTTCTGCTGTTCTAAAGACCGGAAAGAGTGTTTTCTTATTTATGATTTTGTTCAAAATGGAAATTTGTTGCAGTATTTTGATGTTGTGGATGGCAGTGATCATGTCCTTGACTGGTCAACAAGAGTTTCTATAATCAGTGGAATTGCAAGAGGTGAGTTTATCTTCTGGTACTTCTCAGAGAATTTAGTCAGTTGATGCAGAAGCATGTTTGAAGACGTAAAAGTTTCAAAGGTCAAAACAATTTTGCAAGCTCATAAATCACTCAGAAAATGCATTTCCTTCAAGTGCATTAGCAGTAAATGCTGCACCAAATTAGTAACATCAGACTAGTATCTCAAAAAACTTCTCTTTTATTTCACGTTTAATTTTACTTTTGAAACTTGTCTCTCTTGATTACCATTTGAACAAAGGAGTAAGATATGTACTGGCATGTTTTCACATAATGTGCTCATAGGCTTCATTGCTAATTTAGCTAACAACTTTTTTTCTCTTTTTCATTTTTCTGAGCAGGTATTGAGTATTTACATGGATACAAGGTGAATAAACCTGCCCTTGTTCACCAAAACATTTCTGCTGCGAGTGTGCTGATTGATCAGCGAAACAGACCTTTGCTTTCTGATTCAGGTCTCCACAAATTACTTACTAATGATACTGTCTTCTCAGCACTCAAGGATAGCGCTGCGATGGGATATTTGGCTCCTGAGTACAGTACTACTGGCCGGTTTACAGAGAAAAGTGATATTTATGCATTTGGGGTACTTTTGTTTCAAATCCTTTCTGGGGTTCGAAAAGTAACCAGCACAATGCAAGCTGCTGCTGACTTAGGAAAAACTCAGGACATCATGGATAGAAATCTCCATGGAAAGTTCTCTGAACCTGAAGCCATAAGGCTTGGGAAGGTTGCTTTGTGGTGTATCCATGAATCTCCAGAGGAAAGACCTGGAATTGAGACAGTTCTACAGGAGCTTGGTAACTGCACTAACTTTTCCTAGAACTCAAAGGTTCTTATTCACAGGTGTTGATTTTGTAATGTTCCTTGCTAATCATGATTTGTGGTCGATTGCTACTAACCACTACCAGATGACGGACTCTTTACAGAGATTGTAATGCAAAGTACTCTCAATGAGGACTAAACTTTATGTGAAATTAGCTGGTGGTGGTTTTTACTTGTGTCGCAACCTACTGTTTGAATGCTAATCATGATTTATGGTAGGTTGCAACTAACCACTTACTGATGACGGACTCTTTAGAGAGATTGTAATGCAGAGTCCCCTCACTGAGGGCTAAACTTGATGTGATATTAGTGGGTGTTGGTTTTTCCTTCTGTGTCACAACCCAAGCGTCTTTTTTCTGATCTTTCTTCAAAGTATATATGTATATATTCGCCTTTTTCGCCTTTTTGAATTCACCTTTCTCACATGTTGTGAATAACTGAATATGTATCTAGCAGGTCTTTTAAAGTCTCTCGCTTCTCTCATTTCTCTGTTTTCTAACCACCTTTAGCATATATCAAGATCGACCTGAGATAAAAGTATATCTCTCATCTGGAACCAAAAAGCAATTAGTGAGGTAATATCGTCTCACCTGGAAAAAGAATATGATAATCAATTAAACTCTACAAAAAGTTTGTATAAACTTTATTAGGAGTATATTACATCAATTTGCTATTTACATTTGTCATCTGTAAGACCGTAAAGAATACTCATTTAAACCGAAAAAGAGCCTAAAGTACTGCTCTCCAAGAACTTGATTTATATTGGGACACAAAGCTGATCTTAAGCCTTAACAACTCTTCCTTGAGGAGATCTGATCCTGAATACGTGTTCTTCACCAGTACATTTGTCCACTTTAACAACCCAGTGGCTTGTTTTCCCTGATTTGATAGGATAATAATTAAAGTTGGCATTTGCAGATATTCTTGTCAGCAGCAATCCTTCCCCTATTGGTAACAGTTGAGTGTGCAAACCGCCTTTCCTCCAGGACCCCTTACAAAATGCATTATAGCCCAGGACTATGGTGTTCTTTTGCCTGGTGCTTTCCTGTATTGTTCGGAGAACTCTTCCATGGTTTTGAAGATTACAGTCAATGGCTATGAAATCTGCGTCCTTGCAGTAGTTTGAAAGCATCATGTGGGCGTCTCCCATAACAAAATGAACTTGAGTTGCATTACTTCCCAAGATCTCTTCAGATATATCTAGTTCTTCTTGCCCACGAAGGATGCAAATTACACGTCCACCGGTTTGTTGAGCCGCTGCCACCAGGGCTAGTGTAGTGCAGTCCACAACGCTGGAACATGCAACAACGATTAATTGCACATTGTTTCCAGCAGCAAGAGCTGAAATGAATTCTGCTCCATTTGGCTCTTTGGTACTCTTTCCCTGCAGAAAAGTCACGTCACGGTCAATAACAGGCTAAAAGAAAGCTAATAACATTCGATTTTCATATACAGGAACATAGGAAAATTTCATAGGGACTTCGAAGATTTTGCAGTTGATAGCACTCACCAGTTTCATGGTTTTAAGGAATGCTTTTGTGGCATTTTCAGCAGACCAGCAGCCCATATTTTCCTGCTTAGACATTTTAGAGAAGTTGATGACTTTTTAACCTTGGAGTTGGATGAGGATTATAGACCCACTCGTCCCAGCCATTCGTGTTGCATTTATATAGACTTGACCATGAAGGATATGCCACAATGAAGGTACTATGCTTCGCTGGCAATATTAAATTAGAATGAATTACAACCAAACAAATCAAGAATAGTATAAAATAGTGTCAATCAGAATCAATTGGACCGGAAATTCAATAATGCTTTCTCTGTCACCGTTATACTATTCAATCCGCAATATGCCCTTAATGAAGGCAGTAGTGTTATGGTGGAATTTGTATATTGTAGCTTCAACCTGATCAATGCCAGTATACATTTTTTTCCTCTCTACTTTTACCAGATATCAGAAGTCATTCCCTCAGAACTTTAAGCTTCCCTTTATAGTTTAGACACATTTTAACCTACGAGTGAAAAGTATGACCACTTCACCATCTCAGAAGGAAGAAAGTTAGAAGGAACCGAAACAGCGCTAGCAAAGATGCTTATTTTCTGAGCTACCACTTAGCTCAGGGAAAAAATTGTTTTAAGGGTGAAAAACAAAAAAACCGCTTGTGATAAATCTAATACATAAAAAAGTCCCCCGGGGTTTCAAAACGTACAACATGACACCTCATGTCTTGAACTAAATTGTAAAGGTGATGAAATCCGTTAAATTTAATGAAAATGGATGAAAAATGCCCTAATATAATTAAGCAAAAGACAACTCAACAAAATCATTTGTTTTATTCTCTACAGAGAGAGAATTGAGGGTTAAGGGGTAAAATAAGTACATTTGTTAAAAATTATGTATAAAATTATTTTAAGGTTTTCAATAAGTCATTTCCATTAAGTTTAACGAATTCCGTCACGTTTACAATTTAGTTCAAGACATGAAGTGCCGTGTTGTATGTTTTGAAACTACGGTGATTTTTCTGTATATTAGATTCACCAGAGAAAAGGTTTTTTGTTTTTCACCCTTGTTCTAACTAACATGGAAGGAGGCAAAAGGCCCAAATGTAAAAGATAAGGAAAGAAGAGGAGAGGGTGGTTGGGAGGAAGCAGACGAACTGGTAAATTTCGCGGAGGCTGCTTTGAGAATAATTTTGTATTACTTAATTGTCAAATCTGATCATATCGAGGATCCAATTAATTCATCTTATATAGTTAATGCACCACTCCTTATAATTGAAATCTCTCATTAGCTGTAATGTCCTTTGCTGCACAGACATCAGAAATTCGAGGAAATTGTTAATAATAGCAACGAACTACAACTTGTAATCTTGTATTAATACTAATTAATCTGTAGAGACAAGGCAGAAAAACCTTGCTGTATCAAGATTCCTTCTGGACAGAGCCAATCCAAATAGGCAGTGCAACATCAAAGACTGTGCTGAGGCAAACCAAAACCCTGAAAATGATTCAGCTTTCTTGCATGAATCTGATCCTTCCGCAAGATACGTTCAAAATCAGCAAATTGCATTGTACGAACAAGTACGTTAGAGCCCCAACACAAAAAAGAAATACTTTTGAATTGGCAATCAGTTTTTTTGGGGGGTGAGCATCGCGCCAGCTTTCTTTGGATATGGTGAAGGTAGCATTTTGCCTGTTAACTTTTTGCTTTTATCTTAAACAACTTAATTCAATCTTCGACCACACCTGTTACTGTCATAAATCAGTAGATCTAAAGCCTAAAATGGACCAAAAGTGGGAGCATTTTCTCCTTGGACCTGTCTCAAGAATTTAGTAAGAAGGTGAGGATTTGTATCATGGACAAGACAGGGCATCAACTGATGCCTCGTTCTCCATACTCCACAGTCACTCTTCATCAGTGTCATCCGATACAGAGCAAAAGACGACAGCATGCATAACATATGGATGCATGTGGCTAACTCGATTAGAAACTCTAGTTTCGTCTAGAGAACCTGTACCCTTCAAGGAACCAAAGCATTAAAATATCTAGCACTGCAGAAACAGAGTTGCTAACTGTAAATCTTGCCTCTGGATAGCCTTGCAGAGATCTAGATCCAGTCAAGTTGTCGCCCAGGAAAACACATTGATTGACAGAGAATTAATGTGCTTAAATTCTCTGTCTTTTGGTCTTTCTTGCACAACGGGAGGTCCCATTACTCTGATTCTGCTGAATAGATCAGGCAACAGGGGGAAAAAGTTAATTGGTCATGATAAAGCATATACTGTAGTCTGTACGTGCATTTTTTCTCTTGGATTACAGCACACACTTCTTGGAAATTTCTTCCCTCTCAATGGATCTATTTTATTTTGATATATTTGACTAACTAACCTTATGCACTATGAAACAGAGGCAAGAAATTGTCGCAAAGCAAACTTTGGGAAAAATTCTTCAATTAT
Organism: Coffea humblotiana; assembly: GCA_023065735.1. Classification (NCBI taxonomy): domain Eukaryota; kingdom Viridiplantae; phylum Streptophyta; class Magnoliopsida; order Gentianales; family Rubiaceae; genus Coffea; species Coffea humblotiana. The sequence continues at coordinate 2,882,264 of CM041209.1, read as the reverse complement.
CATGATTGATTGTATAATCAGAGTCTACAGTGTATACATTTTGCGAATGAGAATGCACGTAAGTTGGCTAAGCGCATGTATAAACCGTCTATCAGTAGAAGCACTAACAACCCTTCTGGCCCTTTGTCACATTCAACATCCACAAACATTAATTCAAAACGGATGCTGAAAACATCTGAAGACTGATTTAAGCTCAGTAGGTGTCAAAAATGCTGAAATATTATTATGTTGCTGCAGTACTTGGAAAGGTCTACAGGATGTGCACGTACGTCCGCAGCAAGCTTGAGCTATGCAGCAGAGAATTGAGGTATTCGTTCAAGATCTGAGGTTTAGGGATAATTATTGGACAACTTTAATGTCAACAGATGCGTGTTTATACGATGCCAGTCCATAGTGTTGACACCAAGGATGGACAAGGGGAAAAATAGGGAAACGTTCTTAGATTTGTCATGAAACAGGTAAATTCGACGCAAGTTTTTTTTATTTCTTTTGGTGGTTTCATGTTTAAGCAGTTGGTTGATTGTCAGATATACTAACAAAGGGTGTTTGATAAGTTGATCCGCCCCAATGTTTCGCATCTGTGATGCACTAAATTGTGATATAGTAGTGAAATTTGGAGGAAGTATTGCCCAGTAACTCAGAGCTTCAAAAGAATTAGCTAGATAAGTAGTCCACTACTGAAATAGCAGATAGGTGCTGCAATCTTCATTATTTGCAGTTTCAGAATTATACTGCGCATTTAGTTATCAATTAAGCTTAAGCAAATCCATGTCATCTCTAATATCAGTTCTCTTTATCTTATTTGATTTTTGGTAAATACAAAATGAACTGCCACCACCGAGTACAAGCTTTGGAGAGCTGAAGTGCAACTAGTTCCCAGGAAGATTAAACCCGAAACACATGCTCTTCACCTGTGTATTTGTCAATTTTAACCAGCCAACGCCTCTTCTTGCCTGAAACAGGAGATCTATTACTCTTGTCAACATTTTTAGCTATCTTGGAAACTAGCAAGCCTTCTCCTATGGGCAACAAATGAGCTTTCAACCCCTGCGGGCACCTCCATGAGCCCATGGAACATGCATGGTATGCAATAACAATAGCATTCCTGCTGATCACTTGCACCGTTTCAAGAATAAGCTGACAATTCTCGAGATAACAGTCTATAAGAATGCAATCAGCTTCTCTATAGTCATTGCTGAGTAAATTTAGGGCGTCACCAATAACAAACTTGACATGTATTGCACTATCGCCAAGGGCTATTTCTGAGGAGTGTTGTTCATGAACTCCACGAACAATGCATATGACTTGACCACCAGTTTGTAGCGCAGCAGCTACCAGGGCCAGTGTGATTGAATCAGCCGCACTTGCACACGCAATAACCATAAGTTGTGCATTGTTGCCAGCAGCGAGTGCTGAAATGAACTCCGCTGCATCTGGCTCCTTGGCACCTTTTGTCTGTAATCGTTAAGAAACGTTAAACAAGTGTACGCATCTTGCCTTGATTTATAGCAACCTGCATCTTATACTAATAATGAAATGGACATCATCAGTGAGCTCAAGTGACCTATGGCACCAGTTATGCAAGACAAGTACCAATAATAGCTATCTCATGTGCATGTCAATCTCACCATTTTCACTGCTCGGAGATAGGCTCCAGTCGCATTTTCGACAGACCAGCTCGCCATCTTCCCCTTCAGGCTTTGTCAGTCTCCCTATCTGTTTTGAGCCCACTTTCGGGGAGTAGAAGACAGCCAAGCCTGCTTTATAAAGGGATGAATTTCTTATTTGTCTGCTTCTAATTACAGCATGCAGCATTCAATTCAAGGTAAGTTACAGGTATGGCCAAAGGGACTACTAGACCTGGTCATGTTCAATCTATAATAATGATGAACAAGGAATGAGGGGTGAATTTAATCCATTTAGAAACAAGACGCCAGAGAAATTATTCATCTCTGTCTGCAGTACCTAAACTCCACCGTATTCTGTTGCATTTAGCTCAAGTCCGATCAAACGATGGTCATAATTAATCACTAGCGTTAAAAACCGTTTCCCAAGATATTCTTATGTTCATTGTGATGTTATGCGTCAAGGGAACAATCTGAATTTTATATTGCAGCAAGGGATATTGGAGAAATTCGTATAAATCATTTATCACGAGAGACAGAAAAATGAGAACCATGCTGGTCCCAGACCTGACACCGATTCGCTAAAAAAATTGCTGCAAGTCGAATCAAACAACTAGTGAACAACAATAAGGCAAAAGAAAGAATGGTTCTGATGATAAAATGGGAATTGAATTTGGTCATATATTGCATGAAATCGATGACAAATGATCTGAGGCGTGAAACTGCTGTCTGCTTGCCTCTCTTCCACTGCTAGGCGGATGAACATATACATAGGTTGTGGGCCTCTGGCAAACCCGCTGCCTAGACTCATCAACATTCATGGACTTTCTAAAGCCTCTCACAGATATCTTTATTGCTCTTCCTGGGGTGCGATTCAAATCGCTGATATATGTTGCAAATTTACATGATTGGGAGAGAGAATGTGAATACGGAAGAGAACGGATACGGTCTAAGATTCAGCTTGGCGGTTTTGCGACCTTGTAAGGAACATGTTGCACATCACTGCATGGAATGATGGAAAATGGTATAAAGCATCACAAATGCTGCAAGCGGCAAAGGTTAATCTTTTCTAGCTACTTGTGAAGAATGACCAATTTAAGAGCAACACATAAAAAACTGACGTTATCTGGTAATTTCTCAGGCTTTATATCTGATAAGAGCAAAAGATTAGCTTGCCTTCCATATAACATAAAAAACTGACATTATTCTGGTAATAGCCGCTCAGGCTCTATATCTGATGAGAGCAAAAGATTAGCCTTTCTTCCATGCCGACCAATATTATATTGATGGCATTAAGAGTTCACACCAACTTTTTGAATAAATTCAATGTTTGATGGAGAAAAGCTACAATACTTCAATGTATTGGCGTCTGGAGGACAGTGCTAACATATAAACATCCATGTCATTGCAAGCCCATTTTAATTTGTGGGAGAAGTCAAAGACCCAAATCTAGTTGGACATCTCAGATTGGCAGATACTTCACGCTAGATAGATACTAAATTCACCAATCACGAACCTCACAAAGTAATCCATTTCAAAATTTTCATACTACACTTATAACATTTCTATAACCTAATCTAATAGGGAAGAATCTACTAGATCAAAATGGTGCTCTAATAGGAGAGAACCTATTAAATCAAAGGGATGTTCTGGTATCTCCTTTAAAATTTTCTTTAGACTTTTTTTCACTGCAGGTAAAGTTCAGACCCCTGATCTACAACCCAAAGAGAAATTAAAGTCCCTTTTTGATAGCTCAGTAGTTATCTAAAGTTAGGGATGTACTCGAGCCAAGTCGAGCTCGAGTACTACTATACTTGAGCTCGACTAGACCTATATATAACTATACTCGAGCTCGATCGAGTCTAAAAATCACAACTCGAGGCTTGACTCGAGGAAATTCTTTTAAGCTCGAGACTCGACTCGATAAGGCTCGACTTTTAGTCAAGCCTTATCAAGTCGAGTAATCAAGCTTTTTGACTCGGTTCGGAAAATGTAAGTAGTAAATTCAGTATAAATTATATCTATAATGGTCATTTTATAATTATAATACATATATATTATTTAAATTATATATATATTATTTAAATATATCCGACTCGACGAGCTGCAAAATCCTGGCTCGAACTCGACTCGAATATATATTCGAGTAGCTCGGTTAATGACTTGGCTTGAACTCGGTCACATTCGAGTAGCTCGAGACTCGATTTAATCGAGTTCAAGCCAAATCATTAACTGAGCTCCTCGCGAGCAGCTCGACTCGCGTACGTCCTAATCTAAGTTTGTTTGCATCTCTATCTATTTGCACTTCATGAGCAAACATCATTATTGATTTTTTCCCCCTTCCCATGCTATGAGAATTATTGATACTACTTTATTTATTAAAGGGAAACATGATTGCACCTTCCTTTTATCGATTCTATGTGCCGAGTCTGCTGAGGCTAATTGCTTAGAATATATGTAAAAAAAAAAAAACATCGCACAAATGTATCTCTGACACACTCTATTTTTCATTCTATACCTGCCGTGCTGACTCAGCACGGCAGCAGCAGCAGAATGAATTGTTAGAAACTCTGCAAAAATGCCAGTGGGTAGCGGCCCACAATTTTTTTTTTTTTTAACTAGCTTGTCCCCAGCCGTGCTGACTGGGCACGACTGCGGACAGGCGGTCAAACAAAAAAAAAAGGGCCGGGGCCTTTGTTAGCCTTTCTTTGGTTCGGAATTTGTATCTTCCGTTCCATGCAATACAAAGTTGATTTTGCAAGTTTCCACTAAAAAATAACTAATGTTTGTTAAAATGCAATCCAGAAAAATTCAATTTTTCTAGAGTAATTTTTCTACGCTAGTGTTTATTTGGTTTTATCTCTAAATCAGTAAATCATTATTAAATTGTTCTTCTTTTTTCCTTTCTTATATTTTGGGTATACTTAAACTAACCAATATTTTTTTTTAAAAAAGACTCTCACTTAGAGGCTAGTTTGTTAAAATATACCTGAAAAAAAAAGATCGACTGTGCACAATTATGATATAATCCCGAGTATAAAACTATATGCTATGGATTAATTTCTTAAAGGAAAATTTATAAAGCATGTTTTAAAAGTTAAATTATTAAAAAGTAATATTTTAAAAGTTAAATATCTTACATTAGTATGCATGTAAACCTTTAAAAGGAGATATTAAACCTTGATATTAATGTTCACATTAATATCACAAAAAATCATAATTTTTTTTGCAAAAATAAATTATTGTAAACTATATTCAATAAAACATGCATGCTAATGTAAGATATTTAACTTTTAAAATATTACTTTTTAATAATTTAACTTTTAAAACATGCTTTATAAATTTTCCTTTAAGAAATTAATCCATAGCATATAGTTTTATACTCGGGATTATATCATAATTGTGTACAGTCGATCTTTTTTTTTCAGGTATATTTTAACAAACTAGCCTCTAAGTGAGAGTCTTTTTAAAAAAAAAATATATTGGTTAGTTTAAGTATACCCAAAATATAAGAAAGGAAAAAAGAAGAACAATTTAATAATGATTTACTGATTTAGAGATAAAACCAAATAAACACTAGCGTAGAAAAATTGAATTTTTCTGGATTGCATTTTAACAAACATTAGTTATTTTTTAGTGGAAACTTGCAAAATCAACTTTGTATTGCATGGAACGGAAGATACAAATTCCGAACCAAAGAAAAGCTGACAAAGGCCCTGGCCCTTTTTTTTTTGTTTGACCACCTGTCCGCAGCCGTGCCCAGTCAGCACGGCTGGGGACAAGCTAATTTAAAAAAAAAAATTGTGGGCCACTACCCACTGGCATTTTTGCAGACAATTCATTCTGCTACCGTGCTGAGTCAGCACGGCAGGTATAGAATGAGAAATAGAGTGTGTCAGAGATACATTTGTGTGATGTTTTTTTTTTTTTACGTATATTCTAAGCAATTAGCCGTCTGCTGATGATCCTCTTTTTTGAGGCAACAATATATTGCATACGTATGGACTAAATAAATAACGGAATAAAACAAATTATTAAGTTCAATGTTATTTTTTCCACCACTCACTTGAGGGAGTTGAGTCCATGCTACAGAGTAGTGGCAGATGCTAACTCAAAGCGTTGCGTGGATTGCAACTTTTCAAGAAATTTTGGGAAAATAAAAAAATGATTAAAAATTGTGTAAAAGAAATATTTACAAAAAATGCGAAATTTTCTCGCAAAAAACTTTTACCGTTTCAAATCAAAACTTCAAAGAAAGAAAAGCTTACCAGTTCAAACGTTGACTTGAGGCTAAAATTATTATTATTATTTTTTTGGAAAAACTATTGAACAACGTTTACCTTGTCAAAACAGTCGAAATGGGCATTGGCATAAAGGATGGAGAGCCACGGAACAATTTAACATTACTCGGAATATGGAAATAGACAATTTCTCTTTGGCATACGCTTATTAGTTTTCCTCAAATCTCTTTAATCTTTTCTCCCATTCTTCTCCTAAAAGTTTCATCTAGTTGTACCATCTCCTAAAAAATTTTGGGCTTTTTCTTTTTGATCATTTCTTAATTTAAGAAATTTATTGCTTTTTATTAAGAAACAAAAAGAGAGACAGACAGAGATATGACTCTATCCCAAATAATATTTTGCTTGCATCATAAACACAATTCCCAACCCACCTTTTTATATTTCCAACCATCTTTTTATCTCACATACATCATATCACAAAAAGTGCTACATTAATTATTTCAAATAATATTTCAAATAATACTCTATCCAAACAAATCCAGAGATGTGTAGGCATTGCTAAAATTATTTTTCAAAATTTATTTACTTATATTATCAACACATTTTTCAATCATCTGTTTATTTTATATATATCATATCAAAAATATGTTACAATATTTTTATCAAAAAATTATGCCTAATAATCTATTACCCAATCACACTCATTATTATTTCTCTTACAAAAGCTTTTCTTTTAGCACAATCTTAACTTTTTTAGTTTGAGACTTTCAATAATACAAAAAAAAATTCTGAATTAGAGAAAGATAGGAGCTGTATAAATAAGATATCTCTTTAATTTAATCAAATGATGATGACGTTTTGGTTAGGTTAAACTAGGTGGAGTAAATTACAATTAATATGTACATTATCGAACTAAAACATAAAAAGCGCGCCGACATCACAGGGAATTAATTAGTATTATGGGAATATCTCCTTTCCCATTTAAGAGAGAGGGAAAAAGAAAAAATAAAAAAGGGGAAGGACAAAGGAAACCCCTGAGAAGGCGGTGGACTGGAGTGATAATTCAACACAAGTACAGAACCCTTGCCGCTGAGAATTGAGATCGCACAATTCAGAGAACCCATTCATTTGTTGCTCTCGGGCGTGGTAATGGGGAACGCGTACTGTATCTTTTGCGGGTGCGTAGGCCAGGCCAACGTAGGCGTAGTGGAAAAAATGGGGCCGGTTTCTGAATCTGGCGCAACCAGGTCTCCACTTCTTCAATCCTTTCGCCGGTGAATGCCTCGCCGGAATTATCTCCACTAGAATCAGTTCTCTCGACGTCAAAATCGAGACCAAAACCAAGGTCCTCCCTCCTACCCGCTTTTGCAATCCTTTGTTTTCCCCTTAAGAAAATATAATACATATATGGATGAATCAATGAATAAACACCGCAGTGACTTATGTTGACTGTTGCGAATCCGGAAATCCTAAAACGACATCGGTTCTCTTCCTGATCGCCTAATTCTGGATTGATTTTCTTTGAGGAAAGATTCTTATCTCGCCCGTTTCTCGATGATCATCTATTTTAACTGTGTTATCGTGGACGAAATCTTGTTTCTCTGTTTCCCCTTTTTTATTTGTTGACGATAAGGTTTAAATTGTAAATTAGTGTACTATAGACTGGATGAAGTGAAAGTCAACCAAAAAAATTCAGTTTCTGTTCTTGAGCTCTGCTTGTTTTCTTATTTGTTTTACGGTATACTATATCACCACAAGCTTCTAGATGTATGATCCGTTAGAGTTGACAATATTCATCCTGCACCTTTTACCTTTTTGGTCCGAGTAGTCACAACTTTACAGCTTTCCTTATTAGGTAATATAGAGATCTAAAGATGGGCAGATTTTCCCTGTACCTTCTACGAAATTCACATTGTCAGCAATGTTGGGATTTTATAAGGTGTTTTTCCTTTTATGCTATGAATCTCATTGTTGAATTCTTGAAATCATGTAACTCAATTGCTCGGTAACTTTGGCATGAATGTTTAGTTTGTGTCAAATTTTAGTTGAATCACTATCCTCTAAAGTGAATTCATAAGCTTAATAACTTCTGAAGTATTCACAAATACTTCGTATGCCAAGAATTATGAGATGTTCGACTCCAAATAATTTCAGAATTACATTGAACAATCAGAATCAACATTTCAGGATTTTAATTATGCTTCGGATGAGCCTTGGCTTCTTTTTTTTTTTCACCTTTGTTTGAAAGCAATAAGTTGTAGTCTTACGATAGAGAGTATCACTTGTCTTCCATTCTACAGGACAATGTCTTTGTCCAAATGCATTGCTCGATTCTATATCGAGTGATCGGATCAAATGCTGATGATGCATTCTATGAGTTGCAAAATCCCAGGGAACAGATTCAAGCATATGTATTTGATGGTAGTTTTCTTAATTCTGCAACATTTTTGGTATTAATGATAATTTTTGACATTGCTGACCTTACTCTTAAATAATCTATATTCATGTGATTGTTGTATTTCTTTCACAGTGGTTCGAGCTCATGTTCCTAAAATGAATTTGGATGAGCTTTTTGAGCAGAAGGGTGATGTAGCTCAGGCTGTATTGGAAGAACTGGAGAAGGTAAATTGATGTGGCATAACATTTCCCAATTATTCACGCCTCTTGCTTTTCGTGGATATCAAAAGATGTTTTGCCTGTGTTGTACTGCTCAAAGTGAGGATGATATTAGTAGTTCTGAAGAACTTTCTCTTTCTCTCCAATATCCCAGGCATGCTTGTTTCCTTGATTGAAGTTTTATAATTAATTGAGAGTTGATCTCTTGAAACAGATTTCAAGGATGAGGTTAATTTTGCATTTGTACAACTTTGACCAGTATCTTCAAATGTTGCTTAGAAGATAATCTGTGCAAATATTTTTCTTCAAGTCCTTAATCCTGTTTTAAATCTGTTTCAGGTTGATAATTTGCAGGCTTTTCTTTTTGGTTTACCAAATGTTGATGAATCTTCTAATTGATGAAGAAGTGAATAGGTTTTTTTGTTAGAATTTGTGTTATACTTGTAACAATTGAGGAAGTAGTCCTTTAACTGTCAGTGGCATATTGTTTGCTATGCAAGAATAATGGTAATTAGACATTGTACTTATGGAGTCTTTCATTTGTATGAGGAGATTTTATTTTGTGATGCAAAATGGATGTATAGGACTCGTGATCAAGTATACCTATTTAGATCTCTCTTTTTCATTGCACTTCTTGTAAGTCAGTAGTAGTTGTCATGCTGAACAGTGTAGTTTAATTTTTCAAATGCTAACCTATTAACTTTGCTTATGAAGATCACCTTGTTCAGAATATCAATCTTATGTTGAATTCGTGACTCAGGTAATTGGAGCATATGGATACAACATTGAACAGATACTGATGGTGGACATTATTCCTGATCCCTCTGTGCGCAAAGCTATGAATGAGATAAATGCAGGTGAGGATGTAGGACCCCTAGCTATTTTAGGTGTTATTCTGCAAATTTCTCCATACTTCAGTTCTTGGTGTTGGTTATATAACGAATCAACATTATTCTTTCACGTGTTCCACACTACTTTTTTGGGGTTTTTTTTGGGGGGGTGGGGGTGTTGTTCAGAGGGGTTAAATTCACAGAGATTCCCCCAAAACTGATCCATATATATGACAAGTTTTGCTTTTGGATCACAAGAATGCAGCAGCTGCTGTTTGTATCAGCATCTAGTTTTGTTTTGCCTTGGTTTTTCTATGAACAGCGTTCGACATGTATGTGTATTTTGATGGTATGTCTTTTTGGTCTTTAATTTGGAGTTAAAAAGTACAAATCTCTCCAGATTCTCTGTATCAACACACACACACACATTTCACTGTAGCTGTTAGGCGGCTAAATGTCCTTTTCTTATTCTGCATAATAGCTCAAAGGCAACAGCTGGCTAGTGTGTACAAGGGAGAAGCAGAGAAGATCCTGCAGATTAAAAAGGCAGAAGCTGATGCTGAAGCAAAGTATTTAGGAGGAGTTGGGGTTGCAAAGCAGAGACAGGCAATTACAGACGGCTTGCGAGAGAACATCCTGAATTTCTCTCACAAAGTCGAAGGCACCTCAGCTAAGGAAGTGATGGATCTGATCCTGGTCACCCAGTATTTTGATACAATCAAGGACCTTGGGAATTCTTCCAAGAACACTACAGTTTTCATACCCCATGGCCCTGGTCATGTTCGGGATATTGGTGAGCAGATACGCAATGGCCTGATGGAGGCCTCCAGTGCACAGATATGTGCTGAATAGGTTTATTGGTTTTTCGGATGTTCAAAGCATTGAGGAGTTATTGGTTTGATAATCACATCAGACATTACATGGTTATACGTCTTTCTCGTGATATTGTAAATGGTCTTTTTTGGCTAAGAATATGGTGTAGTATCTCACTGTTTGATTAGGATCCCGTTCTTTTATTAGGATTCAGGGTCTTTTCCTGAACCTCGAGGCATTTTGCCACGAGTTTTACTTGCTTAAATGCGCTATTCTCTGTTCTTCCATGGAACCTTTTTCATCTCCGATTTTATTGTGTGTACACTATTATCACACATCTGGCGTTGCCCTACGCTATGCCTTCCTCACGGATTAAATGGGCATGGTGCGCTCAGCTTATAAGAGGCCGCTACACTCTCCAAGAAACTCACTGTTTTTTGGGCCTCCCCGGTGATATTCTCATTCGGCAGTTTTGGTTTTTTTTTTTGTCGCAACAATAACATTTCTATAATTTAATTTATCCTATTTCGTAGAGCGGAGGAGTCTAAAGAGACTGTGTAAGTAACTGGCAGGTATGTAGATTTGATTAGATTAAAGGAGTGCTATGATAGCTTCTTTTGAATTTTTGTCATTGTAGGTGAGGTTCTAAATCTGACTTACAATTCAAAGAGGGATTTAATCCCTTTTTAAAACTTTTTTTTACTGAAGGTGGGATTTTAAATCTTGATTTAGTTCAAAGAGAGATTTAGTCCCTTTTTTATTATGAATAGTGAGTTAAAGGCAGTGGTTGCTTAATTTCTTTTCCCACAATGTACGTTTAGGGATTTCTTTTCCACTTACACCACAATGTACGTTTAGGGAGGATACTAGTCGCTAGATGCGCACGTAGTGGTTTTTTATGGCCCTACATGAGCAACTGATTATGCGTTATCCAATAAAGAAATTTGACATGAACAGCCAGAACAATGCATCAACCATGAAAAAAATTTAAGATCGTGAATAGTGCAATATGATGGATAAGTTTTGCTAGTATTACTTAACAAGTGCTTATTAATGTTGGGGGTATTCAGTTTGCTCCTATTAGTATTAGTATAGCTAAATCACGCTCAATTTATCCTATGAATAAGCACATTTATAATTATTATTTTCACTTGTATTTATACAATTTTCTAATTGAACTCTACTTTTTCAAAACATTTAACATTAGAACTCTATTTCAACGTGTGCCAATGGACAATAGTTAGATAGACTCATTCTTCTTCTTTTTTTCTATATTATATGGAATATTAACATTGTGTTTTATAAGCACTACAAACATAGACCAACATAGTTGTGGACATCTAGACATACTCAGGCGAAACTAGGATTGCAAACGACTCAAACGGGCTCGCGAATTGATTTGGTTAAAACTCAATTTAACCTCGGTCAGCCTCCAACCAAGTCAACTCGAGTATATAGATATTCAACTCGTTGGCTAGCCAAATCAAATCAAACACGTATGTTTTCAATATTTTATATTATTAGTGATGAAATTATAAGTGTGTCCCAATATTTATATTACTTACTAGTGTGAAATATCTATTTTATCTATTTCAAAAAATTTTAAAAATATTTTTTATTTTAAATTGAACTCGAGTAGGGTCGAACTTGAGCTCAACTAGACTCGAACTAGAGTTCAAGTTCGAGTTCGAGATTTAGAATGAAAGTTCGTTGAGTTCGAGCCTAGCAAAATTGAGCCAATCTCGACTGAATAAAGTGAAAAATCTACTCGATTCGACTCATTTGCAGTTCTAGATGAAGCCTTTAAAAAGCAAAAAAAAAAAATGTTGTAAACATCTTTTCTTCAGATTGGATTCATTCTAAATCGCAAATATTTTTCTTTATCCGTTGGGTATACTAGTCGCGCTCTTTTGACAAAATATTTGTTCGTTTAGGCATTAGAAGTACCCAAAAAAGAGGGGAAAAAAACACTTAGTGATAAGTTCCCCGTGCCAAACCTAATAATTGAATCATAACATTATCAGAAAATAATCATGATGTATATTCTCTCGCAATTATGGTGTATCATAACATATAGGCAATACAAGTAGAGATCCGATGGGAGCAATCATTTATGATTTTATTACTTTGTCGAAGGCAAGTTAAACTATGCAAAGATGATAATTTCAAATGGTACCACTCGGGTTGGTCCCCAGACTGATCCAAACATTCTACCTATAATGCAAAAGGATAAAACCAGGAGCAAAGAAAGCGTTTTACTTAATTTTCTTACTAGTATCTTCTTGTAGAAATTTATATGCTGGAGACATGATGGATTACTTTCCCGAGCCCGACTACACACCGTAGTGATGGTTACGTAAAAACTTCAGTTGTAGTTCCTCTCACAATGTAGCTTCAACCGGTCAAAAAATGATGGGGGCGACTAATAACCCCTCGTTTGTTTTGCGAGTCCAGTTCAACAGCTTGGACTTGGTGTGCAGTTTTTAGTCGTTGTGCTACTATATAATACTAAAGCAAATGTAATTTAGCTAGGAAATTAATATTAACACTATCTCAAATTTGTTAGTGTTACAAATCAACATTTATTTCCGTACCGGAATCCCAAAAAGATAAATCACAGTTGTGCTAATTTTAGGAAAAAATGGTTCAAAACGTCCTTCATATTTCGTCAGATGAATTTTTTCGTACTTTGGTTTTTAAAATGATTACTTTACGTCTCTTACAAAATCAAATCCATAAAATTTGGTTTCAACTTAGATTTTCAACCATTTTTTACACCGAATTCATCACATAACTTGCACACGATCATTTTTTTGAGGGCAAAAAAAGTTAGATCTTATTTGTAGTTAAATAAATGACCCAATCCAAATTCATTTTTGCTTCTTAAAAAAGTAAGATCTGACTCGAATCTTATTCCTTTTTTTTTTTCAAAAAAAGTAGAATCGAATCCAATCCATATTCATTTTTATCACAAAAAATGTGGGGTTGGACATTTTTGTACATGAAAAATGTAAGCATATGAGTTGCGTAGTGATTTCAAACTAAAAAGTGGTCGAAAATATAGATTGGGACCAAAGTTTACTAATTCAAATTTGAAAGGAACATAAAGTTAATATTTCAAAAGTAAAAAAACAAAAAATTTTGTTTAATAAAATGCGAGACACGTATTGAACTAATTCCCCTTAGTTTTAAGCATAAAGCATGTGCCCCAAGGGAAAAGGTAAAACTAGCTTAGGAAATTAAAAATCCACATGATTTCATGAGCCTACTTGACTGCAATTTAATAATATAATAATAATAAAGCTAATTGAATCAAACTTAAAATCCTAGGCAGTCTTGGTTCCGGGGGGGTGAGTTCTGATCGGGGAAAAGAAAGGAAAAAGGACGGCGTCATGTTTTTCGCGTGCATGAAACATAAGTCATAAATAAAGCCTCCAGACTCAAGTTTGAGAAAAAATGGTCAAGTATTCAATCCAGACATCCTTCAAAAATTGGCAGCCTACAAATACACAGTAAAGCCAATTCGTAGGCGTCATTCCTTAGTGCAAAAGTATTGCTTGGATTTGGACGCAGGCAAAGCGACGAAGTTCGTCTTGCCTCACCGCACGTTTTTGGTCCTTTCTCACAAAGTAACATCAACTTTCTCCTCAATTTGCCTGAAGAGTGGAAATAAAACTCAGGATGTAATTGCGAATTCATAAACTTGGCCAGAAATGGATCATGATTCATATCCCCTTTTTCAAACCTGTATACAATAATAAGCATCCCACGTTTTACAGAAGGCAACGTTTGCATTACTTGACCGTGTCTGGTTTTCTTGAAAAACTCAAGATTGCAGTTTACACAAGTAATCAAGGATGGAGGAGGATAATCATGAGGGGAACATGCAAAATTTGGAGATTTCACTGCAGCAAATCATGTTCATCTTCTCAACCTCTTCAATACCATACGAGTGAAAGAGCTTTTTGCAAGTTGGTGAGCAGTCAGCGTTAGTTTGCCTCACCTCACCGGCATAATCGTCCCTCACTCCACAATTTCAGTGTACCTAATCCAAACCAAAAGCGGAAAAAAGGGACGAAGAACTCCAAGAATTTCAGGAAAAAAGAAAAAGAAAACGTGTGCTCTACTCAACATCACCTTGATTAAGAATCCATTCCAACTTCCAGCTTTTATTTGCATTCCCTGTAGATGCTGTTTTGGGTAATTAATTGATATCATCTCCTTAACAAACACGAGAGGATCAAGAATTTCTGGAAGGTAGCTCAACGTTCAAACGTCAAAGTGCTTTATGGGGGGCTCCATGGCGGAAAAAGTAACAATGGGGCATGGTTTCTTGGAAAATCTACTGAAATTGCAACCAAAGGTGTAGTGAGGGAATTATTGAATACCAAAAGATGAGCACCACTTTTACCCCCCTATAATTGGGGTACGGGATAATCACTGGTTCTTAAAGCGTCCATATGCAATGTTGCCCTACATTTAGTATTAATCAGCCTACTTTTCCTACCTTTCATTGTACCATACACATTAAAGTCCTCAAAAGGCCATCATGAGCATGAATGAAGTCTAGTAGTAGTACATCGAAACATTTGCCTCCCAGCTACTTCAATGTCTGCATGTCCGCATCCAATTTCCAGCAAGTTCCCGCATAATCACATTCAGTGCCTGGAGCTCTCAGCTTTCTGTCATTTTCAGTTTCTCGAGTAAAAAATGATAATGGCAAAATCAAGCATCAAACTTGAGGGTATCACGATCCACCATGGGTGCCCCAAAGTAGAGCCTGTAAATGAATTCAAAGTTCGTTTAGATATCCTTTTCGTATGACATGCAGTTAATGAGCACGGCTGCCTCCGTTTGCTTACACTTTCCTCAAAAGACCTCTCTCGAAACAATCATGGCATTGCCAGAATTACCAGTTCATTGCCATTCAAATTCCATTTTTTTCGACGTTGAGGCGAAAAGTCGGTAAAGGGCCCTGCCTGATAATTACGAGTATAGGAATTAGGATGTTTAGAAAACAAGTTACCCTGAAGATCAGAGCTTAAGAACGCAGAAACATGAAAAAGAGGGAATTCAGTTTGTCAACAAAGAACACCCTTTATCATTACTTACCTTTCCCAACCGTAAATAAAGCATGAGATGGAAAGCCAGTCTTCATGGTGGGGGCCTTGGCATAATCTGGAAAATGACTGCCTGGGCATTTCCATACGAGTAAACTGTGCTTCCACTAGCAAAAGGTCTCCTTCTCGTCTTTCCCGTGTTGACCAATGCAATAAATAAGTCCAGTTAGCATTTCAATTTTCACCTAACAGATTCAGGATTGACACAACTGCTGCAGAAGGTACTGCATATTCTAACAGATGCATATTTCATGTTCAAAGTTGGAACTTATATAGATAGTCCGTGGATTTTTTGAACTTATACAATAGTAGAGTTCCTAAATTTCGCATCTTGTGGCACTTAGATTGGCAAAAAATATTGCCAGTCATGGAAATGCTAACTGACCCATGCACCAGAAGGAAAACATGAATTCATAATCAGTAGCTGGTCGTACCAGTGAGGTGTGATTTTAGGATTTTTCTTTTTAGTTATAAATACGCATGTTTGATTTTTTTTTTTTTTATTTCTTATTTTGACAGACACATGAAGCTGTAGTGGCTCTGCATGATCAACATCATATGTAGTAGCCAAGCAAGATGATTTGTATATTCTCTAAAATATGCAGGAAGCTTGAAAGTCCGCACCAGTGCAAATTACAAGATAATAATCCCCAAAAGAGTGATAAAAGCAAATAACTGTATTGAAATTTAACAGATCATGCTGCAGATAACAAAAGTATGATACATGTCAAGCATCAATAAAGAAGTTTGCTGCATGAAAATTTTTGCAAAGTAGTGAAGAAAATCAGCTCAAAGTGCTGCAAAACAGAGTGATCACAAGAAAACAAGGAAAAGGGGATCAAAAATTTCAGAAATCTTTGTAAAATTAAAGGCAACCAAAAAGCATGAAAACTTCAGTATACTGATATCTCCCGATAGAATTCACTCAACTTGTCACTCTCTTTCTGAAACATTCATCATCGACAGTTGAAAAAATCCATGGATCCCAGTTGCACACAGTTGGAAAGAGTAGTGTAGCCTGTAAAAAAGAAAACAAGGCAGCCAAATATTTACGCGGAAATGATATTGATGGCATGCAGTGATGTTATCTATTTCTAGACAGCTGCATCCATTAAAGACGAGAAATTTGTGGTTAGATATCAATAAGGCAATTCAATCAGTATCTGACAACATCCCGCAATTTCTTGGGAGTACCTCAGCATTCGCCGTTTACTTAAAACAGTGGTTCCTCAATGCAAACGGTATACAGACTCAAACCAATGGCTAGTACAACTGCATGGTACAAGGTAAAAAGGTCATGAACGTCATTGTAGCGAGTTAAGCTAGAAACCAAGATGTTGATAACTTCTCGCTCTTTCCAATGAACTATTTGATAACTTGAAACGATACAAGTTGTGCTCTCCGAACCTCTGCTTCCCATCTAATGGGTCAAGAAATCATGTTCCTAAGCAGTTTCTGATAATACAGTTGGTTGATTCTCTGAATTCCCCTAGCAATAGTATCCCATAAAATCTGACACTAGGAGTTACAAAATAAAGAAGTCCAAAGAATCTAACAAATCCTAGATTAGAGTTCTATAGGAGTCCCCAAAAAGCAAAAAAAGGGGAATTACACTGAGTTCGCATCTGCAAAGACCTCATTTAGCATGTCATCCGCACTCTTTGCAGCACCAAACAATTCCACATCCTTCTCCTCTGCACTAGAGAAATCTCGTCTTTCAAGCTTTGCATGAGCAGCAACATAGATCATCTTCTGAGCCCGGTCCATGCAAGCCCTGGGATTTCCTTGCAAACAAATCCATCTCATGATTGACCAATTGCACTTAAACCCACATGTAGTAGCATGAAGGAAAAGGAGCCTAGCAGCAACTTTACCCAATGATTTGAACTCTTTCAGACAAGTTTCCCAAACAAGCCTACTGCTTTGAGGGTTTGCAATCCTCATCTTCCCAGTCACAGGGTCTTGCTGTTTTACCTGAACTGCCTGAGCATATAACGGGTCTAGCCCTTCTGATCTCCACTTCATAAGCTCCATCAATGCGATATGAGCTTCCTCCCTGGAAACTAATCGTGTTATGAGCTTATCCACATCCTTCTCTTGTTCATGCGTCAAGCAATTAAATGGTGGAAGGTACTTCCCGCTAGCATCTCGCATCAAGTATTGGGGATCAAGCACAAATGCAGCAGACCAGGCAGGATGGTAATTTTTTTTAAATCGCCTTTCAACTATTTTATCCACAGGTCCCTCTGCTAAGCTGAATTTTGCACACCAGTCCTTTACTTTTGTTCTCAACTCTTCCCACAGAGGGAGACACTGCCCAACTAAAGGCTTCTCAGCCTCGATTTCTTGAGCGATTCCCCTGATCAGTTTCACCAGTGATTGAACAGCCTCCAAATCATTCCAGAACCCGACATCTTGAATTGTGTTTGCAACTTCTCTAGCAACAGAGTCCTCTATGCAGACAACCTTATATGAATCATCCAACACCACTAACTGCAGAACCCGTGCATACCCCAATATGTCGTCTATCATCAACAAAACAGAAGCTAAGTTCTTTGACAAATCACATTTGGGATGAGGAACTCTTATCAAGCCAGAGAGCTCAGCTTCTTGCAACCTAAATCTGTGGAAGTTATCTCTAATCTGAGATTTGCTATTAAAAAAATTTGCAATCTTCAAACAACTATCCGTTACAGTTTGGAAAAGTGGAAGCTCTCTACTAAAATCCTTGATTAAGCTAATAATACCTTGAAGCTGACAAGACAAATTAACCATCCAATGATGCTGAATTTCCAAATTCCTCAATGCTTTGGCTTTGTATTTATCTGCAACTATGCCTACACATTTCTGCACAACATTACTACATATTCCTCTGGTTGCCTCCCATAAAACCTCCTCTGCGTACTGTGATGGCACTGAACCCCCAATACAAACCACCTTTTGAAACACATTAGTCCCGTTAGGTAGATTCACCAGAAACTTGATCACACTTTCTTCACCACACCTGCAGTTTTTACCCTTCCATCCAGCAGAAGCGACTTGAAAGAACACTGCATCCCTAATTCTAGCTTCTGCCTCGAGTTTGACTTGCTCAAACTTAGAATCAAGCCTTGAACCCGAAATTTCCCTTCTGGAAATGGGAGGCAAGCCCACCTGGTTAAGGAAATCTTTAAACTTGGGATGCTCAAGACTTGAAACTGACACCGACCCACATGACTCGTAGAACCAATCAGCCAACAAATCAAAAGCTGAATCAACCTGGTCCTTGCTTAAGGCTGGAGCAGGAGAAGCTCTCGAACATTTAAGCTTCTTCACGCTATCCTCCAGCAATGCCAGTGCACCCAAATCCTCTTTCCCACCGGACAAAACCAACTGCTGTTGGCCCAACCCGGAACCACCACTCGTATTGGCCAAAGGAGTTTGCGCAATTTGGACAGGTGAATAGCCCCCCATTTCACCAAATATTCGCGAAGAGTCAACCGTGCCAACTTGGTATGAGCTGGAAGGAGTACCTGTAGGAGTTTGTTGGAAGCTCCGCTTCCGATAATGATTCTGAGAAGAAGGGGAAGCTAATGCAGGCAACTGGGAACCGGTCTTCGGGACAAAATTGAAATTTGGGCAAGTCCCCCTCTTAAGATGCTCAGAGGCAGTCCTTGAGGGGTTTGAGGCGGAGAAAGCAGCATCACAGAGGGTGCACTTGAGTTTTACGGCCTTAGGGAGGTTGGTTTCGGTTCTGACGAGAATAGGTTCCAGATGAGCCCAGTACCAAGCTCCTTTCCCCTTGATAGCCTTCGTACGGACAGTTACAAGACCTTCGTATCGCTTGTTGACGGCCTTCACCGTCACGTCCTCGCCTACGGCCGCCAAGTCAATCGGGTTCAAATTTTCGTTAGACATTGGGAAAGAACTGAGACTTTTAGCAAATGGGAGCGCGAGTTCCGGGAGTTTCCCTCAAGAATCAGTTGAATAGCCGGATTTTTTTGTTGGTCAGAGGTAGTTGACGAGCTCGGTGAGCGTTTGGCTTGGCTTTGAGGAGAACCATTTTGGCATGTGTTCAACAAAAACCCTTTCAGCCTCCAAGTCACCTCTTTCGCGCGCGCGAGAGAGAGAGAGAGACCGGCCAGCAACGAGATGGGTATGCTCGAAAGTCGCCGGAGCTACATGCCGGAGAGAGTCGAACTGGGCAGAAAGAAAAAGAAAAATAATTTAGTGTAGTGGCACAGAGTATGTATATTAAATGCTTGAGGAATTGCTTAGCTGAATGGGATCTAAAGAAAGTACAGTCTACGGAGAGAGAAGAAGGAGTGGGAGCGTAATCGCAAGAAGAGAAGAAGAGCGATGAAAGGTGAATAATGGGCGAGTCTTGTTCTCGTGTATGTGCTATGTAGGAGTAAAACTTATGATGCCGCTGTTATTAGACGGACGGACGGACGGACGGACCCGTAGAAACTGGACACTGGAAAGAGACAGACAGGGAGATGAGACGAGATGGTAGTGGTACTACTGGGACTGGCCACTGGGTTGCGGGAACCTGGTATCCACGTGCTGAAGGGAGCGCGTGTACAGAATCTACCAATGGAGTTCTGAGATTTGTCAAACGGCAGGGGCGGGTTGGGCCCCCCAGGGAATAGCCAATGGTATTGACTCGGTTAGTGTGGTCAACACTGGTGACCCCTGCTGCACATCTGCAGCCCACTCCTAAATTTGGCACGAGGACGGAAAAAGAAAGCGGAAACCCTTCTTCCTCTTCATTCTTTCTTCTTCTTTTCACAAATCCCCATACTGGGGAATGAATGACGTGAAAACTGCGCAAAAGTGGTCCTTCCATCTATACATTTTACACTTTTAGTCCCTCAAATATTTGTTGTTAAATTGAGGTTGAGGGGCACAGTCTCATCTTACGCAAAAGGGAAAAAGAAGGTATGTATGTTGCACCCTAGTAAAAAATTAACTTTTCGTTCATAAACTTTGAGTTTGGACCCGTCTTATTTTTAAATTTTTAGATGTATCATATTTAATATATGAATTAATTATTTTTTATCATATTTAATAAAAAAATGATAAATTACTTAATTTGAATGGAAAAAGTCACGTGTTTGGCACATGACTGTTAAATAAAAATAATTTCTCAATTAAAATCAACAGCCACGTCAGTCTTTTCTATCCAAATTGGATATTTTACCTTTTTTGGACGAAATATAGTCCAAATAATTAATTCATGTACTAAATATGGTACATTGAAAAATTTTGGGACGAAATATGTCCCTAACTCAAAGTTTAAGAACAAAAAATGGATTTTTCCCTTACATCCTCTGTCGCAATCTATTAGGTGATGATAGAGTTGTAAAACTCAATATGACGAATGACACAAAATTCACAATTACCCGCAATTAAGTTTAAAAGGCACAAAAAAAAGGAGAATAATAATAGTAAAGTAAATGAATCCAAGTATGTACTTATTAATCAAGAACATGGATGATACTATTGTGAAATAAGTAATTAGATAATGATGATTTTTTGGCGGTTCGGTATGTGGTGGAAATTTATGATTAAAAAAATTCCACAAGGGCCAGAATGCAACTTACCTTCTAATTGTAACCAGTTTAGCGAATTAAGCATTCGATAATGAGGTGATACCGCTGAGATGTATCGTGAAAATTAGTAGGCGTTCAATTATTTCTTGTTTGTTCTCTTCAACTCATAATGAAATCAGTCCAACGATTGACTGTTTTCGCTATTTTTACCAAGGCTAATTATGTTCAATGACTTGAACTGTTTGAAGCAGCACATTCTCGAATTCTCCTCAAATAACAATTCATCAATTAATATCTTGTTGTTTTCTTCTTACAGTTTTTTATAGATAGAGTGACAAAACTTACGTAAGACACCTGAATTGGCAAACCTTGATTAACAACTCATGACCGCTCGCATAACAGGGCAATCATCCAACTGCTGCCCTATTAAACGGACAGTTACTGCTTAAAAATTACAATGCTCCTGAGTACTCTGGCAATTTATGACTGACTAGTGTTGAGAGCACGTTCAATATGCGCGCAGTTTAGAAATAATTATTAATTTTTATGAACATATTAATTTTTTTACAAAACTAAATTTTTTATAAAAAAATTGCAATTTATTCGTAATTTCATTTCTTTAACACAGTTATGATTAATTTGGTAGTTATAGTATTTAAAGAAGTTATGAGAGTTTATATTAGCAAATGTCATTAGGTGATTAGGATAAAATTTAACTTTTTAAGGTCAAATTGGAAGCTCCAAAAATAACATAAAATGTTTACTCCGAAAGTGCCATCTCTTTCGCTTTATGATTTGGATTAATCTTTTCTACACTGACAGTATTGGATGAATGATAACTATGTAAAATTTGAATTTGAAATTCGACTTTTACATACATATCATGAATCAAACGGTGATAGTATACACACTGTCAGTGTACGTAAGATTTACTCTTATTATTTTATAAACATTATTGGGGATCTCATCTCATGTTTCGGTCTCCAAACAAATTGACATATAAACCAAAGATCAAAACCAAATACCTACGTAGTAAATGGTATGGAACTGCTAGTCCTAACTCCTAACTAAACAAAAGGGCATGTACTTAGGTCGTGAATTATGCAACAGCATCAGAAAAGGATTGAGTGCTTATACAACCAAAAGAAAAGAAAAAAAGGAAATTCTAAGGCCATATAAGTCGTGATATATTCTGGAAAAACAGGCTTATGACTCAATGGCATTGTAACCACTCACAACTGTCAAGCACTCAATGGAAATTCTTAGGCTGCTAGTACCGAGAAGGTTTGTTAGTAATAAATATTGGTACGATAAAACCGTGTGAAAGAGATACATAATATTAAGTGTAACAACAATTAACGACTAGCATCCATCTTCAGTTAGTCGATCTTGTTGTTAATCGATTTGATGTTGATGGGATGATGCCTAAATCATGTTTAAGCATTTGTTGGTGAAGTGGTTTAATCATAAGCATGGCCCGAAGCTCATACTTGCATCATTAGTTATCCAATACAAAGATGAGTTCCAGAATAAAATGGACCCAACAGCCCATTTCTGATATGTAATTCAGCAATTGCCCCAAGGAAGGGGCTAATCTAATCACACTGGTGAACTTGCTGGTATTTTTTGGCAATTCCAAAATTATATTTTTGTGGAGTCTAAGAGGAGCATTTGTTTGTTGGGCCCCCTTTTAAGGTTTTACCGAGGTTGGGCCCTTAAAACCCTTATTGAGGCCCTTCGGCTGTGGCCTGCGACTTGAGTTCTGCCTTGTCCGTTCTCATGAGCTTCTGCTTTTCTGTCTGAGAAGTTAATTTGGGTGACAAACCAATACATAGAGCATTGATCACCTATTGGGCATTTACACACTTTTTGAGAGACTTGAATAAATCTCTTGCTTTTCGCAGGCCCAGCCGCCCAGGAATCAACAAAGAGGGGGTTTTATCCATTTAAAATTAAAAACTGTAAAAGATCCTTATTTATTAGTGTAATACTAATAATTATTTCACATAACAATTACTTCCAAAAGCCAAAAGGTACAAAAAACTTGCTTTAAGCAGACAATATTTAATTAATCCGTAAATCTTCCTCGTTCGTAGATTGGATAGAATTATCTTCATGTTTCGAAGAAATTACTTACATGAATAAGAGACAAATTATGTTAAATTTATAAATTTCCTCTCACATCCAATGGAGTCAGAGTCTTTATTCATTCAACAAGGCATGAGAATGAGAAAACTTCGAGAACTAGTTTTTTGCCCTCCACATTGTAGGGGCGCTCCCAGGGACCGGACTGCTTTCCACTTAAACTGTGGAGCGCAGACAACGTTGCAGGTATTATTTTAGGTAGTAGGGCAGAAACTTGTATAAAGAAAAGCAACAATTATAACATCAATACCTCGAAATCTATAAAACTGAACCCCGATTGACACAGGAAGTTGGCTAATCCCAGAATAAAATCATCATTAAGCAACACAAAAATTTGCCAATCAAAGAGCTCAACCTGCCAGCTTATTTGACAGCATTAGAATCATAAACCATAAATATTAAGCTTATATAATTGAGCAAATTACCAAATTTTCTAAAAGCACATTGTCAAAAAGACACGTTTCGAAAAAAGATCCATTTAAAGCTCTGGCACTCCGCAGGCCCTTTCTCCTCCCTCTGTCTCCCTTAAAGCGCCGAGCAAACCACATTAAAGTGTATCACCTCTTCCTTTTTTTACCTGAAAAATTACCGTTGAAGCCCCTTGTATCACTTGTAGTCTCAGAAGTGTTCTGCTTATTTAGGCCTTTCCTTCCTCCATAACCAAACTTGGAGTTCCTGAATTCCCTATTCTTTCTATTTTTATCTGGTCCTTTCATCCCCCTTCTACCACCACCTTTCCCTGCCTTCCCTCCAGAACGGTCTCCTGGAGCCACCCCTGGCTGTTTCTTATTTGATCGCTCAAATGCCTTTCCATCTTCAAAAGCAAAATCC
Source organism: Coffea humblotiana (assembly GCA_023065735.1). NCBI lineage: Eukaryota > Viridiplantae > Streptophyta > Magnoliopsida > Gentianales > Rubiaceae > Coffea > Coffea humblotiana. The sequence continues at coordinate 2,858,509 of CM041209.1, read as the reverse complement.
AAGTCACCGTCTTTGTCACCACCTGCAAAGCCACTGTGCTGCCTATTTTTCCTCCACTTCTTAACAGACTCTATCTCTTCCTTCTTTTGCTTAGCCCGCTCCTTGAGCTTCTGTGCCTGTACCTCTTTGGCTATTTTCTTGTTCTCCCTTGCCTTCCTTCTCTCCTCACTCTCCTCAATCTTTCTTTTCTCTGCCAACAGACGGCCCTTAACTTTCTCCATGTGAGCATCAGATTTCACCATTTCAGCATAGTAGTCAGATGGCCTCAGGAAAGGTATCCCCATTGACTGAAACTCCAGAAAGGCCTGCCTTGTACCCTCCAATGCCTGTGTATAGAAAGCAAGCTCCCGTGTCAAGTCATCGTTAACATCCACCTCTTGCTCCCTGTCAATGTCTACTGAAAGCTTGTGTATCCAACCCACATTTTCAGGCCAACTTATATCTCCCAGTTTATCAAGCAAACCATCCCCGTTGTTCACAGCAGTCTTTGAAGGTTCAGCCAACTTCACATCTTCATCTTCTTCTGACTCTGGTTCTGAATCAATGACTTCATTATCGGGATCCTCCATTCCAAGATCATTGATATTTTCCTCGTCCAGCATAACCTTTTCCGGGATAACAATAGAAAAACAAAGTTGGAAAATAATCAGTAGGCAAGCTCATTAAGTCAAAAAGGATACTTGGTATGGTCCTCATCCGCATTTAACTAGCTGTCACCAGAAGTAAACTATATAAGAATTATATTCAGCGTTGCTAATTATGCACACCTTGTAAACAGAAGATGACATTTAACTGGGTATGAGAGCCTTAAAAGGACTTAGATGGCTTTCTGACACCTACTTACATTAAGACCTGCCTTATTCTAAACTATAAGTTCCGCCTAGCTAATTGTACACGTTCCTAATTGCACAGATATCTGTCTTTTTCACAAATAAATGGTTCCCTGAGGACAATAGGTTCCATAAATATTAGAAGCAAGTAAATATACGCATCTAACTGTTCCAAACAGTAAAATAAAATCAGTTAATGGAGCCAAAGAGATGTAAATCCATTCCCTTTAAGTGTACAACTTCCGCAACCCCAAATTCCCAAAACAATTGAAACTTCATACATGAAACAAGGACACATACAGGCAAGGTTATAATTACTACAGCAGGAGGACAAGTATACAAGGAGACAAAAATTAACTGTCAGAACCTTCATAGAGGAGATATCCACGAAAAATCAAGATACAATAACCAAGAAATGGCAGCAAGAAAAGTAAAATGAAATGTCTAAAGAAAGTTTTGAAAAAAAAATTAGATTTTTATCCTAAAGACTGAATCTTAAATTTCCCAATATTAGAAACAAAACCCCTAAAAACTCTCAACCATAGGAAAGAAATAGAAGAAGATATGCAAATGGATAGCGAAAGCCCCAAAACACACAACCACGTGAACTCAAGATAACCAATTAATGGACAAGAACAAGTGATAGAAAATTTTACTTAAAAATATGATCCTTTTCTAAATTTAGAGGGGGGAGGTAGAGGATGGATGGATGGATGGATGGCAGGCAAGCTGACTAAATGGAGTGGAGGGGTTGGTGATGAAGGGATCAAGGTTTAGTGCAGGATACGAGCTAGTTAAGGCAGCAGCCTCCTCAGTCCTCAAAATCCCTAATAAACCCTATCGGCTTGTCCCTCCTCTCTCAGCACCAGTTCATAACAGGTAATTCTCACTTTTAGTCTAGGGAAGGCATCGGGGCGGTTCTGGGGTGGGGGAAGGAATCCCGTTGTCCAAAAATTCCCCGGCACCGCCCTGTTTCCCCACGGGAGGAGAAAATACCAGTTAAGTAAACACGACAAAATAAAGGCATACGTCAGTTAGCTAAGTGGATTTCACTTCAACCACACCCGCTCAGTCAATACAAAAGCTTCTAATAGATAATCAAATGCAAAATTTCTGATATTCTATAGAAAAAAACAGAAGATCAGATTTTTCTTCCACTATCAAAAGTTTACATTCCTCTAGCTGTTTTCTACATCAGAATGCTGAAAGTGAATTCAGATTCAGCGAAGTACATTCATTCAGAATTCAATTTTCACAAGTCTTCACAGAAAAGGTTAATAGCCTCAACAAAAGCATATAACATAGAACTAGGAGTCAAATTCTATTGCACATAGCAATTGATTTTGAGGAGAGAATCAGACAAATTACAACTCATGGTGGTTACCAGGTTATGAGTTGGCTCTGGAAAGCTGCACCCTCTACTTCAGGCGGTGGAGAAAGGAGCGGCGGCCGGCGGGTAAGATTTAGCGAGTGAAAGGGAGGAGCAGAGTTGCGGCTACAGTTGTTCGGGAAGACAGAGAAATTGAAGGCTCGATCGACGCTCCGGTAGTGGAGGAAGGTGCGGTTGACAAGATTAGACTTAGGAGCGGACAAGCAGTGAATGGTGATCGTCGATGGACAGTGACAATGTGTGGGCGGGCTTGCGGCTGATAAGAGGATAGAGGAGAAAATAGGGGCCCGGGAGAATTAGGGTTCTATGAATGTTTGTATAATTAGGGTTAATTACAGAAACCTTCCTGAGGTTCATCCTAATATCAACTAGCACTCTTAAAATTACAAAAATTTCACTTACCTCCTCTACCAATATAATGTGACAGTCACGTTGTGACTAGATGTGCCAATGAGAGGTGTTGAAATGACAATGCTACCCCAACATTTTTCTATTTTTTTAAGTAGCAAAGGCTGGGCAAAAAAAATCGTACAAGCAAAAATATTATTACAATATTAATTTCCACCTTGTTTCAACCAATCTCTTGAAGTTTTTAGGGATAATTTGGGACCGTCACAATTTTACTTAGGATCTCTAAGGTTTCAAAAATTTTACCTAACCCCCTTATCTTTTGAAAATGATAATACTAGTCTTAACTTTCTAATAAAACTCCCTTGTTTGTTATGCTCATACAGAGAATGAGTTTTATATAAGAGGGCTAATGGGGCGGGGCGGGGGGAGTGTACCCCTGCTTCGCCACTCGTTTTAAAAAAATAAATATATAAAATATATATATGTATATGATTATATATATAATATATAATTTAATTAGTTACAAACTTATTATAATGATATTATTAGTTATATGAATTATATAATGTATATTAGTATATGTAATATAATTGATATTATTAATTATACTAATAATTATATATGTGTACTAATACAAATTATTAATTGGTTATACTAAGTTTACTAATGCATTTATACTAAATTCCTAATTACACTTAATATAATAACATTTTTTCTCAAAAAAAAAAAGCACAAGCACAATAATGAATTAGTGATTGTATTTGTGCCAAAAGTGAAAACTTGACTACTTTAGTTGTATTTATTTCATTATGTTGGATTGTATTCAAATAACTTTTGTTTGATTGTTTTTATAACTTTCAATTGTGAAATTACAATAAATAATAATTTGGTGATGTGTTGATATTTTAGTACTTGATTATTTGCTAAAATTTAATTATAATAAAATTGTAATAAAAAATTTTTATTAGCCACACGGGGGCACCCGCGGGAGAAGCAGGGCGAGGCAAGGACAAGGCAGGGGAAGCGGGGACGAGGCGGGGGCGAGGGGAATTTGTAGCAACCCACCCCGTTGTCATCCTTAATTTTATAATTGTTTCTTCATTTTACTTTTTTTTCATTTCTCTTATATTTCATCAAAAAGGTTAAAGTAATTATCAATATGTTTGTAACCTCTATCTGATCAAATGTCAAATTAGTAACATTTTTTGATAAATTTTAAAATCATTCAATTTTTTGGTTTTTTTTTATGAAAATCAAGAATAAATCAACATAATCTAAAACACAAATGGTCCAAAAATAAAATCACTATCAAACTATGGTTGTTCTATCATTAAACTAGTCCATAGTTTTTTTTTTTAAATCAAGATAATATTTTCATCATAAACATATTTTCCAATTGATCTTTTTATATTCTCAACCACCTTTTTATCTCACATACATCACATCACAAAAAGTTCAACAGTAATTCTCTATCCAAACAAAGCTAGGCTTCTTTGTCTTGATAAGAATCTGTATCCCAATAAAGTAATACAAAAAGAAAAAGGAGGAAATCCAACTGTTTTAAGTAAGCTCTCGGTACTCAACTGGGTGTATTTCGCCACATTTACTAAGCTTCTCCTTCCTTCTTTGAACCATTTCCGTGGGAGTTATACTTCCCTAGGGCTGCTGTTCCCGGTGGTGCTTCCACATGTTAAACCTCTAATTTTTTTTTTCCCATATGGTCGGGCACCGGCGGAACCATATTCAGATTTCCACTAACTGTCATGTGACTCCTCGTGTAATCCAAGAAATTTATGGCAGTTCGTGATGTTCAGTTGTTGAGATTTTTACGCAAAGTGCATTTGATATTGGCTTGATATCTTAAAATGTTTTCTCACTTTCTGTGGATTAGAACCTTGAAGATGTTGCTCCCTCTGCGTGTTCACGCACGAGATTTTGTGGAATGAAGATATCGAGGCATGTCTCAGCAGAGAAATTTGAAGTTATTTAAATGACGTTATACTGCCTATACCGGCTAATTTCTTAGATTATACGTATAAAAAAAAACATCCATCAAATGCACCTCTGGTATGTGGCGTTTCTAATTCTATACGTGCCGTGCTAATTCAACACGGCTTCGTAATAAATTGGGTCAACGATTGGCGATGAAATTGGGCGGTCAAAATTTCAAATAACTGCCTGTCAGCAGCCGTGTCCAGTCAGCACGGCTGCAGACTGGCAGTCAAAAAAAAAAAAGACGCCAGGCGCCTGACACTCCACTGTGAACGCGTGACAAAGGGCGACAAGGCCATGTGAATTCCGTTAGTGCAAATTCTATTACATTCATTTTTTTTAACTAACATTTTATTCATAATCTACTCAAATTTAGGCTAATTAGACTACCAAAGTGATTTACAAATCTACAAATAAAAGATTATTCATACTATTTTCTAAAGTTGTTAACATGAGATCCTAAACTTAATAAATTTACTTAAATCCCTAATTATACCTAAAAAAATCAGAATTAATTCACCAAAAGACACATTAACATCATAAAAAAAGTCCATGACTCAAAAAATGAGAAATTATATCCATTTTTTGCAAATGTTGAGACCCTAGTATAATTATGCAAAAGTTAGGGGACAAATTATAAATATAATTTATGAACTTAGATCAAAATTCGTGAACTTAATAACATAATCAAATTTTCAGAAAATTATAGCATGCCTAAAACACATAAAATATCTAAAACTACATATTAAAGAAAAACAAAAGAAAAATAAAAACAAAAGCTTGGTCCATATTGTTTAACCCAACCTTTAACATAACCAATTTGGACATTTGGATGAGGCGTCTGATCCAAACAGAAATTACTTACATGACTCTAATACAATGAATGTAAGTCCAAATGAAACATACGAGTAATTCAAATACAAAAATAAAGTAAAAATTTAAAATCTAAAATTAGTGTTGGCTTTTGTTCTTAATTTGAAATACTGCAATTAGTCATTTTTTGCTATAAATTTACAAAATAAACTTTACATGCCTCAAAAGAAACACACAAAATCACGCAATTCATAATTTATATTAAACTATATTACAAATCAAAAAATCTAAAAACCTAAACAACCATAATTCTAAAACATTAACGCAAAAATCCTAAACCCTAAGTCTAAAAACCGAAACTCTAAAACCTAAAACCTTAACTTTAAAACAGTAACGCAAAATCCTAACCCAAAAATCCTAAAGCCTAACTCTAAAATCCAATCTTTGTATCCTAACTCTAAAGCCTAACTCTAAAACACAAAGGTCGTCTGTGACTGACTTTTGTGTCAGAGAGCCGTGCACAGTCAGCACGGCTCTCTAACACAAAAGTCAGGCATAGCTAATTTTGTGTCAGCTCGGGCCGTGCTGACTGTGCACGGCCCGGATTTGAATTCCGTGCAAACTTCTGACATCGATATTCCATGGAATAATTTATTTTGTGACCGTGCCGTGTCAGCACGGCACGTATAGAATTAGAAACATCCCATGTCAGATGTGCATTTGGCGGATGTTTTTTTTTTTTACCTATAATCTAAGAAATTAGCCGCCTATACCGCTCTTATAGGTTCTAAATTGAGCATCTTATCCAATAAATTTCAAAAGATGTCGTTGAAATTCCAAGCATACCACTATAAAAAATTTCAGACCCCCAGCCGATAGCATTATATGCTTTTTAGCAAATTTCATTATATGCATGGGATCTTTCATTATATGCTTTTTATCAACTAATCAAGACGCTGTGTAATAAATCCTTGCATTTGTAATTTTCCACCAGAACTCAGACTACCCTCGCGCGTTAGGGGCAAAGGGAAGCTTAAGTGCGGGGCGAAATCTTTTTTCCCGCCCAACATTAACAGCTACCAATTATATTATTTGGAATAGGGTATTATATCTACTTAAAAACTTCAAAAGTAATTCCAGATATAAATTGAGGAGTAATTGTGATCATAGGTACTAAACTATTTAAAATAGCATGATCTGCTCATTGAACCTTTTTTTTTAACTCATCAAAAAGATCGGTCAACTCTCTAAAATGAACCTTTTAAGTCATATTAGCTAATTTTTCTTGTAACCAACCAGAAAGATGCACATTTGACCTGCATTCCGAGTTTTTAGGGACAAAAATGTTCTAGGTCGCACGTCATTTTGGATTGACTTAACAATGAATGAATCAAAAGATACATTTTACAGAGTTGAGTGACCTTTTGACCAAAAAAAATTAAAAAGTACCGTTTCAAATAGTTTAGTGACTATTCTCACAATTTACTCATAATCTAATTACACCATGAAGATAAATCTAAAACATAATATGGAAATCCCAGATCAATTGTATTTTCTCATAGAAAATGCTTCTGCTATTTGGGCAACCGTTTTTCGACTCCATAGGGTATATATGACATTAACACTCGAAAAAATTCCAACAAAATATGTGGTCTAAGTAATGAGCTTGCCGCTTGCAGCTGCTCTACAAACAGTAACAAAATTGGGAAGCAAAATTCTCGCAGGAAAATGGGGTTCCACTCTTCAGAAAAGGAATGTAACTGTCCAGAAACAAATCCCATCAATTCACATCAACTAACTCAACATCAAAAACCAGCCAGGAATTTGGTGGTATAGCTGCACCAGCACCTTGAGCTCCATAACTGCATTATGGAACAATTTTGTCAAGCATGTTACTTGGATGGATTCGAAACAGTAAAGAACACATACCAACTCGAAAGGACTATTAAAAAATTTTAGTGCAACAAGCAGATGAAAAGAAAATTATGTTTAATCATCCTAAAGTTCTATGAGAATTATGAAGACTGTACAACTCAAAATAAATAGAGTGGCAACCTTGGCACTCCACTTTTGGCACTGGCAAACCATCCTCTTAGTAATTTCCACAAACATAATGAAAAGCGGATTGCCAGTACATATTAAATCATGTGGACTGCCAATATCGCTACCAAAAGCTAAACACTAAGAATGGAACGATATTTTTTTTCCAAATGTCGGTACATTTGTTATAAACCAGCTAAGATGAGTTTTGCTCCCAAGAAGTGGACGTCTGGAAGGGGTTAAGATCCAACTACTTCATTATCAACAAAAGCAATGGTTCTTTCACCACTGCCTTCTGTTCTTTCCACCTATTTTCACCTGCCTTATTTGATCAACATGAGTAGCAGCATAGTAAATGTTTTCTATAGGCTATTTTTACTGCTATTTATGAAAATTTTAACTGGCTGAAATTTCAAGTTTCAACTGCAATTCAGCAGTATTACATTAAAAAATGAACAATTGCATACCCCATGGCTGGTGGAATTGTCAGTCTTCTTTTGTCCCCAATGCGCATGCCTGGTGATTTTAAGAGTTAGAAGATGTCAGTTTCATTCTGAATTTTGGAAACAAACTATTGAAATCAGGAAAAAGTTTATTTGAATACCATTAACACCAATATCCCATCCTTTAATGACTTGTCCAATGCCTGTTAGCACAGACACATATATTAACTAAGAGAACTGATACGGTTCCAAACTGCAGTCATAAGTTCATCCAAAAGAATTCAATACCTAAACGAAATTTGAATGGTGCTCTTCCAATGTTAGAGTCAAATATTTTGCCATTTTTCTTCAGTTTTCCAATATATAGGACGCTAACCTGTATATTGAAGAAAAAAATAACTCTCATTAACAGTGATACTAAACATTACCACATGCACTAATGATAGCTTTGTCTGGAAGTACTTTAGCACAACTAAAATCACCAACTCCTCTCACTTAAGGCTTTTGTTTTCATTTTTCTCATATCTCCTCCTTATCGGCAGAAAGGGGTTAAAACTTAGAACACTTATAGCCATGTCCATATGACTCATAAAGAGCTAAAAGTTCACCTTTCGTCCAGGAGTAGCTTTTTTGCCATCTGGTTTACCCATGGCCAACTCCTCTATGACCAACCCATTAGGGAAGGACCTCACTTGAAGTGACTTATTTTCAGCCTTCTCTTCGACCTCCATCTTAGACCCAATCTTATCTGAAATGGTTTGCCCAGGATCTGAACTCACTACTGTCTCCTGCTTCTTCTTCTTTTTCTTTTCCTTCTCCCTGGAGTGAAACACCATAGTACCACGGTAAATTTAGTTAAAAGCTTGGTCCTATTGAATCATCACTGTAAGGAAATAAAGTCATGAACAGATGAGAAAATAATTAATGATCCAATTGTAGCACACATGAACATAACATGTATCCATAGAAAACCTCTATGGGGTAAAGTATTTGATCCCCTGTTAGCCTCAACAACTAAATTCAGTTTCTTGGGGCATGCTAAAAAGGTAATGGTCTTTTTTCTGAATGGTTGTTCTCCCAACCCCCCCTGGGGCACATTGGGAAAATTATCAAATTAGAGAGAAAGTATCATGTGATAACTACTTCACCATAACATGACATGCTAATCATGCCAGATTATAGATAACATGTAATTAAAGATTTACATGCACCTCCTAAAAGAAGGATAGATATTATGTGCCCCATTAAGTGCTACAAGCAACAGAAAGATGTGACTCTTTTAGTGCAAAAGACCAGATGTTTCATTTTGGCAGATAATTTATGAAATTTCGCAATAGTTAATCACAAATTTCACCTTTCAGTATTTGGCTCCAGAACATTTCCCATCTCAGCTACTCGCTTTTGCACCATATCACCAGAATTCTCCTCTTTGGAGATATCATTGTTGCCATTGGTTTCCTGTGCTATTACCTCCTTGTTAGCAATCTTTTTCTTTTTGTTCTTTTCTTTTGCTTGGTATCAATTCCTGGAGCTGCATTGTCGACTTGAGCTAAATTATCACGTGATTCACCAATTTCCCTGTTCATGGTGAATAAAAAAGGGATTCGTATAAGAGCAAACAAATATTAGTTTGTAAAGCAACTAATTATTAAGTGCAGGTGAACCAATCAGCTTGAAATGAAGCAAAACTCTGAATAAGCATTGTAATTGGCAGATTAAAGATCAAAATTATGCATTGCATGCAACATAAGTTTTCCAGGATCTTTTGTATTTTCTCTAAAGTGAAAATCTCTTTACCTTGACTGGTCATCAGCTTGGCCAACAACATCAACCTTTCTCTTTAAGCTTCTGTTAGGGGCAAAATCATCTTTGCCTTTCTTTTGTAGTGCTTCCTCACCAGCATTATCATCCTGAGTTTCATTTGCAGTTACTCTGGTAATCAAGTCGTCCTTTTTCCTTTTTCCAGGAGAAGAAATCGGGAAGCCATCCTCATCTTCACTTTCCAATATGGGAGTAACAGAAGTACCCCTGACAACAAGCTCCTTGCCTGAGTTTTCCTTTTTATCGGACTCCCCTTCATGATTTCCCTTTTTCTTTGTTTGCCTAGATATGGCGACTTCCTTGGTAGGCTTCTTATCATCCACTATCTCCTCAATTTTAACTTTTTTAAGAAGACGTGAAAAAAGGCAGTAGGGGAAGAAATAACAAGTTAATTACTGAATAATACTACTCATACAGATCTTCATACATTCTTCATTTTAGAACATTGATGGAAAAAAATATAATATACAAGATGTTAACAAAGAGCCATCAACAAAGTTCCAAAAAGAATAAATGTGACTTCTTACGTTTTCAGGCTCATGAAATAACCACTTGCCCAGCTCTCTTTAATATATAACTTCTCAACTCATAGTTTATTAATTTCCTTGCAAGTAGCAGGTTAATGAATATACAGAACTCTTTGAAATCAAATTCCAGCCAAAAAAAAAATCCCAAACTAGCACAAGAAAAATACCTCCACTTCTGCGGATAGGCGAAGATGGATACATCTCAAGATCATCATCATCATCAATGAAGTCATCCTCATCTTCATCTTCAGAATCATAATCAAGAGGATCATCAGTCTCACTTTCAGTCTCAAGAACATGCCCCTCATAAGGATCTCTTCAATTCATAGTGAAGGAAAATCATGGAAAAAAAGCAGGCACAGAAGAAAACCAAGCATCTAGTTGCACGTGTTTTAGATCATAATTAAGCCCACCACAAAAAAAAACAAAATTAACCGAGTGGAATTGATGAATCATGTCAAAAGGATACGAAAAGCAGGCACAGAAGAAAACCGAGCATCTAGTTGCATGTGTTTTAAATCATAATTAAGCCCACCACAAAAGAATAAAAACCGAGTGGAATTGATCAATCATGTCAAAAGGATACAAATCACCATCATCTTCAGTTTCACCAAAGAAGAAACCAGAAAGATGGACACTATGAGGTCCAATGACCGAGAAAGTAACTTCCTCATCTTCCTCAAACTCAAGATTCAGTGCGCAATTCTCCAATTTTTCAGGCAGCAACGAGCATAGATAAATTGGCTTCTTATCTCCAACATTACATTGTACTATGGTCTTTTTGGATGACTTACCTGAGCCTAAAGTAGCCTGAATCCATGGCACAGCAAATATAATGAAATAACCACACACCGAAACAGTACGGTAAAGCATATCGGAAATTGAGAATACAGATATCATAATTGAAAGCAATGCAATCCATCTGAGTCCATTAATGAAGTTTTGATCCAAAAGAGAGCGCCAACAAGTTAACAAAAAAAATAAAATTTTGTGAAAATAAAGTTTGAAATCTCAAAGCAAAGTCATCCTCACCTCTCAGAACAATGCGTTCCTGCTGAAGCAAAGAGCACGAAACTTTACAATGACAAATAGGGTTAGAAATGGTTTAGAGGGTGGTTTTAAGAGCAGGAGTCTGGTACAACAAATACTTCACCCCATATGCGGGAGAGCATAATCCAAATCCAAAATCAAGTAAACCTGTCTCCCTAAATTGTTAGCAGGTACAGATTACGTCCCATGAAAAATTGAACAACACAGTGCTATATATAATAAATTGAATTGTGAGAAAAGAAAATAAAACGAGAATTACATAACTAAATGAACAGTGTAGATGGAGTTAAATGGAAAAAAACCTGAGATAAGTGAAGTCTCCCCCGGTCATCACCGAAATGATGAACATAAGGTTTTCCTGGTTTCAGCTCAATCCCTAGGCAAGTAGCCAAACAAAATAATAGAAAGCACCTTATAGCTTAATTCCCTATTGGATGTTAATCTCATGCTTAATGAAAGAAAAGCAGATAAAAAGGAATAAGAAAAAACGAAAACAGATGACAAGGAACTGACCCCAAAACGCCATTGTTCTTGAGTAACAGCAGTTGCAGCGGAGAGCCAAGACCCTCTGTTAAGTCCAGAAGGAAGTTTTATTGGCTCTTAAACCCTAATAACCCCTAAATACCAAGAGGCTGACATGGAAAGTAACGTGTCACATGTTGAAGATACGGCACCGTTTTTTTCGTTAAGTAAAAAATTTTGAACCTACAACGTCATGCTTGTTATTTATCCCATCAACGTCTAACCCAATCCTGTCCTAGTAATCACACCCTAACCTAACCCTGCCCTAGTAATTGCACCTTAAGTAGCCAATTTGTCAGCACAAAGTATATATAGTTTCTCGATTATTTTACTTAAATCAAAATAGTCATTTATATGGCCAGTTTGGTCTTGATTTCGTTGATCTACCCAATTTATTAATTTTCTACTCCGACGCTTAGGAGTAGGATAGGAATCCAGTCATTACCCTTATTAAAACAAGAGAAAAACATATATTTGTCAAGAAATTGATAGCAAAATCGAATCATATAGAGAGCAAAAATAAAATAGAACTTCTTATAGTGAAAAAATAGAACTGGTGTCGGAGAAAAAAAAAATTCACAGGAACCCAACCCAATCCATTAAATGGGGAAAATAAAAAATAACACAACAGGACGCAAAAGACCGGAGAAAATGTGCTAACTTTTGATGATTACTCTTTTAAGAAAAAAGTAAGGAAAAAGAGGTTTTTTTTTTTTTTTTCCATATGATTCAACTTCATTGCTGATTTCTCAAAGAATATGTTTTTCTATTATTTTGACTTTAATAAAATAGCTAATGGACGAAATTGGTGTTTTGCTGAGATTGGTCCCACAGTTCCGTGGGGTGTAAGCTTTACAAATTTAGTACTGTAATAATCCTGAATAGAATAATGGAAATACACGTCAGCCCCCCCTTAGCTTTCACACCACACCACGCCACGTCACCATCATGCGGCATATTTGCTACGCCAAAACCCAAAAGAGAGCGGGCTTCCCCGGCACACTTCTATTCTTTTTCTCATCCGCGAGACACCTTTAAAAAGTCTACTCAAAGTCTTATACAACTCAAAGTCTACTCTCTCCATTCATTCAAGACTGCCAAATATCAATCGTCTTTATCCAAGCTTCTTCTCTCCATCCTCTTTGCAACAAGTTGAATTTTCACTTTCCAGTTTCCACTTTTGAAGTAAATTAACTTAAAAAAAAAGATGCGGAGTGTTTCTACATTTGATTTGATCACTCCGGCTGCTGCTTCCGATTCTCTCGTTGCCTTTTGTTTCTTCAATTTGATCATAGCCATTCTGTTGGTTGGCAGCTCCTGGCCGAGTTCAAATGTTGTTCGTGGTCGACAGAATCCTACCGCTCTTCCCGGAATTGCAGACAAAAAGGATCAGGACCCCAAGGACGATAGCTTCGATTCTTGCAAGTCCTCGAACGTAATGATTGGAGAACAAAAACGCGTTAGCGTCCTTGCAGAATCATCATTTGTTAATGAAGCTGAGATCAAGGACGAGGGTGAAGAGGGCCCAGATGGAGACGATGATAACCAAAACGAGGAAGATGATGAGCTGAGAAGAAGAGTCGAAGAATTTATCGATAAAGTTAATAGAGGTTGGAGGGCAGAACAATTAAGAATGCAAGCTTCTTGCCGTTGATGATAGTATGATACTGAACAGCGTAAATCATTCAAGTCTAGCAGCTTTAATTAGGCTAATGCGGGATAGCTCTGCTAGAACCGTAGTGGAAAGATGATCAAAGTTCCTTTTTGTAACTCTTTTTTGGGAGGAAAAGGGCCTGAGGATGAAGCTGGGATAGAGATGGTACTATCTTTTGGAAGCATGAAAAAACTTCTCTCACCATGTATGATATATCTCGACTATGAAAAAAATAAAATGCCAAACTCTTTTTTTTCTATTTTTTTTGGTAGTTTGTACTCGGTGTTTTATGGCAGAACAATTTTTTTGAAAGAAGTGCATCGAGCAATTGGCGCAAGAGGATCCTCGTCTCTCTCTGGAACGTTTACTAGCTTTACTAGAGCTGGATCGTGGGTTTTGATGGAAGATTTAAAGTAACTTAAAAATGGGAGCTCATGCACGAATCCCGGAACTTACCCGCATTGGGAGACAAAATATCTTGCTCTTCCTGTAACTGTTCTCAAACATCAAGAAATCTCAAGGACACATTCAGCAAGAAATTTCCCAATGATTTTGGCGGAAGAAGATTTGGTACTTCTGTAAAATGTAGTTGATGGATGGAATAAACTCACTAAAAGGGTGCTCTTAACGTCATGAAAATTCAGGAACCTATCTTTATAGGCTCTTTACAGTTGGTTGGAAGAAGCAACTAAATCCTGGGGAAGTAACTCTACAAGGAGGCTCCACGTACTTGCTTCGGTTTTAGGTTTTTTTATTGGATCCATTTAGTAACTTGTAAGAGAACACGCGAACTGAGAGAGATTTTTATTCATGCATGAGCTCTGGCATGTTCATAGAAGTCGGAGGCACCAAGAAGACATTTGCGAAATGCCATGACAAAAAATTATCTCCAAAAAAAAACAAAAAAAACTGCATTTAAGAATGGTAAGTCATAACTCAGTTTCCTACACCTGAAATTCTACATCAACACAAGACAAAACACGATGACAAAAGCACACAATCCTACCTCACAACATCCTACCCTAGAACCTAAAAGGAGGGTAAAAGAGTCTGGTTAAACTAAGACGACTATACCCTGCCCTTATGACAATAATCAGTCAGTGATTTTTAGATAGAGGTCAAAGGGAACTGATCCTAATGTTCCACAGGTGCTACAGAAACATTACATTTCGTGGAGACGCATCCAATATGATCAGCAAGAAACCTCACACTTGGATTGACTCTGGTCCTTGTACTCCGCTGCGGTTGCAGTAACAATACTTTCAGGGGCTGATATCTTTGTATTCAATGCGTTCACGGAAACCACATCAGCCCCATGAAAGGAAGCTGAAGAAGTCAGACTTGGCCTTGGTGCACTGTAGGCTCCCTCTGTTCTTTCCTCGGGTAGAGGTTGCGCAGGAATAGCTGCATAAATAGCTGTCTGCTCAAATTTCTGCTTCTTCGACTTTTGCTCCAGCTGGTGGCCAGGGAGGAAGCTTCCAACAACGACCTGATAGAATCAAGGGGTTCATCAAAGTTTTCAATCATTAGCTCCATGATTACCATACAGTTAACAGTTGGTTAAGTACAGAAAGGTTCTTTTCTTCAATGTGATAAAGGCCACGAAGGTTGAAGACTGACATTTGCTTTTCACAACATTCCAGCGACCGTTCTACATCTATTTCACATTGCACAACCAACAAATGCTATTCCAATCTTCTAAAGCACTAAAGCTGCCTTAACTGCTATCGGCATTGATAAGAGTTGCAAAGTTTGAATGAAGTTTCAGGCAAACTTCACTATTAAATAGCAACATGCCTGGGACGAAAAATTCAATATTTGCTAGTATTTTATTTGTGATCCTTCTGTCAGAAGCTTTGGATGGTTTTCATTGCTAAACTCATAATGTTTTATCTTTTCCAATTGGAATAATGTCAGGCATGTTATGACACTTAACTTCATTTCCAAAAAAATTTTGCTGACCTGAACAGGACCAGCTGCTAACAGCATGCCAGCAAGTCCTCCCCCAAGAACGCGACCATCAGGGCCTGCCAGAGAGACACTCATTCCACCAGATCTGCTTTTTGCTACTGCATTATCGCTAGGCATAAATGATCCTGTTAGAGAAAGTATTTCAAAGCGACCCTGCAGAAAGTTCATAACTACATCTCAGAAACAGAATAACTCGATAAAGCAATTCAAATGGATTTAAAAGCCTTTCTCTTTCTTCTTCTCTTTTGCCATCTACTTTTTGTTCTCTCTAGTATTACATAGCATTGCTTTCATATGCCCTTATATAGTGGAAAATTTATAATGCTTTGTCATCACCAAAACAGAAGGGGATTGATTTAAGTAAAACTTGAGATCTAAGCAATTAAGCCACCTTGCAGATGAAAGAATCACACACAATTTTATGACAAGGAAACAAACAGAAGCAGACACGGAATAAGATAAAGCCATTAGAAAACTTTGGTCAGAGAAACAGGAGAATAGATTTTGCTCATTTTACCAAACTAAACAGTTGATGCATGGAGCACAATATGCTGATGCATTCAGTGAACTACGTATGATCTTCAGCAGCAATGCATGTATGCAGTACATAAAAATTAAACCATTTAGAATCAACTGGTGATTAGAAAAGGTCTCACCTCATACGTTAGAGTTCCACCAGAAGAATTAGGCTGACGAAGAGTGACATTTGAAATTGAACCATTTGCTGCTAGAACACAAATAGCTCTAGATCCTTGTTGAGAAAATGATATGATCTTCATTGTAACATCCTGAAAAAAAGATGAATGGAAAACTATAATCTCAGGTAAATTAATGGCCAATGCCAATGCATTAAAAAACATGTAAAGACCAAGATACCAGCCAAATTAGACCTAGAATCTTAAATCAACTAGTAAAGGCATACTTGAAACTATTGCTTCAAATTTTGTATTTAAAGAAAACACAATAAAGTAAAGCTCAATGAGTGCTACATTCAACTGGAGATATTTAATTAAAACTTCATTATAAGCAAAGCAGGCAAGTGCAAAACTGACATACTCCCTTAAGTGTAGTTAATGGAAAGTCGCCAAAATCTTGCTAAAAAGGAATGATAGCACAACCACAAACATATCAAACACATATCCACCTCAAGGTAGTCCATCCCATGCAGATAACAGCCCTAGGGCGTGTATTTGCCAATATCCACAAACAAAGGTTGAACTTTCAAGAATGCCGATCCCAAGAAGTCATACATTGTGAGCCGTTGATGAATACAAAGTAAAAAAGAATTGTCCAGTATTTATGTGGACACTCCTTTTATATGCTTGTAGGTTGGCATACTAGTATGTAGAGATGTATGTGGGTGCAAGTGCCTTGTGAGTATGCAATTATGTGCATATTCATATTTACAAACCAGCACCTCCTCCTATTGCCTCATGTTCAGGCCATTAGCCAAAATCCAATAACCTGGAAAATAATTTGAAACTCACATTCCCAAAACTGGTGAACTTTTGCATTATTCCAATTATTTAGTACATAGAAATGTATGTGGGTGCAAGTGCCTCGTGAGTATGTAAATATGTGGCTATTCATATATACAAACAAGCACCTCCTCCTATTGCCTCTTGTGTTCAGGCTATTAGCCAAAATCCAACAACCTGAAAAATAATTTGAATCTCACACTCCTAAAACTGGAGAACTTTTGCATTAGTATAATTACTTAAACTACTTTAGGTGCCAGACAATCTGGCTATTCATCTTGGACTTTTTTCTTTTGTTTTCCATTTTCTCAAGAGAAAAGTACTTTACATGTCTATTTATATATACATACACACATACATAAATGTAACAGAATCACGAACTTTGCACTTCTCCTTTCCTTCTCCCTTCCCTCCTCTCCCCAACAAAAGACTTGCGTGTTCTAATTACTCATTCAGGAACCTTGATCATTCCCAACTGCCCTATTTTCCTCCACCACCAGCATCTTGGTGGCTCAACCAAACCAAAATGTACAGTAAAACTCCAAGACAGTGAACTGCAAAACTTGAAAAAAATAATAAGGTGGTTGGAAAACGTGTTTGTGATGTAAGAAAAGTAATATTTGGAAAAATTTGTGTACTCAAACACGCCCAATTGTTTTCTTTCTTCATTAGTATTCCTACAAGGTAAAACTAATAACTTGCACATGCAACAAGATAGTCCACTGAAGTAGACCTCCATAGTATTGATTAGAAAGCAAATTGAACATGAATAATACCAAAAGAAAAATAAATCTGCTCACAACCATAAAAAGTAAGTACCTCGCCTGCATTAACTGTGATAACATGAGGAGTAAAATTAGCACCAACAGAATAAGCCACCCGATCCCCTGTTGGAACTACAAAAATAGATGTCAAATAAGTTGCTTAAACAGATACAGCTGTAAGGAAACACCAAAAGCATAAAGTGAACATCCAAAACATTCATTGAAAAGCATAAGATATGACTAAGCAACAGTAATAGTGGATCAAACAGAGTATGCCAAATAGCAAAGAGCTTAGTGACTGCACTGATTACACTGAATCACTATGCACATCATATTATGACATTATCTTCTTTTCATGTATGGCTTGCGATATTGTCTCTTTCTAGATGCATTTAGAAGTGACAACTTTGCATAGTTAACATGCACAATATGTCTCTCTCAATACAAAGACATAAGTTTGTGGAAATACTAACTCTTCCAGAGTTAGGGAAATAGAATGCCCTACAATGAATTTAACTAATGTACAAGGTCACACATCTTTCCTGAAACAAAATTAAGTTTTAAAGTTCATCTTTTCTGCTGAGAATAAAATAAAAAAGATGCTACTTTCGACTAATATGAATTTAAAGCAGGAAAAGCCAGAGTCTTGAAAACTTTAAAATATCACATGCCAGCATGGAATACTGTCCAAATTGTATGCTGCGTATAATATGATAACTCTTATAGTCTAATTGTGAAATTACTGTGAAATGAACAATTCGAGATCCTCCAAATTTAAGTTGCATTCAGGTAAGGTCATAGTTGTCTCTCAGAGACGGTCATCCCTGCGCACTATTAATTCATGGTTAAACATGCACACTTGGTAAAATCATGAAGCAGAAGTAAAGCATTTTATCAATATAGATTTAGTTGGTGGGATTAAGTAAAGTTCCTGCCAAATCTTTCTCAT
The DNA here is from genome assembly GCA_023065735.1 of Coffea humblotiana. Taxonomy (NCBI): domain Eukaryota; kingdom Viridiplantae; phylum Streptophyta; class Magnoliopsida; order Gentianales; family Rubiaceae; genus Coffea; species Coffea humblotiana. The sequence continues at coordinate 2,839,914 of CM041209.1, read as the reverse complement.
CTGAGATACTGGATATTAGAAAAAGTGAGCCTTTGCATCAGATCCACACATGTTACATCAGTCTTTAATCATTAATTTCCCAAGTTATTTATTCTTATTTTGCCTTTTAAATACCTCTTGCAATGATTGGGTCAAGACAGATCTTGTGTCTGGTCACATCAATTCTAAATGAACCACTAACAGATTAAATGGACAACTCTTTTGTGCTTACGGCATCTATCTCAACTTCTTGGTAAAACTGATACAAGTTTGGACGCAGAAGATCCCCCAACATAAATAGGGGTTGCATTTGTTGTATTCCAGATATTTACTACCATGAATTGCAGATCTAGAAGATAATTGCAGATAAGGGTCCCAGTTCCACATTGAATATTTACAGATACCATTAAAGTTGACCACTAAGAAAAAGCAATGCGTGGAGTTATTGACTAGAGCAAAAACAAAACCAGTAGATCTATTTTCCAGACATACATAACTGACCATAAACAAAATAACAAAATCCCAGACCACTCAAATCTAATTACAGCAAGAGATTATGATCAATGCAACAGTAAAAAAACATAAATAAAAGGAACTCGATTAACCAAGAGTATCGAGAATTCAAAGCCCTTGGAAAGAATAATCATTACCAGGACTTTCAAACTCCAACTTATGTTTCTTTTTGTAAGAGTCAATTGGCCGGCCTCTACTCTGTTTCCAAGCTGAATAATCTCCCGTAAGCGGAATAGAAGCTGATATCGGCATCGGTGACAATGCCATGGTCACCGAACCATCTGGTCCGTACTTCCTCGGTCTCCCTCTCTTCTTTTTCCCTTCTGTGGCCGGTGTTGCAACACTAACTGGTGTAGCTTCTGTAGTTGACACAGCTGATCCACTGAACTGACTTGGGTTTTCCACACTTGGCTCTACCCTGAAGCTCTCTGAAGTTTCATCACCCTTCACTGGCACCCCCACAGAACTATTCATTCCTTCTTTTTCCTCCATTCATAGAAACCAAAACTCAAAACTTCAAAAACCCTTAAACCCTCAGACTTTAGGTACCAAAACTGTAAAACCCCTAATTTTCAAGATCAAACCTTTATAAGCTCACAGAGTAAGTACAACTGAAATGATCACCATTCAACACAGAATCTCAAAAAAAAAATCTCAACTTTTCTGATAAACAGTAGACAAAATCAGGAACCCAAAAAAGCTTAACAAAACCCACTCTAGCAAATCGGTAAATTTTGAAATAGTAGTACCAGCTTTGAATATTCAAAGATCATCTGACTGCAAAAGGTTTCTGCAGTAGAAATCTATCCACTGTACTACTCTGAGCTAGTGCTTCATTTCTGCCAATGCAGACTGAGCTCCAAAGAATGAAACTTTTTTTATTTTTTCAGTACATGAAAAAAATAATAACTATGCTAGGTCACAGAATTTCTTGAGGAGCTGTGAAATTAGGGTTTTGTAGGAAAAAAAGTAAAGAAGGAAAAAATAAAGTTGGAAAAAATGAAATTAAAAATAAAATGGCATTTAATAAAAATTTTTGGATTATTATAAGTAAGTAATACTTAAACTGCAAAATTCAAAGTATTAATTTTGGTTAAGTAAAAGGTTTCAAGTCCGTCTTGGAAATTTAATACATCGGGTTTAAATAATCTGGCAAAGTTAAAAGAATTGGAATATAAAAATAAGAAATTTTGGGAAAAAGAAAATTCCATTTATTTTTAAATGGCAGTTTAATTATTAAAAGCTGTAAAGTTAACGTTGGAGCCATGTCAATTTTTCCAACCTCTGACCTGTTCTTTGTCTTTTTAGGTGAATTAAAGTTGACCGCATGAAAGAGATGCCCTTTGTTTTTCAAAAGAATTACTCTTAATGCCACTTTGAGCAATGCACAATTTTCATTAAGGGATGATTTCACTGAGCTCTCTTTAGGTTTTAATATTACACTTACCTCCCCTAATGATAGACAATGACTATAACAACCTTCATAATTTTTCAAAAGACAAGTCATTGATAAAAATAAAAAAAAATGTAACAGAAAAAAGGAAAATGAAAAAGGAAAAATAATTCTTCTAAACCAAACCATATATTATGGCCAAACTGTTTCAACCATGACCATTAAATTATAACCTTCTATTATTCAAATATACTAATCACAGTAGATGTTTTCTTCTTTATCATCGGCCTGTTATCACCATCCATACCACATTTCTCAAAATATCTCTTGAATTCCTGATCTCCTAATTGTTAATCTAAAACTTGTAACTTTTTTTTATTTTACCATCCTACTCATTACAACGTTGGTAATTCTATCCATAAATTGAAATAAAATGAAAATGTAAAATTTTCACATAGAAAACCCATTAAAAGCCTTTTCCTCACTAATTTTATTGTCATGCTACTGCTGTTGATGATGATGGAAGCAATCATTACTGTCAACAACTCAATTATTCATATCATTTAGCACAAAAAAGTTATTCAATTACGAAAAAGTATAACTTGATAGATTGTATTAAAATTACTGTTCTAAACGTGCACTTTGTTCATGTTTTGCCTGGTTTCTTTTAATAGACATCAAACCTATTTTTAATAAAATTATGTCAATTCAAAGAAAAAATGTGGACTAATATAGTATGACTACTCCAACTATTGAGAGTAGAGGTTAGAAGAATTTTGGTAACTGAGGGTTTGACCATTTGAGTGGAGAAAAGGTAAGAATTGTAATTTTACGACTAAAAGTTTGGTAAGCAATATATGGAAGAAATCCATAGAGAGGTAAAGATTGTGAAGGTAAAAATTACGAAAGTGAATTTTGGCATCTAAGACAAAAAGTTTGTTCTGAAGAAGAAGAAATGATAAGAGTTTGAAAGTTTGGATAGATGTAGAAAATCATAAGAATAAAAAATATTAAGATATTGACTAAATAATAAAACACATAATTTTGGTAGTGTACAAGTGTATTTTTTACTTTTAAAATTTTTTAATAATTATCATATTAAGGAAATTTAGATGAGGGTAATTTTGGGCATTCATATACTTTTTTTGTCTTACATCATTATGGTGAAATCCAAACCTATATTCTAGAGGAGGTATGTGTAATTTTCAGAACGTGAAGGGAGCTGTCTGAAATTACTAGAAATCTCCTTGAGGTTTCTCAAATTATCCCTTTCATTAAATGAGAGTGTTGAGTAATGACGACACGTGCCGTTAAACAACCCGATATAAAGAAAACAGGGTAAATGCTGTCAACCTGCTCCCTGACTTGTCTCAAGGAGTTTTTGAAGTTTCCTTTTCCAACCTCAACGAAATTACAACAGAGGTAGTAAACAAACAGCGACGAAAACACACACAAATCCAAGGGCTTTATGCCTGCAATTTGCAATTTCTTGGCAGCTTTTAAAAGTGTTGACTTGTTTCCGGTGTCCACGTTCTTTTTCAAGCTATAGTAGGTTCTAAAGCAACAAAACTTTTCCCTTTTAAAAAGGCCGGCCAAATCCCAGGTAGCCCTTTTCAATAACAGAGCGACCGAAAATGGAGCATAAATAGAAACCAGTATAAAGTTCAGGAACGCTAGAGAGCATAAAGCGATGAAGTTGATGACGACGTCCAACTATGGGCAATGTTCTAGCGGCTACAACTGCTATTCCCGTGGAAATCTGTGTCTACTTCAAAGGCAGCAATTGAAATTTGGTTCGAGAGAAAGAAGCTGTCACAGAGATTGAGGTAGCCAAGAACATTTTCGACATCCTATAGTCCACGGCTCGGTATTCGTGGACTATATGTACATTTTAGAAAGCCAATATAATTGACTTCTAATTGAACTAATATCAAGATATGAAATGAATACAAGAAGGAAAAAATCGTAAGAAGAGCACCAAACAATTAGTAAAATTCATCTTGATCTTCCTGTACCGGTCCTCCTCCTCAAACTAGTATAGTAGTCTTTAGAGATGAATTTGGCAGCACAAATCCAGCTCTTCGCTCCTCAAATGAGTATTCAATCTCTTCAGGAATATCGTCAACTGGATTTGAATTGGAAGGACGGGCTGCAAAATGAGCTGGAGTTACAGCTGTTTGCATTGGAACTGATACAGTTACAGGCGTAGAGGGTACAGGTATCGTCTTAGCTTTTGGAGTCCTGTTCTCTTCCTCCACGGCAGAAATGATCTTAGATGGAGTAGTAAACGATGCGTTGTTACTCGTTAGCGTTTTCTGCAACATGTCATTATGTTTCCTGCTCAGATCTTCCAAAATGTTTGTTGCATTGGACTTTGATGAATCTGTTGAAGATATGGGTGAGAAGGGCTTTCGCACCATGGGGGACTCTCCAAAGGAACTCTTTTTGACTGGAAGACCGGCAATGTCAAGCCCTCTCCTTCCTGATATGTTAAAAGCGACGAAGAATTAAAAACATCTAGCTCTTCATATCTCCAGTTCACTAGTAAATTACAGCAAGAGCAGAAACAATTCGTGACCCCAGTCACAACTCAAAAAGCATGGATACCTCCAATTCTGAAATTCTCACCTCTAACTATAAGAGAAAAACGATTTCGAGTGAAAGATGGAGACTAGTACAGCAACTCAGTTAAATGACTCAAAAGAAAGTTACCAGCTGATAATGATGCAATTCCATCGTCCTTGAGTAGATTTGAATGATCATTCTGATGCAAGCGTTCAATTTTCTTAGCCTGACGTGTATTAGGAGTAGTTCTTGTTGGGTGAAGCAAATCTGCCTTCGGAGTTTGCAGCATTGTTCCTCCTAGGGAGAGTCTTCGATTACTTGCACCACCACCGCATGACAGTCTAGAACCTTTCTTCCCGCTTTGGCATTTCATTGGGCTAGGTTTCGAACCATAAAGTGCCTCCTGCTCTGTAATTAACTGTCCCTGAAGTTTCTTCTGGTCCTGAAATTTAGTGCGGACACTTGGTATTAATTTCGCTAAGGAGCATGAATATTAACTGGAACAACAGCGCAGTAGTTAAAGCCCATACCCTCTGTCTTTTGCGCTCTTGCTCTTTCTCTTGGCGTAGAATAGTATATTCTTCAAGCATAGAAAGAAGACGAATCTACAGACAACACAACATTTCATTTCACAAATATAATTGCTAAGAAAAATAATGCTCAACAACAATTAAGGAAGAGGGAAAAAAAAAACTCAAAATTCACTTTCGTGGGAAAGCACATACGCCATCATAAGAGAATTCAGTCCCTCTCTCATTTTCCCATGCTGTGATTTTTGAAGCCAATGCCTCCACCATTGCTGTCAGAGCATGGTCAATAAACACTTGAATTAGTGTTGAAATCAGACCTTTAGTTCAACACCTAAGACATTTTTAAGATACTTATGTACTGATTCCTCAAAATAATGGCAAAGATAATATATTTTATCTAATTTAAATCGATACATGACTGACAAAAAAGGCTGCATCATATGAAATATCATGCAGCGGATTCCTGGAATCGACCAATTAGGAAATATGCAAAAATGCATTCATCAGCACCTGGAAGTTTATTAACCAAGGCACGGGCTTTCTCAGCACGCTTGAGAGTAAGATGAGCACCTCTTCCAGCATTGTAACGATTATCATCCTGAGCAGGAATTTGACAAATTGGAAAGTATGAAAACTAAAATTAAACTAACACGTCATTTTAGCAATAGATCAACAGATGATAAATCAAAACCAACCCTGTTATATTCCTCAAGCCAGCACTCTTCCTCGCATGCGGCCATCCATTTCTCCACCTTTTCAAGTATTTCTTTGCGGCAGAATGCTTCCTCTTTTATATTAGATATCTGAAGCTCTATTTGTTCAAGTACGCTAGAAGCATCAACAGCACCTAGATTAGAAACAAAAACCACCAGTCATATCAATCAATCTCAGTGCAAAAGCACCATTTTGTATGCACTCCATGTTAAAATTTCAGTACCAGATTCAATCGCTTCAATTGCAACGTCTAGTGCACTATCTGATTCTGGAATTATATGTGTTTTCCTACAGATGTCCTCTAGCTCAAACCTCTTTTTCAGAACAAGCTCCTTCATTTTGCTTGCTTTAAGTTCTTCCAGTCTTGAAACTTCCGCCTCAACCTGAATAGTAAAGAACTTGAATAACACTCTGAACTACACAGCTGCTAGGAAAATTGACCAATGGTAACTCACATATTTGATGAAGTCAACAGACAGCATGTTAGGTTCAGTTGTTTCATCTTCTGAAGCAGCTATATTAGCAGTTACACTCTGAAACATTTGTTGCTCTTCTAAAGGTGTATCCATCAAATTCCACAGCTCCAGCAGTGATGTGGCAAGGTCTTGTAACTGCCACAACAGAAAGGTCAACGAAATTTTGAAAAATGAATTATCAAAAAAATGACTTTGAGGTTATTATTGAAGTCCATGTACCCTCTGCATCCTCTGTATTTTAATCTCTCGTAATCTTTGAATAGCTGCAGCTAGCTGCTCAATGGTATCATTACTAATATTTTTTGTTCCTTCAGACTCTCCTAAACTTGGATGAACCTCACCAACAGTCTCTTTGAAATCCATACCAAGCACCAAGCACAATGAGTTTAAAGTGTTGAGGCGGTCCAGTACTTTCTTTAGACGTTCACTCTGCAGCCAACAAGACAGCGAAGCAAGTCAGAGGCAATTCTGAAAATAATGCATATGAAGTGTTAAAACATGGTTCTGCTTCAGAAAAAGGTTACCTTTTCCATTTGAAGTGCCTGCAGCTCTGTTTGCAATTCTTCAAGCTTTCGCAAAGACAAATCAGTTTCATCCAACACTGTGTTGGCCGGAGGATACCCAGTTGACCTGTAAATCTCACACTTAATCTTCTGTATCTGCTCTAAAATTTCAAGGAACTGATTCTTCCTCTCACATTTCCTTTTCCGCATTTCATCCAATTGTGGGAGAATGGCTCTAAGTTCTGCCTTCAAGCTTCCAGGATTTTGATCAGACTGAACAATAAAGACATGCCTTCGTCATGGTTTTCCAGGATTTTGTTAATCTAAAGGACATTTCACACATACAAATAAAATTTAACTTGAACGTCATCATCTTATGTAGTTCAGAAATGTAACTAGATTGTCGTGATTGATGGTGCTTGTCCAACAGCTGTGGTTGTCTGGATGCCAACTTCTCTAAAAAAAAAGTCTTATAAAAAACTACGGATCTGTTTTTGCTATATATTCTAATGGTATATCAGGAGTAAAGAAAGCATTCAGTTATTACAATATATACCCATCAAGGCTAAGGTCTAAGGAAGCACTGGATTGAGTTTACTTGTCATTCATCGTAGAACTCTAACCTGCCTAATATGCACAGGTCTCTCTCCCATAGCAGAGCAGATAGCTGCTAGCTCAGCTTCAGAATCAGCAATTGCCTGCCTTAGCTGAGCTCTGCACTTGTTTGCCTGGTCCACTTTTCTCCTGTACACCTCTAGACATTCTCGTTCAAGCTCCAGCAGCATTTTGTCCCTTTCAGTATCAGACTCTCCAACTTCATCCCATATTATCTGATTGTGCCATCAAAGAAAGGCTTCAGGATAACAACCTGAATAATTTACTTGGACAAAGGGACCCGGAGAAAAAAGCAAGAACAAATTTTTTTTTAAAAAAAAAAGAAAGGAAAAAACCTGCAGTTCATATAGTAGAGTTCCGCAGGTAGTTTCCAGCTGCATAAGTGGATCAGCGGGTACTATCGACATATTGGATGAATATACCTAGTAACAACAAATTTAATGGGGGTTACAGTGCAGTCCCACATTGACTGCAGAAATCATTCAAGATGGATCAAATCTAGCAAAGCAAATAGTTAAGAAGAGTTTAAAAAAATAAAAATTCAAAATCCGCAAAAAGTTGTTTCCTGAATTAGAAAATATGATCAATTGTTCAAACATAATCAGAAGGCATACGCATTTAACATGCAAGCATTGTCTGCCAAGAGTAAAACATTAGAACCGGATCAAGATCTCAACCAATAGCATTCATTAGAATTTTTAAAATTTTTTTCCCATGTCATACAACTGCAAGTTAAGCAATTAATCGAAATCAGGGTTTTTTTTTCTTTTCTTGCTTTCCAAATAAACCACTCCCACCAAAAAAAAAAAAAAACTGCTAATTAGTCAAGCGACTTTTTCTAGAAGTATCAAGCTTACTCTACCAAGGCCAGTTACTTTTTTCCCAATTAAGCGACACTTTATAAACTTAAGCGGAGAAAAAAAAAACAAGCCCATCGCAATTGTCGTAGTAGCACAACAGAGGATAAAAATCACCTATCAAATTACCAAGCACAGGAACTCCAATAAACAAAAATTACTCTGCAAAAGGTTACAAAAAAAAATTTATACATATCTGTACTAGACTTCAACTAGAGCCAGCAAACAAAACGTATAAAATTGTAAAGAAGATGAATACAAGCAGGAGAACGCACCTTAACAACTGAATTCTGGCCAGATCAGAGAAAGAAAGTGATTGTGACTTTGAAATTGATGATGAGTAGAAAACAGAGGGTTTTTTGAAATGAGATGAGAAGAATGAAAGCTAGAAGGAGGAGCCAGAGAAGAGAGAGAATAGCCGTTAAAAATCGACCGTTGACAATGGGCGTCCGAGGGTTGTATTATTAGTGGGGATTGGGCTTTGGCTTCATGCGACAGTGGAAGATTTTAAATTTCAAACGTGGGAAAGAGAGAAAGACGGCTGCTGTTATTATTCAGTTTGAGTTAACTCTTCTCTGCTCTCGGAGAGTCGGAGTCGCAGGTACCAAACATGCGACGTGGTTTATTTAACTCTTTTAACTTTAGGAGACTCTCCTTCCTTTTTCCTGTCCTTGCCAATTAATAGAGACTGAACTGTAGTGCCTCGTTCTTAGTTCTAACCCCCCCCCCCCCCCCCCCAGACACCCTAACTCCTTTGTGAATTTCTTTTTACCGGAATATAGTAATCTTTTTGCATGATTTGAGAAGCTACAAAAAAAGTATTAGAAATTTAAGTAAATAGTAAAATAGATGTATCCGCATATGGTGAATTTATGAATAATTGGTGATCTTTTTTTTTTTTTGCCTGAGGTGGGGGTAGATTTCAAGCTCATTTGTAAATATTCTTTCACTGAGACATGGCAAGTTATATTTAGAGATTTGGATAACTTAGAGTGCATTTAACAAAATTGAAATTTGAAATTTAAAATTTGAATCCGTTGAATTATTGATTTGTTAAGTTTTGAAATCATAACATTTGAATTTAGTCTTTATTAAATGACAAATGAATAGTTTATCACTTATTTTTTAGATTAAGTTTTGTCTAAACAGTTTAGAATCACTTAGGATACATTTGATAAAATTGAAATCTAAAATCTGAAATCTAAATTCATTAAATTATCGAATTGTTAAACATTAAATCTAATACATTCAAGTGCATATCATATTCAGTGATAAGTGAATAGCTTATCACTTAATTTTGGGAGTAAGTTTTATCTAGAAAATTCAATATTAGTTAATTAATTCAGATGTTCAATTTTTTGTTATCAATCGACTTGAATATGTTAAGATTTGAATTTATTAAAATTAAGCGCTAAACTGAAGTATCAAATAGGATTTAATTAATTAAGACATTCTATTTTTTTGTTATCAAATATGTATTAATATGTTAAAATTTGAATCCAATAAGTTTCATTGTTGATTTAGCTATCACATTTGAATTGCTATTTTTAGAAGTTTTTGTAAAAAATGTATTTTAGTGATTTAATATATGTGAGGCAAAAAGATGATTAAAAAATGTGTTTACAAAAAATATAAAAAAATTTTCTAACGTGTTCTGCATTTGTCATGCTAGAATGGCAATTTAATTTTTTTTCCACTTGGCATTGACATCTCCCTTTCCAATTTTTAAATTGTTGTTGTGCCGAAATAAATGGCAACTTCCTGTACTGATTGTCACATGCATTCCTCTTTCTTTAGCCTTTTTCCTATTTTGAAACTTTTCCCCCTTTTCATACTCTTTCTAAGATTGAAGTCGTCCAATTTTCCAACTTCTTCCTCAGAAGAGTGCTAGCTAGTGTATTTGGATAGGAGATTATTTGAATAAATTTATTTTAAATAACATTACAGTACCTTTTTATGATATGATGTATGCAAATTAATAATATGATTAAAAAATATATTTATCATGTAAGTCAAATAATATGTGAAAAAAATCCATATCCAAACAGTATCCAGACAGAAGAGTAACGTATACTAGGCCCCGTTTGGATTGCATTTTCCGTTATTTTTCACGAAAAAATTACTGTAGCGATTTGATGTATGTGAGGGAAAAAGATAATAGAAAAATGTGATCATGGAAAACGACGCAATTTTCTGACAGAAAATGGCAATCGAAACAGGGCCTAAGTTATTCATACTTGCCCTGCTCATTGTAGTTTTTAACGTTGTACCATTGTCAATGTGACTTTAAACCTTATCGCTACACAATTGATACAGCCGAACAGTAGAGAGAGAATGAGGGGGGGGAGCCAGGTAGACGAAATCTTTTGTCTAATATTTTCTGTTCACTTTCCTGTTTAATGCATAATTACCAATTATTATATTTGCTGATGTGGCACATAAAAAAAAAAGCTGCTTGGCTTCTTATTCTTTCTTTTTTTTGGATTTTCACTTTAAGTCCTGGCACAAGTGAACAGAAAATATAGGACAGAGGATCCCGTCTGCCGGGGGAGATGTGTATCCTAATTCCTGAACTATTGTCTAAATTATGACAGTTTAATAATTCCTCTGGGTTAATGGCAATGCAAATTGGAATCGGCAAGAACCATTACGTCCGCCCTCAAAGCTCTCTTCTTATGATTTCGAATAAAATTTCATTCCAGGTATCAACTGGACCTGGCATGCACCAATGCAAGCAATCCTGTGGCGGCGGCCGGCCATCTGGTCATCTTTTTGTGATTTTGTTGGGGTCAGTGCTTCTATATGGACCTGGATGCCCATCATGCCGATACGCAAAAGCTTCGGTAATGTCCATGAGTTTCAACTTTGATTTGTTGGTCTTCTTCTTGACTGCGCGGCTGAACCCCGTGACCTGTTTCTGATGCATTACGTTGGTGAATTCATTTTCAACCAATTCACCATCCTTGAGCGGCCTTACTTTTCCTGTGCAGGATCCCCCTGTATTCCAGTTTCCTCCTTCATAATGATCAGGCGAAAAGGTACGCACGATTGTTAGGCCAGTGTAACCTGGATGCCTTGCCATGGCAGTTAGAGCCGTTTCAACTGATACACCGAAAGCTTCTATGTTGTTAATCTTCATTGTCTTAGACTTGTCTGGCCACCACAATTGTCCTCCAACTATCTCATCCTGCAAGATATAGACCGACTGCTTTGCAAACCAGTGACCAGAGGAGAGGACGATTACGTCGTAATCGGTGTTGAATTCCATGAAGCTTTCATCAGGAGCATCAAGCTGCAGCTTGGCCACTCCGGCTGGAGCAAAATCGAATGGCTCGGATGTTTGATTCACAAGCCAGGCGGACCATACCCGAATTATTGTTGTAGATGTTGACGCAAAATAAAAACGCTGCATTCTTCTGTTTCCTCGATTTTTTGGAACCTCAACCTGAAAAAACCACTGTTCATTCCAAGAGAAAAATGGTTTGATGCATGAGAGGATGGCTGGAGATGACAAGCCAACTACTCCATATCAATATAAGGCTCTAGAAATTAACGGCCACTACTACCCCTGTATGAAGTGAATCAATTGTCCATCCCTCTCTTCCCTTCCCTATTCATTCCAAACAATTCAAAGATCCGATCATATATGTGAAGTAGATGCTGCAAGTTGTCGTGAATGTTGTTGTGTAATTTTTTTTTCCAGATGCATTATTTAGTTTCACCAACAATACCATTCATTTCCCAGGTTTGGGGATCCAAAACCTAAGAACCTGTTCAATGAATTCATTGCTAAGAAGGACCAAAAAAAAAAGGCCGAGAATGAAATCATTGAGTTGCATCTCTCACCATTCCAGAGTAATTGGTTTACTACATTTTTACATTGGAAGTGACACTTAATTCTCTTGGTGGGATGCTATTGCTAGAGTAACTCATTTAAGGAGGTTCCAAGACCTATTACCGTGGAGTCAAAACAGAAAGCATTTGACTGACTTACCTGCCAAAGAATACAGAGCATTGACTCCATTTGATTTCGAGCGATTGAATCTCCAATAAAAGCTATGGTTTTTCCCTTCATTAGATCAAGGAATCTCCTGGCATCAAATCGAGGCAGGTCACACTCAGTCGGTTTCCAGCGCCAATGCTCATATTCCTTGTCAGGTCTTCCATTTCCCTGGCAATTTTGTGTCTGCGTCAGGACAGGACAAGAATCATTTTTGTACAGAGGTCCGCCTGAATCATAAACCCATTTTCCATGGTATAAATCACATCCTGCAAAATAACTAAAATAAGGCAAATAAACGAAATGAATTTTAAGAAAGTCAGAACAAGGAAGTATCCAAAACACTGTTTAACATCTTTATTTGAATGGTAATCCTCAGCTTTTAACAGAATTATAGGCTGCAGATCAAGAAACGATAGGATGTGGAGTCGCAAGAAAAAGAAAATCAAATTAAATGTCTTTAATTATAATGAAAATAAAAGGTAAGATGAAGTTGCACCTGAATCGACTGAACTACCCGGACTTGAATTGGTGAACATGGGAGGTGAAGGATTCACGTCCTTTAAACTGGAACCAAGTGATGGAAGTTGAGTTGATATTTTTGAATCCATCTGCAGGTTGGAGCTGTTGGAAAGATTTGATGAAAGAGATAGAGCAATTTGAACACCATCTCCGGCAGTTGAGAAAGATGAATCTTCAATCCCCTTCTCCTGTTGTGCCGCATGGGATTGCTTTAGTTGAGCCGTTGCATCCCTCGATCCAAAACCTGCAGGAGGCTCTGCCAAATCTTTTCCAACTTCTTGCTGCTGCCTTGAATCAACCAATTCGTTCTTATCTCCAGACAGAGTAGGCTGGTTCTTGATAAGATCATTACCCCTGTTGTCCTGCGAAATTGATTTCGGTTTTCTTGAATCACCAAATGCGCCATCTGATTCTTGAAAATCATCCCCATCTCTCGCGCTCCTAAGAATACTGCTGCTGACATAACCGCGACGGCTAAAATCCACGACAATTTCATCAGAAGCAGTCCCAATTAAGTTGACAATTCCTCCAGACCTGAATGGTTCTGATATTAAAGATGATGAAGCAAGAATCAAGAAAATGGCTAGGCCTCCGAGTGAAGCTACGATAGATAAAAGAGTCTTTGGGTAGGCCATTGCCGCCGTCTTTTTACGTGAACCTGAAGCCATGGATTCCCAAACTCTAAGCTTCAACAAACTTGCCTGCAATCCGTACAAACTCAGGGCTTCCGTTCACCAATCACCATTCGCACGTCTCCACGCAAAAGCTTTCCCAGATATTCTCGACTGATAAATAAGACTCATCAATTTAAAAGTAGAGGATTGTGGGGTTGGGGGGGGGGGGTTGTGTGTTGCCCATTTCATGCTAATCTTTTAAGTACAGCATCAGGAGTTGCTGCTTCAACACTCTCTTGAGTCTTGACTCCTCAAGTACAGAAGCTGCAGAAAAGGGAGGGAAAGTGCACTGAAGATTGGCCAATAGAGTAGATCCAGATGAGTTATTTCCCTTCTACGAAAAATGGGTACAAGACTTTTCGGGACTTAAAAGATTTGACCTCAATTTATGCGTTTTCCAGACAGCTAGCCGCCATTTGTGCGGAACTGTAAAATATTATGCTTAACTCAGATATGTGGGACGATACTGGATCGAGAGTACCTAGTATACTAGTTTATAGTTTGAAGCATGTGAAATCGTTAATGATTTGAGGAATCGTGTTCTGTCGATCAGACTCGGGGGAACTAAAACTATATCCACTCCTATTTCTTCAGACACGATATCTTAAATTATACTATTCGAATTGTAATTAGATTTTTATTAAGACTTTTAATCGTGGCTGCTCGAATAACTGCAGGAACTCTTCACTTAGTTAGCTTACAGTAATGATTTCCTATAAGAATCAAACGTTAAAATAAAAAACAACAGGTGTTGTAGCCGAGTTCAGGCTTACGCCCAACTTTGACCATAGGACAATGTACGCCACTTCTTAACGGAGAAGCTGTAGCCGTTATTTTTAAATTTCATTAGGACCCATACATAAAGAATTACGTGCAAAACTTTTATTTGATGGACGCTTTATTTTGATATTTTCTAGTGTGATTTTCCGGGTGAAATAGTTTCAGGTTAGTCCTTCTACACGGGAAGCCACTTCTTACTTCTCAATTCAGTTAGTTCGGGATCTAATGGCCGTTCGAGTTTTTACCAAGCTTTCCTTTCTAATGCCTAGACCATATATAATAATCAAATGTTATGTTCTATTTGTGCCCATAAATGCAAGTTGCAATTGAAAAATGATAATTCCTGATATAACGCATTTCAAGAGATGATTCCTGATATAATGCAACTGCCTTATTTGGATCGCATTTTTTCTGAATTTTTTGTAGAAAGAATACTGTAGCGATTTGATATATGTGAGGTAAAAAATAATTGAAAAATGTGTTCACGGAAAACGTAGCAAAAAAAATTACTGTCCAAACAAGGCATTTTTATGTGCATGCTAGATCAGGTTTAAGTTGTCCACACTAAATGCGTTCTTGAATAATCCTTTGATCACCCTTGAGTTTGCAAGAAAAACATTTTAGTGTGTATTTTTTGGAATTTATTGCCGTGAACTTCACAAACAAAATTAGTTTATGGCAAAAACTCTTAATCTAGGTGGAGAACGTGTTTGGATAGAAAAGTGTTTTGGGATAATTGTTTGAAAAAAATTATAACATTTTTTAATGCAATATATGTGAAATAAAAATAGAATTAAAAATATAAAAATGCGGTTGAAAAATATATTTATAATGCAATCAAATAAATTTTTGTAAATAATAACTTATCCAAACAAACATTTAACTTTTGCATTTTGCATAGGATGAGACTTGTCTTAGCACGAGTTGGTTACCTATACTTATTCCATTTTTGTTTGTTTCATTTTGATTATCACGATGATAAATAGGTTAATACTATATATATTGACAATATATATACTAACACATCTGGATGCATGTTATGTGTATAAAAAAATAAAGTTTAAATTCAAATTGGTATTAGTTGACATGCATCTAAGGGTGCTAGTGTATAAGTATATGTACCATTGGTGTATATAATATTAATTATAGTAAATAAGCTTATTTATTCTAACCTGCTTAATTTTATTTTTTTTTTGGGGAAAAGACGTACCCAAGTATTTTGCAATTAATGTTTTAAGCTTGACTACTGATATCTACTTACCAGCTATTTTCGGCTTAATTGATTTGAAATTCCTCAAACCGAACCAGGTAGAAAGATTCGACTGCTCTGTATCAACCAATTTTGTTTACCAGTATAAAAAACGGGGGAAAAAAACAATCTGGTTCGGTCCAATTGGTTAACCGTTTAACCCGACCCATTCGGAAGGTACTGCGAGCGAGAAAGACGCCCTGGAATTCAGGAATTGTCGTTCAAAAGTACTGGAAAAGAACTGGGGTTTAGTTCCTTGTTGAACGTTCGATGGCGGCCAATACACTCTCAGTGATACTTCCAATCTCATCTCCAACTTCACTATCTTTCCAGAAACCCACCGACCATTCCTTGGCTTTCAATCCGGATTGTCAGTTTATTCCTTTTCTTGGCGAAAAACTTTCCGTTCGCTGGTCAAATTTAAGTCTTGTGGCCTCAAAACGACGCAGTTCAACTGCGGCAACGGCCTCCTTTAGTCTTCCCATCTCGTAAGCCTCCAATATCACTACTCTTGTTATTTCCATTCACTCTTAAATTTTCATGTGGAAGTTTGGATATTGATTTCCTTTTTTATTTTGGTCAAATTGGCAGCAAGGGAAAAAGGGATTCCTCTGAAAAATTACCCAGGTATACCTTTTTCCTTGATTCTATACTTTATTTTTCGTTTTTTTTGGGGTTATAAATTGTGTGATTAAGTTGTTGAATGACGATGGCATAGATGGTCTGCGAGGGCAATAAAGTCATTTGCTATGGCGGAGTTGGAAGCTAGGAAGCTCAAGTATCCGAATACTGGGACAGAAGCTTTACTAATGGGAATCTTGGTTGAAGGTTAGCGAAAGCTTTTTCACCCTCATTCTTTTTTGCTTATTAGCATCTAGAATTTTCATCCTGCACGAAATATGCCTTGAATGTGGTGTTGTCTATGCTCAATAAAAGCTTTTTCCGAGTTCTGGGGATAATGCAATTTTTAATTCCAGCATTATGGACTGTTCAGAGCTTCCAGTTGAACAGAAAAAAGACTATAACTTCCTATTACGAAGATTCTTGGAAGGTTTTTACATGATTATGGATGTTCAACGAGCCTTCTTCTAGTGCTTTCCATATGTGTGTTATTGCAGGAACGAGTTTGGCTGCCAAGTTCTTGAGGGAAAATGGCATCACACTTTTTAAGGTGCGAGAAGAAACTGTAAAGTTACTCGGTAAATCTGACATGTACTTTTTCAGTCCAGAGCATCCTCCCGTGACTGAACCTGCTCAAAGGGCTCTTGATTGGGCTATTGAGGAGAAACTGAAGTCTGGTATTTCTTTGTCTTCTCTTGGAAATCAGTGTTTTTAAAGTATAAAACGGTCACTTGCTATCAACTTCACTCGTAAATTTAAGATTCTCTTGTTCGTTTCACGTGTTGCCATTTGAATCTTCATGGATTGAGCAACTTATTGTTGGTGGAAATAATTTAGTTTTGTACTTTGAGGAGAATACAATGCTTCTCCAATCTGATGACTAGTGGCTTTCTGGAAATGGCTCTTTAGACAAATTGATAGTTATTCAAGTAGTGGAGACCGTTGACTGAATTAAGAGATGAGAAATGTGGTGGAATTTCCCATTGGCACTCAGCAAGTCTCTAGAGCAGTAGGAACTAGAAATGAGATATCATGCTTCCCTCTGGTCGTAGGTTATGCATGCCTATTTTCTTTCTTTTGGAAAAGCTATAATGTTCTAGTCAGAAGTAAGCCATGATCATGTACTGTTGGCAAAAAAGGCAACAGGGCAGAAATTAATCACCAGTTTTAGTCGCAAGAAAGGTGATAAGGATGTTTGCAAAGAGATATACGAAGTTTACTATGTTTGGATTTATGTGCATTTTGTGGGACCCTAGCCTAATGACTCAGGCCCAATCTTTTATCCTGAGCATTATATTTGGATTTGGTAGTGTAATGCTTCAGTTTTTTTTTTATTTTTTAAATATAATGTTTAAGAAGTTAGGTTGGCTAGAGGTAACTTTTGTAATATTTGTTATGGATGTTGTCATACATATAGTCTTTTATTCACCTTAATCCTTTTTTGGTTGAGTGATTTTTTTTTTCCATCTGTTAGAATGACTTCCGCAAGTACGGCACATCTCAGCACCTTGGAAATCTAAATGCTGCTGTAACTTTGTAATCTTTTACCCAAGTTATGGAACTTTGAGAAGGATGGAAAGCTTTAGAATTGATTATTTATTTGAAGTAATTATGTGAAAATGTTAGGTTACTTTTGGGATTAGGATCAAGTGATCAATTCTTGATGGTTAGATGCTGGATTAAACTTTCTGATTCAACACGAACTCCAGTTTCTGTGCAATCAAGAGTAATATGTTTGTTGCCTATTGGCAAATATACTTGTGCTGCTGAGTTATGTGAGTTTAGCTTCAGGAAGATGTTGAAAAACATTGAGGTAAAGTTAAGCGAAGAATTGGGGAATAAAATAAGGGAAGGAGTGAAAGCAAACGCGTAGTGTTCCAGGTATTAGAGTAATGAATTCATTATTATACTACATTTTATGAGATAAATTATGTCAATCAAATTTCTTGATTGCGGTACGCTGCATTCTTTAGCGCTTAGTGAACTTCTAAGTTCCTGGCTGGTATAAATGCGAGCCTGTTGTACTCGAAGGCTGCTTAGTTGCAATACAACACTAAGGATTGCTATTTTTGCGAGTTGAATCAGGCTTCTTGTTTGAAACCGAGAATCTTGTACCCCCCTGTTCTGTTAAGATATTGCTTGCTGTGATGGGATACTAGTTTATAATTCGATTAAAATGCAGGTGAAAGTGGGGAAGTAACGACTACACATTTACTTCTTGGTATATGGTCACAAAAGGAGTCAGCAGGACATCAAATATTGGCTTCAATGGGCTTTGATGATGAGAAAGCTAAAGAGCTGGCAAAGAATGTAGGTTCTGTGTTAGAATTCTTGTTCAGTTAATTTTCTCATTATGACTCTTCAAATTTGTGTTTTTCAGATGGACAAGGATATAATTTTGAGCTTCAAATAGATTGCTGAAAAGGTTCAGAAAGTGCCTGTTTGTTTGCGTGGTTGCGATCAACTTCGGAGAGGAGAAAGCTTCTAGTAATGGACTTCTGAGACTCTCTGTCGGAAGTTATCCTTTACAGTGGCCTGACTGGTTGTGTTCAGTAACACACTTATTATGTCCAGGGTCCGAGCATACCGATGTCTCGTCAACAGGCGCCCGAATATTACACAAGTTATTTCATATTGAAGTTGCCTCTGATCTGTACTAAGAAACAACAACAAAAGTTATTTATGGAAAAGTTTGATGTCATGCTGAATATCTACTGGGATATCACTGTGGAAGTCAGGCCAATGATTTGTCGAATTGAGAATCTTGTTGATTTGGATTCGTTGTTGGTTAGTCCATTAGCGCATGGTGCGAATTTTTTTGGTCTCAGCTACTTGCTAAAGAAAATCAGATCGTGAAATGCGTTAGTTCTTGGCGGCATATCAAAAGTATTTGCACTTTTTGTACTTGCTCAAGTATTAATCTTTTCCCCTTTTTGTTTATTGTTTGATTGTTGATTATTGATTTAGCAGATGCAACGAAAATTTGTGCTAAATGTTATGGCATGGCTGGTACAGACGTACAGTCGTAAGAAATATTTAAAAGCGTTTGAATTTTTAATTTTTAGAAATTTTTTTATAGAAAAATGTTAATTTTTTTAAAATGTGTTCTAGCGATTTGATATATATAAGATAAAACGGTAATTGAAAAATTTATTCATAAAATATATAAAAATTTTTAGGAAAAAATGGCGATGGATAACGATTGTTTATTTTCGTGTGATTTAGTGTTTTAACATATAACCCTCCTATGATTTAAAAATTTTAGAACAACCTCCTCATGAAATATACGAAGGTTTTATAAAATGTGATTGGATACTTAAATTATTTAAAATAATATTTTATTTATATTGTAAACACATTTTTTAACTTAATTTTTAATATTTTCAATCATTTTTTTTAATTTTCATACATCATATTACAGAAATAAAAAACGCCATTGTGATTATTTCAAATAATTTCTCAAATAATACCTTATCAAACACACTCGCTACTGTTTCTTAAAGTCAGAGCAAAACAAATGCTTCAATGACATTCAAGTAAAAAGACGGGGGCGGGAGAGAGGATTTGCGTAAGAAGTTTGGCGTTGAATTCGTTCGTCTTTTTAATTTTAACGAGTACTTGCCATATTTCGGACATCTACCCGGACGTCAATGGAATGGACATTCATCACAGAGCAATACCGTACCATTGGCCATTGGGGATAATTTCTTGATTTTTATTTCACGGCACTAATTTCTTAATTCCATCGGTACCGCCCAATGAAACGTTTAGGGCAATTCATCAATTCATCCCGCCAGCATCGAACGGGAGGGTTTATCGCTTAAACCCTAACAAAAAGTAGGAGTAGCAGATTTCTCCATTATGTTCGATTTTTCGTGCTCGTAACTCGGTCTGACTCTCACTCTTAATTCTCCTCTGAAAACCCTAACTCCCAACTCAAACCAAAGCTCATATAGCAACTCAAGATGAGCTTCGCAGCGTGCAAGATGATGCACCCTCCCACCGGGATCGACAACTGCGCCTCCGGCTTCATTACTCACTCCGTCGCCGATGTCACTCCAAAATTCCCTCCAATCCAAACCGACGATCTGGACTCGGACTGGCCCTCCACTCCCAAGCCCATTGGCCCCCTCCCCAATCTCATTCTCACTTCCGCTAATGTTCTCGAGCTTTTCACCCTTAGGCTTCTAGAGGAAGCTGCTTCCAGAGACTCCAAAACGCCCATTGAAGCCCAACGGGGCGGCGTCCTCGCTGGTATCTCTGGCGCTTCTCTAGAACTCGTCTGCCATTACAGGTCCACTTCCAAACTAAACATAACTCTGAATTGCACATCATCATTTGAAATCATCTTATTTTCTAAAGACATTGTTGCACCCAATTTCTTTGTTTCTTTCTTATTATTTACTCATTGTAGACTGCATGGCAATGTGGAGTCCATGGGGATTTTATCATCGGGAGGCATTGATGGTGGGAAGAGGAGGGATTCAATTATCCTAACTTTCCAAGATGCTAAGATGTCAGTTTTGGAGTTTGATGATTCTATTCACGGGCTACGCACAAGGTCAGTGAAAAAATATTCACGAATTGAAGTTGCTGTTGTTTCTCCTACACCTAAGACGAATTGGAACCGAAGCGAAACTGCATTCAAGGGCGTCAAATTTTAGATGATTTTCTACTAATAACAGTACTTAATTGTCGCTCACTGTTTCCCGATGGTTAGATCTCCTAGAATGCAACTTGAATTACCCTACTGGTGAAGTTCCGTTATATATCCTTTCATCTTGCTTTAAGCAAATTGCGCAAAAACTGTGCAGGCCAAGTTAACATTCCCGGCGTTGTGTTGAAGTGCTTTTTGACTTTGTCAATTCAATTACAGTTTTTGGCTACTCTATTTTTTTTTTGGGCAAATACTTGGCTGGTGTTTGCTTTAATATAATTCTACAATCAAGAATGTCAATTGATGCATGATTTTGAATGGCAAGTAACAGTACTTGATGCTTTGTTTCTCTTTTCCAGCTCACTGCACTGTTTCGAAGGTCCAGATTGGCACCATCTTAAAAGAGGTAGAGAATCTTTTGCCAGAGGTCCATTAGTGAAGGTTGATCCGCAGGGAAGGTGTGCTGGAGTTCTTGTTTATGGTCTACAAATGGTCGTGCTCAAGGCTGCTGAGGTTTGATTTACTGCTACCATCCTAGTTTACCTTTCCATGCTCATTTTGTTCCTTTTATGGAATGTATTAGTATTCTGGAAATCCAATTGTAATAAGCTGTTGTACACTATTTTCCTTTGTTCCTGCTGCTGCATTAAACTTACATGGGTGGCTTACATTTTTTTCAGAGCTTTGCCAATAGCTAGGTATGTGATAGTAGCTGTGTTGTCTTTACAAGCACTCCCTTAGTTCTGGTCCATGTATGTGGTAGCTTTTGACTCTATTTGATTTTTTATGTCAGAGTTTAGAATGTGTAATGGTATGAATAATAAATCAGTGAAACACATTGGCTGTGATGCTACTTTTGTTATATGATAGGATATTGTATAATTTAGGTGAGGCAATTGCTATTTTGGTCGGTGACCAATTGGATGATTTTGTAGGCAAACTGTCTAAGACATTGTATCCCGACAACAAGAAATAACCTCATAAAATGGTATAGAAATTGGTTAATTACTGCATGAGACTGAAATAATGTCAAAGGGGTTGGAGTAAAGTCTACTTGTTGTAAAGTTTGTCATATTTTGAATTTTCATTGTAAAAAACATAGGTACTGACGGGAATACTAGGTAAACGTTACAGGCAATGGAAAACTTGTCTGTATATTGCAGAATGTTAGCTTACTATTGCTAGAGAAATAAATTTGTCACCTTATGTTCTAGGATAACATGGGAATAATTTCTCCAATTATACTGCTTCCATTTGCCCTCCACATGGAGGAGATTTTGGGCTTTGATGTAGGATCTGCTTGGGAACTTTGCAAAGTGATAACATCATGATGTTTCAAGAGTTGCATGGATATATTATGTGGTAATTGGCTCTATTTTGGCTCATTCACATTCATGTTGTTATCCTTGACAGCAAAATTCATGTTTATCCAACATAGATTAGACGTAACTAAAAAAAATGAGCTCAGAGTAAGGTTTTGGGATATGGTTTATGTATCAGGATTGTCTCAGTGGCCGTCCTATTTTATGAAGGTGCTAGATGTAATATGTGTCATATGCATTTAAGCTTGAAGGATTTTTCCTTGTGATTGTCTTTTATTCTCTAAATCTCAGTTTTGGAATTTTTGATGTTAGGCCACCTCTGGTTTAGTCAGTGAGGATAATGCTTCTAGTGCGGGAGGTGCAGTTTCTGCTCGCATTGAGTTATCATATATAATTAGTCTGAGAGATCTGGATATGAAGCACATAAAAGATTTTATATTTATCAATGGTAAGTGATTATAATTCCATTTAGACAAGCTTTGCTTTGCACTTTGAGATTACTTGGTAATGCAACTATTTGCATGATGAGTTCAGGTTCTGATTTGGTTTTCTGGTTCTAACTTGGTGTAAACTGAAGGGTATAAGAATGTTCAATTATGTATGACTTGATTTGCTGAAAGTTTTAGCTATAATTTGGTTGGAGTAGTTGATTGATCAAATTGGCAATCGGCATTTGCTTCTTGCTGTCATAAATTTTATACATTTCCAACCAGTGCTGTGATAACAATCTGATAATTTGGAATAGGAGGAGAATGACAAAAGCAGCTAAATTGGATTAAACTGATGCTAGGTTTCCTATCTTTTCTTCTTTTTCAGCTGCTAAATAATGTGTTAGCCATTTCTTCTAACTGAAATGCTGCTTATTAGTCTTTGAACTGTGAAATAATTTTCCTTTCTGTGCATTGCATTTGTATCAGTATTACCTACTGTGAGAAGTCTGCTATTTTTGCTAATGAAAGTCTGTGCTGTCTTCTACTTTTTTCTTAGTTGGTTGTTACTCCAATCTATTCATCATTCTACCCATATCATCTGGATTTTAGTTGCAAAAATGGGTTTCCAGAGTCTAAAAGTCCTTTGGGAGACATTCATACATTATGCAAGCTATTGGGCCACTGATTTAGCCCTTCGGCAAGTTGATGTAACTGATTTTACAGGTTACATTGAGCCTGTGATGGTTATTCTTCATGAACGGGAGCTTACTTGGGCAGGGCGTGTCTCCTGGAAACATCACACTTGCATGATATCAGCACTTAGTATCAGCACAACATTGAGGCAGCATCCACTGATTTGGTCGGCCACTGTAAGAAGTTGTATTTTCAATGGAAATAGGTGGTTGTATACTGGAAACTTTATGTATAAAGAAAGATTAAGTTAATGTTTGGAATTTATCGCTATTTTCAAGCAGAAGGTTTCTCTTTGAAAAGGATTTTAGGCAATTAAAGAGAGAGCCATTGGTTATATGGTTAAATTGTTGTTGTTTAGCTGTTACGGTTGATGCTTACATGCAAATATATTATGATTTTTTAGCGCAAAACTCAAAATTCTTGTTTGCTCTTTTGCTTGCACATTATTTATTACAATATAAAGCTCCTTGTTTATCAATCGGATGACTGATCTAAGGTTTTTGGTGAATTAGGCTGCAAGGAGAAAATGAGTTACAGTGTTTCCTCTTCCAGTCTCATATATTGTACAAGCGACTTCAGTAAATTTTGCAGTGTTGTCGAATTCATCTGTGATTTTTCAATGTTCAAATTGATGACTGGTTTCGTATTTTTGTACTCTCAATATAACTTAAAACTTTTTTGTGCGGACATGATCTAGTACTTGTGTTTATAGAACAACTGGTGAAATGTCTATAGAAAGTTCTGTTTACATAGATGTTTTTGTTTTTGAGGAAGTTTCCCAAGAACAAAATAAACACAAAAGAATGAGGTTTGAGAGCTTTTGCTATTCTAGAGAAGCTATCTTTGATTTGCTTGAACATTTTGCCTTTTTGCAATGCTTCAAGATTCCTGATAAAGGAATGCTGAATGACAATTGCCGATGATGTATAAAAAGCTGAAAATTCATTCAGCTTTTTCCCTTATGATCTGGCTTGAAATGAATTACTTGAAGATCTAACATCTGGAGAAGGAGCTAGTTTGTCTTATGATACAAAATGCTCATTACTAATGGAAAATATGCTGTTTAATGAGCTGAGCTGGAAATCTTGGAGCTGGCCGTTTGTCTTACTTTTCTGTTGGATCTTTTCAAGTGGAAACTATCTTGGAAATTCTGTAACACTATAATAATGCATTTTAACCAACAAGATGTTGAAGGCAGAATCAAAATTTGGTCCTTAATTTTATGCCCTTTGCTTCATTTTTCCATCTTCTGAGATTTACTTTGATGTTCTTTATTTTTGTCTGAATTCAATTACTTCAAATGTTGGAGAGTCATACATTCAGATTTTTTTGGGTGTTTTACTTATTAAATTTAGAACGACTTCATTTTTCTCATTGTTATCAGAATCTGCCTCATGATGCCTACAAGCTTCTTGCAGTGCCATCTCCTATTGGTGGAGTCCTTGTCCTCTGTGCTAATACTATTCACTATCATAGTCAGGTAGCATTTTGATCCAGTGGAAGTTTAAAACTGTTGGATTTTTGCATCACTTCTCCATCTTCACTATCCTTTTTGGCTTATGATTTGTAATTGGGCAGTCAACATCATGTGTACTTGCTTTGAACAACTATGCTGTTCCTATGGATAGCAGGTGAGGGGTTGTCAAATCTTTGTCTTTGATGTGTGTCATCATAGAATTATTAACCAGGAACTGCATAATCTGATTATAGTTCACATTGATCTGCTATATTTAATGATTAAATTCAAACTTGTTAATGGTTGATACCACCACAGCAATCTCTTGAACATAGTAGTAAAAATAAGTTTAACAATGTGATTTTTTAGAACTTTTTGATCTGTTGGAGAGGCGGGGTAGTTAATTGATACCCTCTAGCTTCAAATTTTGTCCTCTTCCAAAGGACAGTTTTTATGCAGTCAAAGTACATTGGTCTTTCCTTTTTACATTGATTGTATGAGTTGTCAAGGACCTGAAAGTCTTCTTTATCCTTTTTCCAGTCAAGAGATGCCAAGGTCCAATTTTATTGTGGAGCTTGATGCTGCAAACGCAGCCTGGTTAACGAATGATGTAGCTATGCTGTCAGCAAAAACTGGGGAATTGCTTTTACTTACACTAATTCATGACGGGAGGTTGGTGACTTTCAGTCTATTGCTAATACTTTTTAAACTTGTTCACTTGTACCCAACCTTAATAAATTGTGAGGACCTGAGCATGTTTTGTCCTTTTGAGATTGAGAGGATTTTATGCTTTTATTCTGCTTTCTTGCTAGATTTCTTCTAGCTAATAATTCATGCCAAAACTTTTATGAAGTGGAAACTATTTGTTCACTACAATATTGAATATCAAATTTCGCTGTTGTTTTCTGTTGAAGCCTGGAATGTTGCATCGACAAGTAACAGTTCTGTTGTGAATAAAAAGTAGTTTGAATTTCATTTCTTTGTTTTTATTTCAATCTGTTTGTTCTTTTCTTTAAAGCCCCCCCCCCCCCAAAAAAAACACAACTCATGTCTCAGGGCTTCTTATTTTGCACTATGGTCATGAAAAATGTGAACCTCAACTAGTAATTAGTGGTTTTGTTGAAATGATGGCTTCTACTTCAGTAGCAAAATATTTGCTTGTATATAGTTTTCATGCTGCTGAACATGTGAGGGTTTTGCATCTATGGAAGTTCCGTAGATGAAAACGATAAGTGCTTGAGGTAAAGCATGATGATAACGTAAGGCCATTTCAAATTTATGCTGCTATCATAGCTCTACCAATTGACCAAGTGATGAAACTCTGTGCTCTCATGTTATTAATGGGGAAGGGTCTTGGTGTCCAATTTCTATTGGGAGTAGAGAAAATCCTACAGAAATGAAAAAATGATGGATGGTGATATTTGAATTTTAGTACTTTATGGGTCGACATTGTCTATTCTTTCTAGGTTATTTAAGCATATGATGTTTTTCTTTTCCCTTTTTTTTGCTTTCTTTCCCCTGCAGAATTGTTCAGAGATTGGAGCTTTCAAAGTCAAGAGCTTCAGTGCTTACTTCAGTAAGCCTTGAGTTCATTTGGCTGTGGGATTTCTATCGTACTTGATTTCAGAAGTATCTAACGTGTTTCCTTTTATAGGGTCTCACAACCGTTGGAAGTTCATTTGTATTTCTAGGTAGTCGTTTAGGTGACAGTATACTGGTACAGTTTACTTGTGGAGCCGGGGTGTCAGCGTTGCCCCTTGGTGCAAAGGAAGAGGTCTGTCAACTTGTACTTCTATAACTTGGTGATTACTTGCCATGAAGCAGTTTGTTACAACTTTACTAGCTTACTGTTCTACTGTTGAACTTTCAGTTCACTGTTAAGCTACTCCATCTTCATTGAGTGCCTTGAAAAATTTTACCAATTTTTTTTCCTTGAATTCAGAATCTCATTATTCATTCTGCAAGCTATTTACTCAAGCTTGGCTAAATATGTTCTTTACTTCTGGAGGTTGGAGATATTGAAGGTGATCTCCCTTCAGCAAAGCGGCTCCGAAGGTCTTCGTCTGATGCTTTGCAGGATATGGTGAATGGTGAAGAACTTTCCTTGTATGGTTCACGTCCGAACAATGCACAGTCTGCCCAGGTCTGGTTTTTGGCTTCCCGTTCTCTTCTTATTGCTTAATAATCTTGATGACAAGATCTTGTTAAGAGTAACAAAACCAGGCCTGTTTGGATGAAACAAGTATATAGCTGAGTGATAAGAAAGTTCTAGAACAAAGCTGTCAGCTTCACTGACTGTAACCACTTTCATTCTATTGACATAACATAAACAATCATAGGCTTGACCAAACTTGACTTTAATGAAGAAGCTGTTAGTGGTTAACTCATGCATCACTCACATTCTTGTTTCTCTTGACACATGCAGAAGGCTTTTTCTTTTGCTGTGAGAGATTCCCTAACGAATGTTGGGCCGCTAAAGGACTTCTCTTATGGTTTGAGAATCAATGCTGACCCAAATGCTACTGGCATTGCTAAGCAAAGTAATTATGAACTGGTTAGGTTCCTTACCTTTGCGGTTATTGAACCATGTTTCTGCATTTGTATATGGTGAATTGTTACTTGAATCTGATCTTGTGCTTGGTTAGACTCCTGACAATACCCTGTTGTTTGCTGCTTCACTGATCTTTACTATATTCTTAGCAGCCTTAAGTTGTTATTTTAATTTATGAGCTTTGCTAAGTAGCAAAACTTCCTCTTTTATGCTTCCATGTTTTCCTATTTACATCTTATCTCATTCTTTCAGGTTTGCTGCTCTGGTCATGGCAAAAATGGTGCTCTTTGTGTGCTTCAGAAGTCTATCCGCCCAGAAATGATTACCCATGTTTGTCAATAGGCATTTGCTTTCCAATTTACTTGTTTTGCTTTCCAAGAATAAGAAAATCTATCGAAACACTGCATGTATTTTCTTTTTTGTCCAGTTTATTTTTCTTTACTCGGTACTCTTTATTCTTTTGCATTTGCTTTTTATCTCCTTTGTTGAGTCTTGGTTTTGTGCGTCGTTCTTGTTGCTTTTTGGATTATGGAAGTCAATTTCTGGTTCTGGACATCTGTCATGTTCACCTTTAGATGTTTTATAGATATGTGAACGATCAAGTTGGATTTGTGTGTGGGCTTATCTTTTGTTACAATGCCTCTTTTGTGTGGTCGATGTTATGTTTTTCTGTATGAGCACTGCAGACAAGTGTATTTGAAGCAGCATTTAGGCTTTGCACTTAGCTATTGTTGACAGAGCCTGAAGTCTTCCCCACTCCCCCCCCCCTCGCCCAATGGCAGGGGGAACAAAAAAGAACACTGCCCTGAAAAAGGAAAAAATCTTAAACACTTGTTAGAAGCTTAAGTAATTTCTTATTTTTTAGGTTTTGTCATTTTTGCTTGATTCATCTGTAGATGCTGATGAGCTATACAGATGAAGACACACTGACATACTGTTCTAGGAAATGGTGGGAAGAGAAAGAAAATACTTGGCATGGAGATTGTGTTCCCCTCTTTGTCATTTTCTTGGCAGTATTAATTTAGTCTGAATTATACATTTAATTAGATGTTCTTTAGGACTAATTATACATGTTTTTGAAAAAGTTTGTATGAATGTAATATTTCATCTGTGAAAGCTGGGTCCTCACAGAATAAAAGCTTTTCCAATGTTGTTGTGAACTTTCAATACTTGGTTCCATAAGGAGTTATCTGGATATTCTACTTTGTGAAGCAACCTGTAAGTTTGACTTTTTATTCCTTCTTAAAGGAATCAATACCAGGTTGCAAGGGAGTTTGGACAGTATACCACAAGAATGCACGCAGTCATGTGGTTGATTCATCAAAGGTCACAGCTGATGACGATGAATATCATGCATATTTGATTATCAGTTTGGAGACTCGTACAATGGTAATCTCATTCATCTTCTTATTGAAGTTGATAGTGTTTAATGTTTTTCTGCTCCTTTTGGACATCCCCTTGTGTATGTGAATATGATAGCTGAAGAAATTTATTTCATTGGCAGAAAATTTTATTGATGCATATGATAACGTAATGTCTTTTCTTTTGCATTTTTTTTGAATTATCCAAATGTGCTCCCTCTCCATTTCTCTAATTTTTCTTTCTTTTTTCCTTTTATTGGTTTGGGGGAGGGGGTGGGTGGGTGGTTAAGTTGTTGGTTTGGTCCACTAACATGCACTAGATGACCTGATGAACGTCCATCAGTTCTCCCAGAACTCTAATAAAGCTTCAGTATCCAAGCATGGACAATAATATTTTGTACACCACAAAAATATGGTTTTTGCTTCGGAGGTGGGTTAAAAAGATATCTGATCTCTAGTTATATTTGATTATTGAACTGTGCGTTGTCTTTCCTTTTAACCCAGCATTAGGCCTATAATTATTTTTGTATTGAGTTTTTTCAATGCAAAGCTGCCAGAAGTCAGAGTATTACATTCTTTTTGGAGGACAAGTATTTTGTAGTTTGCTTATCATTCTTTAGGCCACCCGCCCAAAAAAGCATGTCATCTCCAACTTTTTTGCCTTTTTGAAACCTCTATTTTGACTTTTCGAAATCTTAAGAAATCAGGGCATAGCTTTGGTTGTTTTTTAGCATTGCTCTCGATTGTCACCATGTTTATTTTACTAAACAGGTACTGCAGTCGGCTAATAATTTAGAGGAGGTTACCGAAAATGTTGACTATTATACCCAAGGATGTACTATTGCTGCTGGAAATTTGTTTGGAAGGTAAACTTTTGCCTTCTTAAAATCATTGATATGTTTTTGGATTTATGCTTTTAATTCAATTAAATGTTGGCTGTCCCTCTTTTTGCTTCTTCCTATTTGCTAGTTCTTGTATTTCTAGTTGGTTGGCATTTTTGGTCATCATTCTTTTGAGTATAATTTAGGATGCTCAATGCTCATCTTTAATTTACAGGAAAGTACATCTGAGCATAATCAGTTTCCTTGTCAATTGCCCATCTTATCAAGTTGAAGTGGATGTGATTGACATTCCTTTTGGTTGATGACAATCTGATTTAACAAATAAACCTGCGTTTGAGCCCTGTAGAGTTTCTATCTTCTGATTATCAACCTGATGCAAATTAAAAAAAAGATGAAATCAACTAAAATCTTGAAAGTAGAATCTAAAATGTGTAATATCAACTGGAGTAATACTTCACAATTGTAGAAAAGGTCCTGTGGATTAACATAATGAACAGAAAGACAAGGTTTTTCTTTGCACTAGATCCACTTGATGAAATCTGTTTGTGAGCTGTAAAATCTTCAATTTTTTATTGTTAACATGATGTAAATGAAGAAAAGGGTAATACGAATTAAAAACTAAAAGATGAAGTCAACAATCTCTAATAACATGCATAAAATACTAATGTGAAGAATGTGATCATTGAGAATAGTTATACGACATTCTGGAAAGAATAATTAAAGAACAGCAAGACATTGAAATGTTCCTCCAATTTTTAACAGAATAGTTGTACTTGGGGTTTTTATATTTCTGAATTTTAACAGAATAGTATGTGATACCTTGCAGCAATACATTACAGTAATTTTTAAGTCAACAGACTAGCAACATAGCTCATTTGCGGGCTTTGTGGTTTTCACGTACAGGATTTGAAATTGGGGATAACCTTACGATCAATTAAAGTTGTTTTAATAAGAAATTCAAGAAGAAAATAGGTATGGTATAGAATAAATTGAAGTTTTATTCTGTATGGTACTATTTTCAGTTCAACAATAAATATGTATCATTTTCTATCAATGTCAGGTTCTAACTTTTCTAGGCTTATCTACCCTAAGTAGTGATATTTACTGATTCTACATCCGTACCTTATTGCAGCAGTTCTAGATGAGGTACAAGGTGAACCCATCTGGTTGCTTTTCTCACCTTTCTAGCTTCTGAATGCATAGCATCACTGGCTAGGCTTGTAGGATGTATGCTTTGTATCTCATACCTAATGATGTTGCTTTAGCTTTTTTATTCCTTGACTGCTATTAGTCTGCAAATTTATCGGTTGATAATTGTACAATATGGTGATGTTTCTGGTTATTTCATTGTTTACAGGCGTCTGGTCATCCAAATCTATGCTTATGGTGCTCGACTTCTTGATGGTGGGTTTATGGTTCAAGAACTGAACTTTAGGCCTCCGAATTCCGAAATTGGACCTAGTTCTGAAAGTCAAAAAGTGGCATCTGTTTCTATAGCTGATCCATATGTATTGCTGAGAATGATCGATGGAAGTATTCAGCTTCTTCTTGGAGGTATAGTAAATTTCTGGGTAGTCAATTAGCTATTTGGATATTATGGAGCCATTTTGCTTTTTCTCCTTTTGGGGTTATTGTGTTCTGTGTTCTGGTAACTTCTCTTTATTGCCATCTCATCCATCTGGGGAACTGCATATTTGAGCTTTTGTTTTAAGAACCGAAGATAAGCTACTGCAATAATCCTTTTTGCATCCCAAAATATTCATCTGAGTGTTGTCCTACTGTCTACTTCCTAATGAAGTTGTGCAAGGAGCACTTGCTTACACTGTATTGTGGTGTTTCAACTCATAGAACAGAAAGTGGTGGAAACGGTTTCTTACATTAATGTAGTTAGATGCTAACATGACCTATTATTGCTTATAGTTGAGCCGGAAGATCTTCCCTCGAGGACAAAAAGGGAAGAAAGCAAATTCTTTTCCAAAAAAAAAAGAAAAAGGAATGAGACAAATTATGTAAATCTGAGAGAATAACTATGCAATGGATAGGCATCAATCAATTTTTATGTCAGCATAGTTATATGAGTACAATCACCGTAATGCTACATTAGATTGACTAGAGATACAATTACCCTTGGGTTTATGTTGCATGTCCTACTTAAAGGACCAAAGGGAAAAGAATCTCTTCATAAACTAAAATTGGTTGTTTCAATCAATTTTGTTGATTTTTTGCTAATTGATTGTCGTGCTGTTATGTTTCTCATAGATCCATCCAGTTGCACTCTCACCACCACCAATCCAGAAGTATTTGAAAGCTCAAAGAATCTAATAACTGCTTGCACACTCTATCACGACAAAGGCCCAGAGCCATGGCTGCGGAAGACGAGTACTGATGCTTGGCTTTCTACAGGCATTGGGGAGGCAATTGATGGGTCTGATGGTGCCTCCCATGATCTGGGGGATGTATACTGTATTGTTTGCTATCAAAGTGGTGGGCTTGAGATATTTGATGTGCCTAATTTTACTTGTGTATTTTCTGTGGAAAATTTTGCATCTGGGAAAGCAATCCTCATGGACACATTTTCTCCCCACCCAGCCAAAAGTAATCAGGAAGTTGTGCAAATGATTGAGGATGTGAATGCACAAGAAAGGAAAGACAATAGTCAGAAAATAGGGGTTGTGGAATTGGCCATGCATAGGTGGGCTGGACAACATAGCCGCCCTTTTCTTTTTGGAATATTGTCAGATGGAACAATTCTTTGCTACCATGCGTTTGTTTTTGAGAATTCAGATACCGGAAGTAGAGATGAGAAACCTGTTATTTCCCAGAACTCTGGTAATCTTAGCAGTATGAATGGTTCTAGGCTTAGAAATTTGAGATTCATCCGCATCTCATTGGACACTTATGCTAGGGACGAGATGCCATCTGGAACCCCATCTAAACGTTTGACCATTTTCAAGAATGTTGGTGGATTCCAAGGTTTGTTTCTCTCTGGCTCCAGACCCACTTGGTTCATGATGTTCAGGGAACGGCTTAGGATACATCCACAGGTTAGTTATGCTTGGACATTGCTGACACTGGTTTCTTCTTTCTTCCTCCTTTTTTTTTTTTAATAGTATGAAACATTATGCCAAAACTGTTATGGCAAGAGGACCTGAATGTTACTTTATCAACATGATGGTAGTATTTTGTCACTCAGTTTGCAATCTATGTTCATAAAGAAATCCTGTCCGTTAAGACCTTGAAGGAATGAAAATAAATGCTGTCATCCACAATAGATCCCATGGAGTATTAATGATGCAAGCTTGCTTCAGCTATTCTTTCATTCGATTAGTGTTATGCTTCGGCAATTTCGCAGCAAGTAGCCGCAAATTTTTTTGATGAGGTAAAACTGTAAGAAATGTTTTCTACAACTGGTATTGACTGGGAGTTTTTCATTGCAGCTTTGTGATGGACCTATTGTTGCTTTCACTGTTCTTCACAATGTGAACTGTAATCATGGGTTTATATACGTTACCTCTCAGGTTAGACACTAACATTTATTTCCTGCCACTCTTCCACCAACCCGTCTTATTGAGTTCAACGGTTTTCTCTAATTTTTAGGGTACACTGAAGATTTGTCAACTTCCATCCTCCTTACTATATGACAATTATTGGCCAGTACAAAAGGTAAATTGTCCTAACTTATTCTTGTAATCCTTCAGATTAAACTTATTCCTATTAATTCTTAAGGTCAAAAAATATTTGGGTGGCATTGATGACCTTATATGGTTTGCCCATTTTCTTACGCCATTTTTTCTGTGTTCTTTTCATGTTGGGGATCAGACAACTTTGAAGGGGACTCCTCATCAGGTCACTTGTTTTGCTGAGAAGAATTTGTATCCCCTTATAGTATCATATCCAGTGAGTGCAACCTTGACTCTGTGGTTACTCATTTCTTTGATCAGTCGTGTTGTCTTATCAAAGGTCAATGTAGTGCAGACAGACAATAAGAAACAGTCCACATCAGTGGTCAAAGTTCACTGATCTTTCACAATGATTTTGAAAGGAGAAAAAGCTCCATAATGTCTTTGCAGATTGATGATTGTAGAGAAATGGACTGATTGCTGAACTTGGCTTAATTTTTATTATCTTTAGGTCCTTAAGCCGCTAAACCAAGTTCTTTCATCTCTTGTTGATCAAGAAGTTGGTCACCAGCTTGAGAATGAGACTGTGAATTTTGAAGGGATGTATCCTGTAGAAGAATTTGAGATCCGCATTATGGAACCAGAAAATTCCGGGCCTTGGCAAACAAGAGCTACAATACCAATGCAAAGTTCTGAAAACGCTCTGACTGTACGAGCGGTTACTTTGTTTGTGAGTTTTGACTGCGTCTGCTTGTGTTATTAGTCCCTTTCTGATTTATTTTGCTATCTGCTTTTTTTTCCCTTTTTCCTTTGGGGTTTTGTTATGGGGGGTGGGGGGTTTGATATATGATTTGTAAATTTGAACTCATCATGTTCTGGATATGCACAATTACAGAATTGCACAACAAGAGAAAATGAAACTCTTTTGGCAGTTGGAACTGCTTATGTACAAGGAGAGGATGTTGCAGCAAGAGGGCGTATTCTCTTGTTTTCAATTGAAAGAAATGCTGACAATTCTCAAATTTTAGTAAGCTTTTATCATGAGACACTGCCTAAACTTTGTCCATCTTTACTTGATTCTGTCAGGACATTATGCCAGTCGCTTTGTCAATTGGCATTTACTCATTTACTGATTAAATTAAATGAACTGGACAGTAGACAACGATCTTGATTCTGCTTGTCCTTTTATGATTAATCCCATGAGGACTTTTTCCAGGTTTCAGAAGTTTACGCCAAAGAATTGAAAGGTGCCATATCTGCTCTAGCATCTCTCCAAGGTCATTTGCTGATAGCATCTGGTCCTAAGATTATTTTACACGAGTGGACGGGTTCTGAATTAAATGGTGTTGCCTTCTACGATGTTCCTCCTCTTTATGTTGTGAGCTTAAATATTGTAAGGATCACTTTTAAGCCTTTTAAAATTCTTTTTGCAGCTTCTCTTTCTTCTGCTTAGCTGTTTCTCTCCTCTCTTAGCTGCTTAAAATCTAAGCAATGTCTTGATACTGGAAATGGTAAAAGACTGTATTTTGATCTTCCAAAGGTGTCTGTTTTGTTATTATCATTTTTGCATTTGTACTCCTTGCATAACTCAAAATTCTGTAAATTCCCAGCTGAAACATGATTAGCTGTTTGATTTTATGATGAATCTTTGACTGCCATCCCATACCATCCTTGCATTTGTGGGCTAAGGATGAGATGTTTGTGTAAGGGTGTTAGGGGAGGACTTCAGTAATTTGGCTTTAAGATTTCAGGGTAGTGGACTAGGCTTTTATAAATTCTTTGCTTTTTCGTGATTCTTTTTCTTATCTTGCTGCTGGCATCCAATTCAAGGTATCATTAGGAACTTAGGAGAGTCAAGTATGTTTTATGTAGTTCAGAAAGTTGTATTTTTCAGAGGATTATTGTGAATTGTGTTAATTTTCAAGAAGTATCTCCCTCTTAATCAGTTTGACCAATTTTACGCTGATCAGTGCATTAGCTTTTGACCTATTTAGGGCCCTTTTTTGTCTGTGCTAGTACAGATAAATGTGTTGCTAAATGGGAATATTCCTTGCCTAGTGTTTTTGACATTTCTAGCCCTGTAATTCTTTTGATTTGTATGTTGGTGAGTGAGTTGTGCTGGGTGTTCAATTTAAATCTCATGGGTGTGAACTTCATGATTCCACTGCTATTAATCTTGCAGGTTAAGAATTTTATTCTTCTTGGAGACATTCACAAAAGCATTTACTTTTTGAGTTGGAAGGAGCAAGGATCTCAGCTTAATCTATTGGCTAAGGACTTTGGTTCTCTTGATTGTCTGGCAACAGAATTTTTAATTGATGGAAACACACTGAGTCTTATGGTTTCAGATGACCAAAAGAATGTTCAGGTCAGTGTCATCATGAGATTGTTGACCGCTAGAATAAATCTCAGATGAATGCAAGTTTTATGTGAAGTTCGGCTGAGGCGGGATATTTCACAGATGGTGAAAGTAGTAAACCCCACCCCCCTCTCCCGCCCCTCTCCAAATAAAAAGGGAAGATAAAGAACATCCTCTCCAAAAGAAAGGGAAGATAAAGAGCACCAGAGAACCCAAATAAGGGGAGGGGGAACATATCAGCATGTACAGTTGTTTTCTGAAAATGACAGACATTGTCTGCTCCTTTTTCAATGTTTTCTGTTCTCAAGATCATTGCATGTGGAGTTCCTAGTTAAGCCAGTAGCTTCACTTTTCTGTCAAATAGGATGGCCTCTCCAGCCATGCAATTTTAGAGGAATCTCATTCTTATTCTCAATATCCATTTTAATGTTTTGTGTTCTCAATATATAGGTCTTTTCTTATTCTCCCAAGTTGTCAGAGAGTTGGAAAGGGCAGAAGCTTTTGTCCAGGGCTGAGTTTCATATTGGTGCTCATGTCACTAAGTTTTTGCGATTGCATCTGCTTCCAACGTCCCCTGATCGAACTAATACTCCTGGGTCTGATAAGACAAATCGTTTTGGTCTACTTTTCGGTACCCTAGATGGGAGCATTGGCTGTATTGCACCTCTTGATGAACTAACATTTCGGAGGCTCCAGTCACTGCAGAAAAAGCTTGTAGATGCTGTTTCTCATGTTGCTGGTTTGAACCCAAGATCTTTTCGGCAATTCCGCTCTAATGGAAGGGCTCATAGGCCTGGTCCTGATAGTATAGTAGACTGTGAGCTGCTTTGCCAGTAAGTATTCTCGGTTCTTTGGGCCTTCATACTTGTTGGGAGCAACATTTTGTGAAAGGTCTTATCCTTAGGTACATCAGACAATTAGATGAGAGGATGTTTGTGTATGTGAATTGATCCAGTAAAAATGAATCGAGCATAACCCGGTGGTAAAAGAAGGCTCTGACTGGAATGTGTCTTTGAGAAGATTTTTCAGAAATACAATCCAAAGAATGATAAACGTCGTCTCTCCTTATCTTAGAATATGAAGTGTCCTTTCTTTGGTACATTAGCAACTGCTAACAACGGTATAGGAATAAAATTGCATTATGTGTATGGGAGTTGGTGCTTATTGAAAAGAATAAAGGCCTTTGTGTGAATGATTGGGATATTTTCTGCCTTTATGGGCCCTGTTGTGGATAAATTTCTACGTAGATGTGCTGGGTGTAGTATAGCTACCACTGTTATGTTGTCAGATAGAAGTCCCAAATTCCAATGATGGTTTTTTGGTAATTATATTATTTTGGTTACATGAAGTTACTGGCTGTAGATAGATGTTGTGTTGTACATGTTCTTCATGGTTTTATCTCACAGTAGTTAGTCGTATTAGATGTTGTCGTTGTTTCTGAGATTATGTTACCGGAGAAATTGAATTGGGAGTGAGGACTGCATGAATGATGATTGGAACTGGAAATATACAGTGATATCCATGTCTATGCTCGTATATTCATGTGGATGCCCTTGGTGTCTTTGCAAGACATGTCTTCTCTTTCTGAGAAAGTTAAATCTGACATATGATACCGTGCCTTCTGGTTGGAACTGCAGTTATGAAATGCTTCCCTTGGAAGAGCAGCTTGAAATTGCTCACCAGATTGGAACCACTCGTATGCAGATCATATCTAACTTAAATGAACTCACTCTGGGGACCAGCTTCTTATGAGCAGGCCTGTTGAATATTTTGCCTACAGTGAGCAAGGAATAGCAGAAGTTGCAGAGCCATCTGTGTCATGCTATTCTGCTGTCATGGGCTGCAAAAGGACCTTCGACTTGGAAGTTTTGTGCATATTGGCCATTGCTTGTATCTGTAGTGTTAGCGTCATCCTTCATCCGTGTTGTACAGTTATTTATAATGTAGTTGCATCTTTGCTGTAGTTGGACAGCTTCATCTTATTTACAAGGTAGTTACTTCTTTGGAGTGTGTTTTCACTTTGCTGAGAAAAATTTCTGGAACGTCTGCCTAACTTTTGATGTTGTGGTGGGACTTTGTGGGAGTTTGGCTTAGCAACTCCAACTGAATGATTCTGTGATGTCCAATCTTGTGTGATGGGTGCAAAGAGTGATATAAATTGATAACTTAGTTTGCAAAGATGAATATAGATGAGTTTACAAAAGTTAAAATAAATGGGTAATTGGATTATTCAATTTATTTTTTAATTTATTTATTTATATTTATTTAATTAAATAGGTATAAATGAGTTGATTCATTTTAGTTAAGGGTTATTATCATTTTATCTCCTTAATGTTTGATGCCACTATCAATTTTTCACTTAACGTTATCTTTTAGTCACTTTATCTCCAAGATTAGTGGTCAAATTTAACGGAGTTTGTTAATTAAAGTAAAAAGACATGTTTAATCCTTAAAATTATTTTCATTTACTTCCATAAATTATAGTGTCATTATCAATTT
Source organism: Coffea humblotiana (assembly GCA_023065735.1). Classification (NCBI taxonomy): domain Eukaryota; kingdom Viridiplantae; phylum Streptophyta; class Magnoliopsida; order Gentianales; family Rubiaceae; genus Coffea; species Coffea humblotiana. The sequence goes on along the minus strand of CM041209.1, from coordinate 2,802,132 downwards.
ATCTCTAGAGTTATTTTTTAACCAATTTATTCTACCATTAAATCAACTTAATTAGTTAAAAGATTTTAGAAGAAAATACTCTCCTCTTTGCATAACAAAAATAATAAAAAATTTTAGAGTGGCTCTTCACCTTTTTAATATTAAGAAAAAGGTCAAAATATTAATCACCTTTATTCTTGGCAATCTTATTAATATTAAAAAAGAATAGAAAGATGGAAAGGAGGAGGGGGAGAGGGGGAGAGCTCAATTCTTTTTTTAAAAATTACAAATAAGAAAGAATTAAATACTTTTATTATTTTAAAATTATTTTACTTTTCTGTTTACTACCAAATTCCAATCATAATCCCGACAACCTTAATGTAATACGATAATGTTAGATTTTTCTTTATTTTCTTTCTTTGAAAATCTAATTTCTTTCTTCTTCTTTTCTATCCCTTTTTCTTTTCCTAGTATTTATAAGTGTGAAAAAAAGATATTTGAGAAAATTCTTTTATTTTTATGTTTTTTAATCTCTTAAAGTGAGAAGAAGAAGAATAACCATTCCAACTTTTTTATTTTAATTATATATAAAAAGGGTAAATATATTTAAAATTTTTGACCATACTAGTTAGATTAACGATGAGGTAAAATGCCTAGAAAGTAATATTAGGAACTAAAGTGATTGTATCACTATAATCTAAACGAATAAATTGATAATAACAATGTAATAATGCTATAAAATAAAAGGGTATTTTTGTCCAAAATTTCTTAACATGTTGAGTTGAATTACTTATGGGGGTAAAGTGATTAAAAGATAACGTTAGAAGGTAAACTGATAGTAGTGATATAGTTTAAGGAGGCAAAGTGATAATAACCAATCCAAATTCGTTCAAATCATCTATTTTAAAACCTCTACTTGTGCCCAAGCTTATTGTTCTATATTCTGTGCTCCTTCCGGTGTTTGACCAATTGGGGTATATGGTTCGCGATTGGTTGGGACAAAGTAGTCGTACATTGAGTGGGCGATCACCCGTAAAGATTTAAAAAAATAATAAAAAAGAAAGTGCAATTTTACCTTCTTTGTGCACGGCTAGTTTTACTAAGTGTAAAAAACAAAAAATCTCCCGTGGTAAATCTAATATACAGAAAAGTCTCCTGTGATTCCAAAATGTATAACATGACATCTTATACTTTGAACTAAATTATAAATGTGACAAAATTCGTTAAATTTAACAAAAATGACATATTGGAACCTAAAAAAAATTTTATAACTAATTTTTAACAAATATACATGTTCTACTCCTTAACCCTTAATTCTCTCTATCTTGAGAATAAAACAAATGATTTTTTTGAACTGTCTTTTACTTAATTATATTAGGGCATTTTGGTCATTTCATATATTTCCGTTAAATTTAACAGATTCCATCACCTTTACAATTTAGTTCAAAGCATGAGGTGTCATGTTCTACCCCTTACCCCTTAATCCTTAATTTTTAACAAATATACATGTTCTACCCTTTAACCCTTAATTCTCTCTATCTAGAGAATAAAACAAATGATTTTTTTGAACAATCTTTTACTTAATTATATCAGGGCATTTTGGTCATTTCATCTATTTCCGTTAAGTTTAACAGATTCCATCACCTTTACAATTTAATTCAAAACATAAGGTGTCATGTTGTACGTTTTGAAATTATTGGGGACTTTTCTATACATTAGGTTTATCACGGAGGGTTTTTTTATTTTTTACCCTTTTACTAATCATCTATTGTAACACGTCCAATCTCGGGCGCTAGTTTCGTGCCATATGGAAAATAATTAGCTCGAACCGAACGCGATCATAGATGTTCATGGTTACAAAATTTGCATAGATGTACAGGGATTCCATGAATAGTTTTCTTCTTTAATTTTTTTTTACCCTTGGGGAAAAGAAACAGCTCCTGTTCTTGCTACAAGTCTACAGGGATAGTGTGCTTCGTTGAACATTTTGATTCCACTTTTTAAATTGGAGTGTGGGGTATGGGGATACGAGTCGCATCAATATATATATATATATATATATTTATTTATTTATGTATATATATAGGGGGGTGGCGTGTGCACGTGCGTGTTTCTGCATCATTCCGTCCTTAATGTACGTAGATCCATGATTACACACGTGCAAGCTGTTAATCAATGGGCTGCTGTTTTTTTTTTTTTTTTTCACTTCCTTGTTTCCCTTGACTAAGCAAGTATGAAAGGGCGAATTAATTAGTTAGTCATAAGTATATAGTAAGTATTTTGGTTAGTGGATCTGATCATCATCATTTTTGTAACTTCTTAATGTCAGAGAGATGCTTCCAAAAGTTGTTCTGATTGGGGGTTGGGACCATCAAAATAGCAATTGACCATCCTCCCTGGTTGGAATTGGGCCTTGAGCCTTTAGTAACTGTCCAGTTAAAGTGGAGCATTAATCCTCCGCTGGACCACTTTCGTGAACAAGAGGCCCATAATTAAAATCTTACATGCTTCTCACGCGCGTTGTCCATTCCCCTTTCTCCCTCGAAATTACTCGTGCGCTGTTTTGAAATTTCAATTGCGAGTAGTAATTTGCAATATATATTTTGGTTTTGGGCCCCCTTTCCATGCTGTTCATTGAAAACACGACTTTTCCCCAGTGCAAAAGCATTAAAAGGAAAGTGGGATTCCAGCAATGTACACTATATATATATATATATAATTGTCTATAGTCTCAACGTCCCCCATCGATAGAGGGAAATGGAGTGGTGAAGCGAAATGAGTGCGATTTTGACATGAAAACAGAGCCTTACATTCCTTTCGAAGTCGTGATCCGGATACCTAATTTTCCAGTCCAAATTGGATGAATTTCCATGATCAATCGTATTTATGTGCACTGTGAATGACAGGGCCATGGCAGTTAATTTCTTGTTCTCACTCAGTTGGCCATTCCAATTTGGCTTGGTGTACGGTCTTAATCATACCAAATTCGACTCATAATCGGATTTTATTCTGTGTCCCTATCGTTTGGTTTATTATTTTTCCCTCTCCAATTTGGTAACATCTGAGGGAGTGATTTCACTTTGCATCCTTCAACTATGCTCGAATTCTCACTTTAATCCCTAAACTTCAAAGTGAAATATTTTAATTTCTAAAATAATGAAGAGTTAATCTTATATTTACTGATAGCGTATATGTTATTACGATTGTGTACTTAATAACTATGCAAAATTTAAATTATAATTTAAAAGTCAGATTAATTATCGAGTATCTAAAGGTGACAGCGTATATAAAATTAATCGTCCTACTTTGGTCTTTTATAAGATAGTCTTTTATACCTTAGTTCATCCAAAATTTTTACATAAGTGACACATATTTTATATTTTAAGAACTAAAATAAGATGCATTTTATTTAAGTGGAGCAGATTCTGTATTTTAGGAAGTGGAACGTCTCATTCTAAGATTTAGATATCAAGATGAGAATCTAGGCATAGTAAAAAGCTGCAAAGTGGAATTAAGCCTGTCTGAGGTCTTCGTCATTGATTGGTAATTCCAAACTGGAGATGATGGCATTAGTCAAATGTTAGTGGTCCTTTCACTGTGGAATCATTTCTCTTGCCAAATGTTTAAACAGAGATATCACATTAACTTTCATTTCATCCATAATTTTCTTACCAAATCGGTAGTGGTGATGTCACATCACTTATTTCTCCATTCTCGCACAAACTTACTAAGCGATTAACGTTCCCCTTTTGATTCCTCCCCTTCCCTCAATATAAGAGTAGGTTAGCAGTTGCAGTGTTAAAAAAAAAAAAGACACTAAGCTATTAACGTCATTTACATTAGGTTAAAAGTTTCACCAAATTATACTAACCATTCCCAGGGTTTGTTATACTTTGTTAGACCTCCCTTAAAAGTTAAAATCTTTGAAATGAAGACGACCTTCTCTTTCAGCTTCATTACATGTCACATATCTTATTTGTTAATTTCATGAGTAAAAGGTTATATCTCACATTGGTCCGAAAAATGGAAAAAGAGCAGTTAATATATAAATAAGGGTCCAAGACCTAATAGTTTAAACTTTTGGATCAGAGTTGGATTCCTGACTGGTTGGTATTGGACCAGGTGTGCCATGGGTTTGGCAGAGGGTCCGATTGGTATTAGATGAAGGAGCCAAAAGTTGGCAGGGGTCCAAAATGCAGTTTGAATGTTGAAGAAAAGTGGTTCCATATTTGAGAGAAAATGTGACCTTAGATGATAATGTGAACTTACGTTGCATATTAAAGTGGGCTAAAAAAAGAGCGTAAATTTGGATTTAATGTGAGGGGTTACTCATGAAGAGGGAGATTTGTTAGATTCATGAGTAAAGGATTATGTCCTATATCGGTCCGAAAGATGGAGAAAGAGCGGTTAATATGTAAGTAAGGGTCCAAGATCTAATGGCTTAAACTTTTGGATCAGAGTTGGGTTTCTGACTTACATATTGGGCGGGCTTTTTGATGGGTTTTCTTCAAGTGTTTCCCCCTATCACTGTTTAATAAATTTAGTTAGTGTGACCTTGTTGCATTGCAATGGATTGTGTTCCAAAATATTTTAGGCATGATTCTTAAACTTTTTTTTTCCCCAATGAAACAGAACTCAGATAATTTTCGCTGCTTTTGTTTGACTGGATTGAATGCTACGATTAGCTTTATAGACACATCATTACATGCTCCAGCTCCACGGACAATGCAGTCACGCCTATAGGTAAAATATGAATGATGGTAGAATGTGCACACATGTAAACTAAATGATACGCTGTAAAAAAAAGTAGGAGAATGAGAATGGTCTAAGAGTTGAACTGGTGATTTCAAGATCATCTTTTCAATGTCTCCTTACAAAGAAAGAAAGAAAGAAAGAAAGAAAATTGGGTGATGCGTTACTTTGACCTCTCATTTGTATATAACTTAGATTCGAGTAAATGATCAGAAGAAAAGTAGCTGATACTTAATGGCGACTTAAAGACAGGAAACAAATGATTAAATGGGCAAAGGAGTGTTTAATTCGATTTATGGTTACATGGATCCGAAAACGGAAGATTGTGTTAGCGTGCAATCTTAGCATCCAAGAAACCTTGAGAGAAGCTCACCAAATGATATGCTTATGGTTGATGACAATATTCATTTGTCTTCCAATGCATAAATTTGATTATGAATATATAACTATATATGGGACCTCTCTCTTAACGCTTTATCCTTCTGTCTAATCTGCATCCGACGTGCATTGATATGTTTTCAGCGAACCACTGTGAACAATATCAAGCGTTTAGATGAACGAGAAATTTCGCAGTTTTGACCAAATCAGTGGATTAAATTAAATAGATCAACGACCATAATCAACCAATGGCCATTTGACAATTCAATTTCGAGCTGAGGTTCAAAAGATCAACTTAATAAGAAACAACTAATACAAAGAAAAGATAACACGGCGAAGGAGGCTTCATTTTCCATTCATTTTCCTACCATTGTCACTGCAAATCCCATTGGATTAACAAGCACACGAGCCTCTGTATAATTCGGATTTCGGGGTTTCTATTGATTAACTGATTAAGCCTACGTCCACCTGCCTTCGTGATTCTACTTAGCACTGCTATTTTTCTTCCTTTCTGAACATATGCACTCTCTTTTATTAATTATTAGTAGGTAATTGTTACTGCTAATAAACATCCCTAAAAGCAGAAGGGCAAAGCATTTGAAGTGTGCTTTTCCAGTTTTGCACCTTTTTTTTTTCTCTTTTCTCATATTACCATCAGAGTGTGTGAATTGTGATAGATGGCATATTGCATCTCTCTGATGAGAAAGAAGAGAGAGAGAGGGGTCTCCCACTCGCTTGTATCAAGAAAGAAATCTGGGTGCCCTTACATTTGCCGACAATGGGAACGCGGATCTTGCTTGATGCCCTCGAAACGGCAGGCAAAAGGCCACTAGTAGAAATTATATATAAACTTTCTTGTTGATGATTAGGCCCTCCCTCCTTGGCCTCCTACTCCTGTCCTCCGTTCATATATTCCACTATCACCAGTGTCTTTACTCTAATTGGAAACATCAATTCTCATACTCTCCTAAAGTCTAAAATCCAACCCACACTGCAGGGAGGGGGAACATGAACAAATTATAATTAATATATATGCCCAGAAAAGAAAAAGAATGCTTTATTAATGATTCAAAAACAGTACCAGCTCCTACGAGGAGTTGTGTTTTTGAAAGAAGCAATAAGCCACTCATGATAGAGAATGTAACACCAATTAACTAGTACTAGAAAGTAGAAACACTTGATTAATTTTAAACGCAATCAACCATATATATGAAGAAGTAAATGCAGTTGCATATGATCAAGAAGTAGAAGATTTCACAATGGAAGAAGCCCACTTGGATAGAATACCCTGTGTACGTAGTGAATTATGAGGGTGCACATTGAATCATGAGGGTGTACATATAATATGCACTGTCCGCATAAACTTCTTCATGTTCTGGTCTAAAATCTACGTGAATATAATAGATTTCCGTTGTCTTTGAATCCACCATTTACATAACACCAGTTGTTGTTGTTATATTAGATCAGATCGCATGCAAAATGGCCAGCTTTAATTAATATGGTCAAACCACATACGCATGCTGCAAGCGAGAAGGCCGGGTCCTCCCGCATGAAACTGATCGTCCCAGTCCCCTCTTCCCCTCTTCCCCCTCGCCTGACTAGTTCTAGTTGGATGATTTTTATTTAAAGGGTCAAGAAGATCATTCATCACTTCCCACCACTATCAAAATGTCTGATTCCTATTACGTACTATTTGTGTAGCACTCTCCAGTCTCAGATTGCAAGTCAATAAAAAAAAAAAAGTCGGTGCAAGGAGGATTAGTATACCATGATGACCCAATGGGGCGTGCATGTTGTTTGCTTTACCTTTTATTGCTGACTAGAGCTCTATTCTATGAAGAAACAGTTTATCATTGCGGGCGCAAGTGCATAGGAAAATAATATACCTAGCTACTTAGGGTGAAATTTCATCCTTCGAAAAATTAAAAACGGAGAAGTGAACAGCAAAATGGTTACTTTTTTTTTTTTTCGATATGATAGATTATCTTACGTTAGGGAGAGACGGAAGACCTATCCTACACTAGGGGGGAGGGGAGGACCTGAAGAGGTCCAATGATAATTCGGAGGAGACTGAATCACCACCGGACCAAACGGATGCACTACGTACCCGTCTGAATTTTTAAATAGAGCCATTTTAATGTGACAAATTGGTGGGAGCCGGAAGGTAAGGTTTAAACCCTTGTCTTACACTCTACCAAACTTTAATGCATTGGTGGTGACCACCGGCCATTGGGCTGATGGTTAGCAAAATGGTACATGATAGACCATAGCACACTAATGATAAGCATTTGGGATAAGTTAATTTGACTGATTAAAAGAATCATGAAAAGACAATTTGACGAGTATTTTCATATGCTCTCTTTAATTTGTCAAACATTTTTTTATGCTAATTTTTCTTTTCTTATTCTGTTTGTAACTTAAATGCCTCATCTAATTATTCCATTCGATGCATTCTTTGCGGCTCCAAAATTGTTTGACCAAAGGATCGAAAGGTAAAAAATTAAGGCTAGAGCTCCGCGGATTTAATTCAAATATTCAATTCGACGGTTTTAGAGGAAAGGCATTTTCGTGCATCCTAAAGGAACCATGCATAGCACTGTTGCTATCATTTTCATATGTCAACTTAATTGGCAAATAGCATCATTAATTTATCGAGTAGATGAGTTAGAGGACAACAAATCAATTAATTAAGATAGTTACTTCCCTTATGGAGTACTAATCACAGTTGTTTCTGGATCTCACCTGCACAGTGAACAAGTGGCATCCAAAATCAGAGTCGACAAGTCATGCAATTGGCCAGATGATGCGTCACGCTCTCTTTTGCATGTGGGCATGAATGATTTCCATTTACTACTATAATGGCACTAGCATTTTACAAAATCACTTCCCCTCTGGTGCTGGCAGTAGGAGAATTTAATTTGTTAATTAGGATTAATGTTTTAAGTATAAAGTATAATACTGCTTCTACGGCTGCTAACTTGTAAATTTGATATTGTGGAAATATTTGTGATGCTCCCTCGTCAATATCAAACAGACCTCAAACTGCATCTTGGAAACTCTTTCTTTCCAAAATTTATCCTTATCTCTGCTGCATCTCCATTCTTCAATTATTTCTTCCTTCTCTCCTCATCTCGTCACCTAGCACCTCTTTCATCTTTCCCAGCTGATCATTTATTGCTATCAAACCTACAGCCCATATTCGGTTATTAAGATTAATCACATCCCTTTCATCCAAAGGAATTAATGATGGCTCTTGAAACATGGTTGGTCAAGGTAAAGAAGACGATCTCGAGCAGCTTCGACACAGTTCGTAGCGCCACAGTACCAAAAGCTGCAGCAAAACCTGCACTAGTGATCAAGAAATCAAGCGTTGGAGTTTTAGCATTTGAGATCGCTGGCTTTATGGCGAAGCTTCTCCATCTATGGCAATCTCTATCAGACAAGAGCATCACTCGTCTTCGCAACGAATCAATATCTCTAGAAGGAGTTCGCAAGATCGTCTCCAATGACGAAGATTTTCTACTAGGCCTAGCATGTGCAGAGATGGTGGAAAATCTCAGGCTAGTTGCAAAGTCGGTTTCAAGATTGAGTAAGAAATGTGAGGACTCAAATCTCCGGTCCTTCGATCGATGCCTCGAGGAGTTCTCCAACACGGGGCGGGATCCTCATCACTGGGTTTTAAGCTGGAAGGAAATGGAAGCCAAGATCAAGAAAATGGATCACTTCGTTACCATCACGGCCACGCTTCATCGGGAGATGGACGAGCTTTTGGTGGTTGAGAACAGTTTGAGGAAATCCCAGTTACTGCAATCCAACAAGGAGCGCGACCTGGGCTCGCTTACATTCAAAGAACAAAAGATCACTGAGCTGCAACAGAAGCTTCTCTGGCAAAGGCAAGAAGTCAAGTACCTGAAAGAAAGATCTTTATGGGGACGGAGTTTCGACACCGCCACATTATTGCTAGCAAAGTCAATATTCACCATCCTCGCTAGAATAAAGCTTGTTTTTGGCATTGCTAATACCAGTCACGGACATCCAATTTCTCTACCTCGGAGTCTCTCAGCTTCTGCTACCGTCTACCCTTCTGAGCATCCCAACACGTGCAATTTTGTATCCGGGCCATTGATGAAAAACCCGAAATTGGAAGATGATCACCACCAAAAAGGTGCCACCACTAATCCGGACATTGATCACGGCTTCTTTGAGGTAAACTCCAAGCCAATGAAACCGCCTTCCAGTACACTAGGCGCGGCTGCTCTTTCCTTACACTACGCGAATTTGATCATTGTCATAGAGAAGATGATTAGGTCACCCCAGTTGGTGGGTATTGATGCCAGAGATGATTTATATTCCATGTTGCCGATCAGTATTCGTTCGTCGTTGAGGGCAAGACTGAAAGGGGTAGGATTTTCGGCTAGCGATCCATTTCTTGCTGGAGAATGGAGGGACGCTTTGCATAAGATATTGGGTTGGCTGTCACCATTAGCACATAACATGATCAAGTGGCAAAGTGAAAGGAGCTTTGAACAGCAAAATTTGTCGCCCCAAGACAAATGTTCTTCTGCTGCAAACGTTGTATTTCGCGAATCAAGAGAAGACCGAGGCTGCCATAACGGAGCTGCTAGTTGGGTTGAATTACATTTGGAGGTTTTGAAAGGGAAATGGAACGCTAAGGCCTTGTTTGAGTGCACCAACTTCAACGGTTTCTTGAACTCGCAGAAATAAAATTTCTCCTGATTAGGTTGATTATTACTCGTATATTTCCATCTTTTCCTTTTTTTTTCTGTATTTTTTGGTCTGATTTAGAAGCGTTCGATAGTATATCGAGTTTTTTTTCTTTTTTCGGTTTGCATTTTTCTACTATAATATTTTAACTCTTTTCTCCTGGAGATCCAGACGGTTTGTTTTGCTTCAAACCCTGATCTTTGTGTATGTATGTAAAAAAAATCTTGATGTTAAAAAGGATGAGATCGATGGAGTCAAATTGCAAAATATTTTTTGGGGAATTACTGGGCCAGTGATTATATTTAAAATCTGCAGTCATGTGAATATATTCTCCTGGGCATTGATATAATTATTTATGACACATGAAATCGTTGGATCCAAGATTGATTGGGGTCCTAACGATAACTTCGTTGGAGACGAAACTCTCCACAAGAGATAAACATTACATTACAAAGAGCAGTTGAACAGTGATGGGCTGTGGGCCATGCATTTTCATTTTTCTTTGCTGATAAATATGATGGTCATAAAAAAATTTAATGGCATTTATCGGTAGCTTGTTTTGGGGGGGGAGGCTGCAAATAAAGTAGGTTGCTTTGACAATGAAACGCAGTTTAATTGATAAAACGCTCCATCTATAATGATCAATAAAATACGAATTCGAATGATTAATTAAGGGAATAAATGAAGAATCACAGTTAATCATCTTTGTTATATAAAAAAAGAATAACAGCACGGTTGCTACAAGTATTGAAAACTTGCAAGAATTTGCTTATTTTCCGATGGTCATAAGGTTAGTGTTTTAAGTTGGGCAATGAGAGTGAATGGTGTAGCTAGCTAGCCATGTCTCCCAGCACTTGGCTGGCTAGTTCTATAATTCATAATCTATATCCACCTGCATATACAGATGCAATCGATGGGGCCTCAACAATCTATTACAAGATCAAGATGGAGTGAGTGTTGTTTGAGAGAGAGAGAGCACGAACCAAACAAAATCATTCTTGACTTTTAAATCCATACGAGTGCGTAAATAGTAATTCAATCTCCGCGGGTTCTTGAACAAACTCAATTGGACTTTAAAAGTAAGAATAGGGTGGATAGTAATAATTGACAAAAAAAAAAAAAAAAAAAACGATTTCTAGTGATGGCGGTGCGTGTGCTTGCAAGGTCTTAATGGAAAGAAAGAGGAGATGCTACTGGTACTTTCCCTTTTTTCTTTTTTTTGTGTGTCTTAATTTTCTCTCATAGCAGTAAAATGGTTTCACTTTATGAGCTGGTCAAGTCTCTCTCTCATTCCGCCACTAGATTCACAGTGTGATTAGGCCAAAGTGCGATGGAGCCATCATCATTCTCGACCACAGACTCACTTTCCTTTCCCAATTTTCTTCCACTTTGCCGGCCCTTCTTTCCATTTCCATTCCCATTTCCATTTCCATTTCTGCCTTTAGCACACACTCAATCACTTCAATGCACTCCTCTCCTGTGTACTAATTGATTCGTGTCGTGGCTTTACTAGTATTTATTTGATTGTCCACGTGAAACTAATCTAACGCATCCCCTCTTTGAAATGACGGAACTGATATAGTACTAGATTAATCATGCTGCTGAACAAAAAAGGAAAAAAAAAAAAAAAAAACCAAAGCTTTTGCAAGAATGGAATAACACCCTTTCGCCTTCACAGGGACATAGAGCTAAGAATCCTAGGACCATTACGTTAGGTTTGAAATTTTGATGAATATTGGCTGGCATTTTTGTCCGTAAATATTACTCCACCTTTTTAACAGTTCGCTTGCTTCACATTGGTAAAGTATATCTTGTTTAAGTGCTGGGTCATCATCCATTCGAAAGAAGAATAATGTCAATTCTATGCGTTTAAAAAGTGAATAAGGAATAAGACCTCTTCATATTTCGACAATGCCAACTATAAATCAATCAATAAATATAGGACCTCCCAGTCTCACGAACGATACACGGTCCGGTCCCATAATTGGATTTTGGGCTGGGGTGGAGAATCGGGCCATTTGCTGGATCATGGATGCGGCCCATATATTAATTGCGGCCCAGAGGAAGCCATATATGTAGTAATTGGACACATTATTGGGTCTGAACTCTTTTAGTGTCGGTAAGGACTCTGTGAATTGGTATTGCCCAGCAGACTAGGGCAGCTCTCAGCTTGAACAGCATCAACAATTTGATGTTCACTACGTATCATATCTGCGAGATACTACTAATTATTGATGAATCGGCCATATGAATATGGTTGGTCTATAGACTACAGATGACTAAATATTGGACGGAAAACTGAAGTATAAACATGTCTTATGGCTTTTGAATTTCAAGCAAAATCTTGAAGATAACAAATCCTACATCTGTGATGCTGATGGTTCAAATTTTCTGTATCTTTCCAAAAAAAGAGGAAAATGAGAAATTCAAAGACAAATAATAATGGGATTCTATACAACATTGCAATTTGCAAACAACCTAGTGTGATATTGCACATTCGGTAGCATAAATACAGACCTAGTGTGATAACTCATATATTTTTTAAATGAAAACACAGCCATTGATTCGATCATAGTCTATTGACCAACTTTTCAGCTTTGCACAAAGGATTTTCCTTAGCTAAAGCAATGCGAGCTTTGGGACTTATAGTCGAAGTTGCATGCATGCTCTTCCGGGTACCGATGGGCGCTGCAAAACATTCCTCGGCACCTGCAACCGAACCCCAATAGTCCAACTCTTTTGTTACAGCTATGGCATCGGTTATTCTTTGTTGGAACGTGGGTTAGCAGTTTTGTTGTTGGCTTCAGCAAAAACATGGGAATGGATTCGTGGAAGGAATGTCTACTTTTGAGGAGGCTTTCATCTTCTTAGTCTTAACCTCCAACTTAACTTGTTCTAATTTTTTCCAAATAATCTGTGTAGCACCTCGAGCAGAGGTTGTCAGTAGCCGGATTCCCATAACTTCGGCACAGTGTAGCACATGGAAGCGGATCAGGCTGCTGCTGCTTGTAGCTGGTTCGTAGAAGGAACCACTCTCCATCTTCACTTTGTTGTCTCTAGAATCCATATTAACTGATCAATGATCCCCCTTCCCTCGTCGTCTCGTCTGTCTTCTTCGTATGACTGCAATTCTACGCTCCCCAGTTTGTAACCTACTTGCATGGAATCTGATGGGACATATATATATACACACGGACAGGGAAAGCAGTACTATACAAAGCAGAGCAGAAAAGAGTTTGCGACTCCGAAGCACAACTGGATTCGTAGCAACTGGACATATATCCGAAGCACAACTGGACATATATATATTGGAGTTCTGACCTACCTCTCCCCGTAGCAAAGTAGATGGGCTTGCCTGTTGAGCATTACTAAGCCCAAACTCAGCTCCACTTAAAAAAAATTCACGTGCCAGCCTAAATCTGGGGCAAAACTGCTACCACAATCGTACGGCCCAAGGAGACTTTTTGCCCCAACTCAAATTTTTGTGGACAGGTTTTGCCCGTATAAGTGTCCATAAATCAAAGTCTGAACCAGTACGAGCAAACCTACCGAACTCAAAGTTTTGGAGGGACAGCACTAGTACTTGCAAGTTGCAAGTCAGCCAATTTCCCACAATGGGAATAGGGTCCCTTAATTGGTCAGTCATCGGTCAAACAAAAGCCAATGAAACTACTACATAAGTTTGTTACGAAATCACACAAGCCTGTTAAGATTAAGATTTTGCGCCAGACACAAAGTCACAAATTAGTTATTGGCATCACCCATAAACATAATATTTTAACAAATGGGTCTCGTTATGAATATTATTTTAACAAAGTATTTAAATGTGTTTCTGAAATTTTTTTTTTCCTTTCAACTCTGCCCCCCGCACAATAGTTTTCTTTTCTTATAGCATCTAATATTTTAAAGATGAATTTATTGCATATACTAATTCATTACATGATGTACAAATTTCGAGTCCTGCTTATTCTTCTGAGCGGAAAGAAAGACTATTTTTAGGGGTGTTTTAAAATATTTTACTGTAGTAATTTTTGGGATATTTTTTGAAATAATTTACTGTAACAATGTATATGAAAAATTTTTACTATACATTTTTTTGAATAATTTAATATATTATATGGATAAGATATTTTTTGAATTATTTTTATTTATATATTACTATAACATTGTAATTGAAAAATTTGTTTTTAAAAATAAGACAGGCCAAACGGAGCCATTACAGCCATTGGAGCAGGGGGTTCGCAAGTCTATGACAATCATACTTATTTATTTTGAGACTTTTTAACTTTCTTTGAACTCCAACAGCATCTCTTTACGAAATACACCACAAAATCTAAAGCCAATAAAAGATTGCAATGACAGCGGTTAGGGATTCTTCATGCTCCTCCTCCTCTTTTCTCTCCCTTCCTTAAACTAACAGCCAAACACAAAGTTGCCATTATAAATTGTAGTAGTAAACATTTTGTCAACCTTATTGTGAAGGCTGTAAACGTCATGTCCCTAATAGAATTAGTAGGAAGACTAGACATTATTATTCAATCAGAATCTTGACTTCCAATTTTGAATATGGAATGGATATGTTGCTGCACATTTTCCGGTCAAAATTCGTGAAGGGATTAGTTGCAAAAAACACTGCGACGTGCTAAATTATCTAACGAAGAAGGCCATTTTCAAATTTCATATGCTTTGGCGAGAAGACTTGGTCAAATCGGTGGGCAGTTTATTCTCCCATAGATTCTGGAAGCTGCCAAAAGACGGGGCCACGACAAGCAAATTCCGCTTTTTACACACAATTTTTGTTTAATCAGACAACAGGTAACTGGTAAGCCTAATTTTTTGTACCGCAAAATGGTGCGGTTGGCAGTGGAGCTAGTTGCAGACCGATCTAAGTTCTAACCCACTAACCTTCCAGCATATGAACGAACACAGTACATATATAACACTGCGCGGGTTAACACTCGCTTAAAAAACCATGGATATGGAAGATAGACGAGAAACTGCCATGGAAAAAAATGAACCCTCTGATGCTACACCCAGGAAGAGAATAAAGCAAGCAATTTCTGTTCCATTTATTTGGGAAGAAATTCCAGGCACACCCAAAGAAGGATTGGAAACCTACTGCCCTGTTAAGAAGCCCGTCGCACCACCAGTCAAGTTCATTGCTTCAGTACCCTTTCAATGGGAAGAAAAGCCCGGAAAACCGCTTCCCTGCTTCTCGCAGCAACCATCAGGTTCACCCACTTGCGCTACCACTACCAAACATTAGCAGCTTCCCTCTATCTCCCAGACATTTTCTGGGCAGTGAAAATTGTTGGACTGGGCATGAATGACCAAGACTGGGTTATCAGATCGAAAATCTCGAGTCGTATCCAGCATCATGTGAATCTGAAACAGATGATTCTTTCTGTTCAGCGCCTTCTCTCTTGGCCAACGCCTTGTACCGACGGTTGCTATTTCAAATGCTGTTCCTGTTCAACAACCTCCTTTGCAGGTCTTAGCAGTGGCAGCTTCAGAGAACCTGCTTCACCAGCTTCTGAAACAGGAAGCAGTACCAGCAGCTATGAAACTGGAAATACAAACCTAGTAGGCGCCTCTTTTCTGGAATGGCTCTTCCCCTTATTACCCCTCAATCTAATATCCTGGAAAAGGTTGGCAGCGAAATTTCTCCGACCCAAACAACGAGGCAAAAAGAGGATATTGACTGTGAAAGGAACTACAGTGCTGCATTGAGAAAACCACACACACTGGGAGAGCTAATAATGATGAGCAGAAGAAGAAGTTACCAGAGGAAAGCCTTTCAAATGCAGACACAGCAATCTCTCAAAGGTAACTTTCCCACCATTTCTACAAACATGCATTTCATATAGGTAGCCTCAGATCGTTTTCCCAGTGCAGTAACACAAATAACTTGCGGCCAACCTAACACAATCTTCCCCAAATAAGGAAAGATTGATTACATAACTTCCATGCATGTCTTTCATCCGCTTATAATGGTAACAGCGTGAAAACTGCAACTATGATCGTTGTGTATAAGAAATCTAGTTGCATGACCATAAATTGATGGCAGGACTTCATGAAGAAGAATGCAGTTGGATGCTGGATCCTTGGATCAAGCAACTTTGTTGGCAGATTTCACAGGAGATGCACAAGGCAGCTACAACTAAAACTGTTGTAAAAGACGAGTCCAATAGACCTCTGAACAGTTGCATTAATCAGCAACTCAAATCCATCTATTAGATAAGCATATTAAACTCCAAAATTAGCTGTATGATTTCAAGTTAAAAAGGTGCTATCACTCTGTGTCGATCACCGGTAGCGGCCACCTCAAGTCCTGAATTGGTGTGTGATCATTATTGTGTGGTTATTCCAACAATCCGTTCATTTAATACCACTCTCAGAAGTTTCTTAAGCTGGAGATTTACAAGTGTCAACAATACTACGTATCCTATCTACAACAACACCGACATCCGTATCATCTAGTGTAGTTAAACAGCATCTAAACCATCCAGGTTCAATACAATGGCAAGCCGACCAGGGGTTACATTTGATCTTGGCTATATCTAAAAGCTTCTCCCACAGTTCAAGCTCCCCTTTCTCGTTGTATGGGCTGATTAATCTGCTCATATTTACCCAACAATAAAACCAGCGCTGCTTTTTGTGCTTTCAATTCCTAATTGTTCAAGACCAAGCACAAACAAGTCATGCAATCTGCGAATTCTCTGTTTATTAGTCTGGAGGTATTCCTGCACAAACCCAGAATCTGATAGTAAAGAAACTAAAATCCTCTGGGTTGGAGCAGAAATTGAGGAAAATCTAGCTAGCTTTTTGAAGAAGCCAAAACATATTCGTTTAACGAATATATTAACGCCAACTCTGAAGCCTGGAAGAGAAAGGTCTTTTGAAACCCCATATACTATATGAAACCCGATCCTTGTCAAAATCTTCTGAGTCAAGAATCTCTGCCATGCTTACAAACTCCTCATCACCATACACTGACCCAGCATATATTTCATCTGATATAATGTGAATGTTCCTCTCTCTGGCAAATCTAAGAGATTATATAGGATTTCCCTTTGACAGCAGGTTTCCCACCGGGTTTGAAGGATTGTAATGAGTATCCCACGAACTTTTTTTGACCTCGTTTTTTGGCCTGATTAAATGCCTGATTCAAGAGCAGCAATTGCTCGGCACAAAATTTTCTGAGCTACGACAGTGAACAGGTATGAGCTCCACACCTGTGCGGAACTTTATATCCCTATCAAAACTGCAAACTGGGAATCTAATTAGAATCATGCCAAAGAGGAAAAAGACAATAGGATAAAACACAAGCCCTCAGAAATGCAAAGTTGATCTTTTAACTGGAATGAAAATGTTTTGAAAAAAATAACTGAAACATCAAAATGACTATCTTACAATCTGATCCATTACTGGATATATGTGCCTTAACTATGCTTTGAAGACGAATTTACAGTTAATGACTCAGTGATCACTTGTCTCACTACTAGCTCGGTAAACAGCCTTCTCAAAGTGGATAGATCCTATCCCTTGGCAAGGATAGTGTGAGTGTTTTATTCAGGATTCGAAGTCAGAATTCCCCAATTCGCCTGCCCTTTTGTCAGACCCCACTAATAGCATGATGAACATTGACACTTAATTCCTAAAACCGTAAGAAGAAAAAAAAAAAAAGTTGTTGCCGCATTACCCAGGTATAGGGTGTTGGAACAAGGAATGCATTCCCTTGGTCAGCCAGACAAAAGGAGAGTATCTCAACTGCAGGAGTTGCACCGCATGTTAATACCAGTTGTGATGGATTAAAAGAGGACAGTTCCTCCCATGACCTGAGTCATGAAACCTGCCATTACCTATAAACAAGATTCCAATTCACGCATAAGCAATTTTTCATCCAGGACCAACATACAACTCAAGAACCCAATTCCGTCATAGGATCTGAGCTTCAAACAAAAAATTGATTGTGTTTTCATTCGAATGCTACTTCAGAAGCTTTGAATAACCAAACCGAGACGCTTTATCCTTTGGCAATGATACTAATAAAAGCCTAAACCATTAAATTTCTTCTACAAAAGTACAAACACTGTGGTAGCATGCATTTGGAGGATTTATTACCACTTTCAACTCCATCAATCCATCAGACGGCTGGTTATGGGGCAATTCCACTAATACATAAACCACCATCAACTCCTCCCAGCAACCCGCTTCATTCATATGCTTTGACAGCCATTCCTCAATCAAATCCAATGTCCAACTTCAACAGGACATACACGAGACAGTTAATACCATATCTCACCACCATCCTATCACTAGAAATTTGAAATACACACACACACACATGGAAGATGGGGAATGTGACGTAATATTCTCACCGATTTTCAGCTAATCCCAGCTGAATAATACCGCCCGGATTATGCACCGGGTCATATGGATCCCCTCGAACCCTTGCCAGTCCAATGTAGTAGGGCGAAGTATTGGGCTTGGCAAATGGAACTGGCCCTAGCTGACACGTGTACTCCTCCAATGGACGCCCCGTGTGGGATAAACTTAAGCGGGAAGACGAACGAGGCAAGTCGGCCAGGTTGGCGGATGACGTGGACGGTGAGGGAGGGCTGAAAGGAGGACGAGGGGGTGGAGAACGGCGTCGTTTGAGGTAAAACTGGAGCAAATAGTAGAGTGCACATGGGATTAAGGAGCCTAGTATTAGGCCCACCCCTGCCTTGTACTACCCCTTGCAGAGGCACCACCAGTCTCATAGCTCTCCCTGCCCTATGCAGTATTGGGCTGTGATGATGATGCTGATGATTTTCGCATTTCTGGGTGGTCTCGTCCTCGGGTTTCTCTGGGTCAGGATTGAGCTTACGGGTCTGGGTTCACGTCAGCCTCCGGGCAGGTATTGGGTCGACCGGTTTAATTGTACGTGGTGGTTGTTGAAGATGATTCTGAAGGAGTTTGGGGTTTTTTTTTTTTTTATCCTTCTAGTAGAAATTTGTAAATGGAAATTGGTGGTGCAAGTTATACCAACTGGGAAAAGCAGATGGTTTTAGGCTTCGAGGAATTTGAGGGTTGAGGTGTTGGGTTGCTTCGGTTGGTGAAGGGTTGAAGCAAAGATTGGATTCCGTTGGTGGAATTCTTTTGCCGTATGTCACCTGATGGTTTTTTATTCACAAACTGCCCTCTTTTGATGCCCGGTCCCAGTCTCCTTCTGTGCTCAAAAATATTTGGAAATTTTGCTCTTTGGATTGTAATTTTTTAAATTTTTATAACAAAATATTTAGTAACGATTTAATCTATATATAATAAAATATATTTAAAAAAATATAGTCATTTTTTATTAAAAAAAAATTCTTTTATCCTTTCTTTTACTTGTATTTGTACAAGCGTTCCTTCCTCCGCCAATTAAAAAAATTAATAATAAAAAGGTTGCACGTCTTAAATTTAAGAACATGATAAACTATATAGTCGTTGTCTTATTCAAACTTATATCATTCAGAGATGTTGACTTTAAGGACTTAAAACTTGATTACGTGCCACTTTATTAGCAGTTTCTGGGAGGAGGGATTGACTAGAGAGTACAAGTGAAAAGTTTCAATTTTTAATTTCAACCCATTTCATTTACATCGAAAAAAGGAAAAAAAAGTAAACTTTCTTATTAAAACAAAGGGATCAATTTGTTAGGAAAAAAATGTTATTACTCTCTTATTAGGAATAATATGTAAAAGATTTAGTAGAAAAATATATCAAATTATCATAACTATTGTACTAATGAAAAAGAAGTACAGTCGTTTTTTTTCTACATTATTGTAAAAGAAAAGCACGTCACTTTATTGAAAAAACTCTAGTAGTATTATGTCAAAAAAATACTAGTTCCACAATAAAATGTACAATTTTATATATTTTCAGGAAAATATGCCTCTTTATTAGGTAATAGTAACAAAACTACTTCAACATAGGTTTACATTTTTATGATGTGTCACATTATAAAAAAATAGATAGCTATTGTATTTGTAGAAAAAAAATGTATATTGAAAAGAGAAGATGTAATACTTATTGTCCTATTGGCAAAAAATGAATCACTTGTTTGTATTTTTCAAGATGTTATTTCGCTTCCATCACAAACACATTTTTTTCAACTATTTATTTATCTTACATGTATCATCGTCTCAAAAAAAAAAGTGTTACGGTGTTTTATTTTCCAAATAAATTTTTTAAATAATCTCCTATTCAAATATTTGAAGCGTTTTTACTAGTTTTCTTTTAGTTCATTTTTACCAATTCTTACGAAACAAACCTGAGATAAATGCTATGACCTTGGGGGTTGACCCTAAATTTAGCTTTGGCTATCAAGTAGTTTAAAGCGTGAAGAACTCAAGTTTTTATTTTGGGTGTCGACCACGTGCGTATGACAGACCTAAATGTATCACCCAAAAAATATTAAGGCTTAATTTGAGAGTTAGATTTGGAGAGAAAATAATGGAAAATAAGGGAGGAAAAACAAATTGTTTTCCCTTGTTTTGGGACTTTTAAGTGGAAAGAAAAGAATAGAAAAGAAATGGAAGGAAATGGAGATGATAGCAAAGAACTTTGCTCCTAAAAATGGGAAGAAATGGAAAGAAAGTTCCGTTAACCCTTTGTAAAACTCTTTTTTTCGAAACGTCAACTTTACTCATAAAATGTTAAGAGTAAATTTTATATACACTAACAGTGTGTGTACTATCACCGTTAAATCTACGATACATGTATAAAAATTGGAGTTTTAAATTCAAATTTTACATAGTTGCTATTCATTCAATGCTGACCGTATATACACTATCACTGTAGGAAAGATTAATACAAATGTTAAAACTATAAAATCTATAATACTTAATGTGTCCAAAATTATTTCTTTTCTTTCCTAACGTCTGCATCAACTAGACGAAGGATAGGGGGACAATTGAATAGAGAGAACGGAATCGAGAGTATCTCGTGATGTTTGTAATTGCAACATGAGCACTGCAAGAAAGTTGATCACAAAAGGACCAGAGTCGAGGAGGGATACTTGGACAGCATGTCTAGCTTTTCGTCATATTTAGCAAGAAAATGCCAAGGTTAGCTGTGCTTTCCTCCCATCTTGCATATCATGTCATAATTAATTTTGCATATAGTTTAAGAAAAGTAAAATGTGATCAAAACACATTAACTATCAAAGTAATTCTTTTCAATATTACTCCTCAATTAAACTTAAACGTTTTGTTATTCGAGTTTTGAATTTTTTCTAAGAAGACGCAACTATCAAGAAACAAAGAAAGTTTATAGCATGATTTATTGAGGAGAAAACATTCCATTAAATACTTTTCCTTAAAAATTGTATTAAGGGTACAGCAATAACGTTGAGATTTTATTTATTTTTATTTTTAATCATGACATATAATTTGGAACCAATCAAAACAGAAAACAGGACACATTAAATAGACAGAGGGGTAAACCTTAAACAGATTACTAATAGTAAGAAGCCGTTTGAACTCTTAACCTTCCGGCCTGTTGAATCAACTTTAAACAGCCTCGCTTGGAAGTTGGGAGCGGTTGAAATTCGATTACTCCTAGAAAGCAGTTCCGAGGTTGGAAGTTTCAAATGCAAATTGCAAACTGGATGGTCTGCTCGTGTTAGTCCCAGGCTATTAGTCCCCACATGTTTAAATTGAGAAGGGATCCCTATTTGATTTCACCTTGGAGTTTTCTCTTCAGTAAAAAGTAAAACTACAATTTTATTTGCAGGTAATAAGCAAGATCATGATTGATCTTATGGAAAATGAAACAAACCCTGTGAATATTTTGAAATTTGAGAAAAACCGTCCGATCAGGAAAGAAAGAGACTGACAGGGAAAGCAACTCAACCAGGGAAATGCTATAGCCTATGGGAACTCGACAAGAACCAACCGATTCCCGTTTGGCATTTGTCCTTCGGGTATGTTTTTCAGTTTCGTTAACCTTCTTGTGAATTTGGCCGCCTAATAGCAATCCTCGCTAGGGAATATGGGTGAAGGAAGGAGGTATCTGGGTTATCGCCTCATCCGTCTTTGCATTGAATCTTTTGCTGAAATTTGTTGTGCTGAAAGAAGTAGAACAGAAAAGGCGAATTGATCTTGTTACAGTTTGTTATTCCTGGAATTGTTACGCATGTTAATGATGACTAGAACAAAGATCATGCCTGAATGCATATTAACTCTTTGAGTTTTTACTTAGAGCTACATGCTGGGGCAGAAGGCGTCTAATTAGCTGCTTTTGTTGCGTTTGCCGGCTTCGTAGTTAGGCCCCGTTTGGATTGCATTTTTTCGTCATTTTCATGGAAAAATTATCTGTAGCGATTTGATGTATGTGAGAGGAAAAAGATAATAGGAAATGTGATCACGGAAAACGACGCAATTTTCCGACAGGAAAACCGCCAATCCAAACAGGGCCTAGTTTCTCTGGAAACGTCTAATTGCATTTGTCAAGTATGTTTTATTTTTGGGTTGATTTCAAATACCTCCATTGAGGTTTCCCTTAATCACACGTAGCATTTCCTAATTTCAGAAATCACAATTACTGCCCCTGGCAAGACAATAATGTGACCCATTGTCCCATTGGAACAGATAGAATGACAATACGACCTCCAATATTTTCATACTTCTTGCGCAGAAAAGGGACAAGAAAAAGGAAAAAAATCATTAAAACTAGATTATGTAAAAATAAAAAATAAAAAATGCCATAAAAAATAGTGCATACTTGGGCACTGTTTATGTGCATATATAATCGAGGGGGGGGGGGGGGGGGCGGGGTTTGAGATACTTAGACAACCTAACCATAGAAAAACTATCTCTATTTTTTTTGTACTCCAATTTTCTCTTGTTATATGGGTTTAATCAGAAGAAGTGAGGGAAAATAGGCCAAATCATTCATCTGATGAAGGAAAATATTGGAGTGTAGTTGAAGTCCTGAAAAAAAATTCATATAAAATGTATAATTAAAAATATATTAAATGTATATTATAAAAAATATATATTAAATGTATGTATAATGGTGTTCAATTATCGGAAACAAAATTTTTGAAAAATTTGATTAACATATTAATATTCAAATACAATCCTATTTACTTTTCTGTTTAAACCTTGTCATAAATGTCCTCTCCCAAAGATTTGATGAAAGAAAACAAAAAGATTGATTTTTGTTTTTAATAGTTTGAGGAATGAAAGCTGAACTTTCTCCTAGAAAACAAATTTTTTTTTTTGGAACTCGTTGTTAAGGAGTTGAAAAAAAAAATTATAAACTCAAAAGGGCATATATTCTAGATCTAAAAGTTTTATAGGGAAAAACAAAATTACTATCGATTTTTCTCCCTAAAAACAATCTTCTTTTTTATTTTTATGTTGTAGCTCTATCAATTGAGTAATACTACTCTTGATGATTTCATCTTGTCAAATTATATGGACAAGTAACTGTTGTAAGCAACGGTCCATCTGATGAAAAAAAATTATAGAATTCAATAGTTATTACACTCACACCCCTCAACTTTTAAGTTAATAGTGCAATTGTATTTGTTTTTATTTTCATCTTCTAAATTTCAAAAATCAACTTGTAAAAGGTAAAGTGAGGAATATCATAGTTCTCTCCTACAATGCATTTTTTTATTTTATTTTTGGTTACATAATGTTACAAAGGTTGTCATTTTAAGGGTGCTAATTGAGATTTCTGAAAACTAAGAAGTGCTAGTGTGATTAGACGATACTTTAGGAGAGATTTTTGAAATTAAACACTTTATTTATTTATTAGTACTTATATTTGGTAATCGTCCATCAAACAATCTATCTAATAATTTTATAAAAAGACAACAAAACAAGCCATGCACGGCTATAGAAATTTAAAGTTGGGTTATTTCGCGGCAAGAAACAAAAATTTATGAATTCTCAATAATCGCATTGTACAGTTTTATTAAAGATTTAATGTCCATCATAACGAGTGATAATTGTCTAATCAATCACTAATATCAGTATTGTATACAGCTCTCAAAATTTTGCCTTCGCCATTTTTCAAGGTTGATTGGGAGTTTGCCTAGGCAGTGCATGAATAACGAAACTTCAACACTAAACAGCAAGCTTATGGCCCGACAAACCGAAAAAAGACAAATGTTAAAGAGAAAAAGGCTCAGATCGGACGCGGCAAGTAGAAACAACTACATCCATTAATTTACTTCAGATTTTTTGGACTCTTGTCGGAGGAACGATTCCCGCAGGAGGAGAAATGTCGTCTTAGCAGTGTGGATGCAGTCTTGTACTATATTTATTTAATGGAGTACTAAAATGGAACCAAAGCCAAAGTGAATCCTTAATAGAGTATATATATTCAGCCTACTGATTTTGTAAAAAAGAAATTCAGCTGTAAATAAATGAACGAGTAATTGCGGACTTCATACATAAACACGATACAATTTCATGATTTTGATTGAATTATTATCTTTTATCGTCTCTCTTTGTTTTTTTTTTCCTTTTTATCTAATTTTTTTGTTCAAGGTCCAATTAGGCCTACAGAGTTTCGATAGGAACTGAACCAACATCAAATCAGACGGATGTACCTTGTATCAATTTGAATTTTTTTAGAAAAATAACATATTATGACAATTGGTGAGAGGCAAAGGTTGAACTCTTGACCTCCCACCCCACCAAATTTTAAAGACTTGGTGATCGTACCAGTCCAAAGGTTGGTGGTTCTTTTTTATCTAATTGCTATTCGAGAATAAATGAAACTTCACGAGCCTTAAAAAAAAAAAGAACTTGAAGCATTTTTTTAAAAAATCTTTTTAAAACGGGCAGGTGAAAATCAAGAGAACGGACTTGGGGGAAATGAAGGAAAAGAAAGAAAACAGAAAAAAAGAAAAAAGAAAAAAGAAAAAAGAAAAAAGTGAAGCGTAATATTAGTGGGCCCATGAAACTAATTTCCAAATGAAATACAGTTAGCAGAAAGGGGCCCGCAATTTCAAATTTGAGCAAATAAGTGTGCAAGCAAAAAATGGGCGCTAGATACTACTTGTGTATAAAGTCAAATGGTAATGGAAGGAAGGCCGGGAGATTGAGAGATTGTTGTGTTGTGTTGGATCATGGCTGTCTAACTAATCAGTAACCTCGCCCGTCTTGGGTTCGACCTTCTTCCTCCCCGCTTCTGTTTCTCCTTCTGCTGCTGCATGCCAACGAAAATTTCGCCCCCCAACCATTTAACAACGCCTTTTTTTATCCTTCTCTCCCTCCAGAACTGGGTAGGTGTGTTTCACTCCCGAAACACCCCACCCCCTCCACGAGGCACTTTTTCATTTATCCAATCCGAGTTTTGCAGGACCAGAACTGCTGTGTATATGATTTCCTCCTCTGCATTTCTCGCCTGATCCCCCTCCCCCTCTTACAAAAGATGTAAAAAAGAAGAAAAAGAAAATATAAAAAGAGGCGTTTACGGGAAAAATGGACGTAGAATTGGAGGATCTCACTGAAGATTATGTGGAGCCGTCAGAAATTGATTGGGAATACGAATTCGATGCGGCTCGGTATTTTGATTTTTTGCTGTCCAGAATCGGACAGGGAAGCCCAGGAAGCGGAGCGCTGGTTTGCTGTGGCCGGAAATTATCCGGTTTCTCGTAAGACATTCCTCAATTAATCCATCTACGCAATAGACAAGTCTTTGATGATTCCTTCTTACGGCTGTCATGTGCTTGACGTTAGGACTATTGGCTATGATAATCCTGTCCTCTGATTTTATCATCATTTATGGATGAGAAAAGTTTTGATGTATTTGATCATAAGCGGAATGTTGAAGCGGGGAAAGTCAATTAGTATTTGTTTCTTTTATTGTCCCGTTGGATGAAAACATTTTAGTAATTGGTTCGTAGCTAGTGTCTTTAGTGAGGAATTTCCCATCAATGTTATTTACTCGTCTAGTTTTATCCTTCTCTGCTGTTTTACTTGCTGCTGCTATTAGTTATTACTCGTCTAGTTTTCTTAGTTGGGTTTTCAGTTGGAGCCAGGCGGAATTTGCTCTCATAACTCTAACAGAATCAGTTTTTGATTCTTTTGAACAAAGTTTTGATTTGATTACAGATAAATCAACAGTTACCTGGTCAAAAGTTTAGCATTTGTTTTATTATTATAATTATGCTTTTCATGATTGTTGGTTTCAGTGTTTACTTACTAGTTCGTCTCTCTCTCTCTCTCTGCTACTATTTGAATCTTTTTTATTTCGAACTTTAGCTCTAGTGATGAAGTTATATTGGGGAGGAGACATTCAAGGGGAAGATACAATTACTTGCTCAAGCTTAGATGATTGCAAAAAGCAGTAATGCAGAGATGTTGGTATTTGTTCTGACGTGTTCTCCATCAGGTATTCAATTCTCTAACCATCGGATTTCCCTTATGCTTTTCTGTATAATTTCTTCCATATAAAGATCGGCAAAATCTTCGGTGTCAAAACATGAATTTTTTTTTTTGGGTTGATTTTTACTTCTTTTTCTCATGCTACGTGGTTTGAAGTTACTTCACATGACAAACTCGTCCATCTATGATTAACAAGGAAACCTGGGTTCAAATGAAGCTTAAATCGTGGGAAATGCCTTGCATCCTTTCAACAAGCCTTTCAGCCTAGTATGTGGGAGACTTTCAAGGACTGTAGGCATTGCTTTCCACAATTCCCTAGTCCTTGTGCAAGCTTTACATTCTACCACCGGTACTGTCTAGGCTCCACACATGGCCATCGTAGACTGTTTAAAGATAGGGAATTTTCCCAATAACAGACATGAACGGGAGTATTTCTTATGCATGCTGGTTATTACAATGTCTGGCTATCAAGCGGCCTTCGATGCAAGTTTATGAGTAACTAGAGCTCTGAGATTTTTAATTCTGTATTTATCACACCTGTAGTTGGAGTTACGTAGATGCAGTTTCTCATCCTTTTTAGTCTGCCTAAATTGGATAGCATTGATTTGACTGAATTAAACGATGGGATATCTGAGTTGAGATATATAGTATTTTTTTTTTGAGGCTTGGAAGTCAAACTGCTGAGACATCTTAGGATGTCATGATTCGTCCCATTTCTTTGGAATTGGTAACTCTTCAACTTTTGGTTTTGCTTTTAATTTCTTCTGAACAGAAGGTGCTATTGAAAACTAAAACGAGACATCAGTTCCCAGCTCATCCAAACCAAGGACTTCCACTTTGATGAAGCCTACAGCTAGTCATTTGGCCAAAGTAAACAAAGCAAGAGATTTACTTTCCAGCCACTTATGTAAAAGGTTTGCTTTCATTTAAAGAGAGCTGCACTAGCTTGTTTCTAAGGCATTATTTGCAGTACTGAATGAATGAAGAAATAAAATTTAGATTCTAAGGCTCATGTATTGTTATGGTTATTTCAGGCCCAAAATTTTCTCCCGCCACCTTTTTTTTTTTGTTTTACTTCCTTGTGCTGGTATATGCTTAATCATTTTCTGTACCTCCATTCTAGGTTTCAGAAATCACCCATCCACATAGACCAGAGAAGCTTGCAGAAATCTCCCGGTTTTTGATAACCTAGCTACCAACGACAAAAGCTCGAGGATTGGCTACCTGTGCAAGGTGCTATATTAGATTTTGATATCTGTGCCATCATTACATTTTTAAACGTCTATAAGGGCTTCAATGTATTCCTTCCCCCATCAATAATAAAAATTAAAAATTCCCGTTCGTCCTTGTTGGTACTCCAATCTTCTCCTGGTTATGAGACTTTAGTTAGGCATCTCTGTATGTTTCCTCATGCTGTTTGTCTTGAAAGTCATAGTAAGAACGTAGGTGACGCCTACATTCTACAAGGATCTAGGAGCACTCCTATTCGTGATTTCTTTCGAACATTGTTTTGCGGTTTTATAAGAAAGAGGTATAGGACCAAGAATCAGTTTCTTGTCAAACTTTCAAATAATAAATCTACTTTCGCTCATGAGTTTACCTCTCTTGAGGAGTTAAGTGATCTTGATGAGATTTCTAAATATAGAAACGTTGTACTTTGCATCATCCAATTGTTAAATTGCTGTGAGGAATGCTTCCAAGGTGTGCAACACAGCCAGTAAAATTAACGCGTTCTGTACCATTAGTCCTGCTGGAAACGTTGGGTGTTCCTTTCTGTTCAAACAGCAATTTTCTGGAAATTGAGAAAAGCTACTCCCATCTATGTTGTCATCAAATTCCCATTTTTGGATTGAGTATTTAACTTCTCCCTTTTGTATTTTAAACCAGGTATCACATTTGAAGCATCAAGCTTTGTTACTCCACAAGAAATCCCAAAAGGTTCCGTCTACAGTAGTAGAAACTGTGTAACTGTTGTGTGTTGATCCGTGTTCATGAGACTAAACTAGTTTGAATGTTTACTTTTTCAGAAGGAGGAAACTGTAAACTCCTAAAATAGCACATTCTAAGATGAAGGTAACAGTTCCCAAAGAGCCTGAATTGCAAACACAGCAAAGGGCGATAAACCGAAGGTACTCTCAGTTTTCCTAGCAGAAGTTGGTTTTCGTCATTTTGTTTATTCAGCATCGAAAATAGGTTTTGATATATATTAAATTTTTTTCTGTTGTTTAATGCAGGTCAAGGACTAATTCTGAGTCAAGTGAGCATTCAGAATTGGAGATACAAACCTGTAGATCACGATCATTGAACAGAAAAGTTGGTACTTGAATAACATAACATTTTTTCCCTTTTGAACCTGATATTTCTGAAGATGCTTTTCGTGGCTAATATCCACTAAAGATTTGTCTTACATGCTTGTCATATATTTTCAAGGCCCATACTGTAATCCAACCTAAGAAGAGCAAAAGCGCAGCTACCTGTGTTTCAAGTAATACTTTCAAAACACATTAATGCGATATTCTTTTTTTTTTAATATTCTTTTCAAACAGCATTAATAGATAATTTTATATCATTGTTCCTATCAAATAATGGTTTTGTAGGCTTTTAATTTGAAGACTACTGAGAGAGCCTTGCAGCGTTCATCTCGTAATGTAAGCCAACATCCTCCTTTCCCAGTTTTGGTGGCTTAAATTAATTTAAGTCACTTGCAGCTTTTTGACATATGATCCCAACAAGAAGAAGCATTTCCTATCACAAGCTGTGAACTATAATGCATAAGAGTGGTTTTTGGTACCCTTGACCACGATGTAGCTGTTGGTTGTCACCCTACAGATGGGTTTAAAATGCTTAGTCTCAATACAAGAAATACCTTAAGGGAAATTGTTCACATGACAGTAAGCTTGCTTCCTTTGGTGATCTGTAATTTGTCCAATGCAGGAACTGAAGACACACAACTCTGATAGCATTTCACAAAGTATTCCTGCTGAGCTGAAGAGGTTTAAAAAGTTTCCAAATTTTTTTTGATCTTGATTCTTGAATTGAGGAAAGCAAAGACGTCCTCTTTAGTTGCTGTTTACTAACATCACGCTGATTAATCCTTTTACTTCACAGAAGCTGCATTATGTGTACACCCTACAGAAGTCAAGAAGATCGGCAAGAAGTACCTCTTAAATACCAACTCTGGTTGAACATTTATCTTGCTTTACTAGTGTGGCAATCCTGAGAGCTTGTGGACTGGTTCCTTCTTGATTAATAATTACATTGGTGATCGTATCATAGATCACTTCAATATCATTACGCGCCTTGTTTATGATTGGAACCTATAATGTATTTTCTTAGGTGAGCTGTATTTTTGCAGATCAGACCCTGATGATGCTTTGAAGAAGGAAAAACATGAAACATCACTCAAATTAAAAGTTTGGCCCATCAGTAATAAGGTGCCAGAGACTTGACCGACCTGACCAAAATGCATGATTTTGTAAAGCTAGGAATAATGTCATAATGAAGTTATCTTTTGCAGATTTTTCCTACCAAAGACGATACTGTTGGGACTAGAAGTGGCAGTGAAGAAGCCGTAACGGCAATGGTGTAAAATGAGATCTTATTTTAGCTTTTTGATCTACATGGTTTCTATTTGGCATACTTTTGGTTCCTCTTTCCATTATATGAAACTTATGAGTTAACTCTCAACAGGACCTGAAAACTTCAGAAAGATCAAAGGCTTTCACACAATCCACCTACCGACTTATTTAACAAGGTAAATTATTAATTAGATGTATAGTTATTTTGGTTGTGTGAGCTTTACAAATCAATGATTGCAAGAGAAGATTTGGGCTTTACAAGAGTAAGCAACATTTCTTTGGTATGCGTATATATGTGTCAACGTTTCTTTGACCTTATTTGCCAGCTTTCGCTGAGATCTGAACCGGGGAGTGATGCAGTATCTCGGCCTAATACTCACATGTCCAATAAGGTCAGTTTCGTGGATACTATGGCATGTCATTTCCATTCATTTTGATAATTATTTTGTCAAATATTCATCTTCTTCACGATATAGGGATCAAAGGAGAATGCCCCTGATTGTTTCCAACCTGAATTTAGAGTAAGCATGTTCCGAGGATAAGTAATTTTATTCCTCAATGTGTATATGTGTACATGTGTCAACCTGAACTTTGGTATGTGTAATTTAGAAATTATAAAATATTTCCTTGTTATCTACAGTGGTGTGGCGGCAAGCTAAATCAATTTGGGAGTGGCAAGGCAATTCCAGGAATGGTAAATGAGTCCAACATGAACAGGTAGCTTTAAAGGTGTCCTGATCAATTATTGTAACTACATATCAAGGCACCCTCAATGTATTAGACTACGTAATGCTCAGAATAAATCAATTTTGGGTGTGGAAATACTACAACTTCTGTTACAGACACAATCAATAATGTCAGTAAATGATTCATGCTTTTCGTATGGTATGATCTCATCGAGCTATTTGAGTAATTAAAATTTAGGTTTCAAATAACTTCTGATGAATTCCTGTATTCTTTGGTTGACTACCATGTAGTGCAAGTGCTTTCTGAATCGTTCCTAAGATGATGCTGGAAGCCAGCCAATCTCTCCTATACGGGGAGGGAGAAGTAGTTTGCGAGGGAGGGCAGGGTCTGAGATAGGAAGCAACAAGACTGATAATTCTCTGTTTTCAAGCCTCTAGAGAGGGAGTGATGAAGAGAGGAAAGAAGAATGGTGGGCATTGTAAAAGTTCTAAAGATCTAATCCTTGAAGGCGTCATATGGAAATCACAAGGATAAACTCAACACTGAGTGATGTCTAGTACGGTGTTCTGTGGTTACCAATACTAGGGGGATACTCTTTTGTAGGCAAACTCAACAATTAGATCTCTTTTGTGATTTTCTTCTAGTATAATTCTGTTTTCCTCGCTTTCGCATCCGTGTGAACTTCGTTTTCTTCTCATTATGATCAAAGATTTGAGAACTTTAATACGCTAGCAAGTAGTAAATAAAAAGTTGCATTTCCAATGCGCGATTGCTTGTGCAGTTTTTGACGTGACGCATCTAATTAACATAACACTCTAAGAGTCAAAGGCGTTCCTGTTCATTTGCTTTTTCGTCGTCGGTATCACATGCCACAAGCGTGTCTTTAGTATTTTTTTTTCGCGCGACGCGCGGGTTGTCGGCTTAGGATTAACTACACAAAACACATATTCTATCCTGGCTTTGCTTTCCAAAACCTCTTCCGCGCCGCCGAGTTCACCTCACTTGAGTTGATGTCTGATTCACTCCACTGTCGTCGGAATCGACGCCGAATGGAAGCCCCTCCGCAAGCCTCCAATCCACCTTTCCCACGGTCTCTGTCCTCCAAATCGCATGCCGACTATTCCCGGACTCCAACGAGTCGCCGGTCCTTCCTTCTTGACCTATCCCTACTTCCTCTTTCCGTCAATCTACGAATTATTGCGCACGCATTTGTATCCCATGATATTATCAAATTAGGTTTTTAGGTTCAAACAAGATTTGGTATATTTATCGTCCCACTTTTGTTCTCAAGGCTGCGATCCTGGTTTCGATAGGGTGAGTCCGATTTTCATTGTGCTTATTCTTTTTCCCCTCCAATTTCTGTTTATACTTTTCACCTTTTTTATGTTTGAGTTTTTGGTTGGTCAAGGTAATGCATTTATTTTTCAATTTTTGGCTGATGAAGGTAATACATTGCTTTTAAAAGGGTGGAATTTTTCTCATGCGCGTTATTTGGACCAAAAGTGCTCCTGCTATATAGCGATTTTTTTTGCTGACATTGTTGTTATTTTTCTGGATTGTATGTGGCTTTTACTTGTTTTCTTGGTAGAGAACATAGTTCAGAGGATGAAATAGGTTAGATTAACGATGTTGCAGACTTGCATTTACCCTTTTTGTTGATATAATTTGTGATACCATTTCACTGATAATTGGTCAGAATAGGTGGAGCCTTTTCTAGATATTACAAGTGTGTACAGCTATCTACAGCACAAGCAATCTTCAGGAAGAAAGGTTCCAAAACAAAGCAAGAGCTTGGCAACCATTTGCCAAGAAGTGCTGGGTGTTTCACTTTCAAAGGTTCTTACTTTACCAACGGCTTTGCCATTAGCTCCATTCTCAAGTTTTATTATTGTGTTTGATTGCATTTTCGATAATTTACATGGTGAGATGCATATGCTTTAGGAACTTCAATGCAGTGATTGGTTGTCCTCTTAGCGAAGAGCAAAAGGCGTATGCAGCTGCTGATGCTCAGTGTTTGCTTGATATATTTAATGTCTTCCAAGCAAAGGTTGAGAAAAAAGGTTGGGTGCCCTTAATGTGACTATTCACTGCTGTACATTCTTGGGTAAATCTCATCATGTAGAGGTCACCTTTGAAGTTAAATGCATAGCTACTTTCAAGTGTCTGTTGACTGTTAATATGATTGTGGACGCATGAACCATAGTGCTTTTACACTAACACACCACTGAGGCCCTTTACAGTTTATAGCTCCACCCATCCATCCGTCCATACAAATTCCCCCAACTGATTACTAGAATCCTCCAGAGCGTGTGGCCAGCATCATTTCCAGCTCAAGGTTTAGGACTTTTCTTTGTTTTTACCAAATTTATTCTCCTTCGCTATCCTTCATCCTCCGTTCAAATCAGATTATTTTTTTATATTGTTGTTCCTGATTTTTCTTACCCTTTTCAAATCGAGTGACTTTTTTTGACATGGTTGCTCTTCATCTGTAAAAAAAAATAAAAAATCTACAAGATCTCCCTTTGCGCCCTCTGTTTATTTTCCTATGCGTGTATGTTTTTTTTTCCTTTTTAAAATGCATAGAAGCCCTTTGAATTGGGACGTGTGAAAGTATTGATGCATTTCTAAAGAGCCTTTGAAATATTTATTTCTGTGCAGCAAACTGAACAATAGGAGGCAAACAGAAAATTTCCAATATAAAGTGCTTAATTTCTATGATTTATTTATTTTTTCCTGTACTTCATCTTTTTTTATTTTCTTTTTGGTCAATGACATTTTTGGGTTTGGTGGAAGCCTTGAATATGATGGCGAGGCTTCTCCGAAATGCTTCTTCTCTTGGATGCGCTCTGTTTCTGCAACCTCTCTCTCAGGTAATTTCCCCACCAAACCAGAAATACAAGGAAGGCCACTTAAAATAGGGATTTTGTTCTTACTTTCTTTGTATTTTTGGAGAACAATTTGGTTAGGATTAATGATAGGTAATACCCGTTGTAGAAATTTGAAGCATTTTTTTAGAAAAAAAATTCAGCTTTTTCACAGCTTTGTTGAGTTTCAACGTTTTTACCATACTCGTGTCTTGTTTGTACTATTTTTTTGAAGTTATAGGTGTAATATAGTGTTTATAATTGTTATTAGCAGTTGGAAGCTGCGAATAAATGATTATACTATATTTCCTATCAATTAGGAAAGTCAAATGCTGTACTTTGCTAGCTTGCAGAAGTTGGTCCTTTTTTAAAAAAATTATTGAACTTGCATACTGTTTAAAGAAAAAGTCTTTTGTTTGACATGTTTTCTGACATCGTTTTTCAATTAGTATTGCTTTTCTTTTTTTTATTTTTTTCTCACTTTCTTCATGAGTCATGACATGAATTTGTTGTTTGTTGATGTGACCTATAGGAAAGGCTTGTTAGGGGCATCCACTATGCTCTCCTACTTTTCTTCCAAAAGGTGCCCAAAGTTTATTTTCCTCCTGAACTGGACTGCATTTGGTCTTCATACCTTCTTATCTTGGTGATCATTTTGATGGGTTTCAAAAATAGATAAAGTAAAATAGCTTTTGCATATGAAGTCTATCTTTTTAGGCTTTAGCCCCGTGTCAGGACCAGTTAAAACTAATACATATATTTGCTTAGTGTTTGAATACTTCAAACATCATGTTTATTTAATGTGACAATTGCATGTTTTCTCCCATATTTTGGGGTTTTCTGTTCACTAAAAATTATAAAGCACCCAAGTATGCAAGTTTATTGCCATATTTTAGCCTTGTACATCCCTCCCGGAGTGTTTTAACATTAAGTGCATCATCCTTAACGTAACGATCACTTGACCCTTTTCCCCCATGTGATTCTTTGAATTAGATGAGTTCTTTTCAGTATAGTTCTTTTGCTGAAATTTGTTGAGCTTGATATTTTTCACATTTGGCTGGGATTGTTTATTTCTGCTTGAGAGTAGCTACTTTTTGCTCTTTCTGCAGTAGAAAATATCAATTTTTTTGTGCTTCCTTAGTTCATTATGAACATAAGTCATTTTTTGTATGGAAGGTAGAAGAAAATCCAAGTCAGATGTCAAAGAAAAATTTGGCACTCAAGTAGGCAATGTATCATATCACTGCATCATTTGGAAAAGGTTCTATCATGTGGCTTGGCTGCTCTGCCCTTGTCAAACAAGTTCCAGTTGTGTCCACAGGTTCATTTGCTTTGGATAGTGCATTTGGGATTGGATGACTTCCAAAGGTTGGAATCTTATGTGTTTCTTATGCTGCAATGCCAGATGTTGATTTTGAATTATTGTTTCAAGTGCACTAAACATCTGCAAATGTCTAAAGAATCATATTGACATCGTTTTAGAGTGCAAATATACCACTGAAATGACTTTTCTCTATCTAATTGGGGCTTTAACTAAGAGCTGCTGGAATTTTAATCAGCATTTGCAATTTCCAGACTGTATAGCAAAAGAAAAGCTTTGTCTTGTTCTTGAAAACCTTCACTGAAATGGAAACTTTTAAATTACTTTGTATCACTATTGGTTTCTGTTAACCTTATTACTTTGTATCACTATTGGATCTGTTTGATGTAATTGGAGTAGTGCATTTTGCCATCGGGCAATATTAGTAGTTCCATGTCCATGGGAGATGTTACCATCCCCAAGCAATTCACTTAGACTGGCTTATGGGATTGGCTCATAACTTCCATTTCTTGCTTTTAACATGAATACATGAAACTTTGTTATACATCTATTTTCAACTGATTTACACGAATCTTTTTCCTGAGCAGAAACTTAATGCCGCAATCCCGACAGGTGATTTTACTAAATTGGATTTTGAAGCCTACAGTGGGCCTTCCAGAGGATATAATCAGTTGGGGAGCATTGGATACAGCACTGAGCAGCTCTTTTTGCAGTTAAGAAAGCAGCGGTTTCACGTAAGCAAGAATTGGCTTGGATTAGCATACATTCATCTTGAGGTATGGGACTCGATACAGTTCCTTCTCTTTTGTGTTTTTCCTTTTCTTTCCCAATTGAATATTAGAATTATAGGACTTCTTTATGATCAGTTGCATTTGTTCTGTGTTTCCGAAGTTGAAAAACCTTGCCAATTATTAAGTGTCAAATATTAAGTTTCGATTATTATAGCATGGAAAATTTCCCTATAAAGGCTTTATACAAACCTTGGTTTTGCCTTTACAGGTACAGAAATATTCCTTCATGATTTTATAGTTTCTTAATACTTCTTATCATATGCTAAATGAAGAATTGAGCTATCAAACCTTAAATTTTTCAGACACAAAAGATTTTAAATTTTAGATCTAGAAAACGCATTCTTAGATGAGAATATCTCAAGCTTCTCTGAGGATAAAAGCAACCATGCAATCTAGCTTACATGTCAATGCCTCTGACTTTTGGAATGGAGTATTGTTTTAACATAATAGAAAGATGTCCTCCCTATGATGAATAAGTTTCCACTTTGTTTTGCATTTTAGGATCATTCCAATGACTCTGTGTTCTGCCCCTTCCTTGCTCCTCCTCCAAAAAAAATAATAATATAGTTGCTATTTCAATGTTTCACTTTTGCGACAATGGAATGAGTTTAATATGTTGGAATATTTTGGAGTTAGAACTTGTCGAATTTATCTTTCAGATTAGGATCATTTGTTAGTTAACCTATTTCCAATTTCTTCCTTTGGGTGATATACATGGATGGCCATACTGCAATAGATTGCATTCTGAATTCTTTTTAACTTCAATTCTTTGGAAATAGCAGAGTAGCCAATTTATCTGCTTTGGTGGAATTATGAGTTACCATGCAAGTTGCTCTAACTTTACAACTTATAAGATGCTTTAGATCTTTTTCTTTGATACTTAATAATAGACAAAATATATATCATGCTCTCTTAAGAGGGGAAAATGTGGGTTAAGATTTTGTATAAATATTACAAGTTTTAAAGTTGTAGAGTTTATCTTGTTTGTTTTGGGATCAATCAATGTCACCTGACCCATTTCCAGTTTCCATGTATTGCTAATTGCAATGGAATATATACTAAGATTTTATCGTTATAATTTCATGATTAGGTTGTTGCGGGAGAACTTAGCAAATCTTGCCATGGGCGGCAGCAGAAACAAAATTGCTTTTGGATAGGGGAAAGATGCATTGTGCGTTTCAAGCTCCATGCTGCATGCTTTCTTATCTATCAATGTAATTAGTTTAGGACAATTCGTTATTGAATTTATTAGACCCTCTTTGTTATAGGTTTCTTTTTGGTTTATCTGTAACTAAATTCCATCAGACACAAACAATTCCATTAAATGGATCCATTTTGAATATGTATAAATCATTTATTAAATTGGGCATCTCCATTTTTTCCCCACTACGCTAATACGTCGTTTATGCATTAAATTAGGGAACTAGGGTAAGTAGGGTCATGGGATCGAAAAAAATCATGTATCCATGGCATCATACATTTCACATCTAATATATTAGTATTTCTGCGAATTTTAAATCCTCTTATTATATGTGTAACGACATTTCTTCTTCTTTTTTTTTTCTGTCTGTGAAGAATTTGTCCAATTTGAAGAGTTAATTTTACTAAAGGATTCATGAATTATCTGATTGCTGATTATGGATTCTTTTTCGCTTTTAGTTTCATTCAATTCATATACTTCTCTGAATCTAAATAATATAATTGGATTTAATTTAGAAAGTTCTTTTATTAGTCTTTTTAGAAATAAAAACTTTCGATAATCCATTTTTTTGTTTCTTTTGAAACTCTTAGAAGTAATTTTGTTTTTCTCTTTAAGACTTTTAGAGCTAGAAAATATGTCCTTTGAATTTTATAATTTTTGTTTCCAGCTCTTTGACAGCGGGCTCAAAAAAAGAAGATTGTTTTCTGGGAACGGTTACCGGATTATCTTGTACATTTGTCCCACAATTTTCTGTTGTTAATCGATACATATAACTCTAATATTAATTTCTATCTGAAATTACTTATCAGCAATTCCAACTACTATTTACATAATTTTAATGCTTCTATGGGCATTCATGTTTTGTACTCCACCGCGCGAAGCGCGGTTTACCCTCCTAGTCCAAATGCTTAATTCTCTCGGGAGGAGCTTGGGTATTCGCTGAAATAATAACATGGGGCTTGTAATTGTCGTCCGTCGTTGTACTTGGAGACAGCACTAACTATATTGTCTATAAAATATAGCACGATTTTTTCGGTTGGGTTAGCCGGAAATGATGGGACTTTGCAATTTCAGACCTTGTTCCAACTTCCAAGGTCCCAAGAAGAGCGCAAGGCTAACTCCCAACTTCGAAGGAAGGCAAAGATTTTTGTGTCATTCCTACCCACACCCCGGAGGCGAAGTTTAATATTTCGAAGCACTCAATTGGAATTGTTGCAATTCCTTATTTATGTTGCGGAGAAGCAGTGGTGTCACCCTTTGAGAATATTAAATTGTTTACTTTCTCTCTACTTTTTCTTTGAGAAATTATTCAAAACATTGCTTACATTTTACTAAATGAATTTTTTCATCTTTTACTTTTAAAATGTTAATTTTATATTCTTTATAAATTCAAGTTTGCAAAATTTGATCCTAACATAAATTTTCTATCACTTTTTATTTTAAAATCAACACGTGATTCACATGCAATAATTTTTATGTACAAAAAGTTCAAATATAAAAATGGATTGGATCAAATGCCAAGTTTTTAGAGAGTAAAATAAATATGATTCAGGTTAGATCCTAATTTTTTAGGTGTAAATATGGATATGAATCAAATTATTTATTTAATTATAAATGAAATCTAACTTTTTGTTCCCACACATGATAGATTCATAAAAAAAGTAGTCAAAAATATAAGTTGGAATTAAATTTTACCAATTTGATTTTATAAGAGACGTATAATTATTATTTGAAAAATAAAAATTTTATTTAACTAAATATGAAAGATATTTTGAACGATTTTTTTCTTTTTTTGGTTTTGTTTGGTTTTGCGCTGCATCCACGGTTCCGCTGTAAGTAGTAACTAAAAAAAGCCGGCACCTATTTAGATTTAACCATTTTCTTTTGTCATTAACTGCTTTCCGTGCTTGATTTTACCTCTCGGTTTAGATTTGTCATTAAGTAGTTTCCGCTAGTCCAAAAATATTGATTTGCACCGTTTCGTTTTGGCCCCTTTTTGGGTCTAGCACTCCATGTCATCTCAACCTGCATTTTTCTGTTGACCACTTCTATTTAGTTTTATTACAGAAAATGGGGATAACAAGTTACTGTTTTTCTTGTCCAATATGCTGCTTAATTTAATCTGGACAGAATGAAAAACAGACACCAGCAACATACACAACGGTAAAGTAATTATATTACACAAAATAGGGATCCAGGATGAAAATGTCTAATACAGATGCTGGCATTATGAACTTCATCAACCTTCAGTTCAAAGGAAGACCATATAACAAGCAAAATTTGGGTTGAGATCCTGATATCAAGCTCGCATTCTCGTCAATGGATTTGGAAAGACTCGAAATATTGTCAGATTGTGTTCTTTGATACAACTTCACCGAATCTCACAAACCATTCCGCATCAGAGGAGTTGTTGTCTGCCCGGACCCGTGGCTGCATCGGTTTAAGTTGGGATTGTTCCTTAGCAATCACAAACTGCGAGTAGTTAATAGTCTTGGCGGTACCCAATGCTGGCTTTGTTGGAGGGGGTGGAAGCAATGAGACAAGTACTCTAGCAACTTCGTGCATTGTTGGTCTCTCAGAAGGGTGTGGCCTGGTGCACAACAAAGCGAGCTGAAAAACCTTCTTGACATGGCCAAGATCCATGCATGTAACAGACACTTCAGGATCCACAGCATCCATAATCGTGTTGTCATCAGCCTTCAGCAGAATCTGAAAAATATGGAAATAAAAGACAACGAGGGAGTTCATTATCTCGAGATTATCCTGTCATTCATACCTGAACAAGGAACACTGGATGAACCGAAAAATTACCTTGTTCATGCATCTATTTGACACAATGATGCGACACAACTCTGTACTCTGTACTGACCCTCACTAATATTAAATTAATTATCTAATATTGGAGCCGGACAATTTATTGAGTCTCATAATTGAGAGTCATTTGATGTTGTGGGGGTTTCTGTAGAAAAGTTTTTCCCCAGAAATGAAAAACTGAAAAGGCTGCCTGCCATATCCTTTCGCCTAGTTCCACTACCATCTCATGTATGTAAAACCATATTTATCCATTCTTAACACGGAAAATAAGAGATTTGGCAATGCTACAGATAATTACCATCTGATGCAGGTTCGAGTTGTTGTCTACAGCCTTCTTTCCGGTTAATAGCTCTAGCAGAACCACTCCAAAACTGTACACGTCTGATTTTTCAGTTAGTCTAGAAGTCCTTGCATACTCTGGATCAATGTAGCCTATAGTACCGAGTACATAGGTTGATTCATGAGTTTTGGCAGCAGAAATAGATTTTGCAATACCAAAATCTGAGAGATGAGCCTCAAAATTTTCATCCAACAAAATATTTGACGACTTCACATCCCGGTGGATAATTCTTGGATTGCACCCATGGTGAAGATAAGCAAGCCCTTGAGCTGCTCCAACAGCAACCTTCAGTCGAGTTTCCCAGTCCAGTTTTACTTTCTTAGATGCCCCTACAATAATTGTTGCACTTATACGGTTAAAGATTGCTTTTAGCCCTAGTCATATAATCCTGCTGGAGATACAACCGTTGCTATATCAAATCAAGTTTTGTTTCACCCCATAGATGCGGAGATATTGTATTCCAGAGCCCTAAAAAGGCCTGATTTGAGGATCAAGTTTAACCAAATTAAGGAGTAAATAGCATGAATAGACTGAGAAGACACTAACCGTGAAGAAGATCCCAAAGTGAACCATTCTCCATATAGTCATAGAATAGAAGGTTCCCAAGGGGGGAGAGAGAATAACCATGCAAGCTGACAAGGTTTCTGTGCCTGATGCTACCAACAGTCTCCAATTCAGTTTCAAACTCACGCAAATTGTGTGGATACTGAGTATAAAGTCGCTTAACAGCAATTGTTTGGGAACCTTTCAGTACGCATTTGTAAACTGTGCTGGAAGCACCGCATCCTATGATGTACTTCTCACTTAAGTTCTCAGTGCTTAGCATAATATCTTCATAAGTATGGAGTGCCAAATCCATGTGCAGAACCACGAGTTTTGGGGGGCCTGAATTGAGAAGAGAAATGCATGAAAACCTTAAGACAAATCAAACTATAAAATAACATGAAGTATTAAGTCATGTACCGCTTTGCATGCACTTCTTAGATCCATTTACAAAACTGTCTTGGTTGGTTAGTTTTATAAACAGCAACCATCACCATGGACAGTAGGGTCATGAAGCCTAGTATTAAGCAAACCACAGCAGTCCTGGAGAATATTGCTGCACTCCAAAAGCACCAATATTACAACCAGAGTACCATGTCTCCGGCATCTTTTTCACTGCAGAAAAGTTACTCTGAACTGGCTTTAAAACCATGGAACATACCTTTGAATTTTGAAGTACCAGGACTGCTTACTGAACCTAGCCAGTTCCCTCTTAACAGCGGATTTCCAATGAAACTTAACGAAAAAGGAATAAATATCAAAAGATCACCTATATTCCTTTTTGGTAAGAAAACAAGTATAACATCACCTATATGAAGCCCAGCTTGCCACATACCTGTCAGGTGGAAACCTTGAGAAGTTTCTGCCTACAGGGATAACCCCAGTAAAGTTGTTATAAGAAACATTCCTGTGGAAAAGATTTATCAGTAACTGCAGAGATGCTTCAAATGAAAGAAAACAGAGGCAGGATGGACTCACAATATGGCAAGGCTTAAACAATTGGTTAGTTGACCAGGAATTTCTCCACTGAGATTATTATTATTCAGAATACTGCAACAATAACACCCAGACAACAATTATGATGATATTTACTAAGAAATCATTCATGATAATGATAGATGAATGAATATGAATTAGCAAAGACAAGAAAAACAGGTTAGAAACTTTGTCTCACAGTGACTCGAGGTTCTGCAACTGGCCCAATTCTTTCGGCATGCGACAAGATAATTTGTTGCAAGACATGTCACTACAAAAATACAACCATCAAAAAGAGGAAAACACATTTTTGGAAGGCTTGAAAATCTACAAGGACAATACTAGATACTCACATTGTCTGTACACTTCTGAGGTTGCCAAATTCTTCAGGTATTGGTCCATCAAGATGATTGTAACTTAAATTCCTGTCCAGTCAGTAAGACTTGTTAGATACTTGCACAAGGTTCAGACAAACATGTGATCTTCATTTCAAGGATATTACGTCTTACAATATAAGAAGATGCTCCAGGTCACCAACAGAAGCAGGTAATAATCCAGAAAAATCATTACTGGAGAGATCTCTGAAAGGGAACAGTCTTTGTCAAAGTTTGAAGTTGCTAAGAGCAAGGTTACATGAGAAAAGTTGGGACTTACAATGTGTCCAAGATTGATTATATGACCCAGCTCGTATGGTATGCGACCCTTAAATTTGTTAGATGAAAGATTCCTAAGAGTAATGGAGATTGAGTTTACAAGGTTGACGTAAGAGCAAGCACGAACCGTTGTTTAAAAAAAAAAAAAAAGAAATCTCAAAAAGAACATACAGATATGTCAGGCTCTCCAAATTCTGAAATTCCAATGGAATGGATCCATTTAAGCGATTGCCGTGTACATTGCTAAGAGTATATGACAAAAGATAAATTAGGTAATAGTCAAAAGCAAAATTACACAAGTGAAATGCACAAAGGCAGGAATTCACATGTTAAATAAGAAATAGGACGTCTTACAACTGATTCAAAGCTGTACACGAGCTGATGTTGCGAGGAATATACCCTTCAAGAAGATTATTTGCAAGATTCCTGCAGAAGGATCATATATCAATCTGCCAAAAGTACAACTGAGAATGCATTGAAATTATTCATGACCCATGAGGAACTCACAGTTCAAAAAGGTGCCCCAGTTTTCCAAGTTCAGCTGGAATTTGACCAATCAGAAGATTGTCATTCAGTTGCCTGCAGGAAAGCTCACTTAAAAGTTGAAGCAGAACAAATGGATGTCCTCCAACACACCCGCAAAAAAAAAAACAAACAGATGTAAATTCCTGAGATTCCTTGAGATACAAAACTAACAAGTAACTGAGATTTGACATATTGCCCAGCTGTGGTGGAATCGGCCCTGTGAGCTTGTTCCCGTGAAGGTACCTGGCTCATCAAACATGTACTTTGAGCTTTAGGACTTGTAAATCATACTAAGTCCACAAGATTCACTTAGCCTAGAACTTACAGCTTTCCAGTGTATGATAGATTCCCAAGAATGGGAGGGATTGATCCAACTAGTTCATTGTCACTCAAATCCCTGAAAAGAGATGGTAAAACAAGAAATTAGAAAAAAAATAAGTTTTCCTTTCCAAAAGGTATTGAATGTGATGTTACAAAGTCAATTCACATATAGGACAAGCTTTATGTGCTGATTGATGTATATACTTACAACACAGCAAGGGCTTGCATCAAACCAATTACATCTGGAATCTTCCCGGTTAGCTTATTTCCCTGCAGAGACCTGTTGAAATGAGCCATAAGAAACATATGCCAATGTCAAAACTAAAGTCAACAATTGAAAGAGCTTAATACTAAGAGGATGTAGATGACAAGTACAAGTCACTGAACCGTCCAAGATATACGATTCATCACTAGAGTAAACCCTTCTCTTTCAAGCACAAGATATTCAACCACGCAGCAGCAGAACTTACAAAGTAGCCACTTGTAGGAATCCAATATTGTAAGGGATCTCCCCAGTTATCTGATTATATGAGATATCTCTGAAACCATGAATAATGAATTTCAGCCAAAATGTCCACCAAGATATAAATTCTTCATAAAGTTTTCAAGAGAAGAAACCTACAAGATCTGAAAGCTTGTACAGTTACCAATGTTGTCTGGAATGGTTCCAGTCAGATTGTTACCCCTTACATCACTGAAACAACAGACAATATTTTGCTATCATGAAACCAGATGCACTTCAAAAGTAACAATTTTCAGAGACTAGTACAGGGAGTATCTTGCAGGAGTACATACAAGTACCACAGGCCAGTTAATTGACACATATCAGGGGAGAGCGTTTCCAATTAATGAGTTGTCACGTAAACCACTGAGGAGAAGAGTCAAGTAAAAAAATTTTAGATACAGCAATTCCTCTCAATAGATGCTATGAAAAAGGAAAAGTCGTAGACCTACAGATACTGCAAAACTTCATTCCAGTAGATCAACCTAGGTATCTCACCAATAAGCTGGTTTCGCGCAAGATCACTGAAACCCATAATACCATTAGCTGCTAGTAGTTAATATATATAATGGCTAGCCATGAAGCATAAATCACTTACTAAAATAATACTTCTTAAAAATGGTCATAGCTGCTGAGCAAATGCAAAGTTTACAAAACACTAATGGCTTAAAGGAGGCAGCACAATTCTTACAGAGTTTTCAGGTTTGGAATTTGTGTAAGAGTTGAGGGGATGGGACCTGTCAATTGATTGTTCTTCAAGTTCCTGCATATAGTAGTTAATTAGGCTGATTCGGATAAGATCATTTCATGCAAAATGCACCACATAAATGATAAGAGTGGCACAAAAAACTCACAGCA
This sequence comes from Coffea humblotiana, assembly GCA_023065735.1. Classification (NCBI taxonomy): domain Eukaryota; kingdom Viridiplantae; phylum Streptophyta; class Magnoliopsida; order Gentianales; family Rubiaceae; genus Coffea; species Coffea humblotiana. The sequence goes on along the minus strand of CM041209.1, from coordinate 2,757,946 downwards.
ACTCGAGCTTTTTGAGCCTTGAGATCGAGAAGGGTATATCCCCATAAAGCAGATTATTAGATAAATCCCTGCAAGAATTGCAATAATCAGAGTCCTAGAAAAGCAGATCATAATATGAACATCTTGGAAGTTTACAGGCTACAATGCTTACAGAAGGATCAAAGAGATACAGTTGCCAATCTCATCAGGTATTTGACCAGTTAGCTTGTTTCCCTGTAGGTCCCTGCCAGCATTATATTAGAAAAATATGTTATGATTCAAGCTGGCATACCAAAAATAAAAACTAAGCCATCATAACCACAACAGTGGAACCATACAGAGATTGCAAGCTTCTCAAATCTCCAATGGCCATTGAAATTTCGCCACCCAAATCCAGGTTAGACAAATTCCTTCAATCAGAAACCATAAGCTACAGGGTTAACACTGCCTGATAAAATGCTCCAAGCAAGAGACTACTAGAAAGAGGAAGAAACTCACAAAGCAACAACAGAAATGGTAAGATTGCCACATATCACGCCTCTCCAAGAGCAGAAATCTTCATTATGAATATCATCCCAGTCCAGCAACACATTGGCTACGTTGCTGAATGATGCTTTAATGGACATTAAAGCTCTTCCTGCATGCACATTATTGATTAGCTTGCTTTACCTCATGAAGCTATCTTATACAATCAAAAGCAGATCCTTGTATAACACACAGTTGATGAACAATCACTAGACATGCAAGCAAGCGACGTCTTTATTAACAGAGGGAGAATACCTGAATTTTAGGACTCAAGCAAGCAACGTCTTTTTTAATGTTACTTCTGACTTGGACTAATTTTGTTATCAAAACCTTAACCTCATGGGAGGTTTGTCCAATTTTGCAAACATGAGGGGAGGCTAGCGAAATTATCAAAAACTCCAGGGGAGGTTCTGAAATTATTTGTTATCAGGTCAGAAGAGTACTTTAACAGCCGATCAGTTACAACGTTGCCTCCGCGACCCTGAACAGTTGCGCTGATCAGGGCCAATGGTGCCAAGGGTTCAAATGGTTTACGAGATACAAAAGTTGAAAACAGAAACGGGAACAAAAAATTGGTAGATTCTTTTTTTTGCGGGATTTGAAAATCAATAACTCTGTAACAAAAAGGGTTTTGTACACTACTTTTTCTCAACATTAATCGAGTACATTTACACTTCAATTAGGAAAATGGAATTCTTTGAAATCCATTTTTGCATGATCTTCTCTTCTCTTCCCAAAGTTCCCTGCTGCTCCTGCATTCTTCCTTGCGAAAGTTCGTCCACCCTTCCCCCCTCCAATCTGGCCAGCCCATCTCCTCTCCCCAGTCCATGCCCACGGTCGTGGAGTTGCAAGAGCTGGGTCCCAAGTTGGCGTTGTTTGGAGGAGGCGGAGTACAATAATATTTTTGAGGTGAGAACCATGGTTGGGATGAATTTTTGTCGTGAACATTGCCGTTAACATTTTTCACGCGAATCTTGTCGACTTTAGAATTCCCATTAAATCATCAAACATTTGTTCTAATCTTTAGTCAAAAGTACAATATTAGATATATAACCCGTAAAGAAACAGCACAGAAAGAGAACGAAGGCTGAAATTTTAACCAAAATGGAAGGCAGACTGAAATTTTAGAAGTTGTCGAGCTAGTGAAAAGGTCAAGGCCATTTTTTTTCTTTTCTTTTTTCTCTATTTCTTTCTGGGAGTAATGGAAAATTTTAAACTACTTTATGGGACGCTTTAACGGAACCTTTGTTATTCTTAACATAACAACAACAACAACAAAGAAAAGAAACAAAATGCACAAATAAAGCACTGTAAAGGGTGAGAGAAGGGGGGGGGGGGGGGGGGGGGGGCTTACTACATGTAGCTTGGGGGGGAAAAAGGCATTCATCATAAGCTGTGATGGCTCAAATGATGAAACCAAAAAGTTTCGAATTTGTCACCACCCAGAAAAAAAAGAAAAAGAAAAAAGCAGCGGTGATATGTGATACCTTCATTGCTGAGGGCTGCTCCGGGGAGTGGCAGTAGAAGAAGCACATATACAGCTGAAGTTGCAACTTGGAGAAAAAGATGAAGCTTCATCTTCTATCTTTTCAGTTTCTTGACAATATTGCAAGACAATGGCTGAAGAAGCCAGTAAGCAGTAACGCCCACTCGAGTGGGGCGGCGACAAACTTCAGGTGCCGGAAAAGCAGCAGAAGAAGAGTCCAGTTGACTTGGTGGGGGCTGCTTCAGCCTAAGAGAAACGTTTCATCAATGCTGACTGCTAAAGGAGGAGTACCAAGGGACCAACAACATCAACAACATGAGAATTGTGTAGTAGTAACTGATTCTCAATGATCCTCCGGAGGGATTATCCTGCAGAGTAGGATGGTCGCATGCATAATGCAAGTGCTAGTACTAGTGCAGCACTGCATTGTGTTTGTGAGTGTGCAGAAGAGAGAGAAAGGGTTAGTGTGTGTGTGGTTTTATTATGGCACAAGGGGGAGGTGGCAGTGGAAGAGCAGGCGTTTGGCGTGAACTGTAAGGCATAGGGGTGAAGGACAAATTAAAGAGAGGCTGCTGGCTCTGTTTGACAGTGTGAGAGAGAGTAGAGCCAGTAGAGGGGAAGAGGTGCGTGTTTAATGCTTTTCGCAGCCTTTGTTTTCCCATTTATGAAGACAGAGAACAAAATTAAAATCCACCCCACAAACAAAAATAATAATGCCAATTTCTCTTCTTGACTTTCTTCGATTACTCGTAAAGTCTTCACACCATTTCTTTGTGAATAAATTTTAGGGATAATTGCAGAAACCTCCCCGAGGTTTCTGATATTTACACTGACCTCCCCTGTGGTTTGAAAAATTACACTGACCTCCCCTGAGGTTACTAATCCTTTGCAAATTCAGTCCAAACGATTAAAATATTATTTTAGGAAGTGAAATTAGAATTTTTTACCAAATTTGTCCTTTGTACTACATGTCCAATGAATGACAAAATACTACAAATCAATTAACAATTAATAAACTTTAAGAAGTATAGTTTATAGGCAAATACGCATTACCTATTTAAAGTACCGGTTCTTTACGGGTATTTACTTTCAAACATTTACGCTCAAATACAGATTTGTATTTACTTTCAAATATTTAATTTTTGTTAAATACAAAACCTACCAATCTCTCTTCGTAAAAATATTAATATAACATTTTTTCAATTTTAGTTACAAACATTTATGTATTTAACATAAATTAAATGATTCAGAATAAAATGCACATAAAGAGCGAATACTTTACTCATGTAATTGATGAAAGTCATAAAAAATTAATACTTTATGGGCCATTTCTTTTTTTTTAAAAAATATTTAATTTATATTAAATAAATAACCTACCGATTTTTTTTTTGCAAGAATATTACTGTAACACTTTTTGAATTTTACCTACAAATATTGATATATTTATCATAAATTAAATGTTTGAAAGTAAAATACTCGTAAAAAGCCGATACTTTAAATGAGTAATGCGTATTTGCCCATAAATTATACTCTCTAAAGTTTATTAATTGTTAATTGATTTATAATACTTTGTCATTCATTTGATATGTAGCACAAAGGACAAATCTGGTACAAAATTCTAATTTCACTCCCTAAAATAATATTTTAATCGTTTGGACTAAATTTGCAAAGGATTAGTAATCTCAGGGGAGGTCAGTGTAATTTTTCAAATCACAGGAGAATTCAGTGCAAATGTCGGAAACCTCAGGGAAGGTTTCTGCAATTATCCCTAAATTTTATATATATATTATAAATATATATATTATTACAATTGAATAGATAATATATGAGTAAGTTTTATATTTTAAATTTAAATTATGTATATGTAATAAATATTTTATAATAATAATATATATATTGACAGTATATATAAGATTATTTCTTTCTCAATTCTTTCTTGTTTCACAGCCTGCGCCTCTCTATTACTGTACTAGCTTGCAAGTGTTACCCACTTTCTAGCTACAATCGTCTAAGTAAGTGTATTTGATGATAAAAATCGTTTTTTCCCTGTTATTGTTTTTTGCCCATGTACAAAATTGTTCAAGTTTGGGCAACGATGGGTGTGTTTAGATATATAAAATATTTTAAATATTATTATTCTATTTGTATTAAAAATATATTTTTGAATAAATCTTATATATACTATTAATATATATATATATATATTATCATGATTGGATTAATGATATATGAACAAAATTTGAATTCAAATTCAAATATTATATATGTGTCGTATATCTAATGATGATAGTGTATACATTGACAGTATATATAAAATTAATTATACAACTTTTTAATAATTTTTATTATCGATTATATTTTTATCTTACACGTGTTACATTGCAAAATTTTATTATAATAATTATTTCAAATAATCTCTATTAGTTATTACTTAAGTTTGTTTGGATTAGCGAACTCTTGAATGAAATGCGAGCTTTTCATATACACATTTATAGTAATATACTCAATATATATATAATCTCAATATACCTAATAAAAAATGAAAATAAAATAAAATAAATCCTTTCATGTTTTTTTTCCACCCATCGTTGCGAGTATTACCATTCCTCTCTCTACCTCTCTTCCCTCTTTCTATTTCATATAGAGCTATATTATTAGATTTACCTTTTTGTCAACCTTGGTGAATACATCGTTAACATTAACAATCAATTGTTTTGAAAGATTCAAATACTTGATTATAGCTTGATGGTGCAAAATTAAGGTTGATAATTGTGGTAAAGATATATTTGCTTGATTTCTAAAGTGTAACTTCAAAGTTATGGATATTTAAAATGGAATATCCCATTTTAACGTTGAGTAGAGAAGTAATTATCAATCCTCAATCCACGTGAACATGATCATATTAGAAGTATTTTGAAATCAAATCACTAACTTTTACAACTTACTCCTATTTCTGTTGTAACTTGTCTAAGGTAGGGCTAATAACTGATCCCCGACCCGGGGGGTGGGGGGGGGGGACATAGCCCTCGGTTTGAAATGTGACTGTTGGTCATTATCTATAAATTAAGAAAAGCAAAAGGAAAATGCATTATTTTGATTTTGTACGACCACAAAATACATGCATCAATACTCACGAAGATTGTGACTCGTGAGTATGGGAAAAGAACAGTAATCCTACGACGCTAGTACGGCGGCACAGGGTAGGGGTAGTGCACTACTGTAAGTAGTAGGGTGGCAGAGAAACGGCGGTGAAGCGACGTTGGATATGCGACTGTTGGTGATGGGAGGCCGGTCAATTACTGCTAAAAGTGGCGGCTGCGGCCGTCAACACCGGCCCCCCCCCCATCGGGGGTGCAACTGCCGTTTCCCTGAGCTCCCTCCACGTTTGACAGCTACCTTCCTTTTCTCTGCGAAACGTATGCAATATATCCACGTTGCACGTAGTCATGCGCGTTGGGGGGGTGCCTTGATCGGACGGGTCATCAGTTACTGGGGTAGGATGCTTGATCAGGAGTCTCACTACACGCGCCATGCTGTCAATTGGTATTGCGACAGTTGGGGAGTGGGTGGGTGGGTGGTGAAGAGAAGGACGTGCTTAAGCAAAGATTGGTCCAAGAAATCAGAGAGTGGTCTTGGTCGAGAGGGGAGGCTATTGAATGCCAGAGTTTTAACAGTCTCGTGAAAGGTAAGTTTGGCTTTATTGGTCCGGTAAAAACTACTTAAAAAGCATGAACAGAACTGGTGGTATGGATGGATAGGCATGCTAGGTTAAAGACAAATCGGGCTCAATGCTTTTTTCTCTTTGCCCTCAAGCAACTATCACCCTTTTGATAACATATTATTTTGTGTTTTCTTTTGAGTAATGGAAGTCTGGAATGCTACATGGTCGCGCAGGTAAAATCCTCTGCAGAGTTGCACCAATATGTGGTGGAGATCTTTTCTGGAATTGATTTTCAAAAATCTGTTTTGCTTGGAAGGGAAAATTTTTCAATAATATATCTTTGGAAACTTGCAGTCTCTCACATGTAAAGATTGCAATTTTCACCCGATGATGGTAAAAGCAGAAGGAAATTTGGTAAGGAGATTCGAGTGAGGAGAAGTATGGTGAGTCCTATTCATTAATGTACGCTGTCTTTGGATGTTGGGTACCAAAAATTAACTGATGGATCATGTTGCTTTGTTCTGCCTTCACATTCTTTTTCAAAAGGTTGTTTGTGGCTTGTTCCGTACCGTCCACAATTGCTTATGATGACTTGTAGCAGACCTGTCCTGGATGACCTGCTTTAAATGAAGTGGATTAATTCCGAGTAACAAATTCTTTTACTTTAACACTCCTTCGGATTCACTGTGGACAACGTATTATCCAGTCCCATCTATTTTAATTATCTTTTTTATCTCACATATATCAAATTATTATAATATATTTCTTTTATAAAAAAAAAACTCTTAAAATAGCAATTCACTCGGTATAGACGACCGCGATCTCAAAATAATATACATGGTCTCATCCTACAGTAATGAAATGGGCACAGGGCAGGATCAGTCACTACAAACCAGCGTTAGCGTCTAGCTCTGTTGATGGTTTGATGACATCTTTTTACTGTTTATTTATGATTGGGGTTTGTTTTCTTTCTGGACGTCATCTGAATGTCAAAGGAGTTGCTAAAAAGAGTGCACGCAGAAGATCCATGTTCAGAGATCTTCCCGCAGCCCGACCACTTTTTTTTTTTTTTTGGCAGAGAGATTCCTCTCCTAAACGCCAAAAAAGCGGCGCAATCTGAGGAATCCAACAAGCTAAACCCCATTGAGTAGACTAACCTGAGAGTTAAAAGTAGCAAAGCTTTTGTACATTCTACAGTAGTGTTTTGGTACTTTCAGCCTTGTGGGTGATACTCTTATCGATTGAAGCCAAACCGTCCGATGAACATCATCCATGCTCTGCTCAGCCAGCGTTAAATCCGCTCAGTGCTCGCCATTAGCCTCTGCATTGCAGCCTAGGCCATGGAGTCGAGTCGCGCTGCGCATCCCAGCTCCCTACCATAAAAATAAAAACGCCAGTGGCAGTGGCCTCCGTTTGGGCTTACATTACTGTACAGTTAACTACATAAACCATCTTTCGTTGCAACTACGAGAGAAATACAACTTGATGTACAAAAATACCTCAGACATTTTAAAGCAACTGATCAAATGCATAATTTACTTCTTCAGAGTTGTGAAAAGAAAATCATTATAGGAACCAGAACTATCATGCTTTTACACTTTTGTTAGGTGAAACTGTAATGAAATAATGCTCCTCCTAATGCTTACTGTGAACACTTTCATCGTATCCTTGACATAAGTGCTCACCTTTAAAGTAAAAATGGGGGTAAATTCTCAACCAAAATAGGCGACTGCCTTGTAAATTTTCATCTGGTCATTGTCGCATGTTTTGGTACGGAGTTAATGGGCATGTTACAAAACGTCCATATTGTGCCTGAGACGTTAAATCAAGAGAAAGGTACTTGTATGCTTCAACGGATGCAATACCAGATTATACCTATAACCAAGTGTTGTATGGAGAAAATTTGGTTGCAAATAGTTGGAATTAAAATTATCCAAAACTTACCTGCCTTTAGTGGTTGGTAAAAATAGTTAGAAGAGACACCAAAGAAAATTACGAGATTGCAGGAACTTTTCCTTCATCAATCAAATCTCTTTCCAGACTCTTTCAATGTAAAAAAAAGGGAAAGACACCCTTTCCTTAAAATAGACCCAAATTAAACATCCACCCAATGACGAATCCAGCACAATGCTTCATCACAATTGAGACAAAAATCAAAACTTATGGATCTAAAGTGCTAGTACTGATGCTCAATTCCCATAATTGATACCAGGCCTCATGTCCAACCAAAAAGTCTCAAATCATCGCCCACATGATTGTAAGCTTACTCATTTGCAGCAACCCAGGGCCCGTTATAAGCCTAATTGCACGTTAAGGACAAATGCTACGACTCAAATCAAGTAGATGAAGTTTAAGTGAAGTTCGTTGCGAAAGTGGCAAGCTGAAAAAACTCAAGTTCAACACGTAATGAAGCAGAGAAAGTCACAATTTCCCAAATGTTGTCACTGTAACTCAAAAAACACACACACACACACACACAAAATAACTATCATGAAACTTGGCCAAGATTACTATGAAAGAGTAAATTCAAATTACGAATGAAACAACAAATGAAGAACCACACGTGTTGATATTATTGAGCAAAATCATGATACATAGCAGCAGGATAGTCCATTCAAAATCATTTAAAGGGGGGAAAAAACCTTATCCATTCTTCACATGGCATCGGCATTGTGCCATCCCTCAGTGCAAGGTGGTATTGTCATGAACTCGTCAAATTCCTTCACATGAACATCACAGCATTTCCACTGCATAATTTTGGAGGAAAACTATGAGTTATGTAACCACCAGTGATAAAAACTACTTTCAAGGGAAAGGGGAATATACGGCTAGGTTTTTGTAAATCTCACCCCTCTCATCCGGTCATGGAAGACAGCAGGGCCAGGATGATAACTGCACGCTGTATCATGATTATCCTTTTCTTTGAAGGTTTTCCCACATCCCTTATTCTTACAAGTCTGAGGCTGGTTAATATCAATCACCTTCTTAACTGGAGGTGCACAAACTTCCTGCAAATGTGAATCACTCCCAGAAGATGCAACACCTACAGTTTTTGATGCTTTTGCATTGACGTCTCTGGCTTGAGAACCTAAATGGTAGAATAATCATACTTCAAATGAATTTCCCCTCTAACAGAAGTTGGATAGCTTGAAAAGTAACTAACATCTTCTCCCTATTATCTTATTCTAAAAGAAATTGAAAATAAACTACTTGTATATGTTTGTAAAATTGGAGGCAAACCTCTCATCTAATCTATAAAATGAGGTCATGCTGTCTTGGCAACTCAACAGAAGCAATTCACTATTTCAAGAACTTTAAAACTGACCACAATCAATAGCAGAACAAAGATTAATACCGTGGTCAGAGCAAAAGAAACCCTGTCGACACCTGGGACAAGTTTCCTTAGTCAACACACTGTTCTCTTGAGGCTGTGCAGAAATTGCTCTATTTTGCAGAGCTGGCCTTCTCAGCACTGGTCTTTCTGTCGTGTGTTTCCCAGTTTTACAACTTCATAAAGCAGCAGTATCAGTGATAGTTGAAGCCATGACATAATGGAAAATAATGACCACACAGAAAAGGTCCTTGAATAAAAGGTCCTTGAATAAGCATGGATACTTCCTACTGCTAAAAGAAACTCTCTGGCCTAGGACTCATTTCCATTTTTTCTTGGTCACCATATTCTGATATCCCTATGTGTAAATCATTTATGCAACAGAATTCATATCAAAGGAAGCAATACTGGAATGACAAGTAAAGAAAACAAAAAGCTATTGCTTAAGTACCATTTCACTTCCAGACCTACTGCTTTATGATTGCAAAACCAGCATTAGTTTCACTGCTAACAGAATGGAAAACAATGACTAGAGTACAGAAGAAGTTCTTGTCAAACAAGCATGAATACTTCGTACAACTAAAAGAAACTCTCTGGCCTAGGACTCATTTTCATTTTTTCTCACTCACCATATCCTGTTATCTGTATGTGTAAATTATTGTGCAGCAGAATTCATATCAAAGGAAGCAATGCCGAAATGCTAACTAAAGAGAACATAAAGCTACTGCTCAAGTACCATTTCACTTCAAGACTTGCTGCTTCATGATTGAAAAAAACTAGGATTAGTTTCATTTACAAAAGTTGCCCTTTTATCTCAACAAGGGTACTCCAGCCAAGGCCCACCCCACCACAAAAGTTTCCCTTCATATATATGTGTGTGTGTGTGCACACATGCTCTAGAACCAGCTTTTGTTGTCACTTACGCAGAAAAAACCAATTATTTGCAACAAAAGCATAAAACCGCCTAAAGCTTTTCTGAAGGTACCCATAATCGTTTTAGCCCCAAAAACAAGTTGGAGTTGCTGAAGGAATGTATACTGCCAATAAAAGATGCTTATTATTTAGGAGAAAGCTTGAGGAAGAACTGATGCGCAAGGGGGAAACTTCAAAAGCAACAAAAACTTAAAAAGAGCATGCACATACCCAGGAATTTCCAGAAATAAAGTGAAATCATAACTTCTTTTCTTGCAACAACTCCACTCTTTAATCCCGTCGTGAAATATAGGCTGGAGAATTCAAAGTTTGAGTATGCATTGGCATCTCTTGTTAGAAAAGCATAGAAGAAGTGCTCTCTGAAAAAAGTTACAAATCAAATATCCACTTACACCCTGGTACATCAAACATGCCCAAAACAGTGAAGACCACGCCATGCACAAGAAGAAGAAACTCCATTAGTTAGTTAACCGTTACAATTAAAAAGTGAATCACGAAAACAATAGTTATTGCAGAAAATTTGCTTGTATAGAAGAGCAAAAAGAGTGCAGAAAAAGATTCCACTTGCAAGAGTTGGCTAATGTAGTCCAAAAATTATACACACAAGAATCTAGTATTAGGGGGTTTTTGGTTCTCCATGACAACATAGAGCATTAACTGACATCATTACCAGTAACCTCAACCTATTAGAGCATCAATGCAATTAACCCTTGGATCCTTTTTCACGTCTGATAAGTTAATTTCACCAGAAGGCAACGAAAGCTGAAGAAAGTAAAAGCTTAAAAAGTGCAGTGAAAAAATAGTAGAACAAGGTCAGCACAATAGACTCGACTGCAAGGAAGGCAGCATTGAGGTTCCCTCAGACCATTAACTCACTGATCTAAAATTTGAATCTTTTCCAAAAGAATACTCCCTCTAGCTCCTTCTAATCCATTGAAAATCCTCCAATCCCAAATAGTTCAGGACACAATTGACAGGAGTCCAGTTTCAATCTCCAGTCCAGCTCCTGAATCCTAATGTACCTAAAGCAACAAGACTTAATTTTCCCCGAAACTTGTAACTCCAAGCAACAATGTAGTGAACTATAACAGCTAGAAGAGTCTAATAAAGAAGAGAGCATCGTGACTAACCCTTTTTCAATTATTTTTCTCAGAAACTACGAGAAGAGAGGACAGGATAATATTTAACATCCAGTATAGAAAGCGACAAGGAAAGGAAAGGAGAAGCAAGAAAAAGTAGTATAGAAAGCAACAAGGAAGGAGGTTCCAAAAGTTGAATGAGCAATCTGCATCGAACAGCAAATTTATGTAGCAAAAATTAGGGGGGGGGAGAGAGAGAGAGAAACTGACAGCGTCGTGGTAAGTGCAGGAATCGTCTGGGTTGTCATCCTCAGTGAAGACGGCGTCGCAACCGATCCTCTGGCATCGAAGCTTTTCCATAATTCTCTGTCTTCCTCTGATTGATTTTCTCGGGGGAACGAAAACTGACCAACAGTCAATGAAAGAAGGAAATTGTTAACCCACTGATTAGTAGTCCTAATTAGCTTTAGTCGGGATTAGGAGGATTCCTCCAAAGCAAAAGGGGTGATTATGAATATCAAAAGCAAGGAGTCTTTTTCTAATAGAAGTTTCTAGAAAGTCGGGCCGGCTCCATAGGATTGTTCTTGGGTCGGGTGAATAAACTACAAACCGGGTTCCACCTTCCTTACGCAGTATGGGTTGAAATTTTGTCATTATTCCCCGTGAAGAAGAGGGTTCCAGAAAGGAAGTCTTTCCTTGTCAGTTGTCCCCACCTCTCTAGCGTCTAATAAGTTACTGGTATTTATTAATGGGCTGTCGCCCCGCTCATCAAAGATAGAAACCTGCAACCTTCTAATCATGAAACAGTAGTATCAACTGCTGGATGAAAAGGTCAAAAAAGACCCAAAAAAAAAAAAATCTTTTGCCATCTTTCATTCTTTTCTGGCGAATTTCTACAAATAATGATGAATTCAAAAAAATCACAATTTTGGTGGGTCTGTAGAATTGTGTTGCTTCAATTAGGATCGCAATGAAGACCACGTCGCAACCAATCCTCTGGCCAAATATGTAGAATTGTGTTCCTCACTTAGAGTCGTAGTGAAAAACAGCAACGCAACCAATCCTCTAGCAAAACACTAAAAAATAAAAATGATCATTATTGGTAGAAATGTGCCTTCTTTTCTTGTTTTTATATTGCGGTAAATTTTTTTTTTTTAACATATGCAGTCGTGATTGCTTTGATGAGATGGGGATGAAAGTGGTCCCCCAGTGACTAGCTTCTACACTTTTTCTTAATTGTTATTTATTTATCCTATATCTATTCTAATCTATTCTAAAAGAGAGGATCTAATTGAATATATCAGAGAACCGATCTATTCTAAAAAAATGATCTAATTGGATCTATTGGAGAATCGACGTAACTGAATAGCTATTGGACCAGACAGGTGCATTATGCACTTTAATGGATTTAAGCCACTTAAAGTAACCAAGCTAGATACAGTGGTAAGTGACGGGAAATAAGATTTGAATCCTTAAAAAAAAATGCTAATATTTTAGGTCCCTTTTAGATATGAATTTGAAAAAATACAAGTGGTGGGAGGCAAGCTTCTACATTTTAAATCCATTTTAGATATTACATTAAATACAAAAAATGCTAACATGAAAAATAAAATTACTTTGTTATTGAATTGTTTGTCGGAAGAAATTGTTATTGAATCGCTTTTTAAAGTCTTTTCCTTACTCTTACTGCTACTTTGGTGCTTTTGGATGATAGACTTCTCATCGATGAACTCGGAATTCGGAATTATTACCCAATTTCGTTTTATGAATGCCTTCCCGTCCAATTATTTTGTCTTTGAAAATTAATTTGCTAATTTTATTCAGAGAGCCTGATGGTCATTCAAATCCAATTATAGAGTTCTACCCCAAATAAATTAAAAAAAAAAAAAAAAGACCCCAGTTATAGAGGGAAAGACTTATAACAAGGCTTGATCTATGGCTACACGAAGAAAAAGTTTGTAAAATCTTCTACTAGTCTTGTATGTCCATAAATCGTTATTAGACTTTATTCAGGGCTTTTTATCTTTTTCAAATCTATGGCAAATCAAAGATTAGCAGTTGTTCACAAGACTACGGATCAGAAACACACAACTCACGCAGAAGATAAAGAATCAGGAAGACAGGAACCATGAAATACTGCACAATGACCTTGAAACAGATCTTACTGTAAACAAAATTTGGCAGCAAATATCAAAATCCAAACACTTGCATTCAAGATGTCAAAATTTCCTTACAACCAATCACTATTGTAATCTAGTTCAAAACTAGAAAGAAGCAAAGGAGCCCAAACTATACGGCTGATGTACTGATCTCAGAGCACGACACACCCCACTAAAAGAGTTTAATGAATATATATACAGCATGTCTGTGTATAGCAAGAATATGTACATGATAATCCGTCAATTTGTCATTTGTAGTTCTATTTGTAGGTCTAAACATCAGCAAAAATGTACTCCAGGCCAGGCCCAAAAACTCTGTAAATCACAATTTTCTGACCTCTAATTGGAGCTTCCCATACAATTGCCTTAGCACAGAGAGATTGTCTCACAGTAATCTGTTATGAGCTTCAATCACGGAAATTTTCTCCTGCGGGCCCAAAAGAGAGTAAAAGTAACGTTTCTTGGCCACTGATTCATAACTACCCATACCAAAGTGAAGTTAAAAAGTGAGATTTCAACTGCTAGGAATGTTTCTAGCCATAATTCAGGTTCTTTCCCATAAATAGATTCACGGTAGTATTGCATATTCTACTGTGGTTCCAAGTATGTAAGCTTTTTGGAAAGCAACCTCTGCTTATTTGGAGCTAAATAATCATTCAATTGAGATTTCTGTGTGCTTTAAGTCTAGCAGGTTAAGTTCGTTCCTGGGCCTTATGCTGCAGGAAAGACACCAGGTAGACTGCCTAGTTTGTTTTGCATGCTCATTAAATAAAACAAAATCTATTATGAAATAAAAAAATGCAACCTCAGTCTGCCCACTACTTTCTGATGGAAACCAGTGCATTAGAACTCCGAGATGCATCACAGCAGGTATTAGCTTGAACAAGACAGGAGTGGTTACCTGCAGCATATTTACAGTTATAGATAATATTACGCAAAAACAAATAAAAAGCTAGAAGGGAAGAATCCCTGATGAATTTAAAAGAAAACTCACAAGACTGAAAGCAGTTGTTCCAAGAAGAAGAAGATACATCCTGCCTGTATGAATGACAAGAACTTAACGTAAGGTCAAAATAATAACTGCCCATGTGAACTTAAGATTCAACAAATCGATCATTTTGAAAAATGTATCACAGAGAAAAGGCAAGATTATTTGCCACTTGAAGAATCATTCAGGTACAAATTCCACATTGCATGCAAATGCAGTTTTCCACATAAGCCAATCTGGATATGCAAATATAAGATCAATTACTGCATTAGTTGATATTTTTCTGTAGTAATTAAATAGAGTCAATTATGAAAGACTTGTAGCCTTAGAACAGTAGGAGTTCCAAACTTTTAAAGCTCGCACATAATTTAGCATATTCAATCACAAATTGCCCATGGCACATTCACTTAAATAGATGTTCAGATGTTATAGGCATTAATGTAAGATAATGCTAACAGTATTTAACTCCATATTCTGGTTTAAATGAAATAGGCCTGCCAATTTATATTATTCACTTTCAGCTTTTAAATGAGCCTATAGGTCTACAACTTGGAGCATCCACAACAAGATTGACTTGCACAGTCTCTTATTTCAGTAAAAACTAACAGTTCTAATCAACTTGTCCTGGTTAGTTTAATGTCTTGTATCCAATTAATGTTGAAAACTTCCACTTAGCAGCATGAAAATGACCTAACGTTTCCTGCTCAGACAACAGCCCGTGGAAGTATCAGCTCCATGCAATTTATCGCCTGCAACGTAAATCTTGAAATAGCAGAAGCACATCAAAAGCATCCTCTTATAAGTCTGACAAGTACCTCACACTCTCTGCTCCAATCACAAATTTCACAAAGATATTGCAAAACCCCCACTATGTAATGCAGTTTATTCAATGGTAAATTGGAGTAGTCAAAACTGCATTTTAAGCTATAAAATGCAGCAACAGAATATTTCAAAACATTCTTGATCAGGTAGCTTGTTAAATGTTAAATTATTGGCAACTGGGAAATATAGGAACCCGAAAACCCTAAAAAACAACTATCACAATAATCTGTGTGCATGCGTCAAATCCAACAGGCCCAGACACATTACCGAATCAGTATTAAAGATGTCTCAAATAAGTATTCTTTAAAGAAGATCAATATCAACATCAAATGCATACAAAAAGCATTCTTGGGTCTCTTCAGGTGTAATGCATGGTGATTTTACAGTGATTTGTAACAAGCCTATATAAAGGTTGCCTATATTTACACTAGAGCTCATTTAATTAGACTTGAGCACTAGAGCTATTAAGACATGGGCAAGAGAACGGAAGAAGTCTATGGCAAGAGAACGGAAGAAGAAATAGACAGAGTACCTCAACAAGATGTAGATTTGAGGCACGACTTAAGAGAACAAATGCAAATTCTCCAATTTGTGCCAGCAATAAACCAACCTATCAACAATCTCAGAAGTAAGAAAAATGTCACTCATTTAGCTTACGAAAAATCAGGTTGAGAAAGTTAACTTACAACAACTGATGTCCTAATATTGTATCCAAAGGTCTTTGTAACGGCAGCAGCAACAGTAGTTTTAACTACTATCACAAGTATAACAGAAGCAAGCAATATATCCACATGGGTCCAGAGGAAGTGCACATTAATGAGCATTCCGATGCTGGAAAGGAATAGTGCAGCAAAGAGGTTACGAATTGGTTCAACCTGCAACATGACAATCATGCAAATCAGGTATCTTCCTAATCATAAATCTTGTCATTGTCAAATGAAGATAGTAAACCCACAAATCCGAAGTTCCATAACTGCCAATGTCAGGAACACATGACCAGAGATGTAACCAACTTTTCCAAAAGTCAAATTCAAAGTTTTGCATGTACGCAAAATGACTGCGGTATCAATTTTCAACTTATCAAAGATGCAAAGGCAAGGTGTTAGTATAAATCTCTACTTACCAATTTTCACTTCAAAAGAGATTTGTAAAGAACTATTTTTTCCAGTTAGACAGATTTTCACATGCCTATCCTGCTCATTAAAGCAAGTCACTGTGAGTAATCACTACACAAGATTAGTAAATGCAAGAAAATGAGAGTGCAGGCTAACTTTCTACTTTAAAATCACTGCTAAGGCTCTCCCAGGGGTTGCCTAAAGGTAAAGTGATGACTATACCAATTGAACCCAGACAAAAAACCACAAGGTCCTCCTAGGGTTTTGGCCTCTAAAATGGCATAACAACATGCTTCTGGTGAGCTTACATTAACTCTAAACCAAGGTTCTAGATAAGCATATCCCTGGCTTCAAATTGTTTGCAGTCATTTTTTAGGTTAGTGGGGCGGTGAGGTACTGAAAGAGACTGACAAAGATCTGGCTTTGCATTAAAACACTATTTATAACCTGAAGCAAAATGGATGACTAAAACAGACATTTTTATTCAGGGCACAAACAATTTTTCCTCAGCAATCACAAAAAAATGCCTGAAAGCAGCATAGAAAGAGTTTAGGGCATAAAAGGTAAAAGAATGAATAAGAGGTGCATACATTACTCACAAAAAAATCATGATAACGAAGAAAATACCTGATCCAAAGTGTGCTGTGCCAAAATCAGTGGTTGATATCATAACACCCGCCGCAAATGAACCCAACTCAAGACTGAGGCCCAATTTATCACTGCACTGAAGATGAAAGAGCGTATTAAGAATATTATGAAAAACTACAAACAGGTATGCATCAAACATGGAAACCTATATGTGCATCCTACAATGGACATATATTATTCTTTTAAGGATACAAAAGAAGAATAATTACAAGTTGGTCTTGGTGCGAATTTACATGCTTACACATTGATGCTACCTTAAGAGGTACCAATGTCTACAATATTCACATTGATGGTGCCACAGGACTTACAATGACAATCCAAATGCAGCAGTCTTTTTGTCCAGAAAAAATTATCTCAACTAAGCTCAACTTCAACAAAAATGTATATTTGACAACTTATAATTGCATCCAGATATGGGAGAAGAGAAGAATTATATAAGAGCCAGGAGAAATGAAGAAAAATAGACATAATGGTAATAAATCGCTCTAACAAGCACAGATGCTCAATTAGCATCCACATGGAGGTTGGACATAATTACAATCCTTCTCAAGAATCAAATATATATTTCTGAAGGGCAATCCCTATTTCTTGTGCTGCTGCATACAACCAAGTCAACACACTAATGAGGATATGATCTACTTCTTAATGATCTGATGCTTTTGCAACCTAATGTACTGAGCATGGATGGCCCAGTCATTTGCCTTATGTGACCATATTTACTAGAACCCTTTTAAATTGTGAACTTGATGTGAATAATATTATTAAGCAAAAGAAATTAACAAGCTAAATAAGAGTCCAAATTAAACTGTGTTTTGTTTTGCTTCTAGAAACAGAACAGAAAATTTTCAGATAAAGAGAAAGACAGTCAAGTAGATAAAATCCATAAAAAATTTTTAATAAAATAAAATAAAATGCATAACTTACCCAAGCAGACAATAAACAGAAAGCCACTGCAGCAAGCTGGTACAGTTCACTTGTCTGAGAATCAACAGAAGTAGGCAAGTTTAGAAAATGCAACAATCATATATAAAGCTAACCATGTTAAATTCACAAATCAAAACAATGTCCACATCTCTGTGGGAAACATATGCACAAGATGCAGGTATCTGTTAAACTAGTGTAACAGCTTTTCTAAAAGGAGCATAATTGGGCATTAAACTAGGTAAAAGGAAGGCAATCTTCAGATACAATTCCTAGTACTCAGCTTGGAGTGCAAGAAAATCCTATGATGAGATTTTTTTTTTTTTTTAAAAAAAAAGGTCATTTTCTTAGAAGCTTGAGCCATAGACCTTACACAAAACGGTTTATGGCTAAGTCCCAGCTATATGCATTCTGGGTCACTTGTATCCTTGTATTCAAATTTAATTATGTTACTGGCCAAAAAGAAGCAACTCAGATAAGAATATGACAAGTTTGTGTTGCTAAAAATAGTTTTCAAGTTTCATTAAGAGCAAACTAAGGCAAAATAGACAAACAAAAGAACTCCCTCACTTGAGATGATATCTGTATCATAAGCTTCAGAAAGCGCGGAACAAATGACCAGGTCAACAAGGATGCACAAGCCAAGATATACAGACAAAGTCACCAGCCTGAAATCAATATCAAACTGGTTATAAAACCATTGCCAGATATCTGGCAAACTGCTTTAAGAAACATCAGAGACATGTACTTCAAAGTACTTACCAGTTTCCCCATAGAGAACATTCCGTGCAAAATGCCACTATTACCTCCCAGAACTGGAAGCAAGGCAAATAACAAACCAACAGCACAATCCTGATTGAAACAGAGGAATGGAAATTAAAGCAAAAATAACAACAAATAAAATCAGTTAAAGCAATCAGACATACCAGTTAAACACAGAAAAAACTGCATTTTTCGTTTCTTTTTTTAAAGAATAAGCTAGTCTAAAGGGGTACAGAGAATGGGGTGGGTGAGAATCAAACCTCATTCTAGGACAAGGAAACAGAGGACCATAGCCACTGGCTATATAAGATTCTATAACACAATTGTTCCTCGGTTTATCATGCGCATATTGACATATATGACATGAATAATTAAGTTGTACCAATTACCTGAAAAATAAGCGTCCCAATTGTAACTTGACCCATGAAGGAGATTATTACTGTTTCGCTCGACCAAAAATTTCAACCACCTGTTAAATTCATGTGGTCAAAATAGAATCCCCGGTGGACTTGTTGCAATTAGTCAATAAAGAGGAAATTCTTGATACATCACGTTCGGATATCTACCACTGCAGTTGATGACATTGAAAGAAAGCAACCAACGAAAATTCCCTCCGACAACTTCGCCCCACACAACTGCAGCATATACAATACCCCAAATAAAGTAAAAATAAAAGACCCTTCATTCAAACTTTCTAAGACAGAAGCAAAAATTTTGCAGTAAGTCCTTGAGCAATACCATTGCAGTACTTCCACACAAGAACATAAGTATTACAATTTGAAGAAGTCCCCCAAAAACAGCAACAGGGACCTACAACTTTTAGCTGCATCAACAAGTTAAGGGAAGCTCCTTCAGACATATAAAAACATAGAAATAAATGAACATAAGATAATTTCTCAAGAAATAGCTTTAGGTAGTTGGTCAACAGAAGTACCTTTGTCAAAGAAAACTCTAGTCCCAAAGCAAACAGCAGAAAAACAACACCAAATTGAGCAAAAGTCTCAACCTGTAATGCAAAAGAAGATGACCTGAGCTACGAATAACTCTTACTAGTTCAATTTAATTGCAGGCATAGTGAACAGCAATAAGAGTAACTACTCTGTCGATAATCAACCTTTTGAAAGCAGACAATTAGAAGGCATATTAAGAAACATACATGCACTTTGATATTGGGAAGGAATATTATGCAGAAAAGGAGTAAGCAAAACTTATAGATTGCATAAAAGTCGTGAAAAGAAGAAAAATAAAAAAGTCAAAATCCTTTCCACTATCAATATATTAGCCACTTCAATGCATAAGTTAGCAACTTACTGGCCTCACTGAACAACTATAAAACTTTTTGTCTGTTACCACTTTCTCAAAATTCAGTACTCAGCAATAGATATGAATTGCCAAGACCTTTGAGAAGCCTAATGCATGTCACTGTACATACCTGTCCATCACTCACCAACACTTACAAAATCACCACATAATCCTTATCTTAGAAGCACCATCCAGTTGAGAAAAATTATAGAAAAATGAACCAAAGTAGCCAATTATCTCAGCTTCAACAATCAATTGAAAAATCCA
The DNA here is from genome assembly GCA_023065735.1 of Coffea humblotiana. Taxonomy (NCBI): domain Eukaryota; kingdom Viridiplantae; phylum Streptophyta; class Magnoliopsida; order Gentianales; family Rubiaceae; genus Coffea; species Coffea humblotiana. Next base: position 2,737,968 of record CM041209.1, on the reverse strand, counting down.
CTGCCCCAGACATCAATTATGCCTTCCATAAAAATCTATATTGAAAGCAGAAGCTGGAATAATTTGACTAGAGAAGGCTTTCTTCATCAAAATGCAACCTAGATGGAATATTTAGCTAAAATACCTGCACCATTTCACTGATAAATTGAAGACCGCCAGGTCCAATAAGTGAACCTGCAAGAAGATAGCCCACGATAACCTATCACAAGTAAACATTAGACAACTGTCATGTGAATATCTTATCTACTTAACAAAGTACCCAAACATGTAGAAAAAACAACCAGGACAATTCATTAAAGGAATGAGAACTTGTTATCTTGAAGTACCAACCGGCTGTCCCAGACAGGAAAATATGATTCCACCAATGGCAGCAGAGACTACAACCACCACCAAATCAGATATCAGCCTGCAGACAGACACATAGTTCAGTCTCTAGGATTACATAGAAAATAACTAAAACTATACAAACTACAACAGAAAATTTAATAACAATTATCATGCAAATTCAATCAATTGCATCTGTTGTCAATGAATCACGGCAATTATGCAGATATAGAAGTAACTGACCTTAGATCTACTTGAAGAACTGGATATTTGGATTTCTTATTTGACATCACATAACGATTGTGCTGCCATGAATGAAACACGTAACCAATTACCCAATGTACAAGTAGTATCTTGCTAAAACATCTGCATAATTATCAATTACTAAGCAGTAAGCTTACGTCATTGTCTATCAAGGTTGTGTCATCAGAACCATCATTTTCAAGGTTGAGCATATCCTGAATTTTAGAAGATATGGTAGCACTGCCACAAAAAAAAAAGATAAATAAATAAAAATAAAAGTACGAGAAGAAAAGCAAAGGTAAGTCAATTTCAGGCTACAACAATGAGTATACACAATGGCAGAAAGCAGTTTATATCATACAATGCGTAGATAGGCATCTTCTTACTTAGCTTCCTGAGTATCATTCTTCTTTGTTTTCTCGTGAGTAATTTTAACCACAGTCTCCAATACTGCCTGTAAGAATGATAAGTACCAATCATAAGAGGAAAAAAAATACCAAAATATCTAGAATGATAAGTGACACAAACCATTAAAATTAATGTAAAATAAGTCTTTTCAAACGTGAATTAATCACTATTGGATTTATTTATAAAAGAAAAGGCCATGTTCACTGAACATATACAGACCATTTGCCTGCATAAACATAACCATAGAGTTTAACACTTGAACAAAGTCAATCAAAATGTCAGTTATTCAATAATATACCAACTTTTACAAGTAAGGTTCAGATATGGAGCATCAGATGTGATCCTATTGATGTATAAACAATTGAAGTATAAAACTATAAGCATCCTTCATTGTGCAGCTTTCACAAGATTGCGAAATAGGAGTTATGAATGCATATGACGTCAATAAGATACACTAAAACTGCCTTAGGTCCTCAAAAAGTTCGTAAGGAAAGGCAAAACCTACTTGCTCATCTGCTACGCTGCTGTTGAAGCTGCTTGCACCGGAACCTAGAGAAAAAACAATAACTATCAGATCTCAATTATGTGATGGAAATTGAACCACAAACAATCTAATGCAGCATTAGAATGTAAGACAAGAAGAATCATCTGTAAGCTTAATACAGGTACTCTTAAGCTTGATACAAATGTTTGGAGGAATGGTCACACGCAGCTTGAACCAAAATCTAGACCATATTTAGATCAGTCCCCTTGGAAAAATATCCACACAGAAATACATGCCAGTCAAATATGGTGATATCATTCATTTATTCCAAAAATTATCTCTTAAAGTTTGATTACTCTTTGGAAGCATCAATTTCTCGTAATTGCACGAATAACAGGCGTGTCTAGATACCGCTTGGCCATAGTCGCCACACGTCAACAGCAAGTTAGCACTTTGCAGCATTGTAAAAAAATTGAGTTTAAATTTGTATAGCCACCATCGCCACATGAAACTTAGTTTCAAGCTAAAACAAAAGCAAAGAAGGCAACAAGTATAACGAAAATCAAGTAAAAAGAATTCCGACGTAATGCCAAAATTCACAGTTTTGTGCACTTAAATTCAACAAGTGGAAAGCAAACCCAACATTCTAAGATTCAAAAAAGAGAGAGGGGAGAAGAAAACCTTCAGGCTGGTCGTTGTCAGAAGAGAACTCCCTCTCAAGAAACACGATCAAACATCTGGGCAATGCTTCCATCGCCGCTGTCCGGAGCCGACGAATTTACTAAACTGCCATAAAATCTTTGCCTGATTTCTTGCTCCGATCTCGCCGACAACGAGATTCTTGCACAAAAAGCAATTAACATAAGAAACCAAATCGACGCCAATCCACCATAAGACCTCCCCATTGCACAGGAATGAAAATTTTTCCTTGGAAAACAATGAGATTATTATTATATCCAAAGAAAATTGTAAACTCTAATCAAGTGAACGTTCCAGAAGTTGTGTCCGAGGGTTTCGTAAACGGAAGGCAAAGGCCAGGGAGGGTGGAAAAGTTGGGGGTGGCAAATCAATTGGTTAGGTACTTAGGTTGGTTAATATTTCAGCGCGGGCGGGATGCTGAATTGAGTCGTTGCTTTAATTAATTAAACACTCTAAAATGTGAATTGATTATGAATTCTTTTCATTGCGTAGGTCCACCAATCACTTTCAACAAGCCACGTCAACATCGAAGAATGTTCCCACCGCAAGACAGCGCGTGGGACAGCACAGTAGTACGTAGTATTTGTGCGAGGTAATGAGCCCAGGAAGCCAGTGCCGGAGTTGCTGGTTTGGGAAGGTAACAGACTCCCGCCGTTGGGGGAGGTTTGTGATCTAGTTGACATTTCTGGATTTTCCGGTCCCCTTTAGCCGCGGAGGTTTGTCGGGCAGGTCACGAGACATTTGGATGTTAAATACCCCGCTAGGAAGGCCCAATTCACGTGACCCATTCTTCTTGGAGGAAAATACTACACGACTCAATCTGTTCAAGAGTTGGGTTTGGGCAGCTGAGACCCGCAACGGCGGCGAGGCATCTGGAGACACGCGTCAGACACCCAATGTTCGATGTTGTAGTAAACTAGTTTACATTGGAAGCATGAAGGTCGTGTCCCAAAATTTAACTTAATTACTGGGCACAGGAGTCAAGTGATTTTTTTTAATTGATATTATTTTGGTATATAAATAGAATTTAAAAATCAAGAGAAAATTCCAAAATAGTCGAATGGATGATTTTTTTTTTTTGTTCATAAGATATTTGAAGCAAAACCCAAAAAATATATATATATATATAACATTTACACAATACAACATCCTCGTTCACAGGTTTGCTAGCTGAGTGTAGTTGAAATCGAGTAGTGCACAACTCGATCTTGTTGAGTTCTTCGAAAATAAGTTTAATCTTGAATTTGAATTTATCTTACCTTACTTGAATCCAACCAAATCGAGATCAATCAAATTTTCAAACTCTATTTTTTAGTAAATTTCTTGTAATAAAAAGTTAAAAGCATATTATAAAATACTATTTGATAATGTTTGATAAATACTCAAATTTTTTTTATTCAAACTCGACTCAATTATCTTTATGGAGTAACTTGAACTCAACTTAAATTCGATCATTTTATCAAGCTATCTACGAGTTCAAGTCAATTAGTTTGTTTAATTTACACTCCCATTCATCCCCACAAACCCTAAAGAGGAAAATGACAAAATGGTGCGTGAAACTTCTCAATCAAAAAGAAAGATTTGAGCCAATGCACTTACGCTTAGCAGTGTCATTAGTTATGGTCCCCAATGAAGATCATTGCACGAGTTTATATAACATTTTGTTGACTAAAAAAAATCACAAAATTAAATTCAAATATTTTAAGCTCAAGTTGCGGTCACAATTGCCAGTGTTTGGATACTCAAAATTTTCCAAATGCTATTTTATTTATATTATAAATATGTTTTATTAGTCATCTTTTAATCTTTTTAATTGTAATTTTTTATCTTTCATATATTGCATCACAAATTATATTATATTAGTAATTATTTAAAAAATTACTCTATCCAATTACTCATGGCACACATCAAATATTGTCAGGGATTTTTCGCGATGAACAACCACAAAGGTGGGAAAAAGCCCCTGCAACTAAACAGTTAAGATGACAAGAGAATTCTCAATGATGATTGCCTAAAGGTAAATGGAAGTTATTATTATTGTTTTTTTTTTCAGGAAAATTGAAACTAAAGTGACCTGTCTGGGCTAAGAAAAGACGTGTTTGCCTTCTACTCCTATCCATCGAATGGCGGATGATTTTCGCGCGAGGGAATGGAATCAAAGTCAAACCACCGACAGAGAAGGGGCACGTGGCCGGCACAGGTCCATCCCCATCCCTCGATCTTCCCTCACAACTCATTTTACGTGGACAGCCGCCCACCAACACCCTCAGGTCTCAACACAATCAGAGCTTTTACTTGGCGATTCTTCCTCAAGTTTCAGAACTCCACAAGGACCGGAAAAAAAAAAAGAAAGAAAGAAGAAAAACTCTGCGTAGCTATGGCATCCATGGCTAGTGCAAGCGTAGCTCCTGCTGGATTCTCATACGGCAGGCCTCCATTTTCTGCTTCAGAGATGCCGAGGAGAACGGTGGTGGTGAGGGCTGAAGCCATAAACCCAGGTATCAGGAAGACCGAAGACAAAGTGGTGGACTCTGTTGTTATCGCCGAACTGAATAAGCCTCTCACTGCTTACTGCAGGTTTTTCATTTACCATCTCTTGAGTACTTAATCACTTCCAACTTTTCTGATTACCTTGTTGGATCATGGAAGGGAAACGTGTTTTCTTTTTCCCTTTTTTGGGAATTAATCTGTCTGGAAGCCTGGTAGATTAATTCTTTGCTCAAAGTAAAATATGAACTTTAACAGGCCTTTGTATTCAGAGACTACCCTCTAGGCATTAAGCCTAAAATACTGATAGAAGTCAATTTTATCGTGAATCCTAACATGTAATTATGTTAAGTGCGAATTCAGGCCATAGGCAGGGGTTTTTGATGACACAGTAAACATTCTTTTGAGCGGTGACGGATTGGTTGACTTGTTGGAGCAGGTGTTGGCGGTCTGGGACTTTCCCTTTATGCGATGGAAGCCATGTGAAGCACAATAAGGCTACTGGAGACAATGTTGGGCCTCTGTTAGTGAAGAAGCAGTGAATTGTAATGATATAGCACTATACATTCTTGAATATTCCAGACTTGGTGCAGCATAGTATATCGTGTTCTGTTGGGGAAATCTCTATATGTTCTTAATGTAATATGATCTCTATCTGGAGTTGTAATATAAATTATAAAGTGATAGTTTTCTACTCCTGTAGTGGAAATTCCTTCTGATTTCAACTAGTTCAATCAGAACTTGCTTTGTTCAAGAGCTATGTAGTTATAACGAGAATCTATTCTCCATCCATGATCAATCTTTACTTTTTCTATTTATGGGGTTGGTTGAAAGTGAGCTTATGCCCTGCTCTGGTCTTTTGAGTTAATTGCTTATTGGATACCAAACTGATAGAAACTTTCATGTCTCCGAAAGCTGGCGAGTACAAGGACAGGGTGGGCTGGACTGGCTTAAAATGAATTAATTTGGCTGACCAGGTGTATCTCTTTACAGATGGTAGTAGATCCAGAGTTGAACTGAAAAGTCCCAAGAAGACATCGGAGATAATTTGATGCTATCTCGTTTTGCGCAATGGACGGATAAATGCGACAAGCAGAGTCCTACTTGAATATACGTCCGATGAAAATTTCGAAGGAAGAAAAGTAACAGATGCTCAGACAGAGATGATCGAGTTTAAGCAACACGATGATTCCTCTTATTTTGAGTTTTTTTTTTTCCTTTTCCTGCCCAATTTGTTCTGTGAAGGAGACAACAAATATTGACAGAAAAGAAAATTAACAAGGAGAAACAGAGACCCGCAGCCCACGAGTGGGTGGGATGTGCTGATTATATGTACGGGAATCCTTAAATTGAAGAAGAAGAAGAAGAAGATCACGATTCATGGGAAACGCAGAGGTGGCTTGATCGAAAGATTAATATAATGAGAAGTCTTGGAATTGTTACATAGATGTGGATTCTCCGTCCAACTTATAAGCATTTTATTATCTCAGCCAAAACTAAACAAAAGAACTCATCTTTTGTTGCCAATTTAATTTCAAAAGGCTGCTTTAAACGGGGGATAGAAAAGTAATTTAAACAAAATATTTAAAATGCAATTAAATTTCATCCTTCCCCTACTAAAAACAATAGGAATAATAAACTGTATTGGTCTAAGATGTATAAATTCTGTTCATGACTTAGAATTGTGAAATTATATACTGCAGCTATTTTGTTACTCCCACAAGTGAAGTCGTGATTAGAAAAGAAATTTTTGTCAATATAGGCTTTGGGCCCGCTCAGATGGCCCATGTCCAGTTCTGTGGACGGCCCTTGTGTAGATGTCCCATGACATTGATACCACAACTGAAGGGATGCAATGCATGTTCCAAAGTTTCGCATCGCAAGACTTCCGGCACATCTTGTCGCTCCTCCTGTCCTGTCCTGTCCTCAGTCCTTAATCGTGCCGGGACCTCAAAATCAGAAGGATATATGATTGATTCTTCGTCCTTAATCGTCCCGGGAGCACACCCCATTAAGGATTAAACAGCAGCTGCACTCCAGTGTTCCATCCATGCATATTCCTTTCACTTCACGCATTAACGTGCCAATTTTGCAACACATGGCAATAATGCAAGTCGCTTTCGTTTTTCTCTGTCTTTTTTCTCCTTTTCCCCGGTAGCTCATAGAGTGAGAATAATTGAATTCTGAATACGAACTCGACAGAAAATGCAACTCTGTCCTGTACCCTCTATCGAGCCTGTCTTTTTTTTTTTTTCTTCCCCCTTAAATTTCCTTTCAACAACAACAGTACATTGCAAAGAAGTTGTAGGTGTGAATGGTTTCTACTGTTTTAGAAATAGCCAAAGCTTTATCATGCAAGCTTTCGGCTTTAGGAAATATAACGGAAAATTGTGTACCGCTACTGCTCTTAGTCTTGCTTGACTAATATTTAGTGTTTTACACTGCAGTGAGTAGGCGAGAGTTGATTCCGCATTCCACTGTTCTCAGTTCTCACTTGTCTGCTCAACCCCAGCCTTGAGCCTTCGTCCTAAAAAGGGTAGTAAAAACTAAACGGGACAAACTCGCTTTACAAAACTGAAGTCCCGTCTCTTCTTTCCTCTATCTAATTCTCCCACCTCTCTTTTTTCCTATCAACCGCCACCACCAGATTTCCCGGCCAAAGTTCGCCGTTACCACGCTTTTTTTTTTCTGCTTTGTAGGAACCGGAATACACTTCTCCTCCTTGTTCTCATGATTCCTATATCTATAACAACCCCTCCTTCTGAACCTCCTTCAAAACCCAAAAACCCCGAATTATCATCAAACCGAAAGAACAACCCCAACTTATTTCAGCCTTACCTCTCATTTCACCATCCTCGTACATGCCTCCTCCTCTCCATTCTCCTCCTCCACATATTCCTCCTCCTCTCCGCTCGCTCTCTCCCTTCTTCACCACTTCCCACCCCTCAAAAACCCTCTTCCCTCCTTCCACTACCGTCACACCTGGTCACTCCGCCACCCTTGATGGCTCTAACCAAACGGCCCTGAACCTGAACGTCCTCTGCCCATATGGCAAAGTCTACGTTTACGACCTCCCATCATTTTTTAACTATGAATTGCTACAAAAATGCCATGAGCTGAGCCCCTGGAACTCAGGCTGCGACTTGTTTTCCAATCACGGCTTCGGAAAAGTCGCAAATGGGATTTCAAAACTTGTCCCCGAAAATCTCAGGCATGCATGGTACTGGACTGACCAATTTGCTTTGGAGATCCTTCACCACAACCGAATGATGAATTATCGTTGCAGAAGTTTGGAGCCCGAATCTGCTACTGCGTTCTACATACCTTTTTACGCGGGACTAGCAGTGGGAAAGTACCTATGGTATAATCATACGTTCGAGGACCGTGATCGGTACTGCGAGATGATGCTGGATTGGGTGAATAATCAGCCTCACTGGAACAGATCCCACGGCTGGGATCATTTTATTACAATGGGCCGGATCACATGGGATTTCCGCCGAATCGAGGGCCGCGACTGGGGATCCAGCTGTATTTACATGCCTGGAATGGGAAACATCACTCGCTTGTTGATAGAGCGCAACCCGTGGGACTATTTCGATGTCGGTGTGCCATATCCCACCGGATTCCACCCCAGCACAGCCTCTGACGTCACGGGCTGGCAGGATTTTGTCCGCCAACATCAGCGGAAGACTCTATACTGCTTCGCGGGAGGCACGCGCGGGTTTTTACAGGAACGACTTTCGAGGACTGTTACTGAGTCAGTGCTACAACAACTCGGACGCTTGCCGAGTCGTGGATTGCACCGGCTCCAAGTGCTCTAACGGGACTTCAGCAATTCTCGAATCGTTTCTGGACTCGGACTTTTGTTTACAGCCGAGGGGTGATAGTTCACTCGTCGGTCCATTTTTGATTGCATGGTGGCAGGTTCAATCCCGGTTTTTTTCTGGAGGAGAACGGCTTACATGCAGTACGCTTGGTTTTTACCCAGTCAACCGGACAGTTACTCGGTGTTCATACACAGGAGAGAGGTGCAGAATGGAACCACGTCAATTAGAGCGGTCCTTGAGAGCATAAGCAAAGAGAAGGTAAAAATGATGAGAGAAAAAGTAATCGAATATCTACCAAGAATTGTGTATGCAAAACCAAACAAGGGGTTGGAAGGCATTAAAGATGCATTTGATATAGCCGTTGAGGGGGTTTTGAGGAGGGTTAAACAAAAAGGGGGTGTGTACAGGTGATAATTCCATCAATGCTTTTCTTATCTTAAAAATATATAGAATGGAGGGGGACTACAAATGTACTTAAAGGGATAACCTGAATTTCTCATTACGCGGGTATTATTTTAGATTAAAGGGAGCATGAAATATAAGGTTTTCTTCTGTAATATATATATATATACTTTTTGGGTCTCAAAATACATTTGTGTTACATATGTATACGCTCCGTTTCTCTGTCAATTAGAAGAATGTTGAACATGTATACATGTGCATTGCAATAATAAAAGGCCTTTTTTTTTTGGTTTTTGTTTGATGGGGGGCGAGGGGTGTCAATAGGGTTTCCATTGTATTGTATTATTGGCTCCGAGATGATGCGCATTTCAGCTAGCCATTAGGTTGGCGAAAGATGATCATCCTTTGTTGTGGGGGCAGAAGCCAGAAAGTTGGTCAAATTCTTGAGGGATGGTGACGCGAGATAAATAGTAGTATGAATATGTCTTATATATGTGGTGCAATCACGTTTGTCTGCATGCTTCTGAATTTCGTAAATCGCCAACAATTGTTTTCTAAAGAGGTAAAGACCAGAAAATAGCTGTGATTGTGTATGTAGATTGGGCGTATTATGTTTTGAATGTTTACTTTCATTAAGGGAGGGTGGAGGAGGCTTGGATGGTCTGCCAAGTTTCCATTCCGCAGATTTGGATGGATGGCCATGATGTCCAAAAATTCATAACGCTGCATCTACATCTCATCTCCATTAATCACATATGCTTTGTACACCTTGTCACAAATTCACTGATTGTAGTAATTCATAACTTGTTACTAATGTTGTACATTGTTTGAAAGAATTTGGCCGACAATTATTCTAAACTAGCTAGTTTGGTAAGGCCCTCTTGATGTATGTGTAACTAGCAGGAAATTTTTTTTTATTCATATTAGTATTTCTATCAAAACTAACTTTTTTTAAAAAAAATTGATTGTGAATACGTAGAAAAACGAATGAGCTAAATTTGTGTGGATAAATGATTATTCAATGAATTACTCACAATCATGATTGTTGGTTACTCGTATAATTTAAGATATTTTGTACAATTTAAAAATTTAAAAGCAAGGAGAGAAAAGGGGATATATATTGGAGGGAAAATTAATAGTTTTATGTAAGTTATTTCAAATTAGTTTAAGGTAATTTAGGAGTAGAATAGAATGATGTAAGACCATGAGGTGCTCTAACGCTTTGTTAATAGTTATTCTAAATTTGGATCCCCCTATCCCATTTGACAATTTGTGAATTGAAACAAATCCTACGAAATTACAGTGAATTGAAACAAAGTCTATAAAATTAATCTTGTCTAAATAATCCTTTAGTAGAAATGCTAATGGAGACGGGTACTTGCGCTACTGGGGAAGGAATAGGGTGGGATGGGGCAAATTTTTCTCTCCCTCAATGGGGCAAGAGTCCCCAGCCTCATCCCCACCTCGTCCTCGGCATTATACATACATATATATATATATATGTATAATCTAAATAGCTAAATTCTAATAAACTATTGAATAGTTATGTATAATGTTAATTAATTAATTTTGTCTCCAATTGGGTTTCAATCACCATTATATATTTAGTAGCAAAAAAGGGGATATCATGCATAAAAGAGGTGAATAGGTACACTTGAAGTTGGAGTAAAAAGTTTAGCACAGGTTCTTTGCAGAATGCACATAAAACAAACTCTAATGCTTTACAATCCACGGAAGTTCTACTAAAACAAATTGGGTTTCCGTTTCCGAAAGAGTAAAAGACCTAGGGAGCCCTTAAACTATCACCGTTGTCAAGTTTTGGCCCCCAGTCTAATTTTTGTCTCCGATGAGCCCCTAAACAATTAAAAATATATAGTTTAAGTGCTTTCGGTCATTTATACCGAAGTCAAGCCGGAATTAAAGGGCAATTTCGTCCAACTATAATTGAAAGATCAGGACCAGAATTAGCATTAGATCCATTAGACAAGAATTCTAACAAAAAAAAAGCATCAGATCTTCACCTTGAACCCTTTTAGATCCATTAGACAGATTTCTAATAAAAAAGCATTAGACCATCTTCACCTTGAACCCTTTACCAATAATCTCCTTGTACCTAAAGATAGAATCCAACCTCTGCAAGCAAAAGCTCTACCAGCGGTGTCGGGAACAACACAGTGACTAGCAACCCAACCAATCAAGCATCTTGGGTGGTGGTGGTAACGGAAATGGCATGGGTGGTATTGGAAGCATTTCTACCATTGGAATCATAGTTGGCATGCTTTTCGTGATGGGGAATGCTCAGGACTTTATCCACAAAGCCACCCATGGCTGGCCGAAGCACATCGATAATAACGTTTGGGATGTGGCCATGGAAAGACGGGACAAGAAGCTCATGGAGATGCTATCCTCTTCTTCTACTCCTAATTAACAATCTAACTTAGGAAGCACTATGGCCTATCGGTGAATTTTTTGATCTCTTCATGTTTTGCAAGCATTGAAGTTGTAAGCAGACAAGTTGAATTGTTGTCTTCCTTTTGCAGCTCACTTTAAGCTTTTGAACTCAAAAAAAAAAAAGGAACAGGCTATTGATGTTGATTGCCTGGATTTGGTGGATGATAAAATAACTATAGATGTTTGAGTAATAATAATAATAAAAAATCCAGCTTCTGCTACTTCAACTATTACTTGAACCTGTAGATGAATCATTAGTTGGAAAGAGAGAGAGAGATACTTTTCTTGATACTTCAAATATGGTTGGACAATAATGCCATTTGCTTTCGGCTTGACTCACACATAAAATGACCGGAAGCACTTAAACTATGCATTTTTTTATTGTTTAGGGGCTTATTAGAGACAAAAATTAGATCAGGGGCCAAAACTTGACAACGGTGATAGTTTAAGGGCTCCCCAGGTTTTTTACTCTTTCCGAAATTCGCTAAAAAAAACAATACAAGGCCATGGGTCTTTCACTGAACATTGCGGTGCTTTTCCTTGTGGACCTCACGGAGGGAAAGGCGATGGGCGGGAAGAACAAGGGCGAGACACCACAAAAGTTTATGGGAGAGGGAGGCAATTTTTAATGCACATGTAGAGCGTAGACTTTCGCGTATTAGTACCTAGAACGTGAACGACAAGGATGCCTGGCATGGCAAGTTTAATTTTTCTTTTAGACTCAACTCCGTAGGTGTGTAGCTTTTACTTCGCATAATCCAGTAGTGTTTTGACAATCGTTTTCTCATATTAATTATCGATATGACATGTATGAAGTGAGCCTAGGCTGTAGTCAAGAAGTTCCAATTTAGATCTTCATTTGATAACTCATTTCAACATTTAAATTTAATGGATTCTGATCTTAATATATTCAGATCGTTTGATAACGAAAAATTGAGCATCTGAATTAACTAAGTGGCACTGAATTTTTTAGATAAAATTTGCTTTCAAAATTAAGTGATAAACTATTCACTTATTATTGGATGTGATATGCACTCAAATATATTAGATTTAATACTTAATAATTCAATAATTTAATAGATTCAAACTTCAGTTTTATCAAACGGACCCTCAGTGACACGAGAGTTTCACGAACTTTGGGGATAAATATGCGTGTTTAGCTTTTCAAAAGCCGTAGAAGATGCATTTCCCGTAACAAAATTTAATGCAATAATTTTCCCCTCTTTTTAGAAAGTTCCTATTATTATAAAAACACGAACATTCTAACAAATGCTTGCTTTTGGGATTTTGTTGGTAGAATTTGACCAACATAAACATTACCAAACCACCCCTTTTTATTTCTTTTTTTTCTTTTTGCCCTATGTACTTCAAATTGGCCCAAATCTGATTATGGCCCAGCAAGTAATGATGTGCAGCGCTGTTGCAATGTTTACCACGTCTGGCCGACATGGGCTTTTTTTACCAAGTACCAGGTATTAAGCTTTGACCCTTTTGAATTTTCTGCTTATTTTCGTTCTTGGTCCGGAGAATTACTACAAATACGCTCTGGAAACTAATTAGCGTTGCGATCGGACGGCAATTAAGCAGTCGAATGAAGCTGGGAAAAAAAGCCGCAATCCAACGGTCCCGATGCCTCACCGCCGCAGCCTATAAATCTCAAACCCTAGAACGTTTCCTTCCCTCTTTTTTGTGTTTCTGCTCTCCTGCAACTGCAGTTCCAGTGCAATTTACCTTCGATAGCAGGAGAACAAGAAACACGCACTAACTCACCTACCGATACACACACTTCCATACTTTAAGGTAACGTCATGCCTTCATTAGCCGTTTCTGGAAACTGTTCATCAGAGACTTCCAAAGACAGGAAAAGAAGAAAGTGAAAAACGCCCGAAGCCGAGGCTCAAAAATCCCCTGAATTGGACTCTTCCATGGAGCAAAAATTTAAGAAAGAGAAGAAGTCAAAAAAGACCAAGATCAGTAATTCGGACTCGGATTCCGAAGAACTGAAGAAGAAGAAGAAGAAGGAGAAGAAGCGAAAGGCGGCGGAGATTGACGGTGACAATGTCAATGAAGAGGAGAGGAGTGATACGAGCTCGGAGTTGGGGGAGCCGATGAATTTGATGAAGAAAAAGGCTAAGTTATCGGAGGTAGACGAAGATGATGAGGAGAAAGAGTGTGAAAGAGGAGCATCCGAATGCTTTGACGAAGTTTAGGATATCGGAGAGGTTGAGAGAGGCATTGAAGAAAAGGGAATTGCATATTTGTTTCCGATTCAGGCCATGACTTTGATACCGTTTTGGATGGGTCTGATTTGGTCGGTCGAGCTCGCACTGGTCAGGTATATTCCCTTTGTAACTCTGCAGTATTCCTTTTTGAGTACTAATTACAAATATTTGCACAAGAATCAGTTTTTAAGCTTGTATGAGCGTGGAGAGAATGTTTCCGAATAGCATGGGTAAAATAAAAGTGGGGTCTTGGACTGTTCCTAGCTTCTTTTTCCTTGAAATTATTCTGGATAAATTTGTTAATTTAGGCTGATGAAGTTTTTGTTTTTAAATATAGGGTAAAACGTTGGCCTTTGTGCTGCCTATACTAGAGTCCTTGACAAATGGACCTGCAAAAGCAGCACGAAAGACTGGATACGGGAGGGCACCTAGTGTTCTTGTACTTTTACCCACTAGGGAATTGGCCTGCCAGGTATGATCCTGGGAACTCTCCTTATAAAACCTTTGTGGATTTTGGTCACCCTCCACCAAATTCCGTTGCCTCATCTTGTTTTCCTCCTCTTTTACTCCCATTTGTTAGGTGTTCACTGACTTTGAAGTGTATGGTGGAGCATTGGGTCTGACATCTTGTTGTATATACGGGCATCCCCTTACAGACAGCAAGAGATTCAACTAAAAGAGAGGGGTTGACATAGTAGTAGGCACTACTGGCCGTGTTAAGGTACCATGCTTTTATTGCTACATCATCTTTTCTAGGTTGCGGAAATTTGAGTTGTTCTGACGAGTGATTGTTTGCCTCTGGGAACGCTACAGGATCACATAGAGAGGGAGAATATCAACTTGAGCTCATTGAGGTTCCGTGTTCTTGATGAAGCTGATGAAATGCTGAAGATGGGTTTTGTTGACGATGTTGAGTTTATTCTAGGTATGTAAATTATGTTAATAGTTCTCTTTTAGATGCTTGGAAGTTGTTTAAGTTTGCTGGTATTTTGTTTTTTACTACTGTCAATGACACTTTGCTTTTGAACTTTCAAAGGCAAGGTTGAAAGTGCAAGCGAAGTTCAAACACTCCTTTTTAGTGCCACGTTACCTGATTGGGTGAAGCAAGTATGTCCTTTTCTATTGCTCAGTATCACTATCTTCATACCGAGATCAGAGTTTAAAATGGGAAAGTCATTTTTTAGCTTTATTTGTGGATTAGAGAAGTTCTGCTCTCTGTTGCTAGATGCTGTTTTGCAACCTACCTTTGTACTTCTCCTACACTCCTACAAGGCTGACATTTGATTTGCATGTTCAGATTGCAGCCAAGTTCCTGAAACCTGATAAGAAAACTGCAGACCTAATTGGCAATGAGAAAATGAAGGCTAGTGCAAGTGTCAGGCATATTGTCCTGCCTTGCTCTACTTCAGCAACAGCCCCAACTTATTCCTGACATTATTCGTTGCTATAGCAGGTTTTTTCTGTTCAATATCTTTTGCTAAAAGTTTTGCCTGTTCATGAAGTGCATCCTGATGTATTACCATGTGATTTGTTGATTCAGAGGAGTCAAACTATTATTTTCACTGAGACGAAGGGATTCAGCTTCTGAACTTGCTGGCTTATTGCCAGGAGCGCGTGCTTTGCATGGTGACATACAGCAGTCCCAGCGAGAGGTAAAGTGTGCGCTTTTGGGAACTAAATGAAATTAAAGGTTTCCAATACTGTTGTTTTTTTTTTCTGGCCCCCTTATTTCTCAGTCTACTTCCTGATTACGGCAATACTTCTATATTAAACTGTAATTGGGTGGAGGAAAAGCAGTAAATTAAGGAGCCACAACTCCTGCCAATAGGAAATGATGCTGAGTTATAAGTCATTTGGCACACAAAATTCACTATTATCTTTCTGCTGACTTTCTAGTGTCAAGTATAAGATATGTACCATATGTTTGGACAATCTCGTATATTCCTATTGGTCGAATCTAAGTTTAGATTTTTAGGTTGATGCCTTCAGCTTTTGACTGACGAAAACCACCTTGCATTCAGGTTACACTCAGTGGCTTCAGATCCGGAAAGTTCACCACATTAGTGGCCACAAATGTGGCAGCACGTGGATTGGGACATTGACAATGTCCAGTTGATAATCCAGGTTTGTCTTTACTAGTCCAAATTTCTGGCATTTCTTGATTGTAAAACCTTGTTACTTATTGTATGTGGTGATGTTTAATTTTGCAGTGTGAGCCCCCACGAAGATGTAGAAGCATATATCCATCGTTCTGGACGTACAGGCCAGAGCGGGTGAGCTGTGGATCCTTGGGATATCAGTGACTTTGGATGGTTGAAATGTTGAATGCCTATTGATCGTCTTGCCTCTTTTTTCAGGGAACACTGTGTTGCTGTAATGCTTTATGACCCTAGGAGATCAAACATTTCTAAGATAGAAAGAGAATGTGGTGTGAAGTTTGAACATGTATCTGCTCCACAGCCAGCTGATATTGCTGAAGCAGCTGGTGCAGAAGCTGCAGAAAAAATTTCCCAAATCTCTGACAGGTTTCATAATACTAATTCAAGTTTGTTTTAAAGTACTTTACTCCAGCTTATACTTTTGCATATAATGTAAAATTGGCAGCGTCATTCGGCATTTAAGGCTGCTGCAGAGGAGCTACTGAACAACTCTAATTTATCCCCAGTAGAACTTCTTGCAAAAGCTCTTGCCAAGGCTGCTGTAGGTTTCTCTCTCTCTCTCTCTCTCTCTGTATTATATTATGTGCATGTCATCAATTTCTTATAGTGCAGACTGATGAATTCAGTTTTTACATGTTGGGCAGGGTTATTTAGAGATCAAGAGTCGTTCAATTCTTACTTCCATGGAAAACCATGTCACGTTACTACTTGAGTGTGGAAGGCCCATCTACACGCCCTCGTAAGCACTAGAATCCTTTTAGTTTTAATCTTGATAGTGCACTGCTTGTGCTTGACTGACTTGGTTTTTTCTTGGCATGCAAAAACTGCATTTCCCACGTTATACAGATAACAATTTTGGGCTTGATGGTTTTGGCTGACTTGTTTTTGGATTGTGAGTGTACCATTTTTAATTTGGGCCAACATAATGTGCAGTGATTTGATTCTTTGTAGATAAAGTTTCTTATGCTGATTTGTAATGCATGTGAACATGGGATGAGTCTTGAATTTTAGCTAATACTGTGTTGCTATTTGCTTTCGTTTTGCCTCAGAAAACAAAAAAGGTATTGGACTATGGTCCAAAACTTAGAAACTGCATCCTAGTGTTCCGCATGTAGGCATGATAAAGAGTGTAGAGTTGGTTGAGCAATTCTTTGTGCTTTTTTATGTGTCATTCTTTGCCTTATTAATCCTTTTGATGTCTGTTTGTGGCAGCTTTGCTTACAGCGTGCTGCGAAGGTTCTTACCTGAAGAAAAGGTCGAGTCAATTAAGGGTCTTGCTTTAACGGCTGATGGAAAAGGGGCTGTGTTTGATGTGGCTGCTGAAGATCTGGACTTGTTTCTCAAGGGTACATTTCATTCTTTTGGTCTTGGTAAATATTATAGGTGATTTGCAATATTATTCATGACAAAGATTCATCTTGCAAGTAATAAGAAGAAATTTCTGACACCTATGAATGGCAGAGGGTCACTGAAATTTCCAAGGAATTCAACTAATGCATTCCTAAAAATGGAAATATTTGTATTTCTTGATTAAGTTTTTGCACTCAAAAAGTATTTTTCCTCCACTTGTGGTGGTGCAGGCCAGGAAGGTGCTGGTGGGGTTAGCTTGGATGTTGTGAAGTTATTGCCACGGTTGCAAGAGAGAGACCAGGTAAGAGGTGCAAGATTTGGGAGCGGTGGTCGTGGTGGCTTTTCTGATAGGAGGGGGGGTGGTAATCGGTTCTCTGGGGGTAGAGGGGGAAGAGGCGGCTCATCTGATAGGAGGAATGGTCAGTTCGCCAAAAGTCCAGGCGGTGGGGGAGGTTTCAGAAATAACAACCGTAAATGGTGAAGTTTGCTTGCCAAAATGGCAGCTTGAAATTTTGTGGGGTTTTGATAAGTTATTCTGTTTTCTTAATTAAGCAAATCAATTGACATTTTTTAGTAGGTGCATCCGATTTCTCGTTTCTATGTATGTCCGATTTGTTTCCCCAATTCTACAATAGAGTTTTGGGGGTTTTGCTGGGTTCCCCAGCTTAGGTCCTTGATTTTAGCAGAAACTGCGAGATTTGTATCTTCAATCTGCGATAGAGCTCAGTGTATCTTCAATTAATCATCCAATCATCTTTTAGATGTTTGGGAGATATATTTTATTTTGGCTGAAAAATGTCGGACGGACTGGATGTTTTTCCCTCCGCCTCTTTTTTTTTCGTCCCCTCTCAATCATCATGGACCGTGTAGCGTTAGCAGCGGGGAAGAAAAGTTGATGGAAACGAGGATCTAAGGGGCACTGAGCTGAGCACTACACAGAATGGCCACACGGTTTAACGAACAGAAAACTGAACAGTAAGTTCAGTACTCAATTAAACGGACGCTAATGCTATTTAGTAATTGTTTATAATACACTGAAAACTTATCATTGATAAATTGCGTAGTGGTACTCGCGGGAGGAGGAACTTGGCAAGATCTATCCAGCTAAAATGTAGAAGGATTTTTCGCCCGCTGATTAAAAAGAAAAAAAGAAAATTTCCAATTTCTTTCAAACAGTTTCGGATAATAAAGAAAAAATAAAAGTTCTGAGAAAACTGATATGAGCGAATTCTTCTGGCTGACAAACCAATTACTGCAAATTCTTACTCTAAAAACTCAGATGGGTACTCGTGTGCTAGGATCGAATGGGGGAGACACACTACTCCTTTCCTTGGAGTTATTCAGAATGGTTGATTATTTATAAATTTATGATACTGCTCTAAAATACACACTCTATTATTAGAGTTTCTTTACATTATAATGACCATAATTAAAAAAAAAAAAAAAAACCTACGTAGGATATTACGGCTGCTGGGCACTAGCAAGAAGAGTTTCTTTCTTCATTTCTTTTCCCCGCTGCTCTCGGTTACTACTTTATAGTACTAGTTGCTTCTCCTACGTGGGACAACATCGAAACTGGTCGATGCACAGTTCCAGACTCGTCCCCTTAATTTCATCAATGCATCATTCTCCACAGTTACCCACTCCACTCTTTTACGTCCCAAAACATCACAAAATATTAAATTTTAAACCCCTTCCCACAAGTTCCCATTTTTGACCTTCCAATTCCTCTCTCTCTGCTTCCCCTCTTCGTGTCCGAGTTTCTCAATTTGTTCTCAACAAAACCCTCAGAAGATGATTTCGTGACCTGATTAATGCCCATTTATTGCAATTTGCGACACCATGGCATGGTACAGAAGATCTAAATTAGTTGTTGATGCCTTTAAGACCTTCACTACTAAGATTGTGCCCAAAAGCCCGATCACAAACTCCCTTCCGAAGCCCTACCAGCCACAGTATGCTTCTTATACTTCCACCCGTAATACATCAAGGGCTAACGGATTTGGCCTTTGTGCACCAATTTTCAGAAACTCAGGTTTCCAACTGGGGCTCAAGCAAAATCAGTGCCGCCCTTCTTTAGGTGGGGCAAGAAGATATTACTATGTTGATCGGCACCAAATTTATCACTTTCGGCCACGAGGGTACAAAAAATGGTTTCAGAATCCAAGAAATGTGTTCATTGTGATTTTGGTGGGTTCAGGGGTGGTGATTACTGTTTATTTTGGTAACTTGGAAACTGTTCCTTATACCAAAAGAACCCATTTTGTGCTTTTGTCCAAAGGTCTTGAGAGACAGCTTGGGGAGCATCAGTTCCAGGACATGAAAAAGGCGTTCAAGGGGAAAATTCTGCCACCCATCCACCCGGAGAGTGTTAGAGTGAGGTTGATTGCAAAAGACCTCATCGAGGCTCTGCAACGAGGGCTGAGCAAGGAGCACATGTGGACTGATCCTGGCTATGCATCTGACCATGCATATGAGCCAGATGAGAACAGTGGACATGAGACCTTGATGGCATTGAGTGATAATATGTCTACCACTGAAGGGAAATGGAACAGGGAGGATGAGATCCTTGATGATAAGTGGGTCCAACAAAGCCGGAAGAGCGGTCAAGAGAAGGGGAAGTCACCTGCAACTGGACATTTGGAGGGTTTTAAATTGGGAGGTTTTGGTGGTTAATGAACCTGTTGTGAATGCATTTTGTTTGCCTGGTGGTAAGATTGTAGTTTTCACGGGGTTGCTTTGAGCATTTTAGAACTGATGCTGAGATTGCAACTATACTTGGACATGAGGTATAATTTCGTGCTTTCGCACATTTAATCAATTAGTATTATTTTGTATTTTTGGCATATTTAATGAATTGTAATTTTGTTTCTCTTTGCACATTTAATCAAGTTGTTCGAATTAACTGAAACCTTTTGCTTGATAGGTTGCTCATGCTGTGGCTAGACATGCTGCTGAAGGAATTACTAAAAACCTGTGGTTTGCGATTGTGCAATTGATTTTATATCAATTTGTCATGCCTGATGTTGTCAATACAATGTCTAATCTTTTCCCTACGGCTTCCTTTCTCAAGGAGGTAAATGTTTAATGTGTACGATTTGTATGGCAGCTTTTCTTTAATATAAGAGCTTCAAAGTTTGATTTGCTAACATCGTTATTGTTGTGCTAAGGACATTGGGTTCTCACATCATGTCATATCTCTGTAACTTTTTGCATTGTCCTAAGATTCAAGAGCTCCCTATCAGTGATGCCAACATATGTGGCTAAAAGTTTGATTTTGCAGATGGTGACCTTTTGAGCTATATGTTTGATTGCTTGTTTACATACTATCCTTACGTGCATTATGGATACTGAAAGGTGCCATGCTTTTGAGATGTAAATGTCTTAGGCTTGCAACTGAAACCTTGTTAGGCTTGCAACTGAGCTATATGTTTGATTGCTTGTTTACATACTATCCTTACGTGCATTATGGATTCTGAAAGGTGCCATGCTTTTGAGATGTAAATGTCTTAGGCTTACAACTGAAACCTTGTTAGAGACAAGCCTTTGGCTTCAGTTAATGTGATGCTTTGGTTGCTATTCTTATTGCTGTGCTCTTTGCTTTTTCCTTTCTCTCACACGTCTTATTATCTCTATTTATGTACCTGGGAATAACATAGGATTTTTCATGTGCTTTTCCAGTTTTGTTAGGAATGCTGTCTGATATATTTGAGAACCATTTCTGTAAGATTGATTACTTTTGGGACTGCCATACCAAATATTAAGAGTTATATTGGTCTATGTGGTAGGTTTGTGGAGAAATGTTGAAACTGTACTTTCTTTCCACTAGCTCATACTGAATGCTAAATGTTTGGACCGTGTGAAACAGGGTATTTTCTCACTCTCCCTGCCTATACATGCTTAGAATTGTTTGATAGAGGGAGCCTTGTGGTGCCAGCTATCAGTTTAGCTACACCCATTTTTCCCCTTAAATACCTTGTTATAATCTGTATATGACTATATTCTTGTAAGTTGTTGTTTAGAAGATGGGTAACAAGCTATTTTCAGAATTAACCTGTCAGTAATCAGTTCATTTGGCAGGATACAAGTTCAGGAAACTATTTAGTAATACAGGACATTGTATAGTGCATCTTAATCTAGATCTTCATTGAGTACCTCATCTATCACAGTTGTTGAGCCATACTACCTTAAGTTAGTCATACTGCATGTGACTTCATTCACAAACAATTTCTAATAAAATTGTAAAACAAAAGAGACCAAGACTAACCTTCTTGTATACAGAAAAACGAAGTGTGGCACATAGAAGTATAAGAGAAGAGTGGAAAAGCATAGGGAGGCATGCATAGGGAGGCATGGAGTTATGTTCTATATATTTATGGCGTTCAAGTGCAACAAACAGAGAGGGAGAGACGGGGTATATAGCATGGGAAAGAAGCACTTTAATCTTTGAGATTCTAGAACCAGATAAAGGTGATTGAGAGATTTCGACTGTGTCTAACTTAACTTGAATATGTTTTATGGCTCAAACTGCTTGGGACCACCAGGAAAGAAGAACAATTGTGTCTTCATTCTTATAGATATTGAAAGCTCTGGAGAAACTTCTTAACAACTGCTCTCAGTCTCTGTCTTGGTTACTCTCTGAAGTCTGAAGTATTGCTGCACCACTGGTGACCAGAATAATGCAAACTTGTAATTGAATTTTAATTGGCTAGGCATTACTTGCTGATTAATCTGCCAGGTTTATATTTTCATTTCTTGCCTTTGATAACCTTGTACAACTTGTTGTCACTTACATTTACGTTCCCTTGTAGGATGGAGATGGAAGCAGATTACATTGGTCTACTTTTAATGGCTTCTGCAGGGTATGATCCTCGAGTGGCTCCCAGGGTGTTTGAGAAGCTGGGTAAAGTAACGGGTGAATCAGCACTACGGGATTATCTTTCTACTCACCCGTCAGGAAAAAAGAGAGCTCAGTTATTGGCTCAAGCAAAAGTTATGGAAGAAGCCTTGCTCATATATAGAGAGGTACAAGCAGGACGAGGTATCGAGGGTTTTCTATAAGGGCCAAGACATTTACGTGTTGCAGCTTCACATTGTCAACTGTGGGTAACTTGATTGCTTGGCATCTCCCACTTGCTGATGAAACTTTGAGAATCATCAAGAACTGTTTATTGATTATCTTTATGTTTTTTTTCCCTATTTCCCTTCATATTCGAAATCCTTCGGTGAATTTTGTACTTCTTCCAATTTACTCACGAAACAGAAAAATGTTCAGAAGAGGAAAAGGTGTCCGTGTGACGTATCTTTGTTAATAGTAAAGACTCCTAAATGAGAAGGACATGCTTCATGGCAGAATTGAACAAAGTCCCAGTAAAATTCACGGAATAGCAAAAGGTGGTTGCCTTGTGTCAACTATGACAGAACCAGAATATCAGTGAAATGGGCGTGACGGGTTGCTCTATTTATTTATTTAGTTCGGTGAGATCTCCCCCACAATCATTCATTCTCCCTTTTTTTTTTTTTTTTTTGGTCCTGTTATGAGTATATGCCAAATGGTTATGCACATAGGAAGTGTTCTGTAAGTGCTGATCAAGGAAGAATTCAGCTAGAAAGTGGACGACAAGATGTTGAAGAACAAGACGGCCAAAGCCGCCAGTGAAAAATTCTTGCTCATCCAGCATGAAATTTGTCCAAGTCCGTGTCATCAATCGGCTGTGCGAACTCGCTACTGCTTGTCATCGTTGCGGTGGCAGGCAGCAGTAGGTGCAGTTTTTGGGGGTACAATACAAGTATAGTAAGCTGCAGCGGCTCACGAGCGTACAGTTCAGACAAGTTATTCGTGAATGGAGACTGGTGAGTGCCTACAAAAGCTTTATATGCACATGTTTCAATTTCAAATTTTGCGGTTGGAAAGTACAAAAGCCTGGATGACAGGCTCCTGGATTCCCACGGGATTGTTTTGATTGTTTTGCTTTAGACCTTGTAACTATGATTATAGGTGTGTGTCAAAAAGCAATTGTTAGCCCCTTCCGTCATTTTACAACACATAATTCATCATAGAACGGAACCCTCGTATATACTATAATAATTATTTGGATGGAGGCCAAGAGGCCCGGTACAAAGATACACTGCTCTTCCCACGGCAATGGATGCACCCATCCATCATAAGGTCCGCCCGCGCAGTTAAAAACGTTAACATGCCAGACGATATATCTTTTTCTTACTGATGGACGAATTTGGATGGAGGCTGGCCATTTGGATTTGGGTGCGAAAAGGGATCAAAATGCAGACCCACAGAAGATAGCAAGGGTGTTGCCCGTGATCCCGTGATTTTTATCTTTACGCTGAGAGCGTGCACCGCACCCTTTTCCAGCCTGTGCAGCCTCTTGTGGCCCACCGTCGTTCCGCTGGCAATCCTCTTCCCATCCGCGTACACTTCGTGCTGTCGGATCCTCTGCCCCAACCCGATCGCTTCCTGAATCCTAACCACATTGAATCTCAGCGGTCCGTCGGAGGCCTCTGAATTCTATCCAGTGATGTTCTTTGTCGTCGTCGTCGTCACTGGGGGCCCAGTACGTCCACAGGTGGTCCCCGTCCACGACGTTTTCTGGCCCAAAACCGCCGTCTTTACCTCCTCGTTGGCTGCTGGCCGTAACGGAACAATTTTTCAGCCAGATTGGAGGAGAATACGGTGTCTATTGCTTTTCTAAATTCTCTGAGCCTCAGGATGTCGCTCTCGGAAATGAGGCCTGTGGGATTAGGGGGCACGTTAAGGAGTAAGACGCAATTTCTTCCGACGGAATTGTAGTAAATTTGAAGGAGTTGGTGGAGTGGCTTGGGGGACTGGGATTTATGCCAAAACCACCCGGTTCGAATTGAGACGTCGCATTCGGGAGGTAGCCAGTCGGTGCCTTTGGGATCGCCGGTGTTGAGATATCTGCACCATTTTATTATCGAAAAATAAGCATTATTCGATTCGATTTGGAAAAAAAAAAGTAGTGCCGTGTCTTTTACTCTTTTTCTTTTGTGGATCTTACGTTACTTTTATCGTGAAAATGTGACTCCCCAGTCCCCCACTCCCGGCTTCTTCTTATCTTCTGATTTCTAGTGCCGTGTTTGCACTGTCAATGTCAATTCTTCTGATGTATAACAGTGATTAATGGCTAGGACTTGAATATTGATTGTGCAGGATAAGAAAAATAATGCCTTTAATCATGAATAACATTAATGTTTACGTTATGGGTTTTTTTTTTTTTTTTTTAAACAAAAAACGTATTGTCATGGGTTAAAATCCATGATGTTTTGACTGCAAGCTAGAAATATATACTATTCATTTCTATGTTTTGGTTTTATACAAATAATATCATAATATTAATAATAACAACACCTACAAATAATAATAATCTGAGCGAGAATTTAAGAATACATTTTTTCAATCGTAATGTAAAGGTCAAGATACTCGACATGTTTACCTTGTCAATAACTCATCATCTAGAATAGAGAAAAGACAAGGAGATTCTCTGCATGCTTTCGTGATTGTCCCAAGTGTTATTCATTATTGACAAAATCATCAAAGTTAAAGATGGATGGTCTGCCTCTTTGATTTTAAAGATTCTAAATCTTGTAGATTAGCTTCTTTTTTCTTTTTTCATGGAAGGGAGATAGATGGAACTACTATCATGTAAGAGTTTACTTACCCGACGATACTAGCATTGCCAATTGATAAGGCAGTTCGATTAATGGTGGACCAGCATGTGCTTCCGGCGAACCCTTGCTCATTTCCGACCCACCTGACGTCCGGTCCAGCATCCGAGAATATGTTGATGGAGCTCTGCAGTTCCCTCACCAATGAAAACCAGTCACCGAAATCATAACGTCATGTTTGGTGCATTGGAACCCTTGGCTCCGTCAAACCATATTTCCTTCACACTTCCGTATCTGTCATCGCTCAGTCACAACAACAACAATAATAATCAAATAAATAAACCCATAAAAATCAAACCGAAACAGTTCTGAAAAAGCGAGCGTATCGACTCACTTGCGTAGTAATTCTTGTAGCTGAGCCAGGTAGTATTCGTTGTACTCCTTATTCTTGCCGTATCTTGGATCATGACGATCCCACGGAGAAAGGTACAATCCGACGTCCACCCCGCGAGGGTTGGCTGCATTGACAAGCTCTTGAACGACGTCCCCCTTGCCATTTCGCCAAGGGCTGCTGATGACGGAATGATCGGTGTATTTAGAGGGCCATAAGCAAAAGCCATCGTGATGTTTAGCAGTAAGTATGACCAGAGAAACGCCAGCTTGAACGGCCGTATCAACCCACTGGGCTGCGTCTAGGACTGTTGGATTGAAGATGGCCGGGTTTTCTTGCCCGGTGCCCCACTCGGAGTCCGTGAATGTGTTGACTCCAAAGTGGAAAAACATGATGATTTCTCTCTGCTGCCATTTCAGTTGAGAATAGGAAGGCAGCGGAAGGATGGGAAGAGGCGGAGTTGTTGCGCTGTTCGCCTGCACTTGGCTAGCAATGGTAGCCGCCGCATGCAGCGAAATGAGCAGTGACAAGACTGTGCAAGAAAAGCAGTAGCGGTCGTAGTTAAAAGGGTTAGCCATAATGTGCGTCTGAGTGATCTCTTAATCGGTTCGCACCTTATCTTTTTGTAGTGGTGGGGACTAGTAATTACTGGTAAAGAGAAGGATGAGATTCTTTGAGCGTTAAAGACCCCCCCCCCCCTCTTTTCCAAAAAAAAGAAAAAAAAACTTAATAATAAAGGGTTGGAAGGAAAGCTAATGTAGAGATGTGCTGCGATGGGATTGTTTGTGTGCTTCTTCCTGTTTAATTTTGGAGCTACAAATTGCAATTATTGTTTCACGGGGTTACCTTATCTCAATCAAAGACGGTTGGTCCCTGATCTCAGTATGTACTCGCTCGACTAGGTTATGGCCGGTCGTGTCGTACTTGTCTGCCCAATTTCGTTTGACACAGAGAGGATCAGAGAGAAAACTGGGAGATTTGTCTCTCTCTCTCTCTTTTTTTTTTTCTTCTTTTGGGGAACTAAGAAACAGGGAGATTTGTGTTGAAGCTTGTCATCGGGATATCTTCTTCTTCTGGGATTTGCTCATTGAGTAGTAGTCATGTTATTCATAATGGGGTTCCAACCATGGTAAATCAAATGTCAGTGTATCATCTGCTACATTGCGTCGGCTGTTGGTAGCTTAAAGCAACATATTAAGCAACATAAAATCACAGTTTCAAATGAAAGTTACGTGATGAACTTGATCATCAAATGTACATAATGCGCGTAATCAGTAGTAATAAGGAGCGAGACGTGAGAACGAATCACTTTTCCAGATTATGCGACACACACACACACACACACACACTATATATATATATATATATGTATATATATTGGCAAGAAACAGGTTAGCTATATATTGAAGGCTGGCTTTGAAGTCTATGGAATGAAAATTGTTACATAAAATATATATATATATATATAGTTGGGAAAAAGAAATAGTAGTAGAATTTTTACTCAAATAGAGAACAGGAGGAAAATATGGCTACGTAATTAAGTCGGAACCAAGAAAATGATAAATATCATCCCTAACATGCATCCTTATAGACTCGATGAATCTTAATAATTGTTTTTCATTTAGATTCAAAAGACAACGACTTGGCCAAAAGAAAGAAAATAATGATGAATTTAGATAAACGCCTCTGCCTATATATTCAATGCGTTCTAGAAATCACAGAATCATCGTCAGCTATTGAGATCTTAAGCTTGAAAACTACAATCAATACTTACTCATCATTCATCACACAAACTTTTCTTGGTTCCACTGCCACACAAATCTTTTACTTCAACCATCCTTATTACGCTCATTTGCGACAAATATAAACAGGATCAAGCGACCAATAAGCGTTGAGTACAAAAGGTTATTAGCTTGGTCACCGTCTATTTCATCTCTTTCATTCTTCAAGTGTTTGTAACTTTTTTAACATCTTTTCAAGTCTCATTTTATTGCACGTACGCTTTGATCATCACCAATTAATTCAGTATTCACATGGCTGCTTAAAAAAGCATTGGGGTTTTCCTTTCATAGATCACCTCAATTCCTTTAATCAATCAGAATACATTTTCTATTTCTCCATCTGGTGTAAATCAAATGCGATCAAGCAAGGAAATCATAAGACGAACTTCAGTCATAAGTACATTCTTTGCAGATGCAGCCAGCCAAACCTGTCTAGGATTTATCAGCATTAAATATATTTCCCGCTTGCACCCAAAAATTAAGGAATCAAATTATTTTCTCCTAAGTAAATTAGAAATGCATATTTTCCGTTAAAATAAGAAGTAGAAAGCGTTAACTGAGATTTTTAGATGAGGCACAGAATGAGAAATTAACCTGGTAATTTTTATCCTTTTTTTTTTTTTTTTTGCTTTTGCAGTAGGTTTTTTTTTTTAAAAAAATTAACAAAAGTGCTGCAATTCAGGAGATGGATGATAATTTTAAATGTTTAGTTGCATGCCCATATTCTTTTTTTTTTCTGCGTGCTGATTTACTATCTCACCAAACAATTATAATTGAGAACACGTGCAATTATAACGAGATTAATAATCGTGATCTGGAAAGATACCCTGCAAGTAATTTTAGAAATTTGGGCACCCTTTATTAATTAATTGGAATTAATGACATTAAATAATTTGGGCTTCACTTGAAAAAAGGTTAATGGGAACGCTACTTGCAAAACTCTTTTTAAGTATCAACATATTAAATCCCAACTCTTATCACAATTGGAAAAAATGTACACGTAGTGAACTGAAGTACACTTGAGCAAAGTTAATCGGGAAAAGAATGTGTTATTGTTCTTCAAAAACTCGTGAGATAGGATGAAGCTGATACAACAACATAAAACAAGTAAGGGCAAACTATCCTGACCAAAGAAAAAAGGGGGTAAGCAAGTGCCCCAGCCCAACAGATACTCACCACTCTTAGTCGAACGGGCTTGGCGGCCAAAATGCCCCAAAGGCCAACATAAATAGAGCGAACGCATCCATTTTTGGATTCTGGGCCGTTTGGAAACCCGTTATGTTTTGAGCAGCCAGGAGGCCCAGAACCAAAATAAACCAGAATTGGGCAGTTAGCACGGTTCACCCGATCGAATCTTTGCGCATGCAATCACTCTTCACGTAAAAACTTAATGGTCGACCTATTAAATGGGCATTACGAGGACATAAAATTTGTCTAATCCAAGAGAGAGATGGTAATACTAATAATACTTTTTTCCAGCAACAATAATATTTGTAGGTAAGCTTAATCTATTCTATTCTAACATTTGTAAGAATATTTGTAGGTAAATTTAATCTATCCTATTCTAGCATTGGTAAGATTGCGTAAGGGGACTAAAACTGAACTAAAGGGGTGTTCTGACATCTCATTTCAAAATTTTTCATTGCAATGGGAGTTCGAACTCCTGATCTACGGTCCAAATAATGATTTAATCCCTTTTTCATAGTCACTGGACCGAAGTTTAGTGGTTGAAATAGTAATACTAATCAATTGTTTTGGCCGACAGCCTCTCCAGTAACATAAAACCCAGCAAGTGGCAGACCCATCATCCGCTGAAAAACCCTTATTCGGCTTTTCTCTCCATCCGCCTAGCAATCTGAGAATTATGAACTCTTTTGTCCACAAGGAACCTGTTGATGCTCTAATTCAGGTTCCAAACACAGCCGGGTTTGATGCCTGTTAGAGAGGGTGGCCAAAAAAATTATGGTGGCTAATCATTTTTTTGACAGGGTTAGAAAGGTAGAGTTAACCACTTCCAAAGACATATATATATATTTTTTGACAAACATCACATGTTTAATTCAAGTTTTCTATCTTATATTTTCTTTCAAAAAATAGAAAAATTATAACCAAACTCTTATTGATATAGTTGGTTAATTCTAGCTAGTTCCCTCACGCTTAATCCTTATTAGATATGAGTACAAACACAACCTAAGTAGGGAGACTGTCAATGCCTCAATGGTATTATTACATGATACGCGAAACTCTTTCTGACTCTATCAGATTCAAGGATTACCAAGACACAAACCAAATTCCATAATTGAGGGTCACAAAACCAACTATTATAGTATTATTACCCTGCGTGCAATAAAATGTTTCCATTTAGAACTAATTATTCCCCTCCTTTTTTACTTGAAGTAGGAGTTCTAGATCTTTGACTCCCTTCCCGCTGCTACCCATCTCATCATTCCTCCCTAATTAATCCGTTTGACCAACTCCACCCTGCAACATTTAATGCTTGTGTACTTTAATTTTTTTTCGTTAGTCGTACTTCATCAAGACAGTCCCCAGAGCTCTCCACGGTTTGACTTTTGGAAAATTAATGCACTTATTTTGATAAACGTGTGTGGAGCAACAGGACGAGACTTCATTCATTCAATAATCCATAGAGGAATGCTCTCTGTCTCTCCCTCGCAAGATTCATACGACATCAGTAGCCAAAGAGGGCTGGACGATTCACACATCAGCCATGCACTTCTTGTTGTTGGTTGCCTATATTCATGGTCAACAGTTGATGGTTGACTGGATAGCGCATACCATACCCTCCTGTCGGTCAAGAAATACTTAACTAATAAGGTGCATGCAGAACCTTCCTTCACTGGCACCGCTAGCCATAGCCCGAAGTATGCATGCGACGGTATCCACTTAAACCTTTATGATCAGATCGTTTTTAAATATATATATATTTTTTCCAATGTGCAATTATTGATATCTCAAGAAAGCTACTACTAGGCTGATATTATCAAATCTTCTTTGAATATTCCTGAGTGCCTTCAGAATTCAGAGTTCGGCATAGGCTTCAAAATCTTCACAGCTTGTTCTCGCAATGAATTTTGCTTCCCAACTGCACAACTCTCATTGTCCTAACTGACGCACTTAATCCGCTTTACTCCGCCTCTTACAGAGAGAAGGAACCCGTTCGTTGTGAAGTCATGGAAATGTATATATATAGCAGCACTCTCCTATTCTAATATGATCGCATCTCCATAGATATTTACAGTCTGAAAACCACAAAATTCCTGCGTTACCTCTTTCTCTCTCGCTGCAGCTTAATTAATCACCTCTCCCTTATCAGGATTGAAATTACTAATGGAGTTGATGAAATTTGTTTGTTCTTCTCGTCTTGTCCTGCATGGAAATGCTGTTTCTCTTTCAAGAGTGGGGAACACTATTCCACTTCATTGCTCTTTGTTGTCTCCTTCTGTTCTGCAGTTCCCAAGTTTATCCTTCGAGCCATTCACCAGTATACCTAGTGGATTCTCATGTTTGAAGCCACCAAGTTTCTGCAGGGTACCTTTCTCCACCTACCTCGAGCATGCTCAAATGTTGACTTTTGGACCATCAAAGCAGAGCTTTCATGGCTAAAATCTTGACTCAATCAGGGACAGGGTGAACGAACCTATCTTCCCCCAGCTTTACACTACATCCCACCCAGATCAAGCCATCAAGATGCCACTGGAGAAGTACACATGGCACTCTTCCCAATCTTTGATGACCTCTTGTCCAAAACCAGACTCTCTCCACGAGATATAGACGTATTAATTGTCAACTGCAGCGGCTTTTGCCCTGCTCCATCTCTCTCATCCATCATTATCAACAAGTATCGCATGAGAGAAGATATTAAGAGCTTCAATGTTTCTGGTATGGGCTGCAGTGCAAGTGCATTAGCTATTGACATGGCTCAAAACGTTCTCAAAACTCACAAGAATTGGAATGCTGTTATTCTCAGCACCGAGATTCTCTCAACCGGGTGGTACCCCGGAAAAGAAAGACCCATGATGATCCTAAATTGCCTCTTCCGCATGGGAGCTGCTGCAATCTTGTTGACCAACAGAAGAGACGCCAAAAGGGCATCCAAATATAAGCTACTCTTGAGCCAAAGAACTCAAAGAGCCTTTGATGACAAGGGTTATTATTCCGCCATCCGGGAAGAGGACTCCAGAGGACATACTGGGGTTACGCTGAGGAGGGATTTACTGCATGTGGCAGGAGAAACTTTACGGTCCAACATTTCGAATCTTGGTGGAAGAATATTGCCTTATACGGAACAAATTTGGTATGCAGTCTCAGTCTTTCTGAAGAAGTTTATGGACAAGTCCACAGAGATTTACGTGCCTAATTTCAAAACAGTGATACAACATTTCTGCTTGCCAACTTCTGGGAAGCCGGTTATCGGAGAGATCGGAAAAGGTCTGAAACTTGGAGAAAGGGATATGGAGCCTGCTTTGATGACATTGCATAGGTTTGGGAATCAATCTTCTTCTTCATTGTGGTATGAGTTGGCCTATATGGAAGCCAAGGGAAGAGTGAAGAAAGGTGACAGAGTGTGGCAGCTTGGAATGGGAAGTGGGCCTAAATGCAGCAGTCTGGTCTGGGAGTGCATCAGGCCCATGTCATCCGAGGCCGAAAGAGGCCCATGGGCTACTGGTCAGAATTCAGCAAATAAAAGTCAGTAGGTATTTGGTCCTACGGTATGGAAAGAACGATTTTATCCGTTTAGGGATTCAAGAAATGGGAGGAAAAGGAAGCGAAAGGAATTGGAGGAGTTTGATTTTTCTTCTTTGGATTAATTCTTGAGGAAAAGAAAAGGATGGGATGGATCTAGGGAGAGGGAAAGATCTGGGGTGAATTCGTATGTATAGTATACGCAAGGAAATTGCTTTGCCTAAAGAATGTTTGCAAGTACAAGGGAAAAGAAAGACCAAGACCACGCTATCGGTGGCGCCTCCTAGAAGGCGTGTTCCATGCTTTCAAGTGTCCCCTCATTAAAGTCGCGAAATCCTATCCGTCCGGTTGGCGTATTGGCACGCATTACTTGGAGCTCTCTTCTACTTCTTGCTGGAGATTTTGTTTTCAAATTACACCACGGACCTTCAAATGATAGTGTAGCATAGAAACATGCCAAAGCCAGTCTCATGGCATCTTGTGAGAAAATTTGATTTGTTTTATCATAGTATTATCAAATGCTCAGTAAAATGCTAAGTAAATTAAAACAATATTATACAGTCTTTTTTATACACAATATAGATAACTATTATTTTATCTTGGGCATATTTATAATCTAGTACCCTGCGCTAGCATGGTGATCATCTGCTAGTCGTTTAAAATGGGGACTGGCTTCTGGTTGCCTTCGCCCTTCGTTCTTCATTTCCTTCGGAAGTCCTAAAAGCGAAAGTTGTTGAATAGGCACAGTTGTTGACAAAATTATTGAGTTTTGGCTCAGTGGCCATCGAAAAGGAATTGAGGATGCATTTGATAAAATAAAAATTTAAAAATTGAAATTTAAAATTTAAAATATAAAATTCGAATCCATTAAGTTATTAAATGATTAAATATTAAATCTAATATATTTGAGTGTATGTTACATTTAGTGATAAGTGAATGACTTATCACTTATTTTTGGGAGCAAATTTTGTCTAAAAAATTTAGTATCACTTAATTAATTCAAATGTTCAATTTTTGTTATCAAATGTGTTTGAATATGTTAAAATTTGAATCCATTAAATTTAAGTGCTAAATAGAATTATCAAACAGGGTCTAAATCCCTCTTTCAGCTATAGGTCCGAGGTTCGAACTCCACCTACAGTAAAAAAAAATCAAAAGAAGTGTGAAAACACCCTTTTGGCCTAGTCAGAATTGTATACTTGTTAGTCTCTTGTACAGTTTCCTTAGACTCTTCTTCGAATAGAATACGATAGATTAGGTTGCTAGCCCTCCTTAGACTTCCCCTCTCACTAGAATAAATAAATTGTGTTATAAGAATGTTATCGTTGTTGTTGGAGAAAAAAAATTTGTTGCAGATTTAAAAAAAAAAAAAAAAAAGTTACAGTTGTCGACAGACTACCTGCGTGCTCTAGCCGTTAGCATTTACAAGTGATTGCCGAGAACAATTTTAGTGGCTAAAAATAAACTGAATAAAGGGTCCAAGACTCTAAATTACTGATAAACAAGAATAGAGTTGGATGGCATTATGAGGGGGCGATGGGGATAGTGCATGCTGTAGCTATGATCATGAATACTCTGGCCACGCATTAATGGCCTTCTCAGATTTAGGCAGTGGAAGAAGTGGACGACGTCAGATGGAATGAATGAAGAGGGAAGAAGAAGCAGATTGTCTGCGGTTGAGTTAATAACTGCTGCGCCCACTACTGCATCATTTGGAATTTGGAGACTCTGCCCCTTCATTTAATGTCGAATTTGTTGCATAGCGGTGGCTTTGTAATTTCCTTACACTACTAATTCACTCTAACGTAAGGGCTCCTGTACGTACGTTTATTGCAAAATTATTTACAGCAATTGATTTGAAAAAAAAAATCTTGTATTAATTGCTCTCTAATTGGAGGGGGAGTTCTTTTCTGTTGAAGAACTTGGCTAAAGGTTTGGGAATGGGAGTTTCAATCAAAAGCATCCGGGTAATCAAGTTGATTGGCCTGACTGCTTCATTAGATATGCAGATGGAGACGAATTATGAAGAAGAAGATCCAATCCTTGGTGGAATTGCCGCCCGCCCGGTACTCTGCTATGATCTTGTACTAGTTGTCAATTAGCCATCCAGTCTAGGAGGCTTTGAGATGCATTATTATGTTCCAGGACGGTCCAATTCACTCTCTCGCAAAGGCAATATGCAGAATTTGCATTAACAACAGGAGTGCTCAAATTTCTGAAAATTATGCCTCTACAACGATGGGGGACCCTATCCCACATGCTATGATCTCATGGGGTAGATATTTCATAATGTTGATTGTTGGACTTGGACCCACGATTCGTTAGAATTTGTATTTCAGTACTACGTTGAAAGAGGAACCAAAATAATAATGATAAAAATCTTTCTTTTTTTTTTTGGGTGAAAAGATGGAACCTGAAATCCCTCTTCTAAGACTTGAGATTAAGCAAACCCGGTTGCATTAGTAGACTCCTTGAAGGCTGTACATAAGACTTGCGAATAATAACCCTAATATAGTCTGCAACAGTATTCTCCTTCCGCAACCTTTTAATCGTTTCTTCCATTCGATTTAACCTTCTCGATGGGTCAGGAATGATAACTCCTGATGTTTCACATATTGGTTCATCATCATCATGTCAATCCCTCTAAAACAACACCAAATTACTTCTTCAAATCACAGAAAATGTCAAAACCAAAAAAAAAAAAACATAAATTAAGTACAAAAACCACGCCCGTGCCTTCCAACATTGTCATTACGCCAATATGTTGTCATTTTTGCTCGTATTCCACAGTACACTGTCGTTGAGGAAAAAGGGGACGGGGGAAAGTTAGAGCTAGTGAGAGCTTGATCGGTTCTGATACCATTCCACCAATGTGCCTGCGGTTTAGTCTAGATTTTGTCGCTTAATTGGATGTAGTATTGTGAAAAATTTTCCCGTAATTTGGAAACGATGAGGGACTAAATGTGCTTTTACCGAAACAATGGGGATAAAAATCGGCCCACTACCAAAACATTGAGGAGGATGCAAAGTGCATTTTCCACCAAAATAATTTCTGAGGAGAACTCCCGCTGCTACCATCACATAATCGCGCAAGGCAAGACTAGCATAGATGCAGAACAACTCAAATGGCTGGTTCAGACTTCAGAGGGAGGACCATAACCAATAACTACACATCACCAGCCAGAAGTAAAGCCCCGTACTTCCTACTACAGAATACCCACATTCATGAGACAACTACCATCTTAATTACCTGCACAATGAGACGGAACCAAAGGTCCCTCACCCTCGATAGTTTATTTCCAATATCACTTCTCCGTTCCCTCTTCTTCCCCCATCATTCTTCTTCATTCTTTCAACCCTATTTCTTCCTTTTCAACAAAAATACCAGAGAAAATGGTTGCATTTTTAGGCAAACGGTTGCTCCTCTTTGTATCAAGCTATCTTGCTTTCAGCTTTTTAACATGCACTAGCAACAAAACTTCCACCACAACAACATACATAGTGCAAATCGATAAATGGGCAAAACCAGCACTATTTGTCGACCATGTGCAGTGGTACTCATCCATAGTAAAGTCTGTAACTTCCAAACCAAGCAAAGTAGATGATTCAGAAGATGAAGATAGGATAATTTACACTTATCATACTGCTTTTCATGGCATTGCTGCTCGGCTCAACCAGGAGGAAGTGGAGCGACTGCAAGGAATGCATGGTGTGATGGCTGTTTTTCCTGAGACTGTATACCATCTCCACACCACCAGAAGTCCCCTGTTCCTTGGGCTCGAAAACAGATACGGTACAAGTGTCTGGTCTGATAGACTGTCACAAAGCGATGTCATTGTGGGAGTGCTAGACACCGGGATATGGCCAGAGAGCCCAAGCTTCAATGACACAGGAATGGGACCAGTACCAGGTCACTGGAAAGGAAAATGTGAGATAGGCCGTGGTTTTGACAGGCATCATTGCAACAGAAAGATAATCGGCGCTAGAGTGTTCTACCGCGGCTATGAGGCAGCTTCAGGCAAGATCAATGAACGAGATGAGTACAAGTCCCCAAGGGATCAAGATGGCCACGGCACTCATACAGCTGCAACAGTTGCAGGCTCAGCTGTTCAGGGTGCAAATCTTTTCGGCTATGCTTATGGCACTGCACAAGGGATGGCCCCTGGTGCGAGGATTGTTCCTTATAAAGTTTGCTGGACTGGAGGGTGCTTTAGCTCAGACATTCTTTCTGCAGTTGATCAAGCCGTGGCTGATGGAGTAAATGTTCTATCCATCTCTTTGGGAGGAGGAGTTGCATCTTATTACCGGGGACAGTTTGGCAGTAGCAGCATTCGGTGCTATGGAGAAGGGAGTTTTTATTTCGTGCTCAGCTGGAAATGGAGGGCCTGATCCGGTTAGCCTCACCAATGTATCACCATGGATCACCACAGTTGGAGCTAGCACAATGGACAGAGACTTTCCAGCCATTGTCAAGCTCGGGACAGGTGAAATCTTAACTGGAACTTCACTTTATAGAGGCAGAAGAACTCTGTCCACACAGAAGCAATACCCTATAATTTACCCAGGAAGTAATTCGAGCAGCCCCACACCTAGCTCACTGTGCCTAGAAGGAACTTTGGACAGCCATGCTGTTGCTGGAAAAATTGTAATATGCGACCGGGGCATAAGTCCTCGAGTTCAGAAGGGTCAAGTGGTGAAAGATGCTGGAGGAGTAGGCATGATTCTGTCTAATACTGCCGTTAATGGAGAGGAGCTGGTTGCGGATAGTCACCTCCTCCCTGCAGTCGCAGTTGGTGAGACAACAGGTAAACTGATTAAACATTATGTTTCAAGGAATCGAAAGGCTAGTGCAACTTTACTATTTCTTGGGACCAAGGTAGGGATCAAACCCTCGCCTGTGGTGGCTGCTTTTTCATCCAGAGGACCAAATTTCCTCTCACTGGAGATCCTGAAGCCAGATGTGGTGGCACCAGGAGTAAATATCCTTGCAGCATGGACAGGTGATACAGGTCCATCAACTTTGCCAACTGATCCTCGAAGAACAAGTTTCAATATATTGTCTGGAACTTCCATGTCATGTCCACATGTGAGTGGGATTGCCGCACTGCTGAAGGCCAGGCACCCTAACTGGAGTCCAGCTGCAATCAAATCAGCACTCATGACAACGGCTTATGTCCACGACAATACCTTTCATCCCCTGAAAGATGCCTCCACAGGTGTGCCCTCCACCCCTTATGACCACGGTGCAGGTCATATAAACCCATTGAAAGCCCTGGATCCAGGCTTGATCTACGACATAGGGGCACAGGATTACTTTGAGTTTTTGTGCGCACAGGGTTTGACTCCTTCCCAGATGACAGCTTTCGCTAAGTTCTCCAACAGAAAGTGCCTTCAACATTTTGCCAATCCTGGTGATCTAAACTACCCAGCTATATCGCCTGTTTTCCCAGAAAACACGAAAGTTTCAGTTCTAACCCTCCGTAGAACAGTCACCAATGTTGGTCCTCCCAACTCAAATTACCATGTTGCAGTTTCACCATTCAGGGGTGCTCTTGTAGAGGTCGATCCAAGAACGCTAAATTTTACCCGAGTACACCAGAAATTATCTTACAAGGTTACGTTTAAAACAAGATCTCGGCAAACAGCACCAGAATTTGGACACTTGACATGGAAAAATAAGGAACATAAGGTAAGAAGCCCGATTGTAATCACATGGCTGCCTCCACTATAAATCATGTTGTCTAATAGTCAACATGAAGGATGTTGCACAATAAGCATATGTTATAAAATTGAAAATTTTGTTTTTTTTTTTCAGTGATAAAGTTGCATTCTTAGGAGGATAACAATTTTATATCACAAATTCTTCGCTGAATCTAAATTGGCTACATATATCAGGCATTTACAATCACATATACGGGCATCTGAAATTGCTCAGTAAAAAGTGAAATTCACCAGATTTTGTGATCTCAGGTTCTTCTCAAGTCTTGCTAACTGTGCCTGATGATGACGAAAGAGGCAAAAGCATGATAATACTTGAATAACACATTCTAAAAGAGAGCAAGACAAGTAAGACCAACAATTCGCATTTGTCACTTGAGAAGATAGCATATTGCTATCTCATTGTGCATCCTTGGGATTTATAGGCATAAGAAATGTAAAGCAAAGTTGCAATTCAAACACATTGTTCAATCATTAAGGGGCTAAAGTTCCTATAACTTGGCAACAGGCTTATCAAAAAAAAATGTTGAAGGAGTGTATATATACACACACACACACACTTACACACTCACATGGAGTAATTGAAAATTGTGGCAGTCATTGAATCGTATAATAAGGTTTAATATCCTTTGTTAAGAACTCTCATTGTGCTAGACTAGTGAAATCCTGGCATTTATCACAAACATAATAGCAGTTAGACCAGAAGAGTTCTTCGAGTATTTGTCAAAAGAATTGCCCAGAAAAAATAAGATATAAAAACCGTTATTACATATTTTGCCACTTAAATCCGAAATGCTGCACAAATTAGTTGAAGGGGGTCTAATACACTTGACTAACAGTTTTCAAAGATGCAAAATAGAGATGTCAGTTCCTTATTCTTTCCAAATGCTGAAGTATACAAGATTCTGTGAGCCATTTACTGGGGGAAAAGAAGTATAGCCTGAGAAATTCTTCTCCCTACGTGTGACATCTGTTGCAGCTCCTACCTCCCTCCACAACAACATTCTTTCCTCCATCCCAATTCTAATCTTAATGCAATACTGCTTTTACTCAACTAAGCAATTCCAGGTTAGACGTCATTTCAGGTTATTTGAAGGGAAGTCTTCAGTTGGAGCTTTAATACTGATTTTAGTCGACTAATCACGATTACATCACGCCTGGTCGTTCAACAGAACCAACCATCACCTATGATGGGGTGGCTATTTCACCTTATCCTGTTCAAACAAAGCACAGGTCACCGCAATCTAAAGTTTTCTCAAACTTTTCTTCTTTTGCTACAAAAATTCTTCAATCTGTGGACTCTCAAGATACTGCATTTAGAATCGCAGCAAACACCACATTCTGTGCATGCGTATAATAATCCCAAATTTTAAGCATTAATAATTATAAACTCTTTGTCCAACAACAATTTACAAAAGATCCACTAATAAAGTGTAAGAGGTGTAGCAGTGTGATGGTACTCCAATCACATGAACTCAGTTTGAAGACCTTGGGTACAACCTGCAATCACAGAACGGGAAAGCGTGGCCTCCATGGATCCATTTACAGAAGAGTAGACGGTACATGCAAATGTAAAAGCGCATAAATACACGTAACTTCTTAAAAAGCTAGACCAAGGACAGTGGGACACATAGCTAGCCAGGAGGAAATGGAGTCACTAAATAACTTTTCAAACAGCTAGACAGTGGGACATATTCTATGATATTTTCTTTCAACAGCAACTAAGTAGGAAAATTGCCAAAAATTTCAGATTATTGACTATGCAAGAGATCATGTCCTGTCACCAGGTTGCATGTCTTTTAATTGTATACAAACAAGTAGCATTATCGGCCTATAAATTTTGAACTAACCAATCTATTATCACGTGCTAAGTCTTAATGGAGTTTAAGGTCCTATATTTTGTAGGTATGTAATTTGAATGCTCAGGAATATAGATCCTGTTGATCCTACATTTTGGATTAGAAGTTTTCTAATGACTTCAAATGTCCAATGGTTGGTTATTCATGATCAAGATTGAAATCAGCAGAAATAGACTTTTCCCTTGGTTGGGGCTCCAGGCTCCAGTCTCAAAGTAGAAGAGCAAACCTGACTCGCTGCATTCCAATCATCATGCTAAATTTCTCCAGCTCATGGGTACCCCCTTGTTTTGTTCATCCTAGAAACAGCGCCCATCAATTACCACTCTCGGAAATTTGACAAATCGGTTGACCAAGATAAGTTTCCAAAAAAAAAAAAGAAGACAAAATCAGCCAAATTGGAATCATCCAAAATGGCAAAACTACCCAGCGCCTCAAGTTCCATAGCAAAATAGAGGAACAAAAGATTCGTTTATTCATCCAGGATACAATGCACTTGCTCGCTTTCCTGCTATGCAGCGTAGTAACAGCCTCTGATTTCTTGATACAAGAAGTTACCTGGATTTTCTTACATTTTCCGCTCCTAACAAGAATAACTACATGGTCATTTAAATTAAGTAGTATTGCCTTTTGGTTGGTTCGTAAAGAGGTTTGATAGAATTAGTGCAATTACCAGCACATAGTGGCGAAGCAAAGGAAATGGAGTAGCAACCAAAAGGAAACTGAGCGGGGACAGGAACAGACTCTGACCTTATCACAAGTTGGATAATACTCTACGTGCTTGAAAATTTCAGCCCAATTGAACTTAATGTGGCACTAGGATTATAAAGCACTAGCGCGAAAAGCATAATATGCTCGAATCAGATTTGAATGTTCAAGAATTAGGGAAACTGCAACTGAGAGCGGTGGTACGATTGCCTATTTTATGCTTCCTCAGAAACTGAGATGAGGTCCGGTGATTGTCCCGGTTGCCTTCTTGTGCTGTGATTGCTTGCTTGCTTGCCAGAGAAGGGAGAAACGGAATCCCAATTTGGGTCGCTTGCTTCCCTCCTGTTTTGAGTACGTTCAGTTTATGTGCGGGAATTTGGATCGTGTGCTGTGCTGAGGAACAATGAAAGGGCCAAGCTCTGCTGCAACGATGGATGAGAATTATTATATACATTACGTCATTTCATTTGGAGCTCAGATATGGCTGAATTCCAATGGTGGAAATTTTCTTTACCCAAAGTTTTTAGGCTTTTGAAGGGACTAACTCCAAACTCCTAATCCAATACTCTTCCGCCCGGTTTAATTAGATTCTGTATTTGCCAAGTTTCTTTTCCATTTTAATGCAATCGACTCGTAAAAATTTTTTTTTTTTTCTATGGCAAGCTTTTTTTATTTTCTTTTTTGAATAAATGAATAGCGTTTTTTTTTTAATTTTCCTAGAAGGGGCGGGGGAATTTTTAGGGATTTTTTAAATAAACGAATGGCTTGTTTAGTTGGCGCACTGCTACTAAATTTGTTTAGGGGTGCATTTAATAAAATCAAATTTTCAAAATTTACTGAAATTTGAATTCATTAAATTATTATATGCTATATTTGATATATTTGAATGTACATCCTATAAGTGAATAGCTTATCACTAATTTTTTGAAATAATTTTTGTCCAAAAAATTCAATGTCATTTAACTAATTCAGATATTATATTTTTTGTTATCAAACGTATCTAAATATGTTAAGATCTAAAACCCATTAAAATTATTAAATATAATTCCTTTAATAATTGTTATGTGAAAATTCTAAAATTAAAAAATCTAGCAATTAACTCTGAAGTTGATGCATGTTTTGAAGACTTCTTACTTTGCTCGATTGAAAAGGTTAAAGGGAATTTGAAACCACCGGATCGTATCGTGTTTATCTATGGAGCAAGAGCTTGGATAAATGGATTGTAATAAGAGATATGTAAAAAAGTGGGTAAAAAACGTGTTTGGGTAGTAATACAAAAAAATTCTAAATAATTAGTTATCTTTTTTCCAAATGTTTTTCTCTATTCTTAAAGAAACAGAAACAGAAACAGAAAAGCTGCCCCATTACTTGGGAAAGTAAATTTTGTGGAAGTAAACTTTTACTGTTAATGAGGTGTTTGGCTTAAAGTAGAATGATATAGGGTAATATCTAGCACTTTGATTCTTATTAAATGTTTGCAATAGTGGTCTACCAAATAATAAATATGAGTATCATTTCAATAATAATAATAATAATAATAGTAATAGTAATAAGATAGGTGTATAATGGATTATAGGGGGAAAAAAGAAAAATAAATAAATAAGTACTACATTATAGAAAAGAAAAAAAAATTAAAAACCTGTATGCGATCGACTTGCCATTGCGGCAGGAGAGAATTTAGGGCCATTGTACTTTGTAGCGGTGGCTCCCCGTCAGTTGGGGAAAAACTTCAAATTGTAGCGGTAATCTAATAGTAATTTGTTCAAGCATTCACTAGTCACTATCAACTGAATCAATAATATCAATAGTGAAATTCAAAAGTTAATTTCCGCAGATCATTCTAGGACGGTCCATGATTTAGACTTTAAAGAAACATGTCCGCGCTCATCGCGATCAGAGACGCTGCCCTGACAGCCGGCGGGGAGTATTCTCCGGCGAAGGAAAAAGCAGCTAACAGAGGCATCTACAACGGCCGCTCTCCTCTTCTCCATCGCCGCGTAAAGCAGTTGCTGGGTGGCTTAAAGTTCAAGCTTCTATTTTGCCTGTCTTTGCTATGCCTTGTCGTCTGGTTCAGCTCCAAAATCGGTCCTTTCATGGGATGGGATCCTGATTTATCTTCTTCTATATCCGTTCCCAACAGGTATACGTGTATCTACTTTCGCTTGAAGGTTTCCAGTCGTAGTTCTTTGTCTTGTAATGTTTTTTTTCCCCTTTCTTCTTCTTCTTCTTGTTATTATTATTATTATTATTATTATTATTATTTTTGGGTAAAAACTAAATTGTGAATTGAGTATAGTACTAGCTGTTTCAGCTGGTATAACGGTTAACTCCGTAATGACCAGTAAGGATTGTTGATGAGGATGACTTAATATGTGATACTAGTAGTACACTGAGCCTTATGTGTAATCAAGTTTTAACCTTTTTTTTTTTGGGGGGGAAAAAGTTTTAAGTTATAACCTTGTCAATGTAAGATTCTGGAAAGGTCTTAGAGCTGAAGTTTGAGCTTTGTGATTTCTTTTACTTCGGGACACGATAAAGTTTGGATGAGATCTTTGTAACCTTTCTTGTGTCATAATTTACTTAAGTTATACATGTCTAGAAATTGACGAGGCAGATTATGGGAAATAGGATATAGCTCTAATTTTCTGGACGTACTGGTTTGGACCTAATTTCTCTCTTTCTTTTTATGCTTCACTTTTTGGGGAAGGTTTATATTAAGTTCATCAATTGCGATAGCCTGTTCGGGATTTTACTGTTTCTCTTAAGGTGAATCTAACTTAACTGTTTGAATTACACGATTGGCTTAATTGTGGAATAAGCATATCTAAATTTTAAAATAGAGTTGCTTCTTCTTCTACAAAGTCATCACTCTTTTCACCATGTATTTGCTTTAAATGCTAGACTTCATGTTGAAATGATGTTATATGGTGTCTTTAGAATCAAGACTTTGCTAGCAAGCTATTTCTTCCTGGTTAAATTTCTCAAGTCTATTTGAGTGTCGAAACTCGGCCTTTGATTCTTTGGAAGTTTCTACTCGAGTTGAGAGCAAAGTTGCCATCTTTTGTCAGGTTGCATCCGGATCAGTTGGATTTTGCATGATAGGACTTAAACTTTGTTAATGTCATTAATGGAGTTAGGATATGTAACTTATTCACCACATATTTTTCCCTCAATACATCAAGTGGCCTCAAGAATCCCTGATTTCCTTTCCTTTGCCAACATTACATCATGCTACCTGACTCATAGACAGATTAATGTCTTAATTTATTAATCATCGGTTTTGCAGTTCACTGTTTGTGAATTTTAAGGTGCAATGTGATAGTTCTAAAACCTGCACATTCTAATGTCAGCTCCAATCTCATTTTTAATCTGAATCTTTACAGGGGCAGCTA
This sequence comes from Coffea humblotiana, assembly GCA_023065735.1. Taxonomy (NCBI): domain Eukaryota; kingdom Viridiplantae; phylum Streptophyta; class Magnoliopsida; order Gentianales; family Rubiaceae; genus Coffea; species Coffea humblotiana. The sequence continues at coordinate 2,694,718 of CM041209.1, read as the reverse complement.
CACTGTGCTCATAAATACATGGAAGCGAAATTCTTTACTTAAGCAGTCTGTTGCTCACTACGCATCCTGCAGTGGTACTGATGCTATACATGTCATATGGAGCGAAAGTGACCCACCATCAGACCAACTGAGAGCTCATCTTAAGAACATAGTGTTGAAAAAGTCACAGACAGCTCACAAGCCCAATTTCAGGTTTGACCTGAATGAGGAAGATAATCTGAACAATAGATTCAAACCAATTTCTGATCTCAGAACTGATGCAATTTTCTCAGTTGATGATGATGTAATTGTTCCATGTCGTACTCTGGATTTTTCATTTACTGTGTGGCAAAGTGCTCCACATTCCATGGTAGGCTTCGTTCCGCGCATGCACTGGCTGGATGAGGAGGTCAGGTGTTCTTTTGCTCTTTTTGACCAGAAAACAATTTGGCATTCCAAATATGCCTCTTCATCTTATTCTCTCCTCCTTTGATTTCCTTTCATGAGAATAATGAAGTCTTAGTTCACTTCTTCTAATGTTGTATGCTTTGTTGCTTTTTTAACTACTTTTTGGTATTGTCTTTTAAAATCATATACTCTAATTTATGGACACATCTAACACAATCCCGTCTTCGAATTGAGGCAATAATTTGTTCTACAAGTGACTTAATTCTTCATTACTTTTCCCAAATTTCTGCTGCTATAAAAGCACATGCACATAAATGGACCAGAAAGTTAAAAATTTGTCTTATCATGTGATTTACTATAAAATCAACCTATTTGCAACTTTCTAAGATCTCCAATTCTTGAGGAGCATCTCGTTGCAAAAAATATTTGGTATTACTGACATAACTAATCCATAGCCCTTACCGCTTCTGTCAAACAAGTCATTCATGTTTCCTTCTGGTATGTTTCACATATATTGCTTCATATATTACAGAAAAACGGCATGGCACATTATAAATATGGTGGGTGGTGGTCAGTCTGGTGGATGGGCACTTACAGTATGGTCCTCACAAAAGCAGCTTTTTTTCATCGGAAGTACCTAGATTTGTACACAAACAAGATGCCTTCATCCATTCATGACTATGTGATGAGGGAGAGGTATGCTTGAATGACTTTTTTCCAGCAAATCTTTTCTTCATTGAGGTTTGATGCTTGTACCTGATCTGTGACTGGTTTTGACCTGATCTGTGATTTTCATGGCAGAAACTGCGAAGACATAGCAATGTCTCTGCTTGTAGCAAATGCTACAGACACCCCACCAATATGGGTTAAAGGTAATTTCTGCATACTTGGTTTTTTATTATTTCTTGTTTTAATTCTTGCAACTGAGTACTGTATTCTTTTGTAGATCCTATGGTTTTATGAAACATATTGAGATACTTGGTCTTTAATAGAAGTCTTGTTAATGTATTTAGCACCACCACTACAACTCACTTTTCTCGCAACCATTCATGACATGCACAGAGTACTTGGTCTTTAATTGAACTGCTATGGTTGCCTTTTTCTCTTTTCCCTAGCAAACCATGTAAGTGGGCGATATCTTCTTATTGCCATTAATTCTGACCTGTCTACCTACACTGGACAGCCCTGTCGAGGTATATCAGAATTCAGATACTTGAAATTCCTCATGTTCACACTCCTTTAAATTTGATAGTTTATGTTACTCAGTTATCGTATTCATTCATTTTTTGTTTGTTGTTTCTTGTGGGCTACGAATGCACATAAGGGATAGTAAATTCAAAGTCAAGGTTGTGATCCTTTGAGTTACCTTGGCCTAGAAATTTGAAAAGAGGAGAGGAAAAAAACGGAGTAAATGAAAGAGGAAGTGTAACATTAGACCCATAGGCTGTGAAATTTGGTGAGATGAATAAATAAATAATAAGTGCAGTCATTCTCTGTCATGCAATTAGAAAGCATCGAGTGCTTTGTTAGTCTTTTGAAGGTCTTAATTGGTGATTGATCATGGGCAACACTCAACAACTTGCCCACTTTTCAGGGAAAATATACGAGATAGGTTCTTCAGGGATTAGCAGTCCTAAAATGGGCACAGTGACAAGAGGAACAAATGCCTGAATGATTTCGTCTCGCTGTATGGAACAATTGCCTTTGGTGTCAACAAATGTAAAGGCTGTGGAGGCAAGAAATGAGTGGTTCTGGTAGTTTAGCTGATTGATCTACGGGCTAGAACTCCTTTTTCCTTGTATAGGTACTTTGCCCCTCAATCGCTCATTTTGAATCTTCTCGGGAATGTAATATGGCCGATATGCACCTCTGCAGTTTTGCAACCCTTAGATAACCCCGGTTTGTCAAACACGGCATGCATGTGTGTTTACAAAAAACGTTGATACGTTCCATGTAATGCAATGCTCATGTAACAGCTGCTCCAGATTATTGATGAATAATGACTAAGTAGTCACTTGTTTGATAAATTAATTTAATACTTAATGAATTTAGAGATGCGTCTGATAATCAAAAAATAAAACATTTGAATTAATTAAATGATATTAAATTTTTTAAATAAAACTTGTTTCAAAAAATAAGTTATTTATTTATAGTAATTTAATTTGATATATATTTAAAAATATCAAATTTAGTACTTAAGAATTAAGTAATTTAATGGATTTAGATTTTATACTTCAATTTTATTAAAAGCCCCTGTAATTGAATAATAATTAGTTGTCAACTGGGCTTAGGAATTGGGGTAACACTGTGGAGCTAAAGGTTGGGCCTCGGATGGGAGGTGTAAGGGCCTCGGATGGGGTTGAAGAAGTCGGTGTGAAGATGCCCGAGTCGACAACAGCGAAAGAGCTGGGATATAGGAATCGATCGACGCGCCTGTGGATTTAGTGGTGGGTCCCGGATTTTTTATTTAGACTGAACGTCCCGAATCCTTCGCATCCGTGAGTGAGAGTGGGGTCCGCACTCCGCATACATAGATTTGCCACAAAGAGACAAAAGGCCTTTGACCCACTTCCCACCCACGTGTCTTTTGAGTGCTAGGACGAGGGACTGTGGCTTCGGAGTTCGGACAGGGAAGCGCATGTGGGACGTATGAAACTTTTTGTTTACTAAACTTTACTATTGGGGCAATTATTTATATAACTCCAAAGGCCATTTGGTGCCAAATGGACCAAGGCAGCCCCCCACAAGGCAATTGGTGGCATGTGGAGACTTGTCTTCTCGTAAACATCATCAATCCTAAATATTAGACACACTAATCGTTTCGAAAAAAAAAATCCTAAATATTAGACACGGGAGAGCTGACAGAGTCGGTCCGAGTCATCGGACCTGTTAATTCCATATTTCAATTTTGACTCCTATTTTTTTTTTTGACACTTAACCTCTAAGAGATCCTCTATTATACTAAGTGTTTATTTTCAAATTTTCTACTTCCTTTCTTTGAACATTGAATTTTAACCTGTGATTTGATTTTGACCATCTAATTGATTGCGATAAAGTTTTACGTGACATTAGTGTGTGCATTTTTATATATATATTATTTTATTAGGTAATACACTAATAATTGAATTGTGTAAAAAAACTATAACAAATAAAAGATCCAATAAGCAAAAATTCATTAGAGAAAAAGCAACCAAAAAAATGTCCGATGATTGACATGTGAATATGTGATTGTAAAAATGGATAGTTGACTTTGAACTGTCGACTTATAAGGAAATAGAATACAATTTTTTCTTAATTTCTTAAATTGGAGAATAGATGAGATTGATTTGTAGAAAATATATATAATTTCTTCAATTTTGTTAATTGGACAGTCGACATCTTAATTTTTTTGTTACAGAATTTTTTATTTGCTTAAAAATTAAAATTTGATAAAAGAAAACTGATTTGGACTAGAAAATAGACAAAAGACCAAAAAAGGAAATAAAATCAATATAGCATAGGGTATTTTTGTCTCAGAGGAGTTAAGTGACACAAACTATAAATTAGAAGGTAAAAATGAGAATTGAGATATATCTTAAGGGGATAAATTATAATTAACCATTTTTTAAAGGTTTTTTTTTTTGTGAGAAGGGATGAGATTTTAAGAAATGAAGAGAAAAGATGTAGATTAAAACTCAAACTTCTAAAGGTGTCCCAATTTTGGCTACTCAATCAATACTTTCTCGACTCTTCTAATTTTATAAACATCAACTTGTTCAAATCTTGGCTTCCCACCCATTTCTTCTAAAATTTTACTCTTGATCCATCAATAAGGCCAAATTTTCTCACACTCGTAAATTGTTAGGTACTTCGGTTCATTTTTAGATAATTTTGGTAGACTATAGTCCATACTCTTTATAGCTAGTTTGGGGAGGAAGGAAATGAATAGAAAAGAAAGATTTTGAAAGGATAATAAACTTTTTTCATTGTTTAAGAGCAAAAATGAAAAGAAAAAGAAAAAAATTGGAAGATTTCACTTCCCTCTGTGTCTTGGAAAACTTTGGGCGGAAAGGAAAAGAAGACATGGAGCTTTAAGTGAATTTTTTAATATAACAATATTGTCCTTAAAATTGTGATACAAAAAATTTTAATTTTCGACGAGTCTCTCAACTTATTTAATTCACATTTGTTTATAGAAAGGGCAAATTTGTAAAGCAACTTGTTTGAGTATCTTTTCTTTTCATTTGTCTTCAACTTTCTAATAAAAAAAAATCACTTACTTTTTTCTTCTTTTTTAAAACTTCCAAACAACATATATAGAAACTTGGATCATTTCCCATCCTTTCTTTTCTTTTTCTAACATCTCCTTTCTCTTCTCTTCTTTTGTATTCTGAATTCCCAAACTAGCTATTAGCCAGTACGGTTTTTCGTTCGCCTCCCTCGATGAACCTTTCGTGGAATGACTGCTGAAAGAGGGGAAAAGCTTACAGAGTTTTTTTTTTTTTTTCATTTTAAAGATTAGTGTATTGTGTAAATTCTCACTTGTTTAAAAATCACGTGGTATATATGAAACCCAGATATCAGTTGTATATAATGATGGTAAAAAAAAATGAAGATCAATTATTTATGATAGAAAAAGCAACTATCGAATATTACAGCATTGGAGTCAAATATTTTCCGCCCATATTGGGTAATTAATGCTGCTTTAGTTCGAGTCTCTTTCTGCTTTTGCTGCTTTCTTTTCTCAATCTTGTGCATCAAGATTTTGTACTTTTATACCTTTTTATTTCTCGGATACCGTAAGGCCTTGTTTGCATCATGTATCTTAGAACGTTTTAGGTTTGACTGAACTTCCCACTGTTCTATATATCGTTTATATTTTCTTAAAAACAAAAAGGTTCCCTTTAAAACATCCTACACATTATTCAGTGAATTGTCTACAGAAATATGGGGAAAAAAAGAAGAGAAAAGACATGCTTGATTGAAACCTAGCACTAAGTTAATCCTCTTCCCAAAGAATGTCAAGCCATGCATATTCACTTTTTTTTTTTTTGGTCTTATAATCACGTGTGGTATCCTGAATCACCAGACTAATCCATATGTGTCCCACACAACCAGCCCAAGTCGCATGGGTTGTTTCACCGGGGATTCAATTCTTGACAGTGACTCACCTAACTAGGCTACTACCACTAGACCAGGCCATGCATATTCACTTGTACACTCTAATTATACGATTAAGAAAAAACGCCTAAATAAACTTGGTCTACGTGCCTATTTTATGTATAAGAATAGGATCCATAGGTCAAATTAATCTAAATACATTATACACAATTATTTACGCAATTAACCACTTTTTTTTTATTCACATAAATTATATTAAAAAATGCTACAGTTAATACTAAACAAAATTTTCAAACAACGTTCGATCCAAACAAACCCACCAAGAAAGGGGAATGGAGCAACGAGAATGAGGAATAAATTCTCTTTAGCACCCGAAAAAAAAAAACTCCATCATCACTTGGCAGGGGAAAAACCCGATAAGAAAATGAACATAGACTTACGAAAAATTACCGAATTGAGAATTTGGTACACTTATTGGCTGCAACGTTTATATATACAATTGCAGGCGGTAAGTTTTGAATCCGACACCTCTCATTTACAGCTGCTTCTCCTCGTGTATCTCTGCCCCCAATTAAGACTTGATTAAAGAAGGATAATACGGGATTTGTAAAAGGTCTTCGATTCAGTTGACTAAACCAAACCATGGTATTGGATTGTCAAACCAAACATAGGAAACTGAAATTTTTCAATGTTTAGTGTCTTTACCAATGCGGCACGGGAATCTTTAATGTAAGCAGGCATTGGAGTTTAAAAATGAGAAATCAACTCAGCAAAGCAAAGAAAGTAGGAAAAACCAGCCGACCTCCCCCAACTAATCCCATCTTTCTATTTTGCCGAGTGTGACTTTAACGATTAATCAATCTGTGTCTTCCATCTACTTCGCCCGTGGTTTGGTTGATTGGTTTCGCCTTAATTTAGCAGATTTAGCTTTGACATTGTGCACAAAATTTGTTGAGTTGCTTTTTTTTTTTGGGTGGGTTCCCCCTTGTCCTGGTTGCTTGTCAGCCAACGACAATATCTTGGAAATCTTTATAAAGACTGGCTCTCAGTATAAAAAAAGTGTTAGTGATTATGTGGTTTCTGAGGGAGCACTTTAAAAGAAAAAGAGAATTGTTCATTTGTTTTTTCTTGCCACCTGCACACATCATTCTCTATATATATCTAGATGTTTTTGTTGCTATATAGTGGCTTTTTTTTTTAGTTGGCCAAGAAAGCAATAATATGTATTCTCCTCGTGGAAAATGTACTCAGGGTGAGCTTATTCACTTGTGCTCGCAATCGCAGTGACAGAAAACCGAGAAAATAAAAACAAGAGAGTTAACTTATACGCTGTCTGAACCGTAGTTTTCGGTGATAGTAGAGAACTAGTTTGCTTTGTTTGGATTGTATTTTTTTTTTAATTTTTGTAGAAAAATTATTATAACAATTTAATATATGTGAGGTATAAAAATGATTGAAAAATGCGTTCACGAAAAACGTAGCAATTTTTCTTTGAACACAATAGGTAGTGATGTCACTAGAGATTGATTATTTTAATTGATTATATATTCTAAATTTGAATAATTAATTATTATAATGCTTTTATTTATTTTTATTCAATTTAAAGTTTTTAATAACCAAAAAGATAAAATTTATAATCAATAAAGAGTAATTTTTATCGATTTTGATTATTCTCTATAATTACTTTTTATAATTATTTTTGTAAAATCTAAAGCAAACGAGAGTAGCGCCTATACTAGTAGTAGTAATAATAATAAAAATAAATAATAAATAATAATGTAGCCGTCGGATCCTTCGGTAACGAAATCGATGGCGTCGACGGAAAAATAGACAGTTTGGACAGACTTCATCACCTGCAGTACGAGTCCTTCAAGTTGCAAGAAGGTTATTAGATCAGTAGTATGCACCATACTATTACTCAGGCAGGAAAGGTCTGCACACAAATTCTGACAAAATCAAAGAAAAGGAATGCGAAGGGAATACTCCCAAAACAAACTTAGTCTGACTGATTTGTCTTTAGAGACTTGAGATTCAATGATAGGACTAACAGATCATGTCAAATAAAAAAACAAAAATCATCCGACCAACAGAGGTAGTATTTGAAATCACAACAGTGAAGTAGCAGTAGATTCGAGTCCTTTTCTCTCTGTCTCTGGATGGTCATAGATAGATAGATAATTAGCATTGCATTTAATTTCTTTAAATATGCAGCAAGTATCCGATGAGGCATGCATGAGCAATCGGGTAATGCATTTTTCCCCTTTTGGGGCTACCAATTTCTATTAAGAAATTTTTCAACCACAAATCGATTCTATAAAATGTTAAATGACGGGTTGGCCGCTAATATGGTAGTACTAATATGACATTACCAAGTCGTCTTAGAAGTTTTTTTTGGTCTCTCGAAAAAGGGCATCTTATAAACATGGTAAATTCTAGAGTGATGGCAGTGGTGATTCAAAATTTCAAATTTTTAAATATTTAAAAAAAAATATTATTTATACTCTTATTTTTATTAATCACACTCTCATGATGATTTTAATCTAATACAATTTTCATATAATTGTAAATATAACTTGAAAAAAAGGAGACACGACGATCATAAACCTAAACCTGATAGATAGGAATAAAATAAAAGGAAGGATACATGCACCATCGTATCGTATTTGTAAATAAATATAGATTTTAAATTTAAATTAAGCTTAATTGGACATGTAAAGGCTATAGTGGGTGTAAAGCAGGGCAGCCTCCACCCAACCCATCCTCTCTCTCTCTCTCTTTCCCACTTTCCAACTTCCAAGTTGTCAACCGAGTCAATTTCTGCTGTAAAAGTCTATGAAATGATCCAGCCACCACACCAGTAGTAGTACCGGCAGTTCAAGTTCGTAAGAGTCTGCTTATTGTAAAGTAATTCATTTTTCTCTTAACACTGAATAACTTGATCCTGATCCTAACAAATCTTGCTAGTTAGTTGTTTTAGGTGACTAATTACATCTACGAAAAGTATATTCCCATCAATTTTTCACTCCGATCACTTTTCATCATCCATCATGCCTTCTCGTGAACTTCCACCGACGCCGCAGCCGCCCCCGCCACTCCACCACCTGGAACCCCCACTCGCCGGCTCCGTCTCCGCCGCTTTCTCTCTCCTCATTCTCTGCACTTTTTGTTTCCGCAAAGTCTCCCGCAAACGCACCGTCCCATCTTCAGACACCGATTCCAAGCCTCCCCACCGCTTCTCCTACTCCTCCCTCCGCCGGGCCACCTCCGCTTTCTCCCCCTCCCTTCGCCTCGGTCAAGGTGGCTTCGGCTCCGTCTACCGGGGCACCCTTAAGCCTGGCATCCAAGTAGCCGTTAAGCTCATGGATTCCGGGTCCCTACAGGGCGAGCGCGAGTTTCAGAACGAGCTGTTTTTAGCCGGGAGAATCGACTCCAAATACATCGTCTCTGTTTTGGGTTTTTCTTCTGATCCGAGTCGACGCCGTATGCTGCTCGTTTATGAGCTCATGGCTAGTGGAAGCTTGCAGGATTGTCTATTGCATCGTAAGTGTGCTGAATTAAAAGATTGGAACAAAAGATTTTCAATTGCTTTAGATATAGCTAAAGGGCTCGAATACTTGCATCATTTCTGTGATCCACCTATAGTTCACGGTGATATTAAGCCTAGTAATGTTCTATTGGATGCTAATTTTGATGCTAAAATTGGCGATTTTGGGTTAGCAAGGTTAAAATCAGATGAGGGTCAGGTTGAGATTGAGGTGAAGGAAGAGGGTAATTCGGTGAATGGGGCGGTGGAGGATAATGGATCAGTAGCTGAGGAGACGGAGAGTGTGATAACGGCCAGTGTTTGTGATGGGTGTGATGGGGGTGTGGAACAGTCCCCAGAGAGTTGTTTTGTTGCGGTGGAGGCTTCGCCGGAGACGGTGCTGACTGCGGAATTGTCCCCGGAGACAACTATGGTGGTCTCGCCGAGAGCAGCTGCTGCAATGGCATCTCCACTGGAAGGTTTGGACGAGAATAGTGTTTTAGAGGCTAATTTTGATAGGACTGGTGTCCAGAGTGGGGGAGAATTGGGCAGTGGTGGGGGTAAGATTGCGAAAAAGAAGAAGAAGAGTTTTTTCTGGGAAAGATTGGTGGTGGAAGCAAGATAATGGAGACGTTGAATCGGGGGTGGTGAAGGATTATGTGATGGAATGGATTGGAAATGAGATTAAGAAAGAGAGGCCGAAGAGTGAATGGATTGGGACTTCATCAACTTCTGCAGCAGTTGGGAAAAGTGAAAAAGAGAAGAAGAAGAGAAACCGGAGGCGGTTAGATTGGTGGGTGTCGTTAGATGATGACAAGAACGTGAAGAAGGATAAGAGGAGGCCAGCAAGGGAATGGTGGAAGGAGGAGTACTGTGAAGAGCTTGAGCGGAAGAAGAAGAAGAAGAAAAAGTTAGAGCAAGGTTCGGTGAGTGATGACTGTTACAGTGAGAATTGGTGGCCTAGGGATGACGATATGTACTCTGATAAAAAGAAGAAAAGGAGTCGGAGTCGGAGGAGCAGTAAGAGTAGTATGGATTGGTGGTTGGATGGACTTAGCGGGGACCTCTGGAGGGCTCGAAGGAATAGTTATGACTCTGCTAGTGGGGAGATTCCTAAGAGCGGTGGTATTAGCAGCACACCTAGTATGAGAGGAACTGTTTGTTACATTGCACCAGAGTATGGTGTTGGTGGTGACTTGTCTGAGAAGTGCGATGTCTATAGTTTTGGGGTTCTCTTACTGGTTCTCATTGCTGGGCGTAGACCGCTTCAAGTGAGCGGATCGCCAATGTCAGAGTTTCCAACGAGCAAATCTCTTATCCTGGGCACGTCATCTTGCACGTGCAGGAAAACTTATTGATCTGGTGGATCAATCCGTACATTCTTTGGATAAAGAACAAGCTCTACTGTGCATCACTGTAGCCCTGCTCTGCCTGCAAAAGTCTCCTGCTCGCCGGCCTTCAATGAAAGAGGTGGTTGGAGTGCTCTCAGGAGACTTGGAATCCCCAAAACTTCCAATAGAATTTTCGCCTTCACCTCCCTCCCGGTTTCCTTATAAGTCCCGCAAAAGGGTCCAATGAGTTCTGTGTTTGATAGCAAATTTCGGCGAAAGCCATATTCTTTTCTGGGAAATTGTTCCTGTTCATGTAACATGTGAAGAGAAAAAGATGGGAATTTACCCGATGAGAAGATTTCTTCTTGATCTAACAATCTTGTACGATACATTTATAGCTTCTAAATTTGTTTTTCATTGAGAAGCATTGACTCATTTCAACTTAACATATCATGTTCAGGATCGCCAGGTGTATGTTGCACAATGCTAATGAATAACAACAGGGATGCAGATTGAGTTTCTCCGTCTTTCATGAGAAACAATTCATGTCAAACCCTCCATTTCAGTGGGGTAAAATGATTTGAAAATTCCAGTCTGATGCAGTAATGCGAGCACATCCCAAATGACATGCTTTTGCAATATTGCATGAGGTCTTTGGGCTGCACCTTTTTCCTTCATGTGTATTGCTTGGGTTTTGCCTGGATTAATCATCAGCTTCCTCATATATAACTGTTCGATAGGTTCTTCAGAGCTTCTGAGTGCTTTAATATGGTGCTCACGGTAATCATACTTGAAAGCTCGAATGGTCTTACATAACAGACAGAGCAGTGAAGAAATCTGGATAGATTCTTCAGATAATCCTTTTTCTAAGAGGGGAAGAATATCTTAATTCGCCATCATTGGCTGCTGACTCAAGTACAGTGAATTTTTGTCTTTAGGATATTCGTTGTGTACAAACAGCATCCAGTTACAGGCGTGCCTTCAGTTTTGAATGTAAGATACTTCTGTATTACCTCATTAATTCTTCATGTTGCGTTAGATGTACTCTAAATTCAGTAATCTTTCTTGTGATATCCATTTTTGGAATTACCATCTGTTTCTGCATGACCTGACAGTAACCAATATTGAGTTAAGATCTCATTTTTGCTGTCTGCAAGTGAAAACCTCTAGATATATGGTCCTTGCCTCTCAACCTAGCATCATCCCTTAGGGTATAATAAATTTAACATGATACCTAAACTCTTGTGCTTCTTATTGTCGTTGTTATCATTTGCACACATCCGGTTGATCTTGTGTTTATCAATGTTAACCTGAGGGAAGGTTACCATAGGTCAAAATGGTCTACAGCTACAAGAAAAGCTATTAAGTTGGGAAGAATCACCTCTCAAAAATCTGCTTTACTGTATCCGGAAAACAATAGCGGCACTATGTTTGTTATTCACTTGCCCTTTTTTATTGCATATAAGCCTATGATTTGTTTGAAATAACAGACATTATGTGTCTGTGGTGAGAAGTTTGCTGGAGTCCAGGCATACGGTATTTGTGCTTGATCATGTGGCTTCTAGCTCAGTCTTGTTTACTATCTTGATCAACTATCAGTTTGTTCAATTGGGACTCGGTATATTTACTGAGTTCATATGCTGCTAGATATAATTCTTTCAAATTTTTGCACCAACTACATCCTTAACTTTGGCTATCCAGGTGTGTATAGAATGATTGGCTTTATATTATGGGCAGGGAAAAAAGTGTGGCAGTTCATATTGATTCACAGGGATGTGAAATGTACGTTACCAAATTGATTTCCGATTGATGGATCTTTCTTCATCTCAGTTGGATTTGCCGCACAGAAACACTTGACAGATGTTGGAAGTCTTCTGTTATGAATCCAACAATCCCGGTCCAGCTAGAACTTGTTTCCTTGTGTTACTTTTGTTTAGATGATGATGCTCACACAATTGTCATGAAATGGGCATTATCACAAATTCAATGGTTTACCTTCTCAAGGGGCTGACTGTCTCTCTGAGGTAATACGATGGCCTCGTGTTCAAACTTGGGACTTGGATCAGCTCGGGGGCTTTTGTCTTTATGGTGGAGTTAATATTCTGTAACATCATTCGGAGCTACTTGTCCTTGTGGAGAATGAACTTCCATGTAAGAATGTTCTCATGATTTCAGCCCGGTTTAAACAAGCTGACATTGAATTGGCTTGTAAAGGTCTCCTCTTCTGCATTTTTATTGCTTGTACAGACACTCTGTCTTTATGAATCCGTAGGAAAGATCTTGCGGCTTGTTATCGGTTACATTATTATTGGATAACGGGCGATGCATATTGCTCTGAATGTGATCTGGCGAATTGACGCTAATAAGTGTTTTTGTTTTGAACTTGGACCATTTTCCAAATTGTTGTTTCCTTGCCCACGTAAAAAGTGAGTTAAATCGCTTTGTAGTCAAGAAGAGGATGACAAAACTCAGTTTGGATTCAAAAACCTTGTTCACTATGAGAGTGCTGTCTTTAGTCATCTGATTCCTAGGCATATCGAGTTACAATGAGGAGGTAATTGGAATTGTGAAAAGAACAGTTGGGGTTTCAGAAAAATGAGGCAGGCGACAATATCTCGCAATGTCTTGGTTTGAACAAAGATAAGGCCTACAGACTGGTGAGGAACCAAAACCAGCATATTATTGTTAAGAACGCCGGCAATAGCGGTGAATGGCCCCGAGTGTCGCGGAGCAACCTTCTTGGCCAATCAGCAGCTGGGATGACCACATTTCTTTTTTGTTTAATTCAGTCCCCACGTTTTATATAAGATACTATTGAAATGATCAAAAGATTTACGGTCTATATATTATCATTGACTTTATGACAACAAGTAATCTGAATCGAACTTAAACACACTCTGTTAGCTGGCGTATATAAAATTAACTTGTATAAAAGTTGTGTACATGCGCACACACAGGTACTACTGTAGGAGCAGGAAGATCGTCTGAAGAGCGAGTCTGCTTTGGCGTTTCATTCTTGGAAGTTGGTATGTCATCCTCGATGATTGAATTGGTTAAAAGTCTTTCGTTGTGTTTGTCATCTTCTGATACGGCAGCAGGAAGGTCGGTGGGATGCTCCACTTCCAAGGGGACCAGACTTGGGGTAATTCGCAAGCTTTGCCGGGGAGATAAACAGCATGCCCAAATAGTAGGAGAGCGGCGATTGACCTTAATTATGTGCTTTTTTCCATCTCCACGTGGTGCAAATGGTGTAGTAAAGTAGTGGCCGCAATCTCCGAGATGAAAGGGATAGATAGAACGAACCATGGAAGAAGCCCATCTCCGGTGTAGTTTTCTCCACGTTGCGTTGGTTAATTACTCATTCTTGTTGGCGTCCCAATCAGTCAGCAGTGCATCGGTGGTTTTCTGCACGTTCACAATTATATTATTTCAAGATGGTGATGTTCAAATCTCGCTGGAGACGAAAATCTTCACAGTTAGAAGGAGAAAAGCTCAACGACGGCAGGTGGTGGAATCATATTTGTGGAACGTAATTATGCATGTGGATGTTGGGGGAAATACCGAGTAACGCTACTGTTTGTGGTGCGGCAGTCGGCCATTGCTGCGGCTGCCGACGGAGTACAATTACTAAACAATAGCTTCGACGGTCATAATTTGCGGTTGCCTAGTTACTATTATTTGTGGCTTCTGAAACACTTGAGCTAAAACGTAAAATCTTCAGATTTTTAACCATTGAGAACTTCAAGTAGTTCACACTCCTTATTTCGTTCGTGTCATCACATAACTGGCCTTGGCGTTGAAATTTTAGTTAGATAATCCTTCTATTAGACATTACCTGATTCAAAGTGTGCTCCCTAAAAAATATCTACTTCTTCTTTTACTTAAAAAAAAAAAATCTTACAAAATGGATCAGCTTCTGAAATCCTAATTCCTACACAATGTCACTGCTCCTATATATATTTCTTTAGTGTACATTTGCCTCACATTCAACCTAAACGATTTTTTTTTCCCGCAATGACAACATCTATTCTACTCTTGCATTAACCTACATTATAGATAGGGAGAATCTAAAATTATTTGTACAGGAGTTCAAGGATGAATCACCGTATCTCGGATAAAAATACTATTGCACACTTTGAATTTTTTAGAGCAAGGAAGAATTATGCTTCCTTGTAATGCATTAAACAGGGTTTAAATCTTCGATCTAATGCACAAAAGAGTTTTAAATAGGCCTTCCTTCCTGACCATTAGATCAGAACAGTGCATTCAACTTAAACGAATTAATTGGTTAGAACCTAACACTGTCATAAGCACGTTTTCTTCCTGGTCTAGTGACTGCTAGTCGTTCCCATTGACCTTTCTTATAACCCTGCTGTGATGGACAACACCATGGTCCATGAGGACCCTGTTTAAAGTTTAACCAAAAAAAAGAAGAGAAGAATTCGGTCTCTTCTCCCCTCTCTCTCTCTCTCTCTCTGTCATTGGACCAAACGCACTTAAAAGCCATGGTAATCAATCGAAATTGGAATGCTATGCCTCTCTCTCTCTCTCTCTTCTCTAATTAATCCCTCCTTTCCAGGAAGGGACAACCTGGAACCAGCTTCCTTCAACGCTTTCGGTTTCGTTCGTGGTGGTTTTGGTTGAAGTTGAACCACATAGTACAAAATGATTTGTTATGTCGCTTAATTATTTAAAAAGTCCATAATAGTACTAGGAGCCATTTCTCACAAAGAGAGTTGATAAGATTTGTCAGCAACTCCCGATGATGTGTCGTCTTCCTATTGCCAGAACTTTTAGCATCAGAGCAAGTGTATCTGCAACTTGTTGCCATATGATAATATATGTATATATATATATATATATATGTGATGCTGACCAAGCATGATATATGAATCATTGAATGGTGTGCATGGGCAAGAAACCAAATTGTAATATCAATATTTTGATTTTTCACTGCAGAATCATCGAGGAGAATCTCTATAAAACTCTTTCGTCCACTAAATTGGGGATTGCGTGGTGTATTATATAAGAAGTATAGTACTTCTTATTTTTAAAAAATTCAAAAAGTGTAATAATACACTTATCTGGTCTAATGATTTATTCCCTACTCATCATACAAGTCTATTTAGACTTGCCTCCAAACGCAGAAGTGGGTAAAATAGTTGGGAATAAAAAAGTGCGGTTATTATAGACAGACAGGGTAGTAACATATGTTTCCAATAATTCATGAAGAAGAAAACCAACCCATCACTAGTGTACATGTATGACAGATACAGGCGGATTATTGTATTCACTGTCTCCCGGGGCTTCAATCATGCCCCGATTTCTTCAATTCATGCATCCAATAAAGAGGCAGCTGGCAAAGATACAATAAGGCCCGTTACTTTCTTTCATCTTTATGCAATGTCAGGCGATCTCTCTCTCTCTCTCTCTTAATTATAAAGCCTACTTTATTGTTCTAAACTGTATACACAAGTACCGGGTATAGGCAACCCTATCAGAGAGAAACTCGAGGAAACTATTGAGCTCTTCAAAAAAAAAAAAAGAGGAAACTATGGAGAAGTGTTACGAATATTTGCTTTTTATACTCCTTCAGTCCCACTTTGATATTCCTGTTTTTTTTCGTCTGTCTCAAATTGTAGTCCACTTTCCAATTGAAGAATGTAGTTGTCTTTCAATTTCTCTAAAATACCCTTATTTAATATAAATTGTTAATACTATAAACTATCTTATTTAATATAGATTGTTAGTATTGAATATAACCTAATCCATTTAATATATTTAGATTTTTCAAAATATATTGATATATGAAAAGTCATCTTTATTTAATGTAAGGGTATTTTAGGAAAATAATAAATCTAAATTTGTTTTCTCAATAAAATTAACTACTTTTTCTTAAACTAGATAAAAAAAAAAATTAGAACTATTCGTTTACAAATTTTTGGCAAAAGGGTCAACTTATAAGTTTGACGTGTTACATAAACGAGACCGTAGAATCTCCCCTACATAGTGAGTACTTAATTTGAGACATCATAACAAAGCCCACCAACCAACGGGAAGGTATAATTTTGATGGATGAATTACCACTTAATCTCACTCTGTGCTGTGTGTGGTGGAATTACCACTGCAATGCATCATTTCCAATGCAAAGTTGACGGCAGTCCGATCACTGATGATCTCATTCTCTGCGTCACTGATTACTTCCTTAATAGTGTATTATTATGCTTTCAAAAAGGAGGAAATCGCCCGGCAATTTCATATCGGGTGCCTGACCCACATATATAATATCCCGAATGTCCTTTTTCTGTATATATATATATATATGTATGTATATATTCACCTTCGAGTCCTAATAGGAGCGCTAGTACTGAAGAATTGATATATAAATATGGTTCGTGCGACAGACATAGTAACATGCTCCGGGCAGTGATTAATACTACTACTTTCTTGTAATAAGGGAGGGGAAAACAGATGCTACAAGTGGCAGCAACAAGAGTTGTCGTATGTAGGGTTGCAAACGAGCCGAGCCGAGTCGAGTTTTGGCCTTATCGAGTCGAGCCTTGACTTAATTTCATCGAACTCGAACTCGAGCTCGAGCTCGACGAGCTGGCAATTTTGAAGCTCGAGCTCGAGCTCGACTCGATTCGAGCCGAGCTCGAGCTCGAGTTCGAGCTCGAAAAAATAAAAATAATTATTTTATTTTTTAAAAAAATAAATAAAATAATATTTTTTATTAATAAATAATAAAATATTAAGAATATTTATGTAATTTTACTATTAAAATAAAAATAAAAATAAAAAATATATATATATACTCGAGCTCGCGAGCCGGCTCGCGAGCTAACGAGCTTAATATTTGAGCTCGAGTTCGAGCTCGAGTTTGACTCGACCAGCTCGAGCTCGACTCGAGCTCGAAAAATGTCGAGCTCGACTCGAGCTTGAATCGAGCCGCTCGCGAGCGGCTCGATTCGTTTGCACCCCTAGTCGTATGGCTCTAGAGAAGGATGACTAATCAAGTGGTAGTTAACATTACAGGATTAATTACGTGGACAAGAATAGTCTAAACCAAAATTTTTTTTTTTGGCATGATGTCTAAACCAAACGAAAGCATACTTGAATTCCTTTTTCTGTCAGTTTATATTGTTATTTTTAAGAGTTTTTGTAGAAAAATATATTATAACGATTAAATGTATATGAGATTAGAAAAAATGCGTTCATAAAATACGTAATTTTTTTTTTTTGCTGAAAATCACAATGCAAACGTAATTATTTTCTTTGCTAGGTGAACTGTTATTGTTAGTATTTCAATGTCCGAATTGAAGGCATCAAGCGTTGCCTCGTGACCAAAAAATCAGAATGCAAAATATAAATACAAGAATTATAAAAGACTCAAGCTCATAGTAAATGCCATTCATTGTTGCGGTGAACTTTTGTTATCTTGTTTTCGGGTTTTTTTTTTCTGCTGTTCTTTATCGTGCTGATATATTCATGATGTTACCTTCTACATATTCTTTCCACAATTATGCACAGTACCATGACATTTTCCATATGCAGAAGCCATGCCTTGGTGTCATTCGTCTGCAATTTGAATGTCTAAATATCTGCCAACCAGGAAAGCTGCAAAATCAACAAGAAGATAATGCACAGGTTGAAAAAGAATGGAGTTCCGCACCCTTCATTCTAAATTTGGACATTTGCTCGTTGCTCACATGCACCATTGTCCATTTGTATTGAAACTAAAACAATGTACACGCAAGGTTTCAACACCTAACTCGTTCGTTAAATCGAAAATCTTAATGGATCAAGAATGACTAATTCAACTGTTAACTTAATTGTTATTGAGTCATTGTTAATCTATAACATTATAAATATGCCACAAATAAAATGTATTACTCCGTATTATATAGACCACTAAAATGGCTTTTCTAAATTCGCACTTAATTGATTAATGGATGGTGCTAAAATACTTTGGTTCCATGTTGATGGAAAAAATATATAAAATTAGAAATAATAAAGCAATATAAATTGTTTTGTCAGATGATGTCGGCAGTAGGGACCGCACCTGTCAAAGGGAAAGCAAGACTCGGACAGTTCAAAAGAACCGTTCTGGTTCGATGATCCTCGGATCAACCGGACAAACTAACTGATTTAAACCTAACAGACCACTTCTTTTATTTGAGCCTTAGCCTAATTCAAAAAAACAACTCGGTCGATGGTTTAACTGATTCGACCAAATAGTCCAGACAGAGTTTGAAAACATTGGGTGTACATTTAGAACAGCATAGCTTAAATTCGCCTCTCCCGATCCTAAATTAGATAGTTAGTTCAAATTTTTTCTGGTCTCATAAGAAAAAAAAAAGTGGAGAACTTGAAGAGGCGATCCAATGGTAACCTGACTAATATTAATATATTTTACGACTTGAGTTGGGTTTTGGAGATAATCAATTCAATTTTAGTCCTCAAGTTGAGAAACTAAATATATTTTGTCTTGAATATGTAATTTGTTAGCTGTTCACAACCTATAACCATGCAAAATGATGGACTGATTCCAATACATCTTATAAAAACATGCTATAACTTGGCCCCAAAATAAAAAAAAACACTAGGAATTTTTAATGATTTCTGCCTCCATAGTCCACAGTTATCTTTCGACATAAAAATCACAAATTATTACGTGTTAAATGGATGAAAAAGCCAGCGTGGACTTACTCTTCTTGGATAAAAATATGAATTTTAATAAGAAGTTTTGAAAATTTTGAACAATTTAAAGCTAAATTGTAATTTTTCAAAAGTAAAGTGACACAAAATTAGTATTCTGCAACTATAAGGTGGATTTGAAATGTAAAAGAAACTACGAGGATTAAATGGCAAAAGTCAAGTATGTTGCATATTGTGTTTTGTCAGATGATGTCGGCAGTAGGGACCGCACCTGTCAAAGGGGAAGCAAGACCCGGACAGTTCAAAAGAACCGTTCTGGTTCGATGATCCTTTAGATCAACCGGACAAACTAACTGGTTTAAACCTAACAGACCACTTCTTTTATTTGAGCCTTAACCTAATTCAAAAAAATAACTCGATCGCCGGTTTAACTGATTCGACCAAATAGTCCAGAGAGTTTGAAAACATTGAGTGTACATTTAGAACAGCATAGCTTAAATTAGCCTCTCCCAATCCTAAATTAGATGGTTAGTTCAATTTTTTTCCTGGTCTTATAAGGAAAAAAAAAAAAGGAGAACTTGAAGAGTCGATCCAATGATCACCTGACTAATATTAATATCTTTTACAACTTGAGTTGGGTTTTGGGGATAATCAATTCAATTTTAGTCCTCAAGTTGAGAAACTAAATACATTTTGTCTTTAATATATAATTTGTTAGCCATTCACAACCTACAACCATGCAAAATGATGGACTGATTCCTATACATCTTATATAAACAAGCTATAACTTGGCCCCCAAAAAAAAAAACTAGAAATTGGCACTGGTTTCTGCCTCCACAGTCCACAGTTATCTTCCGACATAAAAATCACAAATTATTACAACGTGTTAAATGGATGAAAAAACCAGCGTGGACTTACCCTTCTTGTTAGGTTAAGGATGTTAACGGTTTCAGCAGATGATTAAAGGAACATATTACTTAAGAGTAAATCGATCAGTCATGTATTGCCCCCTCCTCATGTAATAGGATGGTCCATATCCATACCATTAGTCCTCTATCAACGAGCTGGTGTGAACATGTTAGTGGGGTTGGTCCTATATTTGTACAGTAACCAAGTGACTGAACATCGGCCTTAAAATAAGAAGAGAAATGGGTGCTATACCTAATTCATGAATAAATAAAGATTGCGCTGCTTAATTGAGTCTTAAGGATTCTTGCATCGCCTTGTTTATGAAGCGAAGACAGATATTAGTTGCAGAGATTACTAATTATTGCATCTGAGGGCCATTGAAGATCTCGTCTGCTTAACTAACGTATCTCGTCTGCTTTTTTTCAAATCAAATGCCCACTATTATACGGAGAGAGAGAGAGAGAGGGAGTGAGTGAGTGAGTTTAATCAATCGCACGGGGAATGAACCCAAGATTGGGCTAATCTTCGGGGATTAGATATGTATCCTTTACAACAAGGCAATGAGCTGGAAAACCAAAACCCTTGTATACCCTGCCAACCGGACAAATCCTTAACGATCTGGTCACCCTTGAGAGTACTGCCAGTCTGCCTCCAGCCACCAATATCACCGGAAAGAAGCACCACCACCGGAGATTCCCCCAGGCAATTCATCAAGAAAACAAAAAACAAGACCATGAGGATACTACTGCCACTGGTAGTAACCAGCACAAGCTCAAGAGAATTCTTCATAGAGACATCGAACGCCAGAGAAGGCGAGAAATGGCCAACCTCTATGCATCTCTTCGATCCCTCCTACCCCTTGAATATGTTAAGGTACATACTAAATACTATCAAGAAACCGACCCACCACATAGGAGCGCCCTTGTACTCCTTTCCCCATGATTTTGGATTATTAGTTTTTGCATAGAGAATGTTGCATGGATATGCGTCTTTGATCTAGTGTCAGTACTGCATAGCGCCGACTAATTGATCATTATCAATCTTTGTCAAATTTCTCTCTCTCGGTACAGCAGAAAGAAGGCAATCACTCTCATACCAATTTACACATAGAGTATTATGTGATGACTTCTTGAAACTATTATGGAGCTAAGGGTGTTAAAAATCAATTGCAGGGAAAGCGGGCGATATCTGATCACATGCAGGAGGCCGTGAATTACATAAAATGTCTGCAGAAAAACATCAACCAACTGGGATCACGGAGAGACAGGCTCATGATCCAGCCTTGTAATTTGAGTTCTACTTTTAGCACTGGGAATCGAAGCACAAGTGGCGACAGTCGGTGTTTGCGTGATTGTGGTGCGATTGTGAGGGTGAGCCAAGGCGGCGATGGGGTGGAGGTTTTGATCTCCATTAGTTCTAAGGAGGAAACTTTCCCCATTTCGAGAGTGCTGAAAATGTTGCTTGGTGAGGGGCTCGATGTTGTGAGCTGTGTTTCCACAGCAACTAATGAGATCAAAGTCCATAAGATTCTGGCCGAGGTACCAAAAATTCCATGTTTAGGGCTTTTCTATATCATTTATTCTCCCAAATTCTGAACGATGATTTACCTTTTTGAATAAATTGAACCTTGCAGGTTACTGATGATCGGAAAAGTATAGATACATTGGCGCTGCAACACCAACTGATGAATGCGATTAACCCTCCTGAGTCTTGAGTAACTCTCCATCTTAATATTTGTCTAGAGACTAGCAGTAACCTCAGGCTTTTGGCTCGATGACAATTTCACAAACTCTATGGACTATGGCTTTGAATGACAACTCCTAGCTTGTACTGGCTGTGGCACTTTCTCTATTCATTCCAGTTTTTCGTGATGTCCCTTGCAGGCTTGAACCGTTCCGTTACTGACCAAGTGATTTTAAAGATGTTTTTCCTCTCTCATTGCTTGCATATTTTATGCATATAGTATCTTTTTTTTCCCTTTTTTTTTAATTTTTGGTTTGTGATTTACTGTTGAGTCTTAGCATTCTCCCCTCCCACCCAGAAGAGACCTAGAAGGAAAACCTAGAAACTAAATTGGAACCAGCTCATTTTGATGTAAGTTCATGACCACCATCTATGGTCCTTGAATCAGTTAGGAATACTGTTGTGAGTTGGAGAGGAGTCCCACTGACCAAGGCCAATTGGGAGCTAAGTATGGAGTTATCTCTTGTGTGTTTCCAGCAAGATTGAGTTTGTGCACTGTAATAGTGATAGGATTGATGTAAGTAGGGATTGTTTGATTCCTGTGTACTCGCTTATTTCTTGATCAATAAAGATTCATGACCATCACAATAGCAAGAATGTACCTGGCTAATCTATAGTTTGAGGTCAGCTTGATCAATTTGCGATAACTAATCAGAAAGCTGAATAAGGTAGCTTATTCACCTGTCGTAACATCCTGTTCCCTGGTATGACCAAACAAATTAAATCATAGAAGCAAGTTCATCTTTATCTCGTAATCAAGTGGTTGAAATTTTTTTTTTTTGCAGTTTTGTTTTGATTCTTTCAATTTTTAGTTAGATTTCAATATATGACCAAGAGCCTGAGTATAAGAAAGAAACAGAAAAGAAGGGAAGATGAAGAGATTGGTGCCAAAGGGAATCTGATAATCCAATTCCATTAAAATGTTGAGGAACTGACATGGGAAATAAGACACCAGCAAGGGAGATAAAATGTTTGTGTACATGGAAACCTTGGATGACCCTACGTTAGTAAATTATGCCGCGCTTGAATTGATGTATCCTCTTTTTTTTTTTTGGGTTTCAAATTAAATGCGCCTGTGGTTGTGCTACTTGAGTCTGTACCTTCTTTTATTTTTGTTTTTCTGCAGAGATTTGTAATGATGGGACATATAAAGGCAACTCGTATACAGCTTGTAAATTCAAATATGCATGTCATAATACAACAAACAAATTGATTTTATCTCTTCAGTTTTGGTTACAATTTCTTTCGGTTTGCTCCTGTCAACAGTTGTGTGTCAGGAACCTTGAGTTCTTAGCTTTTCAATCCTAGCTAATCAAAAAGAGGACAACCTGTGAGTGCTTTATTAGGCTTAATTATTCTTTTGTCTTCTCTTCCCACTTTTCTTTTACCTCACTCTTGAAAAAGGTTTCCTCAGTCTTGTAGTAATTGAGCAAGAATTAGGAGCAGATATGAGTCGATCCAAAATAAACAATGAGTTGTGTTAATGTTTGTTTGATTGCTAGAACACTTGTTCTATGTGCCTATTGTCTGAGCAAACTCAGAAGATTTTTATACCAACTAAGGCGGTACTTGTGTTCCTTGTACTAGTATTGTTTTAAAAAAGTAAGGCGGTACTTCTTGTGTGTATAATATTGTTTTACAGAGACGAAAATTTGGACTACTTCAACTGCTATACTTGCCAAAACTTGACTTTCTGGATTACGTAAAGCCCTTCTTGAGTAGCAACTTATCAGCTAGAAATTAGAATATACAGTAAAACGCATGAATTGCGAGCAGGTCAAACAACATATATTCTGGTCTTGTTGATAACTTTGTTGTTGAAGATGGATGTGGATGGCTTGATTGGTTTAGAGCAGTATGTGAGACCTGGAACAGCTGTTGGCAAATTTCTGACACCAAAAGTGGTTCAACTAGAAGTCGCAAATCCACTACTTTTATTGACATGCATGTTTTTGGGTCGTCAATGCTGATCTTCATAAGAGTAGTGTATGACCGTGTTGTCATTGATTTATGTATACCAAATATTCATTGTACAATTGACTAGATGGTCTGCGAGCAAGCCATTGATCTAGTTAAGGACAGAATTCTATCCACAGGTTTACAAATCTTCAAAAGCAACCATCTGAAAAGCACGCCTTGGGCCACATTCTTTGCAAGTGGGAAGTGGATTCCAGGTACGTACGGGCAACTTTGGAGGTTTTGTATGATAAGTTGGTAACTCTTCAATAAAAGTTCCTTTGTTTTTTTTTTTTTTGAATGCAGTTCCAGCGTTTCTACACTGCTCAAGTTCATGTAAATCATAACTTATATTTTGGACTTGAAGCTCTAAATTGAGAATTAAAGTGAATAAGCCAACAAGAATACCATTAGCCGACCTCTGTTCCATCCCCATATTGAGCTAAGTCTTCAAATTAATTAAAGCACGTTTATTAAGAGAAGAACACATATCGAGAATCCATCTAATTTTATTTGCGTGAAACTAATATCAGTTCAAAGAATTTAGTGCTTAATGCACATATAGCACTGAAACTCATGGTACGTTGAATACGCCAACAGAAGAAGCTAGCGGTCAATTTCCTAGTTAGTATACAAAAGCAATCTCACCAGCCTCAACAAATTCTACAGTAGCTCTTTTGCGCTAGACCATCTCTGCTGAGGACGTCAATTCTTGATGTCTAAGCTTTGTGTGATTACGGATTTGTCACTAGAGGCTTTGATTTGATTTGTCACTAGAGATTACTTGTCTACGTCTAGTACGAGGACAATTTCCCATCTCAACTTCTTCTCTAATTTGATGCGTTTAAGATTTCAAGCAATATTTTCTGGGAACCTAACTGGATTATGTAAAGGGTTAGAGAGAAACGCCCATCTGCACTAAAGATATGTGAATTTTCCATCACCAGCAAGGCACCTTCTACGTTCTAAACTTTCGTAATAGCCAACTTGCCTTTGACGAGTTGAAAAGATTTCAAGCAATACGTTTCATGATTTTACAAGGTTCCACGATCTTGCCCCTGTAGAGTGGTCTATGGTGCTCTTGTATTTTTTCCGGGAACAATGATATACGTTGTGCAGAGTCAGACGGAGGCAGGAAACCGTTAATCATGGGCAAGAAAAGTATGCCACTGCCACTGGTAATGATATACATGTCACCTTTCAAAATCCTTTCCTTCGCTTGTGGAACGACCGACGTGGTGTTTTGGCCGACTGACAAATCGGCAATGGGAAAACTTAGGACGCCGCAAATTATTAGGAGACCACCTCAGGGCTCAGAGAGATGGATTTCCTGCTCCAGACTTACTTTAAATTATCCTTTTCTGCCAAATCCTGAAGTCGAAGTCTAAAGAGTTACTAGTAAATTGAGTTTTAAGACCCGTGGCCTTTTAATACTGAATTGGAACCTTGAATACCTTGGAATATCATAACGTATGCCCTCAAAATAATTTCACGATTAGACTAAAGCTGGTTGAGTTTGTAAAATGTACTCTACATATATATATATATATAGTTTGTTGTTACAATAAATTAAAGATGATGGATGCTTGCTACGTATCATATATTTATAGGTGAGCTTTTTATGACTGCCATAGAAAAAGATGATATTCTAGACGTACTGATCCATATCTTCATATATATATGCTCATCATAGACACAGAAAAGTATTACTAAATAACGAAAAAGTAAAATTAGAGAAACACCCCTCAAAGGCCCCTCTTTGAGAGAGCCACATATAAATAAAAACTAAAAAGATAAAAGCAAAAGCTTCTCTGCATGCGAGTCAAAAACTCAGGTTGGTGAAGGGTCCACGAGGGCGGCAGGGGGGGACGCTGTTCCCTCCCCTCCACATTCTTAATGAGCTCAATCATCCTAAACCAGCATAAACAATGGGTTCCCGATTTTGCTTGTCAGGCAGAAGATATGGAACGAGCTGCGTAATCCGTTCACCAATTGAAGGCATTATTATACTATTGGCATAAAATCAATGCCCACTGCAATTTGCACTTCCAACTTCCCCACTGTTGGGCATAAAAATGGATGAGATCCTCTTGTTAAACGACACCAACAACCTGTACTTTGAGTATTTTAATTTTAAACAAGTAAGGGAGACGATACCAAATCCGGAGGCTTATTGCTTTCCATTGTACTAATAAGTGAAGGGTTGCAGCAAACGAGAGATGTCCTGTTTATGCCTCCGGCCAAATTAATTTGGTATTTTTATGCATAGTTCCACTTTTGTCTTTTCTTTTTCCAATTTTTAATTTGGGATGTAAGTAGTTATTTGTTTATTTTGCTGTTAAAAAGAATCGAAAGTTTCTCTTATCTATGTAATCCTGTAGTTCTGATGCAGTTTAATTTATTTTTGGTTAAAAAAAATGACATTTTTTTTCATTTTCAATTTTGAAAATATCAATGTAATTTCTCACGATTAATTCATCACGTATGAATACACGTTCTCTTGAAACCATATGATTAGAAGATATTGATAAACATTCAAACATTGTTTGTCCAACAAAATCTGGGAGAAAGAAAGTATGTTAGATTGGAGTTGAAGATGAAATACTACACAAGGAATAGCTAGCATGAGTCTGGAAATGCTACACTAGTAATATGATGACTCTGGACCAGGACATAGAATGGCTCTGGAATTAATTTAAACCATTAGAAAACATTAAAGAACCCCGAAGTAAACTTTTCCTTTTCTTTTTCTTTTCTTTTTAATATAAATGGAAGTTCTTGGATCTGAATCTTTCAGTTATATTTCTTTCCCTTATGTTATTTACTTAATAAATTATAAATCGAATAAGAGGCGATTGATAATTAAATTTATGCACATGCATGAAAGAAACAAAAAAAAAAAAAAAAAAGAGGCAAGCCCACATCTTTGAATCTATACCTACATCATTTGACTGCAATTATTTTGTTTTCTCGTCTGATTCTCAACTATTGGGTGAATTGGACGGAATTTTAACTTTTTCTCTAGGTAGCTGAATATACCGACGCTCATTAAGGTGCCAGGAATAACCAGAAGTGACTCATTTTGTCCTTCCCTCCAAAAAGGATGGCAATATGATCACGAGCCATTGACCAATGAACCCATCACACAAAAAAACAGAAAATAATAATTAAAAAACAAAAACTTTTTCAATTCTAACATGTGATCTTACTACGCCATACTCCTCCGCTCCTAAACGGAACAGGACTACGAAAAAGTCATAGTATAACCAAAATCTATAGATCATTGTGATCGATCATCGATCCAGCATCTGTCCAATTACTATTGCAAAATAAAATAAAATAAACTCCTTAATTAACCAAAGTCTCCCCTCCGTAATCGTAGAAGAAAACCTGAAAAACGTTTCTCAAAAAAAAAAAAAAAGAGTATAAATGGAAAACAGTAGTACTTCTACTATGCATTATTAGGTCAAGTTTACTTCTTATTCAATCCGAATACTGAATAGGAAGCAAGAGTCTTCCCTTTATGATCATGTCACTTGATGAAAAGATATCCAAAGACCACGATATAATTACTTAGTTTATTATATTAGTGCATTTTTTTTTTGTTTAGTTAATATGATTGTAGGTGAGAAGTTGGACCCGCTGGTGTGAACTCAGCTGCGGGATTTTATTGTTCACAGGTACAGTAACCAAGCAAAGCTTTTTTTTTTTAATGGCCGCCTATCAGAGAGGGAAAGGGTCACTAGTCACTCCTACTCTGTATTAGTTTAAGAAGATATGGCAGATATCTGAGCATCCTCGGCCCATTTAAGGGATCTCATCATACCAAATTACCCTAACAAACGTATCCCTAGTTTGGCATCTTCATCATATCATCAGAAGATATCAACCCAAGAAATCGAGCAGTTGTCTGAGCATGGATGACTTTACTTCCTCTTTGATTCCTTTTACAACAAGACGAGGATTCCCAGCTTTTTCCATATGACCTCACAATCCCTACCATTCATCCTTACCTAGACGACACTATCCATCATCAAGATCTGGGAAATCAGGCTGCATCTTCACTTGTTCCCCATCAACAGCAGCATTATGATCAGGTGGCCATCATCGATGACGACGACGATGACAAAAACAACCACCACCCCAGGGGAAGGCAGCGAAAAAAACCATCATCAGCTATTCCAGCTGATAACAATGATCCTGATGACAGCAAGCAGAAAAGAGCAGCTCATAGGGATGTTGAGCGTCTAAGGAGGCAAGAAATGGCTAATCTTTATGCTTCTCTAAGGAATCTACTTCCTCTTGAATACATAAAGGTGATTGAACCGTACTAGCTGATCAATTAACGGGTGAATTCTCACATTTTATGCATAATCACAAGTGAAAGATCATCGTCATCTAGTGTACCCTTCTGGCATTTGCTCGGTAGGATCATACGTACTTAAACCCATTTTTTTTCGTCTTTTACAAATATTCCTTCAATTTTTTCCTGTTCAACAAAATACAACAATAACTCCTTTCTTTTTTTTTGGTGCTAGTTTAGTTGTACTGTAAGAAATCAAGATTTGTTCACAATTTTTTTTTTTCAGGGAAAGCGTTCAATGTCTGATCAAGTTCATCAGGCAGTTAGCTATATAACACACAAGGAAAAGAATATTGGGGAATTGAAGGTAAAGAGGGACAAGCTTAGAAATTTGATGGGTGCATCGAGCGATCTGAAGGTCAAAAGTGTTGAGGAAACAAACTCCTCGTCTACTACGTTCACAGTCAAGCAATGCGAGAGTGGTGGTATCGAGATTCTGATGAAGAATGATGTGGCAGGTAACTGCTTTCCTCTATCAAGGGTACTGGATATGCTGCTTGATGAGGGTCTTAATGTTGTAAACTGTGTCTGCACAAAAGTCGATGAAAAATTTCTTTACACAATCCAAACTGAGGTACAGTTATGATGAATTAGCGAAATGAATTCCACAGAACAACTGGTGTGCCTCCTTTTGATTCGCAATGTTTGTATCATAACTTGCAGGCCAGTCATATGGACGTTGATATAATCTTTCTGCAACAAAAGCTGACTGAAAAAGTCATGACTAGGAAAAATTTCTAAGTTCTAGCCGTGGTTGCAATACCAGAATTGGTTCTCATGTTATATGAGCACCGAATTACAAGGCTTCAAGAGTTAGAGGTTTCTGAAGATTTCAAGTTTCCTGCTTGTTTTTTATTAGGTTCTCATTTAGTAAAATGAAACTCAGTATTAGGTAGTTTACATCCGCTAAAGAGTTTCATCGACTGGTTATTTTGAAATCCAGATTCTTTTCTATTGAAATTCAAAGCCTGTCCTTTGGCCATGGACCATGATGTATGATGTCTTCTTGCTTATCACAATCTACCGTATTTGGCCTCTTCTAACATTAGCGTTTTAGTACGGTAAATCTGGTAGATTGTGCTGTGCAAGATGAGATGATATAAATTTCACCGTTCTTTCCCTTCCATATTTTGAGTCGATGTAAATTATTGGTGCACTCATTTACGCTTTGTTATACATTTATCAATCGCGGAAGCTTGATAAATACATAACAAAGAAATTCATTCTGCTTAATGCGAAGTGTCAGCAATTTGTTATGTTGCCATGTCAAATACAGATTAAGTGCATTGAATTTGTTCAGGAGATGATACGCTATCAGCGTGCTCAAGTTAATCAAGGCAAATATGTCAACTTAATGACACAGTTTAGGGCTACAGAATTTTCTAATCACAGTTGAATAGAATTGACGGAAGCTAATCACATACTTAGTTCCCTTTTTTTTTTTTTTTTAATCTACACAGTTCCAGTTGAATATACAGGTTTAGAATATGAATAAGCATTTCGTATGGTACAAATTTCTGACATTCCCAACAAGATCGAATATGCCAGAAAAGTTTAATGGAAATTTGTTCTCAACTTATTTGATGTTCATTGCATATCCTAACTATCCCTCATTTATAAGTATCTTCCCGCTTGTCGACCTATAATTACTGGTGCAGTGTCATGGAAAATTTGGGTTGTCAAACAAGATAGACTTTCACGGAAAAATTGTATTTCAACTATAATTTGCACATGAGTTAGAAAAAATACTTGTCATTTGTTCCAAGGTGATGATTAGACATTTTCCCTCACTGGCATAAGCTGTATGCTCGAAGTTGTGCTGCTTCAAGCATGATAAGATAAAGTTGTTCAGGTTGTGCCTTTCTTTGACGCTTGAGAGAGTATCTTTTCGCAATACAAAGAGGTGAATCATATTAGAACAGATGCATTTGTTCTTTTGGTATATAACTAAACCGTTCCTGATAAGTGAGGACCAAATACATTATGCTACTTCAATTCTCGTGCATTATTTAGCTTCAGAACCCCAAGTATTCGAAGGTTCGAGCAAAATGGAACCATTTATTTGCAGAAGAGAGGGATTTTGAAGAAGTTTTGGTCGTTTATTGATTGGCAAAGAGTTGTGGGCAAATACAAATCCTTTACGACACTTTATTTTAAAGGAGTTAGGATTCTAAAAATTGAAATAAGCTTCATGATTTAATACAGCCTAAGTTCACTTTTTCTAAATCTCACTCATAACTTACGATGTTGATTACCCATATAATTAAGCAATTTACAGTGCTTCAGCAAGTTTCTACAAAATTTACAAAGAAACGTTGAATGCAGAAAGTTCACGAATAGCTACTAGATGCATGGTATGTATGTTGGTTTTGCTAAGCTTGTGTTGGTGAGCCGTGTATTTTGCTCAACACATCTTTCTTGTGGTTTAAACGTGAAGTTTTAGGATTAATATTCTATATACTAATGTGTATATGCATGATAATTAATTTGAAATCTATATTTACACAAACACACACACACATATATATAGTATGTATTTAATCGAGATAGTGTATACATTGCTATGAAATAAACTCTGAGTTTTATGATTTATTCTCATTAATTTCATGGCCTAGAGCAGGAATTTTTCTGGACATGATGAAGAAGGACGGTTCTAGTCGCTTATTCTAAATATTGCGTGAGAATATCACCACTTGTCATAGCGCAATCTGTTTTACGTTGGGCTCTTGCTTCTCAGGTGCCAAACAACTTAAATTGGCTTTTCCTTTTGCTACAATTTCGGTTTAAGCACCTTAATTTGTAGCTGATATACAAAATATACTAACATTCTAGCCGTCTTTTCACAATCTCGGTGGCCGGTGGATTTGGTTGGATGCCATATTCTTCAAAATTCGTCTTGTTTGGAACTGTCTTTAATTACATCTGTTTGGCTAGGCTCGCTGCCTTCGGAATTGCATTTGATCTAAATTATAAGAGATGATGCCCATGCATGTTTCCTCCTAATAAGGCTCCTGACCGATGGGAGATGTACTTTTGGCAAACTTTACTTCTTCTTGGTTTTCAAGCATCTTTGTGCGACAGATCTTCATAGCAACATGTGCAGCAATCCTGCCACAACTGATATAACGCTTGATCATAGTTTTGGGACACCCTCAAGCCAGGAAAGGATTTACCTTTCCCTCATTTTTTTTTCTTTTTTCTGCATTTTGTGGGGAAACAAACTAGAGGAAATAAACAGTTAGTGTAAAACATTCGTATTTCATTCTTATGTGTTCTTGTGTGTTGGTGTCACACACACAGCACGTATATATGTATTGTATATACAAGCGTATTGGTTCCAATTCCTTTATTGCTTACCTGTCTTTTAAATTGCTCCCTCCTTTGGCTTTAAAATGAAAAATGAGGACTCTCAGAATTCATGTATAATAAGAGGTAAAGGTTGTAATATATTGGGCTTACTACGTGCAAACTACTTGTAAGATATTGAAGGACAAAAAAGTGCATAATTTTTAATTTTCTACTACTGGATTCTAATTTAACTTTTTTTTTCCTCAAAATGAGGTTATTGACACGGAGCTCCCCATTCCTATTTATGTCTTTTTTTCCGGAAACCGAAAGAAAACACACAGCACGCACACAGTTAGACTACACTCGGAGTTAACGGAGAACCAGCCGTAAAGCAGTCTAAGGGATCCACCAAGAACCCAGGTCAAGCGAATTATGTCTGACCGCCTATTGTTTGTTACTACTTGACTACTACTGTAGAGTAGCTGTTGAATTTGATCCTCTACTGAATTTCATTAAATAGCTAGTATTGGATGGTCAAATCTGTCACTTTTTACCCTATATTTTACTAATATTGTTACCAAATCTTTGAATCTTATACAAATATATTTGTTAAACCTATTAGAGTTCAAATGGACAAGGAATTTAGCAATGTAATTTTCAAAATTCCAAATGGCACAACTTTTCGCTACCGTGTCTTTTTTTTTTCAACTATTTCAAGGCCAAAACGGCGTCCAAATCTTTAATACTTTGTATTCAATGAACTAGTCATATCATAGGACATTGAGAATGTGTTTTATTTGGTCAAATTTTTGTTTGAATTTAAGACCTCATATTGTTGACTCTCTTTTTTCATAAAAATAAAGCTCTGATCAAATATTGTGCATTGAGCTTGCATCTAATCTAAATTTATTAGTTTGACTGGCTGAAACAACAGCGGGTTTTAAATTTTTTATTTTCAAATTGGAGCAATACAAATAGTTGAAGGCCTAACGTGTACAAGCATAAATGCTGGAGAAGCCTACCATACTTTTAGCCATAACGAAATCAACATCCCGTCCATCTGAAAAGGAGTAAACTGGCCCAAGCCCAGTAAGTGGGGAATCCCGTCAAGAATTTGGGTAGCCCACTAAGAGCCAGCGCAACAATCCGTAACTCAGTCTCCTTAGTTGCTATCATTTGGATTGTTATTTTTCGGAATTTTTGTAAAAAAAAAATTGTACTGCATCAATTCGATGTATATAAAATAAAAATATATTTACAAAAATATTAAAATTTTTCTTAGAAAATAGAAATGTGTTCAAGGAAAATCTCTTTAGTTAATCGATGATGACTGGAGTGCGGCTAGACCACAAATGCTAGAGGCAATTCGGGTCCATTTTCAGAAAGTTATCCAATTATCATCAGAATTTATATAAAATTACTCAATTAGAGGGTCGAAGTTTTAGCATTTATACTTTTCGAGTGCTTCTTTCTGCAGGACTTCCTAAAATGCAATCCCGCAGTCACAAGTCATGTAATATTTCCATGACAAAATTAGAAGTTTGAAAAAAGCTTTCGAAGTTTCTCAGGAATTAACATCCTTCATTTGTTTCAACTTTGATTGAACCCATTATCAAGAAAATATATTGAAAATTTTCTTTTTTTTCTTTTTTTCTTTTTTTGTACTTTCATAAACAGAGAGCTTGTGGTAAAGCTCCAAAACTTAGGGGTCATAAATTCAAATACTCGTTTCTCCTTTCCCAATTTTTAAATCTCACCTCTGGCCCAGTAGTTAAAAAAAAATGGAAGCCTGTGGGAAACCGAACCTTTAGTTTGTCTGATCGATTGGTCAACCATCCCATATTTCACAAGCATTTTATTATTTTTATTTTTGAGTGCATGAGTTATAAATTGAACTCGGCACTTGAAGAGTTGCTGTCTTTTGTGGTGATCCATTTCAAAAGAATACGTCAGAGTTAATGAGAAGCATGCATGGTATATACACAACTACAGTGGGTAGCATTGAAAACAAAATTGCTCGTAAAATGTAAAATTTTTATTTACTTGTATCATCAACATATTTTTATCTTATATATATAATATTATATTAAAAAAAGTATTACAAATTTTTTTTTTTCGAAAGGCTTGACGTAATCAATCATCTACACAACACTAACTGAGCAGGAGTGTGTTGTAAACTCGCTATACCTTCCCAAACAATATGTAATACTATACTGATTGATGAATTTCCGGCCCTTGTTTGGATTGCTGTTTTCCATTGAAAATTATATCATTTTTCGTGATCACATTTTCCGTGATTATTTTTTTTCCTCACATACATCAAATCGCTACAGTAATTTTTCCATGAAAAGTCATGAAAAATGCAATTCAAACACAACCCTTCGTCTACCCGGGTCATATTTATTAACAAACTTCTCCTAAGCTCCACAAGCTGCCGTAAATGGTAATTGTGTCCCTGTGGTGTTTTTTAATTTTTTTTTCCCCGCCACCTTCAACAGGAAACTACCCGTAACGCCATTGATATGAAGAAAAAGTCAAAATAAGAAAAATAAACTACTATAAGAAATAAGGCACGGACAATAGAAAAAGTCCAGCTACAAGATGAAATTCATATACATTAATCTCCAGGAAAGCTTACATGAAGCGACTGCCTTTGTCTTCACCACAATACTCCTTCACGGTTCCACTTGCATGGTTATATCCGAGAAAGTTTTCGCCTCCTCCTTGCCCTTGCTGCCTGCCTGCTTTTCCTTTCGCCTTACTACGTCAATATCTTCTAACGCCCTCTTTTTCATCAGCACTGGCAATGGCAAGAGCATGCCTCTTGAGATGCTTTGCTTCTCATCTGAAAATGATCCATCAACAAAACTCCAGGTTAGATCTCATTCCATGTTCGATCGGCTTACTGTTACATAAGAGCTCCAATAAAAAACACACTTTGTATCGTCTTTAGTTGTTTATCCTTTATTGGCTTGATCTCAGCGCTAACAAGAAAAGGGATTATCCATTGGGAAGTATACACCCTCAAGGAGATTGTAAATGCAACCAACAACTTTCATAACGATAACAAGATTGGCGAAGGCGGGTTCGGAAGCGTTTACCGGGGTCGAACAAGTAAAGGCGTCGAGGCAATCATGTTTTATCTCACTCTTCTTTCTATTCTTGTTTTTCTTCCCCGGCCCCAACACCCTGATCTTTTTTTTTTTTTTGCCCTTTCGAGGGGCTCTAAAGGCTGAATTGGATTTTATTGATGGTCGCAGATAGCAGTGAAACGGCTAAAGACCATGAGTGCAAAAGCCGAAATGGAGTTTGCAGTGGAAGTAGAGATACTTGGCAGAGTGAGACATAAGAATTTGTTAGGCCTAAGGGGATTTTATGCTGGAGAGGATGAAAGGTTGATCGTATATGATTACATGCCTAACTATAGCTTGATCACTCATCTACATGGTCAACTCGCTGCCGATTGCCTTCTTGATTGGTCACGACGAATGAGTATTGCAACTGGATCGGCTGAGGGACTAGCGTACGTGGATCTAATATCTTTAATTTCTTTTAGTGATTATTCCCGATTTTTTAGTTTTTTCCCATCTTGATCTGAATTACTATATCCTTTTGCTATTATTCCTTGTGCACATTTTCGCTTTCCAGCTTTCAATTTTCTCTTTGAAGTTTCAACAGTAAATATGTGTATATGCATCCAAAAAAAAAAAAAAAAAAGATGCATGTAGAGTCTATTGTTGTACACTTGGTACCCAAATCGATCGACTGACTTTGTGGAGAGAGATTGTTGACTAATTAGGGCTTACTTGTATTGCTAAAATGTTCCTGTAGTTTCACCTTTTTATTTTTTTTTCTTTGAAGGTATTTGCACCAGGAAGCAAATCCGCACATAATACACAGAGACATCAAGGCCAGCAAATGTACTTCTGGATTCGGAATTCGTACCGAAGGTTGCTGATTTTGGTTTTGCTAAGCTAATCCCGGACGGGGTGACGCACGTGACTACGGAGAGTGAAGGGAAACATTAGGATATTGGCTCCAGAATACGCCATGTGGGGGAAGGTTCGGAGAGCTGTGATGTGTATAGCTTCGGAATATTACTTCTGGAAATCATTAGCGGTAGAAAGCCACTGGAGAAGCTGCCCGGCCGGGGTTAAGGCGGGACATAGTGCAGTGGGTTACACCCTTGGTGAAAAAGGGTCGGCGTTCGATCTAATTGGTGATCCCAGGTTGAAGGGCGAAAACTTGATCGCCTCCCAGTTAAAAGCGGCGGTGATGATTGCCCATGAGATGCACCGATGGAAATCCGGAGAATAGACCTCTCATGATGGACGTTGCGGATTGGCTAAAGTGGGGAATTGGGAGCCGGAAGAAGGAGATCAAAATAGTTAACAAGGTCGTTGACGACGAACTGATGGGTGAGGAAGAAGAAGAAGAGAGACTGATAATGAGGGTACGCAATGGACAAATCCACCAGGAGAATGACGGGTGGTAGAGCAGCCGGTGGAGAAAGAAAGATTTAATACCCTGACTGTAATTTCATTTTCCGTCAGATTATCAATTCCATCTATGTATGATAAAATGTTCGTGGTTGTTTTCAGGTAATTAATGCAGAGTCATTCAACGATAAATTTCAAGATGGAGATAAATCGACATCCATATTAATTACCACTCATCCAATTTACTTTTGTCTGATTTTTTGGAGTCTCGTCTCGCTCCTTTGTTACTTTTTGTCCGTTTGGATGTTGATTTGTATACAGTATATATACCAGAATGAATCCCGCTCTCTTGCTTTTGTCCAATCTTAATCGGGTCAAGACATTGTTGGCATTATCAATCCCTTTTCATGGTATATATATATATATTGTACGAATTTACTACTACTGTATATCTTCCATGGAAAATTGGGCTTGTAAATTTTTTGCCTTTAGTGTGAAAATTCTCATTAACAATTGGCGCTCAGATTGCAACGCGGTTCGGACGTTATAAAAATATTTTATAAAGTAAAAGATCCCACGGCCGGCTTGATTTATCTAATCGCCTGATGTTAACATTTAAATTGTGTCTTAATAAAGAAAAAAAAATTATCAACATGGATGCTCCTTGGACGTGGAAAACTGGTAAAAACTGAGGCCAAGATTTTGGGACATCTTTTTTTTTTTTCTTTTTTTGTTAGAGATTGAAAAGGATAAGCAAATGAGAGGGAAAAAGAAAAATGCGGAAGAGAACCAGTCATCTTTGGTACTTTTTAACAGATAATTAAGTAAAGATTATGTACCATTGAATAGTTTACAAAGGCAATTATTGCTTTCTGAACAATTTACAGTAAACTTTTTTTCTCAATTTGTTGCCGTACGCATTCCCAATTTAACAGGGACATTGCGAACTGGGATGTCTCTGAATTACCAGTCCTTTCTGAGTGCCGTATCGATTGGGAATGTGGAGATTTTGGACCATTTCACACAACAATCAAACAATAATACCTCCTTGAATTATTATTGAATAGGAGTAACATTTTATGGACCACCAACGGACTATTATAGTAGCAAGGAAACAACACTAGTGGCTTGCCCGGCCTTATTGAGATTAGACTAAAAGGACTGGTCAAAAGCTAAACATTGAATCAAAACTCCCAGTCGTTGTCTAGGGATGTGGGGAATGCATCGTTGAATATTTACTCTGAAGCCGGCAAGGCGAGGAGAAGGTTGATACTACGTATAATGCTCAAGAGTCAAGACAGACCTAAAAATTTATTCAAGTTTCAACCAGTATGATAAGGTGCCGAGCCTTCACGGAGGAATTCTACTATCCGGACTAGACTAGCTGAAGCAATTTCAGCTATTTTAGGAGCTTAAAAATGAAAATTAGTCGATTAAAAACCAAAAAAAAAAAAAAAAATTTTCTCTTTGTCCTTCATGCATCTTTTGAGATGCAAATTCATTAATTTCTGATTGTGTCCATTGGATTCATTATATTCAAATATTCTTGCCTAAAGTCGGGACTTGCCTAGGAATGTGGGACTTAGGGTTCTCTTTTTTTTTTTTGTCCAAGCGACGAGTACATTTTGTATAATAATTTACTCTATTCTAATCTAGGGGGGAGGGGGAGCCTAAGGAGGCTGTTGTAGGGACTCGTGGATAAACAGATCCAATTAGATCAAGAAAGTGCTATAACACAATTTTTAAATTTTTTTCGCTGCAGATGCAGATTCGAACCCTCACCTACGGCCCAAGGGAGGGACTCCTGGTAGCCACTGAGCCATTGGCCCAGTCGTTGGGACTTAGGGTTCTCTGTGGTGTACAGCCGCTGACTAATAACATATGTGCTGCAGCTGGAAGCCCATTTCCCTACGGCCCTGCTTCTGATTGATTGATCCTTCTACTGTACCAAAAAAGTACTAGTGTGATGGTCTGACTAAATTAGACTTGGCTTGAATACAAAAGGCATATTGACGTTCAACTTCCAAGTGCTATTGGCTTACTCAGTGAATTTCCATCAAAAATAAGAAAATGTTAACCGTATCCTACTTTTTGTTAGTCGCTTTCTTACTATTTATTTTATCTTATAATCTAACAAATAAAAACAGTAGTGTATGTATACAGAAAGATAATCGACAAGATTGTTGTAGGATCCCGATGTTTGATGATTTTCCCACGTGACTGTATTACAAGCGAGTGGTTGGATGACTACATGGATAATTTGGAAAGCAGAAAACCCAATTATAAGTGTTATATAATATATATATATAATTTGTTGGCAGAGTAAAAGTTGCATGCGCATTGTGTTAATCGAAATTTTTTCTGGGCCATTTTTTTTTCCTCTTAGAGTCCGCATGTCACAAATTATTTCAGAATATATATATTATATTATATATATATATATGTATGTATATATTCTTCCTTAGAATATAGTCCGCACATGAAGAAGCCACTAACAAAGAATTTGATCTTCAAATAGTAATACTAATCTTTTTTGTTTACTTTTTATACACAAGCACTTGGTTTGCTACTAGTAGAATCTATCTATATCAAATAATTATTTTATTGATGCAAATATATCTATGAAAATAACATGTCTATGTTAACCATTCCAATCTTTAGATACAACGCAGACCCTAGAATTAGAGGACAACAGGAGTTGAAGGAGCCTCCTGATCTTAAAGATCAAAGGGTTAATCACATTTTATCTCCTTAAAGAATACTCCATTTCTCAGTTTATCCCCTAACCTTTAATTTTGCTCACTTGACCCCCTTTAGGACAAAATTACCTTTCATTATTTTAACTTTTCATTTACCCTTGTTTTCCTTTCTTTTATTTCTTTTCTCTTTTCTTCTTTATTTAATTCTTTCTCTTTCCCACAAAAATCTTCACCTTAATGATTGAAATTAAAAAAGAGGAATTGCAGAGATCCATCTTCTCCTTAAATGATTAAAAAATATTCAAATCACTTTCCTAAAATACAATTTTTTTAGCCTCTCAATTCTTTTAATTTGGGTTTTCCTCTTTCCTTTCTTTTTTCTCATTTTATTCCCAAGAAAATATCTTAAGATAAAATTGTAACCTGATTAATAATCATCAATTGAAATTTGTGACATGTGGCATCATACAAAAAATCAAACTTAGATTTTTATGCCTTTTAAACCTTCACCCAGAAATATGCAATTACAAACTCAAAACAGAAATTTTCGTTGAAATGAAATTTCTATTGGGAAGGATGAAAGAGAGAAGAAAGAGAAAAGAAATAAAAGAAAGGAAACAAATTCATCTTATGATATTTTCTTGAGAATAAAATGAGAAACTAGAAAAGAAAGAGGAAAACCCAATATTAAAAAAATTGAAAGGCTAAAAAATTGTATTTTAGGAAAGTGATTTGAATATTTTTTTAATCATTTAAGGAGAAGATAGAACTCTACAATTCCTCTTTTTTAATTTCAATCATTAAGGTGAAAATTTTTGTGGGGAAGAGGAAGATTAAATAAAGAAGAAAGAGAAAAAGAAATAAAAGAAAGGAAAATAAGGTAAATGAAAAGTCAAAAATAATGCAAGGGCAATTTTTATCCTAAAGGGAGTTAAGTGAGCAAAATTAAAAGGTTAAGGGGTAAATTGAGAAATGGAGTATTCTTGAAGGGGATAAAATGTGATTAACCCAATATCAAATCTTTGGTCATGGTTACAAAAGATATACAACGTACTCAACCCGTTTCAAGTCTAAATTCCGTTGATACTGAAAAAAGCCAATTACAGTTTGGCATCTTATTAAAAATTATTGTGTAAATGAAGTCTCGGGCTTTGGGCAGTTAACACCAACCACAACATAGGTCATAGGATTCAGGATCCGGAGGTCACAAGAGAAGTCAAACCAAAACTTGACTCGATCTCCCGGTTCAGTCGTTGAATCATATTCACAGCACAGAGAAACACACGAAAAGTTGGGAAAGGATCTCTCTGTCAAAAAGGAAAAAGGGCTCAATAAAGTTGGTGAAAGCAGTTGGACATATGGCTAATGCAGGCAGCTGGGATGCATGGTATCGTGTAGGCCTACTTACAAGTAGTAGCTGTCTCAATGTATTTATCTTTCCCCGTCTGTAAACAAACACAACCCAACAAAACACAACAAAAGAAAGCTCGCTCACATTATCGGGAGCAGCGGACGAGATTAACCAAGAAAAGAAGACATGGTACTGGTGGAAACCAGGGACACAAACAGCACAGCTGATCACTGCTGGGAAATGGGGAAGCGTCCATAAATGTTGTAAAAAGAGAAGTTGATCGCCGCC
Source organism: Coffea humblotiana (assembly GCA_023065735.1). Classification (NCBI taxonomy): domain Eukaryota; kingdom Viridiplantae; phylum Streptophyta; class Magnoliopsida; order Gentianales; family Rubiaceae; genus Coffea; species Coffea humblotiana. The sequence goes on along the minus strand of CM041209.1, from coordinate 2,654,683 downwards.
CTATGAAACGTAGGCCTCTCAAATAGATACCATAGAGCCAGCCGACCCCAACACCCGAGCAGCAGATAACATTTTTACGCTTAGCCAACCCCACCCGGCCGGTTCGCTTTGTTGTGTTGTTAACGGTCTGTGATTCAGGGGACCCATCCGTCAATCCACTGCTCCTAAATCCTTCCTCAAAGGAGGCCTGAGGAGTAAGAAGAATATATATTCTGACGGGACACTGTATGGCCTGGAGAGTTTTTTGTTTTTTTTTTATTTATAGTAGTATCAACTCCAAAAATATACACAATTACAAATACAATTTATAAAAATTAAAAATTTTTATCAAATACTGTCACATTTTCTTCATCCACCCACCACTACCACTTACCACCTCTTTCCTCCTCCCTCCTCCTCCACCTCCATCATCTCCACCGCCCCCTTCCCTCTCCTTCCATCCTCTCTCCCTCTTTTCCTCCCTCTTCCTTTACTTTCGTCTCCTTCTGGCTCCTCCCACTTTCCTTCCCCTCCTTTCCTCCCCGTTTGGTTGCAGGCTGTGACTAGACAAACTAGGACGGCAAGGAAGAGGGTTGCGGGGAGAGACAGAAGGGAAAAAGAGGTGGGTGGTGGTGGTGATCGGCAGTGAAGGATAATGATGATGGATGATGGTGGTGGATAGTGTTTTAGTTTTTAAAAAATACTCCAAAAAGACTTTTAAATTCTAAAAATATCTCAAATACATCATGAAAAACACATAAAAAAAAAGTACCTAATTGTTTACAGAAAAAGATTTTCACATATAATATTATTATAGTAAAAGTATCCCAAAAACATCTATTTAATGGAAGACAGTTTCAAAAATATCTTTCACGTTTTATTAAATAAATTGTTCGTTCTTTATTTTAAAATATTAATTTTATATTTTTTATAAATTTAAATTGACAAAATTTAGCTTGAAAATTAACTAAATTAACAAAAGTTTTCAAATTACTTTTTAATTTGAAATCACCACATAACTCACGTGCAATCATTTTTTATGTACAAGCAAAAATAAATATAGAATGGATCAGATCTCACATTTTTAGAAAAAAAAAAGTATATAATTTGCATCAGATATTACTTTTTTAAAAACGAAAATGAATATGGATTGCGTCAATTTGTTTAATTATAGGATCTAACATTTTTACTTCTTAAAAAAATGATCACGTATGAATTACGTGATGGATTCAAAATAAAATGTAATAAAAAATTAGATTGGGATTAAATTTAACAATTTGATTTTATAAAATATGTAAAATTATTATTTTAAAATGAAGAATAAAAAATTTTATTTGCTAAAATATGAGTGATATTTTCCTAAATTGGTTTCTCCAATTTGTTTTACAAAAAAGAAAAAATTAAATAAAAAGAGAGGGAGCTCCCCAACTACTACCAGCATCATTGCATTTTGCAGCCCCACAAAGCAACTCACGGGCTGTTGGAGAGATAGGGTACCTATTTGCCTATGACTATCAGATTGAAGAAGATCACCGGATATAGGCAATAGAATCTGCGAAAATATCATTGATGCCCGTCAGATGATTTGCTTTCACCTATCTACTGCTCAGAAAATTCCGACCGCAATAGTTACGGACTTTGTGGGTGGGTTTTTGGATTTGTTTAAATGCTCTTTTTTTTTTTTGGTAGCCACTAGTTTGGAGGATTCAACGTGAGATCAACTGATACAGGGGCTTTTTTTTGGGGGGACTAATGATTGAATATTGATTATTCAATTACTATACTAGCTCTTTCTTTCACTTTTTTTTCCCGTTTAATACTTTTTACTTCATCTACATCATGTTTCGGATGGGTTTGGAAAGGGCATTATTTGCCAAACAATTTTTTTGTTGCATATTAAATCCAACTTTGTATTATTGTTTTTTAATCTTTTAAACCAATTTTTTTATGTTGCATACATTATATTATAAAAGTGCTATAATATTAATCTAAATATTTTTTTAAAGAATTTTCAATCCAATAAGAAGTGTTTTCTTCTCAAAAATAGGATAAAAAGATGAATGGAACTGTTCAATACTCGATTCAAGTTCAGTTCGATAAGAATTTGTTCGAATTGGCTAATCAAATCAAGGGCCTATTTAACACATGGATTTTTCTGTGAGTTTTTGCTACAAATTTTTAATAACTTTAATTATAGGCAACCTCAAAAAGACTTTCCAAAATTTTTAAAATGCATACCTCAAATATCCAAAAATATACACAAAAAATTTCCCCCCCTTTCCTTATTCTTTTTCTCTCGCCACCTGAAACCCACTACCACCATGTCAATAGTTGATGTCGATGCTACTCTTTTTTTTTCTTTCTCTCTTCTTTTCCACTCCTTTCTCCCTCCCTCCTCTACCTCTTTTCCCTTGGTATAGATCTACACTAAATCTAGTCACATGGCTAGAGGAGAAGAAGAGAGGGATGATAAGAGCAAGAGGGTGGCGAAGGAAGGAGAGAGGAAAGCAAATGAGAGGATGGAGGGAGGGAGGGAGGAGAAGCAGGATAAGGAAGAAGAGTGAGAGGGGGGAGAGAGAGAGAGAGGAGAAAGAAAAGGGAAAAAAAGGTGCCCACGAAGGTGTTGGTCGGCACCAAAGATAGAGGTGGCTGGAGCAGTGGCGGTAGTCAAAAGGAAGGAAAAGAGAGAAAAGAAAAAAAAAAGGGAAAAAATCAATTACTTCATAAAATTTTTTACAATTTCTATAGTAAATTACAGGAAAATTTTATATAGCACCTAAAAAAACTCACCATTCAAATTAGTCCCAAGTTTGAATAATAATTTATATTTGATAAATTTTCAAGTTTTGGCTCGAGCTCAGCTCGATTAGTATATAAGTGAGATTTACATGTAAAAAGTTCAAACTACTCAATATCGACTCAAGTTTGATTTGGTAAAAGTTCGTTCAAACTCGACTCCAGAAGTAAATAATTTAAATTTTAAATAAAATTTTAAAATCATCAAAAATAATCAAACAAATTTAAATACTAGGATATTCAGCTTGTTTAAACTCATTGACACTCCTATTCAAAAACTCCCAAAATGCAACCTAAAGCTGTTCTAAGTTCTAACCCTTTGCGGGCCTAAAGCAGCCCCCAAAACTGGGATGTTCAGGTCTAACCCATGTAATCTCTTAATCGAGAAGATATCGAGCTCCTTTAATTACTATAATAAGGAGGTCTATCCCAGCTAGAATTTTACTATATCTATTTTCCATTACTGGAGCTATTTTACCTTTTCCTTTTTGGTCTTCAAATTAAGGTTAATATCTAAACATGATAAAGTTTATACTGTCCAAAACAGCGTGGCTACCAACAAATCGCTATTCAGATGTTTCTCATATTTGTCGGAAGATTAGGGGCATATTAAATTGAGAATGTTTCTGTAATGGTAGAAGAAACCTACTAGTATGCTCCTTAAAAACGCTTTGAGCAATTGAAGGTCAAATTATTGTATTTTAAGACCGTGTAATGATTTGTTGGAGGACTCTTTATTGATGCTAATATAAATCACCTTTCAAATGTTAACGAGAGACTATCTTTTAGATTCAGAGTTCGAATTCAGTACAAAATAATTGGGGATGGAAAAGATGCGAGAGAGATGAGAGGACTTTAAAAAAAAGTTAAAATAAAAGAGAGAAGAAAATTGATGGGGTCTGTGTATCTTTCTTAATACTACTGTGAAGATAGTGGGATGAATTATAAGCTAAAATAGGAGGTAATTCGAACCCCCACCCAAGTGGAAAAAAAAACCTAGGAGGCCATTCAAGTTTCCGTAATACGAACGACCATATATAGAAGGCAAACTTTTCATACGCAATGGATTTAGACCCATTCTTTCTCGCAATAGAGTCATGCATGCACAATGCCACAATGGTAAAATATTCGTTCGTATATGATTTATAACGAGTTGGTACTGGCCTAAAAACGACTGCGAGTCATTACTAGTAGTTGGTAGTATTGCTAAATTTGAGAAAATCGTAATTAAATCTCCCAAAGAATAATTGCTGAGTGGCTGGCCGTACGGAAGGATTTTTTTTTGCATGATCATCCATTTACAGATAGTGGAACGAAGATGAAAAGGGCATTGAGTTCCCACTCGAAAAATGAAAATGAAGAAAAGTTTGCTGGGTCGACGCCACGGAGCAGCACCCACTATCATGTCTCAAGTTTGCTGGTATAATGTACAAAGCACTGTCCAGCAGTTTATAGCTAGGCTTTCTCCTTTGCGCCACCCTGAATTGCCCGCTGCCTGTCGCATGAAATGAAACTGAGAGAGAGAAAGAGAGAGAGAGCAGGGCCAAAGGGGATAGTCACGCAGCAGCTGCAAAAGGAGGAGCCAGCAGCAGGGGCTAGCAGCTATACATTCGAAGCGTCCACATCCATCTTCTGCCACTAAAGTAGCAAACAATCACACCACACACTCTCACAAGAGATGTACTTACAGCTAATTAACCTGCGAGAAGTCGGAGGCTGTTGTTGTCTGCCTCCAGTTTTATTAACACAAAACATTGCACTAATTGAACATTAATATACATGTCTCCTCAAAAACTTGAAAAAGAGTTGAGAGATTTGCACGGAAGGAGTAGACCAGGAGTGTACCAGTACTTCGGTAATTTTTGGAGCCAGCGAAGCCGCGTTTCTCAGTAGTTCTTGACTACAATCATTACGTTACTCTCTAATCATGCTCCCGCCGCACTCCCTCTCTTTCTGTCTCTGTCTCTCTCCGTCTTTCTCTAAATACAAACCCCGTTTAATCACAGCAGCACAAAAGGTACAGTGTTAAGCTCCTCAACTGAGACGTCCTAATCACAGCAGGTTCCACAATCTCGACTTTTTTTCCCCCTTCTGCGGGGTTTTGTGCGTTTATCTTGGCGTTTTCGCTTTCCTCAGGTTTAAAGTTTAATAAAAATTACAAACAAACATCTCTGCCTCCTTCCATTCAACCATTTTTTTTTCTTCCCGTCCTAATCTTTTCCTTTCCCTTTAGGGCACCCTAAGTTCATAAAGTCCAACAACTAGGCATGACCCCCCTCTCCCTCCCCTCCACAGCTCAACTAAAACTTCTGATTTAAATACATACATGTGATATTTGGGATTACAAGTTTGAAGCGAACGAAGTTAGTTGAGCAGTAATTGTGGTTGTTCCTCGTCTTGTTTGAGAGATTTTTTTCCTTTTCTTGCTGTGTTTGGGCCCATCCAAGATGAGTGACAGCAAAGGAGATTCCAAGCAGCATTTATCAACTCCTGCTGAGGACCCCGATCAAGAACCAACCGAAAATATCTCCCAACAACAACAACATCAGCAGCAGCAACAGCATGGGATTGGTCTTGCTGGTGCTCCGTTCGTTTCTGCTCCTTCATACATCCCCAGCGTGGCAACGGCAGGATCTTTTGAACAGCAGCAGCAACAACAGTTACACTTTGAAGCTGTGAATCCAAAGAGACCTAGATATACAGCTGGTCAATGGAAGCTCTCACCTTCTACATCCTCGCAACAACCACCGCAAAAAAGGCAAACACAAACAAATATATTAGTCGCCACCGAATCAAGCCCTTCTCCAACACCTACGCAAGTTGCAACCAACCCGCAAACTGTGGCCGTGGCTGCTTCCTCTTCCGACACTGAATCTTCACCTTCTCATTCTCCGAGGCCATCCCACTCTGCTGCTTCAGGCCACGAAGCTGCCAACCCAGAGGGATCCCTATTCCAGCACCAACAATTTAGAAAAGGCAAATATGTCAGCCCTGTTTGGAAACCAAATGAGATGCTGTGGTTGGCTAGGGCTTGGAGGGTTCAGTACCAAGGCGGAGGCGGCTCAGAAGGTGGGGAGGGCGGAGCAGCTGCTGACGTGGCAGCCGCTGCACCGGCGAGGGGGAAAACAAGAGCTGATAAGGATAGGGAAGTTGCTGAATTCTTGAATAGACACGGGGTAAGTAGGGATGCCAAGACAGCTGGGACTAAGTGGGACAATATGTTGGGAGAATTCAGAAAGGTTTACGAGTGGGAGAGAGGTGGTGAAAGGGACCAGGTTGGGAAGAGTTATTTTAGGCTCTCGCCGTATGAGAGGAAGCTTCACAGGTTGCCTGCTTCATTCGATGAGGAGGTTTTTGAAGAGCTCTCTCAATTCATGAGCTCAAGAATGAGAACTCACAGTAGAGGAGTCTCCCCAGGTATCGTCTCTGGCGGCATTGGGGGTGACGACGGCCGGTCAGTCCTCGCAACCACAACAAAGTCATCATTGGCACCGCCTCCTCCGTACCGCGAAGAAGATCTTTCACTCCCTGCAGGTACATCCATTTTACCAAATATGCAGATTATGACTAAGATTTTGATAACATCAACATTTTTGGGTAATTGCTTCCATACAAACACTTTTTACAGCAAGGTCGAAGCAGTTGGTTGCGACTAGTAGTGGAGCTGAAGCTTTCCCACATGGAGGGAGAGGAGGAACAACATTAGGGTTTGAAACTTCGTTAGATGTGCTTGGTGGTGGTCCATCTACTTCTACTTATTCAAAGGAATTTCGCCGAATAGGTAAGATAAGGATGATATGGGAAGAATCCGTGAGCTTGTGGGCTGAAGAAGGTGAACACCACAGGGGAAGAGTGAAAATCCAAGGATCAAGCTTTTTAAATGCCGATGAAATTACTTTCTTGGATGATTCGATGGTTGCTTGCACGATGGAAGCCTTTGAAGATGGACCTCTAAAAGGCTTTTCCGTTGATAGATTCCTCCCTGGACAACAAGTCAAAGTCTTTGGCAGAAGAAAATCTTTCTTTGTTCCCGTTCCTATTCCTTCAGGTATGGAGTATATTGAGTACTACAGGAACTACCAATTTTTTATACTGCTCGAAATTCCTGCTATGCTTCTTCAAAAGAACGTGGTATAATTTGCGTATTTCGCGACCTTAGGACCAGTTTAAAACACTATCCTCTCTGCACTGATATCTGCCAGGTCCCAGTGAAAGAGTTCCTCTTCACTCTGCTGAACCCTCCAACATTAGTAGACGTAAGTCGCTCTTGCACATTTTCATCTTCTTATAGCTGATGATGCTAGCAAATTGCAAAGTAGTTTACGAGTTACAGGTATTAGAGGATCGGATGAGTACCGAGATATGGTGGGCATGCTTTGAGAACTAATTGTCTTGTGATGCAGCTATCCCTGCATGGGAATTTCAAGACCCTAGTGATTATTACCTGGGATGCTTGCGGGTTCCACCTCCAACCCTACCTAGCTTGTTTGAGCTCTCCTGGCACCTACAAGAGCCGCCGCCTGAAGAATTTCGCTTCCCTCTCCGGAAAGATGTGTACAAGGACCTCCCTCAAGGGAAAGATCTCTTCTTTTCTATCTCTAGTGAACTTTTGGATTGCAGAGCAATTGCTTACGACATCTTGAGCCCAATTATGAGACAAAACCCTAGTCTAAGTGGTGCATCCGCCTCCGCTAGAGATTCTTTTATTGGCCTTTGGGATGATTGTGTCAACAGGATCGTGTCCAAATTCTGTGCGGTTGAAATGGTGTTTGTCCGAAAATCCAGCTCGCCTCTGGCGGAAACGATGCAGGATGAGTGGCCTAATGTGACGGCATTCGCAAGGAACTTCTGCTTGTGGAGAGGGGAGGAGACGGATCAATTGAGGGAAGGGCAAATAGACCCTTCTTCCTCAATTGTGGAGAAGTTGCTCTGGACTTACGCTGACCTTCCGTACGTACTGGGCTACTATGCGGTGGGCTACATTGTCACATTCTGCGCAATGAGCCGATCCCAAGACCGGATTGTCCGGACGGATCTTTACACAGTCGATCTCTCAACCCCGATGGAGAGACTAAAAGCCCTAGTTCCCTGTTGGAGGATTGCTGGGTTGTTGCCTTTGTTAGCTGATCGATGCTCCCAAAGTAGCATGAGCATAAATGGTGGCGACGTCTCTTACAAGCTACTTCCGTACAGTGACTTCGAGAGAATTGATTTGGGCAGCGGTGGCATCTTGGAAATGACGCCTAACTCAGTGACTAGGTTGTTTTCAAGCAAACGAAGGTGGGCTGCAGTCAAAGAGATCTACGATTTTCTGGACCATCGGATACCGCACGTCGAATTCATCATACGATCGTCCGAGAAAGATTTAGGAATTGTGTTCAAGCCTAGAGGATGCAAGTTGAAGCCAACCAGTTGTGATCAGTTAATAGAGGCTCTCAAGCAGGTAACAAAAGCGCTAGTTGCCCTTCACGACCTCTCCTTCATGCATAGAGATCTGGGTTGGGAGAAAGTGATGAAAAGAAGCGATAGGGAAAACGAATGGTTCATAACCGGGTTTGATGAGGCGGTGAGTGCACCCCAGATATACCCGCACGGAGGAGCGGCGTGTGGGAGGCACGCGCCGGAGATGGGTAGGGGTTTGCACGGGGTGAAGGTGGATGTGTGGGGGGTGGGTCAGCTGGTTAAGACTTGCGGATTGGTGGCTGTCCCTAAATTGCTGCGGGAGTTGCAGAACAGGTGTCTGGACCACAACCCGGAGCAGCGACCAACGGCGGCGGACTGCTATCACCACCTGCTGCAGTTGCAGTCTTCGATGTCAGCGGCCGCCGGAGGTTATTGAATGCGATTGATTGAATCATGCAGTCATTTCGCCTCTCGCTCTCTTTTGGGTGGGGGTTTGGAGTAAAAGCAGCCTTTCTTTCTCAATCATCCGCAACTTCAACCTTGGAATTATTACTTACAGCTTGGGTACTTAGGAGGCAGTCATCCTGGTAATAGTAGTAGTACTGGGGAACCTAAAAGCTGTTTGCCGGCCGGTGCAGTTTCAACAAGAAAGTAGTACTAGTATTAACTAGTATTAAGTGAACATCTATCAAGGATACAGCTAACTAGGGAAGCCTAGGGTTAAGCAAGCAAGCCCATTGGACGGTTGCTGGCGAGTAACAAAATGGCTGGTGCAATTTGATTCCCTAGCTTTTGAAGGTAATCTCCTAATCGGAGGGATAAAGGAAAGAAATCTTTATCTCATTTGTTGCTTGAATATGTTCCAAGGCAATGATTTGCACTGCATGATGATTCCCATATGGAAGGGAGCATTTTGCTTTTGTTTGTTCTTTGCCTTTCTGCGCAGGAAGGAGGTTTTTGGTTCCCTCAATTTTCATTATCTTATGAGAGCGCATTCCTTCTCTTCTTTGCAGAAAATGAAAAGCAAATTTTGGCACTGGTATGTAGCATCGAAACCTCTTTGTCTAGCAGTTAGGTTAACTTGCTAGTATTGAGTCCTATATCAGTAATCTTGAAGCATTGTCGAGGCAAATAAAAATGGGATAGGGGCGATCACACGAATCTATAGCTAATTCAAATTCCACCTTTAATTTAACATTTCAAAATTTATACTTTTGTTTTTCTTAATTTACTTTGTAACAAAGTTAGCACTATCAGGGGGTTAATATCTTAGCTTACTCATCAACAGGTTATCTAGCCTTAACCACATTTTTTGATGGAATCATTTTTCCCAAAGGGAAAAATATTCAATCTCTTTTTCTTTCCAACCTAATTGATTTCTCTCTATTCTTTTCTGTCCTTAATTATACAGTAATCCTCTATAAATTAATATTTTTGGGGACATGCAAATTTTATTAATTTAAAGAGATATTAATTAATTGATAAATTAATAATTTATTAATTATTGAGTGTACTTAAAATTCTATATAAGGAATATAAACTAATTCATATGTACTTGATTTGTAAGTATAATTTAATTCTATTAATATCTTCAATTACGTAGTAATTGATATCATTTTTTTGTTATCAAGATGTTAGCAATACTAAATGATAAATATAAAAAAGATAGATGTCCACAGTGCATGTGGGATGTTTTCGATTATACTCACTCACATAATGTTTATGCATTTGTGATCAGCCGTGGCTAATTTTGGATGAGATTCAGTTAGATTTAAGTTTTAAGAAAAAAACAAACAATAATAAACTTCTATTTTAGAAAAATATAATATGTAATTTTAGTGAATTATTAATTTATTATATAGTGGAACCGAAAGACTATATAAAGCTTTCAAAAAATTATTATCTTATTATTAATTTAGCTTGTTAGTACAAGTTCGGACTAGGAAAAATTATTATTATTTAATAGAGATTATTAATTTATCGAGCATTCTTTTATGGAGGTTTTATTTGAGTTTTGTTTGCTTTTCTTATATTTTAGAAACTTAACTCAATTTTAGTGTTTTTTGGAAATTTTTAAACCGTAGGTAGATGAAGATGAAAATGAAGAGAAATGAATAAAGAAAATAAACATAAAGTGAGTTTCAGAAAAAAAAAAAAAAGAGTTTCCACGTGAAAATCTTTCGTCCTGCCAGAAGAATTTTATTGTGGCATAAACTTTAGGCCATCAATTACCGCCCAATACTTGTAGTCCTGACATACTCGTTTTAGGAGCAAGCCAATTAAACTCCGGTTAAAATATTTTTGTTACCACCTCAGACTTTTATTATTCGTAAACAAACTTGATTGATCCATATTAGAGTCATCAGATTTCTGTCTAGGGGAATGAGAAAAATTGTTCCCTCTTAGTAAAACAGATGTGCCGTGTGCCAGAATGTTTCCTTCGTCGGATTACTGTCTAAAAATAGGCCGACATTCTCTAATCCTAGACATGGCGAGTTTGTACCCCAAACCCCGTAGCTTATACTTATAGGGTACAAATATCGTATTTATACAGTACTGTCTTTTTACTTGTTGTATTTGCACTTGTATCAGATTAAATTTAGGGATAATTGCACAAACTTCCCCTGTGGTTTGTCCTAATAGTACTTAGCGCCCCTATGATTTTCGAAATCTCTCTTATCTCCCTTTCAATGACATGTGGTGTAACTTTGTCAACCCCTTTTGGTTGAATTAGCATTATAAAATGCATATCGGAGGAGGGATAATATTTATATGATTATTAGAGAAGAAAAGAAAATCAAAACAAAACCAAAAAGCAAAGGACAAAATAACGGGGAGTGCAAGTGTAATGAAGAAAAAAGAGGTAGCAGTTGAGTTTTATGACGGTACAAGCTTGCCTGCAACGACTACTTCTCAATTAGATCATCTGTCATTTAGATCAGTAGGCAATATGAGCTGGGGTGCTATGTAATCTGCATGAAGTAGAGTATGAAGACTTTTGCTGAGTGTAATTCATCTCCATATATTCAATACCTATGGTGCGAACTAAAAGCAGATGCAATACTTGCATGAAAACCTGGAGAGAACCTTCGGACATCGGGACCTTAATTGTTTCTTTTTGTTTTTTTTTAGCTTGCTTCCCAGTAAATTTGATAAGAAGCAACATGCATGTAATTAAAAGGAGAACAACTTCCGTCCAACTGCTGTACCAGATTATGTCCAACTTCTTGATTTTGTATGACAAAGAAGCAACTGAAAATTCGGTCAAGTTAAATCTGCCAACTCTAATAATAATAATAAAGCTAGATCAAACTTGTTGAATCTGTGCCATCAAACGTCATTGATATAAACTGAGCTTAAAATTATGTGAATAGGTATCAGAAGTACCGTGCCAGCAGCAAAAGCTAATCTATTATCAAGAGTGAGATACTTAGAAAATTGGAAGGCAAAGCTCCTTCTCAAACATTTTCTTTTGCATCACTATATCGTGTGTCTTTTTATATGTATAATTAACTGCAAAAATAAAGGCTTGCTTCCTAATATGCGTATGAACATTTGCCTTCCATTTGCAGAATCAGAAGACAGCGTTTACAGCTTTGGAATGTAAACCAAGAAAACTTTGGCTCAGCTCCATTCGAGAATACAAGCAACTAAATAAAATGTTCCTAAAAAGAAATTACCGCATAGCATTTGCCAAATGAAGTCAGATGGCAGTTGGTATCTGAAAACTAGGTGCAAGCCATTGCCTCAGATGAGTGCATGAAGTCACCCAGAATGTTACTGCAACTTCTTGTCAAGAACTACTCACAACAATGCCAAATCTAGGTTCATAAGATAACACAATAGACAATACAAATGGCGCCAAGAGAAATGGCAGTTTTGTTAGCATTGGATATCCTGATTTTTTTTGCTTTCTACAATTTCCTTTTTTTTTTTTGGCAACTTTAGCAAAAGAATTAGTTACTCTCAGCAGGTAGTCTTGTCAATTCACCACTTCTAATGGGGACTTCTTGTCTTATCAAACTGACAAGGGTAATAAGAGAGATTTCCAAAACCACAGGGGTGCTAAGTGCTATTATGGCACATCACATGAGAGGTTTGTGAAATTATCCCATAAATTTATGCTGCAAACGAGTCTATAAACGCACAGATACAACTTATTAAAAAAAAAAGAAAAAGAAAAGAATCTTCGTATATGCGCAAGACTAACTACATAGAAAGCATATGTAGCAAGTAGGGCAGTAAAAGAATCAAATTAAAAATGGATAAAATTGACAGACTAAAATTTCAAGTTTGGTACTCAAACTAAATTTGAATAGGCTTGAGTTGGATAAAAGTTTAAACTCTGAACTCAAGTTTCATAATAGGCTTGAGCTCAAATTTTCAGATGAATCTCTCTTTTTATGTTTTAATCATTAATGTTATTGTGTGTTTTGTTGAATCATAATTATTGCTTGAACTTTGAGCTGAAATCAAGCTAGGTGAAATTATGACTTCAATCAATTAGCTTGTCTTAGCCGTTTTCTCCACTTATAACCGCACAAGTGCTTTAATAACATAGATAGCTATGAGTAATAATTAATCGCTGACATCTATACTGCGAAGTGTTCAAAGGGTATGCTGCTTATCTTGCGTATTATTGCTCTTTTGCCTGTCAATAAAAGTTGGAGCTCACACCAAAAGAGAGAGAAAAAAAATGATCATTAACATTCTTGAACTCAATGTAGTTTACTACTAATCAAAATTACTGACCAAAATTTGCCTTTGCTAGCAATTTTGCCTTACCTCTCCAACCCAATCATAGACAATCTTAGGCCTTGTTTGGACAGCCGTTTTCCGCCAGAAAATTACGTTGTTTTCCGTGATCACATTTCCCTATTATCTTTTTCCCTCACATACATCAAATCCCTACAGTATTTTTTCCATGAAAAATGACGGAAAATGCAATCCAAACAGGGCCTTAAATCTTGTCAAGTACTTCGTCCCCAAGTTCTTGAAAACGATGCAAAAGAATCCACACGGAGACGGTGACATAATAATAAGCTAAATGGTAGCTCTACATATATATATATATACATATATATAATACTAAATTCAAGTTTAAAATTTGAATTTTTTAGAATAATTTTGAAAACAAATCTACTAACATCACTATCAATTTACAATGAGTTGAAATCTCGAAATCGACAAACATTTCGGAACGGAGGGAAGTAGCTAATATCTTCACTGTTTTAGGCCTTTTTAAAAAAAAAAAAAAAAACTCAGCGATAAACACATCAAATGCATCTGGGGTAATTACAGTAAACACTAGTTTCCATGTGTTTGAAGTTTAGGCAACAAGATACAATTTAAGTAGATATTAAACCATGCTAAGCTGTATTTTGAATGGAGCCGCATGTAAAGGTAACAATTTCCTTTTCCTGTAGTTTCACGCTCAGCCTGCGGGAAATTTCTTGGAATAATAGGGGGAAAAAAATTTCTTCCCTCAAATGAGGGATTTCTGTACCCTCTTCTCAATCGTGGGCGCAACCAAGCAGAATTGATTCTTTTTTTTTTTGCAATTCAAACCCCCACACGAGGACTGAAATGGCAATTTAAAAAAATCTGTCTGTTGATGTGCGGCAATAGAAAGACAAATTTAAAAAAAAAAATTAAATGTGTCTATTGTCGCACGCCAGGTGTGCTGCAACAGACAGAATTTAAAAGAAATAAATGTTTCTCAATCAGTAATTTTGTTAATTCAATCTCACTCATTGATTGAATGGCGTAAAAGGAGTGATTAATGTTTGCCAAAAAAAATCAATGAATTAATTCATTCGATCCAGCAAATTATATTTCAAGATTAGCACACAAAAAAGGATAACGACATATAATATTGACTATTATGACGTTTAACACCAACATTAAATTTGCAAGATATTTGCTCATTTTACTCAAAATAGTAACATATTAGGATTTCAGCATCAACAAAGATTGATACGTTCCATGAATTTGATGCCAGTAATCTATATATATATATATATGAAAATAGTCATTTTAATTAGAGTTGTTTCTCACTCCTATGTGGCATGCCTAATTGAAAAGAATTAAGTCAATTGGATTTTACCCATATTAAATATTATATTATATGTTTAAAAATTATCCCTAATTTTAAAATAACTTTTAAAAATAACTAATCTTATCTTAATGATATCTAAAATAACTTTAAAAAATAACTAATCTTATGTTAATTATATATGTTTTCTATCAAATTATTACATACAACTATAGTAAAACTTTTTCAAATCACAATTATTAAAATCTCACATATTTTATAAATTACTTCCTTTTACCACCATATCGTTAATTGATATTCAAATTGTTTAGCATCTCTTCCTTTAATTTTGAATTAACTTAGTGAAAAAAAGAATTAACTGTTATATCGACAGATTTACCAACATTGTTGATCTTATTGATGAAAAAAAAAGGATTGCTGGATCTTTTCTACTTAATTAAATGTGAATATATACTTCTAGGTTTGTGGTTGGTCATTGTAAAAATTTAAATTATTTAAAAGAATATTTGTAAAAAGAATATCTATCGAGTTTTTGATATGAAATACATTATTTGATGTATACTATCATATTATAATGAAAGTATGTAAACAAATTTTTAAAAATTAGTAAATAATTGAGCATTTAGAATGCATTAATTTTTTAAAGTTAATATGAATGAACATGTAGGATTGTTGTTAATTTTTGTATTTAAATTATTTTTATTTGTTTAAATTCACAATAAATAAATAAAAAAGACAGTGCTAAGGCACAGGTAAAATTCTAATAGACTTAGACGTTTCCTTTCTTTGATCTATTTCCTTCCAACTTTTGATTCGGTACCAATCATTAACGAATCACAAATACAATTTTCAACAGATGATTTTATCTTTTTAATCATCTTTTTATTTCGCATACAAAACGTGTTACCATAATTATTCCAAATAATATATTAAATAATCTCCTATTCAAACACTCTCCTATTAATAAAAAAGATTCTAAAATCTCGTACTAATTGCTTGACTAAATCAATGGCTCTTTAGGCTATTGATCATTATCAACGACTTTAAGTTTTGTAGGGTAGGAGATCAAGGGTTCAAACATTGCGTTCCATCAATGTGCCACAATACATGATTTCTTCTAAATTCATACGAGTGCATTGTATATCCATCTGATCCGATAGTAATTCAGTCCCCGTCTAAGAATACGAGTGAGATAAACTAGCAGTGGCGGTCTCATAAACAAAATGTTTTGGTGCTAGACTAATAACACAAGAATCACAAAGACCAAATGCCACAGCCGCCATCGGACGGCTGCTGACTGATAACCACATATTACCCACCCCCACGATCGTGACAATCGGCGACTACTGTGTTCAAAGTCCTTTTTTTTTGTCAAAGTCCTTTTGGAAGTTGTGATATGTTGAATTTTGCACGGAACTTGTTTGGTTCCTTGCTATAATTGCAGGTATTAAAAATGGAAATTATGTATCATCCAAATTCAGTAATATTTGAAATAAAAATAAGATTTAAACTCCGTGGGATTCTGTCGTTATTTAAACTAAAGTTGATATCTATGTCAATCGAACAGCCTAAAAAAAAAAAGATTGAAAAACTAGATTTAAATAATTCTTTTTACTCAGGTGATAGTGTGTAAAAAAGCTCAGTCCAAAACTTTCAAATGTGTTTCTATAAGATTTGCCTCCTTATCTATTGTATTTAGTCACATTCCAATCCCGACAGATAACCAAAAGCAGTAGCTTGTTTGCACTTTGCATACACTCGAGGAAGCAGAGAAGCAAAAGAGAGGAGAATGGGGAAAGACAAGATTCCACGCCCGGTGTTTAACAATCCCTTCCTCAACATCATCGTTAACCCTGATGATGGCACTGTCAAACGTGACCCTGAAATCCGTAACCCCCCAAATTCTGATCCCAACGGCACTTCTGCCGTTATCAGCAAGGACGTTACCCTCCACCCTGACAACAACACGTGGATGCGCCTCTACCTTCCTCGCCAGGCCAAAGCCGCTGCTTCCCCCGCAAACCATAGGAAGCTGCCCCTCGTAGTTTACTATCACGGCGGCGGCTTCGTCTTTTTTAACGCGGATACCAATCTTTTCGACGTGTTCTGCCAGGGACTGGTGGAAAACGTCGGAGTCATGGTTATCTCGCTGGACTACCGCCTGGCCCCCGAACACCGCCTTCCTGCGGCTTACCAAGACGCCATGGACGGCTTGCACTGGATCAAATCCGCCCGAGATGAGTGGGTTAGGGATTATGCTGATCTCGACAACTGTTACCTGGCCGGGACCAGTGCCGGCGGAAACTTGGCTTACAACGCCGGCTTGCTTGCAGTCTCTGCGGCGAAGGACCTGGAGCCGTTGAAAATCAAAGGGATGATACTGCATCATCCATATTTCAGTGGGACCAAGAGAACCGGGTCCGAGCAGAGGCTGGCCCACGACTGGCTCTTGCCACTATACGCCATTGATCAGATGTTTGATTTGAGTTTGCCTGAAGGGGCTGATCATGATCACGAGTACTGTAACCCGTTGATCAATGGAGGGTCAAAGCTTGTTGACCTGATGAAGTCATCGGGTTGGCGGGTCTTGGTCACGGGTTGCTTCGATGACCCGTTGGTCGACGCGGGTATGGAGTTTGCCAAGATGCTGGACGCCAAGGGGGTACGGACCGTGACGTTCTTGAGCGATGGGTATCATGCAATGGAGCCTGTTGATCCATCTACGTCTGGCCCATTTTATGCTGCTGCCAAGGATTTCCTGTCCACAAACTAATTACTTGTTGGGAATTTTTTTTCCTTTTTTGGGCTTTAAATGGAAAAAAACCAGACAAGTAGGTTGGGAAAAATTCGTGCTTGTTTTGAGTTGGTGTACATCCATTACTGATACTTTTTACTTGTGTCATTGTGTGTTGATTTCCTTGTGTATTTTAATTCTGAATTTCGACTTTTAAGTTCCCAATTTTCATCTATTAGATCTCTGCTTATCTCTAACATAGTTCTATATATAATTGGTACTGGATTCAAACCGAAATTATTCTCTTGAAACTTTACCTGAATTATTTCAAAAAAAAAAGAAGAAGAAAGTTTACCTGAATTTTATCCTAGAATACAGTTTAGTTCCGACAAAGCCTGATAAACCAAACACATTGATAATATTTGGATCCGGGAAAGAAGAAGACCGAAAATTTGAAACTCGAGAGAATTATCGTTCAAGTGTCTTAATTTGAAAAAGAAGTATTTTATTTTCAATCACAATTAGACATGTATAATCTTTAGCTAGTCGTACTTCCACAGAATTTGAAGGATAAAGGCCCACATATATATATATATTATATATATATATATGGATTAATATTTTATACATTGATAGTGTATACACTTCTACCATTGGATATATGATACATAACTCGAATTTAAATTTGAAATTCAAATATTATATATGTGTCGTGCATTCAACCGTGATAGTGTGCATATTGTCAGTGTATATAATATTTACTAGATATATATAATAAATATTTATACACTGACAGTGTATATATTAGCGGGTCTAAATGCATGCCACATATACAAATTTTGATGTTTAAACTCAAATTCAGATGATATGGCATTTATCCAACTCCATCGGTGTATATATTGACAGTGTAAAAAAGATTAATCTATATATATATATGTGTGTGCGTTTATGTTATTTGCACTCCCATTTTTATTAATCGTACTCTCATTATTATTTTGATCATATAATTTTTATTTATTAGATTATATGATAAATAGATGATGGTGTGCACGCATTCATGCATACATAGCTACATACAATCCATCAATCTCTAAAAAGAGAATATACAAGATGGATACGTTTTGGAACAGACGATATTGTAGCCCAATAGCGTCAGCAGATGGATCCGCCTCATTGTGTGAGCAATTATGAGCAGGAAGAAAATCAGTTTCAGTGTTGGGCCAATGATCACTCCGTGTACATGCACGGACACAGTAATGGATTGTCTAGCATGTAACGCCTTCACGTTTCACTTGAATTATTTAAAAAAAAGAAAAAAAAAGAGAAATGGGAGTATAAAATATTCTTAAAACTCATTGTTTTTTTAAATAAGTAAACTCATTACTATATGTTGGAGAGTGGGTTTTTTTTTTCAGACTCCTTTCGGTTCCTTTTCTTTTTTTTTTCCCCTGCCCGGAAAGGGATTGGAGTTGGAAATGGGGATGATGGTTTTTTGATACATTATTGAACCTCGTCACATAGAGGAATAGAGAATTTCAGTCACTTTTTGGGACCAATTCTTGAATTTTAATTGCTGAAATGTAAGGCTGAGACGTCTTATTATTATTGGAACGGAGAGGAAGTAGGAGTATTCGCCAGAGGCAAAGCGGAGGGAATGATATGGAGAGACCCATTTGGAGGCTTCGGGCCATTGGGCTAGAGAAAGCCTGAGATCCACTCGATCCGAAGCACACATGGCCAAAAGCATGTCAGGGTATCCAAATATTGCTAAATCAATTACAGTACTTTGCCCACAGACATTAATCAAAATAGTTAATAGGAATTCCCGACTTTTTAATCAGGAATTCGTGATTTTCTCTGTTCCTCAACCTAAATGCCAAAGTAAAAAAGATTTGTAAGTGGCATGCAGAAGTAAGCGGACTCAAAAGACAATTGATGTCTAGATTCAAGAATTATTTTTGTTTTTTTTTTTTTTGCTGTTTATAGCTGATAGGGAGGAACACCTCGAAAGAGCCTACCAAAGAGTCTAATATATAAGTCAGGAACCTAACTCTGATCAAAAAATTTAAACTATTAGATTGTGGACCCTTATTTACATATTAACCATTCTTTCTCTATCTTTCGGACCAATATGGGACATAATATGCTCATGAGTAACTCAGTCTCGCAACCTGAAACTCTGATACCAATTTGATAGGGAGAAACATCTCGAGAGAGTCCACCAAAGAGCCCAACATGTAAATCAGGAATCCAATTCTGACCAAAAAGCTTAATCTATTAGGTCTTGTGCCATTACTTACATATTAACCGTTCTTTCTCTATTTTCGTACCAATGTGGAACATAATACTTTGCTCATGAACCTAACAATAGCTCATTCCCCTTCTTGTTTCCTTTGGGAAGAAAAAGTAAAAGAAAAAAAGAAAAAGTAGAAAATACAGGAAAGTAGTAACACGCTATTTACACTAATTATTGGGGAATAGCCTTTGTATCATTCTCTGAATTCGTACTTCAACTATTTTTTTTTTTCGTCTCACGCAGATCACAATACAAAAGGCGACAGTAAAATTTTTCTAAATAACTTCAACCCAGACGCACAAATTTTTATAGCTGTAATTATTTCTCTACTAAATTCCAAGTCACAATGGGCTCAAAAGTTTTAGTGAAAAAAATGTACTACCACATGTATGGATATTTACGATCAGGAGGTGAATCCAACTGATCAGACTGCTTAATACGTGAATGATTACAGAGAGAAAGAATTGTTGACACCGAGGACCGGTGCCAACATATACATATGGCAGTATAATAACCAAAACTAATTTCAGAGTAGCTGTGCCAAATTAAAGAAATGGCAATACAGCTAAGGAAATCTACTGTTCTTTGTCCGTAATCAGGAATTTCCATGCACGAACATGTAGAGTTGGACTTGAGTCATTATCACAACTCAGTAGTGTTGGGCAAAGAAAGTTACAAATATTAGCGAACCAAATATCCTATCATAAACCAGGAAAAGATCCCCAAATGATGAGACTAAAATAATACGCCATTTTTGCATTATGTGGCAATCCCTTGAGCCCAGCTGCCATGTTCAGAATCTTCATGGAAGATCTCATTGGCAATGGGCCGTTGCCGTTTTTGGAGCGGTAAGAAAGAAGGACGGTGAGTGTTAAGCAAGAATACTTGTCCTATGCACAATGGGTATATCTTTCGTATTCAATTTCCATTCTTTCAATAAAGATAAATTTTGGCGGTAACAAAAGACAAAAGAGTAGAGAAATTAGGTCATTAGGGAGCGATTAATGAAATTGCCGTAGCCATTCCTGGCACCAAAAATTATTGGAGTAGGAATCTCTGGGTAAATAATTTTTTTAAAAGGAAGGTTTTGATAGAGAGTACGAGGTATCGCCAACTTCAATGTGATTCATGATTCTTGTCTTTAACACGCGCTAATACTTCTTAAATTTGCAACTTGAATTACGTACCGACCCGACCTAATCTAGCAGTAGTGATAGTATTACATTAATTGGGATTATGAAATCCTAGTTGTATATTTACCAGCCATCATTTAGAGTTCTTTAAGTGTCTTTATTATCGTTCGACTTCTTACAGATACGGCACGAGTTGATACCCCTTGAGGTATTCGTCTCTCCCCAGAAAAAGGAAAGGAAAAAAAAAAAAAAGACGTCCGGGTATATTATTACTATCATTCAAGAGAACGGACCAAAAAAAAAAAAAAATTCAACCAAAAGAATTATACAAGACGCAGCCCCCCTAGGCTTTATTGGTGGACAAGAGCTAATCAGGGATAAAACCCTCGAGGGCATTATGTGGACTGTGTATTTTAGTCCGTGCCTGATTTTTAAGCATTGTTATCTCCAGAGTATTAATATGTTTTGAAAAGAAGCGTTGAAAATGTAAGGTTCAGTTGTTTTCACGTGTTATAGGCCCTATAGCTATCAATTTTCTTGCGCGTGATATTTAAAGGAGATGAAAATAACGGGCACAAATTATCAAAAAAATAATTTTTTAAAGAGAGAGAGAGAGAGAGGTATTCGTCGTTTGTCATGCAGATAAAACAAGATTTTGTCGTAGTATTAAAGATACAAACGGAGCCTTCATGTGCCACCAGGACAACAGAGCTTTCGACAAAGGCTGAAGGGCCCCCCATTGGTTGCTGAAATAAAATCTGTTGTGAGCTGAGCCTAAAACAACAGAGAGGAAGCCATAGCTCAGTTGTTGTTGTTGTTGGCACTTGGCACTAGTATCTATTTGCTTTGCTGTGACCGTGACTGAGCGCTTGCATATGTATGTATGAATTAGGTTATCTCTTGCTTTCTTTTCTTTCTTTTTTGTTTGTTTTTCTCTTAATTTAAAAAAAAAAGGGTTTTCGGATAGAATATACTCCTATACTAGTAGTCTAGTAGTAGCAACTAGTAAGAATTGAATTATGAAGTTGGTGTGTCCGGACTCCGCTAGTACTAGTGCCAGATCTGAGGAGGAGCAGCCCTGGCCACCAAAACACCCAGCCTAAAATAATGCTGTAAACAAATTAATCCAAACAAGGAAGGATATCAGGAAGTGGTTAAGGCAGAATTACATAATTAATATTGTTACAGAAACCATTTAGGCAATTTGTTTTTGTAGAGAGAGGGGGTACTGATCCAGCTGGACTCAGAATCGGAGTAGGTTAAACTATGATTGTACGGATCATCAAACAAATTGAAGACTGAGGTTTAAAAATGCTCTTTGCAGTCAAGAAAGGTTTCATCAGGCGACAGATTTTAATAATAATGGTCCCAAAATTTCCAAGGTCTTTTTCAACTTTTCAAAGTTAGATTGCAGAGGTACCTTTTGAAACGGGTAAGCAATTGAAACTTCTTGAAAGGAGTGTTTTGTTTTCTCGTCTTTTTAACCCTTCGCCCAAAAAAAAAAAAATTTTTTTTTTTGTTTTTAAGTGGGTGATCGACTGGATAACCTGAATTGCTTACGTCGTCGGAAATGGCAAATGGAGACAAGGGCTACGACAAAAGATGAAAATGAATTTTTTAAGGGTATGACAGGTGGAAAATTATGACACAATCCTAAGAAATGTCGTGTAATGCTAGAGAATGCAGGTACATCGCCACACACGAGCCACAGCGTACAACAAATATTGCCACGTGAAGCGGGCCTGTTGGAGGGCGATGGGGGCCTTCCTTTGTCCTAACCTACGGCGGCTGTTCTCTTTGTTACTTTTTTTTTTTCTCTCCTCCCCCTTCGAAAATTAAAAAAAAATTGTAATGCTTGAATAAAGGAACAACGAGAAATATATATATATTATATATATACAGACACCACTTACTTACATATTACTTACATATTAAGTACATAGTAGAAATGATGAAAACGACGACAATTTAATGGTTCACGATGTTTGAAGGAAACAAAAAAAAATAAAAATAAAAATATATATAGTGGTAATTCTCTTCCGGTCAATTTAGAAAGAAAGGCATTCGTCTTTCTTATTGACTTTTAATGTATGCTTCTAGGCCATGCAGCACTATGGTTGACAATGAGTCTACATAACTTTTCAGGTGCACGAACAAATTTACCCTTATGGTCCTGCAACTTTTTTGTTTCTTTTTTTCCTTCTTCTTTTCTTTTCAATAAGATTGGAATAAATGTGACAGAATAAAATCAACACTAGAATTTAAAGTGTCAATTATAAGAGTTGCCCTCACCATGTGACTTATATATCATCCGATTGATTGTATGGATTCGATCCTTACTAACTCCACACCTCACATGCAATTAATTAGTAATTACACACCAGAACAATTTCAAACTTGTCATATTGTGAAATTATATATGTTAACTACGACATAGGCGTATTGCTGGCTAGTTGAGAGCCTCTCCTATTTCTCAGATAGGCATGTGAATCCGAATGAAAGACGTGGAGAAAGTTGGGTCTAGATGTTAAGACTTGAGACGAGACGGATTGTAACTGGTTAATTTAAGTGATCCTTTTGATTCAAATCACCTCGACCTTATGTGAAAAAAATTAAAAAGTAAATGATTAAAAAAAATCTAAAAGAACAAACTAATTTACAGTTACCTATCACGGTTTATCCTTTTGGACACCTTCATTTAATCCCCAGCTAAAACATCATTCCAAACCAAAAAAAAAAAAAAACAGGATACAAGGCCCAGGTGCTACAAAACCTGCAGGTTTGCTCAAACTTCAAGGAAAGTTAAAAGCTGCAGAACTTTTTTTTTGTGGTAATTATTTTGCTAAGTTTGTCGTGTTCTTTTGCAAACCTAAGCAATTTTTCTTGGGGAATTCTACAGGGAAACGACAAGGGCACTTGCATCTGAAGCAAAAACAAGATACAACTTTCAATAATGTGTTCTAAATCTAACCATTCAAAGCATCCTTATCCAAGAATCGTGTACTGAATTTCACATGTATGTATATATACGCCATTATGCAATGAAAAAGACCTCCAGATCTCTTACTGCCTTTATTTAGAAAAAAAATTAGCCTAGGGATGATTCATATTAAGGGAGAGTTTGAGTTATGCCATCTGAACATTAATTATTATGAATTTGTTGGTTAATAACAGTCGTACGTCATGAGTAACTGTTCCATATCTTCATCAACTTTCCTCTCTTGATGTGATAAAATTAGTCTAGAGAAACAGCACGTGGAGCGGCAGGATAAGAGTTTAGCTTGTGGGCAAATCATGGGTGGAATATTTTTACTACAGAGATAAAATATAAGGGTGTCAAACTTTGAGCTGTCTCATCATTTGGTTTCTCCAGAATTTCAATGACATTATTGTTTATTCTTCAAGGCGAGGAGGCCACTGGCCAGGTACTGCTAGTCTCTATCCCATCCTTGGATGGAGAGACAATTTTCTTTTCTTCCAGTTTAGATGAGCATTAATAGAAGCACTGTTTTATTTACGATGCAAATATAGAAAAGTGCTACTTAATTGTGTACTCACACCACCCATTTAATTAATTATGATAAGCGGAGGAGAAGTTGGTTTGGCTAATGGTGTAATTAACAGAGAAAGGAGTGCGAGTGGTCAAAGTCATTAATTACGTGGTGACTTTGTTCTATCCTTCTTTTAAGATAGGGAAAAAAAAAAGAGAAGAGAGTACTTAGATTAGTTTAATATAAAATGACTGTTATGAGTACGCAAGGCCAGTTGCAGATATGTAAAATAATGCCAGGAATAAACCAAAACACTTGCAGAAGAATCCATTAAATTGAAAGCTCTGTCAACCCAAGTGGATTCTAGCTCCCTGTGCATCTGAATCATTCATCGTCTGGGCCATGCTTTTCCTTGGATTTTATTGATTCATCTTCTTTTCTCTTAATTTTATACTTGTTTATTTCTAACTTCTTCTCTTTTTTTCTTTTTTTTTTTTGGTTTTTTTGGGGGGAACTTGATGGAATTGAGGCCCACCAAGTTGAGTCTAGTTTGTTGTATGATCATTCGACGATTCAAGATATACATGACATCGTCCTCAAAGGGCAATTCTTTTCATTAACAGTCGATTTGAGCTCATTAAAATACTACATTAACTCTAAGGCAGGTCATCAACTATACGTATATATAGGATTAACCATACCATCCATTCGAGAATTTTTTAGAAAGTCTATTTTTATCTTTTGAAACATTTAAAGCCTATTAATATTTGTTAGTCTTTAAATGTCAAATGGGATTTAAAGCAATCAAACATCGAGATAATTTAAGCCACTATTCCGACAACATATATACGTTTCGATTTTAGTACCATTCATTTGACTAAATTGGTTGCCGGATGAGGATTTGATACACTAGTTAAGAATGAAATTTTAAAAATTAGAGCTTTTAAATTCAATTCTCCCTTTCTTCGTCCCTATTCCTTAAATCACAACTCCTTTTCTGTTTTTCATAAAAAAAAAATAAGTTGAAGAATTGAAAAATGTGTAGTGCCAACACAAAACTTTTTCAAAATCTGAAAGATCCCAAATAACCTAAAGAGAATTGCATGCTTGCCCGCGCATGCCCCAAGTTGTGGAAACTCTATGGTATTATGGCTTAGAAAAGGACTTTGTATGTCTAGGTATGCAATTCCAGAATCAGGACGTCGCACTTATAAAAGGAAAATATGTGGTTATACCGTTATAGTATTGCTGACGCGGCGCTGCAGTGGGAGTTTTCAGCTATTTAATGGATGGTTTAAGAAGAAAATAAAATACGAAAACAGTTGGCGACTTTTGCGACAAAAAGTTCAAGAAAACTTTTTAATAGATGACAGAGACCATCTATCATGTTTTTCGTTTTTGTACGAGCGGAAAGTTTTGAACTCCGAATTTCTCACTTCTATTCTCTTTATATACCATCTAATATTTCCCTCTCCTCGTTTGTCTTTTGATGCTAATTTAATAGTAAAAATATCAGGACCTAACTTCAGATAATAAAAAGAATAATTAAGTGATGATATGATATTTTATTCTACTTTTAAACATTCTCCTTTCTCCTTTTTTCTGTGGTAAAATGTACAATCTTCCTTAGATTCAAAAACAGAAAGGATAATAATAATAATAATAATAATAATAATAACAGGTTCCTTCTCTTTTGTACTCTGCTCTGTTTTGTTTGAACGCGCATGATCTATGGTACAATTTGCTCCATGTGCCGTTTGTATGTACACCCTCAAACAATATCAAACATTATAGTAATTTATTACTAGCAAGATGGGAATATTGTTAACAATTAAGACTTAGGGTCTGTTTGATAACATAAAAAAGTGCTGAATCTGAATTTCTTCAGACATTCAGATGTTTTGAGTGTTTGATAAATGAAAATCTATTTGCTGAACTTGTTAAGTAGTGTTGAACATATGTGTATTTTTTTCAGCACAAGAATCCTAACCGAATGCTTAATTCTGATAAGAATAAATAGAATTACTTCAACTACCTTATCTTATCTACCAAATCTACCCTTGTTTGTTAATTATGTTCAAAATTCTTATCTAATTAAACAATCTAAAATTCTCTATCTAACGATTTTAGTTTCTCTTTTCTCCTTTTTTTTAATGACTTTCACATTTTCTCCATATTCCTCATATAATATATTTCATCTTTTATATTAATTTGATTTAAAAATAAATATTGTCATTTTCATACCTAACAATTTTAAACTAATTAAATCATAGATTCTATTTCTTTTTTGAATGAAAGAATATAAGGGCAAAATTGTCGAATTAAACTTATTAAGCATTCAGCTATAAATATTTTATCAAACAGTATAAATAGATTGAGCATTAAAATTCAGACATTCATATATTTTTTTAGTATTTAAAATTCAGCAAATTAATTGTTTCAGTATTCAGATTTCAGAATTCAAACTTCAGAATTCATATTCAGTTTTATCAAACGAAACTTTGCTTTTTTTCTTTTAGCGTAAGTGAAAGATTTAGAATTCAAAATCTCTCACTTATACTTTTTAATCGTACCGTCAAATCCCCGCCACTAACACTTGTACATGCTTTGCAGGGTTTGTGTTAAAGATCTATTTAGCCTTATTATTAGCTTGTGGCCGTGGGTAAAAACCGTAAAAGTGGAAATCCTGATGCAAGGAAAGGCAACGCAAGTACGATTTTCCATTTCGTTTCCTTTTCGGGTGGGGGCAACATTTGTACCCTTTACTACTTCTGGGGGGCATCTTTTAAGTTGCGATACAAAAGACAGCGTGGGGGCATGGGATGCTGTTAATGGACAGACTCATGGAACGCCATCGGTCAAGGAAAATTACAAAATTCAATGATAGAACTTTTATTTTTCATTACTACTTCCCTTCACTGTCTCTCCTCTACTTTTCACTTTAACTTTTGACATATACCGATCAAGACTCAAGAGGGCGAAAAAAAAAAAAAAACTGGCTTTTCCCCCTAAGAGTTTTTTCAGTGGTGCGCTAGCTAGTAGTGGTATGTTGTCCAAAATTTTGACATAAACAATCACCCCCTGCCTGCCTTGGAAGTTCAATCCAATTCGACCATTCACCTGGCTACCAAGATTTCTCTTTTTTTTTGGTTCTTTTACCTCCTGATCAGTTGTTTCTCTATCCTTTCAACATTCATCCTCATCCGGCCCACCGTATGGGACAATGATTAAGCTCACAGGAAAAGAACTACTACGTGGGACGACGCACGGACGCACTACATGTCTACAACCCGTTCTCTTACAAACTGAAACTCCGAATTTTTTTTTGGTTGGGTTCTTTTTTCCCCCTTTTTGTTCAGATGTTTTTCTGTTGAAGCCAATTTGAGAACATCTTGCAGGGTGTGCATGTCAGCTCTGTAGTGCTTCTGCGTAAACTCGAGGAGCTTCGGCCATGTGAAGTCGGGATATTATCCGAGGGTTGTTGGAATCCACCAATTCGGTTGGTGGGCTCACCACCTTATCCTCCTTTGGACACAGAAAGAAGGCTAGTGACTTCCTAGGAGTTTTGTTGTTTACCACTGCCCGGTGTAAGCAACTTTTGTATCTTCCATTCGAGAGTGCCTGAACAAGAACAAGACGACCCGGCCAACTAATTCAGTTAGTTTCTGCGGTCGGTCACTCTTACTCGCATGTAGATACTACTATAATTCAAGAACTAGTAATATAATGTAGCAAGAATTAATGAATTGATTAACTACCATGAAAGTGTCGCCTATGTTGACAACAAAAGCGTTCATGTTGGGACCAATGGAGCGCCATTCCCCATCTACAAATACTTGAAGCCCGCCCACAGTGTCTTGGTGGAGGATTGTTAGGGATGTTGGATCGCAGTGAGGTCCGGTTCCTAGTGTGAGCTCTGGTTTCTGGCACGGCGGGTAGTAATTCAATCTCATTATTGACTCATTTTCTTCGAAGAATTCTTTAAAACTCTCTCTGCTTACTCCCAGGCTCATCCCCAGTAGTTCCATGATCCCCAGCGAAAGGGTGCTCATCGCATTGCAATATTCTTGGTAAACCCCCCCTGTATATAGATTTTTTTTAAAAGGAAAAAGAGTTAAATTACCAAACAAATTTAAGAGTTAATGCTACTCAGGCACTAGCAAACATATTGATCAACATTCATTTCTTGATTCATACCCAAGGTGCAAGAATTGATGGCCCAACGTCTTCTCAAAATACTCTTCTACGATGTGGGATGATTCTTTGGCCGCAGAGAATTGAAAAGAAAGGGTCTCCTTCCAGGGAAGCTTGGAGGAGAAGCGGCCAGTGAAACTACTAGCATAGCCACAATGCTCGCCCACCTTCCTCTGAGCCTTTTGCTTCTCGCAAAGCGGCTGTTCAAAGAAGGAGTCCATGCATCGATGGGCATCCGATATTAGACTAGCATCCACCCCGTGATTCACTACCAGAAAGAAACCGTGCTTCCGGCACGCTTCGCCAACGATCCTTGAGGTTTCCTTGGCAGCAGAGGGGCTTCCCGAGAGAAAGCCGCCCAAGTCAACGAGCGGGACGGCAAGTTCCCGGGAATTGGGACTTGGCTTCTCGTGGTCAGGCCATATAAATTGAGTGGGAATGCTAGTCTGGTGCTGCAGGACGGAAGCGTCGAATACCAGCGGGTTTTGCTGCTGGTCCAGGCGTTCGGGATTGGACGATGACATGATTTCGGACGCGGATGCTTTGCTTGTGATCATACAATCAATAGCCATTGCATGAGAAGTGAGGAGCCTAAACAGTCGAGTCTGGAGAGCGAGGGAGCGGGCCTTCAGGGGAGGTGGTGAGAGGGAATTAAGACTAATCAGTTACTAGATGTAGATAGGAAAATAAACAAATAGTAAAGGAGTTAGTATTTAGTAATCCCCCGAAAAAAAAAAGAAAAAAGGAGGGAGTGAAGTTGGAGAGTTGTGATAAGGTAAAAGCCAAGGCCGTTCTCAATGGACAAATATGTGAACAAAACTTGGAATCTTATATAGGGGTCGATCTCCCTCCCTCCCTCTCCCTCTTTCTCTCTCTCTCTCTCTTCGTTTGGTAATTGGTGCCTCTCTTCCAACGCACAAACTGGGAGTATTTAAAACCAACGTTTGCTACAAACAGAGGGCCTCTTATGAAAGTTTCATATTTTGTCAAGAGGGCTTATGAATCCATAGATTTAGACAATACTCCATCATCTATTGGCTTCAGTGGTGTTGACAGGGAAGCGTTTCCCAATGACATTTTGGCTTTTACTTTGGGGTAAGGGTGACTTAGCCTATCTCCTCCCACTCTCCCACCCCAATTAAAGAAATACTCCACTTATTGTTAATAAAAGTGTAAACTATCAACATTAGATAGAGTATGTCTAACTATCGTCTTTTCCCCTTTAGAGATCAACAGGTAGTAATGGGACTCAAAAGTGTTAGCCATCTTGTAGTACTTAAAAATGTGTGACAATGTTTAAAGAACCAAGAAAACTACTTTCAGCAAGAGCGGAGACTGAAAAATATGTCCCTGATCAAATTTGGGTAGGCAGATTTAAAATGTGGATACGGTCAATTTTCAAAACGAAACTATGCGAGGAAACGATCTCCTTCCGAGGATCAGTCGAATCAACTACATACCTTGCAGTTTATTCATAAAATTTACAATTTCAACAAAAGTACCACATGATAATCGCATAATTGCCTGCGTATGTAAATAAAGTATCATACCACTGGATGGTAGTAGCACACAAGTGATGGGGAAGAATGAATGCACAATTGTACGTACTTGGTAATACATTTGAGTATTTGGAATTTGGGAAAGAGGTGGAGTCTAATAATACGGCACCAGCGGTTGCGGTGGAGGGATCATAGACACCAAAAATACATGTAAAAACAACAGCGAGACTGGCTCAAAATAGGATGAGACAGAAAGCGGTGTTGGGAATCAATGAAAGAGGATCTTCATGACAAAATTAAGGCAAAGGCCCCCCTGCAGGGGAAAGGAAGGGGAGGGGGGGGGGGGTCCTGCTCGACCCAGAAGGCACACACAGAGAGAGTGGCGCAGACTAGCATGTAGTGGGAATAGCTAGGCGATGAACAAAAGAGTTTGAGCTTTGGTTGTCCATTTATGTGTCAGCATATTTATGTGTATGAGCAAGGAATCCACTACCACTGCCAGAGGACCAGAGGAGTTAAAAGAGTACAAACGATAGATGAAAAGCCAAGCAGGGCCGACTAACTTTGCGCAAGTTTTTTTTTTTTTGGGGAGGGGGGGGGGCGCTCAGCAGCCCTTTCTCTGCTGCCATATCTATATACACGAGTAAGTAACAGCGATTCACATGTACAACAAAGTAGTATAGTAAACGGGTCGAATTTTGATATAAACGAATCGAATTTGATTCGATTTTGATTTGACTTGACGTCGAACTCAAGTTCGACACGTTTTTATTCTAAAACTCAAGTTCGAATTTAAATTTCAATTTGAATTTTGTCGAACTCAACTTCAAGTTTATTGGAGCTCAAACAAAATAAAAATAATTTTTATATTTTTCAAAAAGGATAAAATTGACATTTCATCCTAATTAAATAATAAAAATATAAAAAACATACATGTAATTTTATTATTAAAATATAAAATATTAAAAATATATAAATTCGAACTAGCTCAACAAACTAACAAGTTACATGTCTATGTACTCGATTCACTCGTCAAGTCAGCTCGAGCATTCGACCTCGATGTTCGCTGAACTCAAGTCTAGATTTGACCAAGTCCAACATGGGATTTGTTGGAAGCATGGATGTGACAACTGGTGCATGTAATTTCAATAAATACGCTCTAATTATGTGTTCATAAACCATCCACATCTCCATATTAATTCTTAATCACACCTTGAGGGGGTTTTTTTTTAAGGAAAAAAGAAAACCTTTTCTTGAGATGGTGGGGTTCTAAACTTTGAGGTTGCTCTGCTGGGTGTCAAAATCTGTGTTTTAAAACTCGGACCGGACAGGCCGGTTCAACCGGTCGAACCGGGAATCGGCCATGTGTCCGGTCCGAGTTATACTAAAAAACCGGGAAAATAAAAATCCGGTCAAGAACCGGGTTTGACCGGGAAAAAAAACCGGATTTCCGGTTCAAACAGCTTTTTTTTAAAAAAAACTCGAACTTTTTCAATATTATATTTTGACCCCTAGATTGTTAAAAATTATTAATATACCTCAAATATTTCATACTTTATCAATGTTTTCTTAAAGTTTGGTGTTATTTTTTAATTAAGTCCATAATTTTAATTCTAAACTTGTTAATACTTATTAAATAATATAAATTGCTACTTGATTGTTCTAATTTCTTTGTATTTTCTTGTTAAATATATTTGAAACATCAAATATATATGAATATACCTTTATTAATATTAACATGTTATTAGGTATTTTACATATAATATTTTAATTTTTAAATAATTTTTATTTATGACGTCATCCGGTTCAACCCCTATCGAACCCGGTTGAACCCATTGACCCCTGACCCCTGAGCTTGACCGAGTCGATACCCGGTCCGGTTCTGAAAACATAGGTCAAAATTTGTTGTTACCCTGTGCCCTGGGGGCACCTATTTATAGCAAAGCATGAACGCGACCCAACTCTAACCGAGGAAATTACCAAAAAATTACACTACCTTCTAACCAAGTATATACTATGTTGTAACTATTTTACAGATGCTTTTTTTCTGCTGTCAACTTTATATTGTTGAACCTGCCAATCGCGATGACTCTATACTTATTCAAACCTAAACTAAACATGATTACTTGAAAAGAAATAGCCTCAGGTTTCGACATATTCAAGGGATTCATGAATGTAATTTATCTAACAACAATTAGTGTGTTTGGATAGAGTATTATTTGAAATAATTACTGTAACACTTTTTGTGATGTAATGTATGTGTGATAAAAAGTAATTGGGAATATAAAAAGGTGAATTGAAAAATGTGTTTATGATACAAGCGAAATATTATTTGAGATAATTTGGCAATTCAAACACACTCATTACGTAATGCTTGGGACAATTTTGTAGAATACACAATGATTTAATCAACAATATTATGTATTAAATTGTGCCTCTTGTCTATTTCTTAAAAGTCTCTGATCATTCACCAATACGTCTGTAAAAATGAAAAGTTGCTCCAAAATGACCATTCAATTCCAAATATTATAGTGTTTTCTTGAAAGCTAAGCACAAATATATATAAATATATAAATAATTTGAAATTCAAATTAAAATTGAAGTTATTTGTTCTGCACCCCGACCTGCTTGCATCAGCCACCAGGGGTTTGACCTTCACGAAAATTTTTTTCCTTTTGGCCCTGTCAAGAAAAGATCCAAAACCCAGCTCGAAAATATAATATCTCAGTGGAGTTAGCAACTAATTCCTTGAATTTCAAATTCACTACAGAATAAATATAAAATGAGCGACTGTGACCAGAACAAAAAATTGCAATTAACCCAAATATATATATATATAAGTTGCTCTAATGATGTGCAATTTGTTTGAGCAAAATCAGCTTATGGAAAATCTAAGATTGTTAGAATCTTCCTCACTATAGCTTAGAGTTTGATTACATGTTTGACAGTTAGGGGTGGAAGGATAATAAAAAAAGAGTAAAATATAGAAAAACCCTTTTAAGTTAAGTGAACATACAAAAAAGTTTCTTATAGTTTCAAAACATACATTTCGATACCTTGAGGTTTGAACTAATTTAAAAAAGCGATAGAAATTGGCTGAATTAACAGGTTTAAAATACACGATTTTTTTTAGAGTATTCGTACTAGAAACAAACAAATTTTTAGTTAATATATCTATTATACCCTTAGAGT
The DNA here is from genome assembly GCA_023065735.1 of Coffea humblotiana. Lineage (NCBI taxonomy): Eukaryota > Viridiplantae > Streptophyta > Magnoliopsida > Gentianales > Rubiaceae > Coffea > Coffea humblotiana. Next base: position 2,621,911 of record CM041209.1, on the reverse strand, counting down.
TGTAGTACAGAAAATGCTCTTGTGGTTAAGCAAACCTACAGAAAAACCCCTTATGATTTCAAATCATACAATTCAGTACCTCGTGGTTAGAACTAATGTGAAAAACTGATAAAAATCATTTAAATTAATGAGTTTGAAGTTGCTTGACATGAAAAATAATTTTTTTAATCAAATTTCTAGCCGATATACCTATTAAACCCCTTAGAACTCATAAAATTTTCAAAAATAATTCAAAACTCCCAAATACAACTTTTCTTATTTTTATATATAATATAAAAAATAAAAATTTTCAAATAAAACTCACCTTATTTCTATATACAAAATAAATAAATAAAAATTTTCAAATACAACTTACCTTATTCATATACACTAAATAAATAAATAAAAGCAACATATAACTATATGAGGCTTTTTTCCGTAGATTGGCTTAATTACAGGGGATTTTTCTCTAAGTTTACTCAATAGGATCGTTGTTAAAAGACTTTTTATTACTAATACATATTAGGGTAATTGTGTCATTTCGTCAACCCCCGTTAGATTTTACAATTTCTGTTGCTGTTTCAAATTAATTCAAACCATGAGGGGTTGAAATGTATGATTTGAAACTATACGAGATTTTTCTGTAGGTTAGCTTAACAACGAAGAAATTTTTTGTATTTTATCCTAAAAAAAAGCTTAAATATGCATAAAATCTATCCAAGTGAGTACCTACCAAAAATCTTTTTAGAAAAAAAGGGTCTATCCAAGTGAGTGCAATGGGTCCTCTATTGTAATATGTGTGTCCCAACCATGGTTTGTTCTACATCCGTCACAGCCTGTGTTTTCAAACTCGGACCTGATCGATCGGTCCGACCGGTCAAATCGGGAACCGACTAAGTGTCCGGTCCGAGTTACTTTAAAAAACCAGATGTATAAAGACCGGGTTTGACCGGATTTGACCGGCAAACCGGATGAACCGGGGTGATATCAAAGCTTCCAGTCCACTAAGAGGAAATTTCGCATTTCAATCAAGGCCAGCTTGCAAGTACCAGCTGTGGGAACTCTGGTGGGCCCGATGGAAAGATGTAATGGCAGCACTCTTAATTGAAGCATACACCTGACATGGCATGCACAGTCGAGACTTCAACCTCAGTCCTGCAGCCCCATTTTTTTTTAAGGGTCAAAATATTTTCAATATTATGTTTTGGCCCCTAGATTGTTAAAAATTATTAATATATCTCAAATATTTCATATTTTATAAATATTATCCTAAATTTTGGTGTTATTTTTTAGCTAGGCGATGAACAAAAGAGTTTGAGCTTTGGTTGTCCATTTATGTGTCAGCATATTTATGTGTATGAGCAAGGAATCCACTACCACTGCCAGAGGACCAGAGGTGTTAAAAGAGTACAAACGAAAGATGAAAAGCCAAGCAGGGCCGACTAACTTTGCGCTAGTTTTTTTTTTTTGGGGAGGGGGGGGGGGGGGGGGGCTCAGCAGCCCTTTCTCTGTTGCCATATATCTATATACACGAGTAAGTAACAGCGATTCACATGTACAACAAAGTAGTATAGTAAACGGGTCGAATTTTGATATAAACGAACCGAATTCGATTCGATTTTGATTTGACTTGACGTCGAACTCAAGTTCGACACGTTTTTATTCTAAAACTCAAGTTCGAATTTAAATTTCAATTTGAATTTTGTCGAACTCAAATTCAAGTTTATTGGAGCTCAAACAAAATAAAAATAATTTTTATATTTTTCAAAAAGGATAAAATTGACATTTCATCCTAATTAAATAATAAAAATATAAAAAACATACATGTAATTTTATTATTAAAATATAAAATATATAAATTCGAACTAGCTCAACAAACTAACAAGTTACATGTCTATGTATTCGATTCACTCGTCAAGTCAAGTAGGTCAAGGAGTGTTATTTTTTATTCAAATCTATAATTTTAATTCTAAACTTGTTAATATTCATTAAATAATATAAATTGCTACTTTATCATTCTAATTTCTTTGTATTTTCATGTTAAATATATTTGAAATATTAAATATATATGAATATACATTTATTAATATTAACATGTTCTTCAGTATTTTTTACATAAATATTTTAAATTTTAAATAATTTTTATTTATGACGTCATCCGGTTCAACCCCGATCGAACCCGGTCGAATCCATTGACTCCTGACCCCTGAGCTCTACCGAGTCGTTGCCCGGTCTGAGTCTGAAAACATAGGTCACAGCATGTCAGTTGAATATCGAGTTATACGCATATTGTAACACATAAATTTTTTTTAAAAATCTGAAAAAATTCCTAAAAATCGACAATATCATAAAAAGTTCAATCTAAAAAAAATCCAAGTTAACTTTAAGTTGATTCGAATATTTTTGGTCGATTCCATGTGTCATAGATTCAAATCGATCAATATCGAACAAGTCGCCATATACAAAATTATTTAGGATTCGAAAATCAAATATTATACCGATTCCCTCCGCTCCGATTATGTCTTGGGTGAATCGTATTGGACTCGACCAAGATGACTAACCATGTACTCTTGATCTCTCGACTCAACACCATTAGTAGATAAAACAACATGATGTTTAGTTTCGTGAATACTTTTACAAATTTTTTAGAACGAGAATTCCCCTTTTGCGTCATTTTAATTTCTTTTGGCTAACCTAATATTTGGAAAACCAGCTTTAAAAAATGATGTTTAGTAGTTGTTATTTGTTAATGGTGTACTCCGAAGAACACACAGATGGGATGGTCGATGTGGTGGAAACCAACGATGAATCCACAAAGGCACATATCACGGAGTCAACCCCTACGTGAGGATGTGATATGCACATCAAGATTAACATTTGTGTTCCCGGAATTTTCAGGAAAGTCAAACGACTCCCATTGTCTCCCAAGCCACAAAATCGGATCCGGAACGTTTTCATAATAAATAAATTGGTCCCATTTTCAGTAAAGGCGAGAACTGAAAACAGCGCCTCCAACACCAGTTATCCACGCACAAATTTTTTCTTCCCATCTATTTGAACAGCAGAAAATCTTAAAAAGTTTCATAATGTGGGTCTGAAAGTTTTCTAACTTTGACAAGTCGGGTAGATTTTGTTTTTAAAACCAAAAAACAAAATTATTTTTTTGAAAAAAAAAAGAAAGAAAGAAAATTATAGAGGCTAAAGCCATTTAGAAAATTGCGGCCAACATATATATTATACATATCGCTATCCTTAAAAGCAAAAGGCAGACTAGCGGCAGCAATTAGGCCAAATGAGCATCCAGATCTTTGTTACTTAAGGGTGAGAGAGATTTAAAAATCTCTACAACCACGATTAACTGGTACAGAAGAATGTATATGTACGTGTGTATATATATACACATAGTAGTGTTTCTTCACCGGATGCCAGTGCCACCTGTTGACAGGACGTTTGAAAGTTGTGCGGCAAAGAATAGTACCAGTACTATTTTTTTTTTGAAGCAAGTACCAGTACTATTAAAGATGATTTGTATGTTAGTAGTACCAGTACTATTAGTAGTTCAGAGAAACAAGACAACCTTCTAGTTTTGCTACAACCTTGCGGACACAAATACAACACAGCTGCATTTTTCTTCTTCTTCTTTATTAATGAGAGAATTTTTAAGCAAATTTCTGATTTCTTTCTTCCACGTCCTTTCTCTGCCAATACCGGTTTATACGTCTCTAACATGGAAATTAGGGGAGCAAACAAATCGAGTCACATCGAACTTTGACCTAATCGAGTCGAGTTTCAATTTAATTTTATGAAGCTTGAACTCGAGATCGAGTTTGATGAGTTCAAAATGTAAAGGTTGAGCTTGAACTTAAAAAAATAATTATTTTATTTTTTAAAAAAATAAATAAAATAATAATTTTTCTTAATAAATAATAAAATATTATGAATATATATGTAAATTTACTATTAAAATAATATATATATATATATATATAATCGAACCGACTCGCGAGCTAACAAGTTGAATATTTTTTAATTTAAATTCGAGTTTGAGTTCGACTTGATCAGCTCGAACTGGACTCGAATTCAATGCTCGAACTCGGACTCGAGCCGCTTGCAAGCAGTTCGATTCATTTGCAGTTCTAATGGAAACATATGAGATTGTGGGGTAATTCGTATATATATAATCGAACCGACTCGCGAGCTAACAAGTTGAATATTTTTGAATTTAAATTCGAGTTTGAGTTCGACTTGATCAGCTCGAACTGGACTCGAATTCAATGCTCGAACTCGGACTCGAGCCGCTTGCAAGCAGTTCGATTCATTTGCAGTTCTAATGGAAACATATGAGATTGTGGGGTAATTCGAATCGGGAGTTAAAGAAATTAAAAATTCAAGAGTGAAGGCCCTTTTCTTTGTATCCTCTCTATATGTGTACATGTATATGCGTTCTCATGGATAATAGAATAGACCAACAACACTAATTCGTTAACCATAACTAGAAGTGCTTTGGCTTGCTGCGGACAATCATCCACTGCAAATACAGATTAATTTTCCCTAGCGTTTGTGCCATTAAGTTTTGGTGGTTGCTCTAGAATGGAGGGAACTATAAATATATCTGGTTTCGGGAGATATGGTCGCAGAAGTTGACTTTCCTGATGTTGGTGCGTGAGTTGAAAATTTCAGACACTAGAAGTGCCATGTCAAACAAAGATGTCATTTTTCGTGGTTGGTCCTAACTAAACTTTTTAGGTTTACTTCTCTTTTGTAATTGATACCGTAGAATTTTTACAGTCTTGGTAGTCGATCTATACGCAGTACATCCTGCAGGGAGACGGGGGCAAAAGTAAGGGGTGAAGCTGTGCCTCTAAGATGTTGAGATTTCTAAAATCTCTATACAAAATAAAAAAATTTCTGCTATATCCTTGTAAAAATACATTTGTTCCACCAACACTGAGACGAATATGTAAAAACCCCACCCCAACTTTCGTTTATTGGGTCTACCTGTGCATTGCATGCAAGCACAAATTTTAGTGCAAATGGTGATAGGATTGATGAAACGGCTGAAGCAACTTTACCTTGAGAAACATCCCAAAAGTTAAACCTACCAGGTGCATTATTCATGCAACTTGCTGAATAAAAATAACGCCAGAAAACATCATGTAAGTTTAATTAGTTCTGTGGAATCATAGAATGATGCAACTAAGAAATGATGGTACTGAACAGTCCACGCACGTCAGATCAACTGTAGGAGAAACAGACGAGCAACCTTGGTCAATCAACTTCGAATCGCAAATACTGTAGTAAATTTTAAACCATCACTGGAAAATCACGTGGGCTGCAACATATTAATGGCAATAGCGCCAGTGGAAAAGTGGTAATGCTTGGGAAAATCTAGACAATGCATCTTAAAAAAGACAATAATTAGACATAAACATCCCTAACACCAAATAGTAGTACAACAGGTCTCATCGAAGTAAATGCATTATGAGAATTGGTCCAATATATAATGTGGTCAAGACTTTTGTTACTTTCTACCTCCTGAAAAAGGGCTCCTCACTACTTTGTTTGTTGCCATGTGTACTAAAAGTAAGAGTGCCATGTTTGTTTTACACATGTCAGCAAGCGAATTGGGACTGAGTATTGGGAAAAATTTCCCCAAGGTTTCACTTATCAGTACACCATTTCTTTCCCTTCCTCGCTTTTTCCTCCCCTCTTCCCTCTCTCTCTCTCTCTCTCTCTCTCTGAATAGCTTTTCATGGTGACACCAGATAACCCCATATAGGAGATTTAAAAAAAAAAAGAAATGTGAAATGTGAATCAACCATTATCGAAGAAACCTGAACCTATTATGGAAAGACAAAATGACAACTTGTATTCATGCTCTTGACAGTTTCTTCCGTTACATATTCTACTTGTCCATTTTTAATAACGAGTAAGGGTAGCGTATTTACCAAAACTAGTCGGATAAACTCAAATAAGCATCGAGTAGATGACAAACTTAGTTGGGGAAGAGAAGAGAGAGGAAACAAGAAGGTCCATGGATGAAGGCAACTAACGTGGTGGTGGAATGGTCATAATGTGATGCAGACAAAAGGTGGGACAAATGAGTTCTCTCAAGCAAGAGATCCCATGAAGCTGACAGACCCAGCAAGGTTGGATCTCCACACAAACTACAGTTTAAAACAGGACGTGTTGCGCCACTGCCACACTTAGGACAAACACAGTTTCCTCCTTTCTTTATCCACTAAAAGATTGCTTACTTTCTCGCTTGCCGACTCGATTATCCATTGGTGGGTCTCGGGAGACATTCAGATTTTATTACAAATGGGGAGCAAAGACAATCTCTCTTGATTTTGGTCGTGGATTTTTTGGGATAAAAAGATGGTTTCGGCGAGAGTAGTTCAAAAAGTTTATGTTCTCTTTGGTGTGGAAATGATAGATATGCATTGTGGCGCTAGGGGTCCTCCCTAGAAAGATATAAAGTGGACAATAATAGCATTCTCGTTGCTAAATTGGGCTAAACTGTGTGTGTGTGTGTGTGTGTCATTTCATTTTTTTTTTTTTTGTCAAAAGTGTGTGTCATTTCATTTGAGGTCGTACATCAAGGTGCTTTACAGGCATCGTTGCAAAGTGTACATAGCGTATCTAATATTTTTTTTCTAAATTTGAACATGGTATTTTAATTACCAATGAGCCGATAGGCCAGCATAATCTCCAAAGGTCTCCTTATCAAGTCTACGGAATTTTCTTTGCACCTCGCCCCAATCTATTGCCTGATTGAAAGAACACAAAAGGATCTTCTATTCTATTTCCTGTTCTACTGTTTATTATATTATCATTTATCCTTCACAAATACACTATTTTTATTCTTTTCTGTCTCCTTATAACCCTTATTAGGATAAAAAGCAAAATACAACAGATGCAAAAAAATAAAATATCAAAGAAAAATGAAATTTCTGGTGTAATTTTTGTTTTGTATCATGTTGTTTTGACCTGTTGTATCTGCCCTGTTGTCAGTTATGGTAACTTAAGGAAACAAACAAAAAAAAAAAGAATTAAAGCAATATACTTACAAGACATAAATGATAATATAATGAATAGTGGGACAAGCAGAGGTGTAAATGAATCTAATTAAATCGAACACTTAAGTATTCAAACATGTATGATTATTTTAATGAATTTGAAATTTTGTTCAATTTTGATTTGTTTATTTATTAAATCAAATTTGAACGAGTTTTTTATCGAGTTTTAAAATTATTGAACATAAACCGTAGTTTAATCTCAACTTGATTAGTTGACAAATCAAATTCAAACCAACTCTTATCAAGTCGAGCTCAATTTGAGTATGAAGTAATTTAGTTCATCTTTAAACTCTAAAAATATGAGATGCGGCGGAGAGCAGGAGAGTAGGATAGAAGATCTTTTGCTGTGGCAAAAACCCCATTTTCCCCTAGGCATTTTGAAGATGATAAAAAATCCATCCACCCAAGTCTCTCGTTTTGGTGGTACAGCCCAGCTCTAAACCGGTCCATGTTTCTTCACAAACGTCTTCGAATAATCTAAGGCATTGGACGGTTCTATGTGAACCAAAATTCCAGAATAGTCAGTTTGGTCTCGTTAGTTGATCGTGCACTTTGATAAAAGGTACCATCATCAGCAGGTGTTTAAAACAAAGCTAAGTTGGAAAAAGCACACTAATTAATTTTAGCATTCGACTTTGAGCTATCTGATGTAGCGTCAAGTACAAATGGTTTCAGAACTACATAAATTATGAAGAATAGCGCAAGATATCTAATCTTAAAAATGAAACTAACAAGCTTTCCTGAAAGATAGTATTCTGATACTCCCCCCCCCCCCCCCCCCCCCGGGGGGCCCTTTTCCTTTACAACAAAAGAAAATTGTACGGTGTACTGTAGAGCTTTAGGGTCATCTCATCTTATTCTCAAGTTCATCATCAAGAACAGGTAATTAAAGAACCAAAAAAAAAAATCAAATTACATGCTTGATCCTGGAAATATTTGAAACAAGAAACAATTTGCAAGACAATGCGTTTTCAAGAATAATTTTTGGACATCGGATATTTTCAGAAACCTCCCTTGAGGTTTGTAGGAATATCACTTGGTACTCTTGAACTTTGAGATATCTCACCTACCTTCCTTATTCTCAAATTTTTGTAACATTATCAACCCTATTTCAAAAAATATTATTAAGAAACTCGTGATTGGAGAGAGGAATTGTTTTCATGCCAAAATTGCCCTTGTATTATCCTACTATTTTTCCAAAAGTGAACATATATTACTAAATGCTTGAAAATAAAGACAAATAGGGTGAAAGCATAGTTATAATAGAATAAATTATACCAATAGGTTTTTTTAAGTACAAATGATTAGTATTTAAGAGTATGTTTAATATACTTTAGTCAAAAATAAATAAATTCATTCACTGTAAAATGTTTTTGTTAATTTGAGGAGTTTTATAAATTTTAGAATTTTGAACTTTCTAAAATTTTTTTATATAGATTGATGACTTGAATATTAGAAACAAAATAGTGTCTAAAATTATGTTTACAAACACATTTGAGGCATTTTCAAAAACATAAAAGTAACTTTCTTTATTACAAAGTAATTTTGGATTAGTTTAGAATTTTTTTTAATGTTCTAACATTTTTGTCCAAATCGATGCCTTGAAAACAAGAGAAAGAAAATTATTAACAATATATTTAGAAAATTATTTGAGGTATTTTTGAGATGCAAAATGTAAATTTTGCTAATTATAACAATTTTTTCTTTTACATTTCTTGTCCAGACTGATGTCTTCAAAAATTGTAAAAGAAAACAAGAGAAAGAAATTTATTAACAATATATTTAGAAACTTATTTGAGGTATTTTTGAGATGCAAAATGCTATTTTTGCTAATTATAACAAATTTTTTCTTTTACATTTCTTGTCTAGACTGGTGACTTCAAAAATTGTAAAAGATCGTTCAACATCATTAATATGTTGTAATTCTTAAGGATTTAGTTTGGTTTGTTATGAAAACTAAAGGTCCACAAGAAAAGGGTAATTTTGGGATAGAAATGTGTTCTCTCTCCCAAAATGAGTTTTTAGATGGTATCTTTTTATCGATTCGAGGGGATGGGACCTCTCCTCTCAAAATTATCAAATTAAACTTATTAAATATTCAGTTATAAATATTTATCAAACAGTATAAATATATTCAACATTAAAATTCGAACATTCACATATTTCTTTTTAATGCTTAAATTCATCAAATTAATTATTTTAATATTCAGATTCCAGAATTCAGATTCAATTTTATAAAACGAAACCTAAGTTGAAGAAACCTCCCTTAAAAGAACAAGAACAACTTGGTGCACACAGACACACACACACACACACACACGATCCCTCACAGACCGTCAGTAGTCTAAGAAACCGGGAAATTGAGCTGACCCCCACTTCCCCGAGGGGTCGGTTACTCCTGAAACTGTTTGGAGCGTTGGCCCTTGATGTGGCGTAATCTCCCATCCTAGTTGCACACTTGGTCATCCACATACGAGACCTAGCATTGGTTGGATTTTATCAAGCATGTAATGATTAGTAGAAAGAGAATCAAGTGAGATTAACTGTCACCCATTGAAACCCTACCAAACTCTGAATTGGCGGACCAAAACCTAGTGTTTGGCAGTGCAATGGAAGGTCCACCGCTGACCATAATGGAGGGGAAGGAGTAGTAAGACGTCAGAGCAATACATACAAATTGGTCAACTCGCACCTATTGAAGCTCAAGCTGAATCAGGCATTACCACTTGAACCAATTATTTGGACCATACAGCGAAATAGATGTTGCTCAATAGATATAAGTAGAAAGTAATGAGAGAGACGATAATACTAAAACAAAACATACCACCGCCAATAGCCGTCTACAAGCACCACTCCCAATCCCAATCTGTAAAACTTTACTGTTATAAATTGTACTAGACACTACAGATCAATACTGCCACCAAAAAGAGAAGCTTGCATTCTCTTTTTGCCTACTATAATACCCTTTTGGATGAAACCTGCGGGTTCAGAGATCAGACTGCAACATCTAATTTAACGGGCCAGACATCTTATTCGTCTTCTTTAAGGTCCTTATAAAACTAAACTTAAGAAGGGATTGAATAGTGCAAGCAGCGCAATCATTTCATCTTGATTCCAAGGATCAAAACCATCAGTAAACCCCTGGCATCATTTCAACATCATAGTCATCCTTAAATCATCATTCTATCGTTTCTTGAAAAGGATCAATGAAGAAGGTGGTTATCAAGTAAAAGGGGTTCAAAACCTATGAATGGCACCAATTTTGTAAAGATTATTCTTCGTAAGGTCAGGGCATGAGGTAAAAGTCACCACCGCATCAGTTAGAGAGACTACGGCAATAGCAACACCAAAGATTAGTCTGTTCTTCGATGAAAGGAGCAAAATGTCTCGACCAAGATGACCCAAAATTTTTAAGACGAAGAAGTATATCAAATTTTATCCACAAAATGAATGAACTAAATAAAATTGTGGAAAGGTATGCATTGGTGTATAATGAATCAACACAGCCAAACTATTGCGGTGCATAAATCTTTACAGCCCTAGAAATTTAGTCATGAAAATGATGATTTAAGTGTTTTTGCATCAAGTCAAATAAAGCAGCTGTTTAGTTAGCTAAGTCCAAACCAAATAGGGAAAAAAAAATGAGAGGCTGTTAAGATAGAATAATAAATCAGCGCAGGATGATTTTATTTCCATCATAGCATCTGTATCTTACCTCATATAAATTATATTCAACTATATCTTCCACGTGAAAATTAGTATCTCTAAAAAACACGGTATGAGAAAGTACTATTTTACAACATATATTCAGGACCAGGAGAAAGAAAGATTATTCTACCTTGATTAATATAGTACTCAACGGATTCTTATGCAAAATCATCAAAAATCTGCTCTATGTAATGACAGTGGCCTTCTCTCTTCCTGTGAAATCCTTCAGCTTGGATAATGACAGTGCCAGATCTGACGCATAATCATGCCAAATTTTTTCAGATTAAGGTAATTCAAAGCCTTAAAGTTGACAAAATTATAGGAATCTTACCGATCAAAGGTTTCAGTGCAGCTTGGGCATCCAAATTGTGCTTGGAGACATCTGGCTCAAATTGTTCAATATACAACCGAACGGTTGCACCAGCAGAGCCAGTACCCTGAAAGTAAACATTAAACTAATGCCAGCCATATAAACAACACCACCATATAGCAAGATATTTTATAATTTTATAGATGTCAGACCGATAATCGGAATATGATCCTTGACCCATCAGTGAAAATAAAGCGAACGCCTTGCTTAGATGCCACACTTCCATCCACCTGAGGCAGTGGGTAACACTTTAGTCATCCACTAAAATACTATTGACTGTTGGCTTGTTACATACTATATAAAATACTATAAACAGCAAAGGTGATTGCAACTCACTGGATCAGTATAGTTGAAGTCATCTGCCAAGTGAAGGACATAATTACCTGCATTATGAAACACCTCTTTCAGCTTTTATAATGCAAGTTTGTCAAATTTATATAGTAAAAGTGCATGAACTTGGCAGGCTCACCATACTTGTCACCTGCCTTGCTCCTAGAAACTAAATCCCTAAGATGTTCTACCATTTTGTTGGCTCCTTCAGATTCACATTCCTGAATCAAAGTTGCTAAATCAATAACACACTTAAAAAAGTTACAGAAGCTAGTTCAACCATTAGTAACGGGAACCCTGAGAAAGGCAAGCATGGCGGACTGAAAGATTATTTAATATGATGTTCACCTCATAGTCGTATCTTGAAAAGAAGTTCCTCCCATAAGTGGCCCCAGTGTTTTTTCACAACATCAGCTACAGAAATTAACTGTTCTCCTGGCTTCTTGTCCTTGTTTAGGTAAGCAATAATGGAAAGCCAAGCTAATACAGCCCTATGGATTGCACATTGTGAAATCAATCCCAATAAGATCCAATAACCTTTCAACTTAAACAAATAAACCAGAGAAAATCACAACACAGACAATTAGATTGAGAATGTCAGACCACACACTGTCAAGACTCGTAATAAGACATTAATCACACAGATGGAGGAGAAAAATGTACAGGCCAGAAAGTTATATGCAGCCCTCAAACCATCAATCAAACTAGCTGGTACAACAGATAAGTAATATGACCAATATAGCCTCAGGTGATCATATCAAAGGCTTCGCATCAACAGCTACTCATTAGGCAGAAGTCAGAAGTTTTCAACTTTTTCATTAATAAAAACTTTCCCTTAGTCAAAAGACATTTATGTACATCTATTAGTAAATGTTTCAGTAAAAAAAAAAAACCTCAAAAAATCAGAAGATAAACAATACCATATGCCATCTTTTTCACGAATGTGATCAGAACCAGTTCCAAAACTTTCTTCCCCACAAATTGACAATTTTCCAGCATCCATAAGATTTCCAAAAAATTTCCAACCAGTGGGCACCTGCAGTAACATGGTCATTGTCAAGGGCTACATTTGACAGAAACAGAGAAATCAATACACAAAAGACTCTCATAAGTAAATTAGTGACATGAGTGGATCAAAAGTTAAAGAAAAAAATCTTATACCTCGTAAAATGGAAGATTTAACTTTTGAGCAACACGGTCTAAGGCACCACTTGTCGGCATTGATCGAGCTAAACCCTATATTTATCAGAAAATTCTCCACTAGTTAAATTGGAGAAATGCATTTGTCCACGGGGAAAGATGTTGAAAAAGCTATAAAGGTTTCCTACCTTAGGACCCGACTGAAAGTATGGAATGGCCTCCTGCGCATTGGCTGCAATAATTGCTACAGAATCTGAAGGAGTAACAAAAAATTCTCCACCAAGAATCATGTTTCCTATCACCATCTCCTGAATAATCATGGAATAATACCATTAAAAAAGTCTTCAGCTACATGTCTGAACCTGTGCAGGTGGTCAAACTCTCTTTTTAACACAAAATGAAGGTCCACATAGCAGTAGTATTCTCTTAAACTTAAATAGGATATGTATATGTCTTCCCAAAAGGAGAAATCTAAATAACAAGAGGATTGAAAGTGAAGGTGACAAAACCCTTCCGTGAAAAACAAAGGTTAAACATGAACAAAAAACCAAATTAATTTCCAATTTCTGAACATGTTTGTCAGTAATTCTCGACTTAAAGCACCTTATTAGCCAACGTGCAGACGTCAATGAAGACTATGAATTAGTAAAACATAAGGTGATACCAACACCTAATACTGAAATTTTTTTCTGATTCAGTAATTTCAAGCAGAAAGTTTTCTGAGACAATCTTCAAATGTAATACATGTTATTTGGTAAAGTTTCTTTTCTTCTTTTTTCCAGTTTGTCAGTGAATTTTGTGCTTGTGCATGCGTTGAAAAAAGATATGATCTCAATACACAAAGTTTCATATACTTTGGAATAGAGTAGGAAAAGAAAAGATACAGATAATAAACAACCTTAGGAACCAGAAAAGCAAGTAAAAGTTATCCACTGGCACTGTTAGTGAATCATACCATCACTTGCAGCTCCAAAATCAGGTGCATTCTCTCCATACATGATGTTGACCAAATCCTTAGCATATCTGTTCGGGGGGAGAAAAAAAAAGTCAATTCTGCTTTTAAGGAAATTAAATATATGCATCCTAGAATGAGAAAGCATCTATTTCTTACGTCAGATTTGGGTCAGGATGACCATGTCCAAAATCTTCTAGTGGCACTCCATTAGCAACAGAATTCTAGATGATGCAAAATGCAGCTCAATAATTGTTCTTCATTCTTTAAAATGTGAAGCTCAAAGTATCAGCTAGCAAGTAAATTGTTAGTTTTAGGAATATAACAATTGTGGTAAACATACAAGGCCAGCTCCCAGCTTGTCCACAAATATCGGTTTTGCATATGCTCCAGTGACTGCATGCATTGCATCAAAGATAAATCTGGCATGAAAGCAGAACATAAAGCAATTCAATACAAATTCTTCTTCCCTCCATTGTAATCTTTTGTCATCCTTCATGATTCATGTGTTCAATTATACATAATGCTCGTAACAGAAAGCAGTAACTTCAGAAAAGAGAAGCAGGCAGAGAAGAAAAAAAATAAGGGAAAATATGCCAAGACAGAAAGAGGAACTCCAAAGCAATATGTAAACGTGATATGTAAATAACCAGAATTTCTGTTGATGGAACCAATGACATTGAATTCGGAATTGTAACTCCAAAGTGATATGTGAGTTTGAAAGATTCATAGTCTAAGCATCTGCATATGGGATCCAGCCATGTCCGAAAGGCACTTTAATGCACAATGAATACAGTTCAGAACCTTACTTTTCACAAACTTCAACATAACATGTCAGTTTCTAAAGAAGAAGGGCGTTACTATCACATATCACCAATAAACCAAAAAAAGGCTAGCCCTAACTCACACCTTAGCAAGTCCACTAGCGACATAACACCACCAATATCAAATTCATGACGTGTCATCGGAAAAGCATTCCACTTCCCTTTCAAAGCTACTTTAGGTCCTAGATTGAGTCGTGACATTTTTACCACCCTCAGTACTACCTGTTAAAGACATAAGATAACCATGCATAACTGGTTTCTTAGATAGCTATCTATCCTACATAAAACACCAATAGCAACAAAGGAAGAAAGGAATCTCAAACGCATTTGACCATTGCTTAATTACTTATTCACATTGAAATTTGGCTCACTAGTCATTACTTGTGCAAAAACTTAGATTGATTTTTCTATCTTATACAATATTAAAAGTATATATGCACTAGGCAAGAGACTTGAATGAGCACTGAAGATTGTTACTCCAGCAAGGATTCATGAGACAAGATGTCAATTGCTATGCTATGCAAGAGACTATATTTAAGTAAGACTTAATGCACCATCACCATTATAGGCAGGATAAAGATGATGGTGCGCATTCCACGTCACTAATGGTTAAAGGCTGCAAGGACATAACAGTTTCCAGTAATATGAACTCTTCCACTAGAAAATACATATTATAAAAAATAGAAAATGACGTTAAATCTCCAACAAATGCCATAAAAGAGGTCAGAAAACAAATAACATATGAATACATACAGTACATAATGCTTATATTGTAAATACATAGTTCGCAAAGGGATAAAGTACCTGAAATCAGGGCGTGAGAGAAGACTTCTTATAAGTGAAAAGTCAAATACATCCTGCACAAGATCCCACAGAAATGTAACATTGAAATTTACTTCAAAACATTTTTGAGTTAGTAAAGATACAATTTTGGTTTCTCACCTCCATAAGTTCCAAATAGTCGGCAACTGGGTCAACCACTTCCACTGTAAAATTCCCATACTTTGTAACTCCAAGACGAGTGAGGTCAACATCAGGAATGTCAGCCACTTTTATTTCCGAAATCTGCATAACACTTGTGCAGTTTGAAATTTAGGTGCTTAACCATTTTCAGTGTCATGACAGTTCAGAACCAAAAAACACTGTACTGTACACTATATTTTGTCAGTTGCAAGGCACACGGAAACTTTTCCCACAATTTTAATACTTATGCAAATAATTTAGCTGAGCAGTAATAACACAAGGCAAGTCCTTCCCAACTAGAATCATGTAGCATTCAATTTTAGTCAGTTCAGCAGATAAATCAGTTTTATTTAAAAAGCAAGAGAATTCAGCAACTAAACTAGCATGCCTGATATCTGAAGAAATCAGAAAAAGATTGCAAAGTACGGAAAATAATACAATAAATTTTGTAGGTTAAGACTTAGGAAACATAAAGGCTGAGGACACGTGATGTCTCATATGTTAAAAAAATTAAATTGCATCCTTACAGAAAGGGTGTTCCCATAGATCTTATCAGTTATGGATTCTGGTGCTGGCTGGCCACTGCTGTAATTGAACTGCAAAAACCAAATGAAACCACATTTTACATTCCAAAAGTGAAAAGGCAAATGCACTAAGACAGGTGGATAAAATCACTGAAGAAGACTGGCTGTGGAACAGCTGCCTGTGTAAGAATACCACATAGAGTAATCTACTGGATTTTTTATTAATATATTACAAGGAACTGGCCTTCTCAACTTTCATGTACAAAAGAGAATGAAAATGACAAACCTTGATACCCCAATCATAGTCTGGACCACCTGGATTATGGCTTGCGCTCATTATAAAACCGCCATTAGCCTGATAATGGTTTTATTGCACAGGAATAGCGGAAAGACATGATTAGGGGGATATATTATCTCCAAGTTAAAGTACACCAGAAAAATCAAAGATCAAGAAAGTATTGAACATTGCCTTTCTCTTCCTTATTACAGCAGAAACAGCAGGCGTAGACAATATACCTTCCCTGCAATGAAAAGTGTGGTCATCATATTACTAATCATCATCTCTGCAAAGAAATACATTATAATATAACCAAAATGACTGGATATAGTTTTTTTGGACATAATGCATACCATACAGGCTACAGCTTTCAGAGCAATCTCTCTAGATTAAGGTATGCTGTATATACGTCATGTGGAAAAATTTTGACTCATGAATAATTAAGCAGGATGAAATATGAAAGTGTGCGCACTTGGGTCTGCCTACTGTTTTGGCTTTTGAATTTGATGATCAATAAATAACGAGTTCCGTTAATAGGAAAACCAATACAATCCAACACTAATGCCATTATTTGCAGGAAACGAGAAAAAAGAAAAGTTTTTAAAACCTATAGAACGAGTTAATCTAGAAAGCTGCCACCGGAAGGAAACAACATGAATTGGAACTGAAATATAGAGAGGGAAGAATTGGAATAAGCAGCTTGATGAATTGACTGCAGCTCTTGTTAAGGCACTCACTTGCCAACCAATATTTTAGCAACACCATTCCCTGCAGCAATTTTGATAATTATCTGGAAAAAAATGAAAAATGAGACCGAAATTGGTAAGCAGAAACAGAGCAACCATAATGACCCCAATAAGGCCATCTCCCACTTAAAAATTGTAGTCCTACAATCCTACCTGAGAGGCTTCACGATTGAAATATCGACCATCACCTCCCAAAACCAAGACTCCGTCTTTATAATCCTCGGGTGGCAACGAATTAAACAACGCCTTAACATTACACACAATCATCATTTGAATTCCGGAATGTCTACAACAGTAAATACGTATCCAAAAAAGAAAATAACAGGAAACCTGAATCCAGTTGGCAAGGTAATTATCTTGCATAAACACTTTAACCTGAGGAAATACGCAACAAATTCAAACAAATTTTTTATATAAAAAAAAAAGGGGAAAGGAAAGCAATAACTTAACCAATGAAGTTGGCAGTAAAGGAATACCTTTTTGCGGAGGCCACTTGTAACCAGTTTTTGACCTTCGATCGGCTTGGTGGGTATTAATTTAATCTGTATTGGAATGTAGAAGACATTAGTGAGAGAGAGAGAGAGAGACAGAATAAGAATAATGAGAATGCTGGGGGCGGAGGGTGGGGGAGTAGCGAAAAAGAAAGGGCAAGGGGGACGGAATTACATTGAGGCCTTGGGATTGAGCAAGGGTGGTAGAAGAGGAGGGAGAAGAGGCCGTGACGGACAGGGGAGAATAAGAGGAGGAAGGGGGATAGTTGGGCTTGTTGAAAGAGAGATAGGGAAAGAGAGGGGGAGCAGTGGAGTTGAGAAAGGACAGGGATCGCGCGGAGGAGTGAAGCAGACACTGAACCCGACAAGGGTTACTAGAATAAGCGGCGGAGGTGCAGAGTTTGGCATGTTTTGGTGCGTATAATGCCATTGCCGCCGTCTTCTTCACTCACTCCAACAACAAAGCGAAGCAGAAAGAAAAAGAAGAAGAAGAGTGTCCTCCAAGCGCCCGACTGCTTTTGACTAGCAGTACTACTACTAGTAGATATATATATATGTGATGGTACTACTACGCTTGACTGGACAGACCAGGAGAAGAGTTGGAAGAACGACGAGGCTTGGAGAGCAGAGGGAGAAGATCCGAGATGCCTTTTTTTTTTTTTTTATTCAAATTGAGGAGTGGCTTGAATTAAATTGGCAGCCAAATAATAACAAAATTCCAGAAGGCGCAGAAAAACCAGGCGAATGGTAACTGCCACATGTCCCGCCACGTTTCTTATCTCCATTTTCCACTTCTATTTTTCGTCCATGTCACGTGATTTGTCTTCTTCCTTCCCCTTTTCCCAACCGCTGATTTTTTACATTTATTGTGTGCTTTTTTAATTTGCTTACTGCTCCTATTAACTACTCATTAATTAGCACAGCAATTTTAGCAATTTGATCCTAAGCATTTATCTGTAGGATCCCAAGGATACGGCTAATATAGTTCACCGGCCGTTTAACTTTTTGATTCTATAAATAAACAAGCACTGTTATTATATTAAAAAAAAAACAGTGTTTTGGTATGGATTATTTAGAAAATTTTATTTGAAATAATATTATAACACTTTGTATAATATGCTGCATGTGAGATAATGAGTTGATTGAAATTATTTTATGACGTATGCAAAATAATATACTCCCAAATCATGCTATCAAAACGGACCCATGATTTGCCAATTCTAGTTAACTGGTGTGAATACCCGTGTCACGCACGTACTGATATTATTAAAAAAAATGAAAATAAAAGGGTGAATTAATAAAGGTTAAAAAATTGTACCAACACAATTAAAATATAATATCTGTCTAACAATAGTTTGAAATATGATAAAATGTGTATATTATTCAAAAATTACATTTTTTCGGAAAATAGATCCTGAAAAAATAATAAAAATTTATATTAGAAAATGAATGATATATGAATAAAAATGAATGTAATTAAATGTTGTTAAAATTAAATACTTACAAATATTATGCATTCAATTTGATAATCTTGCATGAAAGTGCGAACACTCTTCATACCAATCAACTTTTAGTACGAAAGTCAAAATTGGTGATTTAATTAATTCCATTGAATTTTGTGAAATGTGTATTACAAATGAAAATGCACGATCTTTGTATGAATTTATTCGTTGGTAGAACAACCTATCACCATTATCCTGAAAATTAAGTACGTGCGAAATTCAAAATTAGTGTATTTTTTACATAGTTTATAAATAGTATTATAAAAATAAATATATATCAAGAAATTCTACCTTTATTTGTAATTCTCTGAGATAAGAAGTATCACAACTAAATACGAATTGTGCATGTCTTTCCTGTAGATTAAGATGCATGTTACCACTGGAATATTTGATTTGTATGTTAACATTGTACCTGTTTGACAAATAAAATGTTATATACAATACAAAAACATTTATTGAAATTAAAGGTACATGAAATTAATTACCTAACAATAGTATCGATCACGTCATTATAATGTATACACACTGTTTTTGAAAAATAATCTTCACATAGTTGTCCATAATTTTTGCATAATTCATAGAACATATTTTCTATGTTAATGTTATGAATGTAAACAAGTATTCGAAAATATTTAACATAATAAGAATGAAAGAAGGTATAGGTCATGATTATAAATTTAACAAAATTTGTGCAATAATTAAATTAAATAGAGTAAGTTTACCGTATGCATAATTCTATATTCGGATATCCATATTCTCTTTGAATTTGCTATCAACAATGCTTATGATATTGTAAAATTGTTTGACTTCAACCACGTAACTAACTTTCAAACATATATATCATTTTCAAACCTACAATTTTTTGAAACACATGTTGATAAGAGTATGAAATAATATTAAAAGTTTGATGTTGTGTTACTGATGGAACTCACCAACTGCGTAGGTATCGAGTAAAATCTAAATTGTGATTAATATACAATTTACTAGTTCCAATTATACAAAGTGATGATCCTGCATAGTATGGTTATATTCGTTAAAAAACTATTCAAATTATATAGAATATAAGTAAAAGCATTTGATTTACCTTTGAAATTTTGTACGCAAATACCACATGCTAGTAAAATATTATTTTTTGTACCAGACTGATATTGTACGATTTGTAGTATATTCAACAACTTGATACTCAAATCACTGATAAGGCAAAGTTTGCTTAAATAAGTTTTACAGTATCCTAATTCCTTGCAAAAGAAAAAAACACTAAATAGTTCTAATTGGCATCGCAAGTTACGGCAACATGCCAGTGACATCTAGGGCTAATTTTTTTTTGGATCAAAATTTAGTCATAATTGGTTCTGCTGTTTCTTGATCATGTTGTATGCTTCCGAATTAAAATTGTATTAAAATAGCATGTGAATGAGCATTTGTCTTTAATTAAAGAGTAAAAAAAATTTAAAATATAAGCAACAAACTATAAATGGTTTATGAAATAGATTATGAAAAAGTTTTAAATTTTAAATTTGACTAGTGATATGGTTGGTTATAATCTACTACTTTTTATCTATTAAAATAAATACAAAAATCTATAACCCACTACTTGTTTAGTTCTTTGGATTTTTTTAAGGGTTAAATATAGTAAGTTCCTTAATTTTACATTTAGCTGCATATAAGCCCCTCAACTTTACATTTAGTTGTACATTTGTGATTTTTTTGAAACGTGATTGTAATTTGCATAACTCATTTGTAGGGGTGGTTATAGGGTTAGTATGGTGACAAATAGTTCTTAATTATAAAAATGTAATATTGTATTAAAATAGCATACGAATGAGTATTTGTCTTTAATTAAGGAATAAAAAAGATTTAAAGTATAAATAACAAACTATAAGTGGTAACATGAAGTAGATAGTGAAAATGTTTTAAATTTTAAATTTGATTGGTGATAGGATTGGTTATAACTCACTACTTTTTATGTATTAAAATAAATACAAAAATCTAGAAAAAAGAATGAGAAATTTAGAAATCATTGAGAGGGTCTCTACTAAAAACCCCTTCTACAATACATATAGATATAGATGCGCCCACATGAATGAAGAATATTTATGGAGGATTTAGAAAATAGGTCGCACGATTTTAACATGTCAATCATTCTTTCTTTTTTTTTTTTTTTTTTTTTGCAACTTCACTTGGTAGATCATTTATTTTGTGCAAATACTTTGCTCCTAAAGTAGTATATAATTGCATTAATATGAAAGTAACAATATGATGGTCAGCGGCATAGCTAGGACCTATGGTTGGAGAGGCAATCATCAATGTATAGAGTAAAATCTTTAGTATAGATAATTGTGTACCCTTATATTTAAGTTGTTGTTTTAGATTTATAATTAACATCATAGTTGTATTTAAACTAAAAAAGGTTGAAAATTTTTTTTAATTTAAAACCAATCTATGCAGCATTTTTACATAGAGGGAGGGAATTTTAAAAATTTTGAAGAATGAAAATAAATAAAATTTTAAACTATGTAATGGATCTAACATAAAGAACTTTACAAAATTATGGAGATGAAATAGACAAATAATGTGTAAATAAGGTGTAAAAGGGGAAACACGTAACAAACTTATTTTATAATTTCACAAAATTTGAGAGGGAGGGCAATTGCTACATGTGGCTCTGCAGTACAGTTTTTACTGCAATATTACAAAAATCTAGTGAAAATTCATTGCTCGTAAACTTATCAGCAAACTAGTTTTGTACCCATTCGTTGAATGAGAATTGTTTAAAAATAATAAATTATTTAGTGTAGTTCATAAAAATATTTGCATAAAATACAAATTTATTGTATAATCTATTATAATCTTTCTTAAATACATTACTATGTGCACATTGTTATTCAAAAATAGTCTTATAATATAAATTTAAATATCTAATTCAGTGATTAATAATTCAAAAATGCAAAAAAAAAATTTCCACGATATGATAACATTAAAAAACTTGAAAATAAACAAAAGAATGGCCAACCCATTATCAAAACATCAATTTTGGTACTTAATATAAATGGTTTAAAAGTTAAAGTGAAAAGAAAAGAAACCGAATGAAGTATTAATAAAAGATCAGAATCAGAATCAATCAAGTCATAGGAATACAACAACCTTCTAAATCTGTTTATGACTAATAGAAGCAAAACGAAAACATAAGATGTATTTTGCTCTTAAATAAAAAATATAAAAAATTTAAATAGCCTGATGTATATTGCATGATGTGAACTGCTGTACGACAATGAATTCGATACTTTGCCATTTATGTAATCAATGACACCTTCTTGTTCTTTAAATACTTTCTACCAAAGGCTAAAAAAAACATTGAAAACTGCACAAAATTTTTTTAATGCCAGAAACCTAGAAAATAAAAAAAATTAGTACATTGTTAAAGAGATTTAATAAATTGTCAAAGACAATTAAAAAATCGTGTGAAATATATAGTTTAAAAGACTACTTTTAAATCACTAACCAAAAAACAATATGTGTTCTACTTGAATTGAAGAGTAAATCCATAAATTGAAATAACAAATTAATTACAAAAACCTTACCAGAAATAAAAATCAAGCTGTAACTTTTGAAGATTTATTTAAAAAATTCAAATTCAATAACCTAATTATGAAGAAGGTGTAGGAAATTACAGACCACATACACCGAGTATAAACAAAATTCAAATGCGGTCCTTGCAAATAAAAACGAAGTTCCAAATCCGGTCCTTACATTTAGGTAAAAAAAAAAACTTTTCAAAAAAATTGGTGGAAAAGTGTAAACATTTTCACTGCTTGATAAGGTGATAAGTAATAGATCGAAAACCATATATATGAGTAAAAATGTAGAGTATCTGTAATAGCGATAATCTGATAAAGATAATTTAATATTTGAATTGATATTTAGAACTTTTGAGTTGAAGATGAGAGAGATAAAAACATAATTCAAAATTATTTATACTAATCCCAGGAAATTTAGACTTGACGATTAGGGTTAAGAAAAAAAAAAGGTGAAAGAATAGAAGACGTAATTATACAAGAATTATCTAGAATTGCAAAGGCAAGAGAAAAAAAGAGGGAAGAAATAGCGTAGGTTATTAGAGGGTTAATTTATAAAGCGCATTGGACCTACTTACTCTGTCGTTAAATCACGTAGGAAAAGAAACAAAATAAAAGGACAATGATGAGAATACGACTTTATTATATATATATATATGATTAGCATCCCATAAAGTATATGATCTAGGAGTTGAAAAACCATATATTATTGGCAATTGCATGTAATCTTGAAATTAAAAGTCATGAGCATTTTTTTTTTAAAGAAAGAATCCAACGACATTAGAAAATCAATACTACATTAACATACTCGATGAGTTTTCAGTTACTCGACGTTGCAGGAATTACTCTATTTATTTGATGAGTCATTGCTAATCGAGATGTAAGATTACTTTACATTATTGACTAAATAAATCCAATCAAACCAAATGAGCAAATACACAACTAGGAGTAGAGAGTAGGGCTGGTATCGAGTCGAGTCGAGCTCGAGTATGGCGATACTCGAGCTCGACTCGACATAAAAAAAAGATGCTCGAGCTCGAGCGAGTAGTATTATTGGAGATCGAACTCGAGCTCGAAACTTACTCAAAATACTCGAGCTCGACTCGCATGGGCTCGAGTCAATCGAGCTTTATCGAGCTCGGTCGAGCTCGAGTTACCAAATTTCATTTTCTTGATAAATTTTGTGTGAAAAGACATTATTACCCTTTTAAAATTTTTATACGATTTGAAATATTTCGTAAATTTAACAACTTTTTTGGATATAGGAGTAATTTTATAATAATAATATATTAAATAATTAAAATTTAAAAAACTCGATAAGGCTCGACGAGCCTTCGAGCATCGCTTTTGGATGCTCGAACTCGACTCGTTTAGCCTTATTGAGCCGCTCAAACTCGACTCGAACTCGGTTAACCCGAGCTCGAGTCAAGCTTTTGACTAAGCTGCTCCGCGAGTAACTCGCGAGCAGCTTGGCTTGATTACACCCCTAGTAGAGAGTATACCTTGGTACCCCATAATTTCGTCTTCAATCACTCGCGAGCAGTTTGGCTTGATTACACCCCTAGTAGAGAGTATACCTTGGTACCCCATAATTTCGTCTTCAATCTAGGCTTTTTCTTAGCAAATATACAGCTCGGTAAAAATATCTAAATCACACCTAAATTATCATATAATAACAAACACATTTATTGCATGCTCTTAATTTTGATACTTTTTTTAAAAAAAATTTAATTCCTAAACCTCATCTTAACGAGCATCTTATGGAATTTAGTAGACTAAATAAAGGACTAAATATTACAAGTATTAGATCTCAAAATGTATGCCTGGCACTGGCGGTGGCTTAGCTACTAAATTATCACGTGAACGACCCACCCACATATAGATTTCCTTCATTTTTCTTCATATTTTACGAGGCTAATAGTCAATTAAGCTGCAAGACGGAGGAACGCAATTACCTGTGGTTCATGCCAAGAAAAAAAAAAAAAAAAAAAAGGTCGACAACATTTGTTTTTTTTTTTTTTGGAAAAGATAAACTAAACTTTAGCTGGGACACATGATGGGCTGCGAAAAAGTTTTCTTTACTGTGCAATTCGTGCGTAGAAAAACCCGCCGCCCTTCAAGTTACGAATAGTGAGTGTAGAACAAATTGGAATTCCCTTCTTGTCAACTTCCAGGAACGAAACCCTGTCGCAAGATTTCTTTCCCCGTTTTTCCCATTTCCCTAATTCAATAATTTCCTTTCTTTTTTAACCGACCAAGGCGATATTATTCCCTTTCTTCATTTCTTTTTCTTCTTTCTACTCAACACTGAACGCGAAATCTTGCTGAATATTCCCAAGTTCTTTAATTTTCCATCAATACTGCCTCCAAGGTTCTCTGTCATTTCGATCAAAACATGGCTGATAAGCCCATTTCAGGTTTTTTTTCTCCCCGCTCAATTAGTATTAAATACAAGATACATGCATACGTCGAATGATGAAAAGATGTAATTTTTTTGAATTTATTGGTGTTCCTTCTATTCGTGTTTGTGAATTATTGAATATGGATTACAAGTGGTGTTCATAGTTTTGCACTTACTGAATAACATTATTGTTAGATAAAAGGGCTGTGGGTGAAGCATAGACTATTTGGTGGATCTTTATTTCCTTGTATTCTTGGATGGCCTTTTTTACGTGGTTACTCGTGAATTTGTCATCCTTCTTTTGAAATCTTCATACTATCACATAATTCTTGATTCAAGTTCATGCTCACATATTATTCTCACCAATGGTGAATATTCTTGTTCTGTCTACTCTTCACTGTTACTCTTGTTCTGCTCTATCCAGTAGGTGTTTAACTTTTCGAGTTTATTGTCCCATGAATTAAATAGAGCCAAGAGCTTAAGCAAAGCTTGGACCTTTACGGTTTGAGCCCCTGTCAATTTATCAGTGAGCATTGCAGATTTACAGTGATAAAAAGTTTCTTGAAAACCTCAGGGTTGGTTTAATTCGTCAGAGACGGTTTGTTTTGATTCCGTAACCACAGAAAGGGAATGTTTTGCGAGAAAAAGTTTACTGTGCATGAAAGTGTGACCTGGTGTTATGATCTTGACATTGCTACTGTTAGCATAAATTCTCAATGAAAACTCTAGAGTTCTAGTATGGTCCTCGAATGTAGCAAAGAGAGTGTCCTGATATCTTGACCTCTTCAGTATGATTACGTTCCCTGTTGATTCTGCAATCTGATATACTGGTCTATAAATTCTTAAAAAGGAAGCTGATGTTGATCAATTAAAGCACTTATGTCATTATTTGGCTGGCTGCAGATAATTTGCAAAGGCTTTCCTTGAATTTGAAGGGGGATTCTGTAGTGAAGAGCCCTTTTGTTTTGTGCTTTGGGGAATTGTTGATTGACTTTGTCCCAACAATTAATGGAGTTTCATTAGCTGAAGCTCCTGCCTTCAAAAAGGCTCCAGGTGGTGCTCCTGCTAATGTTGCTGTATGTGTAGCACGACTTGGAGGATCTTCAGCTTTTATTGGAAAGGTGAAATTTTTCCTGTAAATTGATTGCATTGTGCACTTCTGTTTACATGTTCTCACTGTGTTTCCTCAGTATAAGTATCTTCATGCTTTCTCTGATGCATGATTAATCTCTCATGTTGCATGTCTGTGGGCATGGTTTTGTGGTTTTATAGAAACTTAAGGCACATGGGACTGTCCATTCTGTAAACTTTTTTGTTAGTCCATATAAGTTACTTCATAGTATGCGTTACTTAGATGTGTTTGCTTGTCTTTGGGCATCATAAGGAACTACTAGTTTATTATAAACTTAAGTTGAGCTTCCGTTTCTCTTTTAAGTTGGGTAGGCAATTTATTAGGTGCTGATTTTTACAGATCTTGGCTATAGGTGTACACCATATGCATTTTGAACCCAGATCTGCTATTCTAAATCGTTTTGATGTGTGCAGTTAGTTGGATGAGGCCAAGTAAATGGATTTGAGAGCTTTCATGATCCTTTTTTTTAATGATATAGCGTGATGTTTTGTCATTGTTAGTGGCATTATCTTTCTATTATTTTATGATATTTTCTTTTGAATTCTCAAAGTTATCTATTACCAAATCGAAGCCAAATTTTTATGCATTTGGATCTTTGTTGACTATATTCTTGTGAAGGGATGAAAATAATACTATTTGGTGTGACAGGTTGGAGAGGATGAGTTTGGACATATGTTGGCTCATGTACTGAAAGAAAACAAAGTTGATATTTCTGGTATGAGGTTTGATTCCTCAGCAAGAACTGCGTTGGCATTTGTTACACTCAGAGCTGATGGTGAGCGTGAATTTATGTTTTTCCGCAATCCGAGTGCTGATATGCTTCTTAGGGAGTCAGAACTTGATATTGACTTAATTAAAAAGGTATTACTTCTAATTTCTTTGCTTAAACTACTATATGCTACTTTTGGGAAGCTTCTGTTTTGATTTATGAAGTTAACATCCAATGGCAGGCGTCCATCTTCCACTATGGTTCAATTAGTTTGATTGAAGAGCCATGCAAGTCCTCACATCTAGCTGCAATGGCCATTGCAAGAAAGTCTGGGAGCTTACTGTCTTATGACCCAAATTTGAGATTGGCTTTGTGGCCTTCAGCTAATGCTGCTAGGGAGGGTATAATGAGTATATGGGACCAAGCAGATATTATCAAGGTATAAATTTCCCAAATGGTGGAACTTTTAGATCTGTGGGTGTATATAGGAGCATTTTTTCTGCCAATTTTTTCTATGTTTCCTAAGAGTTACTGGCCTCTTCTAATCTGGCAGATAAGTGAGGATGAAATCACATTTCTGACTGAAGGTGATGATCCTTACAATGATAATGTGGTATTAAATAAACTTTTTCATCCAAAGTTGCGACTTCTACTGGTATCTGAAGGCTCACAGGGCTGCAGATATTACACAAAGGTGAACTTCAAATCACTCCATGCATGCTACTGATCTCAAGTAAAGCATCCTGTAACCTAAGCCATTGTAAGACTTGCTAAGCCATAGCTGTGCTCGATTATAAAACAGATTACACATCAATTTTCCTGTTCATATCATTTCTTATTGCCTCCGAGATAAGGAGCAACTTCCTTGTGAACAGGACATTTTAATATCTTGGACTTAGTCTGCAATGTCTAAGTTATACGCCTGCATGTGTTTCAAGATAGTTTCTTGGATCAACTCAAATGTTTTCATGAAGTAATTGAGCTGCTGTGATATTGACATAAAGAAAATTCATTTTTACAGCAATTTAAGGGAAGAGTTCCTGGTTTGAAAGTCAAACCTGTTGACACCACGGGTGCTGGTGACGCATTTGTTGGTGGATTATTGAGCAGATTGGCTTCTGACCTAAATCTTTATCAGGTAAGCTGACATATGTGCAGTTAGATAAACGTTCAATGCCATTTAATACCGTTTACTTCTGAGGATTATTTAGACCCAGAATGTTTAAATTTATCAAGCTGTATTTCATAACTTACAAATTTAGATTCATTTAGTGATGAGCAACAAACAGTCATGGAACAATCCTATGATGCTCCACAATTGCCATCTATTAAAAGAATTACTACATCAATAAGGATAGAGCAAAAAATGGTTTAGATTAAAATATTCTTGTTGAATGTGGGCAGGATGAGAATCGGTTGAGGGAGGCTCTATATTTTGCCAACGCCTGTGGTGCACTAACCGTAACAAAGAATGGAGCTATCCCTGCCCTTCCAACAATTGATGAAGTCGAACGACTTGTAAGCAAGGTCGCTGCTTGAGTAGAATGTTATACAATTAGTCACTCTTATCCTGTTTCTCCTGCGTGGTTTGACTTGTTTAATGTAATTTGGTTCTGCTGCTGCGGCAAGCATGAGTTCCTCTTTACCTGCTGCGTGGTTTGATAAATAGCGGTCGGCGATTCCTGCTGTTGTAGAAGGGTAGCTACAGAAGGTCCACCATTTTCCCTATTTTCGTGGAGCAGGGAGGGTCTGCGGTAAATGCTGTTTCTCCATCTTCCCGAGGAAGAGGCGCAAAAAATCCTCTTCTTGCCTGCTGGTAGTTAAGAGACACAAGCTGATCCCGTCCTAGGGAAATTGGATGCGTTCATAGGGAAGTCCATTCAACATGAATGGATGGTGCAATCAACTGTAACTGTGGGACTGCATATCTACCAGTTCATGCACTAGTCAATTCTGGTAAATTCCAGCATTTGTATGCTTGCAAAATCTCAGAACTATGGAAGCTTTAGTACTTGAAAAGCAATATGGCACTTGCTAAGTTGCTGCATTTTGGTACCCTTTTTGAGTGTGTGTTTTGCTGCATTTTGAGGGGAAGAATTGAGGTTGGTAAAGCCATTTTCTGTCACTTAAATTTGAAAATGAAAACGATGCCTAAAAATCCAGAAAGTGTGCGCTGGTACAGATGTGAAGAAACGGCAACGACGAGAAATCTGTTGCCGTCAAAGCGAGTAAATGCCAGGCAGACATTTACAACATTACATGGGGTGTCAATTAATTTGAGCATCCATTTAAAAAAAAAATAATGCAGAATAGGTTAAAGCTCTAATATAATGCTGAATTGCTGATCGACCCTTTTCTTGCTCTTCCTTTTTTTTCCCTTCTGTT
Organism: Coffea humblotiana; assembly: GCA_023065735.1. Lineage (NCBI taxonomy): Eukaryota > Viridiplantae > Streptophyta > Magnoliopsida > Gentianales > Rubiaceae > Coffea > Coffea humblotiana. The sequence goes on along the minus strand of CM041209.1, from coordinate 2,592,824 downwards.
TAAAAAAAAAAAGAAAAAAGAAAAAGATAGCTCTTCCCACCTGGGATAATGAGAAAGAAAATTTAAAAAGAAAGGGATAATTGCAGAAACCTCCCATGAGGTTTTTGATACTAGCACTCACGTGACTCACCTCCCCTATAATTTCTAAAATTGCACTAACCTCCCCTAGGAGGAAATTGGATCTATTACTAACAATAAATTGTATGATTTTACTTTTATACCCTAATTAATTGCAGAAATTTAATGAAAGAATTTTAGAAAAGAAAAATTATTTTTTGTCAACAAATTGAGTGACTAATTAAACTAGATTACCTGTAAGTTTTAGCATCTTTAGCCATTGTAAGCAAAACTAAGGAATGGTGCCAATTGAGGGGAGAAAAAATTTTTCAAATCAGTCAATTTAAATCTAATTTTATACAATTGGAGAGAGAAAGCCTAATAAGCAATTCTGAAGTTTCCACTAAAGTAAGTATAAGGAAAACTTGCACAAATATATCTGCTCAAGTCATTTCTATTTCAAAACCTCTTCTAGTTCAACCTACTATTACTTCTCAAGTTCCTACTACTAGTTATAACCTAGTAATCTAGAATATCAGCAGCAACAGTAGTTTTAGTATATAGTTTTAATACACTCACTGCAGCTTTCATTACTAAAAACAACTTTATCTTATTAGTATGCACTTGTAACTAGGCTTATCTCATATTTAGTAACTTTTAGTGATGCTTAAATAAGCTGTTAATTAGCTGATTGTTTAGCGATATTTTTTGTATATGATTGGTACTGACAATATAAGCAGTTGTGTTATCCCTACAAATAACTATTCATATTACTAATAGGGAATTTTAAAAGTGATATGTACTCTTTATAAACTTTGCTGCAAGAATCTGGATATATAGTCATTTAACTAGTCGTTAGTATCCATCATTGCTTCATGTACTGTTGGTAAACTTTATTCAATTGCACTTACACCCCTTGAATTTTGCTAAATTTTAATATTTTTTTTTATATTTTGTCATTCCTCTGTTAATTTAACTTGGCAAGTAGCATGAGGGGCAAATCTGGTACAAACAAACTCTCATCTCACTCCTTAAAATTTTTTTTAATGGTAACTTTTTCTGGCATGGATTAAATTGCAACACAAACCTTAAGTTCAAGGGTGGTAAGTGCTATTTTCTAAACCACAAGGGAGGTGTGTGCTAATATCAGAAACCTTAGGGGACGTTTCTGCAATTATCCCAAAAAGAAAAAAGAAAAGAAAAGAAATGCTGCTTTAATAATTAATACTACTGACTCCAATCCGGGAAAATAGAAAGAAAAACAAAATGGAAATTAACAGTCACTAGCACGGCCATCTTGCTTGCGTTGCGAAATGCCCACCCAACGCCGTCGGCATGTGCATTTGCAATCAAAACGTGAAATTTAAATAAAACTTTATTTATTTATTTATTTTTGGGGGCAGAAGTAGAGTGCATATTAATCACACGCAGCGGCCGGCGGGCAAAGGAAGAACTCAATAGTGGGATTGCGAAGAGAGAACAAGCCCTTTCCAGTTACCCAGTTATGAGTTGCCGGGGGCCGGATTTACAAATCAACTTGCTTGCTTATACTTACTTCTAGTAATAGTCAATAATCAATAATCAATCTGGGTGGTGGTGGTGGTGGTACTGGGCTTCTTGTGTGCGTCGTCAGACGGACGATCATCCCTCCCATCATTATCCATTCCTTCCTAAGATCTAACCCTTCCGTCTTCGTCCGATATGGCTGCCAATGTCAACCCCAATCCCACTCCTGAGGCCAATGCCGTTGCTATCCCCGAGATCGGACCCGATGGCCTTCGTCGAGAATCTCCTGTCATTGCCTACACCGAGCAGGTAACTCCTCGCTTTCTCCCTCTCTGTACTGCTTTGAAATGTCAGCGTGTTTACTTGATTTTTGTTATTATTATTAGATATATATTTTTTGGTTTTGGATTCAAATTTACAAATTGAGTCTGGTTTTTGGTTTTGGGTGTTGTTTCAGAAAATCGAGGAAGAGCAGCTTCAATTGCAAAAGTATGTTCACTTTTTTGCCCATCCCACTCCGTTCTCTACTTGCATTGCTATTAAACTCTCTCTCTTTGCTTTCATGCTTACGTTTCTATCATTCTCTCTCTAGATTTTTTGCTATTTCAGTTTTCTTCTTCTTGTGATTCCGTTTCCATACTAGAACACTTTTTGTTTCATCTGTATTTGAGCTTTGTTTTTTCCTTTCTTCAAAGTTTGTTCTTCTATCTTACTTCTTAATATGTTTTGTTGTTGCTTTAGGGTTAGTAGAACTTTTACCTGAATGAAACATTTCTCCTCCGCCATCGTGTCCTACATTTTATCTTATTTGAATCGTTCCCCTTGTTGCAGTGTCCGACCGTAATTAACCTGAGTTTGGCTCAGAAAAACTGTATTTAGCAGCTTTAATTGGAAAGAAGAACGTTATAAACAATAAATAGAAAAGGAAAAATGGCCTTTCACCCAGACCCTTAGCTGATGTAGGTGATTCGTTGTTATCAATAACCTCATCATTTAAATTCTCCCCCTGCTTGCATATCTGTGGCACTATTCATAGTTGCTTTCCCTATGGGGGTGGGGTTAATCAACAAATGATTAAGAGTCTGAGAGTAATTGGATATATTAAATCGATGACCCTGATAACTAAGTCGAGCTCTTGCTTCATTTCTTGAAAGGTGTCCATCCAGATCCATAGAAGGGGTTCTCACGAGTGATTCTTCACCATACTTGTCCCTATTTCTTGTTTTCCTCTCACCTATCAATTCAACTGTCATTTTAGAGAGATACGTTATGCTTCTTTCATGCCTTCTTCTACTAATTTTTCTCTCTCATCTCTCATCCACTCTACCAACTAATCTAGTGCATCCGTCTTGTAGTGTTTAGTGAATCTATTTCCCCTTTTATAAACTCATATTTTTCTGTTTATCTTACTCCACACTGACCAAGCTAATCCCAACTTTCTGTTTCCATGGGATATCAGATTACTGCAAGCATCTCTTTCCCGTGCCCAATAAATGTCTATAAGTATTTGAGAAGCGCCTTAGGTTTGATATCTTGACAAGGGGAGATTGGTTAAGAGTGTAAAATTTTCTCTCTTTTGAATCTTTGCCTATGGTTTGGATAAGGTTAAGACATGTTTTAGTTTGGGTTCATAAGTACCATACGTCTTTCTTGCTATGCTGTGAGGGATCTATAAGACATCCAAGGCTACCCGGCTGCTTTGTGCAAATAGTATCTGTTATATCTTGCATCATCTTCATAGCTGAAATTTTCATGTCAGTATTTTTAACTCCTCATGTGGTATATTTAATTTTTTCTCAGGTACATTCAGGAAAACTATTCCAAGATTCGAGATGTTGAACGAGAATTGGCAAATCTTTCCATGGAGATGAAACTTACATCTGGCCCAAAAAAAGCAGGTCAAATGTGCTGTCGTTGATACTTCTTATACTTCTGGAATATCTTTTGAAGCATTTAGCTGACTGGCTATGTTCTTCTCATGTATCAATACTACATCAGCTCTTGAGCACATGAGAAAGAAGATAGAAATCTCGAATGAGAAAATTCGTCTTGCTAGGCAAAAGGAGGAACTTGCAAGAAAGGTTTGTCTTTTTTTGATGAATCATTTTAAGTGGATACTAACATAGTGTGTGTTCCATCTGATATGTGATTCATTTGGCTTACATCTCTTTGCTTCAAAGCATGCTCATCTTGTATTTTTGTTTTGGAAACTATATTCTGATTTTTGATATTTTTGTGCCTAATGTTCTCATGAAGTCTCTTGCAGTCAATTGAGGAACCACTTTTTCTAATATTTATTCCATTCAAATAGATCTCCTCATATAACACTGTTGTAATTTATTTACTGTCAAAAAGTTAGCGATCTTCTGTCTTGAACTGGAAGATTAAGGAACAAACTGGTTAGTGACAAGAGGAAGATTTGAATTATTTAAGTTCATGCCAATAACTTGTTGGCTGTAATTTGGTTCGAGTGTCAATATCATAAGCTGCTAAACTGCTTGGCACACCTTGAGTAGGCATGAAATGTGCAGCAATTCATCCAATAGGTTAAAAGGGGTTTTGTAATCCAAAGCATTGTTTTTCTCTTTTAGTTGCTTTGATCCGCAAAACTAATTAGCTAATTGAGACTATTCAAAAACTTGTCCTTGTCCAACTATAATCTGGATTGATCTCTTGGAGGGAATAACTCTGTTTTTCTTTCCCCCCTACCATTTAGTGGCTTTGTTTTTCAAGTGGGGGTTTAACCCTTCGCTTTTCATGTTTTCCATGAGTGAGACCTTAGAATCAAATGGATCCTAGTGCTGGATACCCTCAACCATTTCTCCTATTAGTTATAAAGCTTTCTTCTGATCATGCTATCACGTTTTGAATTTCAGGCTTGGGAAGAAGCATCAAAGGCAGTAAAAGATGAGGAAGCATTTAAGCAGAAGCTTTGCGAAGATTTGAATAACCTGGTAGATGTTATCACTTGTTGCATTGAAATTTCCTTAACATTCCCTGCCCAGTTGAGTACAATTTTTCTCTGCAGGTACAAGAGAGTAGTAATGCTCAATTAGCTAGACTAGAGGAATTGAAAAGGCGGCTGGAAGCTCTGAATCCTAGCAGATCATCCGCATCTGTCCCAATTGTGAGTTCTTTTGCTTTAGTGTTGTTTCTTGGGAGGTGATTTGGCTGTTCTGAAATTTCAATGCCATTCAAGCAAGTCTGTTTCTTCAAAAACTTTTTTTCATAATTTTAAATCCTTTTGGGCAAGTTTCTTGAAGGTTGAGTGGTATTAGGAGAATTCTTAGCTTTCCTATTTATTGCAGAAATCTTGAGGGAGTTCAGGGGTGAGAAATACTATCTTGGAAAGTACAATAAGATGCTGTTGCTTTCAGCGAAAAGCCAAAAACCATATTCCTTGATGCAGTGTTTGCTGAGTATACACATGTATATGCTGTGTGTGACATGTTTATGTATTCTTCTGAAGTTTGAAGTGTATTAATCTATCACAGACAAGATGATATTAGGTAGCGCACATGGTGATTACCCAAAGTAGCAGGGTATACTTGACACATTTGGATGAAAATATAAACAAGTTAGTGGACTTCTGTTCCTTTTATGGGTAGTAGCACTATAACTGGTTCAGGTTGGAAATTCTTGATGTTTTAGAACCTTCATCTTTTTGGGGCTACTGTAAAATTCAAGGAGCTCTTTTTAACATGAATTTGGTTGCGTTACAAGTGCAATTCATGTGGATGCATATAATTACATGTTGACATCCATGAAGCATCCTTCTTAATATGGCTAAATTCTTATTCAGGATGCTGTTCCATTGGAACATTCACCCAGCAATAGAACTCAAGATGCTGCCTTAGGTTCAGGTAGTGTGCAAGTAGCTAATGGATCTTCTGGACAGTTATCTAGTCAAGGTAATGCAGGACATGCTCCAATAACAAATGGAAACCAAGGGCTTCCTCCATACAATGAAGGTAGAGGGAAGAAAAAAACTGTGCTACAAGGGAGGGGAAAGGGAATTGGAGCAGTACCCAAGGGTAGAGGTTCTGCAGCACCTGGGTGGACTGGGGCGGGTTTTGATGTTGATGGTAGAAGTTGAGACCAGGATTTCATGTATCTTTTTAGTGATCAGTATAGAGAGACTAGCTGACTTTCAATCAGGTACGGTATTCATACAAGAATTGTTTATAGCTTTAAAGATGATGCTTTTTCTGGTACTATTTTGATATAGAAACTGTTGTCAGCGGGTTTTCCGGCTTGGCAATATCTGTGAACCAGTACATTTGTCCCTTCATGGACACCAATTATATTTATTGAATGAGATGCATATAAGGTTCAATGTTGGGTGATTCATGCGTATATCTAGTTTATAGGTAATAATTGACAGATTTCCAAATATACCACAGGTTACTGTGAGTGATGAAGAACCTCTTGCTTTCAGTGCCAATAATAATTTGACTGTGTCTCAGGGTTCAGTTTCGTCTAAAGCATTGTACCATTATAATCATGTTTATACTTCTTACCAGATTGTCCTAATGTTTCCGGGGCATTTTCTTAAAAAATCTGCAGAATCATGTTTAATGCCACTGGTAAAAGATTAATCCTGTGCGAAGCAGATGATTACATGGAATTTACATCAAATAAGTTTCACATATATAATAACTTATTTGCTTATACGAGTCTTTGTCTTTTATTTTAGCGCATGATGGGATCTTCTGCTGCCTCTGTGCTTGCAGTATCGTTTCATGTGCTAACTTGATGCAATGAAATGTTTTGGCGTGATGAGCCTGACCACCCGCAGGAGGCAGAGGAAGCTAATTATATCCTCTGATCTAACCCTGCATAAACTCATTTTCTAGTAAAAGGATAAGTCGGGCCTCGGGGAGACATATACTGGAGTGCGTTATTGTGTCCTGCAGTCGGTAATAATTTCAGCCAGACATGGTAGAGTATTATATGCAGCTGCGTGATGGCAACAACGTCAAGTGGTTGAAGAACCTTAATACTGACATGTGACAGGCTGTATGACCTTAACGTTTTAAGAGACCGTTGATTACTTGGAAAGTCTCTCTGAAGTTTCAAAATTTCGCACTGCTACGGCTGGCTGCACCTAAGTTCACTTGAGTTCAGATAATTATGTGAGCACAAATGACAATTTCAGTTACCATTCACCTTCTTGTTTGCACATACGTCTGCAACTACTTGAGTGCCAGTACCGGGAAGATTTCTACACATACATTAACTGTGAGAAAATAGTAGTAATCCAAACAGATTCCTATGGATCCCTTCCCCTCAAATAATGAATTCTTGTGCTCATAATGTCGAGCAGCAAACATCGACACTAATGATATGAATTGATTTCACAAGTCGCATTAGGAAATATAGGCATTCTAGGACTAGCTCCATCGTGGTCAACAATTTTCTGCATACAAAATCAAGGGAAATTCCATTATGTGATATACCATATCGTGGTATGGTAAATCACAACCATACCACAAATTTGGTTTGTTTTGGATAGGGTATTATTTGAAATAATTACTGTAGCACTTTTTGTGATGTGATGTATGTGAGATTAAAAGGTGATTGGAAATGTAAAAAGGTGAGTTGGAAAATGTGTTTATGATGCAAGCGAAATATTATTTGGGATAATTTTAGTATCCAAACACAAAAAAAAAAAAGAAAAATTCGTTAGATATTGCAAATATGGTACAGGACATGGACATGGTAGGTGATACCCTGAAACAATTATTACCCTTTGCAACAAAGAGAAGTACTAGTATCGGTGGGATTAGATGATGTTTTTAGCGATTTTGGATCTATCAATCGCTTACCTGAATTTGAGAACCTTTCTTTTCGGCGATAATTTGGTAGCCCTTTCAAAATACAAAAGCTTTAATATGATATGGAACCTAAAAAATAATCAGTTGAGGATGGAAGTAGTCATTTACCCCCAAAAAAAAAAACTTCAAATTTTTTAATAAGCCTAAAATTTTTCGTAGTACTAGCGGTTTAAAATTTCCATTATTGCTGAATGAAAAGGTGTAAGCGCTTTAAACTTTAAAGCGCTACTCACTTTTCTCCAGTTTGAACCGGCATCAAAGTTTTGTGGAGTACCACTAGTCTACTGCCAAGCAAGTACCCGACATCATTCAAAGTGATGAAACTAGTTCGACCAATCATCGAACTCTACTCCTACTCCTACCACCCCGTCTCTTTCCTCAAATTCATCATGAGCCAAAACAACGTTACGTGACTGATTTTTCTTCGTATTGATATGACTGATCCACATTGATTGCTTGTGATCGACAATTTGCATCTTATTCAGCAATAGCATCCCAATGACCCATTTTGGACACACTCTATTGGTGTATGACTGGTAAATTTGAAAGTAGATATCGTCTATAAGAAATTTCATCAAGCAACTAATCCAAGATAGAAAAAAAAAAAAAAGATTACCCTGTATCCTATATTATTAGTTTATCAATTTAATACAAAATGAGGCACAGATGTTTACCAACTAGCGCATATTTGGGGCTTTAGTAACCAGTATTTTTGAGCTCCGATCGACGAGCAAATTGGAAAAGCTTTCAGTTCACTTCGATTGGTTCAGCTACGATTTAAAGGTTTAATTATTATTTTTATTTATTTTAGTATTAAAATTTTGAAGAAAACTATTATATTTGTTTTAAGAAATAAAAATTATTGAAAATTGATTGAACCTTTCAATTTTTATAAATTTAACCGATTCTTGATCGAATTTGACCGATTCAATTAATTTTTTAAAATAATAATCGAACTAAATCAAAGGCATAGCTGATTCGGAGCTCGAACCTAATGACCAGATCCGATTTTCAAAACATTGCACCAATAACTTGCAAAAATGCGTGAGTACTACTAGCAATAGTTAGCGCCTTGGAATAATTGCCGAGGAAGTACCTCTCACATCTTTTGCCATCTTGGCGAACATAACAAAACGAGTGGACTGCACATTCTTCGAAGAGGACTCGTTTGAAAAACTAACGACTGATCAAAACTTGTCGTGCTGATGAAAAGCATGAAACTTTCCTCAATTAAACCCCCGAAGCACGGTGACGCAGCTGTCTCAGGTTAGCGGCGTTCAGTCTCAGGGACATATTACCACCTTGAAAGAAATACCCTACCCTTTTGTGCCGCTGCTTTGACGCGTAGCCTTCGTCACCCGACCACATCAACCCCATTTCTCTGTTATTGGGATAAGAGACTATATGGTCCTTTCCTTCCTAATAATTAAATCCTTTTGATCATTCTTCTCTTTTGCCATTGTAGGATGTACGAACAGCGTCGCACGGCCCATGTACACCGTGGGTGTATATGTACTGCAGTGTTAGTTACTTAGTTATGCTCTACTTATAAGAGGAAAACTGGTGCATTCCGAAGCAAATAATAACCGGATTCGGAAGAAAGGATAAATGGGGAGACAATTAAGTGTATGGTGAGTGCATCACTTCACAGTCACATACATGATTGATTAATACAATATCGAGTAAGAAATGCGATTCAATGCTCGCTCAGTTGTGGGGAGCCCTGTGTTTATGGTTTGGAAGAGGGGCAGGAACGGTTACACATGACCAAGATCTGGCCAAAAAAAATTGTACGGTTCATATCTCATCTTGTATCTCGTTTTTTAACAACATGTATGGGATTCACAAAATTTTATTTTGAAATTACACGTTATTAAAAGTAAGTTACACCATATGTAAATAGAGTTACGCCGTGTGCAAAATGCACATAAATTTCAGAAACGGTTGCAGGAGCAGTCGTTCTTGCCCTGATCCAGTTTGTTTTTTGGTCGGTGAATCCGATGGTTTTGAATTAATAATCGAGCAGTGGGCATATATTAATATTACCCAGGTGACACTAGACAACCTTAAAGTTGCTATTCCACTTTGTTGACCATAAAAATTCCTCCTCGATCCTTTACTCTGTATCAAGTTAGCAAGGGAAAGAAGCACAAGTTACTTTAGTTTTTGTTGGTTTTCTTTCATTAAAAACATCCGGAGGTTTAATTTCGGTTCTTCTTGTTTTTAATTCAAGACTAACTGTCCGTCTGCATTCTGCTGTAATATTTCCTCAGATTCCACCCAAATTACTGGCTTGCATCCTACTCTGATCCATTTGTCTCGTTGGCACTAGTTGCCAGAACTGGGAATCAAATCATTGAGATTCCCTTTTATAACGCCCCCTGGAAAGCTTTAAAAGAGTGACGTGGCACACGTGTTCTTTTCCAATGGTGGCGTAAAAGTTTTTTTTTTATTTTTTTATATAAAAATTTGGCTAGTGCGATGTTAGAAGAAGACAAGTAGAAGAAGATGAAATACTGGTACGATAATTTATTACTCGGAGTACTTCAGAGACATCATCAGCAGTGATTAATAGAAAAAAATATCACTGGACTAAGTAAGGTTCTGAGTGAGAGGAGCTTGGGCCTACAACTACAAGCCCTTAGTTTCATTTTGAACTCATTATACAATTTACAATCACAAGTCCGTCCCCCGAATCCGAATCCAACAGGAGATGAGGTTATGGGAAAGGGACCCCAAAATCAGCCAATAATGGCATCTGCTCACGTGAAGGGACCATGTGACCTCCGTCAGACCTTGCTCTTACTCTGTCTCTCACCCGCCACTGTACCGTACGGACGTGCCCCTTCCCACTTCTCAGCTCTCAGCTCAGCTCAGGTGGTCCCTCCCTCCAACCAACCGACTAGCCGTAAGCCACCGCCGCCGCCTCCATTGCCGTTTCATGCACAAGCGACTCCAGGATGCCACGTTCAATCTCCGATACTATCTCCTCTCCTTCTTCTCCTTCTTCTTCTTCTTCAAATGATTCTCTTCCCAGCCGGAAATCCGCGTCCACCAGTGCATCTATGTCTTCTAGAACCTGACAGTTAGCCGAAGGAAACTTGTTGATTCTGGAGCACAACGTGTCAATCAACTCTGACCCGTACATTTGACCACGCGGCCGCAGGTGGCAGCTTGGCTTCATGCATAGATAGGGCTTGAGAATTTCTGCTAGCAGCTCGTCCACCAATTGGAAAACCAGCCTTCTGTTGGACCTCAAGGTCAAGTTGGAAGGGCTTGTGGGGGTGGAAACAGGGGCAGTTAATGTGGAGGGGTGAAAAAGTTTCGATGTAGTGAAAGATGGAAGGGTCCAGCGGGGCGAGACGGGGAGTACCATTTGGCCAGGGCCACTGGCGTACTTTTGTCTATACCCGTACGCTTTAGTATTCTTTGGATGTAGCACTGATATTCCGCTACGGATGCTTCTGCTTTATCACCGATACCGGGGGTGGTGGAGGTTAAGATGGTAGAACTTCCGTTGCGACGACATCTGTCATCTTGGATGTTTTCTTGAGTAATGGTGGTGAGTATGTGCGTCGCCTCTTTCTCCTGCTGCTCCTGCTTGTTGTACGACTGGCTCGAACAACTAGATAATTTTTGTTTGCGCCTTTTCCACGTTTCAGCATCAGATGCCTGGGACTTTTTTTTTTTTTTTTTTAAATTTTTATGTTTTGGCCCCCATGACACAAGTCGACAAACTAAAATTTAGTAAGAAGACCACCAAAAGTTTAAACTAAAAAAAGAAAAAGAAAATATATGTACTGAGAACTAAAGCAGAAGAAGAACGACAAAGATGGTTTTATTGTGGCAGTAATTAATTAATGGTTTTACCTGTTTATCACATACTAATTTGGTTGCTGGAAAAGGGACGTCTTTCTTGACAGGTAAGAGGGTTGGGGCAGCAGTACTGCAGTTGAGAAGGTCATGGGAAAGTGGAGTCTTCTTGCATTTCTTGTCTGCGACGTTTCCTTTGTTTGTGGTCGCTGAACGAATGAATGGCTCTTCCTTTTTGTTCCTTATGCCATCGGAAACTTGCAGAGGCTTTTTCAGACGGGAGGTGTTTTTCTGGCTGGCAATGGCATCCTTCTTGCATTTCTTGACTGCCGGGGAGTTTTGTTGGTGATTTGGTAAATGCTCTTGTAGACTCGGAGCAACTTGAGGAATTGGCTTGGACAACGGGGAGAGCCTTGGAGAATGTTGCGCAGACTGAGTGCTATTGACAACTGGGGGCTTGTTCTTGGGATAATAATAATAATATTCCGAGAGCCTCGGAGAGCAAGATGGTGTTGATTGCTTGACTTGGCTAGAATCATCGCCAACTGGTACTCTTGTTAAGGCCACCTTGTTGTTATTATTAAATGGTTTGTTGGGTTTGAGGAGAACAACGTGTCCGTCATCATCCCTTGGCTGCTCCTCCCTGCTTATGACTCTGTTGGTTATGTCGAGCCCTACTTTTCTGCTTACCCTATCCTTCACTTGCTTCACAACCTGCCTGGCATAATGACCGCTCCTTCTGCAATTTTCATCTTCTCGTCTGGACTCTGATATCCTCCGGGCCAATTTCCTTGCTGTGTAAGCTGAGAATTCAAGCTCCTCGCCCATAATGTTCTCTTTGTTGCTGATTTGAAGGGATAGCCTGTGTTCCACATCTGACCTCCTTGCTGACGATATTCTAGGTGTCTCAGGCAGAGAAAAGAGTACCCGCGGTGAAGTCATTCTCCGGAAACTTCTGCTGCTGTTGTTGGCACTGCATGAACGTCGTCTATAGACGAGGGATTGTTCCCTTCTCTGACTTTGTGCTTGAGGATGCCATGTGGGAGCTTGTTAGAGAATTTAGAGTTGAGGCACTCTCAGGAAGTTGATCCAGGCCCATTAGTCTAGCAACCAGAGTTGGAGTTTTGGCCCCAGGGGAGCTGCTGCTGCAATCGGATAATAAATCATCCGTCCTTGCTTTGAAATTGAGACTCTTGGCGATGATTTGCTTTCACAACTCGTCCTAATTTGAATGTTCACCTGGATTTCCAAAATCCCGTCGTCGTAGAGATGTGCCATGCATCAGATATCCAATTATCCAACTACTACTAGATCCATATATCCAATTTTCCAACATGATAATTAACATTATCAACTTCTTTAGTTACACACACACCCAAAAAAATTACTGATAGTACTAGAAAACTTGCCGTTTTACTTCATTATCTCTCTCTCTCTCTCATTTTAATGCTACATATTTAAGTATTCACAACTAGCAGGACATTGTTAATAAAATATAGTGTAACGGAAAAAGCATTAGCATCATGTCTACCGGGATGTTCAAATTTTCTTGTCGCTTCATGGTGGATGTCAATGAACTTGCAGCTTCCTTGTCCTTGGAAGGCTCCTCCAACTCTAAGCTGTTTCTTGGTGCTTCTAGCCCTGCAGGTTGGGGATAAACACGTTAAAACGATACGAACAATTCCTCTGAAACAAGTGCTATATGCAAAAAAGGATGCAGAACCAAAGAGGGAGGACCTCCGCAGATGGTTTGGCTCGTCTTGCAAGAAAGGGGGCAGGCCTGAAAGAAGCAAGCGGAAGATGATGCAAATCAAAGAGTTGAAGTACAGCACACATGCATCCCGTGGGGGCTTCTCTTTCAGCTCCGCTTCCTCCTCCTCCCGATGATTTTCCTTTTCTGGAGGATTTACTTCCTGTGACCTCCACCCCAGGACAGCCATTCTTTGCCCATGACCGGCAGATCTCTCTCCCCTCCCCCAACTTTTTCCTTTTCTTGGACGAGCTTTTTTGTACGGAGACAAAGAAGGAAGTTGGAAAAGCTTCCAAACAAGTTCGGAAAATGAGAATGAAAACGACACAAGACACGGAATAAACTGATAGTCTTAACGACTTGACTATTCGCACTTCACGGATTGGATAAAAACCTGTACATTAAAAAAAAAAAAGAATGTAAATTAAATCAAATCAAATCGACTTGCTGAGGAAGCCAGGAATGTGGATCCAAGATGCATATTAGCTTGGCATGCACACACAGGATGAAAATGAAGTTTGGACTATGAACAAGGATTCAACCTGTTATTACCAAAAAAAAAAAAACAAGAAGAAGAAGAGGATTCAACCTGTTATTGCCTTTTGTGGCTTCTGCAAACTCTCTGGGAATGGAGTCTGCCTGACCACCTGTTCGATTCACCAGACTAACACTAACAGTTGTTAGTATCTCATCTCACCAGTTACTAACTCCCAAGCGTTTACCGGGACCAAAGACCGGGGCAGGGAACCAGCTCTTTTTATGTCCCTCCCTCTCTCTGAATTCTCGGGAATACAAATGCAAGGGATGACGATAGATAGATATGACCCAGCCAGTAGCCTTTCTACTACTATTAGTTTTTTGCCCCTCTATCTCTCTGAGCTCGGATGGACGATGCAACAAAGGCTCCCACTGCTCTTCCTTTAAAAACTACTGCTACTATACCTACTTGTAGTAGTACTACTACTACTACTTACCATATAGTGATGGGTGGTTAGTTGGGGATCTCTGCAATATTCGGTTTTTTTTTCCTCATCATGACGTCTTCATTTCATTTCTCTTCCCCCTCGTCCTTCCTCGTTTAAAACCACCATGGACCTGTGAGCGTTACAATTCAAATCGAGCCAACGTGATGTCATTTTTGTAATTTTCCGATATTTAGCTAAGTGCATGAAGTCATTTTTGTACGCTAATATAAAATTTATATAGAAATTTAAAATAAATACTCGGAGTTAAGACATGTACTCTTGCAATCAGACGTGGTAGAAAATACGTTTCATTTCTACACGAAAATAAATAAATGCAAGAAATGACATTTCATTAATAAAGAATGAAATCTACTGATAGGGAAAAGCTCTTAAAGAGTCGGCACAAGTTTAGCAGAAATACTTGTTTGGAAAGGAATTTTTTTATCAAAAAAAATCTCTATATTTTCTGTGAACATATTTTTTCATCATCTTTTTTATTTTATATATATCAAATTGCTACAAAACATTTTCGTCAAAAACTTTAGAAAATTGCAATCCAACACAAAACTCGTAAAAATATCATATCTTATTGACCATACCCCAAACACGAGATAAGTAACTTAAATCCGGAACCACGTCTTCCCTCCAACTTTTTTTAATCTGGTCCTCTCTCTTTTACCGACTTTCAAACATAACTTAAAAATCACGTTGGTAGAAAAAAGTAAATCTAATAATGGAGGAAAAAAGAAAAAGGGTCTTTAACTAAAGGAGGAAAAACTATAAGGCCATTATTAGGCAGTGCAATTAACAGGCATAACATGGGAAAATAAAATTTAAAGATTGACGAAATGAAAGTCAAGCGCATAACATATTTCTGAAATATTCAGAAATGTCCTACAAGTAAGAGGCAATGTGCCCCCCCCCCCCTTGGAATATGGATCTCTAAATAACGGTCATTTTATTAATTCAAAATCGGACTTCTTACCCGAGTGGATGGATTAAGAGGGGGAAAGCATACGCTAGTAAGTAAGTAGTATTTAAATAAGCCTATAGACTATAGTAATAATACTAATGTTTTTCTCCGCGATAATTAGACGGCGGAAAACGGAGATAAGGATTATGGGAGAGATGCAACAAAGCTACTAAGTTCGAAAATTTTTAACAAAAAAAATGATATATTAGTGCCAGGCCCAATTTGTCTGCGTATCATGCTTGTGTACCATTATGTAGTTTTTGAATTCGTAGCATTTATACTGCTGCTGGAAAACTTTTTTTTTTTTTTTTTTGAAGCATGCTGGTGGAAAACTTGAAAACAACTGGGCTCTGTGAAGTCTATGTTTGAGATATAAAATCAGGATGAGAACATTGAATCTAACGATTAAACAAACTTAGTACCTGTTTGAAAGCCACTCGACAAATGTTGACAAAGTTAACACTTGATTATAGAACATATTACCATTCTTTACTTTTTGTTTTTTTTTTTCAAATTCAACTCAAGTTGGTATATGGAACATAGCATACTAGCCAATAATCATTCAACTATTTTTCAAAGCATAAGGACAATGTATTAGTATATGAACATGTTATACGCCAGAGCAGACTCCCACTTGATAGATCATTCTTTTCCATTTCAATTTTAATTCAGCTCCATAAATAGTTCCACAGGGGCTGTCGGCTCAAAACAGCTTGAATTTGGACAAGGGTGATTGTTCAGAAGCTGTCTTTCCGTCTTTTGGTGAAGCAGAATTGCGTTTGAAATTTTGAATTTCTTCTTCTTCTTCTTCTTCTTCTTCTCATCAGAAAATAGTAACAATTTAGTTTACTTGCATGCAATGAACTAATAATCGTGTCTTTGACCAAAATAATTGCGGATAATATAGTGGTAAACCAGAAAATAATATGATTGGAGAATGGAGAGTCCTTTGGGTCTCAAAATAGCCAACTTTGAGAAATGAAACCTCACAAGTTGAGTTTTGTTCAGTTCAAAACGATTGATGCAATTCTTACAAAATAAGTACATACACTTTGATTGTAAATTTGAGTTGATCAACTCATATAAATAGATTAATGTAAAATTTATGATCGCATTAAAACTGTATGAATTTACACTAAATAGAGTAAAACTTGTATAAATCGATTTGAAATTGACAGAACTCAACTTGTAAGGGTGAATCGGTGAATCCTAGACTTTGGGCGCATAATTTGACTGCAGCCTTCGTATTAGACACAAAGATTTGGACACCTTTGATTATTGTTTGCGAATGTAAGTAAACATGAAAATCCCGTAGGGGATGGGTAGGATTTGGACTTGTTCCGTCGCCTATCTCCCTTGTTGTCCTCTCTTTGATTGATGTTCCCACATTGAAGCATTCGTATTAATTGAACTTGTAACGCAAGGTAAGGCGACTCTCAACTCAAAGAGCTCAGGGATGTAATTGAGTCAAGTCGAATTTGAATATCGTCATGCTCGAGCTCGATTCGACATATAGGAAGGATACTTCGAAATCGAACGAATAGCAATATTGAAGCTCGAGTTCGATGCATTATTTACAGAATTCGAGTTCGACTCGTATGAGACTCAAGTCAATGCAAGCTTTATCGAACTTGAGTCAGGAAGATTTGGGGATTTCATTTTTCTTGGCAATTTTTGGGCGACAAAACATTATTGCCCTTCAATTTTTCATATGATTTGAAATATTTCATAAATTCAACCATTCATGTGGACAGAAGGGTAATTTCATAATAATAATATACTAAAGAATTAAAATTAAAAACTCGATAAGGCTCGACGAGACTTCGAGTCTTGCTACTGAATATTAGAACTTGACTTGTTAGACCTATCGAGCTACTCGAACTTAATTCAAACTTGATCAACTGTAGTCCCAATCGAGTTTTTAACCGACCTACTCGCGAACCGACCTATTCGCGAGCAGCTCAGTTCGATTGCGGCCTAAAAGAGCTTATACCCAATTAGGTAGAATTTGGTCAGGATCGGGACCGCTAAACTTTTTGAAAATGTTTTTATTTTCCTTTTGACGCAATGCAATAACAGGCCTTGATTTCTGGACAGCGATAGTGACATAGGCTGATGATTTCATCTTGAATTCTTTGATCAAGATAGAATATAACCTGAGAAAGGCGGTACATCATCACACATGAGGACGCAGCGGCAGCACTTCGTTACTGTTGTTGACAAAACAAGTTACCAGTATTTTTGTTATTTTGGTACCGTCCATAATGAGTACAATTGAGTTGTAGCAACCCACTAAAGTCGCTTTTTTTTTTTTTTTTGGGTAGGAAAGGGAGGGGGTTCAAGACTGAAGTTAATTTACCACCTAAATAAAGGTACACATGATGATAGATTTTGCATCTCAGAAACGCCGGAAGGAATGAGAGAGAACCTCTCAGCTTAAAATTAACTGGTCAATATTGATGCTTTTCTGGCTAATTTTCGGATGCACTAGAGATTTATTTGGAGTGACCTCACTTCATTTCATAACTAGTGATGACCCACATCACATCTTTGTGATTTGCAAACAATTTTGATCGACTATTTCTTAAAAGGAGGTTTACAGAATGAATAGTCCCATGTACCTTAAGTTTCAATATATAAAACCAGAAAAAGCCATGGCCGGAGACGTGCGACATGGGAGGAAAATAAAAATGTCAAATATTCCAGAGTCATAAATTGTGATCAATAAAGAATGCCATGATGTACTCATATCACGTAAATAAACCAGTTCTGGTTAGTCTTAAGCTTCTATACCCACAAATAAATTTGTTTTGACAATCAAATGCTGCTGGGGGCGCTTTTGACGGAGATGGCGCCTCTGCTAAGACCATACTCGAAAGGTTAAATCTGCACCTTACCTTGGGCAATTTTTCTGGCTGGCACTGTCATATAATTGGAGTAAATTTGGACTGAGTTGATTGAATGCAAGAAGCAGATGCAGAATCGGAATGGAGTACACTTGTTTTTTTAGTACTCGAGATTTAATGATTAAGGTTGAGATTTCAAGAATCAGAGATTCTGGAATCTAACCCACTTATTTTTTTTCCCGTCTCTAAAATCCCACCCTTTTCCTGCTCGAAAAAAAAAACAGAAGAAATAAAAGTTTGGTGACCATATCCCGCTGGGCCAGAGGACGAGAGGGGACCAAACCCAGCAGGCTAGCACAAAATGCCAGCCGGAGGGAGGGAAGCGAGAGATTTGTGCGGTAGGGATGAAGTTTGAAGTCGGAGAGGAGAGGAGAATTTGAAAATGTCGCTTGCCTACCCAGAGAGTACTCTCCATACGAGCTGGGCAGTAGTCATGGCCAGAACTGGGAGTCTGGGAGCATAGATAGTCTCAGTCAGGAGGGCTGCTACGATGAGGACCAACCGAACTACCAATGAACCGCACTGTACTTCTGAGGGCAAGTCACGTACAAACCACCACCATCCAAATCAGACGGAGCCTCTATGTCAGACAGACTTCTCCATTATGAATTTCAACAACTTACTGGACTTACTACCAATGAAAGGAAAGCTACCAAAAACGGGGTACGAGTCAAGACGCAGAATCATCGGATGTAAGAAGATCCTTCAAATTATTTTCTTAATCACGCACTTCATTTTCCAACATCAAAGGTAAGTGCTAGGCTAGAGGTCCTACTCCTACTCTCCTGCTTAAAGGCTAGCAGCTATTTGAGCAGTGAAACCGCGAAATGTTGACCAAGGCTCGCAAGAGTGAGAATCAAGTGGCAGCAGTATCGGTGAATGTATATATCCTTGCTAACGAAAACATCAACGTGAAGTTCAAATCCCAAAATCAAAGTCCTATTTGGATTGTAGTATATTAGTATTAAATCCTTCCTTGTTTGTTATATAAAAAAGAAAAAAAAATGTTCTTCTTCTTGGATCTTTTCATTATTGTGAGAAGCAAAATATGTGATCCAAAGTTTTCCATCTTCTTCTGAAATGGGCTTACATTTTGAAATGATAGAGCCTCCAGCATTAATGCTTTGGAGAATTAAGAAGTTGCGCTGTTTTTGGATTTGTTTCGCGAAAAAACTGGTGCATCATCGTCTCTGAAAACCTGAATTCAGGTGAAAACTAGAAGACATACAGTCAACCAGCTTTATTAAAACTAAACTATTTAACTCTGATCTGCGCATACCCAAAGAAAAAAAAAATACTATTCATCTTTGAAGAGATAATGGGTTCCCTACTTGATGGCCAGGTATTAATAAAAAGAGTCTAAATTGAATCTGATTGCAATTTCTATTTCAAGTTTCAACTGATTCGATTAAGCTTTAGCCTTTAGGACGCTATCTCTATATTTTCTTTTAGTCTTTTCTATGTTATACAGACTAATAGAAGCAGTAATTAGGACTCTTAATAGTAGCAGTGATAATATTAGTAAATTGAGGGAGAAAAAATGTTAGAAATTCAAAATGTAAGTGCTTAATAATGCATAAACACCATTAGATGCTGTTTTACAACCTTTTTTTTTTTTTTTTCGAGTGAGAACTAACTTAAAAAGGAAACAAAAATTAATAACAAAACCTTTGACTTTTCAATTATCTGATCATTGATGTTATTTGTGATACGTGATTTTTGGAAGTTGTAATCAGAAATGATTAATATTATTTGGCGGATGCGTGAGGCTTTATGTGATCCAACAAATACCGAAGCCCACGCTCGTTTACAAAGACCAAATGGACACCTCTGCAAGTGAAATCAGACCCTAAACAAGAAATGGCGGTGGGCTAGTTGCTTAACATCAGCCCATTTGACAGGACTGATTTACTAATTTATGTTGAATAATTAGTAAAGCATTATTAAGCACCATGAGTTTTAAGTATTATTAAGCACCATGGAAATGGAAGGAACGAGAGGGAGCAGGAAAAAAATCTCATTGTGCCCTTCGAGAAGTATAAATATCTTTTTTGTGTTATGAACTTTAAGAAGTCTCATTTACTCAAAAAAAAAAAAAAAAAAAAACTGCTTTGATTGATCTCATGTCTTTGCCACCAAAGTTAAGAATGTGATCTGCTAAAGACATTATTATTATTGAGGGATACATTTCAAGTTTACACCTCCAAATTGAAAATTCTGATTTCTTCATTATT
Organism: Coffea humblotiana; assembly: GCA_023065735.1. Classification (NCBI taxonomy): domain Eukaryota; kingdom Viridiplantae; phylum Streptophyta; class Magnoliopsida; order Gentianales; family Rubiaceae; genus Coffea; species Coffea humblotiana. Next base: position 2,572,783 of record CM041209.1, on the reverse strand, counting down.
TAATGCAGTCATCTAAGAATTTTTAAATAAAAAAGGAGGAGGCTCCTAATATCATCGAAAGAAGGGTTAAAACAAAAGTTGGGCAAACAATAATTTGACTGCTGCTCTTCTTCGCCAATATTCTTGTACAGAGGTTGGCTAAATGCTTTAAAAAGCAAAGGTGTTAAAAGCCCCACAAATTTTAATTTTTTTAATATATAAAAAATAAATTATACAATAATGCTACAAAATTTCAATATTCATACATGTCTGTGTGTATACAATAAAAGGACTCTGGAATTTTTCTATATATATATATATATATACTATCACAAAAAATTAATAGAATTATAAAATATTATTGTTATCTAACAAGTAAAATCATAACATATTACATTAGCTATCCGGGATCATGTTAGCCAAAAATAATTATATTTTGGGATGAAAGAAAGGGAAAAAAATATAGGAAACAAAGTTATTGATGCTTTTACTTTATATTTTTTTTCAAACTATTTTCAAAGAGAAAATAAATGATTCTTCAAATTTATTAAACAATAATAATAATAGGAAACAACCATAAGGAAAATAAAATAGTACAATCAAAATTGAAACTTTTTTAAAAAAAAAAAAAGAAAAAAAAGCCCTACACCCTCCAGATGCTCGAGTCTAAAGTTTAGGACATTCACCTTGCAGTGTGAAATGAACACCCAACAACACTTATGCTCCATTAAAATTGCCCCGGGGTGTTTAGGACTCGACTAGCCCTGAGACTTGCTCCAAAAATGCTTTTTAAAACAACCTGGCTTCCTCCGAGAGTTGCCTCACTATTGTCCTGCTGTCAAGGATAGCATTCCTTCAGATGTTGAAAATTACACTAACTTCCTTTGAGGTTAATAATCTTGTAACATTTAGACCTAATCTATAATTAAAAATTAATACTAAGAAAGAGAAGATAATATGATTCCATCATTGTCCATCACCTACTACATTATTTAATTAATTTAATACCAATCCACACATTAAAGAAAAGCACTAAAATTTGTTGTTTATCATTAGAGATCAAATAACATGTAACATCAAAAAATTACTCTACTTTTCACTTAATATAAGATCCAAATTACTCGTTTTAGTTACATATCCATTGTCAAGCATGATCAATAACAAATAATCAAAAAATTTGCAATCAAAATATTACAGAGAACAAACTTTAACATTATAAATATTCTTGTCAACATATTAAAGTTAGTTGTTGAGATTTTTATGGTATTAAAATTCGCTCCTCGTAATATTTTGGTTAAAATTTTATTTGATTATTTGTTATTGATCATGTTTGATATTGGGTTTGTAACTGAAAAGAGCAATTTCGATCTTACATTAAGTAATAGAATGATATATTATTTTTGATGTCATATGTGATTTAATCCCTATTGATAAACAGCAAACCTTAGTGTTTTCTTTAATGTTTGAATTGGTATTAGATTAATTAAACAATTCATTAGATGAGGACTAATGGTAAAAATTTGAAAAGAAGCAAGTGAAATAGTTAGAAACCTCCCAATTTTAGAACATTATAAAGCTTCCAAACCTTAAAAGTTGATAATAGGGTATAAAGCTTCCAAACCCTGAACTTTGTTAACAAGCTTGCAAGTTTCTTTCTGTAAGGTAACACATTTAGCAACGGGAATTACTTCGTTAGGTGTTCGTAGCCCAAAAAATAATGACTGCAAAAGAAAACAGTGAACAAAAGCCACACGTACGCTGATCAGGAACTAATGCTTCCACTTCTTTGGTTTCAGAAAATTGAGTGTTCCTGTAACCGGACGGCTCTCCCTAAATCAATCTTCAATGTTTGGTTCATGAGACCACGTTGGGAATAAATAATTTGATGAGCGAAAATAGCAAGAGATCGAGAAGTAAAAAGGCATAGTAACAAGAAATCCATAATACTAGGCATGTTACAGAAGAATATGGCATCAGAATCTTGATAAACCGATGGTAGAAACCGATATAGAAGAATGTGGCATCAGAAATCTAGATTTCTTTAATTAGGTTCCAGAACTCTACTGGAATTGCAGCTTAACATGATTTTGGCGTCAGAATTGCATGATTCCACCGTCCAAGTTTCGAGCCAAGAATTGCTACCCAAAAGGAAAAAAAAAAAAGAAGGGGATTTTCAACCCAAAGAATCCCGTTAGGTCCTAAATATCAGCCAAAGATATAGTATGGTATATTTGCTTTTGCGATTATTACACTCCATTGCCTCTTTTTTTCCTTCAATCGACAAGTTTACAAAATCACTTGAGCCATTAACATTCATATAAAAGTCACAAACCATAGCGGAGGACAACACTAAGGCCTTGTTTAGATTGCTGTTTTCCGCTAAAAAATTACGTCGTTTTCGTGATCACATTTCTCTATTACATTTTTTCCTCACATACATCAAATCGCTACAGTAATTTTTTCATAAAAAATGACGAAAAATGTAATCCAAACAGGGCCTAAATCTGCATCTCACCATAGTAACTACTAAATCATTCCTCTCATCCCCAAAAAGGGGGGGGGAGCTGGGATGGAGAGAATTTCCTGTAGATTAGAGACGAAAAAAGAGAATCCACTAAGAAATCAGCAAAAATGGCTATTCATTTTTCGTGCAGTCAATTCTACTTCCGATTCCAAACAGCTTATTCTACTATAACAATTTAATGTGCACCTATTAACAAAAGCAAAAAGAAGACGACATAAGTCATATTCTAATCCGGGTTCAAGTTCAAGTTCAAGGCACCAGAATCATTGAGCTTTCTATCCATTTAACTTTCTACCCATTTAATTTCCACAGCAAAAGCAATGGACAAATGTGACATTTACAACAAAGCACTTGCATAGTACGTAATCAAGTGTCAAACTACAATTATATATGTATTATTTTGAAGCCATAAGGTATTATGTTTTTATTGCTGAGACATTAACTAGAATAACATAGCTACTTCTAGATCAAGGATCTGATAAATATGTGCATTTAGAAGATGAGAAAAATCATCAAAAGCGTCGATACTCTAAGACTCGAGTTTCAGGAAGGCCGATAAACAACCCAGTCTCCACCTCTGAGCTTTGAGTACTTTGGCTGCAACTTCCAATTTCTTTCCTCTTTGCTGGTGCATGCCACGACTCGAGTCCACACTATTGTCCAAAAAAGGGAAAAAAAAAAAGAAGATTGCATTAGCGCCAAAAAGTAAAAGTAAAAGAAAAAGAGAAGTCCTTATCTCTCCCGGTTTAGTTCTTGAGGGAAATATAGGATAACTACGTGAAGAGGCACACCCAAACTGCAACTCATTTAACTTGCCGCTACTACCACAGATATAGAAGAATATGGCATAATTGGTTAGAGAAAAGGTTTCCGACATCTGACAGCTTATTCTCCTCAGTATACCTGTAATTTCATCAGCCTTTCTCAACTAAAGAGACCAACAAAAAGAAGTGCTAGGGTTTAAGGAAAACAAGGAAGAACATGAAAAACAAAAGAAGAAGAACAAATAGATTGAAAATAAAGAAAAAGAAAAATGGAAAGGGTAATATACAGGGTTTAACAGAACACCCAAATACTATTCATGACCACTTCTAAATTCCCATCAAATAGTAGTAGTATAAGATTTGAGAATTAGGTGGCCGGATATTAATCATGCAATGATTGCATAATTTCTTTGTAGTCCTAGTAACTGTATGAAATGGAAGCCACAAGAATTTACCTTTTGAGATAACCTTGCATTTTCCTCCAACAAAAGCATCTCCTGGGAGCAGTAGTTGGAATATTACAATGAGAAAAAAAAAAAAGGTGAAGCAGTTCCAATTACCAACACCGACAAAAATGCAGTACTATCATCATACCTTTGCTTTTAGCCGCTCTATTTCTTCCTTGAATAGCTGAGTCTGCAATTAGTGAAGCAAATTTTTGTTCAAAAGTCAAGATCATCAACTCTTATCCAACGAAACTGATGAAAGAACTGAAATCTCTCTAACAACAGTTTTATCATGTCCACTTTCAAATGTTTGACAATATTTTCAGGTCAAGTACAAAGAACCAGCACCTAAAACAGCCTATCCAATGCACTTTTTCCTAGAACAGTTTTACCTTCCTTGCCCTGACGTTCGTTAGACTTCTCTCGAGCTGGCTGTCAATCTGTTGAAGTTCCTCTACTGAACTTGATCCCAGATCGTGCCCCAAAAGCTTCCTAGAACACCCCAAAATTCAAGAATAAAATAAAACCCAATGTACTAACAAAGATTCTACATTTGGCAGGAAAGTAGCAGTGAGTCAAGAACCGTTGAGAAGCTTCAAGGAATTCTATCGTATTTGCCATGTTTATAGCTTCCAGCTTCAGCTCCTGCGAGTGCAACCAATTACCAAAATGGAAATTAATCAAGCTACAGGATTTCATGTTATTCTGCATATTAATCAAGTTAAACTTAATTTATGAGTAAATTTTATATACACTATCATGGTTAGATGGATGATACATGAGTAAATTTTAAATTTCAAATTCAAATTTTGCACACGTGTCATCCATCCAACCGTGATAGTGTTTATACTAACAATATATATAAGATTAATCCTCAATTTTAATTCTCAATTGGTGGCTTTGGAATCGTAATTTGGCTCAATAGATTATAAAATAGAAATAATTATGCAAAAGGTTAAGCCATTTGACTTGTTCTAGATATTCTTGTGGAATCAACTTACGAACTAGATATAGTCAAACATAAGCATAATTCTTTCACCGCGTATAACTATTTTCACCTTTTTATTATAATGATTTTAGCTAAACTATAGAGGATGTCTAACCTGTATATATTTCTCAATGTCTTGGTCGCTTCTTTGATCTTCCTTCACACAGCCACGATATTTATCGATTGTCTTTTGCATGCTACACGATAAAAATAAAAATAAAAGTCATTCACAAATAGTCATTATGGAAAATGACAATCATTTCAAACATATAGAACTAGAGTCTCAGGCCATCACATAGCCCACCACAGAAGGTGACCTAATCTCAATTTAAGATCATGCATGGTTTGCATGAAGGAGGAGGCATGCAAAGGGCTTCTTCTCGACATTTTGTAATAAGGTAAAAACGAGATTTTCCTTTTTGATTGAAGAAAACTATATCGAAAGTGTAGACCTAAAGTTGCTTTTAATAAGAATTTTAGTTTTCCTAAACCTGAAAATCAACAGGATGTTCTCAATGCTTTCAACAATGTCTCTTTCAATTTCAAAATACTTGCTTATATCTTTCCATAAACTGTTTAGAACAAGCCCAGAATATTGAAAGGGTTGCACGAACATAATCATTAAGGAATTAATGAAGTACAACAAGAAAAGCTAAGATAGACACTATTAGTTCTCAACTCATATTACACCCTCTTAAGAGTTGCAAAATTATCTTGGGGCATATTCTAAGGTTATCATCATGCACGACACTTCATAGTTCTATCAATGTGGTACAAGCACGGACTAGATCAATTCCGCGCATACTATGTTATTCAACTTGCCATCGGACATACTTAACCGTACACTATTGAAATTGATTTAAGCGCAAATAAAACTCCTCCACAACAAACAAGAAAATTTTTGATGTCTTCGGGCATCGTGATACAAATAGATCACATGGGACAGTTTCAATTTGCAATTAAAATCCCCCCATTAATAACACGTATGATTCTGCAAGTTAAGAGAACATAATGATCCTTTCGTTTTGGCTTAAAGGGAGAGACTAAATCTTACGGGAGTTTAAGAATTATGCTAGTTGGGAGTAAATAATGATTCTTTGTTTTTAGTTCAAGGGGAAACTCCAAATTTTACAAGTGCTTAAGAAGGACTAGAAACTTTATAGTTACGTATTTGAACAATATTCCTACTAGTTAAGTTGAGTCTTAAAAATAATAATCCTTTCTTTTCTTTCATTTTTTAATTAATTTGTGGTAACCCCCTTTAGCTTGACTCTCCATATCAACTTCATTGCGGCCTTCAACAAAATATGAATAATTGAACTTCACTCATTGCCCCTTATTAAGAAATTGTTTGGTGATACCAAAGCCATCCATAACTACGTTTGAAGAAAAAGGCAGCCCTTTGGTTATGTACCTCCTCCCACAGGCACGTCATCAAAACGGAGAAAATTCCTTATGGTTTCACATTGTAGTATGAACACTAAAGGTACTTGGTGATTCGAAAGATAAATTTTAGTACCAAATGAAAGATAAATTAGCTACCAAGTATCCTAACGCATCAATTGAAGGGGAAGGACTATGAGTAAATTAAAGGGTAGCCTAGCGTAATCTTTGGCCTAAGGTCGCGCCGCATCTCATTTCTTCTGATGTCTTAATCAAAATAGGTTATTAGGAATTGAATCCTGGTCTGTACAACAACTCAAGGTCCCTTTATGTAAACAGCACTGCATGCCTCTCAACGTACTTTAACTCGTCCTTTTACTTCCTTCTTGGTGCATATCAAGGAGTTTGTTTCGTTCCAAACCACAAGATGTGCAAATATAACAAGAATTTACGAACAAATGGAAGTGAGATACGACTTAAACATGCACTACAGACAATCTGATGCAGCTTATGACCAGGAACATTCTTCAGATTGAATCAAGTGTACTGTTCTTGGAGCTTTTGACTACTTACTCTTTGACACTGTTATGCTCCACACCTCATCCTCTTCACATCCTAAAAGAACAACTATTTTTTTCTTGTCCATGGATAATTGTAATTTGCAACTGGCTAGCTTCTTGTTATATTCTGTGAGGTGCAAACTTTGACCCTAACCTTTTTTTCTTTTAACCTACTGTTATTTATTTACCTACTAGCATCATGAAAGCAAATGTCTTTATAATTTGGATGGTCTTGGTGGAAGAGATTTGTTGTGCAGAAGATAGAGCACGGCACATTGGAACAGGTGGAACTTATTACAATTACAGAAACTCCAATGAAGAATCAATGTAATCATCTACATTACTTTGTCAAGGATTGGTCACAACAGAAATCTTTCTGTTACTTCCAAAAGTCTCTTAATTCAAGCAAACATATACAGCTAAACTTCAAGCAAAAGTTTCTTAATTCAAGCAAACATATACAGCTAAACTTCAGGAAAGGTTAGAGTACGATGATTCAAGGAAGATGAGGGTCTGGAGAAAGAGACATTTTCATGCACCAGTCTGCATTAAAAGAAAATGTGGAAGGTGAACAAGGTCAACGTCAATTCATGCATCAGTTCAAATTGGCATTTATGTCGCAAAAGATAATAAGGCACAAGGAGCTTAATGACTATTGCTTCCAATGGATCTTTAGAGAAACTGGATTGTCAGCTCCATCAGGTTCAAGCTTCATTCGATAAAGATAACCAACCCCCGCCCCACCCCCTCCCTAACCCCATTAGCATAAGATTCTGAACCCACAATTGGCGGTAACATAGAATCCTTATCAATACGCACAGGATGTTGAAAAGTTTCTCAGCAAACAACTGTTTATGAAAGAAGAAATCTTCATTAATTGATTCTTCATCAACCATATCTAATCAGGACTCAGGAGAGTACAAGAAGACAACTTTTGTGCAGGAACAATGATAGGATTTTTCTTCTCTTGCTTCCTCACAATAATTGGGAAGTACAAGTGAGCACGAGCATCACAAAAGATGGGGAGTCTACAGAAGATGAAGTACGTAATCTTCTTTCAAGAATTGGAGAAGTCTTGGCTATCATAAATTCATAACCAAATCTGAAGGTAAAATCATTTCACGCCAGGAGATGAGATAGAAAAGGACTTGATGCTTAATTCAAATCACGGGTGTCATCGTACTTAAAGCTTCTCAAAGCAGACAAAGCCATGCCTTGGCGCTATAAAGAATTCAAATAAGAGGCAAAAAATGTAGAAAGTGCACATTGGAATAAGCAAAATATTAGTACTACAAAAATTAATTATCTGAAAATTTGTTAGGTCGCATCAAAATGTACTGCATAAGATTAAAACACTTCTTTTTTTCAAGGATCATTACAGGAAAACTTACTTGGAGCTTGAGAACTCATAGAGCTTCCCTTTTTGTGAGAAAATTATCAAAGCAACTTCAGCATCGCACAGAACTGATAGCTCGTACGCCTTCTTCAGAAGCCCGCTTCTCCTCTTTGAGAAGGTCACCTGCCTGCTCGTTGCATTCTCAATCCTTCTCATCTGAATCTTCCCTCTCACCATTTTTCTGGTCATACATAGATATAACTTCAGTTGGTAAGACATCAAACACTAGTTGGTGAGCATAAAAACCTCCTAAAGTGGATATCAAGAATAAGATTAATACAATGAAACACCAATATACCGCAAAAGGATGTTTTTGGGGGGTGGGGGTGGGGGAGGAAGGAGGAAAAGGTCATCACCAGGCTGCTCTTGAACTAGCTGATTCAAAAAAACTTAAGCTGATGGTAAGGATTGCACCCAGAACTATCCTGAGGTAGAGTTTTCTAGAAATTTGCATCCCAAAATTTTGACATCAACGAGAATACAATAAATTCCTAGAAATTTTGCATTAGAAAGAGCTCAAAGGCATATACTCGTATAGGCATAATAGAGCAGAATTTCTAGAAGAATGGTATAAAAATGAAAACCCTAGTCAAGACAAGTCACTGGAATCAAGGAACATCAAAAGAAAAAAGAAGGTGGGTAGTTTTCCCCAAAGAAAAAAGGAATGAAAAAAAAACTTAAATCACCTGGAAGTTGTATGAGAGCCCAAATCTCCCACAAGCATAGAATTGAAGCCTAGAAAATTATGGAAAAGTAATTTTCTACAAAGAAGTTAGAAATGAGTTGGGAGGGTCAATGCTAGTCGCTTTGCAGAATAACTAAATAATAATAAGCCAAGGACTGTAAATAGGCAAGCTGAAGAAGAAGAAGAAGAAAAAGGACATGAAGGATCTTCGGATGGTTGATGTAGCAAGCTCTTTATTTTCAGACCACAGAAGACAATAAGGTTTAGTTGTTGATCGTATTAGTAATTTTGCTTATTCTGTTTGTCTTTCTCTTCTTTGCAAAGGCCAGGCCAGGTCCTCTCCCTTCAACCCACAAAAGAGGAAAAGCACCCAAAAAAGTGAACTAAAATAAGGTAGTAAATAAGACTGGGGAAAACGCATTTTAACTTGTTTTGGTAAACTTAGGAAAGAAACGGTAAAGGAGGAGTTGGTACAGGGAAAATAGAAGGTATCCATTATAGATAGAAAGCTTTTCCAGACCCATCCGAAAAGCTCAAGAACATAAAAAGAAAGTAAGTTTAATACTAGTATTAAGTACTAACTATTAGAGAATAGGGAGAGCGTTTGGACTGGACGACTGGAGGAGGGGGCGTGGTGTGGGTTGTGGGGGGCGGTAACCAGTGGCGGGGGTGGGGATCGGGGACGACCATTTATTGATTTACGTGCTCGTAGTACCAAGTTTTGTAAAACACGTCATCATCATCGTACTATGAAATGAAGTCTCGACGTATAATCTGCCGACAACACGTCCCTCAGCTTATTATAGTAACCTTTGTAGGACAGGCCTTGGTCCAATGGCTACACACCTCGTCACGTGGGTCCTCCTGTTTGGTGCGTCTACTGCTCACCCCTTTCTTGGTAAAAGTACTTGTGCAATTAAATTAAACTCCCTCGTTTTTTCCTTGCCCGATTAATTTCTTAATCAAATTCCATGGTCCCTCCCTATGCCTATACTTGAGGGTTAGTTGGCCCAAGTTTAGCCATCCTTTGTGGCCTAAACCTTTAATCTCTAACCTGTTAATACTCAACAGCTAATACTTAAAGCACTTAAATCACATTTAATTTAGGGTTATTATCACTTTATCTTCTTAAACTATATTACTATTATCAATTTACCCCATAATATTATCTTTTAGTCACTTTACTCTATGTATAATTTAACTCAATATATTAATAAATTTTTAACAAAATACCCTTTTATTTTATAGTATTATCACATTGTTATTATCACTTTATCTCTTTAAATTATAGCGATATAATCGCTTTACTCTCTTCTAAATATTTTACCCTGCTGTTAATCTAAAAAGTATGTTTAAACGTATTTACCTTTTTTATATATAATTAAAAATAAAAAAGTTGGAGTAATTATTCTTTCTTTTTTTCAATCTAAGATTCCAAAAATATAAAAATAAAAGGGTTTTCTCAAATTTCTTTTTTCACACTTATTAATACTTGGAAAATAAAAGAAGATAGGATAGAAGGAGATAAAAAATTAAATTTTGCAAAGAAATAAAATAAGGAATAATCTAATATTATCGTATTACTTTAATGTCCTTGGGATTAGGATTAGAATTGGGTAATAAACAGAAAAGTAAAGTAATTTAAAAATAATAAAAATATTGAATTCTTTCTTATTTGTATTTAAAAAAAAAAAGAATTAAGCTCTCTCTCTCCCTCCCTTATTTTTCTATTTTTTTCCAATATTAATAAGATTACCCAAAAGAAAGAGATTAATGTTTTGACCTTTTTTTCTTGATGCTAAAAAGGAGAAGAACCACTCTAAATTTTTTATTATACAAAAATATGGGTACTATCTTCTAAAATTTTTTAACTTGTTAAGTTGGTTTAATGGTGGGATGAATTGCCTAAAAAATAACTCTAGAGAGTAAATTGATAATAAGGTTATAGTTTATGAGGGCAAAGTGATAATAAATTTAAAAGTTAAACATGTCTTATCATTTTAATTAATAAATTCCGTTAAATTTGACTGTTAGTTTTAGAGGTAAAATAAAAAATAAAAAAAAACATTAAGGGAGATATTGATAGTAACGTCAAACATTAAGGGGGTAAATTGATAATAACTCTTTAATTTAGTTTACTACGTGAATTCACACACTACATTTAGAAATCCTTACCTCTTTGCTAAAAGGACTAAATTACAGATATTACGTTATTCTTTTAGTGCACAAACCGCTTGTCTCTACAGGGGGTTGTGCTTCAACTAGCACCACGGCATCTACATACGAATTAACCCACACTGGTATGTAGATGGGGAAACAGTCGTACAGAAAACAAAAATATGGTAATCTTTTTAATACTCAACACACGCAGCATGTCCAAGCTTATACACTCTTCTGGAAGATGATCCAACAATCTTGTGATTATAGAAAAGCACCTGGAATAAATTGGAAATATGCTACAAAAACCTTTTTTGTAGGAGACTTGCTGTCTTGTTACAGTTAACGTTAGGTACGCATGTTTTGTCCTATTAAAGCGGTAATTAGCGGCATAAAATGCATAATACCACCTAAAAGAAAATACTAACAAAAGAAAGAACTCGAGCAGTGCAAACCGGCATGATAATATTATTAATTTGTAACCAAGTACTTGTACAGTTGTGCCCATGAACGGAGATTTTTTTTTGGTCCTTTTGTAACAAAAAGTTAAATTGGTTTCAAGTAAGCTCTAGGACTATAAATCGTTTACATAGATCTATCAACACAACTCCTATAGTGACAGTAGAATTCGCAAATACAGCTCTCATACTGATTGATTGCAGAACTCGAATACACGATCTCTTGTGAAAAAACTGTCTATGCTAACCAAATGAACTAACATCCATTGGCCAATAAATGTTGATCCATGAACTAAGATTTGGTTCTAGCAATAAATGCTCGTTTAGATTGTAAATATTTGGAGTTTTTGCAGAAAAATTTATTGTAGCAATGTAAAATATGTGAGGTTAAAAAAAAGGTGATCGAAAATATGTTAATAGAATTTTGTCCTTTTGTTTTTAACAGAAACTCAGCAATCCAAATTCAATGTTCCGAGCATTTTATCTTTTTCCTTTTGTAGGACTGTTCATTCACTTGACATGAAAACGTGGTGCAATGAATGATAGCAACACGCTATCGTTTCAGTGAAAAAAAGGAAAAAAAAAAGAAAAAAAGAATGACAGCAACACAGACTGATGAGCGATCGCGATTGTATTGAGCATTTTTGTTCGGTTTCCAGAAGACGCCTCCGCATAGAGATAAAAAAAACCACACGAAACTATTAGAAGCCATCATGTGGGTACGATCATGATCATAGTATGAAAAATTGAACTCTGTATCCAGGCTTCAGCAATTAATTAATGATGTTATCGAGAGGTAATATTTGGATAGAGTATTATTTAAAATAATTACTGTACCACTTCTTATGATGTGATGTATCTGAGATAAAAAGATGGTTAAGAATATAAAAAAGTGAATTGAAAAATGTGTTTATGATACAAGCGAAATATTATTTAGAATAATTTACTATCCAAACACTTCTATTGGATTTGTTTGGATTATTTATTATTAGAACAATTTTATTTTATTACATCATAAATATATTTTTCGATTATCTCATTATTTTATATTACAGTACATCACAAGAAAAAGTTCTATATAGTTTTTTTTTTTTCCAAAAAAATTATTGCAAATAATCTCCCATCCCAACACACGCGTGGTACTGCAGTATAGGAACGCCGTTCAGGGTGGGGGTGCCCATAAATTGGACTATTATTATTATATGACCAGGGCAGGACCACTTGGCGGCTGCTCTGCTTCTGTGCGCTTTCAATTTTGACAAAGATAAAAAGGAAAAAGGAAGGACGATTGGGCTGGGGGGCAGGATGTCGACTTCTGCTTTCATATGACCGGCACCTTACTGGAAAATACAGCGTGCCTACTTTCCATAAACAATCAAATGTTGTATGGCCTGTTTTTCCCTTCCAACAGGAACAGATACAGGGATGGAGATGGTGATTGGTCTGTTTAATCGTGCATTTTAGTTTTTTACGAGGCCCAATTACAAAGGATTCTGTTGCTGGATACCCTCCAAAGGTATTCCGGGACGCTATCTTCATCAGTCTTACTGTATATTTGTGTTTGCATGTGGAAGGTCAAAGGGGCAGATGAATAATTTAATGATTGAGAAACTGAAGATTGTCATGCATACCCATGAAGTATTTGTCTGTCCTCATCCCATCTCTTTATTACCAAAATATATATATATATATGTGATTATATAGTACTAAGTACGTATAATACATTGCATGTCCTTGCAAAAGATTGACTAAGGTTGTGTTTGGATTGCATTTTTCATGACTTTTCATGGAAAAATTACTGTAGCGATTTGATGTATGTGAGGAAAAAAGGTAATAGGGAAATGTGATCACGGAAAATGATATAATTTTTCAATGGAAAACAGCAATCCAAACAAGGCCTAAGGCCCCGTTTGGATTGCATTTTCCGTCATTTTTCATGGAAAAATTACTGTAGCGATTTGATGTATGTGAGGAAAAAAGGTAATAGGAAAATGTGATCACGAAAAACGATGCAATTTTCCGACAGAAAACCGCAATCCAAACAGGGCCTAAGACTCTTACAAACAAATGAAATGAAATTATGGGATCGACCGCTTGTAACATTAAATAATAAACCTTAACAGATACTATGAAACTGATGATCAAGTTTGTGAGTTTCAAAATAGGACGTCAAAGCATTGCAAAACGCTGTGACTCTTCATGCTGATATGGTATGAGGACTCACTACTCTTTCCTTTTGAACTTGGATGAAAACCCAAATTGTAGTCAACCTATTGCATTTGGAATTCATCCTCAACAAACAGCAGCAATACCATGCCGTCTCAAGAGTTTCACGCCCACTAATTACAATTACCATCATCGCTGTCCGGCAACTCCAAAATTTTTATTGTTACTTCTTTTTTTTTTTTATACACAGGTACTATTTAAGTGATTTTCATCAACTGTTCTAGTCGGACTAGCAGCGAGACCCAAGAATCTTAGGTTTTGGCCTCAGTCGCAGCTACAAAGCCCTTCAATTATTCGTCGAATAATTCAGGGTGCATAATCTGTTAAAAGGAACATAGGATGTGTTTGGTTCATGTTCTGGAATCAGAATCGAATTTGGAATTACAAGTCCCACTATGAGTACAAGTTTTGTTCATTGAACCTTACATATTTGATTCGGGAGTGGATCATGTTTCATTCTATTAAAGATTTAATATATTTTAAAACCCAAGTAATAAGTGATTTACTAAATAATAGGAATGGGTATCATTAACCGTGATACTCAAGTGGCGTTTGGTTCGCATGTTGGAATCGGATTCGAATTCGGAATCATTCATCCTGAATTTGGAATGGAATCAATCATTACAATACATTTGTTTGGTTCAGTATCAGGAATGTATATCATTACTATAGTTGATGTTTGATTCGTTGGCCCTTTGTAAATGGGATATAAGAAATTTTCACTAATTAAATGTATTAGTATAAATGTATTAGTAAATTTAGTATAACTAATTAATAACTTCTATTAGTAAACATGTATAATTATTAGTATAATTAATAATATCAATTATATTACATAGATTAATATATATTATATAATACATATAACTAATAATAATATTATTATAAGTTTGTAACTAATTAAATTAAATATTATATATCTAATTAAATATAAATATACAAATGTTATAATATAAATATAAAATTATAATTATATAATATATACAAATATTTTATATAAATATAATATATATTACATATTAAATATAGTTATTATTATCTATTATTATATTTAAAATAATAATAATTATTATAATTATATAATTTATTAATATTATATACATGTATATATTATAATTATATGCACATATAATATACATTTATATTATAAATATATTATTATATAATATTAATAAATTTATAATATATATTATATAAATATAATTATATTTAACTAAATAATTATAATATATATTATATAATATAATAATATCATTATTATAAGTTTGTAACTAATTAAATTAAATATTATATATATAATTAATTATAATTATACAAATGTTATAATATAATTATATAATATATAAATATTAATTATACTGATATTTTATATAAATATAATGTATATTACATATTAAATATAGTTATTATTATATATTATTATATTTAAAATAATAATATAAATATAATTTATTAATTTATTAATATTATATACATGTATATATTATAATTATATGCACATATAATATAAATTTATAAATATACATATATATTATAAATATATTATTATACAATATTAATAAATTTATAATATATATTATATAAATATAATTATATTTAACTAAATAATTATAAATATATGTTTATATAATATACTAATATTATAATAAATATATAATTATAATAATATATTATAATTATAATATATTATATATGTATATATTATAATATAAATATATAATATATATAATATTAATTATACTAAATATTATGTAATTATAAGATTTGGAAATCACACTTGGATTTTGGACAAAACCACAAACTTACTAAGGAATGGTGGAATGCTAAATTTTTAGATATCATTCCAAAATTTCAATTCCGATAGTAATGAACCAAACATGAATCATGGGTTTATTCTAATTCCCCATTCCGAAACCCTTTTACCAAACGCCACCTCAATTCGCCGGACACTTCCTTGAAGAGTAAGAGTTGGTCTAAGAGTAGCATTGTAGCAAAATCATTCTTCCCTTAGCTTGAACTCGAACCATGAATCTGACGGTAGGAAAGAACTCTCTCTCCTATCCTCTAAGCTGAGTTAAGCTAAACTTAATGCCATTTGCAAAAATTATTCTCCTTTTTCCCTTTCATCTGCTAAGTAAAGAGGAAAGAAAAGGAATCAAATCATGTGCTGCTGCACCCCTCTAATGTAGATGGACATTTGTTTCTAGCTTTTTGCATTATCCTGTTCAGTCTAACTTTCTTTTTTTTTGCATTACATTGTTGAATTTTCCTTTTTCCTATTACCCTAGACTAGTGTAGATGATGCTTTTTCTTATATATAGTAGTACCAAGAAAAGAGGAAAAAAACTGAAAAAGAGCTCGAGTGCAAAATGTTTTGGTTAGGTATTTTGCGTTCAAACGAGAACTTGGGCTTAATTCCAAAACGTAACATGGGTTAGAAAATGGGTGTGCGGGTTTCCGATAAACTGAGAAAAGGACTTAAAAGGCATGTGTATATCTTCATGGACTCCTCTGAGCCCAACAAGTAGAACCCGTCGAATGCTTAATAAAATCAAACAGAACCAAAAGAATGAAAGTGATGAAGAGAAAGATGGGAGAACGAAAGAAAAAGGACAGCAAGAAATCAAGAACATCCGAGTGGCCATTGATTAAACCCAAGTCTAATCTCGAAATCACTCGCCCTGAAAGACAACGACCTTTTTACTGTATGCTTTCGATTCCGATAATCCCTTTTCACCTGTCATCACTCATCTTTCTTTTCTGATTCTGTTTTTTTGGGTTTGTTTCTGTTGTGGTAAATTTATGCCAATCTGAACAAGGTTCTGCGCATAACAATTTGATTATTTTAATTGGTGTGGCTACCTGAACTTTCCCTAATCCTTTTATAAGATTACTTGGAAACCATAATTTGAATTCTGGCTAACGGATAATGGTTTCGATAGCTTCGCGTTTGGGATGGGTGCTCTTTGATGGGCTTTGATATTGTAAATCAAATTCATTACGGTTTTTGGCTTCGGAATGTCCTCTTTCCTTCTTTTTTTTTGGGTTTCTTTTACATGTTTAAGCATGTTACCGAAAGTACATGCTCTCGGTTTGCAAATGGTCCTTGTCATTCCACTAAATTGTTGAGCACTTTTTATTGCCAATTTTACTTAATGGCTTTGAGGTCTTCTTATGTTGAGTGAGCTAAATTAGTAAGTAGTTTATTCTTGATATCACCTGCTGCAGCAGCTTATTAGAGGGCTTCTGCTTTAACGTTTCTCATGCTTGGACTGCACTGCCTCATTTTCTAGCTTGTTAATCTCTAGCTGAATGTTCAATATAGGCTGTCTTTTTAAATGAGCTCATTTTTGCCATTATTTTGGCTAGCATGGATGCGAACCCTATAATTTGTTTGCAAAAAAATGACTAAGACACTTATGCATTATGCGATTTTGGCTACAAGTGACCATCTTTGTGTGTTCATCAACCGGTAGGTTGATATCTTGGCTACAAGTGGCCATCTATTTATCCTTCAGTTTATGGAGAAATTATGTCCGCCTGTTCTACTTTCCTTCTTATGATTCTTTTAGTTGTTAAGTATGATAATTGGTACCTACCCAAAAAAAAAGTTTGATAATCTGGTTATGTGGATGACTAAGACCATTTTAGGTTTTGGCTTCAGCTGGTACCAATTCTTTGCTTTCTTTGTTTAAGGTACTCAGGTGAATGGTTTCTTCTCTTCTGGTGAGTCAAAAGCATTTATTAAAGCTGCGGAGTCTATTGGATTTGTTCACCAAGGAAGTCTTGGTCCAACAAGAGGTGAAGCTTATCGAGACAATGATCGTATATCTGTACAAGATCCAGTTCTTGCAGATGCAATATGGAGTTCTGGACTGAACAAGTTACTTTCTGATTTGAAGATTCGTGGGAAAACTGCAATTGGTTTAAACCCAAATCTTAGATTTTACAGGTCCTAAATGTGTGTTCGTCTTTCTTGGTGCTGGGCTAACCTAGAAACTTAAATTAACTAAAGTAATTTGAGGGAAGGTTACTGTGGTGGGGTAATCATTGCACTGATTACCAAGCCTCAGCAAGACCACCCACGCCAATTAAAAAAAAAAAAAAACTCAACCAAGGAAAGTCGCCTACTATTGTTCTTTGGTTATGGTGAGGGCCTATGAACTGTATATAACTGAGGTAACTTGAACTTTAGCTGCTGTGGGAGTCAGTTGGGGTGGGATGGGTGTGGAGAGGGACGGGAGGATACCCCAAAAAAAAAACAAAAAAAAGAGCTGCTGTGGGAGTCAAGTCAAGTTTATGACCTAGAATGCAGTACTGTATTAGTTACTTTTGTCAATTCAACATGTTTCTGTGAAATAAAGTTTGGCACTTCATAGCACTATAATCTTATGTCCTTCTCAGGTATAAAGCTGGTCAGCGATTTGGACGACATATTGACGAAAGCATTGATCTTGGGGATGGGAAGCGCACCCACTATACCTTGCTAATTTATCTCAGCTGTGGTTCCCGATCCAAAACCAGAAATGATAACACACAAGATTCTGCATCTGAGACTATAGTTGGAGGAGAGACTGTTTTTTATGGTCCTAGAAATGCCTTAGTGGCTGAGGTAGATGTCTTTCTGCTTCTATTATGTTTTGTGCTCTTGATTCTGCCCTCTTTCCCATTTCTCGGCCCCCTTCATCACATGGGACAGTTTATACAAAAAATAAAAAGTCCCAAAAGCTACATAGGTAAAAAGAAATAGGGAAGTCAATTGAATTAGAAGACTTCAATTTACATTCGGCTGCATGTATCTTCTTCCCCAAGTACTACTAGATGGTAACAGAGCCAATAAAGAGGTGTGTTGTATAAGATTTCTTCCTTGTGCATTTGGCTTGGTGGAGCTTGTCACATCAAGTGTTCTAATATCGTGAAATCCTCAGGTACCACCTACTGAAGGAATGGCTCTCCTGCACGTTCATGGGGATAGGTGTCTGCTGCATGAAGCTCGGAATGTTCATATGGGAGTCAAATATGTGTTACGATCAGATGTAGTATTTGCTTGACTATTGTTTGGCAGCATCCAGTATACCGGGAAAGGTTCTGTGGTTTGACTTTATGTGCTTATCATTCTAAGCCTCTTCTCAATTATAATCAACAATGCTTTCCTTTTTTTTTTTTTTTATCTTCAAAGATGGATATCATGTACTCTAAATCAGTTGAATGAATTGTTTATACTTGAAAACATATAGACATCAGTGTGCTATGTTAACTGAATTCTTGATAAAATACTGGTGACTTTTTTCACCCTCTGGATTCATACGATGTTTCTACGGTGTGGGAATGCTTAGAGATTTTGGGTGCTTGACATTCAATTGTAATTTGATCCAAAAATTCTCCTTTCAGTTTTACTTTAATGAACTCTGAGAATTGTGAATATCAGCAATTAGTGCTGCAGTATGGTATGGCAGTGGAGTAGCTTTAGATCCTAAGGCTTTATGCAGTTAATTGGTAACTGTGTAATCTTTGCGATTTGATTTGTATAGACTTGGCGAGTGAATGATAAATTTTGGTTCCTTGATTGATCACCAAAGTTCAGTTGCCACATAACATAAGGCGGACGATGCACTTCAGTCTGCATCAGCTTCCTTTCCTTTGGTCAAGGAGTAGACACAACCCAATAGAATTTGCTCAATTGCTTCTCTTATATTGCTCAGGTGCGTCAAACGAAAGAGATCAAATTTCTGCCTTGAAGATCTCTTGTTTTGACCTGAATCCGTTGTCTCTGTTGTTACTTAACCAGTGATATAAAAACTTTCCGTTCAGTATCTTGACGTCTTTCAGGTACTTTAGTTTTATTGAAATTAAAATGCGAGTTAGAAAAGTGTATATTGACATTGCTTGGGCACCAAAAAAATTTCGTACCTTTAGTTGACTGCTACTGTAACAAATCGTTGTTGGATATAGGATTTCTCAGAGAAAGATGTGGAGACGGCACAAACTACATTGTTTTTCTTGGGCACCAATAAAATTTCCGCTGTTCGATATAGTTTTCTCAAAGAAAGATGTGGAGAAGGCACAAACTATATAGATTTTGTTGGTCGTTTTTGGTATGCACCTTGGTTGAATTTGTTCTCCTTTTGATTTCTTGGTCGTTCTAAATGCTCTTGTTGAATAATTTCCTTTAATTTGTGTATCCATCTTCAATTTCTATATTATCATCGAAATATTGACTTGTATCAAAGTTGAATAAGAGTCCATTGTAACAAAAGAAACCATGAAATTGATGCACTCAATTAACAAAAGGGAATGGAGCTGAAAACACGTACAGGAAAATGAACTGATTTCATTCCCTCGCACTCAAGAGCAAGCCCCGCCCCACCCCAATCCAGCACGTACAGGAATTCATCGGTCGGAAGAAAACTTTTTATTGTCTCTCAAACATTGAAAGTGTCTAACGCTCGAAACAAACACGCAGACAACAAAGACACAGCAGAGCAGTCAGTTCACAACTCTGCATTTTGTTCTCACTTCTCCATGTTCATTAACACCAACATTACCCAGTCTCACCATTGAAGATGCAAATTCCGAAAAGAACAATGCTTGATCTCTGGCGAATGATTCAACAATCCATTTAGTCCTGTGATCACCATACAAGGCCTGGTCTGATGCAAACACGCCTTTTCCTGCAATAACTCGCTTGTAGTATTCATTATCAAAAGTAGATGCGGTTGAGTCTAGGAACTGTCCTGCATTGCTGTCTGTATGGTGTTTTGGGCATTTCTTCTTCAGGTTTTCAGCGAACTCTGTGTTCAAGGTAGGATCAACCTCTTGCAACGAACTAAAATTTCGAAGCCTGGCTTCAAAGGAAGAGCAATGTGAAAATCCTAAGGTGTGTCCACCGGAAAGAGCAACCAAATCTTTAACGCCTAAACCCCTCTTTGCAAAACTCTGAATAAGTTGCGTTGAATTGGAGGATGGTGCTGGCAAGTTAATTGTTTCATTAGCTATGGAGACTCTTCCGTCTTTTCTTCCTTCGAGTACATTCCAGTGTGGACCTCCAGACTGAAAAAAAGAAAAAAGAAAGAGGATAGCAATGAAGTTACGTAGAATACAATTATTGATTCGTGGAAAGTGGCATTCATGAGAATGACTTTTTTGTTCTGTGCCGCAAATAAGAAATTACCATTGCTACCACATCTCTTGCCGCGACAGCAATTATATCAGCACAAGAAACTGTATGCGGACAAGCAGATTCAAGTTTAGTTTTGGCATCATCAATCACATAGAATGATCGAACTGAGATGTTTGGAGGGCCGTCTTTTTCTGCTTTGTTTCCCGGAGTTGAGTCGAGCAAAATTGACGCATCACATCCCTGTCATTTTAAGAAAAAATCTTTGAGAGTTCCAAATGTATATTCTGCATGTTTTGTTTGATGCAAGTTTTTGTGTGTGTGTTTCGAAGAGATGGAGAGAGGGAGGATACCCTTATGAAACAATCATGGAAGAACATTCTGAGGATGCGAGCAGGGACTTTACGATCATATAATGAAGCATTACGAAGAGTTTGAAAGATGATACTTTCAGCCTGGGGACATGTTTTGTCATAGTAGCGGGCATCAAGAACTGCCTTCGTCAAAGGAATTGCGATTAAAAGAACAACGACAATATGCTGAACCAGAGGAGCCATATATATATATATATATATGTATGTATGTGTTGATCAAGAGCCGGATTAGATATGAGATGGGAGATGATCAGTAGTCGACAATGTGTAGATGAAATGGCATAGAAGCATGCATGCAGGTATATAAACTGTTCTGATGGCGAGCGAAAGAATCAACAAATGCTGGTAGAGTAGGGTAGGCTAGTCGCATGTTTTCCATTTGCTGCATCATGCAAATGCCTACAGAATACTTTGAAGCTACTCCAGATGTATGACAAAGTACAAACAAACAATTGCAAAAAAATATATGGAAGCTGCTTTAGGCCAAAGCATTTCCAGATAGGTACTTAACTCTTTTGACACTAGGATTTTTCTTCTTTAGCGCACACAGATTATAAAATTAAAACTTAAATAAGATTTTTTTTTTTGGCTGGAATCAAAGATTGAATGTGTCACATACTAAGGTGCAGAAGCATAATTCGTGGTTGATATATCTTCTAGAGTTTGTTGGGGCCGGCGGCCGTTAGATTATTTCTATCAGTTGGGCATAAATTACAACGTACACGCTAAGGTGAACAGATCGCAAGAGCTGGAGGACACATTTCTTCTGTACTTTTTCTTTCAGTACTTCATCATCGTTTCTCAATATAGTACAAAGGTCTTCATATAGGTAATTAACCCCATGTACTTCAGAGGATTTTGATAGTGTGACTTTTTTCATTTGTGTCATTTTATATATGTTTAAAAACGCTGTGGCCTTTTTCAGGATAGACTTTGGACCTGGCGACATTAATTACCATGACCTTCAAATTCTTTCAGTGAAAACTTTCAATAATCTCTAATGTATTTTTAACCTATTTTTGTGAATGAATAGTGACATATAGGCAGGCCAAATTTACTAATTTTAACCTCTACTTTTCACTAAACTAACCAACCTTAATGTGGGTTGCATGCGGTGTGATGAGATATACATGCACTTTAACTAACTTGTTGTGCCAAGCTTAATGAGTAAATCATGAGCCAATTCGAACATCAGAACAGGAGCCTGAAAAAAAATAAAGAAAGAGAGACGTATGCTGGGAAATTATTAACTCTCAATATAGTTTCAAATTCAACAAAGGTATGTCAGACCAAAAATCAATTGCGAGCTCAAGGCACAAGTCAACCAGTTAATGTGCAAATTTACAGTTGTCTTGAAAATTCCTTTCTAATTAGATTCCTCCTCCAGCCTTGTCCATAAATTCTTTGTTGGTGGAGACTTGAGATGTAGGAAAATGCAGTTGAAAGGAGATGCCCCTCCTTTTTCGTTGCAATTACATGTCGCATCGCGCTTTAAGTTTACTAAATGTACGAAATTGTCAACTCAATATAGTTTCTTGTAAGTTTGCCATGATCGTTGATAATCTTTATGTAATTGACAAATAGATTCTAGATTGTCTCATTTTCAGAATAGCTCAAGCACTGATGCGGAAGTGGACCAGAAACGGACCGCCATAAAAACCAAACAGGAAAAATACTTGGTAACAGAAAAAAAAAAAGAAAAATGGGGGGAACGAATTAAGCAAAAGCTTGATCACCAGGGCTTCCTGAGTTTTCTTTCCCCTTAAATCATGTTATTAAATGGCGATTCTTATCCTACGTGTGCAAATCCCAGACATGGTGAGATTATAAATTTATACTAATTATGCGGATGAAAAAACAGTCTGTCAGATTAACAGAGCAGCAGCAAATCATTAAGTTCTCAATTCCGGACATATCCCCACCGCTAACATGATCAGTTATATTATATAGTAGTAGTATAAAAGAAAACAAAAGCAGTAAATGGATAATCCGGTCTTGTCTGTCAATCTTCTACTGCTTCATTGCATTGGGAATCTCTCTCGTTCAGAATCCTTTGACCCATGTACCTGCAGCACAAGAGAGATAGATACCCGTATTCGTCAGCAGAAGATTAGCCAGGCAAATGCTGGAATGATACTAATAAGAAGAAGAAATTAAACACATGCTAGGCAAATTCTGGTTTACCTGCCCAGCATCATGACAGTGGCCTGTGGATTAGTTCCAGGGGATTCAGAAAATGTGGAACCATCAATAACGCGCAAGGCGTCGACTCCAACGACTCTATAGTTCCGATCCACAACCTTGCCAACTTGGCATCCGCCATGGTAGTGCCATATGGTCATGACGGTGTCTTCACAAAAATGTTCCATTGAGAAAGCAGCCGAGACCCGCCGTGGTCTCAAGTTAACCGGGAAGGTCAGCATCCAGTTTATTAGAGTTTGCACCGGCGTCAAGGGGTATCGGAAACGCGAGAAAGACCTCGAATCGATGACCCGTCTGATCAGCTCCATGCCTTGAACACATCGTTGCAGGTCCCTCCGATCATGGAAATAGTTAAACGTCACTCTGGGATTATCATTCGGGTCCCTATTTTGGAGCTCCAGATGACCGCTAGAGTAGGGCCCCGAGATCTTTTCCAGGATGATCCCCGACGGTTGACTGGCATCCATGAAGTCATCAATATGAGCTTCGTTGGCCCTTGAACTCGAAGTGCTTTGGTTTGCAGGTACTGACGAAGGCCAGCTATTCTGCTTGGGGATGAAATCATCATGCCACAAAACCATTTTCAGGAAATAAAATCATGAAAATAGTAGTGCTCCACAAAAGAATGCTACATCTATCCTATCCTACGCTTATTTTTATTACATTTTATATACACTTAATTACTATGATTTTTTGGTAACATTTTCTATATTGTGTGATTCCCTAAGTTATTATAATCCCAAATTTGAATCAATTAATTTTTTCACCAATTAAAGTCCTCCATCTTCCATCTTTTTTTTTTTTTTGCCCCCACCCCCTCCTCTGCATATGCATACAAATATAACGATGATCAGCATTAGGTTAAAAAAAAAAAGAAAAAGAAAAAAAAACCTCATTAGATAGCTTGTGGTACTGTGTTTGAGGCCGTGCACCCAATTAAAGGCTACACTAGGGCAGATTCGACGTAGCTTCCGAACTGGGTTATGCCAACAATCTGAATGAGGGAAGTCTCGACGGGGCGAGGTGAAGGAACCACGGATGGCGTTCATTGGGTTGTCGCCAATTCCCTGACCCACCATGGGCTGGTCCAACAACACTTTGATGCCGTGAGTCCTTAGGTGTCCAGTTGCCCATGCCACTCAACATCAGCAATTGTGGGGCTTCCTAGTGCTCCGGCCGACAAAACGATCTCGCTCGCCGGCCCTCTGTTCAGGAACGCAGATGCTTGTTCCCCCGAGGGTCCAAGAACAAGACTCCATGGGCTCTTGGTCTTGGAAGCTCTGGGGCCAAACATATGAGGTCAGACAATCTTTTTAATTACTCATTTTTTTAATGTGATTTCCTACGTGCAATTAATTTGAAAATGTACATGCGCTATGAATAGGAGGTCCTAAATTTGATGTGCCGGCCGGAGGACAAATAATCAATAACTGTAGCTTTTAGATAGAACCTTATTCTGAACCAGTAGCAATCGATCTCAAGAAATAAATAAATAAATTATAAAAATATATATAATTGAAAAAAATTACAAAATAGAATTCAAAGCAGAAGACCAACAAATTCAAGCAATCAAACTGAAAAGAGTAAAAAACCGCTACATTCCGAGATTGTATACGGTCTCTAACTCTCAACCACTTTTGGTGTCTTGCAAGCTGGCCTCATTGAAAACTAGATGCTAAGTGCTGATCTCTCTCTTTTTTTCTCTTTTCTCTTTTCTTTTTCTTTTTTTGAAGGGGGCGGGGGGTGTTTTAAATTTAATCACTATGAATTTCACTTCATTTCTTCGCATGCAGGTTATGAATTACCACGTACTAATTGACTGCTACTAATGAGGGGGTTATGATGATGGAAGTGGAAAAAATTAAGAAGAGGGCTTGCTATTAGTAATTGTTTACCTGCCACTTTGGTAATCTGAATAATAATTTAAATGATGATTAAAGATTACTACTTACGCAGGAAAAGCATATATCGAAGGTAGTATAGTAAACATGAGCAGTGTAGTGATTGATTAATTAATAACGTACTTCTGTCTCGAACAAGATTTGCTCACGATGCATGCAAATAGAGGGTAACGTTTGGGTGGGATGAGCATGCTCGAGCAAATCTGCAGCGGTTGTCTGTAAGCCACTTCCATCAAAGATGGTGCCCCCCACTTTAGTCTCCCTTCACATGATCGTACGTAAACCCGTTGTACGGGAATTGCCCGGCTTCCAGCAAACCATTCCTCACCGCCGATTGCACGCCCGCACTGTCCGGCTCGAATACCACCTTATTTTCCACCCACTCGTTACGACTCGTTCACCCCCCTCTGATCCCACCCCATCCTGCTGACGTAGTCGGTGCTCGCCCTCGAGTAGAACCCCGCATTCAAGGCCGTCCCGCCCCCTAACACCCTGGCTCTGTGGTTGATTCACCCCGTCGGTGGAAATGAATAGCTGGGAAGGGGATGATGGGGAGGTATTCGCTAGGGTGGCCCCGAACCCTTTTATGTCCATTATGTTGGGGTCGTCGTATGGCAAAGCCGCCCCTTTTCCAGCAAAAGCACTCGACCTCCCTGGGACAGGGTGGCTGCCAAAGCGCATCCTGAAGTTCCTCCGCCGACGATTATGTAGTCGTAGAACACTAGAGGCGGAGCCGCCGTAGCATCTTTGGCGAATGTGTGGTAGGGAGCTGCAGGTTATATGCGTTCCGACACTTTCTATGAGTATTTAGCAAATGTACGAGAATTGATCAAACAATTACTAGCCGGACGTGTATGATGTTTTTGTTAGTTTGTCCTTAATTTGGTGGGAGTATGGGAAGAATTATCTTAAATGAATGTGAATAACGCAACACGACAACATCAGTAATCTTAGAGAGTCGGCGGGAGAGAACCTGGCTCGGAGAAGGAAGAACAAATGAGGCAGAGAATTCCAACAAGAGTAGCGAGAATCGAACTCCACTTTCCTGTATTCATCCTTTATGGCGTCCAAACTCTGAAAGTCCCTAATGAAGAAAACCAAAAATTTGCAAAACTCTGACAGCTGATTCTTGTTGCACCAACACCAACAACTCAACTAATCTTCTTTTCGAAGCATATATATGGATGCCTGGCAATCCTGATGAGTATCTGCATTTCTTAATTGACAGGTACAAAGATGATCACTGTGTTTTTTTTTTTTTTGTCGGAGAATCCGAAGGAGGGGAATTTTTGATAGTTGAGCAATGCAAATTTCACCCCTTGTTTTATGTGAAGATTCTATCAGCCTTCTTCTTAAAGACTTAAACACCTCACCTCAACTCCTGGTTACTTTGTACGAGTTTTACACTCCCACCTCTTTCTCTTTGCCTTTGCTTACGTGACGGCTAGTAAATGCCTTGATTCTCCCACTCCAAGCACTTCTTTTACAATATTGTGGGCATACATTCAACAATTTGCCTCCTGACCTGAGGAAACAATAATGAATTTAACTTTTACATTTTTTTTTAGGATTATCTTAAAGATCTTTTTTCTTTCTTCCTTTCTTTCTTTTGTCCAGGCAGTTTTAAAGACCTTGTTGGGGATCCCCATTAGCCTAATTCTTCACCCACCTTCCGTAAAATTAATTAAATTACACAATCACTTTGTGCTTTAAATTGCCATGCAGATTAATGCTGATTCTTATCTATATATGATTAGTCGAGATCACAGAAGATTCAAAAGAAATGATCACCAATTCACCATCAACATCCTAAAGAGTTCACCTAAATTCCTCGGTACTTGTTCGATTGACACTCAAAACTCTTCCCTCCCCTGGGCATTTTTACAGGGCTGAGTGACACGCCTATATATCAGCTAATAAATGCATAAATTGACTCACAACGAAGTACTTCTTTTGGAGCCATGTGGATTTTGGTTTTACTTTTGTTTGTTTCTTGGGGAAACTTTATATTATTGCAATATTCCCGGTCTCATTTGCGTTGAGAGTTTTCTTTCTTTTCTTTTTTTTTTAAACAGGACTCTCTAGAAATACTCGCCTCTCTTTTCGTTATACAGTGCATGAAGCAGAATATGAGTATAATCAAATCAATTACCAGGTGATACATTAATCTAATGCATAAATGTACTGTCATACAAGAAAGAAGACCAAGATTTTTTTAAAAAAATAAAAATAAAAAGTGGAGGAAGCAAAAAATGGTTGTTCTACCTAATACGTATAAAAACCATTAAATTTTTTTTTAAAAAAAAAATGTAGACTTGGGTGTAATTGCTCAATCTAAAAGTAGCCCATATGAGTAGAGTGGAGAAATTATATCTCGGTCCAAACCAAATTAATTATGTGGCAAGTTTAGAGCTTCGTCTTTGATCAATTTAACAGCGTTAATTGGACAAATAAGTGTCTTACAATCTGATTTGGATATATGGTGTCTGATGTGAAATTAATTAATGGATTCCATAATCTTATATGAAACACTTTTATTGGTCCAAAATGAAGTACTAAACTTGCAAAATAATTGATCTATACCACAATGAAATTTCTTATCACTGCTTCCATTCACAAGGATCAAACTCTCATTGCCTCCATAAATAAATTTCCCGTTTCGTTGTTCCACTTCTCCCCTCCAACAGTCTGGACTCTAGAAAAAGCAGCCCAAAAACAAAAAAGAAACAAATTGTCGATGATCCAAACCTGACAACTGCATGCGAGTTGCCACAGACAAAAGCAGCCCAGACAATGGGCTTCGATCCAAAGTTAATGGGTCAAATCAGGACTCGAAATGTACAAACAAGCGCTTAACCACACTCCCATAAAAGAAAGAAGGGTTGAAGTCAGTTTGATGTTGTGGGCTGCACGCATGGTAGAAATAGGTCCAGTGGGTTTTGCCGTCGGTAAATTGGCAGGAGAACATTAGCGTCAGTAGTTTGCGAGATTAGGAAACCTAACACGCTATCGGAATCCCACTCAGATTTCCCATCTACCTCAAATTTTCCCAAAGAAATCCGATTCAATTCAATTTCAATCCAGTCGAATCCATTCAGGTTTCAACCGAACCAACCCTCCAAGTTTATGAGATCCAATCACCCACCCCTTTGTTTGGGAAAGTTCATCAATATTTTACCACTAGTTGAAAATTCATCAATAGATGTCGAGGGAAGCAATCACCAGAGCAAAAACAGGAGCAGCAGCCATGGAGGATTCTTTCTTCTGCGATTTCCGATTCCATTCCAAGATTGACGCTTTCGATATTGCTAGCGAAGCATTTACTGAGCACTAGTCAGCCGTCAACCCCCACCAGATTTCCTCCTTGTTATCTGGTAAGTACCACAACCCAAAATTATCCAAAACCCTAGTCATCCATCATCAACCCTAATGCAGAAGTTCTTCTCTTGTTTCTTGAACTAATAACATCTTCCTCCTCCCAGCTTTTCTTTTTTTTTTTTAACCACAAGAATGAGTCCGAGTATGTCCAAATCCGAAAAACAAGAGAACAAGGGTGGTGTTTTAGAGATTTCGCCAGACGGCCGTTTTATTAAGTACGATGAAGTTTCTTGGTAGAGGAGCATTCAAGACGGTATTCAAGGGTTTTGATCAAGAAAACGGGACGGAGGTAGCTTGGTACCAAATTAACCTGGAAGCCGGCAGGGCAGCAGCCTCCTTGGATGATTTACCCAAACTTGCCAAAAGTTTGTTGTCTGAGGCTGCTTTGATGAAATCACTCAAGCATAACAACATAATCAGATGCCAACACTCGTGGGTGACGACGATAACACGAATGTAAACATGATTACTGAGTTGTTTAGTTCGGGAACTTTAAGGGAGTTTAGGAACAATCACAAGTCCGTCAATATCAAGGCCATCAAGAACTGGGCTAAGCAGATTTTGGAGGGGCTGAACTATTTGCATACCCGTAATCCACCCATTGCTCATAGAGATTTGAAGTGCGATAATATCTTTGTCAATGCGAATCGGGGGGAGGTCAAGATTGGTGATCTAGGATTGGCCACGGTGTTGAAGAATTCAGGTGTCGCAACAAGTGTTGTTGGGACACCTGAATTCATGGCTCCTGAAGTGTATGAGGAGAAGTATGATGAACTTGTCGACATATATGCCTTTGGGATGTGCATGCTGGAGTTGATCATTTGTGATTACCCTTACAGTGAATGCACAAATGTCGCTCAGATTTACAAGAAGGTCACGAAAGGGGTGAAGCCACTTGCCTTGGGAAATGTCAAGGATCCTCAGGTTAAAGGATTTATTGAAAAGTGTTTACTTCCTGCAGCTCAGAGACCCAGTGCTGCACAGCTCTTGAAAGATCCATTCTTATCATCACCAGAGAGCTTGAAAGGGGATAAATGCGAATCGGGGGTTCGCCCGTCCGCTGTTCTGCCTGAATCCAACAATATTCCGCAGCCTGATTCCCAAGTCTCCACGAGTAATGATGGATCTAGTTATAATAAGGCTTCGACTTCAAGTAAGGCATCTGCAGCAGGCATCATCACATCAGGTCCTATCTCTATATTAGAATCTTTGAGGTCCACAGAACAGATACAGCTACGATTGAGAGGGAAGAGAATCGATCAGAAAACAGTTTTGTTTAACTTGCGAATTGCAGGCTTGCATGGTCCTGTGGCAAACTGTTTTGAGTTTCTCTTTGATCTTAAATCTGATGATGCGCTTAAGATCGCTTCAGAGATGGTTCAAGGGAAAGACTTAACGTATGGAGATGTGCCAGTCGCAGTTGAGTTGATGGACAGCATGCTTTTGGAGCTTGAGCCAACCTGGAAACCTTGCAATGCATATTACAGTGCAAATAATGTTGCATCTGAATGCAGGGAATTGGGTTCAAATTGGCAACTTGGCGCTGTGGTTCATTAGGGATTCAATCTGTAAATGAGAATTCAATCAATTGTAAATGGATAGACTCTCTCCAGGACAACAGTTTTTTGGTACACCTTTGTTATTGTATATTATCAATAAAAGTGGATTCTTTTTCCTTACGTTCTATTATATCTAAAACTTTTTTGAGCAAATGCATGCACACACTTTTCATGTGTTGCTGTTTGATTTAATTTCACGCCTGGACAGCTTCTTCCTTGATGGCATTTAAGACAGTAGAATTTTTTTTTCCCTCTGGAATCATTCTACGAGTTCCTACAGGTTTTTAGTAGGAGCCTATGTTTAATACACATCCTTTATCTGAGAAATACAACTCTGTTCCATGTAGTTTTCCGAGAGAAACTTTCAGTTGGTGTCCTCCTTAGTTATTAATCGGGTTTACAGCTTTACCCTGTTCAAACTGCATAATGATAACCATATCAGTTCTGCTTTCTGTCAGCTCCTACCAATTGTTTTTGAGTGTTAGAAAATCCACTCAATGCGGCTCATTCTATTCAGCTGGTCCAGATCATTCTATTCAGCTCCTACAGTTAATTGCCTCCAATAAAATGCCCCATCAAGAAGTAGCTCCTACAGAGGGAATGCGAAGTAGTACATGCTGATCTGCTACTCTTCCCTAGCGTATAAACAACACATTCTCATGGATTCAAATCCCTCTACCTCCTCTCTACTTCTTTAAGTTCAAGTCCCACCCCTCCTCTGCTAGAAAAAGATTTTAAAAAAAAATTAAATAACACATTGTCCTACTTTCATTAAGTGTAAGCTGATCCCCACTCATGATGGTAGGACATGCTAGCGGATGATAGTCTAGCAAAATGCACGCGACGTAGGCTAGTCGAGGTCTGCTTCCTCAGCCTCCTAGAGTGAGGGAAGAATGCCAGATCACAACAATTGGACCACGAATAGCTGATCAAACTTGCTTATTGGCAAAAAAGTGAGTACTTGGTTGCTTGAGGTGATATTTTTGTTAAGTTGATGCTTGAATTAATTTTGACATTGACATTCTTAAATCCTTTTTTTTTTATTTTGGTCAGGGTATGCAGAAGGTCCTAGCGTTATTCTCTGTAGGTTAACTACTAATTATTTCTAACCTACCTAATACTAAAGCATTTGTGCCCTGTAAGGAAAATATGAAAGTCTGCAACTACTTATGGAGTTAATAATGGTGGTAAATAAGTACGCACTTGCCGATTCAACATGCAGTGTACCACCAAGAACAGACGTTCAATTGCAAAGGCTCTCCTTTTCTTCCAGCCATCCGTTAGTGGGAGAGCTACATTTTTTCTACTTCTGATTTTGTGCAATAAAACAGAGGAACTGCTCAAGATTGAAATGTGATACATAACCCTATATGAGAAAAAAGATGGCAGTATAGTCAATCATCATTCGGCCAAGATTACTGATCTTTCGGCAGAGAGGCAAGGCAGCGAGACATTGATGATTTCTTTCGGCTATATTTTGATGATTTCTTGGCTATTTATTCATTTGATATGACATTAATTTAATAGCTCTGGTTATTGTTCTAACATCATCCCGCTCGCCAGGGCCTCAAATTTGATAGTTACTGATATAATTACTCTGAAGACTTTTTCTCAACTTATTGCGTGTAGCGTGTAGATTTCAAGTGGGCACGGCACATCTATATCCTGAAGTGTGGTTTCCCCGACGGATGGGGAACTGGATATAGAATCATAGCTGGTGGGTGCACTAAATTGGATCCATGGGCGGTGAGGGAAGTGGGCAGTGGGCACAGCCGCCGCAGCCGAAGCTTCCAAGGTCAACCAGCAAAGCAAAGCAAAGCCCATTTAACACACACACTTGAAGTCAGCGCTTTTGTTAGGAAACTCATCATTTTCGCTTTGCCTTTAAATAAAAAAAGGAAAAAATGATTGAAATACCTAGGGGTGACAATTTCTGATACGACCTGAAAACACGACACGAACCTAACACGAAATTAATGGGTTTGGGTTGAGGTTTCGCGGGTTCGGGTCAGAATCAGGTCGAACCCGATGAACCCGAAAAGAAAAAGGATCGATTTCGGGTCAACCCGTGGGTGATCTGATATGACCGATAACCTGTTTACGAATAAAAAATAATTTAATAAACATAAAATTATTTTATCTAACTAAACTAAGTTATTCTTTTTTTTCCAAAGGCATTAATCACTTAATCCTAAATGAATTTATTTAACTTGTGTGAAGTTGAAATTATGATATTTGGACAAATAGTGTATTATATTATTTTTTACTTTTATAATGTTTTAATTTATTTTATATTTGGTTTGGGATAAAACACTTTTACGGTGTTTTAATTTATTTTAGATTTGGTTTGGGATTATTTATTTAAATTTTATTACTTGATTATGTAATTAGTCTTGTACGAAATTGGTTTTATTAGAAATTACAGTGGTAAATTAATAAATTAAAATTAAGTTTCAGATCATTTCGGGTCGACCCGCCAACCTGAAAATTTCGAATTTGGGTTAGGTATCCTGGCTTGTTTCGGGTCAGCGGGTTTTCTGTTATACCCGGGTCTCAACCCGACCCGTCAACCCGAAACGGACCCGATTGCCGCCCCTAGAAATATCTAAGTATCAAAAATTGTGGCATATGTGACACCACTTTGTGCTATATATATATATATTTTTTTTTTGTCAAATGTCAACTTGTATATATCCACTTTGTGCTATATAGTTAACCTCCAGGGGTACGTATGGTCGGTTTGAGGGGGAAATGGGGTTTCCCCAGTTCCATTTACTAAATGTAAATTTTAATGTAAATGTAAATTTTGTATCAAATTGATGCCTAACTCGTGACTATACTGAAGTTGTGCCACTATACATTAAAATTGTACTGCTACTAAAATTTACGTAAGTAGATGGAACTGGACACAGAAGTCAGAGGCCCCTGATCCGGTTTGAGGAACCTATAGCTGCTGTTTTTAATTGTTCCCATGTACAGCTTCCGCCTCAGACGTATGGACCGGGAACCGGGCGAAGGCTACTTTTGTTTCCTACTAGTAGTTTATTGAGAGGGTGAGGCCGCGCTTTACCAAACTACAAGAGCCAGAGCAGGGTAGGGAAAACCATCACCAGCAGTAGCAGTAAATAATCACGTCTGATCAAAACCAAACCAACCATTACAAGCGGCCAAAGATGTCCTCACCAGAATTTCTGAGCAGAAACGCAAATTATATCAGTATCATTTACTGTCAGTTTTCGGAATCCGCTGGCACGTTATTCTTCCACTCACACACCCCTTTTGCTAGAAACGTTATTTCTGCCTTTTGTTGTTTGCCGGCCCGCGAGAATTATAGTGAACTCGAACGGACAAGTATAGAGCTTGTGATACCTGTACCGAAAATCCTCGGTTCCTCACGTGATATCAAGGTTCTAGTCCTTCAGAAAGTAATAGGTTCCCTTGATCAAAGTACACAGAGGTCACAATTGGTTAAAAAAATAACCTATCGAGGGCATTTCAAAGCTGGTGAAAAGCTTCGGAAGAGAAGATATACCAATTGATTCACTCTGTAAATATACTGCTTGTATCAATTAAGTCTTTAACATCTCTCGAAGACGATGGTTAAATACTACTACTTAAAATGATTATGAAGGAAAAGGGGAGTAATTAGGACCAAACATTTCTGCACCAGTAAAAGCTGTATGGGAAATCATCACCTATAATTCTGTTTCTGCTGTACAATACGTGGAGAAACGTTTCGTCTTCTCCTTTTACATACAAAGTATAGGTAAAAGCATGCATGCCACCTTCTCCAAAAAGGAGGAAAAAAAAAGAAAAAAGAAAAAAGAAAGAAGAGGTATCTGTAATTTAGGAGGACTAGTAAGTAGTATATGATACTATTCCGCAAGGGGAAAAAAAAGAAAACTATCTGATCGACTCTGTAACCACAAACAAGCTAGGTACATCTTCTATGGCTGATTAGGCCTAGGAGTAATTTTTATAACAAGCCCAGGAAAAACATCGTCGGGATCATGGATATGTGGGTTCTGCTCCACGATGAAAGGGTCACCGCACTTGTCGCTGATGGTGTGCAAGGTTTCCCCTTCTCCTACAACATATATTTCGTCACAGGCCCTGTTAAGGAGCTGCAGGTTTCCTCTGACCGCCTCGTAGGGGACAGAATCCTCGTTGACTGCGCTCACGAGTATGAGGGCCACTATCACCGCTGCACAGAACCAAGAAGCCCCATCAGCTATCATTAACGCAGAACTGGATGTTGGAGATGATGATGCCATGTATGCAGTACTGATTAAGTAGTACTGCTACTAGGACACACAACTGCTTAAGAAGATGAGAAGGAGATCTAAAAGACGAGGAGGATTTTGGTTCAGGTTCTAAGCAACTTCGATGAGGAATTTTGTTTTCGTTCAAGTGCGTTATTTATAGTCGTAGGTAGCTCGGTGGGAAGGAGTTACTTGAGAGAGTAGTAGTGGTGGGAGGGTGAAATGAAGAGGTATTGGACGTATTGAGAGAGTAGTAGTGGTGGGAGGGTGAAATGAAGAGGTATTGGACGTATTCAATGGGGAGACTAAATTAAATCAAAATAAATTCTAACTTTTGAACATTCCAGAATACTCCCTTCGTCCCACTTTGATAGTCCTGTTTCTTTTTTCCACACAATTTAAGAAAAAGTAGTTAACTTTGTTGAAAAAATAAATTTAGATTGCTATTTTCCTAAAATACCCCTCACATTAAATAGAGTACAACTTTACGAGAACTTGAATTGATGGTAAAAAAAGAATCAACTCTTATTAAATGGGGTAGGTTTATAGTAACAACAACTTACATTGAATAAGGGTATTTTAGGAAAATTAAAATACAACTACATTTCTTCAATTGAAAACTGGACTATAATTTGGGACATACCAAAAAGGAAAACAGGACTATCAAAGTGGTGGGACGGAGGGAGTAATTATTATTTCAAGGCTGAGAAGACCTGCAAACTTATTGGGCGTCCGTCTTCTGTCGTTAGTTGTTAGCGGTTTCCTTTTCTGTTATCGTAACATTTAATCGTTTTCGCTTTTTCCGAACCCAATTTACAGAAATTTGATACGGTCTGCATTGGTGGTGGCAAGTGGCAACGCATCAACCAGGTCAACGCAAATCTCTACTTTATTATTATTATTATTTTCCATAATTTGGTTACATAATTCTTCAGGATCATTAATGCTAGAAATGCATCATGTTCTCAAGTTGAACATACATACTCCAATTGAAGAACACGAATTTCATAAATAAAAGGGGTAATTTCGGCCTAATCTCACCTAACACCCGTATAGTTTCAAAATTAGCACTTAGCTGCTCTGTCAGATCTGAGGGGACAAAATGTCTCCATCAATTAGAGTTAAATGACGAAATTACACAGTTTATAAAAGAAAATTTTTTTCTGAAGCAACTATAAAAGATTCAATTCAACCATGCCCGATTGAATTACCTGCATCTCATTTTTTTTGTCATTGAGGATTGTACGGCACCCGGGGCGGTTAGTTTCATTTCATTTTCTTGTCAGTAGAAAACGACCTAGGCCTTGGGGGGGCTCCCCGGTTGATGCTTCCAAGTTCCATAGCAACTGCACCAGTAC
The DNA here is from genome assembly GCA_023065735.1 of Coffea humblotiana. NCBI lineage: Eukaryota > Viridiplantae > Streptophyta > Magnoliopsida > Gentianales > Rubiaceae > Coffea > Coffea humblotiana. Next base: position 2,537,066 of record CM041209.1, on the reverse strand, counting down.
AGTCCACGTCTACCATGCAAGCGGAGCAGAGAACAACAGAGCATAAATAAATTCAGATTAAAAAAAAAAAAAACCCCTTTGGGTATTTGTATTGCATGGCGAGGAGGTGGGATTTGCCGATTTGAGATATTTCTTGTTGGACTACCAATTCATCCCATAACTGCATCACCTAACATTATGTCTCTTTCATCATCTGAGTGGACGCGTGGCCACTGGGTGACGATCTTTGGTCGTCTTTGAGTCTGATACGGTACCACAGGTAATCCTAGGAACATTGACTAGGAAACATGGAATCCCTGAGTCGACAATTGCGCTTCATCTTTTAGATCGCCAGCCACAATGATACTATATGTTTGTTTTTCTTATCATCCCTGAGTCCAATCTTACGTGTATTCGCTCTACAATGACGACATTCATACTTCAACCCAAACACGAATTGAGAAAAAGACATGCATATTACCATGCTATGGGCGTGGCGGGCATGACACGTTAAAACTGCAATTTAGTTCCAACTGACTTTCTCCTTGTTTCAAGTATGTTGCCGTCTAATTCCATTCAATATCCTTGCTAGCGTGGTGGTTTATTTTAGGTAATCCGGATGTGACCACAACGCACCACAGATTCCAATATGTTACGGTCAAAATTTTTCATCAAACTTTTAGGATGTTTTTAAGAACTCAATATGGGGCCATAAAACTTGCTAATGCTGTGACAGCACTTTTGCAGATATTCGTGAAATTTGGAACTTCCCCCTCCCCCATTATAAACACAATGACTGGGCGACATCAACTAGCAATAGGTTTTTTTGCCACAACCGATGATTCTGACCAGGTCCCCATATCTGTATCGGTGGCGAATTGCTTCATTCTAATTGGTACAATGATCATTCTCCAACTCTACCATGATTTCTCTCAGATTACAGGAAAATTTTCCAAAGAAAATTGCTATTTTCTCAAATTTACCATGAATTTTCAGATTAGGCGTGTTTGGATTGCCAGTTTTCTAAAGAAAAATTGTTACTTTTTCCATGAACACATTTTTCAATTCATTTTTTCCCCTCACATATATCAAATCGTTACAGTAATTTTTTTTTACAAAAAGTCCAAAAAATGCAATCCAAACAAAGTTGTTTTCTAAACAATTTTATGTGCGGTAAGATAATGAATGTATTTGGATAGAAGATTATTTGAGATAAAAATAAATAAATACTGTAACACTTTTTTTAAAATTTCCAAACCGATTTTTTTTTTTTTTGCGAGTTTCCATTACTTTATTTTTTGTTTTGAAATAGAGTTCCACAACCGAAAGTTGAACCCTCCCCACCACTCTGCCAATTTATCGTATCACTCATTGGTGACAGGAATGACTCATTTTTGTTTTTTGTGGATCCCAGCAAGAGTTGAATTGATCTTCTACACAATCCCTTAAAAAAAAAAAAAAAAACCAGAGATGGAGTTCTCTTTTACTTCATGTAACAAGAGGATCTAAAGCAGCTGTGTCTATTGACCATTGTCAAGGAGACAATATACAGTACCCTTACATGAGATGAGACAGAAGGTCTTCTACCGGCTAAGATTGGAACTTCGTTCCAAAAAAAAAAAAAATTAGTGGGAATATTTGCAAAATGCTAACACAAAATAGGAAATTAAACGGGTGGAAATAATGAAGCTGTTAGTTAAAGATCTGTTTTTAGTAAGTGATTTTGTTTAAAGTAATTAAGCAGAATTACGGTACTTAAGTGGCATAATGTATTCTTTCTTCTTTTTCTTATGTTGGTGGAAAATTGAAGTGAAGTAGCTTTGATTACAATTATTTTTTTTCGTTTTTAATTTTTGGAAATCTCAAGCACATTTGAAATTGTGATTGTTTTGAGACTGACCACGTGAGCTAATTAATATTTCGTGTCGAAGTTCATTGCCTAGATTCCGCACTTTATTTTTTTCTTTTGAAAAAAAAAAAAAGCACATGTAGGCAATGTCCTGTATTATCATAGACAAGATGGAAAGATCAAGTAATCATATAATTTCAAGAAATTAATGTAACCAAAGCGAGTCTCACAAGAAGAAAAAAAAAAAAGGAAGAAGCAAAAACCTGAACGTCTTAGGGGCATTCCCTGGAATTTGGCGACTTGCGTGGATCAGAGACAAGAGAATAATACGAGGGTTTTCAGAATTAACATATAGTACTGTTTACAATATCGAAGTTCGGAAAGATAGAGAGTTATTGTTTGTGCTTCCTGAACAGTAAATATATATAAAACGCCTTTTCTCGCCTTAGACCGTAGCATTGATTATATACTTCCAATTAAGGCAGAATGCTGAGGACGAGTCCTGGAAAAACATCGTCGGGATCGTAGATATGAGGATTTCGTTCAAGGATGAAAGGGTCGCCGCACTTGACGCTGATGGTATGAAGGTTTCGCCTTCACCTACCACAATATATTCGTCGCAATGGCCGGTTGATCATCATTGGGCTTGCTTTTGTAGGCAAGGTTCATGATCCCTGATAACAAGATCACTAGCATAGCCGATTGCAGAAACCCGTGAAGCCATGAACATAGATGATCTAAGTCTACTTTGGTGTTGCATGAAGAAGAAGAAGAAGCAGCCATTAAGCGGCCTGCATGAAAATCACAGGATGTCTGTACGAATTAATGAAGCTTAAATCTACGAGTTTTTGATGTGTCACCTCTAACCGTTTTGATCTACGATAAGTTGGGTTCAACAACAGTTAGACGCATTCAGGACAGCATTTGGTGTTGCACTATATATATATATGCACATACATGCATTATGTATCGGTAGGTTACAACTTAACTCATCGCCTAAGTAAAAGGTAACGTATTTCGTTTTCCATTCTGCAGTAGAAACAATAGCTGCACAAGGAAATAAGTAGCTGGTGAAACTATCTACTGCTGTTTAAGGAACTACTACGTTTTTTTTTTGTTTCGTTCTAGTTTTTGGTTGAACAAATGGAGCACTACGTTAAAAGTAAATTAACTAAAAGAATAGTGCTGACTAACGAATACTATATAGGACCTATACTTAACCAGGAATATGCGAAAACATACGTTCAATATATGATTGCAGGCACATTCATTGCGTAGTTTGTGGTAAGTTGGGTCTAAACAGGAACATTTTCACCTAACATTAAAGGCGGCAGGTAAGAAGATTTTCTTGGTTTCCCTTTTCCTTTTGTGTTTTCTGTCGAACTTGTGTCTGCGAAGAGAAGAGAAGAGAATGGGAACTTAATTCGAAATCAAGACAGGTATCAATGAAGAATAACGTAACAAATTACATTAAAGGAATCACCCAATTTCTTAATTTCCTTCCGAATAGTAGTCCTGTAATTTTCATTCTTTTCCTGTTGAATGTTTTCTTTTTGCTCTTTATGATTCCAAATTACATAACCACTCTTACCAAACCTGAATTTTTCAAAAGCGTCAATCAGACATACATGTTTTTAATGCTGCTAGCTAGTACCCAGAAGAAAATAATACTGGAGATAATCTTCATGTGACGTTGCCCAGGCCAACAGACTTTATTACTTTTTTTTTTCTTTTCTTTTTATTTATTGATAAGGCCTAGGCAACAAACTGTACTGAAATTCTTTTTATTTCTAATCCTAAAATGTCCCCTCCCCCACAAATTAATTACAAAATCAAAGTTTGATGTAGAGATCGCAACACAACAGAAGACTGAATAACATAGAATATTATACAGACTGCACGCGGCAGGATTTCACATACCAAAAAAAAAAGAAAAGAAGAAGAAGAAGATTTCATCATGGTGACAACTCTATATCAACCATTAAGATGAATGAAAATGAAGAAAAAAAAGAATTATGTCCATGGCCAATAGAAAGAGACATTAGACCATCACAAATTAATTACAATCAATCGTTGAAGGATTCAACTCGCGACGTATCAAATAAAAAAGAAGCTCCGACAAGTCACCGCTCACTATCACTCCAAAAATCAACGGTGGTACCAGTAGAACACCAAAGAGAGGTGACCCAACTTCTGAATTTCCAATTTGACTGAGTCACTCGCAGAAAGTTATATTAACAGGGTCGAGCTTGGTTGCGAGATGTCCTCTTAGCTGTAAAAGCACTTGCAAGTGCTTTTCAAGAATTTGATGCGTTTCAAATTCTTAGTTTCTAATGGGAGGATATGTTGTATTTGAAAGAAAAAGGGTGCGAGCACATTCATTTCTAGTTCCAAAATCTTGACGTAATCCCCAATTTTGATGAAAAACGTCTCTTCAATCGTGGAAACCTTAGCCCAATTAATTAGTCGTCCCGCCCGTATACAAAATTATCCGGGGTTTAAACTCTGTCTTAGTCAACTATACACGCTTTTGCTACTAACACATGATACCAAGATGTGGCTGCAATTTGAGCGTAAAGGTTGGATTTGGGAGTATGACTTGGTGCAGTCCGTGGGGCGGTCAAGATCCAAATTGCTTTCTTTCTTCCCCACATTTTTTGTTATTTTTATTTGTGGGGGCAAGTTCTTTCCCTCACGTTGACTCCATCATCAAAAGAACGGAAAATACTATAGTATCTTTTGGATACAATATCCATGATTCTAATCCACTTATATCATTGTCACATTATTTAATGATTTAAACTCTTAAAATAATTTAAAATTTGATAACTCTTATTCTACATTCAACAGTGAATTTAATCTCATCTGTACAGTATCTAAAAGGGACCGTAAAAGTCCCCCAAAAGAACATGTAACCATCAATTACCGACTAACCCGTAACCAACAAATCCTAAAATGCCATTTCCAATTTCCGTAATGGCGGTTCTCAAAATGCCATTTCATGTTTATTTACTACTTGAATTCGTACCCAAATTGTACCCAAAAAAAAATCGTACCCAAGGGCTTTGGACTTTCCAATTCGCGTGCTAAAGTTCAGTTAATTAACGAAAGAAGAATCTGGGGAGTACTTTAGTCTCTGTCACTCAATTTTGTCAACCTTTTTAGGTAGGCTCATATGGTAGTATGGGTACTACTGCTATACTACACTTCTTGGCATTGCATTCTTGGACAATAGCAGAAAAAGATTCTTCTCTTGCATTCCACTTTGGGAAGGGCAAACTCTATACGTATACCAATTTAAAAAAACGATTTATAAGGGGGGGAAAAAAAGATACTACTAGTTTATTAGCCGATATCGAGGTCCTATTAGGCCTGTCATGTAAGTGCGTCTGTATGCGTATTTTTTCTCTTATTTTTTTTCAAGTGTGGAAAGATAGCAAGTTGTTGAAGGTTTTATCAGACTAAAAAAAATTTTAATTTTTTCTTTTGTTATGAGCGTAAAAAAGAATTTGATATCACAGAAGAAAGTTAAAATGAAACCCTCTTTTCCCGTCTGTCACAGTTGAGAGATGATCAATGGAGGGATTGGAGTGTCGGACAAAGAAGACATGGCAGGGTATTGGGATGAATTCTTTCATGGATTATTATTAATGATGATGTGGACACAAACCAAGAAGGAAATTAAAAAGTTTTAGCACTTAGTGACCATTTCCAACAATAATAATTGTACCCTAATTTATAGCCAGATCTTTGCAAACTAACTATAGTAGTTTGATTAACATAGGGACCTTTACTGGGAAAATCTCAAAGGTTGTTTCTGACTTGACAAAAGTTTTAGGTAAAAGAAAGAAATTTATATGTTATGGGCCTTCTGGTGAAACAAATCAGCCCGTGGGCATGTCGACGGCACACCAAACAGATGTCAGAATTACACCTGATTACACACTGGCAATTGCTTCAGGGCGGAGGGTCTATTGCTTGCGATTATTGAGAGACCTAGGCAAGTTATCACTTATAATTCATTTATTCAGTGAAACTAAACTCAATGCTCTAGATGCCCTCCAACAGTAATTATGGAAAATTGGCTCAAAGTCTGATGGTCACATCACATGATGATCCTACCTCTTCACCTCCGTCCCTTGGCAAATTTCACAATTCCTTCGGAATCCAATGAAGAATTACAAACAAGGGAGGAGCCCCTATAGACAAGTAAGGAAAGGGCGCACACAAAACTATTGCAATTGATGGTAAAAGCTAAGCTTCTACATAACCCAACATGGATATGTGAACTCAATTGTCGCTACAAATAGTACGTCAGCTTCACAGTTCACACAACTCCCAACCTTTGCTGTAATCCAAAGGTAAGACCAAATAGCCTCGGGGAATTTAGGAAGGCACAGGCACCACCGAATCAGGCAATGTTGCTTATGTCACCTTCAGGTTGCAGAAGACAAGTGATGCTTGTTGAAAAGCTTTGCCAGGGAGGAGTCATATGATTATGAGGCTGTCAAAGGAGGGAAAAGGACAAACATGCATATGACATTTGGGTGGTGGCCGTAGTTTTTCCGAACCTGACTCCAAAGGACAAACAAGAAAAAAAGAAATAGCATCTCTGATACATATTACAACTATTGAGAATAAAAAACGAGATGCCAAATGCACAAGAACACCTTGAAATTTATTGAATCCTTCTACTCAATCCCGGTAAATGGCAAGGTAGCCCCATGGCTCTAATGCAGTTAAGGCAGCTACTTCCAAAATATCAAAACTGACATCTTTTTTCCTCATCCCTTCTTTTCATTCCCTTGTACATTTTAAAAACAAATAAATATTGGAACCACGAAAAACAAGCTCCTCAATCAACTTTGCCCTTATTTATTTTGTCAAAGTTGATTCCGTTGACCATTGCCACACTTTCACTTGACCAGTCCCATCACCAGTGAAAAACAAACCAGGAGGACCAGTCTGAATGGAACGAACCTCCTGTTTCGCAAAGATCTTCCCTCTTTCGCAAAAACTAAAATATAAAAAGCCATATTGCAATAAAAAATCAGAAACCATAATTCAAAAACCAAGAAAAATTTCTGAACTGAGCTTACGATGGCAAATCATAGACGCGGATGCAGTTGTCATTGCATGAGCAGAGCAAAACTGGCTTGCCATCCAAATCATGCATCCCACAGAGAGTGAGCAAACCCTGATTACACATAAACTAATCAAAACCAAAACTGCACAAGCTACTTCTATCTGCATAACAGCACACCAATATTACACCCCACAATACAGATGCAAGACAATTTTCCATTTGTTCAAGCCACTCACTTGAAATGAATGAAAATTGCACAAATCCAAATCAACACAAGCCTAAATGTGGAAGATTTTACACTTATATCTCCAAGAAAATATCATCATTTTATCCCTCAAACTAGAGAGTTTGATACACAATATCATATGTGACAGCAAGAAACTTTTCATTTCAAGATGACACTGCACTTTACCAATAAAAAACTAGCTTTCGCTACCATGAGGTATTAATGTACACTGAAGGAACTTCAAATGTCCCGTGTCCTCAGCTTCAGCCCCTCAACACTCACAATACTACCTTCTCATTAGAATTTTTTTTTTTAAAGTTTTTTTGTGGTTTTTTTTTTTGGGGGGGGGGGGGGGGTGTTTGGAACTCTTACATAAGGCTGCAATTAGTTAAAACTCTCACACTTTCTTTGTCACATTGCAAAAGCATTCAAGTTCAGCCCAAACCCACTTACCAGATAAATCTAAAACTGATACCAAACATCCAAACCCAAAGACCTCATTTGAAAACCAACATAGCAAAAATTCATGATATGAGACAAATGGCACACTATAAGTAAAATATGCTAAAAACCAAGAGAGGTTGAATGTAGAAAAAGTGAATGAAACTCTTGGGAAAGTGTTCAAAGAAGGGCCCAATTTCACTGCCCTCAAGATATGCCAAATGTTTTTGAGACTCCAGCATCTGAGCACAATAGGGGCCGATTCATACCGAAAACCTCCTGAAGAACTAATTGCAGTGATCAGAAACATTCAAGTTCTTCTTTTGTTGTTTGTCCTCTTTTGTTTTCATTTCCTCTTATTTCATACCAAAACATCTACCAGAGCCATAGCATATAGGGATAACACAACAACCGTACATTATATTAAGTCATATGAAACTTTTCTAGCATCAGAAGTCCTACTTTTCATGTATAAGCACAAAGTAGTCCTCAGCCAAGAACGGTTTGTTTTGTTCCCATTTTAATTTTTCAAATGCCAACACTACTCATAATTTCAAAGTAGATATATTAAGACACTATGTATTATGGATGATAACTACTTTTTTTTTTTTTACTCTCTCTCCATTGGTATTACATGAGTCCTACCATATTGAGTAAAACTCTTGCTTAGAGCATTTAAATTGTTGAACAAACTAGTTTTCCAGTTTAGGACAACTATTTCAAAAAGTTAAAAATAATTTCTTTTTTAGAATATGAAGTAAAAAGAAAATTTGAAATATTTCCCAGAAATGCTTGCAGCCTGGAGGACAATATTAGTTGTGAAAAGTAAAAACTCATTGGCAATTCAAAATTTAATGGGACTTAGCTGTCTTAATTGTCCTAGAAATTCTCAAATAGGACTTCCTCGTAATTCCCTATTAAGTAGTTAATCAACATAAGAACAAATGTCTGAACGGAATAAACAAGCATGCCAACAGAACCCCAAAAAAATTTACACTAGCACACCTGCTTGGCTTGTTCATTCAAGTGTGTGTTGAACATTAACCTTATTATCTGCAATTCCAATCTTTTAATGGGACTTTGAACTAGATTTTGGCTCAATCTTATTAATACTAGTGTCTAGCGAACGCATGCAGTCAAATAGAAACTGTTCGTTTAAACTGGAATATGGATGCTGACAAGTAGGGACTGCAAAAAAACCTTTCCACTTGCCAACAACAAAGATTTACAAACAGTTTTGACTTATAGTTTTTTATATTTCCATACACCTTGTAAAGCTCGGATATTGCTAAATGGTTGGATCCAGCTAAAAACATGACTGTTGTCAATTAAACCACAAATGGTTAATGAATAAGTGTGCTCTTAATTGTATTCGAACCATCAAAAACACATCAATAGAGTATTTCATGCCAAACTTCCTGATTCTTCTTGACACACATATTGTACATTAGCTAAGAAAAACACCTATTAATTGAAAAGAAAAAACACACACAGAGAGAGAAACAAGCAAGCACAACCCTGCATGCAAGAGGAGTGATATAATAAAGCATACATGTTCCTCATTATGTGTGTATGTCACTTCCAAACTCCCAAGTTCTGTAGCAGCCCAGACCTACAAGTAAAGGAAATATAAAATAGATGTGAACCCAGCCAACTGATTGTGTACTTCTGTGCACAGAAGTACTAAAATTAGGGTGAAAAACTGAATAACCTTTACTGTTTTGTCCAATGAACATGATAATAGAAATTGATCCCAACAAAGAACAGACATCACAACATTAGAATGGTCCGTCAATGTCTGTAGACACTGCAAAGTTTCGAGGCTCCAAACCTGAAAATAGAAGTTGAAATGGGCTAAGGTCTTAAACACCATCTGCAAGAAATCCTATGTTATGACAATAAGTCTTATCTCACTCCAACTGACTTACACGAATAGAATGGTCCATCGAACCAGAATAAAGTCTATTGGCTCCAACAACCAGAGTGACAACAGCAAGATTGTGTCCCTTGGAGTGATGCAGCTGGTTCAAAGGAGTTGGTGGCAGTATTAAACTTCCATGCCAATATTGTTCCATCCTGCAAAGGATGTAAGGGTTTTTAAGAAGGTGGTCAGCAGGTCAGGGGTAAAAGCACACATCTGATTGAAAGGAGTTACTCTGAGTTTGAGCAAATACAAGATAGAGAGAAAAGTGTGGCTAGCTCGTTAACGGCCTTTGGAGGAGAGAAATAAACAACGTACAAGAAACTACTGTTTAACCAGGCCTTTACCTTTACAACAAAGTGTCTTAGTTTTGAATTTTGTTAATTGCTTTTAACTCATCTCACCCTCATCTTCAATTCGAGGAAAAAAAGATACCACCAAAGTACCTGGCAATAGCGATACGTACCCCTCCACCTATAGTTGCCCCATTCTTCCCTTCCTAAACGAACTCTTAATTACAAGTATTCCGATTCAGGTTCCACATGAAATTCTCACTCCAAACCTTCACTCCCTCAACTACTAGCAACCGAGCCATGTCCAAGGTGGAGAAACATAAATCTCATTATAACTGGTCTAAGGGCTCAATTCTTTCTTTTTTGAAGTAACTCAAATTGACCACCATTTAGTTTACATTCATAGGCCAAAAAGTATTGTATTTGCATGAAAGACTCAATGTTAACTAAACACATGACTAATTCTGATAACTAGGCCACAAAATTAAAAAAGAGATACAATTGCCCAAAAGAAAAAGGAAAAGAAAAAATTACCTGTACACCCGCAAACAGCAAATCATTACCCACCACAAGAGCATAGACTTGCCCAACAGGTCCACTTAAACTCAAGTCAGTGGTTGTTTGTGTGTTCCATGCCTGCAATATCACCAGTTGACCTGATAAATACAAAATTTGACTATGTGCTAATAGAAAGCTCTGGCTTGTGCACTGAACTATAGAAATGAAAAGACTGAGAAAGAAGAAGGTAACTGAACCTCTTACCCTGACAAAGTTTGTAAGACCCACAAAAACCCATGGGCCTTCACTTCTCATGCAGCCTATTTCACCACCCAAGCTAATAACCCCTGCACACTAAGGGAAACGAGGAAAAGCATATGATACATCATATGAGTTTTTAAAAATGCCATACGTTGACAAAAAAAAGGGAACTTTTCTTGTTAATTGACTTTAAAATAGAGGAACATTCCAAGATCAATCTCTTATAACGACTTTTCCCAGCACATCATGGCTACTTACTTAAGATTTTGCATTCCTGCTCTCTTATCTATACAGCTCAGAAGTATTTAAAAAGATTTAAAACCTAACAAGAATAACCTCAGCCACATCATTCAACAACACAGATGCAGTTTGGGGAAATTTTTTAATTTTCTTCCCCTCAAAAGCAGGATTGGAAGAAAAGGGCCCACACAAATTAACAGGGCCTTATTCAGCTTGTCATCTTCTTAGTTAGATCTCTACACTGAAGGATCAGAAAGCAGACATAACCACTGAAACTGCAAGAAGAAATAAAATTGACAACAATCACCTGCCCAGATTGGCAATCCCAAACTCTAACAGTCTCATCTTTACTCCCTGTATAAAGCCTGTCAGAGCCAGATGGCAAAGCAATCCCAGTAACAACCTGTTCAAGAAGAAACCTTCAACTCGTACTGGTACTCCATCAATGCAAAAAAAAAAAAAAAAATTCCATAGCCAAAACCACAATTCTTAAAAAAAAAAATTACAAGAGACACAGACCCGAACACTCGAAAACAAACAAATAATCCGATAATCACTAAACAAAACCAGACAAAGCTTCAACTTTATCACGTTCAAAAAACAAAATAAATAAGACTAAAACTACATTATTAAGAAGCAAGCATATAGGTTAGGATTCCCAATCACCTTTTCGTGTCCTTCGAGCTGTGTTTAACAAGGAAAAGCAGTCGCCCGTAGACCAAGAATGCAAATACCTACACTTATCTCCATAGCTACAATTTCCCTGAACCCAAAATTACAAAGTTTCTCAGTCTTCTTAATAACTCCTCCTCCCCTATTCCCGTAACCCTGCTGATGCTGCTGTTGTTGCCTCCCCCAAGAATTATTGAAGTTAGGATTCCTGCGCATCCCACCGCTAGCATAATTGTCATCAGCCGAGAACCCGTAAGGCCGTTGGATGTGGCGGCCCCGTTGCCCATTGACGACTGCTGCGGAGGCGGTAATTCTCTGTGTAGGTATGGACATGGAAAACCTACTGCACTTTCCTGCCCTCCAATGATAACAAACTTTTTGCTGTTTGTTATTGGTATCACTCCCAGAAGACGACGCCGTGGCGGCCCCCGGACCTAGCCGTTGAAAGATACGCTTACTTTCCGTCGACATCCATTCTTCAATTCGAATTTACTTAGTATAAATAACTTCAGTATGCACGAGCTGGATGGCTTATGCAGCGTGAGAGATAAATAAGGAATTGAAGGGGTGAAGACAGGGAGTGATAATGGATGTGATCATGAGAATGAAAGAAGTGGGGAGAGAGGAGACTGGGGCAAACGACGTGAGATGAGATTGAAATTCAGGGTGTGCAAAAGGAGGTTTCAAAATTTTGGTTAGGGTTTTGAGTTGTGGGGAAAGGAATGAATTGGGAACCCTAATTTGCAATATTTGGGTTTTAACTTTTGCAGCGAAGTGCGGGGGGGAGAAGTGGAGGAGGAGGATGAAGGAGGACTGAAAGAGAGAAGAAGGATCTAAAACTAAATAAAGAAATATAACTCTTAAACCTTTTTTTTTAAATATTTCCACAAGGAAAATACAAGTTTCTTTTTCCCCTAAAATGAAAAAGGTAAATATGACCTTAAATTGACGAGGATACAAGAGCACTAGAGCAGGACTAGGAGTCGTACGTGATAGGAATGCAAATTTTGTAATTTGGCATATTTTACTTAACACGGTATGATACTTCTTTGCTTAAATCAGTATGATACATCTTAATTGAAAAAGGAATAAAAGCGTAAGCGTAAGATTTACGATTTGGTTGACCGGTATTTTACGCGTCTGCACTCTCCCTTTAAGTGTATTATGATACTACTGAACTAGCCCATACCTCCTCCTTTTTTTTTTAAGGTTCTCACTCCCTCCCTCTCTTCCTCCCTTCTTCTCCTTCTTCCTCTGTTTCCTTCCCCACCTAAGAATGCAAACAAGTCGAGTCAAATTGAGTTTCGACCTAATTGAACTGAGCCTCATTATAATTCTACCAAAATTCGAGTTCAACAAGTTCAAAATGTCAAGTTCGAATTTTAAAAAATATAAAAAATAATAATTTTATTTATAAAATAAATAAAATAATAATTTTTTTATAAATAATAAAATATTAGAAATATATATATAATTTTACTATTAAAATAAAAAATATATATATATAAAATATAATCGAATTCGAACTGACTCGCAAGTTAACGAACTTAATATTTTTGAAATCAAACTCAATTTGATCAACTCAACCTCGATTCGAGTTCGATGTTGACCAAACTCAAACTCGAACCACTCATGAGCGATTTGATTCATTTGTAATCCTATCCCCACCTACCTCTCTCTCCTCCCCCCTCTCCTTCCCCCTCCCTCTCAGCTGTGACCAAAGAGGGGGAAGGAGGAGAGGAGGGTTGCGAGCAAAGGAAAGAAAGAGAGAGGGGGAGCAAGAGGGCGGAGAGGTGAGAGAAAGGGGAAAAAGGAGTGAGGGGATGAAGAGGAAGAAGAGAGGAGGGAGAGGATGGTGGAGGAAAGGACGGGCTATGGTGGGTGGTAAAAGTTTTTTAAATTTTAAAAGTATTTCAATAAAATTTTAAATTCTCAAAAACACTCCAAATTATATCTTGGAAAATATTTAATTCAAACGAAGATTATTTTACACTGCTATAGCAAAATTTTTAAAAAAACACTTAATACATTCGGAGCCAAATTGCCCTGATCGTTTCGCCAGGAATTCACAGCAAATCGAAAACTATTTTGTCTCTAGGAGCGTAAGAAGGTAAAAATTGCACAATGAATCGCGAAAGAACTGTTGACCATGTTCCAGACTATGAGGGAATTCACACCTTGCTCCCTTTGATGTCTTCGAAATTTGCTCTGAAAACTAGGAGATGTATTTCTTAGATCCAAAAATATGACAAGAGAACCCATTTTATCTGTTTCTTTACGTTTATAAACGACTCCCACTTATCACAACTGACTATACCCGCAAACACAAGATCAAGAATACAAATTGAATAGCACATATACTTCGATTCTGCCCGTGCTGATTCCGGTCATTCCAGAGCAAAGGATAAAAGAGGATAATTCAATTTTCTGCTATCAGAAGAAGATTTCAGAATCAAAAAACCAGATCCATAGTCGAATCAAAAAACCAGATCCATGGTCAAATCAAAAAGCTCGACAATTCTTTTTCTTTTCCCTTTTTTCCCTGCAGAAGAAAAACTGGACCCGTCGCCCCCTTGCAGTATCAGACTTAGCTATCTAATACTAGTCAACTGCAATAAAACACAGATAATGTGCGAGTTAAGGAAACCACAGATCAAAAAGTATACTGTCCAAACTAGTATTCTCGTATAGGCCACTGAATTCTCAATTTCTTATCTGAGATTCAGAAAACCACTTCCCCAGCTTCTTGAGGTGGAAGTAAATCAACTACTTTGTCAGATAATTTCGTGTCATCAACATACTGTAACCAACAAATGGCAAACAGTTGGTTCACACATTCACTAAGCACTTGACTGAATGAAGCCTTACAATTGATGTCATTCCGTGTAGGAATGCTTTCATTCCACCCAAGATGCAGATTGAAATTACCCAACTAATTGCTCTGCAGATTAAAACCATTCTAATCATATTTTGGTTCAATTACACAACACTTGTCAATATCAGTAAGCAAGACGTCCCAATTGTCACTGGCAGCAATGAGAGCTGACAAAGAAGTTTACACTAAATATCCAATCTGCATAAAAAATTTGTTTAATCCCAGATAATAGTTTACTCCTAGCATTTCATAGCAGAGAAAACATTAGAAGCAGAATATCGACAAACATGCGAGACCATTTCCTTGCTACAACCACATATCTAGTTTGAAGGTCAAACATGACCTAAAGACCAACTTTTCTGACATCACACATCAACCAAACTGCAGAGCATTTCGTACATTAATTCATGATGTTCCACTACAGGAACCCGTCATAAACTATCTTATGGACTTGAATCAGAGTGCGGAAGGAATGGGATGAGCAGTGCAGTAAGTAATAACTACAGTTAAGGAGATTGTAGGAGAAAATGTACAAAGGGTTCAGAGAATATCATTCAGAAGACCACAATTTGATTTTACTACGGATCTGGAAAAGAGTTTTCAGATGTAGGAGTTTTGGTGTGTGAAGAGAAAAATAGAAGATATTTACAATGCATCGCTTCTTTCTCATCCTAACCCTCCCTCGCCCCCCCCCCCCAAAAAAAAATCCCAAAAAGAAAAGGAAAAAAGCCCCATGTAGAGTGCCCGTCTGCTGAACACCATTTTTATATAATCTGCATAGCAAGGGGACCCAAAAGTAGATGAGGCTCAACAGCATGGAAAGCACAGGACAAAAGAAGAGCAATCGCATTGATCAAAAGAGATTGCTAATATAATCTGTGAATGAAGGAGAATCTTTTCATCCATCAAGGGAGACACAGCAAAAGAGGGAAATAAGGGAAAAAAAATAAAAATAAAAACTCTGTTAATGGAAGACATTCAAGAAGGCAACTGCAATAAATGATATGCTTCATACAAGTGGTAATGTTTGTGCACAATGAGTTTGAATTGGACAGAGATCTAACTGGCAAGTTTAAAAGCATCAATGAAGAGCCCATAGGTGAATCCCATCTTGAAATTGTTCAGAAGTGCAATAGGGAATGTCACCTTAGGTCGGCTTGTAATAAAATTTAGTGACATACTCTGTGAGCAGAACACAAACCACAGCAGCAATTACATCATTAACTCCTAAAGCTCCAAAAGAGAGGGAAATTGTCTGTGCAACATAAAAACCACCCAATAAAGATATACCTCCAAAAAGTGCTCTCCGAGAAGGGCTTCTGAAGTAATTCCTAGATACTTCTGGTAGAACTCTAATGATGTCAACCAGCCTTCTTGGCCCTTCATTGTCTTGCACTGCTCGAATCCTGAATAATCCTGGAGATACTCTTGAAATGAATCTTCTCCTCCCACCAAAATTACTAGTGCAGGAAACTAGACCACATCCGGGCAGGCCTCCAGAAGTGAAAATCAGACTGTCTACCATTAACATGCTTAATCGGTATACACAAATCAGTGGTTCATCATCACATTCCTGGTTATAAAAATTAAAGGATATCGTTAGCTCTCTAATGCTGTAAGTACTTCCTTTTGACTAAGACATATAAACTCACAAAGACAACCAACGAAATTACATCACAAGGAGCGCATCCAAACTCAAGCAAACATGGTTAGAATAATTATGACAAAATTTATCACTTTTAACCTCCACAAATACGATGTATATCAAGCATGCTATTAGAATGGTAAAATCCTTGAATATGTTCTCACAGAGTCACGACTGGATATCTCATTTTTCAGATACTAAACACTGCACCCTAATGGTCAATGAACAAAGGAAGCCAGAAGCAACAATTTATTGAGATATTCTTCAACCCCCATAGGCAACCTGCCAGCAGAATACAAGAAACCCACCATAATGGGATCAATACAAACTAATTGCAACCTATCAAGAGATTACCACTAAAACTAAACTAGCCCACAAATTGAGGGATGAAAAACTAACATAAAGTTAGACAAAGCTCACATTTAGTGAGGCTTGAAACCAGGCCTCCAGGTCCTGGTCATCGGCATTATAGCACTATACTGGAAACCACGTAATTGCTCCACGACTAGAACCTAATTCCACTACAAAAGGCGAAATAGAAATGCCCTGTCGAGCAAGATTAACCAGTTTACAGAATCACACATTAACATCCAACTGCACAGTGATGCAAATCATGTGTCTGTGATTGAGATTGTGCTTGTGAGGACTATAATAGGCGCCGGGATAGGAGTAGTGAAATTACCTCTGATGGGGCATGATATGGTGAAGTTGCCGAGTTGTTTGAGTTTCTTTGATTGACGGAGAGCAGTGGGTTCAGTTTCCACTTTCCAGTGGTTCGATTAGATAGAAAAATGGTATTGCCACAAAATTTTTGTGTACTGCCGGATCCGGTACATTGCATTGTGTTGCAATTTGGTCCCTCTAATTTTCACTCGGTCCATGTTTTATCCCCCAGAAAAGCATTGGCTCAAATTTATCCTAAAATTCAACTCTACCGGCTTTTAATGCACAACCCTTTCCTTTTACATTTCCCTATTTTAATCTCTCTCCCACTTCTTTCGAAAAAGAAAAAATAGAAAAATGGGGGAAAAAAAAAAAGTATCTCTCCTCTGCTCCTTCGCCCTGATGCCTCTAGAAGGCCAACGTAAGCGGAGAGAGGAGTTTTAAGATTTTGAAAATTGCTTAAGCTCCTTTCCAAGGACACAAATTTTACTAATGTTATTCTTAAAACGCTTAGAATTTGTCTCTCAAAAGTTTTACGTTGGAAATATAAATTTAGAATCGTGGATGTCAAAGGATATTCGTAAGTTTTCTTAATTGTTGTTATTTGAAAGAAATAAATAAAAAGTTGAAATCTTGACTCTAAACCTTATGTAGGTCCTCTTTAGTAATCCAATTTAGCACTTAAATCTAATAAATTCAAATTTTTATATATGTTCATATGTGTTTGATAATAAAAAATATAACGTCTTAATTAATTACGCGACTCAGAATTGTATAGACAAAATTTGTTCAAAATAATAAGTGATAAATTGTTCACTTACTTTCACTTACTTAATATAGAATATGCTCGAATATTAATATTTCAAAACTTAACAATCATTAATTTATCATATTTACATTTTATATTTCAATTTTATTCAACACACCATTAATTCACTAATAAATTTGGTCCTAATTAAAACGGCTTACCCTATACTACAATATAATTTTGAAAAGTGGTTTAAGGAAGAGTGCTTAAGAGTCTTTTTTACTGTCAGATTCAAAATTCAAATCCTACATTTGATAATTAAAAGTGAAAAGACTATGAAGAGGAGTAGGAGTGAACGTATATATATATATATATATATATATATATATTATTTTTTTTAAATGAACAATATATGTCCCTCAAATGTAACTAAATAGATCTGAAATATATAAAATGTAGTTAATCATGCGGTACCCCAATCTATTATCACAAGAATAGTTGAATACAATCAACCGTAACTATGTACGGTACAAATCTTGAGATATTAATATAAAATACAGTTAATCTTGCCGTAGCCCAAGCTGCTACTCTCGCTACTATCGCCGAAATAGTTGAATACAACCAACAGTAATTATCTACCGTCCAAAATTTGAGATGTTACCCAAAAGTGGGAGTAGCACTCGAGAGACGTTGCTTACGGCGGCCTTCAAGTCAGATAATGCGGAGCAGAGCATTCCATAAGTTAAGAGTGCGCAAATTTGGACAAAATCGACTTACTTGGCCGAATTTGAATTAAATTCGAAATTTTTGAAATTGGTAAAGCGGAAAACAAAAAAGAGAGGAGAGGAGAGAGAAAGAAAAAGAAAAAATGAAGGCTGACAGCCGACGCGGGAAAAGATGAACAATGAGATGGGAGAGAAGCAGGGGAGGGGAAGAAAAGGAAAAATGGAAAGATTCTCTTTTTCTTTTTGTTAAAAAGAAAAATTTTTACACAATTCAAAAGGCTTTCTTACAAATTATACAGTAAAATTTTAAATAAATATTCAAAATACTCATTTGTCAAACGGAGCCTTAATCTAATTTCACGATTTATGAAATATATACATTTTCAAACATACATTTCAAGTTTGAGAAGAAATAGAATCAAGTTTTCATATTAGTTTTAACGTATCCAAACATTTTTCTTATAAGGATCGTCAACCAAAACGATAAAAGTTATCCTACTCCTCGTTTGATGCCCAGAGTGGAGTGGAAAGTTCTTCCACCGACAATGCCTTTTCCAATTAGAATGATACGGGAAAAAATTTTCATCCAAATGTTTCGTACAAACGTCAGAATGGAATATCCACTCAATTTCCAACGTTTGGTGCAATTAATTTTTAGATGTCAGAATGAAATAAAAATATGTATAAAATTGACTTAGTTAACCTAAAATCCATTATTCAGCATTGCATATTTTTACATATTCTGTTCATGTTACGCTGTTTATTACCTTGTACGAGAAATTTGGATTCCTTTTTTTTATACATTATGAATAACTTATATACTTATTGAAATAACTTGATTATAATATTTTATTTTTTTTAAATGTGAATATTCATTTTGAATTTTTGTTTAAAAATAACCGTGTAATTACCAGTTTACAAAAAAAGTAAATCACATGAAGTTAAACATTCGTATTCTCTCTTTATTATTTTTTTCATTATTCATGTCAAGTGCCAAAAAAATCTTTATATATTTGCATAGAAGTTTCAAAGAATAATATCTTAAAATTAGTAATAAATATTTTAAAAATAACTAAATAAGTTTGTTAAAATAATTATGACCGATGGTTGATTAAACTAATAAAATGCCTACTAACCGGTAATAGCACAAAGAGATGTATAAGGATAAACTTGTTGGATATTTTAGGATAAATGTAGAAAGAACTTTACTTAGAATTTTGTGAGGAATGAGTTTCTAATAAAAAAGTTGGAATGAGTTTTGTAGGAGTAAAAGCCTCTCCAATTCAAAAGGTTTATATCAAACATAAGAATGGATCCGAGTGTGTTTGGATTGAGATAATTTGAAAAAAAAAATTTTGCTTCGCAAACCCCAATCACCTTTTTATCTCGCATACATCACATTACAAAAAGTGCTATAGTAATTATCTAAAATAAATCATCCAAATAAACTCTTATCCAAACAAACTCGAAATGAACAAATCGAAAACATCTTTTCATTTTAAGCAATTCCTGCATACCAAAGGGGGAGTTAATGAATACACGGAACATACTAGCAAAATGGACGGGAATAATATTGAGTCAAAATAATAGAGTTCATATTTTGAAGCAAAATGTCAACCATGAATCAAATTTGAGCAAGGGACTAAACAAAACCAAGTTTAGAGCCACACCACATTAGGATACAACTTAGCTTTCAGCTGGTTGCGAACCCCACTATAATTGTCTTATCCAAAATAGTTACATCCGGATAATTGAGGAAAATAAAATTACCCAATTAGAACTCTTTACAGAGGCCCAATGTTGTACTAATTATTATTATTAACTTCCACTAGCAAATTCTTTAAAAATCAATCATAATTATGTGGTATAAATCCAACCACCTTTTTATTTTATATATCACATCAAAACATCATTATGTTATAGCAAATTTTTCAAAAAAATTATTCCAAATAATCTAGTATTCAAACACGCTCACTAAGTGGGCATTTCCCCAAAATTTATAACTTTGTCGTCGAATGTGGGAAAACAAAATTTTATTTTGCATGGAAGGTGGAAAAGCGAAAGAAAACAGAACAGTCGATAAAAAGTTAAGAGCACAGGCACAGCACAAAGACAAATAGAGGCCCGGCTCACTCCTCCATTGGGCACTTGGGGAGGGACGAATCCAAGCTCCAGCACTACGCAACACCTTTTCTTCTGCTGTGCTGTCAGCTGTGGTTCATCTCTCTCATTGTCACTTCTCTTCCTCTCCTTTCCATCTCTCTCTCTCCCCTCTTTTTCAGGTTTGCCCCGTCCCCCCGTTCCATTCATTTTAGTAGTAGTCAATATTTTCAGTAAAGATTAGTTATTTTGTGTGTTTGCTAATAAATTGTTGATCCGGGCTTGTGCCTTTATTGTTCAAATTCAATTCGGTTCATGTTAAATTTCCTACAATGGTCGTAAATGAGTGGGTTTTAAATACATAGTAAAGGTGATAGGGTTTTGAATTCTGTTCTTTAGAGGTCTATTTCAGATAAGGTTTAAGCAAATTTGTGAAAAGTTGCCTTGATTGGGATTGGTTTTTCGTTTGTTATACAAGTATGCCAGAGCCTGGAGTAGGAGCTAAGATTGATCTTTACTGTAAATAGTGATCATTTGTTAAGGGAGGATACCTTTCTGGGTTTTATTTATTCTTGCTACAGTCCCGCTTCTTTAATTTTTTTTCCCTCTTTTGGGTCAATGAAATGACTATTGAGTTTGAACTTGGAATTTTGAATTTTCTAGTCATAGTGACTTCTAATTTAGATTTCGTGCTTTTCGTGGCTTATCAGATTCAGTTGATTGGAAAGGGATTGATGAAAGTAAAAGCTTCAGTCTGTTGTTCTACGATTGTTCTTCGGATATTTCTTGTGCCTAGCGGAAATACTTTTCAAACTCCACCTACTAGATATGAGAAACTTCCTTCAGCAGTTTGACTTGAGTATTGTTTTGGTATACTGTTATCTCAGGAAGATTCAAGTACTTTGACTTGTAAAGTTTGCATTCCCACTTGTTGTAAGGTAGAACATTACAGAATTTCAGAAATTTGAGCTTCGAGGATTACAAAACGGAGACTTGATTGCTGGTATATTTTGATCATCTTGGTGGCGGCCAAGGATTCGTATGGCTGTTGCCAAGTGCAATGGCATTACTGGAAATTCTCCTTTCCTATTTAAATGTTACAGAGTTGGAAACTTGACAGAAACCATTTTGGACACGCAGCAAACTTCAAACTTGAAAGATCGATATGTTCTTGGAGGGCAGTTAGGCTGGGGACAGTTTGGCATAATCAGGGAGTGTTCTGATAAGTTGACTGGGGAGTTACTGGCTTGCAAATCAATTGCCAAAGATAGATTGGTCACCCAGGAAGATGTGCGAAGCATCAAGCTTGAAATTGAAATTATGACTAGGCTGTCCGGACACCCTAATGTTGTGGATCTCAAGGCTGCTTATGAGGATGAAAATTATGTTCATTTGGTCATGGAGCTTTGTGCTGGAGGTGAGCTTTTCAATCAGTTAGAGAAGCACGGGAAATTCTCTGAGGCAGAGGCCAAAGTTATTTTCAGGCATCTGATGGAAGTGGTGATGTACTGTCATGACAAGGGAGTGGTTCATAGAGATTTGAAGCCAGAAAATATCCTCCTAGCCACAAAAGCCCTTTCATCTCCGATAAAATTGGCTGATTTTGGTCTTGCAACCTACATAAAACAAGGTCAGTCTTAAGTTCTTCCTGAGGATCTTGCTTGTTGCCCATAAGAATAATCATTATTCAATCTTTACAGCATGTTAATTATGTCAAAACAGGGCAGAGTTTGCATGGAACTGTTGGTAGTCCATTCTATATAGCTCCTGAGGTCCTAATAGGTGGCTATGATCAGGCAGCCGATGTCTGGAGTGCTGGGGTTATTCTTTACATCCTTCTAAGTGGGATACCACCATTCTGGGGAAAGACTAAATCGCGAATATTTGATGCCGTTAGGATGGCTGACTTACAATTTCCATCAAATCCTTGGGACTACATATCTTACACTGCCCAGGAATTGGTCAGGGGAATGCTATGTAAAGACCCTTCTCAGAGGCTTTCAGCTCAGCAAGTCCTAGGTGCGTTGCCTGCTTGAGAATGTATGACTGCCTTAAGACATTCTCCATGTGATAAGAATTTACCATTCTGATAACATTTGCTATAACTTACAAGTTATCTTAGAATCAAAGCATCAAAATAATGGTAAATTTTCTTATGATTCTCTGCCAACAATTGAAAACAGTCTAGAATTCTGCTTAAAATGAAATAACATCATAAATGTGTTTAAGGTGGAGTGCTTGTAAGTGACATGTTGGGGTTTAGGGAGCTTGATTCTGAAAGTTAAAAAGTAAACACAAAACTGACTGTGGTATGAAGGTCGGTTGGAGTCAATGTGTTAGACAGGTTTATTGATCTTCTAGGATCCTCTTGTTCTATAGCTGTTGCTTGAACATGTGGCTCTTTCGTACAATGTAACAATTTATCGTTTTTCACCATCAGAAAGCAAAGATGCATGCCTGATTTGACTTAGATATTCTTGTTGTAAAAGAAGGGAGCACGGCATTTTCTTCTTTCCATATCCAGCTCCACTGCAGTTAAGATTGTCAATGGCTTTCAGAAATTTGTATCAGATTTGGACAGTATGACAACATTTTTCCCGAGCAATGACTTTCGAATTCTTGGCCTTAAATAGGCTCCACTCAGTTAATATCTTTAACCCACCATGTATAGATGATCTTGAGTTTCTTCATATTTTTTTTGTTATGCCTTCGCTTAAACAAGGTACTTCTTTTCTAACTCATAGTCACCATTTCTAGATCATACCTGGTTGATGGACTCCTCACCACTTTCTGAACAACCTAATGAATGTCTCAAGCAGAGCTACGGTGATGGTGATTTACAGAGAGATCCTTTCTCTTCTTCGCTTATGGCCCGGAATCAGGATATTAGTTTCAGAACAGGGTTGTCTATAAGAAGTGACGTGCAATCGCCTACATTCACTTGCAGGTCATCACTTTCTTCCTTCCTGGTCACACCATCAACACCTTACTACGAGGCTATTGGATTCTCTTTCCAAAGTAGCGGTGGATCAAACTCGGTGGATGTTCCTATTGCTGTGGTTTCTATGCCGAGTTTTGCATTCAACAGCCCTGATCGTGTGGCTGGGCAAGGAAATTCTGAATTGGATCTTTCAGTGGACCTCCCTAGAGTGGATTCACTTCATCAAGGTAATATGGTAGTTTATAAAACCTGTCATATCTATAGTAGAACCCTTAATTGAAAAATTCCCTCATCATACAGATGCGAGTTTGGGAGCACTGCTTAAGTTGCCAGATCCTTCACTGTGCTATGGGCATGCGGATTGTAAGGTGGCAGACCCTACTAGGGGTGGGTCAATTGGATCTAAGATGTCAGGCATCCACAACAGGAGGAACAATACAATTAGTCTTGGTGAACTAGAGCAGCTTGACCTTATTGTGACCGAGTCAGTTATTCGATGGGCTTCTTGTGCCCATCTTCCTACTGCCATGTCACTCAGGTCTTCTCTTGTATGTTAACAGCTTGGAGCAGCCCGAGCTGAGGATCAGCCTGCAGTTAATGATGGGGAAGAGGATGGGTTTTTTTGTGTTGTTTTGGGAGGGGGGTGGGGTGGGGTGGGAATGTTGAGGAGAAAAAAGAGAGGGAGAGACAAAGAAGCATTCGTGTTGTAAATACTAATACACCACGTGATTCTGATTCTGGTTTGAGATGGTCTACGAGTTTGCACGAGCTTTCCTTACTCATAAAATAGTCAGTACACAAGTTTGTATGAAACTGAGCGTTGCGCTTGCTGTTAATTGTACGAGTATTTATTTCCACTGCTTGTATTTCTTCCTGCCTCCCTCATGTGTAGTATTTGTTAATTTGGGTGTCATAATGTGTTGTGTTGCCCTGCCTTCTTCAGTTCAGTTTAGGGTGTTTGGGAAAGAAGCTAGTAGTGAAATCCCGCTCCAAGAAGGATCCTCCTCTTAGGTAGATGGATCAACCCTGGCGAGAGCCAGTCAAGATGGTCCATGAATAAGACAGTAGTAAACTGTCTGTCTCGATGCTGAAAATGGCAGTCGTTTTAATCAAATTCAGTCACCGACGTAACATCATTTGATCCTCAATCATCGTGGGGTGACTCGTGAATGCACCAACAGTCCTCCAGTCTTACCATCATCGACAAGGGCAAGGGGTATGCATGCACTTGGGTTTCAAGCGGTGAAGATTTTGTGCATGCATAATTAAATTGGTTGAATTGGTGAAAAGTTGGTGCGCTCTGCAAATTCTCGATATATTGGTTTGGTATAGTTTCAGTAGTGATCCAATCCGAGGGGAATCTTGATTGATTGGGGGAGACATCTTGATCTGGTCCCATCATATGAGTTGGTGTGTTGGAATCTAGGATTGATTGCACGAGCGCATGTCGGATGCTTTCATAAGTGTAACCCACATACGTAATAAGCACCAAAGCTGAGATCCATAATTGACATCACACCCGTGTAAGTTGGTATAACTGAGGGGGGCTGCCTACGAGTCAAGTGGGATTTCTTCAGAATACTGAAGTGCTCGTAGGGTCAGAGGATAGAGATTTGAGACATGAAAGCTCCTGTCCTGTGCCTTCTTCTTCCTCTGATCCTCTCCCATACCCTGGATCTAATATCAGTCTCGCACTCTTTCTCCCTGGAAAAAGACAATATACAAGCCATCCACCATGAGAGAGAAGACTCTTTCTTGCCCACTAGAAAACCAGCACTAGGTCCATTCTGGGAGACAGAGCAGGAAAACTATGATGGAAAAAACCCGCAATGTCGTTAAATAAATTATTTCGACCAGAAAGCGTAGGCAGCAACGAGAAATTCCTGATTTGCTTACTCTCTGTTATGTACTATTAGTTGGAGGAGGAAGGACTAATTGAACTTTGAAGTTTCAAGCATTCACGGGGTCGGGCCGGTGTCGCTACGTAGAAGAATTAAGGGGTTCAGAATTTCTCGTTCTTTTTCTGAAAACTGGAATCTGAGCGGTTGATTTTCACCTCAAATAAACAAGAAGGTCCCACTCCAGCCTTTGCTGTTTCTTTGGGGCGGAAGCGGAAAGATAAGATATTAAGATCTCCTCCCAAGTCAGTGGACTAGAATCAGCCTCGTGCATTGCTGGTGTCCTTGCGCTTCCATTAAGTCCTCGGCCCCAGAAATGTTTCTTAATTTTCTGGAATCATATATGTAAAAACAAAAAAAAGAAGAAGAAAATAAGCTTTACACATGAACTCCATTTCCGCTCTGTAGAGTAATTTCTTCATCTCCATCACCATCCGGTCTATAGAGCTCAACAATCTACCAGGGTTCAAACAAATGGAGTGTCAAATTCACTCCTCAGGTCCTCAACTTACATGCAGAACTTCCCCACGACATAAGCCTAATTATTCAAGTTCATCCTTAGTTCTACCAAAATCTAGAATACACAAGACGACTGTGGTCGCCTCCCAAAAGAACCTGGATAGACAACAACCAATTCCTGCCCCCCAGCTCACTGAATCAAAAGTACCAAGAAGGGACGTGTATAACATCAAATTTGAGACGCTGGCATCTTGCAAACTCGGTATCTCCGTATATCCCGACTTCGAGTACAACGCGGAGGGGGGCAGCGGCAGTGGGATGGGCACAAAAAGCAATACTGACTCCAATGAATCCGATGGAGACATTTTTGTTGACTTCGACTTGAATACTCTCTATATTCCACCACTCACAACTGCAACAACTAGATTCATGGGACTGCCATTGCCACCTTTTCTCAGGATTGATATTGCTCCAGAGATATTACGGGGAAGCATCAATCAAGAAACGGGCAAGGTAGTCTTCTATGACCCTCTGCTTCTATTGCTTTCCTTTCCTTGTATTATAATTCGGTAGTTTTCTGAGAATTACTTGGTGCTGTTCTTCTGAAGGTGGAGCTTGAGTTCAAAGCTAGCTTCTGGTTTTCAGTTGGGAAGCTTTATAAAGCCTCCACCTTTGCTGGTAGGGACTGTGTTAACATCTGAAGAGTCAGAAGGAACAATCAGGAGTGGAAGAGGTGAGCGCTTAAACGGAGGAGGAAGATGCCGGCTAGTTGGAGTGGACATGGTTCAACCGATTGACGACTTCTTTATGAATTCATTCCTTGGCCTCCCGACTGAATGCTTTGCCAAGTTGAACGCTATCATCTCAGTTTCCACTAAATAAACAATAATCAACACAAATAAGGCTCTCCACCTATTGGCGTAAGATCAAAACATTATTGTAGCTTTGCCGGAGAAACAGTGCAGGATGACTTGCAGAAAGGTTTTTGTTTTTGTTTTGGCCCAATTTTAGAATGGTCGCAGCTGTGTCGAGCAAAGTATTCAGACTTGATCTGAAGTGATAAAATATTCATATTTCAATTGCCCATCAACGAAATTGGAATTTCATGGTTTGCCACCTAGTTCATTGGACATTAGCTATATTCGTTTATGTAGGCATCAAAAATCTGCTTGTCATCCAGAATCTCCGAACAGCTGTTATAAATAAAGCAAGATTGTGAATATTGGCTGTCCAATATCGAAAGTAGTAATTAGAAGTAATCGTACACAGAACTGACAAGTTGCCGCCGGAAACAAAAAAACAAATCTATACATCATTACTGCATGGAGCATGTAATGAATTCCACATTGACTCTGCTTGTGAATTTTATTTCACATAGCTATTCTAATCTTTAACTCATCCTCTGCTTGAATAAGATGCCACCAGTGGTTAACTCATCCCATTAACGAAAGCAGTTAAGTACTTTTAGAATAAACCTCTCACTTACACTTCCATCCATTAACCCACACAACCCATCTCCGTCCCCGCCCCCCCGGCGAGTGTGCTTGTTAAAGCCTAGAGAAAAAAGAATATATTTTTGAAGGTTCTTCCAAAGACTCACATGATCACGGGCTCTGCAGTTTGAGATGGCAAAGGTTTGATTCTTGCCATTTCACTATCATTCAAATGCAAGTCTCTGGGTGCCAACAAGAGAAGCATATTGGCCTCTGCTACTTAACAGCTCCGAGTGCGTCCCTAACTCCGCAATCTTCCCATTAGAACAGAGGGCAATTTGGTTTGCATTCTGAACTGTGCTCAACCTGTGAGCAATAACCAGCGTTGTTCTTCCCTTCATCAGACGGTTAAGAGCACTCTGGACGAGGCGTTCACTAACTGTGTCTAAAGCACTAGTAGCCTGCAGTGCATAAGCATAAACTGATTTATTCAGCACAAGGTAGAGTTAATAGTTCAGAGTAAAACTGTCTATCTTTAAAGCTGAATGCAGCTGATAATGAAATATATCTAACAATCCAGGCCGAGTTACTTCCCAATCAAAATGAAGAGCCTTTACCATTCTGAGCAATAGCAAACCAATGGATAAGGTTCTTTGACTGTGACGCCCTGGGAATCCTAGCATATGGTTTCCCCAAATATACAAAAATTGAGTCTGCTCCTGCATGTTAAACCCCTGAGATCCCAAGTTATGGTGGATCAACTTTCTCTTTCGGGCATACAGACCCTTAGAAGTCCAAATATTAGTTTGTTAACTGGCCTTGGGGGATGAGTATGACAGATTACCGTTTTCTATACCTTAAGTAAAAGACAACACACAATGCATTGAGGATTGGCCTAGAAGCATACCTCATCAAGGATAAGGACTGGGGCATTCTTAAGGAGAGCCCTTGCAATGGCAATTCTCTGCAAATTTGGTGACGGGTATTCAGTAAAACAACTCTCAAACCATAAGCATACACCAAACCATCTTTTAATTACCTGCCTCTGTCCTCCACTTAGCAGACCCCCACGCTCACCAACTAGAGTGTCGTAACCCTGTTCATTGCATCAAGATTTAATACCTAAACAAACTGTGCAAAATTATATAGATAACAAGCATATTCGAAATGACAACCTGTGGGCAATGAAATTATAAAATCATGAGCATTTGCAGCTTTGGCTGCCTTTATCACATCATCCTTTGATACATAATCATCTGGGAGGCCATAAGCAATATTTCACCAACAGACACGGAAAAAAGGACAGGCTCCTGTAGAAAATTGGGTACAAAAATATAACAAGCGATAACTGCATAAGTACCAAATGCTTATGAGTCCGAGTTAGATGTAACATTCAATCTGATTCAACTTATGGCAAGAACCAATCAAAAGTTATAGCTAAAATGTCACCAACCTGTTTTTGGACCCAAACCTTTATGACATTCATTAAGGGTTAAACAAGAGCATGATAATTCAATGACCCACTTGGACCTCTCAAGAGTCATAAGTTGCTGCTATCAAGGATCACTGTACCAATAATGCTCTATGCTGATTAAACGGAAAATTAGACATAAAAAGTTGATTCCCAAAAATTAGAAACATACTTGATTTACAATGGAGATAACCCGAGCCCATTCTCTCTTATCAAATGTCCTCAAATCCTCTCCAGCAACAGTTATGCGGCCTCTGCTTGGCTGCAAAATCCAGATATTTGTTTTATCAAATTCGTAATTCAATGATCTGTCACAGGGAACTTACTACCATAAGTACATGAAACATTGAACAGCAGACCTCATAGAAACGTGCCAATAATTGTACTATTGTACTTTTCCCTGCACCGCTCGAGCCCACTAGTGCAGTAACAGTTCCATGTCTTAAACAAAGATTAAGACCATTTAGGACTTCAACATCAGGCCTTAATGGATATGAGAAATGCACATCTGTTGGAAAGCACAATATAAGAATGACCAGTTGTATGAGCATTGGTATAAATTCTCAGTTATATGAACATTGGCATGATTTCTGAGTGATACAACTCCTAAATTATGTATCTTTAACCGCAGGAAGAGGTTTGTGATAACTAACGTTTCAAAAAGCAGATGAAAAATGGGCAGAAGAACACTAAAAGTCAGGTATGCACAATATACTCAATATGTTAAACTCAGTTTAACAAGAAAGAAAATTTTTTTAAAAAAATTTCGGTTTCATCTTACCAGCAAATCACAATACTAAGCGCAGTCATGAAATTCGCTTATTTATTGAGAATGAGAATTGGCCCTAACACCTATGTCCGGAAGTGATAATGATCAATAAAGACTTCACTCCTTTAGCATGAAACATATCTACCCTTGGATGCAGAAGGCTAGATACCATACAGCACATACCTTCAAGACAAATATCACCAGACCCTGCAAGGCTGCGGACGCTGCTAGCTGATTTCAAAGAGGCTGTGTATGGCATATCTAAAGATTGTGTTTGACTTTCAAAACCATTTACTAAGAAAATACCAAATTCTTTATCAGGCATCTTCTTTAGCTTGATGTCTTTATTTAAACCATAAGCAAGGGCCTCGTCAATTTCAGCAACAGATAAAACTGAGTTGATCCTATCTGTAGCAGCGAAGGCTCCACGCAGATCTCCAAACGTGTTCACTAGCCCTTGAACCTTAAAGAACAAAACATTAAATATCTTATCAAGTGTCTTTAACATCAGAAAAGACGTGGATAAAGAGTACTTACAGCGAAAGTCAAGATGAAAGTGTATCCAATGAAAGAAGCCACAGTCCCCACGGTCATTTCGCCCTAATAGAAAGCAGACATTTTTGAATGCTAAGAAAAATGAAATCACTAAATACACTACAGGAATGTCAGACATGACCACAATCCACATTGCAAACTTTATACTTTTAGAGACCATTGCACAGAGCATATGTACATCTACACTTTCAGGTTATGGACATAAATTCAAACATAAAGATACTTCCACTGACATACATATGGAGAGTACAAAAGCTCAAAATGCTTACAGCTTTTACTTTGCTTCCTCCAAGACAATATAAGGTTACCAAAGAGACATAAACTGCAATTCTAGTCAGTGATTCGTTAATGGATTTAAAAGTCCCAAGCTTTATGCCAGTACTCTCATACTCAAGAACCTGCCACAACTAGAAACATATGTTATGTCCATAGAGGGCCAGGTAACATCAGCACAACAGAATTTTTTGGATATAAGATGGAAAACATGACCCAATACAATGAAAAAAAATAACCTGGCGCCCAAAAAAGGACATTTGACGTTTTTCCCCACCAAATGACCTTACCTGTAAAACCCAAATGCAAACATGCGTTCAATGAAAGAATCATTTGAAAACTGAGACCTACCCAGTCTAAATTTCATCAAACAGAAGAAGAAAGTTAAAAGCAAAATCAATGTGAGGCACGAGAAAATATTGTGCGAATATCATGTGCTCTTAAAAAAGATAGGACAGATAATGATGTAGTGATCCAAATATGGTTTGTAAGCTACTAAAACCAGTGACTGACTCATGAATGCTTCAGAAGTGGATACACAAGTACAAAATCTGCAACAGAATGAATATAATTTCAGAAAGCTGTATGCCAACTTACAGTACGAATAGCTGAAAATGTTTCAGTCACACAATCAGCTATAGATGCTTGAGCCAAAGCATGAGCTTTGAAAACATTGACAGTTGTCCTCTTGTACACAGCTAAAAGACAATAACAGCATCTTACAGGCCAGAAAACATGAAAAGAATATTACTGTCAAGAACTTCTAACAAGTTTCCTCTTTCTTTCAGGGACCATTTATAGACTGGATTACCATGCAAACTTATTATCATGTATGGATAAAAGTAAATTGTCATCCATTCACCATACACTCATGTTAATGGCAAAACAAATTACAACCATCATGAACTGCTTCAGTTATAAGATTTGTCGAGTGCTGCCACCCAGAATATGTTTGCAATAAAACATAAATGTTGTTTATGTTAATTTCTGCTCCAAACAAAAACTAATGTAAAGAGAATCTAGAAGCCTAAGGATCAAGGAATTTTAAGGAAGACAAAAATCAACAACTGCACAAGATTTTCAGAAAAACAACTATGCAGAAGCAACCACTACTTTATAGAAGTTTTACCAACGAAAGTAGAAACAAAAAGGATTAGAAAGCCAAGGATTGGTGCAAGTTGAGGGGACAGAGCAAACAGTAGGCAGATGGTTCCAGCAACCTGCAAAGAAAAGAGAAAGGTCCAGATACATACACGATTGCTAAGAAAACTCCGGAAGCAGAAGGAAACTCAGCCTTTTCCAGCTAACAAAAGTACCCTTACCCAAAAAAAACATGTTATCATAAACATCAAGAACTAAAAGACTTTTTTCTCTATTTACACAAGAAAGTAAA
This sequence comes from Coffea humblotiana, assembly GCA_023065735.1. Taxonomy (NCBI): domain Eukaryota; kingdom Viridiplantae; phylum Streptophyta; class Magnoliopsida; order Gentianales; family Rubiaceae; genus Coffea; species Coffea humblotiana. The sequence continues at coordinate 2,505,652 of CM041209.1, read as the reverse complement.
TAAAACTAAACTAAAGCAGATCTCTTCAGGAACAAAGCAGCGGAACTATGCAAACAGAAATAATATAAAGCTCACATTTACATAATGTAGAGTAGCTTGCCTCAGATAGGGCTCTTAAACCACGATCTCTTGATACATTTTCACTTACAATATTCTTTAGTGAACCCAAATCGGATGTCAGCAAAGAAGTTAGTTCACCCACCTACAGGTCTCAAAAAGGGAATTATGAATTAGAAAACTGGCAGACCAGGATGTATAAAGACCGATGAAATAGCAGTTACCACAGAATGAAAAGAAGGCTATTGAGCTGGATTACATGCAATTGCCACAGGTGGAAAAATTAACTTGATATAAAAACATGATGAAATTGAGAAAACAAAACACACTTCTCGACGGGATGAATGCCTAAAATTTTGGTTAAGGCAAAAGGTAATATTTGCCAGCCAAAAATGACAGTTTCAGAGGATTTCATTTGCTTACCTTGTAATGGTCAAAAAACTCCACCTGGAAATGAAGAGAAATTGAAATTGTCAATAAAAGATTAACTAATCTATAATGATGGTCTTGCTCAAGATTTCGTATTTTACCTTCAGTAATACATGTTGCTTTGTTCTATGTTTGAAAAGAATATAAAGACTATTAAACATAATCAAAGTTTCTGGAACAGAACAAGGCCATCAGAGTATCATGCGAATTGTAATCTAAGTCTTGAATGCTGTGTAACTGACAAACCAACATTCAGGAACTATTATTTTCCATTTAACATCACGCATAATTCGTTGAGTACATGACAGTATACAGTTAAGCTTAAGATGATGTTGGCAGTACTCCAAAACATAAATAAGTAAGACAATGAATTTACCTTCTGAATCAGTACTCGCTGAAATATCTGAGCTCTTAAGCTAGACATAACCTTCTCCCACATGGAATTCATGTTTACAATGAAAATAACCGTGAAAATTGGCTCTAGTGTGTACAGAATTCCAACTTTGCTAAGCAGCTGCCACATAGGCTCTTGTCTCCTTCCGACAAGCACTTCGAAAAATCTTCCTGGAACAAGACTCTCATTTTTTATATAATAATCGTTGATCAACATTATTATGCTCAGAATTCTTGTATGCTTCAAACTGAAACTCTTTACCGAGATTGATAATGGATTAATGGTATGCCAGTATATGGGAATTAACAAATACTACCGTCGAGATTGAAGAATAGAATTTCTTGTGAGCAAGTCCACTTATCAGAGTTGGTCCCATTCATTTCTTAAAAGTTACAAGCTACTAATCATAAATAAAATGAAGTTACTTAGATAAAGCCCCGACTACAACTAGCTGTATTATCCTGGGCATGGCTGGATTCCAAGAGCGTGATCAGGGAAGAAACTAAACTGGGTTTACCTAAGTAGTACAGCCTAAATTAAAACGACAATTCCCACACCATCATTATGTAAAAGTGACAGCAGTATATTGGGAAATTAAAGATTGAGTGAGGTGAGGAATGAAGAGAATAATCATAGATAGCATACCGGAATATATGGGCATAGCGAGAGTGCAAGTGGTGCAACCAACAAGAGTAAGAAGAGAAGCCGCCAGCCTCAGCTTATGCCGGGAAACCAATCTCCAAAGCAGGCCCCAGCTGACGAGGTAGGCAGGCTGAGCTGGCTCCGAAGCCTCCTCCTCCTCCACCTTAAATTCGCTGTTCTCGGAAGACACGGAAGCCGGGCCGGAAACGTATGCCGAAGTGATTACCGACTTTAAAAATCGTCGGCCCGATAAGCGTCTTCCTGATTGTTGACGCCAACAAGAAAGTGATGACGAGGATAACGGTGATACAGATAGCTTTTCCCCGTGAACATGACAATCACTACCACTAGTTAATGCTCGTAGCCTTCGTCTGGGGATGTTTTTGTTGTAATTTGCGGCAGTCATGAGGTGGATTAAGGGAGAAGCAGCTGCCGGAATTGCCATGATCGATCTTTTACTTTCCGCTTCCCTTTCTTTCGGTATAGTTGTATGTGTGGACTGCGGAGTCGCAAGAAGACCCAAGGGTCAGTGGTTACGGTTACCGTTACCGTTACCGTTACCGTTACCGTTACAGCCTTAGTCCAGAGTATTTTAATCAGGCAGTAAATTGTTATCGCGGGTTTTTTTTTTTTTTTTTTTTTGCGTGGTGTCAAAATTTTATTTTGTTCAAAAAGGAAATTACTATTTAGATTAGGGTCGACAAAAAGTCGTTCCACGTTAGAACCCAGTTTAATATTTTGTTTTATTAGTGAAATATTTGCAAGCAAGTTCATGCCCACTTTTAACCCTACACCGCTTTTATATACTAAATCTGCATATTTTTACTTTATATTTTAAAAAGAGAAGATGGCTACTTCTATGTATCACATTGTGAAGTTTCATTTCTTAATTTTTTTTATTTGTGTTTGAATACCCTGTTAATCCTTAGTTACATGATAAATATGTTTCATAATTATTTTTTATTTTACATATATTAGATTATAAAAATATTATAATATATTATTTTAAATTTTTTTAAAAATACTCTATTTGAACACACTCGAACGTGAACCTTAAATTGTTTTTTTTAACATGTTTATTTTTTGACGTCTATAACATTTTAATTGTACTTTACTGCATTCACAGAATTTCCTACACACTAGCAATACTTGTATGTAACACATTGGTACTTATTTGTGGGAAATTTTGCATAAACAATGTACATGTAAGTGCATTACTAAAACAATTATGAAATTGGATGAGCATCCACTTTAATTTGAAGTCAAAGGTGCTTAAATTTTGGGTTACAATATTTAAAAAGAATCCTTTGAAGAATCACCGAATATGTTTTTTATATCTCATTAAAAGTACCCAAAAAAACCCATAATAATAGAATTAATAGTAACATATTACAATTAAAGGACTAAACACCAAAAGTGATGGTATAGATAATAACAAAAAAATTGACTAAAATTAAGATTTGCAAGTGAAAACTGAATTCTAGAGTCTGGCATTTGAATTCATTAAATCAACAAAATGTTAAGTATTTAATTTGATGCATTTGAGTATATATTACATTAAATGATACTAAATCAATAGCTTATCGCTTAGTTTTTTTTTGAGTAAGTTTTACCTAAAAAATTCAGTGTCACTTAATCAATTCAAATATTTTATTTTGGTTATTTAAACGTATCTGAATATAATAAGATCTGAATCCGTTAAATTTATGGACCGTATTGAATTATCAAACAAGGGCCTAGCCTCAACCTTGGTGGAATAAATTACTTGATACAACTAATATGGGTGGTTTGTTATTGTGTATTGAGTACACACGAGTTTTTCCAAAAAAAAAAAAAAAAAGTACACATGAGTGGTTTCTCTAACTTGGTGGATTAGTGGTGGTTATTTTCTGGTCAAGCTAAAAAGAACAGAAAACCGAAATCCACAATCATTGGATGGGGAGGTTATTAAATGAGTTGGGGAGGGTGACATGTGGTTTGATTCTTACCGAGCTTGGCTTCAAGGTCAATGGGAGGCGCCATATTACTACCACTACTTACTGGCGAAGGGGAGTCCACGTGTCGACTGGTGACCCGGCCCGTGCAGTGCTCCTCACGAGATTCTGGTCTACCCTCCTCCCTGTTTTAGTTAAGAAGCTATTGCTCCCATCCCATCTCTCGCAGTAGTCCGCCCCAAGTTCGATTGCACTTTTAACTGATTTGATTTGATTGAATCATTCATCAGAACCTCAAGAAACTCGAACCCTTTTGTGGTGTTCCCTGTTGCTTTGATTCGGTGGGCTAGTACAATCATCATCGTCTAATAATAAGTTGTCATATCATCTTTGGCTGGAGCTGCTGCTGCTGCTGCTGCTTATTCATTTGTTCGTCCAATCAATCAATCAATCCAATAGAATCCCCCATGCAAATCTTCCACTCCCGAGTCCCATCCATTCATCTGTGGAATTCTCTTTTCCTGCTTCGCTTTTGACTTTCTAGCGAGTCACTATATATCTTCCCGGACCATTTGCCAGTCAGAGGCGATGATGGCATCGATACGATGTCGTCGCCTGCCTGTCTTATTATTTTTGTCTTTTTCCTCCATTCTTGGAGTTACCGACGCTAGCGCCGGGGATGCTGATCCGATTTACGGGTATAATTCTCAGCTAACCTTTTTTTTCGTCTCTATACTGCTCCCCCAATCTTTTCCTTCAACTAAATCACATATTCCCTCCCCCACCACCCCCCCCCCCCAACTCTGTGTTTCTCAAGGTTCAAATTTTGGTTTAGATATCAGTTATTTGGCATGAGCTTGGAAGTTTGCTTAGAAATGATTCGTGCTTTTGTTTTTGCATTCTTCTTGGTTAATTTTTTGTTGGAAAGAGTTTGTCTGCCTTGAGAGGCATAGAAATTTCTGGGCAAACTGAGCTCAAGAAGTAGCTCTTGTTGCCATAAGTTATACGATTTATATACTCTGGACTTCTATCTGGTTCCTCTGGAAGATGTGATTTCTGCCTCCAGTAAGTGACCCAGAAAAGTTGGGCTCTCTGTCTTTGTTCTGACCCATGAAATCTCTCAGGTCTGTAATTAGCTGTTAGGGTTGGACTCAGAAATTTGGGATTGTACAACTCCAAACTACATAAATAACAGCTCCAATTCTGATGGAGAAGCAAACATAGCCTAAGATGAATGTTCAGTTGCTTTCAACAGTTGGAATCTTTTGGCTGATTTGTTATACTTTGTTGTGGATGATCGATTTACATGGCTAGACTTTCCCGGTTTGCACATTTTATGAAATAATTTGAGGGTACAGTGGAGCTGGAATATGTTTTGCTATGACGAGCTATATTAAGATTGGATTAGGTGGTAGTGTATATTTTGGGAAGGAGTCTTGCAGAGTTGATAATCATAGTAAAATTTTGGTTTCAGAGTTTCATTTGAAGCTGTAGACCCTGAAATTGTTGTTGGTTTGTTCGTTGATGTATTCTTGTATGCCACTTCATTCTCTTTCAGCTCATATTTTCTGACGATATGCTGGCCTGAAATTTTCTTGGTCATAGAAAAGTAGATGAATGCCTGATAATGCAGGGACATCCTTTCATACAGCTCCAACTTCCTGAGTTAAGCACGGATATGTTGTCCCAATCACTATAAAATTGTGTGACTGCATCTGGACCCTTGATTGATATAAAATCTTTCTGTTTCTATTTTACTCATTTTTAGCTCAATATTATTCAGTAAATGAGCTAGGGAGAATACTGAAACGGGTCAATAAAATGTGTTTGGCAAAACTCTGGGTATAAAACTTAGCTTTGAAATGGAAGTCATGTAAAAAGGAGTATTTATCTTCAATTAAATTGGGTTAAATGATGTTGATACGCTTTGTTGTACGCAAAGATTGAAGTGTTGGGTCTACTGATAGTTGGATATAACGTTTTGGGCTGGCCTCTATAAAATTGAGAATTCATTTATACATTTATTTTCTCACACTAATTATTGTCTTCTTGGAACTTATGCAATTTGGCGCACTCAATTTGCTGCCCTGCCAGAGCTTGTGTTGAACAATGTGAGAAGACTGGATGCGTGGGTGGAAAATGCTTTCAGCACTGTAATTTTTCCAATGGTAACTCCATTGATGGTCCATGGTATCTCCAGGAGCCACTTTATTTAAGGTGGAAAAGATGGGACTGCCAAAGTGACTGCAGATACCAATGTATGCTTGCCAGAGAAGAAGAAAGGAAAGAGCTTGGTTACAAGCCCGTGAAATATCATGGGAAATGGCCTTTCCGTCGTGTGTACGGAATCCAGGTTCGTAACTGATATTCCAAGGAAACTAATTTTCATTGTTGATCAAAAGCTAGTAATCATTCCTTGTATTGGTTTTTGCTTAATGCTTTGTGCATCTCAAATCATGATCTTCTACTTCTCAGGAACCTGTTTCTGTGGCATTATCTGTCCTTAATCTTGCAATACAGTTCCATGGCTGGGTTTCATTTTTCATCCTTGTAAATTACAAGCTACCTTTTAGCCCAAGCAAAAAGACATACTATGAGTACACTGGCTTGTGGAATATCTACGCAATGTTGGCAATGAACTCCTGGTTCTGGAATGCTGTTTTTTCACAGTCGGTGAGCACTGTCTCTCTTTTGCTTCGTTCTGTGATGTGAGATGTGCTAATTTCATATGATTTGGTATTGTATATGGTGGATGATCTGGGTTTAGGCCCAATTTCAAGGAAAGACTGCTTTTGCTTTTGTTGTAACAGTGTGGATAGAATGTCTTGTAGCCTTCTTAATACTACAGGGACCAAAATCAACTTCACTGATACTTGGGACAAATATTTCTCTGTCCATGTTCAGTTGCTAATACCATATCTTAGTTATCCAGCTCAACTCTAAAGAGGGACAAACAGAGACCTTGTGATGGATCATGTGTTTTAGCAGATTGTAGCCCCCTAGCCCCTCCCTCCCCTCTTGGGCCCCACGTGGTACATTTGAACAGCCTTGCTTTAAAAGCAAATGATAAAAGAAGAAAGAACATCATGAAAAGAACAGAAACTTTTCTAGTAATACCTCGCAATTTTTGATGCTCTCTCTCATCCTTCTATATACCTGTACTGTTATACTCCACATGTTCAAAAATCTCCTTTTTCTTCGAGCAATGGCTCAAGAAAACATCTATGCCCTGGGTTTTTTACTTTAGACCAAGGTGACGTCGTTTGTGGGTATTTGGTCTATCAGCATGTAATATCCATTTAACTTCTTGTCTTCTATTGCTAACCTTTGGATTTTGGGGTGTCAATCATCTGTAATTGTTTGCAGTGATGTGGAGTTAACAGAGAAGCTGGACTACTCATCTGCTGTGGCATTACTTGGATATTCTCTTCTTTTGGCTATATTGCGAGTTTTCAATATCAGAGATGAGGCTGCCAGGGTGATGGTTGCTGCACCTGTTATTGCTTTTGTGACAACCCATATCTTGTATTTGAACATTTATCAGCTTGACTATGGTAAGTGCACTTTCAGCAAGCTTCACCTGAACTACAAATTACAAAATGCCAACTTGCCTTTCATTCTATGTAATATGGTGGTAACAACCAAGACATGTTAAACTGCATTTTGGATATCCTTCATGGACTTATCATTAGCTACTTGCTTTTACATTGTTGGTCCTGTTTAAGCATAGTCCTAAAGGTGAGGACAAAATAAAACATGATGCGGGTGTTATTTTTAAGCTGTTAACTACAGATAATCACAGATCAGATGGTAATATTCTTTGAGTCCTTGGAATGTCCATGCAAAGTATTGTAATCAAACCATCAAAAACATACTGGAAAATTACCAAATTCGTTGGGCATTTCTAGAGCATGTGCAAACCACTTATAGAGCCACAGAATATATTCAAGTACCATGATAAACATCTCATTTTCATATTAATAAATGGAGCTCGACTTGAAGTTGTCGGTTTTCATTTTCAAACTATGTAATCATTTGTGAACATTTTCAGGGATAATGGCTTTGTCCGCATAATTATGTTTTTATCCTTTTGTAGATATCTTTTGGTATATCAATGTCAAATAGGATGGGTGCATAAATAAATTTATCTTCAAGTAAAGGCAGAAACGAAGTTTTGCTCCCGGTTTTTGACTCCTTGTCACCTTTAACACATTGGGTACCTGTTGTATCTGTAATGTGTCATTTTATGTGTTGAGTTACTTTAAAATTTTACAAAATAAAAATCGTAGGCACCTCAATTGCGAGTAATGAAAAGGACAAAGGTACTTGAAAACACGATGGACAAAATGTCTTCCAAATGAAACGTGAGGGGACCAAGTTCAGAGTTCTGCTACACGTATGGAACTGATAAAAGAGTTTTCATAAAAGTATATTTTGAACCAAACAAACATTACTTGTGTCATATAATCCTTTTGCTCTTTCATCTCACATGACTTTGTCCAGTTCAAGCATATTGTCTTGGGAAACATTTGTCCAGTGCCAGTTTCAAGCAGACTTGATCCAATTCAAGCATATAATGATACATTTGGAAATTTGGTTTAAATATATATCCCGTGGTTGCCCTATTGATTTTATTTTCTAAATTTGGAGTTAGTAAGGAATGACAACAATCAAAATGAATTGAATTGGATCAAGTACTAAAATTTTTCTGTCTTTTTTATGTGTGCATGAGTAGAACACAATGCGTAATAACAGATGTCTAAATATCGGGAGGAGGAGGTAATTAAATGCATGCTCATGTTTGATTGAGCTTTGTTGAGGTTTAACACCTGCACGTCTGCATGCTTTCATTTTTGTCTTCCTCTTGTGCCTTTCCACCAAGAATTTGGCTTTACTGTTATCTTTGACTTCAAATCGGAGATCTGGGATATTGCTTTTGTTCCATGCCAATAGAATCATTCGAATGAAAGGCCAATTTTTTCCTTAAAGATAGTATTAACAAGTTCCGACAGGGCTCTAGAGTAGCTGAATATGAGATAAGTGCATCAGGTTTCTGGCCTATTTTTGCTGTCATCTAATGTCAATTTCATATGGAGCTGAATGGGCAAAGGTCTCATAGTGTGCAACTTTATGTGCCTTCTTGCTTACATTTTTAACAATGTTCGTCTAATTAACAAGGATATGCTGGTAATTTACTTGGCCTTACCAACTGCTGCAGCTGGATATGTATGTCCTAGTCACTTAACAAAAGATAGAAAAGAATAAGCTGCAGAAATCAAATTGTTGAATCAAAGTTTTTTGTTGTTATATGAGCTGGAGACCGAATTAACCTGTTCGTTCTGTTGCAGGCTTGAACATGCAAGTTTGTGTGGCCTTGGGAGTTACGCAGCTGCTCTTGTGGGCTGTATGGGCAAGTGTTAGTCAACATCCTTCCCGCTGGAAGTTGTGGGTGGTGGTGGCTGGTGGAGCTATTGGCATGCTTTTGGAGATATTTGACTTCCCTCCTTACTGGGGATTTGTTGACGCCCATGCTCTTTGGCATGCCACCACCATTCCTCTCACCTACCTTTGGTGGAGTTTTGCTAAAGATGACAGCGAGTTCAGGACATCGATTCTTGTGAAGAAGATAAAATAGAGCATTGGAAGGCATATCCTCAGTGGCTAATAGATTGTATCGATATACGACCTGCTCAGTTTTTTCTGTTTAATCCTTCAAAGAGTCTTCCTTTTTTTGCTTGCCATTCTAGCAATTCTCTGAAATGCTTATCGATGCAAGTTTCTTTGCTTTGAATATCAGTAGATTAATGTAAAAGATGCATTGTTTTTTTCCACGTGGATGTGTAATTGGGGTTGTAATTGCTTTATTTAAAAGTACAATTTTTGTTATGTTCCTCTTGTAACTGTTGTTGCCTCAGAGAAACCTTTAATTAGTCAGCATCACAGTCGCTTTTAAAAACCAAGTGCTGGCTAGTGAATGCTGAATCTTTTTGTCCTTTATTTGGGGTAAGAACCGAATGTTGATCCGAACGACTTGTTGCATTCACAATATTTTTGCACATACTTTAAATCCAACCATCAGGTACAGGATTCGAAATCTTGAACCTGACAGCGAAAAAGATTCTAATGCTGTAACTTATATTAGTTTTCCTTTTTTTTTTTTTTGTTTTGTGTCAGGGGATTTGGGTAAAACGAGCATTTGCAATAGTCATCTGGCATCTGCAATGTACGAAAAGAAATCTAAAGAGGGCTGCACCAAACTTTTGTTGTCAGTGGTATATGTGAGAAAAACTGAAGTTGCATTTCCAGATTGCAATTATTTCTATACGGGATAGATCAGAAAATAGTCGTGCTACCACTGGAAACACTAACTCCAAAACTCTCCCAGCGATAGAAAGGATTGATCATCGTTCATGAAGCTTGAATGTGTCTTTATTTGGCACGAACGGTATATAGCTGCCCATACAAGACAGCCCCTTCTTCTAGTTCTGACCTGGATCGACATTTATGAATCTTATTGGATGTCATCTCATTCCACATGCTGATTTCGTTTGCTCTGTCTTGGCCGAAGAGTTTGGGCTTTGGAAGTATTGCCAGGACTGTGTAAATCTCCCTTTGTTTTCTCATTTTTTAAAATCAATTTTGGTAAGTATCTATGCATGTATGAAATATGAGGGGCTCCTCTATGGCTATGACTGTAAGGGGGTGCCTGGATCATGTTTCGGAATTGAGATTGTAATCGTATATCCTGCATTTTTTTTTTCACTGAAGTGAGTAAACCTAAAACCCTGGTTTCAGTATTTAGGGGGTGTTTATAGGCCGCATCCTGGAATCGGAATCCGGAGTTGGAATGAAAAATTCCACCATTCAGTATCGATTTTTCCTCGTTCTCTCTCGTCTGTTCGCTTTGGAACTGGATGAGTATCATACTACTAACGTTTCTCATCAATTTGAAACCCCCCTTATAACTTGGGGAATAACAAAGAACGAAATTCAACACTTTCTGACTGACTGTAGCAGTTTGAAATGACATCACACTTTCACATCACGAACATCCATTCACACACCAGTACCTGTCCATCAGGCAAATGGTGGTAATCTTTCATTACTTTCACACTTACATAGAATACAAGAAGTGCTCTCTTGCAGTAGTTATTTTAACTAACTGCACAACCTACTCTTACTTTTGTTTTGTACATTCCGTTCCACACTATCCGTACAGGTCCCAAAAAAAGTCAGTACGGAATAGATAATTTACTACGCAGTTCGTAGCAAGCTAGTAGTCTAGTACTAGCAAAAAAGTACCACTACTATGATCCACTAACTACAGAGTACTCTACATAGCACCATTAAATCAAATTGAATAGCTCCATAGAAACATATCAGCATTAGCTTCAAGTTCGAGGTCATCCCCAACTCCACATTGGGGTGGAGGCAGCATCAATCCTTCTGCCATATTGGCAATCAAGCCAGGCATGCCAAAAAACCGCCTCCTCATCCATGAAGAAAACATTTTCCGGGAATGCCACTGATTCCACATTCCTCTTTATTAGCATCATCACCAGAGGCAACTGATGATACCCCATCACACGCCTCCGACGGCCTAAAGGCCTCAGCGGCCTCGGGCGGCAGCCTTCTGAATGTGCTTAGGCTCGGGGGGATTCCGGAACGGGCAGCCTCCAAGCAGAGTCAGCAAAGTTCAGACAAAGCAGAGCGGCCTCTGAGGGCAATAAGCCGCCACGTCATGAGCTCTAGCAGCCATTTCCGCAGTGGGGAATGTGCCCAGCCATATCCTTGATTTCTTGTTGGGTTCTCTTGACTTCACAGACCCACTTGCCAGAGTCCTTCTCTGATGCCTCTGTACACGGGATGCCTGGTTTCGCGAAACTTTTTCCTGCCTGCACGTTTCTTGGGATTATTGGAAGCTAAGAGCACTTCTTCGTCCGAGTAATTGGCTTTGCAGGCATTGACTACGTTGTCAGAAGTTGATGAAGAATCGGGAAAATTCAGGGGATGATGGATTAGGGAATTGGGTCGGAGTAGCATAATTGAGAAATGGTTCATTCTTTGAAAAAATAGTAGATAGTAGTGGACAGTACGGAGTTAATTCAACTGAAAGTTAAAGGCTGAAGCGAGGAATCGTACGACTTGGTGTTTGTGAAACTCAAAAGAGGGTATATATATAATGCAGATTAATTGAAATGATGGTTGAATTGACTGGAATGTATGATATGATATTGAGATATTTGAATGAGTGTTTTGATGATGATGATAAGCTAGTTTGTATATTAAACTTGGCGGGTTTTCGACTTTCGAGTTTCGAGGGGGTGGGGTTGAATGATTGAACGCTCAAGAGACGCGAACGCGGAACGATGATAAGTTGCCAGCCAGGCTGGGGGCCGGGGAGGCCGGTTTTGATAGTTTCTAGTTAGCCCCAAGTGGGAGCAGTCAACTTTTAAGGCCAAGAAAGAAAGTGGATTTCTTCCGACTCGAAGCTGTCTTCGGGCCCCAAGTTGTACTTTGTTTCACAGTAGTATTAAGGTTCGAGGCATGGGTATATTTGACACGTGCTTGATGTAACGCAGCAACTTGGCTACTGGAGCCAGGGTGGAGGAGAGGATTTGACTCTTCTGAGCTGGAAGGATTAGGGGCCCCCATTTCGCTAGTTTTATAATCTTTGGATCCTTTCGTGGTTATCTCTTGACCTTTTCTTTCTGGTGAGTACATCAAATTCCTTATTGCCTCTCCTTTTTTTTCCTCATCTGTTTGACATGTAAGAAAATTGAGCCAACTGATTAACTTTTAACTTCAGACAAAGCCTGGAATTAATAGAAAGTGACAATCTTGAGGAGTACTCTGTCTTAACTAAATAATTAATGAATAAATTTTTATATACACTGACAGCGTAGCGTATATATTGTTACTGTTGAATATAGGACACATGTATAAATTTTGGATTTCAATTCAATTTAAATTATGTGTCATGCATTTCAATAATAAAATATATATACTGTCAGTGTATAGATATTAATTCATAATTAATATGAAATATTCTTGGATAGGAAGCTCATTTGAAAAAAAAAAACAGAACCAAGTTGTTCTCTTTATAGTACTACTAATGATTCTTATGGCTTTTTACCAGCGGTTGCTTTTTTTTTTTTTTGGTGGAGAAGGCAATAATTGAGTACGAACTATTCAACAAAGCTACAAGGCAAACTAGCCAGAGCCTAGAGGTGTTCTTTTATTTCCACTCCTTCGTCCCACTTTGATAGTCTTGTTTTCTTTTTTTCGTCTGTCCCAACTGTAGTCCACTTTTCAATTGAAAAATATAGTTATATTTTAATTTTCCTAAAATACCCTTATTCAATATAAGTTATTGTTACTATAAACCTACCCCATTTAATGAGAGTTGATTCTTTTTTTAACATCAATTCAAGTTCCCATAAGTTATACTCTAATTAATGTGAGGGTATTTTAGAAAAATACACATCTAAATTGATTATTTCAACAAAGTTAACTACTTTTTCTTAAACTGTGTGAAAAAGAAATCAGAATTATCAAAAGTGGGAACGGAGGGAGTATTTTTTGTTCTGGCCTTTGGGAGACACACAACACGAGAAACCAAATCTCCTTTTTGAAATGACGTCATGATAGATGACCCGGTTCTCAGTACACGGTTGACAGTTAATACCGGTGCTTTCCCCGCGGAAACGCGTGAACCACGTGCTGAATGGGTAAAATGGGAAGCACCCAACGAAGTGCCGCTTACTACTAGTGGTATGGTTGTCCGTCCCCACTTCCATATTCAGTGATCTGATTCCTCCACTAGTCACTACTATAATAAAAGTCAGAAACCAGAGAAAGCCAGAGAGGAAGGTACCAGGAAACTCGAACCGGATTGTCCTCTTCATAGCCTTCTTTTTCTTCTTCTTCTTCTTCTACTTCTTCAGCTGTTGGTATTACTTTTTGTCACATTGAGTACAACGTTGCATTAATGGCCCCAATTCCGTGTTTTGTCTTTCTCAATACGAGATCCCTCTGTCTCCCTCCCTTTCTACCAAGTAATAGTGGAAGTAGCTGGATCCAGTGAACTTGTACCCTATCCATTCCTACTGAAAGCGCCACAGCCGCCTGTTTCTTCCCTGGATTGCATACGATTGCGGTGGCCCCTGAGTTCCAGTCAAGGTTTGGATTAAGTCTTTAAGAAGTAGTACACAGTATCTGATTTCCAGCATGTGAAGGAATTAAAAGATCCGACCAAAAGGAGGGGAAAAAAAATAAGGCGAGAAGGAATTAGAAGATATAAAAAATACCCCACCAAATGTCTAGTGGATAGAGCTAGGGGAAAAAGGAAAAACATTGTGCCTCCACACTAAGGCACATGACGCTGCTGAGTACGTTGTGCCTCCACACTAAGGCCTTGTTTGGACCATGATTTTTCATAGAAAATTTCTTATATTTTTCGTGATTTTATAATTATATCTTTATCTTAGGTTTTTTTCTTTTTATCAAAGCTCTTAAAAATAGCAATTCAAATATGTCTTGAAGCTTTGCTTTGGCAACGTGTATAATATGTTCACATATATATATTTACCTCTCAAGCTTTGATTCAACTTTTTTAAAAATTTTTTTTAAATAAAGGTGGGGCGAAATTTAAATAATGGGGAGAAGAAAAGAAGATTAAACCTAAAATCTTTAGGTCCTAAAGTCTCAATTATGCTTGGCAATTGGGCGGGGTTGATATTGAGTTTTCACTTAAATATGTTATACCCAACCCGTCCAACGTTAGATTAGGTTGGGTCATATTGGGTGATCTTAAACCCATGACCCAATATATTAATTAATACATTTTGATACATAAACTTTTTTGCATATATTTTAACACACAAAAAGATTTTTTTCACAAACATATACACATTTTCACATACATAAATGTATTTTCACACACTAACACACTTTCACACACCACAAACACACACTCACTTCTTAAATTTCTTAGAAACACATCATAAATAGAATAATATTTTATTGTGAATTTTAGATAATAAATTGTACATTTAAATAGATTAGTTAAAAAAATTGTTTACTTTATAATTTTTAATACTACTAATTGATTGAAACTTATTTTTGTGACAACTTATTAACATTTTTACTATTCATATATGCTTTTTATTGTAAGTTGTAATACTCTCTGTATTTAAATTATTGAATGCTAGATTATATTATACTTGAAAATTTAAGTAAGAGACATATAATTTGTTGTATTATAATATTGATGAGGAATTATTAACAATGAAATAAAACAAGTCAAAGAAAAGTAAAGAATGCAATTAGAACAATTTAAAACTCTATTCTATGTAAACGAAATATTAACAAACAGAAGCAAGTCGTAACTTGAGAAACAACCACCAAAAAACTAAAAAAAAAGGGAGGAAAATAACATACTCTTAAAAGGCATAATAAATTATTATAGAAGCTGAGCAAATATAACTGTTGTTGTAAAAGTAAAATAAGCATGAGTTTTTATTTCAAATTTCTTTTTTCTTTTAAATAAAAATTAAAAAAATGATTGAAAACATATATATGAGAATTTTGAATATAAATTGGCCAATGAATTATTAATACATATCCAAATGCAAGTAGTTGGGCATATGCATATTGAATCTTGTATTTATTGTTTTGAATTACTTTTAAATAAGTTGGATATTAAGTGCCCAAATAAAAATTTCGACCCGCCCAGTAAATAAATTGAATTTTTTTTACCCAATCCAATAAAATCCATAACTCAACTGACCCAATCTATCATTTAAAATTAATCGGCAGGTTGTTGGGTTTTGAGCATTTTTTTACCTAATCTTGGTTACTAAGTAGGGCTTTGATTCAATATATTTATTTTTTACCCGCGAACGAAATCAATTCATTAACTGCTCTCCTTCTTCACGCACGATAGGGCAAAATGACAGTGGGCTTTATTTTCTTAATACTATAGCATATTCGCATGGCCCTGCACAGGGAGGAAAAACATAAAATGTAGTTCTTTTTATTCTTCATAATCCTTTTGCATCGATCGAAAGATCATCTTTGAACTTATAATATCTTTTCCCGTTGTCGCTTTTACAACTCATTCCATGCCCTCGACCATAGTGGAAATAGATATGATTTTGTCCCTACTTTCGCCGGATTCGGACCAGTTACCCGCGCATTACTTTACCTAAGTTGTAGTATTTTTTAAGTTTTTCAACTTTTTTTAATAAAGAAAAGTGAGATTTAAAATTCCGAAAAGTAAAAAAAAAATTTTGAATACAGTATCTCTATGTTTTGACACCACTTTTGCTAGTAAATGGATGCCTTATCGGTTTACTTTTAAGTTTCTTAAAAGTTCAGATAACATGAAACCACATTTTTGTTCTTTAATCTAAACTCATTTTTTTTAATATCTTTAAAGAAAAAAAAAGATTTAGGTGAGCTATATGTTTATCTATATATATGTCACGATAGGGGTATATAGGGCAATTTTTCGTTCCAAATAATACTAGGTAGTTTCCGCCCGGCAGCCCCCAAAAATAAAAAAATCTAAAAACCCAAGGGGGATTTGTTTTGGGCAAGTAGTATTGTAGTAATACCTGTGTTGGTGTGACATCATTATCACCCCAGAACCATAATTTGAATGGTGAAATATTTCTGATTCGATGGTCCACCTTGATTTCTTGACCCAAAGAGGGAAACGTAATCGGCCCCAGCACATCTCTTACATAATTACTTCTCCTTTTTTACACATTATAAACATGTACGAAATCTTTTTCAGTCATTTTTTGGGACCATTCCTTTTAAGTAGAAACATTCAAACCAAAAAGAAAATTAAAAGTTAAAACATCAAATTACAAATAGTATTTCCTTTTCATTTCATTCCTTTGAACACAAAAATGAGGTAAAAAGAGAACCCCTAATCCCCACCTCCTAAAGATTTTGAAGCATGGGGGAATTTTGCGAAAGAACAAGAGCGGCATAAAGTGATCAATTATCTCGTGTTTTAGCTGCCTCTTCAAAACTTTTTTTTTTCACTGTAGGCTATTTTCTCAATAGTAATATTGAAGAGTCATCCTCCTTTTTTTTTTTTTTTTTTAAGAAAACTTTTACTTCCTTGATGACTCCTGTATATCTACTATAACAGTAATGCATTAGAATTTTTCAAAACTTGTCCAGTGGTAACTCGAGTATCAGATTTTTCGCCCCCCTTTTTTAAGTAACCATCTCCGTCTTTTTCTTTTCTTTTTTTTTTTTTTTGGCCTTCTTTCTTGGTTGCGAAAGAATCAGGGTCCACTGAGGTTGGTTTAATTTAGTGATTGGCCATTTTTGCTGCACCGAATTCAGAAGATCCACTTAGTAGTATATTCCATCGTTGTCAGACCAAAAGCATCTTCCACTTTTTTCCGTCATATAATTCCTGGGATACTCTCTATTTGACAGAAAATTTGATTGAAATGACCTAATACTTCCTTGTCCTCACGTCTTTTTCTTCATTTGCGGGTGTTTGGGATGCCTGAAGCCTACTAGATTGAATTAATCAGAAAAAGCAGGGGATGTTTCTTGATGGCGAAATATAGTTGGAGCCTTTTTTTTTTTTTCTCTTCTGGGTTCCTTTTGAATTTTGGTATGTATAAGTGAAGTTAAAACCTGATACCATATGCATGCTGAAGTCACGCCACAGATGAGAGATGCACCCAAGTTTAGGTAAATGTTGACAGACATAGGAGGGTAAGCAACAACTAACGGTAAGCATATAATCTACGACTTTAAGTTTTTAACGGTCATCTGCAGGACTTCAAATCTGTCTCAAGTCAAACATGGAAAAAGGACATTAGCTCTGAAGGCGGTTTTTGTGTTTCCTTTTCCAGAAACAGGGCAATCGTTTTCCGAAATTAATTAGACTTTCCAGTGATTCCCTGAATACCAGGAGTGGTAAAATATTTTTAATTGAGGTCACCGGTTCTTATTATACAGGCCCTAAGAAGACAAAATGCGCATAAACAACTTGGCACTGGAAAATCACTTGTTACTGCTTATCGCATACAATGAGAGGGGTCTATATATTTACGCTCTATATATTGCTGACTAGCATTTAGGTTGCAGGCAGCAGAAGTGCAGAACACAATATTCTCAAGCTCACACGACTATGCTTCCCAACTCCTAGCTAGCTGGGAGAAAATAAAGAGGGGAAATCAAACTTCACAACATTCTAATAGAGTAATGGAGCTCTGAAAAAGTTGGACTAGGAAATAGCCAGAGAAATCTAATATGGTCGAATGGTCTAGAGACAGCATATGACCGGGCAACTATTGCGCTACTAGTATTTTACATACATTGTTTTACGGGCTAGATTGAGAAGCTGAAGAGAAGCTCCGGCGTCAAGGATAGCTCCAAAGATTATCTGCGGTCGGAATTCTCCGGCGACTCACCAGACACTGCGGGCTTCATCCTTGGCGGGCTCACCAGCATTCCCTCCGCCATGTCCACTAGCAAATTTGGCATGTCAAATAGTTCCTCCTCGTCCACAAATTGATCTTGTCCCATTTGATTATCACCGGAAGTCGACGCGTTGACGTCCTCGTTAATTTCTACTGGGTCTCTTGGAGATGTAGCAGGAGCTTGATCAAGCACTGGAGGTTCTTGTGGCGGTTCTCTAGCAGCAGCAGCACTTGCGGCCGCGGCGCGTACGTCTGCCGCGGATAGAGAAGCCGGTATAGGATAGGTAGGAGCTAATTCCGGGAAGTTTAGAATGGCGTCGGGTCCTTTCAATGCAAGCGTGGCGGCGTCATAGGCTGCAGCCGCCATTTCTGGGGTGGGGTACGTGCCCAGCCATATGCGCGTAGTTTTACGTGGTTCACGTATCTCTGACACCCATTTGCCACTCCTCGATCGAACTCCCCTGAAATGAGGATGCCGTCGTGATGGTCCGCTGCTTCCGGTGGGTGAGGGAATGGTTGCTGAGGGGGTGGCTGTGACGGTGGCGGTGGGCATTCACAAGTGTTTGACCAAGAAGCAGTGGCAATAATACCTGTGGGTTTTGGTTGTTCCTTCGGTTGAGGAGGATCGTCAGGGTCTAGGTCGTCTGGTCTTAAAGAATTGTTTGGCTGGTCACTTTCTAGCATTTTGCTCGAATTGGTGTTGGGTACAACGTGGGATTAGGATCGAGAGGGATTCGGTTACGTGTGTCATGCGGAATTTTGGTTGAGTGCTTGGGACGATTATTTGGGCCATTTAAGGAGGGAGAAGGACCGACTCAAACTCAAAAGCGTGGGAAAATCGCGGGCCCATCCTCCGCTCACCTCTCCAGTCTCCACTCATTAACTCGTATAATTAGTACCAGTATTGCTTTTGTACTGCTGACTCACCAACTGTTTAACAGTTAACAGTTAACACGAGGCAAAGAACTCATGATGATGCGAGTTTTCGACACGTTATCAGTTGGAGCTGGAAATTAGCTGTTAAATCTTCGCACTTGCCACACCTAAGCCGCCGGGGTCTACATCCACCACGTGAATCGTAATGTTTCCTCTGGGGACAAAATATTAATAATTATGAGTTTATGATTTCAACTAATCCTATTGGGTGTGAGCTTTACCCATGTGTCCAATTTCCATTCTCTAGTCCTCCTGCGGGGCATATAGCATAGTATCTTTTGAGGCCCGTTATTCATCAAGCATCAATACAGCTACTTTGGTGGGAGATATTCAATAATTAAGTTTGTTGTTTTAAATGTGCTCATTTTGTTTTATTAATGGAGACAAGAATTATATAAATACTAAGATTAGTTCTTGTGCATTAGGCATTATATAAGACGAGAAAATTCTAATTTCTCAGTGTCACGTATACTAACTGTATAGTTTCAAAATTATCATTTAAAAAAAATTCATGAACCATCATTTTAGAATTTAGGTTAAAAAAAGGTAGAAATTTTATGTGAGACAGGTAAAAGTTTGTTTTGATATGGGAAAGTGTGACTTAGGGTTAGTCATCCAAATATATGACTAATTAAATATTAGTGAGTTTTCACTAGTATATGTAAAGATGTAGTAAACGAATCTAATTAAAATTAAATATTTTAGTTTTTAAGTTTGTTCGATTATTTTAATAAGTTTGAGATGGTGTTCAAACTTTGCTAGTTTATTTATCAAACTAAACTCGAGTCAAGTTCAAGTAGTTTGAACTTTTTACCTATCAATTCTAATTTTAATGCTAATCAAGTCAAATTCGAATTAAGTTTAAAATTGTATCAAATACAAAATTCTACTCAAATTTCGGTTGATTAGTTTGCAAACCCATGCTCGAACGATCTCTGATGGAACTAAACTCGATTCCAATACCGACTAACTTGATTCATTTTTCAACCATAAGTATATGATCTTCTTTTGAGTAAATATTAGTCTCATTTTATACTTTGAATTTTGACCGTTGGCACAAAAAAAGGAATTACTAAATGTTACCTATTACTCAAATCTACGATCTAATTAAGCTCTAACAGCTTTTCTACATTGCAAGCAACAATAACCAGTAAGGCCCTGATCAGGTGACTATTAGCTCCCTTGTTCGACTCTCAATCTTTCCTTTTCCTTTTTTTTTTTTTTTCCTCATGTAAGTTTAGGAGTCTCCTTAAAAAAAGGGAAAAAAATCTGCAAGCAACAATAAGCTTCTCGGGGAGGCCTTTATTTCCAGATTCAAGTACAAGTGGAGCTAATTTACTTTGCAAAATGCAGTTCAAGACTTCAAGCACTGTAATGCATACTAAGTTAACCATATCGCAAAATAAGTCAGATAATTAATTTGCGCGCGGACTAATAGTAATTGGGGTAAAAATGCGCGTAAAACAGTAGTTGACGTAAAACAAGTTGGTACATGGCGGACCTAAAGTGGGGGCTAAGAGCAGTACATCCGAACCCATTACCGTACCCCATTTAATTGGTGCAGACACTCTGGACGGTCCTACTAAATGGGAGGATGTGGATCACTTCCAGTTGATTTCGTCCAAGCTTTGCTTTTTAATGCAATCCATAGGCTGCAGAAATCAAAACCGTAAGCTGAGTCCCACAGCAGGGCAGCCGTCTCGCTCTCAATCTAATAATAATCATTTTGGCGGGGGGGGGGGGGGGGGGGGGGGGCGGGGGGGGGTGGTGGCAGAGATATTTGTCGTACGACTTTGTACCATGATACGTTGCCAGAACCGCACATGTCTAACGCTGCAATTGTGTCACGTTCTAGTTCACAACTCGAAACCAACGCTACCAGCGTACCATTGTACCCCACGGCCGGGTTCTGAAAATGAGCCGCAACAACTACCACACCTACCTAATTATGCGAATCATGATTGCCCCAAAAAAAAAAAAAAGAAAGAGTTTTGAATACCCATTACATATTATGGTATTAAGTCCATTTATGCTTTACAACAACGTTTGTTTGGATGAACTCATCTAAATATAAGACGAGAAGAATGAGTTGAACGGTAAGTAAAGATGAATTGTGAGGAGAAAATTTTTTATTCAAAATTTCTTATTTGTCAAAAAGATAATATATAATTTAAAGTGGATATAACACCAAGAGGTGAAAGATACAACCGGCTGAAAGGTGAGCGGAACGAACAAATGAGTAAAATAAACCGAGCGGTTGGCAATAAATCTTTGGAAATGATAGAAGCCTGACAAATTACTCCCGCAAACATGTTACATCAGCTTACCAAAGCCACAAACTCTAGGAAAAGCTTCTTGTTCCAATACGTACCACAGGTTGTTGGATGGATCGATCCTGCGCCCTTGACGTACCTGGCATTTTTGACTCTTGTATTGTATCATCCAACGTCTCGTTGAGCATGAAAATCCTGGCAAATCCATTTCCAACCTTCACGACGGCGGCTAAACACCACTACTCTGATGGCCTTAGACTCAAAAACAAATGCATCAATACGTATATTACAAAAGTGTCCGTCAAACCTCCACCCCCCGAATTCGATTTCAGAACGGAAATCTTGAGTGGATCCCAAACCGCAATTGCTGAAGCGCATCCGGAGTTACTTGACTTGGCCAACAATGGAAGCTTGGTTCTCGTCACCAAGAACCAGTACGGTCCAGTGCCAAGCTGGAGAACAGAGTTCGCTGAACCAGAGGCCATTTGGCTAATTGGAACCACCCATATTTCAAAGGAGTCTGCCGATGATGTTGGAAGGGTCATTCGTGCTGTAAAGCCTGATAATGTCGTCGTCGAACTTTGCAGAAGCAGGCAAGTCTTTGCACATCATGGTCGTACAAATCCAACGCTGCTATTTGTACATTAATATTATTTCCAATCTGTTTGACTTTACTTATATGTGAATTTGGTTACATAGAAGTAGATAAGGAGGACTTTAGTCTTTGATTGACTTGCACAAATTGATTTAACGAATTCGGAGTGGAATAGATTAAGTTGTCAATTTAGTGTGTTGCGTAATAGGGTGGAGTAATTTCTAAGAATGCATCAGGTATGAATACCTATATTTCCAACATTGCCTGATGGCAATTTTGAGTATTCATTGTGCATCAAGGAATTCTAAGAGGCTTTTGCAAATCCCTCTTAGATCAGATTGACTGACGTAGAAAGAATTCGTTTCCTTTCTGTTCTTTCCTGAGATTGCACGGAGTTCACTTAGTTTGAAGTAAACTTGTTAAATTGGTTTAATATACCAACGTCCACAATCTTGGTGGAAAAAGGGCAATGTCAAAATGATGTATAAGCCGAGGAATTAAAACTACAGTAAGTGCTTTGTCACGAGGCACAGCAATATTTCAATGCTTGGAAGTACAAAGAAGAAATGACACCGGAAATTGGTAGTGAAGAGATGCTTTTTGTTTTCTTTTTCCCCTGCTGGTGCTGCATTAGTGGAATTGATGTAAATCATGCTTCTATGTCGTCAATCCACTACTTAACTTCACATCCTGCAGGGTCCACTTTCAGAGCTGGGATTATGTACACTTCCAGTGATGGGAAGCTAAAGAAGCAGTTGAGGTCGAGCATGTTTTCTTTAAGTGGGACTGGATTCTTTGGTGCAGTTGGTCGCAGCCTAGGCTTGGGTATGTTCATGGACTTGGCTCCGTATTCGCAACTCCTTATTTAAGTCTGTGTCCATAGCCGATTTGATTCTGCTCTCCATTGCGCAGGTGGTCAAACTGCTTTAGCATTGCGCCTACTGTTGGCAGCATTCTCTTCCAAGTTATCTTCAGAAATTAATCGACCTTTTGGAGATGAAGTACTCTCTCTACTTGTCAAGAATATAAACAAATGCACATTAAAAATATATAAAGTCATCAATTTTTGCTTCTCTTCTTCATCCTTTTTTATTCTATTCGTTTCCCCCGTATGATGAGAACTTGGATGGATGGCTTGATTTGCAGTTTCGTGCTGCCCGAAAGGCTGCTGAAGAAATTGGTGCTCAGATGGTACTAGGAGATCGCCCAATTGAAATTACTGTATGTACCTCGGCTCACTTCTTAATAACCACAACCATATCCCTTTAGAATTGTTATGGGCACTTCTTTATTTATTAATGGTAACTTTTTTGGCTTTCGACCGTGTCTGTTGGACAAAAATAGGTAACCTAGCTTCCACTGCATTTACTCGCTTAGAACCATTCCCTTGTTATCGAGTTGTTATTAAAATGAAATACAGGCTTATTTTTCGTACTTTTCTTTTGAGTAAAAAGTTGAGGGGTGTGCTAATAAGAAACTTAGGAATGCCAATGACAGTTTGTCACATCTGGTGCTGCCTTTCTTTCCTGTTTCTCCACTAGCCATTGTTTAGATGGTTGAAGCACTTGATCATGGGGTTCAAAAGAAGACGGTAGTGATGGTTATTGCTGAATTTCAGCTTGAACGGGCATGGAATTCTCTGATATGGAAGGAAAAACTGAGTCTGCTGACCTCCGTTGTTGGTGGATTAACATCATTGTCGGACCTATCCATGAAGACATTAAAGGTTTCCTCGGTCTCCCCGGTATTTGTTTAGCCTTTATCCTTTTCTAATTCTGCACATCTTTATACATCAGGAATCAAGCGCTCGGGAAGAAAAACTGTTTCCAGCTCTATGAGCAGTTGAGCTTTTCATATCCATCGCTCCTGCAGCCCCTCATACATGAACGCGACACGGTAAGCGGCTCCTACCTTAAAATGGATCCATAGAAAGCGAAACTTTCTAGTACACCGGGGAAAGGGGGGTGGAGGGAAACGTGATCTTTCTGGTCTTTTTTCCTTGATGTGGTTTTCTTTTGCACAATTGTGGTTTCAGTATCTAGCATGGTCTCTGAAGAGGAGCAAAGCTGTGAACAATAGTAAGCAAGTGGTGGGAGTAATAGGAAAGGGGCACATGAATGGAGTCATATACTCGCTGATATCGGATCAAGGGAACTTGCCGGTTCCGGGATGTTGCAGGACAAAGAGCTTCAGGAGATGGCTCTACTTGGCTTGTTCGTGCTCTTAGAAGCTTGATCAGGGACACTGCAACTTGGCATACTACTCTGGTTGCTCTACGAGAAGATTAAGACTGGGTGATCAGTATTAATGCATGCGTTCAGAATTTAATTTACTACCAGGAGACGATATATCTAAGCTAAAAGCTTCCCGCATTATCTGGAACACGCAACAACAGGCACAAACAATTGTGTTCCATTCCTTTTTCTTACTAATCCGAATTGTGCTGCTGTCCTGATATTCATAATTTCAGTCACGCAACTATTTGATCGCGGATCAAGAATTGCCCAGAAACGGAATCCTAGTTTCTTTGGTTACCTTTTATTGTTTTTGGTTCCCCGGGTACATTTTAAACGTTTGTGAATGAGATGCTAGAATCGTCTGTTAAATTTGCCGTTTGTCGTTCTTTGTCACTTGAAAAGAAAAATAATGATAAGAAGAAAAGAATGCAAAAGGACTCAATTATATTTTCCCTTCAAATGGGTGTAGTGATAATCGGGCCGTCAACTTCCAGAACTCATTAGAGTAAGCACGTTTTCTACTAGCTGGTTTTTTTTTTCTTTTCAAACAATGTAGTTAAAATAAGTACATTTATCATTCTGTTCTTTTATTAAAAAAAAGGAAAAGATTTTTAAACCTTTTTTTAAAAATATAAAAACAGAGTATGTATTCTTATTTATTTCTGTATATGTTAAACGAGACCAAAAAGACGAAATGGGCAGAAAATTGTGTATATCAATGGAAAAATAACAATGTGGAAAACAAGACAATAATTCCATAAATTGATTGTAAAACAATGGAATGGGATGTGCCGCAATTTGGTAGCGTATTTGTTTTGGGTACAAAATTTGGCGGTTCCAATCCTGTCATCCCTATGAAAGAAAACAAAGGGAAAAACACGAGCGTTGCCAAATGAACCTAAGGACCTGTTTGCAAAAGAGTTTTTTGCCAAGTTTTTTTTTTCAATTCTTTTAATAATTTTAACTACAATAACCTCAAAAATATTCTCAAATATTTTAAAATATACACTTCAAAATACTAAAAAATATTAAAAAATTACCTTCCTTCCTTTCCTTTTCTTCCACCTCCACCTCAATCCGCCACCATCTCCACCGCTGGCTAGCACCGATCAGCATTTTCGTTGGCGCCAACAATTCCTCTATTTTTTTCCTTTCCTCTTCTCTCTCTCTCTACTCCCCTTCTCCTTCTTCCTCTCACACTGTCCCTCTCCTTCTCCCCTTTCCCCCTTTCCTCCCGTTCTCTCCTTCCCTTCCTCCCACTCCTCCGCTGGAGAAGGGGAGAAAAGGAAAGGGAGGAATGAGAGAGAAAAAAAGAAAAAAAGCACCATCAGTGCCCGTCATCGATGGAGGTGTCAATAATGACAATCGGCTAGTGGGGAGGGAGGGAGGGAGGAAGAAGAAGAGCAATTGAGGGGGGAGAAGAAAAGGAGAGGAAAGAAAGGGAAAAAGAAAAAGAAAGGAAAAAAGGGAAAAATGAAAAAAAAAATTCCCAAAGAAAAGTTTTTACATATTTCAAAAAGTTTTCTGCAAATTTAAAATGAGTGACAATAAAGTTTTAGACAAACAATAAAAAAACTTGTTTGCCAAACGAAAGTTTGCATTATTTCTCTCCAAGTTTCAACTCCCAAACTAAGCCTTAGGAACTGTTTGTTTTGAACGTGTAGGAAATAAACTCATCAGTGTTTGCCTTTGTTTTCTCAACGGCCCAATGGCCAAAAAGACGTTTTCTTCACTCCTCTTCTTTCCTTCCGTCCCAACTGCAGCGATTTCCTTTCCTTTATGTTCCTTCCCTTCAATTGAAACGTCGTCTTTAGGCTTCATTTGGGAGTTGAGAATTTGGACCAAAAAAAAAAGGGAAAGAAGAGAAAGTTTTCTTTTGTTTGTTAATTTTTAGTAATAAAGAAAAGAAAAAAAATGGAGAATTCAGAAGGATGAATAATAACCAAAACTTTTCCTCCCCAATTGGATGAAAACGAAAGGAAACTTTCAGAAAACTTGTCAATTTTTTTAAAATGTCTATTTTATCCTTAAAAAGATTTTAAATAAATATTTAATAACTTCTATATCCAAAATTATTCTATTAATCATAGTTATTAAACCCGGCCCGGCCCGGCGGTTCGACCGGTCAACCCGGTGAACCGGCCATGAAACCGGGCCGGTTCTTTAATTAGATCGTTTCTGCAACTGAACCGTTGACTTTTCAACGGACCGGCGGTTCAACCGAATTAAACCGGAAACCCGGCCGGTTTTGTGGGCAAACCGGTTTTGAGGAAAAAATGCATTTCCAATGCCGCTGGAGGGAATCGAACACAAGACCTTTCGTGCGTTGCTTACCACCAGACCACTTTATCACTTGTTAGTTAATGGCTATTCTTATGCTATATGAATATTTTGTTAATTTTATCTTTATTTTTTTAATTCTCAAAAACAAATTTATTTGGAATCTTTTAATAAAACTTATGACCCCTATATTCTATAAATTACAAAATAGATTTCAAAAATAACTTCTTACATAATTTATTTTAAAGACAAATATCGTTTCTAATATTTTTTGCACTTAAATTTTGTAAATAACCTAGATAATTATAGTAAACATATACACTTGAAGTTTGGTAGATTACTAATTAAATTTATGTTTTGCTGATTCTTATATGAATTAAATATTCTATAGCAAATTAAATTAAAAGAATATTTGTTATGACATTATTTATTACAATTTATATCATATATCCTATATCAAAATTATAAGATATAATATTTAAATATATTGAGTGACCCACTGGTTCAACCACTCACCCACCGGTTGAACCAGTGACCCGTTGACCCACCTCCTCCGCCGGTCTCCTCTCCGAGCCGAGTTTAATAACTATGCTATTAATTCTTAAAATTTCTAAACAATATAACAATCCCTTCCCTTCTTCCTCCGTAACTTAAGTTTTTCCTTCTTTTCTTTTCTATCATAAGCTCCTCCTTTAATTTTGTTGAGGTCAACGACGTCGTATGCTCAACTAGTAGCATAACCTACGCCGCTATATAGAGTGGGGGCAAAATCACGACGTCGTATGCTCAACTAGTAGCATAACCTACACCGCTATATAGTGAGGGGCAAAATCACGAGATCCAGTCACCGTCGGACTCACGATGAAGATATTTGTTGTTGCCGTGGTAGGAAGCTTGTAGGCGGCAGCTGGCACCATATCTGCTATTCAAGTAAACTTGTATTCGTTTCCATCCTTTTCCTTTTAATTTCTATAACCTGCTTTGTTTCATCAGATCTGTTTGCTAGCTGGATAAATCGGGTCAAATTTCATGGGAAAAGTTTGCGGCGCTGAGTAGTACTATTTTTATGTCTGATATCTGATTTTTTCCCCTGTTCTTCAACGTTGCTCAACGGAGGAACCAAGCATGATCTTTCGATTCTTCAAAACTTGAGAGTTTCCTTTTTGACTGTAATTCACAGATACAATCGCTCTTTAATAGGGGTAATCCCATGTTTCTCTTATCGATTAGTATTATTTGAGGACGGTTTCTTTGTGCTAGTAATGGATTCCGGGTGAGATGAGCATGGATTTAACACGATATTGTTTTACTTATTCCCTTTCTTAATTTTACGGTACCATGTCGGGATATTTTGTATTTGGAGTCATAAAATTCGTCTAAATTTTCTGTTTTCCACTTAATCACTTAGCAGGAGGATGTTGTGCTGTTCGAGTCGTGTATAATGTAGAAAAATATGCATTTTTCTTTTCTTTTTTTCTTGCATGCCGTCGTGGAGTTCAGTTCAATTTGATATGTGTTTGTGTGGTTTATAATTCTGTAGACTAGCATCTGTTTTCTGTGACTGGCTGCATTTTACTCGATCACTGAGTAACACAGATATATGATGGCGGATATAATGTATCAGCATTTAGATGATTGATTAGTTTTCTTTGATATTGGTCGATGAGGGTTATAAAAGGTGTTTACGATCGGAAATACTTTGGAGATTAGAGGTGGAAAAGATTTTTGGTATTTGTTTGCGACGTGTGATTTCTGTGAAAGTGGAGGCGTCTTTGTCTACGATAAAAATTCATTTACTTTGGTAGTGCATCTAATGTTAAAATATTGGATGGCCAATTGCTTGCTGACATTCTGGGTTTCTTCTTTTGCAATCAGTTCTATTAATTGTTTTCCTGTTACTGGTGCAGGGACTTGGAAGTTTTCTTGATTGTGTTTTAAGTGCAATGAGGTCGATTTTCTGTGGGAACTTTGAGTATGATGCTCGCCAATCTGACCTGGAGAAGCTGTTTCAAAGATATGGGAAGGTTGATCGGGTGGACATGAAGTCTGGTAAGTTTGCTGGGATGTTTTTGCTAACTATTGTTATGTTCTCAAAATCATAATATTGTGGCAGCAAATGGGAATGTGAGGACTTCTATGTTATTTGGTTCATCTGTCTGACCTGTTCCTCATTGTATTTGAGTTCGAGTGGCTTTGCTTTATTTTTTTTAAAAAAAAAAAATATGATATGATGAGAAACCTAGTGCTCTGGGCTTCAAGCATGTGTTGTCATAAAAATTTAAAGGATGATAGGGAGAGAGATATATATGCAAAAGTTGTCAAATTTTATCAAACCTATTTAATCACTTTCTAAGGTAACTGTTTCTTGAGAGCATGTATATACCTGACTCCTAAGGAATTTTTCCCTTCATTTTGACAAGATAATCCTGAACTTTTCGAGTCTTCCTTTGATTTTGATCTTTTAGTATGTGCAACAAGAATTCCTTTTAGAGGTTTTTTTGTGTATCAGTAACTATGGTACGTCTTTTAAGTTATTCGATGTGTGTTCTTTATAAAATAAATTAATATTTAACCTGGTATAATTAGTCAGTTTGAAGGTTTCTTATGTGTAGAGGTTACAATACTGACTCGAGAGAAGTAGAATGGGAGTAAATATTTTGCTGGTTTATAAGTATAGTCTCGCTTGATGCAATGGGGGTCTGCAAAAGTACTTGCATCAATCCTGTCCTACATTCCTGTGTCGAAGTTAAGTGTCCGTTGCCCCAGAAAAGAGATCAGGCAGCAATCCTTGAGCCAGAGTATGCTCAATTGGTGAAGAGGACACTTCTATCTTTGTGGAAAACAGAAAGTGACTGATGCAGGGTGTGGTTTATGGAAATGTGCTACTTAATCTATTTTATGACTTTATTGGCTGATTCTGAAATGACTTCGAAGGTGAAAAACTGGCAGTATCAATCTATTATGTATCACTGTTGTCCATTCTGGTCACGGCTCCTAAGGTTTTTTAGCCGGTAATTTTATGATTGCTAGGGCTGGATGAAATTTAAATGACAATTTTTTTTGGTCATTTTTGGTTAAGGTTATTGAGGCCAGCTAAACTGATGCATTCGACTTGGGTTAGGTATTTCATGTTTGCTTTTCTTATTGATTCTTGAATTATTGGAAAGTTTTGGGAAAATAATCTGCTGGTCAACTATTCATTAGTCATTGCATCTTTACTCAATCCACACAAACTGTGAGAAGTATTTCAATGAGGCTGCTGCAACTACAAGTGCTAGGTTTCGGTCAAAGCTTTATGGAGCCAGAGCATTCATTGTGCAATTCAAGATGCTCAGTCTTTCCCTGTTGAGTATTTGTGGGGTATCGATGCATTTACGAAAAGCAAGAGTATGTCTTTTAAAGCCCCCATACTCAACTGATTCTTTGACGACGCAGGATTTCGGTGCAATGCCCATACAATCCTGGTTGATGGATGGATTCTTCTGCATTCCCTTTTCTTCTTGTTTTCAAGAAGAGCCCTCTGATCCACCATGGCATCGCCATCACTTCTTTTCCTGAGTCATTATTGCCTTCCATCCCTCATGACTTTTGCCCAGCCTTCATCTTCAGACATTACAATTAGTCAACCTCGAAGCTGAGGCAGCAGAATAAAATGGAGAAGATACTCTTTACATTTTCCATGACACATCCATCGTTAAAGTGGTTGTTCCTTGACATCACTTAGTTCATCATTCAAGGTCTGTTACTGATTTTGCTGGTCATTAGTTTCTAGAATTCACAGTTTGGTATAATAGGGTAACATCTTTGAAGGCGTGCACATTTCCTGGGTGAAGATATCTTCTTTGTATAGCTAATAGTAGCACATGTGGCACTTGCTTATTTTGTTTATCGTTCGCAGGATTTGCTTTTGTTTACATGGTTGATGAGAGAGATGCAGAGGATGCAATCCGTGGACTTGATCGTATTGAATTTGGAAGGAAGGGTCGGAGGCTTCGTGTTGAGTGGACAAAGGTAATGCACCATCTTTGATATTCATCTATTTTTTCTTGAAATATTCTCTACTGATGTTTTGATACACACCGACCATTTGGTGCTCCAGCAAGAACGTAGCAGGAAGCCTGAGAGTTCCAAGGCCTCTTCTGGTTTAAGACCTTCAAAGACTCTATTTGTCATTAATTTTGATCCATACCATACAAGAACAAGGGATTTGGAGAGGCACTTTGATCCCTATGGTAAAATACTGAATGTTAGGATCAGGCGGAATTTTGCATTTGTTCAGTATGAATCACAAGAGGATGCGACTAAAGCATTGGATGCTACAAATTTGAGGTCTGTTTCATTATGCGAGCTTCAATGCTTAGTTACAACTTTCTTTTACTTGTCAGGTCCTATTATCCCCAGAAGATGCATATTTTCTCGGTAAAATGAATGCATATGTATTCTTGCAGCAAACTTTTGGATCGAGTTATAACAGTGGAGTATGCAGTAAAGGACGATGATGATCGGAGAAGCGGCTATAGTCCTGATAGAAGTCATGGTAGGTCTCCCAAAAGAAGCTACGATGGGGGCCGATCTCCTAGCCCATATGGAAGAGAGAGAGCGAGCCCTGATTATGGCCGTGGTCATGGCCGAAGCCCATATCGAAGAGAACGTGTGAGTCCTAATTATGGTCAAGGACCTAGCCCAGTTCGTAGTGGAAGGGAAAGGAACTCTGAGTATGGAAGTGGCCGTCAGCCAAGTCCTAGAAAGGAGAGGAACTCCGATCACAGCCATGGACATAGCCCAAGCCCCCGAAGAGAGAGGCTAAGTTCTGAGAATGGCCATAATAATAGCCCAAGGGAGCGAAGACGTCCTAAGAAAGAGCATGATACAAGCCCAAATCCTCAAAGAGAGAAAAGGGAGAGGATGAGCCGTGATGATTATCGGAATGGCAGAAGCCCTAGTTCAAATCCTGAACTTACAGATAGCCCTGGCAATGGCGGAGCTGAGAGCCCTTTGCCTCAACGTCAGAGGAGGTTTGATCTGCCTATACAGTATATTTGTTTACACCCTTATCTTCGTTGCCCTTCATTTTAATATTAGTAAGTTCTTGAGATCTTCTTTATTGTCATGCAGCCGTTCCCCGCCAGCACGAGAGAGATCTCAATCTTAAATCTGGTTTGTCATGGCAAGAGGTTGGTCTTGCATCTAATGGTATCCCTTTAATGGGGTTGATGCGCAAACAAAACTACTTGTAACGCATATGGTCTTGATTCTGTTTGTTTTCTGGAGTTATTCTCTTATTGTTGGTCTTGAAGCACTTATACTGCTCGTGGAATCTGTTAGCTCTCACAATGCAATAGTTTCACCGTGGTAGATACTCTCAGTTGTGTAGATGCCATTTCGGTGGATATCTCCTGTAGTTCGTAGGCCATATTGTGTGAGGATGTTGCTTGAAAGGTGTTTGGTAAAATTCCAAATTGTTTATTGGAATTGCGTGCGCATGTCCACAAAGCCAGAAAACTAAAAGGAGAAAGGGAACAGAGAGAAATTATAATGATTACTTATTCAAACTTTGATTTTGGTACCTTATCATACCTGGGTCAAGTGTGTTGGATGGAATCCCAAGTGCCGATCAACGCATGGCAATCAATCTGGTTATATTTTCGCCGCCAGTCGTCAATCTTACGTTATTCTAGGGTGGCATTTGTGCGTGCATCCTTTTTGTTACTTAGCAAGCAAGATTTTCTCTCTCTGGCAACTCAAAACATTTCTTATATTGTCACGGCCGTAAAGAAAAATGTGGTGGATTACGCAGTATATTTGCATTAGAAAATTAAAGAGGCCCGTGGATGAATGAATCATCACGTTGGTTCTGCTTAGGTTGTCCGATAATGGAAGAGTCAGTCTTTACATTGCTAGCTAGCATATTATTCGGTAGCCCCTTGAAGTAGCTTTACCGTTCCAAAATGAACCTTTGTAATGCAACATTTGAAATTATTCCTTCAAGAAATTCTGCCTGCATCTATCAATCGCCCGAATCATACGGCAGACTGAGTGACAACTTTAGTAATCGAGCATTGCAAAACTGAGACAATGACGCCGAGGCAGTCATTCACAGCTCGGCACGTGTCAAATTGCCATGGACACGGTTTTCAAACAACGCTGGAGCCGGAGACCAGGTACAGCTACAGCGAGAATGCAGTCACGGCATTCAGACCCTGTGTTCGCAAATTATCAAACAATGCACCCACTGGAGCGGCTCCATTTGAACCATCAGCCTTAGGCTGGCTGGCGGCCACCACCAAGCCTTTAAGGCTTTGGTGGGGTAAAGGCTTGGTGGTGGGGTGGGAGGCAAGGGTTCGAACCACCCTTGCCTCCCACCAATTTGCCACAGTTGTGGTTCTTAAAAAAAATTCAGATGGGTGTGCCACGCATTCGTCTAGTTCGGTGGTGGTTCTGTTCCGATTTATCATAGGTCCAGTTGGGTCTCCCCCTAGTTAAATTAGGGTAGAGTAGGGATGACGATTGAAAAAAAAAAGAAAAGAATGGCTCCATTGTGACGCCAAACAGCTTATTCTTTCCAGATTACACAAGTCAAAAAGGAGGTACGAGATTAGTGTGCCCACGGCCAATTTTATTACTAATACAAGTAGATTCTTTGATGAAAATGCAAGTCATTAGACTTCTGTTCAGATACTTTTTTTGACTCGCGACAAATCGCTACACAACATTTGCCGATGGCATGACATCACATCCTCCTTGTAAACGCGATTATATCCTCCTTGACTGATTCTCCATTGCAAGAAGACTGTCACCTCATGCATGCCAAGTGGAAGTGGTCTTTCTTTCTTTCTTTTTTTTTGTCTCCCCTCTCTGGATGGAAGCTTCATATTGATTAAAAAAAAAATCATGCTAGCTTTTTCCATCAAATCTCATTTGAGTTTTCCATCGAACTTAAATTGAGGCACTGCTAATCCACTATGCTAGCATTTTGTACCATTGGAAGACGACTGGGTTTGCTCGTCGAGACTGGTAATATGTACCTAGTAGGTAGGAGACAAAATAGGTAGACTTTGACCGATGGTGTAGACGAGAAGAAGTGATCATGTTGTTAAATGTGTGTAATATATCAGTGTATGTAGGTCTCCTGGTCGTTACAAGAGTGACGACGATTCCTAATGAAAAAAGTATGGAGAGGGTCGGGTTCCTAATTAATAATGTTACTTTTTAATCAGGTAGTAAAATAATAAGAGAAGGTAACGGGATCGATCTTATCCTATTTCATCATTATCTGTCCAGTAATGCGATAACTTTTTTTTTTTTGGAAGGAAGGAATGCGATAACTTATAAAGACACAGATGAGATGATACATTCGTGGCATTCATTCCCCTTCTAAGTGGCTTATTTTGTTATTTAGTTGTGGGAACGTTGTGCGAAAACTTTATTGCAAAAGAGTAAAAGGTGTTTCTTTCCTACTCGTTTTTCTATCTTTTACTTTTACTTTTTAATAACCCGCCCTACCCTACGAGAGAAAGAAGCAAAGTAGTTGTAACGGTGGTTTATCTATTCTCATAGTAGCTAGTATCATATGGCCACGATACCAGAAGGAGATGGAATCCTGCAGTCCAGTCTCGATATGAATTGAGGAAATTGACCCCCATTTGGTATACTGAATAGGTTCCAGAATTGTGCTAAAAGAATCCCTACCTCTCATGTCCATTTTATAAAAATACGAAACTTTTTTTTAGTGGGTACATGGTTTTCCTACTGCTGGTCAAAAATCAAATTCATAGCTGGTCGAATATCTCTGCTGGTCAGAATGATTATGCTTTGGCCGCTTTTCATTTGACGGTAATCTTGTTTGGAAGTGTCTCTCATGTCTATTTTTTTTTAAAAAAAAATTACGTTTTTTTAAATGTACTTTTCAATCGCGCCTTTATCTCACGTACATCAAATTGTTACAGTACATTGTTATTTTTTTAAAAAAAAAAAAAACCTTAAAAAAATAACAAACCAAACGGAACCTCAGCTATTGAAGATTGTTGCTGCCAAATTGGAAGTACCGCAGCGTAGTGCAACATGTCAAAATTTCTTCTAGATTCTTTAGGGATGGAATCATCAGTGGAAATAACTTCATATAGGTATCAGGTAAAAATTTGCAAAAGAAATCATACCGTATAGAAGTTGTGCAGAACTGTATGCCTAGCTAATTGTCACTTGTTTTCATTTTCACATATTATGGAGGACTTGGAATTTGGAAGACTAAGTCGTAGAAAAATATTCCAAATCACAAATTGCAGTTGAATCCCATTCACATTAGTTCCTTGATTGTTTCACCCGCCAAATTCTAGGTTAGTAGATGAGAAACCAAGAAAATTCTCAATAATTAATGATGGGGTTACTGATTAATCATGATTCACACAGTAAGTAACTAAAGACTGGTGGGAAGTGGGAACTGAAAATCCCAGTGCTTCGTCGTCAATGACTGCAAGCGGAGGTCTTGGCATGCAAACTTGCAACTTTCCGTATCAAAAAAGGATCAAGTCCCTTTTTGAACTGTAGGTTGTATGTTCGAACCTCACTTACAGTGGAAAAAAATTCAAAAGAAACGCTAGAACATCCTTTTAGTTTTGTCAGGTTCTTATACCTACTAATTTTTTATACACAGTCTTTTTATATTCTTATACCTACTAGTTTGTACTCCCCTCCTTTTGAATTAGGATAAATTAGATTATAAAAATATTATCTTTGTCCGTTACTTTCAAGGATGATTTTTTCTACACGTTTTGCATTGTGTTGTGTTTGGGCGACCAAGATTCAAGAATGCGATATCGATGTTTAAAATTTGAACTCAGTGAATCAGGGTCCAGTTCCAGTGGGCTCCAATATCAATTTGGCCTGGTGCGGAAAGAATCGGGGGCTCTTGACAGAAAAGCTTAAACGAAAGACCAATCCACTTACTGGGTCTGTGCCATGAGTGCCGTCCACCTGGACTGACTCCTTTTCTGCACCACCATCGTCCGATTTTCAGATGGGTGTGTCTATTTGTGAGGAGAAGTGTGAGAAAATGAAGAAAATTTCAGTCATCCTTTCTTTTCAATGTATATTTGGTTAGTAAAAAAGGTTAAAAAATTTTCTTTCGCTTTCTTGTATTTAGTGTCTTGCAAAATGGATTAGTCAGACACAAAATTTTCAATGAGTGCCACTAACTTCTTTCAATTCTCTCGAAATCTTTTTACCTCACTCTTTTGGTTCTTTATTTTTCCCACACACAACTTTCCTTCTAATTCTATTCAAAGAGGTCTTAAAGTTGTGCCTGTCGCGTGTGTTTGAGGTCGGTCTTCTCTCTATCTATGAAGCTCCCTTGTTGCCTCAACTGAATATGTTCGTTCTGGAAATTCTTCGCTAAACTCGGGCTTTTCAGGAGGGGAAGAAAAAATTGAAAATGTTGAATCAATAGCACGTGCTATCTATTAAAACACATGTTTAATGCGCACCCGTATAGCAAATCGAGCAATGTACCTCCCAGTCATGGTGCCTACTCACTGTCTGGTGAGAGATAGATGGTTTCATAAATCATAATTGAGCTGCTTCCGCGTGACTAACGGGTTCGAGCTCAACATTTCTAGTCTCACATTCACATACTAGTTCAGGACATTTAAAGAGAGAAAAAAAAAGAAATAAAAAAGAGCATAAGATGGCTTTTCTTTGCTTTGTTACGGAAAAGAAAAGAAAAAAATTTGCATAACAACAGAGAGACCCTTGATTTTAAATCAGTGAAGTTTAGATATGTCACATCACATTGGGAAGAATTTTACAACGCTGCGGTTGCACAAGAATTAACAGTGGGGGATTAATATTGTAGTGTATCATTGAAGGGAAATAGGAGGAGTTGGCAATTGCCTCCGGCTCCAACTGAGGGTGTGTGTGGGGACTGGAGGAATTCGGTAAGTAAACCCAGTAGAAAGAAAACAATGTCAAAAAACACAGGCGAAAGAACACTTGGGATCTTCGGTGACATATTCTCTGTGCCAATTCAATGACACCTCTAATATTGTGCCAAGTGTCCTGTTATTATTTTCACTTTAATTTTTAATAATTTAAATTGATTTTGATTTAATAATAACAGGACACTTGGCGCAATATTAGAGGTGACATTGAATTGGCATAGAGAATATGTCACCGAGGATCCCAAGTGGCGAAAGAAAGCCGCTCCAAAATGTCAATGGGTAGGGACAGATTTTAATGATGAACAAAGGAATGGGTACACGGACCAGAGAAGGTCGGCAGAATGAACCAAGATTCTTCTACGACTGACCTGAATTTTAACTGTAGAGGGGAAGACTGTACGTACAGTCCTGCGATCAATCTGGGTGAGCCGTGCCCAAACAAATTGTTAAAACTTTCTGTTTGCTTCACGGATCGTTAAGCACTGCACAGCCTAGATTGGGCCCTAATGGGAAATGGATCATTGCGAATTTGGAAACCGGGTCCACCCCTATTAATGCGAATGGATCATTGCGAATTTGGAAACCGGGTCCACCCCTATTAATGCGCAACAGATCTTCTGTCCCACATTCTCTGCCACTCTCTGTTCCACTTTTTATCATATTACTATTTCTCCTACATAAACATCATGTTTTAGTTCTTTTTTGTTTTCTTAAGATTTAATAACTATTAATTGAGTAAAAAATAAATACATAAGCTTAAAAAAAGCAATATATAATAGAAAATTAAAAAATACAGTAAAAAATTCATAAAAAATCTCATTTTTTACGCATTTTGAATTTTTGAGTTTGTTAAATTTTGTGTATAACTCAATTAATAGTTATTGAATCTTAAGAAAACAAAAAAGAACTAAAACATGATGTTTATGTAGGAGAAATAGTAATATAATAAAAAATGGGACAAAGAGTGACACAGGACATGGGACAGAAGATCCATTGCGCTATTAATGTCGAAAAAGTTGTTTTTGTCTTTTGATCAGGGACGGGAATGGGATGGCCAATTGGCCGGCCATAGATGATGAATCTGCTTCTACCATTTTTTGGCTTCCAATGCCACATCCGAAAGACGCTGAAGTGCGAATTTGACTCTTCATTATAGGACTCGGTACTTTTTGTGTCTGTATGCTTTTGTGATGTTTCCAAATGCTTCAATACTACCATTCTTCCTTCCGACTTTCCAGTTTCTCTTTCTTTTTTCTTTTTTCTTTTTTTCTTGGGAGGAAAGAGTGGGGGGAGGAGGTTTGAATATAAATAAAACTACCCATCTGTGTCTGTGATCCATCCGTCTTGAGGATTGTGAACAATTTGGGCGAGACAAAAACCCTTTCAATTCTCAAATCTGAGTTCCAATGACGAGAGAAGAAAAGAACAGAAAAATAGGCCTTCTAGTCTTACTACCACCCAAACATACGCACACTCCAACACTAATCCAGCCGGCTCCACCAAAGACAGCATACGTTTGTACTGTGTTAAAAATTTTACGCATACGTAATTAAAAGACAGGACGAGATAAATGCGTTTTGGAACAGGAGGAGCTTTTGAGGCCGTACCTTTCCCTCAAATTTTCACTATAAAAATCCCTTCCCACTTCCCACTCCAGAAACACCTCTAGTATCTCTCCGTCTCCTTTCCCCCTCCCCCTCCCCTCCCCCTCCCTCTTCTGGCTGGGACTCTCTCTCTCTCAATTTCGAGCCTTGGAACATACTCCGTAGACACACGTACCTAAACTCCCGAGGCTTATACACTTCGTATACATATATAAGATCAAAAACTCCAATAATGTGCAAGCAGCTCACGACCTCGTCACCACCACCACCACCACCTCCAAGACCCAGTAAATGCGATTCAGACCAACGTTATCTCCTTCCCATCCAGCAGGTCCCAGCAGAAGGGGACATCTTCTCTCCTCTCATCCCCAAAAACCCAACATCATCGAAACATCACCAGCACCAAGAACAACTACCACCACAGCCAAACCAAATCGTGAAGCCCCACAAACACAATCATGACACCCGCATCTCCTCCTTAGTCCTTAAAGAAGCCACGTCAGTAGCCAATATAGCTCTACCCATGATTCTCACCGGTCTTTTACTCTACTCCCGTTCCATGATCTCCATGCTTTTCCTCGGCCGGTTAGGGGACTTAGCCTTGGCCGGTGGTTCCCTCGCCCTAGGATTCGCTAACATCTCCGGTTACTCGATTCTTTCCGGCTTAGCCATGGGAATGGAGCCTATATGCGGCCAGGCTTTTGGTGCCAAACGTTACACGCTTCTTGGGCTCTCTTTGCAAAGGACGGTGCTCTTGCTCATGCTGACTTCATTACCTATCGCTCTTCTGTGGGTGAACATGAAAACCATTTTACTGTTTTTCGGACAAGACGAGGCAATTGCCCATGAAGCCCAATCATACCTCATGTACACCCTTCCCGATCTTTTCGCTCAATCTCTACTCCATCCCTTGCGTATTTACCTCAGGGCTCAGTCCATAACCTTACCTCTAACATTTTGTGCAGCTCTATCAATTCTTCTCCACATCCCAATAAATTATTTTCTCGTCACGAAGCTCAGCTTAGGCATCAAAGGCGTCGCGCTCAGTGGGGTCTGGACTAACTTCAATCTCGTGGCTTCTCTGATAATCTACATCTTGATTTCTGGCGTGTACAAGAAAACATGGGGAGGGTTGACGACCGAATGCTTGAAAGGCTGGCAATCTTTATTATATCTTTCCATTCCAAGCTGTATCTCGGTTTGTCTCGAATGGTGGTGGTACGAAATCATGATTCTGCTTTGCGGGTTGTTGTTGAACCCAAAAGCCACGGTTGCTTCAATGGGCATTTTGATTCAAACCACCTCTTTGATATACATATTTCCATCTTCTCTCAGCTTTAGTGTGTCGACCAGAGTAGGGAACGAGCTAGGTGCAAGGCAGCCGGCCAAAGCGAAGCTGGCAGCCGTGGTGGGCCTTTGTTGCAGCTTTGTTTTGGGATTTTCTGCGCTCACGTTTGCGGTAAGCATGAGACATGTTTGGGCTAGAATGTTCACTGCTGACAAAGAAATCATAGCTTTAACATCACTTGTTTTGCCCATAATTGGGCTCTGCGAGCTTGGTAACTGCCCGCAGACAACCGGTTGCGGGGTTTTGAGAGGGACGGCTAGGCCAAGAGTCGGAGCAAACATCAACTTGGGTTGCTTCTATCTAGTCGGAATGCCGGTTGCAGTTGGACTAGGGTTCTATGCAGGTTTTGACTTTGAAGGACTTTGGATGGGACTATTGGCAGCTCAAGCCTCTTGTATGGTGAGCATGCTAGTGGTCCTGTATCTGACGGATTGGGAATTTGAAGCCCAGAGAGCCAAAGAGCTGACCTCAGCAGGAGCAGATGCAGCTGTCGAGAAAATTGAGGAAGAAGACAAGCCGCTCATTGCAGAAAACAAGGATACTTCTTTGTGCTAAATTAGGTGACTTAGTTTAAGGACGTCATGAATTCCTATGAGATGGATTAGTTCTTTATTTCTTTCTTATGGGACTAATTCCTAATCCTATGGGATTGATCATTAGGTGACTCCATTCATGATTTTTTTTTCCCGTTATTTGCTGTAAATTAAGCAGGGGAGAATTATGTTTAACAATTTTTCTTTTCTCTTGTTATATATTATTATTATTATTATTACTGCTGATCTTTTCTTATATTATATTATTATATATTAACAATTTTTCTTTTCTCTTGTTATATATTATTATTATTTACTTCAGGCTCTGTTTTTTTTTTTTTTTTTGCTAAATTCTAGCAAAAAAAAAATTCAAACTTCTTACTCATTTTGTTCGATATTGAAGGTAGGTAATGAAGATTGTTGTCCTGGCGAATAAACCATACTTAACCACCTACTTTTCAAGTGTAATTTTATTACTGTTAATGAAGGGTGGCACCTTAACTAATAACATCATGCTCTAGATTAATGGAATATGACTGCTGTTTTGAATCTTTGATCAAATTATTGTAGACTTGTTTTGCAAGTCAAAGTCTAGTATTTGCCCAGATGTATAAAAGTTGGCTTGTGCTGGTGCGTGCGTGCATGAGTCAAATAAATAAAACAATCATTCAACCTGAATTTGTGTACTCTTTGGCCTTGGTACGGGTGATTCTGGTGGTATACGTATGAGTACTTTATTTTCGGGTTTTGAGTACTCCGTTACGCCTTGTATTGTATCATGCTCATTTACTCATCCAATTTGACCGGGTTTACGAGGATTAGCGACACTTTGATACAGTGGAACATAGAAGTACAGTGGCGAAGCCACACAAATATTTCAATGGAGAGGCATTTATAGATTAGAGTTAATTTTGTTCTACAGTACGCAACAAGAATTTGATAATATTTGATAATGCAGTAAAGAGATGTACGAGGATAAACTTGACCACAATAACTTTGAGCAATCCAAGATAAAGGTAAAAAGAACTTTACCTAAGATTTTGTGAAGAATGTGGTTTTTAGTAAAAAGTTGAAATGAGCTTTCCAAGAAAAAAGACCTTTCCAACCCAAAAGATTCATGCCAAAAATGAAAATGGAATTGAGAGGTTTGAAAACCCTTTTTATTCTAGACGATTCTTGTATACTGTATATTGAACATAAGGTAAATGTATAATGTACACATTAATAAATTGGTAGGGTATATGTTAATTTTCGAAAAATTGTATGCCACCATTGACCAGATCCGCAACTGATAATAGAGTCTAATACTAGAAGCTTAACAAGCCATGTTTTTGCACTAAAACTAAATTTAAAGTACTTGTGCCATGCACACAAGCTCTCTATAACTTCCTCGTTCCCTTGTGCCGTTGGCAATTACGTCTTCGTTTTAGAATCCTTCTCACGTATATTAATTTGTTCCTAGTATCAAAACTGTCGTAGATCAATTATTTGTGGCATGACCTCATTTCACCATCCCAAAGGCGGGCAATAGGGATTGTCTCATTTCCCTTTCATGGGAGTCGCCGAACGCGGTGAAGTCGTAAACTGTATCACAGTTGATGATCCTTCTGTTTGACGGCTTTAGATTGCCGCATATAATTAACTTGGCAGGTTTGTTTATTTACTTTGCTTTTTGAGGTGGGGGGAATCGGGGATCAATTCTGGAAGTCCAGTTACTAGTTACCCTTCATATCATTTTGCTCCACCATATAGAGTTATCGCAACCACTAAGACCTTTAAATGTCTTTAAATGTTTGTGTGGGAGGTGGGAGGGTCAAGAGTTCAATCCTTATTTTTTATTACTTACACTAATACGTGGATTTTCCAAATTGAAACAGGTGTGTAGTACACTCATCTGGTTCAATGATAGTTTAGTCTCTTTCGATTCCCCTTAACTTAGTTGGACCGTCCCTTGTATGAGTTAGTATAAGAGTAGTATAGAAAATGACAATTGACAAAAAATATACGATGTATACAGAGTTATCACATTTTCCCAATATATTTAAGCCCTTTGACTAGGCTGCCTCTCTCACCCTATCAGAGAGAGAGAGAGAGAGAGAGAGAGTTTGGTTCAAGGCTGCACCTATAAATTATTAACCAGCCAGATGACATAATTTCTTAAGTAAGCATCAAAACATCCTAAGGATTATGGAGTATTATAATCAGGCTCTGCATTAAATTACCTAACTATTGGGCAAGCCAAGCATTTTCGGCGACTTGTTATTTGTTAATGGCACTCATCCTTTTGCTCTTCATTTTAATCACAATTTTCATAAAATGGTTGGTTGTAACGTCAATGAAGAATAAAAGTATTTTTATCCATTTAATTTAGTCAAAACTGAAAAGGGCAAAGAGAGTGTCGTTAAGGAGTTGCCATTAACAGTTCTTTTTTAAAAATATATATATATATA
Organism: Coffea humblotiana; assembly: GCA_023065735.1. Classification (NCBI taxonomy): domain Eukaryota; kingdom Viridiplantae; phylum Streptophyta; class Magnoliopsida; order Gentianales; family Rubiaceae; genus Coffea; species Coffea humblotiana. Next base: position 2,463,546 of record CM041209.1, on the reverse strand, counting down.
GTCGAGAGCAAGCGACTTTCGTCAGTATCGCATTTCCGGCTTTACTTGGATACTAAATTCATGTACTCCAAACATAAAACAGGGAAAAAAAATAGAGACAGGGAGAGAGAAAAGAGAAAAAAGGAAAAAGAAAAATGAAACCCAGAATTTGTGGCACAAGTTGATTATTGCCTGTATTAGTACTAGAAACTTTTCACTTCATCTGAGTTGGACTCTATAATAAAAGTCACCTAGAACTGGTTGGGACTAGAGAGCGTAAGCTCTCTACTACTTTTAGTAAATCACTTGCTTGTGTAATTTGGGGTTTTGCTTTTTTGAGCTCCAAATTGTTTTATTAATGATTAAAGATAATTGGTTGTCTTTTGATTCTTCGGAACTTCAAAAGCTCGTATGCGATATCACCTCTTCGGATACTTTTGAGGTTAAACATGAGATTGTATGACTAACGTGGTTTTTTCGATAAAAAAAAAAAAGAAGAAGAAGAAGAAGAAGTTGGTTTTCGTTTTTATATTTAAGTACTCGTGGCTACGATTTTGTTGTTGTCACTGGAAAAAGGAAAGGTGATTGCGCTTTAAAGGGTCAAATTCTCGCTTCAAATATGAAAAACTTTGAGCTCAAAAAATGGATTAAAATAGTGGAGAATCTATTCTATTCTAGGTTGGCAGACTGAGGGCTTATTCTCAGTTGATCACTTTAGTTGGTTGTAGATTCTGATTCTTAAAAATCAGCATTTTTATTATTCATGTTTGTTTGTTTCTGTAATTGTTGTCGTCATTTGCTAATTTCTCCATAATCACTTTTCATAATTAACTTATGTAACGTTTAGAGCAAATGAGAATAAGGCCCGTGTATAATCCACAATCAGTTTTTTTTCTTAATGATTACTATCAATATTTAAAGGGTTTTTCTAAGGGTGTCCGATTTGCCCATTGGGCACTCATTAATACACTTAACTTGTCTAACCTAGCATATATATACATATACTAACAATTATTACTCTCACTTTCATTTATATATTTTTCCTATTTAATCTCACATACCCTCCCTTGTATTTATTTATTTTTTGTAATTAACTTTATATTTAAAAAAAATGATAATTGAAATATATCTTAACGAGTTAGACAGACCCATATTTAAAAGGGTCAAATACAAATTGCCCCTCTTAATCATCGGATACTAGCATATTATTTCTTGTATTCATGAAATCTACAAATTACCTCTTGATGATTAATAGTCAAATTTATGGGTAAAGATAAGACAAATGCCCTTTTTGTAGGAAAAGTATCTTCTTTTCCTTCTCTTTATCATGTTTAGTTTTTTTCCCTCCCTCCTCCTCTACTATTATTACATACAAATTTCTAAAATAATATGCTAAAGAAATTCTTTTTATGGTTAAATACACACCATGATTACCTTACTAAAAATATTTAATAGTCATATAAAAAACTAAAAAGCATATACTTTATATTAAAAAAATTTAAGTATTTCACATTTTCACTAACAATTTCTTCTTATGTATTTATTGTTAGCTAAACGTCACGATGCATAAATTATTAATAATATATAGTAATCACACAATAGAGAAATATATACTTTTTAATTATTACAATATTTTATGATACTTAAATATTACAGTTCCGTTCCAATCAGCGAAGTCCGTGAGGATTGGCAATGACATATTTGGTCACGAGATAATCTTGTCAATTTGACCAATTGCTCCCTTGTAGACTGCAGAGCCACCGTCTTTAATTTTTCCAACCAGCTAACGTGAGCTATTAACGCATCAGCCCCTCCCCGTAAATACGTTGACCAAATCAATATTCTTGATTAAAGGTTAGAGAAAAGGGAATCACCAGGGCATATCACCAAAGGGGGAAACAAATATCTGTCAATGTCTGGTTGACCTTCATTTGCAGACTTAGCAAGTTGACAGTAGTATAATCTTTCCCTATATTTATCTGAAAGCAAAAAAAAAAGAAAAGAGTACACTGCAGCTTCTTTAGTGTAGCATGGACGAGTAACCACACGAACCTCGCCTGATGCATAAATTTTTCTCTTTATATGACAGCGTGATTCCATTTGTTTATGAGCATTTTCTGCTTTTAGCAGGTATCGTGTTCCTGTCTTGGTATCAATGGCAGTTTTTCTAGAATCCACGTTGCAGAATAGAAATTCCAGGAAATGCAGAATTTTGGTCGGACTCTCGATCCGGTTTCTTTTACGGCGTGGGGTATTTCTTTACTCTTTTTTTTAAAAAACTTTTTCCCGAGTTTCTCATGGCAGATTCAATCCAGGAAAATAAGAATGTTAAAGATGCTGTAACTTTGAAAGTTACACACCACTATTAGCAACTAGTTTTTTAAACTTATCATTATTCTATCTCCTTGTTGTTATATTTTAGGTATTTTTACTTCTTCATTTGGACACATTTTTTTGGTACGATAAAAATAAAGATTCCGACAATTTTATTTACATTTAACTTCACTTACAATGCTTGTGATGTTACTAGAATCCTTACTTCAATTAGTTAGTTTACAAATTAAACTTGTGGGTGATTTGTGTATTTAATACATTAAGACTTGGGAGCCCCAATAGAGAAGGAAAGAAAGGAGAAGGAAGACTTGATAACTCACACTCGAACATTATATGTGACGATATCTTTACCCCAAAGCCACAATATTTCGGAGACAGTATTTTCCATATCTTTTTCCTATTAATTGGAGGGAGGGCAACAGCAACATCTTCATCCATTGTCAACTCTGATATTAATCCGGGCTATATGAATGTAAACAAAAACCCTATATTCTTGAAAATGGCCAAGATAGGGTAATATAGTACTATTTAGATAAAGGACGGAAACAATAAACAGCAAGGCTTCTAGAGGATAAAGATGTTCGTGATAGAAAGTAAATATTGGCTAATACAATATTTACTTAGTTACGAAATGTTGTTTATGATCTCATACTTGGAATTTATTTTGTTGGGATCAATGCTTTCACCCATCTTTATCGATTGCGTATTGTATAGGACATTACCAACACGATCGTCGTGTTCCCTCTTTAATCAGTGTCCCTTGGCCTTTCAGTTTTTGCAGCCTTTGCTAACAATGAGTAGCCTAAACTCATTGTTTAATGGAAGTTTTGTTTTAAATTAAGGTTTTCAAGAGTACCAAAAAAAAAAAAATTTAACAGATGTTGACAAATCCCCACCAAGGATGTACTAATTGGTAGTCCGATTCCTGCCGCCCAAAACTCATCAACAGAATCTCACAACGCACTTGGCTGAAGCCATCCTCCGAGTGATTCCTCACGCATCTAAATTAGTGAGAGATTTTAACTACTTTTATAACGTTGCATCTTTGTCAGCGCATGATCCATGACATTGATCACTAACCTCGGTGCATGTATACAACCATGGAATATATATGCTTGGATCTTAATAAGAAAAAAAAAAGTAAGCTTGGATCTTCATGAACCCTTGGATATATATGCACAGATCACTTCTTACCAAAACAATGTACGTGTTTGGCACACACTTTGCTCTATATCCAACACTTGCATACAATGACGAAGCCAAGGAGGGGCTGATGGGAGTCATGGCCTCCTCCAAGTTTTTAAAATTTTAATTCATAATGTATAAATATATATGTAAAATAAAGTTGGCCCCTCTTAATTTTTTACAATTTTAGTTTATATTATGAGAGTTTATATATATATATGAAAATTATTTTAAACATAACATACTAAAATAATTTTGTTAGGAAAAATTTTGGCCCTCCTAGAAAACAAAAATTCTGGCTCCATCGTTGCTTGCACAACATCTTCTAATAGTGCTCGGTACACACTTTGCTCTAAGTGTTTGTCTCTTTCAAATAATTACGAGAATGAAATTAAAATATACACCTTTTCCTAATTTTGAAGAAAAAAATGAAATTTTTATTTCGATTTGGGAAAAATAAGATTATGAGTAATGGAGTCTGATACTAGCACAAAAATAGTACAATAGCAATTGGAATTAGTTGTTATCTATTAAATAACTAGCACAATGAATTTATACATTTAGCGACACAAAATGAACACCAAATCTCCGGCTTCTCACTTTGGCCCCAGGTTATCATTAATTTGAATTACTAAGCTTATCAAGACTGTACATAGGATTGAGAAATGTTGCATTTCGACTGTTTTCTTCACAGGGCGTCATGGTTGTAATTCTATTAGATGTGGAGCACGGGATCTTTTTTGAACTCATAATTATACGAAAGGTGTTCAAAGTTATGTGCTAAAACTATACCTGGCAATTGGGCGGGTTGGGCGGGTTTTGGGCGGGTTAATATTGGGTTTTTATTTAAATGGGTTATACCCAATCCGCCCAACTTAAAATTGGGTTAATTTTGGGTTGGGTCATATTGGGTCATCACAAACCCATGACCCAAATATGACCCAATATATTAATTTAGTAGATTTTGATACATAAACTCTCTCAAATACATTTTCACATACAACAAAAAAATTTCACACACATAAACACATTTTTACATAAATAGACATATTTTCACGCACTAAAACACTCACGATACAAACACACACTCACTTCTTAAACTCATTTGAAATACATTAGTGTGTTTGGATAGTAAATTATTTGAGATAATTTTATGAAAAGAATACTGTAGCATTTTTTTGATGTGATGTATGTGAGATAGAAAGGTGATTGAAAAATGTGTAGATGATACAAGCAAATCAGTGTGTGTAAATAAGGTATAAATAATATGCAATTCAAATACACTATTGTTACACATACAAACACACTAAAATAAATCCTAATATACTTTCACAAATACACACACATACTAACTGTTTAAACTCTAAAAAAGTTAGTGAAATTGTTAGAAATCTCATCTCAGGAGAGCATTCTGGAATTACGCGATATAAAAACAATGAAAAATTGGAACAAAAGCAGCAGCATAGCCTGCTTCCATACATTGACCACTTCCAAACTTTGAAAATTTGTTTCTTTTTTTCCCATTTTTTTTTAAGAATTGAGTTATACGGGATTTTACGGTCAAATCAATATTCTATCATGTAGATCAAAAAGTCTTGGACAATCCATCGATGCATTAATGTATACTTGAATCCTTTCTATTGAACCAATTTCCCCGCAATGACAGTAGTACTTCGTAACATGGAAACGAGTAGACATTAATTAATTATTTGGCTACGAAATACTAGATTTAGCAACTAACAAACGAATAATAAGAAACTAGATTTAAATTCTACAGGTCAACAACTTCCTAATGACCTTCATTGAGCAAAAAATTTAATTTGTTTTTTTTTTAACTTAAGTTGGGTAATGGGTACCCAACACAAATACCCAAACCGCCCAAAATATATATGGACTTTTATTACCCAACCCAAATTTGACCCAACACCCAATTTACCCAACCCAACCTCTCAAATTAGTGGGTGGGTTATTGGGTTTTGGGCATAATTGTCGGGTCTAGCTAAAACCATAAAAAAAAAAAAGGAAAAACCAAAAAACACAGTAAGAGAGATTTGCAGATATGCCGTGATTCAACCTAAATCTAGGAAAGTAGATTATTAGTAAATCATAGTCATCTTACTTTGATAGAAAAGTCACAGGATCAAAGCAAACTTCGCAAGTGCGGCGACGCTAAAATTGAAAGGACCGACAGGCAGAGGAGGAGCAGGTATACAATTTCCCTTTGTCAGAATCCATTCTACAGGTTTGTATAATCAGATCAAAATATATGAAACCGGTCAATTGTAAGGCAATAAGTGACTCCAAACTTTTGCCCTATGGATGATTAACGATGTATTTCCATATAATTAATTCCAGTGGACTCTACTCAGGCTGATGGACAGAATTAGTCTACAGTCTACACAAGTTAAAAGGGTAACTAAAAACCCAAAAAAAAAAAACCCCGCCGGACGTGTGGCCTTTAAACAATTAAGCAAGGCATGTAAAAAGGTGCGTCTCACTTCTCGAAAGAAAGTCAAGTTATGGCCTCACTTAGTTAATTTTTTTGGGTTATTATCACTTTACCCTCTTTAACTATATTACTACTATCAATTCACCCCCTAACGTTATCTATTAGCCACTTCACCTCTATAATAATTCGACTCAACATGTTAAGAAATTTTGGACAAAAATACCTTTTTATTCTATAGCATTACTACATTGTTATTATTACTTTATCCCTTTAAATTATAGTGATACAATCGCTTTAACTTCTAATATTATTTTATAGGCATTTTACTTCATCTTTAATCTAACTACTATGGTAAAAAAAAATTAAATTTATTTACCTTTTTTATATATAAGGGAGAATTGTAATTTTGGTCCCCAATCTATAGTGTATGCGCGGAATTATCCCCAATCTATTTCGAAAATCAATTTTGGTCCCCAATCTATTCAATTTTGCACTATAGTGGACAATTGATGGAATCTCTTCAATTTCAATCGGAACCAAGCCACGTGAGATCACGTGCCGGCACCTAAAACCCCTTTTTCAATTTTTTAATTTCTAAAACACGTTTTTTCTAGTGGTTTGGCTTTTGGCATGGACACTCCTGTCCCTTCAGCCAGATCAATCTCCTCATTGCCAATTCTTTTCCAATCAAAACTCTGAATTAGAGATCCCAAGGCCAAACCCACCACCCGCTGTGCTGGGCCAGAACCAGGGCAAGATCTCCTTCCCATCCCAAATGGAATCAGCTTTGATGGCTGAACCTGCAAGCCTTCGAATCTCTCTGGCTTGAAGTTTGTTGGATCATCCCAAACGTTTGGGTCCCTGTGAACTGTCCATGCATTAACTAGCAAAATTGTGCCTCGCGGAATATTGTATCCCCTAATTTTACAGTCATCGGACGACTCATGTGGCACTAGCATTGGTGCTACTGGGTATAACCGAAGTGTTTCTGAAATAATGTTATGAAGATAAGGAAGATTAGATAAATCATGTTCGTCGACCAATCGATCAGTCCCTACTTGAGCATCCAATTCAACTCAAGCTTTCTCTAGCACCTCGGGATGGTTGAGCAAAAGAGACAAGACCCATTCTATAGTCATCAATGAAGTGTCTGTTCCAGCCGTAAGCATGACCTACCAATAATATACTAGTGGTTCAATTGAATGCTCATTCCAGTTCAACGGTGAAGAATGGCTAATAGGAAAAGAATATACTTACTAGTATAATCCCTTTGATGATTTGGTCCGTATAATCCTTTTGATTTCCAATTATTATCATCCGCTCTTCTCTCTCGGCTGCTTGCTTATGAAGTAGTACTACTGCTGCTGCTGCTGCTCCTGTTGTTTGTGCAGGAGAGTTGAACTGGGTCCGTCTCTGGCATTGATTGCAGATTATCTCCATTACTAATGGAGGCAAGGACGAGACTTGGACTTGGAGGCCAAGCTGAGCTTCTTACTCGTGCTGTGGGTTCTGGGGATTTGAAGGTGGCGGCCAACAAGAGGAGTAATTTGGATTATGAGATTACCCCTTTCATGTCTTTGTTTAATAAGACAAAAGGCAAGAGAAAGTTGAAAATATTTAAAAACGTGTTTTACAAATTAAAAAATTGAAAAAGGGGTTTTAGGTGCCGACACGTGATCTCACGTGACTTAGTTCCGATTGAAATTGAAGAAATTCCGTCAATTGTCCACTTTAGCGCAAAATTGAATAGATTGGGGACCAAAATTGATTTTCGAAATAGATTGGGGATAATTCCGCGCATACACTATAGATTGGGGACCAAAATTACAATTCTCCCTATATATAATTAAAAATAAAAAAATTGGAATGGTTATTCTTCCTTTTTTCACTTTAAGAGATTCAAAAACATAAAAATTAAAGGGTTTTCTCAAATTTCTTTTTTCACACTTATTAATACTAGCAAAAGAAAAAGAGATAAGAAAGAAAGAGACAAAAAATTAGATTTTGTAAAGAGAAAAAATAAAAATGAGTCTAACATTATTGTATTACTTTAAGATTGTCGGGATTAGAATTGGAAGTGAGTGGTAAACAGAAAAATAAAAATAATCTTTAAAATAATAAAATAATTTAATTCTTTCTTGTTTGTATTTTTTTAAAAAAAAAAGAATTGAGTTCTCTCTCTCTCTCCCTCCTCCTCTCCATCATTCTATTTTTTTCAATATTAATAAGATTATCGAGAAGAAAAAGATTAATACTTTGATTTTTTTTCCTTGATACTAAAAAGGAGAAGAGCCACTTTTCTATTGTTTTTACAATACAAAGAGAAGAGTACTTTCTTTTAAAGTTTTTAACTTGCTAAATTAGTTTAACAGTGGGATAAATTACCTAAAAAATGATTTTATGGGGTAAATTGACAATGAAACTTTAGTTTATGGGGTAAAGTAATAAAAAATTTAAGGGCTAAACATACCTTTTAACTTTAATTAACAGACTCAATTAAATTTGACTGTTAGTGTTAGGGGTAAAGTGACTAAAATGTAATATTAAGGCGAAAATTAATAGTAGCACTGAACGTTAAGAGGGTAAAGTGATAATAATATTATTATTTTTTGTTTATTTCTTAGAGGGAATGTTGAATAAGGAAGTTTAACTCCTCCATTTGGTCATATACACTGTCCATTTAATTCCATTTTATTCATGTGTTCACGTAATTAATGGTTTCATTTGCCTAATTAATATCCAAATAATGATATTTGCAAATACAGGCACAAGAACACATTTCAGAAGCCTCAGAGTCAAATTGTTCACCAACGTAAAGGGAAGTTTGCCACAGGAATCGACTTGTAATTAAGGGGAGAGGGTTTGAAGGTCTTCTCCTATGCGAGTACATTTAAAAAAATGAAAAAAGAAAAAGAGAACTACGAGAAGAATTACTGCTTGGTTGAGAAGGTTGCTTCTTTAAATTTTCCCCTTCTCTTTGTAGGGGTTCAAAAGACACATTAGACGAGTCTTAAAGCTGTTGCCAACTACATGAATTTATGCCATATCCTCTGCAAAAGTAATTTAGTGGCCATCACTATCTTAAGCCAGTGGATTCTGCCTCTTTTGTAATGTGGACTAAAGAAGTGGGTGCAGAGTCTGCAAAACATGCAACAAGGACATGCTCAACTCCCGACCCGACAGGTTGAGCAAAACCTTTTCATTTTGATATCATTCTTTCTATAGATGAGAGGTTTAAGAAGTAGAAATACCTACTGCAATATTAAAACTTTCCAAGTAAGTTTGGGTATTTGACGTTTCAAATGAGGTTAAGGCTAGATTTTAGGAACGCAATGTTTCTCTAAGAAATTTCTAACAATTAGAAAAGAGGCTTCAAATGCTCCTGGGAACAAATTAATGTTCTGGATTCAATCTACATGACCTATGCTAATTTTTAGACTAATTTTTCCTGAATTGTTTGTATGTAGAATTATTTAGGACAGTATAAAGAAGTATAAATGTAGAATTCCAATTAAACAAAGAAGAAAACCCTGCACAATAAAGCAGGTGTAAGATCATCAAACTCCCTATATCACAATTTTTTTTTTCTGTCTTTAGCGCCCCCCCCCCCCCCCCCCGCGGCAAAAAAACTTTCTCTTCAACTTTCGCTTCTTCTAATGTCGGCTAAAATTTCAAGATAAATGTAACTAACTTTAGTGATGAGTGATGAGGATTTATTAGCCGCCGGAAGAAAAGCATGGAAATTAATGGGCATTTCCTCTAAAATCAGGATGAGATGCGTGACGTACGTCAGGATATGTTGACAGTTGGCATAGGATTGGACCGAATTTCGGGTAAATAAACTCGTGCCTTTATCTTTCAACGGTATAAAGATATCAAATCTACTTTAATAAAGCTAAGCTTGACAATTTTAGTAAGAATTCGTTGCCTTTAGAGGGAACAAAAAATAATCGAACAGAAGGCTTCCTCCTAAGAGACAACTCTGCAGCTTAGTGCTTGCGGTTACAGTTACAGAGCATCATTAAAGTTCCAAGGCTCGGAAGACGAACCAGCCAAGGTTTGGGTAAAGAATGAGGGGCGTTCTCACCTACCCATTGTTGCATGAAAATTTCAACAATTTGGGCTTTGAGATATAGCACGATAAGACATTCTCTCCGCGCGCGCACACACACACACTCTCTCTCTCTCTCTCTCTCACACACACACGCACACCCACAGAGACACACATACAGGAGGGCTGCTGCTACCCTTGTGATTAATTAAGTGCGCTACTGCTTCACAATCATCCGCAACTATACTTCTTATCTTAGTTTTTGTTGATACTGTAGAATCAAATCAAATTCCCAAGTTCTTTGTAATCATTTCCCTTCAAGATTTCCTTTTCTCCTGTTGATAGATCCTCTTGGATTTATAATACGCCCCTGAGTTCCCTGGTGATTGTTGATGCTTTTGGAATATGTAATATAGTATGTAATTGAGGTTTTGCGGGTGTATTTTTTTTTTTTAAAAAAAATATTTTTTGTTCGAGTAATTCTTGATGGTCAAAACTACGCATCATCATCTTATGTATAAAGAAATCCACATCTGGATGCTCTCATTACTAATTCCAATTTGTATTTTTCAACTTGAAAGTTCTGATGGATTAGCGTCGGAAAGGCATGCTGAAAGAGACTAAAATATTCAAAAGTCTAGTACATGATCAAGCGTGCATTGGATTATCGTATTTAGAGAAAGTGCATGAACATGAGTACGAGTTAATCTTGCATTTGAATTCAAATTCTACCTCCAAGCCACCCATGACCTCCATCTCCATGCATGCGTTGTTCATTTTAATTCTCCCACAATATTCCACCATTTTCACGGCCAATAGCAGATGAAGTGTGCCTGAATATGAGTAAAACAAAGGTCGCTGGTTGGTTTCCACGCTTAAAGTTTTATGGATCAACTTCCATAATGATACCACCATTATGTTGTTCTAGAAAAGCTCAAGCTCAAAGAAGTTGACTACAAATTAAGTTGAATTTCTGAATTTGATTCTCATCTTTCAACCCCACCATGGATATTGAGGACGGCAAATTATCAGTTTCACAATTCCTCCCCTTTTGTATTTTGATGATAACAAATTTGCTACGCGTGCTTCATTGAGATTTGTTTTTGAAAAAAAAGTATTAATTTGGTACTTTTTGGAATCTGATAAATATACGTAAAATCAGAAAAGGCAATCAAACATGTAAAAAGGTTAGTGGAACACACTTTCTGACTAAAAATGACCTTTTCAAAGAAAGACATTTGAATTGTTCCATTTTTAATCCTTTCCCTTATAATGCTTGGAGTCTGTCCTTGGAAAAAAAAATTCTGGCATTCTCTTAGAAGATTTCGGGCTGGCTATTGTTAGGAATCTCATCTCATCTTTGTAATTTACGAGCGAGTCCGAGAGAGCGGCTGCGTCACCGTGAAGGCGAAATTTTTAGTACACGCACACCATGCACAGCGGGCATGCACGTTGAACCAAATATACAGCAGTAGCAATAATTGTTCTTTGATCGTTCCGTAAAAGGAAGAAGAATGAAGGCATTAACTGTTTATCCATTCGAGGGGCTAAAAGTAAAATATGGAAAAATGAGATCGTAGCTAATTGATTCCGATGCACGGCAACAACCCCATATCTTATCTTATGACCTGAACGGGGACCTTCCATTTTCAAGCCGCAAATCTGTCCCGTATTTTGGACATTGGACCTCGTGCTCAGGTCTCATGCTTCGCCGCGGCACTGTATTTATGGAGTTTGGACTGCTTTCCACATGTTATGTGCTTCATTTGAAATTCTGAACCTTTCGTATGATTAAACTTTTGGTTTGTAATTAGACATCATCGAAGAAGAGCAAACAAGTTTCGTCGGTGTGGGAAGTCGAACCTTAAAATATATGACATGACAGATTGTTGACTTTATAACTTATTTTTGCGTTCTTAACCACTATTTAGACAGTACTATAAGTTTGAAATATCATTAGATTGAGCTTCACAAAACTGTTTTTTCAATTAGAGTACGAAAACTCATTTACGGGTGGATTTAAGAATTAAAACCAAACCGCCTTTATACATTCCATGCCTACAGCTTCAATTCCAAATCGTAGGTGAAGAAGTTCATATTTGGCACGCTAACTACCTATTTATCATCATTAAGGCAAGCCTACTGAAAAAAGTTGATGGCATGTTCTGTTTTCTTCCCCACCTTTTTTACTAACCTATTCAAACTAATTAAAGAAGGGGAAAAAAAGAATATTTTTCGATAGAGGGTTATTTGGAAATTTTTTTAAAATAACACTATATCATTTTTTATGATGAAATGTGTGTGAAACAAAAAAAATGATTGACAAGATAAAAAAATAATAATGAAATAACATATTTGTGCAAATTATTTTTTCTTTTGTTTAGTATAAAGACACTTGCGCGAACCTAGCACTGCGTTTGGCGGGGCAATTTGATTTTGTCATGGATGATGCATCTTACTCTTGGTACAAGTCATAAAGGCTGCAGTATCAGCCCTTTTCCAGTCCATTAAGCCTGCAAGAAATTTTGTATGACCGCAGACGCTTGAGCTGAATGATTTTCAGTTTTATCAATGAAAAGGCTCACTGTTTGCTCCAGAAAGAAAAACAAAAGAAAGAGGGCATCATGACAAAGAGAAAGGAGGGTCAAGAAGAAACAGCTTCTGTTTAAAGTATTAGGTAGTAGTTTAGAAGAGGAAAGAAAGAAAAGAAGAACATTTCCGATTCCGTTTAACCGTTGCATTATTATAGTGCTACCACGTCTGTATTTCTTTTCACAAGTGGGAAAGAATTGGGGTTGGTTGCCATCCTTAATTGTCTCATTGCTCGCCTAACATTATCTACCCCGTGAAAAAGTAGATTAATTCTGTGGGTTGTAAAGTTTAAAAGCTACTTGGTCTGTTGGCATTAATTCCCTATGTCACAGTTTTGGCCTATTAATTTAATGTGAAAAAGGCTTTTTTTTTTTGTTTTTAATATCAGAAGGTCGTTATTAATTGTTAAAATTGTCTTAAAGATGGTTTTAGAAAAGTCCTTGGAGGTGACTGGTGATGGAGAGTTGAGAGGTCAGACTTAAGCGCATAATGGGGGCTTTTCAGTGCTTTGCAATCAGAAACTCGTAAAGAACGCTGCTCCAATGCTCGTGAGTCGTAAGCGCAACAACATTTCGAATCGGACACGGCTCACCGCCCGCGATCAAAGTTGGACGGTGACGTCGTCGAAACTCCAAACCAGGAGTCTGACCATTTTGTCCATTACGGGAACAGTGGCGACAAGGAAGATGGTGGCTCCCTTGGTTGCAGACATGACGGCTTTACGGAAAGAATGATGATGTGCTGGCCTGGGACCAGCCCCAAATCTTCTTATGATACCTCAAATTGCGTGCCCAAGTTGGGATTCCTTAACAAAGGAACTGCACAGAAATGACAATCATCTTATCCATCCACGGCTAATTTAGCTAAGCTAGCTACTACAATATTCCAGGACCAAGCAATACTCATAATTGTTTACGGGATGATAATGACGAGTGAGATGGGATTGTCAACATCTTGATAGCTCATCACTAAAGTTACGGAGATTGAATTGGTCCTCATCAGTCGTCGTCACTATCAAGTAGAGCTAAAAAGAAAGGAACCACTTCACCATCTAAATTAATTTGGAGATACCCTATGGAGAATGGTCCTTCGTTCACTCCTTTATTGCCAGATTGATAAATATGGCTACATTAAGGTCGTCGATCCTGAAGTTGTGCTAGTGACCTAAGAAGAATCAATAATTGAACATCCTAGCTTCCAAGGCCGGCGAAGATTTTTGCACACGCACTTCATCTTCTAACGTACTGCTGAAATATGTAGGTCCAATGTTCCCTGTGAATTATCTCCATACTCTTTTCACTTGTTGATGTTTGGGATTTCAGATACCAGGAAAGGGGATGTGATTTAAATCTCGCACGTCAAACCGGTATCGTGAAGCTCAAATACTGGTTTGTATCAGCATTATCATTAGTATAGGCAGTTTGTTGATGGCGTACCCTTCATCACATAGTAATTTACAATAAAATAATATAGGAGATTTGTGAGTGGAGTCCTACGTATTTGGCAGTATTAGGCATATTCTGTGCATGGGAGGGAGAGGGCAGAAAGCTAGGGGGTAGTTTATTTATTTCCGCAGATAAGTTCATCTAATTTTTTTTAATAACACGCCTGGAAGAGTGTCTAGGCTCAAATTAGACCCCCATCGTCTACGCCTTCTAGGGCGCGCATGTAGTAGTAGTAATCTGCAAGATAGAGGGTTCATGCCTTTTGAGGCAGATGGTGACAGTCTCTTTGCGGTTCTTTAATGGATATTTGTAGATTTATCACGCGAATACATATAACTACAATTTTTTATGGCAGCCATATTTAGGCGCTCTTTTAAAATTAATTGTTATACATTTTTCAGAAGAAAATAAAATAATAAAAATACGTGAGTTCCCTCTCTTAAAGTACCCCCTAAGCACCGGTTAGTCAAATCAGTGTGATGAATGGTAATGAGAGCAAAAGAAGAGATCAAGTGGCGTTTGTCTGCCTGTCAAAGGATCCGCGAATCAATTCAAACATGTCCCGTCATTTAGTCACTAATCCTTCATATTCCAACTAGTCAACTTTGCGCACTTAGCCGCTTATGGAAATCGTCTAGATGAAAACGACCCGCTGCTGATATTCAAAGCAAAAGCTATATACTTTTTTCTTTTCATGAAATTAGACTCATCAGTTCAGTAGTGGTGATCTGATGATCCATCTTAAACTTAAAAAATGTGCTGATGCTCGTCCGTAGACCTAGACCAGGCCCGCTCTCCTGCTCCTGCTTCTACTTCTTTCCCATGTTGCTTGTGGTTTACACCTTCACCCTGGGGAGACATTTCGCCTTTGCTTTTGGAACCGCTAATAAGCTAATCTTTCAACGCGTATATGAACATATGATGCTTGCAATTGTTGGAGACATCCTTTTGCAAGTTGCCATTTTGACAAGGATTTGGAATGTGACTCTCTCCCCAGTTATCCATCACCGCCGCTCTCCAGTTTTAGTAGTCTAGTCTTCTGGGGTGATCATATGCTTTTGTGCATTGGATGATAATTAATTAACTAAATCTTTCGTTTTCTTACCCTATTTCCTCCATCGAACGTCCATCCATCCCATAAACTGAAGCGTGAGACAGATTTCTGGTGGGGTTTAAAGTTGAAAACCAAAAAAAAAAATTTTTTTTTTTTACGCCAGAAGAAAAATGTCGGGGAGATCACAAGCAAGAAGCTGCACGACCGAAGCCAAGACAAATAAAAGATGAGTGAATTTTCAGTCTCTGTGAACCATTGCACTGCTTTAGTTCCGTTCTACTGTTGATAAAAGCTCTGCGTTCCATAACCCACCGGATCATAGGAAGGTGGCCCAAAACTTAAAAGTTAGACCGCCTAAAGGAGTCCATTATAGTTTTACTGTCTGGTTATGAAGCTAACTGAGCCCAAGCTAGAGGTACACGCAAAATGGGCCTAACCCAGACAGCTTCTCACCAAATAGGCATTGGAATAAACTGCAAAGAAAGAACTTGCCAGATTGCTGCAAAACTTTTGTCTTTGAATTGCTGAACAGAGATTTCCACTTCATCATTGCCTAATTTTTGGCTGATCTTCAGTTATTTTTTGGTATCATTCCTTTATGTTAAAAATCACTCTTTGGATAATGTAATGAGAGTTGTAATTTGACCCTTGGATTACAACAATTGCAATCATTTCAAATGTAAACCATTACTGCAGTTGAATGATTTGGCAATCAGTGGTTGGATTTCACATTAAATTGAAGGGCAATATGCTTTAAGTGTTTAGCATTGTCAACTTCTTCTTTTCTTTCTTGATGAATTTATCTACATAGCGGCAGCAACGTTTTTCAACTTGATGCCGCAGACGGCCCAGTCCAGAAAAGAGGGATTTCGTTCTTTCTTCCCCGCTGGACTGGACCCAAAGGAAACCCTTCAAGTGATCCTACCGGAGAAAAGTTTGGTGAATACTTCTCAACCTGCAATGGACCTCACTAACTTCGGCAGTTCCCAAATTGCATCAAGGGATAATTTCAGAAACCTCCACTGCGGTTTTTGACAATTTCACTAGTTTCCTCTAAAATTTATAAAATTACACAAACCTCCCTTGAGGTTAAGGCTTTGATAACAAAGCCAGTCCGATTAAAAAAAGTAACATTAAAAAGGTACTTTAAGGAGAGAGATGAAAATTTTATTCTATAAATACCCCTTATGCATATACATAAATCGTATTGTTAAAAGAATAAAAAATAATTAGAACTAAAAACAATTAATACATACATTTAACCATTCAAAAAGTTGACATTTAATAAATTTGACAACACAAATAAGTAACAAAACTACACTAATGATTACAAGATTCAGCAAAACAAACTAATCATCTCTTTTAAAGTGATGTTTGCTACGATTCTCGTGATTTTGAACAGAAAAAATTTCAAATTTTGTCTTTCTTTAATTTCCTTTCAATTTTCTTTGAAACTCTTAAAGCTGTGATAATTGTAAAGGAATTTCATGGAAATAAAGGATACAATTGTAAGATAATTTCATGTACATAAGGGAAAAGAAAGGCAAAATTTTAAAAAAATTTCTATTTAAATTACAAGAATCATAATAAAACATAATATTAAAAGAGATGACTAATTTGTTTTACTGAATCTTGTAATCATTAATGTAGTTTTGTTGCTTATCTATGTTGTCTAATTTATTAAATATAAACTTTTTGAGTGGTTAAGTATGTGCATTAATTGTTTTTAACTTTTAATTATTTTTTATTCTTTTACTAATACTACTGATATAAAAGTTTCATAAGGGATATTTATGAAATAAAAGTTTCATCTTTCTTCTTAAAGTATTTTTTCAATATTACTTTTTTCTAATTGGACTAACTTTATTATCAAAATCTTAATTTTAAGGAAAATTTGTGTAATTTTATAAAATTTAGAGGAGGCTAGTGAAATTATCAGAAACCTCTGTGGAAGTTTCCGAAATTATCCCTTGCATCAATGTAATGAGGGGGAAAAAAAATGAAGGCGGGATCATAACGAACGAATGGCCTGGAATTTTTACTTTTTCTTTCCTTTGGATGCTGAAAATTGTCAAGTTACTCTAATTATCCACCGGCGCAAAATGTAAATGCATGTGACTTTGTCTATGTTTTTACGAATGTGCCATGTATTTCCCTTTCTTTTATAGTCTATCATTCACACATACATGTTGATTCCTTCAAATTCCATTTGATAAAGTCGGGTGTACCTTTGGCACTTGTTTTCGCTTGCAAAACATGACCAAAAATAATTACAAGAACTGATTTGCCGAGAAAATTAAAATCACCTAAAACTATTTTTTGGTAGATTTTAAATTTCAACTCTTTTTTGTTATTAAAAAATATGTAATCTAGATGCAATAACAAATGAAAACATTAATATGAAAGAAATGGGTCCAGTTATTATTATTATTTAGGGAAGTGCCAATAGAGGTGTTGAAAAGTTTCGATTTTCCGATCGAATTCGATTTGAATTCATAAATTGGAAATCGAAAATTTGAAAAATGGAAAGGAATTCAGAATTTTTGTATTTGAAAGTGGCAAAATTGGTTCGAATTTGGGGCCATGCTCCTTTAAAGCAGAAATTTCGATTTTCGAATTCACAAATCAAGATCGAAATTCTGCTACCTAATTCAATTTAAATTTCGTATATATAATAATATATTTAAGTCATTATATTATATAATAATAATAGTTTAATACCTCAAATTTAGGTCATTATAACATATGTAAGTTAGTACAATACCTCTAACAACTAATTTAGGTTAGTTTTTTTTTTTCAATAAAGTTCAAACCAAATTTTTAAATATGAATTCGATATTCTACTGAATATCGGAATTGAATTCAAAACTTTTGAATTTGAAAACGAAATGATTCAAAATTTACCAGATTCAATTTATTGAATTTTTTGAATTCAAACTTTCAAATTATCAATTTCGAATTCAATGCACAATCCTTAGTGCAGTAAAGAAGTAAAAACAAGAAAATTAATATGAAAAAGGGGAAAAAGACAGGCTTCAAATCCTCTGTCCCCAAAATAGTCTCTGTCCCCTCTGTCCCTTATTTGTACAATTGCCACGCGTCGCTAGTTTTTTTGTTAACCCAAATTCAAATAAATCGATAATAATCGGTTTGCAAGTTTTGTTAACCCAAACTCAACCAAACCGATAACTCAAAACTTTTTTTTTATTTTTTATTTTAACAAAAAAGAGTCTTGTTGATCATAAACATAAAAATCAACTAAAACTCTTCTTTATTTTTTACCCCAAATTATCTTTTTCTTAAACCCTATCCCATGCGTGTGTTTATATCAACTTATTTAGTTCTTTCTAATTTTTTTACATCTCGTAAAAGGGTAAATATTTGACCTCAGCTGCTCAGGATTAAAGTATCTGCTGTATGGTGTTGTAATAGTAGGACGGCTTAATTTGTTAAAATCAGTTGACAACAGCCGTTTGATTTCAGCTGAAGCGTTATCATACCGGATGATTCTTAACATTCAGACTACCCCGTTACTGTTAGGTCCTCTGATAAGCAACTTAAAAAAGGATTCACCAAATTTGATCTTGCCACGTCACGCTCCAAACCCGACGCCCTCGCGTCGCCACCGCGCTATCGACCACCGACTGCAGTATCCCATTCATTTAACCGACGCGTGTATTGGACTCCACCGCCTATAGCCGGTTCAGTAGAGTTGTTCACCGCTGAAGCCGGTCACCTCCCTTTGCAATTCCCGCTAGGTATATAAACCTGATCCAAACCCCCGTTTGCTTGCCTTTTTTTGGTTCCTCTTTCCGATTATTGAATCATCCATTTCCAACAACAAAAATCTCTCTCTCTCTCTCTCTTTCTCTCTCTTCTTTCTTTCTATCCAGGTTCGCAGTTCTTCATCTTTTTCCAGACCTATATATTTATTTTTAAGATCTTTTTCTTTTCCGGTATTCTTTTTTTTTTGGGTTAAATCTACTGAGCTAATTTGAACTGTAAAGTTTGGGTTTCTATTACTTACTTTTCTTGTTGCAACGTTGTATTTTTTTCCCCTTTTCTGAATGTTTTCGATCTTTGATTAAAGTTGCAATATGGGTTGTGATTGATGTTGAGATTACATTAAATTTTGACTATCTTCTGTGGTTTATGACTTAGCTTAGTAGTTTTTGGGGAGTAATCTTAAGTTTGAGGGGTTTTTGATTTGTTGGAGCTGTTAATCTTAAATTTTCGTTATTGATGTGTTTAACTTAAGTGAGTGAGTTAGTTGGTTGAGCAATTGCTTATCGTACAATTTTGATTGGAAGAGTACTGGCCTTGGGGTTTTTAAGATGCTGTTCTTCTTGGTTGTCGTATTCATGATTAGGGTTTTGTGGGTACAATTGGGGATTCTTTAAGTTCAAGTAAATCCCAAGATATGAGCTCAAGTAAGGCTATGGTTTCTCAAATACGAGTACTTGTGAATTTTACCGTGCGGTGGTGTCAAGTCATTTAGGCTAGGTTTTGAATTTTAGCTTATCTTTTACTTGCTTTGATGCTGATGTTTTATTGGTTTCTTTTTCTGTGCTTCTCTGTAGAACCCAGTCTAAATCTTTCCACAGGCGACTAGGGTTGCATGATATTAGTGTAGATCTACCAATGTTTTGGACGTTTGTTAGTTCTGCGGCTGTAATTGACAAGTTGTTGATGCTGCAAGCTGCTGGTCAGGATTGATTGTAGTTGTACTTTTAGGGGATTCTTGTTTAGGGCTTTTTGCGAGATAAGTTCAGAGATCCCTCAAGCTGGGTGCGAGTGCGTTGTTTTCCTTTTAGAGTGCTAGTACTGCAGAAGGGCTGGCACTGGACAGCTATCTGGATCCCAGCCACCGTGCTTTGGTGCCTCCCATGGCACCTAACAGGGTGGCTGGTGGACTGGCACATTCCTCTTCCAGTTCTGGCATCTTTTTTCCTGGAGATGGTCAGTCCCAAGTTGTGGGTAATTCTAACATGAGTTCGTCTTTTGGGAACTCGTCGAGTACAATCCCGGGAAGTGCGCGGGCCAATTTGGGTCATATATCTGGTGATGTTAGTAATACGGTCTTGAACAGCGTACCAAGCTCAGGTCCCAGTGTTGGGGCTAGTTCATTAGTCACTGATGCAAATTCGGGACTTTCAGGTGGTCCCCATCTCCAGAGAAGTGCAAGCATTAATACAGAGTCTTACATGAGGTTGCCTGCATCACCCATGTCTTTCTCATCCAATAATATTAGTATATCTGGCTCTTCAATTATGGATGGATCATCTGTGATGCAGCCAAGCTCAAATCAAGATCCGAATGCTCAACAACTACAGCAAAATCACCACCATCAAGGTGCTTCAAGTGCCACATCCTTACCAACACCACGGGTTGGGCAGGTTCAACTTCCTAATGGTTCACGGGTCCCAGGCTCATTAATTCAAGATCCTGGTTACATGTCCCAGTTGCAAAAGAAACCTCGATTGGACATTAAGCAGGAAGATATTCTCCAACAGCAGGTACTTCAGCAATTGCTGCTTAGACAGGATTCTATGCATTTGCAGAACCCTAACCCTCAGTTGCAAGCTTTGATCCAGCAACAGAGATTAAGGCAGCAGCAGCAACAACTGCTACAGTCCATGCCACCAATTCAGCGAGCCCAGTTGCTGCAGCAACAGCAGCAGCAGCAACAGCAACTGCAGTTAAGACAACAGCTTCAACAACAGGGTGCAACACCTTCATCTGGGACGAAGCGACCCTATGATGGTGGTGTCTGCTCTCGTAGGCTGATGCAATATCTATACCACCAGCGTCAAAGACCTGCAGTGAGTATATCAGTGGTTTTCTTGCAAAAATATTTCATGATGCTCCATACTACATGGCTTTCTTGTCCTTCTTGATTCATAGATAATATAACTGCAATGTATGCTTTAAGGAATAAATAATGTATGAGTTTCATAAGAGTCTGGTCTGATTAGATTTTTGGCTTGGATTGTTATTCTATAACGTATTTATTTTGCAGGATAACAGCATTGCTTATTGGAGGAAGTTCGTTTCAGAATATTACTCTCCCCGTGCTAAAAAGAGGTGGTGCTTGTCGCTATATGATAATGTTGGACACCATTCGCTAGGAGTATTTCCCCAGGCAGCCATGGTACTTAATTTACCTGTGTAACTTGCTTTTCTTTAACCATTCTGTGACTTGAGTTGTGTGTGAAAAAGATTATTGCAAATTTGTTTGTTCAAATTCCTTGTCAAAATATGCCGGTTGATCAGTAATGTTATGGTGCGCTTTTATATCTGGATTGCGATATCCTTGTGGATCTCATGGAACATATAATTACGTAAAGTTTAAGTGGATAGTACCCTTTCCGAACTGGAGTATGTAAATCATGATTCTTTAGGGATGTGAATTTTGTTCCTCATAATTGGTATTTGTTATTAAGGTCCTGCCGACTGCTCTCCTCTTCGAGGAAAAAGTTAAAACCAAAAAGGAAAAGCCAGAAAGTTACCTGTGGCATCCCTGATTATTATGCTAATTGTTTCCATTTCTTCTATTTGTCAGGATGCATGGCAATGTGATATTTGTGGTTCAAAATCTGGAAGAGGTTTTGGTAAGTTTGGCAGGGAATCCCTTAGATATCATTGACATTCCATCCTTGATATGCCTTTATATTTTCTTATTTTGGTTAAAAACTGCCCACCACCTCTCATCTGGCCAGTTAGGGGATAAAAAGGAATTGTCTAGACTACAGTTCTGGGGTATCAATATGTTAATTGATACCAGTACCTCAAGAATGTGAGCCTTGTACCTTTTTCTTTGGTGAATCAATTCTCTCTAATGTCTTCTGGCATGTCATATACTTGCCGCATGTGAGCTAGTAGAGGATAATTTGTGTTGAATAGAAACATTCTAGTGGTATTGGGTGTTGAATAATACATCTGGAAACATTTCCCTTCCAACTGAGCCACACCCTTGGTTTTCCTTTCCCCAACTCCTCCTGCTTTGCAAGATAAATAGATAGGAACTGGCTTTAAAACCAGTAACTCTACATATTATAGTTCGATCGTTATGTTACACATTTCAAAATGACATTGATGTCACTTAATTGTGCATGGATGACATGGAGTCACCAGTTTCTGTGTACAAAATATTGTGACATGAAGGCAGTTCTTTGGCTTCTAAACAAAGACAAGTTTTACTTGTATGTTTTAACCGGTCTCTATGTTATGTGTGGTGGGTTTCAACAGAGGCAACTTTTGAAGTGCTTCCCAGACTTAACGAGATCAAATTTGGAAGTGGGGTCATCGATGAGCTGTTATTTTTGGATTTGCCGCGCGAATGTAGATTTTCTTCAGGAATAATGATGCTGGAGTATGTGAAGGCAGTTCAAGAAAGTGTATATGAGCAGCTACGGGTGGTTCGTGAAGGTCAGCTTCGTATTATTTTCGCCCCTGATTTAAAGGTAATTAAGAAGTAAGTGTGTCTTTTGTCTTTTGATGTTATCTATCTTGTTTTTTCTGTCCTGTTAAGATTTTCTTCTTTTTGTTATCAGATATTGTCATGGGAATTTTGTGCACGACGTCATGAGGAGTTGCTTCCGCGTAGATTGGTTGCACCGCAGGTATGTATTTAAAGTATGAACAACTTGTTGATCAGTGACTGCAGGATTAAAGAGGTGACTTTTGTTGCTCAATGTCATCTCATTACGTAGTGTCATCTGATGATGTTGAGATTTCTTTTGCTGTTTCATGTTTGATTATCAATGTTCTCTGTTTATTTTGTGGAAGCTGCTCTTATACAGATTTTGCAATCATAAGTAACACCATTTTTGGCAAGTCATGATGGATTTTTGCTCTGTGAAACATGTCTGGGTCTTTTGAAAAAATAAGTTCACAGTTTCAATATTGATTTAGGGCCCTCTTTTAATTTCTAGTGTGGTTGCACTTTACTCTCTCTGACACTGGAGTTAAATGTAGATTGTGCAGCTATTGAACTTTCGTCTTTCCTTGTCAAGTTTTGATGACTTTTGAGACTATAATCTGAGTCAACTTCAGAGCATGTAGCCTGAATTTATATTCCATCTTTGCATTCAATACATGATAGCATTTTTCTTTTGCAGGTTAATCAGTTACTACAGGTTGCACAAAAGTGCCAAAGCACAATCTCTGAAAGCGGAGGAGAGGGTGTCTGTCAGCAAGATCTACAGACTAACAGTAACATGTGGGTGAATTATGCTTAAAAATACAACTCTCATTTTGCACCTTGTGAATTGGCTGCTTGGAGAATTGTGGTCCCATGCTTATGGTCAATTTTTTGATGCTTGTCAACTTTGAACTTGTTTGTGAACTTATGAGCACTCTTAATGTCCTTTAGTACTCAAATTATTTTGGACTGTCATGGGATTGTAGGGTTGTGACAGCTGGCCGTCAGCTTTGCCAGAAGTTTTGAGTTGCAATCGCTTAATGATTTAGGATTCTCCAAGAGATATGTGCGATGCTTACAGGCATGTGTCAAGGTTTTATTGACAAGATTGGAAACCTTTATTCTTGCTTTCAGAATTTCTTATGCTTATCTATGTTTAACACGTGACAGATATCAGAGGTTGTCAATAGCATGAAAGACTTGATGGATTTTTGCAGAGAAAAGCAAAGTTGGGCCTATTGGTAATCAATCTTCTTTTACCCTCTTATTCCCTTGCTGGCATTGGAAGTTTTTTAATGTGTAAAGCTTCAAAGAGATTGTGTGGCTAAGGAGGGAAAGAATACTATGGATTGATGATTTAATTTTTTTTTGCCACGTCTGTTGGCTATTAACCCAATTTATTCAAGTACCTTATCTTTTCTGTGATGCTGGATACATTTTATCTATTTGGCAGTGATGTGCTATCTTATTTGCAGAGGGCCTGAAAAATTTTCCCCGACAAGGTAGTGCAGCCAAGCTTCAGGCACAAAAGGTTCAGGAAATGGATCAGCTGGGAGGTATTCAGAGTCTGCCAACTGATCGAAGTACAATGAATAAGCTAATGGCTCTGCATCCTGGATTAAACAACCAAAATGGGCAATACTCAGCACATGGTGGGTAGAGGTGGTTTAAGTGGGTCAGCACAAGCCGCCCTTGCCCTGACAAATTACCAAAAATTTGCTCATGAGACAGAACTCAATGAACTCAAGTCGTAGTTCATTGCATCAGGAAGCATCTTCTTCTTTGAGTAATTCTAACCAGAATCCATCCTCAACATTTCAAGGGCCTTCAGGTGCAGTTCCAGGAACTTTGCAGAATCCGCCAATTGGTGGGTTATCAGGTTCCCATCTGCAACAGCCACCACTGCAGCAGCGTTTAGCCTTGCTGCAGCAAAATAATGCAGTGCAAGGTAGTCAGCCGTTACAACAAGCACCTGATGCAGCAACTGATGCAGGATAATAGTGGAATTCAGCAGCCTGTTGCATGTCAGTCTCTTGGTGGGAGTGTGTCAAGAGATGGACTTGCATTTGGGAATAAAAGTTCTACAGGAAGCGTGACGACTGGAAATGGAACGAGTAATGTTATGGGGACCTGCTCCAAGCAGAAGCAACAGTTTCAAAGTTGCTTCAAATAGTGAATCCTCTGCAGCTGGTGCAAGTAGTGGGTTCAACCAGAAATCTTCTGAGCTTCCCACGTAGTCTTCATTTGTCAGAGGAAATGGTACCTGACATTCCACATGAGTTTGCGGAAAATGGATTTCTCAGCAGTGATCTTGATGATAACATGAATTTTGATTGGAAGGCCTGACTAACATAATTTGTCTGATAAAATGTGCTTTGTTTCATGAAAAAATGGTTGTACAGGTGGTTTGTAGTCTGTTATTTGGACATTTACATTCTGAATCCAGTTAGGGACTTTGTGATCTAAACAAGTATCGAGTAGTTCTGTGGTCTTTTTACATGCCCCAGTTTCTGGTTTTTATGCTCAAATGTCGTCTTGCAAATGTAATCTATGGATATAGAGACCAGACGACTTTTAACTGTCGAATTTATATAATATATTATTTACATGTTATAGCCCTTTTCCAGGTGCCGTATATGATGCTGATTTTTCCCAACTTTGTTTCTTCTTTCTATTCGTGTTTTCCACTGAAGAAAATATGAAGAAAAACAAGCGGAAAATGACTTGGAATGCATTTTTATTAGTTCTTTGTAATGATTGGTCTGTCATGGGAATAAGTTGTGTCCCGTTGAAGGGATGATCGCAGTCCGTTTCGTTGCACGATGTGGTTAATGCTTTTAGTGTTGAAAACTTTGGTGGCAATTGAGGTTGAATAGCTCTTTTTGTCTGAGTTTTGGCTTCAGAAGTACATTTGCCGTTTACAGCCGGTGGAAGTTAATTGAATTGTGGTCCCTTTATTTGGAGACGGCGTTATCGAAATTGGGAGATGTTGTGTAATCTGGAAATTAGATGGCCGCCTGGAGCTGGTTTATAATTGACTTTTGGTTCAATAGATGGGTTATTGATTCTCCATTGGTAGAAGTTGGTGATGTTGGCAATCCTTCCCCTTTATTTTTGGCTGAATTTATACTTGTGGCGGGTTGGGATAGCCCACGGCTGTCTCAATTTATTCCTCAATATTTGGTCACTTTGATTGCCCAATTGCCTTGTGATTCTGATAAGACAAGGTCTGAGGTTGCGGAGACTGTGGACAACAATAAAATTTTCTATTCCTTCAGCTTAGAAATTAGAGAGGCGAGGGAGGAATGTATCCGAGGTATGTAGGCTGGTTTGGGATCATTAGAAATTAGAGAGGCGAGGGAGGAATGTATCCGAGGTATGTAGGCTGGTTTGGGATCATAATCTTCCCTCCAGAATACCTTTTCTAAAGAATCTAAACTGGTGGCTGTTACATGGATTTGTTCCCACTGATGACGTTCTTCGTGGCAGAGGATTTAATATGGTCTCTCGTTGTGCTTTGCTGTTCTTCCATGGACTCTTTCACATCTTTTTTTTTTCCCCAAAACGATAACATATTCCATTTTCCAGAAAAACTAATTACACTGTTGGAGGAGCAACTGCTCTTACATCTTTTTTGGCTAAACTTAGTAAGCCATATTGGAAAAAGATTCCTTCCAACAAATTTCATCATACAGGCTTATGGCAAATTTTGCCAGCTTGTGAGACACCATCTCTTTTAACAAATGAGAAGTAACATTCATCAAACCCTTGGCTTAACATCAGTATATCAGCTAACATAGTCCCCGTAATTGGGTCTTCAGCATTCCTATCCTTGAGCTTATCAACCATCTATTTACAATCAGATTGGATTTCCACTTTGTTCCAGCCCCTCTGCTTTGTCTTGATGACAGCTTTTCTGATAGCTAAGGCTTCCTCCACTGTTGGGTTTCCGTCTCTCCTTTCACCTCCTGCCCAAGCTCCAACTATCTCCCCATCCTCCCTTCTGGCCACCAACCCCCAGCCTATTCTCCTCTCCTTTTGCTCCAAAGCTGCATCAGAGTTTAACTTCATAACCCCCTGTGGGGGTGGATACCATCTACTCGATTCTGCCGCTTGTTTTCCCCATTTACCTCTGTTTTGTCCTCTCCAACTCTCACTTCGTTATATTCAGCCCACTCACGTACAGCTTTATTTGCAGTAAATTATCACAGTTGCTAGGCTTTGAGAATATTGTATCTCTTCATTTTTTTCGAATTCAGCCTCTACCAAAAAGAAGAGTTCAAGTGGTTCGTTGGATGTCTTGTATGCAAGGCAGATTTGAGTTAAAACACTAATGCAAGTATCAAAGTCTCAGGAGGAGAGTTACTTTGGGATCATTCTCGGAAATTGATATTTGCTTTTTACAAGGGAGTTTGGAGATAACCGTGCCCTGATTGCGGAGTTCAAGAGCTTTATGGCTCGGTCTATATCTAATGTGTTGACATGAGGTGTTTATTGGTTGATATTGTCTCTAAGGTTCTGGTTTCTCTTGTTAACTCATCTCGACAGTCGACATTCTAGTTGGCCTTTTTGCAACCCCCCAAAGAACTAGGAAAGGCAAAACTCAAGTGAAAAAGGACAAAAGAGGAGGCAAATTTTGCAGCTTTCTTATTTGTTTTTAACCAGATGGATAGTTCATAATGTGGATCCGATAACAAGCTTCTCGTCTTCTTCATGGCAGAATGAAGCTCAAATCTTCAAGTAAATTGTCTCTGGACTCTCCCTTGTGCCTCAGAGCTTACGGGAGGAGACCATGTTACACATTCTATCTTGTGCTTCAGAGCTTAAAGAAGGGCAGCAGGAACAGAGCACAAGAAAACCAGAAAGCGTAGCAAGAAGCAGAAGCACTTTGTTATACTGGTCATCTGAATCGTCGTCCTCGCCGTCGTAGTCGTAGTCATTAACATATCTAGTCTATGCGCGAATGCCGTTGTTTCCAATTGAGTTCCAATTGCTGACGTGGCGCGCTGGTATTGGCTGATTGGTAGTCGTCCGGCCCGTGCGAATTTCCAATTGATGGTTGTCCATTCCCACGCGTGAATTCTTTTGTTTGCTCAGACGTTTAGCAATCTTTTGTTTCTTTGTTTGTTGTTCGCCGGGAAGTGTTCCACTAATGTCTTTTGTTTGCCTGAAGTCTTCCACTAAAATCTGGTCCCACGCGCCTTTGATTTTTTTTTCTTTTCCCGGCTTTTTATTGGATTGGAAGTTCTTGTTAACATATTACATGTGGGATTGTGCTAAAATTTGGCCCCTTTTTTTCCCTTTTCCCAACAAAAATTGTGTTGCCAAAAAATTTGGTATCCCAATTCTTTACAATTATCAGTGCTTTCTTTTGGTTTCCAGATAAATCGCAATTATTAATTATTAATTTTTATTGTAATAATTGCTTATGTTATGCTTGAACTGTATTAATTATTATATATTATCATTTTTTTGTAATTGCTTTTGTTATGCTCCAATTATGAAAATTTTACTCTTTATTTGATTTTCTTCCAACGATGACCTAGATAAATCTCGTTGAAAAAAATTTTGGTGCTCTTTATTTATTTATTTATTTAGGAATGAGAGGGAAAGGCATTGAACTATTATTATCAAATTTTCATGACAATCTTTATTTGGTATTGAATTCTACATAAACAATCGACAATGTGGTGCCCTTCCATTAGTGTCATTTATTATTTGGTCACGCCACACACCATGTTTAATTATCGATTCCCCGTTATTAATTGTTATAATTATTTATTTACCTATTTTTATTTGGGTTCCTTTTTTTTGTTACCAAATAAATCACATTTAATTAGCAATTTTTTACAATAAATTGTTAATAACTAATAAATAATACCATTTTTTTGTTACTATCATTCTTTTGTTACCCAACAAATCACATGTAATTCATAACTTTTTTGCAATTATTAGCACACATTTTTTTTTGTGCTTGTCAAAAAAATCACATCTAATTACTTTTTTTCAAATTTCATTAAGAAATGTCCTCTTTTGTTTTGGGTTGCCCAACAAATGAAGTTTAATTATCGGCTTTTTTCAATTAATTTTTTATTAATTCAGTTCTAATGTTGCAGTTTTATTGCCAGATAAATCACTTTTAATTACTAGCTTTTATAATTATTAATACTTTTTGTTACCCAAAAAATCGCATTTAATTACCAATTCTATGTAGTTATTAGCCAAGGAATATGCTTGTCTTATTCTTTTCTTTCGTTACTTGTCCTGTCGTAACCAAACTTCTTATTGCTAATGTGATTCACTAATTTTTACAAACAAGCCTGCATTTTGTTTGTTTAGTTCCAAAGCATGCTTTCTCGATTTCCTCATTAGGCATTACTTGTCACCAGCCTGTTTTTGCCGACAAGCGACTGTACTTGAGCTAATTAATGCCTACCTTATTTCACTATATTACCCATCCTTGTGGCTACATTTACGCTTCCACTCAATAGGCCTTGTAGCCTTTTTTGCTTTACTTGAGGTTATGTCTGTAAATCTGCAAAAAACCGTCATTTTTCACCATTGTTGACCATCAGCTTTCTTTTGCTGCCGTTGATTGACATTGTTTAGTGTTTTGCATTTGCACAATGGTTACAGAGAGTTTCTCTGGTTTTTCGCAGCGGATTTTCTACTGAGCATCATCATGAACAATGGTAATTGTGCATCTACTGCATTCTTTTCCCTATTCTATTGCTCTTGTTTCTTTGTTAGACAAAGAGAACTACCTCATACGCATTGTTCTTCGTTTTCCCCTTCCATTTTTCTTTTCTTTTCTTTGTTCCTTTTTATTATTTTTTATTTGGTCCTTTTTTCTCTGTTTTTCCTTCCCGTTTCCCCCTCCCCCCTTTTCCCTTTATTCTCTTTCCTTTTTCAATTATATGATTCTAACTGATTTTTTTCCCTTGTTAGAATTGGCCTGGATATGAAGCTACTAAACGCATGAGACACAGAAATCATCTTAATTGGTAAGCTCCAATATTTTCCCTAAATTTTTATAGTTTCCTTTATTTAAAAAGAAACACATTTTTCCTACTAGGATTTGTTAATCTTTCGATTAATAACCCAAAGGTCTGAAATACTATTCTTCCATCTCCTTCTTTGAGCAAACAAAGAAAGCCGTAGTAAAATCTTCATCCAAAAGCAGCGAAAGTTGGAATTATTTATAAACCCAGAGATCTGCTGTTTTTTCTTTTCTTGTTGAGTATGCTTCTGAGTTTGTGTTCTGCCTTCTCTTTTTCTTGTGCTTAGATCTTGCAGGTGAAATATTAGAAATTTGCTTCAGCACCTTAATTAGATTTTGTAAGTTTTTCTTGATTCCTCTCACTCTTTGTTCGTACAATTCTACAAAAGTCACTTGTTCTCCCGCTTTTCCGTCAGTGCAGCTGTGGCGATGGAGTCGGGATTTTCTCTCCTAGAGATTTCAAAATGTTTTTCCTCCTTATTTTCTCTTCATGTCTCCAATCTTCTTCTACACCACAATCTATCTAAGTCTTTCTTTCTCTCATCATTTGAATCATCAGTAAGTTGGATCATCCACCATTATAAAAGAAAAAAATGTGGAGATGGTTTGCCCTTTTAAACTTTTTCTCTTCTCCTCAGAAATTGTCATCTTCGTTGGTGATTTTTGTGGGTTTTTTTCCCAATACTTGATTGTACTTTCAATGGTGTTGTAGGTGGAAAGGTTGAATATTTACTTCGACTCCAGATTCAAGGTAAGTGTTTACCATGACTTTCCCTTATCTTTACCCCAATTCTTTTTCTCATATGCTTTTACCCTCATCTCTAAGGTTTTTTTTTTTCGTATTGCTTTAAGAAGGAATAATTTGACTTCCCTGTAATGTATTGTGCTCTTTATGATGTTTTGGTGAGACAAATTTCTTTTTTGTTTTCATTTTGGGTTGTTTGCTGTTGCTGTAATTTAGGAATTTATTTATAGAGAGTAGTAAAGGAAAGGATGATAATGTTCTGGATGGTTTAGGAAGTCAAAAAGTTTGATTTTTTTCATACCCTTTCTCTAAATAATCAAGAACATTATAATTGTACTTTTTGGATTGAAATATCATATATTTCATAACATTTTGCCGAAGGATTAATAGGGAATGGCTTTGGAAATATGCTTTCAACAATCAATCATATGCATGTAGAAAAATTATCCACGTCTTTTGTTTGGTTTGAAAAATGAAGTAGTGTATTTTTTGGGTAATACAGGAAGTTTTCTGAAGCAAGACTTATCACTCAAGATATGATAAGTGTATAAGTGAGAAAGTTGAAGTTTTGATGTAAGAAATCACATCGGGAATGGCGATACATTTGACCATAAACCGTTTATGAAAAAAGAAATTTTCTGCTTCCACTGGACTGGAATGCACTTACTTTTACACTTTTTTCCTTCATTCTCCCAATTTTTTTGTCTGCTATGTTTCAGAATTTTTTGTCTAAATGTTCTCTTTTAAGCAGAAAAATTAGAAATAGACTTTTGTGTGTGCATATAGGGGTTTAAAAAGTAAATACACTTTTAGAGTTAAATAAAAAATGAATGGTGTTTGTTAAATTGGTTGCTGCAGAATATGACGAAATTGGGAGGGGCATTGCAAGAGTTAATTCAGTTTGAGGGCATTCTCCAGTTATGATTTGGTACTTGTGTATTTGCCATACTGCCTATCTTTACTGCCTTGAAATTTAGTGGGGTTCTATCTATCTCTATTGATAGCAGTTATTATTTCTCAGCAGTTGAAATGTCTTACATTTAGCGGCTAGAGCAGCTGGTGTTCTATGCTCAAATTTCCCAGCTCTTGTTCAGTTGTTGCTTGGGATTTTCAAAATAACTTAAATTGTCAATTTTCTTGGTTTCTTTTTCATGTCTCTGCCATTGTCGATTTCCAATGGAATTGAACTTCTTTAATCTTTGATGACTTTAGTTTGAAGTTTTTAAGTATAGTTTTGAATAAGTTTCAACTAATTGTGGAAAGGAGGTTAAAGTGGCAAAATTTGTTAGATTGGTTGGTAGATGAACACTTTGGCCACAAATGCTGTTATGAAAGGTGTATGTTTACCAAAAACCTGTTACTTAGAAGAAAAATATCCCTAGATCTCTTTTCCTTCTTTGACCATATAGTTTTGGATTCATGGGTTCAAATTTTAGCACAATGTCTTTGGCTAAAAACTTGGTGATTATTTTTCTATAACATTTTATAGCCTTCTTTTTTCTATTTGTTTCCATTTTGCATATGAACAATTTATTTTTGCTCCTATTTATTGTTGTTCACTTTTGGGTTGAATTTTATAGGGGTAACGCTTGGTTTAGTACCAGTCAGTCTAAGCCCAAGCTTTAGCATAGTTCAGCTTTGGACAAGTAAGCTATTACACTTTATTTAGAAAAATATCTTAGTCAAATGGATGTGCTTGTATACTAATAATTAGTAGATGTCTCTGTTGATTATGAGAAAATGATTAAGTTTTTGTTGATTATCTTTTCTGCTATTTAACTTGCGACCCATTTCTTTGTGTCCTTATTTGGCATTAAATTAGATGGATACCGGGCTCTTCATGATGGAATTAGGTATTAAAATTATTGACATATAATAAAGCAAAGAATGGCCTTCTACTACTTTGAAGGTGCTGATTCTAACCTTTTTTCTTTCACCTTTCGTTTTAATATAACCATCTATATGAATGGAATTTTTTTTTTACAACAGTGTCTATATTGTGTATGTAATAATGTAATGGAAAATTGTTCATTTGTAGTTATTGCATGTTTTATATTGTAATTGAAGATTGTTTGTTTATTCTTTGGCTACACTGATGCAGTATGCCCCGACCTATGAAATGCACAAAAACCTTTGCCTTCAAGGATAATTATATGGAAAAAGCTTGTCTGGCATATAGGTAATTGCATAGATAGGCGCTAATGTTGATGTTCCTGTAAGTGAAAAAAGTTAGATTAAAATGGAAGGGACAATGATAAAAGAAAAAAAATCTATGATATATTTTTGGAGAATATGGTAATTGTTGCTAATATTTAACTGTATGAAGTGGATTTTTGCAGTACCACTCAAGAATGCTTCTACCATTTGATTAACAAAACTACTTGTTTTTTTATGTGGGAAGCAAAATCGGCCACCCTTGAAGCTTTATCAAGATCAAAGCCTGGAAGTGTATGACCCTGGATACTAGATTTTGTACTAACTGTAGCTATTTGATCTTTGCATTACCAGCTATAAATGTATATCAGCTCTTGATGCATTATATCTCACGTGGATGGTGTTATCATAATATTTTTGTTTGGTTTAAAATCTTGTGTGACTTGATGAGTTATTTTGTGCCAAGAGTTTGACCATCCCTTTTGCTACTGATGTATTGAGAGGATAGAATTATGGCCTATATTAATAATCCTCCTCCTTTTTTGGTCAAATGCAATTTATCCCACTAAGGTTGATATGTAAGCACAGTTTCTTTTCATTGGATTTCTTGAAGTTATAGGCTAATGAAAACCTTTCTGGTTATTGTACTACAAAGTAATGCGTTTTTCGGTCTTTGGGTTATTTTGAAGTGTATGATTCTAATAACAAGGAAAAGGCTTGATGCAATACTACACTGTGCATTTCTTTTTTCTTCTTTTTCTTATTTTCCTTTCTGAGCTGGAACAGGTTTGATATGTAATGAGAACCTCTGGAATGCAGTCTACTGGTCTTAAGTTTCATAAATGTAGCCTTTTAGATTATCTCATGTACTTGTCTTTCCTTTTATGGGATTCTAGCTATTGACATGCATCAAATGATCAAGGGCAGAATTGCATTGAGGCCTGTGAAACTTCCTTTTTTCTTTTTTTGTGTGTGTTAAGTAGTTCACCATCCCCTATGCTATTGATGTATTGAGAAGATACACCTGCATTAGTAAATCCTACTCCTTTTTTTGGTCAAATGCAGTTTATCTCACTAAGGCCTGTGAAACTTCCTTTTTTCTTTTTTTGTGTGTGTTAAGTAGTTGACCATCCCCTATGCTATTGATGTATTGAGAAGATACACCTGCATTAGTAATCCTCCTCCATTTTTTGGTCAAATGCAGTTTATCTCTCTAAGGTTGATATGTAAGCACAGTTTCTTTTCCGTAGATTTCTTGAAGTTACAAGCTAATGAAGCCATTTTGGTTATTGTACTACAAAGTAATGGGTCTTTGTCTTTGGGTTAATTTGATGCAATTACGAAAACAGTGGATTGGTTGTATCAGAGTCTGAAAATAAGGCCAAGCCTTGGCGCACTACTACACTACTCTCTTTTTTTTTTTTTTTTGAGCTACAAAGTCACAGATTTTGGTGTACATAAAAAATATAAGGCAGCATTTCACAGTGATATATTATTTTCAAACTAATGACATTGCTATTGCTGCCCAATTAGTCAGCATAACAAAAAATGACTGTCATTTGGCAACCAGGCTGAAATTGTGGCTCTCTTCGTTGCTTAATAAAATTACAAAAAATAATCACAAAGCTTTGGGTGTACCTTCATGTAACTCTTTACATTGAATATTCCAATTTGAATAATTGAACATTTCTGGGCAAATCCGAAAATTACACCGTGCATCGCCCGGTGTTCTCCTCCTAGTTTACCATAATCCCTCTAGCACCAAGTAATGTGTTGAGGATCATGTGCTCCCAACCTCTTGTACTTGCACTAAACCTGTGAATGCGAGGAGGACAGCTCGACTCACTCTGAGGAGATCTGTTGTTTGAACAAAGATGCTGTCAAGGATTGTGCCTCAACATGCATTTTCCAGATTGATCCAATATCTCAACATCAAATGCCCGTGTGGCTGGTCGCCCAACAACTTCAACATGAGAAACACTGACACGACCAAACAAATTAGATACTATATTAAAAGGAAAGCCACCACCCTGCTTTGCAGGGGTGGGGAGACCAATTTTTTCCTTTTCATTTTCTATGTTATCCTCCTACTTTTAAGGATTTGCCCCCTCATTCTTTCATCCAGAAAATAAATGAAAACCACACAGAAATTACAACTTAAGCACTACTGCTATTACAAAAGGAAAACTGGATTGCATCTAAATTAATTATTAAAATAATAAAATTTACTTTTTATCATATGATTACCTTGCTCAAAAAGG
The DNA here is from genome assembly GCA_023065735.1 of Coffea humblotiana. NCBI lineage: Eukaryota > Viridiplantae > Streptophyta > Magnoliopsida > Gentianales > Rubiaceae > Coffea > Coffea humblotiana. The sequence goes on along the minus strand of CM041209.1, from coordinate 2,428,874 downwards.
CCAATGATACTGACACTCCAAAAAAAAGCTCAAGGCACTCCATCCTTCCTTTTTGGTCAATGAAATGATGAAAAAAATTTAAATATTCTTTGAGACAAAATTGGCGCTCTATGTATGTACAAATTATTCTTTCTATTTTCTCTCTTCAATTTGTTAAATTTTCTCAATTCTTACATTAGCCCTAAATTGTTGTACTATTAATGATGGAGGAAATTCTTAATACTGATGATTCTATAAATACTGTGTAAGTATGAATTATTTACTAGTTCTTGAGTAAAGTATTAGCCATTGTGGTCTATTGCTTTTGGATTTGTTCGTCATTCTTTAGGTGAGCTTTACAAGTTTAACTAATGTTATAGTTTGTTTTTTTTCTTTAAAAATAAGCTTGAAGACTATGTAGTCAAAAGGATAGAGGTCTCCACAAAAATAATGCAAAAAGCTCACTTACCATGCCTTGTGGCTAATTTTGGCATTTAGATTGCTAGAGAATCTAGATTATAGGTGTTTATGTCACTTTCAGCGACAATCAGCAAGGATGGAGCGCAAGGATAGATTATAGGTATTTTTTGGAGTGCTAACATCATTTGCCTTTCACAAAACATGTTTTCATTACTTCGTGCAGGCAAACGAGTATGAGATGAATGCTAGCAACAACATAAGAACTTTCATAACATGCAACATCAAGTACTTCATGCCAATGTTAGAAGAAAAAACAAATACTTGTGCACCAAACACGAGCGGGAAAAATCATAATAAAGTAGGGCTCACCATATGTAATACAAACTATCTATTTCTTGTTTCTGCACTCTACCCAATAGCTGGACTTGCAGAATCCCTCCGATGCAGAGAACAGGTTCTGGCAGCTTGAACTTTTGCAAACAATTCTCCTATATCGCAGTTAATTAGTAATACTGAATCTGGACCATGACACCTATAAATCTAAAGGATAAAACATTGAAATTCTAATTAATGATTGCAGCTTATAGTTGAACAAGCCTTTGGCAGACAACCCAAATTGGTTATGTGATTTGATATCTCATTCCCTTGTACAGCCCCTTTTGGACAGAAGGATAACAAAATTTGTTCCTTAAGCAGTACGAAAGAATGAAAAGAAGCACGTAAAACTCACATGAGCCATCGGAAATTCTGGTGAAACATACGTCCACACAAATTTTTCATGAGAAGATTCTTGTGCAGCTGGAGACATGTCTCCCTCCATTTGTGCTTCCATACCAGCAATAGAATGCCCCATCAAAAATCTTACAGCCTTTGCTGAATATATGGGGGAACCAAACTGAAAGTACACTGATAATGCAAATCAAGTTTTTCTACCAATAAAGAGACAGGTTTCAAACAAGAAGTCACCGTCAACCCCCTCCCCCCAAACAAAAATGAAAAGTCTTCTAAAATAACCTTGAAATAGTTGAATATGGATTTCAGTAATCACACAGAGTTTGGCCATCAATTTATACGTTAATGTCTCAGGGACTGCAGAATCAATTTCACCCTTGCTCGACCAGTAAGAAGCTCTCTGACCAATCCTGTCACTTGGTTCCAGGGTATTCTGAATGCTTTCATCTGGGTAATTATCAGTGCTTGAAGCACCAAGTGCCTCAGACAAGCAATCTTTTCTTGGGAAGGAGGCAAGACCTTGAGCCAAAAATGCATATACTTTATGGTCCCGTTTCAGACATGCCCATTCAATAGGCTCATTGGTCCTGGATTCCACAGGTTCTATCATGTTGCTAATTTCAATAGCACGAGTAACAGTGGACATCTCAGGGAACATCTTTAAACAGAGTTGCTTGCATATTCCATTCACAATCACTGCATAAGGTTAAAAGCCCTTAAAAGAAACAGAGATAAAAGTACAGACAGCTGTGAAGCACCTCAATTTCTCTAGTTTGATCAAACTCAGAAAAGGTTGACAGACAAGTCCTCAAATTCTTTTATTTTTTCCCCCACCATAAGGCACAGATTGCCGCCCTGCACATAAACTTCTTTACTTTGATCACACAGAGAGAAGAGTTGACAGACAAGTGCTCAAACTCTTTTCTTTTCCCTGATTAAACAAGTGCTCAAACTCTTTTCTTTTCCCTGATCAAGGCATACATTACTCAGTAACTTGTACAAAAGTGAAGCATATCAAAAGTCATATTGAGCAACACGGGAACCATATTTAATTGTACTTGCAAAATGCTAATATCCAATTATCTTTTTGGCACAGTTCTTTGTTTCTCACCATTTACATACATGGTTATCATTGTCTGCTGCTTCTCAAAGAGAATGATAGATATAAACTAGTGTTTACCTTCAGCAATATTCAGAAAATAAGCAATGTCAATATCTAGTTAAAATCCTCTAACTAGCATTTCAGCAAGTACCGCATTGACTAGACATTCAGTACCAATATTCCGAGAGACACTTGTAAAGAAAGCACCACTGACTGCAAAAACAATGACGAACAGTAGCTTAAACGTACATTATAAGGACTCCTTGTCTAGAAAACTTCATTTAAGAGTGTTGTTCTGTTTCATTCGTGCATAATCCAGCAGAGCCCAAACTGGGATATGCGCAGTCAATAAAATAACATAGCAACCATCAATTAGTTCTTCCACAATTAAGCAGATGACAAATAACCACCCCGAGAACAACCCAAATCACAGAGAAACAGAATGAAAGAAACGAGGAATTAAAACCAGTAGATTGATAAAACATGGACACAGAAGCAATGCCTAAGCTGAGTGGGAAAGCTCACTGAATTGGCGCCAAGAACTGGAGACAGCACTAACACGAACAAGATCAGAAGGGTCCTCCAAGAACATGAGGATTTTTACGGACAAATCAGCACCAAGCCATTCTATAAAGTCATTACTTACTTCCATCTTCCTTGGCTGCTACAACTAAAACCCAGTTTCCAGATTTTACAGTTAGCAACAATTGCAGCCTCCTATCCCTTTAAAATAAAATTAATCATAAAAAACAATGCAAGAATCAAGACAGAAGAGAGCAGAACATACAAGATATCAAATGATACGATACAACAACAATCCAATAAAAGCAAGTAGAAAATAGCTTCTTTCTTTCCATTGTCCTCTCTTTTTGGGTACAAAACCCATCTTTTCCTACCGAGTAAGCAGACTTGCGATGCAAAAGTTAAAAGTTCAGTATTTCTTCAAACCATCAGCCCCAGCTGTCGCCGAGTAAGATGAACACTTTTAACCAACAGAAAAACGTTGGAAATTATTTTAAGAGCAAGTAAAAGAAATACAGAACCTACCAAAGGGATCATCAAAACAAAATCTGTATCGGCAGCGAGAGTGGTTCAGGAACTGGTTGGTGGAAACCCAAGAAGAAGCAGAAAGAGGCCGTGAGGCCCAGCAATTATATATAGAGATAATTTCAGAAATCTCCCTGAGATTTTTAACTATTTCACTTAGCTCCATCAAAGTTTTTAAATTTATACTTACTTCCCCTAATTTAACACTTTTAGTAACCAAACAATAAATGTAGGGTAAAGAATTTAATGAATAATCTAAAATGCCCTTAGCTTATAAAGTTTAATTTATTCCTCTAAATAATAATTGTAAAGTAATTTGGAGTAGTTAGTTATAAAGGAATGAGTATCAAAATTTTTCATGCCAATATTTGTGTAATTTGATAATCAATTATAATAATAAATCTATCACTATAACAGTTTTTCTTAAAATAAAGAAGAAAGTGTTATCTTGATTTTTTTAGAGCAAATTGCGCAAAATGTCACTAAACTATTGCAATGTGCTCCTTTTGGTCACTAAATTTTTTTATTAGTCAAAAATGTCATCGAACTTATAAATTTGTACTGTTTAGATAATTCCATCTATTTATGACATTAGGAAAGACGGAAGTAACTTTTTGAGGGGTAATTTCGTCTGCACAACTTTCTGTGGCAATGAAGGGACAAGAGTGGAGTGAGTATGATTTAGAATATTGGCAAAATTTTTGACAAAGCAAACAATCGATGAGAAAAGTTGCCACATTAATCCAGCAAAATCAAAGTAATCAGTTAGGAGAATCAAAACACCGGCTGGAAACGAAGATTAACATTAGAGAACAGATGATTGATAGCAACGAAATGGGTGAAAAGGCAAAGGGATGAACCTCGGGGATTGTAAGAGGGTGGCTGCTATTAGAAGAGAAATGTTACAGAGAATTGCTGACAAGTCATTGTAAGGATTGCCATTGGAGCGTTTTGATTATGAGTCAAATTTGGGATAGTGCTACGAGATGCCGATGGGATACGTACAATTGTCGGTAGGGATTGCTAGGCCTCTGTTGCTTGACAGTAAAGAGTATATGATGCCAATGGCAACGACTGATACATATCTGGTGGCTAGCACCAATAGGGGTTGCAAAGCTATTATGGCCTCTGGTGGCGCAACTAGCATGTTGTTGAGAGATCGGATGACCAGAGCTCTTGTGGCGGGGTTCGCCACCACTAAAAAGGCCACAGAGTTGGAGGTTTTCATGGAGAAACCTATGAATTTTGAGACTCTCACTATTGTTTTCAATGAGTGAGTACTAGAAATTTCCACATTTTTTTTAAAACAAAAAAAAAAAAGAAATGCTTACTTTTATTTTTGGATGATGAAATGGGATTTGTTTTTTTATTTTTGACTGTATTTTTTTTGGTATTTTTGTCTTTCTTGTGTTTGTCTTAGATGAATTGGTGGGGAAAAAAAGCAGTCGGAGGGAAAGTCACTAGACAATGAATGGACATTTTTTTTTCTTTTGAACTTTTGAAAGTATCAAACTTTTGAGATTATTGCCTTTGTTAGTAGTTTCTTTGTTGTTGGGGTGTGTTAAGTGAAGTCTAACATACGTTCCAAGTGGAGATTTATGACTAATGATCATCATTTCCCATGCACTACCTCATAATTTTTTTTTTACTCTTTTGACATTTGTGAACTTTGACATTGATGTTTTCTCCTACACATGCACATTTGTATCAAATTGATGCAAATGGAAACCTTTTTTTTTATTGTGGAATAACACATCTTTTCCTTTCACTTCTTCGAAGTTTTCAATCTTTGCTAGGCACAATTAGTTCATTCACAATTTTGTCTCACTATTTCTATCATTTCATGCATGGCTTCAAAATTCATTTGTCTTTTTGCTTGCCAGTGTCCATAGTCTCGGGCAATGACATCAGCTATAATGATTTTCTAAAGGACAAATATTAAAACAAATGATTTGCTATATTATTAAATTCTTGAGGTATCCTCTTTTGCTATTTTAATTTTTTCTTACCATTATTTGGCTTTACCTGGAATTTGAACGATTAATTAGAATAGTTTCTCGAACTTGGGAGGTGTCTGGCACGTTTAAGGGTAATTTATGTTGGAGAGCTTCAAAAAAATGGTTGTGCAGACGAAATTGCTCATGAAAAAGTTACTTTTCATCTCTTATGATGGCAAAAATACACGGAGTGACGTAAACGGTGCAGATTTACTAGTTCGATGACATTTTTTACTAATAAAAAAATTTAGAAACCAAAAGTGGCACATTGCAATTGTTTAGTGATATTTCGCGCAATTTACTCTTTTTAAAATATGTGGACTAGTTAAGTAGTGGAACTACCATTTTTTTAGTAGTGATTTTGGCCCATTTATTTTTATAAAATGAGTTACAAAAGAAGTTCGATGGTATTGAAAGTTATACAAAAAAAAGTTACTAGTTGACGTTTGATAAGAATAGAGGTTAGAGACAACATTGAAAGTCTTTTGATTTTTATGACCAAATATAAGAGAAATAAATAAGAATGGAAAAAGAAACAAATTATAAAAAAAAACCCATCCTTTATATAAGCATAAAAAACAAGAGAGTATCATTTTAAATGAACGAGGGAGATAACTGTACTTTTAAAACCTTAGAGGAGTTAAGTGAAATTATTAAAAACTTCAGGGGGCTTCTGAAATTATCCCCTATATTTAAGCAACAAATTTTGCAGCTTCCGGGGGTAATAAAATGAAAGAAATGAAAGACAAAGAGAGACGAGAAAGGAAAACGTAAAATGGAAGGGAGAAAAGCTGCTCGTAGTGTGTGTCAGAACTCTGATGTAAAAGACAGAGTAGGAGAAATATACTGCAATTTCGTCATCTTCATCTTACTCATCGTAAAAGCTTTAAAGCGTCCCCGAAGTGAACTCTTGTGCAGTACATTCCGCCAACACGTGTGACTGAGAGAATATCGATGTAGCTGCTGTGAGGAGTCATTGGCCACTCTTTTGCAGCGCTGCCTTACGCTAAGCTGGATCATGACTTTTGCAGAACAAGTACTACCACTATATAGCGGTACTAACTACTGCTGCTACTCTCCTTGTCCCATTTTTTTTTTTTTTTGGCCAGCATCCATGACAGTTTATATAAAATTATTCTAATCTAATTTAAGGAAAGGAGAGGAGAAAGTCATAAATAGTGATCGGTGGAAGGCAAGGATTGAATCCATGACTTCCCACCTCCACCAATACTTAAAGATGTTTTGTTGACCAACAGCATGATTAATTTTTAATGTCTTTAATCAGTAAGCATAATTTACTTTATTCAATAATTACTTTAATTTAAAAATGTGAAACTTTTCATTAATAATATTATTATAATTAATATAAAGATATAATGATTAGTCATACTTCTTTCTAATATTAATGTAATGATATTTTACGGAAAAACAGTAAGTTCTATTTACTCTTCTAACAAAACTTCCTAAATTGTGTGCAAAAAAATTAAAACTATGAAAGTGGAACGGAAGGAATAATTATTATTAGGCTAAAGTTTGATAAAGTAGTATATACCGTACCATCTTTATGTTTTTCTTTTTAGTATCTCATGCGAGTGATGTTGGTATTCGACGTATATGCGCCAAAAGAAGAAAAAAAAAAACAATGAAAACCTTGTGCACCTGAGAATTTCCCTTAACTTGTAGCCTCGTGCTGTGCAAACTACAAACGTGAAATACTCCTAGCTTGTGGAAGCTTGTTTCGTCCAAAATGCGTCTTTCTCCAGAAGCAAACTTTGCTTGCTTGCATTAATCACGGTCCGCCCCGCATTCATATTACTGTAAATACCACCAAATGCAAACTTTGCTTGCTTTCGAAAAACCTGTAGTGGCCAACCAGGGAAGAAAAGAAAAGATCGATAATGCACAAAGATGGTCAGTTCCTATCCTCGTATATACAGTATCACAGTCAATTACAAATCTCTTATTTCCGGGTTAATATGATTAGTTCTGAGCTTGACGCTTCAAATCCTTCCTCCAAGCTTTCTGGGATATATGAACACAGAATCCAAGCAAAGACCGCCTTTAGTGTGTGTGCAATCAATCTGAGTCATGGAGAAGTTTAACTTTGTTGGAGTGCAGGCGTCAGTGTGGTCAACGACAAAATCTCCCACATGATAGTGTGTCCACTCCCCAGGAGCAGCTGGTTCTTTCAGGTAATGGTGTGCGGTTGCTTGCTGGCCGTTTGAGGTTGATAATTGGAACCGGACAGGCTTTACATTCCATCCATGAACTCCATCAAGATTACACACTCGCCTGCCTAGTCTCTTTGAGGTTCTTCCCAGCTGCATCCTGAAGAATAGGCTGTAAGTTCCTGCTGGAAACTCCAACTCTAACTTCCCTTCCACTTCTACCCACCATATCTGTTGCAGATATGCAACCGTCTTGAATCTGTTCGCCAAACAAATTAATAAACTACGAGCAAATGCTTAATGCAGATTGCAAGATTGCATAACTGTACGTAAGAGTAGTTAGCCGGGCCCCTAGTAGGAAGGCTTCACTTGATATTTGATTCTTCTAGCAAGCAAGCAAATTTTTTGTTTCAATTGTTCAAGGAACAAAGTCTTGATATATATATATATATATACACACACACTTATACGCGCAATTCTAACACAATTTCAAACTTAAATTTACTGAGAAACAAATCACATCCAATACAATTCATCACCGTTGATTATCTTTCAAACAAAATTATTAGTCTAGTAAGTTTCGATTGTGTAAAATGCCATTTATTTCATACGATGATTTTGTGAGCTCTTCAAAAAAAAAAAAAAAAAACTGGAAGATAATCCACTGCATACACCCCTCCTCCTATCACACGTCTAGTTTTATATCCTCCCAAAAAAAAAATCCGTATTATTTGGTAGTTTTTCGAGAAGCTATGTAAAGGTTACACCAACAAATCAAACAACTAAAAGATTTATGGAATATTATAAACAAGAAAGAAAAGTACTGTGTGGTGTTGATATCCTCCAACATCTATCTACACATATATTTCTTTCCTATCTCTGACCACCTCTCGGAATATTCATCAAAAAAGGATTCAAGTGTAATTTTTTTGGCAAAAGTATAGCTAATTTAGGGAGCAATAAATGTAGGTGAGTATTTACCTGGTAAGTTAAAGTTTGATAGTTATACTAACAAGTGCTCTAGAGACAATCGTTAAAAAAAATCCAATTAAACAATTATTAACTTTTGGAATTAAGAGTTTGCAATGGGCATAATTAATGTTGAAGATGTCATTAAATGATCGTAAAATACAAGAAAAACAAGTGAAGAAATTAAGGAAGAATAAAATTTGAGTCTAACTGCGAGTTGATAATCATCGATGTAGTCTAAATAAACAATAAAATCTACCAACAAAATATCAACAGCTCGAATCAACGTCGGGAACGCTGTGAGTGCACCAAATATGCCCTCCCAACACAAAATTAACGCATCCGAAGCGTAAGTTTGGACAAGGCAATTAACTCCAATCTGTCTTTCGTTGTTTCTTACAAGTCACAAGAAAGATGAATTTTTTACGCTTCCTCATTATGGATATTTATTGGGTGAAAATGCTACTCCTAGCTTCCAAAAAAAAAGCTATATACATACTTGTGTCACTACCTCATTAGCCATGTCCATCATTTTTTTAATGTTTCATTCTCCCCTCCTCCCGATTTGAGAGTACTGAATTACTTAAAACGTGGCCTACTTGACGGCTACATATGTCATAGAAACTGTTGTGGATGGAATCGATTAAAGGATGGAGGACTAAGGCATATACAGAAAAGTCATCACTTACGGAGAGCAGTTGGATAATCTGAAAGCGGGGACAGCTTTTTGATTGGAAGAGGTAGCCAACCAGCCATCCCCTGCGTTCATCTCATGCTGGACTTCTAGACGAATTTCTGTTTGAAAGTGTCCAGAAAATTTTGCAAGGGGAAAAAAAGTAGTAGTTGAACAGAAGACAAGACTAGGAGAGGAAGCCCTCGAGCACCTGGTGAGTTATTTAGGAAAACGTAAATGATCATTAATCCACACGGGACCAATTCATCCGGCAACTTAATCTAAGAACCAGTTCTTGATCGCTTTTTCTTCGTATCTGTTTCTTTTTGGGCAGTGCTTAAAAATCTGAGCAGTTTTCAGGAAGAGGAAAAAATACTGGGCAAATTAACTGTGTACTGACTAGTCACCTGGATTCGTCGGTTGAGATATAATTCCAGTATCTGCGATCACTGATACCTGTTATTTTCAACCCCTTCCAAGAAATTGCAACGCAAATTCCGCCGCCATTCTTTTCCATCCAAACTTCCTGCGGCCAAAAATCAAGCACGTATATTGTCAAGCAAATTCAAATCCGTCGGTCAAACGCCACCAAGCCAAGAAAAACAGGAAATAGTGCACTGGAGCAAATAAATGCTACTAGAACAAGAACCATAAAGAGAAAAACAAAAAACACATTGATTACTAGCAGTTATTGACAAAACTTCAGTTCAGGTGTGAAAGATTCCAGTATTTGATCAAACATTGAGCTGCCCGAGGATGAACACATAACCTGCCCATTCTACTGTTCTTAACTCTATTCATTCTGTTAAATAATTAGTACTAGATGGATAAATGCATGGCGCCGGTTTCCTAGTTGGTAGCACTCCGGCAGACGTCTGTGCTCATGGAAACCGAAGAGGAGAAGGTGGGAAGCCTACCATGGTGTCACCAGCAAAGCGATGAGCATGACACAACCTGGCATATGTCTCCTTCTTGGTTAAGTTAGATGTCTCAGTACTCTGATCACCTGAAGTTTGATGTTGATCATCAGCAGCAAAGAGCTTCTTCACAAGAATCTTGTAATTTGGAGGCAGCTTGGATTCCCAAACTGTATCAGCCAAAGAAGCTTGACGAAATCTTTTACTCAAAACCGCCAATCCACAAACATCACAAGGGTCAAGAAATGAAAGAATCAAGGCCACACAACTTTCTGGCAAGTCTGCAAGACCAGGTGGCGGTTTTGATGCTGCGGGGCCGATTTTGTCGACTTTACCGGAGTACTGGCGAGAAAAACCAGCCCCCATATTCAGTACCAGGATATCTAATGTAATCACAAAAGTAGTAAAGCCAGCCAGCCGTGCGTCACAAACTATATTAGGGAAATGGTGGATTATTACAGTAGTAGTTATTACTTAAGGTACGGAAAGGGGATTGGATCAGCACCACATATTAAATCTTGGAATCGTATCAGACGGGAAACTAAGAATAATAGGTTTAATGATTGGTTTTGAGATGGCAGCGGAGAGAGAGGTGGGGAAGAATGGGGTTGGTGAAACACCAATGCCCTCTAATAGTATGTATCGAGAAGGCAAAATTTTAGGTAGAATTTGTGACCCGAATTTTGTCACACCATCGATTCTTAAATTAATGAGATAAATTTATACTACATGAAATTGGTAAGATAGTGTGATAAAATTTGGATTACAGGGTCTATTCAAGTATTTTCCTGCCAAGAAAGTCATATGAATAAAAAAAATAAAATAAAATTAGGTGATATTTGATTGAATATGACTAATAATAAAAATTAGCAAACATTTCAACAGATCCGATATATGTAAATTATGTTATCCAAATTTTGTCACGCTATTTCACCAAATTTTGTCACGCTATTGAAGATATTGTAAAATTTGGACCACATGATATAAAACCAGATCTCCCCACATTTTATCGTAAAAATTTTGTTTCGTTAGACTTGAGAATAGACCGCGCCTACGATAACACCGACTGCTTAGGAAAAGAAAAAGAAAAAAAAAAACAGTTGTGTGTTGGATATAGTGTAAACAGGAGACGAAATAATCAGCCCCCCACCATCCACTCCATCAGCCTCCACCACTCAGCTGTCAGCACTGACGCCGGGGCTAATAAAGGCCATGTTTGTTTTAAGTTGCGACCACTAGAGAGAAAAATCTTAAATTTAAGCGAGGGAAGGTTGATATTTTTTTTTTTTCTGAAGACGATAATTATTGCATAATCTATTTATCCTAAACTATAAGAGAGGAGAGCATAAAGAGGCTTTGTGTTAGGAATTAGTAGATACACAGACCTTAGTCGATTAAAGGAATGTTTTGGCACAATCCTTGAATTTTTTTTATTGCAGTTGAAATTTGAACCCCCACCTACAGTCCAAATAGGATCTTAAGACCCACCTTGATGGCCTATGAGCTAAGCTCAGTGGTTAGCGATGGAAGGTTGATCAAATTAATTAAATCTTACAATCAAATTTACGGTGATCTTATAAGTTGTTGTACAACTGCGGATGGAGCCTGTCCCATCCAATTACAATCAAATTAATGTAATAACTAATAATAATGTTTCGTACCCTTTTTTTTTTTTTTTAAAGAAGGAACACTATACCGGCTCTACAGGTGACTCTGGTAACAACATGTATAACTATGTAGGCACAGGCACAGCAAGCCTGATGCCGTTTTTTATGTTATTCTTCTAATATGTTTCTAATAATCTTTAATACACATAATGGGAACTAAGGTGAATTTTTTGGGTGTTTATCTAAAATTTTACTGTAACTTACTGTAAAGTTGTAGAAATTTTTTTTGAAATATGTAAATTTTTGAATATTTTAAAATATATAGTTTAAAATTTTGACAAATTTTTTGAAGTTATTGTAGTTAAAATTGTTAAAAAACTTATAGCAGACAAACTTGACAAAAACTTATTTGCCAAACAAGGCCTGAAATCGTGGAAAGGTCGGATATCCTTCAAACAAAAAAAAAAAGGAACTAAAGAAATTTTTTAGTATAGCAGCAGTAGTGGGACTTAAAAAAGCGCACCTAAGGGGAGAGAATAGGAGGATTTGAATTCAAAACCTCTAATTTAAAAGTCTCAACCTTAGTCTTTTTTTTTTAAAAAAATGTCTAAAAGAAAAAGAATGAAGTTTAAGAAATATGGAGGGGATAGAAGAATTAAAATCCAACATCTCTAATTTTTCAAGTCTCAATCCTCAAGTTTAGTTATTAGATCAAGGCCTCCTCAATCAAATAACTACTAATACATTAATCTAGTAGAAGTAGTTATGTACAATGCGGATTTAGAAAATATTGATTATGATGATTTTGACCCTACAAGGTTTGAACGTTATCCATAAATTCAATAATGATACAGTAAATATGAATTAGGCATTCGGGATACGGGGATTGGAGCATGAAAATCATTTTTCCGAGACGATTTATTAAGCTTTTTTTTTTGGGAAAGAACGATTTATTAAACTTTAAAGTCCGCCCTCAACGACGTGCGATATGACACTAGTAAGAGCTACCGACCCATTGGCTTTTGTCAAATCCGAATCAGACAAGAAAGCGGAGGAAGCGGAAATTGGAAAGCAAGATTTTGACAGATGTGCCAGCAAAGCCAGAACCAATCTTTCCGTTTGAAACATATGCTTATTAACACCAGGAAATGGAATTCATATTTTAAGAAAAAAAAATTGGATATATTACGCCCTTGTTTTCAACTTCTCTGATTGTGTGAAAGTTAATTTTAGAAAATCAGAAAAAAAAAGCATCAAAATAGATGCTCTCTTAGGAGAGAGACACAGATGCTCTCTTTAGTCAAAGTCTCCTTCTAATTCTCCTATAAAATAGATTTCTTAGTGCGAAATTCTTCTCTTTTAAGATCTCCTAAGTTTCCTCTCTCTTAAAATATTATAGTTAAAGTTTTAGAGTTTTTTTTAAATTTTTGTCAATTTTTTGTAAAATTTGAGATAGTTTCTTAGATATGCAATTTCTCCATTTATTATTATTAGATCTTAACTTGTTTTTGGACTTGAACCAATTTTTTATCAGGTGTGTTATGATAGCTAAATTTTTTCAAATAATATTTCGTCTGCGTCATAAACATATTTTTCAACCCATTTTTTATATTTTCTTCAACCATGTTTTTATCTCACATACATCGCATCACAAGCAACAGTAATTATTTCAAATAATATTCAGATATGGTTGATAGAAGATGAGTACATATCTCTTGGGCTGATTCATATGGACAGAGGATAAGAAAAAATGTTGGTAGAAGTCGAGTACACATCAATGTTATGTATTATATTCATTGATTTTCTAAATTTATTATTGTATCTATTGATTTCAAATTTGTACGTGGTATATTGAATGAAATGATCTTTTAAATATATATATATATATTAAAAAAACCAGGAAATGGAATCACAATCCAGGTGCTTATTTAGGGGGGTTCGTTTACTACTCGAGTTTTGCCACGTAAATTTGTAATTGTGGATGTTGAATTGAGCAGGTACCCACTTTGTTGATCATGTCATTTGCATACAATTCAAGATTCCAAAACGCTTGCGGACTGCAGGGGGAACCGCAGTTGGGACCTTGGAAGGCGTCAATTTCGCATAGCACCGGCACCGGTTCATCAAATTGATTTGGATGACTAGGTGGAGACATGGGCGATGGGGTTGAGGGCCCATTTTTTCGGTGGGTTTGTTCATGCTGAAGCTGAGCTGCACGTGTATGGAATGTACAACGGAATTTGATTTTTCGCCGGAAGAAAAAGTGTGGAGGAGGAGGAGGAGGACAAGATCAAATTTCATTTCAAGTCTAAGTCAACCAGTGCTAGTGTGAATTAAAGGCAGCATTATGTCGAATGGTTGGTGGTCGTATTCTAGATGGACATGGATCAGAGGAGCAAAAGCTAGAAAAAGATCGTACACTAAATCCTGTGAAGGAGGAATTATTGGAACAATAATGATATAACCACATGAATCATGTGGCTTCCTGTGGCATTGAATTAAATATGACTTAAATGGACGAGTAGCATCTTGCAGTGGTGGGGTGCAAGCTTTGACAACCATTTCTGTAGACCCAGAAGAAACACAAAGATAAGAACGAGCAAGAACTCCCCACTCACCCAACCTCTACAGCATGAACAAGAGGAGAAATTCTTTGACTTTTTAGGCACCGCACCACCCTGGTAACTTCTGAAAAATATCTGTCCTTTCCTACGTGAAGTTTATGGTCCGGAACTCGGAAATGTGAAGGATAATTCGCCCTGTTTAACTATTATATTTTTGCTCTGCCTCAAGAGTGGAGGATTCTCCCTCTTCCACACCTGGAGGGAGGGAAATGCGAAGACTTTCCCTAAATCATTCCCCGTTCAGGAAGGATTACAAGCTTAACACATAATCGCCATCAGAGACGATGTAAATTATGTAATGGAGTTACAGCTGGAGGCTCTGAGATGGTTCCCTGTTACGTACAATGGCGGTGGTACATATGGAGCGGTATTTCGAGTTGTACAATGGCAATTTTATTTTTCTCAGTGCGAGATGATTATAAGTAGAAAAACAGCAGAAAGCACAGAAATCTAAAACGTAGTAGAATCTCCTTACCAAGTTGCAAGGATTCGCAAGCAAAAACATGTTAGGGGAGGACAACTACAACGTTTTCGCAGCGAAGGTGAAACCAGAAGCTATTCACACATGATAAAAAAAGCAAGAGATGGAAGTCAAATTCCTTTACAAGCACAATTTACTAGTACAGAACTTCTAGCCTCAGGAGCAGCAGGTCATTTCCTGTTTTACACCAAAATTCCAGAGTCGTCAAAGAACACGAGTACATGCGCCAGCAACAGAGACACTGACTTCTCTTCTTTTAGTGGTCTTGGGCCAATTAATCTTCTCGGACCTCCTCTTGGCAGACGGGGCAATTCTGTAGGAAAGGGTATCATTGTATAATACTAGACTAGTTTTTCATGGGTCGATACAGTGCAACCATACATTTTCTTTTAACCCAAATATGCACATGTGCAAACTGTCACTAGCTGGATTGGAGAAAACACAAAGCAACAGAGCAAAGGCCACAGATGAGTTTAAGCCTAGATGAAATACCAAATACTACAATTTTAAAGTTGGAGTTCCCCTTCTGCTCATGGCATCAGTATAACAACATGGACAGTACCAGGTCTTTGCATTAATGTCATTTCACAGCTCAAACAGAAGTACCAAAAGTTGCTCTTTTTTCCTTCCTTTTTATTGTGTAGGCAATGCATTTGCTTCCATGGTTTGTTGGTGACAAACGGTATCAGAATCAAATACAAATGAAGCAGCATATTGTCCACTGGATTTATAACAAACAAACTAGTCCATGAACATGATAAAAGCAGATGATAAGCAAATGAAAAACCATTTTAGCACCTCATGATAGCTACTCTATCAGGAAAACTACATGCAAGTTTACTCGAAAGGAACAGCCAACTCTTTGCAATCACTATAGACAACTCTGATGCATAACTATGAATAACATAACACCAAACAAGCAATATCTTACTTTATTCAGTTTCAACCAGCGTGTTATGCACTCTGAATGATACTGGTGTGCACAAGGCAAAGTGGTCAAGCGAGCCCCCACTTTTATACTCTGAGCAACATATCACACACCTAAAATGCAGACACGTAACAAGTCATGATAATCAGAAAGACGTCTTTTACTCCCACTCGCAAAGAACACAATCTTCTAGTCCATGATAATTTATGTAACCTGATCAGGTAAACCAGCAGTGGTTCCTATGCCAATTTTTAGGTTTACCTTATTTCTCTTTTTTTTTTTTTTTGGGGGAGGGGGGGGGGCAGTTTTACCTTATTTTCGTTTCAGAAGAGAATACTTGTGACAGACTAAAGAAGCAGAGGACAAGCATGCAATGCAACCACCGCTGTCAGACACTCTCCACATGATGGACTGATTTTGAAACATACAAGTACAGCAATAAAAACCAGAAACCAACTCAACTACAAAGGAAAAACCAATTTGACAGTACTTACTGTGAAATAGATAGCAGAAAGAAGCAATATGAATTTTCACCATTCAGGTTTTGTAGCTCTGGCTTTTCCTAGGCTGTAAATTGGCAGGAGCCTCCTGCACTTGATTATTGACTTCAAAGGTCTCTTCCACTTGTTTATTACTAGACTAGAAGACTAAAATTTGTTACAACTTTAATTTCTTCCCTAAGATTATGCTTCCCTATTAATTCCTGCCTGGTTCTGAGAATCTAGGGATCCCTTTTCTCAGCAGCAGGAAATGGCAGACAAGTTGAACAATCACCTGAGTTTTGGTATGTAGGGTTCTAAAGTGATCAACTCTGAAGGGACAGGTTACTTCATGTCTAGCAACAATGCATACATAAAACAAGCACATTTACAGACACAAACTATTGAACAGGGAGCACTAATAAACATAAAAGTATTGTTGATAAGATCATCCCTACTCTTTTTCCGTTTCTTGGAGAACAGCCCCGTTTTGTATTTGATGTGGGTAGTCGAGCGATGAGAAACTTCTGAAAGCCCTTTGTTCTCGTGACCAACGGCTTCCCCTAAAGATTGCAGTTCCTAAGACAAGCAATTCTTGAAATTTAACTAGTGATGCAAAAAATGCAGATAATTACAGAGGATTTAATTTAACCATAACATATTAATCCTCTTCAAAAACCATAGAAATCAATCAAAGATGAGAGTTCTAAAGATGTAAAATGATATTCAAAAGTACAATGAGATGTTATCAAATTTTTATTTCGTTATAGTCTTGTATACTTTCAGAAGTGACAACAGCACTTGGAAATATTCCCATCAACCCTCACATGGAATCGAAATCCAGTCTCTTGCAAACCACAAGATGAAATTTCTTTGTTCTATATTCATTTTGTTGATGAGGTAGCTAACACTTTCTGTCATTTAGTTTTAATGCCAATTAAGGCATATATCTATCATAAAGCAATTATCCACCGATGTACAACTACTAGGAGAAGGTCAAAAAGGTGCCATAGCTTGTTATCTGCCAAAAATAAACTAAATTCTGCAGTGACCATCATTACCTCATAAGTCATGTTATCTGGATCTATATCATCTTGCCTTAAAGAATGATTTGTAACCTGCAATTTCGCATGAACTTTGGATATTAACTTGAGCTAACTACATGATGCAGAAAAAGTACAGGAACGAAAAACAAGATATCCACATACCCTAACTGGTGTTTCACTAGGAGTTGGCTCTCTGCTTTCTGTGGATAATATATAGGTGATTATGAGTGTTAGTAACATAGATAAGCGAGAGCCTTAGCGTATGTTCACTACCAGATAACCATTAACATTTGTGTGTGTATACAAGAATGGGTCTCTTACCAGCCACAGTACCATTAGACTCATATATGTAGAAATACTCCTGCAAGGCTCTAGCTAAAGCTTCATCCATAGCCGATTGCAATTGATCAGTTGCCACCACTGGAACATTCACCTTCTTGCACAATTGGCTGACTCCTATTACTGGTTTGACCATTATTTGAGGTCTTATCCTTGTTTTTTCCATTTGCTTGAATATATTGGAAAGCGCTTTCCTACGAGATAAAAGGGATAGATACACGAGGATTTCACTAATAAAGCTCATAATATTGTTATACAGGAGAAGCGTATATCTACATCCTCCAGATGACAGAGAAGCAGTGAAAAATCTGAAGTACCTGTTGTAGTAGGACTTCTTCAAAACTAAGATCGCCATCCTCAGGAAAGAATTCTTTAAAATTCTCAGCAATTTCAGCAGGGATCCTATCATTCAAATGAACGCTCACCTCATTGTTATCTATCACGAAGGTTTCAGACATCATCACTGGCTCTAGCTTGACCTGTGGAAGCCCCCTAATTTTTCAAGAGCTATCCTTGAATATTCTATATAAGAGAGAGTAATATGTCAGTGGAAGCCAAAAGGCTTCAAGGAATCAGAGTTGTAGGTTAAAAGCATAGATGGCAAGATTTCCATCTTCTCCATGCTCTTGCCTACTAAAAGCATTAGCCAACCATGTAGGTGATAGGCCTCCAACAGAAAGCGTATAGAAGAGCTCAATTAGTACTGGTGTTTGACCATGAGTTTTCTTCAATTTCAGTTTATAAGATCGATATATATTTTATATCAACAGATTATAGTTAACTTACTAAGACAAGAAACGATAACTTATAGTCCACAATTCAAAGGGGACCCTTAACTCTTCCGATCGTCTAATGCAGGAAGGAGACGGTGAAATATTATATACAGCCATGAGAAACTGTACATGATCCTCAACCTTCTGCTTCTAATACCAAGAAGGCAGAGAGAGAGACAGTGAGAGTGAAAGTCGAAAAATAAAACAAATCTTGAGCATCAAATGTTAAGGAGTAATCCAGAATTATTTTTATACCTATGTTTTTTTTAAATGATAGGATGTTAATCCAGTTACTCAAATCTACATCTCCTGGCCAGTAAAGGTTTTTGTTAAATAATTAGATTGAAGCATTATGGTGTGCATATTGTCGAAACCAACAAGACTGACATTGACACTTTTAACTTGCATTAGGTTGGAGAGTCCAACGTAGGCAATGAAAGATCTCAACAACTGTGCAGACATTTACATACAAGAAACAAAAAATCCTATCCAATTACAGGCAAAAATGCCAAGCATTCTGCTGGGTTTGAAAAGATTAATGGGGGTTTCATAGTTTGAAAAAGTTGACTCACCCTGCTGAATATAAGAAAAGGGGAATATAATCCACCATGACAGAAATTCAAAGCAAAGAGCAACATAGAAAGATTTAATGCAAAAAGACTTGAACTTGAACCAACAACGCCTACAGAAACAATGATTTAGATGATTTAGGCAAATTGTCTGCCAAACTGAGAGTCTCATACAGGGAACCAGGGAGAAAGAAATTGAAAATTTTCAGCTTACCCAACAAACACAAGGGATCTTCATAAATCTTTCAAGGGAAATACATAAATGGTCAACATTAAAAACAGCAAATTGTGAGAAAATTAACACATCAATTGTTGAAATAGACAGTCTGGCAATAAAGAAGTAGCCAATAAGTACACAACAATAGAGAAAGAAGCTACCTTTGAGCTGTCAGCCAAAATAAGGGCGGTTCTTGTCATATTCGCTCTATTACTTGAACTCTTCACTGTGAGCCTTAAGTGAGATGTAGCTTCTTGTTCTTGTGGTAGACTACTTAGACTGAAGATGTAGAAATTTGTTTTCTTTTTTATTTATTTTTTAAAATTATGGATGACAGAATCATAGAGTGATGGACTGATGGGGATGGAATAAAAATTTTTTATTAAAACAAAAAAAGAATGCCATAAAATGATTTTTATTTTGTTTCATCACCATTTACACCTATTTCTACTATAATTTATACCAAGGTTGATCGGATAGAGTTACGAAAAATCTATGATGCTAAACTATAATCGAATTATACAGATACAAGAGACACTCATGTGAATCTAAAAATGTCACTTTAAATGGCAATTTTTTTTATGAAAAGTAAAATTTACACCATTTACACCTATTTCTACTGTAATTTATACCAAGGTTGAATCGGATAGAGTTACAAAAAATTTATGATGCTAAACTATAATCGAATTATACAGATACAAAAGACACTCATGTGAATCTAAAAAGGTCACTTTAAATGACAATTTTTTTATGAAAAATAAAATTTAAATCCTTAACGTGTCACTCTACGAAAACATGCGCGGCCAACTACTGCAGAAACAGAAGGTTCGTTAGGAAATGGTGGAAAAGCACGGGGGGGGACGGGGTCCACTCAACTTTTGTGCGAGAAATTCCAAGAGCCATCAATTAGATGTGCCCCAACCCAGCGTTCCAGCCACACACATCTAATCCCCTTCCTAATAATTTGGAATAAATTGCATAAACCTCTCCTGAAATTTTTAATAGTTGTACTCACTTCCCTTCAGATTTGAAAATAAATACTAACCTCTGCTAACATGAATTTTGGGGCCTATAGTTGACATAAGATATGATGAATTTACTTCTATATCCTAAGAGTTTAAAATTGTTAGTAAACAAATTTGGGGCAAAAAATTAGGGCAATAAACAAGTTTACAATAACTAATTAAATAAATTAACGATTATTTTTTGCTTTATTAGGCATTGTAAGTGTAATTACAAAATGGTGTCATTTTGATGTTCCAACATGGTGCCATTTTGTGATTGACAACACTTGAGAGGACAATGCAAATCATATATTTTTTACATAGAAGAGAAACAAAAGCAAGAAAATGTAGGAGAAAAAAAACTTATGGGTAAGACTTCATAAAAGAATAAGTTTTGGTGGTTTTGATTGAACTTATTTCATTTTATGCATTCATGAAACAAAAGAGAAAGATAGCAAAAATTAAGGCAAAATCTGGGGGATTTTTCTATTAAAAATCTGTAACAATTAAAAGATGATAGGTAAGCAATCCTTTATCATTTCAACTTAATACACAAAGTTGTAGGGTTAGTTATAGTATAATGAAATTGCTGTATCGATCATGAGAGAACACAACTGTGTATGAAATATGATAAATAGTGTGAGATCGATATACTATAAAATATGACAATAAGAAATCTCTTGTACCGATCAAAGGTGAATTTTCTTACTTGATCAATAGTCTCTTTATATGCTTTCAAACCTCATATTTTTGAACATATGTTTGTTGTTTCTTCCAAATTTTTACTACTGTCATTGTTCTCTTTGCACATAGATTCTCTGAGTTTCACTAATTATTTTCTATCTCTTAATGTTTTTCATTTTTTTTTACTAATACTACCTCACAAGAGGCAAAAAGGGTACAAATGAAATAAAATTATTATTTCACTTCCCAAAAAACTTTTTTAATGGCACTTTTTTTAACATGGGCTGAAGTTACTATCAAAATTTTAAGTGCTATTTTTCAAATCTCAGGAGAGGTGAGTGCAACTCTCTGAAATCTCGTGAAAGGTTTCTACAATTATCCCTAATAATTTTGTGCTAGAAATTGGGCTATCGATGATAGCAGCCATTCTTTAAATCTTTACTTGATAAAATAAATAAATAGAGGTTTACTTTCTTTTCTTCTTCTACTTCCTGTTTTTTCTTTACCACTCACAGTGCTGTTATTGTTAGGGGCAGAAATGTTGTGTTACTTTTTGTGTGTTTTTTTCTAATCAAAACTTTGTAGCAAGAATCTGAAACGCTGAAGGGTGCATTTAAAAAAAAAAACGCTGAAGGGCCTAACAAGTTATCGCGTCGGAGACCGACTCGGACATGAAGAAATGAATAATTTTGTGACATTTCAATTTAATACGGTAAAATTTCCTAAGTTGTCCTGTTTGCTTCTTTTTTTTTTTTTTTTCCCGACTTTCGGCCTTTAGCATCAATACAAAAGGTCAAAATTTTGCCTGCCCACGTATGACTTGTAGTGGAAAGACAACCCAGCAAACAAAAATAATCGTCCAAACACAAACTTGAACAGGGCCCAATCAACGTTGTCCTATCTAGCTAAAAACCATAGTTATTAAACTCGGTATGGTTTGACGGTTCAATCGATCAACCCAATGAATCGATCATAAAATCGGGTTGGATAGTTAATTGGATTGTTTAAACAATAAACCTGTTGACTTGTCGGCAGTTCAACCGATCAACTCGAGCATAAGACTTCATGTATAATAGTAAAGTGCAATTACCACTGGACTAACATTTATTTGTTGATTGTTTGGTCCTTATTATATTATATATTAGATTTTTATTTTATTTTATTTTTTCAAAACAAAATTTACTTGAAATCTTTTAATAAAATTTTATTTCTCCCAAAACAAAATTTATTTGAAATCTTTTAATAAAATTTTATGATTCTCCAAATTCCATAAGTTATGAAATGGATTAAAAAAAATAACATATTACACAATTCATTTTAAAGGTAAATATGATTCTTAATAATCTTTTGCACTTAAAATTTGTAAATAAACTATATAATTACACTTAAATAAAATATTATAATTAAAGTTTGGTCGATTACTAATTATATTTAGATTTTGTTAATTCTTATAATAATTAATGATTCTATAATAAGTTGGACTAACTGAGCATTTACTATGGTATCATTTATTATAGTTTCAACCATATCAAAAATTATGAGACATAATATTTAAGTATATTTAAGGACCCACCGATTAGACCATTCATCAACTGGTTGAACCAGTAATCCGTTGACCTACCTCTTTGGACGGGTACTCCCCAACCAGATTTAATAACTATGCTAAAAACAACCAAGAGCGAAATCATTCTCGCGGACAACCCTCCCGCTGCTGTGCAGTGCTCCCCTAGTGCCTTTTTCTCTCAAAGACAGCCAAGTAACAATCCAAACAATCAGACATTAGTGATTTTGTGCCTTAGTCCCTTAGTGATTTCTCTAATTTGTGTGCAATTCTATTGCTATAGCGATTGGATTCAGTTTGTAGAAATACCTGCAACCCTGAAAAATGCGAGTCAAAAAGATTAAAAATTGATATATCCTACACCAACAGTATACAGTATCAGTAATTAATTACAAAACATACCTTTAACTAAAAATTACGCCAATGTAAAAACCCGGATCAGAAGGCGTTCGGACCGACACAACCTGCCAAGTGATTAGAGGGAATATTGACTCGACATGAGTTTGGAACTCGGGAGCAATTTGCGAAGGACACGACAAAGGCCTAAATAAGCTGTAGACAGGTCCTCCCAACTCCGGAGTCCATAGATGAACTTGGCAACGAAAATTCAGAGGTCCACTGGGATGCAAGGATTTGATCCTCACAGTAGATTTCACCACTCACAATAAACGCAGCAAAATTGCTTTAATACGACTCCAAGAAAAACCATACCCCAAATCATACACCTAATATTCCACCATCTCCTCTGGATCTGAAAATACCACTACTTTTGTTTGACGTACTAGTAAGAACTTGTACCCACCAAGTTTTCCGTTTTCCCATAGCGCAGAAAGAAAGACCGAACGCTCTGCGCAACACCCATTACACGTAAGGAAAGACCAAACACTCGGGACAACAGCCATGTAGATACAATTTTACCAGCAAGAATTGGAAACGCCATGTGCTTGAGATCCCATGGTGGTCCATATTGATGGCCATGCAAGCAAAGATACCCCAGATGATCTCAACTAAAAGGTGAAAATTCGAGCAAGAATACAAACCATCAAAAACCACCAAATCTGCGCCACCACCATTTATAAACTTTGGTCGGCGAGCATGCCATTTCAAATTGGTAAAACAGCAAGAAAATGGGTCAACCATCACTATCAATATACTACACATACAACTGCAGCGTGGCTACGTATACAACCCACGTATAGATACTAAAATAAAAACACACAATAGAGTCAGGTACTAAAGAGATTGACGAGATGCAATCTGTTTTTATTCTGGCAACTGTTCAAGAAGAACTGAATTTTGTTACTCAATATCACCACAATACATACAACTAAAAGTCTGTAACAAATCTACCATATCATCATCTAGAACAGTTTCAAATACTCTTAAGCATTCTGCTTTTGATGACAGGTACCGCCCTCAAAAGAACCATTTACTAGATTTTGCAAGTTCTCAATCACCTCCCACTTGTCTTTTCCACGAGTCCTCCACGATCAATTCATTGACTCCCCAATCCTCATAACTGAAACAAATACATGAAAATAATTCTTAAACAGAGTAAAAGAGGGAAGCAAATGGAGCAACCCAGTACCTTATGAATAAGAGAATGGTACACATATAACATAGGCAGTATCCTACCTTCCATCCGGAAGGTAACGGCGGATAGTGAAGGGTATCTTCCTCTCTCTAAGCTCCTTCATTGCAATCTAAAATAAGTGGCAACACAGAAAACAAGGTCATGAAAATGATTGAATTACTCAATGCGAGGGGCCCCCCAGGGGGAGGGGCAATTATCTAAAACACGATTCTAACAAAATTATCCACAATCAAGCTACAAAAATCTTTCAACGACCATTGAAAGAAAAACCACTAATGCTACAAGTTCCAGACTAAAGGTGGAAGTCACCCATGGAAGAGAGAGAGGATAAGATCTATACTCCCCATAGTACCAATCACATCACACAGTAGTAAACAGCAGGATGTCCATCTGCCGGCAAGCCAAGCCAAGTTCCATTTTTTAAGACATATATAGCATTGCCTGACTCGATTGAATTGAAAAATAACTAAATAAAAATATGCCAGAATGATAACACTTTTGCTTTTTGTAGCCAGTCCTGAAAACACACGTTTTTTGGGGGGTGGGGAGGAATCAAAGTGCAACACAAGGACTAGGATATTGCACATACCTTTGCTGACAACTTACCCTCCTCCACCTCATACCCCATTACCAAAGCCATCCAACCCTCTCACACACCAACCTAACAATCCCTAACTTCTGCTGTGGTACCACCACTGCCATCACTTCTCTCAAGTCACACTGCTAAAAAAAACCCTTGGTCTCCAATTCACCACATCCGTGGCAGCCACAAAGCTCAGTGACTTGCCAAGACCTGATTAACCACTCCCACCATCCCCACATCACCCCTTCAGCCTTGCAGCTGCCTACTTCTTGGACTCACCAGGAACGTTTGGGTTGTAAGTCGGATCTTCTATTTCTTCAAAGAGAAACGGGAGCAGAGGTGGAAGTGTAAGTGCATAGGAAATATGGGAGGAGGGAGCTGCAGAAGGAGAGAGAAGGAAAGGCGAGAGGGAGGAGACATATAGACAAAGATAGAAGGCTAAGAAAGGAGGGTGATAGAGTAAGTGTGTTTTCACTGGTGTCATTTTATTCATAGGTCAATATAATAACATTTGAAACATAAACTCATCAAAGTGTACGACTCATCCATGACCAGTCTCTACATTTGTTCAAGAAACTCCTAACTTCAACACCATAAAATTATGGTTTTATTCATCTGGTTTTATTCAAAGTTTAACAACACAAAGGAAAAAACAACGAAAAAATGATATACCCCTCATTTGTCAAGGAAAAAAACCCAAAGAAAACTCAAGTTTTGGGCCTATCATAGACACATCAATAGCTTAAAAAAGTTTCTCTACATGACATACAACATCCACAGGACAGAGTACTTTGCTTATTGTTCTCTGCCAGACAAGTATCAGAAAATAAATATTTACTATCCTCTTGTCAATCAAATCTGTCAGATGTTTTGGAAGGGACAGCTTGTTCTCTTCTCCGGGATAAACAGAAATTGTTTCCTTTCATAAGAAATAGTTTTCCCCTTACAGTTAAATTTGATGCAAAGTGCTAGTTAAGGAATAGTTTAAGCACTATCAGCCTTATAGGGGGATAATGACAAGCAATGAAGCAGAGAGAATGGTGTATACAGTAAACAAAACAATAAGAAAAGGGTAAAAAAAAAATATTAATATAATTCTCCAATCAGACATGCTCGTTATGAGGTTTACCTCAAGTGGATCAGTTTCACCCTCCAGCTCAACCATGACAGGAGCATTCATGCTATTCAACCAGAGAACCACATAAAATTTAATAACACTCGGCATTTTACCAGAATCTATTAAGAATAATATTCAAGTAAAAAAAAATTCAAAAGCAAATGTAACCTGATTTGCAGAGCACGAGTTCCCAAAATCCTAGCACGTTCATATTTCGTCATATACTTGGAAGTTTTCCGAGGGCGTTCAACTGGCACATCTTCTCGCTTTTCTTCATTTTCACCAAGAATTGGATCAGGGCCTTCTTCATTATTATTTTCTTCTTCCAACTCAGCCCCTTCCTGCCAAATGAACCAATAGAAAGTCAATAAGCTACGCTAGGTGTTGACATAGTGATTACCATAACAGCTATCAAATATGCCAAAACCTTACCTCTGGCTCAGGGTCCAATGGTTCCTCCTCATACCTGAGCATGTAAAGGTTTTGTCAATAAGGTTGCAAATGAAATATTAAGTTTGTTTTCAGAATCACTTAATTAGCTACAAAAGCTACTAGAGGAGAAATATTGAGGGCAAAGGCAAATATTAAAAATGGATATGGCGATGATGACC
This sequence comes from Coffea humblotiana, assembly GCA_023065735.1. Lineage (NCBI taxonomy): Eukaryota > Viridiplantae > Streptophyta > Magnoliopsida > Gentianales > Rubiaceae > Coffea > Coffea humblotiana. The sequence continues at coordinate 2,402,653 of CM041209.1, read as the reverse complement.
ACAGCAAACCAGAATCGTTGAGTATCAACAGAATACTGAACCACATTGCATATATGGTAAATGAGAAAAAATATGGCCAAACACAATAACTCAGGAAGCTCTCTTTATCACTAATTGAATCTGATAAATTGAAAGGCAAAACTTAAGGCAAATACTTTTATTACCATTCAACAATTGGAATATATTTAAGAAAGTCCAAAATTACTCTCCCATCCATGATAAATTCATGAGATTACAGAAAATCACCCCTTTTCAGAGTAAGGTTTAGCGGAATCCCTCCAGACAAACAAACAAAAAGGGTACAACCGCAAAACCTTTTGGCGCACATCCCTCTGTACCATGTGTTGTCCAGGAACCCCAAGCGAAAATTCTGGTGTCAATAATACTCAAAAACATGATTCCCAAAACATATAAGGGCTTTTAAAACCATACTTCCATACTTTCCACACAAAATTTAGGTCTTTGAGAAGAATGATCTCTATCCAACCTCAATACCTTGGGAATTGGATATGCCCGAGGGAGTGTACAGATAAACCCCGAAATTGGGACCTGGGAGATGGATACCTCAGCCAAATGGCGGGACAAGGAGGATCAATATTGGAATCAGTGAACCACCCCTAGGGCTCAATTTCTCCTGGACGCGTGTAATTCGTTACCTAATCTACCTTGTTTTTCCTTAGTATCCCCAATAAATACAAGTAAAAAAATCCATTAACGAGAGGCAAATTCCTTCTATAGTTAAACCTAATTCAGAAACCCTAAACCCAATAACATGTTATTTAGGAAAACATGATGATTTAAACCCAAGAAAAAAAAAACTGTCATCGATGCATACAAGGAAAAAAAGATACAAAAGAGTTCAAGGCCGAGCCAAAAAAAGGCTAAAAGCACCATCGTGGTTATCTACCAAAACTTGACAAATCAAACGAGAATTCCAACAAGAAGAAGAAAATGTCCAAAAAAAAAAAAGTAAACAGTAAGACTGTGTAAGACAATAAAAGCTCCAAAGTGAGGCAAAATCGACGAACCCTCCGTCCATCTCATAGTCTTCGTCCGCCATTGTCAATCGAGAACCTGCCTCAGGATCAGCGTCTTGCTCTGATGCTCTCCCCTTTCTAGCTTCGCGATACTTGGGCAGAAAATATCACGCGAGATTTTCACTTTCTTTATTCTGAATATTAATACCGGCTGGCAACATATTCTAATTAGTCTCGACGCTGGTTAGTACTGCTAGCTTCAAGCGTTATACTATTCCTGTCCATGGACCTTCTAGGCCCCGTTAAGTCTGAACTCTCCCATTTAAACAAAAAGAAAAAGACCCCGGGCCGTGTGTCCATCTTTAAACTCACAACATGAAGGCCCAATATTGGAGTTCGGGAGAACCTGAATTCAGAATTTTAAATATTTTTTGTTTCCGGAAAATGCATTTGACTAGTTTCCAACATCATAGATCAAACCAATCAGATAAATTTGATTTAACACGTGGATATTGTATCAAAATAATTCTTGCCATGTAATTTTTAGTTCATATATATAATGACATACAATCATAGTGCATCAAACCAATTTGCCACACTCTCGGAACCTGACTTATTATTGACGCACAATCATTCATCGATCGTCACAGAGGTTTTTTTTTTTTTTTTTTAACAATTCCATAACATATGCAAGTCAATTATTTTCAAATAAAGAACAATAGAAATGTACATTTTGTCCACTTCTGTTCAAAAGCAATGTTTGAACGTTAAAAATTATAAAACTTCCAAAAAAATGTCTTAGTGCTTTTGAACAAAATCACCCTCATCCTAACAAATCCCTTCTTCTTATAAATAAATATTTTCAACTTTCTCTTCTTTAGCAAAAAGACCCGGCTTTTGTACGTGGGTTGTTATGTCTTCTTCTCCTTTTTAAAGAATAAAATTAATGGCTAGATACTAGAAAAAATGTCCCCAAATATTGATTACTTCAAATTTTGGTACTATTTTTGTGGTGCTACTGATAGAAATTCTTCTGCACAAAAATTAATTGATTTTTTTTTATAAACTCTTAAAGCGTATAATTTTTGAAGTGAGGTAGATTTGCGGACCTTTTTATTGTTTCATGTCTTTTTCTTTTTAAAATGTATTTTTTTCAGTAACATGAGATGCAGCATATTTTTCTCTAATATTTTTTGGTCATTTTTTAAAAAACAAATGCAAAACTTGATCTCATCCCATGAATATTATAATCCACCAACTACTAATATGATCACATTTCTATCCTTTCATCTTTTGCTTTGTCCCTTATGGCTAGTTTGTGAGTTTAGGACAGAAAGGAAAGAATGAGAAAACTTAAATTATGAGAGAAAAAAAGAGAAGAGAAGTAATTCTAATGTTGTTTGGGAGTTTTGGAAAGAAATGGAATGATTTTGGATGTATATGTCAATAAAATTTCATTTAATAGTTTTATGAGGATAAAATGAACAATTTGAAAAAATTTTGTAAGCTTCCATCAGTTTTCCTTTGCTTTCTGCCCGTTTTGGTCAGAAAAAATTTTGCATCGCAGCAGCGCTTGGCATCCCTTCAAAATCCTTTCGTTTCTTTTCTTTTCCGTCTCACTTAAAAGTCTCAATCGTAAGAAAGTCCACCTTTCTCTTCCTTTCTTTTCTATTGCTTGGAAATCAGAACTCCCAAACTAGCTATTAGTGAAGGGGGTAAAGTACTAAAAAATAAGCCTTAAAAGACGAAAGTGATTTTGACCATATCTTAAACGGGTTTAATGGCGTTTACCCTTTCCAATATATCCGAAGTGACCTACGAAAATGGTGGACCAGAGTGGCTAATGTCGAGTGAATTTGCCAGCCTGACAAAGGCCACCCAACCCAGGATAAATCCTCCTTCCAGCTCCAGCACTAGAAGGCAAGAATCCGTTGTCGTTCCCTTTGAAATCCAGTTCACAAAATTAAGAAACCTGTCCGGATCAAAGCTCAGTGGCTGCTCCCAGCTATTGGGGCCTCTTCCAATTGCCCACGCGCTGAGAATAGTGAAGTTCATAACTGGACATGTACCAGCGGCACGACGAGGAAGAGAGAGTGGCACTACAGGATGTACTGCAATGTAATCTCATGGTTTCTTTCAGGCTTGCTTGCAAGGTAAGAGAGCTATTGCATGTCGGGCTCCTCCTATTGTGCTACAGGGTATTGTAATCCGCCACTGTATATACCGCACCGTTCCCAGATTGTCGTTGAGGAACGAAACTGACTTTTTTTATCTTTTATTTTTTAACTTAGGATTATGGAGAGAAGGCGGGACAGTGGTAGTGTGAGAAAATATAGGGAATCATTAATTGAGTATAGGCGAAGCGCTGGTTTTCCATTCCCTAGTGAAAAAACAAAGTGGTGAAGATGCGACCATAAGTTTTGAGTTGTGTTAGGCACCATCATCATCCTATTTTCCTTTCATCAGAATGGCCAAGTCTTTACTCATCGTGTTTTCTTTTCATGGAAATTTCTAAACTTTTGGCATATACAAAACATATTTTACCCCACCACATTAGGGTTGTCAACGGTTGAGGTTTGGATTCAGACCCGACGGCGATCTGATAATTTTTTTCTCGGATACGGATTGAGAAATAATTGCATTATCTAGACCCAAATCCGTACCGTTATTCTCACAAAAAAAAAAACGAGTCGGATATGAAATATGTGATTTCGACCCTTATTCGATCCGAATAATATATTAATAATTATAAAATATAAATATTTCTAAATATAATAATAATTCTTTTACCAAATTAACAAACCCTAATTTTGTTGGGGGCCTTATTTCTAAATACAATAATATTTTTAAATACATTATTTTGTTGACTTTATTTTTTAGGTTGACTCGAACCCAATCCGAGATCCGTTAGACCCTATTCTGAGATCTTAAGCACAAAACCCGTCGAGTATACTGATCGGTCCAAAATTGATACATTATTAACTGGTTCGGTGTTCGAAATTTTCAATTTTGACTCGAACCCAACCCGTTGACAAGTCTAGACCACACCCCATCAATATTTTGCAATATATATATACTACTATAAAATTGAAAGCCCAAATAATAATCTATATGCAGTCGTATGTTGTAGTATAGTTTCCGTAGGTGCAGTACAGTGAATTGTTTCCTTGACAGTTGCTAATTTATCTCATTTCTCAATTTACCAACCTATACGTATGACTTAAATGGAGCGTACGAAGTGAAGGACGATTGGTGGCATTGAATAACTTACACTCAGTTTCTCTCTGTTTATTTATTTATTTATTTTTTAGAGGGGTTTGGGTTGGGGTGGGGCAGTATGAAATGGAAATTTTTTTTTTGGAGTAATTCGAAACAGGTTCCAACTTGAGTTCTTTGGACCCGGGTCTACACATCAAGCTGGAAGCCAACGCAATGTTTATCCGAACGTGTCAGAGATATCTCAGAGAGCAGTTTCGATCCCGAAACCTTGTGTCCTAAAGGATCGCTGCTGCTACTGGAACAACCTCGCGAGGCATATGAAATGGAATTGCGTTAACATGTGAAGGTGCCAACAAACCTAAAATATTCGAAGTTGAAAGGTGAGCCTGATTTTTCAAAAAAAAAAAAAAAAAAGGGTGAGACGGAGGAGTCGCCGTTTGAACTCCTTAGATCTCTGCAATCGCGCGTGAAAGAGAGCACGAACGAACGGTTTCATTGAGTGCCAATTAATTTCATCAGGACGGGAAAAATATCGGGATGTTTCCCGGATATTGACCGAGAGTTGACTTTCCACGTCACTGGCAGACTAGCAAAGCCCTTCATCCATCCGTACGAATAAGTGGGCCTGTGACCTGTCCTTTATACATGCATGTACATAATGTCCGAAGCTTTAGACTCCACAAATATATACCCTATGCGACTAACATACAAATCGACTAAGATTAGTACCAATACATCTAGGAGTTGAACGTTTCCCACGTAACACTTGCAGATCTTAATATATTTTAGTGTTTCTGAAACCAATATCCATTGCAGATTAATTTATTATAATTTTTTTTGTAATTCATTGATATTCGTAGGCTCTTCTAATTTATTACAGAATGTGAATAACATAACATGGAACAATTATAGAAAACGAAGAGCTTGGCTGTGTAGTAGCAAGAAATGCAATGCAAGTCATTACTACTCATTTAGGTTGTGTTTGGATTGCATTTTTCATAATTTTTCATGAAAAAATTATTGTAACGATTTGATATATGTGAGGGAAAAAGGTAATAGGGAAATGTGATCACGGAAAACGATATAATTTTTCGACGAAAAACAGCAATCCAAACAAGGCCTTAATGAATGGGAGAAAACCAGACGGCCTTTTTCCATGTCTCGGGAGCCAAGATGTGCAGCTTGTCTACTTGTTAGTAGATGACTACAAAATATCGGTTGACGATGGTATTATAAAATATGACTATATATTATTCAAACCCCCCCCCCCCCCCCTCCCTTCTCTCTATCATATTACCATATCAAAAATATCCTCGATTTTTGTCAGTGCAAGCCTTCGTTTCTGGATCTGCCACACTTGTTCGGAAGAAGAAAAAAATACTTATGATAGTGGGTTTTGAATTGATGCTTAATTTAATTATTTGCTGTATAAATTCCCCTGTACACGTACCTTGAGTAACTTGTTTCGACTTATTTTGAAACTTAAGAGGAAGCTTGAATAGTAGTCAATATCTTGAGTGCTTAGATATGTTCATTTGATAATTGAGTTCATCAATTGCAAACAAAAATTCAAGAAGCTTTGGAGCTTAACAAAGTAAGATGAGAATAAGGCGTTCCAGATAAAGAGTTTAGGAATTTTAACAATTTGTTGTTTAACTTGGGAATTGGGATTTGATTTAACAACAAATTGTCCGGCGGATTTGATTTAACATTCTTTAAATTTGTCTCCATACAATGATAGTCAAGCACTTATTGCTATGTCGGAATCCAATATTACGAGTTCATAACTAAACACGACACATACCGCCTTTTTTTTTTTTTTTTTTTGGCTTTTTGTGGGTGGAATTTTATGTTCTTTCTGTTTAATGGGATAAGTCATGTATCCGGGAAGAACCCTAGTCGTGTACACTGTTCATACTGGATGTTCAATTAGTAAATTCAAGATCAATCCCATAAATCCCTTGGACAAGAAGCAATTGCCTTAGGCTCCAGTTCTACCACCTTTCTTGAAACGAATGTACATTACAGTAGTATCTTTTGGATTGTAATTTTCTAAGAATTTTTTTTTCACGTTTTCAGAGAATTCATTTTTTAATTATTTATATCTTTTTTTATATGTATTAAATTGCTATAACGTATTTTTTTACAAAATTTTCAAAAAGAAAAAAAGCAATTCAAACGAAACTTTTGTGTATTTTTTCAACCACCTTAGAATTTTTTTTTTCTCAAAGTAGTAGAGTGAACTCAAAAAAAAAAAAAAAAGGGTAGTGCAGCCATGGATTATATACTATTGATTCAAGGATCCACCAACTCTGCAACTGTAAATTAAGTATTTAATACTAGTCTTCGACTTCGTTGCGTTGGCGTTTGGTTGCTCGATTTTCTATCAGTCAGTGTAGAAACTGCACTCAAGGCATTAAGTACTTTGTAGTGGTACCGGGCAAACGGAGACTCTCTCAGATCTTCCTGTGTTCAACGTTCATCCTACCTGTTCCTTCTTGATTTTTTTTTTTTTTTTGGGAAATATTCCTTCTTGAATATTTTTCCAGAGTTGTTTCAATCTCATAAACTATCATAATAATAACAATGTTTCTTGTTTGGACTTGGAATTGGAGAGCCACGTACCTGTTATTATTATTGCTGTTCCCCGATGAGAGTCAGGCCTAGAGTTTTTCCTTTGAAGGTTGGGAGTAAATGCTCCTCAACTCTGAAATGCAATTAATGGACATAAAGGAAAATTTCGCTGGTATATTTTTACACACACAACTTTACTTTTACTTTGCATTTGGGCCCTTGTATCATTTTGCATTTGGGCCATTGCACTCTGACATCGCATTTAACCTTCTTGAAATTGCTTATCGTATTATTTTACCATTCTTTTTCATCTAGAGACGCCTAATTAAATTGTTCCGTTTATGTATTTTGCTTAAGAACAACTTTTAATGTGTCCAGTGTCCACACGAGTCATAGATTACCAAAAGAACAATGTCGGTGGATCCAATGAAAGATGTTTCTTATTTTCAAATCACGTTGCTTAATTAACGGAATTACTCCGTACTTGTAAACATATGCTAGTAAATGGTAATATAGGGCCGTCCAAAAACAAAAAAAGGGTTACATCTCACACTGATATCGGTGATTAAATGATATATGAAAAGATATAGAGAAGGTGAGGTGAAATTAGTGTTTCGAATATCAAAGATTTCGTTAGTATATGGAACTTTTTGTTTAGCTAATAGTTTAGGAGGAAGTGTGTGTTAACTTCATTTTGTGGCGCAAAGGTGCAACTGCCCAAGGTTTACTCCAGGAATTATTTTTCACAGGCAACAAACACATCAAAATTTAGATACCCCTGGCCAAAGTGGCACCTTCCCTACATGATACATCTAAGCATATACAGCCATAAGCATAATTGACCTCGATCCAACGCTTAAAAATACTGGAAATACCTAGTAACATCGAGATTGGATAAGGACAGAAAGAACAGCCTTGAGGACGGGGAGAACAAAGACGAGGTTCCAACAAAAAATAAATAAATAAATAAAAAGTGGAGCTGCTTTCCGCCCCTTAAAGACTTAACAGTTTTCCTTTTTTTTTTTTTGTTCCAACACAACGAGTATTTCAATTTTGTCAGACTAATTTCTCTGCGGCTGTGCACTCCGCTTCAAGAATACACAAGCGATAAAAAGATGATTCGAACACACGACCTCCTAGAAACCTAACTAAACTGCCCCAAAACTATCTGACCCAACCCCAAGGAGCAACAGTTTTCCTTAATGAATGTGATAAATTTGGACAATTATTGTGGATGATAATTTGAGGGATCATAATATTAAATAACTGAGAATTAGCAGGTACTACAGGTATGCCCGGTCAAAATATTGCTTTTCGTGGGTAGAAACTAGAAACTAGCTGAGGTGGAATTCATAGATTTTTCAAGTCAAAACCTATATGATAGCGCTGTTGATATTAATTTACTGATTAACGCATAGGGCCCTTGCTAAATCGCTTAAAAAAAAGCAACTGGCCGAGGTTCTGCACCCAAAAAAAAAAAGAAAGGAACAAAACTGACCGTAGCATAAAGAAAATATGAAAAAGTCCATTTCCTCATTTAATTCGTGCGGAAATGTGGGACTTTTGGGGCATCCTACGTCGAGGTAGTCGTGTACAGCAGTAACCACCGTCTTTATCGTCCAATAGGAACTCAGGCTAAGAGGGGCACTTCCGTCTTATCCCCGGAAGCAAGCAAGTAGAGAAATACTTTAGTGAAGACGCAATGGCAACTGACATTGACGCTGTATCAACTTGACAGTAGCGTAATTCTCCCGGAGCAGGGTCTACTGGACCGGAAGGTCAGTAATCAAGTCAAACTCATTTCTCCCATACTAAAATCTTCACTTTCTCCGCTGATAATCGATACTCCTATAATAAATAAATTTTAGTCTCAATCACCTTTCAAAGAATAACAAGAAGTTGACGTGGGATAAGGAACCGTAGGGGCCGCATCCCTTTAGTAAAGCTGCCCAAAAACCCTGTATAGGCTTTTTTAATTGGGATAGCTATCCTGGTTTAGTTTAAATCTTTTATTTATTTATTTCCTTTTTTTCCCCCTAGCAATTGCTTTTTGTTACTCAAAAAGTGTCGTCAATTCATCAACAAGCATATTGGGGTAGAAGTTTCTAGAAGTTTACATTATTGTACTGTCTCAATAGTTTCATGTGTAGGTAGTTTCCTTATTTTATAAGTAGTTTCCTTTCCTCGTGTATTTCTACTTTCTACGGACTTATTGCCTATAAATAAGCTACTGTGAAAAGAAAATAAGCGGTACTTAAACTAGCCTGCAAGTATCGGACAATCGGAGCACTGGCTAGTACTAGTAGTAGTACTCTATTCCGGGAAAAGGAATCATTCTCTTAGTGCCATTCTCCATCTCACATACAAAACATATACTAGTACTATATGCTCTTGGTGTCCACCTCTGCTTCTAAATCTCCCTATCCCAAAAACATAAAAACCATTCTCACCCCTTTTCTTGCTTTGCTTTTTCCCTTCCTTACCTCTGACCTCCCCCGCATACAAGCCCGTGAACCATCTCCAAATCCCAGTCCAAACCCCCAACCCCCTCTGACCTCCTCTCATGCTTTATTCGACAATAGGAGTATAATATTATTCATGCATACATACATGTTAATAATCTCCCACATGATTCCTAACTTGTTTTTCTTCCTCCCTTTCGCAGATCTCTAACACACTTACGTGCTCACACACCCACACGCACGCTCACCAAGACGAACTATTAGCAGTACTGCTTATAAAGTTTAGACCACCCTTGAAACACTCGCCAGTCTCCCCAAAACAGAAACGGAAAGAGTGGCTTGGGTGGTGCTGAAAAATTCAACGCTCGGAAGCCATGGCGGGTCCGAGCCCACAACCCTACTACACTCCCATATCGAAACCCGCTGCCAACGCCCACGTCAATCCTTGGAAAAGAAACAATCTTTACTCCTTGGTCCTCATCACCATCCTCTGCTCTCTTTCTTATCTCTTCGGCGTCTGGCGACACGGCGGAGCCACCACCTCCTTCACCACCCCCTCCAACTTGGGCGCAACTCTCTCTTGTGTCCTCCCCGAGAACACCACCCCTTCTATAGCCACCACCGCTTTAAAAACTTCCAACTCCAAGGCTTTAGACTTCAGCTCCCACCACTCCGCCGACGACCGAGGGATAGGTAAGGTTTCCGATGGTTCCGCTAAGGTTTACCCACCGTGCGACGTCAAGTACAGTGAATACACACCTTGCGAGGATCCCAAAAGGTCGTTGAAATTTTCAAGGTCCCGGTTGATATACAGGGAGCGGCACTGCCCGGCGAAACACGAGTTACTCAAGTGTCGGATACCGGCGCCTTACGGGTACAGAAACCCGTTCAAGTGGCCGTTGAGCAGGGATCTGGCGTGGTACGCCAATGTGCCCCACAAGGAGTTGACGGTAGAGAAGGCCGTACAGAACTGGATACGGTACGAGGGCGACCGGTTTAGATTTCCTGGTGGCGGGACCATGTTCCCCAACGGTGCTGATGCCTACATTGATGATATTGGAAAGCTGATCAATCTCAAAGATGGCTCTATTAGAACAGCTATTGATACCGGCTGCGGGGTAACTTTGCCTACTCTTTAATTTTTCAAGATTCCTTTTTTAATTTTTTTTGGGGGAGGGGGGAGGGGGGAGGAGGAAAAAGCAGGGACAATCTCGTTTAAATGGTTTTAATTGTGGGCATGTTTCCAACAATCCATCCGCCTCCGCCTCCGGCTGTTTGTCTGCCTGCATGTACTCCGCTTTTCGAATGGATAATTTCGCATTAATTAGGCTTGATCAAAGATTATGCGGATCTAATCTTTAATTGTTGTTTCAAGGATGGGGACAAATTAGGAGGAATGATTTTGATATCTAAAGTTGGGATTTTATGAATAAGGGATACTTTAGGTGAGTGGCTTATTTAGCCTTTTTTTTTCCCCTCAAAGAACTTGAAAAGCAAATTTGAGTAGCTTCCTTGTATGGCTAGAATATTGACTGATGCAAGTCATGTCTTGTGGACTAACAACTCATCGACTGTCTGATGCGTCGAGGCAAAAAAGATTGATAAAAATAAGTGGGGGGTGGTCGGTTTGTCAGAAAGACAGAAATTGTGCGTAGGGTCAAAGATTGATTGTAGTAAGGGTACCCGAACCAGCCTTTTTAGATCTCAACTTGGGGGAAGGAATCAGATATTCTATTTGTGGATACGAAGTCCATGCACAAACTCTCGAAGACACATGGCAATGATGGCATTGTATGCTTGTCTTCACATTCTTCAGTTCTTGAACTCTTCGAGAAAAATCCATTTTCCATTTACATTCTTCAGTTCTTGTCGTAAGAGTTGATTGAATTATTTGGGATAATATATATAAAAAATCAATCAAAATTAATAACTACATGTTTAAATATATATATATATATATATAATCCAGAATCTGGATAATATTCACGGTCGTCTTACGTTTTTTGTGTTATGATATAAATGTACTAGGTTGCAAGTTGGGGAGCTTATCTTTTGTCCAGAAATATTCTTGCAATGTCATTTGCACCGAGGGATACACATGAAGCCCAGGTGCAATTTGCTCTGGAGCGAGGAGTTCCTGCTTTAATTGGAGTTCTAGCCTCCAAGAGGCTCCCTTATCCTTCTAGAGCTTTTGACATGGCTCATTGTTCTCGCTGCCTCATTCCTTGGGGCCAATATGGTAATTTCGAATGCTACAGGAGCTGATAATTCTATGATTTTCACGCGTTCTGCACAAGGATCAAGAAGAATTAGGAATTATTGGATTTACAATTGTTCATCATGAGATACCGAGTTTATATTTTAGACTAGCGTGTTTTTTGGAAATTAATTTGTTCTGGATTTTTCTTGGGCAGATGGGGTTTTCTTAACTGAAGTTGATAGAGTTCTAAGGCCCGGAGGATATTGGATCCTGTCTGGTCCGCCCATCCGCTGGAGAAAATACTGGAAAGGCTGGCAGCGGACAAGGGAGGATTTGAACAAGGAACAAACTGGAATCGAGCAAGTAGCTAAGAGCCTGTGCTGGAAAAAGTTGATCGAGAAGGACGATATTGCTATCTGGCAAAAACCAGCTAATCATATGCAATGCAAAAAGCTCAAGAAGGTTCATAACAGTCCTGCATTCTGCCCCGATCAAGATCCTGATAAGGCCTGGTTGGTGTTTCTCTAAGGATGATGAATGATTAGCAGAATCTGGAAATGCAAAAATTTATCGTATTTGTTCATAATGCTAACCTTTCTTATGCTGACACCGATTTTCAGGTACACCAATATAGAGACTTGTTTAACGCCTTTGCCTGAAGTTTCTGATGGCGAAGAGATTGCCGGTGGATGGTTGGAAAAATGGCCAAAGAGATTAAATGCAATACCACCTAGGATCAGCACGGGAACTGTAAATGGGATCACCCCACAAACTTTCCAGAAAGACTCCCAACTCTGGGAGAGGAGAATTTCATACTATAAGACTGTTAATAACCAACTCGGACAAGCTGGAAGGTACAGAAATTTACTGGACATGAACGCATTCTTGGGTGGATTTGCAGCAAGTTTGGTGAAGGATCCTGTTTGGGTAATGAATGTAATTCCCGTTGAGGCCAAGGTCAACACGCTTGGTGTAATATATGAACGAGGACTGATCGGGACTTACCAGAGCTGGTATATATATAGCCTTTTTTATTGACTACAATTTATCTGCTTTTTATTGTGATTCTCCACCTAATTAGTTTTTTTTTTTTACTCGCAATTAATTCTGGTACAGGTGTGAAGCAATGTCAACTTATCCAAGAACTTACGATCTCATTCATGCTGATTCAGTATTCACTCTCTACAAAGATAGGTTAGTTCCCTAACTCTACATCATTGTTGCAAATTATAAACCTTAATACGGCCAGTGACCACCACGCTAAGAATTTTTTCGTGAGTGACAATTTTCTGATTTTTTGACATGCAATTTATGACCCAGGTGTGAAATGGAAGACATTCTGCTGGAAATGGATAGAATTTTAAGACCCGAAGGAAGTTTAATCATTCGTGATGATGTAGATATGTTGGTTAAAGCAAAGAGGATAGCAGATGCCCTGAATTGGGATAGTCAGATTGTGGACCATGAAGATGGACCATTAGAGAGGGAGAAGCTTCTTTTTGCTGTAAAATCATACTGGACAGCCCCAGCTTCCTAGACGATAGTAAAACGTCATAGGGGACTGACTTTCCCTTTTTTTCTTTTTTATTTGGTTCTTCATTTTTCCCGGAATTTTGCTAAATTTTATTACTTAAATCTTTGATGCTAGAATTTTACTGATTCTTTAGCATTTGATTTTGTTATCATCCTCAACAAAGGTGGTGTTTCTTTCAGCTTTGTTCATGGTACGTCACTGTGCCGTTGTATACACAGCTCAAAACGTCTAAAAACCAGTGAGACGTTTGGTATTTAATGTTGTCGTGGGAAAGAGTAGTGATTGTACGTCATAGACCATTATATCAGTTTTGTTTGTATTTGCCACACATTATCTTATTAGAGCATGCAATTGATTAAATTTTGTAGAAGTAAATTGTCACCAAAAACTTACCAAAGGAATGCAAAAATAAATGAAATAAAAAAATTGGAATAGTAAGATACTTTCAGATCACTTATCCAGGTGAGGGGCAGGAGTGGTTATTCTGATGACGCTCCTGAACTGTTTACAGTCAGATTTTGACAAAAAAAAAATATGCAATTCAGATTACTAGTTGTATATCGATTTTCATAACATGTGTAGAGCTCGTAAAATTTTATGTTAAAATTACACGTTGTACAAATAAAGTTACATCGTGTGCAATTAAAATTACGCGCTGTTAAAAATGACCAAAATCGTCAGTAATGGTTGCAGGTGCAACCATCCGTGCCCCTTGTCCCTTATTCCAAAACCAAAATGTTTTGTGTCGGTTTAAAAAGTTTTGCCTCCTTTCATGCGCTTTATTTTATTTATTGACGTTTAGCATAGTTGCCTTTTTCTTGGTGGCCTTCATTTATTAACCTTGTTTGGATTGAAGTTTTCTGCAGAAATTTTTTACAGTGGACTGTGATTATATTTTTCAATTATCTTTTCACTTTTTCATACATTAAATTGTTACAGTAATTTTTCTGCAAAAATTTCAAGCAATTAATTCCAAGTGGCGTATGTCATTTTCTGTTCTTGCACAGTGGTTGTAAATTAGGAGCCTCACGGAAATCTGGACTCTCAGCGGAATGATTTCCTCTACATGTTATCCTAAGTTCGAATATTATCATATGAGGAAGAATTAGATCGTTATCTTAGGATGAAGTGGATTATGCTATAATATGAGGGAAATGATTTTCAATCTTTTTAAACTCATTATTCTATAGAGCTTCTTTAAGAGAATGTAGCATCATCTATGAGGGACAGCCGTAGAGCAGTTGTATTTTCGAAGATATGTTATTGATTTAACTTCTGGTAATCTTGTAAAAAAGAACGGCTTTCAAAAAGTGATTTCAAAACTTGTAACAGCTTCACGTTATTCTCTTAGAATGAATGGGGACCTTTCTTTCTGAATTAATTAGCACTACTATTGATGAATGCTTCGTGAAAAGCAATAATTTTCTTCAAACTTTAGCTTCCTAGTTGCCTTCTCCCAGAAGGAAAACCCCACCAAAAAAAAAGCAACTTTTCTTGTTTCGAAATTACACATCATCTCATTCATCTTTTACCCAGATGGAATCTCAAATTATTATGCTATCAGTTCCAGCCTCCAGCATTACTTCTCAAATAAGAGCTCAAGAGACTGATTTGTCCACGATGCACACTCGTTTTTGGTGGATTCCACATTTCCACCATCCCAAATGTCAATTAATTGATGCCATATCTTAAGCAAAAGCAAGGTTTTGAGCCTTTTTTTTTTTTTTTTTTTTGGAAGTATAAGGCCATCGGCAGCTGCAATCTGTAGATAAGATCATCGGAGTGTTCGTCAATATTACTGCTTCCACCCTCTGCAGGACACTTTTCTCAATTCATGGTGGCTGTCAACCCACAGTTTCGCGTGGAGATCCGGGTTTGGCGATTTTGCTGCTTACTATACCCTAGGGAGATTGCATTAAATGTATCAGCAAGCAGAAAAAAAGATTTTTTTTAACGCTTGTAAATAATTTGATAATGGGAGCGATTATAATGTGGAAATCTGCGCCCAAACTAAAATATTGGAAAATGTCAATGCTGAGAACTAAGCCCTTCTTGGAAAAGTTCGTGTGCCGAGGCATTACAAAATACAATAATGTCCTGCAGCTTCTTCGGATTTCTCTCGATAATGGCGTCGTTATTAAATTGCGAGTTTACTAAAGTGTTTTTAATCTAATGTATAGTAGTGTAGTAAATTGATGATGAGCCATCAGAAATGTCACAATCAATTTACATTTGCTGCTTCTCGGTGCTGGTTAGGTTAGGCAGCAAAGTCGGATGCGTTGATAACCAAATCCTCTGTATTAGGTCGTGCATGCAAAATTCACCACCTAAGTTGCAGGCTTAATTTATGCTCTAAGGGGTATTTATGAGTATAAATACATGAAGTGCAAAGTTTTAACATCAAAAAGTGGAACAAAAGTCTTGATATAGCTTAAGAACAAGAAAATTAAGGTTTGAACAGTCCGATGGCCACCGTCAAGAAGTCTGTTGCTTCATTCGGGTCCTCCCCTGCAATGCTGGCTTTACTGTTTCTGGCTCTTGTCCTGCAAAACCATGTGGTGAAATCCCAAGAACCCAGCTGCCCAACCACCCTCGCAAACCTCAATGTATGCGTCCCGTTCTTGGTGCCAGGGTCAGGGCCAGCTGATAACCCCCCAAGCGCTGAATGCTGCAACGCAGTACAAGCAGTGAAAGAGGATTGCATTTGCAACACTCTCCAAATCGCTTCCCGTCTTCCAACTAGGTGCAACCTCCCCGTCCTCAACTGCTGTGAGTACTAGTCTCCCTGGCCTCTTTAACTCTACTACTAAATGGATTTTTAAGTTCTTGATCTCCAAAATCCACTGGAAGAATGCATCAGTTACTTTATGAGTAATTTGTGTGGTAATATATAAGTTTCAACTATCTAACAGGATTCTAATGTTTGACTGCTTTTGATTGTAGCAGCAGCAAACTGAGTCGGACGTGGGGTGCGGGGACGAATAATGTCAGGGCTCTCAGGGTCCTCTCCCTCTCAATAATCATTCGCTTTTTTTTTACTTTATTGCTTTCTTTCTTTCTTTCTTTCTTTTTTATTTTATCTTTTCTGCAGCCTTGGGGACAGTGGGATGTAATGCAGGTCAGACTTGATGGAAGAGTGTAGTGACATGAAATCAATAAAGAACTGATCAATTTAATAACAGATGGAGCAACTTACAAAATTTTCCGGGCCCATTATTTCTATTTTCTAATCCTATAACAGTATACAATTTAGGTTCAAACACTGGCGGACATAGATCATTACTTCCAACTTTTAGTGTGATCCGACGTCGTGTACCCAACGTCTTCCATCTGATCTTGTCCAAACAACAGCAGTCACGAGTCAACCACAAAGTGAAGCAATAATATTCTAAGACAAAATAGAAACCTATTCTGACAACCACCTAGGTTGTCAGGCTTCGTTGGCTAGTCGCAATTGTATGCTTCCCAAGTACACATGGAAGTCAGGCAGATCGCAAACAATAATATATACGATGACTTGCTTTTTCTTGATAATTTCGCATAATACACTGCATCCTACTACTACTACTTATAGCATATAATGTCAGCTCAGCTGCTGCTTCATGTTTGTGAGCGGAAACCAAATCAATTGTTGAATCTACAATTGCTACTTTTGGAGCAGTTTTCTTGTTTTATGGCTCTACTAGTAGATGGTATCTTCCAATGGCGTCAATTAGAACAGTAGTTTGGGATGGGAGGGCAGCAGAACAGACAGCTACTTCCCGATCGTCATAATTCAGATACTATGAGTGAGGAAACGTACCGGTACTGCTACTGCAAAACAAGAAACTGATGGCAATCTTCTACTAACCTATAAATGGGACAGAGCATTAACTGATATCCAATCCTGATTGAACGAAAACCGGACCCAGTTAACTACGCGGTACTGAAGGAGTCACTTTTCCGTACGATTTCTTTCCACACAAAAGAGCAAAAAAAGAGTCGTTTTTTGTTTTCGTTTCCTGAGAAGGTTTTTGGTTTCGTACATATCAGTCCTCATACTTGATTTCGCAAACAAGACAAAACGAAGGAGGGAACGCTGCAAATGTGGTGTAAGTTGAGCCCCTTAATTAATATACAGCCCCAAATAAGAGTAGGCTACAAACCAACAAGTGGAGGGAACAACAGAGGAACGACTGGTATTCTAGATCTGGGCTTCCACATTTTTTTTCTTCTTTGACAGGCCAGGCCCAAAGCATCCCCTGAGGATGAGAAATGCGGAAGGCAAAATGGGTTGCATGAATGGCTTCTTGGGAAATGACTAATTAGATGAAGTGTAGAGCAGGAGAAACTATTCATCAAATTAGAAAAAGGGGAAATGCTACTCTTATTCTCTTACTGACAGACCAGGGTGGCTTCTAATGCAAGCGGAGGAATTCTGCATGATCAAAGGTATTTTTCTTGACACTCTTATTAGCTTTTTCTTTCGAAAACCCTTGGGAAGGGATACTGCTGCTATAGGTTGACAGGACCACAGACAACGAATGACCCAAGTGGCCATCATGCGCTGTATAAACAACCAATTCTGCGCAAAGTTCTGTCTGCTAAAATGTGCGAAGAGCATCCTAAACTCTGAAGGAAGAATGTGATGTATTGTAGTTAATCTAGAAAAGGCAGCCGTCCTTTGTTACTTGAGCTGGTTGAATCATGCTACTTCAGCATTAACTAACTGGTCATATTATATTATATCGAACATTTACAACCTTCCTAGCTGCGATTTTAGGGTCGAGTATTATATACCATGGGAAGTTTTTTTCTTTTGGACGTGATACCTCTAGTAAGAGGACAATTTAATATGTGATGATGCCCTTTCAATCTGGTTCACCAGATGTACAATGCCAGCAAAGGATGGGTGGGTATGGTTCCCCATGGTCCCAGCCTTAGTGCCCTCAATTCCAGGTTTGTTTCTCTTGTTGTTGGGCCATTCCTTTGGTGTAAAAATCAGCATTTATGAAGCTCTTAAACTCATCCACGATATGGTGACATGAACTAATAATATCTGTAGCTTTCCCTCTAATTTTGGCTGTTTTGTTGTACTGTATGAGATCAGGGGAATCAAATTGGTGACAAAGCAGAGAGTCACAATTCGAGTAGAGAAACCGCGACGTATAATGACCATGCTGTGACCGTGTGACGTGTTCTTTTTATTTCTTGGGCGCAACCTGGTGTCGGTTTCAAAATTGATAAAGAATCGGTAAATGCCAACTTGAGCATGTCACAAATGAAAACCTTAAAGGTCACAAAAGTAATACTACTACTAATTTGTTTATCGAGATATCCTCTAAAATAAATATAATTGTGACTTCCTATCTCATTAGGATTGTGAGCTTTTTCTTTTCTTTTTCTTTTGGGAGAGTAGGGGTTTTTTTGTTGGGGGAAGCTATATATATATATAAAACATGTTCCTCAACTATATTTTTTCTCACACGCATTATAACTGAACGAAGTGCCATGGTGTTGTAATTTTTTGAATCATGCCCAAAAGCTCCTAAAAGTTGCAAATCGGAGCTACTAATGATTAAACTCATTTCTTTATGTGAACGCTTGATATTAATGATTGAACTCTGTACCTGAGCTGTTAACATTCTTCTCGTTTTAAGTGGGCTTTGATGACCCAAAGAATTAGTTGTGTTCAAATTCAATCAAAAAAGCATGGTGCCTAAACAGCAAAAAGTTTTGATATTCAAATCAAAGTTTTACTCGTTAGGATTGCTTTTTTTTTGTGGCTTTATAAGGAAAAAAATAACGTAATAATTTGATACATGTGAGATAAAAAATAATCGATAAATATATTCGCAAAAAATGTAAAAAAAAAGTTTTTAAAAGAAAAAAAATGACAATCCAAAACAATTAAAAGCTTCTCCCATGGATAGGCGCAAGATTGAGTTCATTTATCACTTCATTTCTTTTGTGTGGTACTACTGTTCAAGCGTGTGTGTACAGTATCCTCTATCCCTTGAAAGAAACTCTAAATTTTGTCAGGAAGGGGAAATATTTAAAAAAAAAAAAAAAAAAAAAGCAATCGTGACAGAACAGTAATGATCACGATCAATCAAAGACACGGGAGACAACCAACCTTGCTAATTTAGCCAGTAATGTGGATTAGATTTTGTTGAGGGAATAAAGTTTGGGTTTAAGGTTAATCATTGCTCCGAAATTATAAAGTACAAAAACAAAGTACTGTAGCTGTCTTTGGGTGGGCAGCGGTCAGTTTAACTGAGGACACGGTCACCAAAGTGTCTTATTTCTTATCCGTCAAAAGTCGTCGGCCACGCAGCTTTAAACTCCCGGGTCCCAAATTCCAAATTCCAACCGCCACCTCCAGTCCACTCCTTTGTTACTCCGTCAATTTTGCCTAGATATTTTTTTTTGTCAGCAAATCTCAATCCCAATAATATTAGTAGTAGTAAAAAAATTGATGATTTCTAGAGGTGGTTACGACTCAGTCCAAGAGTTGTTAGCGTGATGCTTTTAAGATTCAATGAAGGGTACTTACAACTGAGCGAGTCCTTGACCAAATTGCCTCTGAAAGATGGCTAAAAATGGAGCCGTCGTCAAGCCGAATAGCTATAAATATAAGTAAATGGTTTTAAGGTTGATAAATTCCAAAAAGCACACACAAAAACACTATAAAAATTATCAAAATCAAAACAGCCATGTAATTAGAGTATTTCCAGCAGTGATATATAGCCATTTTCGCATCATAAACATTTGACAAAATGTATCAGAGTATACATACTTCAAGCCAACTCTTCAACATGCAGATGTAATAATGCAACTGCTTCAAGATCGTGGACAGATTCTTTGGCCCCTAATTCTATGTGATTCCAGCGCTTTATTTGACTACATTAAGCGCAATTTTGCTTTTTGAAAATTAAAATTTATAGACTGTGAACGAGATGATCAAATGACAATGAGCTGATCAGCTTTTTACTCGGCGTATTTTGTGGCTTTTAGCAGCATTTCAGGCGCATTAAATTTTTTTACCACTTTATCCATACATAGTGGGCAATTCCGTTTGAATTGGTCATGTTTTTTAAAAACAAGTTTTTCAAATATGATGCTACGGTAATATATAATAACTTAAAAAACATTTTATCCATACAATATATCAAATATTTTAAAAAATTTTATAGTAAAAATTTTGCATATACACTGCTATAGTAAAATTTTTCAAAAATACTCTCAAAAACAGCTAATCCAAACAGAACATTTCATTATTTTTTTTCCTGCGCCAATTGATTCACAAATTTTAGGTTTGACTGGTCTTGAAAGGGTAAAGTGTGTATTGTTTTAGCTCAAGCCTTCAAGGAAGTCAAGTGAGATTAGCTCCATAGTTAGTGGGGCGGTGCATCCTAATAAGTTCAAACTACCTAAGTAGACCAATCTTGCAGATTTTGATAAGTTTTTTTTTTTTTCAATCCTCGCTTATTTAGTTTACATTTATTTTTACTTCTACTCTAATCTTAACCTATCAACGGAAATTAAATCACCGTCCAATGGATTGCAAATTTTGATTAGTTGGCGAGGTAGAGAGTGAAAGGTGGAAACGGTTAAAAATCTTGATTCTTGGGAGGTGCAGTCAATTATCGTTGTGCTTCTCACTCAAAATATGGAACCGAATTAAAGTACTACTAAAACCTTGGCACGTATGCGCCAAGCTCCAGCAAAGTGCGTTGAAAAGGAGGCCAGCACTGAACTCGAACACACACACACAACACTGGCTCCACCGATCCACCCTGGGGTACATATAAAATCTGCAGTAATTAGTTGTAGTAATTCTCAGCTGATCTCAAATTTAACTGAAACCAGAACTTCCCTCCTCTCTCCTCCGACAAAATGCTTTCTTTCTTTCACATTAATCGAAGCCATTGAAATCCACCTGCAAATGAAACATGGGCAAAACGTCCAGATGGCTCCGTTTGCTTCTGGGCTCCAAAAACTCCCCTTCCTCATCCTCCCCTGAATCGTCATCACCTTCTTCATCTTCTTCAACCAAAGATAAGAAGAAAACCATATCCAGTTCCAAATGGGGTCTCATCAAATCTTCCATTTCCTCCAATTATGACAACAAGACCTTAAATGCTGGTGGCGGTGGCCTCATATGGTCCTACGATGACCCTTCTTTCAGCCCCTACGCAGAATTGGACGCAAACAAACACGCCATAGCCGTAGCGGCTGCCACCGCCGCCGTCGCCG
The DNA here is from genome assembly GCA_023065735.1 of Coffea humblotiana. NCBI lineage: Eukaryota > Viridiplantae > Streptophyta > Magnoliopsida > Gentianales > Rubiaceae > Coffea > Coffea humblotiana. The sequence continues at coordinate 2,381,449 of CM041209.1, read as the reverse complement.
AGGCTGCTCTTGCTGCCGCTCAGGCAGCTGCAGAGGTCGTCAGGCTGACTAGTGCCAGCACGTCTGCTGGTGGGACTAGAACTGTTTCCTTTACTCCTTCGGGCAGCAGCGGCAGAGACTGGCGGCTAGAAGTGGCAGCTATTAAGATTCAGTCGGCGTTCAGAGCTTACCTGGTTAGTGGTTTTTTCCAGCGAAGTCCGAAAAGTTACAGTCTTTCTTACTGTAATAGTGAAGTGACATTTAGCATTGTAGGTGTCAGTTCTTGGATTAAGGTTTGAGCTTTACGAATTCCGCTATCTACTTTGCCAGATAGGGAAAGTATCGGTATCATGTCTTTCTGACTATATGCAGTAGTTTTTTTTTTTTTCCCTGTGATTGGTTTCACAAGATTGCATGACATTCCCCCCCCCCCCCCCCCCCCCCAACACAAAACCCACCCAAAAAAAAAACCTCTTTCTCTCTGTATTTGGTGATGCTCTTCTTCACCCTTTTTGTTTTTGGGGTGTGTGGTGTGTCCTTTAAAACAGATGCTTAGAAAAGGAAATTGGGTAAAGATTAGTTAAACAGATCCTTTAAAGATTAGTTAGACTAATATTTGAAATTAACTCTCTTACAACTTAAATTGACCTTCAAAGAATATCTTGGCTAGTGACTGAGTCACTTTTCCACAATAGAGCAGGGAATCATGGGGTATCAGCCAAAAAGTTAGTACTAAATGACCATCCTTCATTAGCTTTGATAGCCAGCAGTTAATATTGAAGAACCAGGCATGTGCTTTAACCAAAGAAAACTGCTCCATGCCTTTGGAGTTAATGGCTTAAAAATTACCTCATCAGCTTCATCTGTAATTTGAAAAGTGCTTTAATGGAAAGGTAAAATGTAGTATTTGATTATTTGATTCATATCCGCATGCAGTAGAACTTTGAATGCAATATTTCTTAATTTGCTGCTTATTTATATTGGCAGAATGCTGCTAGGTACAATTGTTCCGCCTTATTGGTCTTAGCATATAAAACAATAAGGTAGACATTGAGTTCCCTAATGGTTGAGCCTCACAAATCTTTTGATTCTCCATTTAGATTTCCACAGGCCAAACTTTGCCTTGATGCATGTCCGTTTTATGTATTGTATCTGCCGTTATGGTGCTGATGCGCATTTGCATCAGTAAATTAATGCATTAGTAAGTTGATTACTGTTGAGTAAGTACTGATGACTGTCTTATAGGCTAGGAGAGCACTAAGGGCCCTTAAGGGATTGGTAAAACTCCAAGCTCTAGTCAGAGGTCACATCGTCAGAAAGCAAAGTGCGGACATGCTCCGCCGAATGCAGGCAATGGCTCGAATACAAGCTCGAGCATCTGCTACTAGGGCTAACACTTCAGACTCCTCCCATGCTCACATGAAGGCCTCCCAGCATTGCCATGCTGTAAGTACAACTTCACTTCACTTTCACTAAGCTATAAATCTCCTTTTCTAGATGCAGAAGGAAGCTAACGACTTGCTAAATATGTTACTTGTACGGAGCTACTTGCCTATTGAAAATTGCTTTTTTTTTTTTGCCAACAAATTGATGACATGTAACGCTGAACTATCTACAACCTTTTTCATATTTCAGGAAAGTGTTTCCAAATCCATTCAGTTTGCATCTTTATTTGTGATGATTAGTTCGCATTAGGACTGGCATTGAAACCATCAATGTCAAGTAATAGTAAAGCTTTTAGAATCTCAAATTATTAAAAAAAGCAAAAAAAAACTCAAGGTTTCTTCCTTGTCAAAATTTGAGACGTAGCGCTCGTTTTGATTCATGGAGTAGCGTAGAACTTTTAATCCCTGTTGGTGTTATGATAGTAGCCTATAGGACATGTAAGAGGTTTTCATTACTCATAATCTTATAAACATTATTGAAAGTATTTACAAAAGGGGGATACTTATGGAAACTGGTGTCAGCAGGCAGTGGATAAAGAACTTAAATTAAAGAATCAAGAATTCCATTCATGTGCAAGTTTAATGTTTACATTAGCTCAATTTAACTAACCTCCCATTAGTGGTATCTATCATAATTAGTGATAAGTTATTTATGGGTCACTAGGATGCCTGTTGGTTTGGTTTTATGATCAACGAAAACTTCTCATATGTCTAGTATTCACCTTCAGGATACTCCAGCACCCAAAAAGCATGACATTCCACAGCGTTCTTACAGTACCAAACACGAAGGACCAGAGCTGAAGGGTAAATTGACCAGCTGATTTATTATCTTGTGCAGTCATGCATCTAGTATTTTATGATCTGGTGCAGTCACGCATGTAATATTTTCATGAAAGAGAAAAAGGAAAAATTAAGAGATAGAAAAGAACCAAAAACAAATACGAGAGAGAAAATACAGAATCTTTGCTGCTTTCAAAAAATTCTCATTTCTCCGAGTGCAATGTTGTGCATCTTATAGATAGCTTCTGCTTTGCCATGAATGCAGAGATGGGTTTCAAAATCAAACATCAGCAACAGTATCAAAGTTGAGGGATTGCATTTGGGTTCCAGTTGGTTAGATCGCTGGATGGAAGAATGTACATGGAACAACCAGAATGGTTCCTGCTTAAACAATGTTTCCCGTGACGACGAGAAAAGCATCAAGATACTTGAAATAGACACTTGGAAGCCACATCATAACCCAAGACAAAGTGAGAAGATCTTCCAGGCTTCACAGGGTTTTCGGGCTTGGAATGACAATGGGCAGAGCGTTACAACATTTTGATCCAATATCCGGACTTGCAACAAAGCTTGAGAAACCAAATCCAAGCGTATCTTCTGGGGAAGTTCCAAATTTAAGGTCACTAAAATTCCATCCACAAGAGGAACACGTACTTGCATGGACTGCTGATAACAGCCCATGCTACACTCTGCATCTTCTAGACCTGGCAGTAGCAGCAGAAGAGGTCCCTTTACTCCCTCAAGGAGCGAGTGTTCTAGAGCGTGTACGGTGACTACCTGAGTCACCCCAGTTACATGGCTAATACGGAGTCATCTCTTGCTAAAGTGAGGTCACAAAGTTGCCCCCCAGACAAAGGACACAGTATGAGAGACTTGGGGCGAATAGGAAGTTTGTTCCCAGTCTTTGGGATGCAGAAACCGTTTCTGAGAGAGGTACCCCACACTCTAATCTCAGGAGCAAAGCCCTACCAGAGCTCTGGTTTGGATAGAGTAGGGATGCGAGTCCACGGCTACTTATCGTAGTAGGCGCTAATACCTGCTCTTTTATCTCGACTATGATAATGCCATGCCGTTGGATATCTGATGACGGTTGTATTTATATCATGCAAAAGGTTTTTAATCAACTCCGCACGAGGACATTGGTGTGGTCATAACTAGACCTGCATCCAAGGCAGTGTGAAATTGTGGTTTGCTGTAGTCTCTTGTTGGACGGTTTGGTTTGTAAGATAAGACGCCTGTTGCTTGTAAACATGTCAAAAACATAAAAAGATGGAAGGAACACGAGGCTTCTGTGTGTTTAGCCGAGCTAACTGCATAGATGCTAAGTTGATTGGTTTAGAACTCTTCACATTGCATTATGATGCTGATGCATCACATTGAGAATAAGTTATCACTTTGCGGTTGATTGAATGCATGTCTTGCCTTGAGGCTCTCTTTTTATATTAAAGCAGAATTCGAGCGGATTATTGGATGTATGATGCCAGTTGAAGAGATAAGGGTCAACCTTTTCACTGAAGGATTACACTTTACCCAAAAGTCGTACTGCTGTGAATTACGATGAGTTGTTGTCGGCCGCAGGTAACAGTCCGGCACTGAGAAAGACGTGTATGGTTGCCCAAACTGTTGGTGCCCAGAGACATTTAATTGCAACCACTTGGGATCCTCGGTGACATATTCTCTATGCCAATCCAATGCCACCTCTAATATTGCGTCAAGTGTTCTGTTATTATTTACACTTTAATTTTCTAATAATTCAAATTGGTTTTGGTTTAATAATAATAGGACACTTGGCGCAATATTTAGAGGTGGCATTGGATTGGCATAGAGAATATGTCACCGAGGATCTCAAGTGAATTGCAACTGGTTTTGGTTGGAGAGTAGGAAAGATAAATGATCTTAATTGTATTATATTTCATTGGTGGAAATCATGTTCCGGTTCCTTGTGGTCTTCTGGGATTGAAGACTTTGGTAAATCCATAGCTTTAGGAAAGAAGCAAGCATGCGTGCCTTCAATTTCCAGAATTGAGTCACGGGCCATACAAGACCAAGCTTACTTGTCTAAAAGAGAATAAACCTTGACTAGCAGTCTGCTTTCCTATTCGCATGGTCTGCCTTTTTCTGGTAATTTACCTGAATGGATGCTACGCGAGAAATAAATATACCGATGCGGGTTATCAAGTTTACTTGTTTCGCCAAAATCATGTGCTCTTTCGTCCCCTTCAATTTCGTTTGCACGAATTCAAGGAGACAATAATATACATTTGGATGTTTCAGTGAAAGTGAAAAGATAAAATTTATGTCTTTGCTTGCTTTACCGTGGAAAAGGTGGCTGGTAGACATGTGCCTGCATGCTTTGAAAAATCAATCATTACCACTTGAACCAACGCTACTCTCGTTGGTACACAGAAATACCCAAAAATGGAAAGGTTTTTTTCACCCAAAATGATTATATATTTCTACCGAGATTAGTAGGAAAGAAAATTATTGTTCCAAAGTTTGATAGACAAGTTAGAATTGAATGTTCACTGTTTAGTATATATAATCAATATTTAAATGTTAGAATAGAATATGCGGGACACGAATTTGACTTAATTGCCCTTAAATTTATTTTATGACATAATATGTGTTATTATTTTTATTTTATTTGTTCTACAATAGTATTTATCTATTTATATGAAATTTTGATATTTTTACTCCAAAAAAAAAAGAGAATTAATATCAAAATTCCTCAATTATAATACTTGATTCGTTCTAATATATAAATTTTAAGTTAAAATTGCATTTGTTAGCAATATAATTAGCAATGCAAAATATAAATTGCATGAAGCCGAACACTTATAATTTATTTTTAATCTATTTTCAATTTTGATATGAGATTCAAAAAAAAAATTTTGAATGCAATTGTTCAAAAGTCAACAAATAAAGTATTTAAAACATTGTTTCCTAATATAAAAGAAACATTATTTACATAAGAAAAATCAATTATTATGAAAAATTACGTCAAATATTAATTGAGCCTCACAAATGGCCTAAGAAATGGTGATGCTGTACATAAATTTATGAGTATAAATTTGACATTCCTATTATTAGACATTCTAGGATGAAATTAGAAAAAGTTCTCTAGAGATTTTTCTGATGAATGGGATATCAGGGGGGAAAAAAAGTCAGAATGCACGTTTCAGAGGAAAGGACTTTCTCTTTATTTAAATGAACTACGTTTAAAACATAGAAATGAAATGGACAAGTCAGAAAAAAAAAATCTTTTCTTCCAACCCGCTCTTAACTCACTCTTAATGCGGGTTAAAGTAAATCCAACAGAAATATACAGCTCGTGCGTATGGTCATTAGTTAAAATGTCGAATTGTACCGTCGTCGAAATTCAGGCTTTTCCTGGCAATTGGTTTTGTTCAATCACCTTAGAACATAGCGTATTAGCCCTGAAATTAGCGTCACGGGGCTGCCACACTCCGTTTCCCGCTTCGCACAACACACGGTCGTCAAAAGTAGCCGAATCGTACTAAAATCATGACTAGTAGTATAGGTCTTATTCACACCACATGATCTTCGATATAAAAAGCGAAAGAAAAAGAAAACAGTACTTTATTTGCCAATCTATTTCTGGATTCTAATATGCAACTCATCCAAGCTCCAGCTTCTCGCGTCATATGATTACTGATTTAGACGAATTTCTTGCCAATAAAAAAATCAACCTGATCATCAGGATGCTGCAATAAATAATAGGCAAAGTAAGTGGTAGGATTCCTGAGAAATGGATCTATGGTAGAAGCTGACGAGCGAGAGAGAGAGAGAGAGAGTTACTATTCACAGTCGGTGTTGGGATCAATGGTGAAGCCCGAGAGAAACACCACAGAAGCAGGAAGAGTAGCAATAGCAGTGGCGTTTGGATTGTAATCGGTCAATGAGCTCCATTAAGCATTTACACACGACCTGGCGACTCCGGGAAGAGTCCGGTTCCAATATTATTGAGGGTGGTGATGGCAACACAGCATGGAGATAGAGGAAGTGGATCCGGAGCACCATTGATGATAAAGCTAGGAACAAGCAGATAGAAGAGCTGTCACCGCTGCTGCAATCTACAGCCTCTCCCACAACTGCAGAACGTACAAACGATATGAGACCGGTATAGTCATCACTAAGACCATCTTCACCATGCTGCCTCCCCTATTGTTCTTGAAAATTTCCTCCCCTCCACGATTGCATGGCGCCATCTTATAAAGTTATGATTCCAGTATGGCTGAGTTGGGTTGGCCATGTTAAAAGTGTGCTCTCTCATCAAGGCTGCATGACTAGTAGTAAGTACCATAAAGAGCCGGCATCATCGTCCATGAAAAAGGCTGTAACTTGGTGGCTGCTGATTGCTAAACAACAATTGGGAGTTTTAGGTAAACGTTGTAAACTATGAAGTACTATCAAGAAATAGGCAATGAATTCCATCTCGAACATGATGAACGTCATGCCAACAATAACGAGAATCGACTTTTATTGCGTGCATGTACCACAACAATATTAAAATTTAAAAAAAAAATTAGAAAACCTCGATTCGTATAATAGCCCAGACGCAAAAAAGTTTGAAGCTGTAATGCTGCCACAAAGAAAGTGGCGAGTCTACTGCCTACAAATTATTTACCAGAGCTATCATATACACCTGACAAATTCTAATTTAGAAGACCAAATAAGAAACCCAAATTTTCCAAGTTAATTACTCCCCATCACACTTCCATTTAGAGGTGGGAACGCAAGTCAGGTTAGCGACCACCAATGACAAATGTTCATATCCATTCTTTCCTCGAAACAGCATTACAAGTCCGACAGTAAACCTGCAAGCATCAACCAAATAGAATTTAGAATGTCATTGCACTGTATCAAAATGTGAACTCCAATACTGAATATCCTCCCAAATTCAGTCTATGATAGCACTAGTCCAATGACAAAAAATATATATATATATATATTCAATGCTTGAAGAAAGGTAACCTGCTATCCATGGACAATAATTTCAAAGTACAGCCAAACAGCCTAAGTAAATGTACCCAGCATAAAAATAAAGGCAGCTCACACATAATACATACAATAAGCATACTTGACCCCAGGAAAATGACAGAATTTGCTCTCTCTAGCAGCTAAACAATGAATTAAAGAACATAAATAACACAGGTAAGATTCATAACAATTCATTTGACGAGCAGACTCACCCTGCAATCAGCAAAACCAGAGAAACCAACCACAGCACGTATTGGTAAGCCTTGTATTTGTATTTAACACGAACATCAGCCGGTAAATTACGCCGCTCTACCCCAACCAAGCTGAGGACGAGGCAGCAGAACAAAACCGAGGAGAAACCCAGTCAAGAATCCACCAATATGAGCAAAATTGTCAACATGCGGCCAAAATCCCAACAGCTAGATTAATGATAACAATCACCAATATGGTCAACAGCGCCGCAACCTAGATATTGAAAGGGTGGGAAAAAAGGCTGAAATTAGAAGGATAAAAAGAGTGTCATATCATCAGTAAACTGTCCCAATTGCAAAGCCTTTCAAATGTTCCCATACATAACAGCACAAACAACTAGTATTTGGAAAGTTGGCAATAATAGTGGCCTGATAGCATGTTCAACAACCTAACATGCAAGAAAAAAACTCATACCCACCTTATGCGTGTAAATATTCCAGTTTGTGATTAGTTCTGAAAGCATAGCACCAAGAAGTCCAAAAAGAGCACCAGAAGCACCAACAGAAATGCTATTTTGAATAAATAAGGAGGAAAGTATGCTCCCTCCAAATCCTGACAACAAGTAGATAGCTCCAATCCTCACTGCCAAATCAAAATTTAAATAAATGTTAGCATGAAAACAGATTGAAAAAATGTCTTCTTCAAAAAAGAACTATTAAATTAAACACAAGCAATGAACCATATCTAAAGATGCATCTTGTTCCCTTAAAATTCATGCATTGGAGGAAGGTAGTAGAATTTAGACTAACTGAAGAAACAGGTCGGAGCATGACATACCAAAGCCACACTGCTGCTCCAGGCGAATGCCAACAAGTGCAATGCACAACACATTTTGAAACAAGATGAATAATGCCAGCATGCAACCAGATAGATGAGATAAGCCTCCATCCTTGGTGTTGATGAACAATTTTAGTCCACTGTAGAACCGCCCATCTTCTCTAGACTAAATCGAAAGGTATTATGTCAGGAAAGGAGCAATACATATTTTTGGTTAACCTTGGTCTCCCATTAGAAAAGAAAATTCCTATCAATGACTGGCTTATCCTAATGGGAACCCATCTGAATTATGAAATCCTCTAGTAGTCTCTTGAACCACCAATGAGGGAGAACTAACCAAAAAAGCTAAAAAGAAAAGGAGATCAAAGACCTTATATTGGTCAATGACCATTTGACTTCAACTCCAAATCTGAAAAGATACATAACATTCAGATAACCATCACTTGACCGTAAGCAAAGTAAAAGTTACTTGCAGCATGCTCCGAGAAACAAAAGGCAAACCATGCATTATTGAAGAAACCACCAAGGAGAAAAGCTAGCTGACTGTCTAAAAGGGGATTCTCACTCTACCCAGAAAGAAACCTCTCCCCCGGCCTAAGAAGCAGTTACTTTCATAACAATCTACCCATCCATAAGTAAGTTTAATTTTGTTAATGCAGATACAGATATAGCAAACAATTACAGTAGGAGACAACCACACATGACCTTTAAATTCTTATTGAAGTACGTAATTCATCCTTCGGAATTCATCCTCCGTATATTTGTCCTTGCGTAAAACTATCAAAAAATTTTCCTCTTTTTTTCCTACAAATTTCAAGTTCCAAAGAGGCACTAAACCCAAGAAAAAGAAAAAAAAATACAAAATCAGTACTGATTAAGCAAAGAAACAAGCCTACTTTCTGGTAAAGCGCAAAACTTTGGAGGATTTCCGATGACAAAATAATTGACACAATAGAAATTCATTGAGTTTCAATCAGAAGCACATAATCATGCTTCCAAACATGAAAGATCACATTTTAGACCATAACAAGTATATCCTCAATTCCATAACTAAGAAGCGAGACAAAAAATTCAAACCTTTTAGTAATAGTAACAGAAAATAAAACTAGAGGAAGCTTACGTGGAAGCAGAAGGCCCTAAAAGGGGATTTTCGGAAAGAGGCTGAAAAGAGAACCTCCCTAGGAACCTCGCCACACACTTGTTACCGGGCCCAATATGCTTGGGGCAATTGTTGACGTACATCTCCATCACAAACACACGGCAATATTAGCTACAATAAAAACTGGAATCAGCCAGGATATCCATTGAGTATCTCTTTCTTCTGCATGAATTGCATAGTTCGCTCCTCCTCCCCTGTTTTTTTCCCTCCCCACTTTCTATATCTTCACCCGCCATGTTTCTATACCTTCGAACTCTCTTTCAAGAAAAATTGAACAAGTACTTGTCTAGTTCTCGGTCTTTAAAAAGGGGAGGAGTTTAGGATTTGGATGGAGTTATGGGGTTTGCGTCATGAATGGAGGCTTCGGAGAACGTGGCTACCGTGCTTGCGAGTAGTGAGAGAGAAACAGGGGAGTCGGTGGTCGTTACGCGAAGAGGAAACACCTGGGCGAATTTGGGATCTGGCGTGGTCGGTTCAAGGATTGCACCAAAAACTGTCGCTTGATCTGGTGACACGTGTTCGGACGTTAAGAACGGTGGTGGGGTGGCAGATGGTGGTGGGTTGTGATGAGCCTGAAAGGACTAGGAGGTGGGGTTCGTAGAGTAGATGATGAGGAGTGAGAGTTAGAAGAAGTGGGGGGGGGTTTCCATTTTGCAGTGGCGGTTATTTTTAACCGACGGGGAGTGATGGATTGGGGTGAAGGCTCAAGAAGGAGAATGGACGGACCCATTGATTACACCCTCCACCAAAACCGTTTCCTAAGATGAAAGATCCTCTGATCCATCTGTCAGCTAAAAAGTGAGATTGAGGAAAAGCCTGATTGCTTTTTCTGTTAAAGGAAAAAAAAGGAAATGGGAAAGTAGTCGTATCACAAATTTTGTAGTATTATGTTTATGTCACAATAAAGGGGTTAAAAAAAAGGCTAATCAAGTAGTATCAAAATTTACGCATGGTTATGTCAGAATCGAACATTAGATTGTGACTGGGAGTTTTTGTTTTCTTAACCAGAGTATTTAATTGGTATTCTACTTACGTGTTTAGTCCTTCCTACCGTTTAAAAACAGTGTAATTAAGATTTAGAGAAAATGTTACGTGCAATAAAAATTGGAGAAGAGGTTATATTCATTCACTTTGATTTAAGGAACTAGTAGCTGAAAGTTGCACTAATGTAATTGCTAAAAGCTAGTGCTCTCACTGTCACTGACTGGCATGGAATTCAGCGTAAATATTACTATTACTGCTTGGCTAAAGCTTTGGGCCAATTTAGAAAGACTCGGAAGTTCATTAACTTTTTAGTTACTTGCTCTCTATCTTCTATTTCCTTTTTTTTTTTCTGGGAAAAAATTCTGTGATCTTTTTTAATCCTTTGGGTGCAAGTTCTGATCATATTCAGTGACATTTACATTAAACAAACAAGGTGGTTGGAAGATGATTTAATCTGCTCAAAAAAAGCCTAATTACTTTAGTCCGGATCAATTATTCGACAAGTTTAATAGTTAATCATTGACCAATGAAATTGCTCTACATACGTTGTGGAACCTTTTTATTCCAGAAAAAATTATGACCCAGAATAAGATTGCGAGGCCTTGTTTGTTTAATTGGCAACAATACATTACCTCAGTCAAAGGTCGACTGCTAAATTTGCCAAGTAATTAGTTCCAAGTGAGATAAAATTTCCCATTTCAAATCTTTCGATAACTCCAGACGCCACCCTACTAGCTGCTGCACATATTTCTTTTCCTGCAGCTTCCCCTTTGATATAATGGAGGTATGAAATTCTAGCGAAGCCAGATCAAACTGTCAAGAGCCTCAATGAACATTTCTGAACTTGTCCCATGTAAATGGAGATAGAGGTTTCAGAGCATGGAAATGCATTATAACGTTATAACACCCCACCTAAAGATACTCGTTAAGAAGAAAACTAAAATTTGCGAAGGTGAACATCAGTGTTTATCAATACATGGTTCATTGGAACTAGATTACTAAAACAATGAAGATTACGCATGTATCGTAGTATAATAGTGTCGTTTGGTGACATGACAAACCTTTCAACAAAGTCTAGCCCACAGCACACCTCTGAAAGACTGAAACATTTCACAGATTAAGCGCAGGGTTTAATCTAAAACAAAGCAGCGTGGAAACCTATAGTGGTGCATCCAAGGAATATCGTTCGGCAAATCGAGCAGTCTAAACTACTCGCTGGAATAATTGGGTGCAGTGAGACCAACGCTGAAAATCTAAACAATGGGGTTTTTGACAAGTAAAAAACTGGCCAGACGCCGTTACCAATAACCACCAGAAGAGTGGGGCTCAGGACGCGCGTATTGGATAAGGAGATTAGTTAGGAAACAGATGACAGTTTATTTGACAGCAGAAGTAAAACATTTTGTACGCTGCTAATGGTAAGAAGTAAAACATTTTAGCTAGATTTGTGCATCAAACTTTCGAAGATTTCCAACAACACACGCATAAGACCCATTATAATCGATGTCTGTCAAATTCCAGAAGTTGTGGACCTCTAAAACAAAAAACACAAGTAAAATTTGCTTTCAACAAGAGAAACATAGACGTTATAAAATTAAAAATTGCAGGTCGAATGGATCCCCTACCATGATCTACTAGTAAACCACCTAACAAAAATGGTTTAAACAAAAATAAATGCTGCTCATCAAAATGAATCAAAAAAACAGACAGCCAACCAAAACCCTCAAGGACACAATTATTAACCTAATAAAACCTTGGTAGATTTCAAACTTACACCAACTTTTATATCAGAAAGTCAAACACTAAACAACCTTCAGCGCTTGCCACGCCGGCCACCAAGTTTGGGGACCTGTTGCTCCTCCGCTCTTGGGTACATTGCCCCTGCCTTGGCTCTTCTGTGTCTTAGCCATCACCTCAGCTTTCTTAGCTTTCTTCTCATCCTTGGTTTTCTTTATTCTTTCTTTGATTTCACTGCAGATAACAGAACCAAGTCACTTTTTATGGTATTGCAAAAGGTTTAAATTTTTAAGTAGAAGGATCAGCAGTCCCAAGTTCTATAATTAAAGAAAAAGAATACCGGAGAGCTGCCTCCCTTGCAGCATCACGAACTTCAGGTTTTTTTCAGTTCTTTTCTTCTGAATGACTTCCAAAGTAGCTCCCACAATAGACCTAGAGTAAGGTTTCTTAGTTGTAACGACGTCTCTTCTTGACAGCTTCTTGGGCTAATGTTCCTATGAGAGCACGAATTATACACATCAAAGCCATCAACTTCAACAACAAATGCTTTTCAGAAGCATGTTTTTCCTGTATTAAACTTTATAATAAGAGACATTTGTGCACACTGATCTACCCACATGCAGGAAGAGAAAGTATAATACCTTCTTGTGTTGCTTCCTATACATGGCTGTCCAAGTGAGCTTTGAAGGCTTCAACCTATTGTGGAAGTACCTCTTACATTTGGAATTGGCGAAAAGGAAAACCTAGTATCGGAACCAGAATTTTAGCTTCCCAGAGGTCAAACACATGATATATCTATCAGTATGCAGTAGAAAATGCCAACATTGAACAACGGCCACCATCCTGCTTGGCTACTTGCTCAAAAACTAATTCAAGGGGCAAACACCATGAGAAATGAAAACATCAAATGATCATTATCTCTACCTGGGAGTCAGAGCGAACAAATCTGATACCCTTACCAGGGTATATCTTGGCTCCACTAAAGCGACAAAGTTCAGTTCTGTAATTGCAAAATTAATTAGGTTATTACAAAGATCTCTTGATAGCATAAGCAACCTGTTACATTACACAATTCCAAAACAGTAGCTCAGAGATGACGACGCTAACCACCGGGCCTACTGAAGAAATTTCCAGTTTCTTATTCTAATTTGATTCATCTAAAGCAGCCCAATCCATCAAAAATTATAGGCCCAACCGGCGACAAGATCCAAATAGGACCAGAAACCGAACAAATACACGATATTGAACCTAATTTGAAGATCCACGTGGGAAACCCTGAAGCTTTCTGTTCTTCTTAATACATTCTTCATTTCTTCCCCCAAATGCCAAATATAGAGATCCATAAAACATTAAAACCTAAAATGTCCCTAAAAATCTTAGCTCATAATCAAACAGAGGTTCCTGCTAATTGTCAAAAGCTACCAATCGGTACCAGCAGATACAACAATAAACATCAAGAAAACGATCTGTTTCAGAATGATGTAACAACCACGGGAAAAAAGGACAAAGAACCAAATTAATATAAAAGCAATCTAAGCTTAAAAACATGAAAAAAAAAGCGATGCGAAGGAAATTCGGGAAGAACATACTTGAGAACCATGGCGGACGGCGCAAGTCTGAACCCGGTAGAACCCTAGCCCTGAACCCGCGAACAACTTTTGTTTTTATCGTATGCGAATTTTCGTACGCCATATACGTGTCAATTTTATGGATACGTCATCCGCCTCGATTTTATTTTTTATTTTTTTTTACTCTTGTTTGGTAATTTACCCCTTAAGTTTGAATAATCACGTTTAACGAAACCTCTCAATATTTTTTTATTTTTTTATTTTTTTTGGGATAAATAGAGAAGTTAGTCCACGCCTGCGCCGAAGATAAGCAATTTATAGAAACCATTCTAAAACATTTTCTTGACCTTAGAAATGGATTTAGCTCTTCTATTCTTAAATTTTTTCTTTGCCCAAAAACACAAAATATTGAAAGTCAAAATGATTATCATTGTTTCTAAAAATGTAATTTGCAAACTAAAATAATATGTCATCAACCCAAGTTGAGTTATTTGCTCATGAAGTCATTATAGCACTATATTCCCATTTTCTTAAAATAGTGTAGGGTTCAGATCAATGGTGCAGTATTACGTGTAATTTATTTAATAGGGAAGAAGTGAGATTTAAGAAAATAATGAGGGAAAAGTGAAATTTGAACTGAGGACCTTTAAACCTTAAGTTTCTCACCTTTTAATCAATAGACCAAATTCTTTTCCTTAGCATGAATTTTTCTATTTTAAACTATTGATATGAAATTAATAATAGAATAATGAAGTTTTCAACTTTAATCCACTAAACCGATGTCTTCTTAGCATTGATATTAATATTATGATAGTGACGACGTCACACGTGATATTAATAAGAAGCTGGGGAAGCTAATTATAATAAAATGAGTTAATAGTGAATATGATGTCTTGAAATAGTGAGATCAATATAAATAAATTTTGAACAAGATTATAATCGACGCACACAAATTGTGGGAAACAATAACCACATATAATAATATAATACTACTAACACATAGTGAAAAAGGCCCAAAAAACACTTAGTGAAAAAGAATACATAAATATTTACTACAAAATCTAAACCTACCTACCAATGGCAGTTGCACTTGATATAGTTATGTCCATTTTAAGCATATGAGAAAGGTATTCCACATTTCATTATACAAGTTACAAAAATGAATCTTCAGAAAAATATTTGAACCTCTCTAATCTCAAGTGCACAGACCCGATTGGAATTGCGAGAGCTTGTAAGAAACACTTCTAATATAAGTACTTTTGAATTATGAAAATTTAGATTATTTAGTTATAAAAATTATTTATCAGATATTTTTAAAATATTTTAAAATATTTTTTCAATACATGCACCGCAACTCCATATGAGATCTAGAAGCCGTGCGCCACGTTTGGTAGTTTGTTTCGTGGAGGAGAAAGGGCTTCTTCTGTAAAATAAATACTCACAAGGCCGATGGGCTTTCTGGTCCACCGACCGTTCATGGTTCCATCGTGTGCTAGGGGCCCGGACTGACTGAACTGATTACTCCAGTGTCAGCGTCTTCCGCCAAAAACAACACTCCAGGACAACTTTTGCTGCTTGACCTAAGGGCAGTTAAAAGTTTACTTGGGACGCGGTCACCTTTCGTATCCTTCCAGGAAGCCATTTCCGTTTCAAACTTTTGTTCACTTCCTTTTTACTGAAAGGAAAACATATCACATTACGTTTAACATAATAATAATAATCTATATCTATATAAATTTAAGAAGGAGTTTTCAACAATAAATCCACACACACTTTCCCACACCCAATTCCATTTTTCTAGCATTTTCACATTTAATTTAGTCCATAAAATACATTCATTCTCAACTCCCACCGAATGTATTACTAATATTTTAGTTACTTTTCGAAATCATTCCATCATGTAAACATTATCCTTTACAATTGAAATAACTCATTAATATGTGCATGTTCAGCACCATTTTAAGTCATTAATGTGCATGTCTTTCAAATTACCACCACGGTTCCGTCTTTGAACTCAACACGTTTCTCATTGGCATGCATCAAATACAAATTCCACCTCCAATTAAGACTCCCCAAGATCATAATAGGATATGTTTTCGTCTTTGAATTCAACACGTTTTAATTGGTTTGCATCAAATACGAATTTCACTCCAATTAAAACTTTTCTAAAACCATAATAAGAGATAAAAACATAGCATCCTTCAACCACAACAGTTCATTGTTTCAAAAAAAGACAAAAGACAAAAACCCCAGTATTTCATCGGTATCTATCATTTCTTCCCATTGCTCATCACATCTATTCATTTCTCACAATAATTTCGTCGACATCTATTATCTCTTCTCATTGCTGCTTGCCCCGTATGTTCATTCGTAATTTTCGTAAACAAAAAATAAGAAATCTATCATTTGTTTCAACTTCCTTACAGTATCCATCTTAGCCATCTACTTAATTTCATCATGAAACATACCCCTTACAAGGTAAATAATTTTGAATACTTGCTTACATTCAAAGCATTAATATAGACAATATGTTTCTATGAGTTATGCAAAAATTGTGGACAACCATATCGATCTCATTTTGCAAAAATGGTGTGTATCCATTGTAATGACGTAGTACACACTATTTGTTAGGTAATTATTGTCATATATCTTTAATTTTAATATAATTTTCTGTATCGTACATCGCATTTTCTTCTTAACAGATACAATGTGAACATAGAAGTTAGAGATTCAAGTGATAACCTGTATCTCGATTTTCAAGACAGACATACACGATTCATATTTCGTTGTGATACTTTTTTATTTTAGAGATTTAAAAAGGAAAGTATTAAATTATTTTATATGTATATATTTTTATGCAATATTATTTACAAACTTTCTAAAACAATGATAGTTCTGAATTATGTGTGCTCTTAATTCTAGAAAAATGAAGATACATTGTTCGACAACATATTAATTCATGCAAAAATTATGCCTTCTCATTTGTAGACAAACTTCACAGAATTCAATAGAATTAATTAATCCCCTAATATTGGTGTTTCGTACATAGAGTTGATTGGTGTATAGAATGTTCACACCTTCGTAGAAGATTATTAAATCGAATACAAAATGTTGGCAGGTATTTTAATTTACTTATCAAATTAAATATTCAATTATATTTAATTAGACCTTTATTTCACTCAGTTTATGATATAAATTTTATTTTTTCATTTCAGGATTCGACTTTCATCAAAAGTGGTAGTTTATAAATAATGGAGATGTTTTTATCATACTTTGAACTATTGCTACAAAATTTCATTTTTTTAAATATATTTTGATGTGTCCTAAATTATACGAACAATTACATAAATTTCTTACTCTTTTTAAATTCCTTCATCGATTATAATTTCTTCCAGTATAGTACAGGTGTTTAGACTAGTAGTAAATGAATTATTTATATTAGTTACATGAAAAAAGGTTAAAAAATCAAAAGAGTGCTATTTTAGTATCTAATTTAAATTTATTTATGTACTTATCTAAAACCTTAATGTATATTAAAAAATATGAACAAAGATCACAAAAATATCTAAAGAAATACTAAAAACACTCCAAGTATAACTTGTTACCACTTCCTTCCATTTTTTTTTGTGTCACTTCTCGTTAATATTCCCTACTTTTCATTATTCTCTTTCTTACCTTTCTAACCCAAACTTTTCACATCCCTCCAACTCATTTCTCTCCTACAAACTCTACCTTTCCTTCATTCTACCTAATTAAATTAGATGTGGATTCCAATTAATTAGTAAGCAAATTTAACTAACTACAAATTCAATAATTATATTATACTTTTTGCAAATGCATATTTAAAGTTCTTTTCCTATTCTTTAATTTTTATTTTTCTAATTTTTGTTAAATTTTATCCTACTTCATCCCTCTCTTCCATCGAAGTTTTAATTAATTTATTAAGTCTAAATTGATTTCTTGCATTCACATCTAAATTATTTTGAGATTCTTATAGACTGACAAAATTAAAACTCCTTATGATTTTAATTAATTTAGTAAGTCTAAATTGATTTCTTGCATTCATATCTAAATTATTTGAGATTCTTGTAGAGTGACAAAATTAAAACTCCTTATGATCACCACTATTTGTTCTTCTGTGTAATTTTTTAGGTAAAAAAATATTTATTAATGCAACGTGTTCTTATTTTTTGTTGATTACAATAATATCTTATTTTGTTGCTCAAAGAATATGGAAGAAAAAATAAATAAAATTTTATAGTGGATTGTAAATGTGTAAGATAACTAAAATCATGTAAAACTATATCCATTTAACTCATATAAATAATCCATTTTGATCGTTTCATCCCAACCTACAACTACAGCTCCTTTGACTTTACCCCCTCAAACCCTATACTCCTTTTATTATTTAGGATTTATTACCTTATTTTATCCTTCCCGATCCTATATTCCAATCTTTCTATTCCTTTTATCATTTAGGATTCATTACCTCACTTTTTAAGTTTTTCTTTTTTCAAATAAAGAGTTAGAATTATAGTCATGAAGGTAAAATAATTGGGCATAAATTTGATGAAATACTACTATTTTTTTTGTGACAATCATTCAAGATAATCGTTTAAAAAATATTTATTTTAAATTTTTTGATAAACACTCCAAAAAACAACCATCTAAATGCTCTTTTTATTAATTTAAAATTCATATCAAAATTTTGTTTTATGTGCACTTTCTGATGTATGTGTTATGTGCCAAATCATCTAGATGCAGTTTTGAGCATGTAAAAAATTATCTACATGACATTGTATGTCAGAATGTTTATTTCATTGGTTGGAATCATCGTCTAATAGGATAAGTTTAAAGTTAAAAAAAATTAATTTAGTTTGCAAAAGGTAAAATGGTTAAAGAATGGCTGTAATTGGATATGTCATCTGAATGTTTGACAAATCTACGTGTATGTACCTGGAAGAACAATGCTAAAAAATTACTATATAACTGATTAAAAAATGGGACCAGTCACATTATTCATCATATTTGACAAATCAATCTTATTAATCAAGGAATAAAATGGGCTAAAGCGATAAAGTTGTAATGGGGTGAATGATTTTAACATGGGACTAATCAAATTATCCAAATTTGTTTTCTTTAGTTATGGAAGGAAAAAGGGGTTAAAATCTGAAACAAACTATAAACGATTTATTAAACACTTATTTTAAGTGGGAAAGAAAGTTTTAAATTTTAAATTTGAATTGTCATAGGATTAGTTGTAAATCACGCTATTTCAAACTTTTTAATTGAATTTGTGTATTAAAATAAATAAAAAATCTAGAAAAAAAAGTATGGGAGATTTGAAAGCCATCCAGGAGGCCTCCATTAAAACCTTCCCTGCAATACATATAGATATAGATTATCTAAAACGTCCCCTATTTTTTATCAAATAAATTTTTTGAGCCTCTTTTTTTTAAATATTGACTTTAAATTCCTTACAAATTCAAATTAATAAAATTTGATCCCTACTAAAAAATGTCAGATCTCACTTTTTAGTGGCAAAAATGAATATAGATTATGTCAAATTTCACATTTTTTGAAGAAAAATAAATATAATTCAGGTCAGATCCTATTTTTTAGAGACAAAAATAAATATAGATCAGGTTATTTGCTTAACTATAAATGAGATATAACTTTTGTTCTCCTTAAAAAATGATCACGTGCGGATTATGCGATGGATTCAAGGTAAAAATGATCGAAAACTTATGGTAAAACCAAAATTTTTCGATTTGATTTTGTAAGAGATGAAAATTTACTATTTTAAAAGTAATTGATGAAAAAATTTATTTGACGAAATGTGAATAACTCTTTGAACAAATTTCCTCTTGATTTACATATGTCCCTCCTTACAATTGAAGTTATACGGTGCCTTTGTATCTCGGAACTGCGAATCTATAACTTCATTTTCCTAGCTATTCAGAAAAAAATGGGGGAAAAAAAAAGAAAAGGAAACGTGTGGTAGATGCTTTTATCTGTACCTAGGAATTGGGAAGCATTTCTAGTTCAATTTTTGCCGTACAATGGAACCAATGGAGAGCAATGTCAGAATTGAAAACTCATCAATTGACAAACAAGGAGCAAATTAGTGTTATCAGATGATCAACGTGAACCAAATCATCTGAATTGGCCACCACTAGGCACTTAAGTGCTTTTATGGATGGAAGGTCAAGGATTCAAATTTTATTTTTCATAAATGCCACTCAATGTGGCTTTCTTTTAAATCCCGGTTCGATAGTGATTTATTCTCCTTCAATGATCTAGTTGGATGTGTTCTCTTCTCCTCAAATTAGAAATAGTTGTAAAGAAGTGACGATTGATAAAAAAAATTAAATAAAAGATGATCGATCATGTATTTCTCTCGAGTGAGCTTAAATATGGTGTTATTAGATGATCAACCGTGCCTTTTTCTCGGGTGAGCTTTACATTTTAAACTAGTGTGAATACCCGTGCTACGCACGGTGTTGACATTATTGAAAAAAATGAAAATAAAAGGGTGAATTAAAAAAGGTTAAAAAATTGTACCAACACAATTAAAATATAATATCTGTCTAACAATAGTTTGAAATATGATAGAATGTATATATTATTCAAAAATTACCTTTTTTCGGAAGATAGATCCTGAAAAAATAATAGAAATTTATATTAGAAAATGAATGATATATTAATAAAAATGAATGTAATTAAATGTTGTTAAAATGAAATACTTACAAATATTATGTATTCGATTTGATAATCTTGCATAAATGTGCGAACACTCTTCACACCAATCAACATTTAGTACGAAAGCCAAAATTGGTGATTTAATTAATTTTGTTAAATTTTGTGGAATGCGTACTACAAATGAAAATGCACGATTTTTGCATGAATTGATTCGTTGGTTGAACAACCTATCACCATTGTCCTGAGAATTAAGCATGCGCGGAATTCAAAATTAGTGTATTTTTTTTACATAGTTTATAAATAGTATTATAAAAAATAAACATATATCAAGAAATTCTACCTTCCTTTGTAATTCTCTGAGATAAGAAGCATCACAACCAAATACGAATCGTGCATGTCTGTCATGTAGATTAAGATGCATGTTACCACTGTAATCTTTGACTTGTATGTTAACATTGTACCTGTTTGACAAATAAAATGTTATACAATACAGAAAAATTTGTTGAAATTAAAGGTACATGAAATTAATTACTTAACAACAGTGTCGACCACATCATTACAATGCATACATACTGCTTTTGAAAAATGACCTTCACATAGTTGTCCACAATTTTTGCATAACTCATAGAACATGTTTTCTATATTAATACTCTGAATGTAAGCAAGTATTCGAAAATATTTAACCTGATAAGAATGAAAGAAGGTATATATTATGATTATAAATTTTAAAAATTTGTGCAGTAATTAAATTAAATAGAGTAAGTTTACCGTTTGCATGATTGTATATTCGGATATCCATATTCTCTTTGAATTTGCTATCAACAATGCTTGTGATGTTACGAATGAGTATTTGTCTTTAATTAAAGAGTAAAAAGGATTTGAAGTATAAATAACAAACTATAAACGGTTTATGAAATAGATAGTGAGAATGTTTTAAATTTTAAATTTGATTGGTAATAGGGTTGGTTATAACCCACTACTTTTTATGTATTAAAACAAATTCAAAAATTTGGAAAAAAGAATGAGAAGTTTGGAAGTCATTGAGAGGGTCTCTACTAAAAACCCCTTCTGCAATACATATGGATACTAGTATGAATACCCGTGCTACGGACGGTACTGACATTATTGAAAAAATGAAAATAAAAGGGTGAATTAAAAAAGGTTGAAAAATTGTACCAATACAATTAAAATATAATATCTGTCTAACAATAGTTTGAAATATGATAGAATGTGTATATTATTCAAAAATTACATTTTTTCAGAAGATAGATCCTGAAAAAATAATAGAAATTTATATTAAAAAATGAATGATATATGAATAAAAATGAATGTAATTAAATGTTGTTAAAGTGAAATACTTACAAATATTATACATTTGATTTGATAATCTTGCATGAAGGTGCGAACACTTTTCACACCAATCAACTTTTAGTACGAAAAATAAAATTGGTGATTTAATTAATTCTATTGAATTTTGTGGAATGTGTACTACAAATGAAAATGCACGATCTTTGCATGAATTGATTTCTTGGTTGAACAACCTATCACCATTGTTCTGAGAATTAAATATGTACGAAATTCAAAATTAGTGTATTTTTTTTACATAGTTTATAAATAGCATTATAAAAAATAAACATATATCAAGAAATTCTACATTCCTTTGTAATTCTCTGAAATAAGAAACATCACAACAAAATATGAATCGTGCATGTCTGTCCTGTAGATTAAAATGCATGTTACCACTGGAATTTTTGATTTGTATGTTAACATTGTACTTGTTTGACAAATAAAATATTATATACAATACAGAAAATTTTGTTAAAATTAAAGGTACATGAAATTAATTACCTAACAACAGTATCGACCACGTCATTACAATGCATACACACTGTTTTTGAAAAATGACCTTCATATAGTTGTCCACAATTTTTGCATAGCTCATATAACATATTTTCTATGTTAATGCTTTGAATGTAAGCAAGTATTCGAAAATATTTAACCTAGTAAGAATGAAAGAAGATATAGGTTATGATTATAAATTTAAAAAATTTGTGTAGTAATTAAATTAAATAGAGTAAGTTTACCGTATGCATGACTATATATTCGGATATCCATATTCTCTTTGAATTTCTATCAACAATACTTGTGATGTTGTAAAATTGCTTGATCTCAACTACGTAACTAACTTTCGAGTACATGTATCATTTTCAAACCTACAATTTTTTGAAATACATGTTGATAAGAGCATGAAACAACATTAAAAATTTAATGTAGTATTACTGATGGAACTCACCAACTGTGCAGGTATCGAACAAAATCTAAATTATGATTGATATACAATTTGCTATCTCTAATTGTACAAAGTGATGGTCCTGCATAGTATGGTTATATTCGTTAAAAAACTATTCAAATTATATAGAGTATAAGTAAAAGCATTTGATTTACCTCTGAAATTTCATACGCAAATACCACATGCTAGCAAAATAATTTTTTTGTAACAGACTGATATTATAGGTTTGTAGTATATTCAATAACTTGATACTCAAATCACCGATGAGATAAAGTTTGTCTAAATAAACTTTACAGTGTCCTAACTCCTTGCAAAAAAAACGTTAAATAGTCCTATTTGGTATCGTAAGTTACGGCAACGTGCCAGTGGCATCTAGGTCTATTTTGTTTTTGGTCAAAATCTAGTCCTAATTGATTCTGCTGTTTCTTGATCATGTTATATGCTTCTGAATTAAAATTGTATAAAATAGCATGTGAATGAGCATTTGTCTTTAATTAAGGAGTAAAAAGAATTTAAAATATAAATAATATTTTAAACCGTTTATGAAGTAGATTATGGGAAAGTTTTAAATTTTAAATTTGATTGGTGATAGGGTTGGTTATGACCCACTACTTTTTATGTATTAAAATAAATACAAAAATCTAGACATAAATCTATAACCCGCTACTTGTTCCGTTTTTGGGATTTTTTCTTAGGGTTAGATATAGTAAATCTCTTAACTTTACATTTAACTGCACTTTACCCCCTCAACTTTACATTTAGTTGCACATTTATGATTTTTTTTGAAATGTGATTGTAATTTGCAAAATTCATTTGTAGGGGTAGTTATAGGATTAGTGTGGTGACAAATATTTGTTAATTATAAAAATGTAACATTGTATTAAAACAGCATACGAATTAGCATTTGTCTTTAATTAAGAAGTAAAAAGGATTTAAAGTATAAATAATAAACTATAAACGATTTATGAAGTAGATAATGGGAATGTTTTAAATTTTGAATTTGATTAGTGATAGAGTTGGTTATCACCCACTACTTTTTATATATTAAAATAAATACAAAAATCTAGAAAAAAGAATGAAATGTTTAGAAACCATTGAGAGGGTCTCTGCTAAAAACCCCTTCTGCAATACATATAGATATAGATAGATATAAGATTACTAGATCTTCCAAGAGGGATTAGTGGAGGACTAGCAATGGTTAGTTTAGCTAGTTAACAATCAATAGTGGATATTCAAAAAATTTACGTTTGAGACAGCCATTAGAAAGATCATTTTCTTGTATTAGCAAATTTAGATGCATAACACATAAAAATTTAGATGCATAAAAAAAAAGATTTAGATACATAACACGTAAATTTCATTCAAATTTTAAAATTCATTTTTTTTCTTTTTTAGTAAATTTGACATGCATTACACTCACTAGTATAAGAAAAAATATTTACACTATGGGTGCTTAAGAGATTAATCCATTAGTTAGTGGAAGAGACAATTCTACACATGCAACTTCAGACATATAAACAATTGAACAATTAGGAGGAGGAAATTATGACAGATAGCTAGTTACCCAGGCAAAGAAAAGTACAATGAACATCACTTGATACAAGAAAAAGTGGCAGTGCCCAATACCCTCCCAAATCCCACCCCAGCTTTATTTACGCAGTAACATGCATCCCTACTCCTTTCCCACTCCTACCCCAGTCTACTACTGTAATAGAACCCGATCTACTTGAAATAAGTCTAGCAAATCGAATTCGAGTATCTAATAGTAAGGCTCAAATGTTCAGGAGAACTTTAAGAGCTCTCCTCCGATCATTGGATCTATTCCGGTGGTTATAATATTTGTGCAATATTTCAATTCAGGTTTATAAGTCAATTAATTATCAAATACATATAACCTTTTCAATTCAGTTGCTTAATACTTTCAACACTTAATTTTTAAATTACAAAATTCATATTTTCGACTTTAACTTTATCAAAAGGGCCTACTACTTTTAAAGCATGCCAAACGTAAAATCGCGATATATAGTAAACTCCAAATATGTGGCACGTACAACGTGACATTTATGAATCCCTAAAAAATTTGGTGAGACACCAAATAATGAAGGAAAACACACAGTCGAACAACTTTAATTGGATCACCAAATATGGCAATATTAGGAGGGAAATTGAGCATGTATATATTGAATTAGATTATATCTTACCTTATTGGTAAATCCCGAGTGTGAACCTGTGGATATGATAGCATGATGAGTAATTAAATCAATAATCACTTACAATTGAACTCAATTCCTCATTAAAAGTACACTAACTGAAATCTGTTTCATTATAAATGAGCATGAGCACGAGGAGGAGCTAACATTAGTCCACGTACATTGATTTTTTCAATGTATTTCTTCATTAATTGACACCCTAGTTAATGAATTCTCCACAACATCTCAACAGTACTTCCTTTGGTGGGATCTAATTTTGGTTTGTCTTTCTGAACATCGTTTCAGCAGATACTCTGATGGAACTAGTTTTATTTATACAAACCTGTTGCACGATAATCAGCTTAGAACTAAATGGTAGTAGGTATTGTTGCATGCATGAGATTTTTTCTTCCTTTTTCTTTTGGATAAATAGTTGGATGGCAACAGGGCGAGATTTAGCATTCTTCGCATGCATGGGCGGCGATGACTCGAAAATTAAGCGTAAAAACTAAATATACGCAAGATAATTATAATTACACACAGGACGTACTACTATGTAGCAGTCCAACTGGACAACTGATAACCTAGCTACTAGGCACCCCAACAAAAAAAAAAAAAAAAGAGAGAGAGAGAGAGAAGGAACTGGAAATGTAACATCCACCAACCCAAAACAAACAGTAAATGGAATTACTTGGAATGCGATGGGGGAGGCTAAATTGCACGGAAGTAGACAAAAAGGGTGTAGTATGGGCAGCTGTTTTATGCTAGGGAAAGCAGCGCTGCAGAAGATGAAAGCCTAGAATCGTAGCCAGTTTAGTCGCAGTCCCTAACCCTAAATATTGCGAGCATCGAATTCCCTCCATCAATGGAAATTCCATTTGGGTCGGACCATTCTAGTTAAGTCAAGTCCCTATAATCTCTCTACCCTCTACCGTCGGTCTAAGAAGCCCCAGTTTACAACTTTACGTGCAGGCTCTCAAACTCAAGAAGGGTGTTTTACCCGTGGAACCTATATAATACTAGCCAACAATCAATCAAGACATAATTTTTTTTTTTTGCCGTGTGATAGATTGCCTTCAAGCGCTGGCATTATTTCGAAGTTGGAACATCCATGCCTAAAGATAATTTTAGAGTTCGGATTTAATAAAATTACCCAAAAAATCTTTAAGATTTGCCAGTGATAATTAAGAAAGAAAGAAAGGGAGGAGTTTGTCAATGGCGTGGTCTAATTCAATTTTAACTTGACCTGTTGACCACCGCCCCAACCACTAACAGATTGGAGCTAACAGGAGAAGACGTACAGAGAAATCGCAACGTCTTCTCTTCCGTTCGTGTGGGGGTTGACTCGCTAGGCTGAAGATAATTACAAAAAGTATAATAAAAATAATAAAGTCCTCTCTTTAAGGTTCCCCACAGGTGCCGACGTGTCAAGTGAGCCGCGAAGCCTCTTCCAACTGCAAGTACCCCCCGAAGGCTTTCGACAAATATGTAGAGATTTGATGACTCTGGAGCGGGGATTAGCACCCCGAAGTCCAGTCGAGTCTAGAGTCAATCACACGCGCGCTACCCGCAATGACATTATCCACGCGTGGGGCGGACATTTCGATTTCGAACGTTGTCTTTGCCTTAGGGAAACACGTCGAGGCTCGACCCCCCCCCCCCACTAATCATAATCATCTCACATATTTATTGAAAATATTTGTGCTAGATTTGCCATTCTCAAAGATATCGTCTCAATGATGCATGTAATTAAATTACTTACCAAAATTCTAGTCGCCAAGAATATTTAGTCCTTGAGAAAAAAAATTACTCACGCAGAGGTATAGTGTACAATCATAACAATGAATGCATTTCATTCATATCTATATATGACCTAAAAGAAAATCTATGTGAGCGAGACCAAAATGATAGAGTTTCCTTGTATGCGTGCCGCTAAGCGGTCAATAAATAAGGTGTGGAGGGAATAGAAGGGATGCAGCGATACAAAGAAGAACATAGAAGTAAGTAGGGTGTGAAAGAGTAGAGTAGCCATAGCCATAGCAATAGCAACTGAGTGAGCGAGTGTCCATATCCAAAGCCGTTCGTTCTTCTCTCCATATCCAAAGCCTCTTAGGTTTGATTCTCTCGACAACAACAGCAACATTAATCAAATTAAAACCATTCCCTGTCCGTCTTCTTCTTTCGTTCTTACTTTTATTTTTTGTCCTTTTAATTTTTTATAATAGGGGGTTTCGATTTCATCAACGAGTCGGGACTTGGAAATTCGTTCTAAACAAATATAAACCTAGCATTGACTAACGTGCGCCATTGCCATTGGAGTCACTACTGTAAGTAAGTCAGCTCTTAATCTGGTGTCCATCACCATTTAAAAAAAAAAAAAATCTATCCTTTACTTTACGCTATAAAATCAAACCGATTCAATTTATTTATTTGTTTATTTATTTTTTACTAACAGTAGATTACTCATTTTCTTTGGTAAATAAACAGATCCCAACGTATATCAGCAGCAATTCAGCATCCAGAGAGAGTTGGAACGCTGTA
This sequence comes from Coffea humblotiana, assembly GCA_023065735.1. Classification (NCBI taxonomy): domain Eukaryota; kingdom Viridiplantae; phylum Streptophyta; class Magnoliopsida; order Gentianales; family Rubiaceae; genus Coffea; species Coffea humblotiana. The sequence continues at coordinate 2,354,045 of CM041209.1, read as the reverse complement.
AAAGAGAGACAGACTCAACTCCACTCGAAAGGTCCACGCGAATCTCAGACTTTGTATTCATCTCTCAATCTCTATATCTCGTACTCTTTTTTTTTTTGTACACAAGTACATCTTACACATCCAAAAAACAAGCACGCTTTTTACGCTTCTATTCGTGTAAGAAAAATACCACTCCCCTGTGGTACTCGGTCAACAAAGTTTTTCTTCTTTTTTTTTGGGTTGCTTTTTGGTTCTCCGTACTGGGCTTCATTGGTTCAGTGATCTCACAAGGAAACTGGAAAAGAAACCCAGATAACTTGGTAATGGAGCATAAAGCCGAGCAGTACTCCAAAAGAGAAGAGGGGGGAGAGGGAGTGAGAAGAGAGAAGGAGATTAGAAAAGAAAAAAAAACAGAAGAGGAGGTGGAAAAAGGGGAGGGAGAGTCAACTGGTCTTTTTCATATTCTTGGTTGCATTCATTTTGTAAGGTACCGAAAAGTCCACATTTTTTAATGGTTTTTTTTAAAAAAAAAATAAAAAATAAAAAAAGAAGTTCTGGTGGCTTTTCACCTTTTTTCTAGTTTTCTTGTTTCGCTGTCCATGCTCTTTTAAAACCTTTCATTTTCTACTTTATAGTTTATGCTTTTCTACTACGCCTTTACGGGGGCACAGGGCCAGGGGGCAGGAAGGAGGGGCCTTTCTTCTTCATCATTACAGCTAAGGACTGAGGAGGAGTCAAACCAAAATCCCAAATCTAGGGTTTTCATGTTCTTCTTCAAACCTTTCACATTTGCCATGGGAGACAGGGGAGGCTAAAGGGTTATTAGTAGAATAGTGAGCGTAATACTAGTAGTAGTGTGAAAGGTGCAATAAGGTATCTTGGTTGTCTTGTACCAACCCGTTTGGCTGTTCTTAAATTTTGTGGGTTTTGGTTGGTGGGTTGAGTTGATTTTCTTTTCTTTTCTTTTTATTTATGAAGTATTAGTAGAACGTGGTCCAAACACGGTGCAACTCAAGTGAATGCTGATACGAGTAATTTTATGGTGGTAGACATGGATTAGAATATGAGATGGAAATATTTCTCCCTACTAGTTTATGGTGCTTTGTTACTTAGTCCCCAGTAGTGTGTCTGGGTGTCTGTGTGTGAACTTTGATGTCAAAGGAAAGATGAGATCATGATGGAGAAAATCTAGGCAAATACCATTTTGAAAACGATAGCAGAAGATTTTGGCCTTTTCGGTGAGAAAGTTTGAGTCTTTCTTAAGCATCAAAAGAAAGAAAAAGAAAAAGGAAGTTTTCTTTTTTTCTTTCTTCTTCTTCTTCTTTTCATTGTCAATCGCACCCGTTTCCTTTCATGAGTTTTGGGGGTTTCATTGGCGGTGGTAATAGCGGTGGTGGTGGTGGGGATGCCGGATTAATGATGGCTGATAATCTGTACAACACCATTCCCACTTCTTCTTTGGCACACACTCAGCCGCATATGGTCTCTCCTCCTCCTATGGTCCAGCCTATATTCAACTCCTTGCCTCTCTCCCTTGCCGTTGTATGCCATTTCTTTCTGTCTAATTCATATCTGTGTATATGCATGTTTGCATGTATTATCAATATAATGTATGAAATTATTTTTGCCCTTCAAATTGTTTCCTTCTTGGTTATAGTTTGATTGATTAATATGGGGAACGAGCTTTAATTTATTTAAATGCAGAAACCCAAGATGGAGGGTGCTGGAGACATGGGTTTAATCGCGGAAAATTTTGGACCTGGAGATACGGACAAGTCCAAGGAGGAGGAGTATGAAAGCAGGTCTGGGAGTGACAACATTGAAGGGGCATCAGGAGATGATCAGGACACCCAGGGAGACAAAGCATCATCATCTGGGAGAAAGAAATATCATAGGCACACTCCATTTCAAATTCAAGAGCTGGAAGCGTGAGCTCATTTTATACTAACTGTCTAAATTTTTTGTCTTGTGATTTGTTAGTGGTGGATAATGATATTAGATTCGACACAGATGAAACTTGGCTTGTCTTTTTATATGTTTTTCTATCTGGTTAAATATTGTAGTTCCTTTAAGGAGAATCCCCATCCCGATGAGAAGGCGAGGTTGGAACTTGGCAGGAGACTGAACTTGGAAAGCAAGCAGGTGAAGTTTTGGTTTCAGAATAGAAGAACCCAGATGAAGGTAACTTTCACGGATTTTTTCTTTGCTTCATTTCCATTTTTTTCAATGCTGAAATTTGTCTCATGGAAATATCAAACTGAGCATGTCTTGCATTCACTAGACTCAAATGGAACGCCATGAGAATAACATGCTGAAGCAAGAAAATGACAAGCTTCGAATTGAAAATATTGCAATGAAAGAAGCTATGAGGAATCCAGTTTGCAGCAATTGTGGTGGCGCAGCAGCTCTTGGAGAGATTTCTATCGAGGAGCACCATCTTAGGATTGAAAATGCTCGTCTGAGAGATGAACTTGGTCGAATTTGTGGCCTGGCAAACAAATTTTTGGGTAGGCCATTGTCATCCCTGGCCAGTCCTATAGCCCCAGGCAACTCTGATTTGGAGCTTGCGGTAGGAAGAAATGCCTTTGCAGCCTTAAGTTCAGTTGGCACTCCAGTGCCGATGGGCCTTGATTTTACTAGTGCAGTTACCAATCCTTTGCCTATCCTACCTACCATCAGATCTTCTATGGGCATGATGAGTTTTTGATGTGTCAATTGACAAATCTATGTACCTGGAGCTTGCTGTGGCAGCAATGGATGAACTCTTAAAGCTGGCTCAAATTGATAACCCCCTCTGGTTTAGAAGCTTGGATGGATTCAGTGAAGCATTAAACCTTGAGGAATACAACAGAGTATTTCCTCCTTGTGTCGGCACGAAACCTAGTAATTTCGTAACAGAAGCAACAAAGGCAACTGGAACTGTAATTATTAACAGCACATCTCTTGTGGAAATATTAATGGACCCGGTAGGTCGTTCACTTTTATTGCCATAATTAATCTTCTTAGTTCTGTTTGAGTCATTTGTTTCAATCAAACAGTCATTATTCTCTGCCTACAAATATTTACCTGATTTATGCTACATATGGATTTATATACATGATGGTTTCTGCTTCTCGGTTTATTTAATTGCTGGTAATGCATTGCCCCTCCCTTGTAGTTTGCGTATATGTAAAAACTAATGTACTTGTATTTCCCTATGAATATTTATTCTGTTTTATTCTTCAGAACCGGTGGACCGAGTTCTTTTCATGTATGATTGGGAGAGCCTCTACTATTGATGTGGTTACGGATGGCACAGGGGGAACAAGAAATGGTGCTTTGCAACTGGTGTGCTATTTCTTCTACTTTCACTTGCATATATCCCTCAGAACGGAAAGAATCTCTTCTTTTCTGCCCTCTTTTTGTTAATTGCTAATGCCAGAATTTGGTTTGGTATCTGTTAGATGCATGCTGAGTTCCAAGTTCTTTCACCTTTGGTCCCTGTTCGTGAAGTGAAGTTTCTCCGGTTTTGCAAGCAGCATGCTGAGGGTTTTTGGGCTGTGGTTGACGTGTCTGTTGATTCCATCAGAGGAGGGCCAAGTGCACCAATATTTTCTGATTGCAGAAGGCTCCCCTCTGGCTGCATTGTGCAAGATATGCCAAATGGTTATGCCAAGGTAAATAATGACTAGAAAATCTTATTTGTCACCATTCTTATACTGGAATTCATTTCAATGTGTTTGTTATGTTTTTTGGCTGCTTATTTGCTTTGTGTTTATGAAGTACATGAAGATGACATCATGCCAATGGAGTCCCATCATTTCCAGCTTTTGGTTCTGAGATGTTTTACATTTTCAGAACCTTCTGAGTCTGAACTGATAGTAGTCCAATGCCTTCTTGTCTTCAAATGCTCAAAATCTTGATTACTATAAAATACTGATGAGATAGTTTTGTAATGTTTTATGTGATAATAGTCATCAAATCTCAAAGTTTGGGTTCTTAGTGTCTGCTGAATTAGTCGATTGCCAGTTGGGAAATGTGTGAATCAGGTATCTGGATTATAATAGTGATAGAAATCTTTGCTTCTACTTCTGCTTGATGAATATATTAATGTTAAATGAAAGGCTAATGTCTTGAAGCTTGCATATTCTGTTGTATAAATATACTCTCTCTCTCTCTCTCTCTCTATATATATATATATATATAGAGAGAGAGAGAGAGAGAGAGAGAGACCTGCGTCATGGAGATATGCATTTACACATGCACAGAGATCTTCTTTATTATCAGGAATGACGTATTATCTGTAAAATGTCTTCTATTCTAGTCTTGCAAAGGCAAGATATATTATCTATTAATCTAGGTGTGTGTGTATATATATATATATATATTGGAATACAAATAAAAGAGTAGTGCCTTTTTTCCCTTTATTTGCATTTAGTGATGCAGCTTTTTCTCAATTGAATGTAACTTTTGTTGCAAATCTTGGTATCACCCTTATGATTGACTGCACACTTCCTCTTTCCGTGGAGCAGTGTTTACCGATAGTTTATTTCTTCTATTTGTGGACTTTCAAAAACTATTTTTGCCATATTCTTATCGTAGCAAGTTTTGTTGCTCTCTCTCTTTCTCTCTCTCACACACACACACACGAGTGGTTGTCATTGAATGAATAAGACTTGCTTATAGAAGGAACAGTGAGTTGTTACAATTGACAAGTAATCAAGTGACGATTTACAAAGGAAAGCAAGCAAGGTTCTGGTCTTAATGACTACCCACTTTCCTTGGTCATCTTGATGAGTGTACCTTAGGTTTTGTTCCTTGATATTGACTAATTTTATAGACATACTGCTGGTTATGTCTCATCTTATAAGTCGAACTGTAATGCATTTCCTCAATTATCCAATAATATGACTTCACCTCTTAAAAGACAAGAAACGCATGGGCATATGCAATATCATCCCAAGTTAATTCTGACATGCTATGTCTATGATCGAGTGCTTTCACCGGGTTGGAAGATCTATATTATATAACCTTCACAAGTAAATTGCAGGTCATCTGGGTTGAACACATGGAATATGATGATAGTAATGTTCACCAATCTTACCGGCCCTTACTTAGGTCAGGCTTGGGCTTTGGTGCACAAAAGTGGGTTGCCACCCTTGAGAGACAATGTGAGTGCCTGGCAGTCATAACGTCTTCAACCGTCCCCGGTGGAGATCATGGAGGTCTGAGTCCTGTTCTCTATTATTTTTTGTGAATTCCTATAGCTACGATTTACTGCCTATTCTCTCAAGGCATGGCCGTTTTAGTCATGTACTCATGACGTTATAGCTGCAAGTTTTGAACCTGATAGAGCTTCATTTATGACAGTAATTAGTCCAAGCGGTAGGAGGAGCATTGCAAAGCTTGCACAACGCATGACTCATAACTTCTGTGCTGGCGTGTGCGCAACAGTCTACAAATGGGAGGTTGTCCAAGTTGGAAATGCAGATGAAGCAAAATTGGTAATGCGGAAGAGCATGGGCATCCCAGGTGAGCCTCCTGGTGTCGTGTTGAGTGCCACATCTACCGTTTGGATGCCCGTGTCAGAGCAGCGTCTCTTTGACTTCCTACGGAATGAACAGACGAGGTCTCAGTGGGATGTCTTATCCCATGATGGTGCCATGCAACAGATGTTTCACATAGCTAAAGGCCAGGATCTTGGCAACAGCATCTCTCTTCTTCGTTCAAGTGTTAGTGACTAAATTTTTTTTTCTTTCACGCGCATATAGAACTGTTTTAACATATGAAACTTTTTTTATTGCACCTCATGCAATTTTGGTTTCCTTAATCTCGCAGGCCACGTCTCCAAATTCGAATCAAAATGGCATGCTGATCTTGCAAGAGACGTCCACAGACGTGTCGGGATCTCTGATAGTATATGCCGCGGTTGACATACCGGCAATGAATGTGGTGATGAGCGGGGGGGATTCTTCTTGCGTGGTTTTGCTGCCATCAGGTTTTTCAATAGTTCCAGATTGTTACCCTGACTCAGCCGGGCCTAATAGCTCCAGTGGAAATTTTGCGAAAGAAGCTATTGCTGGTGGCGGCAGCAACGGTTGTTTGCTGACAGTTGGGTTCCAAATATTGGTGAACAGCTTGCCAGCATCCAAGCTGACTTTGGAATCCATCGATACCGTGAATGCCCTGATTGGTCGCACTCTTCAAGGTATCAGATCTGCACTCGAGTGCAGTTGACTGGCCCAGCGAAATGTGCGAGTGCTGCATGGTGTAAAAGCATAATTAAATAGCCATTTTCTTTTTTAATGGTTTTGTCTCTCTTATTGGGTGATAATGAAAAGATTTGTTTATTTAAACGAGAGTGGGGTTAGGGTGTTGATTAGAATTGGCACAAAAAGAAAGGGGGTTCGAGTCAAGAGCGAACCTTGGTAAATCTTGACTGGTTTTCTTGAGATAGTACTTTGTTTCAATGGCTAAAGATAGAATGGCGTCGTCTCCGTGGTGGACGGTGGTTCGGGTATTGACTCGGATGGCCTATTGAAATACTAAAGTCAGCTCTCTCTCTGTCTCTCTGTATTCGTCAGCGGTGCATGTTAGTTTGTTGAATAGGGTTACATTACATTACATATACATATACTGGCTGCAGAATTGTCTTCTTTTGTTATATTGCATGCACATATCTCAAACTCTTGGGGTAATGAATGATAGATACTACAATTTTACTGTGTCAATTGTTTTTGTCCTTTGAGGGCAGGCTTGCTTTTGAGCTATCTTCTTATTTTTTTCCTTCTCTCCCGTTATATTTTTCAACACAGAGAGTATCTCAACTTTGTTGGACTAATCTCCCTGTGTCTGTGTAATCCGTCTCTCAAGAATACACAAGCGATAGAGAGGTGATTTCAACACACGATCTCGAGACCTAACTAGACTATCACGAGATCATCCGAGTCAACCTCAAGGGACTTCCTTCTCTCCCGTTTGCTGGCCTAACTAATACTCCTATATTTATCCTAGCAAATCCAAACCTTATACTAGCACAATCTTTTGTTAAATGTCTTCAGCAGACAACTGCCTGTTGTACCCGCTGCCATTAAGAATGCTTCTAGTAATGGCATAGGGTTATTAGGTTATAGCGAGGCCCAGGCTGTATGTTGTAGTCCTCATTTATCAATGTAGGTGAAATCAAACGACGGCAATCTCCATAAGAAGAACTCATTTATCAAGCAAATTGAAGTTAAATATATTAATTTTTGGACTTTTCTTGAAATGGGAATCAGTTGCTTCCACTAATTAAGGCAGTGTTTTTCTAACCCTATTAGTACAACTTAAAACTAATTTGAGTTTGAGTATTTTAAGGGATCTCTCAAGTCCATTCATAATAAGACTAGTATTTTAAAGGTTTGCCTAATGGGTCTTAAATGGGCATTAGTTAAAAGAGGTCCCAATGGTAATTGGAGAAGTGAAATTAAATGGAAAAACTTTCCTAATGCTAAGAGAGCAATAAATTTATACGGTAATTTATTTGTACAAAAGTGCCAGCACAAAAATCAATATTTTAATTGGAAAAAAAATTTTCCACGTAAAGATGCTATGAAATATTCTTTTTCTTGCTTTCCCAACTCCTAAATAGTGGTAGTGAAAAGAAACCAGATAAGCATTTGTCACATTTCTTTTCTTCTTTGAAATTTTGGAACGTTATGCTTCACCAGAGGGTAAAAAAAAAAAAAAACTTTTGACACCATATGCCGGTATGATGTCCACTGCCCCCACGTACAATCTTCTATGCTGCTGAGTTTGACTTAGGACTGTAAATGGGCCGGGTTAGCTCGAGTTTTACTCATTTGATTTGAAAAAAAGATTGTAAACTCGCAAATCTGATTTTTTATTGAGTTGGATTGAGTTTGAATCTAAATATTAGACATGAATAAAATATGAGTCGAGTTTAAACCTTGTTAAGCTCAAACCCAAAATAGTTCTAGCCCTCTAATCGGCATATATATACGCACACACACGCACTAATATTTTATACTTATGAGTTATGTGTTAAAATATATTAATATATATATATAAAAGAAATATTAAATATACAAATTATATCAAAAGATTCAGAAGGACAAATTTTAGTACAAACAAATTGAGAACCTTTGAAAATGTATTAACTGTTGATTATGTTTTATTACTATTTTTCATGTACTTTGAACTAATTGGATATATTATTATAGGAAAATTCTTGGTTTATATACCTTTTAATGAATTGTTGTTGGTTTGTGTATGGTTTTAATATTGTGGTTCTGCGTATGTTAAATTAGTTTTGGAATTCAATAGTTATAGTAATTATATTAAGGAAACGGTTTTTTCAATCGGATGCCCTGTTAATACACCAAATATTCATCTAACCTACTATATATATGTACACATACTAACAATTATTATCTTCTCTTGCATTTATATATTTTTCTTATTTAATCTTGCTTGCTCTCCTTTATGTTTATTTATTCTTTCTAATTAAATTTATATTTTTAAAAATATAATACCTGAAATATATATTAACAAGTGCCCTATGAGTACCAATTAGATAAACCGTTGAGGAAATTAGGGAACAATAAGTGAGTTTGAAATAATTCCAAATTAGACTTACAATCCGAATATTTTGTGAACCAAGTATGAGGCTTACATTTATCAATTTGAAATTTATAATCTGAACTTCGAAAGTAGTACTAATTATAGAGTTTATTAAAACTCATTTACGATGGCCCAATTGATAGGCCTAGTTTGAGTACGTGCTCTTTAGTGTTAGAAATACGCGACGGGTTGCAAATTCAAAGATATGGACAGGCCCAGGCTAGTTGATGGGCTTACTAGGTTGTTCTAAAGAATTTGCAGAAGACTAAAGAATTAACACCGTCAAATACTCAGCCAGTAACTCAAACATATTATGCAAAACATATAGTAGTAGTATTAAGCAATAACACGTTTTCATTTTGGTTCTTCTGATCTTCCTGCGCTGGGGTTGCAAAGCACTACTGTATTTAGCAATGTTACTAAACTCGAATCAAATAGTGACTCGACTAAATTATTGGATCAGGGGTCAACTGATCGGATCGATCGGACTGTTTTCAAAAATCTGTTGACGTTGTCATGATATCATAATTATTCTATATTTTTATAAGTTTCAAAAATATTGGAATTAAGTTATTGGTTATATTTGGCCAACCATAGAAAATATATTAAAAATATTAGACTTGCGATCAAATATACACCTAATTATATATAAAAATGTAAATTTGGGGCTAAAATATATCCATTCTCCAAAACTACTTGAAAAACTAAATTAAAACAAAATTAATGTAAGTTGGAATCACTGATGCTAAATTGATAAGAATATAGAAATGAAAATATTTTGATTTAGGAATCATTCAAGAAAATGAGTGATTTTGATATTTACACTTAATGGATGACATTTTCTTATTTATATTAATAAATGAAAGTGTTACAATTTAAGTAATTCAAATTATATTTGAGAAAAAAAAAGTTTAAGAATCGAGTCAACCAATCGAATCAGATCACTAACTTAACCAATTTTTGACGGTTTTAACTAGTTTTTAACCAAAGGAATTTTGTACTACAAATTAATTTAGAAAGAAAATCGGTTCATGATCGGACTAGTCGAATCGGCCAATCCGGTCCGAGTCTAACAACACTAGTGTTTAGCGCACTCCCGTCCGAAATGTCTTCCATTTGTTCGAACCAATGTTCATGAGACATCAAAGGACTCCAAAGGCCCTTGCCACTAACGACATATCCGCCAAACCTTCATCTAAAGCCCTAAACCCTCCTCAAATAAAGAAAGACAGTCGAAATGCATTCCGTCCTGGGATATTCGACTAAACTCCTGAAATCTGAATCCACGCCCTTCAAATCTTTCTCAGTTATCCACAACGTTTTCCAATGGCGATCCATGTCCCAGTCCACCTCTATACCCAAGAAGCAGCAACGAGTTCGCGACCACGGATTCGACGATTACATGGAAGTGGAGAAGAAAATCCGCAAAGTCCTCAAGTTCCAAGACCTCATTCTCTCCCAAGCCAGTTCAATGCTCTCCATTTCTCGATTGGACGGCCTCTCCCGCCGCATCGGATTCAAACAGTTGGAAGCCGGTCGGTTTATCCTCAAATTCCCCCACGTTTTCGAAATATTTGAGCATCCTGTTCAAAGAATCCTATACTGTAGGCTGTCACGCCAAGCCCACCTCCAAATTCAGCAAGAAAATCAAGCCCTTTTGGCTCAGGTTCCTGAATCGGTAACTCGACTCCGGAAGCTGTTAATGCTCTCTAATACTGGTCGCCTCCGTTTAGAACATGTCCGGATTGCCAGGAAAGAGTTTGGATTTCCCGATGATTTTGAACTTTCTGTAGTTTTGAAGTATCCGCAATTTTTTAGATTGTTTGATGCTGTGGAGACGAGGAACAAGTACATTGAAACTGTGGAAAAGGACCCCAAATTGGCTAGATGCGCTATCGAGAGTGCCAGGGAAAGAGAGTACAGAGAGAAGGGTGCAGATGCAGAGAATATTCGCTTTTCTTTTCTTGTTAATTTTCCTCCTGGATTTAAAATTGGAAAGTATTATAAGATTGCAGTTTGGAAATGGCAGAGGTTGCCGTATTGGTCTCCCTACGAGGATGTCTCCAAGTATGATTTGAGGTCACTCGAGGCACAAAAGAGGATGGAGAAGAGGGCTGTTGCAACGATTCATGAGCTGTTGTCTTTGACTATAGAAAAGAAGATAACTTTGGAGAAGATTGCACATTTTAGATTGGCTATGGATTTGCCAAAAAAGCTCAAAGAATTTCTGCTTCAGCATCAGGGAATATTTTATATATCTACGAGGGGGAATCATGGGAAGTTGCATACAGTTTTTCTTAGAGAGGCTTATAAGAAGGGGGAGTTGATTGAGCCAAATGATTTGTATTTGGCTAGGAGAAAGTTGGCTGAGTTGATATTGTTGAGTCCAAGAAAGGCCAAGGTGGACAAAGCATTGGTTACCTATAGGAGGGACGGAGAGGATTATGAAATGGATGGTGTCAAGAGAAACTTTGTAGACAATGGATTCGATGGTTTTGCAACTCAGGACAACGGCAAGCATGGTGGGGAATCAGAACCCCATCTAGATTCCGATATAGATGATGATGGTGCTTCTGATTACTCAGACCAGGATGATAAAAGCGTACGTGTAGAGGGTGACCGTTTGACAGACTAAATGCAATGGGGATTTCAACAGGCTAATGTTTGTTTGGGATGAAAAATGCTATTCTTGAGCTCCTGAAGATTGAAATCTCCTGACATTTCTGACCCTGCATCGCTAACACACTATTGTATCTAGGTAAAATACTATTTTGCTATCCCTTTTCTTGTGCTAACCCTTATTCACGCAGTTTTAGGATAATTGGACAATTACCTATGCCATCTCTGGCATTCACTTCTCATATTTTCAAATGGGACAAATAGATTTTCTAAGATGATTCCTTTTATCTGGGTAGTTGCTTATCCAAAACGCAGGTTATTTCCTCTAGGCAGCTTTCCTATGTTATATGAGTTTAGGGGACAAAGCAAGAAAGGGAACCAAAAGGTGAGGGAAAAGGTGAGATACTGTTTTTCCTCGTGTTGGCGAGTTTGATAGAGGAAAAAGAAATCTTTTTTTTTTAATAGTCTGGGAAATGTTTTCTTGGTGGTATATTCGGAAGAATGGTGTCTTGAACTAGTTTTCTCATCTATCTTTTTCTTCCCACTTCCCCAGCCGTGGAGGAAATGGTCTGACCCTTCTGGAACCGTTTGTGAACTAAATGACAGAATCAAACTTACTCTGTTGGGGCGTTGAGGGATTTGAGCCTAGGCATTTGCCTGGGGAAAGGATGGTTATTACCACCGGCCACTACCTATCCTTCAAGTGTCAGCTGCATGGTTGTACATTATCATACTTGCCCTAGAAGATCACTGTGGCAGTGAAGTGGTGGTAAATGCTTGGCAACTTGTTTAATGAATATCAACCATAATCACTAATATGGCTATGAAATGAATAGTGAACTTTGTCATTCTCATGTTGTTCATTTACTCGTTATGAAGTATTGTATATTTTTCCATAATCATCTTCAACCAATAGCAATAGAGCCCAACTTCCAAGCATTGCCAATCTGATGTGTTGCTTGATTGTTTCTCCTTGCTAGTGTATCTGCTTTGTTTACTTCAGCGGTCTTTGAAAGGGAATAATGAGACAGCAAAACAACCCACGGATTATTTAGCTTCCTAAAAAAGATGTATTGTATAGCTCTAGTTAAATGAAGGGAATGGGAGAGCTTTCTTTCAAAAACGTAAAATCACAAATTTGTTGCATCCTTAAGGGGCAAATATTGCTTCAATAGGAAGACTGATAGAAAGGATAAAAGGACATATTACTGTTATTGATTGGACTGCTTGGTAAATAGTTGTGGCGATTAAAGAAAGCTCTCCTGGGTACCTCAAAAACGATAGGGTGTCACAGACTGTTTGTGATGGATTGACTAAAATCGGAAGTTTTTCTGAGGCTGCTGTAGGACCTAATTTATGTATTGGCTCAGTTGAACTACAATCATAGAATGGTATCATCAGGGCTTGCTTGAAAGTTTTGGTGGTTACATTTGAAGATCTCTCGTGCCCGCTGGAGATTTGCTTTTTGGTTTTTTTCTCACCCAGTTTGCTCTGTAATTTGCTTCGTTTCTGAAGAAGTTGCAAGGCTTGTGGTGTCTTTGCAGCGATATTAAGAGGGGGAGGCAGCCGACGTTCATCAAGAGTGGCTCTCTTTCACTTTTTGCATGCACTTACCTGAAGTTATGGATTGGGGAATGTAAATTGAATTGATGGTGCATCGTCTGCTCTCAGACGACACTGTGGTGGCTACCTGCAGTAGCAAAGGTTTCCCTGCTTGCTGGTGTGCTCACTTTGCTTCACACGATGGTTACTTGCTGTTTTGATTTTATTTTTATTTTCTCCCTTTTTTTTTTATAAGGAAATATAGTGAGGTGCTCGGTTGGTTTAAAAACAGAGGGGATTGAGCATGGGTTTTCCATTTTCGATGAATTTGGGGGGTTTGGCCTTTAGAAAGCTAACAAGGATTTCATCATCTGTTTTTTCTATCAAAGTTGCATACTCAGGTTTTCTCGTCATAAACGTGTTTTCCAATTTTCCTAGTAGGTGAGCGTCGGTTATTCTTATTTATTTATTATTTTTGGCTGCTGTTTTGGGGTTGACAAAGCATGGGAAAGAAGGTTGGTTTTCATTACTTGAATTTGAAACTAACAGTCATTAGAATTCTTTGCATTGCTGTATTGAGTCACTAAAACACGAATTCGGTGGCCATGTTTAATAATATACTTGCCATTTGTGATTTTTGTTTTGAAATTTGGCCCTTTTCCGGTTGTTAAAAAAAAAAAAAAAAAAAAAGCGCAAGGGCATACTGGCCCCTTGGTTTTCGTTCGTCTTTAAGAAGACGAGATGGATTTTATTCGCAAATGGGAAACTAGTATGTATGTTTCCGACAAAAACTTTTCTTCATTGATCATCTGTCTGGTTTACTTCCCGAGTCAAGATGTATTTCCCAAAAAAAGAAGAAGAAGAAGAAGAAGAAGAAGATAATATAGTTTAGGTGTAGCTACTGCATTCTTGAAGTTGAAAGTCCTTTTCATTCCTGGGTCGAAGAAGAAGATAATAGTTTAGGTGTAGCTACTGCATTCTTGAAGTTGTAAGTCCTTTTCATTCCTGGATCTTTCGGCTCAATTCATTCATTCCACTCTCCAGCTCGCTATGTTGCATCGTCTTGAACTTAAATATCAACTCACAATTGACTAATTATTGGTTTGAATAATGGAGGATCATTTGTTGAACGTCAATCGTCGCCGCTATCTCTGTACATTTAAATACAAGAAGGAGAAAAGAGATCGTCATCACTCACCAGCATCAGCTCAGCTGATCCGGCTTTGGGTCACCATTTCTTGGTGACAGCATATTCCAAAGAAATATAATACTCCGGGGCAAGCTTCTTGGCGACCTGGGTTTTTTGACCGATCTGATGGGGCCAACCAATTGGACAAATAAATAAAGTCATGTAATTCTCTATTTAGATTGCATTTGGATGTGAAATTAATAGGTTTCGTAATCTTATTCAGAACGTTTTCATTGATAAAAAGAATCACAAATTAAACTTGACAAGTAATTAGTCGGGAAAATTAAACATTTCTATCAATACCAAGAAATGAGCGAGTAAACGACTTAAGCGAGTTGCGTGTGAAAATCTTTTATGTTCTCTGTTTCGGAAGGAGGTTTTTACGTTCACCTTCCATTTTCCCCCGACACCGGGAAACAACTCAAATGCCCTCTGAGCTCTGGTAGTTGTCGTTTTTCTTTAGATGATATTGCCTAGCAGTAGTAATTTTGAGGTGTTGTCGGTGATGACACATTTATTATTTTGGATACATTCATTGGTCACAACAGTCACTATGGTCATGAAGGCTTCTTGAAGTTAGTCACCCTCTTACGATTGCAGTTTACACACACACACACACACACACACACATATATAGGATTAAAAGGTTTAAAACTATCATAAATATGCAATTGAGCTTTAGCCCATAGGATAGAGAAGTGCAGTGTCCTACTTTGTCCTTTTGATCATTGTAATTCATGAGACGTGAAAATTGATGAACTGTATGATTTGGTTCGGAATAGTAGTTTTTTTTTCCTTTTAGAGACATGTTTGCTCAAGTTCACGTGAACGTTGAATTGTTAATGGTGTCTGTCAAGGTGGACAAATTTGTAGAGTGTTCCACTCTACCAATCAATGACAATAATGTTGTCTTAAATCTACCAAGTTCAATTATGATTTTAGGGCCTGTTTGAACTGTTATTTTTTATATATATTATAAAAAAATACATTATAACTATTTAAGATATATATATATATATATATGAATTAATTGCAAAATGTGTTTAACATTTAAAGATAAATGATATCCAAAACATACGGTGGAATATCCCCTATTTGTAAACTCACATTTGAGAAAAGCAGCAACTCGACTGGGTTATGGGGCATACCCTTTACCCAACGGGTTGTACCCTAACGGTGGTATTCCCGCTCGAGCCCCATTTTAGCCGTAATTTCACGCGCTTAAGTTCCATTTGGCTGGCAATCGTTGTCCAGGCCGCTGTCCGCTCTTCAAAAATCAGAACCGATCCCAACTAATCTATCCAACTTTAATACACTTTATAGTAGCTCAGTTAAATTAAAGAAAACGTACACAAAAATAAAACATCCCCGAACAAAGTAACTTGGTTGGCGTCACCTTGTCATCCGCGTTCGTAATATGTATCCGTTTGAATTAACTGTTTTTTGGAGTGTTTTTGAAAAACTTTACTGTAGTAGAGTTTTTAAATTATATTTTAGGATATTTTCAGAAAATATTTTGAGATATTTAATAGTAGAAGAGTTTTTAGAATATATTTTGAGATATTTTTTAAAATTTTAAAAAAATTTAAACTAATTTTTAGATTACCTTTTAGAGTACTTTTTAAAAATTTTTATTGTATTTAAAAAACTAATTTTTGAAAAACAGTGCCATAAGGAAATTTATATCCGGATGCATTCGTGATTGAATTGAACATTTATGTCCGCAATATTAAGTTGTGTATAAAATAAATACATATATGATGCAAGCCGTGAAACACACTCTACAAAGGTGATTAAAATTTTTTTCCTAACCAAAAATAAATGAAATTTAAGAAACAAAGAGAAAACCTGCGAATTTGAAACTAGAACTTTTAAATCCTAAGAAGGCCGACCTCAATCTGCAATGTCAGGTAATTACTTTAGACCCAAACAATCCGGAACCAAGCCGGATTGGACTCCTTTACCTTTTTTTTTAGCAAGAAAATGAGTAATGATTTCTCCATGTCACTGAGATTCAAGTTGATGGCAGCTATGTCAGGTAATTACTTTAGACCCAACACTTATACTGCTCCCTGTCACAAAACACACACACACACACACACACACACATATATATATATATATATATCAATCAATAAAAACGAAATTGTAAACATGGAAAAGGTTTGATAATTGATGATCAACACAATGGATAAATCAAAATCCAACCATAGCTTGTAGTAATACAGAAGGAAGAAGAAAGACAAATGCAGAGGACGCATTTGCCGTCAATCCCACAAGAAAAAGGCAATCTACCGATCAGTCCATCCATCCAAGCATGCATTCGAGCAATAGACGGTATATTATATTAACTGATGATAACAGGACCAACAAACCCGAAAGGGGACCAAAAACATAAGTACGTCCGCGGGAACTTCATTCTATCATCAATTGACTGAACATGAGTTTTTTACGGGTCCTCCTTAAATTACTTTCGGGTTGATTTATCGCTTACCTTTCGAGTAAATGTGTGTGTGTGATTTTCGTTTTGGAAAAAAACCAAAAACATATGTACGGCAATACGGTGTATTTTAACTGACTGTATGTCACCACTTCTGTTGGATGACTTATCGGTACTGGATTGGAACGTTTTATCCAAAAAGGACAAAAAAAAAGAAAAAGAAAAAGAAAAGGACCAACAAACCAAATGACAAACGGGCGACAAGTGCAGCCCCGAGCTCAAGGAAGAAAACACAAATAAAATCAAATCAATGCAACACACTATAAGAAAACAAAGGTAAGATATGGATTGTCATTTTCTCAAGATTTTTTTTTTTTTTACATTTTTTGTGTACATAATTTTTAATTATTTTTTATTTTATATAAATTAAATCATTGTTATAATATTTTTTTAAAAAAAATTTCTAAAAATAACAATTCAAACGAAATCACAGGCTACTCCCCGTAAGTACTGGCTGGAGGCTTTTTGGTTTTTTATTCCCCTGGTAAGAGAATTACCTATTT
The DNA here is from genome assembly GCA_023065735.1 of Coffea humblotiana. Taxonomy (NCBI): domain Eukaryota; kingdom Viridiplantae; phylum Streptophyta; class Magnoliopsida; order Gentianales; family Rubiaceae; genus Coffea; species Coffea humblotiana. Next base: position 2,337,112 of record CM041209.1, on the reverse strand, counting down.
GCTTTTCTTTCATTATTACCTATATATATAATTACTATATAATAGTCTTCATGTCTTTCCCCTTTCATATATATATATATATATATATATATTATTACCTATATATTACTATATATATATATATAATTACTATTCCCTCCGTCCCACTTTGATAGTTTTGTTTCTTTTTTCACACAGTTTAAGAAAAAGTAGTTAACTTTGTTGGAAAAGTAAATTTAGATTGCTATTTTCCTAAAATACCCTCACATTAAATAGAGTACAACTTTATGGGAACTTGAATTGATGGTAAAAAAAGAATCAACTCTCATTAAATAAATTTATAGTAACAACAACTTATATTGAATAAGAATATTTTAGGAAAATTAAAATACAATTACATTCTTCAATTGGAAACTGGATTATAATTTGGGACAGATCAAAAAGAAAAAACAGGACTATCAAAGTGGGACGGTGAGAGTATATAATAGTCTTCATGTCTTTCCCCATTCTTCGTTCCTAATATAAAAAAGCCAATAAGAAAAGAAAAAGTTAAAGTTTGCCTTGAAAATTGGCATCACATTTCAACAGTCAGCAAGAGTCCCCCACATCTTTCTCCTCTTTCTTCTCTCTCTTTTGTTTTCTCAAAGCAAAACAGTTTCGCTGTCCTGGCTTCAACTTCAATATAGTCCACATCGGGGGTATAAAGTGTTCCACACTCCACCCCTCAAATTCCAAACTTACAAAATCCAGGAAGAAGAAGAAAAAATATATATAAAAAAAAGCATCCCCACTGGAAAATTTCCCCCCAGGTCCCACTCCCAAGGCCTAAAATCCACAACCTAATCTAAAAAGAAAAGGAAAAAGATTTTCTTCCACATCATCTCCCTTGCAGAGGAATAAATAAATAAATAAAGAAACAAAGAAAACCCCTCTTCTTCCATTTGTATCTGTTGTTAGTCATCATCTTTCCATTTTATTCTTGCTTCTTTTGAAATTTTGTTTAACGACAGTTGACCTAATCTCTCACCATTTTTACAAGTACTGATACGCATAACCCATCAACTGCCATTTTATTCTTGATAGTTATACTCCTCAAAAAGATAAAATAAAAAAAAGAAGAGAAGATAGCTGAGACTTTCTTTTTGGGCTGTGGTGGGATGGGGAATTCTTTTGGGTGCTCAGCCTCAGGTGAGAGGTTGGTATCGGCGGCCAGGGACGGCGATTTTGTGGAAGCAAAGATGTTGCTTGATTGCAACCCATGTCTGGCCAAGTATTCAACTTTTGGTGGGCTTAATTCTCCTCTTCACTTTGCTGCCGCTAAAGGCCACAACGAGGTTCGTTTCTGATTAGCTGCAATTTGATTTTATAAGCCTTTTTTTTGCATTTTTATTGAAAATCCATTCCCCATTTTAACGAGTGGTCTAGTTAATCATGTGCATTTTGGTAAAAAAAAAAAAAAAATTGGAGCATTTTGGGTTGGTTTCTTTGATCTTCGTTTTGGGAATTTTCAGATTGTTGCATTGTTGCTTGAAAACGGAGCTGATGCGAATTCGAGAAATTATTGCGGTCAGGTATTAAATCTTGACTAATTTTGCTGCTTCTTTTTTTCCCAATTGACACTTTTTAGTTGATTGCTGCTATAGCTATTTTTTTTTCCAATATTATCAGATAAATTGGCGGATCTGTTAAATTTCTTCTGGTTATTTTGCTTTAGACGGCATTGATGCAGGCGTGTCGGTATGGCCATTGGGAAGTTGTTCAAACTCTTCTTCTCTTTAGATGCAATGTGAGTTTTCATTTTTGCTGAATAATTTCTCCATCACACCCTCTTCCTGCCCCCCTTTTCCAAACATGCATTTGAGAAAATTTGAGAAATAACTGATGAATCTCCTTAAACTGAGCTTTGCCAGGTGGAATTAGGTTGGGGGTGTGGTCGGCATAAAAAATATTTACATTTGCATCTTGAGAATTTTTACCTAAACTTTTATCTAAACTCTACTAAATTATGTGCTTCATTTTTTTTTTAGGTCACGAGAGCAGACTATCTTAGTGGAGGACAGCTCTTCATTTTGCGGCAGTGAATGGGCATGTAAGATGTATGAGACTTGTTGTGGCTGATTTTGTACCAAGTGCTCCTTTTGAATCTATGGAAATTCAAAAAATTGGTGATACAAACGATGTTTCAATTGTAAAAAGCAAGCACGAACAAAGGTGCGTCACCTTAATGTGCTCCTTTTGTCTTCTTCTTCTTATTACTATAAGGACATCATCAGTCTTCTTCTTTGTATCTTAAGATTAATGGGACGGATCAAGCCACAATTGTTCTTCTCCATTCTTGAACCGAAGAAATTTCTGAGTTGTGGGATTATGATGGTTTCTTGCCAATATGTGTGTAACAACTTGGGATGAAAGGGAGTTCTTGAAGAAGAAATACATAAAAGAGCGGGGTTCTTGGACTTTTATTTACTATTCTTCTTTTTTATGCTTATGAGAAGGCGCACTGTCAAAATTATGTTGGTATATGTTCAAAATATTGATCATGGAGCCCTTAGAGAAGGAAACAGAACTAACTGGGCTCTGCAAATAGTATTCTTCAAAGAATGTACTGAATGTACCAATTCATGTTAGTAGGAGCTCCACACAACAAACTGTGGTTGTTCTGGTTTATTTATATATTTATTTGTTTTTTTTTTTATAGTGCACTGTCGAAGTTTGTAAATAAAGCTGCTGATGGTGGAATTACTGCACTCCATATGGCTGCGTTGAATGGATATTTTGATTGTGTACAGCTGCTTCTTGATCTTCATGCCAGTGTCTCAGCTGTGACGTTTCATTATGGAACTTCAATGGATTTAATAGGTAGTTTGCTCCCTATAATGTTAGGGATGTATCTTATTGTCAGCCACATTGTGATTCTTACTAGTGGTTGGTGTTTATGTATTGCCAAACATTTGATTTGTAGGAGCTGGAAGCACTCCTCTGCATTATGCTGCTTGTGGGGGGAATTTAAAGTGTTGTCAGGTGATGATTAGTTTTTCCTTGACCATCTCTATTTTGTGGTGTTCTAGTTATATTTAGATCGGTTTTCTTTTTCTGCAGATCCTCCTTGCAAAGGGTGCCAATAGGATGACATTAAATTGCAATGGGTAATTTATTGAGTATTATTATTCTTACTTTGGATCATCGAGCATTTTATGGTAATTATTCCCCATCTTTTGCATTTCTTTTGTTGCCCTGCTTGATGTATACATGATTTCTTTCAGCTGGCTCCCTCTTGATGTTGCCAGAATGTGGGGTCGTCACTGGCTTGAACCACTTTTGACTCCAAATTCAAATTCAATAATCCCAGTTTTCCCCTTTTCTCATTATTTATCACTTCCTCTGATGAGTGTGCTCAACATAGCAAGGTAATTACTGAAATTTGCACTTTTTTCTTGTGAGGTACTGCCAAAATCAGTTTACTGGTCACTGGTCTTATTGCAAGGTGGTAAATTTTGGTTCTCTAATATATGTGTGGCAATACCTTTCTATTGTATATGTTTTCCTCTACAAGTTCAAGCATTTTACTATTTCAGAGCATGCTTGAAAAGTTAATTGATTTGTGTGATAAATGATGAGAATGATTTTGAGTTCTTAGAAGAACTTTAAGTAATTCAATTAGCTTGATTATTTGCCAAATTTGCAGAGAGTGTGGGATGCAGATGTCAGCAACCCCTTCTGATGATGGCGATACGTGTGCCGTTTGCCTTGAAAGAGCATGTTCAGTAGCTGCTGAAGGTCTTTTCTCTCTCTTTTGATTTCCCTTTCACTTACATTATAGAAGGCGTGCTGTTTGATTTGTTCTAGTTTTAGCTAATGGTTAGCCTACCTAACCTATAGAGATAACTCCTGTCCCGTCAACTCTAAAGGATGATATTTTTTTTAAAAATTTTTTAAGCAGGGGAAGAGTGGGATTTAAGAAGCAGGAAGAGGGGAGGGGGATTAGAAGTCAAGAGCTCTAATTTCTAAAGGATGAGAGTTATTAATTTGGTTACCTTGAAGATAAGAGTCGATTCCCCATAACTAAAAGTCAAATAGTTCCTGTTTCCACAATTATTTGAAAGATAAGAGTGCACATCCTACCTTTGGGTCTTCGTGAATGCCACCTCTGCTTTTGTATTGATCGTTGCTCACCTTTATGCCAAAATGATAAAAATTTTCCCAGAGATTTTTGAAGTTTTTCTGAGCATTGATTTCTGTCATTCTTCTTGTGTTCCGAAAATCTATTATTCTTGTACCATTTCCAGGGATAAACTTGCTAAAGCTTGCACGTGAAATTAGGAAAACCTTCTCATCATTGCCCTTTGTCCGTCTTTGTGCAATATCATGTTTGCAATTGTCTTTAGAAGTAGATCCTACACTGATGTTGGAATCTTTCCTTTTCTAACTGCAATTCATGCCTCAATTTGCAACACTTTGACATTTCTAGCTATATGTAGGAAAGCAGCTCTATGTTTGTGTGATTATAGACATTTTAGCAGTAAGAAGGATCGGGGCGCTATTCTGAAGCAATATATGTGTTATACACAAAAAATTAGTTGTGATATATATGCACTACATTGGAGTTTTTTGGGTTACTTGTATTTTATGCATGCTACTCGTGTATAGAGGGAGAACATTTTTTTTTTTCCTGGTCATGATCAATTAATTCTGGACCTGGCCTCTGGTGTGTACTTTTTAGGCTGTGGGCATGAACTTTGCGTTAGATGTGCACTCTATCTTTGCTCGACAAGCAACATTCCTTCCGAATTGCTGGGTCCACCTGGTTCTATTCCTTGCCCTCTTTGCAGACATGGTATTGTCTCTTTCAGTAGACTGCCTGGTACCCCTGCAAAGGAAAGTAAATTGCATCTATCTCTGGGCTTATGTACGCCTTGCATGCTACATCCACGAGAACAGGAGCAGTCAACACCTTCTGGGTCACAGGATATCAGAAAGAACCGTGTAGTTGCTGTTTCATCAGATCTTTTCTGTCCTGTCACTTGTAGTCCATTTCCTTCAGTTGCTATTCCTTTGTGTACATGCAATGATGGGCCTTGCCCTAATTTTGAAGCTGGAGAAAATCAAACGCAAGGAGATTCTCCTACTCCCTCACAATCCGCATCAGTTGATTCAGACAAATTGGAGGCGGTGAGATTGGGAAAGGCAACCTGTTCAAGCATGTTTTGGGGCAGAAGGAGCTGCAGCAGGGAGCATCGATGTAATGCAGAAATTAACGCTTGACTGGTTGATGACACCTGCCTTCTTCTCTGGCAATAAAATTTTGATTGTAGGATTGCGGTTCATCGTGGCAGTAAGGATGGATGTCGTCAAATCTCAAAACACTGATTCTTCTAAAATGTGTGGTTGTGGCTTCTATACCTTATCAAGTTCGAGCTAGTCAGTCTGGCTTCATAATTTGTTATTGCCGTGGTTGTAAATGTAGATCCTTGGTTTTTTTTTATTTTTTTAGGGGAGGGGTTGCCCCAAGTTTCCTGATTGAAGCATTGGAAAAAATGCGAGAGCCAGCAAAGATGTACCCATGTATTTTGGGAATTATGTGAAGGATGGTACTTCAGAAAATGTGTAAACTACAACAGAGAAGATTGGAAGTTTATATGTATCGTCAGAGATTGCCAGTCATCTTGGTTAAATGTGCTTTCATCAACTGTGTATTGAACTAGTCTGCCCTGTTGGCCAAGTTAATAAGTATCTTCTGCTTGTGCTGTTGAAGTTGGCAGAGTTGTTCACCATGGATCTTCGGTCTTAGCAGCGGAGAATTGTCGATCAAGGGATATGTGGCAATAGGATATATATATATATATAGAAAGCCTGCTGTAACCTTTTAGCAAATAATGCTCTTAGGTAGCAAGCTCCAAATGGGAGGAACGAGTTCTTACAGATAACATTAGGTGAAAACATTCCAACTTAATGGATAGTCAATGACTAGATGGGAACGTACGCTGCCAATGAAATATATACCAGTTTCCAACAGTGACACTTGGATTGAGCTCGTCTTTTTCGTTAATGCGTTGAACAAAGATTTGGTGTGGAGGGGACCACATTGCAACTCTCTTTTTTATTTTTTATTTTTGGAGGAACCACAATACTGCAACTCCAATTAAGTTGCAGAGATCCCAATGGTGATGGTAGTCTTTTCTCAACATGCAACTAGCATCAATAGTTGTGCATTAATAAGGGGAAGGGAGTTCAGTTGAATTATGGCAATAACAAAGCGACAAAGGTGAGGATGACTTTGTTAATTGGTACTATTACTGCAGTACAAACGTGTAGAAAATCTGACACGCAAATTCTTCTTCAACAATAAGTACTCCCAGTGATACTCCCCAGTGAGTGGAAAGGTTTATGTATATATACTATATATCTGTAGTATAGGAGCATGGCCTATGGAATAACATAAGAACAATTTCCCTGCTGACTCTGAGGGAGAAGGGGGGACCTTCAAATGAAGCTCTGCTGCTCTCATCTCATCTTCTTCTTGCTGCTGTTTCTCTTTGGGCGTTGAAGTAGAGAGCAGCCACGGGTGATCCCAACTCATTCTCTTCAGCGAAGCTTCTGGTATTGAATTGGTCTCTAGTAGCTGGTGGCTTCACCGCCTGCCGTGCCTTCTGCTTGTACAGGATAAACACATAGCGATGGATGCCGATGGCTGGCTTAGGGGTCTCGTAGCTCGCGATTTCTCTTCCTGTTGTAGTTGTTGTTGTTGGATCAAAATCATGCCAAGTTAAACTAGTTTAACTACCTACCTATAACCTACCTCTCCCTCCTCTCATTGAGCCATCAGTACGAAAAAAAGAGCCAAAAGACTGATCTGCGCAAAATGTTTTGGTTTGAAAAACTTACCAAAAGAAGCGTCAGTGGTTCCAGGAATGTCGGTAACAATCCTACAAAATAAGAGATCGATGCATGTAAAGCACTACAAATAAAATAAGGGAGTTATATATATTGTTCGAAAAAAAAACTGTGAAATAAAAACGTTACTAACCAATGAAGATGTTCCCTCAAATATGGATCACTAGGGCCAGGAACATCGGGGTCGGTCATGATCTTTAAGAAATGCACAAAAGAGGCAAGAAAGATCAGAAGCAAATAAGAGAGCACAATGCAGGTAGCTAGGACATATACGCAAGGAAAATGGGGGCGCATAAGAAGGACATATACGTACGAGCGTAAAAGCATCACGCATGTCTTGGCCACCAACCTCAACCCGAGGTTTAGCAACAATGACAGCAGGCATGAGCTCGTGCCCGTTGCACACTTGCTTGTTCCCATTGTAAGTAATGTTCATTTTCACGCTTGGAGTGAAGCTATCTACCACCTCTCCTATAACTCTCCCAACAGCAAGTGGTTCCAGGAGCCTCGACATGTCGAAGCTAGCAGACAACAAAGTAGTACTGCTAATTAAAAGTATATGTATTTGCTGGGATAGATATTTGCTTTATAGACAGACTATACAAGGTATGTCGATCGCAGTCTTTACCATGATCCTATGGCCTTTTATAGATGAATGACGTACTTGAATGTGGAGGGCTTGGCTTACAAGTTTTCAAGATTCCGGCACATTTTAGCATTCCATGAATAGTTGTGCAAATTCTATATATAGCAAAAAAAAAAAAGGGATTAAGTTTTTATATACGGCTCAAAATGGAACAGCTTTCGAATTCAGACAAAGTCTTGTTTAAAATGGAAAGCCGAGTACCGCCTACAATTTTCCACTCAGAGTTTGAACTCCTTTTTATTATTGTCATTGATAGATGATGCATCATTGATAAAATGGTCGGGGCCTCCTGCAGAGAATCTATGATGGCTTTAGCTTATTGGCTCAATTGGAATGAAGAATACTTGCTTCTTTTTTTTTTCTGATTTTAATACAATATCATGGACAAATGGGAATTAGGCTTTTGTTGGTGCTTCTCTCAATACACCTGACCGGAAAACCCAAAAAAATTATCTTATCAACAACTACGGAAGGTGCACTTAACTCTTCATTCGATCAAGACTGGCCGAAGAAAGCAACTACACTGAGGCACTCCCTTGGAATTCTAGATTTTATTAGCATTAACATCTAATAATGTGCTAATCATCATCATGACTAGGTGATCCAATTCCTGTTAGCTTCACGAGATTCTTTGTTATAACCAATAAACTCATGATACTTAGATTGTTGCTAAGTCAAACCAAGGAAATCGCGTGCCACCGTACAATAAAAAATCTATGCTCCACAACTCTAGTGCATCGCTTTGAGGGAAGCCATTCCTCTTTCAGACAATATGTATTCACGTACATATCGCAGATGGTCTTAAAGATCATCAAGAATCTTCCGTGATTGTATAATAGGAGTACTTGTTTGCTTGGAATTGTTGTTTTGCAGTCAAATTTGGGTACCTATTTAAACTAGCTCTCAGAACCCAAAGGATATATATTTCTGCGCACTTGCATGCTTTAAATTAGCTCGTAACTATTTGGTGATGACCAGAAAAATTTTGTTTAATGCTTATATCTTCAACCATCACACTAGTTTCAGGTGTAAATATATGACTTAAAAGTCCAATTAACGAGTGACCAGGCATTCGTTAAAATAGAGTTCATGTTTAATTTTGAAGAAAAATAAATTTAAATCAGGAAGGTATATAAATGAATGGGAGGACAATACTAATGAATACATACGTACATTCGCATCATATAGGCTGACAAATGAACATTTGCAACTTAATTATGAACGTGTATGATGATAAGTGTATGTGAATTATCAATTTTTATGGCACCGAATCCCAATAATTTTATGGTAGTAGTAACGTATTTTGTAATTTATGTGTGACTCTTTCTTTGTATTTTGGTGGAAAGAGTATTGTAGTGAAAATAAACCTTGCTTGGAACAGTTGGTAAGCGTATTGCTAATGCCAACTGAAAAACTCATAAGTGAGACTTGTTCACGTAACGCCTTGAAAAATTCTGAACAAACGTAACGCCTTGAAAAATTCTGAACAATCCTTTAGCTCCAAATAAAAGTCGAACTCCACGGGACTCCTAAGCCATATTCGGAAAAGATTTAGTCTTCCTGAGGATAGGATTACAGGCAGATTCAGATTAACAAAATTTTGTTCCTTTCCTCGAGCGCGGAGGCGCGGTTGTAGTTTCCTACCACCGCCCGGCACCCGACCGTTCTTTATGCAACACTGAACGAACCTTACTTGTCATTTGCGAGTGCCTGAATTCTATCTTTGTTCGAGATCGATGCAGGGTCTAACTCGCCAGAAGCCATTTTTACGTGTTTACTACTTTACATAATACTAGTTGAGAAATCAGGGTCCGAGTGTAAATTCCATGGGTATATGTGTTGTCTACCAATCACATCGTATATTCAATCAACAACCACGGCAAAGCTTGCAAATCGTTTTCCTGGGAATTTTCACGACAGAGAAAGCACCCAGTGCCCATTATACAATGAGTCGCATATGCAGCATTAGCGATTGCCATGTGTCGTTACGTACTAGAAAAGGAATCCAAATTGTGGAGATAACCTTAAGCTTTATGCGAATCGCTGGCAGCCAACGAGGTTGAGCAAGAAGCTGTTACGTTGTTCTTCTTCTTCACCGGATTGGTTGACAGTGTTTGGATCGGAGATTATTTGAAATAGTTTTAAAAAAAAATATTGATGTGTGTAAAATAAAAAGATAATTAAAAAATATGTTAATGATACGAGTAAAACAGTACCTGTAAATAAGTTACGATTCAAGCCCTCCCAGAGACTGACTGCCTGCGTGTCGAAACAATGAGTGTGTTTGGACAAGAGATTATTTGTCCAAATATATTTGCTTACATCACCATTACAATTTCCAATACGTCTTTTTATCTTTCCAATTACTTTTTTTTTCTCACATACATCACATCACATCACATCACAAAAAGTGCTACAGTAAAAATATATCAAATAATTTACGATCCAAACAGTGAATAGACGCGTAAATTGCTATCAAATCTGGCTTGCTGAAGTCGTGTAGAAGCACTTCCAACGCGCCTGACTATGAAGTATGAAGCAGTGGGGCGCCCGACATAGAATAGAAGCTCAGGGGAGGTTTTTGAAATTATCCCCTACTACATATAGGTGCTGTCGGACGATACCTACAAACGAATCCGTTCTTCGCCAATTGCATTTAGCTGTAAGTACAGTAGCCTACAGCAGAAGTGGCCGATGGGTCCCCGCCCCATCTCCATAGTCCGTATGCGTCTCAGGTTCCCTGTCATCCAATTCTTTTCAGTGTTCTAGAAAGAAAAAGATCAACAAGAACGTTCAATTAATTTAATAGAACATTTTTTGTCTTCAAAATGTGCCGTGTTTAAGCACAGAAACATGAATAGCACAAACTTCTCTTTTTTTTCTTTTCTTTTGTTTCCAATTTGCACGTCGTTTAAGTTGGAGATTGGAATCGTGTGCAAAGCTGTCTTTAAATTCTTTGTCAATTCTAGCAGCACTAACCAGTCAGTCCTAATCACGTGTGTTGACTAGTTTTGAGCATTGACACGTTTCACCACTCAACTCGTTTCACTTTTGAGTCAAATGGATCACGTGTCCTCTTCCTAGACGTTCGACAGCCAGCAACTATACATCGAGGCTCGAGCACCAAATAGCTGTACAGAAGTGTGATTTTCAAAATGCATCTCCGAAATTCTCTTCCTCGGAAGTCGGTCGAAGGTAGTTACTATTTGCAACCTTTACTTACTTTTAATCTCGCAATGCTTGTACTTATATTGTTCTCCCGTACAACTGTCAGTCAAAAGGGAGGACATGAGTCTGTGAACTGGAGTTGGATGCATGGTGGGTTCATTTGCTGGTGAGTGATGACACGTAAAGGCCTAGTTTGTCAGCTAAGGAGAGAAGAAGGAATTGAGAGAAGTTTTTAGTGGAATGAAATAGTTATTCATTGCTTGAAATCGAGACACGTATTTTGAAGAGCAAAGTTGACACTACTACTATTTTGAAAAAGTTCGATCAAACCGTTTTCCTTCCTTCGCTGTCTTCTCGCTCTTGGGAAGAAAAGTTTCAAGCTTCGGAGAGACCTTAAACCCCTCCTATTCCTCTTTTTTCTTTCTTGCTTTGTGTCCCAAACAAAAAGGAAGGATCCAACTTGCTTTCATGATCCATTTTATTTTCTCTCCAAATTCCACCCCCCCACCCCCACCTAAATAGATTAAAAAGCTGTCTACTGAATTCATGTTTCATTTTGTGTATTATAAAGCAGTTAGATGACTGAAAAATAAAAACCACATTACCCCTCTTCAAGTTTTTCATTATTACAAGGATGCTCTGTTCTTTTCATTCTTATCGTTTTTGTATAAATTTCTACCTATTTTTTTTTGGGCTACAAAAGTTTTTCCGACATCAAGGGTGATAATGTGCCTTGGGCCGACGCCATCACCGTTGCCGCCGCCCAAATGGTGAGTCTTGGGTCATTGGGCACGGCATGCACTATGAACAAGAATGTACTGGACTTTAGTACGTCGAGGGCATGTTTTCTTGACTGGGTCTCACTGGAATTGGAACAAAAATGCTTCAGTTGTTGAACCAACTCTGTGGGCCCAAAATGCTAAGGCCCTCAAACACATAGAATTTTTTTTTAAATTGATTTATGGTTCCTGTTAGACACCATACAGCTGAAAATGGTCCATGCTCCACAATCCAGTAGCAATCCAGTTGCCGCCCAAAGATTTAGCTCAAGACGAGGAGGCGTTCGTTGTGGGAAATTGTGCTTCTAATATCATATACACGTGTCTAAGGTCATGTTTCATAATTTAATTCAATATTTAAATTTAATAAATTCAAATTTTAACATGTTTAAATGCGTTTGATAAAAAAAAATTGCGTATCTGAATTAATTAAATAGTATTGAATTTTCTAGACAAAATTTGCTCTAAAAAAGAAGTTGTAAACTATTCACTTATTATTTAATGTAATATATACTCAAATATATTAATAATTCAATAACTTAAATGAATTCAATATATATTTAATGTATATTTAAATTGAACATCTGAATTAATTAAATGATATATATTTAATGTATCATTTAATAGTTACTTATCACTTAATGTGATATATACTCAAATGTATCAACAATCCAATAACTTAAATGAATTCAAATTTCAAAGTTAGATTTCAAATCCCAATTTTATCATGCGCATCCTTCTAAGAGGTTTATGTTAAGAAATTATATGCATATATAGGATCAAGAAAAGTAGGTGCAGTAAAGGCAAGCTTGGGTCTCAGCTGGGATGGGAGTACTCCTCTCATCGATCACCACTCATCAGAACCCATTAGTCATCATTACTGCCACTTTGCCTTCATTCCTAAACGGGAACGGCATTAAGATGACATAAAGAAAGCGAAGCATCAGCTTATGAGAAACAAGAAACCAGCGCGGTGGTGGGGTGGGTTCTGTGTAGTGTAATAAGTGTGTGCACTGTTAACAACTCAATAGGGTTAAAAGTAGCAATTGCTTCCCTTTGGTTTTGCAGTCATATTCACAACTCACAATCCTTCTACGTACGTTTTCTGTTTTCAGTAAAATGTATTGAAGTAAATTTCTCCAAGAAATTAAACACCATGCTGTTTCTGTAAAATTTACCACATTCTAGCACTGTTTCATCGAAGGCTGGAATCAGCTCACTGACGGGCCAAATTAAGTACCCAAAAAAAACCAAAGTGTGGTAATTACTCCAAACCCCATTTCATTTAATTATTACAGGGCAAGATACAATAGGGGATACGGTAACATCATGGACAAACAGCTATCGTCTCTCCACAGCTGTTTTTTTTTTTTTTTTTTCTTATTGCAACGATAGAAATTCCTATAATCTAATCTAGCCTAATCTAGGAGAAGGGGGAGAGGAACTCGATGTGAGTAGAAACTCCATCGAAGATGGTCAATTAAGGCCGCCACATATAGCCTAATCTCTCCACAACTGTTACACTGCCACTTAATTGACAAGCGAAGTTTTACTGAAATTGATACACTAAAATTGATGGAGTACTGATTGTGATGTGGGCTGCTAATTACAACAAATGGCGAGTATTACAGTCGCACAGGAGGATTGTTGATTTGGATACTAATGCATTGCCTGGAGGGGAGGGAGTTCTCTACAATTCTATTAGCCCTCTGAACATACAGAATTCGTTCAATTTCTTTCTCCTTTAATGAATGCCCTAGTACTATGCTCTCCCACGGAAAGAGATGAGATGAGATGAGAATTGCTACCGTTAGCAGAATTTTAGTCCCCTGAAGTGTCGAATTGCCTGAATAAGAATCAAATAAAAAACGAAAGAGAACTCACACGGGTGAAACAATTATGCCATAGCCATTGTTCAACTGATTTCCTTATGAACAACGAAGTATTGCTTCCAAAAGGGGGGGAAGAGAAGGGAAAAGGGCCTTCCCCCATTCCCTTACGTAAGCAACGGTTTAGCAAGGTCCTAATGTCCTATATGACAAGAAAAAAAAGTCCAAGAGGATAAGAAAAGTGACATGGGGAAGCAGTTTACAACTTTGTAATTTTGTGAGTGAGGCCATGGATGCCCCAGTGGCAAAAGAATTCCGAATCTTTTTGTTTGTTTCCTATGGAGAGACAGCGGGTGCTATCAGGTCCGCCAGGCCCTTCCTAATGTTACTCTCTCGTCGTCCTGTCAAAAATCTCTACCCCCAGACCCTAGTGAAGTATTTCAATCGAAGGACAGGAATATCACTACGTACAAGTCCGAGTTTCTAGGTGCAAATGAATCGAATTTAATCAAATAATTACAAATTTGATCAGCTAAAGTTCAAGCTTGAACTTGCGTTAATCGAATTAGAACTCAAGTTCGAGTAGCTTCAACTGTTTGATGAGTCGAATTTGAGTCTAATATGTAAAGTTCGAAAGTTTATCGAGTTTAATCGATTTCAATTGAGTTTCACACACACACACACATACATTTATTATTTGTTAGTATGAAATGTCAAATTTGTCTATTGTTTAAATTATAAAAAATATATATAAATTATATTTCCTAAATTCAGTTAGACACGATTTGCACGAATTCATGTAAGGGAAACAAAATTGTGCTCAAATTTGAGCTCAAACTGAGTTCGAGTTCGAACCCCAATTTTTTAACTCAACTTGACTTAATTGTCCTTTCAGGAGTAGCCTGTTCACCATCGCTTCTCATTTTCTTCATAATCTATTTGCATCCAATTCTCAGGGCCTTTTTGTCAAAGCATATGCTGTTCCTAGACTGAAATTCGTTTGTAGTACCAGTATTTAGTACTTAATGCATGGTGTACGCTTCTATAAAGCTGTTATTGAGTCTGAGTTGAATTTAAACAGTGCATTACTCGAGTTTGACTCGACTAAAAACACTTAAACTTGAACTCATCGAGTTCTTCGAAGTTGAGTTTGAATTCGAACTCAAATTCAATCGATTCTAATCGAACTTTTCAAACTAGTTTTTTAGTAAATTTCATAAATTTATAATAAATAATTAAAAATTATATTATGAATATGCTACTTGATAAGACTCAACGAGTCCTTGAGTTTTATTTTTTCTATTCAAACTCTGAATTATTTTATAAAATGGCTCGAACTTGAAATCGAACATCGAATCGGTCTCGAGTAATTTGATTAATTTGCACCCTGCACCCCGGCTATGCACGGCCTTGGGGACTTGGAGCTGGTATTGTCTGAGAAAATCGAATCCTCTCCTTTCTTCTTCAGAGCTCAGATGTATGCGTGGTGGGCCCCAAAAATCTCCTGGCCCCCCACATTGCACCCGAAATGTTGGTAATCGAAAAGCTATTTGAAATTCCTCGTCACCCCGACTCTCTTCCTCTTCCCAACAACAAATTTGCATTTCTTCATCTCTCTCTTTCTCTCTCTCTTAGTTGCCATCTATGTGTTAAAAGAAAGACTGCAAAAAATAAGTGGTGAAGCGGGACAGTCATCTCATCTGGGAGTTCATTTGCAGCAGCATCAGCCAGCCTCATGTTAAGATTGTGACCCCCCTGCCCTGCGCCTACCACTTTTTCATTATTATTCTTCTCTCTACATGCCACCAACAGCAGCAATGACCTTCGCCTTCAGGCTTCTGGGCTCTGTTTTCCTCCTCTTGCACCTCAGTTTCTTGGGCTCCAGAGCCATTGTACAGCAAACAGAGCTTGACCCTGACACATTAAGCTTAATTTCTTTCAAGGATTCTCTTGAAAATCCGCAGCTTTTGACTTCATGGACACTTGCCACTTCACATTGTCGTTGGCAGGGTGTGTATTGCCAAAACGGCCGAGTTATCTCTCTCGTTCTTCCGAGTTGCTCGCTCAGAGGCCCACTATCTCTCTCTATTTTCAACCTCACCAGCCTCGTTGTACTTGACTTCTCGTCCAACTTGTTCTACGGAGAAATCTCACCCCAAATTGCTTCGCTTCAGAGGCTCAAAGTCTTAGACTTTGGCGGTAATCAGTTGTTCGGCGAGTTACCAAGCCAACTGGGTGAGTTGACTCGTCTTGAAATCCTCACCCTCGGTCCCAACCTCTTCACTGGTGTCATTCCGCAGGAGCTCGGAAACTTGGCCAAGCTTCGTTCTCTGGACCTCTCCGGCAATGCACTCACAGGGAATATCCCAACCCAGATTGCCAATCTATCCCGCCTGCAAGTATTAGCCATTGGCAATAACCTTCTCTCAGGTTCTCTTTCACCAACTCTCTTCTCAAATCTTCAGTCTTTAACCTCTTTAGACGTTTCAAACAACTCTCTCTCCGGCCACATTCCCCCGGAAATTGGCAGGCTAACAAACCTCACGGACCTTTACCTCGGCATCAACCATTTTTCCGGTGAGTTACCGCCAGAAATCGGTGAACTTTCCAACCTTCAAATTTTCTTTTCACCCTCTTGTTCTTTCAGCGGGCCATTGCCCGAAACGTTCTCCAAGCTTAGGGCATTGAGTAAGCTTGATCTTTCCTACAACCCTTTAAAGTCTTCAATCCCAAAATCGATAGGGAAGCTTCTAAATTTGTCTATAATAAACTTAGTCTACACCGAGCTGAATGGTTCAATACCCCCTGAACTTGGAAACTGCAGAAATTTGAAAACTTTAATGCTTTCTTTCAACTCACTCTCCGGGCCTTTGCCAGAAGAGCTTGCAGAATTGAGCATGGTCTCATTTGCGGCGGAAAAGAATCAGCTTTCTGGTCCTTTACCTTCTTGGCTTGGCAGATGGACTCAGATTGATGCTCTCTTACTCTCGAATAATCATTTTTCGGGGAAAATTCCGACTGAGATTGGGAATTGTACAATGCTTACTCACATTAGTCTTAGTAATAATTTGTTGACAGGCCGAGTTCCAGGTGAACTTTGCAATGCTGTTGCGCTTTTGGAGATTGATCTTGATAGCAATTTTCTTACTGGGACCATTGAAGATGCTTTTGTCAAGTGTACTAATCTAACTCAGCTGATTTTGGTGGATAATCAAATTGCGGGCTCAATACCAGACTATCTTTCACGGCTTCCTCTAATGGTTCTTGAATTGGATTCCAATAACCTTACGGGTCCTATTCCCGTGAGTTTGTGGAATTCTATGAATCTGATGGAATTCTCTGCAGCAAACAATTTCTTAGAGGGCACTCTTCCAGGGGAAATTGGTAATGCAATTTCACTTCAGAGGCTTGTTCTACCTAACAATCGGTTTAAAGGATTCATTCCAAGGGAGATTGGAAACTTAACTGCTCTTTCTGTCTTGAATTTGAATTCCAATTTGCTTGATGGGAGGATTCCCAGTGAGATTGGGAATTGCACTGCTCTTACGACATTGGACTTAGGTAGAAACAGGATTAGTGGTTCAATTCCGGAGGATTTAGCTGATTTGCCTCAACTTCAATGCTTGGTTCTTTCTTACAATGATCTTTCTGGGATTGTTCCTATGAAAAAGTCAAAGTATTTCCATCATGTTAGTATTCCAGATTCGAGCTTTGTTCAGCACCATGGAGTTTATGATCTGTCGAACAATATGTTGTCTGGTTCTATACCTGCAGAACTTGGAAACTGTGTGGTTTTGGTGGACCTTTTGCTCAGCAACAACATCCTCTCTGGCGAGATTCCCAGATCGCTTGCTGGTTTAACGAATCTCACAACTTTAGATTTATCTGGGAATTTACTTACAGGTAGTATTCCTGAGGAATTTGGTGAGTCGCTGAAGTTACAGGGCTTCTATCTCGGGAATAATCAGCTCACAGGAGAAATTCCTGAAAGCCTTGGTCAATTGAGTGGCCTGGTCAAGCTAAATTTGACTGGTAATAAGCTATCCGGTTCGGTGCCTTCCAGTTTTGGGAATTTGAATGGGCTTACTCACTTGGACTTGAGCTCAAATGAGCTCAATGGTGAGCTTCCTTCATCCATTTCCGAAATGGTAAACCTTGTGGGCCTGTATGCTCAGAAAAATAGTCTTACAGGTCATTTGGACAGTCTTTTATCTAACTCCATGCAGTGGAGAATAGAAATCCTGAATTTAAGTGATAATCACCTTGATGGTCTGCTCCCAAGATCAATTGGGAGTATGTCGTATCTGACAACATTAGATCTTCACAGAAATGATTTTACTGGAGAAATACCCTCCGAGCTTGGCAATCTCCTGCAACTTGAGGATTTGGATCTCTCAAGCAACAAACTTTCTGGGCAAATTCCTGGAAGAATATGTGGGTTAGGCAATTTGATTTCTGCGAATTTTACCGACAATAGATTGGTGGGCCCTGTCCCTGAAAATGGAATTTGCCAAAATAGATCAAAACTTTTGCTTGATGGGAACAAGGATCTGTGTGGAGGAACTGCGAGCCTCGAATGCCATATCAAAAGGTTTGGGAGGAGATGGCCACTGCTAAATATTTGGGGGCTGGTAACAGCTATTGTCATAGCTATGTTAATTGCTCTTTCTGTGGCTGTAGTGCGACAGGCATGGATTAATAGGAGTACCAGGAAAAATGATCCAGAGTATGCTGAGGATAGCAAATTGAATAGTTCTACAGATCAGCATCTATGTTTCTTGAGTAGCAGCCGATCAAAAGAGCCTCTAAGCATTAACATTGCTATGTTTGAGCAGCCGCTCCTCAAACTGACAATAGTTGATATTCTTGAAGCCACCAACAACTTTTGCAAGACTAATATAATTGGTGATGGTGGGTTTGGAACCGTTTACAAAGCAACATTGCCTTGTGGAAAGATAGTGGCAGTTAAGAAGCTCAACGAAAATAAAACACAGGGTCAACGGGAATTTTTTGGCAGAAATGGAGACTTTAGGAAAGGTTAAGCATCGAAATCTGGTGCCATTACTTGGGTACTGCTCTTATGGCGAGGAAAAGGTGCTTGTCTATGAGTATATGAGCAAAGGCAGCTTAGACCTTTGGCTGAGAAATCGAAGTGGGACTCTTGAGTTGCTAGATTGGAAGAAACGCTACAAAATTGCTGTAGGTGCTGCACGGGGGCTAGCATTTCTTCATCATGGTTTTACTCCTCACATAATTCACAGGGATATAAAAGCCAGTAATATCCTACTCAATGAAGATTTTGAGCCGAAAGTTGCAGATTTTGGTTTGGCAAGGTTGATCAGCGCGTATGAGACTCATGTAAGTACCGATGTTGCTGGTACATTTGGGTATATTCCTCCAGAGTACGGCCAGAGCTGGAAGTCAACAACAAAGGGGGACGTTTATAGCTTCGGTGTGATTTTGCTTGAATTGGTTACGGGGAAGGAGCCAACGGGGCCTGATTTCAAGGACATTGAAGGCGGGAATTTGGTTGGTTGGGTTTTCATGAAAATCAGAAGTGGTCAGGCTGCAGAAGTCCTTGACCCGGTGGCGCTCGACGCAGATTCAAAGCAAATGATGCTTCAGACTTTGCAGATTGCTGCGTCATGCCTGTCTGATAATCCTACAAAACGTCCTACAATGCTTCATGTGGTGAAATTCTTGAAAGGTATTAAAGAAGAGTAGATTTGTGTTTAGTTGTTCTTCATGTGTTAGGATTACTTGTTATCATAACATACTTCGTACTGTAGTACAGTTACTTATCTTAATGAAGCTCGGGTACTGATCTTTCCAATGTACAAAACTTGCTCAGAAAATCCCCATAAATTTGTAGCCCTGAAGGCCTTAGTTATCAACTTGATTATCTCATGCTACTGCAAGAAGCACGCCGGATTCTGAACTTCTGATTTCCTGTCTAATCTGACGACAATGGTTGCTGCTCGTTACAATTGGACGCTTTCCTGTCGCTACCATTTGGGACCACTCCACTAGAAAAGTCCCTCATTCTTAATCTACAATTCTTTTTGTTGCGGGTATTTATTTACATGGCAAACGTAAAGAATCGAACCGGTTTTCTGCAATCTGCAGTTCTTCTACTTGTATAAATATTTGAACAGCGATCCGGCCAGCGTCCATGGTGAAATTAGGGTGGCCACAAAACTTGTTAATTTCCTGAACTTTGGCTTCCATAGAATGGTGTCCCATGTTAATTCGTGAACAATAATATGATTTAGAGGGAATCTAGTCTCTGATACCATGTGCGAGTGTATATATATATATATGTTGCAATTTGCTAAAGTACGCATCTCCTAAATCCAAAAGTCGATCGTTTAATATGCCTGTCCGTTTTCAAGAAAGTGGAAGAAAATGCTGCAGGGTATGCACATGCAGCGCACGTGCGCTCCATCTGTAGCGTGCATCACTAAAAGGAAACCAAAAGGACTCTGAGCTGCTTCATGAGCTTCATTTTCAGATTCTATGATCCAACTCTTTCAATAATGGGCAATCTCAGGTTTTCTTTTTTTTTTCTTTGTTTGGTGGATTCAAGAGCTGCATGTTTAGATGTTAAATCTATGATTCATTAAAAGCAGCTTTACTCGGATTGATACTCTGAATAGGACCAGAATTTCTACTGCGAACAATCAGCCCCCCTTAACTGGGCCTTATAGTATGGACTCGGATTAGCAGCGGGCCTGCCACGTGCCATTTTTATTTATTTTTGTTGCATTCTGTAAGCTTTCCTGTTTGCTTGCTTTTCTTCTTGCCTTGTCAGAGTTTTAAGTTTTCCGTAAACATTAATTATAATAATGATAATAATAATAATAATAATAAAACCAGTGCATAATTGCCCAGAGTCCAGCGACTATTGCTTTGAGCGCATGGCCTGTGAACTGATTAGTTCGAAGGGCGTGCAAAGTTGCAATAAGCTTTTTTTTCTTGAAAAAAAAGACTTTTTTTTTTTTTTGCTTTCCTCTAGATTGCTCACAAGCAAAACAATAAACCGGAACCAACAAAAGCCCTGTTTTGAAAGAAAATAATAATAACGTAGCGGCGCAAAAATTTTAGGAAACTCCGAGATGGTGCTGCGTTATATTTTCCCGCTTGACCTCAATTTAGCATTTCTTGTAACCGCGAGGAGCTCTCAATCTAATAATAGGTAATTAAGGTTGGAACTCTAGGTTTTGAGTTTAAATCCTCTCATCTTTTATTTGTTTCTCAAATCTCGCGGCTCCTTTGTTAAATTTTTTTTTTTTAAAAAAAAGGTAAGAAAAAACATTTCTTGTAACCAAAAGGAAGAGAGAAAAAATCATGTAAATAGCACTTCACATATTCGCTTTCTAACTTTTATATCTTTCACATATTAAAATGATGATTTTTGGTCCATAGTCCCTCACATATTGGTTTTGTACTTTTTATATTTCTCACATGTGAGATAATAATTTTTCATCTTTTACAAATTAAAAGCGCAAATTTTTAGTTTCTCGTCTCATTTGGACTTATATTCTTGATAGAAAAAAAAAACACGTGTAATTTATGCCTCACAAATTTTAAGGACAAAATATTCAAAAATTGCATGGAAAAATGAAAAAAGTAGTACCACACGCTTCTTTCTTCTGTGCCTTATTTTCCTAATCAAGAATGTGACACCAACCATGGCTACCTTTGCCCACTGTGCAAGCGATGCTGCGGTTGGCCGCCATCATTTTTCGTTAAAAAATTTTACCGAAATTCAAATCCTCACTTCTTTTTTTTTTTTTTTTGCGTAGAGTATGATTTCAATGTTAGTTTTTGCAAAACAAATGTGGGTAAAAATAAAAGAATAAATAGTGGTAGGTAGGATTGCAACAATATGTTTTCTATTAACTTTATTGTTTTAGAAAAACTAATATCAAAATCAGTAGACCAAAATTGTTTTGAATTTTTGTGATATTTTGTTATTCAAAATGGTAGCGATTGACAGGAGACCACCAGAGCAGCTATCGGCGACAGCCATGGCTACTGCCACATTCTTGATTAGGAATGTAGGACGAAAAAGAAACAAATATGATGAATGTTTCTCCCTTTTTTTTCTTTACAATATTTCAATTTGGCCCCTGAAGTTTGTGAGGCATGAGATGCACATGATTTTTTTTTGGCAAGAATATAAGTATAAACGAGTCAAAAGACTAAAAATGGGCATTTTTCATCTATGAGGGACATAAAATCATCATTTTAAATTCAAATTTTACATAGTTGTCAGTCATCTAAGGGTGACAGTGTATACTCTGTCAGTGTAGAAAAGATTATTCATTCATTATATATAAAGGATGTAAAAGGTACAAAGTCAATATGTTAGTATAAAAAAATTATCATTTAATACAATGATGGACATAATACATACATAGCCAATATGTGACAGATTATTTGTATGATTTCTCTGGGGAAAAGGAATTTCTCTTGTACCGGACATTGGCATGTTAATCCAAAAGGAAAGAAATGATCTCCTTCCATTTCCGTTGCTTTGCCCAAAATGTCCGCGGCTTATATTTCTTTGTACGCTAAGGGTTCATGTGATAAAATTGAAGTTTGGAAATTGAAATTTGATGTATGAATTTATTAAAATATTAAATTATTAATGATTAAATCTAATGAATTTGAGTGTATATCATATTCAGTGATAAGTGAATAACTTATCATTTAATTTTAGGAGCAAGTTTATCTAGAAAATTCAGTACCATTTAATTAATTCAAATGTTTAATTTTTTATTATCAAACGCGTCTGAATACGTTAAGATTTGAATCCATTAAATTTAAGTGTTGAATTGTATTATCAAACAGGTCTAAAACTTAAAACTTCGATAACGGTAAAAAAAAAAGTCCAAAATCACTCAAATTTCACAATTAATTTTATGTATACCAGTAACAAACAGAGCGTTTTGCTTCAGATTTAAACACACCCGACTTGACATTTTGTTAACTTCTTGTAACTGGAATCCCAAGCGACTGTTTTGTAGAAGGAAGTTGACAAATCTATATAATAAACAGTAAGAATGTCCAAACTCTTAATCGCGTAGCAGAGAGTTTCCTTCTTCCACATAAAAGACGCGCATAACCAAATACTACAGGTCCAATCAAGATAATTCTCACTCGACAAAGAATTTCGAGAAAACCGTTTGGATCTGTAGTTTGAAGTGCGTTTCATTTATTCTTGAAGTTGACATAGTTAAATTGTTGACAAAGAAACAACACTACCAATGATAACATCCCTTGGTGATTAAACACAGTAGAACAAGCATCAGATAATAACAAATCTCTACTTCCACTCCTTCGTTTATTAATCATTATTGACACTTTTTCGAACTTTTGGATATTTACGAAATTAAAAGATAAAATCTCTTGCTCTTTATCGATGATCAAAATGGGCATCAGACAGCGGTGGAGTACCCGCGCTGGCACCAGTTGATCAAATCGTAACCAACAAAAATAGGTACTTGCCAACGTCACCGTTTGAAAAGTCGTCTGTAAAAGCCCAACGCATCATTTGGCAGCTTCGACACGAAAATGGACCAGGAGGTAAGCTTGGACCTTCACTACTTTTCCATGGTACTGCAACTGAATGGTGATTCAGGTCTGACAAGTGAAAATTACCCTCTCTGACAAATCCCAATTTTTATTGCCACAACAATTTCTGACAAAGTGTGATAAAATTACACTTTCAAGTCAAAATTACATTTGAATTTAAAAATGGTAGCATTTTGTCCAAAAGGTACCTGTGATAATAAAATCTGAACACTTCTGCTCTCCGCGTACTGAAGGGTTACCAGCCTGATGAAACTAAATACACCCGGAGCCTCGTAGCGTGCATGGTCGGAACCAGAAACTAAAGCCTTGTTTGGATTGTGATTTTCTTTTACTTTTTTTTGTAAACACATTCTTTACCGCTCTACAAATATTTAATTTCTGTCCATTTCTCATTCACTATTGCTTGATAATGGTAAGTGTCCCTTTTGTTTTTTTGAAGAAATAATGATAAATATCCTAACTTCAAGTTGCCCTAAAGGGCAAGGCAGAAAGTACTCCTAAAGTTATAGCACTAAAGTACAAATTGTTTTTTTTTTTTGACCTAGAATATAAACTTCATAAAAAAAAAGCACCCCAAAAAACTAAAAAGAAGAAAAGTAGTATTAAAAGGCAAATGACAATCCAAGAGAAGCTTCCTGAGAATGGTCCCCCACAGCTATAATCCAACCTTGATCAACGCACAAGATCCGTTTATCACGTGCCTGACCCGGGACCAACAAATTCCCACCATGTCTGGTGTCCGCCCGAGTTCAACCTATCTACTACTGACAGCTAATAATTCCAACTAATTCCTAATTACTTGATCACACACCTCTGATTTTGAATGCGGCACTGTCTAAGCCAGTGCGTTTGCTGATCATCACCATTACTATTCTCGTCATCCATCGGCTCTGATTTAACGTCTGCAGTTCCAGGTTGATGCAGCTGCAGCTCCTTATCGTGCTCAGCAGCCGTAGCTTCTCCATTTTCTCTCCCGCGTTTCACACCAATGGACACCCCAAATATCCTCGCGCCAGCTTCGTCCACTGCCATCCGGTCCTCCTCACCACATTCCGTGGTTGCTCCGGATTCATCGAAAATCGGCTTAGGTGGCAACAAGTCCAGCGCCTTCAGCGCCTGGCTGCTGCTACCTTCCGCCTTACTACTGGCAGTGGCTCCGTTGCTATGGTTGGAATAATTTGACATCAAGACATAAACATTGCTACACATACTTTTCATATGGGACAACTCTTTGTTGAGCTGCATGTTCTCTTTCCGCAACCGCTCGTTCTCCCCAATTAGCTCGGCTGTGCTTCCGCCAGCCGTTACCGTCTCCCGAAACCCCGAAGGAGATGACGTGGAAGAGACGACTTGCTCTTCGCCTGAATCCGTAGGGGACACCGTTCGAGGAGGCGGAATGGCAGAAACAGCAGCAGCAGCCGTCGGTACTGCCACCGGAGATATTGTAGCCCCAGCAACGGGAGGTGCCGCTACCTTCCGCCGCAGTATATCACACAATAAGCCTTTCTCACCCCTCCGAAAACAATCGTTCGAGAATTCCCATCGATCAGGTACAACCTTCCGAAATCCCTGAAGGACGACGATATAAAGCCAGATTAGAACATCAAACTTCCAAAAAATCAATTCTGGTCACCTCAGGACGAATGAAACTTACATATGTATTGAGCTGGCGAACAAAGCTAGAGAAATTATTGTGTTTAAAATACTTAGGGAGTAAATCTCTGGCAAATTCAGTTGGATTCCAGACGATGAAGGTAGATCCGTCTTCGTTCCAAGAGATGACAGCGTCGATGATGCGGTCGTCAACCAGCTGGTATGTCTTGGTCAAAAAAGGCGTCGGAAGAGATCTTGGCGCATCTCCGGGAGGCGGCGGCGTAGCCGTCGATTCTCCACTGCTCCGCTCCACCGGCGGTGGAGCCATCGCTCTTAAACCTAACAAAAATTCATGGAAAATCAATTAAAAGTGTAAATTTAACAGAATCTCCCACCCAACAAAAATAATCAAAAGAAACGGAAGTTATAATATCGGATAAACGTACGAATATCGATACGAGTAAAACTAACTGCGGCAGATCTGACGGGAAGGTCCGAGGGAAAATGGTAATTCTAGAAGGTTCGCATGGAAGAAATACAGGGAGGATGGAAATGGAAAGAGAGAGAGTCCAGAAGAAGATAAGAGAGAGAAAGTGGAAGGAAAGTTCAAGAATCGAAAAAACGGGAAAGAGAAAATACAAACAAAAAAAAAGGAAAGTGGATTGAAAAAAAAAAGGTGAAAGCAAAAAAGAAAGAACGAGAAGCTCTACTCTACGGCTTTCCGTTTTCGAGAAGTTTCGGTCTGATTTTTGGTAGTGCTTGGCATTTTGTACGAGGGGTCCGCAGGAGTCATTTTATTTCTGGAGGAAATTTCTTCCACTAGAAAATCATGCTACCAGTGCAATCAAGGAAATTGCTCTTCACTAATTCTATAAGAGTCTGATTATTATTTAGAATAATTACTGTAGTATTTTTTTATATTATGATGTGTATGAGATAAAAAATATTCATAAATATAAAAAAGTGGATTGAAAAATGTGTTTATAATGTAAACGAAATATTATTTTGGATAATTCAGCAATCCAAAAACAACTATATCTCTTGATGGGTTGATTTTGAAGAAACCCATGTGTTAACCTATTGAAAAAGAATAATTAATAATTTTGATAGTTCAAATTTGCTAAATAATATTTGGCTTGTATCATAAACACATTTTTCAATCATACTTTTTATATTTCCAACCACTTTTTTATCTTACATACATCGCATCACAAAAAATGTTACAACAATTATTTCAAATAATACTCTATCCAAACACGTATAATGTTAAATCACAAAAGGTCTTAATTTCATATAGGGCATGAATGCAATTACATGCGCTCAAACAATTAATTGCATGTTAATAACCAGTATCCAATTAGAAAAATCATAATTCCGTACTTTTTCTGGATGTCACTCTAGCGTCAAATGTTTGATAAATTGAACTTTTGCAAAGCCGCGTCCATCTCAGTTGTTGTTTCTCGTGCAAAAATTGAAATTTCCTCTTTGGTGTTTGGTCTTTTACCACTCAAAATTTTATTTAAAAAATGAGGGTTTAAAACTATTGATTATTCTTACGTATATTGTCAGTGTATATAATATCATCATCATTAAATATATATTATACGTGTAAAATTTGAATTTAAAATTTAAAATTTATTTATATATTATTTATCCAATCGTTCCTCTTTGGTGTTTGGTCTTTTACCACTCAAAATTTTATTTAAAAAATGAGGGTTTAAAACTATTGATTATTCTTACGTATATTGTCAGTGTATATAATATCATCATTATTAAATATATATTATACGTGTAAAATTTGAATTTAAAATTTAAAATTTATTTATATATTATTTATCCAATCATGATAATGTATACATTCACACTGCGTATATAAAACTGACTCTTAAACTATCGGAGGTGACAAGTTGGCACATTTTTATAATAAGTACAGTTTGTTCTCTGACAAATTTCTTTCAGCGCAATTTGATCCCACTCCTGGCACCCAAGAACTCAAGTGCCACGACAAAACCAATAATTTGGCTAAAAAGAAATCAATTATAATAAGTACAATCAACTTGTCAAAGAGTAAAAGGTGGATAATTTTGGAGCTGGTACGTTGTTGAAAAAGTTGGCAGACAAATTCTCTTTCAAAAGGGAGGGTTTCTCTTACCTGAGTTATTACTAATTGGCCCATATTAAATTGGTAAGCTATAAACGTACTTAAACAGACTTAAGAACCAAATAATGACATTTAACAAACTGATGCAGTATCAGCTTGATTAGATGCCACTAATTCGATTTTGAAAATAACACCATGGTCCATGTTGTATTTGGCCTGCATCTGGTCGAGATAGATTTCCACAAACGGACATTAGATGCTTACAAATTTCTAGCACGTCTATTATATGTATCAGTGGGACAAGCAGACCCTATGAGCGTGTAAATTGAGAAAAAATTAAGTTCTTTTTTTTAGGCCAAGGGAAGATATTAAGTTTTATTTTTTTGTTCCAAAAGAAAAAGAGGTTATGATTTTTTTTTTTACAAACAAACAAACAAAAAAAATAGAAGTTATTAGAAGTGGAGGTTACTAGAAAATAATAAATTTGAATAATTATCTTTAGTAAATCTCTACTTTTATGAGGTTAAAATTTAAAAAAATCAAAATGTGACACAAAATTTTAATACCAAATCCCCTTCTCATGGCTTATATATAGAAAGATACGAAGAAAATAAGAAAAGCTACTCCATATGCACTTTCTCAAGTTCCACTTTGATAAAAAAAAATTCTCTTTTGTTTTCAGTAGAATTCATGCGAGGAATGAAAGGGGTAAAAATGTCCCAAAAAAAATTGACAAATCTGTTTCTTCCTCACAAGCCTTGTCGTTAGATCTACAAGTTCATTGATTCCTTCTTTCATTGACCAATTTAGAATATCTTTATTTGTCCTAACACTTCCAAAAACAAAATATTTGCCTAGAAAATTTCTAGTTCCCCACTCAATTCTTGGATCGGCGTTTCCGGTGATATTCTACGATGGAGAGCGGGAAATCAACATTGGAGACATTCGTGTCCAACCAATGTCGGAATTCAAGACATTCCATAAGATGATCGATCAGCTAGAAGGTTGGAATCTCTCCCAACCAAAGCTCCATTTTTCTCGTCCACCATGGTTCCCTGCTTAAGGAACGCCAGAAGACCCCCATCACAGGAAAAGTGAATTTCGCCTTGATCATTCGGCAGAAGAACTGCTTCTGTCTTGTCATCTTGAAGAGGTCAAGAAAGTCTAGGAAAGGAAGTTGAGGCCAACGGCGTTGATTTTTTAGAAGGGTCTTGGTCAAATACTAAGAAATCCCAATTCCCAAATAGTAGTGGTTAAAAAAAAAAAAAGAAAAAAGATAGGGTTTACCTCAAACCCACATCCTGAAACCACCTTTCAAGCAGCCCTCTAGGATTGAATCATTGAATTAGTACAACCATTACTGCTTTCTTCTCTCGTACCAACCTCAAAATCTCAGAATCATGGGAAATTCAAGCTGGCACTAACAATACCCAGAAAGGGAAAAGCAAAAGAAACAATAGAAACAACAAAACCCAATAACAATACTAACAATAAGTAAGTCAGAATAAATAAACTAAAAAGTGGACGTTATTAAGTGACTCCATTGAAGAAGCAGATACTCATCAAACTCAACAAAATATTGCAGATTTCGTCTGCTAGGCCACTCTCGCCCCCAGACCGTCCTCAAAGAAAGAAAGAAAGCAAAGAAAAAAAAAGGAACTTTTTTCCCTCTCCTCCTAGTCCTACTAGTCCTAATAGAGATAGAAAGAGAGAGAATGAATGAATGAAAAGAAAAGATTTTAGCAGCAAGTGCTTGTTTCTTTCTCAAAACTAGGAAACAGAAATGGAAATGGAAATGGAAATTAAACGCGCCGGCTTGCGAGGAAGAAACAGGGGTTATTATCACTTTACCCCCTTAAACTATATCACTACTAACAGTTTATCCCTTAACGTTTTTTGTTTAGTCACTTTACCCCATAAGTAATTCAACTCAACATGTTAAGAAATTTTGGATAAAAATACCCTTTTATTCTATAGCATTACTACACTATTTTATTACTTTATTCATTTAAATTATAGTGAATATAATCGATTTAATTCCTAACATTATTTTCTTGGCATTTTACTTCATCGTTAATCTAACTACTATGGTCAAAAATTTTTAAATATATTTACCCTTATATATAATTAAAAATAAAAAATTTAGAATGATTATTCTTTTTTTTTTCACTTTAAGAGATCAAAAAATATAAAAATAAAAGGGTTTTCTCAAATTTATTTTTTCACTTATTAATACTATGAAAAGAAAAAGAGATAGGAAGGAAGGAGACAAAAAATTAAATTTTGCAAAACAAAAAATCTAACATTATCGTATTAATTTAAAGTTTTTGGGATTAAAATTGAAATCTGGTGGTAAACAGAAAAGTGAAATAATTTTAAAATAATAAAAATATTTTATTCTTTCTTATTTGTATTTTCTAAAAAAAAAATTTTGAGCTATCTCTCTATCTCTCTCTCCCCCTCTCCCTCCCCCTTTCGATCTTTCTATTTTTTTAATATTAATAAAATTGTCAAGAAGAAATAAATTAATATTTTGATTTTTTTTATACTAAAGAGGAGAAAAGTCATTCTAAATTTTTTATTTTTTTTATTATACAAAGAGGAGAGTACTTTTTTCTAAAATTTTTTAACTTGTTAAATTGGTTTAATGGTGGGATAAATTGCCTAAAAAATAACTCTATGGGGTAAATTGATATTGAAACTATAGTTTATGGGGGTAAAATGATAATAACTTTAAGGGCTAAACTTGTCTTTTTACTTTAATTAACAAATTCTGTTAAATTTGACCGTTAGTCTTGAGAGTAAAGTGAATAAAAGATAACGTTAAGAGGGAAATTGATAGTGATATTGAACGTTAAGGGAGTAAAGTAATAATAACCCAAGAAACAGATTTGCCATATTTTGTTAGACATTTTTGCCCCTTTAAAAATATACTTTCACTCCACATTGCCTTGTGATAGGATGATTCACCGCTATAAAAATCGGTAAAATGATTCTGCTGGCACGTTTACGTGAGTTTGGTGTTCTTTTTTGTCACAAAAAAAATTGGATGATTAAAGGGTGCCATTTTCAATAATTATATGAACGTTTTGGCCATTCACTCTTTTAAAAATTCTATGGGAGGCAGAAAGTTACAATACATATTACACATTCGCTTTCCACGAGAGCGGAGAGGAGACAGGCTGTTGGTCAAAACTTGAGTGCTGACTGATAATAAGTTGCTTTCATCTTTTCCGATATGAGACGTACTTTTCAAACTTTTCAGATGGTAATAACAGATGAGATGAGATGAGATGTAACAGTGTTTCAATAGTAACTGGAAAATCATATATATTCACCCAAATCAGACAGACCTTTCAGACGGTAATAACAGATGAGATGAGATGATGTATGGCAAAGAGCTATGTGACATTCACCCCCAATCCAACTTCATCCAAAATATTTGCTATATCTACATCTTGAAGCTGTCCATCCACCACGTATCTACAGTAATAAAGCAAATGAATATCGTCAATTTCCTTCCAAAAGTTGTCTCGAAATACATAATCCACAGCGCTAATTTCAGAAGCTTCTCCTGAAGTTTGTGACAATATCATATGATATTTATGAGCGTTGAGAAATCTCACATACCCCCTTATTTTTAACTTTTTATAATTTTATCAATCCATCTAAAAAATATGATTTAAAAACTCATTTTGGGAGAGATAAAATATTTCTATTCCAAAATTTCTCTTTTCTTGTGGACCTTTAATTTTCATAACAAACCAATTTAAATCCTTGAGAATTATAACATATTAATGAGGTTGAAAGATCTTTTGCAATTTTTAAAGTCATCAATCAAGAAATGCAAAAGAAAAACTATTATAATTAGAAAAATAAAATTTGTGCTTTGAAAATACCTTGAATAAGTATCTTAACATGTTGTTGATAATTTATGTCTCTCTTGTTTTCAAGTCGTCGATTTTGGACAAAAAGTTAGAACATTAAAAATATTTTAAACAATTTATAAAATTCTAAATTCATTCAGAAAATACTTTGTAATAAAGAAGGTTTACTTTTACATTTTTTAAAACACGTCAAATGAGTTTGTTTCTAATATTGCCATATGAAAAAATTTAGAAAGTTTAAAATTCTTAAATTTGTAAAACTCTTCAAACTAACTAAAACACCTTATAGCGTACAAAATTAATTTTTTTGACTTGAATCACCTCAAACATACTCTGAAATAGTAATATTTTGTACCTTCAAAACACCAACTAATATAATTTATTCTATTAGAATTATGCTTTCACACTATTTGTATTTATTTTCAGGCTTTTAGTAATACATGTTTACTTTTGGAAGAAAATAAGATAACACAAGGGCAATTTTGGCATGAAAACATTTCCTCTCTCCAAATTTGAGTTTTTTAGTAATACATTTTTGAAATAGATTGATAATGTTACAAACAGTTGAGAATAAAAGAGGTGGTAAGATTTCACAAAATTTAGGGGTATCAAGTGATATTGTCACAAACCTCGAGGGAGGTTTCTGAAATTTTCCCCAATCTAAGCCTAAGATGCTTCCCATCTCTCTCTCTTTCCCTTCCAATTCTTCTTCACATCGTGCATCCGTGCACAGGCACAAGCAGCAAGACTGATACATCACTCGCCTACACAGAGCATCACATTCTATGCTTCACGCAGATTGGCATTTAGCTAGACTGCCGGAAAATCTCCCCTATCAAAGATGTTTTACAGTGCAAAAATCTCGTGTTTTAAAGTACAAAATTGGAGTTGAGAAGACAACTGAAAATTAAGCACTCCAAGTCAAGCCTTCAGAATGCTAAAGAGAATATTGAGAAAAAAAAAAATAATAAAGTCCATTACATTGCTTAAGTTCAGAGTGTTGCAGTTCAATTATTAACACACAGCAATTGCTAAATTGCTGATACGACATCCTCAAATTACTAATGAGCGGATAGTGTACAGAAACTAGAAAAAGAAAATCCTAAATTTAGACCAGTATTCAACGTAGCAAAAAGTAGAGGAACAACAATTGGCAAATCCAATTTCCTCGTAGAGATGAGGAAAATACATGACAACTTCATCTATCATTTTTGCACGTATCGTCAACTCAGTTTCTAGATTACTCTAGCACTTCCTTGCTATGATAACGTTTCATGAGCCTAATTATGTCCCCCAATCCAGACACAAAAATAGTCCAAGCAGGAAAGGTTATCCCATTCCATGATGGTGGCTGGTTATGAACACACATCTACATTGGTGCTTGTAACTATTGAAAGGTAAAACATATTAACATAAAACATAATAATGAATCCCCTCTATTTGCACCCATTCCTAGTTTCTCTATGCTTTCTCAAAGCTTATCACATGAACTGAGCTGCCATCTAAATCACCTACAAGCAGGGAGAAGAACTACCCAGACCCGAGATATCTTTTTGTTCTGACACGGAAGTCTGCCACTGGGAAGGATAACAGGATATGGTGGCACAGAGGCCAGACATGCACTGCAGAAAACCTCCCCAGTTTGTGGTCATTCGCTGTGGCGTGACAATACCAATTATATCCTGCACTCCAAGTCGTATTGAAACACCAATATTCACAAACTTGTTCCTGAAACTCCTATGGCACCAGTCACAATGCCTCTACTTGTTTCCTCAGTCCAAGGCTTCTCATAATCCAGTAGAAGGAAAAGTACTTAAGAGTGGCTTTGAATAAAATTAAACACCAAACTAAGTGTAGAAACTCGCCATATCTGGAACAGCTTCTGTATCATGCAATATGTCCGATTCAGTGGGTCCCTGGCTATTAGAAGGCAATAATAATGTGGAAACAAGTGCAGTATTTTAGCTTGTCCAGAAGCAAAACAGAAGCCTTATAGGAGTAATGAGGCAAGGCAATCAAAGAAGGCAAATACTCAGAAAATCTCCACTTTCACAGACGATAGAAGTTCATCAAGGCTGTGGTTTAAGCAGTTAACTAATCCCACTTCATGTAGAAAACTAAAGGCCGAACACACATGCAGCAACTATATCCCCAATCTCACAAGAAGCACCAAAAGGCCAAGAAGCAAAGAAATCAGCATTATGTGATTATACCTTGTGCACGAAATTGAGATCAATAACTTTGGGAACGGTTGAGCATGATTATTCAACATTGTGAATGGCTATGTAAACATGAAAGAGACTTATTAGAGGGTAAAAGTCAATTAGAGCATTTACCTCAATATGCAGCACATGGGTATAAAGATCAATATAAATATTTACCTATGATTAACATCTATTAACTTTAACAATAAGAACAGCAACCAAAAGAAGAAAAAAAAAAGAGGTACTTGAAACTGGCTCTAACCTGTAATGGTACATTATTCAAAGGCCAACACTCTACATTTCCCTTTAATGACTTCAACACAGCTAAGAATAATTGTTTCTTCCACTCACCAGTCAACTTCTTAAAGCTAAAACAGTTGAAAAACCTACTTCTAAGCCCATGTTACCATTAACAAACATTACGTAAATATATTACTGTAAGTCAGATAAGGATCAGATTCAAGAACTTCTAGCTTGCTAAAGCATTACCATAGTAGGACTATAAAAAATTTACCCTCACAATGCCGAGATCATAACCCCAAACCAACCATAATTAGTTATCACTTGAACATTAACATGAAGAAGAATATCAGAAGCGAGCGAATTTTCAATCCTAAAGTACTTAAGAAAATTATGCATTGTCAAAGATGTCTTGCCTCATTGAATTACACAAGCGGAGTGAAATAAAATACAAACTGGCATTATGAAGAATGTTGCAAATAAAACCTGTGAAAAATGTTACAGCTTGCCAGAAAATTGCAACTCATCAATGCAGAATGACAAGGCCATGGTTTTAATACAATACATGTTTCTACAAAGCTGTCCTCAATCTAAAAATAAGTAAGATTATGAACAAAACCTGTTAGAAATGTTAATGCTCATTGGAAAATTGTAACTAGTCAACGCAGAATGAGAGGGCCATGGTTTTCATATAACACTTGTTGCTACAAACTCTCCTTAGTCGAACAATCACATGGCTGCATATGAAACCAGAAAACAATCAACTCTGTCCTCAAGGAACAGACACAAAGCCCACCAATCAAGAGCAGGGATTGTCAAGAAACAAACAGGAAACCACGCCTATAAAGAGTAAGGCTCACTGACGTAAATATAGCCCAAACAAAAGTTATCCACCAAGCCAGAAACAAGGCCATTTCTTTGACCAAAGCAGAGCAAGGCAGTAGATTACATGGCAACTTGAAATCTGCCAGCAAGTTAACATCAATATGAGATAATCCAAGAAGGAGAAGTGCAATCGCGGCAGGTGCAAAGAACTGCAGAACTACAAGAAACATGTAATGGTTGTGCAAGAAAACTTTTGCCCTGCTATAATCCAAGTCAGGGACATTACTGGCATGCAATCTCTGGTACCAACACAGTACCGCTTCATTTAAAAACATCTGCACATTTGGCCGCAAAGACAAAATTTGCAAAATACCAGAACTGAACATGCACCAAACCCTGAACTTGTAGAAATCTGATCGCAACATGCCCAATCTACCTATCAACTCCTCAGTATATCTGTTCCTACCAGTTGAATGAAGCCCTTTGATTCCATCAGATTTCTCGCAGGCGAGGAGTTCAGTAAACGGGCCAACCCAAAGCGTGGAAGTGAATACAACTAACAAGTAATTGCCATAAAGAAGCATTCTTCCAAACCATCCACAGGAAATTATGGACAAATTAGAACGAATCTGATCAGTTCCAAGCCAAAAGGCACGAGCATTCCTCGTAGCTGGGATGTAAAAGAGACCCACAATGCAGCCCATTAGAACAGCAATAAAGAACTTCCCAAATCCGTCCAACGATTCAAAATCAAAATCAAGACCCCATCCGGGAACCATCTCCAAAACAATCGCGAGGCCCCAGAAAAACCCAAGAACCCCAAATACAAGACTCAACAGCCTCTCTGACCTTTTAGAAGCTGATCGCTCAAATGAAAGCTTGGCAATCAAAATTAACAATCTACATACCCCAACAATTCCTAACAAAATCGGGATCACGGACCCATTTTCTAAAATCCCAGAATCTTTTGATACTCTTAAAAATCTGTGAAGCAGCAAGCAAGAAATGGCTACCAGACTGGAATTAAAAGCACTACTAAACTGGGTATAATAAACCCTTGTTTGTAAGTGATCATCATTGAGCTTTAGTCTAAAGATCTGAGCTTTATTCTCATCAAACTCAAATTTATCTTTGGATTTTTTTCTGGGCTTGGGTTCAGAGTCGAAAGTACCTGGCCGCCGAATCGCAGCTCTGATACCTCCTCCACCACGAGAAGAGTTACTGTTAGGGGGAGCGACATCATCTGGATGGACATAGGTGTGGATGCCATACAGGAAAAAAGCAGGGATCTTGAGGAAGGAGAGAAAAACCGTGAGGGAAAGACAAAGTGTGGCATGGAAAATGAGATTGCTGGATGACAAATAAAGCATGATTTGATTTTGTATTTCTGACCTTTTCTATGCACAGTGGCTAAATGCAAGTGAAATTGCGTCTAGTAGCAAAGCAGTAATCTGGCACCAGAATATTCCATAAACGAGGACAATCTGTAGAAGATTTCAAGGAAAGGGCGTTGGCCGTTTAGATGAGGAAGTTGCAATTAAGGACGGGCGTTAACAGTTAATTTGGATTGGTCAGTATCCTGGCTTTTTATTGATGAGATTTTCGGTACTTGGGAACAAATCTTTGCGTTAGACAATGGCGCCTATGGAGGCGCTCAGACGATTCCTGAATGTGTTGGGCGATATCAGAACTCCTCTCACATTGTCCCGACTCAGCTCAACTCCTTCAAATTCACGTTAATTAACTTTGAGATTCGGGTTTCACCCTCAATTTTTTCCTAATTCCTCATTTTCCCTTGTATAGTTTTGAACCAACCTGCCCAAGACAATTAAACCGAGAGTTTCAACCTATAAGACCCAACACTTTTTTTTGTTAAAATTCTAACAATGGTGAACTGGGATTCAAAAATAGATAACTTATTATCTATTTTTAGAGCACATTTTGTCTTGAAAATTTAATATCACTTAATTAGTTCAGATATTCAATTTTTTGTTGTTAAAGGAACGTGAACAGTAATGATCTGAATTTATTAAATTTAAGTGTTGAATTAAATTATCAAACACAGTTTAAGTCCAAATATAATTTGTTTATCTTTTAAACTTTGTTCCACTGAAACTCAAAATTTGAACATCAATGAATCAAGTAAGAGAGTCACCCAATCTCTTATTAATTAATAATCAAAATAGGAGTGTGTTTAGATAGTAGCTTATTTGGAATAATTTTTTATAAAAAAAATACTGTAATACTTTTTTGATGTGATATATGTGAGATAAAAAAATGATTGAAAAATACGTTGATGATGTAAGTAAATAAAATTTGCCAAATAATCTCTATCTAAACAAACCCTCCAACAACATGTTATACCATTAAAACATCAAGCCAAATGCAAAAATGTTTGGCTTGATTAGATATGTTTACATCTTAATCGTTCAATTACCATATTACCACTCTGAGGTTCTGATTCATTTTTTTTTTATCCTAATTGATTTTGTTTTGTACTAAGTAATACTAAGCAACCCAATAAAAAAAAAAGGCTTTGATTTTGTTTTGTGACTAGGCCTTAACTTGTGCTCGTGACATGCAGAGGAGCCTGTTGCGCTTTTGCCAGAGACAAATTTTCACGACATCCAATCTTCCTTCGCACGCTCGACTAGTAAATTCATCATTGTCGTGAAAGTCATCCGTTATTTAATTGTTTCTAGTTTAATTAGGAAGATTTACTTGTGAGATGTGATCAACAAGTGTGTACAACGGAAAAATTTTAAGCAAAAACACGTAGCCGTCGAGAGGATTTGGCCTAATAATTAAGGCTGATATTCCGAAATTTAGAGGTTTTGATTGATAATTTCCCTACATTCTTCATGCTTTTTAAATTTTATTTATCCCTATTAGAAAAAAGAACTAAAAAGAAAAAAAAAATTGTCTCACAAGACATCACGGCAATGCAATTAGTTTCGAGAAGCTAATGAGGCCATGTCATTGCGTGTCAAAAGATCTGAAGCCCACAGTTAATCCAATGGGCAATGACAATGATCTGCATTTATGAAGTCGGACGGTCATAGGATTTCTTTTGTAATGGACACGGACACGACCAAGATTTAAAGCTCAGTTATGCACATTAAAGCCCATAACCAACGATTCCAGGCAATCTATTTCCGGACCCTTCGCGCGCACCAAATGTGGGGCTGGTTAAACAACGAATTGCAACATTTCATAATTTTCAATTAAGGCCTTATTTAAGAACTCAATTCAGCATTTAAATTTAATGGATTCAAATCTTAATATGTTTAGATGCGTTTGATAACGAAAAATTGAACATCTGAACAAAAATTGCTTCAAAAAACAAGTGATAAAATATTCACTGCCCACTTAACGGGATGTACACTCAAATGTATCAGATTTACGTCTTAATAATTTAATAAGTTAATGAATTCAAATTTCAGTTTTCAGATTTCAGTTTTTATCCGACGCACCCTAAGATTATATAAATAATGCTAATACTCCATGATTAGACAGAATCTTCGTGAATAAAAAAATATAGAGTCCAAAACATAAATATTTCTCAGCCAAAAAAGAGAGGAAGAAATCGACTTACAAAGATATTGGAGTAGGGTGCGTGTAAAAGATGAAATCAGAAATTCCGAAGGAAATGAATGGGGTAGGAGCATTCATCACTGTGTTCTTTATGCGCTTTCGTGTCCGAAGAAACAGCAGACCGATGTTGATGTCAGGTAAAGCATAAACTTTATTGTATTCCGGTTCTGGGGGGTGGAATAGGAGAAATAGGGCGTTGTTAGGGCGGTTGCGTAAATTGGGATTGAAAACGTGGTCAAATAGGTAACGCGGAACAAAAAATCAAAAGCCACGATGACAATCCAAATAAGAAGATATACAAAAGGGATCAGATTTTTTTGTTTTATAGCTTTGCAGTGTCTGTAATTTAATTCAATCCCATAGGTCTCTGTACTTGAGAAAAGATTCTCCCGTGATATTGAACGACATAACCTCACCAAAATATCTCCTCCTTTCCCACCCAGAATTTAATCCCCGCCTTGAGATATTTTTCACTCACCACCGGCTCTCCTGTATGCTATGCGCCTCTCTCCCGTACCCTCACCAGCCGTCGTGAACTCCACCTCCTCGCTCTTTTTCACTCATTACATAAATATAAGAATGGCGGCTGTGGGGCACAAGGCGTTGAAAACCATTTGAGCTCTGCATCCACGCAAAAGAATTTTCTAATAGTGGTGCTTTTTAACACGGTCTTTCAACAGAAAAATTTCTAGATAATATTATTATACCGGACATGATTATGTGCTTATTCATACTGCTATTTTCGATCTCTTTTTTGCGATGGTGAAGAGAAATATAGGTTCCTTAATACAAAAAAAAATGATAAAAAGGGAAAGAAAAGTCAAACGATCTATGAAATAAAAGCACTGTATATATTTCGGCAAAATCTGCTTATAGGAAAATTTGACGTATTGAAGAAGAAAAAAAAGTTGTTGATTACGCGGTACAGTAACAACTTTTGGATATTTAATGGAACAGCATTAGGATTTAGGCGAGATGAGCGAACGGAAAGGAACACGTGGCAGTCAGAAACAGTGAGAGAGAGAGAGAGTCTCTCGTTCGTTGGTCGACTACAAATTATGCCAGCTTGGCTTCATCAGGTTGCTCTATAAAAGCCCGTACGACTCACCATGCCAATGTTATCATGTTTCTAGTTATGACTTCCCTCCAACTCTCGCCCAACACAAGGACATAATTGATAATACTACTGGCTGCGGATTAGGACATTCACATATGTTTTTTTTAGGAATTTCTGGGGGAAACACAGCCAAGTCCAAGTCCAAGTCCAAGTCCATCGAAAACTAAAAAGCCTTTTTTTTTCTTTTCCGGCGAAGTTGTGATGGACGTGGATAATAGCAATACTGCTACTAGGAAGAACAACGGTAGCAGTGGTGGAGGAGGAGGATCACGGAGTTGGTGTTGGACAAACGAGAGGCACGTACGTTTCTTGAACTCGATTGAGGCTTCCTTCGTCCGAGCCATGTTTGACCACACCAATAATGCCAGCTGCAACCGTCGTCAGTGTCACAGCCTGCGCCTTGATCGCCCGTTACCTGACTGTTTTGACTCCACCCTAGATGTGGGGAAGGATAGACGGAGGAGGCATTCTATTTCTACCTCAGGTATAATATAATAGTAATTAATAATTATTACTCCCCAGTTTTTCTTATATGTTTGATAGCAGTAAGTAGTATATCGCCACTACCACTAACTACTACCTAGTACTTAGTTGCCGAGGAGGATAGACTCGAATGTAGTTTCTCTTCTGTTCTGTTCGGCGTAGACCCACATAATATGGTCGGTCGTTGTTGTCTTAATTTACAATGATATGATGAGAAGTGTAAGCGGTGGGTGGCTAAGATGATCGGGAGGCTTGTGAAAAACCACCTCCACCATGTATTTCTGCTGCAGGTTCTCTCGCTTTCTTTCTGCATTGTATTATTGATTCCCCCCGTTTGGCTAGAATTGTGACGTTTTACTGGCCATCCAAACAAAACACCTGCCTCATCAAAATGATATGTAATTGCAAACTACCGAATATGCCTCCCAGATATTTTGCTTCGCTTTTTCACTGTAGAAGATGCATTTTTCCTCTCTCTCTCTCTTTTTTTCTACAGTATTATTTTGGGTTCTGGAGAAATTACTATGATTTATATATAAATATATTGGCTTGCTATCAAATGTGACAGATGCTGCGGAGTACTCATCTAGTGTAAGGACAGACAAGAAAAGTAGACGATTATCTTCACATGATCAGGTTTGCGCTGCTACTTTTATGGCTAGCTGCTGGTAACCTGTCGCGTTATTGTACTAATAACCAGTAATTCATCATTAAGCGGATGGTACAAAAAAGCTTTCTGATCCATAATTTCAAAATTTTCATCTTATCTTAAGACTCACTATCAAATGATAATTGTAGATGCGATATTTACTGTCATCCGATATGAAACTATCTTTGAGACTTAATTACATCACTAATCATGTGGGAAAAAAATACTGCTGATTTTTTTTTTAATTAGAGCAGCCATCCATCATCAGACGAGATGAGATGGTCCTTGATCATCTCATCTTCTTCATTGAGTGACTACCACTAATGAATTAATTAATGACGGATGGGAGTGTCCTGACAGGTGGTCCCGCAGCTGGACGGTGATGATGATGGAATTAAAGATGAGAAAGAGAAAGAGGTGTAATAACCGTAAACGGCCACCGGCTGGAGGATTTCAGATATATTCTCCTTCCGCCCCGACCGACTTTTATCTTCTAAGACTATTAATAGTGTATTATTTAGTGACTTTTGTGCCCCGCTCTTTTTTCTTTTTATAAAAAAAATGTTTGTCATGTATATAATCGGTTCCTTGAAGACTAGCATGAGTATCTTGCAGGATGCAGAAGACCAAAATCCTTTACTAGCATTTGTCCAAATTAAATTTTGTGTTGCTGCTTATGGAATGGTATGTTTAAGTGGTAGGAGTAGCATTTTAAGACTATCAGTTGAAGGCAGTCTGATACGTTATAGAAAACCCATACCCTGATGGATGGATGGATGGAACAATGACATCGAAATTCATATAGGTTCATAGGACAAAAGAACAAATACCAAGTTGTAAAAAGTTGGAACTGTACTAGTAATTGGTTGCAATACAGACCTTTTGAACATGAGACATGCAAAAAGCTGGCCCCCTTACGCTAGAAGGAAAATGAAGAGGCTTGCGATCAAGCCGCACGCAACGAGGGAGGTCTGAGTAGGAAATTATTGTATGTATGTGCATGGGATGGCTGGCTGGCTTTGCTGAGAAAGGTGGCAATTGGCATTCGCCTTCGGATATTATTCAGGCTTGTGTTACTGTCTCCTGCTGATGAGGATTCACAACGTTGTGTGTGTGTGTGTGTGTGTGAAAGTTGAAAACTCTCAAACAACACCGCATCCCCCTTGTTCTAACCGCTGGTTCGACTCTGTCTCCTTCTATCTGGTCCAAACATCTCTAGTTCATCAGAAAAAATTCGAGTGAACCAACCCTTTTCCATGATAAGTTGTTTATGGAGTCATCGTAACGTCCCGATGCTTATAGCCAGCCCATTTGGATTGCTAGTTTTTTAGAAAAAGTGTTTGATTGGAAAAGGTTTTTTGAAATATTTCTTGACACATTTTTTTAAGTAAGTAACATCTATTATAGATCATTACGGTGCATTTCCCAAAAAAAAAAAAAAAGCTCCAATCCGAACAGGCCTTTCCAGTAGTACAGCTATTGCGAGGTACTTCACCTTGTCGTGAGGGACTGAATTCCCAACATCAGCTTTTCGCACAAGCCCGTGGGGTGTTTGCCAGCTTCCGCAGCAGGGGACTCCTCGTATTTTATTTTGACAGCAGATTATCGGATGCATTTTTTCAACTTATCATTCGAATGTCCAATCGACAGCGTTGATCTTGGAAGAAATCCTTTTCCTTCTGCAATGGCATCATTTTAGATTTTACCTGTAACGCAATGGATGGATTAACACGCAAGAGGCGAAGGGGTTAGCTGTTGACAAGTGGGCTTACGGTTTCTATTTTCCTACTTAAATTTCTTCTCCAGATTCCGGCCGGCGACATTGGGCCTTACTATTCACGTGCTGATTGTGTTTGACATGATCTTAGTGCTAAACTCCGATGCTTGGACCCGCATGGAAACAACTCTTATCTGTTCTGCGTCAGACTTTTACAATTCTGGACTCTTCCACCTGAGCTCCACCATTCATGCCAACTCGTATATTGCAAAATTTACCACTGGCAGTGGCATGCCTTTTTCTTTATCAGAATTCTGTCTACAACACTGCAATTAAGAATTGCACCGATCGGGGAATGAAAAATACTTACTACCTAAAGAAGGGAGCTGGTGCCTTGACTTTTTCCAGAGTCCTCAAGGAAATTAACAGGATACGGGGATGTGCTAACACTTATGATAAGCCAGCTGGAAAAAACTCCTCCGGCGAAAGTATGTGGAATGACTTTTAAACTAAACTACCATTTTAAATTTGCTCAAGTATACACGGATGAAGATAGACTGTGTGAAGCAAATACAGTGGTATGCTTGATTCATTGAGCTGGAAGCCGACACCTCCTCTTGCACAAACAATAACCTGTGGAAGCTAAACTTACTGACCAAGTAGATATCAGATCCTCTGTCCAATATTTTGTGTCCAATTTCCTGTCCAATGTAAGAGCTGATGTGGCAACTAAAATAGGTGTCAACAGGTTTTGGGAATTGCAACGGTAGCAATAGGGTTTTGAAAATTGTAACAAAATTGTGTAAACAAAGGAATTCCAAAAAAGAAGAAAGAAAAAGAAGTATAAGGCAGCCAAACAGCCACCTATTTTTAGTTGCCACATCAACTGATATAATAAGTAAACTACGTAGTTTCACATTAGACATGAAATTGGATACAAAATATTGGACAGAGGATCTGCTCTCCTACTTTATGGCTAGACTTGTCCTAACTCAACTTGTCAGAGTGGGCTAGACTTGTCATCCCTTAATTTAGTGGCTTAAGCAATTATGCAATGTGAGTTGAGTCGATAATGAACTAAAATATCTCACTCAATTTAAATATGAGTTGACTTTAAAATATTTTACTCGATTTGGGTTGCATTGAGTTTAGCTCACTTAATACTTGATCCGAGCAATATATGTACTAGTGCTCGTATGTGGGAATTTAAAAAATTTATTTATTTAAATCCAGTCATTAGGCCCAATATCTTGTAAGCTAAGAATGAGTAATAAAAAAAAATTGTGAGCGTGGTTAAGCTGAAATAGGGATCAGAAGAATGATATTTTACTTTGTATAAGAGAATGTCAAAACCCAATTCACATAATTCAATT
This sequence comes from Coffea humblotiana, assembly GCA_023065735.1. Classification (NCBI taxonomy): domain Eukaryota; kingdom Viridiplantae; phylum Streptophyta; class Magnoliopsida; order Gentianales; family Rubiaceae; genus Coffea; species Coffea humblotiana. The sequence goes on along the minus strand of CM041209.1, from coordinate 2,294,437 downwards.
GAAAGCCTAATCCACCTATTGTTACACTTTGGAATAGAAAATTTAGCTTTTTGTATTTTTCTTACATTACATCGGAGTCGATACATGAAATCCCATAAAGAATGCGCCAAAATAAGTGATTAAACATAATTGGGTCAATCCCTTCATATATGCTTCCAATTGGAAGCAAACGGCCTAGATTTGGGATCCGGCAGCAACCTGATCATCCGCCATAGTCTGAGATGAGATATGAGCAATCACGCCTGCATACTTGACACAAGAAGATTTTGACTCGGGCCAAGTGGTCAGCAAACAGTATTCGAGATCTTGTTACCTCGCAAATTGCATCAACGGTAGAGAAACCACCCGGCCCAGTTGAAGCAATTAGCTTGGTGGTCATGTCGAAGACGTAATGGGCCGAGAGGTCCATATGGAAGAGCCTCATGCACACAGCTTTCCCCTTCTCGACCCACACCATTGACGAGGATTCGGCCGTTGCCCCTGCACCACTTCTTCCACAATCACGTCCAGGATGGGGTCCAGAAATGGGTTTGTTTAGAATAGAGATGATCTGATTGGCGATTGCATACTTGGTAGAGTTGAAACTGGCCATCGAAGCTCGCAGCCACTGTTTCCTTCGGAACTATTTTTCCTCTTTTTATTGCACGAAAATTCAACATCCTCTCATCTTTGGAGCAAAAACTTGTGTAGAACCGGTCTACGGCCCACCCAAACATCAAGTGGTGTAAATTGTGCCACATCAGCAACATTAATTAAAATAATGAGGCTTTCCAATGTTCTCTCTCAGTTCTTCTTTCAGTACGATGAAAATTCCATTTGCAACAACATTCCAAATTATCTCATTTTTCTTTTCCTTTAATTTTGAGAACCGAAAGTACCCTTTGAATGAAACATCAAGATGCTCTGATCCGAGAGTCTTTGTCGAACCAGGCAATCCGGCATTTCAACTTCAACCCTGTGAATCTGTGATGCTTAAGCTGGTTGAACTCAAAATGGTTAGCAAGATTTACTGAACTCAAAGCGCTGGGAACATTTTGACCTGAAACATTATGCTCACCAAGCATCATCATGTTTTCAGCAACTGTTACAAGATTATTCCCTCATTCACCAGAGGAAGTCTGTCAAAAGATCCTGCATATTAAAAATGCTTATATACATCTCAAAGGAAGAACGCACACGTTCCAGATCAAAACAGATCCGAGAATTGCAACAAAACCACCTCAATGAAAAAAAGAAATAAACATTTCCTGTAAATGTTTGTAACATCAACTAAGTTCCATTGGCAGGCTTTGATGGTCCAGCGGCATCATTGTCCCCTTCTATCTCTATGTCTTTTACTCCATCAGCCAAGGCTGATGGGTCATTCTTATCCTTTCTCTCACCATTTTCATCCTCATCTTCAGATGCATCTTCAAGCAAAGAGCCCTTTCTTCGCAATTCCTTCGGAACTCGGAACTCGTCATAATGAGCCCGTCTTTGCTCCCGAAAGGTCCTGCTTCTTTCTGAATCAGAATCTGATGCATTTGTAGCAAATCATCTCTTAGAATCATATGGAACTGTGTTGAAGAATTTATTCAAACAACAAAGATAAACATTAAGAGAGAAAATTATCATCCCCTAAAGTACTGCTAGCAGTAGCCTCAAATAGTGAAGCTGTTGTGTTGATCTAGAAAGAATTCTAACTGGTTAACCTATTTCATAAAAAGTGACTTTCCCAACAAAAAGCAAGCTTTACTTAAATTTCCATAAACAAAATTTTAATTTGAGAAACTACACAAATTTTGATGAAAATACAATTGGGCATTGATTGGAGATGCACCTTCATCTTGATCCATGGCATCTGCTTCATCCTCAGATGATGTCCAGCCTGAGCGTCTTGAAGTAGTTTTACTGGAAGAAGCCATGTCATTCAATGCAAAACATATTGCTTCTGCATTCACTGGATCAGCAGCCGACCCATCATCAAAGCTACCTCCTCGTATAGGAGACAATGATCCTAACATGATAAAATGTTAACAAAGAACCGATTAAAAAAGCAACTAACAAGTAACGCAACCAATTGTCTCTTTTCTGGGGTGACTAACATCACTAATACTAAACTTGCATGTCGCGCAAGATAAATCATGAGCTTAGCAATAAGTCATACTCACAACAAATACAGGAACAAAAAGTTTCTAGATAATTGCAAATGAGAAAACCACTTCAAGTTGGTCATAAGGGCAGTGAGAGAAATAGCTTAGTGGCGATTGACATTTATTCCATGATTGAAGCTTGAGATTGACAGATAATGAATTTTGACAGTTCAGGCACAATTTAGTCCTCCGAACACCATTTTCCTGAAAGTAAGCCCACTGATTTAACAATCTTATCCAATTACTGCCCTTTATGGTCAACTACCACCAATGTGTAAACCTAACACACCCTTAGAGACCTCTTAGGAGAAAACAGAAAATAAATGGAGAGAGAGAGAGAGAGAGAGAGAGAGAGAGAGAGAGGGAGAAGAAGAAGAAGCATTGAAAGAAGAAAGAATACTCAAACAAACGTACCATCATCATCAATCATAGGATGATATGGCGTCTTTGGTTCTGTAATCTTCTGTCTTACAGGCTTATTTGCTTCAATCTCCCCAAGATTGGCTTCATCCCATCTCACACGTCCCCTGGCACCAGAATGAATATGCTCATATCTTGTTTAATAATTGAGAGACGTCCAAATGATGCAGACTTTCACTTGGACAGTCATGAATACACTTCTAAAAACATTAAAAATCGGAATGGAGAAAAGTAAATGAACAGAATAGTCAAGTCTTTGCCAACAGTAAGCCACCAACAAGAAAACCTCCAAAAGAGTTATGTATGATCATATTCATTAGCCAGACTAGTACTACTCCTTTAACATAAGTTTCTGTTCGCCATGCACATTTGACCAACCTCAATTGATTGAACACAGCTCCATACCGTACTAAACTCAATAACAGGCTTGAAATATGTGCAATCAACTCAAGGAAAATAACTCGCCTCGTGAAATTGAATGGGAGAGGAACAACAAAAGAATTATGTAATCTATATCTTTAGAGTATTTCAAGCCTCAATCATGGTGATATTTGTAAGCATAAAATGCAGCCAATAAGTAAAAGCTATAGGAACCCCAGTAAGCAGAAGAAAGCATACGGAAGGGGGAATTACCTCATTTCCGCAGTCAAAAGGAGATCTTGTACAAATTCCAGCACGGGTTCAACAGTTGACCATCAAACAGCTAGCAGTGAAACAGCAAAACAAATCTGGTAATAAGCTTTTTTGGCTCAAACAAGTAAAATTTCCTCCAAATTAGAAGTTCTGTAGCAAATACAGACAAATTCAGATTTTAATCTCCATCCACATCAATGGACCATAACAACATTTTCAGGCTACGGTAAAACATTTTTAGAACTCGGCTATTCTATTAGATGAAAAATGATTAATCACAAACGAAGCCCTAATGGTTACTTATAAATGGAACCAGACCCCCCCCCCCCAACAACAAAAAAAAAAAGCTAAAGAACTACTTACCAAACAAGATAATTTATTCAAAATCAAGAACAGACAACAAAGAAAATCCGATTTAGCACTTCTTACGAAACATTCAATTCATTGACAATTTTCATTCAATATTCAGGGGCCCAGGTGCATGAAATTCGGAACTTCCCGATATTGCGAGAGATTCGACAAAGTGAAAAAAGGAATAACCAAGCTTATGGCATGGCAATGCAAGTGGGGGGCGGTTGGAAAAAAAATGGAAGAAGGAGAAGACAGAGATCGTACCTTTGAAAAGATGAAGGAATGGTAGCTGTTCCCTTGCTTCCTCTTGCGAAAATGTATTTATGTCAATTGTTTGAGGAAAGCTGCTTGTTCTACGATTCCTTTAATACCCCTGCTACTTAGGTGTATTAGCAAATCACCCTCAACATCGCCCCATCTCGGCCGACATCATCCTGGGCTTTCTTTTACTCAAACGAATGTCCTGGTTTAAGCAGTTAAGCTGTTGCAAAATCATACTGCTTAAATAATTTGCAAGCCTTTTTGTATAAGAGATCCGATTACTATTTTCCTAAGTTTTAAATTTTTTTTTATTTCAACACTGCCACACACACACACATATAATCTATATCTATATAAATTTGAGAAGGAATTTTTAGCAACAAGCCTCCACGTATCTTCCCACTGTCAATTCTATTTTTCTAGCATTTCACATTAATTTTAATTTATAAAATATATTTTTCTCAACTTCCACATCTTCTCTTTATATTTGAAATTGTTGGTTTCTTTTTTAAAAATCATTTCATTTCAAATTATTGGTTAATGTGCAGGTTATCCTATTTGAATTTCAACCCATCACGTTTCCGATTGCCTTGCATTATTTATGATTCTACAACAATTAAAACTTCTATAGCCCATAAGAAGAGATAACAAATATAACATCCTTTCATGCTTTCTTATTAATTTAAATAAGTAAGATTATTTACCCTTCATTTTTGTTATTCACACTTCAATAATCATTTTAATCATGTAATTTTTTATTAATTAGACTATATGATAAACAAATGGTGGAATTGCAAATAATAAAAAATGGAGTGCAAATAACATTTTCTTAAGTAAGAAGTGGCTTCCCATACCTTTCTAATTTAATAAGTTGGTGGCTCCACTTATATAGGAATTTGGTTTGAAGTTTATTAGTGGGAGGGTAAATAAAAAGAAAACATCGCCAAACTTAGTAAAAGTAAAAAAGTAAATGATAATATTCTATCTTTTAACTTAGCAATCATAAGTAAAAGGGCAAAATTAATAGAAAACAAAAAGGAAATAATGTCGTGGATTTAAAAAATCAAGAATGGTACCATTCATGAAATCCAACTTATGAAATCACTAAATAAAAAACAAAGTACTACTAGCTTTTTAACGTGGAAATTTTTTTTTTGAAATATTCATTTTTGATAAAAAAAATAATGATAATACAACACCAAATTCTACCAAAATTTTTAAAAAAGTAACATTATAGTTTAAGAGAAAGATATAGAACATTCAACCCTAAAATACTACTTAATTATATTTATTATGGCCCAAATTTGACATTAGATTTGAATAAGAGTGCAAAACCCAAACACTAAGGACAACTTTTGGTATCATTAATTATTTTATGTATTCTTATTGTTGTCTTCATATGTAAATATGTATTTGTTATGTTAAATATATATATGTATATATATATTGATTGTAGTACTTGAGAATATTATAGATATTATCAGTTTTTCATTTCCATGTTTGGATACTAACTAATTGCAACCATTGTATCAATTTTCAATTTTATATTTTCAATTATAATAGGTAAAGTTCAATATATTAGGTCGCAGGGATATGAATTTAGAGGTTATGTATAGGGGGAGAGGGAGGGAAGAAAACGGTGAGGAGTTGAAAAGTGGTAGAAAATATTGAAGAAGAAATATGGGTTATAAGGATGAGCGGAAGAAGGGAGAAAAAAATAAAGGGGATTGCAAGGATATGACAAAGATGACAAAAAAAAAAAAAATAGAGAGAGTGGTACCATGATAGAAGATATGAAAGTCATAGGAGACATCTGATGACTAGCAGGCGGATAAAAGAAGAGGGAAATGACGGTGATTTTTAATAATTTTGAGAACTCTAAAAATACATATTACGGATTTTTTTTTTAAATATACGTTAAAGTTTATGAAAAATGCTAATCTAAATGCAGTCAAAAATTTTAGGGGCACAAGATAGGAGAAAGATTTTTTTCTAAACATAGAAGAAATAAATTGGTTATAATTTATTTTTTTATATTATAAGTTTTGATATATAGGTACAACATAATATGTTTTGTCGGATATTGATAAAACTGACTTTTTTTTAGAAAACTCTTCTCGCCTTACCACCTAACCTAACTCTCTCATTAAATGCATTAACAATTCTTTTATCATTTAAATCATTATAGATTAAGTTTTTTTCAAAATATTAAGCATACACTTCTTTAAATTTTTTAGTCTCTATATATATATTTTTATTATTCCGTACCACAATATATAAATATATACAATAATATTATTTTGATTTGAAATATAATCCGTGCATAGCCCGGGTCAAAATACTAGTTATTTTTAAATGTGTAATATGCATGTATTTAATGGTGTTCATTTTAAAAAAAAACTAGCATTCTTAACATTGACCAAAGAGTTGGACGGATGAAAGGAAGCTAGTATCTCTTTTTTACTAGGATTGGAAATTCGACAAGAACTAATTATTTTAAAATTGTACATGCATCAACTTTTTTTTTTTAAAGTAAGAAATCCCAGCTACTTGACTTAATCATCCTCTCAAGTTTTAATTCCATTTATTTACTATTTATATCATATATTCATATGTAATGAGAGGGGAAGGAAAAAAAAAGAAGAAATGAACACAATTGGCCAAAAACAACCGAGGCAAAAAGCATAAAGTCATTAAACTTAAAAAAAAAGGTCATTAAGCTTATTTGTTGTATGTGTTAGTAGTATTTTTTCGAGTAAGTTTGACTAACTCAGGGTGGAAAGAAAGAGAAGAAATGGAAATAAAGAAAGATTGACTTTGTTTCATGCACTTAATTAATTAAATGTAAATAGTACGGCTGCTAGACTAGAGGAAGTGGGGCTACCTATATACTCAGATTAGATTTTTGTTAACGTAATTAAGGCGGTTTGGGATTACGGTTGTTTATTCAAAAAATACTTCCCAATAGAACTTTTAATAAAAACACTTAGTAAATATTTTAAAATAAATTGTTTGAATATATAGTTGAATAAGTATTTATTGTATTAAATAATATGTAATATAAAATGTTAAAATATATTTATCTCTTTATTTAATTCATAATATAAGAAAAATGATTAAATTTAATATTTTATTTTTTAAAACATAAAAACTATTCTAAAAATATTTTTAACACTAAAAACTTCACACTAATTTTACAGAACCAAATGCCTCAAAAGTTTTTGTAACACCCAAAAGCGTTTTTTCACCGAAAGTACCGCGATGTCAAACGAGGGTGAAAGAAGATGACGTGCAGCGCACCCGTTCCACTCAATACGGGTCTGGGTCAAACGTCAAAACTCCGAGCGTTCGTGATTGGCAATTTGGCAGTTGGCACAAACCAGGGAGGGCATTGTGGGAAATAGACATGAAAAGCAACATGAACGCGAGAACAATGGGCCGAGAAAATTATTATGAACAAAATTCCGTAATAAGCAACAAAACCGGTGGTGGATTTGAAGCTCTTCAAACAAGAAGGGAAAAGGGTTATTAAAGAAATTAAAAATCGAGCTGAAAGAAAATTCCCAGATAGCTCTATTTGATTCGCAATCTCGCTCATTCTTCTTTTCCGCATACAGTAAGAACATCTTCTTCTCTTGTGCAGAAGTATTATAATTGATTCATTGAACCTTGATCTGGAGCTTCCTTTTTTTTTTTCTTTCTGTTTCGGTTTATTGAATTTCAAGTATTTTATCAGTAAATAAGTAGTGGGGTTATTTTGTATCGAGTGTTCCGGATTCGAGATCTTGTTTTCCAGTCGCATTAGTTATTGCGTCTTTGTCGGTTCTGTATCATAGGCCTGGGGAAGATCAGGTCCTTAAGCTCAGGGGAAGATTCATCAACTTAACTACGAAAGACTGAGATATACTGATTTTTTTCTCCCTATTTTCTTCGAAGGATATATCTAACCTAGATTGGTGGAATATATTGTGGCGAGGTTAGTGTGAGCATATACATATTGATGGCGTTTTGGACCCATCTGCTGTTAATTGTTGCTCAATATGGAATACAGATATGAATTTCATTGGAGGCAGCTATAATTGGGATTCCAGCTCTTTGCCGCTACACACAGAGCATCTCGCAATATTTCTTTTATATCTCATAACTTTCTAATGATTTAATTCTTTGAAACTAGTGATCTCACTGACATTTAAGTTGTTCTAGGGGATATGCGAAATGCTTACTACTTTCATGGTACTGAATGGTGGGTTGAAGCAAATAGTGTTTCTTTCAAGTTTTCTGCCTTAGGTCTCTTTTTTTCTCTGTGTCTGTATGAACTCTTTCATTCGCAAAACATGCAGGAAAAAGAGTCTTACAGAAATAAGTATAAAATAAAAAGTTTCCCAATCAGCATTTTTTTCCCTTTCCTTTCTCTTGCTGACACCTGTTTATCTATTTCTCATCCTTTTTTTTTAATTATTGGTTTTGTATCGATATCTTCCTTCTCTGTCTCAGGATATTTTTTTTTGATGGCTAGAAAATGAAGTTATCTGGAACCTACTGAGAGTTGAGTAGAATGCTTGATAGAGACAATATAACAAGTCAGAGATGTTTTCATTGTTTTATGGGACTTTGGAAGTACATGTTCAGCAAAACGGAGTTTCATGTTCTTATTCTTGGAATTGACAAGGCTGGGAAAACGGTAATATCCTAACTAGTTTTTCTTGCTTGTTGCATGCAGCTTAATTTTATACCTCTTTGAATTCTTTATTTTTCTAATGCTACATAAACGTTAAGCAAGCTAAGTTTTTCCATCTTAACAACTGCACTTTGCATTTCTTCCACCTTTACATTTTTGTGATTGTATATCACCAGATTTCTTGAAGTTGAAAAAGTTGCCTCTGACTTCTACACTAAGCATCAGTGAGAAGTGTCTTGTTTATATTTTGTTTAAATGCAAAGGGAACTTCATTATGTTTTAAGAATTTTACCATAAATGTGCCTGAGTTGCCTTCTCCTCTGTGCTCTCCTATTCATTTATTAATACACATGGACAATGTCTGCTTGTACTTTTGATGCACTTTTACCCATACGAATTACTATGGATCAGTCTTATGAAATTATGTCTGATTATTATTAGTATTACTATTTATCTTTGATATGTTTAGACACTACTGGAGAAACTGAAGTCCCAATATTCAATTTTGGAAGGCCTTCCTCCTGATCGTATTGTTCCAACGGTGGACTTAATATTGGTCGAGTTGAAGTTTCAAACACAAAACTTGTCTTTTGGGACCTGGGAGGACAGGTATTGAAACATAAGTTTCTGGTCTTCAATTGCATTAGTTTTTAGGCAAATGTGTATTCCACATTTTGAAATTTCTGTCTAGTAATAATAGAAGCTAGTTCTGTAGCACATCTTGGTAACTAAAAAGCTATAACTGTGACAGTATTATCACTGTTGTCCCTGTGTGATGTTGCAAAACAGACTAATTGTCTTAAAATCTCCTTCTGCTGTATGATTATTAGGGGAAACATCTTTTCCCGTTGTTTTTGAACTATCACTTCTGGCATATAAAAGCCCTTTCTACTTAACCACTTTGTGAGGTCCGTGAACTTGCCGTCTTTCAAACTGAGGAATTGGGTACTGATGTGTGATTGTCATGTTACATCAGCCTGGTCTTCGATCAATTTGGGAGAAATATTATGAGGAGGCACATGCAGTAGTATACGTTGTTGATGCTGCCTGTCCTTCACGGTTTGAAGATTCTAAGTCAGCACTTGGTAAGCAGTGTAGATCAAGTTAAATTAGTGAAATGTAACTTTTTGCATGTCATCATTACCATTTGTCGCTTGAGTTAGGATCTTCATTTTATGTTCTAATGTGCTCTGCTTTGTGCACAATGTGATGAACAGAAAAGGTTCTTAGGCATGAAGATTTGCAAGGAGCCCCACTCCTCATATTAGCAAACAAGCAGGTATTACTGTTTTTCACACCTTTATGGCTTTGTATAACCTCATTTGCGAAATGAAGAAAAGAACACGAAATATTGTTCACAAAACTTTTTCCCCTCCTCCTTTGTGATGTACGTGTTACTGTATAGAGAATTAGTGCTGCATCACATTACCAATATATTGGTTGGTATCGGCTTTCCAAACATTCTTATTTCCTTTCTTTGATAATTGAAAGGGACAGAAAGGATGTTCTCGGTTCTTTCCTATGTGGAATGCTCTTTGCTCATTTGGTCGTAAGCTGTGATATAAACATTTTGAATGCGCAAAAGGATAAATATTTATGATGATCTCTTTGTAAATTCTTCCTTCACTTGATTAGTCGTGAAAGAAATTGAGGCATCTTGTACAATTACCAAAAGGTTTGCTATCAGTTCTCTTGTTCTTTGAAGCAATTGTTGCTAATTAAGATGCAAGATCTGCATTGCAGGATCTTGTGCAGGCAGTAACAGCTGAAGAAGTTGCTCGGTATCTAGATCTCAAGAAATTGGATGAACGAGTTTATACTTTTCAAGCTGTTTCTGCATATGATGGGTAAGTATAAACTGCTGGATTTAATTGTCCTAGAGTCCCAATTGGAAGCTTTGTGCTGCTTGTGATGACGTACAAGAAAATGTGTATTTCGTGTGCTTCTTGTACATTAAAGGTTCTCATTCTAGAGTTCATCATTGATTACAGGACAGGGATTAAAGAAAGCGTAGACTGGCTAGTAGATGTCATGGAGAGAAGTAAGAGAACTGAAATGTTAAGAGCTCGTGCTAGCGTAGGGGATTTCTGGCCCTGCATAGAGATTAATTCTACCATTACAATTTATTTTAGCAAACGTTTTGTAACTGAAGTAAATAGGGATTCAGCTCGGATCCTTCAGGGATTCCAGCTGGTCCTCACCAATTGATACATCTCCATTGCAAGCTGCAAATTCTTCTTGATGGAAGTTCCCATTCGCCTGGAATTTTGCTTCTTATTGTTCGTAAGAATGGCATACATGATTGTTGTGAAATTAGCTGTAAAACAACCCTACTTTTCTATACAGAATTGCTTCATCTGGGCTTTTACGGTTTTCTAACGGTACTTTGCTATTAGTGTACCTGTCTGCGTTTAATTTGGTGTCTAGTGTTGCTGTTATGCTTTTCCCTCTTTATTGGAATCCTTGGTGGCACCTGATGGTGCAAGCTGTATTTTGGTGGATTGAACTGTTATGCTTTTCCTCTTTATTGGAATCCTCGGTGGCACCTGATAGTGCAAGTTGTATTTTGGTGGATTGAATTTGAAAGAGAGGTATCAATTGGGCTTTTTGAGCTCCTGCTAAAGCTCGGCTTATAAATTATGTGAATTTTTGGATTTCGAACTTTAGGGACAGCTTGATTTAGGGGTTTTGATATTTGGAATTACAATAATTTCAATACTGTGTGTTTGATCCAGTGCAATAGGAATTGAAATATTGGAATCATGTCTTAAAATTTGGTCATTCATGATTCCCGATCAAATTGGGAGGAACTGACCAAAATCCTCATTAGTGGGGGAATTGTTCCATTTCCCTTTCCAATTCCAAAGCAAGAACCAAGCGCCCCCTTAGAGTTTCAAACTCATATTAAAAAGTTTAAACTCAACTCATAGAGTTGTAAGTTCAAATTGGGTTTGATGCAAATTCATAATTAAATATAATATATATTTTATAATTATAAATTAATATATGAATTATTAATATTTTATGTCGTATTATGGAGTGCTAACCAATCCGAGTGTTTACCGCCCCACTTTTTAAACTATGACAATCGCCAAAAATAGATATACATAAAGGGCCTAAATGTCTGGCTTATTCTTATAAAATTTGATCTGATCAAATGAATTTGTAAGAACACCAAACCACCGTGCAATTCATCGCAAACCCCCAACTTAGGCCTGTCAATCGGGCCTAATGAGCCGGGCTTTCATAAGCTCAAGTTCAGCTCACTTAATTTGGAACAATTTCGGGTTTCGGGCTATGAGCTTCGGGTTCATAAATGTGAAGCTCATACTCAGCTCACATAATATTCGGGTTGTGAGCCTTAATCGGGCTTAGCCCAAGCTCACTTATTACTCCTTAATTTTCTTAATATAATTACTATAACTATTAAGTTGTAAAACTAATTTAACATTTACAAGACTATAATATTAAAACTAAATATGAACAAATAATAGTTCTTAAAAAGTATATAAACCAAAATTTTTTCAGCAATATTTATATTTAATTTGTTCAAAATGCATGAAAAATAATAATAAAACATGCGATCATAAGACAATACATCTTTAAAAGTTGAAACTTTTTTTTTATAATCTTGTGATTTGAATCCAAATATGTGTTGATGATTTGTGTTTATAAATCAAAAAAGAAATCAACCGATATTATGCCAATACAAAAATTTATTCAACCAATAAGAAAAGTTAGAGATTCAGTTATGCATCACTAATATTGGCTCTCAAGAAAACTCGTGGAAGAATCTTTAGATGTATTTTTATATTTTGTAATATATATATAGTATTTAATAATAATATATTTGAATATATAATTATACATAATATCAAAATATAAATATTATATATATATATGCAGATAATTAAAGGGCCGGGCTTATATCGGGTTTGAGCCTAATAGGGCCCAAGCTCGGCTCATATTTAATTCGGGCTTAATTTTTAGGCTCAGACTCAGATCGGCTCACTAAAATGTCGGGCTCATCGGGCTTTTTGTCGGTCCGAACGAGCCGAGCTCGGGCTGGCCCAGCCCCATTGACAGTCCTAACCCCAACTTATCATGGAGGATTCTTGATGTTTGAAATTGTCCATTAAGGTCCATTGGAATTTAACTGCTTTTCATGTCCTCAACTGCTCATGGGTCTCGTGCTCATTCTATTGGGTATAATTATAAATTATAGATATTATTATATATATATTATATATATAAATATACTTATATATGAGTCGGACTTTAACCGAACTTACGCCTAATATGATTTAAACGTAGCTTATATTTAGTTTGTGCCTAATATTTAAACCTAAGTTCTAACCAATCCAATTAAAATTTAGACTCAATGAACTTGTTTTGGATCGAGCGAGTCTAGCTCAAATTGGCCTGAACCATTAACAATCCCTGTAGGTAAATGTTGCTATGTCGCATGCAAGATGAATGGATTGGTAATTTGACTAACTCAATTCATTTAAAATTGCACATCACATTTCCGCTCCCAATTTCAATGATGAGAAACCCCGATAGTCTATTTTAGCAACAGACATTTTATACTCAACCAAACATGGATACTAGAATTCAAAAACAAGGAGTGTGGGCTCGAGGATTAATTTTATACTCAATGAAACATCAATTCAAAACAAATAGTATGGGCTCGAGGAAAAATAAGAGGTAATTATAGAGCAGAGCATCTTTCTCTTTATTTTTATCATTTAATTCGCTTAATCGTATTCGTAATTTATATCTCTTTTCTTATATCAAATGGTATAAAAAAAATGTACCATCCCAAACGGAAACGAGTTTATGACAAGAGAATGAACAGTTTCTGTGATGATCAAGAAGGAAGTTACATAAGCACTAGAGGATTGAAACTGAACTTTTGTCCCCAACTTCTTTTTTTTTTTTTAAAGTGCTTCTCAAGAAGGCAACAGGAAAATCAAATTCCCTCGCTTCTCACGAGCGCAAAGTAGGATGCGATGGTAATTCAGGCGAAGGTATGTCCACAATTTGGCGCAAGGGAACTTGGCGTACTGACTTTTCCCATGGCAACAGTTTGAGGTCCTGAATTTAGCACCGAAGCATATGAGGAAAGAAATGTCGAACACTTTATTCCGTTGAATAGATTGATCTAGAATTCTGGGTTGGGAAATATTAGTAGTAATTAGATAATCCAAGTTTAATTTATTACCAGAGATGAGCGCCTTTGGTCTGGTCTTGAACAATATCTTGTGGCGAATAATTCCAATGACAGCCAATTGTACCCTTGAATTTGACGGAGAAGCACTATCCTTCTCTTCCTCTTCCTCTCCTTCAACCACATCCTCATCTGAGACTCTAGTTTTCTTCAACACCAAAATAGGCTTCTTCAGGGGCACCTTCGTCCCCGTCAACTCGTGGTACCCTACTGTAAACGTGTAACTTTCCTACAAACCCACCGAAACAAGTTTCACAGATATGCTACGAGAAGCTAGAATCGAGGGAAAAAAAGAAGAGAAAATTTCAGAAAATTGTCATGGTTGAAAAATGAAGGCTGACTGGCCAGAAAAGGAATTAATTAATTGAAAAGAAAAACGGTGGGGAATTGGGAAACCTGAGACGAGGGTCGGCAGAGAAGGCCGATATGGAGATTGCGGAGGCGATCTTGAAAGGAGGGCTGGGCCTCAACCACTCCTTGGAGTTCCAGAATTGCCCATTCCGGGCAATTGCATTGGCCGCAGCTGCACTTGACCTTTATCTGCATCCCCCGTGCGGTTACCCAACGGATGAATTGAATTCAAGCAGTGGGGGTGGATGGGGGTTTTGGGTTTTGTGGGATGGGGGGGGGGGGTGTGAGCTGTCTAAAAATGGCGGGTTTGAAGGAGTAGTAACGAGGAAAGGTTGGAGGACAGACGGCCAGTGAATAGTGAGAGAAAATTAGGAGGGAAAACAATATGGATTTGGCGGCAAAAGGCCATCCATCGATCTGGAACATCTTCTCTCAGCGGAGACCATCGGAACCGTGTCGTTCCACGCGCCACGGATGGAAATCAACTTATAACAAAGGGATAATTTCGCAAAGCTCCCTTGAGTTTCTAGCAATTTTGGCTTTTGGCACACCTTACGTGTGTACTATTTTTGAATGTGAACAGATAAAAGGATATATATATATGTATGTATATATATAAGAGTAATAATCATTTGGAGACATTTATTTGATGAATTTGAAGTCTTGCATGCGGGAGCAACAATCACTTAGCATAGAAGAGAAACCATGTGATGAAACATTAAAGTTACTAGTTGTGGAGAAAGGTTGAAATTTTTAAGAAAAAGTTGATTGAATAGAGAATAATCACAAAAAGACTATTAACAAATGATTTGGAGTGTTAAAACAAATATGTGATGTACTAGATGATGACGATGCTGCAAGGATGAGGGGAGAGACAACAATTGAATGAAATAGGTAAAGGAGAGTGTGGAGTGAGATAGTTTTGACTAAATATGCATGATTTCTCTATCATTTGAGTACATGCAGAGAATAATAATAGATAATGAATGACATAGGTAAATTTAGAAATACATAAAGTGACAGGAAAAGTTTACACCAAACATCTAGGTATAGAAACTTTATTATTGTAGAGTTATCACCTAGCATTTGAAATATTATAAGTTTTTATTGGGATTGGGAGATCCTTTAAGAAAATTTATTTTATAATTTGGACAAAAAATGTAAAGAATGTGCAACTTATGAATAATTTACAAAACATGTAAAATCATTCACAATAATATATACATGACTTTTACTTTTCCCATCTTGAGAGAATTTCAAATTAATTTTTTTAGCCATCTCAAATAAGTTATAAATACAATTTTAAACACTTTTCCTTTTTCTTTTTATTTTCCAAGCTAGCGATATGGATAAAAAAAAGCAAAATGCAAAATAATTTATAAAATTTCTTAAATTGACTCAAAATAGCTTATAAAAAAGGAAATATTTCTTTATTTGATAACCTAAAAGATACCTAATTAACATATCAAACAAATAAAGGTGGATCTAACATTAAAGTTTTAAAATCATAATCAACCCCCTAAATTGCAACACCGTAGTAAAAAGAAATCTACCCTTCCATCAAAATATCGATCCCCTATCATATTTCCAAATAATTGAATCCTAAAGAAAACCAAAAAAATTCTTTTTTCTAGTTTGAAAACATTTAAGATAAAAGTTTCTTTTTTTTTGTATACATCTTCATGCTTTTGTCTTTGCTTTTTACTTTTGATTAATATACTTTTTATTTCGTAATAGTGAGGCAACCAAAGGGCAATGTTGGGGATGAACTATGTTCTCTTTCTTAAAATGAGTATTTTAATAGTATATTTTGAATTGGGTTTAAATGTTACAAAAATTTGAAAATAAAGGAGCTAGCTGAAATTTTGAAACCTCAAAATGTTAAGTGATATTGTTAGAGGCTTCCGAAATTATCCCTATAACAAATGCCAAGGAATGGCTCTTCTCCTGTCCTTTATATCGTTTTGTTCTACACCTTTAATTTCTTGTTTAACTTATTTATTTTTTCTTCGCGAGTTCCTTATCTGGTGTTTATCTCACTTATTTTCGTTGACGAGTACCCTACTGGACACGCAGTTAAACGTACAAATTCCTCTCACGTACCATTTGATTTAAAGGAGAGCATTAAAATTACCACGCAAAACGCTTAACACACGACGAAGAGCTTAGCTGAATATTACGGGGGCATAACCACTGTCTCAGTTATGGTAGATGGAAGTTTTCTCCAACGTCCTCTCCCGGGAAGGAGAGAAAATTGAAGATACAACAGTTATCAGGAAAGAAGAGAGCAACAGATTGTTTGTACAACTAGAGTTTTTACAAGGTCACAACAGGCAACAACACAATGATCTACGCATGCAAAGCAAGAGACCCTCCACATGGTGCATCTAAGGTCTAAAGACTCTAAACCATACAAAGATTTAGTCAAGGGGCATGGCAAACCGCATTGACCCCCAACCTTCCTCTACACAGACCCATTTAACTAAGACGGGCTAAACTAGAAGCCATCAAAGCCTTCGCTTATGAACGGGGAACTCTGCTACACTAGAATGCCTAGATGAAACACTGGCATGGCTAACTCCAGCTGACATAGAATTATTTGTTAAGCCACTCTCTATGGTTTCTGAGGAGTTATGTGGTGGCTGCCGCTGTATGGTGTCCATACTTGTATCAATCTCACCAGTTAGTGTCTTCACTGCAAACTCAAAGCATGGGTCTGACCATATGTCTTTAGAAGGCGAGTCCACAGAGGAACCAGCAACTGCATCAGGCAGATTTGAGGAAGACCCTTGATTCATAGAAACCTTGGTCTCATCTCCTATTGGTATTGCACCCATAAGAGTTTTGATGGCAAATTCAATGCATGGATCCTGGCACAAATCCTTCAGACAAATCCCAAGAGGCACTTCTGGCTTCTCATCACCCTTACAATCAGCAACCCCCAGCTTCACAAGCCCTTCTGGGAAAGTAACATCTCTGGGAGGCAAAGCATCAACGCTCTCTTGCTTACTATCAGCAGCTTCGGTCCCAATTTTCACCCTTTCAACTTGTTCCTGTACATCAGCTAAGTTGTCACCTTTGTCAGCACAATTGACTTCTGTCTCACTCATCTGTTTTCCTGCAGTTCGACGAACTCGAGTATGTGAATTTGACTCCAGTGAGAGATTAACTCTAACGCCAGCAAGTCTTTTTGAAGTTCTGCGAGGTAAATCAGCCCCCTTCTTGTCATTCAATTTTCTCTTCTTGCGGTTGGTTGCTTGCAAACCAATTCCTGTATGTGAATTGTCAACAAGGACCTCAGTTACAGTAGTACTTTCAGAAGAGCTTTCCTTCTTTTCTCGCTCTTTTAACTTATCGGCCTCTGGCAGGTTATCATTATCGATAGCAGCAGTTTCTGCAGGATTACGTTCCAAAAGAAACATATGGTTAAGCAGATGCAGCAAACAAGCTTCACATATTAAAGTGTCATAAAGACATCTATTTAACTGCTTCACATACACAGCTGTTTTTCTCATAGCAAAGGTGGTGCATGCTTAATGGCGTATTTTACTCCACCCCTGTCCCCCCAACTCCCCACCAAAAATTAGAAAATAATAGTCAGAAAGCATTTGCACCACTTTAACTTAAAAGAGTAATGGACCATAAGAGGAGAGTCTACATGTCCACAATCAACACAAAACTCAGAAATTTTATACAGTCGGCGTTGCCAACTGTGAAACAAAAAGGAATGTGAAGCACCTGATTTCTGAATTTCATTCCCAATAAACTGTTTCTCTGCTTTCCTGTCAGCTGTTCTCTTCTCTTCAATTTCAACAGAAGACTGAGGCAAAGAAATACCACAAACTTATGACCATTTTCAAGAATTCACGCATCACTAAGGAAGAAGAAGAAAAACAGCAATAAAGGGTTCACAAGGGGATGCTATTTTGAGAAATAATGCACTTTGTATGACAGTTTGATCTGTTATTATCCCCTACAGAAGGGAAGAGATCAAAAGTTGCTGCGATTTCTGAAGCTACAAATATCCAGAATGTTAAAAGATGTAATGAAGATCAAAATTCATCCACTATCGAACAGCTAGATAACCAAAGAAACACCACCAAATAGGGAAGCAGCTGGATCCAAAACATCATTAAGCCCATAAATCACAAGAAAATGTAGCCTTTACTACCCATAAAAATTTTATAAGAAACACGTAAAATAAAAAATTAATCACCAAAAAAAACTCAGAGAGCTCTCCTGAGCATTTTACCATTAAAAGTATCAAAAGCAAGGAACCATTAAAAAGACAGCTCAGTTGGAGCCAAAATAGTGGAATGCAGAAAATAAATGCACCCAGAACTTTAAAAATTCTTTCTCTGCAACTGAAACCTCTTGCACCTAAGTGTGACTTTCAGTTATATAATCATTTACATCAATTTTCTCGGCTTGTGCTCTCAAGGAAACTAGCTAATTGTCTCATTAAACGGCATCTGTCTCTCCAATTCAAATGAACAAAGGTTTAATCCAGTAAAGAAAAGTACAGGAAAAGAAAGGGAGCAACTCACTGATAAAGAATTATCTCTTGACTCCAGGTTGATAGAGCTTTGTTCATTGGCCTTTGATGCCAGCCCTCCCATCTTTCCAGTTTCAAGGTAGCGGAAAACTTCCTTCATAGAGCGGAAGAGATGACCACTTTCAGGATCAATGTAGTACTGGAGAAGTTAAACATCAATGACAGTCAATACAATTCCCAGCATGAGTATAACTGAATACATATTAAGCCAAGAGTCAAGACTCAACAATGTCAAGAATAGCAAACATACCCAAGTATCTCAACAAGTTGAGTTGTTTAAGTCTATAGTAACTAATAAATATTGACAACCATCGCAACAACATTTCGAGCCAAGCATTTGACGTTGAAAAGGAGAGAGAGAAAGTTACTGGAGACACAGTACCGGATCTCTCCTGATTTTATTACCCTTCTGCGTAACTCTTGTTTCTTTGATCCAGCCTGCAGGTAATCCTTCTGCAGCTTCCTCCTTCACAACAAACTAAATTTGGTAACAATCAAAAACCTTGCTAAAATGGAGTAGTAGACTTAATAAGATCCATTAAATTTTAAGAAACAAGAAACAAAAACAGGGCAATAACGGTTTTACAAACTTTTATTGTAGGATGGCTGCTGATGCTTTTGTTCTGAGTCTCCTCATGTACAGGTTGGCTGACTCCGACATCCTTGAGATAGCGAAGAACTTCAGGCTTGGAATAGAATTTTTGTTCATTTGAGGGATCAACATAACACTGGAATAGATCAATACCACTATTTTCAGTATAATATAAAAGTTAAAAGGGGCAAAAAAAAAGCAAAATCTCTGATGGTTCTCTCTTTCAAAGATTCATCAGTTAAAACACAGAAAATTTCTGCTATCATTAGGAAGAAAAAATAAATGGGACAAGTTTCATGCCAAGTAAGATCCTTATGAACTCATAAATTTAGAATATAAAGTTGATAGAGCCATTAATGCAATAACCAAAACAAATAATCTTCATAGCTTGACATCTCAAGAGGAATTAATAATCAATAACCAACTCAGTTTTGATAACTGAAACTTTTAGCCCTGCCTTCCCTTTGTCCCTCCTCCTCCGAAACTAAGTAATAAGTTTACGCTTGTCTTCATTTCTATCATATGCTCTATATCTATCCTCACTCTTATAAATGGCAACTCAAAAAGATTCCAAGACATGGCAGTAACTGGAAATTTCTTTGCTTACCATAATGTAGCACCTACTATAGCTTACATGGAAAAACGTGATTTCTAGGTTTTAAGTTGGGTGAGCCTCAGAAATTGAAAATGACGGGCATGGTTTGCCACCTTTATGAATTGTCATGCTGTTTTTTGGTACAAATTAGCAATAGGTGAATCTGTTAGATACAGTGGGGCCTCATGAATTTCGAATTAACGGCAATGTATTTCCAACGGTAACTGTAGCACTACATTAGGAGAAGCTCAAGGGACACATGCCCGTGTTATCCTTCCAAGTAACACCACGAAGGAATTTCTCCTAAAGAAAGAGTATGTGAATGTTCAAAATGGCAAAAGGAAATCCCTAACCTAGAACACTCAGCACATGCATTGACTTTTGTCTTATGATATAACGAGTCATTAAACCAAAGCAGATTCCAGGTACAGTAGATCCCTAATAATAATCTTTTCTGCAATAGAACTGCACCAAGACGCAGTAGCCCCAAACTTGGAGCTGTGAAAATTCAAGTAACAAGCGGCTTTAGAAACAAGAAAGCAAAGGCTAAATGCATGATACATGCAGCATTCCAACCCATAAATGATCTCTTTTCTTTTTTTTTCCTTTTTCCCCCCTCGTTCTTGTCATTGAATATAACGCATTTTGGGTACAAAATCTTTTCAATTGATTCTGCTGGCAAAAATTCCCTTTGGAACTTACTACCAAACTCCTAGCCTATATTCTTGGTTTAGATTTCAACTTAAATGGAAGAACCGCCCAACCCAACCATTTAAATCTCGCTACATTGGTATAGGTAGGGCTATAAATCCATTAACTTGCACATGCAACCAGAGGCTTCAAGCAATCGTGGTTTTCTCTAACATGCAAGGAGGATCAAGCCACATTTGCACCAACTAATTGTATACCCTTCATCAGATTGATCAAATCAAAGTAGTAGGAGCCCAGGAGGGCTCAAATAACAAAATCGTGCTATTTGTTTATGTAAAAACAACTGTTTTTAAAAAAAGAAAGGTCCAGAATTGCAGCAAACAGGCAGAATTATCAAAACCCCAATTTGGTGAACATATCAAGGCCCAAGACAAAAAATAAACAAAAGGAAAAATGTGAAATATATATAAAGGCCTTTTTTTTTGTTTTTTTGGGGGGGGGGGGGGGGGGGGGGGAGGGAGGGAGGTGTGGAAGCAGGTAAAACTTGAAGCCAAGTAGAGTAGTAGAAACCTTGTCTTTTTTTCCAGTCTTGCGGACTCTAACTTCGACCTTCCAACCAGCAGGGAGCCAGTCATCGGACGAGTTCTCGTGCCCCATTCACCGGAATCTCCACCTCTCCTCCTGCAGTCCCCCCAAAACTGAAGAATGTTAACCAGAACTAAAAACCACCAAGAAAAAAAATAAAGGAAAAGAACCTCCCCAACCTCTCCTGCGCAGCGGTAATTGCAAAGGGAGGAACATCTACTTAGACGTATGAAGCGAAGAGTGTGATTATTATATATATGGTGGGTCGGTGGGTATTATTGTGGGTTTCCACACAAATTACGATGGGCTGGGGAGGGAAGGAGGCTGAGCTGGGCGATTCCCACTGTCTTGTCTTCTTTTCTCTCGTCACAATCTCTCTCAGACACTCTCGAATTGTAACCGAAACTAAAGTAGCAGCGGTGGAGTGATGCGAGCGGCTAAAGATGGCGAGGAGAGCGTGATGGCGTGGGGAGGGACCGTCTTTTAGTTCGTGTGGGCGGGTTGGGCGGGGGTGTCAGTCTGGGCCTGGGGTTTTGCAACTTGCAAATTTAACAAATGGAAGGTGTTCCCAGCCACGTGTTCCCAACCTTTGTCTGTTGCAAGTGCTCCCACAAAACCCCCCAGACACATCAAACGTGTCTGTCAAGTGTCAAAACCTCCTTTTGTTTCACTTCTAAGTAGTAGTATGAAGCACCAAGTGCTCCCTCACTCGTGCTTTGTTGTGCGTGCTTATCTTTCTGGGAGCTCCTCTTTCTTTTTTCACGCCTTCTCCAGTCATGCCCCCTTTATCCTACTGGGCCTGGGCTACCCTATAGACTTTTTATAGTAGTAGTAATCATTAGGTACGGTAGATTTGATTGATTCAGGGACTTCCTTCCTTTCCTTGTATCCACTAGATTCCAGTAGTGCTTCGTTACAAAAATATATAGATTTAAAATGTGTACCGGAGTATTATCAAAATTAAGCGGTAGTCATTGATAAGGAACAGCCGCCTCCCCCCCCCCCCCCCAAACAAAAGTACTAATAGACTGCAATAGTTCAATTAGTTAACTAGTGCTTAATTGGGTATATTTCTAAGATTGAATTATCGCCAGGACTCGTTATCGTCGAGCAAGCACATTGAATTACAGGCCAATTGCGGCAGCAGAAAAAATCTAGACTAACATCCTTCGTCCACAATACAAGAATTTGCCAATAGACCATATATACCTGATGACTACTGCCTAATCGTTGTTCTTTAAAAGAAAAAAATCAAGAAAAAATTAAAATAAAAGCTGTGTTGGTTGAAATTTTGTAGGATCTTGTATATTGTTGTGTGTGACGCCTGGGATGCAGCTGCTTCTTCTTCAGTCTTGAGCCCTCAGGATTGAGAGTGAGAGCCCAGAGGAGCTTTATTAATTTCGTGTTTCTTAGTCCCAAGTCCCAAGTCCCAACCCAACTTCTCCTACGTCTTCTTCAACCCTTCCAACATAATGACTTCCAATGGTACATCGCACAAACGGATGGTACGTTGAAGTTCTGTACAGCTACTAGCCTACAAGTAACCAACGCAGGTCAGTAACTGGCTTCCCATCTCTCCCAATTTCAAAATCCGCCAAGTTCATGGTGGATTCTACATATATACTTGAACTTGTGTTTTCGCAGGTTTTAGCCGTTGCATAAATTAGTACTTCATGCATAATTTGCTGTTAAAAAAAGTATTCGTCTATGCGAGAGCCTAGCTAAAAATTAATTAAGTCTCTCTTAAAATTAGACTAGGCATCATGAGTCAGGACAAATGAATTAGGAAACCACTTAATTCCTAAACATGCATTGGCCTTTTGATATCCAATAAGTCTTAATTTGTACTTGCCATTTTGCTTCCATCAGTAATACTACTGTTGCTCCAGAAGCGGAATTGGGTGATGTGGACGAGTTATATAGAGCCCCCAGTAAAACCATGCATCTCCCTTGCTTTTTGTGAACTCAATATTTCTCTACATACTCATAATTAAAGTGTTTCTGCTTCAACTCAATAATCATTGAACAATCAATCACCTAGAGATTCTGTATCATCATAGTATATACAGCAAAAAAAAAATATCCATGGATGACAAATAGAGCAAGACCATCCGACTATTGCTTTCATGACTCAAATCCGAACACAACAAAAATTGTTCAGAACAAATTCATCTGGCATATGTATATATATTTATCCTCCACCAAATCTTTTGATTTTCCGCACGGCGCAAAAAGTATAAATACCCTAGCTACTTCTCTGGTATATATATGTATGAAGCATGTATATGATCACTCATCAAAGCATAAATCTTTGATCTACTACAGTATAGTTTGGGTAGCTGACTTTCAAAACTAGAACCGGAATATTCAGAGAGACCGCAAACAACAGAGTACTTGTCAAGCGTCTAATCTAATGGCTAGCACACCTTTTGAAACTTGTGAACATATATATATATATATGCGCTATTGTTAACGAAGGATCGCCAGTATGTGATAGCCCTTAGACTAGTGGATTTCGATGTAGAAGGGTGGCTGAGGAGGTGAAGATTATGGATCTTTTGAGTCGAACAACCTTATGATCAGTTGTGAAGAGGGTTTGGTCCGCAGGGAACAAGGCGGCGGGAGACCACGTGAATCTCCTTCTTCTTGTCATCTGCATACTCGGGAATAACTCCGAAGTGCCTGAAAAATGTGGCCAGGAATTTGGTTCTGATACGTCTGCTTCCTGCTTCTTCTTTATCTTCGTGTGCTGGAAAATCCCGGCTGCATCGGCAACCAGATGACAGCAGCAGCATCATCAAAACAAGGAGGATCAAAGTCAAACAGCACGACTTTGCATTGTGGTTACTCTTTCGATCAGACTGGAGACCTGAGATGAGTACTGCTTATAATTAATTAAACCTTATAAGCTAGCTTTGGGGAGGAGTTGTTAGTTAGGCAATTAACGGTTGCAGACTAGAAGTTCAATTCATAGGAAAAGGCCAGCTTGCCGGTGATCATGACCAGCTGCCACGTAACTATAATCAGCCAGCAAATGCGGAATACTTAACTATGTTTATCAAAGTCAAAACGTATTAACTATTTCAGAAACATTCAGAGAGAGCTGAGCTGACTTCCTTCGTTTCCGTTTAAATTAAGCAAGCCTAATCTCTAATATGACTCCAAAACAGGATGACACGTCATTTTATTTTATGGGGGGAGGATTGAGAGGGACATATCATATATATATATAATATATATATATATGTCCCGGTCCATAGAATTGTTACTAGTAGCAGAACATTTGTCATGGATTGAAAGATATTCTGACAATTCAAAACGGACGGTTAATCCAGGGTTATTTTGGCTGGCAATGCATGTTCTAAATATCCCTTTGGAGAGATCCTAATTATGATTAATACAGTACTACTAGTTAGCCATGTAAGAGGAAAAAAAAGTTTAACGATTAGGAAATTAACATGCAAAAATAACGCAGGGTTAGTTCAACGATTAGGAAAGTTCTCGTACAGTTTATTTTTCCCTGCTAAAGGTTTCAATTCTGTGCCTTGAAATTTGGAAGGTGAGAAAGATACGAGGAGGAGGAAGGATGGGTAAAGAAAAAAAAATGGGAAGAATGAAATGGTCATCAACGCACGGCTATATAGCCTGCAGGTTACTGAAAGTCCACTACTACTAGACGTACGTGCACCTCTGACCTGGCTCTCCGCCTATTATTGTATTATAAAGTATAAAGAACAAGAAACTTATCGCAAGTCTTCCCTCCAAATAAGCATGCCACTATTGCGGTTCGATAGTCGCAGCATCTCATCCCATTCTTTATTTATGGTTGCAACGCAGACATAAACAATTGTTGGATCCGATCCTTTTCGTGCACCTCCCCATATTATAATGAGCCCGGTATCATTCCTAAGAGAATGAGATTGGTAGGCATTGTGTGAGATGGAAAGCAAGTCCTAATATATATATATGTATATGATTTGCCAACCATTTGAAGTGGAGCCGACCTGATGTCATCTTGCAGGCTTCTCCCTCATATATTCCTAGTTTTTGTTTCTTGTGTTCTGTTTTTTTTTTTTTACCCCTTTTTTTTGCAACTGACAGTTCGACTTGATACAACTTCAACATCTTCTTTTTTTTTTTTTTTCTTTTGGTAATATTTTCATGATGTTATAATCCATGGTGGGCGCCATTTGGTCACGCTGTAATGTAATATCCTGACTTGCTAAGGTTAGGGCGTTCCGGTCATCTTATGAATCAGTTCCAACTTCCAACGCTAAACATGGGAAATAAAAAGGAAAGAAGAGTCAACGAAACTCCATAACCTTAAAGACAATAATCTGTCCTTGAAAGTTTGTTTGAAATGAAATCCAACATAGAAACACAACGAAATATCCTCGGCGATGCTAATTAGACCAAATTGTCCAAACTTTATTCCTACGGATCATTACGGAAGAAATAGCTTGTCGCGAGGAATAAAGCTCTGTTGACTTGCCCCTTGAGTTGCTTGGCATGCTTAATCCACCTGGTGAGCAGTCACAGCCAAAAAAAAAAAAAAGTCATGCTTGACAATCGACTTCCTTTGCTATGTCCACCAATAAAAAGCGATTGAAATCATAACATGATGATAAAATAATAGATACAAATATGAAAATTACCCAAATCAAGAGAGTAGAATGTCTTTTCTTTTGTCGTATAGTACGACATTTTCCTTTTTCATGTTACACGAACAATAGGTCAGAAATCAGAATAATGCTCATTTAGTATTTTCCATTTTTTTTTTATCTACTAGGAGGTCAGGAGCTGGCCTCACATTGCAAGACTGACATGAGAGCAGGATTTGCATACAATAACTTTTCATGTCGTACAAGATTCCTAGTCTTGTCTTTCAATACTCACCTAACTAAGTAGATGTATTATTCTAGAGTTATTAAAAGGTCAGATTTGGAGAACTCTTTTATTTCCAACGCTTCCACCTTGCCCTTTCTTTTCACAGCCGTCTCAGTACCAGAGGCATTTGCGTATATCAATTGCCGAACGCATGCAGTTTCTATCCAGAAATATGTAAACAACCAGCTAATGAGGCTTTCTTGCCCGAGTGAATTGTGGACTAGTTGCAACCATCCGCTTCTTTATCTATAGATGGGATATCCACCCGTCGTATAATTTGCTCCTACGACTGCAGGAAGAGAGACTTCGAGAAATAAGATTCCCATGCGTTTACAGCTTTCTGTCTAATTTGGATACAGTTGCTGTAATAAGAGTTCCAAAGTCCAAAGACAGCAAATTCACGTCTTAAGTTGATTGTGATGTATGATATGACTACAAGCAAGCACCCAAATTTAATTACTGCGGCTGAAAATGGAAGAGAGGCTTATTCGCTTGTGGAGATTGAAAACCACTTCGCCATGGGAAATGCATCATCATCCCCTGTGAAGTGGATCTGTCCAGCCCCACAGGGAGTAATGTGGTGTGAATTGTGACCGACCTTGTTGCTGAATGTGTAGAGTAGGCTGCAAACAAATCAAATCGTTCGCGAGTGACTCCAGTCAAAGCTCGACTCGGAGTTGACCAAATCGAATTCGAACTCGAGTTCAAAATATTAAACTCGTTAGTTCGCAAGCTGAGTATATATATATATATATATATATATATATATATTAATAATAATATATATAATATTTTATTATTTATTAAGAAAAATATTATATTATTTATTTTTTTTAAAATAAAATAATTTTTTTTATTTTTTTCGAGCTCGAACTCGAGTTTTAAATTGGCAACTCGTCGAGTTCTAGCTTGATAAAATTAAGTTAAGACTCGGCTCGATTATTCTATAACTCGACTCGACTCGACTCAGCTCGGCTTGTTTGCAGTTCTATGCAACAGCTGTTCGACTCTTCAAACCCAGATACGGCCTATAACACTTTCATTCGATCACTAGCTTCAGTAGCAGCCCAGCCCAGGGCCTAATATTATTCAGAGAGCTTGAATTGAAGAGCTTCCAAGCTCTCACTATGGCCGCCGGAACACGTTGATGTTAAACTTGATAGGATAAGCCCCCTCACTATAGTCAAATTAAAGGAGTGGATCATCAGAGACCAGGATGGACACAGCAGCATTATCGCAATTCGCAAGAGATGAGATGAGGACACTGATTGAAGAGAGAGGAGGAGGTAGACGAATGTCAGAAGAATCAATCGTGCTGACATCTGACGCTGACACGAGACTTCCATTTTCCCATTCATTCATCCACTTCTTCTATTAATGCGCCCATTTTTGCAATGCAGACGTGCATGGCAATGGTATACTGCACAGTCCTGATAGTCGTCGGTGCGGAGTAGTGTTTCCGGGCTCGGTACAAACTTTACAAAATTTCCATAAAATGCCATAAATGCACCAAACCAATCATAATTTGTGAGAAATGATGATATTAATACTCTTCAAAAAAATCTCGAACACCCCCCCAACAAAACTTCATCTAATGCAAAGAAAGGGAAAGAGTGCTTGAAATTTTTTGAGGATTGATAATATCATGTCCCTAATTTTTTTCTCGTGCTGTCCAAAAATCACGGAGCCCCCATAAGTAAGTTTTGTTAAATTGGTGGTTATCTACTACACCGCAGTCCTCCAAGCACTGAATGGCAATCTAAAGAAGTTTGCCACAAAGGCCAATCGTAACAGATTCGACCCATTTTAGGCCCAACAGGGGTTGTGCTGTAACACATAAAAAGAGTCCAAAATTTTTACAAAGCTCTATGAGCCCAATTGGAGTTTCTGATGAGCCCAAGACATTTCGCTGTTAGGGCTTCGCATGACGGCTCACAAACAAAGAAACCTCGAGTCTTGAGAGGATGAAATTCTTCTCATTACCGATCACCACCAGAGATCCACATGAATTTTCAACTTCCAACATATCCAAAGTGAGCTGAACAAGCAAAGATTTGTAAGTTCAAAATGGGCAACTCAGGATTCAGGTGTATTCTGCCTGATTATTATCTTAATACAACAAACTAGACATCCAGGTTTGACTGTAAGGAGCATCCTACTAGGAAATGTTTGCAAAACAGGATAACAAGTTGATACAACATGTAAACCTCTTCTTCTACACATTTATAGAAACTGGAATCCCTTAGCTACCCATTCAGGCCTCGATAATGCTCCGCCGCACTTACTCTTTTTTGTCAGCATCACCATCAGTTTTGCTTTCAACAGCTTCTGCAGCAGCACTTTCTGATGGACGTCCCTCCGTGGCCTCTGCAACATCACGATCAGAAGCTTCTGCAGGCTTCTTATCATCAGTTGTAGCCTCACTGGTACTTTCTGCAGCTTCACCATTCGCTACGTCACTCACCGGCACGGCCTTCTTCACAGTTCCTACTTTCACGTACTTGCTCATGAACTTGTACTCCCAATCTTGCAAGGCCTCGAGCTCAAATGAACCAAGGTCAGAGATATCACCAGTGAGATCCTTTTCATCAAAAGACATCTTTGCAAGGGCTCTACTAGCATCCTTTCCTGCAAAAAGATGATAAGGTCCACCAGGTCCATAGAAAATCCTGCCAACAGAAAAGTATCCATGAAAAGGAGTATCCGTTATAATGCTTTTTGTACTGATATGACTTTGATGACATCTAATATAACACTAGAGAAGATAATAACATTAATTTTGGAGCATACGAATGAGAAAGTTGGTGATCTAATCTTAATTAAGGAGATTAGCAGATGTGAAAAAAAAAATAAAAGATCGGAATATATTCAACAGAAATTCCTCCGTTGGAATATTTTATGAGTAGAGTGCAACTGGAACAGAAAGGGAGAAGGATGGATTCAAGTGCAAAAGAAAGAGACAGGCAGCCATCGGATGAACTAAATTGGCTAACAAATCAAGTAAACTAGCATGCAGTCTTAACATGGATTTTTTCCAGCTAAAAACTTGATGTAAGGATACAAGAGAATATCACTTCATGTAGGTATGATGGCAGTAGATAACTCTCAATACTTCGTCTCATCAATGGAATTTCTCAAGATGATGGTAGCCCTGGCGTGTTTTAATTAGCTGGTTCTACATTCGGTAAGCACATCAAGAAGTCAAAACCCATCCAAAAACCAAATCTACTGCCTTCTCTTTAATATCACAAAGTCTTTGTCACATTGTACATCAAGAAAAGAAAACAGTAAATCAACTGAAAGATAAAATCATCGGAACAGCACAAGCAAGGATTACTATGCTCCGTTTGGGACGCTTAGAAGACAGTTCGTTAACAATGAGAAAGCTCTTTGTACCCAAATACCAAGACATAAAAGAAAACCATGCAATACACAATAATATTGCAGAAGCTTTTCCGGACAGCCAGAAAGTTGGGGATGTGAACATAAGGATTTACCAAAAAAGTACCCTAAGCAACACAAGATCCAGATTTCGAATAACGTATCCCAATGCCATAAGATCAATTACGTGACAAGTATTTGAAAAACCTATACCAATGGCACAAAAAAGAACACGTGAAAACAACTTAAAGATGTTAGGAAAACCACTCAAAGGAAGTTCAGGAATTTCATGTACCACAGGCAGACAATCACCGATGAGTGATAAAAGAGTCACATAAGCAAAATTTCTCCTTTCACTTGCCCTCCCGTACCCTTTTATTTTTCTTTTGACAAATTCTATCTATTTAGAAAGCCGAACAAAGTTCGTGCTTCATCTCTTAGGACTAGTCAATTTAAATCAGAGTGAGTGCACGAATGAAGCGGATCAATTTGACGAGGAACAGTACAAAGAAAGCTAAAGAGAATCCCAGAAAAGTGAAAACCTCTATTTAAAGAATCATCACATATATGACCATTCCAAAGTGAACTGCAAATCAGTGCAAGATTTAGAAAAATCAACCGTAAAGCTTCAACCTTTTTCATACCGAGAAAGTAACAAACCCAAAAGAACTTTAACATCAAGAAGAATTGATTCAAACATGCGAGGTCAACCCCAACCCTCCCAAAAACATCCCCCCCCCCCCCCCCAACAAAAAAAAAACACTTTACGAGAGAGAGTCGGGAAGCAACAGAGACCTTAAACCCTGCAGAAAAGATGAAATAGAAAAATACCTGCTCTGAGAGACATCATAGATCTGGGCCTTGATTGCCATGAGCAAAGGCTTCTTGGGATCAGCCCCATCATACTGCTTCAACACCTCCTCGGTGACCTCTCCCAGCTGAACTGGAGGGGGCAAAGGCTCCACCTGCTCCTCAAACTCCCTAGGCCTGGGGTGATGACCCTGATCAGACGACCCAAATAATCCCGAGACCAAGTAATAAACGGCAAGACCCAGCGCAACCACTGTAAAGAAAGTTGCTGGGGAGAGGCCAGTGTATGTTACGATCGATTCTTTGAGGGTCTCCCATAGTTGCAGGGCCATGGTCTTCGGTCGGATTGGATTTTGACAGAGAACAAAGAAAATATCTTCACCAGGAATTGGGCTATAGAACAGAACTGATTAATAGGAGTACATATTTGTAGTGTGTATTGCTTTTTAATATCCTCAACAAATTAATTTTTATTGAAAAAAATGGGAAATTTTGCAGGTTCAGTCAAGTGTTTAATTATTTTCCAAATAAGAAAAAGAAAAATATTTAGTCCCATATATCACCTGGCTGGCATAGCTAAAGGGCCAAAAGATTTCAGTTTCGATCAGGACAAATTAACAGGTAATACTAGTATTACCTTTAAATACGAGTATACTGCTACTATAAACAGTGCAGCCGCTGCTATTAATTGCCCATTAATGTTATATATTTACGATTTCTCTCTTTTGCCCTGGGTAGGTGATTGGGTCGACCTACTATTAAGGTTTGTGTCTTTTTCTTAGGGGATAATATCAAAACCTCTCCTAAAATTTCTCTTAATATCACTTGATACCGTCTAAGGTTTTAAAATATCACTTACTTCCCCTACTTTTCTTATTTGTGCAACAAAATTTTAAAAATTCTAAAATACCCATTTACTTGCTAAATAAAAATATTCCTAAACCACTTTATTTACTTCAATAAAACCATCACTTAAAAAATAATTTCTAATAGTACTACCCCATTCTATTACACTCATAAAAAATAAAAAGATAGACACGAGTCAATTTATTATAATTTACAAATGAAATATTGCATTATTATCCAAAAATATGAATGAGAAATAATGTTGGAGATAAGGAAAAAGAAGAAAGTGACTTGCATTCCTTTTTTATTTAATTTTAAGCTCCATTTATTTGATATGTGAATTACTACTCTATTCTTAATATTAGAGATGTCAGATATATTAGCCAATAATGAAAGATAATATTTAAACCTTAACCTCCCGCCCACCCACCAAGCCTTAAAAAACTCTCCGTTTGGATTAGCTGTTTTTTTGTGTTTTTTGAAAAACTTTGCTGTATCAGAGTTTTTAGAGTATATTTTGGAATATTTTTAAAAAATATTTTGAAATATTTAAGAGTTGAAGAGTTTCTAAAATATATTTTGAAATATTTTTTTTTAATTTTAAAAAACTTTAAACTAATTTTTAGATTATCTTTAAAGTATTTTTTAAAAATTTTTATTGTATTTGAAAAATACTCAAAAAACAGGGGATCCAAACAGAGCCTATAGTGGTGACCAACCGGTCAAATGGTTGTTGGTTGGTTAAGAGGGCTTCTGATGTTATCCTTTTCTTAGGCCGCTTTACGTGTCTTTCCCAGGACACCCAGAAGCATCTATCTGCCCGAGCATTCTCTTGTTCATTTGGACGATAATATCTCACTTTATTGACAAGTTTACAAATTGTAAAAAATGGAAAATTTTTTGTTTATTCTTAGAATTTGATGGGTATTCATTTGGTACTCATGAAAATATATTTCAAGTATTAGATTTTTAAAAATATAAATTTAATTAAGAAATACAAAGAAAGATAATAATAATTAATTATGAAAAATGTACAAATGCAACAATTATTAATATGTATATTAAACACAAAAAATCCTTATTTTTATTCATTTCTTTTGTAGTGAAAGACGCGAAAGGGAGTAGTTTCATTCTAGGGATTAATGTTTGGTAAGTACAATGAGAATGTATTATTCCACATATATCTATCGCCTTTTCCTTTTTCAAAATTTCCCCTTTCTTTTCTTGTGTTGCAACAATTTCGTAAAAGAATTTAATAAAAAGAGAAATTAACTTGATGTGTGATATTGGTTGAAACCTCAAGAATTAGAGGTCCAAATTCTTAAATCCCACCCACCTCCTGCTTAAAAAAAATTGATAATAACATGTGATGGGTGATGTAGGTAGGAAGCATCCAAGCAGAATAAAATCCTTCACTCTTTTAATTTATTTTTCTGCTATATTTTCACTTTTTTTCTTTTATTTATTTGAATACACGACAGAGGAAAGTTGTGAGATTCCACGTCCTAGACATAAATTAGCTGTGATTTTTTTATTTTGCTTTCTTGTACCAAACGGTAGGAAAAACTTTGTCATAGGCTGGGGTAATTATGGCCATACATTACTTACCCATGAGAACAAACTAAGGCCTTGTTTGGCAGACAAGTTTTTTACCAAATTTGTCCGCTACAAGTTTTATAAAAATTTTTAGTTACAGTGATCTTAAAAAATTTTTCAAAATTTTTAAACTATACACTTCAAAATATTAAAAAAAAGCACGCATCAAAATTTTTTTAAAAAACTTCTACAGTAAATTACAGTAAAATTTTAGATAAATACCCAAAAATTCATTTGCGAAACGGGACCTATATGTTCCGGTATCCTACCGAAATTGTTATTATATATTACTTAACCTTCCATTCTTTAATCATAGTATTAGTATTTGATTTCCTCAATAAGCATTACAATCATCGTTGTGATCGTTAAACTAGGAAAGAGGGATACGTTAACCAAAGTTACAAATGTAGCGTGCATCACGGGGCCCAAATTAAAAGCATACAAATGCATGCGATTCACGATCCTATTTGCGTCTTCTACTATCTCTCTCTCAGCTTATAAACGTCGCGTGAACTTGAGCCTCGCGATTCTTTGGGACTTGTTGGAACACGTGTATTTTTATTTTTAAAAAAAAAGTGTTAAACGCATGGAAGGTTGGTTGCTATATCAATCATAGTAAGAGCGAATTGGGTTTGTTTGGATAGGAAATTATTTGTCTAAATTTATTTGTTGATATCACCATTACAATTTTCAATACACCTTTTTATATTTCCAATCATCTTTTTATCTCACATACATCACATCACAAAAAGTGTTACAGTAATTATTTTAAATAATATTTCAAATAATATCCTATCCAAACAAACCTGGCTGTGGATAATTATAATGTGTTGATACGAGTTACAAGTCAACTCTCCATAATCCAATCCAATAGTTTAAACGCTTTTGAGTTATAAGAGGGAAGGCTGCACAAAATTATTTGGATTAAACGGCTAATTCAATCGTGTTATTTGCTTGGATCCTCGCGAGTGAGTACCATCTATCTGCGGTCTGAGTAGCGGGTCAATCAATTGGTGGACCAGTACCCAGCCCTCGGAAGGGAACGCCGGTCATCCTGTCCTGTTCTCCGTGGCGGCCACAAATAGCTGTTGCAATGGCAGGCGGATCAGCACCAGCAACCCAGTGGCCACCACTGAGGGAACTTCATTTTCACGGCAAATGAATCCAACTGCTCGTGAGCCAGTCGAATCAAAGTTTGACACGAGAACTCAAATTCGATCAACATCAAGTTTGAGTTGATCGAATCAAATTCGAGTTTGAATTCAAATTTAAAAATATTCAGTTCGTCAATTCGTGAATCGGTTCGATTATATATATATATATATATATATATATAATTTTTTGTTTTAATAATAAAATTATATATATATGTCTAATATTTTATTATTTATTAAAAAAATTATTATTTACTTATTTTTTTAAAAATAAAATAAATATTTTTATTTTTTTAAAGTCGAGTTTGAATTGTTAAGTAAGTCAAAAGTCAGTTCGATTAAAGCAAAACTTAACTTGACTCGTTTGTAGCCCCGTCACAAAGCTAGCGAAAGTACATGTTTATAAATCTCCTCCATGCCCGAAATTCTTTCGCATATTTGACCGTCACATGTTGCATGTTCTACTGTTCTAGAATATTTCATATTTCATATTTCATATTCTCAGGCGGTCAAGCCTTTTTGGCAAACCACAAATTAGAAGAATAAAAAGGAATTCTTCAAATTCCCATCCTCCATCCTCCGGATTCCGAAATAAATTGCACTCACTACTCCGTCTATAAATTTGTAATTGGAGGAAGTAATCATTCAAGACATATACTGAAGAGGTATTAATGGAAGTAAGCCATGCATGAAGGGAAAAATCAACAGAACTGGAGACCGTTTATGGATGGATTATGTAATTTGAAAGGTAGAATATCTTTGGTGGAAATTTTTATTGTGATTTTGTTACAATGTACTTGCAGAACCAATGGGGTTTTACGCAATACACTTTCATATATATATATATATTCTTATGAGGTAGCAGTTTTTTTTCTTTTTGGGAGCAAAGTAGCAGTTTTACTGAAATTAGTCATTTGTTCTTTGAGTTATAATTTAGATTTGTCATAATTTTGTGTAAATTTGTTGTTGAATGTGGGTAAATATCAACTGTTTTCATTTCTAAATATGTTGACATATCCAAAATGACAAAATTTTGTGCCTATTAAGCGTTTGAGAAAATGTTTAAACCAAGTTTTAAAGCCATTGTTGTTGGCGTAAGAATTTTAAACTTTGACAGCTAAAATTATTTGTCATCCAGTTATCAAGTCATAATTGGTTATTGAGCAACTTATAAGTAATCCTACAAGTTAGTGAAT
This sequence comes from Coffea humblotiana, assembly GCA_023065735.1. NCBI lineage: Eukaryota > Viridiplantae > Streptophyta > Magnoliopsida > Gentianales > Rubiaceae > Coffea > Coffea humblotiana. The sequence continues at coordinate 2,259,533 of CM041209.1, read as the reverse complement.
GACCATCATAATCACAGCCAACAAAGATGTTTACCCTATTTTGATAACCATAAATTGACAAGGGTACAACAAAATTAATTGAAGAAATGCCTGAATTTGGATGTCCATGCCCTCACCTATTCCCACGGACCCCACCCATTCCCAATGGAGCAAGCGAAAAAAAAAGAAGATGCATACCACCGATCTTGAGAAGGAAAGTTCATTCCCATTTGTCTGATACCTAAAAAGAGCAGAAGTAGGTCTGTTATCGAGTCGAGTCGAGCTCGAGTATCGCCATACTCGAGCTCGACTCGACATAACAAAAAAGGTGCTCGAGCTCGACTCGACATAACAAAAAAGGTGCTCGAGCTCGAGCTCAAGTAGTATTATTGGAGCTCGAGCTCGAGCTCGAAACTTGCTCACAATACTCGAGCTCGACTCGCATGGACTCGAGTCAATCGAGCCTTATCGAGCTCGGTCGAGCTCGAGTTACCAAATTTCATTTTTTTGATAATTTTTGTGTAAAAAGACATTATTACCCTTTTAAAATTTTTATACGATTTGAAACATTTCGTAAATTCAACAACTTTTTTGAATATAAGAGTAATTTTATAATAATAATATATTAAATAATTAAAATTAAAAAGCTCGATAAGGCTCGACGAACCTTCGAGCATCGCTTTTGGATGCTCGAACTCGACTCGTTTAGCCTTATCGAGTCGCTTGAGCTCAACTCGAACTCGATCAACCCGAGTTCTAGTCAAACTTTTGACCAAGCTGCTCGCGAGCTACTCGCGAGCAGCTTGGCTTGATTACACCCCTAAGCAGAAGTGCCGGCTACCATCTGCCAAAACAGAATCGAGACGAGGCACTACTATTTTTTTCCACCAGGCAGCTGTACTGTCTTTTTTTATTTTTCCCTTTCTCCCTTGAAGGCTGTGTTTTTGATAAAATTTTAGGGTGTGTTTGGTAAAATTGAAATTTGAATTCTAAATCTATTAAATTATTAAATTGTTAAATATTAAATCTAATACATTTGAGTGTATATCACATTCAGTAATAAGTGAATAACTTATCACTTAATTATGAAAGCAAATTTTATCTAAAAAATTCATTGCCACTTAATTAATTCGGATGTTTAATTTTTAGTTATTAAACGGTCTGAATATATTAAGATCAGATTCCATTAAATTTAAGTGCTAAATTAACTTATCAAACAGGGCCTTAATCTGCTACAGCATTTTAGAATAGGAAAAGCAGTACAAATAGTTCAAACACCCTTTGAGGAGTATCTTATCAGCATAGAACGATGCACAGGAATAACAAAACACAATGCACGGATGCAGCACCTCTGTTACAAGCGGCCTTAGCAAATGAACACTGGTTAGGCCTAAAAAAAAGTCAGATATCGATAAACTCAGGGGCTAGGGAGTGTTTTACCCCTACTGGGGTAGGGATGGAGTGAAAGAGCTAAGTAACATGTTTAGACATGAAGCCCTGCAGACTTCAATAGACACAACATGAGGTATACATTTACTACTAAGTTAAAAACACGATCTGAACATGAGAAAAACGAAATATCTATGTACAAGGGTGATACAGATCAGTACAACTTTTCTCTTCTTAGAAGTTCACCTGCTGGAAAACCAGCTCTCACAGCAGACTGCTACACGGTCAGATGATGCATCCGTATCCAGTGATTGGATAGATGGCTTATACAAGTTTGTTTATATGATTTATTCAAATATGTCGCAAAACTACAACAAGACATCCCTAATCTGACCTACTTCTGAGAGTGCCATATATAGTCAGATGGCAAGAGATTTCACCTCATCTACTTTCCAGAGCTCCTCTTCATACTTGTACCACCTTATCAGCCCTTCATCATTTCTAGTGCGTTGACACATAATGCATGACTGATTCATGCATGTTATAAAATTGCGTAACCTAGAAGCCTTCTGCAGAATTAACTCGTCAATTTGACTGACAACCTTTTTCGGTGCAGGAGGTGTAGGAACTTCAATAAGTAGGCAATGGGAGATGTTGAGCACTTCTAATTGTTGTAAGCCATCCAGAAGTATGATCAGGGCATCCCTAACTAGTATTGAGCACCGAAGACTGAGGACTTTCAAATTTGGAACAAATGCGACTAGCGTCGATGCAAAGAAAATATCACAGGGACCCATAATTTTGAGTTCAGAGAACTTCTTGCAGTTCTTCCCAATTTCCTCCATGAGATATGGGGGATTTGCTATACTAGGCATCGTTAGTGACTCAAGATCTTTCCACATACGAATTGCCTTACAGATTCCGGTCTTTTTTATTCTATTCCAAGCAGGCATAACAAGGCATTTAAGACGAGGGCACCTACAACACAGGATGTGACTACATTAGACATGTCAGATGTGCAAATTTTAATAGAAGTAAGGTTCAGTGAAACTTCTTAGCTAGATAGCCTTATTGCTCTGATGAAATCTGTTACAGTGAAGAATTCCACCAGACGTATTCTTAAGGAGAATCCCCAGTCCAAGTTATTTGACTCACGAGGAATTCATATACAAAGGCAACAGAACTTGAAACCATAATAGTGACATTGTTATGGCATAAAAGGAATTTAGTACCACTTAAAAGCATAGGATGCGCAAAGCAAAGGATTGACTTGGGGTAAGTTTTCATTTCAGAACTAATTTTACATTTTGAAAGAGCAGCCTAACATATGTCTGCTTGCAAGCCGATGATTTCTACCTAATATGGTTTCTACCCATTATCTCATCCTTCACCCTATCCTTAGCTTTCATAATCTTCTTTCAACTCGTGTCTGCCTCCTTTTTGCGTGTTCTAAACTAAGAAAGAATTTTGACCTTTCTGGTGGTTTTCTAAACAAAAACCAATATGCAGTACCCTCATACTTTTCTGTCTCAACAGATAAAGGCTGAAAGAAATTTGACTTTCCGGAAACATAAGATACTTCACCTTACATTCAAATCAGAGCACAATTCTCCAATCACTAAAATAATGTTTGCTAAGGATGTAAAGAGCAATGAAATCATCAAGGCAAGAAATTATGAATAATAAACTAGCATATTGGTGAACCAGGGTATTATATTCTAAAGAATAGCAATTATTTGGATTATACCTTTCAGCAGCATAGGTCAATTGATCATCACTGACATATAGATTGTAATGGAAAATCAAAGTCAGTATATTTCCACGACTGAGGTTCAAGGCAATCTTCAAAACTCGGGTTAACGTTCTATCAGACGGACCGCCCACGTACACATAAGGCTCTAAGGGAATCTTGATGAAATTAGACTTCAGCATTGACAGATCAAGCGTTTTCCACAGCAGAGGGTCACATGCAGCTAGGCGCCATGTGCTACAAACTTGACCAATCCCAGAGGTCAACTGGACAATGTCAAATGTCTGAAATATCTTCACGAGTATATCTATGTCCAGGTCCTCCCATCTCCTCACATCAAGCTCCCCATCTTCCATTTTTTCAAATTTGTCAAAATTTTTCAGTGGCGTACTAGCCATATTACTGGATCAAAGACAAAGAAAAGACAGTTAAACGGTACCTAGTGCTGTCATTTTACCTTGAATCTTTAAAAAAGAAACTAATCCACAACATTTTTATCGAAGATATTCCAAAAATTAGACAAATGCAGCTTGTTGTCACTAATGCAAGAATTACAGAGGTTCTTCAAATATTTAGCACCACAATGTTATGATTAATGCATAGAGAGATGAGAACTACCAGGAAATCAGATTTACCAGCAGCCAAGCACTCAAATAAATTGAAATGTTATAACGATTCTTACCTCCGAATATTTAGAAAGATTCACATGCCGCATTAAATTTGCACAGTGGTCCTTTATGACGCGTTACAGTAGTCTCTTCAAATCTTTCTGATCCTCTTTCATGTCCAGCAAAAAAATTTACAAAATCTTGGTGATCAATATTTCCGGAGAGAGGGTTCAAATGGTGGAGCAGTGACTACAAAGAAGCAAAAATCAGGAAGTGCTGATGATCACCCGAATCAAGGAAAATCAAGAACCAGCATAAATAAGTTAATCTTTACATGAGAAATGCTTTTCCGATTTCCCATGTATCGTTCACAAATGATTCAAATTCCCTTTGCTCCCAATCATCATATAGACAAAAAAAAATTTATAGCGACCGCCGATATCCCAATCGAAGAAAAACCGATAGCATGTCAAAACTATAATCCCTCAAAGAAGGATCTGTCACTGATTAAGCTAGATGCATGATAATTCCCACAACAAAAAAATTCAAGCACAACTGAACCCAACCAAAATCAAGAAAGACAGTTACATGCATCAGACATTTTTAGCTGTCAAGAATCTCATACATTTGCAGAAGAAGAGTTCTCAATCTAAGTTTCTCCGCGATCTAATCTTCAAGAACAGATCCAGAAAAACAATTCAATTCTGTAACAAGCATTGATAGAGGAGAGAATACTTCTACTAGTGAAAAAGTGAAGAAGAAAAGAAGTGAGAGCAGAGGAATAGCAATACCTGTCATCAAAGCATTTGAATCTTGGCTGGACCAGGGGTGATGTCGAAATTTCTTTTGTGTCCGAGAACGCACTGACTAGTTGGTGTGAATGGTGAACCACAGTGGGAACGGTGAAGAGGGGAGAGCACGTGAAATTACCTGTCAAAGCCTGTACTTTTTAACGAACCAAGGTGTGTTTGGATAGATTATTTGTCCAAATTTTATTTATTTATAGGATTAATCTTATATACACTGTTCATCAATGTATATATATTATCACCACGTTAAATATACGACACATATATAAAATTTAAATTTAAAATTTATTCATATATCATCCATCTAATCATATTAGTGTATACACTAACAGTGTATATAAAATTTACTCTTATTTATATATATTACTTCAAAAAAAAATAATATTACGGTATGTTTTTTAATCTCAAATAATTTTACTATTCAAATACACTCAATTTTCACTCTTCATGAGAATGATTACGTGTCAACTCAACACTTCATTCTCTTTATCCGCATTTCCTTTTTTTAATTTTTTACAATACCATTTTAGGATATTTTTCAAGTCTAAACAAGTATGGTAGTAGACAAAATATATAATAAGGGTTTAAATGCCATTATCCCATCTGAAAATTGAAAGATAATACTGTTTGGCACATTTATAGAAGGAGAATATATAGGATAAAGAGTAATTATGTACCATCCCAATTTGGATATATTTGTCCGTTAATTGTTGGCTCTGGAAATTTTTTTTTATAATTGGAAATTGTTGTTTTAAGGGTCATGTGCTCCGGCGGTGCAGTAAGGGTACCAAATAAAAGAAGTGGTAAAAGAGAGTTAGTTCATTTTTTTTTTTCCCCGGCTAAATGGTATTAATAATTTTAGAGGTTTAATAATTGTATTACCTTATTTTTTTGGTATATTTATCTGGTGCCTTAAAGGACAAATCAATATTAAAAGAAAAAACTTTTTGACACGTAGATTAGGACATCATCATGTTAACAAATGGAATTCAAACAATTAAAGAAAGGTACCTGAAACAGCAGCTCGAAGGTTATTTGGAAAAAGATTGATGTACGATCTTCATAAAATCCTATTAAATGTAAGTTCAAATTAATTTGGATGTTGTTATTCAGACAAATTTGTTTTGGTTCGCTGTGATCAATGATGCCCGTGAAAGATCAAGAAGATGGAATAAAAGGGAAAGCAAATAAAGAGATAAAATTTTTTGATGTTTGGATTAGATTTTGAGGAAAGATAGGAAAGGACAGGGAGGAAAAGGAGATATAATGATCTAAATTATTTTTTATCAGTGGTGCTTTTGCATACAAAAGTGGACGGAAAATGGAGGCGAAACACATTTAAAATTAATGAAAAGGTTTAAAATTTTTAAAAAACCTAATATATATTTATAAATTAGACTTTTAAATTAGAAATAAAAAAGTAACTAATATGTGCTTGTTTTGGACAGCCGATTATTTTCCCAAATATATTTGCTTACATCATCATTACAATTTCCAATACACTTTTTTATCTTCACCACATTACCTTTTTATCTCACATACTTCACATCACAAAAAGTGCTACAGTAAAAAATATCTCAAATAACTTACAACCCAAACCAAACGTGATTGACTTTGATTCATTCCCTTTCGTAATCCAAACATGATGGATTGACTTTGATTTCTTTTACTCTCCTTCTTTTCTTTTACACGAGAACCTCTCATTTCCTTTATTGTTTTTTTTCCTTCAATCCAAACGGCATCTAAATTTATGCAAAGTTTTTATTCTATTTGGACAAAAGTGAAAAGAAAAAGAAAATATCTTAGACTTTACGCTCATGTTTTCTTGGTTTCTTTTCAAAAGGACGTCTTACATGTACTTTTTCTTTATCAATTACTATAAATATGAATTTCCACGCGGAAAAGCTTCAAAACATGACAATAGTTTTTTTTAGTAACTTGATAAAAAAAATACAAAAAGTGTGCTTACTATTATACTATTCTTGTATATTTCAGCATAATTTGGAACCATATAGATGAAAATGATAATAAAAAAATTGTTTAACACAAAAAAATGTATATTCGATAGTTAAATTTTTAAAAATTAACGTACATTTTTCCGCCAAAACAGATTTGATTCTCAAACATAGCAGTTTTTTTTTTACAAAAAAAATAAATTCAGTGGCAATAACTTCTAGAAAACTTGTATTAGGTGTTTGAAATCTGCTGGTTTGAAAAGCGAAACCAACCCGACTCACAATCCAGTTTATTCGTACTCAATTGAATTAGCTTTGGTTAGGGCTAAAACGCGAAAATCCCCTGCCAACAGAGTTTAGACTCCGTAGCTAACACTGACAGTCCGACTCCAGATTCCACACATACCAGTGATACCCCTAATACCGCGCTTCCCCCAACCCCACTAACCCCCAAACCCACCAAAAAAAAAAAAAAGTCCATAATACAGCCCTTTTGGATTCTCAATTCTCCGTCAAGAAATCCTCCTCCCTACACACTCCGTGTGATTCACACTACAGCTAAGGACCAGGCAGAGTGGCGGAAATGGCCGGCGGAGGAGATCACCACCACGTTGATGGGCCCACGGGCACGGCGCGAGCCAGGCGACTTTAGGACCAAAGTCTGGAGCATGCCTGGTGGGCCTTACTGCCGCCCCAAGCACTGGGAAGCGCAATACTGCCATCGCCATGGCTGGCGTCTTCCTCCTTTGTATCCCCATCGCCCATGATTTCGGTCGAGCTCGAGGTCGCCTTCATTTACCTTCTTACCCCTCCCCCCATTCTAATCCCCTCTGCCCCAAAATGCAACCTTTTCCGTTTTATTAGTATGATTTAGGTTGGAGAATGTGTTATTAGTATATGATGAATTTGTTAATGGAAGTCGTGAATTGGCATTGTTTTATTTACTATGGTGAAGAAATGATTATTCTTGGTTAGAATTATGTTTCAATTGAGGATGTATAATTCAACAAAAACATCTCAATATTATTCTAAATCTATGACTGCTGCTCCGTTTTTGAATACGGAATGAAAGTCTTAAACTGAACAGCTTTGGCCAAATAAGCTACAAAAAGGTTTTTATCAATTTTGAATAACGTTGGGCTGATTGAACTTACTAAAATGTCTTCATATGTATTGAACTGCTGATACGTTGGGATATGCTGTGTGAGTTTTCGCTATGCTACTCCATTAGTTTTAACAGCTAATTGCTGTTCCTACTGAAAGGGACTGGTTATGTCACTTGATTCATTGCAAGTTAAGTTGGGGAGGTATTTTAGGTTCAATCTGCAAGAGATGAACTTGTCATGCTGGAAAGTTAGTATGATACTTGTCTGAGGAAAAGTCATTTGGCAGTTGATACGTGCAGCAGATTGAGTACCTTCTTTAGACTGGGTCATTTGTTCTCTATGGTTTTTCATTTTACTCAGCCTTGGGAATTTGGATGTCTTGGATATTGTTCTACTGAATTTTCCTCTACTGGATATTGTAACCTCACTGTCAAAGCATCTTTCAAATATTTTTTGCCCACCGCCTTTAAATTGGATTTCATATTAAGTGACTTCGAGGACTATCTTAAGTTTTTCTTCTTTTCCACTCTTCCTTTTGTCTCCATTTTCTTATTCTTTCTTCTTCTTCTTCTTTTTTGGGTGGGTCCAAGGGGGTTGGAGGGACTGAGGATCAGGCCTATTGCTTCCATCTCCTCTCTCTCTCTCGGATGATCATTTGTTCAAGAATAATCATGGTTGTAGATCCTATCAAATTCACATACATACTCGACCAAATTTCGTTTTTTAAGCCTCATAAGTTCAGCCTTAGACAAGTATAATTTATTTGGAAATGTAAACCAGTATCAGTTTTCAGCAGATAGAGATTTTGCCCAGTTTTAAGTGTGCTATTCATTTCTGGTTTGAAGACCAAGTGCAAGCTGCCAAAGGACTTTCAGTTTCTGTCATGAAAGCGTTTTATTTTTTTTCAGAACTTTTTGGTGGACTCAGCTAACAATTAACCTACTGTAAACATTTATGTTGACAGTTTACAGATGATTTTGCATGCTAATGGGATGTCCATACCGTGTTTGTGTTTGTTGTCTTTTAACATTATTTTCTTCTTTTGGATTATGACTCCCTTCACTAGGATGGAAGATGCTAATGTGTCATTTATCAGCGTTACAGGCACAATTATCTGTTGATAATGTAGATTGACTTCCCTTGACAAAGTAGATGTACCCATCCATACATGTTTTCTTTTGCCTTAGCATACTGATAATTTATTGCTTTACTTGCAGCAACGGCCGCATATGCCTGTTCGCCCAATTCCATCTCAGCTTTGGTGCAAGAACTTCGGGAAAAAAGGACTACTAAATTGATGAATTGTAATAGTTTGATAGTGATGACTGCAGTATTGTGCTCTGAAGCCAGGAACAAGCTTGCTTTCTGTAATAGACTCTGAATTTCGGGGTAATTCTTGGATGTTTCTTGTTCTGAAAGAGTGGATATGACATTCAGTATGTTTGATTGAATAAGAATGACTCTGGGTACTTACTGTGTATTTGGAGTTTTACTTGGTGACAAGACTTCACGTTTTATTGATTTATGCTGGATTTATAGCAGATAGTAGCATTTCGTGATTTCCAACCTGGAGTGAACGAAAATGAAGCTTTAGTACCTGATATTTGCGGTTTTACGGGATTAATCAGCTGAGTACCAGACACAGCTCATTAAATGGATATGCTACTGCAGCCTCATTTTGGCGGTTTCCTTCCCTTGTAAATGGGACCTTTTCAGTTCCCACAAAGTTTCACACTGTCACCTGATGCTATTGTAAATGGTACGGTCATTCCCGCGCTGCTGACGATGAGGTCACTGGTTTCATGTCAGGGAATACTAGCGTGTTTGGATTGTCAAATTATTCAAAATGATATTTCGTTTGCATCATAAACATATTTTTCAATTCATCTTTTTATATTCTCAACTACTTTTTTATCTCACATACATTATATCACAAAAAGTGCTATAATAATTATTTCAAATAATATTTTAAATAATACACTCTATCCAAACACACTCGCTTTTTTGGGACCCAAAAAAAAGATAGAGAATACTTATTTTATTTTCACAGAAATATAATGGAAAAAGGTGTAGTAGTACTTTTTTGAAACAGTTTTTCGACGTTTATAAGAACTAGGGAAAATTGCAAAAACCTCCCCTGAAACTACTGACCATGCATTGACCTCCTCTCTAAGTTCAGAAATGACATACAGCACCCCTGAACAGGAACAATATGTTGCAGAATCAGTCCAGGCAGCTTGATATTTCGTTAAAAAATTATTTGTAGAAGTGAGATAAGAAATTTCTTTCAAATTTGCCCTGATCTTGTTTGACAAGTAGTATTAACAAGGGAGGGGCATAGGCATTAATCATCAAGTAAGTTCAGGGGGTATAAATGCAACATCATGCTTCCAGATGCAGACCTGCAACAACTTCATTTGCTGAGAAACCAACGGCTACTTAACGACTAATTGTGCAGTTCCTTGCACTAGCTTATAAACGATGGTCAGTCTCTCATGAATACCAAGATTACTACAAAATAATGAGGCAGCAATTTTCCAACTCAGTTTGCACAGCTTGCTTGATACTCAGTTTGGCAGCTTCAAGTCATATTGCAGTCCCTAGAGAATGGCTTTTTCAATCCACAGGAGAGCATCATGGAACTCCCCAACATCCTTCACAATACAAAATAAATATGCTGGTGCAATCGAAAGGCAACATTGAAGAGTAGTAATAGGAAATGATTAACTTCATCAAGCATCAAACAAGAGTAACATATAATTCTTGACCAGATTTGGCTTCAAGTGTTGGAGATGATAATTCACTTGATGTTTTCAATTACTAACCGGGTAATATGGCACAGATGCAACGACCTTTGTAGGTGATGATGAAACCTTGGATGAAAGAGCATTTACTGCTGCACTAAGGAGCTGAGTCGAGCCACCGCCAAAGATTATGTATTTTCCGTCTGTGATTGCATTTCCGGCTGTAGCATGCAACTTTCATATTTGCTTCTCCAGTTCTTTAGATGTTAGTGAACCATCTTCAAATTCATAGCCCATGCGATGCCATCCTGCCACCATAATTGCACTACTTGCTGCATTCTTCCTCCAGAAAGGCTCCAAGAACGTCGGGTTTCCGCTGCATGCAACCAAGAGAGTCAAAATTAGATTTCAACGTTTTTTCAGTCCAATCCAACATACGCAAGGGCTGCAGTTCTGATTCATCAACTAAAACTGTAATATAGATTTTTTTTGCTTATCCAAAAGTATTATAACTTTTCAAAAAGTTTGCAAGTATAGACCACTGGAAAAGGGATTTCAAAAAATTCAATCTAGAATTCACAACGGTATAAAACCCAAATTTTCAGACCTTGGGCAATTGACCCTCCCTTCCCCCCGCTCTAGTTCTATCTGTGGTTAGACTAATACCTATCAGCGTCTTCGATGCAGTCAGGTATAAGCTCTGAATAATCATGGCCTGTATAGCATCCATTACATTCACAAACTGGTTTTCCACCATCTAAAACTAAGCCATCTAGGTAGGCACTTCCATGGCCTGAGCATGAAACTGACCGCAAGTTGTCTTCCAAAAAATAGAGAAAGTAGATCACACGTACGTTCTCTTTGTTTGCAGGAGATTTTTTTAATCTAAATGTTTCATTCAAAGTTTTGTTTGACAATCTAAAAGTAGTAGTGGAAAATTTAGACATAGATTTCATTTCTTTTAAAGCTCTTAAGCCTTTCAAGATGCATCATCTTAATTGGATTCACATTTTCATCTAGTTTGTTTGAAGACAAAAAAAACAAACCTTCATCTATTTGGCTAAAGAGAAAAATGGAAAAAAAAAGAAGGGAAGAGATGGGAAGGAAGAAGCTAAATGGTGGCCGTTATACATTCTAATTTCCCCATCAGTTAATCAAGACAAAACTAAACTAATTAACAATGGCTACTTCATTCATTCCCAATTGGTTTTGAAGTAAAAGTTTATATTCTTTAGCATGTTTTCAAAGGTAGTACCTGATCATGTTCCATTCACACACGGCTCGAACTCTATGTATTGAGCTTGGTTTCATAGACTTTTGCTATGAAGATGCTCTGATTCATTTAGCCTGTTTTTTTTGTCTTAACTAGTAAATTTTGTCTTAATTATAAATCTAGTTCACTTGATCTATTTAGCAAGTCACATTAATCTGTTCAGCTCAAGTCAAGGGTAAGAGGCAGGGGCGGAGGGAAGGGGGGGCCAGGGGGCAACCGCCCCCCTCCAATTGTTAAAAAAAGAAATTTCTAAGTAAAAAATTTTTATTATTATGTTTTGCCCCCCCAAAATTGATCAAAAAATTCACTTTGCTCCCCCAAGGGCTAAAACAATAATGTTTGAAATAACAAAGAATTGCCACTATTTTCTTAATGGAGAATAACAGATTTGGTCCAAATAACTTACCTACTATTTTCTGAACTTCACAATTGCCGTTTTTCACCAATTCACCTCTTATTTCCTTCTTACAGAAAAGCCTCAACTCTCAACTTCAATTCCCTCTTCAATCTCTAGTTTTTTTTTTCCATTTCAAAATACAAGCTAATACTCTACGGTAGAGAATTGTAACTCCTCAGTTTTCACCCGAATTTTTCTGCAAAAGTTGAAACGCGCAGCTTTGAAACTGGATGTACCAAAAGCTTTGAAATTTCAAGCTATTACCATTTACCAAGTTAGTTTGACATTGCATTTATTTAGTGAAATGTGGGTGTAAAAAGTTTGCCCGCCAGTTGTTTGATAAATTGCTCAAGAGGGACTTGTATTGTTTTTCGTACTTGGCCTTCTGAATTCGGGTGATAAGCATTTATTTTAGTTGATTCTGAGACTAGTTTCCTTTTTCAATTTCCATACTAATTTTATTTTGAGGGTCCTGTTGGCTTCCTTGGGTGATGGTCGGGCTTTTCAGTCAAGCTGAATGGCCGAAATTTGTAAGGGAATTAGGGAAACCAGTCTTTTGCATTGGTCAAATTCCCATCTCTATAGGCCATAACCAGCATTTCTCAATCAATTTTATTTCAATTAGAGGTTGTTGTTTTGTTGCAAATATAGTGGTAATGGCCAACAGGACAATTGATTATTTTTTCAAAAAAAGATGTGTAGAACTAAGTGGAAGTGGTGAAACTCCTTGTCCTCTTCGTGATTCTTCTCCTAAGCATTAAACAAAGAAATTTTGTAGAGTTGAATCATTAGAGTTTTGATATTTCATCCATAGAACGTGATCCTGGAAAGCGAAATCCATTTGGGAATATCTAGAGCATCAAATGGATGAGGTACGGAGAGCATATATTAAGTTTGGGCCATACTAACTTAAGCTTCCGATTGAATCAATGGTTGTTGACAAGAAGGGCCGAAGTTTCCTTTTCTCTTGGTATAAATTGTTTCCAGCGGTCGCCCCCCCAAAGTTAATTCCTAGCTCCGCCACTGGTAAGAGGGAGTGTTTGCCAATTAATCTTAAGGTGAAAATAACCTCAGATTCCTGCAACACTGACACTCAATAATTGAGTTACAAATGTAAAACAAAAAACTAAAACTATTCAAATTAGTGCTAACATATATAGGTTACCTTATACAAGTGTGTACATAAAGCATACACAGCTGGTAGAGTTATTGTAAGGTCAAATGTGATATTCATTGCACTTTAGAATCAGCTTACGCGTAACAAGAACTTAGCTCCAATGGTGCGATACTGGTTCATACTAATGCGGGAAGAAAGAGTTTCCCTGTAATCAAATTTACGTCCTGCTTCTTTTCACAGCAAATTAACTTATAAGCAAGTAAAAGGTACACGTTTTTTTGCTGCAGCTGCGACCATGAGTTATTGATATATAATCCAATTTTTCTGTGGAGAGTTAGTAGATGACTGAATTATTGGTCGTTGGGACATTATTTTATTTTTCTTTTCCGCGTTTTGTTTGGACAAATTAAGGTAGTTGGGAGTTGAGTCTTGCATTGAAGAATCTATGCTGATGACTGAGAATGCATCTTAGGATAATGTTTTTAGGTGATCGATTAATTCAGCATATTAATTGTTTGTTTAGTTTAATAATAATAAGAAGAAATAGTTTGTTTAGTTTAATTTGTTTAAGAAAGGATTTGTTGGTTTTGATGAAAGTAATTAAACCTTTCATCTGGTAAAGTTAAATCCAATTGGGGTACTCTAGTAAATTCACACACTTTTACCTTTTAAAATTGGCTCCAACCTTTTTTAGGGGAGGTCAATGCTATTTCAAAATTGATGGGGGAGGTCAATGCTAGTAGTAGAAACCTCAGGGGAGGTTTCTGCAATTATCCCTAAGAACCAATGTATGTGCCCGGAGAATCATATGCCTTGATCCTTCAGTTATAAAGGACCTCGCTTACTCCATTCTTGTCAGTCACCATTAAACAGTGTGCGGATGGCTAGCTAAGTTGCGTATGTAACTTTCTGATGATTTTGTTTTGATTATTGCTCATTTGTAATTTGCTAGAATAGGATGTTCGAGGGCCTCTCGCGGTCTCGTTTTGTAATTGAACTTCGTTTCCTATAATATAAGTTTCGTATGGATTAAGTATTTTTAAAACATATTATATTATAGTATTATGTATGAAAAAAATTAATATAATTAATTTTTGAAATATTTTTAAAATTTAAAATTTTATTAAAAATTTTATAAAAATTTTTTAAAAAATCACTATTCATCAGCCACCTCCATCGCCACCTTCGTACATCTCCTCTTGGCCCCAGGAAAGAGGAGAGCGGAGAAGAAAAGGTTATAGAATTTGTTTTTTTTGTTAATTTTTTTTATGTTTTTGTAAGTTATATTTGAAATTGTGTAAAATTCTCTTAGAATTCTTCATTTTTTGAAAAATAAAATTTTCATATACAATATTATAGTAATATATTTCAAAAAATAATTATCCATATACATTTTCAAACAAAACTGAAAAAACAACAAATAAAAAAAAATCAACCATCCACCGCCACCCATCGCCACTCACCTCCTTCCTCTTCCTCTATTCTTTTCTTCCTTCCTCCTAAACCACCCTAGACCTCCCTTTCCCTCCCTTCCTGATTGCTGCCAGAAGCTGCAACTTCACAACAAAATGAGGGAAGGAGGGGTGAGGAAGAAAGGGAGGGGAGAAAGAGGGGAGGATGAAGGAGGGGGAGAGAGAGAGGAAGAGGAACAAGGAGGAAGCAGTGGGAGGAGGGAGAGGGAGGAAATAGGAGGAGAGGGAGGATGGTGGTGAAGGTGATGGTGTTTTTTTTTTTTTTAGAAAATATTACAATAACAATTAAAATTTTAAAAACACACAAATAAACAGTTACAGTAATTTTTTATTGTTATAGTAAAACTTTTGAAAAACATCCAAAAACATTACCGTAAATTTTTTTAAAATACCCACAAAAATAATAAATCAAATCCAAGCAAAGCAGCAAGTCACCACTGTTCTCCGCTAGTATGATGCCGAAACCAGTGTCAAAGTCTAATAGTCCTGTGTCTCACATTCAAAATCTCCCCCTCCCAGTGAGACCACCCCAGTTAAGAAAGGAATTTTCCAGGAGAGGGTTGTTTGTTTTGTTAAAGATCCCCTGATGCTACTGGGGAAAAGCAACGGCTACTGCACTTCATATTGAATTTAAACTTGAAAATTCCATTGTTGAAGAAACTTCTACTCTCTCCCGTGAGTGTGTAAAATTGAGCTCTATCCCGCGACTACGGTTTTCTCCTCCTCGTCGAGGGAACAGGGGCCAAATATGGGGGTCAAAAATCTATGGGACATCTTAGAATCTTGCAAGAAAATTCTCCCTCTTCACCATCTCCAGTAAGTTCTTTTTACTGACTACGAACATATGACCGAGCCTCTTCTGCTAATATTTCTGACAACCCACTCGTAATTTCATTTTTTCTGGGAGGGGATTGTTCTTGAGTTTTGATATGTTGCTGCTTACTACTATTAATACTACATGTTAATTTGAAGGAATAAGAGGGTGTGCATAGATCTGTCATGCTGATGGTCCAACTTCAGAATGTGAACAGAACCCACTGTGCTATGACCAGCAAACTCTATCTCCAATGTCTCTTCCACCGCCTCCGAGCCCTCATTGCTTTAAATTGTAGTCTCATTTTTGTTACTGGTACTTATTGTACAATCATTACTCCTCCTCCTCCTTTGATTTCTTTCTTCTTGTAAAATTTGTCCTTTGTAGTCGCAAATAATTTCATAAAGATTAAAGATCGATCCTTTTCTTACGTTACATCCCATTTCTTGGTGACATTTGGCCCCAGATTTTGGAATTGTATGTAGTAGTATTTTTCTCCTGATATCTGCTTAAGCATCTGTACCAATGAGGGTGCCAGAATAATCTGATTGCAAGTTTGATCTCAATTATTTAGAACTTAGTATGCTACTGATTCATTCTATACTTCTAACGGATTGCATGGGGAACAAGGGTTCCTCATGCAGTCGTTAATAAGGTTAATTATTTTTACATATTACCTACTGAATGAAGACACTTCCTCACTGAAGAGTGTGCAGCATATGAAATCGCCTCAGCATGAATATGCAATTAGATAGCTCTCAGTAGATGCTGGAATTTTATTGCGAGTCTTGTTAGGCTGCATTCTGCAAGACTATGGTTTTATTCTGCCAAATTGCTTATCCAACAGACTTGTGTCTTTTTTGTCATTTTATGACTGCATTTGAAATTACAAGTTTCATTTCCCTGACTGTGTGAGCCATGTTATTGTGCTGCATGGATATATATATAAAAAAAAAGGAACCTTTTGGAGAGAGCTCTACTGGTAGGTTTTCCCCAAGTACTTAAAAAGTTGTAAAGAACTCTGATGCTCAAAATTTTTCTGACAGATGGGTCTATTCCTTCAATCAAATTATCTACATATAGACGGCGATTAAATGTTGGGAGTGAGGTACCATCTTCTTATTTAACCTCAACACTTCTTTGCTTCCATTATGCTTACCAAGCAACCGTTTGCATTGTACTTTATGATGGATTTTGCAAAATTCAGGTAAATGCTGAGGAAACAAATCCTAAAATAGTATCGTCACTAAGAAGGAACTGGGCTCTGAGTTTTCATGCATGATAAAGGAGGCTAAAAGTCTTGGCAAGGCACTTGGAATTCCTTGCTTAGATGGGTAAAACTCTATTCTCCTACTTAAGTGGCATTTATCTTGGATGTAGCATTGAAGTTAGAATGTAGATGGTAAGATTAATCATCAAATCCATTCTTGTCGTCTTCTTTAGGGTTTTGTAATTATTTTTTTATTTCTATGCCTTCTGTTGGTCCACCATCTAGTTGTGACTTGCGAGATCTTTAGAACATTATTATGTCTAACTTTGAAAATCTTCTTTGAGCTGAAGTTAAAAATGGTCTATATAATTTTTGGGGTCTTGAAATAGGGAATAAACAGAGATCTACTCATAATATGAGCAGATACATATATTTTTCCGTTGTAACTCTTCAAAGTTAATAGCAACTAGTGTGTTTTTTCTAACGGCTGCCTGCCGACTTCCCAGGGTAGAGGAGGCTGAAGCTCAATGTGCATTGCTAAACTCGGAATCATTATGTGTAAGTGGTGGGCATCATTTCTTTTCTTTACCTTTTCTTCCCTTCCATTCAGTGCATGTTTGGGGGTAAATGCAACATAGGATCTTTAAACACCATCCCTCCGAATGTGTTTCTCCTATCACAGTCATCACATTTACCTGTAAATGACATTTTCTTAACCATCGGAAATAGTCATCATTATTGAGTTTGCTGTAGTAATCCAGTTTCTTATGATGATTCTAGGATGCATGTTTCACTTCAGATTCTGATGCTTTCCTGTTTGGTGCTAGAACCGTGTATAGAGATATTTGTCTTGGTAAGTATTTTGGATCTTTTTTCTGGGATAGGCCTTATATCTCCCTAAATGAGTCATTATACTAACATTACAGTATATTTTCCTGTGTTTAGGTGAAGGTGGTTATGTTGTTTGTTATGAAATGGGCTGATATTGAGAGGAATCTTGGCTTTGGGAGGAATTCCTTGGTACTTTTTTACTTCTTGTTTACATTATTGGTGAAATGATGCTTTGAATCATGCTACTTCCTTGTACCTAAGCCTTTGAGTTTGAGGTGTTTCAGTTTAAAACAAAATTGTGATAATTAGTGATGATAAAAATGAAACGCTAGGATTTAAGATGGGAATTACCATTGTCTTGAGAAAAAACTTTCTATTCTTGTAAATGAACTGTTTTACTAAACTGCAATTGGAAATGATATGAAGACTTTATTGTTAAGTAAAGCTTCATTTTTCCCCCCCAACAGGGAGAAAACTATTTTAATCAGCACACTCTATGTTGAGTTAAAATGACTGGACTCTCAGATTTTATGTTTTCTTTTTTTATATGAAGGTTTTCTTCTAGACAAAGTTTGTGCATGATTTTTTATGTATTCTGTTGTAGATGGCTGACAAAATTTTTCTGATTTCTTAGTCAGCTGCATCTTCCTTTTACGACTACTTTTGGTTTAAAATCTTACTTTTTATGGGCTGCAGGTTACTATGATTTTGTATTGTATTCTTAGACTTCCCTATTAACAAGTTTTGGTCTTATCTTCAGATTACTTTGGCTGTTCTTCTTGGTAGTGATTACTCCCAAGGGGTGTATGGGTCTCGGTCAGGTAAGCCTGAAAAGTTATTTAATGACAAAAGTCGGAGCGTCTATATCTTCCTGAACTCAATATATTTTTGCTGATATACAAGTAATATAAATAAATATGAATTCTTATCTATGCCTGAAATAGGAGTCAGCTTGTCAGATCGTTAAATCAGTTGGTGACAGTGCTGTTCTTCACAGAATTGCATTGGAGGGGATATTGTTTGCACAGAAGCCAAAAGTTTCAAAAAAAAAGGCGCGCAGTATGAGTGCAAATCATGAAAGGGACGCTAATGGTGAGTCAAAAGAAAGCTACACTTTGTCTGTATTCAAAGACGGTCAATCCTTGACTTATATATTATGTAATATTTATTGACATGTTGGAAATTAACATTTATTTCAAAGAATCATCTGTATACATCTTGCATGAATCTCTTTTCCTTGTTAATTTGGATGCAGAAGCCACACTTCAACTGATGTTATTGCCTTTTCTGTAAGATGAATGAATGATATTGAATGAGGACATAATCAGTAGATTCCCCGACTATAAATGCTTTCTGAAGTCATATTTGATGGCATCCTTTGATCCTGCAAACTCTATGTCTTACTGCAATAACTTCTGCAAAAATTTGTTATGCCTTAAAATATCAGTTAGTGGAGATTTTCATGGTTGTCTGGCAATAGAATTTGTAACTTGAAGGTTTTCATTAATAAGCTATTTTCGAATAGGGGCTGATTCCAATTTCCAAAAGAATACTGAGTTCATGGAAGTGATCAATGCCTATTTGAAGCCAAAGTGCCACCCACCTGACTCTGATGCTGTGTATAGGTACCCATGATCCAGCTTGTTACTTAGTTTTGCTTATTGCTGTTGAAGTTGTGCGCGTTTTTGTGCCATCTAAATATTTTGACCATCATACCCTAGACTTTCCTGACATTAAGTGTTTGACGATCGTTATCAAAAGCAAGTCAAGAAAGACCAAAAGTTCTGCTTCTTTCATTTCTTTCTTACAGGGTACTGGCTGTTTATCCATTTAATCGCCACCAACTTCAGCAGATATGTGCCCAGTTTTTTGATTGGCCTCCTGAGAAGACAGGTTTTTTTTAAATAATATTTAAACATAAGTGTGCTCATCTATGTGCGTATGTGAATGTCTTTGTTGCTCTTATGGATGCAACTATGAAGATCCCAAGCATTCACGCAATTTAGTTTTTCTTAATCCTGCTTGGTTTGACTGGGATATCACTAGTGGACTCCTATGAACATGCCTTAATACTGTCATCTTAGTTACCGTTGTTATCCTGTATCAAATCCGGTTGTAGTTTGTTTAACAGTCAAAATCTTCTATCCGTTATTTAAAGTTGAATATTGTTTAGACATCAGTCACCAAACTCTACAGGTATCATATTTAAAGTTCCGAATTAGATTAATGTTCGTTCTGAACGTAGCACTGGAAATAATATCTTAATGCAGGTTTAGCATTAGCTTCTGAACCTAATTTTGGCATAATGCAGCAGCACTATTAAACTTCCTTTGTCTTCCTTTTTTTTTTAATTTGGCTGTGGTACAACATGCATGCCATTGAGCTTTGCTTTCTTTTTCACCACTGAAAACATATCTCATTTTGTTTCTTAGACGAGTACATTCTTCCTAAGATAGCTGAAAGAGACCTAAGGCGTTATGCTAGTTTACGTTCCAGTTCATCAAACCTTGGAGTCAAAGTTTCAATGGATGAGGTATTATTTTCTTTAGGTTTTTATGGGTTCATGCTTCTTTATGCCAATGATTACTGGATTAATTTTTGTTAATTAATTGTAATAGATGATAGAATGCTAGTGCTGTAGCGCTACTTGATCTTCCCGACCTTTTCTTCCCTTGGAATTGGATTTATTTAGTGAGCACTATGGTCCTCAACATGAACCTTCTCTCTCTTTGAAGTACAGATGCCAGTGAAGTGTCCTATAACAAGTATTATCAAGCAAAAGAAAGCTTCAAGGGAGAGTTTGCTTCGAGGTTTCATGGGAAGAAATGCATGGACTAAATGCATCTGTTGTACCGGCTGATCTAGTAGAAAGGTACAGGAGTTCCTTTGTTAGCAGCTCATTAGTGGTTTCATTGTATAAATGTCCATCATAATGTGTCATTGTTCTTGAGTTTTGGTGAACTTAAGTGGGGATAGTGGTTGCTCCAAAAAAAAAAAAGGAAAAGAGAAAAAGGTGGGGTATAGTGTTTACGTATGGATGTTTTAGTCTCTCATTTTAGTCTCCCTCACCCAAATACACATACAGGGTGCGAATTAGGAAAAAACATCTTTGACAAGTGTATTTGTTAGATGTAGAAAAGATTTACAATCATCAGGTTAGTGCTGACTGATTACAAAGAGAGTTTCAATTTTTAATGGGTATTCAAATCTTCTATAGATCCTCACGACATCGAATCCTAGCTTGCCAGTAATGCCCAGATGCCCCGTAATGTAACCATCTGCAATAGTCTCCTACTCTTAGCTGACAAGAATATCCATGACAACCAGGCGACCTAATTCATCTGATTTGCCAGCCCTTTGTCATATCATACATGCTTCACTCCTTGAAGATAAACATTGACTTTCACCCTGCATTTGTTAGATAGTCAGAAAACCTGTTTACCGATTTAAAATTTCTTATTGAGCATATACATAGCCTGATTGTCCTATAGAGCACATAGAACTTCAATGAATAAGCACTTCTGTTGCCCTATCTGGTGGGGAAGGAAAGTAATCATGCAACGGTTTCACCTTCCTTCGACTTTACAGTTACTCTCCTCTCCTCCCTTGTGTTCCCGGCTACTTTTTCTTACTGTTGTTGTGCGATGACAGGATCATTGCAATGACTTTGTTCTCTTCTTCCTTCCGACAGAGCCTGTCCTGAAAAGATAGTGGAATTCCAGGAGAGAAAGCTCAAGGAAAGAAAAGAAATCATTGCGTATGTAGACCAAAGAAAACTTGGAAACATGCCATCAGCAGAGGAGATTGATCTTAAGCTTCAAAAGCTGCTACTTGACATAGAAAATGAGAGCAAAACCGCCAGAGGTGCCAGCTTATCAGGACGATCCAAACTGGAGAAAACCAGTGCTTTAATCCAAGCTGATCTTGCAGTCCAAGAACCGCACCTTGAGGACAAGTGGGAGAAAGAGGCTGATTCTGTTGCTACTACGGGGTGCAAGTCAGTAGCTCCAAGTCCTCGTGGAACTGAGGTCATTGATCTAATGAGCCCTTTGCCAGTGTCTGCTCCAAGTTCAACACGTCAAGGTGCAGATGTGGAGTGCATCGACTTAATTGAGTTGAGCGAGTCAGAAACCGAAATCTCTCCTGATCATGCAAGAAAAAGCTAGAGATTTAAGGTTGTTTATAGCTAGTATTAAAGACGATTGACCTATGAATACAAGAAAAGGAAAATTAATAATGTCTATATGAGGGGTTCTTGTAAGGGAAAACATGGTGGGCTGAGAAGTTAGAAAAAGAAAACACCTTTCATGTATGCATAATTGCTATTTGTGTGGGGAAGTTAGGAATTTTAGATGTAGAAATGATAAGATGTAACATCATACTGGATGGCAGGTCGTACGAGGGATCTGATCTTGCTTTCTCAAACTTATTCGCATGGGATAAGACACTTTCTTGTATGAAAATTTTCTATTTGTGTGGGAGATTAGGAATTTTAGATGTAGAAACGTTAAGATGTTACATGAATCGATGATCAGAATCGCATCGCTCGTTTTTCATGCCAGTTTTTTTTATTGATTAACGCAGTGAGACAAGTTGTCGACAGGTTTAGAGAAAAAGTGGTTAGATAGAAAGTCCAAATGTTGAAAACTATAGCAAATGAAAATAGTGGAATTGTAAATAAACATAGAAATGTCATATACCCCGCGCACTTCCCCGAGTGGGATTCAAACATTTCGTAGGTATTGATCAGGGATCAATTCCCAGATGGAGTTTGAAGTCATGGGTAGACCAAACCAGCTACAGTAGTGGATGGTCAAAGATTCAAGAATGAAATACCATTTGTTTCAGAAATATCATCTGCAGTCTATGAATCGGGCCCTTGGGAAAATTTCATTGGTGATATTGTTCATCATATGTCACTATCAATCCCATAACACAAGTACCCTCTCGTAATGATGGCCACTTTCGCACTACATAGCTGATGATACTAGGTAATCTCGAAGCATATACACAATTGGCGAATATTTCAGCAGGCCCAGATGCCAAATTGCTCAACAGTGATATTATATAGCAGAGACGTTACAACATCAGTAGTCAGAGCTGCGCACTTTTTAATCCATGCATCGTCAAGCAAAGCGAGAGGTTGACCAATAAGCATCAGAATTCTGATAGGAGAAAGGAATGCTCCTTGTATAAACCAGCAACAGAGGGAGAGAGATCTTCAGAGTCTCTTTTGCGAAATCCGATGCCAGCCAGGCCCAAAGCAGGTTGAGGAAAAAGGAAAAGTTAGGCCTAGACGGCTTACAATGGATGATTGAGTTTGTGGCAGCATCCATGCAGCTGGGAGTGGTAAACAAGCGGTTTGCTATTGGCTACAAGAGAAAGCTGATGGGGGCCAAAATCAAATAACTGGATTGCTTGACGGCACGTTATCTGCTACTGCTGGATGTGGATGCCCAGCAAGCCTTACAGCCAACTTTTTGCCATCGAATTCATAGCCATTCATGTATTCCACAGCTCCGGCTGCATCTGAAGAGTTCTCAAATGTAATAAAGCCATAGCCCTTATTTAAACCTGTGATTCGATCCTTAATTACCTTTGCATCACTAATCTTACCAAATGGCAAAAAACAGCTCCTTCAACTTATTTGAACGAAAAATTTGGGGCAAGTGACCAACATACAGGTTTGTGAAATCAGTTTCCTTATGCAAATTGCTTTCACTGTTTGGAACCAAAACAGACCCAAGTCCAAAAGAGTTCCATGACGGCTTGTATAATTGAGATGACATTGGGCAATTTGATGTCGGATGGCAAAAACTTCCACATGAGTCGCAAGTAATCCCCCTAAAAGTGGATTTTCGGAAGGGGCAGGCGTATTCTCTGTGTCCTTGCTCCTTGCAGGTATTGCATGTATTCTTGTCCTTGTAAGTTCCCTCCAATCTGGCAAGCTCGGCTAGTTGAGCTCTTTTATGAACATTGACTCCATCAGCAAAAGGAATCAGAAGCTTCTCTATCATTGCTACTGCAGCATCCAAGGATCTTTTATTATCAGCTTCCACACGGACATGCAAATCTTCATTGTCAGCTTGTCCTGGTTTCTCCGAAGCTTTTAGAGCACCTTTGCCCCTCAAGTAAATTTTTGCACCAGTTTCCTTCTCCATTTTCTTATGTGTATTTCCTCGTGGACCAATTATAAGACCAATAAAATTGTATGTTGGATACTCTTTCACTGGAACGTAAAGTTTCTTAAAAAGCTTAGTAAGCTTTGGCTTCAAAGGAGTTTTAAATGTAGGGTTCTTCTCTACTAACTTGGAGATAATAAGTGTACGCTCATCTGAAAGTCTTCTGCGCAGCCCCACCTCACGTGTATTTATTCTTATGCCAAGGTTGTTGTACATAGGCTCTGGGGAAGGAGATCCTTCTTCCTTGGGCCTATCATCCTGAACGTCTGAGCTTTGGAGCTTGCTATTTATCTCCACAAGTTGCATTTTCAAATCGTTAATCTCTGGATCCAATTCAGACTCTTTGAACTTGTTATAAAATTCAGAAAGATGCATGGGACCAAGCAATTTTATCTGAGCATCATCAACATCCCATCTGGTTTTCCTTCTTTTATTAGTTCCATCACTTTCACCTATTTCACATGATTGTTCAGAAGCCAAGCGAGTACGCCTCCATTTTCCAGAACTCCCAGCACGTTCCTCCAGCAGATTACTTTCACTACCATTCCGTGTACTCTTCAAAGCTCCAGTTCGAGAACTCCCAGCACGCTCCTCCAGCAGATTACTTTCACTACTGTTCTGTGGACTCTTCAAAGCTCCATTCCCAATCTCAGAGTCTCTTATAGCATCCGTAAAATCTGATTCACATTTAATATCTCCCTGGCTCCCAAACTTCTGTTGTAATTGATCAGATGGCTTAAGTGCCTCTACATTCAATGCCCTCTTTTTTTGGATCAAGCAGCCATGATCATCCCCCATAAAGGTTGGAGAAGGACTTGAGCCTGTGCTGTTGTGAAGCGTTTTCACTTTGATCCGCAATCAGTTCAGTAACATTGTTATCATGGCATGATAGTAAGGGAATAAAAGATTGCCCCAGAGATTTTGTCTCTGTTCTGTTGCAGAATTCATCTTTTGAATCCCATTCAGGTTCCTCCCCAACAATATTATCCTTCCCGAGAGAAAGTTCTGTTGTTAGTCCGTGAATTGGTTGCACATCAAGTTCTGGAGATGGAGGAAAAGATGCCATTGGAAGTTTGAATGCTGTTTATGCACTCAAATGATCCTCTAAATCTTGGTCTGGATCCTCTTCAAATTCCTGATCATCTCAGATCATCTTTAGATTGTAAAATTTAGCCGAAATTGCCCTTTGCGGGAAAAAACGAACTTCAGAATCAGCTCGTTTTAATCACTCAGCGCTAAGTTCAATTTGCTCTATTTGTCGGCTAAAAAAGCGCACATCATTTGGCCGGCTCTACTGTACCTGCAATTTTGTGGACAGGAAGTATGCATCACTGCCTTAAGTCCAACTGAACAATCATCACAATCATTTTCTATTTTGGGTGGGGGAAGGGTAGAGCAATCAATCACATGGGAATTAAACCAAAATTATCATCAAGATTGCATCAACAAAAAGAAATGAGAAAATAGTAGATAATACAATCACAGTACAAGAAATCCAAAATCTGACAAGAATTAAAAGTAATGTGATTTAAAAAAATAATAATAATTATCATGCTTGGTCAAGAAGTCCTTTCGCAGACAACAAGAAACATCAACCATCATAAAATTACGGGTAGAAGCAAAACACCGGGGAAGCAAGCCCAAATAGCCTAATAATATGTACTGGTAACATCTAGAAGTTAAAGAAATACCAGAATCATTAGAACTTGGTTTTAGCCATTCATCTCTTCACGTGTTTTCCTAGTCCCTCATCAAGAAACAAGAGAAAAAGTAGAATTAAGGAGACTCCCAATGGGGTTGTCGAGCTCTCTCTCTATAGATAAGCAGACAAGACAATGGGCTTTAGACAAGTAATGATGGATCCACGCAATTTATCTCAGATATACTATTCATATAATTCGAATCAAATACAACGCGCAGGACACGCTCACCAGTCACCAATGCCGTGGAATCAATAGGAGTTTGATGGTTCCAAAGGAAGAAGGAAAAAGGCCCAGTCCCCTGCGCTTCTCAATCGCCGTTAACACGGTTGATCGCCCTTACACCGTCGTTTTTCGGCTGTTTATCAATTGTCGTCAGCTATACGCAGAATGGGTTCGAATTTATATTCCATTTGGTAGTGTTATGGTAGATGTAGACCAGGGGCGGTATGTCATATAGGGAGGAACTAACTAGTTTGAGAGTTTCTGCAGAAGCTAGTGCGAAGTTGGAGTTAAATCAGGCCCATTCCCTTCATCTTTTTCTCATAATTAAATATAAATTTGAAGTTCTATGGATGGATTAACTTATTCTCGAGGTTTGTATGTCTGATTGATAAACAAGCCTAATGTTTCGTTTAAAACTGAAATCCTTTCCCAAATTTCAACAATAAAAGTGAATGCTTTCTCCTTTTTTTTCATTTTAGAAATAATAAAATTATGTAGTTAACCTAAAATTTTTTTTAGAGAAAATTGTAATTTTGATCCCAAATATTTGGGCCATGAATGGATTTTATCCCTAAAGCTTGAACGAAAACAAATATAGTCCCAAATATTTAAATTTCTAGGCACATTTAGTCCCATTGGCTAATTTTTGTCAGTTGCAAACCGAATCCTTTGACGTGCCGCCACGTGGTCGACAACTAAATTGTTTGAATAATTTTTTAAAAAATGAAAAAAAAATACTTTTAGTCATATTTTGTAATAAGAAGATTCAATGCTCATGTGCTGATCATGTAAGTAATTAGTCTTTAGTTCAGAACCAAAAAAAAAAAAAATTCGATCGACAATAAAACATTCCGAATAGAATATTAATAACTCCTGTAATCCCCATGTAAGTGATTAGTCATCTTTTGTTTCGTATTATGGTTGAAATTACATTATTTCATATTTTTTAAAAATCTGTTCAAAAGATTAGTTGCCGGCATGTGACCAGATTCCAGTACCAATTGGCAAAAATTAGTCAATTGAACTAAAATCACACATGCTCCAAACATTTGGGACCAAACTATAATTCTCTCAAACTTGTATTAAACTAATTTACTTTTTATGTTTTTAAGACAAATTATTCCGCACCTTTCATGTACTAGTGCCTTGTACTATCAGCCTTGAATCTGGCATCTGGGTGTAAGAGTTTAAGATGAAAGAGCGTAGATTTAGGCTCTCACAGCATGGAAATCCTCTTTAACTGGGCCAAAATGCAGAAATAACTCAGTTACATGGGGAATTAAAAGACAACGGACAGCACCCAAGCAAGGATTCGAGGCAAACGCAATTGCAAAGACTATTGCGGATTAAACATAGATAACTCGCAAAACAATAACTTCGGTACGCATTCATCTGTTTATCAACTCAAGTGCAAGTCTTTTCGCAAGGTTCAAATTTTGGAACCTTTCTGCATCATCACTTTCTCCTGAAACTGCAAGGTTCAAGTATGGAAAGAACTCCCTCCAAGCATCGCAAAATACTCTTGAGCTTTCGATCTTTCCAGTATCCAAGGAATCAACAGGATTCAAGTTACTCTCTTCTCTTTCTTCATCTTCTCTCGCCTTTGCTTTATCGCTTAAATTCAGTTCATTTTCTGTGACACATTTCATCACCAGCCTTTCTCTCTCTCTGTTGCATACTGCTGCTTCCAATCTTGTAGCCATTTCAATGGCTCGTTCAATACAGGACGATGGCAGCTGCAATAGAAAAATGGCACGGCAATTAAATCCCATCAGTGATTCTTACATGAGAATATGTTAAGGATCTAAACCAACCCCAGCATTCAGCCGGTATGGCTTATTGAAAAGAGAGGAACAAGAAGATTATACTACCAACGACTTTGCTCTGTGTCCGTTTGCCAAACAAGATATGCTACTACTATTGACAAGCAACAAAAGGAAAAACGTCTTTCCAGACATTTCAGTATTGAATATAAAATTTTTATAATCTTAGTACCAAATTCTGCCACTGAAAAGTCAGTTTTAAACATTATTCACCGATCTGGCAAGCCACTAACCTCCGCAAGCTGAGCTACCTTGAAGCCAAAGCTCCTTTCTGAAACACCAGGCACAAGTTTGTAAAGGTAAGTGATATGTTCTTGATTCATGCGATCCGTAGTCAAGTTAGAGTCTAAACCCAGTTGATCATCTTTCTGCGAAGTCAGATATGAAACATGATATGCTGCCACGGAGTCTGGAAATTCATTCTTGATATCAGCTATCTTAGGGTAATGGGTGACAAATAGGACCATACATCTTATATTCTCAAGAAGATACTGCAATGTAGCATAGGCAATTGCTACACCATCATGTGTACTTGTCCCTCTGCCAAGCTCATCGATAATAACCAGCGAGCGGGTCGTGCAATTCCGCAGTATGAGAGAAGCTTCACTCAGTTCTTCCAAAAAGGTACTTCTTCCTCGTTGAATACTATCAGAAGCTCCTATTCGAGTATAAATACTATCTACCACATGCAGCTTTGCAGATAGTGCTGGTACAAAGGAACCGACCTATGAGGATGAGAGCGAATTTTGGTTAAAGCAGTAATGTTAAAGTTCTCTTTATCACCATGAGACTCAGCAAAATAAATCTTCAATTTATAATAGAGAGTTGGAGTTTCTTTGATTCTTCAAAGTTTAATAGCGGATAAGTTATTAACGTTCAAGGGAATGTAAAGGAAAAACTATAATCATCATTTCATCCGAGTGTACAATTTGTAAAGTGGGCGTCCCCAGAAAAAGAAAATAGACTGCGACCTACAGCAAATACACTTTACCCAGCAGTCAAGTCACAGAATATAGAACTAAAACAGCAACATAATTCTTGTGCCTCCAACACCCATATCTCACGCGTTACTAACTTGAAACAAGCCCCATAATGTCTTAAATTAAACTACTTGACCAGAAAGATCAGAATTAAAGCTTGAAAAATACTTCATGAATGGCAATGATTTGGAAACCAGCATGTTACTTGGCAAAAAAGAACCATGGAAATTAATAAAGTACTGAAAGTTGCTTCTACCTGAGCCATGATAGCAATCAGAGCAACTTGGCGAATATAGCAGCTTTTCCACCCATGTTTGGTCCAGTAATAATTTGACAGTACTCTCCTTCAGCATGCAAATTTGTATCATTTGGGACAAAATTATCTTGTAATATGGTCTCCATAACCTGGTAGAATTGGAAGACACACTATAATATTATATAGATTAAAAGTAAGTGTGAGAATATGAATCATATCATGTATTAAGGATATCTATGACGCAAATATATTGAGAACAAAGAAACAAAATGGATTAATCAATAATAAATGATTGATAAAACAGGAAGGAGCAAAAAATATTTGCAAAATGTGCGTGCAAACAAAAAAAGAAGAAGAAGAAGAAGGAATGTCAACTCTGTTATTTCAGAAGAGCTGACAAAACATTGCACATACCAAAGTGCACAAAAGGAAGGTGATAAACACAAAAATCTAATGAAATTAAAAAAGAATCACGGGCTATAAGATGATTGAGCAACATAGTGAGGCAGTGCTGTTAAATATGACTAGCTGCAAGCAAAGCAGAACCGATATGAGATGGAACATAGGCAAAGAATTCCATAAGCTCAAGTTCATAGACTATACAGATCAAAGAGAAAATCAGAATGCAAAACAATCGAAAGTACATACAGGATGACGGCCAGAAGATATCTGTATCTGAACAGGCTCATTATCATTGACAAAAACTGGACGAACATAATTCTGCAGCAGACAGGTTGAGAAGGTTACAAACATAAAAAATTTTAAAAGATTATGAGCACCTCAAAATAGTATCCAATAGCAAACCTTATTCCTCGAAAGAATGGAAAGTGAATGCAGGCAATCCAAGGCAGCTAGAGCGTGGACAGCCTCTTGGAACTCAGCATAATATCCACCAAAGGCCTTCAAGAAACTCTCCCAAGCAGCTTGGCAAACAAGAGTAAGCTCCTCTTTTGCCAAGGATAACTGGTTCCAAAGCCATCAAAACCTCAGGAGGGTGATAGCGAATTGTTTTTTTGGTACTATTTACCTTCACCCAATTTAGAGGCGCCTTCACGGTAGCGGCAACTGCAGTCGATGTTAAATATAATTAGGGAATTCAAACTGGTGCTGTAAAACAGCATAACAGTTCAGATTAGACAATGAGTTTAAATCCTTGATTGAATGAAAAGATACATATACCTCAAAATATATTAGATGGAATAATAATATCTTCGTCTAATAGTCAACCAATTATTATGCCAAGGAACAATTTTACTTCAGTCCCTGATTACTTCACACAAGAGGTAATAGAAAAGTGGCAACATCAAATAGAATCAAGAATATAGAAACCAAAAATAGGTCGCTATAGAAAAAAATTCAGAATGAGCTGCTATATCTCATCATACCTTTAACAAATCAGAACTATGAAATATTCCAATGCAAAAACTTTCTCATAATTCAGACGTCCAGTTACTATTCTGAGCTTTTGAAAGGTCAATACGTATCAATTTACATCAAAGTACCTCTATCAAATGAGTAATACCAGCTACACTCGTGAACATCAAACTGCGATCTTGCAATTGTTTACGATAAATGCTAATCATTGAATCTAAGTTCTCATTAAGCCAACTGAACTTTTTGCCTTGCTTTGGCAACCTGGGGACAAACAGATCATCAAAAGAAGACAAATATCAAATAGAGCAACATCACCTAAGAAAGTAAAACATCAAGATTTTGCGCATAAGACAGAACTCCTCATTGGAAACCTCTGGGAATTGTCCATCAGAGATGATGAATAAATTGTGAAGATCTTTTTGATCAGCAGCTTCTTTATTGAGCCCAGACAATAGTTTTGCAGCTGTACCAAGGATACTTGATGATGAAGCCGCCATTATTAACTTCCTCAACAGAGGCGAGCGAACTGTTGTCTGCAAATTCTTGTATTCCATCTCCTCCTGAACATGAAGTTGCTGAAGCTGCTTCCCAGCAAGTAGAATAGCTTGAATGACAGCTATAAACTGTTAATCCGGTAACCGAGGAAATTACATCAAATGCTGTCTACAAGAGTTCTACTGAAAGCAAATATTGGAGTACATGTATAACTTATAAAACTAAGTTGACTCGTTGTAATTCATTAAATCTTAATCTGATTATTTAAAATGAATAACACTTATATGTGATTCAACAAGAGGCTTTGAAGAGGAATGCATATGATTTCATTCAAGTACTTAGACAAGCCACTAAGTTCAACAAATTCACTAATTCAGAAATGTCCCAAGATCAATGAAAGTTCTAGAGTCCATGCATTTTTCACTGAATCAAGGTCCAGAGATCAAAACCACCTTCCCCCTGGATCCCTTCTTTTCAAGAACAGAAGAATATCAGAAAACATTTCAAGAATCAAAACAGTCAGTAACAGTAACACATCAAGAGAGCGAAAATAAAATGCAAACTTATTTGTTATCATGTTTCTCCAGGAGAGAGAATTAGATTGGGCTTCACAAGAAGTCATTGTAAGGTATCATTTGGATTACAAAGTGTCACTAATCAATGTAATCTGCACAGACATGGTCCAACAGCTAAACGAGAAGTGAATAAACAAAAGCATGAGAAGAGTGCTCATATACAGTAAGGTACAAAGGTTTCTCCATAAAGACTACACATCAAAATGCCAGGAAAGCTAATCTGTTTTAATACCTCTGCTGCTTTGGCTGTTCGATGGAATATTCTTGTTATCCCACGTTGAATATCAGGTGATCTAGCCAAAGAAGTCAATACCGAAGAAAGAATATGATGAACTTCAGGCTGCATAGTAATGATATCGGATTCTTCCCCATCACTTTCAAAATTACTAGAAGCTTTAAAGGCCCCCATAGATTCCACAATCTCAGAAACTGCATCAAGACGAGCATATATCATGCTTCTATCGCATAAAGGATGAGCCACCTGTGCCAGAAAAGGACTTGACTTGATCATGTACTGACATTTGCATGGCTTCATATGTATATATCAGTGAAAATAAATAGATCATGGATGACGCAGATCTATTTTTGTAGACAAGACAGAATACTGAAAACGTTAAATAGAGAATAATTGCTGCATACCCAATGCCTAAGAAGCCTTGAACCAAATATTGTAAGAGTATGATTCATACACTGCAGCAAGGTGCCAGACTCTGAACCGTCAGCATTATTCTTCAGAACCTACAAGGAGGCATTGCATCAATAAGAAGCTTCCTGTCTACAGATTAAAGAGTCTTTTTCTCACACTTTTTGAAAATACTTTGATTGGATTATGGGCACTCCTATCCACATGCTATTGCATTTTCCCTTAAATACTCTAATAGCACACCATGTGATTGAACGTGATGTCATCTCAATATTACTTACAGGGCACATGCATGTTAGTAATAATGACAACCAGCAACTAGCATGGAAGATTGATAGCACTTATGAACCCTCTGAAAAACTAACAACTTGGTCTGACACTGACTTCATTAATTATCAAGTCATTTGAAATATCACCAATTACCTCCAGTTGTTGAAGTGCATTGCCAGTAAGGGTCATCTCCAATTTGGTAGATAGAGGCCGGAATGAAGCTTCCAAGCAGAGAACTCCTTCAAGACCAAATTGCTTGAGATGACGAATGGTTAGACCTAATGCTTGGATTACTAAATCAGGCAGGCCCATAATTCCCTATGGATTGAAGCAAAATTTAGTGGCAGGAGAAAGGGTAAAACATAATAAATTAGATGTAGCAGTGATTTTCTTTCCATTTGTGGACCAAAGAAGAATTTCATGACATTCATATTACTCATCCAACAAGCCTAATCAGCAATAATACTTAGTATGGGTTAATAGCTCATTAAGTATCTGAGAGTAATAAAAGATGATCAAACCTCAAATGGAGAGCAGTTGCTGCCATTTTCTTTGGCCTCTACATCTTCCTTGTGATGGGAATCTCCTAGCTTATTTCCAGTCATCCCGTCAAACAGAGACATCACTTCAGCAAGTGCACCACCTTCTGTGAAGCGATCTCGTGAGGTATGTTCAACGCGGATATTTGAGGCCGGTCCAGCATATGCTAGGAGCAACTACAATAACAAGATTTCATTCCAGTGACCACTTGACGTGATTGAAGTAGGAAATACAAGAGGGACAGATAGATGAAAGTTAGAGTAATATCCGTTCAAAGTGAAACATAATAAGCGCTGCAATCATAGTTAAATACTGGCAAACTAGACAACACTTAATTTAGTAAGATGCATCTCATTCAAGAAAGTACCACTAGTAAATGGGGGGAGAAATTAGAGACAGAAAGGAAACATATATAGAATTAGGTACACTACTTGCATGTTTTGAAAATGAAGGCACGAGCAAACAGGATTATGTTTCTATAGTAATAGAAATGCTTGTGAGAGACGAGATTCATGCCCTTAAAGAGTTAACAACAGAAAGAGAGAATTCCGCCACATAGAAGGACAAGACTTTCAGCACATGCATTTTCTTTTCCGTACAACTTCAACTGCAAGTAAGATTACCTTCTCAGTCTGCTTCGATAGTGGCTTCCCCAGAAGTAACTCAGCAGGAGACAAGTTTAAAACCATAGACTCCAGACCACTTCTCAAAAAATTATCACTGAACTCCCCATACACGACATCCCCAGTCGAAATTTCAACTCCAATAACGCCAATTTTCACGTCAACCCCACTCTCAAGGGCACCCTTCACAATCTCAACCTCCTGCTCCACAACACAAACCAAATAATTATTACATGAACTACACCCCTCCTCGCCACCTCCCAAATCTTCGGCAGCCTCCAAGGTGGCCTTGGTGTACAATGCTGATAATCCGCGGCAAAAGGGTCCCAGTTTATTGGTCCCATGAGCCTTAATTGCTGCAGTTTCAGTCTGTTTCACCACGCCAACTTTGTACCCTGCACTCACAAGCCTCCCGCACGTGGACATTCAGCCGAAAAGTGGGTATACTTGCAGTCAAGAAATTATGATCCATATGAGCATAAATCCCCAAAATTCTTGCAGCATTCTCCGCATCTTCACCAAAAAACCTATATTTATACCCGACTTCGACCATCAACAGGACATCAGGGTACTTGGCCTTGAGCTCCACCACTTGCTGCTCCAATGGAGTGTACTTAGGATTCACAATCGGCTGATTCTTGGAGGTCTCTAAAAGGTCTTGAGAGGGTTCCAGGAGTTTCTTTAAAAACTTTTCGTGAAGAGTAGGATTGGAGAGAGGGGTTATAGGATTATGGGTGTGGGGTGAAAGTTTGGGTTTTTTGGAGGGTTTAGGGAAAAGGGATTGTGGGGTGTGACCAGATGATGCTGGGGATTGAGAGAGGAGCCGGGAAGTCCTAAGGCGTTTGGCGGGTGAAATGAGACGGTGGACCAAAACTTTCGGAGGTGGGGTTGGCGGTGGTTGTGATTGGGAGGGGGACGCCAAAGATGAGGATGATGATGGATCGTTGGGAAAGGAAGAATCTTCTTGGGTTTTGGGTTTGGGTGCAAAGAAACGAGAAATTACTTGTTGCTTCTGCTTCCCCATGGCGACAGCCCCCTCAAAGCTCCCGGCGGGGTGTGTGGAGTGGCATCAAGTGGGGGTGCGGTTTTTGGCGGTTTGGAGCGCGGGGAAATTGTGTACCATGTACTCTACGGGCGCCTTGCCGCCTGGGTACATGATTCTTAAATTTTTCAACGGGACTTTTTTTTTTTTTTTTTTTTATGGAGAATCGAGTAGTCTTACATTAATCACAAATGATGAAACTTTTACCGGCTACTTATGTCGGATTTGATGATTTAGATCACTCCAAAGTCCAAACTACACCACCAGGCGGAACCGTCTCTTCCTCAAGGGAACGAGTAACGAGATCCCAATAGACATTCCCAAACAAGTCCATATGATTTTCCATTGTGGAATTTGTGGATCAAATCTGTTGTTTGCATCGGTGCAGAGCTTTGTTGGAATCTTCGAATTGCAAGTAGGATTGCATTTTATATTTTGTTTAGTTACCAACTCACCAAAATGAACTTGATTTTTTCATATGCTTATGAACTCTATAAAATGTATAATAAAAAAATCTTTTTTTATCTAGAAAGTTTTACCGCTCTATGTGAACACTTATCTCTACGTATGCTATTGAAGTTAATAAAAAATAAAAAACAAAAACAAAATTTAAAAAGGCAAACTACGCGGTATTGTTTGTAATCACTGGGTTGCAATGGCTAAAGGAAGATTATCATTTGAACATTGTCTTCGATAGTTGGAGGTGTAAAGGATATGGAGATGAATAGGAGAATTAAAAATTATTATTAATTTTTTATACACTGATAATGTATATATCATCATTATTTGATACATGATAACTTATTTAAATTTAAAATTAATATTCAAATTTTGCTAATATATCATGCATTCAACTGTGATAGCATATATTCAAAAAATTAATAATAATAGAAGTAATATAGCCAAGGACATGGACATGGGCAATGTGCCACGGACAGCCCACCACAAGAAGAAAGATGGGACATTAATGGGCAATGTGTCTCGTGATAGTGCGACATTAATGGGCTTTCCTTTCAAGAGATGCTTCTTTTTTGTTATCCAATGCAATTTGAAAAATTCCTGTAACTTGGGCTTAGGGGTACTTTGCCGTTTTGCATCCACTGGATCCAAGGTGCAAGATCAAATCCCACTGCCTCGGATGGCCTTTTTGTATTTTGATATATTGATTTAGTTTAGGATTAGATTTAAATGAAAGTGTATATAGATTTATTCCCATTTTCTTTTTGTTATTTGTGTTTTGTTTTCTTCTGATAAATGTTAATATCTTTGAAGTCAGCTTATGATATATGAAGAACCTTGAAACGACGTGGATACGGAAGAAGAGAGTGCTTTATGATGTAGAATTGGAGGTGCAGGAAGCAATTTTATAGTAAGGGCAAAATATGTTATTACACTTTGAGAAATTTCAACAGCCATGAGTTATCTTGAATTGATGGTATAATGCCCTAGCAGAACTTTCAAATATCTCTTAAGACCATTATAATAATCAATTTTTGTAAGGTGTGGATGTTCACAATAGTGAAGGGATCTCTTTCGCCGGACTCTATGTGACAGGATTAATTAAATTCACAAGTGATGGAGATTTTTTTTTTCTTCTATTTCTTGAAGAAAGAGTGCAATGATTTGTTTTTTTTTTTTTGAAGAAACGTTCTTTTTGGTGGGCTCTTGGATGAAACACGATGGTTTCATTTCTTTAAGAAATAAAGCAATGATTTGTAGCTTCGAAGAAAGCGTGCGATGGGGTAGGCTAGTATATATGACCTACTTCACTTAATCCTTTTTCTGAGCCCGACTTGGATGCATTTGATAAAAAAGTGAAGTTTGAAAATCAAAATTTGAAATCTGAAATTTAAATTGGTTAAGTTATTGTCAAGCGCTAAAAGTGCATTTAATAAAATTGAAATCTAAAGTTTGAATCTA
The DNA here is from genome assembly GCA_023065735.1 of Coffea humblotiana. NCBI lineage: Eukaryota > Viridiplantae > Streptophyta > Magnoliopsida > Gentianales > Rubiaceae > Coffea > Coffea humblotiana. The sequence continues at coordinate 2,223,431 of CM041209.1, read as the reverse complement.
TTGAGTTATTGAATTGTTAGATACTAAATTTGACACGTTTGAGTATATATCACATCAAGTGATAAGTGAATAGTTTATCAATTATTTTTGGGAGCAAGTTTTGTTTAGACAGTTTAGTGTCGCTTTAATTAATTTAGACATTTAATTTTCTATTATCAAACACATCTGAACATGTTAAGATCTGAATCAATTAAATTTAAAATGTTGAATTGGATTATCAAACAGGGTCTAAATCTAATATATTTAAATGTATATCACATTAAACAATAAGTGAATAGTTTATCGTTTATTTTTTTTAGAACAAGTTTTGCGTATAAATTTTAGTGCTACTTAATTAATTCAGATATTATATTTTTTATTATCAAACACATTTGAATATATTCAAATTTGAACCCATTATATTTAAGTGTTTAATTAAATTATCAAACAGGACTTTTTTCTCTCATTGTCTCTACTATTTAGTGCAATGACGATTTTGAAATTTCTTGGTATGTAACGTATGGCACAAATACGGCTCATCTAGACGTATTAATTACTATTACTCGTACATTATTTATTTTTTGGGTTATAAACGAAATTACATGATTCGCTTCCTGCACCATATTAAAATGTACAATCGGAGGAATATTGTCTAGTGATTTTTTTTTAAATGCTGTAGACTACTATGATAAGTCTCAGTCCCACCATGATTTATACGTTTAACATCTGCCTTTTATTTTAAAAAGTTTATAGTATATTTATTTTTTGGATAAGGTAGGTGAAAGGTTACTCGTGTTTATACAGCCATAATAATAGCACTGTAGATATGACTCCGTATATTTTTTTGGTAGACATAATGCATTGAATACAATATGTGAAATGTATTGGGGGAAAAATGATTTATAATTTTCTCTGACTCAAATGTGATTGGTTGTTTTGGTGCGTTGACAAAAGGCTTGGCTTAGACCACGTAATTCAGTGCCTGTAAGCAACCTGTATCCACAGCATTTAGTCTATCGAATTGAGGCACAAAAGCAACCACCATTTCATTTCTCCCTCCTCCACTTGCGTAAAAAATAGCGTCAATAAATACTATCCCCCTCGTAACATACACCCTCCCCAATTTGAGTCAACCACAAAATGTGCCATAATTTCCATATTTAATTTCACACATACTTACACCAAGAAAAGATTTGTAGGTTTTGAAGACATTTCCGGTATTGAGGAATTGAACGATATGACCAAACAGGCTTAATTGGGCTTGCATAGTTTTAATTTCACACTTCCGCCGAAGTGATGTATGCTATCGAATAAATGTATTCATTCTTTTTTTTTTTTGTTTAAAAAAAAAGTGCATTCATTTTACAGGCGTAATTAGAGTTGCATAGTTTTGCTCTTGAATCTTGATCATCATATATCTAATTTTCTTCTATCTGGACATATCACATTGAGTTTAAAAGACTATACATAAAGGACTAATAAATATAATAACTTATTAAATTAAAGGGATGTTATGACACTTTTTAAAAATTTTTTCCACTGTGGCTGCAGTTCGAACCTCTACCGACCTCAGTTTCTTGTTTTCACTATCACATTGTTGTCGCTACAAAGATGATGCGGAGAGATGTGTGTAACATATTAACAAAACATATTTCAAGTTTTGAACCACAAGAACCGAAAATGGCAGTATTGTAAATACATTCGGTAGAAAAGGGTCATTAGAAAAGAAGAACAGCGGCTGGTATTTTCATGAAAAGGTGGACGAAAATGAAATATGCAAGCAGACCATCTTATCCTTCTTAATACCCACCCTGATCATTGCATTAGCCGGAAACCTAAGCAAGAAGAATCCCACAGGATGATTTTGATTGGCTGCGAACTACAAATGAAAAAGTCCAACAACACTTCCACCACAAGACCAACATTCAAAGATCTCAATCACTCATTCATATGAATGGGAAATGAAAAACTTGTCATCCCACTGCTCTCCCCTCCAAAACCAACGACTGCTGCCAAATCCCCGAACCCCAGGATCAAGACAAGAAGAAGAAAAAGAAAGAAAAGAACAAGACGACATCGAAAATGATTTACATGAAGTGCAGGATGATAGTGAAGCCAGGTGCGAGTGGGATTTCAATCTCGCCACCGTTGTTTCTTCTTCCAGCTCCTCCTCCTCCCTCGGCGGAGCTGCTTCCGATACCCTGGGAGTCATAGAATTTGACCCTTGTGATCGGTTATTGGCTACCGGCGGCATCTCAAGAAAAATTCGTATATACCGCACCGCGTCTTTGTTGCCCCACGACGGATTAAGTTCGTCGTATGAACAAGTTGCGACGGCCGTGCTAGACCACGCCAATGCATGCGACTTCTACATTTGTACCCCCGCTAAGCTTAGCAGCCTCCGGTGGAAACCGGGGTCGGGCGGAGGTGTGCTGGGGTCGGCGGACTACGACGGGGTAGTAACGGAGTATGACCTGGAGAGAAGGTTGCCGGTGTTCGAGCGAGACGAACATGGGGGCAGGCGGGTATGGAGCATGGACTACTGCCCCTCTGATCCAGTGGTGGGTGCGTCAGGGTCGGACGATGGCACCATGCAGGTGTGGGACCCACGGTGCGAGGGAGGGGAGTGCTTGGGTGTGGTGCAGCCCAGCGCGGAGAGGAGCCCAGTGTGTTGCGTGGAATTCAATCCATTCGGTGGCGGCCTGATCGCCGCAGGATGTGCTGACCGAAGGGTGTACGGGTACGATGTGAGGAGGATGGGGGACCCGGTCCTGGTTTTAGACGGGCATCAGAGATCCGTGACGTACATCAGATTCCTGGATCGCCACACAATGGTGACAGCCGGCATTGATGGGTGCTTGAAGACGTGGCACACTGCAGATCATCGGCTTATTCGGACGTACACGGGACACGTCAACGCCAGGAGATTCGTCGGGTTATCCGTTTGGAGGGGCGGCGGCCTGCTTAGCTGTGGCTCCGAGGACAATCAAGTTGTTGTCTACGATAAGAGATGGGGCTCGCCTATTTGGGTCAAGAGATTCGAGCCATCCTCTGCTGGAGCTCCGGCTCCAGGTCGAGCTGAATATTCCGGGTGGGAATGTTGCGAGCCTACAGGTGCAGGGTTTGTGAGCAAGCGTATGCTGGAGGCAAATGGGAGAAGACCAATGCACGCTCGTCGCCGGCGGCTCAGACGGGGTCCTGCAAGTTTTTAGTGGCAGAAGAAGAAGAACAAGCCAATAATAAGTGATTCTTCTTATAGAGTATTACTCCTACGAATTGACTCGTGTTTCTATCGCCTGCTAATTACTTCTCACACGCTAAAACAAAATTGTAAAAGATGCTAATGCGATGTTTCTGTATGCTCCTTTCGATGTTTTTTCTGCTTTGAATTTATTGGAACAAGCAAAGAAAACCGTATTGAGTATATATATATATATATCACTGACAGAATTTTGTAGTAGAATATTTATATCAAACTCAGCAAGTCCTGAGGCGTATATCGTGCTATTGTCTGCTTGATGATTTGTATGCTGCATATATAGTCTTAATTCTTGATGTATTTTACGTGCTCATTTCGTTCTACCAATATACTTGACAACAATATTGATCCAGACTCCATACCAGATTCTTTATTAGCAATATACGGTGATCTATACTTTGATCCAAACAAATGCTTCCAACTTACAATGAAACATTGAAACCTCCCGCCCGCCCGGTATAAGTTTTATGCACATTAATTAGTACAATCCCACAAGAAGCTCTACGTACGCTTGCTCATTGAAAAGAAAAAAATCTCCCCAAATTTCCGCAGCATTACGGTGACAAGCCTGCCAGCTAACAGGAGTCTGCACAGAATTTGATGCAATTGTTGCCTTCTTTTCACTAAGCGGTTGTAATGGACTAGGATCCATTTTATCAATTCTGGCTTCATAAAATACCCGCTAGAAATATTTTCCTTCAAACAATAATATGTCTATGACTTTTTATGCGATGTGGCTGGTAAAAAAGAAATACAATGTACATGGCTTAGGTGGTTTTTTCGCATACGTTAACAGCATCATAACCAATGGCTCTTTGAGCAGTTGGCAACCACCAAAGACCTTAAGTCTTTGCGGGGTGAGAGATTAAGGATTCAAACCTTACCTCTCATTAATGTGTCACTATATGTGGTTTCATCTAAACTCATACGGGTATAGAGCACACCTGTCAAATCTAATAGTGATTCAGTTTTCGCCAGTTTCTCTAGTCCTATTTGGACCTCTTCACCCCTATGTAGGTTAGAGTAGAAGTAGGAGTAAACTAGACTATCTGTTGCTATCTGATAAAAAAAAAAAATAAAACATCTCAAGGACAAGAATAATGTGGAATTTATATGATTTTTGTCCTAAAGGTAACTCTGATGTTTGAGAAAGCAGAAGTATGATTTTTTTGTTCTAAAGGTAACTCTGATGTTTGAGAAAGCAGAAGTGTGATTTTTTGTTCTAAAGGTAATTCTGATGTTTGAGAAAGTAAATGTATGTTAAATGTAACAAGCACATTGATATGTATGAAGATATATACAAATGAGTACTTTAGTAGGATTACTTGTACTCAGTTTATAAGGTTAACGACGAACGAGAGAAACAACTGACTTATTCTTTCCGGTTTAGCATTTTCTTCGGTTACTTCAAGTTCAAGGAGAAAGATAGACTTCTCAAAAAGAAAACAATGTGGAAAAAATAGATCCACTTTGTGACCACTGCAGAAGAACACATTAATTGCTGGCACTAAAGATTCGACCATTTATATAAAAAAAAAGCATGGAATTGTTTCCATCGAAATGTTGATGCTCTCTTGACTCTAGCCCAACCAGTTTACATGGTCAAATTTGAGTATGGAATAGTAAAATTCAAATTATATGAGCTTGACTTAATCTTCACTTGATCAAAATTTATTTAAATTAGGTTTAAAAAATAAATAAACTGAGTTTATACACAATTTCAAACTTGTTAAATTAAAAAAGTAAAAAAGGAAAAGTACTCAATTCGATTAGGACTAACATTCATATTTTTTTAAATATTTTTGCATCTAAGATTTTTTTTCTATTATAAGTTCAAGAACCAGTAACTTGGATGTATCTATAACCAAGCACCACCTTTGTTTGCGGTAGAATGTCGTGATTTTAGGATGTACTACATATTATGAGCTTAACCTCTACATTAAAACCTACATTCCTCACTTTCCATGCACCCTTATCCATCACCTTATCCTACAACGTTGTGGTAAAGCTATTCCACTGTCAAATATCATGAAACTCTCTTTTATTTTTTAAAGGTATCATGAAACTTGAAAAAGGAATGATGTTCTACATCCATCGTGTACTTGCTAGTTGTATCTTGAGAGCAAAAATTGATTCAAAAAGATGCTCATGTCGGCTACTATATGCCAAATTTAGAAGTCTTATTTACCCGTGTTCCTTCATTTGTAGTATCAATAATATTTCAGAAGGAGACATTCAATTCTCATAAGTCATAAATCGGCTTTTGTAGGTTTTTAGCACCCCTTCCCCATAATATAGAGATTTTGATCTCCGTAAAATTTTTTTAAAAAAATGAAAAGTAATTTATCTCCTGGAGTAGTCAATAGATGTCCTTTGGTCTGATGCTTTCTCTAGAGGAGTTGACCACCATATTAATTGTAAGGTAGGAGGTTAAGAGTTCAAATCTTGTCTCTCATCAATGTGCCTCAATATGAGGTTTGTTTCTAAATTCATATGGGTGTGTGATGTACCTGTCTAGTTTGATGGTGGTTCAGTCCCGTCAGATTCTCTCAACTCAGTTGGGCTACCCATAGAGTAGGTTCCCCCTCCCTCCGATAGGGAGTAAGAGTAGGTTAGATTAGACTAGATATGCCGACAAAAAAAAGAAGAAGAAATGGATATTATGGCAAGTGCAATTTTATCCTTTCCATAAATGAAAGCCAAAACCTGAGAATGTCCAAGAGCGCACCCAAAAAAAAAGGGGGAAAAAATGAATTTAAAAGTAAAAAAACCCCATAAATGGGCCAATGATCAGCTGGGTCTAGTTTAGGCCTCTTAGGTATTGGGACCCAATTTGTCTTAAAGAGGCCATTATAACTCGGGTTCGACATCCAACCCAAAGCCCAAGACACAAAGCACTTTGAGAAGCTTCGACAAGACACCGCCTGCAAATTCCGGAGAGGGAAACGAGTTTGTGATTTGTCCTAAGCAGTAGTTGTAGACTTATTATAATCTCTGCAGAGCCAAAAGAGAGGAGGAAAAAGCAGGGCAAGGGCTGTTAGCCGGGGGACGGGGAGAGAGAGATAGAGGGAGATCGAGAGAAAATGGTGACGTCATCGGTGGTGAACACGTACCCGCTTTCTAGTTACACCTTCGGGACAAAGGAGCCGAAGATGGAGAAAGACACCTCCGTTGCCGATCGCCTTGCTCGCATGAAAGTCAAGTACGTCTCTGCTCTCTCTTTCTGATTTCTCCGATCCATTTTGTACGTTTCCTTTGTTTTTTGTTTGATTCATGCGATTTATCAAAGAAAAACCCTAGTTAAACCTCGTCTTAGCTTAATTCTTATTTATGCAGCCTAAAACCCTAGATCACGTACCAGCATCTTACTTTCTTCCCTTTTTCCTGGTGCAGTTATATGAAGGAGGGCATGAGGACTAGCGTAGAAGGAATTTTACTGGTAAACATTTTTGCTAGTACTGCCTTTTAATTCTCCCCTTTTCTGGTTATATATGGTTGCCGCTTTACTCAATTTGCAAGCAACTGTGCAAATCTTTGATGCTGATTACTATAGCTAAGTTTTTTACTTGCAAATGTATCGGATAATATGGATAATCATATGAGAAAGAGAGGTTTCCCATTCTAGGTTTTCCCTGATAGGGTCGGGTCCCGAGTTCTCTACAGATGAGTTTCAAATACATATGTTCGGGTAAACAGCTTTTCGTTTGACTGTTAGGAAGTTTGAATTTAATTTTGACCCAGACATGTTAATAGCATGGAAATTAATATGGTTTGAGCATGAATTTATTTGTAACCTAGTACTAATCCACGAATTTAATCTCCTAAGTTGCTTTTTTCATGTTTCACTCTTTGTGGTAATCTGTTGACCTGCTTCTTCCAGTATCATGCTGTGTATGATTGTGTCAAAAATATTGCTGCCCTAGGTTCTTTGACCTGCTTCACCACTCTCTCTGTTTTTTGTCAAACAAATTCCATTCCTTGACTCTTCAAGTTGAATGTGCTCCTCTGTGAACTAACTATAATGCTCCTTTTCTGCTGAATTCAATGCATGTAAAACGTCTACCATCCAATATCTTGTTTATGTATCTTTTTTTTCTTTGAAACTCGTAAACAAACCCTCCAACACCCCCCCCCCCCCAAAAAAAAAAGAAAAAAGGAAAAAAAAAGCAAAGCAAAAAAAAAAAGAACTCATGGTGTATGAAGTACTGGTTGGTGTTGTCTTTATTGCATAGGATGATTGATATTCTGGGTAAAAGTTTGACATTATTACAACCTGTGCTGCTTTTACTGACTTTCGATGCCAACAAATACTTGGTCTGATTTGTTGTGCCCATTTTTTTGTACTTTAATGATGAGAATCCCTATGAATTAGTAGTTATTTTTGATAGGTAAACCATATTGTTATGTTAAATAATAGCTTTTGATGGTTGTAACTAACAGGTACAAGAGCACAATCATCCACACATTCTCCTTCTTCAAATTGGTAATACTTTCTGCAAACTTCCTGGTGGGCGGTTGAAGCCTGGAGAGAATGGTATTAGCCTTTAGCTTCTTCTTCTTCCATTTTTTCGCAAGTATATAATGACAATTAATGAGCCTTTGATCCTTTAATGTATAACTAATACAGTAGTATTATTAAAATGATTGTTTTTTATCTGTCTATATTATTTTTTATAGCAATTTTTGTCGCTCTGAGCATGATGATAGACCCTTCTACTTGTCTATTTAAATGGTTTTGAAACAGTACCGCGAGAAATGGAAAAGAACATCTAGTTCTTTTGAGCTAAAGTCTTAGAAGCACCCCTGTTGGTACTGAAGAGTACCATTAATTGTTACTTTATTGAACTTCAACTTGTTAGCGTGCAATGCAAGTCTAACTCTTAGAGATGATGGACAATATTCTGAAATGGACATGCCATAGAGGACTATTGAAACTTCATTCATGCTTATTGTTAAAATTGCAGAAATCGAGGGCTTGAAGCGGAAACTGTCGAGCAAACTTGCTGCTAATTCAGCAGCTCTTCAGCCAGATTGGCAGGTATTTGTTCCTGACCTACTTGATTGTCTATGAGGCTGTCCTTAAGTCTTTAAATTAGTATATTGTTCAAGATCAGTGTGTGGGAAACACTGCCAAATTTGCATTAGAGGTTGCCCAGAGATGAGGAAAAAAAGTATGTAAAAGATGGATATAGACTCAAGCTACAGTTTAGTATTTTGACATTTCAAATCTCTCATTACTCGAGAGATGCATAAAACTTCTTAGCTTGATGCCATTATTTCTCTCCTCTTTACCCGTCCTTGAGGAAGCAAGCTTCTAGGATATTTGATTTTTTTTTTCTCACGTTTCCTTGTACTTATTTATTTTTTTTGAATGATTTGCCTACTTCATGTGCAACATTTCATTTCAGATTGGTGAATGTGTGGCCATATGGTGGAGACCGAATTTTGAAACAATAATGTATCCATACTGCCCTCCCCACATAACAAAACCTAAGGTAAGTTGGTTTAGACAACATGTTTCCTTAATCTATGCCCTAGTCTTTTGTTTGCAGTGATCATTTTGCTTACCTATTCCTGGCTTTGCAGGAATGTAAAAAGCTTTTCCTTGTTCACCTTTCCGAAAGAGAGTATTTTGCTGTTCCAAAGAACTTGAAACTTCTTGCAGTTCCATTGTTCGAACTCTATGACAATGTTCAGGTATAAAAGAGAGAGTTATATTGTAGTATGGAAGCCATTTCTATTGGATTACCGTGAGCCCACCTTGTTTCTGTCTAATTTATCAAAGCTCTGTGCATATACGGAGGAGCTGATTGACTCATTTTTGTAATTAGTTTTTTGTGGTTACGCTTATATCGAAATATACATATCTCTAGGTGCACGTGCTTTTTAGATTTGCCTTAATATAATTTTCACAGTTGTTATTTTTCAATTGATGACAGAGATATGGGCCTGTGATCTCCACTATCCCACAACAGCTGTCTAGATTCCAGTTCAACATGATCCATCCTTGATATACATGTTGATATGCAGGTTGCCAGTTTGCTGTGACTGAAGCATGTCCGACTTGATGGTATGATCCATCCTCAGTTGGGCACAAACTCTATTATTCTCTCATGGATATTTAAGTCATTTCCCGATTTAAGATACTCTGGACCTGCTTCTTAGATGTAATGTAGGAGCATTTGATCAAATCATAACATGGTGAATCAAAGACTATCCAGTTAAGAGGCCGTTTCCTTTGGGCTTCATTTGACAATTTCCGGACATCATTTTTTATGTTTTGTATTTTCACTGTGTTTGCCTATTGATATTTGATATTGTGCATGGCCGAGTTGATGGATGTAAGTGGACCCATTATGGTGGAGGTTCACGGTAGTTCCCTCTGGTGTTAACCTGATTGTAAAGTATGGCTAGAGTAGATATTCAGACACCAAATTCCTGGTTGAATCTGACAATCTTTTTATTTATTCTCTCCTGGAAAGGAAGTCCCTCGATGTAACCACCTTTGACCCCCACAAATAGTCTTCGGATAGGTGCTATATTGCAGTTCATATATATTGAATAGATTCAGCTTATTTGGAGTACCATAACGATTGTTTTCGGAAGGTTGTTTTTACTCTCCTGTTCTGCTTATGGTTCTCTGTTTCTGTTCTTCACTCCTGAACTCTTCAGTAATGGGCAAACAAAAGTAACTGGCTTTCATTCATTAACATCAGCCAGAACCAGTGGCAGCACTTCAGTAGCAGGAGCATGTTGCGTCGGTATCAGAAGGCCTCATTCAACTGTTATGAATATAACCAGTTGTTTTCATATGGCAAACCGGCTCGGTGCGGGATAAGAGCAAAAGCCTTCGAACATGAGGGACTGAATGCGCACTTCAATTGGTCGTCCGCTTGTAGTGGCTTTAGATGAATAATGGCTCAAGACTGCTTTAGATGAATAATGTGCACTTCCGTAACATTTTATTTCCTACATCCTGCAATGTGTCATCATTTTTTTATCTTTATTTGGGTACAAAAGAGGGCCAGAGGCCCGTTAGATAGAAACAAAACGTGGCGTTGCTACACCAGCTTCGTCATGATTCAGCAGCCCTCTCAGAATGTCCGCCGGATCTTCAAACATGCTAGATCATCAGCATACTTTTAAGACCCAACTTTGCCATCCAATCGCAGAGACATTGTCTTTTTTGTTTGTTGGAGAAAACATTCCCAAAGTCTTTTGAGTCCAAAGCCTCACCTGTTGAACTAGATTGTTCTTGCGGGCTGTTATCGTCTGCATCCCTTGTTAGGCTTAAAAACTCACTTGGGACTTGGGAATCAGATTCTAAGACAATCCTCTGTGCTATTATGATCTGCACCCCTTGCTAGATTTCGGCTCACTTGGTAACCAGATTCTAAAACAAGGTTCCTCCATCACCTGCGCCACACTAATTGTAAGCCATGAATTGGCCCTCCAAAGTTCGGCAACTATGTTGGTGGCAAACCCGAAAAAACTCCTATCATCCCATGACGTAGAAGCATTACAATTCAGCATGGACCTTGTAACCTAAAATTTGGCAATGCTCTTTTTGTTTGTCCAAGGGGACCAGGGCTTCTTTCTTGCAGTGAAGATTTTGGTTCTATGCCACTGTACTCGTAATGTTAGGCTCTAAATTACAAGATCCTAACCAAGCTAGAACACACATCTTGGAATAAAAGGAAGACACCAATTTATTAGGACCTAACCAATTTATTAGGATGCTAATACAAGATCCTAACCAATTTATTAGGACCACCCCGATCAAAAAAGGAAGACGCCATTGTAATGCTGAGCAACTGTTACAAGTCGGTATCACCATTGATTACTAAATTGCTGATCCCTGTTGTCTTCCACATGTTCTGCTCCTCCATCTTTTCTCTTGCATTAAAGGCCTCCAACCACTGACCTGCTGATGCATGAATATTTGATACAGTTACATAGACTCCTGATTCATTTGACTCTAACTTGTCAGCATTACGACCTATAATACTCTCTGCTAACTTTAGGTCGCCTCTTAACTTGCATCCACCCAGCAGTGCACCCCAGATAGCAACATCAGGTTTGAAGGGCATCTCCTTCAATAGAACCAATGCTTCCTCGAGCTGGCCCCTTCGGCACAGTAAGTCTACCAGACAACCATAGTGTTCAAGCTTTGGACTAACCTTAAACTGCCTATCCATGCTATGAAAAATATTCTGGCCTTCTTCCACTAAACCTCCATGACTACAAGCAAATAACACACTGGTAAATGTGAAGTCATTTGGCTTCAATCCCCTTTCTTGCATCAAATAAAAGATTTTGACGGCATCTTCTACTCTTCCATGAACAGCCAGAGACTTGATCATAACGTTAAAACAGAAAACATCCTTGTTCCCTGTCTTAAAAAAGATTGTAAATGCTTTATCAATATCTCCACAGTTGGCATACATTTCTACAAGGGCAGTCCCAACAATAACAGCTGCATTACCCCAATCTGTTATACAGGAGTGCACCATTCTGCCAAAATCCAGAGCATTTAGGTGAGAACAAGCAGAGAGAGCTGAAACAAATGTAAATCCATCTGCTGCCACACCTTGGTTACGCATATGCTCAAAGAGGCGCAGTGCATCCTGAAATTGTTTATTCTGTGCGTAGCTCGAAATCATACAGTTCCAAGAAATCAGATTCTTCTTGGGCATCATCTCGAAAATCTTTCTTGCTGTTTGGAGATCTCCAGCAGCAGCATATGCCTTGATCATTGTAGTCCAGGACACCACATTCTTCTCTGGCATGTGCATAAATAAATCTCTCGCATTTGCTACGTCCCCAGTTTTAGCATAACCTGAAATCATCGAATTCCATGAAACGACATCCCTTCCACTCATCTGATCAAAGAACTCTCTCGCACATTTAACGTCACCAAATTTCACACACCCAGAAATGAAATCTGTTGCACAATTCTACTGGAACTCCACAAATTCCGTCTAAAGTCCTCCTAGCATTATTTAACATTTCTTTTTTCGGAAAACCCATATCAGAAGAATCACATGTATCTGCATAGAAACTAAAAAAGAGCATAAGCAGCCGAAAGCACGAGCTGGAACCCAGTCTTTATAATCTGACAGTGCACTTTTGGCCTAATCTAAACAAACTCAGTCGAGTGCAAGAGTTCAAAAACATATGGGTACGTGAATTTATTGGGTTTAAGTCCTCTGTGAGGCATTTCATCAAACATTGATATGGAATCCCGCTGGGGACCATTATAGGCATAGCCTCTGATCATAGCGTTCCAAAGAGTAATGTCTTTGATAAGAAAGCCACCCATTTGGGAGAAAATGAGACTTGGGTAGTCCATGTCTCCAAATTCCGTGCTTCGCCTCAAAAATTTCAATCGAATTTGGGGGTTTTGGTGGAGGGACGAGGTGACAATGATGGCATGAATTTGTTTCAGCTGTTTGAAAGTGCATACTTGCAATAGGTTTGCGACTTTCTGCTGCAACGGACATGACATCGGGTACAGAACATAATCAAAGGAGATCCTCCAGATTTATTACTTAGGATGCGGTTTTCTTGGGCCTCTGAGCCCAAATCAGTGTCCAAAGTGTTTTGTAGACAAAGCCCAAACATTCAGGCTTGGTAATTTCTGCTTTCCGGGTAGTGGTGTATTGGAGTTTTTTTTTTTTTTAAAGAATTTATTGGAAGTCAAAATAAAAGAAGTTATAGGAAGTTTTTGAAATTGAATGAGTATTATCAGTTTATTTGTGATGGTTATATGTATAAATCCTAAAACTGAAATAATAAATAATGACAAAAATATGTAAATACCAAAAGCAAGGCTTATGCTTTATATATTAGAAAGATGTTCAAAGAAAAAAAGAAACTACTCTACCAGTTGATGAGATTTACTAGTCTTTATGGATTACGTGAAATTTTTTTTCCCTTGGAGGCAGGTTATTATGCTTATGGCCTCAAATATATTTAAAAAAATTAAATCCAAGTTCCAATAATGAAAATTTTGAAATCGCATACAGATTCGGAACCAGGGATCGAGAAATCTTAACTCGTAGAGTATTTAGTAAAGGAACTAATTATTCTCTTCTAAACCAAGTGTTTAAGCACGTTAAATTGCCAACATCCTCTATAACTTTTTTAGGGAATTAATGCAACATATCCTTTTGAGAAATAGAGGAAAAAAAAAAGAAAAAAAGGTTGGGCTGAAAACTTAAGTGAGAAGCGCGGGCAAATATTCATCCTAGTTATGGAGATAGAAAACTCTGTTTAACATGATAAGTAAAGGATTAGGTGCAATGTAGAATAAAAACGACGATTGACCGTTACACGCCAATCCGCAGTTACCGTCGTTCTTCAAGTGCTGTTCTTAATTCCGTTTCCTTCAACTGATCACCGACAAAAAAGGGTTTCACATATTTGTCAATGATCAAGAGGTTCTACTGGAGATGAGTTGAAATATATGCTATGGCAATTGGCGGATTAGTTGTGTTGTTGGAAGAAGGAGATTGGCTGGGGGATTAGAATATCCTGATGTGTTGTGTTTAAGATGAGAATGGTCAGATTGATTTATTTTTGTGGGTGGGTTTGGTAAAAGCGTTATTTTATGTTAGAAATGACAGTGATTGTTGGCGTTGTTTATAATTGTTGACATTCGAAGCTTCTGATTGCTTGACTTGTGTAGGTGTCTAAAGTGGTTGAACTTGACTAATATCATTAATTCTGTCACTATTATTTTAATTCCCATGAAATATGTTAAGCAATTTTATTTATGATTTTGACAGTAAGTAGAGTATAGAAAAGGAGGTATCATAATCATTGGCAATTTAATTATGCACTCTTCCACTTCCAACCACTTAAAAAAAAAATCAACAACTACTCGTTGCAATTAGTCATCCTTCCCAGTCAGAACTGTGCCCTTTAATTTTGTTGGTAATCTTGCAAGGGAGGTTTTAAGTTTTAACCCCATAGACGACGTTTTATGAGATGTTGGTAATCTGTAGGCATATTCATGTTCCAAATTCATCTACGGTACAGACCCCCCTGGCTCTGGCACCATTTTTAGTCGTTCATCTTTGCTAGTACCATCATGATTGATTGGGGTTGGTTTAGGACATTCTATTCATTTTTATTTATTTATTTTTAATGGGTTAAGGGGCAATCTTAATATCTTATCTCTCTCTCTCTCTCTCCGTTTTTTTTTTTTTCAAGAAAGGAAATAGATGCGGGTATTTTCTACTAGTATTTATTTTGATAGAAAAGCACAAAGCTTCCATCAAATCAAAGAACTAAAATTTCCTACTAATCCAGCTTGTTTTTCTATAATATGAGCCGTTTTGATTGCAAAGCTCTAGGTCTCCAAAGCAGCTCCAACTGAATCAGAGACCCCAATTAATTTCCAGATGCCTTGACCCCAATTAATAAATCTTTATTTATTTTTGTTAACGAAAAAAACTCGGTTTTTTTTTCCAAACAGTAGATATAGTTACCGGCTTCTGAGGACTTGCACCACACATGCATGGGAGAAGAAAACACTACTCTTATTAGACGACTGTAAGGAGAGAAGAAACTCTCGCTAGAAAATTTTAAGAGAGATTTGATTCACACAAATAAAAAGAAATTATTGAGAGGGCTCCTCTTATAGTAAAATATCAGAAAAATCTAATCTCCCTTCCATGGGAGAGTTGAATGAAAATTTAGTTGGAGAATTTTGTTTCTAGAGAGAAGGAGGAGAGATAGGGTTTTGGGTCTTGGAGTGTGTTTGGGAGTGCGTCGTAGCATATTTTGCAACACAAAGAAAGACGAAGACTAGGGCTCAGGACCAGGGGAAGAGAACCAAGTTTCCAGTCTTTAAAAGTATTTCATCTATCTAAGCTGGTTATGTATATATTTGTTGAGAACAAAGAGGTGGTGGTCCTTTAGCTGTGTGGCGTGGTCTAAGTTGCGTCACTTTGCATCTCGTATTTGGACATATAAATAAATCACCCTTCCAGCGATCCACATACTTGTGCTCAATGTTATTCTTTTTTGCACGGAGGAGTACTTTTTTGGGTCTAATAAATTGTGATTATTTTGGAAGGAGCGGCCTGTGTGCTTTGTCATGTTCTTGCTTGTATCTCTCATTTGTTAAACCCAACTTGACTTGTTAAGGTTACCGATGGCTTCTTGATACCAAAAAAAAAAAAATGTAATACTATCACTTGGCCTCAGCTGGAATTCGTTTTTGATTTGCAACAAATTGCACCGCCAGCTCCAGCAGATTGCTTGGTCTTGTTGTTTTTTATCAATCCATCGCAGTCATTCCCTTATCTAAAAACCCATTTAGTTTTCTTGAGGCCACGTCATACACATTATGTATGTCCTCGGCTAAGGAAGCAGACCTAGGTTTTCATTAAGGGCAAGGAGTATGATGTAATGAGAAAGCCTCCAGAAAATGGCTTTATATGGTACATACGAGTTTGTTTTTTTAACAGAGTCAATCATGGTAGCCATATTCTATAATTTTAAATCGAGATGTAAGCTGATGTCACATTATAATTAATTGTAGGTGGTGTATTTTCGCTTATCTCTGCTAATTAACAGTTTTAATCATCAATCATTGAGGTTAATGCAGCAAATTTGCTTTTAAATTATCCCTTGAATTGGTCGAGATAGTAGAGTAGATGTCATGCCTTTTTAACAACTCTGGTTCGAAAAATCTCCCGGAACGTCCATCTGTCGCACAGGATTTGCCTAGTGTGTTTTACCCCTTCGTGTGGTTGGGTGAGTTATTGCATGGGCGGGGTCATTTTAGGGTAACGGCTGCGAGTTCCCTTGTCAAAAAAAAAAAAAAAAGCTTTGAAATTATGGAGTTGGTTCTTGCTACTTTCTGAACAAGATTGCGTGCAGATTCAGGTCAACCGAGAAAATGGTTTTCACTTGCTTTCCTCTTTTGCCTTTTTCCTGAGTTAAGTAATTCTTCTGTTCCATAGTCCACTTTAGTTTCCTAAGCATAGCTTGAAATATAATCTTCAGCAGTGAGTTGAAGACTTGGAAGTTTTTTTTTTTTTTTTTTGAAAACGAAGACTTGAAGATTTAATAAGCTTTGATGTATAAAATAAATACGACAAAGCCATATTTTAAAACACTTGACCACAAATTTTATCATGCTGTGGAGATATATGCAGTAAGACAATCATGTCTACGTGAGAGCAATAGCTCTTCCACCTAATCACTTTGACTTTTCAATGGTTTCCTGCACAATAAAACTGCACATTAGAGCTTTCACCTCTTTTATATGAATTCGGGCGCAACCCAGCGTTGTAGCAATGATTTAAAAGGTTCCTATAGTCTTGACTGGCTAAAAAAGAATACACGGTTCAGATTACAGAATATACAAGAAGTTCATAGAAAAAATGAACTAATTTAGTTGTTTACACTGTGTTATTAAATTGATTTATATTCAGAATTGTTTGAAACACACGAAACCAATCCTTTGACAAAGCCAAGCGGGCATGGTCGAACACAACAAAAACTAAACAATAGTTGTGCCATACTTTGGCTGGTTCCACTTGAAACTTTAGTCGATACGCAATCGCAAATTTGTCAAAGGTCACAATATCCAACCGATTAAACATCGCAATTTGTCTTCTTGATTGAGCTTGAGTATCGTTGTTTATGCATGATAACTAGCTACTTCCAGAATCTATCCTGTCCTGTCCCGTGCCGATGTATATATCGATGCAAAGGCCAACCCGTCCATCTTCATCCTATCTAGCTAATTGTAAGTTGTAAATTCCATGTATAGTTTCTTCTCCATATTAAGCTAGATGTGGAGGATAGGACATTCACTTTGATTGACGACTTCCGATTTCAAATACTTTTGGCACGTGTTTTATAGTAAAAAAAAAAAATAAAAGCTTTTTCCACTCTCTCATTTTTCTTTTCCCTTTCTTAATTTGGAGGTGGCGGGGAGTGGTTGGGGGGGTTTGAACTTTGAAGCAAGTAATTTAACCCAGTGCAGATAATAACAGTTGTTGTATTAAACGACTTTGGTACTCAAATTACTCCAACTGGGCAGCCTTTGTTATTAATCCAAAGATACAATTGGGGGAGGGGGAGGACATTCCCTTAACGATCCGCCCCAAAAGTTTCCAACACTTCACAACAGTGCGTCCTTCTCTTCTTAAAGGAAGACGAAGGAAAAAAGAATTCCATTAGGTATATGCATATATAAAACTTGATTTTACACTCTGTCAATATGTTTAAAAAAAAAATAGTTGTCATCTTTGCTTTGCCATTTTAAAAGGGCGCAATAATGATTGACAACGCATTAATTAATAAGAGTATTAGACCCTACGTCCATCTCGACAATTTACCTCCTAACATTCGATTATTGTTACCAAATCTTTTGAGCAAAGATTTTAGTCAGAAGATGAAATTATAATTGCTAATGCAAGCATTAGTTTAATCGAATCACTAGCTGCTGGTTGCTCGATCCTATGAATCATGTATGCCAAGTACTTGTTGGCAGGATTCTGCCGTTAGCCTGAAAGAAGCATCAAGGTGCTAAAAAGCTTTTGATTAGCATTAAATGAGAATCCTGAAATCTGATTTTCATTGTACATACATAATTGAGCTCTCAAAAAAAAAGAATTTTTTTTAAGAAAAACAACTTCGTAAAACCTATGATTAGCACGACACGGGTAAAATAATAGTATCCGTGAAGGTAATCTTCATTTGCTACTGCATCCCTACATTTTTATTGCACGGTAATCCAACTTTAAGACATCTTTCGAAGTTACGAGTAAAAAAAAAAAAAATCACTGGAAATTGATATCCAGTTAATGAACATAAGACCTAGCAAATAAATAAATAAATCATTAGACTTAGCGAATATCAATGCAGTTTCATCAAATAAAGGTGATTGTTCATCAACTACAATAAATTCCGCCACTATATTTTCATGATAAGTTTACGTAACTTACTTGAGAGAGTAAGAGACGCGAAAAATGATCCCCATTTGTTACTTGTACATGTCCAACCGGTATGATTTCAGATTGAAAAGCAAAAGAAATAAAAAAAAAATCAACAAGAATATCGATCCGTCTGGTTGGCTCCCGTGCGTAATTTTCGTCACTATATACGTCGTCTAAGACCGTGCATGCTTTGATTTCTGAATCAATGAATTGATTACTACGTATTAAGAATTAAAATAATGTTGAAAAGGAGACAGGCTACGATTACTTAATAAGAATTACAAGCGGATAAAGACGCCGGCTGATGCCACTCAAGTTAACAGACCTCAGTTAATCCCCAAATTGAGATGCTGCACAGCTAACAAGTTCAAAAAGAATACGACTGGTCGGTTTTGTATTTTGGTACACTAATGACTGGATGATGATAAATTAGGAGCTATTTCAAAAGATTATAAATACTACCATTGCCTGGTGCATTCACAAATTAAGTTACAGTAATATGAAGCGCAAATGTTTCCCCACTGTGTTTCAGGCTTTGGATCGTGAGGATTGTTAGATTCATGAGTAAGGATTATATTCCACATTAGTTCGAGATACAGAGAAAGAACTATTACAATACGTAAGTAAGAATTCGAGAACCTAATGATTTAAGTTTTTGAACTCTCTCAAAATCTTTCTCCCTGACAAGAGCGAAATTTAAAAATGAATGGGACCCTGAAATGAAACAGATATACGTAACTGGGTGTGGTGTCTACGAAGCAGGTTGAAGCCTGCTTAATGACACAGTTCACGGTTCAATATATACGTATGTATATTGGAATGGACTGACTATTATGTTTCCAGTTCTTTTTTTTTTTTTTTTAATTTTCGTTTTGTTGTTTTCTCCCTCGCCTCCTCTTTCTTCGTTCGTTTGTTTTGTTCTATTTGTTGGTTTTGGTCCCCGAATCCTAGCGGAGGAAGAAAGAGGATGCCTATATAATTTTGGATCATGCTGTCGCGATCCTTCCTTCTTTTATAAAAAGGGGAAATGGCATGCATACCTGCTCTTTAGCTAAGTAACGAATAACAGGCTTAATTAATTTGTGACAAAATTTACAGGTCAAGGATTCAGTTGGGCTAATAGATTGGTCAGTGATGATTTGGAAGTAAACGTAAATTTTCTTTGTGGCTTTGCCAAGGTTGGGCAAACAAAAAAAGACATTTTTGTGATAGGCAAAGAAAATTCATTACAAGATGATCTTTTCTAAGGCAGATATCTTTACTACTGTACAACTCTACAAGCAAAGCAAATCGACCAGTCAAGTACTACGATTAAATAAAAAAAAGGGTTAAAACCTCGGCCCGCAACTTAATTAATTCCACAACAATCTCACATCCCCACCACCCAAAAAGAAAAAAACAAATTAAAGAAGAAAAAATATTGAGAAAAATCTCAGTTGCTGTAAACATGAGGGCTGTTTTTATTGAAATCTTCACCTAATCCCCATCACACCCCTTTAAATTCCAAAGCATCCTGCAGGTCTGCTAACCTCAGCACCAAGCTTCCAATTTCTCTTGCGTCTCTCTCTAGTCTCTTCCCTCCCTCACGTCGCAGAGAATCAAGCTTGTTAAAGTAGCAGGAATTTGAGATACGACCTGATCTCCATCGTATTCGTATCCCTCGAAGTTGAGGAGAAAGGAAAATGGGGTGTAAACATGCAGGACAAACCAAAGCAGAAGCACAAGAAAGGTTTATGGTCTCCAGACGAAGACTTGAAGCTCAAAAGCTACATCCTCAAACACGGCCACGGCTGCTGGAGCTCCGTCGCCGTCAATGCTGGTTAGTTTTTAACTCACCAATATCCTTATCCTCCTCTACCGCCCACTTTTCTCCTCTCCCTTATTGTACGTCCCGCCAACTATGAAGCCCGCATTCAATACTCTCACATGTTTAATTCTCGTCCTATTCTATCATTTCCAGCATGTAAATTTTGTATCTCACATTAACCTGGTTTGTACGACGTCAATGTAGGCTCCATGTTAATAGCGTATAACTATATCTGCATGTTAAGTAGTGCAGGGAAAAAATGGAGCAAGCTTCTCTCCATGGCATATAGTATAGGTTTATTGATGACCTTAAACATTGTCAGAAGGCGCTTATTAGCCTCTGATTGCACTGGTTAATGCTGTTATCTTAGCAAGAAAAACCCCTTTCTATATTTAAAAAAAAAAAATCAAATTGCTGGCAAGCACTCATGGTTTACCTCGATATTAGTACATTACTAGCTGCCGCTCCAGTTTAGTAAGTTGACCATAACGAGGTTTTACTTTTTAGAGCCATCGGCCGATGACTCTCCAGATTAATGAGTTTGATTTTGGCCACTATATTGGGTATTAATTTAAAAGTGCAAGTATTGAAAACTGTGTTCTCACAGCTACAAGTTCAAAAGACGAGGGAATTTTCCGTTAATATACAAGATGTTCAAGTGAAAGAGATTGACGGATGACCCGTTCCATATTATTTCAACCAACATTATTGGGCACGACGGTTGACTTGGTGCTTTTCTCTCTTACTTGCAGGTCTGCAGAGGAATGGAAAGAGCTGCAGGTTAAGGTGGATTAATTATCTTAGGCCTGGACTGAAGCGAGGAATGTTTAGCGTAGAAGAGGAGGAAGCAATTCTGACCCTCCATGGCATGCTCGGCAACAAGTAAGAAGCTAATTACTTTTGCATGCTTTTGTCATCTCCTGGATGCCCCTGATTTTAACAAACTATTTCCTTTCTGCATGCTAGACGAGATAAGTACTGACCTAAATTAGTGTGTCTATGTTTACGGTGTTAGTTAGATTGTGGTTGACTTCTGAACATTCAAGTGATAATAATATTGTTATACTACCAAGTATAACAATACTAGCATATTTTCACCTACTTGGCAGCATAACTGATTGAAATTGATTAGTTCTGCAGTTTTTTCTTTCTGTCTTGGATAGAATAAAGTTGATTCCATTAGCATTCTATTTCTGACAGGCTCCAACTGCTCATATAATTTAATCACGTATGCTACTTCGTATTCTCGCATTATGTAAAAATGTCAGAGAAGGAAGGATTTGACAAGGATATTAAAAATGCAAATTTTTTGGGTACGAAGCAGCGTTCTTAAGATGGTTTCTGGGGGAGTCCTAGGGCAGGACGAATCTCAAATGTCCGGGAGCGATTGAATGGGGTATAAGTGTTGTTGGGTGTTTGCTCCATGCTCCGTGTTGAATGGGGTGTATGCCTCAACGTTGGGCGTTTGGAGCATTTTTTTTAGTTTCAACTTTGTGTTTATTTTTCTTTCATCCTGTCTTTGTTTCCCATCTCATTATTATTCTTCAGTAATCTTAAAAAATGATTTCATTTGTTTTTCTCTTTGAAAATTGTTTGGGAAAAATACAAAGTAGAAATGTTCATGATTTTGTTTCTTATTCATTTTTTCCTTTCCATTGATGTCTAGATATAGTTATTTTTTGCTGACATGACTAGATGATTAACATATGATTTAGAGTTTGAATAACAGTGGTTTTGAGTAGTGCAGAGTGAAACATTGAAGAATTTTCGATTCATTCTATTCGGATCTGTATTTTCAGGTGGGCACAGATGGCACAGCATTTGCCTGGAAGAACAGATAACGAGATAAAAAACTACTGGCACTCTTATCTGAAGAAAAAAGTGGCCAAAATAGGTGAAACTGAAGCTCAGGCCAAAGCAGAGAAGTCAAGCTCAGCAAGTTGTTTGGAATCTTCACCTTCCTCGATGAAGTCAAATCCCCCAACTTCTACCATCGAATCAATTGAACGATTGGAGAGCTCATTGATGTCAGACGCAGAACAATCTGTTTCTCAGTCTCAGATGGACCTTCCAAGAGAAGCTTGCAGAAGCAACTTGCCCAGGGTACTATTCGCCGAGTGGCTTTCATTAGATCATTTTCGAGACCAGAACTGCGAGAGTTCAGGAAATCCAGTGGTTGCCAAGAATAATTTGGTTTACTACAATTCCGACTTTCAAGATTCTTTCGTGCATGACTTATTGCTCAACGAAGGAACATTTGGCGAGGGAAATCACCAGGGGCTAAGTAATGGCGCCGTGGACGACATCCTGCCGCCAGCTCTCAAGTTTGAGGACCAAATTCTAGAAAACAGCTTTGTTGATTTTATAAATGGGCGTTTCAGTCTGACCAGTGATGACCTATATTTGTGAGGTGATGTTTGGTAATCCAGGAGCAGCTCTGGGGAAAGAATACAGCTGCACATGATCTTTCGTTTAGCAATTTAGTCTGCATGCACAGAAGCAAGAAAAACAATAAAAAGATTAAGGATTCGTCATTTGGCCGACAGTTAGGAACATGAAATAGGTCCAATTGGTAGTTGTTGTTCCCACGAATTTGCTTTCCATAAGAACAGTTTCTTGTAATTGTTGTACATGTACAAATAAATTCTCTACGCACTAATTTCAAACTCGCTTTCCTATCATTCATACAGAGACACTCCTGACACAAAGTGGCGAAGAATAATTTCCTGGACAGAAACAAAAAGCTGGTCTCCAAAGCAGCTACTAAATTTGGATCCAAAAATGTTGAGTAAGGTGCTTAATTAAATAATTAGTTGACGAGGTAGTTTACTCCAAATATTCTTCTCAATTCTTGGCCTAATGCCCACAGCAGTAAAAGAAAACTGACACAATTACTCCCAAAATCCAGCAGCAGCACGGAGTATTAAGCTTGTCACTTCACAATTACACGCTAATATGCAGAAAAATTTTAGGTAAATGCTTTGCATTGCACCTTGTTAGGCCATATACGAGTCGAGCTGCTCAAGAGCAATTTGAGTTAAAGCTGAACTCGATTTCAAGTTGATCAAATCGAACTCGAGTTCAAAAATACCTAGTTCATTAATTTGTGAGCCAACTCAATTATATATATATTTTAATAGTAAAATTATATGGATCCATAATATTTTATTATTTATTAAAAATTATTATTTTATTCATTTTTTAAAAAATAAAATAATTATTTTTTATTTTTTAAACTCGAGTTTGAGCTCTACTCAACTCAAATTTGATTTGAGTTTGATTTCGAACTTTACATTGAGAGCTCATTGAGCTTGAACTCGATAAAATTAAGTCGAGACTTAATTTGATTCGGCTAAAACTCGACTTGATTCAACTCTTTGGCAACCCTACACCTTGTTACAGGAGTACTAGTTGCTCTACTTTGAGTTTCTGCTAGTGTTCTGTTGGAATTTGGAAAGGCATCAGACTGACAATAGACCTGACTGATCTAATTTGGTGTTCAGGTTGTTATTATGGCTAATAAGTGTACAACTTCATTAATCACCGAAATTGTAAACAGATACTCTAAGTTGCTAAATCTGCAATTGCAGATTGCAAATACAGAATCTAGTATATAGTATATACAACAAAGTTAATAGGAGAGGACTTCAGGGTAAATGCCTTAAGGGGTAATGCTCACTCAATACATACTGCTTTATGCATTTGTTAATACGTTCATCAGTGTTCGTTGGGTAAGTAAGAGAAAAGAATACGCTTCTATACACAAACATGGCAGTATGAGAAGCCACCAACGGGATACAAGTTACACAAATCATGATATTGTCTTCAACTGCAATCCCCCAAAGCTTTATGCTTGCCTGATCAAGGATCAAACCCAATGGGTTTTATTCATCAGAATATGGTCGTAGACAAAATCAATAGTAATGAAAGATCTTGAATTCAAGGCAAATAAGCATTTAAAAGGAATACCTCGTGTTAGCACTCCTAGTATCCATATACTCCCTGGTCGTCTCTGGCAATTAAGCAGGTCCATAAAAGAATTGCACCAACAAAAGAGAGAATTGTAATTGGCGTCCATTTCAGTGCAATGACCTGTGGATTTTAGAACTCGGAGTATAAGTGTCCCAAGTAATAAGTATAGCTCTGTCCAACATGACAAGCTTCTTACACCACAGTCTTATTAAAAATTCGTTTCTTTTCTATTCGTTGTTTTTGTTCTATTGGAGATTATATCCATACCTCAAGTTTTTTAGAACCCCAGATTTGTGAAACCTGTTCCGATGATTCCGTTGCTCTTTCTAGCAGGTCTGATAATACAGAAAATCATCTCAGCTAATGGTAAATAATCCATTTTGAATGCAAATGAATAGGAGAGGAGAGAACAGATTCAATAACAATCTTACAGGATCTTTTCCTTCTTTTCACTATCTGTGAGAAGTCCTCTGTCACGAAATCTGCATTTTGCAGAGATTTAGCATTCAGCTTTGACAAATTTGCCTGCGTCCTAGTATCCACGTACTGCCTTCTAATATTTCCAATAATACTACCTGCTAGCAACAGCATGCAGAGACCGAACAAATCATCCGTCAACTTTAGCTCAATTTCTTTTATTCTTCAGGGAAGCAAATGAATAGGATTCATTGTGCCCCTGAAATGTCTAAGAAACTTTAAACAAAATGGAATCTGCTGGAGATTACCAAATCTAATGAAGCTGTATGGTTTTGTTATTCTTTCTACAAGGCTGGTATCAAACTTCTCAAATTCTTTAGCCAACTCCTGCAGATAGCAGTGTACCAGTTTCCGCGGATACGACGAATCGCAAAGGGCTATGAAACAAACTCCATGCCCCACTATACAGCTGTTTCAGATCAAAATACCAATAAGAGTGACTCCTTGCTATATTTGAATGAACAACTAATACTCCTGGCAAAACACTCTGATGTGCAATCTAGTTTGTCATGAAAAACACTGCAGAAAATACCTACTGCATACTAGAAAACCCGAATTAAATCCTTCTGAAAATGTAATCGTGAAGTTCTTTAAGAAACAAAAAGAATTCAAATCTGAAGTGTTTATGTCCATTTAGTTCTTTCATTTTTACCTCAGCCCTTATGACAGAGAACCAGTTAAATTGTCAGAATGAAAAAGAGCGAACACTTTTGCGGAAGCAAGGCACTTGGGTTGCTTATATATAATTAAACTAACACCCAAAAAGAGGAAAAATGCAGAGAAGAGAAGGATACGTACTAGAAGCAATGGCGATCAATGCGAATGGTGGTATTGGAAAGCGGGAGGGCAGCTCTTGAGATTTCCTCGAGAATGAACTCTCCTTGTTGCTTGTAAGTTGAGAAGCTGTCATCCTCTTCTTCGTTAACGTACCTTGGGCCTTGCGCAAGAGGCAACCCATCACTCACCCTCCCAATTATGGTCAGCTTCACCATTCCTCTGGATATAATATAGTAATTGGAATTGAAGAAGAAACTAGAAATAGAAGGAAGGAAGTGAAAAAAAAAGAAAAAAAAAGACGGGTTTCTTGCTTTTTGGGTTGACCAAATTTTGACGGGCTCTGATGAATGGAGAGCTAAAGAGGAGTTTAAGGAACTTTTTATATGTGCTTGGGGATGGATAACCGGATAAGGGAGGCGAGAAATTGGGCAAATTTTGAGACGACTTAAGGAAGAAGTTATCCTTTGTTTGCTAAAAAGATGCCCTTGCGCGGTGGAGAAATGCTTTAGGAAGCAAAGGGCGGCGATTAAGTTATACATGGAAAAGCCCATACTATAATGGTTTTGTAATGGGACGATGAACTACGTACATCCGCGTATCGTATGGCAATCGTTAATATATTTAGTTGTACGATTTAACAAATTTTACAATTACACTACTGAAATTATATAAATTTGTACCAAATATTATACTAAGAAAGATCTGGATAAAACTCAATTATACGTACATCCCCAATGGGCTGATTCATTGCAGAAACGTCAAAAATCGAAGGGAGAAGTGGCCCACGGTACACAAGGACACGGACCTAGGAAGCAACTGTGGTGACACGAATCAACAATCTAAAAAGTTTGCTCGGCTTGGGTCTTGGGTGCGTTCTGTGCGGGATAGGAAAGGGACTGAACACTTTAGTACCCAAACATTTAAGGGGTACAACTTTTGGTCCACAAGATCCTGAATTTATTTATTGGCCATTTAACATTGTCAGGGGACAAAAAAGTCACTGTCCCTGTCGAATGCAGTTAGTGCTTCCAAAAAAAAGAGAGAATTAACAATGGTCTCAACAAAAAAAAAAAAAAAAAAAACAATGGTCTCAAAAGCTCTTTTCACAAAATGATCTGCAATAATTCACGTACGTACCCGATTTTATACAAATCACCTTTTGATTTTACATACTTAATTCCTCGTTAGAAATGGTTAAAATAAAGAATTAATCTTTCCTACTATTATACTGTCAGTCTTGGTTGGATGAATAATAATTATACTAAATTTAAATTTAAAATTTAATTTATATATATATATATTATGAATATAATGGTAATAATATATGTACTGTCAATATATATATAATTTATTCTAAAATAAATGCATAACAGGTACGTATACTTATGTAAAGGACAACAAAAGATGCCCAAAAAAAATGATGGCATGGTTTGGTCATCAAGTTAATTAGGAAAGAAAAACAACAAAAGGCGAAAAGAAAACTGCTTG
The DNA here is from genome assembly GCA_023065735.1 of Coffea humblotiana. Taxonomy (NCBI): domain Eukaryota; kingdom Viridiplantae; phylum Streptophyta; class Magnoliopsida; order Gentianales; family Rubiaceae; genus Coffea; species Coffea humblotiana. Next base: position 2,196,709 of record CM041209.1, on the reverse strand, counting down.
TTCCCCAAGGAATATGTATTTGTAGCGTCTGAAACCACGGCGGATTTCAGACGTCATTTTCACTGTCAAGTCTGTCACCTTTCAAAAGAACTTCGCGGGCCAATTGGTAATTCAGCAATAATTTAAGGGTCAGTTTGGGATTTTAGAAAAAAGTCACCTGCCATCTAATTGGAGGGAAATTGGCGCCACGTTGACATTTGTTTGCCTCCTCTGGCATTAGGTCTCGTCTCATCCAAGTAACGTAAAGACACGCAAACAAATGCTAGCTGTTTACTAGTACTTGACCAACAGGAGGAAGAAAAATAAAAAGGTCAGAGCCAAGCCAACAACGCCACCCTCTTTTCGTATTTCCCTAAGAAAGAAATGTATCATCGCCACCCCTTTATTATTTTTTTTAAAAAAAATATTTATCCCCCTTTAGTCTATTTAGTCTAGTCACGAAATTAAAACACAAGTGAAAGAAACAGTAGTAAAACACTTGACACGTGTAACAAAACCACCGACTTTGTCAAGGTTGCTCCACGGAAAAGTCCAAGTGGCCTTACGTAATCTCATCAACCAACCAGTCCCCCTAACAAAACTAGCGTCGCACTCTGACGCCTGTGGAGCAGTGGTGTTTCACAATCTTTTTGCCATCTTTTCTGTTGACTCGAGTCATCAGCATTTTGCTACTATGACCGCTGACAGCAAAAACCAACACAAGACCGACGTCCAAACCGATCACCGCTCTCCTCTTGCTGGATTTTCCGGTGAGAATTCGATCATCTTCTTTCTCACACGCTAAAACAGACTCGAGCACAGGACATGTTATTGTCATGTAATACTCTCTGCGTGTATGTAATAGTAGCAGCATGTGCTGATTGTGCTCACATATTTGTGCTATGTGTTGAAATGGGATTGCATTAAAATTTTCTGCTTTGACTAAAGGTTGAAACTTTATAATCATAATTAGCCGTCAGTAAGAAGAATTCTTTGGCTCCTTGAATCATACTTAGTAGTTAGAATGTGGTTCTTGGAAATAAATTGATGTAAAAGTATTTATTGGAACAAAGGAAGGAGTAAATGCAGAGGGGGCAGAAATGAAAGAGATAGAAATGTTGGTACTCTTTTGCAGTGGTCGTCTCTGGATGTCTGCCATAATGGCTTCCCTTATTGTATGAATCTGATCCTCATGCATTTATGGTCTTGAGATTCCATTCTTGTGCTTTAAAGTCCTTTCTTTTTTCTTATATCATCTGAAAGCCTCTCTTGTCCCTCTTTCCTTTTCTAACTCTCTCTTTTTCTTTCTTGTGCACAAGAAAAAACATATTTGTTTCTTTCTTTTGTTCAAATGAACCAGTGGATTTTTGAAATGTTAAGTAGTGGCAGTAATTTGTTTGTGGGATTTTTTTCTGGCGTTGTAGTTGCTTGAATGAGGAACATGGAAAAGAAGAAGAAACGAGAGACGAAGCAAAAGAAGATGGGAAGATCACCATGTTGTGATAAAGAGTCAGTGAAGAAAGGGGCATGGAGTCCTGAAGAGGACAAGACTCTTGTTGACTACATCAACAAGAATGGGCATGGTACCTGGCGATCCCTCCCTAAACTTGCAGGTTGTCTTCTCTTTCTTTCCATCTTGTAACTTCTTTCTTTCTTTCTTGTCTGAGTGTTTGTGGCATCTAAGCTGACATAAGGCATGGCCCGCATGGGACTGTTTGATGGATCAAGTTGCATCTTGGAAATTTTCTTTTTGGTTGGCTACTGATCCTTCCAGCTTATTTTGCAGCCCAGATTCATTAGACAAAACATGAAAAAATATGTCTAGTTGGTTAGAAGAGGAAAGGTCCATCTCCCTTTTTTGTCTTCTGTCTTTGTGAATCAGCTACTGAGTAGCGACACGAAGATGAGCTACTCTTCTCAAGGACTTTCCCTTCTTTTGCTCACGAATTAAAATTGACACCATGTTATTTACATAAATTCAGGACCTAATTACCAAGAGAAGGCAACAGTTAAATTAGTGTGTTGGAGTATGTTAAATGTTTCAATTTTGTGCTGGTATAGCCATATCATCCATCACCAAGGGCTCTAAGACATGGTAGAAAAAACTTCATGTTCCACAATGGTACAGTTCCAACCTGACAGTAACACCGCTATTCCTCATGTTACACCTTAATATGGAAATTTATCAAAGTCGAGGACATTTCTTCCTCTCCATAATACCAATAGTTAGCTCTTGATTGCATCACTTAGAGGTACTTGATGAATAGAGTTGAAACAGTAAATGATGCATTTGTTTTCTAGACTACCGGATTGTTAATTTCTTGGCCTTCATTTCTGGAGATTTAATAGCCCCTAGTCAGCATAAGTTACATAGTAACTTTTTACATTCACCTAGCCAAATAAAGGCCTAGAACAGGACACCCACGTCTATAGATGGTGTAAATCTCAATGAAATGTATCTAACAAAACTGAAATGTGAATCTTTTATTTAGGTCTCCTTCGATGTGGCAAGAGCTGCCGACTTCGCTGGACAAATTATCTCCGTCCTGGTATTAAACGTGGTCCATTCTGTCCCGAGGAAGAAGCTTCTATCATGCAGCTGCATACCATGCTAGGCAACAAGTAAATGATAAATTAAGTTAATTACTCCTTTCTACATGCAGAGTCGATTATATTTTTATCCCATTGACTGGTATGTTGGTTAGCAAGTTAGGCTATGGCTAGTTGGCTACAATTCTTTCATTATTTTGATGTTTGACGTGCTAAATTTTCTGCCACATCTATATGTTTGTTCAGTTTAATTACATCTTGACGCTACTGTGTCTGTTACTTTATGTCTCTTGCTTAACATTTTGAGAATTTGATACAAATCATTCCTTGCCTGATACAACTATACAGATTAACGAGCCAACATGACTAGCAACATTTATATACTTGTCATGTTTGGAAGGCCAATACTTAAAAGCTTCTTCTCCTCTTTGTACCACTTAGATCTTTTCTCGGTGGACTATATTGATGCAAGAAACTGGTTAACAGGCTTCTTCTCCTCTCAGTGTTCTGCAATCTTAGTTGACTTGCGTTTCTGGTGTTACAAGCCATGTTTTTGTCTCATGTAACTTTGATTATCCTTTCTTAACTGAAACACATAAGTGGCATGATATTCTTGTGGATGATTTAGCACTACAAGCTTGCTGATGGATATTTTTCTAAGAACCATGATAACGATGACCTCAGTACACTTGCTACCCTTGGATATGAAAATTTTCCAGTAATGCCTCTAATTCCAGTAACTGGTGCCTATTCCTTTCTATGCCTTTTCCTGAATAGCAAAAATTATTGATTCAGTTATTTTGCCTGTTTGCTAGGCTATTTTTGTTAGCTTTATGTATCAAATTGCTTGACATTTTATAGTTTTGATATTCTATTCATCTTCTCAAATTTAATCATAGATGGGCAGCTATAGCTTCTCATTTACCTGGAAGAACAGACAATGAAATCAAGAACTTCTGGAACTCGCATCTAAAGAAGCGTGTTAAAGCAAGCCTCGACCAGCCAGAGTCCATTTTAACATCTGATGACTTTGGATTGGAAACTCCATCAACTCGCCACATGGTGCAGTGGGAAAGTGCCAGACTTGAAGCAGAGGCCCGGCTATCAATGGATCCTTTACTTCTGAGCTCATCGTCAGCAGCTAAAACGGAATGCGACTACTTCCTTCGTCTTTGGAATTCTGAAGTTGGAGAATCATTTCGTCAAGGAGTGGCTTGTCAAAGTCCTTTGTCTCAAGTGTCATCATCCATAAAAGATGAATCAACTTCTGGAGTTACAACACAGACTGATTCTGCAAGGATATTTGGATCTGCTGATGCCACTGAAAATCAGAAGCAGGAAGAGCATATGAGCTGCCATAATTCAGAAGAGCTGCTTACTGGTTCTGATTCCTCAAAGTCACATGAATTGGATGATTCCTCAGAAACAAAGATGCAGCTACTGCAAGATTTACCGAATGGTAATGATATGGAATTTCTGCAAGAACCTATTGATGATGTCTCCATGTACCTGCAAGAACCAATTTCACTGACTGACTGCTATCCTTGGAAACAATTATAGTTGTGGTTATAGCAACTTGCATCTGAAAAACTGCTGCAGTAATTATTTACATGTTTCGCTAATTACAGCCGCTGGCTGTTTAAAACTCTAAATCAAGGAGCTCTAGTCCCAGAGGACAGTAAATCAGGTAGCAAACCAAACAGTTTTGGCAATTTGTATATGTACTGGGTTTTGGAAAAGGCAGAAAAACTTCTTTCTTTTTTGTGTGTCGTTATTACTGAATACACCTTCTCCGTCATTTTCCATAGCCGCTTCTCCTCCTCCTCGTCCTCCTCCCCCTCCCCCAGGGTGAGCGCATAATCAATTTTGTTAGGCTTCTTGAGCATTAAAGCCTTGAAGGACGTGCTCTATTTTTCTCTTATTAATGATCTGCGTACAAAATGCTTAACCAGAAATGTGCCAAAATCCTTTTATAACAAGAGGTGGATTAGTCGACAAAATAGTATTCAAGTGGACCTGTAACATTCAAATTCTCGATGCAAATTCCTGTATACGTCCGTTCAATACGTCTTCTCGTATGTGATCTAAATCTGTATCGCTTTGAGCAAATGTGGAGAAAGCTTGTCGGTAGACCTGCCAGCAATTTTTGTTCCAGATCATCCAGCATTTCTTGTTTCTTTTTGAGTAAAATATCAAAAAAGTCCCTTATGATTTCAAATAATATATTTTAACCCTCATAGTTTGAACTAATTTGAAATAACAATGAAAATCATCAAAACTAACGGAGGTGGACGAAATGACACCAATTACCCTAATATATATATATATATATATAAGTAATAAAATATTTTCTAACAATCATTCTATTAAGCAAACCTACGGAAAACTCCCCTATACTTGAGCCAACCTACGTAAATAGGAATAAGCTAAGTTGTATTTAGAAGTTTTGATTTATTTATTTTGTATATAGAAATAATGTGACTTTTATTTTATGTATAGAAATAAATTGAGTTGTATTTGGGAGTTTTGGATTATTTTTGAAAATTTTATGAGTTCTAAAGGTTTTGATAGGTATATCAGCTAACAATTTGATTTAAAAAATTATTTTTCATATCAAGCAACCTCAAACTTTTAAATTTAAATAATTTTTGTCTATTTTCACATTAATTTAAATAACGAGAAATTGGATTTTTTCTATATGTTTGCTTAATCGCAGAGGATTTTTTGTATTATAACTCTAACGATATGATAGGTATATCAATTGAAAATTTATTTATTTTCTGTATAAATACTTACAAAAGAAGCACGCGTATTTCAAATCCATTAATTCAAACGATTTCCGTTACTTTTTCAAATTAGTTCAAACCACCAGATTTAAAACTATAGAGATTTTTCTATATATTTATTTAATCTCAAGAGGCTTTTCTATATTTTACACTTTCTTTTTCATTGGTTTGTCTCCAAGAAATACATAAAGAAAGGACTAATCTATTCTGACGACATTTGAGGCACTGCCACATCTGGATTGTCCACCTAACCTAACCTTATCAAGTTTGCAGCGTAAGGATTAGGTTGAAGCTTCTAAGCAATAACAACCCAATCAGCACAGTTGCAAGAAAATGTCTTGGGAAAATTTTGGGACCACAAAAAAATGTCAATAAAGGAGGAAGAAGGATAACATTGTTGCAAGCACACTACTAAATTTTTCCGGCAAGCTTTCAACGACAATTTACTGTTTGCATTCATATTCTACCACAGATCGACCTTTACAGCTTCGACTACAAGGAACGGTTTCTTCCAATCTTTCTTGTCACAAATGCACAATTCTGTCATCCTCCACATGCTAAAATACATAATTATGCACACCCAACAATGAATGCTAATTAACGCGGCACAGTTTTGCAAGCCAAACACATGTATTAACAAATAAAGCAATAAAATGAAAAATTTACAATACAGATTCCAACAGTTTTCATGTAGACCTGACGATTTTCAGCTTCAGAAACATCCTAGGAGTTTCTTTGGAGCAGTTCCAGTGGCACGGTATTTTGCTGCTGCCTCTTCTGCCTTGAGGAGATCTTCCCCGCGTTTGTACTCAATGGCCGCCTTCTGTTCTTCAGCTGACTTGTGGAGGGCAGCGATCTTATTTTTCATTTTCTCTACATATTCTGCCTTCTGTTTCTCCAGCTTTTCCTACATACCATAAAACCCGTGTGTGTCGATAGAGATTGAAGCTTCTTAACTGAAATACCATTTACTTGCAATAGTGCCAATGGTTTACATACATCTAGACAAGTATGGGATCATCAACCTGTTAAAAAACATGAAGTGGAAAACAAGAGAATGCCCCGCTTGTGGAGTCACATATAATATAATCCTTTGCAAGATTAAATATATGAATCACTTAAACGCAGAAAGTGCTTGAACTTTGACTAATATTCTTTCAATTAGTAGCCATTTTCTTCAATGGTTCACAGAACTGGCTAGTAAAGCTTTTAACAAACTCCATTAACTTCTTAAAAATGCTTTTGAATTATGATTTGTCCCACAAAAGATGTGCTAACATGGAGACTAAAGGACACCTAATGTTACAGTTCTACGTCGGCAAAATAAATATTAGTGAGGACTTGTTACCTCAATCTTTCTGAGTTCGGCTTCTATAGATGCCTTCTTGCTGTTCTCCCAAGACCCAATGGCTGATATCTTTTTCTGAGCTCTGTCAGCAAAATTCAGATTGAAGGTTGTCAACATTGTCAACTACCAGACCTTCAAACCCCTTCCCACCACGTCAAACAACAAACAAAAGGCAGTAACTGGAATGAAAAAAGCCTTTTGGTTATGTGGTTTGGTTGATACCGCATATGGTTTTGTGTGGTAACATACAGGCATTGTTCAAATGTTAGCAGTCAAAGTTTCCTCAGAGTTGCAAAATGTTAGCAGTCAAAGTTTGCCACCAAGGCCAAAGAAGAGAATGACCAAAGTACTCAGTATTCTTAGACATCTTTAGTAATACAAAAGGCCATGAATAGACAATAGATGGTGAGTTATCAGGAAAGCTTCTTACTTGTTTTCAGCTTTAGATTTCTCACTTTCTTCCCATGCCTTGATTAAAGACACCCTCTTCTCTGTTGCCACTCGTGCTAGCACTGCATCTGAGGGTGGATATTTCAAGCAAAGTCAGTATATTCTTTCCAGTTCCGCATGGTGGGGATCAGAATGATACGTGTATCAGTACCACACATGCAAAATTATGTTACCTCGGTTAATAGAACCCTCAGCAGGTTTCTCTTCAGCAGGTTCTGCCACAGACAAAGAAAAAAAAAAAAGAACAAACAATTAAAGCACAAAATAGAGGAAGAAATCTGTTCCAATCATTTGAAGGCTCCTTCCGTCCAATTAGGTGGGCGATGAGAGATGGTATCAACCCATATGGATATGAGGATTAAAAAAAATAAAAAATCACACAAACAGGGAAAGACAAAAATATTATAACTAGTTTATCTCCAATTTTGGTGGATATTCATTTCAATATGATCAAGTTCCCCCCCCCCCCTCCCCCCAACCCCCCAAAAAAAAGGATCAAGTTTAGCATCATGCTTAGCAATTAAACAAGACTGATAAAAATCAATCAGGAATACACACAAAAGTAAATTTAATTCCCACCCCCAACCATAAATTAGCAACTTTTAACCATTAACTACACGCTACCAACATAATACTATACTCCTTGAGTTGGGAGAAAATAACAACTATCATATGCTACTAGCATATCCTCCTTGTAATTCAATTTGGATAAATAAGATAGTAATTTCATAGATAGTCAGTTTGCTTGAATTATGACAGAGAATCAATTAAAAAACCAATCTTGAAGAATAAGTATGCAACAGAGGTGACTTATTTCCACTCCACCGATGAAAATACAATCAAGAATTGTTTCCAAAATTACCAATCTCGAAGAATAAGCATGCAATATAGGTGGCTTATTTCCAAGCAAACGCAAAATTACCCCAAAATCAAGAATCCAATCAGCTGAAAATACATTTTGTCAGTATTACTGCACTACATACTGATGTCATCCCGAGAACTGTTCCAGAAAACAAAAAAAGGGAAATCGTAAGGTGAATTGTACTTTACATACATACTTTCAACGATGGAAAGAGCTTTGGAGTCATCATGTTCCTCCTCAGGAACTGGGACTAGTGGTTTCTCCTCAGCCACATCTTTAAGAGCTTCAGCGGATTCTGGTGCTGGAGGCGGAGGCTCAGAAGAAGCGGTCTCGGGCTCTACTTTTTTGGCTTCCTCTTCTGCCATGACTAGCAACTAGTGTTGTGCGTGCCTAGCAGCAGAATTAACCGTAGAAGAAGATACTACTAGCACTTTAGCAAACGAAAATACTAGAAGACCGGGATGAAGATTTGTGGGGCGGGGGGGGGGGGGGGGGGGGGGGGGGGGAAAGAAAGAGAGAAGAAGGGGATATGGTGATATTATTGGGAGTTGGTTGGAGGAGTGTAACTGTCTCGCTGAAATAGTGAAATGAATTGGAACAGAAACGATGCCATGCCGCTCCTTGGAATCATTTTTGGTGGTGTTGGCCCTACTCTTAGTTGGCACTTGCACACCTAAACAAATGCTTAGACCATCGTCGCTTGATTGAATCGGGAGAATGATTAAGAATCTTACTCCTCTATGATGGGGATGGGTAGACCCTGAGTACGATGGTGGAACTTAGTAGCCCTGAGTTCAAGGCTACATTTGCTACTAAAATTACAAGGATCATTCATGTACAATTAATGCTCATTTGTCGTCTACAATGGAGTACTAGTAATGTTCAACCGTATTTAATTTTGGAGGGCACCTATCTTGACAGGAAGAGGCGTGTGAGGTTAACCTAGGATCCTAGGTGTGTTTGGATAGGTTTTATTTGCAATATATATATATATATATATATATTTTATTTAGCTACATTAGAAATACATTTTCTTACTACATTCTTATTTTTTTCGATCACTTTTTTTATTTCATATATATCACATTTCAAGAAGTGTCGCTCCAAATAATCTCCTATGCAAGCACACTCAATTTAAGCCAACAACCATTTGGTCTATTGGTCATCACCAATACTTTAAGTCTTGATTATGGGTCGGACGTCAAGGGTTTAAATTTTACCTTCCACCAACCACTATTTGTGGCTTGTCACTTTCAGTGACTTCCTCCAACGGTATTTCCCACAGGTTTAGGTTGCCCCTCTAAAATAAAATAGGGAAGGTCAATAATTCAAACCTTGCCTCCCCACCAGTCATTGTTTGTGATTTATCACTTTCAGTAGCTTCCTCCGATAATGTTTTCTATCGATTAAGTTCTCCCTCCCCTAAAATAGAATGAGATAGATTATAAAAATGTTATCGTTGTAATAAAAAAAAATACACTCAATTTAAGGTACAACTTTCCTAATCATTTGATCCATTCTTTGTATCAAGAGAGTTTAGTTAATTTGTTCGGACTATAGTCTAACAGAGGCAGCCTAAGCCAAGGGCCCAACATGTTTGCTTTCCCAACGTCTGTTTACTTATCAGCTGGACTATAGAATTCAAAAAGTTTACTAACCTTGGAATAACGGTCCCTTGAGGCTTTTCCTTTTCTCCAAAAGCGATATTTGACACTTGAAACCAGAGAAAAGTTGCCTTTTTTTTTACAATTGTGGAGGATGCATTGGGTCACCTCTTTGCTTGTATTGCGGTTTTAGTGCTGGTGTGGTTGTTCTAAAATGCGGATCAACCTTTTGCTAATTACTTCGTTGAATTCTAGGACTGCTTAGTTTCCTGTCCGCACGATTATTTCTATTGAGGAATGGAATTAAAGGGCAATCGTATCATTTCAAGTTAACGGATCCTAGGATTGATTTTTCAGGTAGCTGCAATTACCTAGTTTTGGTATACTCCGCCTCAAGACCTAAACTTGCAAATGCGGATAGTAAATACCCTAATGGAGATTTAGGGGCAGGAGGGGCTTCACTCATGAACCCTAAAGTAACATTATTGTCATCGTCATCCTAAATCCTGGACAGGGAGACCCAAAATGACATCAAAATTGAGTTGTTGGTTTGGCCTGACAACCCTTGCCAACCACAAAAACAGATACCATAACTTCATCATCCTCAATTCTTGAAAGGAATAATAGGGGGGACGCCACTGACCAAACTTGTGGATGCGCATCCATGATGATCCATCAATCCACAAATAAGTACCACAATCCAAGTAGGCAGCTACTAGCCGAGTCCATCTTTTCCTAGCTCCACAATCTTTTAGGCCCGTTTGGATTGCATTTTTCTGGATTTTTTTGTAGAAAAATTATTGTATCGATTTGATATATGTGAGGTAAAAATGTGATTGAGAAATGTGTTCACGAAAAAAATAACAATTTTTCTGAGAAAAATCACAATTCAAACGGGGCCTTAGAATGCAAGATCATGCACTGTTTTTCTTCTCTGCCTTTTATTTCCCCACTTTTGAGTTGTAGAAATTTCTGTGTTGGGGGTGTATGAGTATAATCTTTCATGGCTTTTGGAAATTTTTATTTTGAGGCTTGGGGTTTAGTATAGTCGTCGCTGAGGGACTATACTATTAAGTGTTAACGCTACCGACTACTGCCTACAACTATTACTACTACGGTACCCAAGGGCAAGAGAGAAACAGCGAGGACTGGAGATCCCGGAAGTGGGGACCCAAAATGTTTCTTTGTATTTTCCATTTCTGCGGCTGTGATCTGGCAATGCTCCCAGCGAGAAGGTGTCATGTGCGTGCGTTTCACATTTCATTTTTTTCTTAGCAGATAAAGTCAGCAAGTAGTGGTGCCGTAATACTCTCTCCAGCGATTCACGAAGATGTACGTGCACCCCTTTTCCTTTACCCATTTGGTAAGATGTTATTGGTAGCAGCGTGTTGCTATTGTCGCGATGCCGACAAGTTTGACTGATTGATGGTGTATGACTATGATTGAGGCGCTCACCACCCAAACATAGACCATCCGCACAAGACATAGGGAGCCATTGTGCCAATTTTAAACATTTATTTACATATGTTTTCAATGCCTATTATTTATATTATCTTTTTCTAGTGGTGACTGGTGATGGCGATTATGATGAGGAAAGATCACGCCACGCACGTCTCATTGCTCTTCATTTGCTCCCCACCTCTATTTGAATTTGTATTTATATTCATTTCAATATGAATTATCATTTAAAGTTATATTTGACGAATTAAGTTGCACTTGTTAAAAATCTTCGAATTGCATGAATTTTTTCAAATTGTTGTATTCTTTGATATTTTGTTAATGTAACGAACGAGATCATTTAAAACTAATTTCATCGTCTTAAAGAGAAAAAGACTATCACCGCTGCTTAATGTAGTGTACATTTTTCTATTTCTAATTTATTTTAATTTATTCATATTAAAATATTTGGTAGCATTTGACTTTATGTTCATATATTTTTGTTATCAATTTTATTTTATTTCATTTATACCTTAATATGTGTTTTTTTCATTACAATTAATTTTTTCCTTTCTTAATCAAAGGAATGCATTAACGTCTAAATGACAAAAATATGTGTATCTTTATTAGTATATTTCAATAAAATGCTCTTTGTTGTTGTTTTCATGGTAACAATTAGATTTGCATTTTTTTCTTATTTTTTATGCTATTAGATTATTCAATTATTCATTAAAATTTTTATTTATTACAAGTTCTAATTTGGAGAGAAAAACGTTTTTCCAAACTTATTGCATTATTAGATTATTCAACAAGTTAGCTTATAGATTGCTTGATTCTCCTATTTTTTTCCTTTGCTTTGCTTGTAATAAGTCCTAAGTCATATAATGCAAATCATTTTTCAATTACCTAATCAGATTAAATACTTGCATTTTCTTCAATGTTAGGTTGTCTTTCACAAAAAAGTCATCCTTTCAATGAATTATCAATTGTACTTCATCTGTTTATAACCATTAGATTGAAAGACAAAGTACTAGCTTAATTCAGCTTTTATAGACTATCTTTTTAGATGAAATTATTATCAACAAACTAATCTTGAATAGTACAGTGCAAAGCCTTACATACATTACCAAACTTTTATTGTGCATCATTTTCTTCCTGTTTTGTTTTTCTTGTCATTCTCGCGTAGCGGAGGGAAAGCTTTCTTCCCTTTCTTGTTTTCTCATATTTGGTAATATAATTTTTCTTATTTTTTACTTCAGCAAATCTATGCATTTACATCTTGTTGTAGCAACACATACTTTCTTTTGCATGTTTTCTGTTTTCCTTTTGCGGCATTACTTTCAATACTCAAAATTTTTGCTTTGTCTGTCGCTTTACTCCAGGTTAGTCATTTCATTTATAACTAGAATGCCTAATGTTTTGATAAAATACTGGTTAAGTTTCGTTGATAATCATAAGTTTCATAAGTAAACTATTACTAGTTGCTTAGTATTGAATTATATGCAGTGTATAACTTGTGATTGGAAACTTTGGCGATGAACATTGAATCCGATTAAAACTTAAGTTAATTTGTCAAATATAACTTGAAATAATCATGTAAATGATACTCCAATTGAATTATATCTCTCCAAAATTTAGAGTTTGAAAAGTCTATTAAATTATTTCAACTTTATATTATTGCATATAAATAAAAGGGATGTAATTTCAAAAACAAAAAAATATTTAAAATTGAATACAACTTATTACAAAAATAAAGATTATTATTGCTGCCAAATGTACTGTACATTATTCTATTTTTATTTTTATTCATTAATAAATTAATATTTAACGACATTTTAAACTATCTTAAAATATTTAGCACCGGTCAAACCTATACAACCAACCGAAATTGCTACCGGCCATAATATACACTTTTCCTATCTATTTCATTGTATTTTATTTATGTGTTAATACTTGCTTTTTATTACAATAAATGTTTTCTCTTTATTAAACCAAAGCAATGTATTAAAATATTCTTTATAATATATTTACACATGACACTCAATTTATAAACAATCCTTCAAAATTTTGTTACCCTTGAACATTTTAGGATGGGCATTGCACAGCCAGACCTTACTAGCATTATAAGTATATATATTCTCAATTGATGCTGCTATTCTCAATATATAGCATTATATATATATATTCTCAATTGATGCTGCTAAACAACAAGAGGGGAAGCCCACAGCCCGCTTGAAAAGATTAGTGCACTTCAGTCACATAATACATAGTACAACCAAAGGTACAACTTAAGCAATTTCCCATTAGAATCGTCCCCTACCAATCCTCATCCTGGTTTATTTCGAGGCACCATATTTGTGATGGTACTACATCTATTCTGCTTCGCCAATACCACAAACAACAATAGAACACGGACCCGAAATGATAGTACACGCTAGACGTCAAAGCATACAGCTACCAAGTGACGGTGATACTACATCTAGTTTATGGCGAGTAGCTATATTCATCCTCTGCAACAGGCTTAGAGAAGACGGTCAAGACAACGAAGGTCCCAAACAATATCGTGACAAGGGCCGTGAAGTTGACCAGGAATGCTTCAGCCCCATATTTCTCTAGGCCTGAGTTCTCAAGGAATGTAAGCTTCTTCAAGGTACCCTAGTGAGGCATTCCCAACTGCCAAGATGTACACAAACAGCCCAACACCCACGTGCCATGGAAGTGACTCGTGCCTGATTTCTGATGAGCCCACCGGGGTAGAAGAACACCAGGAAACCATAAATCCACTGCAACAAAATGTCAACAATAAACAAACAAACAAAGCATCAAATATTCGAGAGTTCTACACAGAACAGCCAAACTGTAAGACAGATTGAGTAACAAATTACGATTACAGTCCACTAATTCTTTCCAGGCAGAGCATTGTCCAACTACAGTGGCCAAAATACAATTAGGTCTAGAAGCAAGCAACCCCCCCACCACCATTCAAGCTCAAAGAGAACAATGAGGTGTAGCACTAGACGAGCTAGCCAAAGCAAGGCCTCCATAGTTGGAAATATATTCGAGTAATCTACTCTGATACTTTTGAGGGCATGGAGAGAAAATAAACCAAAGAAAAAGAAAAAATGCGAGCAAGAGCTTGAGATAATTATTGAAAGATAGGAGCCGAGAGAATTAATAGAGCAAAAAATGTTAAGGTATAATACACGATGATTATCGACAACAATCAGTGTAGTGCAGGAGAAGAATTCAAGCTTGAAGTTACCTGGATGCCATAGAGAACAATAATCCCAATTCCAAGCCAAGAATGTAAACTATACAAATTGGCAATATTGCTCTCGTTATGAACTTGAATGCCGTGTATATCCCGATGATACCAAGTATGAGGGCAATAGCATGCAAGACTAGATGTATCAATTTCTTCAGTTCCTTCCTCAAGGGAAGAGTTTTATAAGTAATAATGGCTGCATTAAAAGAAAATGGGAAGATGAAGAGAACATCATAAAGGCTATTCAATACCCCAAAAAAAAAAGGAAGAAGAAGAAGAGGGGGAGTACTTTATCTTGATAAGACGTATAACTTACCTTCACCCCCAATTACAATCAAGCCAAGGAGCATGAGAACAGGATGAATCTGGAAAAGAACAAACGAAAACCATAATTAAACCTTAAGCAAAAGTTCGTTTAATGACATTCCATGCTTACATTGGCAAGAATAACCTCAAAATCTACCCTGCCGTAAAAACTCATATCTTAAAAGTGAATTACCAAACCTCAACTAGACCAAAATTACTCTTATCAGATGACAGCAATCAATGTGAAGGGACCACCATAAGATCACTTTATGAAATGCTCCTATAACAGACAGGACAAAATGTCTTAATCCCTTCACAGATGTCACTGATAAACTTCCAGTCGTCTTAATCTATTAGAGAAAAGCATATGGACACTTCAAAATGCAACCACCGTTCATACCTCCAACAGAACTTTTCCGTTGGCTCCATTTAATGCCGTTTATTTCCAACCACACCCCAGCCAGTGTGCCTCAAGATTTAATTCGAAAGTCCAAACCTAGATAGCTACCTATCTTGAACATCTTTCTTTGAATGAGCATAAGGAACAATCAAGAGTTCAAGACATGCCATCGTACTAAAACAAATTAGTAAAGCATATGTTTGAAACTTTAATTTCTGACTGAAAAAAAAATCATTAGAAGCGGTTTAGATATGCCAAACTTTGTTCAAAATCAAATGGAAAGATCCATGCACAAACAGCCCTTTATCTTTTTTTTTTGTCCGCATCTGTTTTACGGTCTGTGATTAATCTATTCGAGCAGCTTCAGACCCCTTGCAGGAAAACTCTCCCAACGTTGTCTTTTGTATTACCAAAGTTTCGAACCGGAGACCTCGTGGTTAAGAGATACAAGCACCTTCCGCTTGCACCAACATTCGTTGGTACAGATAGCCCTTTATCAATATCCACATGGTACAAGTCAACACATTGACGGACAAGTCAAGCTTTCCACAAGAGAAAGGAAGGTTGGCCATGTGAAGATCTAAAAAATAAAATGGTAAACAATCAGTCAACCACCAAATCCCAAACAATCGCAACATCTACCAACCCGCCCAGTTGCTAGCGTTAGCAGGATGACATATTTTGGACTTGTATTTTCCTATTTCAACCAAGAAATAAAAATCATAAAATAAGTAAGTGTTTGGTTGCATAGCGATCGGATTTTTAAGCCAATCCCATGCGGCATATATCCATCAACTAAAGAGACGCAGCTCACGGCGGAGTTGATACCTGAATGCCTCTTATATTGTTGTCCAGCTATTGTATGTCTTCCCGTGAGCATAAATGTTTCCAAGAATCAATTACTCCTAGTATTATAATTTTGAAAAGGTCCAAAAGTAGAATGGGTAGTGCCAAGGAGAATCAACGAGAAGAAACAGAGAGGTGGAAGTCAAAAGTACCGAATACCACATGAAAAGTATGGCTCCATTCTCGGCTCCCTCCCTCCATCCCCGAATCATGGTGTATAGAGGTACTAATCCACAACTAAAAAGCTCAAATTCAACATGTCTTAAACATTCCGCCGGACAGATACAAAGGTATACCCAAAGCTTAAAGCTTGAAAAGTGACAACAGAGAGTAATCAAACCTTAAGTCTCGAGGGTTTGGTGCGATCATATTCATGTAGCAAAAGAAAAGTCTAAATCTAACAGTCCTAACAAAAAAAGGAAAGGGTAGACGGGAAAAAAGATGAAGAGAAAAGGGGAAAATAAATAAGTGACAAAACTAATCGTTTCGACAAATAAAAAAAAAAAAGATAAGTGACAAGAAGTACATACATTGAAGATGAGACTCTTGTTGGCGGATTCCCACGCTAATCCACCCCTGAAGCTTATGTTCCATATCAGCACCATAATAATCCCCGCAACCCCGAGAACTTGGGCTACCACAGCAAAAGGCACCGCCTTTATCCCAATCGCCATCCCTCTCTAATTTTGGTTCTGGAAAGAAGTGGGATTTCCTGATAGCTAAAACGTTACTCAAAAATTCAAAATGAACAGGCTCTTTTATCAGCCATTAACATTTGATATGATAGAGAGAGAAGGAGAAGAAGAGAAGGCGTCCCGCTCCTGAGCGGCGAGCGTTGGTGATGGGTCCTCTTACTTGCAGTTGTTAGTGTACAAGAGGATCTCAATTCTGTTTATTCGACTGAGGTGAGAAATCATCGCTTCGACTTTGATTCAGAAAATTTTTGTGGGTTGTGGGGGATTTGCGTCGTCAAATACTAAGCGTAGTGTATCAATATGTAGCGGCAGTACGAGCAGCAGCGTGTGGTTGTATAACGTGGGTCCGGGTTCCACGTGTGAAAAGGCGATAGGGATGAGGATTGAAGTCTACGTTGGTTATTGGATTTTTAATCGTCGTGTCTCATGTTCCTCCCCTTGCCATAGGACATGACTCCTAGTATCATAAGTATTACTAATTTGCTTTTGATTGGTGACTGCTTTTCCTTCTCTTTTCACTTGTTTGTTTGCTTTCTTTCCCTATCGTATTCAATTCACACTGACTGAGGGACTTTCTAGTACGTACCCGTTGATTAATGTGACAATATTAGGAGTAATGTACAAATACAACACCGCCTAATAACACATTGGAATACTTATTCATTTGCCAATTAACATAATCACAACAGAAAATAACACATTGGAATTCCAGGATCACGTTTCATCATGCTCATGGTAGTTTGTCCTGAAGGGATTAGGCTAGAATTAATAGAATTGGCGTCTCCCATTTTCAGCTATTTATTGTTTTACAAAATAAAAAAGTCCCTCAAAAAAAAATAAAAAAGTTTTTAAACGAAAAAGCGGATGAGGTAATCTCTGACGCAAATGTTTCAATTATGTGGACTCAGTAATTATGATGATGGGGAGAATCCAAAGATCTCTAATGCAAATTCTCTCCACGTTCATCCTATCTGCCTCCGGTGTGGTCACTCTACATTGGATTCGTCTCGACCCCCCGTACCAATCCAGTTTTTGAACCGCCAGCATGACTTCTTGCCTGCGCTATAAACCGAGTTACAACTTGCCTACAAAATTCCATTACTCAGAATAAGTCCGGAGCGTTACCTGTCAACTCGAAAGTGAAGATGGAACTGGAATCTTCTTTATTCTCCAAATATCAAGTGAATTGTCTGTCTCTTTGTCAATCAAAGTGAAGTGCTATAGATAGTAACCAACAGCACTGGATTAATTAGCTGAATTCCCAGCAAATAAAGAAACCCCGCATCCTTCTCATACCGACGATGTATATATATATATATATATATGCGTAATTTTTCAAAGCAGCATGGTGCTGCATTATCACTTTCAAGCCAGCGATGATTGGCGTCTTCTGCAGCCACTGGCAACCAAAGGCCACCCGACTCAAAACACAAGAGAGGGCGCTCCAATTAAAATGCAATTTAGGTTTGTCATTAATGCCGTACCCAGAAGCAAATTACCCGACCATTGAATCAATCAGACATTTGATCAGCCCGAGTGTAATCGGGCCAGATGACTTCAAACTCCAGTCTCGACGTTGGTAAATGCTAATTATATTAAATCCGTATAATGCACATCCATGCTCATGTTAAACCCTAGACTTGTCCGAGACCAGAGAGCCACTGATCCTGGCACGAAGCTCACGCCGTAAGGTTAAATTAACCGAGTGTAGATATTAAACCAAAGTCAAAAGTTCAGAAAATTCAAAAGAAACTGGTTGAGCAGCGCGCATTGATTTCGTTTTAGGCCACCCGCTTTTAAAAATTCCAAATCGTAATAATTACTTGCAAAACCCATTTTCTCTGGATGTTATATTTTAGTACATTAATTAATCATTATAGTCATCCAATAAAATTAGCATTCATTATAGTTAATTCGTGTTCAAGAGATAAGAGTTAGTACCATACTGTTATTTGCAAAGCCATTTCGTGGGGGGTAATATTTTTCATAAAATGAATAATTTAGAAGCTGTTTCTTTCTTTCTCATTTTCTTTGCCATCCATGCTTTTTCTCCTGCGTCAACGTAGAAGACCTTTTGCAAGGAAGATGGTGCGATCATGTGCATCATCTGAACTGAAAACCCGTACTCTGGTGAAATATCATTAGGAAATTAATACTTCAAGGCTGCTTTGATTATGTGCATTCTGCAAAACGCACCAGTTTTATCACTCATTCAGCCATATCCAATTACAATTTACAACTCCGTCTTACTAATATATTTACGTCTGAAGCGGTATATGTTCTCCCATGCACGTACATGTGCACATGAGACAGCACATGCATTCACGTGACCAATTTAAAAGCGGGGAGGTGAAGTGGCGACAGGCGGTGGTGGGCTGAGATGGGAGCGACCGCCGGCGAAAATGAAAATGATGGTGGTAGAAAAGGGGAATGGGTGCATGTTTTTTTAATATTTTGGATTGCCTTTTTTTGCTATAAATTTTAGGGTGTTTTAACAAGTTACTGTATCCAAAGTTGAAGAAAAAACTTTGTCTGAAACAAGCAAAAAAGCATGGGTGCCGAATAGACACTACTATTATCTAGTGTTAAAGATTTTTTTGTCTCATCTTTTATCCCACTTCCTATCTCACCTTTCATTATATTATCATTTTTTCTTCATAAACATTCTATTTCAATTCTATTTTGTTTTATTAAGTTCCAATAACTAACAACAGGGTAAACGACAAATTATAAAAGACTAAAAAATATAAAATGCCAGAGTAAAATAAAATTTGTATAAATTTTCTGTTGTATTTTTTGTTTTTTGGATCATATACCAGCAAAAATGCGTTGTACCATAAGGCCCATTACAGAAATACTTCAATTCCATTTTGCTGCCAATGAAAAGTTGGGACATAGCCATTACGTTGACACCTTCCCCAGTGACAAGGTTGCCATCTTTAGCCCCCACCGCCGACGTTCGCGCACCGTTTGGGGGATGCCTTTCTTCTTTTTTCTAATTTATTTTTGTTGTTTTACTATAACTTTGGCTTCTGCAGCTGTGCTGGTGTATTGTGGCAACTCATATGTAGGAGCCGCTCGACTTTCAAGCCACAAATAGAGACATTTTAAGCATTCTGTCGCCAGATGACTCATAAGAAAGCTCTACTTTGGAACCAATTGGAATTTAGGAATCAACACGCAAAACAGTTGACTTAAGATGATCTGCAGCACAAGAAATAATCCAGTAATCTTACAGCTCTCTACGTCAGTACCACGTTGAAGGGCAAATAAGAAAATGCTCAACAAATAATTTAATTAGTTTTTGTACCTTAGATCTTTTTGGTAACACTGCATGAAATTTGAGTGCCATTGGGATACAATGTGTGTTTGTAAGCAGACGTATTGACTTTTCATAATGTTGCTTCTAAAATTTCAGGCAATGCAAGCCATTTACATTTTATTCCAGCATTTGGACTCTTTTGTTTCCAACTTCCTCCCTTTTTTCATTTTTATTTTTTTTTTATGGAGGTGTGGAGTGGAGCTGAATTATACGTGCAAACTTCCACCCAAAGAATAGCATTCTGAACCTCTTAACTCAAAGGATCGCGCACAGTTCTATTCACGGTACAAGGATAACATAAAGGGAGATAATCCAAAGTTACACTAACCTGACAGTTGGGGAAAAATGTTCAAATCTGCAACATGGAGAAGTGAAAGGAAGATCAAAGCTGTCTTTCAAAATGCAGTTTCAGGCAACACAGGTATGTTTTTCAAGAAAGTGTAAACAGATTCTTCTACTTTTCTGTTTTCTGTCACATCTTAGAGAAGAAAGTTCTTGTTTGACTGTATTCTAAAAATCTCACCATCCTTGCTCAATTTTGATTAATATTCTCAGGTGCCACGTCCTAAAAGCAAAAACGCTTGGCGATTTCTTTGGTTCCAGCTGATGTCGGAAGGCCAACTGTGAGATTAGGAAAATCTTCAATTCCGAGAAGGAACCTGTTCATGGGAAAGTCCTGTATATGAGACTGTGAAATTAGTCAAAGAGACAAAAACAGGAAAAATTCAGAGGAAAAATCTAACCATTTCATTGTCCTCAAGCAGTAAGTAAATACAATTTTCTTTCTCTCCATTGGAAATCTTTCACGAATTACCCACATCCTTGGCAGGGATCAATCCAAAGCAGGTCCTCCTGGGAGAAGCATCAATTGATTTTGTGGATTTCTTGGAAGCCACATATCCTGTAATGGTATCTCTACCCATTGAAGCGACAAATTCAGGTGCAATTTTGCATGTGAGTTTCTCTCTCTCTCTCTCTCTCTCTCTCTCTCTCTCTCTCTGTTAACATGCCACAACTACCACTTTCAATCCCTGTTATGATGAGAGCCTGGCGAAATCTGATGATATCAGCGCAATTCCCAGATCCCCCACCACAAACAAGTCCATGCAAACATGACCGTAACACTAAACTCATATACTATAGCACATAAGAATTCCACGCACCATTAAACATTGTGTCCATGACAGGTTACCATTCAGAAGCTGGAACGAACTCTTGATGAAAGGTATGCACATCATCTTGTCTTCCACTTGAAAATTTATTTATGAAGTCAGATTAGAGAGTGCTTCATCTTGGAAATGCAGATACATAGAGGAAAACGAAAGTCCAACGACCAATTATCACAATGGGATTTTGGAGATGCAACATCTAGACTCTGAAAACTCACAGAAGACAAACCTTGAATTTACTGAAGTAAGGTCTCAAATACTCCACCCCGTCTAAGGTCACATAGTGTCAGAGCAACATATAAGAATAGAGAAGTTAAAACTTCAAAATCATCAAACTGGAAAGAAAGGAAAAGTTATCTTTTCCAAATGTCAAGATCATAAGAGCTTAGATAATTTGCACATCAACTATTTGATTATGATATGAGGTCACTTTGATTGAATAAATGTTGCTCTACGTTGACATCAACTTTGATAAATAAAACCTACATAGTTGGAATTCCTAATTTCGCTCAATCATGCTGAGGTCCAGTTTAAGAGTATAAGCAAAACCATTTGTTATCTAAAATTTCAATTATTCCACAGGGGGAACAACCCAACAGAATAACATCTCAATACCCAGAGCAAAATGGCAGTGTTGAGGATACTCGATTTGATGACGCTAGTGCTTATCGGGTATGCTTGAATACTGCAGGTAATTGGCCTGAAAAGTTCTCCTTGGATGCCGATCCCCCAGGACATGTGTACCAGAGATATTCAGATGGGTTATTTCAAGGACACTTCAGATGAAAGTGTAATTGACACTACAACAAGTCTACAGGAGAAATACGCAAGAGACAGAATACAAGAAGCTTCTAACGATGTTGGAAGGCTGAACACTAGAATCAAAATGTTGGAAAGGCAGGGGGAAGTTTCAGAACTGGAATTACAATCCCTAAGAAGGCAAATGGCAAAGGAAAGCAGGAAGGTAAAGGAATTATCGGAACAAATTGTTGCCCTGAAAAGGGAAAGGGATATACTGAAAAAAGAATGTGAGCAGCTCAAGTCTTCACCAAAAGGCATAGATCAGGAGGAAATCTCAAACAACTCAGGCATGGAAACCAAAAATGTCAGTGAAATATCTGAACAAATCAAGCAACAACTACACCGTGAGAAGCATTTAAGTAAAAAGTTGAGGTCTCAACTGCAGAAGACAGAAGACTCAAATTCAGAACTGATTCTTGCTGTAAAAGACCTCAAAGAGGTTTTAAGTAGAAAAGATAAGGAAATAGCTCATCTGGCAGGCCAAATACAGGCCAACCAAAATGAAGTAACATTAGAACTTGAAGAAACTAATGAAGAGCACAATAAAGCGGATGAAGTAGAACTCCTGAAACAGGAAAGAGCGAATCTATTTGTTGAAATGGAGATCTCCAGGAAAGAGAAAGAAGAACTAAAAAAGTGCATTCAACAGTTTACGTTGGACTATGAGAATCTAAAGAAGGAAAAGGCAGCTGTTTACTCTGATTTGGAGCAAAAACAGGGAGCAATGATGGAAATACAACACGAGTACTTGCTTTCCACAAGAACTGTGAAGCAACTCAAAGAAGAAACCAAAAACCAGGCAATACTGTACTCAGAATATTTGACTATAATAGATGAGCTCAAAACCAAAGTTCAAAGTCTGGAGGAAGAACTCGAGAAGGAGGCAAAGTATTTTCAAGATAACTTGACAGCAGCTGGCAGGGCCATGGTTGAGCAGGAACAAAGGGCCATACAAGCAGAGGAAGCATTAACAAAGGCTAACTGGAGCAATACCAAAGAAATAGAGCATCTTAGGGAAGAGCTCAAAAGAAAATCTGAAGAATTGATATCCAAGATCGATGAGAATGAGAAACTAACTGCGCAGGCAGTTGCCGAAGGCAACCAACTTCGTATGCACAGCAAATTTCTTGAGAAATTACTTCAGAAAGCGAATGATGAGATCCAACTAAGCAAAAATGAATATGAAAGAAAACTCCTAGATCTTTCGAAAGGAATCCATCTGGAAGCACAAAGCATGGGGATGGTATCACAAAGAGTTGATGGTGCCAAAGCAAATGATGTGAAAGCAAACAATAGGGAGGATGGAAGGTTAAAACATGAGAAACCTGCACACTCTCAAGCAACATATGAGATAGGCACAATGATAAATGACAAGGAGCAAAGGAAGAGGGAATATGGTGACTCAAAGATGCTGCAGAAATGGACTGAAGAAAAAGAAGAGTTGGAAAGAGAACTTCTTCTGGTGAAAATGGAAGCTGAAAAGTTAATAGAGGAAAATATTACCTTGAGGAATCTGATTGATGAGAAGAGCAAAAGAGATGAGATCTTACATCCAGAGGTGGAAAAACTAGTAATTCAGTATGATAAATCGAAATGTTCTTCACAAGAAATGAAGTTGGGGAATAGGGACTTGAAGAAACACGTGTCCAAACTACAGGGAGACCCAAATAAGAAGAAGGTAAAGATTAGCACAAATAGAGAACTAAATAATAGACATGGACTTATTCAAATGTCTAAGCATGTACACAATGTGAATGAATCAACTAGGTCCATAATCAACTAAGACATCCTGGATTACGAAGACAATAATTGAGCGTGAACCATGACTTAATTAGTAGCCAAAAAGATGAAGACTGCACAGTAAACAGCACATATGCATCATAAATAGGTACAATGAAGTTAAGAACCATAGCTATATAAAATTCCTTACCGCAAAGTACAGCATTAAGGCATCTGATATAGGTACTGTTTAACATATTATACTTTATAACTTATTTGATTAGGTTGCATTGTATTCCAACAAGTGGTTTGAATAACTAGCAGATAACAGGCTCTAACAACCCAAAATTGAGATTCTTACTATTTTATCCATTTACTGAAAGTAATTAGCATGTACCAAGTATTCACATTTATTTGTATGTATTCTGGCCTTGTTTTACAACCAACGTACAAAACTGCAATCTGCCAATTTTTAAATGGCAGAAATGATGTTGCTATATACACTGGAGAACAGCAGAATCAAAGTAAGGATGCATCTATTAGATCTATTCAAACAGATTATTATCTTGGTTACTTCACAACTATGCCAGAAGTATTTTTTGCTTTTGTTTATGTGTGGACATACCTGATGCTTTTATGGAAACATGCAAATTGGTGAACAAATAGATAAAAACACGTACACCCACACATACATACACCCATACACACACAGACACATATATGCACATAAATTCTAACTTGTAGCTAAAAATTTGCTAAAGTGAAGGTCATGAAAATGTTCCTTCAGGTTTAAAACCTGGATTAAGAACTGTAGTCCAGGGACTTCCAACAAAAGAGTTTTAAGTTATTTTAATAGTTTCCTATCAAAGAAGTAACCACTTTCTCAACGCAAGCATTGTCCAGGAAACTATTATCAATTGCTGGACAAGATTCTACCTGGGTAAATCAATTGCAGTCACAATCCATATATAGAAATCATAATTGCTTAATCATCTAGTCTGAAATCCTCATGAGTAATTTCCATTATCTAAGGCACCAAAACATCAGTGCTTCTTCATACAGGATCTTGAGATTTGTGGTAGTAATCCATGAATCAGAAGGTAACTAAGGGCACTGCTGATCTTGATGTACAGGAGACTAAACCAGTTAAGGATGTTGTCATGTGTGATAAAACACCTGAAGAAGGGATGCACAGTTTGGGCATGTTAAAAAGCAATGAGTCAGAAATTGCAAAATCTCAAAGGTAATTTGGCACAACTCATTGACCGCAAGATTTAAAGCTTTTTATCTGAGATAATTCTGCCTCCCACCATGCATTCATGAGTAAGACATGCAACTGAAGATATTGAACTACCTGTCTTTTCCACAGAGATCAAATTAGCTCACAAAGAGAGCTGAACCTGGGTAATCACCATGCCAGCCACATCGCTGATCTGGCCGAATTTTCAAGCGAAGTAACTTTCCTAAAGGAACTGAACACGCATATGGCACTCGAACTAAAAGAGATGCAAGAAAGATATTCAGAAATGAGTCTCAAATTTGCAGAGGTAGAAGGAGAAAGGCAACAACTTGTTATGACATTACGCAACCTAAAGAATGGAAAGAAGACATAGTGTTCTGTCATAGTAAGTCTTCTATGTAACTTATCCCTGAGTAAGAAACAATAATTAGTAGGACGCATCTACCAGTTTCTAGTCCAGGAAGTATGCATACTGAGGCACATTCTTTCAGCATTTTCCTCATCTATGTCCATTTTCCTTAACAAAAAGGGATAAAGCAATACCCTAAACTAAATGCCTGAATGAGTTAGCTACAGAGTTTTAAACTTTTCCTTCTAATATTCAACAAAATCAGGACATGCATCAGCATCAACTCCCAGAGACAAATTAGATCTGTACTTGCAGGTAAAAATTGTATAGCGTATTTAGAACTGGATATAGTATCAAAGATCAACTTAGATCACACTACAAAGAAAAGGACAAAATTTAGATCCAATTAAAGTCAGAATGAGTCTCGTTCTCTCCAACTCTCACAAACCAGTGGCTCAAAAAACCTAAAAGAAAATAAAATTCTTAAATAGATGATGAGCATGGGAGCAGAGACAAGGATCAAGCACCCAGTTTAAAGATAAAATTTTATCTTCTCAGAAACTTCCAGCTCCTTTAAACTCAATGCCATTAAGCATCTTATAGTGTCCAAGAAAACAAGGGATACTTCATCGGGAGGGTTGTACGAGGCCAAGGACCAAGAGTGCTACTGAATTTTGAAAGTAACTGTCATTCCTTTCTTTAACTGACCTTCTCAACTGAGAAACAAAATAAATGCAAAAGAAAAACACCAAGATAAAAGGAACCATACTTCTGCAGATTTGCCTTTGATAAGTGGGCCCTCTGCCAAACCCTGAGTTGGTTTTACCTGGGACAGAGTAGAAAGGTGTGCCAAACAAATGGTCCAACAGTTGAATCCAATGTATTCTGCAATTAACCTGATTCTAGTAACTGCTAGCACTGAGTACAGCATCTCTTCATTAGAGCTACACACAGGCTGCATGCCCGTCAACATTGTGATTCCTTAATAAGCTAACCTGTTGTCTAAATACCCGCATCCTGTCAGTACTTGCCATTGTCATAGTTGCTGCATAATTTTTCTGCTCAAAGCAGAAGAATTCTTATCACTCCAGGTAAGCTTACTCTGCCCTCCCTTACCAATTGTTGTGAAAGATAGAGTCTGCATCAGTTAACTAGTTAGGAGTATTACTATGCAATTTAGATGAAATCCACAAACTTCAAAGTTAACTCACTCGCTTTGCTCTCTTGTCTACTGGAGTCCAAGCAGAAAGGATTGAATGTGAAGCTTTCTCATTCTTGGGTAGAGATGATGGTTTTACCAATTGCTTTAGTCTCCTTTGTTCAATCGATTTTTTCGAACCACCAATCTTTTGGTACTTGTAATATTCAAGAATAGATGGGCTTTTCCTCTTACTGGCATTTGATTTGTTCCTGGACGACCCAAGAGGAGGAGGAGGAGGAGGAGATATGCCGGACGGAAGAGATTGCTGACGTGTTCTACTTTTTTCCTTGATTCTATTTAGGAACTCCACAGTCCAAGGCGACTCCCTTAGTCGTGTTTGACCAGAGTGAATGGCATCCCATAGAGGTGTCCCACCACAATGAGCACTATCTTTTTCTTGCATTCGCTGGTTATAGGAATCTATTGCAGTTTTTTGTTGCATGCTGTCATGCAAGAGCCCCTTTTGGTGCATAGGAGAAAACTTGTGGATGTCAGAACAGTAGTCTGGAGCATTTTTTTTTTTCTCATTGAGTTATATTCATTAGTACTTTGACAAATCCAGACATCCAAGTCAGAGTCAATTTCAGCAGAAGTTGGGAAGTTAGCATGGCCACTTGAACCAAATGATAGTTTTCTTGCGGTTCTAGACATACCTGTTGCCCAGTCCTTGTTCACATCATGAGGTGAGAAACTTAAAGAGTTCAACTCTGGAATTTCTTTTCTCAACATTGCAGTGAGATTAGTATCAATAACTTCACCTTTTAAATCCTCCTGCTGATTTCCAGATTTCTCTTTCCCAAGTCTATGAGATCTGTTCCTTGCAGCCATATGCAATATCTCTTCTACACCAAAATTCGTGTTGGGCTGAAGATATTTTGGTTTTTGACTCTCTTCTAATTTAGGAGGACCTTCAGTCATTCCAAATGCATAATTCCTCATCAAATTTGCCTCCACTTTCTTCCTTTCACAAAAAAATTTATCATCAAAGGTTAAACCAGGTTTTCCACACTCATCAATTATCTCAGAATTTTCTGACATCCAAATATTGCGTGGGGCAGATGCTCTTGGAGGACTCAATCTAACATCTGGAAATAGTGTAGGGGACTCAAAATGGCATAATTCATTTTCATAGATGTTAAATTTGGGATGATCGTCAGTGCATTTCCTCTTCTTTGTTTCAGAGTTGCTTCCTGGTTGAATCCTACCAGGAACATATGATACTGATGAGGAGCTATCAGTCATTCCAGATTTAGAATCCTCTAGCTCCCCATATTGACACAAAAGACCAAGTAAAGCAACACTTTCATGAGGAATTTTATGCTTCTGAACTGCATGAATCCTACAGTCATGTGACCCTTCTAAAAAGTCAATTAGTGAGCTGCCAGAAGTCAATATGGCATGAGCTGAAAGAGGATTTATTGAAGGAAATGCAGTAAGAAAGGATTCTGCTAGACTTTCTGAGTCAGGCATTTTGGGATACAGGCCTCTGGTGAGCTTGATTACAGCTTCAATGCAGGATAGTATAATCTCATCTGTCATAACAGAAGAATAAGAACAAAAGATCTGCAAATCAATTCCCAGGCTAGCGGCAGCAGCATACAGCTTGTCTGATGATTCCATGACGCCAGCCAGGAAATGTCTTTCCCCCTCAAATACCTAATAAAACAAATAGAAAAGAACAATATGTTCAAATGCATTGTTAGACGCTATAACAGAATATTGCGGAAAAAGGCCCAACAATATATGAAACATATATAACAATTCACGTCAGCCTTTTGATAACTTCGTAATATATAATAGAGAAGAACAGAACTAAATTGTAAACTCTTAAATTGTTTTTGTGACTTGTCATTACGAGTGACTTATTCTTGTGAGACAGAATATAAGTACTTGAAATACAATGAGATATCATCTCTCACTGAAGTCTTTTGAGGTATAAGCAAACAAAGTCACCCACTAAACAGACAAAATATGCTCTTAAATAAGAGTATACTGTTTGATCGAAAGATTTGCATTACCTGTAATAATCCTGTATTTTACTTTCCTTTTATGATAGATGTGATGTGTTAAACTTTTACTAATGCTTGAACATTTTTGGCTTCCTCTTAAACTGGATTGAGCGTAGTTCACTACTTCAACCCATCGTTGCTTGAAGTTTGTTTAATTAGTGAAGTGCGCAATGGCATTAAACAAAAAAGATGTGGTTAATAATATGTATATTGCTAGGTTTCATAACATTGCATAATAGCACCTGCTGTAAATCTACTTCCCCCAACACTCGAAGGAAAATATTTCACAAACAGAAAAGCTTGATGAGCACTGTTTATTTTTTCGGTCACAGAAAAGAAAAGTTTCAAAAAACTGACGAAACAGTTAAGGAAAATTCAAGCAGGTTTTGAACCTAGAATTTGGGATGAAACACAATCTATGCTGCTAGTTATCTGTCTCTTGCATGTTGGAAGCTCGGCTCAAAAATCAATTGATAAACATGTGCCAAACTTGTTTAGCTAGCTTCATATCCAAACCAAGTTGTAACTCTTACGGAGTACAGATTTTAGCTCATGAAATCAACACTATAGTACAAATGTAACTAATGATAACATAAACACTTGCCAACATTTTATTCCTATAATCATAAGCTAAAACTTCAGACAAACAAGCTAATGTTCCAAGATGTTTATAGTTGGTTCCTTGTCAAGTTAGTGCAGTATTTATCCTCAACTCCATTCATTAATCAATCAGAAGAAAGCTAAAACAAGTGGAACAGTGTCATCCAGATCACTTAAATGCTAAAGCCCTTCTATTTTGTTGGAAGTGGCGTTGGGGGAAGCCTAGCAAAGTCAAATGCATTTTTCATTATGAAAATCCAAACAAGTAACCAAATAAGCCATCAAGCAGCTAAAGGTCTATTTAGAGGTGATGCCAACATCATAAGCCCTCCAACAAAAATCCTGCAGCCTACCTTGGCTCCAGACTTTGTACACTATCATAAAGACATTTGAATAAGAAAGTATTTTCAACATTCTTGATACCTAGAAGAGTTAACTGGAACCAGCAGAAATAAAAGAAATAGTGCACTGAAAAGCTCATTTATATATGTATATATCTGGCATGTAATAAGCTACCTCTTAGTGCAATATGCAAGTCATTGCTGATATACAAGCCCATTCTGATCAGATTGAGATGATTAATATGTTCATGATGCAAAATCCTATTTCATGGTACATATCCTTCATCTGACAAGATATGCAAAATGCCAGATCCTATCAGTGTACAATTAACTTATTCTCCGACATCAAATCATGAATTCCAGCATACTGTCCAACAAACAGGTGTATTCTAACCCTAAATAGCAAATACTTAATGAAATGTATCTACACAAAGCAATAGTTTCCAGTGTTCCTAAAAGCATAGGTAGGATACTTACCAGAATGCAGCTGCTGAAAGCATAACTTAATGATGTTAAAATACTGGCTGCTATATTCTCAACATATAAGGATAGGCAAGAAAATGCCTCATCAGGAGCAGAAGATTTCTTTCTAATGTTCTTTAAGTCGTACCATGCAAGGCAATTTGCAGCATCAAGTACAACATCAACCGGTAGATTTAGGTCACGCTCTACAATTTGTGCTCCCCCTTTCTCCAGTGCAAGAATCTTTTGGTATGTGCTTCTCCTGGAAATTACCATTTCCTTATCAAAATTTTTAGTGTTAACTACAACTATGTCAGGAAAGGAAGGTGCGTTTGTGGGGATCTCTTTTGATTCCATAGCCAATGAGACAGAATGCAAAGGCTTCAGATAGCACTCTTGACCTCCAACTACAGCTTCAACTGGGACTTTGTTGTGGTTCTCCTCAAGAGGTACAAAATTCAGCAGGTCCTCCATCTTATTGTTGCTCTCATTCAACACCAGATTAACATGAAGATGACCTTTCTGGCAATGAGATCAATATGAGAAGATAACTGTGTGAATCTACAATGTTTTTATGATATAATAGAATTACAATAATGAATTGCAAGGAGGTAGCATCCTGACAACCATGATTTTAAGACTTTAACATAATAATTTACCGTCACTAAAATGAAAAGATTATACACGCTCATCAAAAAAGGAAAAAAGAAAATATAACTTTAGAGTGAATCAAAGACATGGCAGATCCATGTGATTCCAGATACAATATGCATGCCAACAATTACAAATTCATCAAATGGTTATGTCAAACCCCCAGCATGACAACCTCAAAGAAGAATACACCTCCTTAATTCTTTTTTCCAGCTACCAGCAATCATATAGCAAAATACCACCAATTATGCAATTACTCATTGACTGCCAAAAAGAACACCCAGACCATTGACAATAGTGATTTCACATGTCGGATCAAGTATCTAAATGTAAGCCAAACAAAAAGTAACAAGTTCTTGAAATTTTTCAATGCCAATCAACTTCTAGTGGTAAGTCACAAATCTCTTTTCTACCAAAACAACATATCAAGCACTGCTTATCTAGCAAAGTGAATTAGAAAGAAAATTATAAAAGCATTTTGATATGGATCACTGCATTATATCAAGAAGAGCATGGGTTTTCTTATTAAATGACATCATGCTAGCTTTTCTGAATACCTATATCATCCTCTTCGGAAGATAACTAAAGAACAACTACATGTGACAGAGAAAGATCAGTCAAAGAGATTAACAACATCTTCCCAAGCATCAAAAAAGAGACTTGCCATTGTACTGCCCCTGCTCTTGGGCATGTCAACACCGTAACAAATTGCTTTAGGAATTCCTGATTCCTCCAGCTTCACCTTGAGGAAATAAAGACAAGGACCACGATCTAATTTCGAGGAGATGCTGCTGACTCTAGATGATTCATGCGAACCACCATATTCCAGGATAACACCAAATTTGTCATATGGAAATGACGCAGAAAAATACCTAGAAGGTCCACAACAACATATTATCTACTGCTTTAAAATTCTTTGCAAGTCTATGACATTTCTTAGTGCCTTGATCCAAACCAAAAGAACTATAAACTTCAAATATAATAGAACAGAAACATGATTGCTTTTTATATGATCTCAGATAAAACAGCAGGTCTTCGCCTAGTGCACCCATTAGGTTCCATGAAGTTACATAAGATTAGTTACACCTGAACAACTTACAACACCCCACCTTGATCTGCTACATCTGACATTAGCATTGCATGATGTGCTAGGTCTAATTGCTAGACTACAAATGCTTCAGCCACCAATAAAGCATTAGAGGGAAAAAATTCTAAATGCAGTGAAACTCATGGGCCTATTTCCATCATGGCAATCTTTTAACCCTTCTACTTAAAGTTTAGAAACATCCTGGCAATATTTACAGACAAAATATTTTGCATTACAAAGATGGATAAAGAACTCTCATGATATTGATGAAACCAGTTCTTATTAATACTATAAATGGTTTTATCATTGAACTGCAAAGACAAGCAACTTACAACTGTCCTATTATTTTGGATCAAATGGATCTTCCTCCCCTGTCCTATTAATATAAACTTCAGGAACAGATCTAGCATGAGATGTCAAAATACCGTTAAACACGAGATGATGGATCTTCTAACACCTAGCAGACTGTTCCACAGCATTGCTATGATGAATAATCTATTCTTTAATCACCTATGGACAATGGTATACAATAACCACCAAGCTAATGATGCATAAATATCAAAAATGGGTGACATTTTTGTTATCGCCTGAAAATGCCCTGTATCTATGGTTATTTATGAAACTCATTACTCAGTTAAGCACAAGCTTATCTTAATATTAGCTTAAAAAGATAGTAATACAGATGCCAAATTCTTCAGCACCAAGGAACATCAACTTGTTATCATAGTAAGTTTATGGAAACATATATGGTACCAAATCTTGTTCATGCAACAACATTACTTACTCGTGAGATACTAAACAGCAATCTGCTTGAGAGATCATACTCGTAGGATCAGCAAAGTCATTTATTTTATCCTGTTTGCAAGTATTTGTCCAAAAAATTTGTGATTCATTGTATGATATCTTCATTGAAGTCAATAATCTCTTTAATGGCCACCAATAAACTGGTTCTGCAACAATTAATACTTTGAGACCATTCTCACTCAAACTTGACTCAAGTACTTGTTGAACAACAGAAAGTGATGGGTGGAATTTGGTTATTTCTTTTTCCGCCTTTTCGCACATATTCTGAATCAAGTTCTGGAGGAAGCTGAATCTTGATTTTAAGCCCTGAAGGTTAGTAGACAAATTGTGGATGTATAGCTGAGCAGCATGCAAACCATAGTAGCACAAGTACCAAGCCATCTGTTTAATTGCACTGAGAGCCACCAATGACATGATATTTTCATTAGCAAGAGAAGGAGTTCCTGGCGCACTTATCTTCTTAATGCGGTCCATTATTTCTTCTTTCCGCACCCGAAGGAAAGAAATGTCATCCAGATCTTGATAGGGGTAGAGATCCTTTATCAATTCAGCATCACTCAGTAAGATTCCCAGAAAACTTTTCTGGAAATTATCAATAAGTGACAAAATTTCATTTGACAATTCTACTTGGAGCATCTTGATATCCCATTTCTGCAAAGGCGCCTGATTAACATCACGTGCAGGAAGAGAATCACCAGAATGAACCACAGGTAGCACTGTGTCTTTAAAAATGGAGCTTTCATGAGGTTTACACTTTTTCCTTCCTCCACCACACTCATGATGAGAGTTCAAAAGGAAATCCATTTCATTAAATTCTGTTGTAGTTTCAACATTAACATTGACCTGTGCAGCCCCGTTCTTAGATTGTATCTCTCCAGTTACTCCCTTTCTGTCATCTTCATTCAGCTGTATTTGAGAAGCCACTTCTTCATGAGAGATTGGAGGTACAGAAATGCCATGTAAATTTATTTGCAATATTTCCTTGTTTTCTCCCAAATTTGGTTCATCAATAATGCCACCTGAGAGGACACAGTCCAACTGTAGCATCCTGTTATCGATGCTGTCCAATGTAAAATCAATGCTGTATGTGTCTATCTCTTCAAATGCCTTCCAACAGGAAGAATATCTACTAGAATTCCAGTAATCTTCCTCGAAAAAATGCCAGTCTAAATACAGACAGTCAAATGTAGAGGCTGATTCTGGCTCCAAGGCAGAAAATACTTTCTCAACCACTGACACCACTGAAACTGGCTTTTGGCAGTCCAAAAGAATGGGCACAGGCAATGATCTA
Source organism: Coffea humblotiana (assembly GCA_023065735.1). Classification (NCBI taxonomy): domain Eukaryota; kingdom Viridiplantae; phylum Streptophyta; class Magnoliopsida; order Gentianales; family Rubiaceae; genus Coffea; species Coffea humblotiana. Next base: position 2,163,135 of record CM041209.1, on the reverse strand, counting down.
AAAGCATCATCAACAAGAATGAGATCATTACAAGCAATTAAGTCATCAAAATTCTTAAACTTCATTGCTTCACTAAACATTAGGTCACATTCCTCTGCTGTGCGCTTTATTGCTAAACAACAGAAGACTTCAATGAAGTTATACAGATCTAAGTCAGTGAACTGAAATTCCTCAAATAGAACTAAGTTCCTTGAAAAATTGGATATATCCTGAGAGGTCCTGTGATGTGATAACAATATATGCCCAACATCTGGATCTTCTTTGTCAATAACGAAATCAATTTCTTCAAGGAAATTTGAGCACCCCACCCCTATTTCAGGGTGGTGCATTACTGAACAATGATTTGACAGATACGCAAGTAAGTCAAATTCTTTAAAATCCAAATGCACCTTGTCATTACTTGCTATCTCATCTTCTTGTATCCATTTTTGAGACTCAATATTTTTGAAAATTATAAGTTCATTCTTCATGGCTATGTCATTGAAAATACCCAGGCTTGCCTCATCAATTTCGAAAACAGGAAATTTTTGTACACAAGAACCAAGTTGTCCCCTAGTAGAACCAGAATCTTCCAAGAGATCAGCTTTTTGTTCCATAAAGTACTCTCTCGAGATATCATCAACTGAATAGACTGCTTGGTGAATTTCAAAAAAATCCTGCATCCTGAGTTCAAGATTGGGCATATCCTGAAAGAATGACGCAAATGCCAAGGCATAATAAGTATAATTTGACCAGACATTCAACTGTCAGACCTCCAACTTTGTCCACATTACATGAGACAATTCTTAAATATATAGTGACAAGAAGGAAAAATAACTGCAAAACCTGGAGTAGACCTTCCTATTTGTTATTCGACGTTTGTCAATTATACCCTTATAATTAACTTCGGGCGCACTTAATGAATAACACCTTTTCTATTAAAAGTTAGTAGAGAGCAAGGTCTTACTCTGCTTCTCCACCTTCAAATTCTCTAGATAAAGCTATAACGCACCCATTCTAAATAACACAGCCACACATGCAAAGTGACCATTCCTCCTACGACAAAAAACAGACTATAGTTTCCTGAAGATTCTATTGCCTAACCTGCACTAATATTTAATTTGCCTTTGTGCCACCCAAAAGTGAAATTACATAGCTCAAAACAGAAGCAGAAAAAAAAATTATATATCTATACACAGGTATCTGGTAGGGGAAGAAGTTTAAATCCGTACCACATTACTCGCAAGCTGGGGAATATCAGAAAAAATTTTCACGTTCTCCTTCTGAGGCTGAAGATCATATTTCTGATGGAAATAACCCATAAAAAGAAAATAGAACATTTCAATCACTTTATATACATATTACAGAAAGTAAGCAGCGTGCCAAATGGAGAAATTAACCATTTGAAAGAACAATTTGACCTCTGGAATTTCAAACTGGAAGATATTGAGATTATTGGTTCCCTTAATGTCAGAAGCGATGTCATCTTTCTCCTGAAATAACATGAACCATTCTATAGATAATGTCTTCAACAGAATTATGTAATAAGGAAAGCATCCAGTAATTTTAAGTACATCAACCTTTAATAATTTATCTCCAGGATTATCCATCCTCTCCTTTCCATTATACAACACATTGTTGCATTCTTGCAAATCAAAAGATATGTATAGGATTAAGTTCATCAAACAAAAGGCAGTAGAAAGTTGAAATAAGCTTTTATGAGTTTGAGCACATTGAAATGCTTTGCCGTAGAAGATCAAAAGTGGAAAGCATAACTCGTAGTCACAAAATCTACTTCCCCGCAAAGATAATCACAAAATCTACTTCCCCGCAAAGATAATCAATTTTAACAGCGAAATACACAGCATTTTAAAACATTAGTTAACATGAAGACTAATAACTCCACTTGAATACTTCCAGTAATCCTATAACAATTCATCATGAAGAGATCCACAGAAGCCGTTAAAAAAATGAAAAAAAAATATTTCATGTGCCAAATGAACCTTTTCTGAAAAATCTTTTAATCAGACAAATCATTAGAAGGCATAAGACCATGTCATCATGCTCCAGAATTCGTAAGAGAGAGGGGGGGGGATTTTATTTTTTAAAAAAAAAGCTCAAAAAATGTAATTGCTGCAAATCGCAGCATCACCACGGGAAAATCCTGTTGTAATAGTAGTAAGATTCCCTTACACTGCATAGACATTTGCTCATCACGCTTCAGACCTTCACATCATTATCAAAATACCACAAAAATACAGTATCACATACTTCAACAAGAAGAGAAACAGCTGATCGTGCTTGGTGAATAATAGAATTCACCTGCGAAGCATCAACCTCGAGCATAAAATCAGCATAAAAACTCTGCAGTTCACGAGAGCAAGCTGTTCCAGTGAAGGATAGATCATCTGTGGAATCTCCGATTTCTGCAGCATTGATCACTTGCGGAAGGACATTGGATAAGAACTTGTTGAGAGAGGTTCCTATCGGCAATTTCTCGATTTCAAGAGAAACGCTGAGGGGGGAAATGTCGTCTAAGCACCGCTGAAGGTGTTGGTGAATTGAGGTGTAGGACGGAGGAAGGTGTGGGGGAGAACAATGGAGAAATTCTAGGGTTTCGGTGGCGGGGTTGAAGCGATCGGCGGGGAGGAATCGAGTGCGCATGTCACGTTGCTTACAAACTACGAGTGAAAAAAGGGAGTGAGAGTGAGAGAGAACTAAATGACGCAGCGTCCTGAGACTATTGGGTGGGTTTCTTTGATTTGAAAATGCTTTTGGCGGTTAGATGAGCGGGTTTTTTATACTGGGGAAGCGTGGGCTTTCGTAATTGGGCTCTCTAGCAGGAGGTTTTGAAGCCGGAGTTCCGCCCAAAACGAGCTCTGGTAAACCTTTAAGAATGCAGCAAAAGATGGTGTTGCAACCGTCCAAGCTTTTGAGTTTTAGGGTGCGGAATGCAAATGAGGTGACTTAATTCTAATACGAGCATGATTCCTTTTTTTTTTGGACAAAAATAATAATTTCATTAAATATCTTTTTATAAATTGTACAATTTAATTTGTAATGAATTACAACATATTTAAAAGAATGTATATTTCTTATCAAAAAAACAAAAACGAAAAGACTGTTTAGCATTCCTGCCCCGTCCCAAAAATTTCACACCTCCTAGCCTGTTGACATTTGATGTTTGGACAGAAGTGTTATTTCACATCTCCTTCTCTTTTCATTTGTTTGGATAGAGTATTATTTAAAATATTATTTGGAATAATTACTGTAACACTTTTTGTGATTTGATGTGATATATGTGAGACAAAAAGGTGATTGAGAATATAAAAAAGTGGGTTGGGAAATATGTTTATGATACAAGCGAAATATTATTTGAGATATTTTTAGCTATCCAAACACTAATATTGAATTTTGCTTGCTATACCTGATGTTGCATTCCCTCAAAATGTCAGACCTTGTGGATTATTTTGAAGAATCAACGGAGTTCAGCACTTTCGACTCATAATTGCGTAAAATCATAATCGTCCTCAAGTTGAGAACTCAAACATACGGCACTTGAATGTTACACGGCAATACGGTCAAAGCAAGGCACAACCGGGCTTCAATTATGTGGAAATATATGAAGAATAAGTAACAGCCGGGGTAGACCTGGCAATAATGCTCAAAACCCAATAACCCACATACTAATTTGAGAGGTTGGATTGGGTAAGTTGGGTATTAAATCAATTTTGGATTGGATAATAAAAATTCATACATATTTTGGACGATTTGGATATTTGTGTTGGGCACTCATTACCCAACTTAAATTAAAAAAATAAATAAACAAATAAAACACAAAATGCATGATCACGCACACAGGAGTTGATCTATCAAGTCAACAACTTTCCCAATATGTGGAGCCCCACAGATCGTATAATTAGGTGTAACCCCAATGCACGGTAACTTGCCTGAATCTTGACCATCCAAGCGAGATCATATGCGCAAGTCGGCTTTTAGCAAGCGGAAATCTCATGTGACTACTAAATTCTTGTAACGGCTCGATGTCGATGGGATGCAACCTAGTGACTATTAAATGTTGGTGTTTGTGAGTTGTGAGCACTGGGAACATAAGATCATAACGGTGTCCAATTGCTACACGATACAAGTCCAATGGCAGCCCAAGGTGAGATACACGCGCCTTAATGTGTGCATTGATTTGATGTTTCTAATTTCTCCATTTACAACGGCTTAGATGTGTTATCATGCATGATTCTTTTGTGTTTATTTTTTGGGTCAAAATTTCGATTTATAACTTTCTTTAAAGTGTGATTGAGTCCAAGCAATTTAACAGTTAGTATGTATGTGTATTTGTGAAAGTATATTAGTGTGTATTTTAGTATGTTTGTATGTGTAAAAATAACGCATTTTAAAAAAACTTAAAAAGTGAGTGTGTGTTTATATTTGTAAGTGTTTTAGTGTGTGAAAATATATCTATCTATGTAAAAATGTATTTGTGTGTGTGAGTTTTTTTTTTTTGTATGTGAAAATATATTTGAAAGAATTTATGTATCAAAATCTATTATTTAATATATTGGGTGATATTTGAGTCATGGGTTTGAGATAACCCAATATGACCCAACCCAAAATTAACTTAATCTAAAGTTTGGGGGGTTGGGTGTAACTCATTTAAATGAAAACCCAACATCAACTCACCCAAAACCCGTCCAATTGCCAGGTATAGCCGGGGGCATATACAGTCCAACCTACCATTGACCGAAACAATTCATCGTTGAAGATGTGAAACAGTGTAGGGTCTGTATGAATTAAATATTTTTGGGATATTTTTTGAAAAAATTTATTATTGTATTATACATGAAAAACTTTTAGGGTAAAAAGCAAAAAAAAAACCCTTTATGGTAAATTTAATATACATAAAGTCCTTTGTAATTTCAAAACATATAACATGACATCTCATGTTTTGAACTAAATTGTAAAAATAACGGAATCCATTAAAATTAACGATGACGGATGAAATGACAAAAATATTCTGATATAACTAAGCAAAAGACAACTCAACAAAATCATTTGTTTCATTCTCTAAAGAGAGAGAATTGGAGGTTAGGGCATAGAACAGATATATTTGTTTAAAATTAGGTATAAAAAAATTGTTTTTAGATTCCAATGAGTCATTTTCGTTAATTTTAACGATTTTGTTATCTTTATAATTTAGTTCAAAATATGAGGTATCGTTTTGTATGTTTTGAAATCATGTGAGACTTTTCTGTATATTACATTTACTACAAGAGATTTTTTTATTTTTTACCCAAACTTTTATTGTAGTTGTTTATTGAGGTGTTACCAATATTTAATTTTTTTTATTGAGATTTGTTTTAAAAATTAAAAAAATTCACACCTCACTATTACTTATCAACCCCCCTCCTCCCTTTTGCACTATCACCATCGCCAGTCACCCTTCCTTCCTTTTTCCTTTCCTCCGTTAACTACCCCTTCTTTCTCCCCTCTAATTGTGACCAAAAGGTCGCAACCAAAAGCTATAACTAGATGGTGGCTTGTGGCCACAGCCAAAAGATTTGGGACCAAATTTGGTCATGACCATGTGATTGCAAACCAGAAGGGCAAAGGGAGAGAAGGAAGATAGCGGAGAAGGAGGAAGAAGGGGAGAGAGGAGAAAGAGGAAAAGGAAAAATGAGGAAATAGAGGGTAGAGAGAGGAGGAGAAGAGGTGATGGTGACGATAGAAGAAGATAGGGATGGTAGCATGGATGGTGATGTGTGATGGCGGTGACAGTGGGTGAAAGAAAAAAAATGTAGTAAAATACATTTTTTAATTTTTTATATTCTTTGTAAGTTATATTTGGGATAGATGTGTGTTTTTTAAGTTATTTTTTAAATTTGTTAATGTAGATGTCAAAAACAAAAACAGTTTTTCACAAAAATTTCAACCCATATGTACTTGTACAAATTGGTGGTTATGTACATTTTCTTCAGGATTTTTTAATGGTGTGTAGTGACGAGTATTTTTTGTAATTTTATCTTTTCTTCTTGAGCATGGCATTTTATCTTACGAATCGTGACACGAGCAATTGCATAGAAAAAGATTAGCTATTTTTAAAAATATTTTAAAAATATTTTACTATAACAGTGTATATGATTTTACTGTAACAGTATATATAATTTTTAAAATTTTACCGTAACAGAATTTTTAGACTATATTTTAAAATATTTTTAGAAAATATTTTGAAATATTTAAGAGTAATTGAGTTTTTAAAATATTTTTTGAAATATTTTTTAAACATTAAAAAAAATTAGACTATTTTTTAGGGTACTTCTTAAAATTTTTTTTTGAAAATCTTCTAGATCCAAACAGAGCTATTTGAAAAACTTGTTTACATTAATACAACAAACAAACAAACAAACAAACGAACGAACGTACGTAAAGCAATCATGGGAAAATAAAGGAAAAGCCAGGCAAATAAACAAGATTTGCTTAAAAGTTGGACCACGAAGGTCTGATTCCGAATGATAAAATTCTTGCCACTAGGCCAAGTTGAAACCAAAACTTTCTACCAAGCGTACTATAGCCTACTCCGTTTATTGGGTAATCTACAGTCCACACTATGCAGGTGGAAATAGGCAGTGGCCCTACGCCGCCTGCCTAATTGAACGGCTAGACGCTATACAGAGGCGTGTATCTTCTTCCGACAGGTTTGATTAACTTTTCCAGAAAGCCAGGCCTACCTCTTCTGATATTAATCTGTTTATGTTATTGACTGAAAATTTGAAGGCAGGCTTACTCCATTAGCGTGCTAATCATTCTCATCAGCCTAGAGAATAATCGCACAGACAGGAATTAGAACAACTGGGCTCGATTTATTTACTTTCTTCTTTTTTCTCCTCTTTCTTCGGTTCTTTCTTTCCCTCTTTGGGAGGCTCTTCCTTCTTTTCTTCTTTCTTCTCCTCCTTCTTCTCCACTTTCTTTTCCTCCTTTTTCTCTTCCTTGGCAGGCCCAACTGATATTATGTCTACCTTTCCCAGCTTCTTCAATTTCTTCACTACTGCAACTGCATCCATCTGTCCTATCACGATTAGCTTTTGGTCTTTAAGATCGGCCGCGATAGAATCAACTCCTGGTGTGTTATCAACAAATACTTGTTTTACTATTAGATTTAAGTACTGTACAAAAAATTCTTATGCCTTTGTAAACTGAAATTGAGGGGGAGCAAAAAAGCAAAAAACCATACCATGTGCTCATGAAGTTCAATCTTAAACAATAAAAGAAAAGGAGCAAAAAGAGCTTGATTCTAATGTTCATACCATGGATATCCGCTGCAGCTTCAATGGCCTTCTGCTTTGTCTTATCATCATGCATGGTCATGACCTTCACGACCACCTTCTGCTGATTAGGACCCAAGTAAAGAAGATAGATTAGAGCTCAAAGTAAAATTTGATTCGTGCAAACCATCCATCCCTAATCTTCTTAACTGGTTTTCCTGTCCGTACTCTGTGTGTGTGCGAGAGAGAGAGAGAGAGAGAGAGAGAGAGAGAGAGAGAGACGGACGGACAGCGAGATCCCTGTAATTGAAGCATTAAAGACTACCTGAGCCATTGGCACTGTGGAGGGATGGAGATTGGACTCTGAAGAGGCAAGAGGAAGTTACGGAATTTTGGAAAATGAGCGAAACAAAAAGAAAGAGGAAAGCCGAAATTTTTGGTGAGTTTTGCAGGGACTTAGCGAGCCCGTTGTTGTCCTGTCATGGGCTCGCTCCTAAATGTGTCCATTTTGGAAGAATTGCACGGATAGTCCTGACGGATTTAACTTAATTAGTTACCTCAAATAGTATTCAAAAAGTAATACTAATTTAATGTCAGAAGCAGTGTGTTTGGATAATAAATTATTCGAAATAATTTTGTAAAAAATATTATAATATTTTTTTAATATAACATATGTAAAATAAAAAAGTGATTAAAAATATGTTGATGATACAAGCAAATCAATGTGTGTAAATAAGATTGGAAATTTTTGAAAATTTTGAAAAGCCCCTGGCGAGGCTTTAGGATATTTTGAAAATTTTTTGACCCCTTTTTTTTCCCTCGACGGCTATGTCACACGCTACAAAATTTTTTTTTTTTTTTTTGGTTAAGCGACTTTTTTTTCACAAAATAGATGCACTGGATGGGTCAAGAGCACACAATCGTTCTTTGAAAAGAAAGGCATATCTACATGATCGCATACTTATTTCAACTTTTTTTTCCTCCTCACTCACCAGAAATAACTTTATGACAAGTACGTGCTTAATATGTTTTCAGTTCTTCACAAATTTAGAATGGTATGCATTTTGGTGCTCATCAAATATTCGAAATGTAATAATCTAATCACATAGCCCCTATTTTTGACCACTTTTTTTTGCGCTCGGCTATACTTCTTTCAATAGGAAAAATCTGAAGTAACGATCGTTATGGTAACGAAACTGTTTTTACCTAATATAACAGGTAAAAATACTTTTAGCGACCATTTGATTACCTGTTGTACTGGTCATCTAAATAAAATAACACCTAAAATTTTGGTTAGTAAGTTTTACATAAAAAATAGTAAGTTAACTCAATAAATTAGTAACTTTTATGTCTCAAAAAGTAAATTTGAATAAATATGGAACTTACTTTTTTTTGAAGTAAATTACTACTCTATATCTGAAACTTAGTTTTTTGAGAGTAAGTTTAGTTCAAGTAATAGTAAGTTTTTATAGATTAATAGTAAATATTGTTGATAGAATAGTAAATTTGGTTAATCATCAAAACTTACTAGTTTGTGGCATAAATTTACTATTTTATTTAAAGAAACTTATATGAAACAAGTATTAGGAAGTTTACTTGAAATAATGCTAAGATTTTTTTATTAATAATTGAAGCTTAGTATTATAGTTAGTAATTACTCGTAATGTAAATGTATGATACACAATTGTACGTATCATTTATAATGTTATATGTTTTAAGCATTTTAAATATGCTATGAAAACTTTTTTTTTTCATATGACCTTATAAAATATGTAAGAATAATTTATCATATTATAAATTTTGAATTATTTTTGAATTTGTGAAAGGTTATAAAGTTTGGATGACAGTAACAACAAATCTTTCAAGTTATATATAGAATTGCACTTATCTATACATCACAATTTCCATATATTGACACCTATGAATATAACAAAATGGTACACAATTTTCATATATTAATGCCTATGAATTTAATAAAATGGTAAAATCTTTAATAAATTTATTTTCTGGGTCACAGGTATAAAAATTAAAGTTGTATTAACATAGTATAATCTTTGAAAATTATAGTAAAATTACCTATATGTTAAGTTCTGTGACTTTCAAACATACTTTGTATCATTTACATTATAGATTTGTATTAATATGTTTTCTATCAAACTCTTTTTTTATTGGCAAATGGTATGTAAATTATTATAAAATGTCATTTTATAATAATCATAATTTTTTATAGATGAGTTTTATGTAAATTGTTAAATTATGAATTCACAAACGACTAAATCTGACTACTTTATGGCATATATTAGTCTAAATGACTAAAAAAAATACTATAATCATGTGCACGTTGATTGTTGAATTGAAAATTTCCTTTATTACTAGTACAAGTTCTTCTAATCAAAGCAAATAAAATCAAATATCTTTTTCCTTTTGTATGCAGTAGTTATGCTTAATAGAAAATATTAAACCATTTGTACAATACATAATTTCTCCTAAAATTAGTAACATTTTCCATGACATCTAACCTTGTCAATAATACTAACCACCGACATGTAGATAATCTTAAAAGCAAAAGCCATCAATATGACAAAAAAAAAATGTTTTCATGCTGAACAAAAAAAATTGCGATTCTATATAGAATCGAAGAAATTCATCATGAACGAGAATGAATTGCAAAGTTATCACATTTCTAATTTCATATGTATCCAGAATTTCACGCAACATTAGTTTAGAAGAAATTTCCTTTTTCACATTAAGGAACCAATCCCAAATCTCTACGTCTCTTTTATTTTTCTTTAACCATTAAATGGGGTCAAAGTTGTTAGCAATAAATACTCAATAATTTTAATTCCATTTCAAACTCTAGTTAATTGTATACTAATATTTTACACCACAATCAATCGAGCACCAATTTCCTTTTTTTTAAGTAGCTATTATTTATTTTATTACTTAGGTTAAATATTTACATATAAAATAATAGCAATAAAATGCCAATCCTCGGATCAATGGAACTTCAATTATTGTAGTAAAACTAATTTTGCATTGATAAAAATTTAGTCGTACAGAATGAAAAGTCAATGGCAAAAATTGCTAAATATAGCAATTTTTAATCATGTGGAAAATAAACAACTAAGTTCCCAAAATATTTCACTTTTATGTTTAAAAATCTCAACTTGTTGACTAAATTCAAATAATTCTATTGTCAAAAATATTTTTTCTCAAATTAACTTTCATGATTAGATATGAGATACAAATATGGTAAAATATCCCTTATACGTATGTCATGGATATTTCAGACTTTTAGTAAAAAAAAAAAATTTGTTACTGAAATAATATTGTATCATAGTGTACTAAATTATTTTAGGACCATTTTATACGTGAACTAAATTTAATTTAAATTATACAATAGATTATATATGTATGTGATTTCATTTATAATTATTGGATCCTATTCTTAATCTCCCAAGGAAAAAAATCTAGATTATACTGATTTTCTTATATTAATTGTTATACTAATTTGTCATTTTTATTATTAGATTATTTCTCATTTTGTTTAGACTTTTACTCTTATGATTTCCTGTGTCTCAGATCTTATTATATTCATAGGTGTTAAATTATAAAAATTTTGATATATAACAAGTAATATTCTATATATAACTAGGAAGATTTGTTATTATTGTTATCCAAACTTTCAAACTTTTCAAAAATTGAAAATGATTAAAAACTTATAATATGACAAAATTTTATTACATATTTTACAAGATTATGTGAAAAGTCAAACTATTTTTCACAGTATTTTAAAATATATAAATAAATTTTTTTAAAATTATACCTATAATCATGTCTTATACAGGTATATTATGAGTACTTACTAACTAAGGTACTAAGAATTAATCATTAATAAAACATTTTATCGTTATTTCAAATAAATTTCCTAATACTAGTTTAAAATATGTTTAAAAGTAAAAATAGTACATGTGTCCCATAAATCAGTAAGTTTTGATTATTAATCAATTTTACCATGTTATCAGTAAAAATTACTATTTATGTATAAAAACTTACTATTACTTGAATTAAACTTACTCTCTAAAAAGTAAGTTTGGGATATAAAATAGTAATTTATTTATTTAAAAGTAAGTTTAATATTTATTCCAATTTACCTTTTGAAGTATAAAAGTTACTAATTTATTACTGTTAACTTACTATTTTAGATTGGAAACTTACTTTCTTATTTTGAATGTTATCCTATTTAGGTGGATAGACCTATCAAATAATCAAATGATCGTTAAAAGTAAATAAAAAATAAATCAAAAATGGTCATATAAGTGTTGATATCAATTATATTTTGAGCTTAAACAATCCATAGGGACTTGAATCTTTCTAAAATTGTACAGAAGGGACAATCCCTTCTAAAACCATCAAAGCCTGCATTAAAAATCATCAAAATATTCCATGGTCTGATTTGTCATTAATCCTTGTTGACAACTGCTGCCGCAAATTCTTCGGTGTCAAGATTCCCCAGTTGCAATTGTTTGGTTCTCACGGCATTGTTGTGGACTCCACCTAGTGATTGTCCTTTCTTCAACAATGTAACTTCTAAACATGATGGCAATGTTACATTCTCTCCACATTTATCAATATTAAGAAGCAACAATGTCTTTGCAACACTGCCACAAAGTCAAGTGTGCAATGATAATCAGACCCAAACCATCAAACGCCCATTTGTTTCACCATTGTTATCAGACAAACAATCACAGCATACTCTGAATGCACCAAAGATGGATGATGCCGGTAGGCGACAAAGTCCACACCATACTGTGATCCTGATCTAACCACCCAATTCTTCATCCGAAGATGAGAATAAGCTTTGAATAAATTTGTAAAATTTCCCTTTTTGGACATCATGTACATCCACAACTCTTCACTATCAATTTCACAGTTATTTTTGTTGACGATTTTGATGCATTTTAGGACATAGAAGAGGTAAAAAGCTTCCTCCAGACCTAATTGGAACCACTGCTTATCCTTCACAGCTGTGACTACCGGGCGGCCAAAACAAGCTCGATTAAGTAGATCAGTTTGTTTGGCATCTGCTTGGAAGAGTACGCTCTGACCTTTGAAGACTTAGGAAGCCTCCGTTGAACATATATTGATCACCAGTAATACAAAGCCACATGCTCTGACTTTTTCTGAAACCAGGATATATATATATATACACACACACACACACACATATGCTTAAAAGCGTCCCATTAAGGCTTTCTTAACTACAACTTCACCAAAGAAGCATCTAGAACAGACACTGCATTTATTGGCCGAACACATTGTATCCCCATTTGACCGAAAGTGTATCCCGAAAGCTTATTACTATGGAATTCAGGCCTATGGAATTCAGACCGAAAGTGTGGGAAAGTCTTATGGAATTTAGACCGAAAGTGTCTTCTTGTATGCATAATAACTTTCCTGCATAATACGATGTTTTATTTGTGGAGTTGCTGCGTTATTTTTGGGACAGATTGTAGAAGCTTAAGGGTACATGAACTTCCTTTTCTTGCTTTTGATTTTACATGTCCATATTCCTCTTGAAATGAACCGAAGGAACAACTAAATTCAACTTTAACACGCTCCTACACTAGGTATTATTTCCCTGAGATCAGTGCCAAATGTCATTCACGTTATATTGTTTTTCTATTGGTGCCTTCCAATCTTATTATGTTTTTCACAGATATTGATGAGTGTCAAGATGAAAATCTTAATACCTGCACATTCAAAAGCCTCCGAAAAAATGAAATAGGTGACTATAAATGTTCTTGCCCAAATGGATATCATGGTGATGGGAAGATATCACCTTGCATCCCCAAAAGGAAAAACCAGTAGTTACTTTTTACTAGGATTATTGCAGGTCAGAAGTATGTCCACTGCTCTGGTTTTGTGTTATTTAGTAAGTAAGAATAACAGTTTTGAAAAGAAAATACCATACTTCAACAATTATGAGCAGAACTCCCATCAACAATGTTGGATTTGAGCTTACCTCTGACATGATTGACTTTCCTATCATATGTTTTCTAATGATGATGTGCTAATGAAAAATCTGATATGTTATAAACCATAAAGATCTTCAAGTACACAGGATTACTGGATCTTAAACCTTTTGTTAAAGGTTTAACTTCTCGAGACTGCCACAAACAAGGGTTAACTTCCAATTGAAACATAGAAAAATTGAATGTTCTGAAATGCCAATTCTTGAAATTAAACGCTATCATTCACCAAACTTTTTCCAAGAAAGCTGAAATTATTCACATTAAATCAAATAAACACCAGAAATTGCAAACTAAGGAGATTATGTTCAGATTTACAATCAAAACGCATTAAACTACCTTCGAAAAAACTTAAATCATCCTAAAATTTTTGAGCAAAGACAAACAAAAAAATTTGTACCCTCTCAAGAATAAAATTCCTTAATGGTCTTGAGAATAAAATTTGTACCCTCTCAAGAATGTTTCATATGTAAAAGTTTAAAATTAATAAACCACGGATTTAAATGATTTATTTAATAGTTTTATCATCTGATTTTTCTTTTAGTCTTGAAGAAATAGAAATTACCGAACAAATTTGTGCAGTCAACTTGTCCTCTTAAATTATGCATAAGATCGAACTTTTGTATGCCTAATGAAACACTACATAGTTAGAAGTTAAAAGGCTCGTTGCATTTGACAAATAAATTACTCTATCCGGGTCGGTGGATTTGAATTCAATAAAGCATTCAATTGAATGGATTCGGTGGATTTGGAAGTTAAAAGGCTTGTTGCTTTGTGCTTTTAACCCTGTACAGACATCAATCATATTATACAAATTTTTTTTGATATTTCACCAAACAGTTTATATGCATTCCAGAATTAACTGCTTTTCCCATAAATTCCGACACCCTATTATGTTTCACATACAGGGTCTAAGTCATTTCCCATACATTTTTCAAGTTGACAATCAAATCAAATGAAGGATAAACAAATTAAAGCAATATAATGAAGCGATTTTCAACAAACATGATAGTCTAACCTTTTGGCTGTTATTTTTTATCCGCTCTCTTGCTTGATACCACCACCCAGTCTTAATAAAATTCTCAACCTTTTTGTTGGGTCTGCATATGCCCCGATCGATCAGGAAGTAGAGATGGAAAGTGTGGACTGAACAGAAAAATTTTGCAAGGAAAAATTTCTATTCCATCATGTCCTGAGGTGAGAAAATAAAAAGAAGACAACCAACTTTGGAGAGACGCAAAACCGTTTCAGAAATCAGTGATTTTTTACTTAAATATGGAAATTTTTTTACTTTTAGTATTAGTAAGTTTAATTTAAACAAAAGTAATTTTGTCAAATAATAAGTAAATTAAATTACTCAAAGTGTAAATTTTTATTTCTGACTCAAACTTATCTTTCAGGCATATACTTACTAAAGTTAATCTTAATTAGTTTAATATAATATTTAAAAAATCGCTAAAAAATTTGATCTGTCACTAAAGATAATAGAAACCTATAATAGTAGATTCCTCTAATATCGTTACCATAACTATAGGCACTGTAGCATTGTCCCTTTCAATATAGTAATATATTACTTCTTTCAACAAAAAATTTGGGTTTGTTTGGATTGGCTTGATTTTAAATAAAAAGATTTACTTCGCAAATTTCAACCATATTTTTATCTCACATACATCATATCACAAAAAGTGTTATAGTAATTATCTCAAATAAATCATCCGAATAAACTCTTATCCAAACAAACTCTTTGTAAGAAAGGGTCCGAGGGCAATTGCTCATTTATGATTTTGGTGGAATATAGAAGAAGATCGTGTGATCATAGAGCGTTGGACTTCTGAATAACGGTTAACGGGTCAAGTTGTTTTGGACTCCGCATGTTAATTTTCTTTCTAAATATTTGATCAGATGCTTCAATATGAAATTTTGAACACAATTCCAAGACTAGGAAAGATTATCCATGCACAGGAACCAAAGTTTTATGTAGTACGAAACTCGAAGAAAAGTTGCATATTATGAAGACTGGAGGAGAAACTATGTTGTATTTTGTAAATCGGAACAGGGACAAACTAAGGCCCGTTTCGACTGCATTTTTCATAATTTTTCATGAAAAATTTACTGTAACGATTTAATGTATGTGAGAAAAAAATAATAAAAAAATATAATTACGAAAAATAACACAATTTTTCGACAGAAAATGACAATTCAAGCACAGCCTAATTAATAGATCTTTTGTACTTGTGGAGGTATTTCAGAGCTACGCATCAAGTAATTTATTATTATTATTTTTTATTCAATGAGCCGAAATTAAAGTTGAAAAGCAATTTGGGCAGGCCACTCTTTGTAAAGGCTGTTCCGTCTGGTTATTCTCCTTTTCAAGATTCCTTTCTTGCAAAGTAGCAATTTTAGAAGGGACAAAACTTTCCCTCAAAGTACCATCCTCAAATCAAGCTGGATATCCCATAAGCTACTGAGATGGTCAACTATGAACAGGGAGCAGAGCAGCTAGTTATCTGGCAAGCCACCCATTAAAAAACAAAAAAATTACTTCAATTTTAAGAGCAAAGGATTTGAAAGACAAGCAGGGGTGGAAAAAAGAAACAGAAAAGAAGAGAAGCAGCTTGAAGGAGCGGCAGTATCACATAATTGCACAAGCATGGGGATTTTCATCGCTAAAAAGAGAGGCGACAGCCTCATCAGAGGCAACTGCGACCGAGTAAACCGCCGGAGTGTGGAAAAAGCTATATACACTGGGAGCGGCTACATTTTTGGTGGTGTCGTAGTAATGGTTGACTACGTGCGCAGGGTACTTGTAAAACGAAGCGAAATACGAGTACCCTGCTGGATATGGCCAGGGCTCTGCTGCTTTTCCAGCTCTTCTAATAGCTTTCAGCACCCTCTTCTCCTCCAATCCGAACCCTCTTACCGTGATTTTCTGGGTGTCCATTTCCACATCTACCTCTTCCACTCCTGCATTTTATTTGGCAAAAAGTACTCATGAGCGCTGATCATATGCACCTCAATTAACATCACCACATTGAACAAATACGGGCCAGTCTAAAACATTTTTACAATACTACAGAACGTAATGAAGCAATAACACATATCCCGTCTTCAGGCCACTACATACTATTAACTTTTTAGGTAAATGAATAAAGACACTACGAATCAAAAGAATTTTAAAACTTTATTTGGGTGTAAATCAAATGATCAAATCTCTTAGTCTGTATTATAATATCCAAACATTCCTAGAAATTTATCGCCAGAAGATGCCTACGCACTCGTCTGGATTAGTGGTGACTCGCCAGATTCCTTTGTGATTAGTTTAGGTCTCCTTTCCCTAATATAGAATGGGGATAGATGTAGAATAAAAACTACAGTGTAGATTAAAAACAAAAAACTACCGGCTTTTCCTAAACGAGCCCAACGCAAAAGCCAGCACCTAGTTACACTGGGACTGGGCATATGCAAAAGTTTCAGGAATCGTTGACCACACCTCACGATCCCTCTCTTGGGTTTTAATCCGCTCCAAATTTCATCAAAGGAAACTTTGCACTATAAGACTCCTACGCAAGTTTTTCTGGCAAATAATCTCGTCCAGACCAGGCCCAAGAGAGACGCTAGAATGTTTTGCGGACAAAAGACAAGAAAACAAACCCAGTAGCTTCAGAAAACAGAAGCCCCATAAATGCAACAAGTGCAGACGACAGAGGCAACTGGTTGGTACCCGGGATCCCAGCGTAGGTAGACTGTTTTATTTTATCCATGAATGAATGAATATTGCTCAAAGTGCATATGTACGAGTAACTAGTAATTATTCATAAACACATTTGCAACCTTGTACGTTGGCAGCAAGATCAAGTTCACTTGATCTTTTGACGACTATGAGGCGGAAAACCAATGTGCACTGATCAGTGCCTGAGCAGATGGAAGAAGCGACGAGCCAGCGATGTGTTAAGAGGGATGACAACAAGGGAACACAGGGGCGTTACCATGATCGACTAACCTTTGAGCTTGAAGATAGCTTTGCGTGTCTTTGCTGCACAACCCTCGCAATCCAAGTTAGGGACTCTAACCTCCACCATCTGCAATTAAAAAAAAAAAAGCACCCACATTTTTTTTCCCCTTCAAAATCTCACTCCATTCAACCCTCCATCATGCATTTATAATTAGGAAGACTGAGAAGAGAACGAGAAAGACAGAGACAGTACTTACAGACATCTTCGATTCTTGGTATCGATAAATACTACCACTACGCGACTGCTGCTTAGTAGCGTTGTGAAGAGTCGAGACTGAGAGACCTCTGTTTTCCTTTTGATATGAAAAAGAGAGCCCTATCGTTATGGTAATATCTGTTTGTATTTGGTTTTACCTGCAGGCCACAGATATATATATTCATGAAGGTCAATTTGTTGGAAGGGCTGAGAAGAAGCATTGGGCTTTGAAATCCCAAAAACCAAGCGGGGTTGTTCACGCGTGGACTGGGATGGCGTGATCACTTGATGGCTTTATCCCCCACCTCGAAGTAAAATATCGCCTTTTTTTTTCCTTTGGTCTCTGCCACTCTGTTTAGTTGCAACAACTGATGAACCCAGCAGCTTTACAACATCTTCTATACTCGAAGAAAAAGGGTACCAAGATTGCAGGTATCCTCTGACATCGCCTGACAACTCTTGACTCGTAATTTTCTCCCCCTGCCCGGTCCCAACACATGATTTACTACAACTTTTTTTTTTTTTTTTTTGCATTGCATTGCATGCACACTCATTTGTAGCACTGTCGCGTATATAATGAGGGAGGCTTCATCATGATCGATGCACTAATGAGGGAGGCTTCATCATGGATAATGGGCTGATTGTAGCCGTTGATTATAATCGTTGATGGTCAGCAAAATTTGTGATTGGAAGTTCTGCGAATCTATTGTTGAGTGATGGCCATCAGCAGTTCAGAATCACCATTCAACCACTTTATGATGCACTCGTACTGCTGAAGGCTGCAAAAATTTTAGAATATGACATAAATACAAAGTAAATTACGAATATTTTGACTCCACAATTAATGGCACGAGATAATATATATATATATGTGTATGATAAAGAAAAAGCAACACAACAGATTAAGAGCTATGTCCTCCAGTCGAGTCCTCCTCTAAATAGATAAGAATAGAAATAAGAAGAGCATAGAAATAAAATACTTCGGATCCTTAGTCCTATTATGTAACTCCCTTGCCCAGTCTCATCCTTCAAAAAATTTTGACGCGTGCTATATGAGGTCACTTAAATTAATTTTTACAGTACAATTTATTACACGTGTCAGAATTTAAAAAGTAAAATCTCTTATTCAGTCTCACTCTTCAAAAACTTGACACGTGCTACATAAGGTCATTTAGATCAATTCTTACCGTACGATTTATTACATGTGTCGTGATTTGAAGGGTAAAACTTGGTAAGATGGCTCCATATTGAGGATAAGAATTTAAAAGGGAGCAGCAGAATTTTGAGGCGTATTCCTACCTAACCTTTCCATAACAAAAAACGGGGAGAAAATCGTGTACAAGAACATTATTGTTACTTCTTTAAAAATTTTCATCTCATGAAATTTTAGTAAGACGAGTCTTGGTTTTCTATAGACTCATGTAATATAGGTGCTGAAAAATTCGAAATCTTGGAGGCCTCATTACTTTCTTCTTTTGTGCTTCGTTTTCATTTGTCCCTTCATTATGTGTTGGGCTTATTTGGGAGCATCATGATCGCAAATGTGATGATTGTTGGGAGACTGTCACAACAGAAATTATCCTGCCGTTACAAGCATTTTTCAAACTGTCATTGAGTTGAAACTTAAACAGAAAATTAACCAAAAAGTTATCGAGCATGGCTAACAATTTTATGGATTACTTCTTAAGACAGCTGTTTCCGAGAAAGAAAGAGGACAAACTCAACTAGGACGTTTGGACAAGCTGGAAACCCTAGCATCATCCACAGATTTTGACCCACGGCCACCTTGCAACACTTTCATGTAGAAGGCTAGAAACTACAGAGCACCTCTTCCATAGTAAAGTAAAGCTGGGGAGCAACTGGCTGATATTTGACAAATGAAACCAACCTTCGCTGCTTACGCGTATGGAACTTCGCTAAGGCAAGTAAACTAGGCAGTATTTGTTTTGGCCGGTCGCTTTTTTCTTTCGGTAAATTCCGCTTGCACTATCTTAATATCCATGATTTGTGTTTAGATATCCATGAGGAACCAACAACCCGTAAATAATGCAGCTTACCTTTTCTCTAAAAGATCAAACAAGAAAATTGTGACTAATTTGTACGTGCTAAACTAGTACCCTTTAGGACAATCCTATTCAAAATTCTACCTTTTATTTATTTTTTTTGAAAAATTATACTTTATTTTGATGCCATATCACATGCCTAATTAATGATGTGGAGATTTTGGCAATTCAATAGTCTTCCATTCATGCCATGTTGGGTAAATTGATATGACATCTAAATGCTAGCAATTAAGCTACGTTTGGTAAAATGGTACTATACCCGCATCTAAATGCTGCCCATTAAGGATTGATAGTTGCTTCCTATCACCTATAGACGTAGCATATAAGTCTTACTTGGCAAATGAGTTTTTTGAATATTTGTCTAAGATTTTACTTATAATTACTGTTAGAAATTGTAAGAAAAATTTTTGAAGTGTGTATTATTTTTTAATATTTTGAAGTGTAAGTTAAAAATATTGAGAAGTTTTTTAAAGTTACTGTAATTAAATAAAAAAACTTATATCAAACAAACTTAATCAAAACTTAATTTGTCAAACACGCCCATAGTCCGGCTGTTAGATCGTAAAAACCCTTTGGCCGCGAATATCTGCACGTGCCTAAAAATGAACAACAGCCCCATCCTCCTCAAAGGCAGCATTAGGCAAGTATTGCAATATATGGCATTTCAAGACTTATATTGAATTTAATTTCACTTTCCAATCTCCAGAACCGATAACAATTTTGGTTCCAAACAGGAGTACTGACCTAAGTTTATTTTTATTTCCAACATCGTAAATCCAAACAGAATCTACTACTGATTGTTCATATTTCTCCGAACGGAATTGGTTTACATTTTTAAAACTTTTTACAGAGATTTTATAGATAGTATAAAGTTACAACACGATCCTCTTGCTCCTAGGCATGCAATACTTTTTTATGTGGCAAAGGTTACTATTAGCAAATTAATGGATAACAAAACAGAAGCTAAGGATGACCTGAAACAATTTGTTTTAACAACAATTTAATGAAAAGGATGGACGCATTATGGATACCTTATTCCACTTCAAACTCATTTTAATGATGTTTCAAGCTAAATCGTATGAAATACTTGCGCCTTGGTGAGCTAGAGATATCTAATGGAGCTAGAAATATGCACAATTCCGGAAATACATAATACTGTAGAAGTATTAATTAAGTGGAGGAGTTCCAAACTTCTGATTCATGAAGTTTAATTATCTACTTTCAACTTCCTTAATTGCTTTTATAGCCATCCATGCGTACTAATTGAAGTCCGCACCTCTAGAGGAGAGGACTAAAACCTCTCTGGTCCTGTCCTATGCCATATTGGTTACGGCAATTCATCTATGATTTTCTTCCAATTTTTTGAGTGTTAATCTCTCGTTGAATTAGTGCTCATGCTGCTGTGTTTGGCTCCATCTTCTTACTTTCTGCGCTAAACTGGAAACAAGTTCTCCAGGAAACACTCCTGAGCTCTGCGACATGTGATTCAAACTCTCAATATTTCTTATTTTTTGTATCCCAGTGAGTAGTTTTACGAAGTGCAAATTGATCGGGTCCATATTTTAGAGATATAAGGAGGACGGAATAAAAATGAGGGAGCCAGGCTTAGGCAAGAACAATTTGGGGAGATCTTCCGTAGCCATACTTTTCTTGGTCCTTCTCTGCATAGGCGCCTTCTTGACTACGCATTTGCTTGATTCATCTTCAAATGTAAGTGCTCAAACCTTGTATACATGTTTTATCGAAGCGATTGCTTATTCTAAATCCGAGACTCATCTTAATGAGTGAGCTAAAACGCAGGTAGACTCGTTAATAGCGTACCACTTTGTTGTTAGCTCACATTCCACGAATATTTACATTTCAGTCCATCAACTACGGAATTCAGATCACAGCAGGTGAATTATTGGGTCCAAATACTAATAATAATAAAAGCAATTG
Source organism: Coffea humblotiana (assembly GCA_023065735.1). Taxonomy (NCBI): domain Eukaryota; kingdom Viridiplantae; phylum Streptophyta; class Magnoliopsida; order Gentianales; family Rubiaceae; genus Coffea; species Coffea humblotiana. Next base: position 2,141,641 of record CM041209.1, on the reverse strand, counting down.
ACGTGAGGTTTAACCTGCAAGATAAATCAATCACAGGAGAGTTGTTCCTGGAACTGATTTTGGCTTTATTAATAGCATGCCAAAGTTGCGTCTTGATCAGCGCTGAACCGAGGGACGAGGCCGTCTTTTGGGTTTGGAAGGAAATCAACAGTAATTCCAGTTGATTGCTCATGTACTCGGACAATTGAAATGGAATACTAATCTCCATATTCAGCAATTTAATCTAATCATGGCTCCCTACTTGTATTTCTTGCTCAATCTGCAGCTGATACCCGGAAGTTCCCGACAAGAATCAACATTTTCCGCCAAAACATCTAAGACACCGGAAGAACCCCTGAACCAGTCTAATAAACTGGAATTCCAGCTGAATTGTTCACTTGGTGACGAAACTCGGATCTGCCTAGGCAATTACTACCCATCCAAGTTTAATGTTACAAAACCCTGACCCTTCATCATCAACACCGCAGTCTATGTGTCCAGATTACTTTCGTTGGATCCACGAAGTCTATCGCCATGGAGAGAGACAGGGATTACAGAAGAAATGGTGAGGATGGCTGGGAGGACAGCCAATTTTCCGATTGGTTGTAGTTAACGGGACGGCCTATTTGGAGACTTTTGACAGATCGTTTCAGACTAGAGATGTTATTCAGTCAGTGGGGAATATTACAGTTGTTACGGAGGTATCCTGGTAAATCCCTGATTTGGATCTAATGTTTGACTGCGATGACTCTCCAGTTGTGAGGAAGGAATTCCACCGTGGCCCGATGCCCCGCCCCGCCGCCAGTGTTCCGCTATTGCAAGGATGATGCCACCTTGGACATCGTTTTCCCCGGATTGGTTCGTTCTGGGGATGGTACAAATGTCTAATCCGAGTTTAGAGGTTGCAGTAGACTTGCAACTTAAATTTATGCAAAGAATTTAGCTCTCTCTCTCTTAAAAAAATTCTTTCGTTTTGGACAACATATTTCAGGGCAGAAATCGATACAAGGCCATGGGCGCCTTTGTTGAAGGAAATGAAAGATGGGAACGAGAGGAGTAAATGGAAGGATAGGAAGCCATACGCTTATTGGAAGGGCAACCCTCATGTTGCGGAAGGCAGGGTGGATTTGCTCAAATGCAATGTTTCTGAAAAAGAGGACTGGAGCGCTCGTCTTTATGTTCAGGTAACAGACTTCACAATAAACTCTCACTTGATTTGGATGTTATTATTATTAACCAAAAGCTAACCTCACTTGTTTTAGTGATTGATTATGGTGGAAACCGGTGACTTCGTTAAAATTAACACATTGTAGATTTTCATGATCACTTTCGCAGGACTGGAATAAAGAACAAGAACAAGGTTACAAAGAATCTGTCTTGGCAGACCAATGCGTCCACAGGCATGGTTCTATCATACTCTGCTCTCTTTCTAGGCAATAATTCTATCGTTGCTCCTTTCCTCTTCCTATATGCCTTTCCTTTCCTCTTCCTCTTCCTATATGCTTTCTTTGTGCTAACTCCATTGTAAATCTCCTCACCGTATGAACCATACAGGTATAAAATCTATATTGAAGGATCCACATGGTCGGTCAGTCAGAAAAAACATTTTGGCCTGTGATTCGGTAACCTTACTAGTGAAGGCCACAATACTACGAGTTCTTCTCGAGAGGTTTGATGCCCCTGCAGCACTACTGGCCTATAAGAGCCGATGACAAGTGCAGGATCCATAAAGTATGCTTGTTGAATGGGGCAATAACAATGAAAAACAGGTGATTCATTCATCAACTTGACAACTAAATCAACCCAATATTTGATGGAAGCTTGGTTTTAAAGAGATACTGTTCACTATTATAAAGACGGTCGAATGTTTGCATTCATGGCCTTGAAAGTTGTCTCCTGCATCTCATAGTTGCATTCCAAATCTTCAATGCATGCATGTTCTTGTTCTGCCAACCAAATCTCGACGAGGCACAGTTAATTCTATTTGTATTTAACGCCTAAAAAAAGAATTCGTTTTTTACTTGATTGATATCACAGGCAGAGAGAAATAGGCAAGGCAGGGAGTAGTTTCGTTCAAGAGGAACTGAAAATGGATTATGTTTATGATTACATGTTTCATCTCCTAAACCAGTACGCTAAGCTTCTGAAATATAAGCCAAGTATTCCTCCAAAAGCGATTGAACTTTTGCTCGGAGTCGATGGCTTGCCCCGCACAGGCATTGGAGAAGAAGTTTATGATGGAGTCGATGGTTGGAGGTCCCAGCAGTGAGGCCCATGCATCATGCCTCGTCCGTATGATCCTTGCAACTCTTCATTCTATTCTGGAGGAAAAACAGAACTCAATACAGCTAGTAGAAGAATGGGAAAAACAACACGGGGATGGGTGAAAGGAAGCATCCCTTAGGCATGGATTACCGTGTTTTCTGAGTCCAATTTATTGCTTATTATAAGCAAATAGAGAGCACAGCGAAACATAAATGTACATTTCTACTGTCACGGTGTTAAAAATTGCCTTAAATCAAAGGAAGGAAACCAAAACTGAAGGTTTCTACGGCAATTGTACCCCAATTAGATCAAATATTGAAAAGAATGAGCAAGCTTCTTCTTCTTCTTTTCAACATTGAAAAAGTGATTCTATAAGGAAAAAAATTGCGAAAAAATCTTCTTACCTTCTTTTCCATGTGATTGAAATTCTCTCCCCTCGCCCTCTGCTCTCTCTCCAAAGAGATAAAATACATGAGACAAGGGAGGGTTTGAGAGTTTTAAAAAAAAAAAAGGATTCTTATTCATTTACATAATATGCGATCTCAGTTATTAGCTTTTCCAAATTCAATAGAGGCTCTAAATGTTATAAAGAAAGGGATTAAAAATTGAACTAGGAATATTTTAATTACATAATTTTCATCATTAATTACCAACCATTGAATTTGGAAGGCCCGCTAGCAACTTTGGTTGGGCCTCGCAACTTTCTGAATTTTCGCTACTATAAGATGGACAATGACACATAGTAAGATGCTTTATCCCACGGATCAACAAGTTAGGAGTTCATATTATTTAAGAAAGTAATCAAATCTCACTTTTAATCGTTTTTTTTAAAGAATAAGTAGACTTCAAGGTGTCAATATAATTTGAAAAAAAAAAAAGACTTCAACGTGTAAATCATTTTACTTTGTATAAAACAAAGTCTCTCTAAAATAAAAAGAAAAAAGAATTAGACAATGTTATGAAATCAATGAAACGTGGATGTTTATGCATCCCTTTAAGTTGCATACGATCATTCATATCCTTCTACATTCATTAGTGCATTGATCTCTTCCAATGACTTTATTGACACACTCATTAAACTTAAATTTCATTCCTTAAATAATTGATTGTACACGTTATCCCCTATAGGTGGAAAGGCTTTGAGGTCTCATTTCCACATAATTGAACCCACCAAGAGGGGTCCGATGAAATAAGAAAAGAATTCATTTCCTTGTTCTATTCTTTCTATTAGTCTACAATGTTAAGCTTACAACATCTTTTTATTAGGTTTACAAAACATATGATCAAGTCTACATGATATATCATCAAATATACAAGAAGATATAGATAGTACAAATTTTCTTTTATTTGTTAATCTGTTTGGATTTTCCCTGTTTTTTCAAAAATAATTTTTTTAAATACAACATTACAGTAATACACAAATTAAAATAACTCAAAATTTTTTTTTCCATATACGCCTGCTACAAGTAAAGTTTTAAAAACCGCATCCACAAATAGCTAATCCAAACAGTTTATTCAAAAACAGGGGTTAATACAAAAGTCTTTGGTCGATACGAAAGTCCTTTGTCCCACATATTATCGTCTCAACTCCATCTCTCGCTTGACTAATAAATAGCGTGGGGAGATTTTGTCAATACGAAAGTCTTCTATGTTTGGTAAATGGCTACTCCGTTACATAATGAACATCTGGTCATTAAAGCAACGATTACGCATTCATGGTTCTTCCATTCACATATGCAGCTAATCAGCCTCTTTCCGGGAGATCGTTAGCAACAGACTCTCTATTCCAGCAAGCGAGGAAGGGGAACAGGAGCAAAAGGCCATATCCAGTAAGTCAGTTTCTATTATTAATAAACTCCATCGCTTTCGAGCACAGAGGCCATAGTCGGTGAATTAGCATGAGTAGATTTCGGTAACCAATTTATTATTGTTAACTATCCAATCGATGGCAAGTAATGCAGTTTAGCCATGGTAAAATAGAGGATGGAAATGTTAAGAGGCCGGGTTGTGTAGAAAACAGGTGGAGTGGAAATGTTAAAGAGGCCGGGGTAGTGTAGAAAACAGGTGGAGTTTATAGATTAGCATTTATATTTTCAGCTCATTAGAGATGACACATTTCGAAAATTTTTCCATTACAGACATTAGAGGACTCTAAATAAATGCTTTAAACAATCATGTAATTCTCTGCGCTGTCGTTCATTCTTTGTACAACAAATTCAACATGAGATATGAATTTCTGATTCAAAAATGTAGTAACATTCCCATAAATAATTCTCGAACAAGTTGGTTAATCTAGATAATGAATCTTTAGAATTTTGGACAAAGACTGTTTAATTCTGTAAATGGACATTAACAGAAATCCCCAAAAATTCGATTGCACGCCTCAGTTCCGGAGGCCGCATTGCTCAATCGAAGCAATCCTTCCGCTTAATCCTCTTTTATAGCAGCAGATCTTTTTCTTTCTGGCTAGTGTCTGTGTAGCTGCTGCTTATCGTTTTCTTCTTTTCCTTTTCCCCTTTTTTCCAGCTAAACACAGAAAACAGCTGCAGAATTGTTATTGGCTTTTGGTGGTCCAACAAAACTCTTTTCAGCTAAGCAGCTAGGTTAAAGTAACCTGGCAGAAGGTTTGGAAGCTGAAAGGTTGCAGTGGCAATAAAACTAAAGGAGGGAGGTGAAGATGAGGGAGCAAGGGCAAAGCATGCTGAAATGGATCAGGGGTACATAGGCCTTCCTGGGAGAAAGATTTGGCTCCAAAGGTGGCTAGCTAAGAACACTATAGGGATATTTCTCTTGATTCTTCTATGCATCGGGGCCTTCTTCTCTACGCGTGTGCTGGATTCTTCCTGTTATTTGTAAGTACTAGACCTCCCTTCCTCAGCACTTCTCATAGTTTGTGTTCTTGACTGCTGCGTGCGTTATGTACCAGTATCTCATACATCAATTTCACAACTTGCAGTCACTCTCCAATAATTCCCTAAAGAAATCAACTTTTTCCGCCATAACATCACATAAGCAACCCGGGAATAAACAAGTCGAAATCCCGCTCAATTGTTCACTAGGTGATGCTACCCTGACCTGCCCAACCAATTACTATCCATCACGGTATTCAGCACAAAATCCTGACCCTCCATCAGCAGCAACGCAGCCCACGTGCCCTGACTTCTTCCGTTGGATCCACGAAGATCTGTCGCCCTGGAAGGAGACCCGGGATTACAGAAGCCATGGTGAACCATGGCCAACAGGACGGCCAATTTCCGACTGGTAATAGTGAATGGAACGGCGTTCGTGGAGACCTATGAGAAAGCGTTCCAAACCAGAGACACTTTTACTCTGTGGGGGATTTTACAGCTGCTGAGGAGGTACCCGGGCCAAGTCCCTGATTTGGACCTCATGTTTGACTGCGGTTGACTGGCCCGTCATCAATAAAGATTCCCACCTCTGGGCCCAACGCCACGGCCCCGCCGCCTCTGTTCCGCTACTGCGCTAACGATACCACGTTGGACATTGTCTTTCCCGATTGGTCATTCTGGGTTGGTACGGACTTCGTTTATTTATTTTATTTTATTTATTCATTCTGGGATTGTTTAACAAATTTTATTTTTCTCCTCTTAATGGAACGATTTATTTTCAGGCCTGAAAATCAATATAAAGCCTTGGGAGGCTCTGTCTAAGGATCTCAAAGACAGGGAATGAGAGGAGCAGATGGGTGGATAGGGAGCCGTATGCTTACTGGAAGGGCAACCCTCAAGTTGCAGAAAAGAGGATGGACTTGCTCAAGTTGTAACGGTTCAGACCAACAGGATTGGAATGCTCGTATTTATGCTCAGGTAATAACCACGATTTTACATACGTGGCAACAAACTATTGGGAGTATTATGTAGCCATAAATATGCTTTTATTTAGGTGATGAGATAGATCGCATTATAGTAAAGACTGGAGGCAGTTTGTACTTTGCACTAGTTAGTTATTAAAAGCTTTTTGGCATTTCTCCACATTCACAGGACTGGGGTCGGGAACAGCAGCAAGGTTACAAAAAGTCACGACTTGGCAAGCCAATGCATCCACAGGTATATGAGAGTAACTAGTTTAAATTGGCTTTCATGTCTCCTTCTTGACCTGGAAATTTGTTGCTCTTTTTTTGTCATTTCCCAAATTCCATGTCTTCTATTGTGATGCCTCTTCCCTTTCGTCCTTTCTGGATATTACTTGTGTAGTTGGCCCGCGCTTGACGCATATGTGCATCTCTAATATCTTCGTACGTTTCTTTGTGCTCACTTCATCCAGGATTGAATTCATTCCTTCCTTGTTTGAATTGTACAGATATAAAATCTACATAGAAGGATCTGCTTGGTCGGTCAGTGAGAAATACATATTGGCCTGTGATTCTGTAACTTTGCTAGTGACGCCACAATATTATGATTTCTTCACTAGAGGTTTGATGCCTTTGCAACACTACTGGCCCATAAGGGAGGATAACAAGTGCAGAGCTTTAAAGCATGCTGTTGACTGGGGAAATAGCAACGTAGAAAAGGTAATTTCTTGATCCATCTTATTTGCAATATTCAGACTACAACTTGATTCATCATTGCTTATATGGCAGCAAAAGTATTAATCATTGGCTTCAGATTCTGCTGCACTTTGATTGATCATCATCTGAAATCAGGGGTTAATCTCTTTGGAGATTGATCATCATCTGAAATCAGGGGTTAACCTCTTTGGAGATTTGACATCTTGATTCATAACTCTGAGAATTTTTATCTAATTGGCAGTTTTCTTGAACTGTCAGTGAGGATAAATAATCTGTCATTTCTTTCTTCACCTAATGGGAAGAATTTTAAGTTAATGGTTTCGAAACTTGTGTGCTTTGTGCCAGTGTTGCATCTCTATATAATAAAAACGTCATGATAACAAGCTTGTCAGTTGGCTAATGTTGAGGCCCCAGGAATTAGACGTCTTGGATTCTTATCCCCATGCCCCTCCCCCTCCTCTTAAATCCCACTTCTCTGCTCGGGGGAAAAAAAGGCTCTTGAGCAGATATATTGATACTTGATGTATTTAACAGGCGCAAGCCATTGGCAAGGCAGCAAGTAATTTTGTTCAAGACGAGCTGAAAATGGACTTTGTCTATGATTACATGTTTCATCTCTTGCGTGAGTATGCGAAGCTTCTAAAATACAAGCCTAGCGTCCCTCCAAAAGCAATTGAACTTTGTTCTGAATCGATGGCTTGCCCTGCTCAAGGTCAGGAGAAGAAGTTCATGATGGATTCCACAGTTAGAGGTCCTAGCAGTGAAACTCCTTGCGTCATGCCGCCTCCTTATGACCCTGCAACTCTTCATTCTATTATTGACAGAAAGCGAAACTCAATAAAGCAAGTAGAGACATGGGAACGACATTACTGGGATCAAAGAAGTAAGCATGTTTAGGAGTAGATTAGATTATATCTTCTTTTCATCCTGTTCGTATACAAAAATGAGCATGACACTGAAAAAGGTGTGTATTTTCAGACTTATAGCAAAAGATGTGCATCACAAAGGGAACCAGGTTTCTTTGTTCATTCAGCTCTCCACAGAGATGGATCTTAATTACGATGGAACACTAGATAGCCAATTCTTGATCTCAGACATGAAGTGCAGACAGAGATATGGATGTCCTTATTCCCGTTATTCACATATTGCCTTTCAGAAACAAAAAAGAATAGAAATGTGTGAGCCTGCAAGATCTTGGATCCCTCCTGTCGGATAGTTGCTGGACAAATTGCGGGTTGAGACAAATCAAAAGATCCTTGTGCAAGTGCAAAATATAACATTCTCGCTCCACTCCAAGTCCTACCTGCAACATGCTCACAACTTGGCATTGGAAATCAATGGCAGCAGCACATTCACTTACAGATTCTTCCATGCTGACCTTGCCAACTGAGATTTCCAACAATGGAGGTACATCCTCTCAGGTGATTGCGTCCAAGATCCAGCAGCTGAAGCTGAAAGAGCAGGCGATGTTCTGGAGTTATAGTTACTTGGAACATATTTTATTATTTTTATGTAGTCGTGGCAATATTCTGGAGGAATAGTTACTTGGAACACACTATATTATTATTTTTGTGTAGTCGTAGTCCCGTCGAGGTCTCAGAATTTCAAGTCTGCAGTATCTCTTTTGGTAGTTCTCCCGTACGCTATTTTTAGTCAAAGTGAAATGAAAGATTCAACGAGGGAAAATGCAGATTTATAGTGTACAAATTGCCATAATTAAACGAGGACAGATGAAATGAAAGGTTCCAAAGCAAATTGTACGCTATTTAGTGATTAAATCAAATACGGGAAAACAATGAGCAAAACTTATTTCTTTATCAATTTTTTTCTTTGCAACACAGAAGAAGTGCTTCTATTTAAATTAAAAAAGAAATTGTGCAAAGTGCAAAATATATGATAATAAAATTCTTCTATTCTTTTTTTACCCGCTATAAATTTTCACCTTTTTTTTTGTTAATTTCGGGATAGAGTTTAAAACTTACAAGATATAAATGAATCTAACTTTTTTTTTTTTTTGAGATGATAACTGTTATTTAACCTAATTTATCCGATACTAAGGGAAGACGGTCTGAAGAGGCCTAAGGGTAATTCAAAGGGGACTAAACTACAATCAAATAAAACGGATGCACTATATACTCATCTAAATTTATTAAATAGAGCCACTTAATATGACAATTAATAAGAGATAAGATTTAAACCCTTAACTTCTCGTCCCACCAAGTATTATACCTTGGTGGTGGTGGTTGAACATAACTAGTTAGTATTTTTGTTTTAGCGTTAGTTGACCTATCTCGTGGGGACTCCAACAAAGACAGTGGGAATTGGAAGGCCACTCGAATGTAACCTTTTAAAATTTTATTGCCGTAGTTTCACTTTGCTCTTTTTATTTTTTTTTTAGCAAAAGCGTTCAATTTTATTGATAGAAAGAATAAGCGCTTACACGGCAGAGGGGCCATCTTTACATTTACTCTATACTCGTACTGCTCCTGTTATGTACATACTTTCCTGTCTATCAAAACATGCATCCGGGATTCCCCACTCTACAATCAATCTCCACTTGTCACGAGTTTATGACAGCCGTCTCCACGAAGCACCAATAACATGTCTCTAATAATAGTTTCGCTTTGCTCGAAGGAAAAGAAAACATTCTTCGACCCTTGAGTTGATTGGAATAATAGAATTGGTGTCATGCTTTTTTAATAATTTAAGTTTGAATCTCTCCTGACACGTCAAGTCCGGAATCCGTTCTTGTGATTAGCAGACTATTACACGAAATAAAATTTATCCAGCATATACTCTCAAACAGTAATTATGAATTCTCTTGCGCTAAAACAAAAAAAGAAAACATTCTTCGTTTCTGAGTCCAAGTCACGTTCACCTTTTGCATTCACACTTTCTGCCTTTTACCCTTTTCTCCTTCTCTTGTTTAATATTGATTATGGATTTTTTTTTAACAGTTGCACACACCAGTCATAACCAAGATTTGTAAAATCAGGATCTTATGTATGATCGATTTTAGTTTCATAGAATCGGATCGTAAGATCGTAAGATCCCACCAAGAGTTCCTAAATTTATTAAATTAATGAATTTGAAAATTCATATACTATTTTGTACCTCCTAAAAGATATCAAATAAATAAATTACTCATAAATATATAGCATTTTTTACTTACTATCCGACAAGCAATAAAGAAGATAACATAAACCTGTTATCTGTCATGATTTCAAATCTTAAAATCAAATGCTTTACAGTTTACATAATCATAATTTCAAATATAAAATAATTATCAACCTCCAATAATGAAAACTAAACACATGGCTGCCATCTAAGCAATGACATCTCCATTATACTTTTTCAGAAACAATAAATTCCTCACTGCACCTGATGTGAGAGAGTGTATTGAGAGTGCACCTGATCTAAGCAAACACATGGCGTTTTTGTGCTTATTGAGAGAGTGTATGCCAGTCACCTGATGCATACTTAGGCTCTATTTGATAACATAAAAAAATACTGAATCCGAATTTTTTCAAAACATTCAGATGTTTTGATTGTTTGATAAATGAAAATTTATTTGCTGAACTTATTAAACAGTACTGAACCTGTGTATATTTTTTTTCAGCACAAGAATCCTAAACTGAATGCTTAATTCTGATAAGAATCAATACAATTATTTCAACTAACTTATCTTATCTACCAATCTACCCTTATTTGTTAATTATGTTCAAAATTCTTATCTAATTAAACAATATAATATTCTTTATCTAACGATTTTTAGTTTCCCTTTTCTCCATTTTTAATGACTTTCACATCTTCTCCATACTACTCATATAATATATTTCATATTTTATATTAATTTGATTTAAAAATAAATATTGTCATTTTCATACCTAACAATTTTAAACTAATTAAATCATATATTTTATTTCTTTTTTGAATGAAATGATATAAGGGCAAAATTATCAAATTAAATTTATTAAGCATTCAATTATAAATATTTATCAAACAGTATAAATAAGTGTAACATTAAAATTTAGACATTTATATATTTTTTTCATTGCTTAAAATTCAGCAAATTAATTGTTTTAGTATTCGAATTTCAGAATTCAGACTTTAGAATTCAGATTCAGTTTTATCAAATGGAACCTTAGCCTAATTGTAGACTTGGGAGAGGGGGTTAAAAGTTAAAACAACTGTCTAGGGCAGTTTCAATAAATCTGAACTCTTAATCAGTGCACCTCAATTGAAGACAAACCTGTTGGGATGCCTTGAATTAGATTTTCGACCCATGGCGACTCGACTATGTTGAGTTTCGCTGAGCTATTCGGAGATCTCACTGACTGGTCAGCCAGTCGGGGATCCAAAAGACGACGCGCCTCGGCTTGGGGGCCCAGAGAACAGTGTTGCCCCCAGCGAGGGTTTGGGGGTAACGTCCCAGAAGCTTACGGTATATATTAGTTACCGTGTTTGTTTTATTTTGGGGTTTCGATTTTGGAAAGGGGTCAAAGGATTGACCGACTGAGGAAAGGAGAAGATGAGAAGAATTGATACTTTTTTTTGACTTTTTGAGCAAAAATTGTTAAAACATTGCAATTAAAGGTTGCAATTCTTTGATAAATTACAAACATATCTCAAATATTTTCATTTACTTGCAAAATGGAGTCTCGTATTTCACATCTCAGCAAAATTTTGTAGGATCGATGTAGAATTGTAGGATCGTACGATTCTATACGATCCTACCGATCCTGCTCGATTAATGCAATTTGTGATTCTGACTGCGATCCGGATCATAGGATCGTACGATCTTACGATCCAGATCGCGATTTTGACAATCATGATCATAGCTTCTTTTTTAGAGTTGTCTCGAAATCAGACAAGTCGAGATTTACCTTATTTGCAAAATATCATCTAAAATGCATTTTTTAATTAATTTTTTAAATCACTTTTTAATTATATATATATCATATTATTAAAAATATTACATTAATTATTCAAAATAATATTTTAAATACGCTTCATTGTGCTTTCTTTTAATGCATCAGACGAGATTTAAACCTCATCACGTGCCAAAGAATTATAAGACGCTCTGCTCTTGATGACTATCACACCAAAGACCAATTACACCAATCATAAGTCATCCCACCCACACTTGTTGCCTCTTGGTCCTGGCTCGTTTTCCTTTATCTATTTTTATTTGTTTGCCCGATAGTCTTGTAGACACCAAATTCAAAAAATGGGTCCCATAATTTTTGTCTTGACTCCATCTCTGACATGATCAATAAATGAGTCAGATTTGGTGAATATGGAAAATCTTCAATGTGTTTGGTAATAATTACCCCATTACGGGACTAACATCTGGTCATTAAAGCTGTTAAACACTTTCAACAGTGGTCGATAGTTATTCTCAGTACATATAACAGCTGTTCATCTTCTCTCTGGGAGATTGTTTTAAAATACTAGTATAAACGGATAAGCAAGGTGAACAGGAACAAAGGCCACGTCCGGTAAGTCGTTTCGTCAGCGTTAAGAAACTCCGTTCCTTTCCAGAACACCCGTCATACCCACCCGGTAAGTTAGCATTATTAATACATTCTGATGAACAATTTTCCAGCGTTAACATCCAATGATGCAAGTACACTAGTTCCGTGAGAAGCAGCTGATCCATGGTCAAAATAGATAATTTTCTTTTTTGAACAAGTCAAATAGATGATTCAAATCCTGTTATAAGTCTAGGTTGAGTAGAAAATTTGTTCAGGTGATATTTTTTCGGTCCATTGTACTGTTTGAAATAGTGTGGATTTGTTTGTATAGAGTATTATTTGACATAATTACTGTAGTATTTTTTTATGATATGATATATACGAAATAAAAAGTCATTGAAAATATAAAAATGTGGATTATAATATACATATTCGATACAAGCGAAATATTATTTGAAATAAAAAATGTATTCAAACACACCCACCAATATTATTCGCTTTTGTAGACATTTATCTTTACGCGGCTGCCTTTGTCATTTATCTTGTTTATTTTCTGGATGCGAAACAAATTTGGTATCTTCCAAATAATCTCGGGTAAAATTCATAAAAATTCGGAGAAACACACAATTTAGCAAAGTATTAATAAGCCAGTCCTTAGGATCTCAACGGACGCTACTTTAATTAATGGATAAAATATACTAATAATAGGAGTAGTAAATTAGTAGTATTATAAATCCTATAATTTGATTGCACGCGTCAGGCGCCGAGGCGGATTACAATTTGATTGTTGATGTGAGAAAAATCAAAGTCGCCTGGAATCACGAGACTCGCACTACGGCACGTTTTGGGTCCCGTGTTTGTTTTTCTAAGCTACCCTCGAGAACTTTCGCCAAAACGCATCCTTTTTTTTTTTGCTCAGTCCTCTCTAATCCCTTGAGTTTCCAAACGGCAATTTTTTTGATCGATACTTCTCTTGTCTTCTACTGTTTTCTCTTCTCCGCTGTACAGTTACTTAGAGGGTTGGCCTGGTAAAGAAACCACAGAGTTAGGCAATTGGCTGGGCAGCATCATCCTTCATCATATACTAGTAATTCTTTTCTTCTCACTTTTTTGCCTTCTGGGCCAGTGTCGGTGTAAAGCTGCATCTCAAATTCAAAGTCTTCTTTTTCCCCTTTTGTTTTGCACGCTAATCTCAAAAAACCATTGCAAATTTTTCTTCGATTGGTGGCTAGTAAGGCAATTATATTCAGCTAAGCAGCTTAAAAAGGGCAAGAGGACGGGAGAAGTTTTGCCGGCTGAGAGGTTGCTGAGAAAAAACTGAGGTGGTAGAGGATGAGGGAGCAAGTGCAGAGTATGCTGAACGGATCAGGGCAGTATAGGCATTCCGCTGAGAAGATCTGGCTTCCAAGATTGCCAGCTAAGAACACTGTAGCCAGATCGTCTCTGGCGATATTTTTCTTGATTCTTCTGTGCATCGGAGCCTTCTTCTCGACGCGTTTCCTGGACTCTTCTGCTACTGTAAGTACTTATAACAGATTTCTAGTGCTTCTGCTACACTAAGTATAACAATCGACAAGCCGTCAGATTTCTGGTGCTTCTGCTACTGAAGTGCTATAATTCACTGCCGCAGAGTACATTGTCCTGTGGACTAGTTAGTGCTCATCTGTCTCTGACGCCTATCACCCTGCAAGAATAACTTGAAAATTTTTGGAATTTGTTGCATCGTACTCGTATTTATTACTGTAACCTAGAGTTTTTTACTTTTTTATTTTCCGTAGTTTTTATTGGACAGTAAAACTGTAAAAACCTTTTTGCGGTGCTCTTTTTTGATATAAAGGATTATTTGTCTGAAAAATTACTTGCATTAATAGAAGCTAATTCCTCGCAATTTTTATCTTTTGGTTAGGTAGAAGTTATTTTTATCACAATTTTTATTTTTATTTTTTTGGTTAAATAGAAGTTAACGCATTGAACTGATAACAAATTAACTACGGTATGCAGGTTTTTTTTTGAGTTATAGTTGTGAAAGAGGTAAGTTATTCATATTTTCATGGTTGCATTTGAATATTGCAAATTTTGAGATTAAGGTCCCGTTTCATAACCTATTTTGTCACTTAAACTTAATCTATAAGAATTCAGATCTTAATTCAGACATGTTTGATACTAAACAAGAATATATGAATTAATTAAGTGATACTAAACTTCCTAAATAAAATTTGTTTCATGAAATAATTGATGAACTTTTTAGTGGTATACATTCAAATATATTAGATTTAGACCTGATTTGGTAACCCAATTTAGCATTCAACTTAGCGGACATGCATTAAACTTTCTAGACAAAATTTGCTCCAAAAAAATAAATGATAAGCTATTTATTAATGTGATATATATACTGTTGATCTTTATTTTTTTTCCCATTTCACTTATAGTCTTGGTTTCTTCTTCCGGTGTCTGTTTTTCCCATTTTCCAGTTCTGTTATTTGAATTGTTTTGACGTGGAGTAGGATTTCTCTCAATGTTTGTTTTATTCACTTGCTACTACTATCTCACACTCGATTTCACTACTGGCAGTCACTCTCTGTAAATTCCCCCAAAGAAATCAGTTTTGCCACCATCCCTGTAAACCCCCAAAAACCATAGACATAAACTTGAAATCCCGCTGAATTGTTCACTGGGTGAAGCTACCCGGACGTGCCCACCCAATTACTACCCATCAAAATTTTCCAGACCAAACCCTCACCCCTCTTCAACCACAACACAGCTCACGTGTCCGGACTACTTCCGTTGGATCCATGAAGATCTATGGCCCTGGAGGGAGACTGGGATTACAAGAGCCATGGTGAAGACGGCTTCCAAGACGGCCAATTTTCGACTGGTAATACTCAACGGAACAGCTTATGTGGAGACCTATCAAAAAGCATTTCAAAGTAGAGACACTTTTACTCTATGGGGGATTTTACAGCTGCTAAGAAGGTACCCGGGTCAAGTTCCTGACTTGGATCTCATGTTTGACTGCGTTGACTGGCCAGTTATCAAGAAAGATACTTACCATGGGCCCAATGCTACGGCTCCGCCCCCTTTGTTTCGCTATTGCGGGGATGATACCACAATGGACATTGTTTTTCCAGATTGGTCATTCTGGGGTTGGTACGAACTTTATTTTGTTCCATTGCATTCTTGTAGGCGTTTCTGTGGTTAGAACAGCACAATCAATCAGGATTTCTGGTGAGCTAATTTTGATTTTTCTTTAATGGAACAACAATTTCCAGGCCTGAAATCAATATAAAGCCTTGGGAGGCTTTGTCCAAGGATCTTAAACGAGGGAATGAAAGGAGTAGATGGGTGGATAGGGAACCGTATGCTTATTGGAAGGGCAACCCCCATGTTGCAGAAACCAGGATGGACTTGCTCAAGTGTAATGCTTCAGACAAACAGGACTGGGGTGCTCGTGTTTATGCTCAGGTAATGGTTTTAGTTTTTTGACATACCCGGACAAAGTTTACATCATCGAGAAGCATTGCAAAAACTAGTTAAGGTTTTACACATATTGTCTAAGCAGTTCTGCATTGTAGCCATAGTACAAAAATATTCTTGGTTTGTTCTATGATCAAATGCAAAATGGCACACTCTAAAGTTGAACGGTTTAGCTATGTTACTTAATTCTGGAAGGCATCGGTTAAGCGAAGGTGTGTATACACGAGGAAAGACACGTTATTTGG
Source organism: Coffea humblotiana (assembly GCA_023065735.1). Classification (NCBI taxonomy): domain Eukaryota; kingdom Viridiplantae; phylum Streptophyta; class Magnoliopsida; order Gentianales; family Rubiaceae; genus Coffea; species Coffea humblotiana. Next base: position 2,125,673 of record CM041209.1, on the reverse strand, counting down.
TAATATTTCTGGTGGATTTGCCATTTTCTAAAATTGGCCTCTCATACATGGAAGACCTCAACTTGCACTTGTTTTATCATATGAACGAGGAATCATCACTAGATTTTCCATAGAAAGCACCATTCTTTAGTTACTGCCAATTTGCATCTAAGATGGATTTTTCCAAACTTGTAGAAGAGATCTAGAAACTATTAATGCTAACAATTATGGCATTCTATACTCTAACAGGACTGGATTCAGGAACAGCAACAAGGTTACAAACAGTCCGACTTGGCAAGCCAATGCATCCACAAGTATGAGATGATTTAAATTGGCTTTGATGTCTTCATTTTAACCCGGGAACTGTTGCTCATTTTTCCATTTCCAAAGCCCCCCCCCCCACCCTCCCCAAAAAAAAATCTTCTATATCACATCTCCTCTTTTTAGTTATTATTTATGTGGTTGGTGCGCGCTTGAATAGATTGCTCAAACATATGCATGTCAAGCATTCGCACAATGGTTTTATCACTTATGCGCTGCTTTGTCTACCTAATCCAGAATTCAATTGATTCCCCCCTCCTCTCTGAACGATGCAGATATAAAATCTATATTGAAGGATCTGCATGGTCAGTCAGTGAGAAGTACATTTTGGCCTGTGATTCTGTAACTTTAGTAGTGAAGCCTCGATACTATGATTTCTTTACAAGAGGTTTGATGCCTTTACAACACTACTGGCCCATAAGGGATGATGGCAAGTGTAGATCTATAAAGTATGCTGTTGACTGGGGAAGTAGCAATGAGGAGAAGGTAAGCTCTTAATTCAGACCACTTGCAAGATTCAAACTGCATCTCTTTTTGTACCATTATAGCTTATATGGGAGGAAAATTTATATTGATCGGCTTGAGGTTCTGCTGCATGTTCATTTATCACTATTTGAAATCAAGGCTAGCCTTTTGATATTTGACATGTTAATTGATAGCAGTAGTTTATCAGTGATTGTGAAAATGCTTAACTAATTTGATAGTTTTGCTTGGATCAGAGTATAGAAAATTAGTTACTCCTTCCATTTGCTTGTGGAACTTGTGTTTTTATCTTACCATTGTTGTGGTCATTCTAACAGAATCTTGATAACAAGCTATTGAGCAGATTTATTTAAGGACTGTCTTTTGCTTGATGTATATCACAGGCGCAGACCATTGGTAAAGCTGCAAGTAAGTTTGTTCAAGATGAGCTGAAAATGGATTTTGTCTACGATTACATGTTTCATCTATTGAATGGGTACGCAAAACTTCTCAAATACAAGCCTAGTGTTCCTCCAAAAGCTATCGAACTTTGTTCAGAATTGATGCTTGCCCTGCAAAGGGATTTGAGAAGAAGTTCATGATGGATTCCACAGTTAGAGGTCCCAGCAGCGAAACTCCTTGCGTCATGCCGCCTCCTTATGACCCTGCAACTTTTCATTCTATTATTGACAGAAAACAAAAATCACTAAAGCAGGTAGAGACATGGGAACAACAGTACTGGGATCGTAGAAGCAAGCGTGTTTAGGGTTTAGAGCAAGTTTTCTTTGCACCCTGTTTATATATAAAAATGTGCATAAGCATAGAAAATGGTGCACATTCAGGTTTATAGTCAAAAGATATACATCCCAAACCAACCGAGCAGATGTCTTTGTTCAATCATTGCAGCAGCAAGTGTATATTTTACAGTTTATAGAGAGTATTTTGGAGCATGCAGGCCGAATTGAAGTTCCATTAAATAGCAGACGAACGTGAAGTTTGACTGTGGGATGCGATGTCAGTCACAGACGATAACAGATAACAGGGGAGGGCTTCGCACGCTTGAGCAATGCTGTGTCGGACAGACGGAGGCCTTGGTGGTGAATTAATTTTTTGAAATTGAGACTTTTAGGCCGGAATTTGGTGTATGGATCATGGGTAGCGAGGCTTATGGCTGTGGACCACGCGTACATGAAAGGCCCATCTTCAAGATGGCTACGCGCAATCCATCTCTCTGAAACAAGCAGCAACTTGGGTAAAAGCCTGTAGCATCATGACTCAATTGTGTTACGTGTGTGTGAGATCTGTCTGTTCGATTAGAACTTGAAAACATAGACAGCTGTATTGATGTTCTCCCTCGCTCTTTCTCTTTATCTCTCTATTTTGTGGCTAAAGCATTTATTGGTATCCTCTGTATTTTCCAGCTGTAATCTCTCTCGTGGCTGAAGCATTTATTGATATCTTCTGTTTTTTCGGGCAAATACTGCCTGCCATATAAAAAGATCACACGAACAAGTTAAGCACACGACGAAGCTGAGACTGAGCTTTCGATGATGCCGTAAACTAGAAAAATACTAGAGAATGGCTGTTTAGATGTCATACCCTGAAAAAACTCAATCCAGCTAACGAGGAAGAGCCTTGTATTAGTTCTCTTTCTTATTTTGCCCTAGGATCCTAGTACTCCTCAGTTTTCTTTCTTATTTTGTCCTGGATATTATTTCATAGCTAGATTATTAGTTCTAGTGGCTGATTAATCTCTTTTCCTTGTCTGGCAAGCAAGTTTTTAGCCAAATCTGTTTGTTACAAGTTTTTTAATAACTTTAATTACAGTAACTTTAAAAAACCTCTTAATATCCAAAATTTTTAAATTATACACTTCAAAATATTCAAAATGTACACACTTCAAAAATTTTTTTTACAATTTCTACGGTAAAATTTTAAATAAACATCCAAAAGCTCACTTGCCAAATGAGCCTTTGTTCGGACAAAAGTTGGATTTTGAGTCCTCTCTTATGCTTTTTTTTTTTTTTTGGTATTAAACCATTGTTTTCCATCTAGATCATCTTTTTTATGTTTTTCGTGAATATATTTTTTAATAATTTATTTATTTTATATATATCAAATCGTTATAATATATTTTTATATAAAAACTCTAAAAACTAGCAATACAAATGGGATCTTATGTTTTTTAGTGTTTCAAAACAAAAAGGAAAAAGAATCTTTTCTTCAAGGTCACGAAAATGATTTATTCCATATGTTCGGTACAGGCTACATGAAAACTTGCTTGACGAGAAACGATAACTAGAGTGAGTGATGTATATTTGAACAGAACGTCCGCAATGGGTGAAATCTATAGAAGCGGGTGAGCGTGGACTAGAGGAGGTGTCAAATTTTAAATCCCAATGACAAAAGCAGTACTAAAATAGAAAGTAACAGATTCTTCATTTGTAAGATACCAATACTATTCAATGCATCGACTCAACGTGAAGCTGGTTTCTTGCTCAAAAAGTTTTTCTTCAAATTCAGGCCTTTTATTGTTTTTTTTTCCCATCCTTTGCTTTGTTAAGGCCTTGTTTTTTTTTTTTTTCATAATTTTACAAAAAAAAAAAGAAAGGTCATTAGCAGTGATATACTCGTAGTCATCAATCCGATGACATATCATTTTCTTTGTATGTCCTCTCCCCTGCCATTAATCATTTTCTTTGTATGTCCTCTCCCCTGCATTAATCATTTTCTTTGTATGTCCCTCTCCCCTGCCATTAATCATTTTCTCTGTGTGTCCTCATCCCCTGCCCGATAATTTGATTCTACGTCCCGCATAAACCGGTAGACGATAGCTGGAGCTGCAAACTAAATCCAAGTCCGAAGTTCCAAGAAGCTCTTTCTCTTCTCTTCTCTTTCTCTTCCTCGCCCAGTTCGGATTTATCTCTTTGGGCGTCGCTCGTATGGCTTTCTTCTTCCACCTTTGCCGTTAGCAGCAGTATAGAATTCCAGATCCAGCTTGTTTTTCCCAAAAGTTAGTTGACCTCGCAAAAATTGCAAGCATGATGGCTCTGTTTCAAACCTAATCTTAGATTCCGAAACCATTCAAATAGGTAGTAAACCGAGGATATTATTGTAGAATGCCGCAAGTATTATTGTAAGCTGCGGATCGGTCGGAGTCGGAGTTGCAGAATGCAGACAAATAAAGACAGAGCACATATAAAAGAGCATCGTCTTCGCAATCAGCATTATTGGCGATCCTGGGTACTGCCACTTTTGTTCTTAACCATTCTCTGCATTGCCGCAATTGTTTACACGCGCCTGCTTGACTCTTCCGTACGTAACTTTCTCATTACATACTTTACTTAATCTCCTTTTGTTGTTTGTGCTTTGTGGTCGATAGCCCCATTCTGGTGCTTTTACTTGCACTTTACATGGATTTGTGTCTTAGACTGATCATTTTCCTTAACATACCCAGCCTTATTATAATACGGTGGTACCCAAACGTTTGAGCATTCTTTTGCTCACCACAAGTTTTATAAAAATACGAGGGTCTTGAGTGCAAATTTTCCTTCCTTGTTGTGCAGAATCTGAAATGTTGCCACAATTTCGGTTGCTTTTTTTTTTTTTTTTTTTTCCAGTTGTACAAGCTAGCTACGTGAAGAATTTATGATGGTAAACTTAATTAAGGTTCAAAATTAAAACCATTTTTTTCCATGATTTAAATACTAAATAGAGAACGCGAACAAAAAAAAAAATTAAGAACTTAGATTTTGACGCTACAATTTTCTTAACCTTGTGCAGTCGATTGCTCAAACTACTCAGAGCATTCCATATTCACAGGCGTAACATTTCACAACTACCACAGTAGAGAGTATACCAAGAAAACCACCCAATCTGAAGAATTCGCCGTGAAGAAAATTGAAATCCCGCTTAACTGCACAGCTGGAATCTCGAAGCGGACCTGCCCGGCAAATTACTACCCATCACAGCTTCTCGTACAAGATCAGAACCTTGCTACAAGTCCTCCTCAACCTACGTGTCCAGATTACTTCCGTTGGATCCACGAAGACCTATGGCCATGGAGAGAAACAGGAATTACGTTGGAGATGCTGAGCATGGCTAGGAAGACAGCCCATTTCCGATTGGTTATAGTCAATGGAAGGGCTTACGTGGAGAAGTTCAGGAGGTCGCATCATAGTAGAGACGCCTTTACGTTGTGGGGGATTCTACAGTTATTGCGCAAGTACCCAGGTCAACTCCCCGATCTGGAACTCATGTTTGAACTGCAACGACCGGCCGGCTATCATGAAGGAAGTTCAAAGCGGACCAAATTCACCGGCCCCGCCGCCGTTATTCGCTTACTGTCGAGATGATGCCACCTTGGACATTGTTTTTCCAGATTGGTCATTCTGGGGATGGTACGATTTGCTTATACTTGGCATGCATCTACAGACATAATCAGATTCTTTAAATTTTTTTCCTTAAAAGAAGGAAGAAAAAGCTATATACGTACGATGCAAACAGATTCGTCTAATGATCACTACCCCTCTATTTTATTCAGTACAAAGATTCTTGTGTGAAAATTCATGTGGGATCGAAGATGAGAAATGCATTGAGAAGACTTTAACCGCCGAGCATTTTTCTTTTAGTTCTGAATTATCATTCTAGGCTTTTCTTTTGGGAAAAAAAAAAAGAGGAAGAAGAAGAAAAACTTTTTAGGAGCTAGCTTTACCTGTATCGAAGAATGTGGGGTTTAAGTTTGTTTACTCGTGAGAAAAAATGTTGCAGGCCAGAGCTGAATATAAAGCCATGGGAGTCATTGTCAAAGGATCTAAAGAAGGGAATGAGAGGAGTAGATGGGTAGAGAGGGAGCCGCTTGCTTACTGGAAGGGGAACCCTGCAGTGGCACGAAACAGGCTGGATATGGCAAAATGCAACGTTTCAGACAAACAGGATTGGAATGCTCGCATTTATTCTCAGGTACCACAACCTCATTCTATTCGGCGATGCATTTTTAAGTGTTAAACTGGAGTTACACGTTTCTAGAATTAAGCCCAACCTTGGAAGTGTCACTAAATTATCCTTCTTTTTCATTATTATTGATTTTAACATAAGGGTCAATTGCATAAAGATCTCACAGATTATACTTTTATAGGACTGGATTCGTGAGCAGCAGCAAGGTTACAACAATCTGACTTAGCAAGCCAATGCACACACAGGTAGAGTAGACCTTTACGGTGATTACTTCTTGCCATCTCTTGTCTTCGCTTGTGGTTGATCCCTTTTCTGGCTTTTGGTAACTCTGTACATGGTAATCATTAACTCTAGCCAATCACTAGTATAGTTGGAATATAACGGGCAAAATTTACTCTTATTAAGGTGTGTGATATGATGTTGTAGCATTGTTTTTTTCTTACACTTGACCCTTCTTTTTCAAGGTTTAATGATAGCTGCTATTTGCCTACTTCAGTTGAACTTGATCTTGTAACTCCTAACTGGCCGAACCATATATACAGATACAAAATCTATATCGAAGGCGTTGGATGGTCTGTGAGTGAGAAGTACATTCTCGCCTGTGATTCTCTGACCTTACTAGTGAAGCCACGTTATTACGATTTTTTTGCAAGAAGTTTGATGCCTTTGGAGCATTACTGGGCCGATAAGAAATGATGACAAGTGCAGATCACTAAAGCATGCTGTTGACTGGGGCAACACCCACCCGCAAGAGGTAATTGATGGCTTAATTTGCACCATTACCAACCTTTCTCATTTACAAAGATTCATATTCACGACAGGCACAAGCCATTGGGAAGGCAGCAAAGCAGTTTCATACAAGAGGAGTTGAAGATGGAATACGTGTATGACTACATGTTTCACCTGTTGAGCGGATACGCTAAGCTATTGAAATTCAAGCCAGGTGTTCCTCGGAAAGCGGTCGAAGTTTGTTCCGAGTTTATGGCTTGTCCTGCACAGGGATTGGTGAAGGAAATGATGATGGAAACTTTTGTTAGAGGTCCATCCGATGCACCGCCATGCACAATGCCTCCGCCTTATGATCCACAAACTCTTCATTCAATTTTGGAGAGAGAGGAGAATTCAATGAAGCAAGTTGAGACGTTGGAGAAACAGTATTGGACGCTCGAAATAAACATAACTAGTTATGCATTTTTAACTTTTTGCTTGCTTACTCTTTTGTCCACAAGCGTTAACCAATTTTTAACGTTTTTAACCCAAACAAAAAATGTATAGACCTTTTTTAATTTTAATTTTAATTTTAATTTTAATTTTTACATGCGGTAGAACTCTTTATTAAAATTTGAAAAGGTCGAGGATTTCTTCAAAAAGAAGCAAAATGTTTCCTTCAATTTAAAGAAAAATAAAATTTGTCAAGTATTAAGTTTGATTGCTGAAAGCGTAAATTTCTATTTGTGAATCCGACTTGCACCAAAGTCAATTGAACTGACAGTATAAATTTACCCCATGAGCGTGACTTACGAACTGTAGCATTGTCCCATGAGAGTGGAGGTAGAGGATTAGTGGGCTAAACACCTCTTCATTGCAATGGAAAGAATTTCTCCCCATTATATCCTAATAAAATTAATTAAATTTTTTTTTTCAAAAATCAACACCATTCATAATATATTTCATCACTGGTATAAGTTATACATAAAATTTAATATGAAATTGACTAAATTTTGTTGTTTTAATCATTATAAAGTTTGATTCATTCTTCATTGTTCAAATGTTTCATATAAATTGAATGTCAAAATATTCTCAAAAGAATATCAGTTTCTAGTATGTTGATCTAATGATTAAAAGAAAAGTAATGACACAATCGAATGATTTTATATAGTAATTTAAATAAGGTAATATTATTTGTACTCTCGGTATATTATTTGCACTCCCAGTATTCCAATTTTTTTTTGATAAGACCATATTTCCCCCTCCCTAATTTCATCTCTTTGTTTATGAGTTAACTTTTCTAGATTTTCTCTCACATTCTAAAACCAATTAATTATTCCATTACACGTGACAATGGCTAATTTAAAATTGTCACTAATATGTATTATGTATTTTTCTATAAAACTTCAAGAAATTATATGATGCCAAAGATCAATCTAGCAATATAATATGAATAGATTCCAAACTTCAAGCCCAAATAAATAAATAAATTTCAAGCGTCAAAGATGACCAAAAACTAAGCATAACTACAATGTCTTATAAATAGGATACTAATACTTTAAAAAATCTACTAAGAATAGCTCATATAGCCACCATAGAGACAGTGAAACTTTTTAGTATATTTCAACAAAAGCATAACAGCATCTAATATCAAGATGATGCAATGAAAGCTCAATTGTGCTCATAAAAAATCTGCAAAATTGAAATTCAAATAAGAATATGGAAAATAAATTAAAAAACAGTTATGTAGATTTAGAAAAAGAGAAGCAAAAATTAAATTTTTTACCCTTTTGGACACGTATGCAATTGTGCCCAACTTCCTTGCATGCGAACACAAGATAGGACAAGAAAAGAAATTAGGGCAGAGGTAATATGGTCTCATCAAGATGAAAATGGGATAGTGAGAGAGCAAATAATACAGGGAAAGTGCAAATAACAATACCCTTTAAATATATTTAAATAGAGAGACCAATGGAGAGAAATCCAAGGTAGAGAATTCCAACCCGAGAATTAATTAGGGGCCGGGTGACTTTCAAGTGCCTACTCCCACGGGATTCGAGTCTGAGTTACCTGCTTGACGAGGAAACATCACCAATTAGCCGTAGTTTATCTTTAATGAGCCCCAAAGCTGCAATGCAAGTCAACAGAGCATTAACAGCTTCCATCCCTATGTCATCCACCTATTTTTATAGCTTAAAGTTGATTTAACTTCTTGGTGGCTTTACATCCTTCCTTCGCGGGATATGCATACACGGGGTTCATCTGCAACCCAACTGGGGAATCCTAATTCCCAAATCCTCGCTTGCCCCAAAAAAAAAAAAAAAAAAGAAAAAAAAACTTATTAAACACTTTCGCTGCTTCACCGTCTTCTAATTTTACAGAACTCATACGTAATTCATATGTTCTATGAAAGTTGAAGCAATCCAACGACGAAGGCTCTTCAAGTGGGGAACAGAGAGTGACCAAGAGTGGTAAGCTAGCCGGTGATCTAACGGCGTCTTAAAAGCAAAAAAAAAAGAAAGAAAGCGCATAAGGAGAACTGGAGAACGTAAAGATGAGAGATAAAGAGGTGCATGGATTTGGGCATCATAACTGGCGATCTTGGTTTCCTTTGTCAATCTTCGTCATCTCCTGCATGGCTGCTTTTGCCTACTCACGCTTTATCGACCCATCCGTACGTAAAACCTCTAATAACTCTCTACTTAATTTCTGGTTAATTATGCATGCCACAGTTTCCAGTTTTGTGCCCAACTTCCACCGTACAACTACAGTCACTGTAGTTTTACGATGATACCAAACTTTGATGTCTATAAATACAGATTAATGTGATCGGTCATTGACTAGATTGATCGTTAGTTATTGATGATATATATATCAAGGGAAAAGAATGTAGGATTTTCCTGACCAGGCTGAATGGGTGTTTTTTGATTTGTGATTTCATTTGTACAACTCTCTCAGTTACTCGCTAAATGTGCAGAACTACCTGCAAAAATCAACATCAGCTAGCATGATATTTGAGAAGAAAAGTCCTCACAACTACTCACAAGAATCAATATCAGCACCTGAGACTAAGAACAAAATTCATGGAACCCAACTGAACTGTTTGCCCGGTAACAGCAAGTTGACGTGCCCTGGAAATGAATCCCCATCCGAACTTGGTCCCTTTAAAAATCAAGAACGTCCATCAAAACCACAGCCTACCTGTCCTGATTACTTCCGTTGGATCCACGAAGATCTATCGCCCTGGAGAGAAACCGGAGCAACACTGGACATGGTGAAGAAGGCTAAGGAAAAGGCTGCTTTCAGATTGGTAATAGTGAATGGGAAGGCTTACGTAGAGACCTACTCAAAGTCGCGTTACAACAGAGACATTTATACGCAGTGGGGGATTGTGCAGTTGCTACGGAGACATCCCGGTGAAATGCCTGACTTGGACCTAATGTTTCACATGAGGGACCGCCCAATTATTAAGAAAAATCTTTATCCTCAGCCCGGTGACAAGGCCCCGCCACCACTCTTCGGCTATGATGGAAACGATGCCACCTTCGACATCGTTTTTCCAGATTGGTCATTCTGGGGATGGTAAGATTCTTTCTTTCTTCTCTTCTTCTTCTTCGTTTTTCTTTTCTTTTTTTTTTTGGTGGTCGTAATATGCAAATTACTCCTTGGATATGAGGCAAGTTCCAAATTCCATAGAAATGAGGCAAATTTGCATTCTAGAATAAATTGATGGGATCCTGTTTGTATGTTTAAATAATTTTTTCTTTTTCTTTTTGTTTTGTGTCAAACCTAATGTGATTATTTTTTTAAAAATCAGGAATTAGCGCTTATTATTTGTTTATATAAATGTTGTAGGCCTAACACTGGTGTAAAGCCATGGGAGGGGCTGTTAAAGGACTTAAAAAGGGCAAATGGAAGGAGTAGATGGGCGGACAGGGATGAACATGCTTACTGGAAGGGATCCGTAATGTCCGCAGACAGGATGGATTTGGTCAAATGCAACGTTTCAGACAAACAGGATTGGAATGCTCGTATTTACGTAGTGGTAACAAGGCTTCATAAATTTCTCTACATACAAGTGGTGGCGGAATTTGGAATTTTCGCTAATTTCAAGCATATATATAAACCCTCCTTCTTAGAAGTGATTAAGAGGAAGTTATTTAGTAAAGATCCGTTTGATAAAATTGAAGTCTGAAAGTTGAAATTTGAAGTTTTAAATCTGAAATTTGAAATCAGAATCTATTAAATTAGCGAATTGTTAAGTACTAAATTTGATACATTTGGGTGTATATCACATTAACTGATAAGTGAATAGTTTTATCATTTATTTTTTAGAGAAAATTTTGTCCAAAAAATTTAGTTCCACTTAATGAATTCAGATGTTTTAGTTTTGGTTATCAAACGCGTAAATTTGAACCAATTATGTTTAAGTGTTGAATTGAATTATCAAATAGGGTCTAAGAAAATAGATGACGTGCTAATCCTCCTTCGAAAGCTATGAAGCAAGACCTTGATTACTAGGCTAAATACTAAAGTAAAGTACTCTTAAATAAAACTAACACGTCCAATTTTATTTTTTTTTTTAAAGGAAATCGTATTAGAGTTAAGGTAACAGATAGAGTAATCTTGTTCTAGTCGTGAACGATTCATCATCTTCTTCATTAATTAGAGGTTCATGTTTAAAAGATTTTTGCAGGATTGGGGTCAAGAATCGAAGCAAGGTTTCAAAGGAGCGAGTTTTGCAAATCAATGTCGCCACAGGTATATTGCAGCTTTATATACAAGTGGTGCTGGTACTTAAAGAGTTTTGCAGATCAGTGTATGCTGTTCTAAAATTTTGGAATGGCTGCTGGGACTTGTCCCTGTATTATATTGTGAATGCTAAAAATAAAATGCTCAGCGCAAGTATTGATTTGTCTACTCCGTTGCTCGAACCATGCATGCAGATATAAAATCTACATGGAAGGAATTGGGTGGTCAGTAAGTGAAAAATACATTCTTGCCTGTGATTCTGTTACTTTACGAGTCAGTCCCCGTTACTACACCTTCTTCTCCAGAGGTTTGATGCCTTTGCAACACTACTGGCCTATAAGAGGCAATGACAAGTGCAGGTCTATCAAGTATGCTGTTGAATGGGGCAACCACCGCAAGGATGAAGTAATTTAATCTCTCCTTTAATCCATTCTCAACTTCTCCTATGCGAATGTTTTCAGATATGCAACTCAAAGACAGTTTATTAAATTTAAAAAAAAAAAAAAAAAAACTACTTCCAATGACGCTTGTACCAGTGCAGGCACAGTCCATCGGCAAGGCAGCTGGCAAATTCGTTCAAGAAGAAATGCTAATGGAAAACGTGTACGATTACATGTTTCATCTCTTGAATGGGTACGCTAAGCTTCTCAAGTACAAGCCCGTTGTTCCCGCGAAAGCAGTTCGACTTTGTTTGGAGTCGATGGCATGCCCCACGGCCGGATTGAAGAAGAAGTATTTGATGGACAGTATGATCAAAGGTCCCTCTGATTCCCCTCACTGCTCCATGCCTCCTCATGATCCTCAGACCCTTCGTTCAATTTTGGAGACAAAACGGAACACAACAAAACTAGTGGAGGCCTGGGAAAAAGAATATTGGGAGACTCAAAAGAAGCATATTTAGTTGCACTTCTTCTTTCTTTTTTTTCCTTCCTAAACGTATGTTTTTCTTTCTCTCTCTCTCTCTTTTATGCGTATTGTGTTATCTTATGTGTTATACGCATTAGGTTTATGCGTATTATGTTTTCTTTCTATCCTTTCATGAAACGTCTACTAGGTTTAATTAAAAAATGCACCCAGTATTATTCTCACTTTGTTCACTTTTGTTGTCTAGTTGGATTAATCCGGCCCGTAAAGTTTTTAAACTTGAAACTGGATTCGGGTTAATTATTTTAGATTGCAAATATTGCCCAAAAATGACATATCATGTGCCATTAATGAAACCAATGATTAGGGAGAAAACATGTAATTACACATATGTAGATATAAACGATATAACCTCCACAAAATAAATAAGAATTATGATTTGCGGATAAAGATTCCATCAAGTGTTCATTTTGTAGCCAAAACAGTTGAATTATCGATTTAATTCAGCATGCTGAGAATGTTTTGATCTAATAATTAAACCAAAGGTTTCAAAATTTAGAGGTTTTAGGTTGTAATCTTCTTTCTCCCACTCGACTTCTTAAATTATATCCTTTCCTTATTGGAAAATTTTTTTTTAAAAAAATCAGCTTAATTTAAGGCAAATTTCTCACTTCCTTGTAATACATGCACCTCACATTACAAAATCAAATTCAATTTGTGTTAGAAGTAAATGCATTCTAAACTCAGGGCATACTCCAATGGGACCTGTTGTACTAATTTATTATTAGTTACTAACTTACTACTACAAGAATTTGCGACCAGGTCAACCTTTTAGCCCTAAAGGTTTGGCAAGGGCATCTCCCTATGCTCGGTCCTCACCGACTAACGAGAAGCAGCGGCAACGCGATGCGCGCTGGACCGAATCAGGTCTGGCAAAGTTTGGCGGTTCCCAGTCAAAGAAACTTTCCTCTTACCATTGTTGATGAGTAATTGAGTAATCTTTCATCATTTTCTCAATAAAAAGAAGGGAAAAAAAAAAGAGAGAGAGAAGAGGGTAGCTGATTAAAATTTGTAGCTAGGAGTTCGGTTCAATTGTTTTCAATGAACTAGAATCAAATTCTTCAAATACAAAATGAATGACTATAACATCTAGAAACTTCAAACTAGCTTCCCCTGACTTTGTTTGCTCTATAATCCGCTTAGCTACGCTTCGTAGCACAATAGCAAAATAATAACAATAATTAGAAAAAAAAAAAGCATAAGAAAATCAATAGTGCATCATAAGTTGGCAACTTGTAGTGATTTATAAAGCTTTCCCGTTTCCATCAACAATTTGATATAGCAGTAGTATTATCTTGTCCAACAACTTTGTTAAAATTTTATTCCACGCGTACCACTGGTTTGACCAGAAAAGGTTCATCAGTTTTTTCAATTGCTGGTTTGTTTGGATAGTAGATTATTTGTCAAATTTTATTTGTTTGTATCATCAATACATTTTTCAATCACATTTTTATGTCACAAACATTAAATTAGAAAAGTGTTGCAGCGTTTTTTTCAAAAAAAAAATATCTCAAACAATCTACAATACAAACACAGTACCCTTCTCCAATAAAATTATTTACTTAGTTATTATATTCTGAGAAAAGTTTCAGTGTCCTCAAAGGAAGCTTTTAGGATCAAAATATTTTTCCTCCTCCTCCAATGGCCAGCTTTCTTTTTCTTCACCCTGAGAGAAAGAAGTAGATACTACATTTTTCATTTTTTTGGAAGGGGAAAAAACAGAGAGAGAGAGAGAGAGAGGCTTTCGCCTTAAAGGATATACTTCGTCAGATTGAAGTTTTAAATCCTAGAGAAACGAGAAGCTTCAGAAAGAAGTGTCAAAGTTGATATCCTATTGAAAAACCTCAAAATAGGCAAATGCTATGCTTAGATTGATAACGACTTTGTTCTTGCAATTTGGTGATTGTTGATAAGAAAATTTCCTGGGGGTCCACTCTTTCAGCGCTCGCTTCCATTTCATTTGACATGATAGACAAAAACTAGCGAACTAAACAACTTAAAGTAAAAAAAAAAAAAAAACATTGAGCAGGTAAATATTTCAGGAAAATTACAGTGAACTTATCCCAAATAATATTTCGCTTGTATCATAAACGCATTTTCCAATCCATCTTTTTATATTTCCAACCATTTTTTTATTTCACATACATCACATCACAAAAAGTGCTACAGTAATTATTTCAAATAATACCCTAATCAAACAAACCCTTAATGGCTAGTTCCTCAAGTTATTGTGAAATTCTACATAGTTAGCCCGCACTTCCAAGCAATGCGAAGTCAACGTGAATAGTACACTTTACACAATATTCATTTGCTCCTCCCTTGTTCACGGCGCATTTGCTTGCACCATCTTCAGCTCTGTTTGTTTAATTAGCAACTCCAAAACCATGCTTTCTCTTCAAGAAACGCTTTGCCCATGTGAAAGCTAAGGCTTTCTGTCTTGCAATCAAAACAACAACTAGTAGAATTTTTACTAATAGTTGCCAAGATCAGCTGGTATTGCAATGCTGAATCAGAGCCTTCTAAGGCGATCCTTCAAGAGCGCGACAGAGATGCATCTAGTCAGTACTGCTCTCTAGGCTAGAAGAGGAAGTTGGAGACGCATTTATTTGGCCAATGCAAAGATGAGAGATTCGGCAGCATTACTGCAAGGGATTCTCCAACGTCGCTGCTTATCTTATCTGGCCACATTATTCTTATTCATTCTGTGCATTGCGGCTTTCTTCTCGGCACGCTTGCTCGACTTCAGGGTAATCATCTCTGTATTAACTCAGTACATGTTTTTCTCACTTCTGGATCTTTTCATTCTTTTTTTTCAAGAGAGAAACTGATCCTGCTAGACATTTTAAAGCTTTTTCTAATGTTCAGTAAATTAGTCCGAGTTGAATCAGTACAGTACAGCAGCAAACGGAATTCAGATCCTTGCAGCCTCTTTTGGGATAATACACACAGTCTTTCATTTGGGTGGAGAAGGTGGATTGCCAGAAGAAGAAACTTAGGGAAGAAATTCCCAAAATAATTTTGGAATTTACTCTCGTTGTTGCCACTTATTTTTCATTTGCTATGGAATTCTAATCTTTCATGCACCTTTTTTTTTTGGTTTTCTGTTGTAAACATTCTCTCGTATTTATTTGACTCTCAAATAGAATTTCCGCTTCATTTCTAAAGCGTTTAGGAGCGTCAAGAGTGAGAGGAGGATTGTGGAAGTAACCATTAGAAATCAAGTATATTCTCGTACTGGTTGCCGCCGACAGAAGAGAAGAAGCGGACATGGCCCTGGCATTTATTTAAACCATGAGATCCTTCTCAACCAACAGGACATCCCTTTTGTTGTTGTTCATGACTTCGCATTAATAATAGTGTTAATATATATTTGACAGAATTGTTATTGTCATAGTCGGCAAAGTTTATAGTACCATATTGACTATTGTAAGTGCAAAAAATTAGTATGAGTTCCCTTGATTTTTTTTCAGTACCATACATCACCAAATTAGGATGAGTATTAATGTAAGAATTTGACCCATGAAGGTTCAACTTACAAGTTTTTTTTTTTTTTTTGGAATTAAACGTATCTTGCAAGTATAAACTGATATTATTACTACCAAGAAATCCTACATCAGACGATTCGTTTGTTTATTTCAAGTACCTGTTGGCTTGTGATATCTCTCTTATTTGGTAATTTGAAAATGTGTTTCAGTGGAATGCAGGAAATTACTCTCGAAAATCAATATTCAGTGGCGTCACATTTTCAAAATACCCTCTTCATGATCCGTGGACAAAGCCCAGGAGGAATCCGATTGAAATCCCATTGACTTGCGCTGTTACCAACAACACACGAACTTGCCCAACAACTTACCACCCACCAAATTTTTCAGCACGAGATGAAGACCCGGCCGCTCCCGAGGCCTGCCCAGATTACTTCCGGTGGATCCACGAAGACCTGTCGCCCTGGAGGGAGACTGGAATTTCACTAGACATGGTGGAGGCGGCTAAAAGAAGGGCAGACTTCCGACTGGTTATAGTGAATGGGACGGTTTACGTGGAGACTTATAGAAGGTCGTTTCAGACGAGAGATGTTTTCACGCAGTGGGGAATTTTACAGTTGCTACGGCGGTACCCGGGTAAATTGCCGGACTTGGATCTCACATTTAGCTGCGCGGACCGGCCGGGTATTGTTAAAGAATGTTATCCCAAATCCAACGCCACCGCCCCACCACCGCTGTTCGGCTATGACGGAGATGATGCGACCGTCGACATTGTTTTCCCGGATTGGTCATTCTGGGGATGGTAAGCATTTCGAGTTTTAAATTATACTATTAACTTGGCTTAGAGTCAGAAACACAGCATTGTTTTTGTTTACAGTCTACCGTTTGTATGTATTGGAACAAATAAATGGCTAGGCCTGAAATTGTTATAAAGCCATGGGAGCAATTGTCCAAGGAGCTACAAGAAGGGAACCGGCGGATGCGATGGGTGGACAGGGAGGCACATGCATATTGGAAGGGCAACGCTAGACTTACGGCTTCAAGGAGGGATTTACTCAAGTGCCATGTCTCGGAGAAGCAAGATTGGAATGCCCGTATCTATTATCAGGTACTGTACTGTATTTAATTATGGTTCTTCAATTCTGGGTAGAGAATGAAAGGTGGGCCTGACGTTTAATTATCTATAAATTTAAAATTTCCTCCATTCGGGGATAAGAAAAGAAAGAAAGAAAAGCTAACCACCAATCTGTAGAATCTTGTGTTTCTTGAATACGTGGGCGAAGGACTCAACTCTGATTATTAATATTTATACTGAATCAACAGGACTGGCATCGCGAACAACGACAGGGTTTCAAAAATTCTAACTTAGCAGACCAATGCATTCACAGGTAAGAACAAGTAAACCCTTCGACTAAAACAACAATGCATTCATTTAGTTATTTATTACCATGGTTAGTGGTCGCGGGTCGCGGTTGCATCGCGGTTTCGGTTGTTCCACTTCCGTCTCGACATATCGGTTAAATATCGGGTGATACACACATTATAGTACATAAAAGTTTTCAAAATTTTTGAAAAAATTACTAACATTAGAAAATACCAAAAAATGCACAATTTTAAAAAATATCTAAGTCGATTTCGATTTAACTCGGATATATCGACCGATATCATGCATCACGGATTCAAATCGGCCGAGTCAGAGCAAGTCATCGCGGATATTACCATATCCGTGATTCGAAAATCAGTATCGTACCGGTTCCCTTCGTTTCGATTACGACTCGGCCGATACGTATCGATATCTGCCGATGTTGTGAACCATGTTTATTACACTATCTTGTAAGTATGGTTAGGTAAGTAAACTTTGATTTAGTTCCATCCTTGCACGAATGATACAGATTTAAAATCTACATCGAAGGAATTGGGTGGTCCGTAAGCGAAAAGTACATTCTTGCGTGTGACTCTCTTAGTTTAGTGGTCAAGCCACGTTACTACGATTTCTTCACAAGAAGTTTGATACCTCTGCAACACTATTGGCCCATAAGAGAGAACGACAAGTGCAGATCAATTAAGTATGCTGTTCACTGGGGCAATACCCATCAGGAAGAGGTAAATTAGTTGGCCTAGTATTCATTTAAGGCCGCCATTCTTGCTGTGCTGATCATACAATCTGCTAGTCAATTTCTAGGCAACAAGTTTTATCATCCAACTCAAGAGCAAGTTTTATATCACAGGCACAGGCCATTGGCAAGGCAGCAAGCGATTTTATACAAGAGGAGCTGCAAATGAAATATGTGTATGATTACCTATTTCACCTCTTGACAGTGTATGCTAAGCTTCTAAAATACAAGCCAAGCGTTCCTCCGAAAGCAATTGAACTTTGTTCCGAGTCAATGGCCTGTCCGGCTGATGGATTGGTGAAGAAATATATGGTGGATTCCGTTGTTACGAGTCCCTCTGAGGCAGCTCCATGCACCATGCCTCCTCCTTACGACCCTCCTACTCTTCATTCAATTTTGGAGAGAAAAGAAGATTTAATAAAGCAGGTAGAGACGTGGGAGAAACGGTATTGGGATGCTCAAACCAATCACAATTAATTAGACGTGCCGACATGTTTTTCTTCTTCAGCTGGTTTGTCATCATCAATTTCCCTGCATCTATAAAAAAAATTTAAAAAAAAAAATAATTCTGTGCAAACGTGTACAATACAAGGAGGATTTGCAGAAACCGGTTTTGCCAAATAAAATTACTGCATCTGCCATTAAGGGCCAACTTAACTTTATGTTTCTATGCGGTTTCCAGGTCCACCCTGCTACTTCCGTTCCATTTGGGATACTTCCCTTTCAGTCATAGTGAGAGATGTTTCCACGGTTCCCTTTTATATTCTTGTAATAAATGCTCAAACTTGTCCTCCTTATTAAACCAAAATGCAAGTTAGGCGTAATTTTATCATTTTAATCAACATAGCTGCGGATATAAAATTTCGGCTGTGACATCATTTGCCGTTGGTTTTAATCTTTAATCATATTTTTATTTTTTTTGTCAAAATCTTTAACCATTAAGCATATTTGATGGTGGGGTTTTCATGTTTCGATTGTTTTGAATATGGTGCCCTCTTCTGTTCTCCTGCTTTTTTGTAAAAAAATAAATAAATAAATAAATAAATTGTGTGATTTTACTACAATAGGAGTCGGCAGAATGTCAAACGTGTGTTTTCAATAAGAGTGGCAGAAAGAAATACTACATATTTTGTATGCCTTCTCTACCTAATGCTGTCATGATTTCGGTATGCCTTCTCTACCTGATGCTGCCCGATGAGTTTGTTCATAATTCCATCCTAATAAAGAATCTCGTCGCTTTATAGAGTACCATTTTGATCGCGCTGTGCTGTTCCACAATTTTGTTTTAGCTGTCCAATGATAGATATCTTTCAAAACAAGTTGCCTGGTTGATGTGGGATCTCTCTGAAATTGATATTTTGTACGTACTAAGTTTATTCGCATAACAAAACTGAGTCGACTAGAAAATGGTTTTACTATATCTAAAGCTACATGAGTAGTCGGTTTAACGAGCGTCCATAAGATATATTTTATAAAAAAAAATATGTTAATTTGAAAAAATATATATATATAAATGCAAAGATACTGTAATACTTGTTCGTATATGAAATTTTATAGTAATAATTGTTAATGTGTCAATTTACATGAATTTTTATGGTAATAATTGTTCCTCCTAATAAACCACGACCTTTTCCCTTACTTTCTCTCTAGTTGGCGTTTTCATCCCTTATCAAACGGCCACAACTCACTTCCTTCCATCTTAATTTCTCTACCGTCTTAATTATTTTTTAAATAAAATGAGTCAATATGACGCCTTCCTCCTCTATTAATTTCTTACTCTTACTAAATAGAATCAGATTTTTTTCTTTCTTTGACTGTCGTTATCTCTCTCTCCTCCTCCATAAATTTCTCAATGGACGCAGTTTTTTCCTTGTGTGGAAATTGTATGCACCCCCTCCTCCTCCGCTAATTTCTCAATAGACCCTGTGTTTTCTTTGTTGTAAACAGCTTATAGCTCTCCTCGATCTAAGGCTTCGTCTTCAACTTTCTCTAGCAAGCCCCAACTCTCTTGTGTCTGTCACTGCTTAGAGTTAAAAGCATCTCGCCATGCGAAGCAGTTGACAGCATATGGTGTTATACGTACCCCCACCAAATATTACGGACCTGCAGGTTATCAGGTTCACATACATCAAAGCACTGTAAAGCAAAGGTAAACCAGTTCATTCGGTAGTGTGCAAGTTATACTTCGTTGCGGAGATATACGTAATAAATCCAACAAAGACGAAAGAAGAAAGCGAAGATGAGAGAGGAAGTTGCCGGCCGGATGCAGGGTATTCTCAAGGGATTAGGGGTATACAGATACTGCACGGACAAGATATTACTTCCATGGAAATCTGAAGTTACTCTGGTGAGATCTTCGTTGGCCATGCTGTTTTTAATCATTCTCTGCATTACCGCATTCCTCTCTACGCGTTTGATCGATTCTTCGGTGAGTGCCTAAACTTCTCTCTCACTTTTACGGCTTATACTCTTTGATCTCTTTCTGTCTTGCCCTGCTCTCACTCCTGACACCACTCTCCCATATTTTCTTGACTTGAAGGAACCCAAAAAAAAAAAAAATTAACGTGTGTTTTTTTGCTAATTTAACGTTTACAAGTTACAACAAGATTACATTTTAGTCAATAATATTGACTATAATATACAAGCAGTCAGTTTACAATTACAAGTATTGTCAATATTGAGATTATGATCTACAACTACGTATAAGGGAGAGAAAATCTACTACATGCGTATCCTTTTAAAATCGTTAATCAAGTCTTCCACCAATGATGGCTCGTAATTAAACCGCACTTTATTTCATTTTCTAAGACTTTTAAACGATTTATATCCAATTCGAAAAATTAAGAATCTAAATATAAGAGACAACAAATATGAGTATGCGGATTTACCTAATAACTTAAGTTATATATAAAATGAGTTGTTATAGGAGTTGTGGTGTAACACGATAGTATCTTGGAGTTGATTTATGCCTTAACTATACTCTTGTACAGATGCTTTTGGGGATTTATATTGACTGAAGTTCATTGTATCTTAAATTATTGGATGCCTTTATTCACTTCTTGACTTTTTTTATTCAGGTTATTCCTTATTTTATGAAATAACTACATCTAAATCACACAGGGTTTTTCTAGGGGTGGCAATTTCCGACACGACTTGAAAACATGACACGAACCTAATACGAAATTAATGGGTTTGGGTTGAGGTTTTGCGGGTTCGGGTCAGAATTAGGTCGAATCCAATGAGCCCGAAAAGAAAACGGGTCGAATTCGGGTCAAATAATGGGTGACCCGATAACCCGTTTACGAATTAAAAATAATTTAATAAACATAAAAATTATTTTATCTAACTAAACTAAGTTATTCTTTTTTTTCCAAAGGCATTAATTACTTAATTCTAAATGAATTTATTTAACTTGTGTGAAGTTGAAATTATTATATTTGGACAAATAATGTATTATATTATTTTTTACTTTTATACTATTTTAATTTATTTTATATTTGGTTTGGGATAAAACACTTTTATGGTGTTTTAATTTATTTAAGATTTGGTTTGAGATTATTTATTTAAAATTTTATTACTTGATTATGTAATTAGTCTTGTCCAAAATTGGTTTTATTAGAAATTACAGTGATAAATTAATAAATTAAAATTAAGTTTCGGATCATTTCGGGTTGACCCGCCAACCCGAAATTTTCGGGTTCAGGTCAGGTATCCTGACCAGTTTCGGTTTAGCGGGTTTTCTGTTATATCCGAATCTCAACCCGACCCGTCAACCCGATTTGGACCCGATTGCCACCCCTAGGTTTTTCTAACAGGTGGGTGCCGTTAGGGCACTCGTTAATACACTTAGTATTCAACTAACTTATCATATATATACACATACTATAATTATTATCTTCTCTTGCATTTATATACTTTTCATATTTAATCTTGTCTACCCTGTCTTGTATTTATTTACTTTCTCTAATTAATCATATATTTTCAAAAAATATAACACCTAAAATATATCTTAACGAGTGTTCTATGGATACCCGTCGAACAAACCGTATACAATAACTATAAGTAGAAAATAAGGCAAAACCCATAACGGGTATGTAATTGATTGAAAATAATGGCCTCAATTTTCTTACCATTGATGAATATTTGTTTTTCTGTTTCCTTTTGCTATATCCAGTCCCTTTTTCTTTTTTCTTTTTTTGTGCCACTAAAATTTGAATGACATTTGCCACAACTCCAAAGGAACTGTCTGTGGAAGTTCATTCTTTTTTTTATTTTTATTATTATTGAATAGACAAGAGCATTCAAAATAATGAGCGACATTTGTCAGTTGTCACAACTACAAACAGAACTGTAGGAGGACTTTATCATCCCTGTGAATTAAATACTGAAATCATTCAATATATGGAGAAATATAGTTTACTTTTGGCATCTTGATAATTTGAAAATCAATCAATATATCAATTTAATGAGTAAAAATAGGATTTAACCAACTTAGACATACAAGAATCACTTATTATTAGGTGATTCTTAAGCGTTTAACTTGGTGAGATCCTTTTTTCCGCGCATGTCAGTAATTGGTCTCTTGGAGTAAATCACATGTTTTGTAGTCTGCTTAGCTCAAAGTGAACTGAATAATTTAGGTTTATATCCGTTAAAAGATTGATTCCCACACTCACATCATTCAACTGATCAACTAGGTGAAGCTTAAGGACCTTACAAAAATAAGGGTAAGTTATGGTAGCAGTCATTAATAATATACGGTAAAGATTAATTTTATATGCACTCGCAAGTACATATGCATGTCACAAGTGTAAATACTGAAATTTAAAATAAAACTAAAATTATGTGGCATGCATATATATCCACTAATTTATACATTATCACTAGTATATGCATAATCAATATGTACAAAATTAACTCATATAATTAATAATAGACAATATTATCCAAGAGTTGCAAATACGACTGAAAAAGATAGCAATCGAGCTTCTTTCCATTGATATGTCTTTGACAATTAATTTTGTACCTTAATGAAAATTCCACAATGATATAACATCATTCAAAGAAAGAAAAAAGATTGGAAGTGGATGTGAGAAGGGAGTCTCTGGTCAATCGCTCATAGCTTTTGAAAAACGGTGCCCTGTACCTTTCCTAGTGTCTTATCCTGTTAATCTATTCTCCAGACGCTACCTTTAAGATTTTGATTGATTGGTACTGACTTTTACATTACATTCAATATTATATTCTGCAGTCAATTGCAGGAAATTTCCAGCAGAAATCAATACTCCCCCGCATACCATTTTACAAATACACTCATCCCGCGGGGAAAAAGTTGCACAGGAATAGAACCGAATTCCGCCTGAATTGCTCGCTTGCTAACGTTACAAAAACTTGCCCAACAAATTACTACCCATCAAAATATTCATCACAAGATTTTTACGAGAAGTCAGAAGCAGTGGCCCAGCAACCCAAATGCCCAGAATACTTCCGTTGGATACACGAAGATTTATTGCCTTGGAGAAAGACGGGAATCACGCCGGAGATGGTTGAGGCAGCCAAGGATAAGAATGCTGCTTTCCGGTTGGTGATAGTGAATGGCACGGCTTATGTCGAAACGTATAAGCATTCGTTTCAGACTAGAGACGTATTTACCCAGTGGGGGATTTTACAGTTGCTGCGAAGGTACCCTGGCCGATTGCCTGATTTGGACCTCATATTCACCTGCGGTGATCGCCCCAATATTGTGCAAGACTATTACCCCAATGCCAATGCTAAGGCACCGCCACCTCTATTCAGTTATGACGGGGATGATGCCACCTTCGACATTGTCTTTCCAGATTGGTCGTTCTGGGGATGGTAAGCATTTCCTCCACTTTTAGTAATCTTAACTAACGGTGTTAAGGTAGCATGTTGCGACAGAAACAGAAAAGCTGTCAAAGTGTAGCCGCTGCTTCTGATTTTGTTTCCCAAGTATGGCGAGTCGATTACTTAACGCAATTTAGAGTTGGAGTATATCTCTAAATCTCTTGATTACCTATAAATCTAGCATGTTGCAACTACATGCGGTGAATTTTTCATTAAGGACTTCACATCCTTAGAAGTGCTCTAAAGAGACCAGATTTAATCCTCATTTAAATTGAAACGAACCTTTCCTTTTTATTGATACTGGTAAAAATTTTCAATGTTTCAGGCCAGAAATTAATATAAAGCCATGGGAACCATTGTCCAAGGACCTAAAAGAAGCGAATGAAAGAAGAAAATGGATGGACAGAGAACCGTTGGCATTTTGGAAGGGCAATCCTCATGTTTCACCAAAGAGGATGGATTTGCTCAGGTGCAATCTTTCGGATGAACACGACTGGAATCTGCGCATTTATGCTCAGGTACTAGATACTGCATATATTGTGTATCCAAAACCATTTTAGATAGATGATACATGTGATGGAATCTGGTTCATCCTTTTCAACGTTGGATTTTGTCTCCCTCAAAGATTTACCTACTAGGCCGCAGGTTCTGACGGGTATTAAAATCCGATGATCTTTACTATAGCTGACCATAGCCACATAATTCTTTGAATATTGCATGCTATCCCACATTCTACTTTTGAACCTAAGTGTATATATCGTTTTCAAGATTTCCGTTTCATCTTTGAATTAGAATTTAGGTGCCCAGATATTCTTTTATCCCGTAATTCATGAGCATTATAGAAAGAAAGAAAATACAAAAACTTATTAGCTGAATGGTACTCCTGCATATGAAATTTATGGCCCATTGGCAGTCTGTAACAAGTTATAGTTTACAGGACTGGCATCGAGAACAAAAGGAAGGTTTCAAAAATTCCGATTTAGCAAGCCAATGCAAACACAGGTACAAGATGAAATTGACAAGTGAACATTTTTGCTCATTTTCTAGCTCCTCAATCATTCCAGCTGTCATTTCTGTGGAAGCTGGGCACTCAGGCTCTCCATTAATTTTATGCTGCTCTATGCCAGATTGAGTGAATTTTGATTTTGACCTTCTCTCCTTTTCCCTTGAATGAACCGTACAGATACAAAATTTATATAGAAGGAATCGGATGGTCTGTGAGCGAAAAATACATTCTTGCCTGTGATTCTCTTACTCTGATAGTGAAGCAACATTACTATGATTTCTTCACAAGAAGTTTGATGCCATTGCAACACTATTGGCCCATAAGAGATGATACCATGTGCAGATCAATCAAGTATGCAGTCGACTGGGGCAATAGCCATCAGCAAGAGGTATGCCCTTAATTCTCATCATGATGATCAACAGTAATCGGCCTGTCGAGCTACATTGCCTCAATGGACAACTGTAGCATGTTTATAATGCATCAGAAAATAGCTCTAAGTTGGACAGCCTTTGATTATGAACTAATTCCAGTCTTGACATGGTGTTTGATCAGTGTATCAAGCTTCAAAGTTGATACGCTTTCTAACAGATACGTGTCTGTGCATGGATATTACAGGCACAGGCTATTGGCAAGGCAGCAAGTAAATTTATTCAGGAGGAATTAAACATGAAGTATGTGTACGATTACATGTATCACCTGTTGGCAGAGTATGGTAAGCTTCTAACGTACAAGCCAACTGTTCCTCGACAAGCAGTAGAGCTGTGTTCAGAGTCTATGGCCTGCCCAGCGGAGGGATTAATTAAGAAGTACATGATGGATTCTTTTGCTGCTGGACCCTCTGGGGTGCCTCCATGTACTATGCCTCCTCCTTATGATCCTGCTACTCTTCGTTCAGTATTGCAGAGAAAAGAAATTTCGATAGAGCAAGTACAGAAGTGGGAAAAACAGTACTGGAAAACTCAAAAATGAGCACAGTTAATTCATGCCATCATCTTGTTTGCTGGCTCTGCGTCTCGAAGCATAGATAACAATTGTTACGCATCCCTCGCTTTTCAAAATACAATCCCAAAATTTGGCTTCTCGTTCACCAAAACCACTCGGCAACGTTACACATGCAGTTTGTTCTCGTTCATTGTCGATTTTGTCAAAATTGATTAGCAAAATCAGATCACTTAAAACTGCTTTTGGGTATATTCTAGACTTTAAATTTTTTTTCTTTTTAAACTGTTAAAAAAACTATTACAAGATGCAACAGCAAAGTGACATTAAAAAAAAGGATTATCCTATATCCAAATCTAAATTCAGTCAAAATAATTACACGAGAATATGCCCACGGTCTAACTTACAAATTGAAATTTGTCCATAAAGGATGGGCATTGAGGGCAAAGTTGAAACCTAAAGATTGTAGGAAAATTAGGAGGAGTATTTTGCTACTTCTTCTTTCTTTTCTTTTTTTTTTTTGAAGGGAAGGGAAGAGTATTTTGCAACATCAAGTGAGATCTTTTACTCTCACAGCTTTAACCTAATCTTTGTAAAGCTGTACATAATTCACTAGCATCTATGTATATAGAAACAACTCTTACTTATCTAGGAATATCAATATATATATATATATATATATATAGTGTGTGAGTGTGTGTGTGTGTGTGTGTATTAAACATTCACCAATTCACGTCCAGTTAATATCTGTTTATCGTTCTAAATTGTGCTCTCTCTCTATAAACAAGGCATGAGTAGGTAATTTGATGTGTTCCTCCGTAGAGAGCAGGTCAGGAATTCACAATCAAGTGAGCTGATCAAGGCTGTTACAAGCCAATGTATATTAGGCTAAGACTATGAATCTCAAATTACACAGTGGTTGCAATAATATTACATTACACTACACGTTTTAGTTTTGAATTGAGGGAACCAAAACAAAAATAAGAACAGAAAGAAAAAAAGGGAAGACGAATCGATAACATTGCTTGGGAATTATAGTACTAGAAAAAGAGTCCGAGTCTCCGTGATGGGGATCAAGTGAAGGTGATACATTCAGAGTGCTCGTCCTTTTATAATGTCAAAGCTCATCTCACTAGGATCTGTTGCCTGCAATTCCACTTGAATCCCATCCAATTCCCTCTTGAATCTATCCTTTGAGCTCGCATAAACCATCTTCATTCTCACCTTCGATGTGTCTGGGGACCTAATGATTGCATCCGCCATAAAAGTTTTGTAACTTCAACACGTCAAAAAAAAAATACTAACAAGCTACGTGCATCTGAATTGTACTGTTCAATGAATGACAATCAAAAATAGTTTATGGAAGTTTTCAGGATCGAAAGATGTATTTAGCAAATGAAGTCTTGCGGGTTTTTGAAATGGCTTCGAACGAAAAAGGCAACGAGGTTGACTAAAGACCTTACCAAGCAATGAAGAAAATCTTGCTTTTCTGGCAGTTCTCGTCGGTGATGAAATCGAAATCAAACACAGCATAGCGACACTCATCGGCAGGCAGAGAAGCAGTGAAATCGTCATAACTTTCTTCAGGACTCCCAAGCTTCTCCACCACCACTTGTTGACCCTCAATCTTGAAAATAATAAAACGATAGTTTCTCTTGGCTTTTAACTCCAAAAACTTCAGCTTGCACTCATCTTCCACAGCCATTCCAGATGTAGCATTCGCCTGCCAAAAATGTTTTCATAATTGAAAAGATTATGAAACGCAACAGCTCATATAAAATGACAAATGTTGGAGAAAAATCACATTTGATAACGGTATATCATAAACTTTTCTCCTTTTTTTCTTCTTTTGATCAACAGAGTAATTTCATTGCCATAAATCTCCACGAATGGCCAAAAAAAAAAAAACATCAGACATGCAACAGCAATGAAATTAGCCTGATCTGGGCTCTAATTCTGGAAAAAAAAAAATGGCATAAGAAACAAGACATGTTTACATGAACAAAGAGAACATTCTCCATTTTCGTTTTGTTACCTCCTTCAACATCGCCTAGCCATTCTTATATGTCCCTCTCTTCTTATTTTTAACAAGGAGAGTCAATACATTGGTAGCTTCTTTCACATTTCTAGGGGATCGTATCAAACAATTATAATGTACTAGTTCATTAATGACCAATCTAGATTAAGTCCTTTTAAGGGCCTTTCAGAAAGTTTATTAATTGGATAGAGGGAATGATTTGCGAATGTCTACACATTGAACATGAACTTTTTTTTTTGTTACATACGATGATAAGAATTTCAAAATGGATTTAAAGATCCGGGTAGATAGAGAAACAAATTAATTTACCATTCTGTGTTCCAAAGGAAGTTTAAGTTGTCAAATATAATATGCATGAGAATGAGGGGATAGAGAAAGATAGAACGTACCATGTTGCGATCTTCAAATAATGGGTAAAGGAACCCTGCAATACAAACAAACGAAAAGAAGAGAGGAAAGAGGAGAGGAAAAACAAGAACGATGAGACAATAGGAAGGAGAGATCCTTGAAAATTGAAATGATGAAGATATTGGCAGTTTTAATAGAGGAGGAAAATGCGGGGGAGAGTAGAATTTCCAGGAAAAAAATAAGGGTTGAGAATTGTCTCGCCTCTTGGGCTGATCATGTCCACAACAAACTCTTTATTTTGTTTCCCCACGTAGCCATTGCACAAATTGGCATGCATGACCGTCGGCTTTCCTCTAATCGTCCCTTACCTTGTCTCACAATAATTACGCCCCAAAAAGAAATTGAAATCATGGTTACGGGTTAGGATTTTTTTTTTTTTTGTTTGGGGCCCCCCTTATGGTTGGTTTCAATTTAACTTTAGCTTGGAACTTTCTACTTAATATTTTGGATTACCTACTTAAACAGCATAAATTACCAATGACCATTTTTAAGCATTTTTGTTACTCCATTTTACTCTTCCATTTTATTCCAGATTTCTTCCATCCCAGAAAAGAAATGCCTATTTCATTGAATATCGTGATCTTCCTTTGGTAAACCATGATCTATACATATAGCTGAATGTCGTTCTCTAGTAGCATAACTTTCATATAGTAACAGGCAACAGCACTCGATTGAAAAGAACGGGAGACGCTGCTCTTATCTCTCTCATGTTTACGAGTTACAACAAAATCTTGGGAGAGTAGTGCATTTTCAACTCTCAACTGTTACACTTACAGCTTCCGTTCCAAGGTCAAGTTATTTAACAAATACACTTCAGCAAAATTTTGGGAGGTGCTATTTTCCTCCTTTCAAAGTATATACCCATTCCATACAAGTGGTATCCAATTAGCTAGCTAATAATGGGGGCAAAAGAACATGTCCTGTCACCTGCATCTGGCCAAAACAGCAGCAAACCCTTGGTGCCATTCAATGCGACCCTTTGTCAATAACATATAGTATATGATATGCATGCCTCAAACTGAGTGCTCAGGTAATCACAGACCAAAAAGTGCGGGCTACCATAGCACCATATTTGTGGGAATCTGATTAGCTGCCTCTCAAACTTGGTAAAAGATGGAGTAACTGACTTGCGAACTGCAAGATTATGTGGCCCTATTATTATCCAAACCTTGCTAGGTATTAACCTACAAAATTCACAACCTTGGTTCCTTGTTTTGTCTTCAATTTTACGTTCCGCTTTGAATCAGGTGCCGGGTTCATGGGCTCAGAGGACGTGTCTTTGTTACCACTAAATGTATCCCCTGCCATGAAGTCATCTTCAAGATCATCACCGCTGATAAACCGGGTGATTTGTCCTCTAGGCCTCTCTTCAATTTCAGCTGCCCGTGAACGAAAAATTGAAAATATCAGTGTATTTGTTAACCGCAAAACAGTAAATTAGGTTGCATCAGAACAGAGAATGAACCTAGCCATTTATCAGAACTTAAAAACACAATATAGCATACACAACGCCCAACGTGGCATCAATTTCCTCCCCCACAAAAGTTCACAAGAGCTTGACTTTAAAGTCATGCACTCACAAAAGGAATAGCCAAGGCCAAATTCAACACAAATCATCTGTACACAGTTCCCGGCAGTTTTGATCACTGCATATTATATTTCTCACTTGAGTGGAAAAAAGCACAAGGTCAAACCTCGTTATTGATTAGGCTAACGAATCATCCCAGTGGCAGGGGGTCCTCCCCTTACTTGATACTAAAAAAAACTTAGACTGCTTTATTCCTGTCATATTTTTATATGACTAAGTTACTACTTGATTCACCTCTTATTAGACTCATGAAACAACTACTCCAGAAGAGGTAAGCCTTGTAGAAAAATAAGGTTGCTTGGAGTGAACTAGGAATGCAAAGGTTTTATACATGCAAATGACCATTTTAATGGCAAGCAAGGTTAGAAACCTAACCCGGCAAAGGATTTGCCTTTCTTTTCTTAATCACTTCTGGAAGAAAACATATGGTGAACTTTTGTCCAGGAATTTCCAAATCTGGTAAATGCATTTAGAATTAGGCAAAGCCGATAGGCTAGCGAAGGCATGCTCATGAACATGCCGATACTAGTTTAATGAATGTACTTTAACAGTGAAACAAACTTTTTGAAGTATTACAGCCTAGACATCTTTAAATTGACCTCAACCAAGATCATTCTCGGGGAAAGTTATGATGTAACAAATGAAACAGAGTAGTTGTATGATACATGATTTGTGTCTGCATTAATCAAGACCACATTGATGAATCTCCTGGTTTAAGATTAGATAGTAATAAATTAAAGCACATTGCGACACAATGAAGTTTAAGCACAAGATTAGGTGGAGTCCAACTACTCTAAATCATGAGGGTTAACAGCTGACTGTGGGTGGATGATTGTTATATAACATGTAGCAATACTCTAAAACATGTCTTTGTTTTATTTATTTTCTCAATTACTAGATCAAATTTTTGAGAACTGACCCTAGTACACAAACACACACTGAGACTTACAGTATCTCTAATATAATCTCAATGCATGCTGGAAAACGGGAACGAGGCAACAGCCACCCTCATAGTCAAGGTATATTGGCCCTTCATTGAGTGTAACCAATATTGTTGAATGAGTGGAAGCGAAATAAACTTTTTCAAAATACTAGCTCAAAATGAACGCTTGTAATACAAAGACAACTTACGTGCTTTGCCAGCTACTCCAACTGCATTAGAAGCTTTGCTGCTTTTATTAGGACAATCTTTAGCCAGATGTGTGACACCACCACAGATTTTACAACTGCCACCCTACAAGTAAAAGAACTTTATAATGTTGGCTTTGAAGACAGCTATTTGATCAATCAAACACCAAGCCATCATAAATGTACCTTTGGGTAAATTCCACGGGAATTTTGTGGACAGTTCTTGCTCAAGTGCCCTTGTTCATTACAAATAAAGCAATTGGCAAATCGTGTTCCCCCTGCATTTATAAGGGAAGAAAATCAAGAAGATAGTCAATGATAAGACCATGGCAGGACTCCTTAGTTTGATTAAACCACGGGAACAGGTGAAAAAGCTTAGGAACTAGTTGACCAAAAGCTTACAAATTGAATCCCCGTACATTAAACTCCAGAATTCTAACCTTCTAAGTTTGTAAACTGACCAAGATATAATTTTCCTCAAAATATTGGTGTTGAATTTACTCGGTGAGCATATCTGATGCAGCACACTAAATGAATGAATGACAACCCCCAACACAAGATTCTATTATCTTGAAATTACGACTCATAATCGTAGATACTGCATCGTGTACAACTATGCATATCCACATATCTTTGTTTCATCTCCTAGTCTCTAATTCCCATTTCTAGGTGTACAGGCATGATTTAGTCTTAAAAATACATCCAACTGCCCAGGATGCGGTGGAGAGAGTGAAAAATCAGACACGGAACGAAATATCATCAACCGACTAGTGGTAACCTCCAGAGTTGGACAGAGATAACAGCTTGGAACATAATCTATGACACTTAGTGGTCATTAAGGGTTACGGAAAAATAAAACTTTGGTCAAATTGAAAATACTACCATCTTGAAGAGGCTGTGGACACATAGCAAGAGAATGCCCCGTCTGCCCACAATTATAACAGAGCTTGTTATCGGTGGAATCGTCCTTCTGCTTCGAGCAATTTTTAAGACTGTGGCCCCGTTGCCGACACAGCAAACATATCTACAACCATCGAAAATCCCATCACAGATTGTTCCGGACTACATGAATACTTAGTTATATAAATATAAATATATATATCTATATAGACATACACACACACACGCACACATAGACATTCATAAGTGAATTGAAGATAATAGACCTTATTCTTTTCCCACTGAGCTTTCTGAGGGCAGTTCTTGGCAATGTGGTCGGGTGCTTTGCATATGAAACAGCTGTCGCCAGGCTTCATACCTGGAATTCTAAGTGGGTGCTTTTTTCCCTTAAGGGATTTCTTGGGATTACTTGGGTCATTGGGAACCGTTTTATCCCTCTTGAATTTGGATAACTTTTTCTTCTTCTTGGTTGGGTCTTTGGGAGGCGTTGGGTCTGGCTTTGGGAAGAGCTCAGGGTGCTCTCCTTTAAATCGCTTGCGGGCCAATTTCTGCCTCTTGCTCACCATTGGCTCCTTTACTAGTATAAGAGAAATGCCTAAGATAGTGAAATTTTAGCAGTGTAACAGTAGTAGAAAGTGGAGGAGAAAGTTGGGAGAAAGAAGAAGAACGATGAAAAGAGGCTACAGGCAGGCAGCAGCCAGCAAGGGCAACTTCGCGTAAACGGGCGGTCAAGGGTTTTTGCCAAGCGTGGGCTCGCGGGATTCCGACCTCATCTCTTTCGCGTAAAAGCGCAAGATCTTCCGCGATTTCCTCAGTGAAAAACTTATGCTGTAGCGCTTTCCTTCAAAATCAGTTTATTGATATATTTTCAGGAACCTGCATATCGATGCACCATTTTTAATTGGGATAATTTCACAAACCTCCCCTAAGGTTTCTCACAATTACAAAGAGCTCCCCTCAGATTTTAAGAATTACATATACCTCCCATATTTTTACTGTTTAGTAATAATGTAGATCCACGAATTTAGATTTTCTTACAAAAATCCTAAATTACCCTTTTATACAAAACAAAAAAGAAAAATATAGTATACTCAATCATTTTCTTTCACACTTTGCAAAAATCAACAAGCCAAATCCCTAACAACCATCCAATCATAAGTTCTAAAATCAAGTAGTCATCAAAAAAATCTCATATTGCATATACAGTATTAATACTTGTCACAATAAAAAAAACACACACGTAAAAAACCACCTGTTGATAACCAATTTTATACTCTCAAATTAAATATCAATACTCAAATACCTTTTCAATATAAGCTAATTTGATTTAGAACCACTATGACAACTCTCCTATGATTTTAAAAATATTAATATCTCAAAAGTAGAGAATAAATTCTACCTCTACAATAAAATCATAATAAAAAAAATTCTAATCCAATGAAAGAAATCATTATGTAATTATTGATATTTTATAAAAAAATTCTCAACAACAAACAAAAATATGATAAATTCTACATCTTTAGTTCTTTTTCCTACTTCAATCATTATTTTCATTATTTATTTATTTATCATTATGAGTCTCTTTATTGCCTTTTAGTTTGACACATAATTTACTCTCTTTGTAGATTTTGTAATTTTAAATTGCTAATATTCACAAAACTGAAGATAATAAAAAGATATTATATTAACTAGAAAATAGACAGGAGATAGAAAATATATATTTTTTTAAGTTTTGTAAATTTATTGTCTTAAATTTAAAATTGTTTACTAAATGAAGGGCATTATAGGTATTTATTATATCAAGAGAGATAAGTGTGATTTCTTAAACCTAAGAGGAGTTGAGTGAAATTGTCAGAAATCTCAAGGGAGATTTCTAAAATTATTCCTTTTTTAATTTCTTGAACGCCTGTACGGCTTTTATATTAGCTTTGATCGTCTACCATGCCATGCATGGTTTTTCATCTGGTCTATAAAACATTCAAAAAATATGCAACAAACTAAAAATATTGCTACATAATTAATTATTTTCCTTTGCAACGACATATTTTTTCCTTTGACCAATAAAATAGACCTCTATATATATATTTTTTGTATTTTTGTAATAAAATATTTGGATGGATTTAACTCCGATCGTCACAACGAATCAGAACATACCCCTAGAACCACAAGTTTCTTACAGAGATTCTTATAGATCGTCCATCATCGCAATTCTCACATTAACAGTGGGATTTGAACACGTGAATTTTTGTGAAGAGGTGATTCGTTCTTACCAAATTAACCAACTTATATTGGCAACCTCGGTACATAAATCAAAAAGAGTTAAGAGATCAAACTTACTACATTAACTAGTGATGCAACAGATTTTCAAGATTTCAAGATTGAGATAAAATATCCTTCCAAAAAAAAAAGACTGAGATAAAATAAATGGAACAGGCCTTGTGGGATGGAACATGGATGACTCTAGCTCCATGATACATAGATAAAAGGCCAACACTTAGGTCAGAGTGTGTTTTGAATGCACATTATTTACATCTTATTTACACACACTGATTTGCTTGCATCATCAACATATTTTTCAATCACCTTTTATCTCAGATACATCATATCAAAAAAGTGTTACAGTATTTTTTCATAAAATTATCCTAAATAATTTACTATCCAAACACACTCAGTGTACTTCCTGAAAACTAGCTAATACTAATACTACCAGTATAAAAAAGAGTAAAAAGACATTAAAAGGGTGATAAAATTTTGTGTTAAAAAAGAAAAGGAAAGAAAAAAGTTGAGGAATTAGCAGGAAGGTGAACATCAGCACGTTAAAAGAAAGCAAAATGTGACTTGTGGATTGGGCATTCTTTTCTTCTTTTTGCTTGGTTCCGAAGGTGGTATGATGGTTACTTGGGCATTCATTTGATGACTCATCTGCTTCTCTTCAACATCAAATCCGGCCAGACACCCATCCCCAGTGGAGACCACATTATTGTGATTTTGGAATTTGGACTGAATTTTTTTTTTTAAGGTTCCGAATAATAATTGGATAAAGTCTTCAACGTGCGTACATTCATGAATAATCAGAGATTTGAAGCGCGTGTATTTTTGGTGTGTGGTTCGATTAGATTTGAGTGGCTTCTTTTTTTTTGGCCCTTTTCCTTTTTTGGGGTTTAGATTTGAGTGGCATTTTAAAGCAAGCCTGGGTATCGTGCATTCTGCAGAATTTGTTCGCCCGCTGGCCATTGGGACCGGGAACGATTTGACAGTTATATCTCTTTTACACGCGACGTAATTTTATTTATATATAATATAATTTATTTTTAATAATATATAATTTTAAAATAAAATTTTATAAATCTCACATATATTATTAAAATTAAAATATAAAATAAAATCTGAATTGTACAATTTTTTTTTACCAAATTTTGGCTGTAAACTGACAGGAACGGTTGCTCCCTCTTCCCTCGCGATCGAGGTCCCTGACTGTTCTGTCAGGTGACAGCGGATGCCCCTTTTTTTTTGGACCCTTCTGGAGTCAGTATATCGAGTGAGACGCACGTTTGGTATGGGACCTATGGGCCAAGTCCTAAGTTACGCTTCTGCTATATGTTCGTTCTTCTGCTACACAGCTATATTTCCATGGGCCTGATTAAGACTTGCCCTCGCCGCAAAGTATTTGGATTTGTAGGGACCGGTGTAGTAGGCCTATTTAAAAAAAGAAAAAGAAATTCTACATCCACATTAATCTGCATTGATAACGGGTAAATAAGAGATGTCGGGTTGGACCGTGGAATGTCATCAATTTCCTTGCAGAAACGAATTACTATATCTTTCTCGTATACGTGAAAAATATTTTGGGCTGGTACCAAAATTCGACATATAACGAGCATGAGGTTTTCGGGTATATAATCATATAAACACTTGCACTCTAGTTGCGTCGTGGCATTTTGGAAGCTTTTGAAGCTCCAACATTAAGTTCAACTCATTTCTTAACATGTGTAGATTGATAGAAGTCAATCATCTCCGGATATTGGGCTTTTGTGTGTTTGGATAGTATATTATTTGAGATAATTTCATTAAAAAAAACACTGTAACACTTTATTAATGTGATTATATGAAATAAAAAGATGATTGAAAAATATATTAATAATGCAGGTAAGTCAGAAAGTATGTAAATAAAACGTAAATAATGTGTAATTATTACTACTAGAAAAGCTTTTGACCACATTCTTTAACTTAAAAGGGTGATTGTCCAAAGTCCAAATACTTCGCAGTTGGTGTTTACTAATGAATTTATCCATTGTAATTATAAAATGGTACTAGTAGTTTTATTCTTTTATTGTAATGCTTGTGCTGATATTGAATAGCCTTACCTTTTTCAAAGGAAGAGCCAATTTCTTGGAGTCTCTACACTGAAAATACAAAATGCCAAGCAGCAGCCTAGCGTGATCAGAGGCTGTAAGGAAGAGGAATGAGGGAAGCTTCTACAACTGTGAGGACAATGAATGTGGCGATATTAATTAGGAGTTCTTCTTTGACGAAACTTGGAACAATTCTTATAAATAAAGAAAAAAAATTATTGTTTAACCATCTACTTTTGCGATGCTAAAGCACGCACAATTTCTTTTATTTATTTATTTTTGGTGGCGGTCGGGGGCTGGGGGAATGGTTTAGGGTGGGTGTTTTGATATCATTTCAGTGCTAGTCACATGCCCATTTCCCAGATCACGTGCCATTTTACCGCATCAGCATCATCAGGCATTTGCACTGTCACCCAGTTCTGCCATTCCCCCAGTTTTGTGCTCTCTCTCTCTCTCTCACGCTCCATTTAAGCGCGTAAACGACCCTCTCAAAAGTACCAGTGAGTTTGTTTGGATTACAATTATATAGGTTTGTTTGGATACCAAATTATTTCAAATAATATATTCCATTTGCATCATAAACATGTTTTTTAATCCATTTTTTTTTATATTTTCAATCATCTTTTTTATTTCACATACATCATATCACAAAAAATGTTACAATAATTATTTCAAATAATATTTCAAATAATACTTTATCCAAACAATCCATTATTTACATCTTATTTACACACACTGACTTGCTTGTATTATTAACATATTTTCAGTCACATGCATCACGTCAAAAAACGTTTTAGTTTTTTTCAACAAATTATTTCAAATAATCTACTAACAAAACATAATATTACTACTAGAAGTATACACAGTATATTTTAGACTAGGCAAAAATTATGAGTATGTTTAAATTACTATTTTTTGTTAAAAAAATGTCTTATAATTATATGAGATAAAAATGTAATTAAAAAATATGTTCATTAAAAATACAAATAATTTTTGATAAAAAATGACTTTTCAAACAAAGCCTTGTGTTCACTGAAAACATAAATTTTTTTAAAGGAAAAATGATTTTCCAAATAAACAAAAATTTACTTTCTTCTATAATCAATCTCACACAAAAAAAATTGAACGTCTTGTTTGGTAGACAAGTTTTTTGTTAAGTTTATCTATTACAATTTTTTTAAAACTTTAACGACAGTAATCTCAAAAATTTTTTAAAAAAACTTCTACAGTAAAATTTTAGATTAATATCCAAAAAACTCACTTGTCAAACGGGCGAAAATTAGCGTTCACTCTCTGCCCGAAAATTCAAATTTCAAAAATTCCCACTTGGGTAACAGCAAACACCATGATCCGGCGCCCCCACTCATCCCTTAATATATATATATATATATATAATCCCCTCCTCACTCACTCCTCTCTCCAACTGAGAAAAGATTCCGGTTCTCTCTTAAGCGCTATTTTCTCTCCTTACAGTCGAGCTTTCACCACTCTCTCCCTCTCTAGTTTCAAATTTTTGAACAAAAAAAAAATGCGTGAAATTTTGCACATTCAGGGAGGGCAATGCGGGAACCAGATCGGAGCCAAGTTCTGGGAAGTCGTGTGCGCGAGCACGGCATCGATTCCACCGGCAGGTACAAGGGAGACAACATTTGCAGTTGGAGCGAGTGAATGTCTACTACAACGAAGCCAGCTGTGGGAGGTTTGTCCGCGCGCCGTCCTCATGGACCTGGGAGCCCGGCACCATGGATAGCGTCAGATCTGGGCCCTACGGCCAGATTTTCCGCCCTGATAACTTCGTTTTTGGGCAGTCCGGTGCCGGAAATAACTGGGCTAAGGGTCACTACACAGAAGGCGCTGAACTCATTGACTCCGTTCTCGACGCGTCCGAAAAGAAAGCCGAAAACTGTGACTGCCTTCAAGGTACTTCACCCTTGTTTCTGACAGATATTCTTTTATGTCTTACCTTCACGCGTTATCTGTGTGATTTTAGTGGATCTTGTTGATTTTGTGGAATTCATTAGTCAGTTTTGCTACTCTTAAGTCTTGGTGTTTTTGTTCCCTCCTTTACTCGTCGTGGCTTCATTCTGATTATCGTTTAGTTGTATGTTTCTGGTTGTTTTCACGACTTGTTTTAAGTATGCTTGCTTGGTTTTCTGGAGACGGAGAGGGAAAAAATAAAAACAAAAAGATGCAAAATAATCTAGATCTGATGAATATACTCATAGTTCTCCAGGTTCTTAACTCGTAAGCCTGGTTGGCAATGGCCTCTTTGTTTAACTTGAAATTACTGTGTTGATTCGATTTTGTGCTGACAAGATTTTCTGTGCTTTTCTGGGTGATTTTATTGGATGGGTAAAACCCGACGAGTAACCTATTTGTTGATGTATCGGATTTCAGGTGTGTCACTCGTTGGGAGGTGGAACTGGTTCAGGAATGGGGACCCTTTCTCATTTCTAAGATCAGGGAGGAATATCCTGACAGGATGATGCTCACCTTCTCTGTTTTCCCATCTCCTAAGGTGTCTGACACTGTTGTGGAGCCCTATAATGCGACCCTGTCTGTGCACCAGCTGGTTGAGAATGCCGATGAGTGTATGGTTCTGGATAATGAAGCTCTTTATGACATTTGCTTCCGCACCCTTAAGCTCACCACCCCCAGCTGTAAGTCCATTGCAATTGTTGGCAACTACAGGTCTGATTTTGACTATTTGTTCCTCCAAAGAAAATTTTACATCGTTGCATATGCAGATATGGTGATTTAAACGTTTAGTGGTTTGCTTGTTTGTCAATGAATCACTATTTAACTGATGACAGAAATTCATGCAATGGGAGACAAATGAACGATTTCAGAATCTATACAGAAGTGTATATGAAGTATCATTTGGAGTTCATGACACTCCATCTGAATCATGAAGCATTATGTGTTGTTTAGCACAAGTGGATCAAATTCAGTTTTCTTTTGTAGCTTTCTGTGTCATTTGAACTCAATTGATTTTGTTGATTGATAAGATTGTTCAGAGGTTTTGGTTGAGTTAATTTTTTGCATACAAGCAATGATTTTAAACGAGAGTTCCATACTTTTACATCCTTTCGTAAGTATGAAGTCTAATGCTTAGATGCTAGCAGATAGCTATGTATTTTTAAGAAATTTGTAAGTGACTGTTGAGCAAGTGATTAAATTGATATTGCTTTCTGAACAGTTGGAGACTTGAACCACCTGATCTCAGCCACCATGAGTGGTGTTACTTGCTGCCTTCGGTTTCCTGGTCAGCTGAACTCTGATCTTCGCAAGTTAGCTGTCAATCTTATTCCGTTCCCTAGATTGCACTTCTTCATGGTTGGGTTTGCTCCACTCACATCTCGTGGGTCACAGCAATACCGAGCTCTCACTGTCCCAGAACTCACTCAGCAGATGTGGGATGCAAAGAACATGATGTGTGCTGCTGATCCTCGCCATGGTCGATATTTGACTGCTTCGGCTATGTTCCGAGGTAAAATGAGCACCAAGGAGGTTGATGAGCAGATGATTAATGTGCAAAATAAGAACTCATCCTACTTTGTTGAGTGGATTCCAAACAATGTCAAGTCTACTGTCTGTGATATTCCTCCGACTGGTTTGAAGATGGCTTCAACTTTCATTGGAAATTCCACCTCAATTCAGGAAATGTTCCGGAGAGTCAGCGAGCAATTCACAGCTATGTTCCGCAGAAAGGCTTTCTTGCATTGGTATACTGGAGAGGGCATGGATGAAATGGAGTTTACTGAAGCAGAAAGCAACATGAATGACTTGGTTTCTGAATACCAACAATACCAAGACGCTACTGCAGATGAGGAAGGTTATGATTACGCGGAAGAAGACGAAGAGGGTCAGGAAGCTTAAGTAGTTTTAGCATTATATAACATGGATTTCAGTGGTTTTTATGTTGCAAGGTTTCTGTGTTTACCCTTTGAATACCTGATTTTCGATTGCTGTAGTCTTGCCACTGTTGTGGCAAGTCTCTTGTTTGCAGATTAGTGCTTTTCTTAATTCACCTCTTTTCTGGCTTTGGGTGTTATGGTTACTATCAGAGGTTACAGATTTTACTGAAAGTGATGTTCATGACACAAAAATTGTTGCCCTTGTGATAAATGATATGCTTGATTAAGCTCTAATCTTGAGGGTTCATATGAAGTTGAAACTTAAATCTGTTTTGAGAGAATTTCACTTCTGAAATCTTGGAGTAGGTGAAACACAAATAAACCACACGAGCCACCGGTATCCTGGAGTTGGTGTCGCATAAAACACGCTTCAAGAAATAGTTTGACGAGTGTAATTTTCTCTGGTTCTGAATCTCTTGGGAATCAACTCCTATAACAAGATTGGATTGCTTGCTTCTGCCGTTTGGGATTTTTACTCCTACAAACAAGATTGGATCTGTTTATACGTAGTTTTGGCGACAAAATCCCACAGAATGACCGGACTTGATATGGAGTCTTATTTTCAGTACTGGCGGCAAAAGCCCACAGAATGACCAGAAGTCTGGAAGTTTCAGACTTTCAGTACTCCTGCATTATATGTTCTTATTTTTTTTTATTTAAGAAAATTATATCAATAAAAAAAAATTTTTATCCTCAAGAACCTATAGTAGAAGGTCAAGTTTACTTTTTAGATTAGTTTATCGACTAAATTGGTCAAAATGATCTGAAAGGCTCATTTTAGAGAACCAAGTGACCTTTTCAGTCAAAAAAATTCGATAACTAATTTGTGCCATTTTTAATAGTTCAATAACCACTTTAACGATTTACTCATCAATGTATCAGACCTATTGACCCCGTCAAAGAGCTTGATTTACTAGTGGCATTTGTACGACTTAGTCACCATATTGCAAATTCTCATTGTAAGGAAGTAAAATGTATTATATTCCTCCTATCCAACAAGAATAACTCCACCATCACTATCCGACAAGGTCGGGCATGATTACATTAGAAATTGCCAGTTCTCCGTCTTAATGCGAGCCGATGCTACGTAAGGCCTACCCATCAAGCAACACCCAACCGACACCTTTGACAGATGAGAATAAAAATAACCTGGACAAAGCTAATATGTCTTCTTTTTTTTTTCACATTTTCTTCCTTTGTACAACAAAAAATTTTCATTCTATGGCGATCTTAATTGGTTCATCAACGTATTTGTGAGGAAGGAATTTGCGTTCTGATTTCGGTACTGAGGAGGGATATTAGCCAATACAACATGAAATTCTTTAGGCTCCAAACTTGGGGACCTTAGCAGTAGAAATCTGTGCGAGGAAATGCTCTGCCACAATTCGCCTTTGGATTTTGCCAGTGGCAGTTTTGGGAAGAGAATCGGTGATAAAAACCTTCTTCGGGACCTTGAACCCTGCAAGATTCGTCTTGCAGTACCTCGAGACCTCACTCTCATCAATGTTAGCCCCTTCTCTGGGGATAACCGCGCAATTAATCTGGAAACACAAAAAAAAAAAAAAAAAAGAGAATGTTATCAGAAGAATAAGACGGCATATGAACAACTCAACAACTATAGAGATGGAGGGACGATGAATTACTCTAACAACAATTATATGACTAGCAGATGGCGTCTTTTGATTGAAGCAGATATATGACAGACAACCACTCACAGCATCATCAATTCTGATAGCATAACAAAATCAGGCTTTCCAGCAGAGCCAAATTTATACCGACTCAACCTCATAAATCCGCTCTCAGAAAAGCAGAAAAAAGGTTTACACAGTAAGGAAAGGAAAGACGAAGCAATCAATTCCTCAAAAATGCTAAATGTTCTACGATGGAGGGCAGATGTTGACATTGTAAGAGACATGCTAGACAATCAATTTGCTGGAAATAGCATAAACAGACTACAAAGAGTGTGTAGTTACGAGCCTTTGCTAGCTTACGACTACAACAGGGACTTCTAAATATTACTGAAGCATCTTCAGAAACTTCACAGGAAACTATAAAACATACTCGGATGACAAAGGAAATTTGACAAAGTAATCGTTCATGAACGCAACCATAAGTCAATCCGAGTATTTTGACAAAAGACTTCCTAGGAAATTCAAATAAACTGCCAGATGGAAACCAGACATCAGACAAGTGCACACACTTTTTCGTCCTCAGCTAGCTATAGATAACAACAATTAGGTGATTAAAGATTAAAAAGTGACTCAATGACAAATGTCTGACATTACCTCTTCCCCATATTTGTCATCAGGGACTCCAAAAGCTACAGCTTGCGCAACATCTGGATGAGATAACAGGACGGCATCCACTTCAATTGGTGAAATTTTCTCACCTGAAATTGTTTATGTGAAAGACCTTCAGTTTCTTGTCTTTGACGGAGTGATAACACAATCAAGTCAAAATTTCCAGACACCGTATATCGTAAGAGGGAATAGTGCTGTAACAACCATAAGCTAATAAGAACCGTGACACAACCATTAGTTGCATGCTCCATCAGTAAGCTACCAGATCAGGACAGCGGTTAGCAGGTCCAATCTACAACCTAAGACATAACGCCCTTAGTTTTAAACCCCCTGTTACTAATTCAGTAATTCTGAAAAATCAAGGCCACCATGGGGATGTTAAATTTAAACTTCACAAATCACTGTTCTGTTAAGTGACACGTTAATCTTTACACCAACTGAATTTTGTTAACACTTTTTAACATTTCTGCCAAGCAGAAAATAGATATAATTAGCCACAATTGTCAAGGTCTTTCATGTCGGGCCCACCAGCACTAGCTATGCCAGACCTCCTGCCTGCCTGAACTGATATTAAGAAAGTAGGCGGCCAAGCTTTAGCAATCACTATCATATGCACCAGAAGTGGGCCAATCTTCAACAAAAGCTACATGGTTTAAAAAGAAAATTCTTCTCCTTATAAAATACTACTCTATAATGCATCAAATTGCAAGCTTTGTCTAAAGTGCAAACGTAATAATTGCATTAACTTATGCTAAATACCAAACTAATAGCACAAATAATGTATTATTTGCAAAATTTTACCTCCACGATTGATTAACTCCTTAATCCTGCAACAAGAATGCAAATATCCATCCGAATCCAAGTATCCGAGGTCCCCGGTGTGGAACCACCCGAACTGGAAAGCAGATTTATTGGCTTCGGGGTTATTCTTGTACCCTTTAGTCACATTTGGGCCCCTGATACACACCTCGCCGTTGGCATTGGCCTCTTGCGGTTTCCCATTTTCATCCAATATGGCCATCTCTTGACCCACGGGTTTCCCCACTGACCCGGGCACATGCGGGCCATCCTGGGGCAACGGGTTGGAAGCCATCAAATGGGAGGCCTCAGTCATGGCATACGCCTCCAAGACAGGAGCCCCGAAGGCTTCCTCAAGTCGAGCAAGAATGCTAGGAGCCAGAGCCGCGCTGCAGCTCCGTATAAACCTTAACCTTGGGTAAACGGGTTCGGGGCTGTTGAGGTGGCGGTCCAGAATGATTTGGTGGATAGTAGGAACAGCCGTGTACCACGTGGCATTGTAATTCTTCATGTCTGACCAGAAAGTTGAAGCTGAGAATCTCCCAGCAGCCGGGAGGGTCACGGCTCCGCCGGCTCCCACAGAACTCAATAACCCGGCCAACAACCCGTGTACGTGAAAGAGGGGCAAAACAATCACTGTGGAGTCAGACTCAGTGATTCTGTAAACAGATTTAATATTGTTTACGGAGGAAACAAGATTAAGCTGCGTTAACGGAACGCCTTTGGGCCGGCTGGTCGTGCCGGAGGTGTGGAGAAAGAGAGAGATGTCACTGGGATCATTGATGAGTTTGGATGACAGGTTCCGATCCGGCTCCGGGTCCGACTCGTACTGGGAGAGGGAGGAAGAAAGAGCGACATCCGAATCCGCATCGGGTAACGCGACAGTGACGTGAGGAATGTTGAGCTTAGACGCGGCGGCTTGAGCCGGAGCGCTGCCTTGTTTTGAGGTGAGTAAGATCTTTGAGTCGGAGTCGGACAAGTAGAACTGGAACTCGTCAGCCGTATAAGCCGGATTGAGCGGAGCCGCCGTCGCACGTGCTCGAATTACGGCCAAGAACGCAATCACGAACTGCAATTAGTCAGAAGTCCGACAGATTGATACGTAGTTAATTATTTAATCATAAAAATCGAAACGGAAAACTAATCAATGCTAATAATCAGCAGAATATACCGGTCAATCATA
The DNA here is from genome assembly GCA_023065735.1 of Coffea humblotiana. Lineage (NCBI taxonomy): Eukaryota > Viridiplantae > Streptophyta > Magnoliopsida > Gentianales > Rubiaceae > Coffea > Coffea humblotiana. Next base: position 2,081,553 of record CM041209.1, on the reverse strand, counting down.
AAAACCGCGAAACGGCAAATGAATGAAATAACTGCCACTAGCCTATAAGTAAGGGGACAAATATATACCAACAATTCCTTGTCTGCGGAGAAAGAACCGATGGAAACGATAGAATTAATTAATTAATTAAATGTTTGGGCGAGATGTTTGAAGCCTCGCCCAACCATTTAATCGTATTGTAACAAATAAAGTAATTAATTGTTCTCGTTCTTATACCGGTGCAACTTCCAAAATCAAATACAATATGAAAATTCTAAGATTTTGTCAATCTTTTAGTTCGTCGATTTCAAACTTAATCTGCGACGAGGAAAACAAGAAGTGGGAGTGAATGGGAAAGGAAATAGACCTCGACGGAGTTGGGGAAGGTGAGAGCAATAACGTCCCCGGGTTGAACACCGGCGGCGACGAGGCAGGAAGCAGTACGTTCAACAAGCTTATGAAGCCTTGCATGAGCAAGATCGAACCTGCCTGGAACCGATATGGCGCGGCGGGAGGGAAATTTTGCGGCAACGTTTATCAATAATCCGGAGAGAGTCAAATTTTCCATGGACAAAAAGGGGCACAAAAAAAAAGTCGAAAATACAAGTGATCAGAATGATGATGAGTGGGGAAAAATATATGGCAAAGAGCGTGTTAATGGAGTGGGGGAGACGATGGTGGGAGTATTTATGCATGGATATTCAGTTCAATAGACTTTCATGTGGACGGGGGATGAACCTTCCTATAATACTCCTCTACTATTCCATACGACTAGTGCTAGCTGTTGGGCAATATATGGAGCGTTTGCATCGCGGTGTGCAACTGAGGAAGGCGAAGCCCGGGTGGGTTAGGTACCACACGTGGCACCATCGGGAGGGTTTCGAAGAGAGCACATCTTTCTCCGGGATGTGTGAATTAGTTAAATCCTAGGTGGCAAAACCAACATGGACGCGTGGTCAACGTCACCCACTTGTCTCGTGTGTTGGAGGTTATTGATTGTATTTGCGTGGATTTTCCTGGGACTTCCCAGCGGACCAGAGAGTAGAGACAAAATAGAAGTGCTGGGGCGACGGTTGTGATTTTGCTTCTGCGGGCCCCCATCCGCGTTTGCATTGGATTAAAAAATTAATTTTTTTTATATTATCATTTAACATGATAATTAATTTGAGCCTTAAATTCTAAATTTTGTATATCTGACATGTATGTAAACAGGGTTTTGATGGAGCCGAGCTGCTTGCTTGCAAGTATAGCAGAGAACAAAACAGGGTCAGGGCTTATCCCAAGCCTGCGTAATGAGTTCCAATGCCCAAGTCAATAGACGAGACAGGGATGGAGGTTCGAGAAATGAGAGTAAGATCGTTCGATTACCTCGAGACGTGGAGAATGGAGTGCAATTTATAGTCCTCAGATTGTTCATGAGAAAGTAAGCCATTTTAATGATATTAGGAGAATCCGTGTGTCGACTTTGTTATAGATTGATTTTTGAACGCTGTAACATCAAATAACGCTAGTTACATCAATCAGCACCGTGGGATCCGGACCCAGTCTCGACTAGCATCCAGGATAGATTCGACTCGTCAACACAAGAGTTGATCCAAGGTATCCCTAAGAGAGCTGACATAACGAATGCGACCCACGCCTACTATACCTACGAATGTCGGCCACAAGCTCTACTCCTAATGGCTCACAGCTTTCATATTAGTATAAATACTCAATTTTCCTCGACTGTTGATGTAACTAAATTTATGCTTACTCTTAAGCCAAACTATCTTACACCCTGAGAACTAACTTAAGTATCAAAGTGACACTGGGAGGAAAAGCCCCATCTCTTTGTGTTTTCCTTTTGTGGTCATAGGACTTTGGACCTGCATTGCTTAGGTTTTGGCTCGACAAAGTCCTTGGTCACATAATTAACGCCGTTTGTGGAAATGATAATTTTCGAACACTAGTGTTATGCAATGACTCCCACTACTCATATCGACTGCTCTAAACGTCCCGGCTCCTTGACCTCTCCTTGCAATAATGAGATAGAGGTCTATCAAGAGAAAAATTAGGAGGGGTCTCATGAGAGGAAGGAAGGGCAATAGCTCAAATGATGAGGTTTGTTCACGACAATATGCCTTTCTTTGAAGAATTGATTAGGCAAGTGAAAGAGAAAAACAAAACCAATGAAACCTCCAGGAATCAGGACAACTCTTCTTCTGAGAGTGAGTTCAACAATAGATATCCAAAGAGTAAGAAGGATAAACCTCGCACTCTGCAAAAGAATCATCCATTAAAAGCGACCTTGATCGCTTGAGCGCTATCCTAAAGTTTTTCCAAGCTAAGGAATAGGTCTGATGGTTTTCGATTCACCGGTGGCTCTACCAACAATGTAATAAAGAGGTTCTCTTTCACTCAATAAATCGATGAGTATGTCCTACCCCCTAACTTCAAAGTTTTTCACTTGATCATGTATGATAAGCGTGAGAAATCTCAAGGACTATGTCTATTATGCCTTTACCATGGCATTACACTTAGATAGCGCTCTCGATCATGTGGTGTGTCAAGTCTTTCCTTTGTTTTTACAAGGCAATGCTCGAAAGTGGATTGGCCAACTTGTGCCAGAATCAATAGACCCTTTTGTCGAATTGACGAAAAATTTCTTCCTCAAATTTGCTTCCTTTAGGAAGATCTACCTTAGCCTATAAGCATCAAAGTGACACTGTAAGGAAAAGCCCTGTCTCTTCATGTCTTCTTTTTGTTGGAATTACAGGACTTCGAACCTGCATTGTCGAGATACCAATTCAGCAAATTATAGGACTTTGAACTCGCATGGTTGAGATACCTGTTTAGCAATCAAAGGATTTTGTCAAGCTCCTATCTATTGAATATCCATACCAGAAAGAAATCTTTATCGAGATAATATTTCAAGTCCTCACAACATGCATTATTAGTGTATACATTATAGGAAAAAATAACCTCTTCTTTTTTATTTGATGGATAGATATAGAAAACAAATCATGTTTTTTGCTTATTCTTCATCTATAACCAGGCAAAGAAAAACTTTAATTGATGATCGAAAAGGAAAAAGATAAACTTGCCGGTAGCAACATGACTATGACATAGGTAGGGACTATAATAATCTATCTCGAACGCATCACGGCTTATGAAACATTTGGATTGTAATTAACAGAAAATTTTATATTTTTCGTTAATATATTTTTTAATCATTTTTTTAATTTATACATATCAAATTATTATAATACATTTTTTTACAAAAAAATTTTTAAAAATGACAATTCAAACTATCCTTATTTAATTGCATGATTTGAGTGGCTTGAAGTACAGTACAGCTGGGCTGTGCTTGACGAAGTGTTTGAATTGACATTGTGCAATCATTTCACTGGATTGCCTGAAACTTGGCAAACCTCATAGAAACGCCTTTTGGTAGGATTTTTTTTTCTTCAGTTAACGAGATGAGATATTTTAAGTCTTCGAAGCCTTTTTTTTCCCTCAATGATAAGTGAAAGGATTGGGATTTGAGAGCGAATATTCACTTGTACTTTCTCTTCTAAATTTAATACTCCTTCCGTCCTATTTTGATAGTTCTATTTTTCTTTTTCATCTGTTCCAAATTGTAGTCCACTTTTCAATTGAAAAATGTAGTTATCTTTTAATTTCTCCAAAATACCCTTATTCAATGTAAGTTGTTATTATCTTAAATTACCTTATTTAATATAGATTGTTAGTATTGAATATAATCTATCACATTTAATGCATTTAGATTTTTCAAAATATATTGATATATGAAAGGTCAACTTTATTTAATGTAAAAGTATTTTAGAAAAATAGCAATCTAAATTTATTTTTTCAACAAAATTAAATATTTTTTCTTAAATTGTGTGAAAAAATTAGGATTATTAAAATGAAACAAATGGAGCAATCCATTTCGTTGAATAAAGAGCATGACAGTGTTTTTAGTGGTGGCCACCACAAAGCCTTTAAGACTTTGGTGGGGTGGGAGACAAGCCTTTAAGACCTTGCCTCCCACCAATTTACCACGCACCCGTTTGGTCCAGTGGTAGTTTTGTTCCCATCGGTCCTTCATAGGTTCAGTTGGATCTTCTCGTAGTTAGTTTAGAATAGAGTAGAAGTAGGAGTAGGAATGGCGATTAATTAAAAAAAAAGAATAAAGAGCATGACGGTGTTTTTGGTGGGGTTGGGGTTTTTGGGGGATGCCCGCGGGTGGGTGTTGGAGGGCGGTGGCGTCAAAGTGCAAAATTGCCGGCGTGAGTAAACGCGTTTGATTCTCGTGAAGCGAAGACCAACTCGGATTTGGTCTCTGGCTCTCAGCTTTACAACAAATTGCAAGTCGTATGTGCTTGCGTGTGTAGTTAGTGGGCGATTGAGGAGTGGTGTATAATTTGCCACAGATCTTCACCTGAACAAGGAAACCTTCAGGAAACGACAGTTGTGTTGCAAAGACTAAAAGCACCTCTCGGCATTGGCACCGGGTTATTGGGCTTTGGCCGTCCATCAAAGATTTTTGACGATTGTAAAGAGCTGTTCTGGCCCAACTCTGAATACTTAGCCTAAAATTTTCATTTAATCTTACGTTAACCCATACAATGAACTTTCACTAATGAGTAGCCCAAATTGGAATGCGACAAATAAAAGGGTGGGTAAACTCACCTGAATGATTTCTCAAATTTCTGGAAAGTCTCTCTTTTTGGTCCCGTCCTGGTCCTGCACGTACGAACATAGCAAAATCATTTCTTACATATTCAAGGTGTAATTATTATTTTGGTCCCAAATCCTATTTCCGGCCACAATTCGGTGAACAAAACGCAGTTCCAACTCACGTGCCTTTAAATATAGGAGAAAAACAAAAAAATTTTGTAGCGGACACTGGACCTTATACGCTACAATGGATCAAAAACCTTTCATAACTTATCGTCGTTGTAATAATTGTTGTACAAGGATTGGGAATTATGAAGTAAAATATTTTTAAGATAAATGATTCTGTACCTAAATAGAAGTACTATGGTAAGAATCTAATCGAAGTTTAACATGCAATCCTAAAGCCAAAAGTGAGAAAGAAAGAATGTGGATACGTTGAGTCCATTTAGATTGCATTTTATAAAAAAATTTTTAAAAAATTATTATGGTACTTTTAAAATATGATGTATGTGACATAATTATTTTTAAAGAAATTTTCAATGAAAATTTCAATTCCCATCAGAAATTTATAAAAAGTAAGGTTTATTATCTTGGTACTAGTCCTTTGATGTAAGATAGCAATCTTCCAGAATAGTGACGGAGATTTTATGAGAGCAATTGCCCCTACTGACCTATCAATTTTTGCCTGCCCCCGGTAGTTAGAGAATATTGTCCTTGCTATTCTTCAATGAGATATTTAGTTACTTTTTTTTAAAGATATTTAATTAATTTTATTCTTTTTTTTATCGCTTTGTCCACGCCAAATAAATTGATCAAAAATAAAAAGAAATCCATTTCACCTCTCATGGTTAAATAAAAACCAACCAACAAGGTGTCAATTTTATGCTTTTTTATTCTCCTTCTTAGACACAAATCTATTCGAAAAGTTTTCCACATTTTTTTTCTTCTACACATCGAAATTCACCAAAATTGCTTGCTTTCTTGTTATTTCACCTTCACAAAAAGAGAAAATATATTATGAATTTGATAGGAAAAGTGACAACATCATCTACTAGGGATTTTAGAATATGAATGTGGGACAATTTAACATTATTTAACATGCTAAATTTGTTCCTACTGAATTTTTTTTTCTAACTCCACCCCTATCCCAAAATCTACCTCATTTCACTAGATACATGTATCTAAAAGGATTTCTATGGACATGTTAACAGATGTATATGTCCGTTATTCTCACAACATACATATGACAATATTAACATTGTAAACTGTTAAAAGGCAAACGATATTAGGACTAAAAAAAATGTAAAATATTCCAGAAGACAAAATTTCCTTTTTATATATTTACCGGTAGGTTTTTCCTATTTTGTGTTTTCAATTTGTTCAATTTTTCGTACTCTTAATGGTTCTAAGATTTTTGTACTATTAATCAATAAAGAATTTTCTTAATAGTGATGATTATATGCATACTGTGTAAGTATGGATTATTTAGTAGTTTTTGAGTAAAATACTACCCTTTATGGTATGGAGTTGTTTATTGTGTTTGGATTCGATCTTTGTTCTTTTGGCAGAGCTTTACGATCTTAACCAATGTCGATTTTTATATATATATATTTTGAAGTTTTAAGGCATTGTAGTCAAAAGTGTAGAGGTTTTTCACAAAAATAATGCAAAATTAAAAGAATTAATTTTATATGTGCTGACAGTGTATATACACTTTGACCTTTGAATACCTGTCACTTAATTTCAACTTGAATTTGAATATCAAATTTTTTTTTTTTGCATACGTGACATATATCTAACGATAATACTATATACACTATAATGTGTACAAGATAAACTCTAATTATAATTTACAATGCACCGGAAGTAATTTGATTTTGGCATTTAAATGTTCCTAGAGTCTAGGCTTAGGTCTTCCTTTCATTTTCAACAATAATGAACAAGGATGGAGTGCTTCATCTTTTTTTTTTAATGTCGATATCTTCAGTAGTGTTACAAATGGTAAAGTAGTACTAATATAATATAGCTGCGTCTTACTGGGTGCATTGTTAGCGCCGAAATCATCTCCTCCACAGTTACCGTGTATTCAGATGTCAGATGTCCCCGAAGGGATCAGTTGCCGCGTGTGCAGACAGGCTGATGAAATTACCTCCTTTTTTTTGTCGAAAGATTTTACAGCTGAAAGATAGTGGTGAAGGAGGAGCAATCAACGCTGAGAGAAAAAAGAACGATGGTCTTATGCCATCAACAGAAGAGAAAATGCTTTGCAGGAGGAGACAAACGATTTTGGGTTTGCCAATAGGCACCTCAATTTTGATAAAGTTGTCACGCGAGTGAGGAAGGGAAATTATAACTGTGACAGCAAAGATTATAATCGTACTTCGGATTAAAATTGACAAATATTCTAATTTTAAAAGAAGAGAGTTCAAATTTTGACGGTTTAACGTTTCTTATGCAACATCAGGGTCAAAATTTAGAATCACCTTACATGGTTTGATTTGATTTGATTGAGCAAAATTAGAAGTAAACTAATTGACCGTTGAACACATGAGAGGAGACCAAGTTTCGCGTTCCCTTGGATGGTGAGAATAATGGATCCCGGATTGACTGAAATCTAAATCAAAGCAATGCTCCACAGTCAAATATCATGACTTTTTTTATTTATTTCGTTCGACGAACTAAATAGTCAACGTACGCAACCGGAGTCCAAATCTACGGTACGTTCGCATCTAATCTACCACTCGTACATCTGATAAAAGTACACTCCATGCAAAAAAAAATACGCTATTATTCTCTCTTTTAGTTTTATGCTTTTAATGTTGTACCATTACAATACTCAAGAACGCAGAGAAGAGGATGAGCTTCCAACCCATGCGACAACTTCCCAAGATTATTGGTGTGGTATCCTCTGCTATGTAATTAATTATCCATCTACGACTACATGTTCTTTATTGTGCCTCCCATCTCATGATTAATAAGGAGGGGGTGCCGGGGCAACAATGTAGAAGCTCACAGGCTTCCCACCATCCGATTCTGGTCCTGGTGCCACCATTCCGGAGCTTTTTATTTCCGCCATTTCTCTGCGCCCATGAGCCCTCTGCGCTTCACACAGTTTCGGAAGATATACACCTACATATATGTAGATGGGAAAACATCATCATCAAATGACGACGCATTAATTAATGCAGGATGCTGGTATTTTCACAGATTTCAGTGGCCGGCCGGGTAATGGGAAGAGGGAGGAGATCTGGACAGTGAAGTATTACTTACCTTCACCGGCAGCGAGGTTGAAGTAGAGATCAACAATATTGGGGCAGCTGCGGTAGCAGGCGGAAGAGCAGAGCTTGTGGGTAAACTGAGGCTCCAAAAGAGAGTCAGATGAAATTCCAAGTGCGTGCCTGTCAACCCCACACGCTTCAATGCATTTGTCGGTTTCGATCCAGTCTTTCAGTTTTTCAGCTTCGATATCTGATGCGCGGCATGTGTACTTTTCCTCCCCGCTTCTGCGGACATGCTTCTCCAGCACGCAGCGCTTTCCCGACGATGACACCGCATAGGCGCAAGAGTCCTCCTTCAGGTCCTCGCAAGCTATGTTTCCTGCATGCATTACACCATATCAATGCAAGAACTACATATGCATATCAAATACAATAAAATACGGAGTAGTATATTTATTGTGCAACGAACGAAGTTTGGATTGTGAATATCATCATTGTATATTCCAGGAGATGAACTGACCAGTAGCGCTTTGCACGCAGAGGGCGTATGCAAGAGCAATGAAGGCGAAAACAATCAGGCTGCTACTGGTTGGAGCCATGGCAATAGCTTGCGAACTTATTAGGTAGAGAAGTGGAAGGAGGGGTGGCTTCAAATATTTTTGTTGCGGTGAGGACTGGTGAAGAGATTCTTCGGCTATTTATAGCGGTTTAGATTGTAACCCAATACTGATCTCTGTTTTTGAGTTTTTTTAAGTGAACGCGGTCAAGCATTGTGCAGTTGAGTTCACACGACTTCTTGTGAAAAGTACAAGACTCGACTCTGCTTTCAGAAATGGTTGAAAGGAAAATGCTGCGGGACCCGTAAGAATTGTGCTCATGACTTTTGTCGACCATCCCCGTTGAGAATAAGACTACGGTTGGCAGTTAACGGGTTAATAGACGCCGCCATTAATGGCGTATTCTGCCCGCCCGGCGTGCTCAATAACTACCCGCTGATCTAGCCTGCCAGATCAGATCATCAGAGAGCCCCACCCCCCGCCTAATTATTGTGGAAATCGCAGCAGAATAGCATGGCACACCAAGCAAAGGGAATTTTGACCTTCAGTTTCATGATGATGCATCTGACTAGAATTCAAAACCGGAGACCAAAATTGAAGATTTTTGCGGACTTTCTCCTATTTTCCGTAAGCTCCGGCTGATACGTTGGGAGGATAGCATTCGAGTTCTTGAAACCCTTGTTCCCCGAATCAGGATGACTTTGGCATGGCTCGACTCAGACCTGGAGACCAATTGCCACGTTTCTCGTTACCAACGGGGATACGCCACACGTCCCTCATTCAATAAGATGCTGCTATAATCAATTGCCGTGGTCGGGGACTAAATTAGTTGTAGCAAGGGATCTCTTCACTATAACGGAGGGTGGAGAGAGTATCCTTAATTAGCGGTCATACTTCCAAACATGTGAATTTTCACATGAAGACGGTAATCCTTAATAATTCAAGCAACAATTGAGATACCATTGTCTTGTATTTCACTAAAATTTAAATGGATCATTATGTACCTTTGACACATCCTACGTAATTGCATCTTTTCGATGTACTAAGTAACGTTGGGGACATATTTTCCCATCAACCTCGCTCATTATTTTCATATGAATGACTCGTACATCAAGATACAAATGGGCAAATGAATAAAGAGAGAGCATTCATCAAGAAGAAGTTTGTGTTTAGTTGGTGATAAAAAAAGATGGACGAATGAATAAAGAGAAAGCATTCTTAGAAGCCAAATCCTAGTGAGTACATTTTCAATTTTGAAGAGGAAAAGAAAACTTTTTAATTTGAAGATTTGACTGCAAAATGAGTTGATTTGGTCTAGAACGGTCAATAATGACGGGACGGCCAATGCCTACTGGAGAATGCAATGTGCAACTTCTGGGCAAAGAATTCCAAGGTCGTCGGGTGAATCTTAACATAACCGATTATGTTAAGAGTTGGTAAGATCTAAGACCAGCAGGTCCTCGACGGAAGAAATTGGATTCTTTGGGATCTTGGTTAATTATTACTTGATCGAGCGTAGGGCGCCTGACATTCTGGAAATTTTCAAGCGGCCAAGCCTGTAGGCTGTAGGAATGGGGTCAGTTTGTCCTCCGTTATTTGCGGGGCGGGGCTGAAGTATTACTACTGCCACTGCTGGTTAGGTCAGAGGCCCACAAAGAGCAGTCCTTTTGGCTTTTGTCCATAGATCTTGTTTTAAATGTAACAGTACGAACATTCTTCATCCCCCCGACCAACCAAAATTCGAAACGTTGGTTATTGATGTTGTGAAATCTGTGCCTGCTTTTTGCTGGGACTCCTAAAATCAACGGCCTGAATCCAGGATAGAATTCATTGCTACACGTACTACTTTTCAGTCACTTACACCTTTCACGTTTCGCTTACTGAGCTGTAGGATCTGTTGTGTTCATTGAAAGCGAGATGTCCATTACCACAACCAACTTTGATCCTGTACCTTCTTCTTTTTTTTTTCTTTTTTTTTTTGAGGAAAACTTGATGCTATACTCGAATGATTGTAACTGATGTGGTTCAATTATATTACGGTCTTTTTCCTACCAAACAAAGGAACGAAAAAAAAAAGAAAAGAAAAGAAAGGGAGAGCCGTATGTGAGGGTTTCAAATCCAATCTAGTACATTAAAAGAAAATATAGTGCTTCTTTCATCGAAAAATTTAAAAAGTAACTAAAGAGTGCAGTAGTATATTTGTTTAGTATAGAAACCACTTGTCTCGTCGTACAAGTTCAGTTGAGTTCTCTCCCTTCTTCGATGCATAGTCCACAGAATTGTAATGAGTCCAGTTGAGTAAAGTAGATTGTCTGCGTTGGACAAAATAAATAAATAAATAAAGAGAGTCTGTTACAACAATGGCCCCGTTTGGAATGTGAGTTTTTTGGAAGTTTGTTTAAAATTTACTGTAGCGTACTGTAGATGTTTTTTTAAAAAATTTTTGAGGTGTGTAAATTTTTGAATATTTTGAAGTGTATAGTTTAAAAATTTTGAGAAATTTTTTGAGGTTACTGTAACTAAAGTTTTTAAAAAACTTGTAGTAGACAAACTTGCCAAAAAACTTTGGATTCCATTACTCCATAGAATTGTAACGAGATTGTGCATGTCTTTTTCTTTCTTTTCTTTTTTCTTTTATAAAGGTCCAAGTACAAGCGTAGAAAAACTTCTGAATAGGAAGGAACTTCATGGTAATTTTTGCCAACTGCGAAAACTGTACAAGATAAATACTCAAAAACAAAAGGGTAGGTCTATAATAAAGTACAGCTTGCCCATGAATTGAGGATATATTAACGCTGAGATTTAAATTTTTACGGAAAAATTTAAACATGCCTAGTTCTTATAACGTGCCCTCCAGATATAAAAGAAACTTTCTTTATTCATGTCCCTGGCATAACAAAAACTTCTTGGTTTTTCCTCTTCTAACCAATAAAAGAGAAGTTCGAAATTATAAACTAGACATGCTTATATAATTAGTTTCTACTTGGACAATTTTTCAAGTGTCTCTCTGCTTACCATCTATCAGTGGAGAATTTTTAGTTCGCATCCGGGTTTAGGTCAACGGGTCGGGTTTGGATCTAGGTCTGATAAAACTTTTTGGATTTGTGTTGAAAAATAAATCCGATACTCGGACCTGGATCCGGACTTGGTCACTCTAACAAAAAAAGGGGTCGGATACAGAATATAACATTCCGACTCGTATCCGATCCGAACTCGAATAATATATTAATAATTATAAAATATAAATATTTCTAAATACATTCTTTTATCAAATTAATAATTTAGTAATGATTTTGTAGATTGATTTGTGATCAGTTTTGAATTGACTATTGCGAGTTATTTGTGATTTAATTTTGTAATTTGATTTGTTTAAATTTGGAGATTGGATTTAATTTTTGAATGTTTAAATTTGAACCTTTTTCTTTTCGAATAGACTTGGGACCCGTTGAATTCGATTCCGAAACTCTAAGGTCAATATCTGTTACGTATACGGATCAGGTCCTGATCTACTGCATAAAAATGTGTCCGATCTGAAATTTTTATATTCCGATCCGAACCTGACCTGTTGACACCGCTATCCAGGACATATAGCTTATCAGAGTGTGCGGCTTAAATTGTTAGAGTGTTTTTTGGGTGTACTGACAATGTTGTACAGTGAGCGTCTTTGGATAAAAGTTTTTTTTAAATACTTTTTATTTACATCATTAACATATTTTCACTTATCTTTTTTGTACTCTCAATCACATTTTTATCTCTCACACGTCATATCACGTCGCAGAAAATATTATAGTATTATTTAAAAATGAAATTTTAAAATAATCTCCTATCAAAAAAGTGCTAATATATATTTTTTATTTGGTACATCTAATTGCAAAAGTAATTTTCAATAGCTATACTGTGGAATATGGATGGATGATAATAGGGAAAAAATTTATTGGTACATAAAAGTATATAATAAGACTTAAGGTGCGTTTGATAAAATTGAAATTTGAAATCTGAATGCCTAAATTATTGAATTGTTAAATCCTAAATATGATACATTTGAGTGTATATCATATTAAGTAAGAAATGAATAGTTTATCATTTATTTTTGGGAATCAAATTTGTCTACGAAATTCAGTACTATTTAATTAATTCAAATGTTCAATTTTTCATTATCAAATGCATCTAAACATATTAAAATCTAAATTTATTAAATTTAAATGCTGAATTGAATTATCAAATAAGGGCTTACATACTATCTTCTTTTATTTTTCCCCATTAACTCAGTTACTATTGAACTAATACAAAATTAGGTATCCTTTTGCGATGGCGTGCAATTTAGTGCAATATGATTTCTCAGTGTCGAGTGCAAGAAGCAGTAGAGGATGAAAAGAGAGGGTACTTGGGAGACGGGCTCTCACAATCCCCAGAATTTTCCTTATCACCCATGTTGTTTAAATAAAATTTTATGTTTGGCCCCACTAAAATGATTAGGAATGAAATGGATACTAAATAACCAAAAAAGTTTTTAATGACAGAGTCTAGCTGTTTAGTTCATTTGGAAGTTTTTTTATCGCATGTGATTCATTTGTTATATTTATCACTCATTTAGTTCCCTTCAAACTTTGTACAATTTGTCATTGATTTATTTAAAATGTTAGACAAATATACTTTGTGGAATTGAAAATAGTTATGAAACATAAATATTCATCGTGAGCAATTATAAATGTCTCTGTATGATTTTTCAAACCGTGATAGTTTTATGCATAAATTTGAGTATGCCTTTTTATGTTGATCATAACGTAGATGTATTGTTTCTACTGGTTATGTGAATATTGATATATCCTTTTTTTTTAAATAAAAAAAAGATCGAGGAAAAGAACAAGCAAGATATTCTAGCAATGTCTTTGTTCCCCATTGAGAAAATTTTTTTGACTTCGCCACTAGACCTGTCAATTGGTCGAGTATTGGCTGAAATTGAACTTTTTGAACCCGAATATGTTTTAATATATGTGTTTCGGATTCGACCTGTATACTCAATGGATCTTATACTTGATCTTCCAAATTCGGATCCAACAGGTCAGATCGAATACGAATCGAATTTTTATAATAAATATATATGTTTTTATAATTGTTAATTTATTGTATAATAAGTAGTATTGTATTAATAAGTATATATATTATTATAATAATAAGTATTGTTGTATATATTATTGTATAATAATAAATAGATATTATTAATTATAATAAGTATTATTGTATTAATAATTATATATATTATATAATTATCAATTTATTTAAATGGATCCGCGTCGAATACAAGTCAAAAATGCAATATTCTGTATCAACCCACTTTTTTATTAAGAAAAATGGATTCGAGTTCGAGCGGGTAAATGAAATTATATATTCATACCATAGGCAGAAAATTTAGTGAGTTCGGGTCGGGTTGACAGGCCTATCCACCACCGGTGCTTTGGGATCAAAATGCACGACATATAAGGGAGTGACGGAAAACTCATGTAAAACAGCCAAAAAGGGCCCAACCGGGTTCGAACCGGTGACCTCTTGATCTGCAGTCAAATGCTCTACCACTGAGCTATGGACCCCTGCTGGCCACATGCACAACAAAATATCTCTAAGAAGTGAGGAAAAACTGATATAAAACAGCCAAAAGGGCCCAACCGGGTTCGAACCGGTGACCTCTTGATCTGCAGTCAAATGCTCTACCACTGAGCTATGGACCCCTGTTGTGTCCGGGATGCTTACGCAATTCATTCTTCCGCGCCTCCGCCAATCCCACCGCTGCCTCTTTCAATTACCCTGCGGCAAACAAAGAGGAGTAGGTAGTAGGCCGAAGAGCCGCCGAGATGGTGTCGCAGCACGGCATCAAACTTGCCGTTTATCTTGTATCCTCTTTCTACGGAGATCATAATTCTGTAATACAGAACACCTTTCTTGCTAACTTGAAGTAGCACTTTGTAGTATTAAATTTCTGGTTCTTTTTCCCCGATTATGACAATTAATGTTGGCATTCTAATATGGCAGAAAGTTTGTGAATGTCTTCTCCGGAGAGGAACCCTAACCTTAGCGCAAATCATACGGTTCACCGAACTCAGTCGAGAGATTGTGAGGCATTGTTTACTAGCCTTAATCCATCAAAACTGCGTTCAAGCCTTCTCAATCCAACAAGAAGGTTGAACTCTTATATAAATCCTAGGTTGCTTCTTTTTAATTTCCTGTGAAGTTAAAAGTTTTAAAACTCGAATTTCGAGAATTTCAATCTTCTGTTTTTAATGAAATGAATTTAGGTGCTTTCGGAGAGGCTCCAAAGGTTGTAACACACTACATGGCTTTATTTGACAACATAATCCACCACATGAGGTTTCCAAAGTTCATTGCAATTGTAAAAGATGAGCTTGGTGGAGAAGTTAGTACCAATTTTATGTTTAGCTATTTCATTTATTTTTGTGTTTAGATTTATTTGTCCTCGGAGTGAATTTGGGCGTATTTGATGAGTTGTTTTTTGGGCTTTGACAGTGTGAAAAGGTTTTTGAAGCTTTACTTCAACATGGTAGACTATCTTTCAATCAAATTGTTGACAGAGAGAAGCAGACTGTGAGTAAAGAAGGTAATGAAACTGTCTTTCTGCAAACTTTTATCATTTCCCTTGAGTATATTGTTTACATTGACCTTATTGGCTTTATGTTGTTCATTTCTTTGTTGCATGCTAAGGGAACAACAAATTTGCGCTTCTTCTTTCTTAAGTAGAAGGTTCTCGTGCAATTGCTTACTCGTTATTGGAATTGTGCCTGCAAGTAGTTGGTGTAGGATTTGGAGACGAATATCAATTAGGAGGACGTAAGGGAAGTTTTTTTAACTTTTGCATCGACCACAATGCCCTATCACTGAGTTTATAACTTGTATGTTTGAAGCAGTATGTAGTGGGGAAGCTGAACCTAATCATCCAGAAAATGTTTTAAAACTCGTAATTACCCCATTAAAAGTTCTGCTGTTGATATCCTTCAAAAAATATATGAATTACATTTTGAACTCTTACAACATGAGCAATCCTTATAAAAAAAAGAAAAAGAAAGAGCAACCCTGGACTGGATGTGTACTAAAATTTATCATTTTTTATTACTTCCTATGTGTTTTTTTTCCTTTTTTGTGTTGTTGTTGGGGGGGGGGGGGGAGGACAATAGTAACTTGTGCTCAGGGTTGGTTTTCATGTCTTTGTTATTTTATTCTTTATTTTTTTAATTGTTCTCCAGAAAATTTTGATGTGGACCATCTAAAAGAAAGCTTTAATAAACTTGTCAATGGCCGATTTGTGGAGCGGTGCCCCGCTCCTGAACCATTTCTTGCTCCACCCTCCGAAGAAGAAACTCCTGCTAAGAAGCGAGGTGCCAAGTCCACGAAGGTAGTCATGTTCACCTTTCAACCTAGTGTTTCATTTATAATACTTTCTACTTTGTATTTGAACCAATACAGCAAGGTTGAAGGTCTTGATGTTTGTTTTACCTTTTCATTTGTTTGTCCCTCATTTTGAACTCTTAAGATAGTAGGTTTGCTTATCTACCTCTGGGCTTTCTGCTAATGTTAATAGCTCTTTCCCAGAAAGTAAAAAAGAAAAGGATGGGTAGTTTAGCTGCTGCAGAGATATTCTATCTGATTAGTTCACATGTGAATTTGTACATCTAACTGGGCTTGAATTAAGAAACAGTATATCATGAAGTTTAATATGTTTGCAGGAGTTCCAATTTCTCCTTGTTACTCTGGTTAATGAATCTCTTAAATAAATACAGGTTGGTGATGTATCTGAGAGCATTGAGCAACGTGCTTTGGCAGCAGCAGCTCCGATGGAGTCACTAAGATTTTTAGCTGAAACACACAATTGGAGTGATTTTTTCTGACAAAAGCAGTGAGGAAAAGTTTACCTCTGTGAAAACTGGGGAGAAGGTCAGTATAGTAGTTTTCCCTTGGCATACCCTGTTTCACCATTTTCTGACCTTTTATTTTCTAAATCTTAGAGGAAGCAAGATTTTCTAGAGACAGATGGTGGCCTGCTAGATCAAGACGA
Source organism: Coffea humblotiana (assembly GCA_023065735.1). Lineage (NCBI taxonomy): Eukaryota > Viridiplantae > Streptophyta > Magnoliopsida > Gentianales > Rubiaceae > Coffea > Coffea humblotiana. The sequence continues at coordinate 2,065,075 of CM041209.1, read as the reverse complement.
AAAGAAAGAAGTCCTTTGGCGTGCCAATTTTGAAGAACTTATACGACGTTTGAGGCATCAGGTTGAGAACTTTTCCTTTGCACGTACATTCAGCTCATTAAATTGCTCATTAGGTCAGATCTTATTGTTGTGTGTTTAAATGATCAGGATGCTGGAAATGGTTCAGACACATCTTTTTTTTTATATGAATAGTCTATTGGTTAGAAACCCTGCTGAAGATTTGAAGGACGTGCCAGATTACTATTCTAGATTTATGAAGCGTTGCTCCTTTTCTCGGTCCAAATTTATGTATTATATTTTCTGTATTGGTGTAGGCTTGCATTGCCAATGCAAAATCTCGGCTTAATGATGAATGTGGCATTATCCTTGGTGCAATTCTGGAGTTAACTAGAAGTTCAGAGAGTAAAGTGAACATTGGAAGCACAGGTGACGACTTATCTATATTTGTCCATTGCTTTAAACATCTTTTTTAAGTTTGATGAGTTTAAGAGCTTTAAATTTATGATGCTTGAGCTTTTGTATTGTCGTCAATGTGTCTGAGACATAATTTTATGGCGTTTGAGTGTTTTCCATGTTGTCAAACTTGGGGTTTCTGAACTTCTTGTTCTCTACAATTATTTCATTATTCTATGGTGTTACCCACTTCCTCAGGTGACGTATTTTTAATCTTTATTTGCAGCTTCTGTGTCAATAAATGATATTTATGATGAGGTGATAAAGAAGAAAGGGGGTCTTGGCATGAACTTGGAACGTATAAGAGCTTCACTAGTTGAACTGGGTTGTGAAATGCCCATGCTAGTTGAAGAATATAGCATTGGTACGCTATTTCTATTAGTCTGTTAGTTTTGACAAGAAGTAGAATTGGCAATGAAAGTCCATGTGATTTTTTATGAATGCCATGGGGAGATTGAGATTTATGTGTATAGTGACAGTCATACTCCCGGAAAGATATATAGATTTAGTTTTATGTACTGCTAAATTCATATTTTGCTTAACAGATTTGAAGAGCATAATTGAAATGGCTCAGAATGAAGAGGTGCTTTATCCGTAATTTACTCCGTTCTTTTTTTGGTCTTCATAGTATTAAAGTGCTCTAGTTATACTTAATTGTGTTTTGTGTGCTGCAGGTGGAATCTATTGTATTGAAACGGTATGGAAGAGAAGCCTATAGGATGTTCAGGTTCCTTTCGAAGTCTGGCCACCTTCATGAGACTGATAAGGTATCTATGTGGACATAATATGATCTGTTAAATGATCTTAGCTTTAGAGGTTTCTGAAAGATAAAACTTCATGAATGCATGGTTGGGGGTGTGAAATTCAGGCCTGCCATATTTTAGGATCTGGTTGCTGTATAGCTACCTGAATGCATAACGACATAGTTCAATTGGTTTCATGTATAGAGTCCCTTCTCCCCCTTCTTTTTCTAAACTTAATATCTGAGTGTCGATGAAAACGTTGTTGTTTCTATTAACTTGTGATATTCAAGATAGAGGTCATACAATTAGTCTTTCTAGATGTGCCGAAACAGATGTACCAAAACAGTCTGAAGAATGCTTGCACAAGTTGTTGTTTTATTGATGTTGATGACCATTGGCAAAAATGATCCTTTGATGTGGTCTACATTCCAATATAACCACAAAAATTTTTTTATTTCAGTCAGTCAACTCTCTGGATCTTGGTGCTGCATTCTCTAGATTGCTAGAGCACCATGGAGTTAGAATGAGAATTAACATGTCAGAAGAGGGAAAATAATCTATCCCAAATTTAATTTCATTGGATATATTAAGTTTTTTGTTGTTTTGTTATATAGATTGCAGATACCACGTTTGTTGAGAAGAAAGATGCTATCAAGATTCTTTATAAGTTGTGGAAAGATGACTACTTGCAGATGGAGGTACTTAATATCAACTATACTTATCTCATTTTCTTTTTTCCTGAAACATTTTGGGGGTAATGTATGCCATTGCGAATAATGGACTGAAGGTAGCCAAATGTAATATTGTCATCTATCAGAGATCTCAATACGTGGGTAGCGGGTACTCAAAATGATGGGAAGTGGTTATCACAGTAAATATTATGGAAGTGATACACTGCTAGTCATAGAGGATGGCTGTATGTAATATTTAATTCAGCACAAGGCTGATTCTTCCCGTTGATAATGAGTATACACTCGGTATTCCTTGTTTGAATGGTGAGATTTCTTGTATTTCTCCCAAACTTGAAGAGAATAAAGAAATTATGAGATTTTGGAAGGAGACATTGAACTTTCAGATGTTTATAGCATTTCTTTCAAGATCATAGATTTTCTGGGGCCCTCAAAGAGGTCTTAATTTCCAAGTGACTGTAGTGCACAAAGTTTTGATTCTTCAATCGTACCATAAAAGTTGCGGGTGCACCATGTATGAGATCTAGCAAGTTTTTAGTTGAAAATTTGGCATTTTAAAGCTGGATTCGCCTTCATGGGCAATTGGGTGAATTGGCTTTTGACTTATTGACTTTGTTGCTTTTAGAGCTTGAATATTGAATACTAAAAGGATCAATTGATTGACAACGGAAAGGTCCCTAAAGAATTTTCGGCTGCTTTCCTCTGACAAATGGTACCCAATATGCATTGGAATTATTGTATTAGTAATTGTCCAAAATCATGGGCAATGGAATTATTATTTTCCATCAAAAATCCTTGCAGCTATATTCCAGTTTGATGCAGTTTCGATCATGGTTATTTACTTGTTGCATCTTCTAATTCATGCAACACATTGTGGTTTTTCATTTCAGAAAGTTACTGTGAATGGAGCTAGGCAGACACATTTCTTGTTGTGGAAAGTTAATAGGCAGTCTCTTTGCCAACATGTGTTAGATGAAATGTACCACGCTGCTTTAAACCTGAGACTTCGCATTGCACACGAGCTGGACCAAGAAAAAGAGGTTTGTGACTGAATCCGTGCATTTGAACCTCTACTTGAATGTTAAACTGAAAGCTTCGGAGGGATTTCATGCTGGTGATCTGAAATCCTTCTAGGCGATAAAATCTTTTGCAAATAAAGAGTTCTGGAGGTGTCTTTTTGATCTGGTGTTGTAAAATAGATTTTGCATATCTGATGATCATTTCTATGACCTTTGCCAGATTCTTCAGATGCCTAAAGACAAGGTCGGAGAGGTAGAGGAATTGCGCAAAAGATACATGCGCTTAAAGAAAGTCAGCATTATTTACGAATCCTCCTTGATGAATCTTGATGATGCGCTGATGCTCTTTCATGACTTCTAGATGCAGGACTTGATTTTTTTTTTTACTTACTATTCTTTTTGTTTTCTTTGTTAAACTTACCGTGTATAAAAATTTACACCACCCCGTCAGAAATTCATAGCTTCGATACACTGGTGACTAGTAGCATTGATACAAGACACATTAGTGGGGAGTAATACAAATACATTTTAAATTCACATATTATTATTCGGGGAAACAGGTGACTGGTATATTAAGAGACGATGGGAGCAGAAACGTATGTAGCGTGATTTGGACTACGTGGATGCCGACAAAACTGTTAAAAAGCATTCAAATACTTTTTGTATTTCGTACATTTTAATAATATATTTGAAAAATATTCTTACTTTTCAATTAATTGTATAAACAGGTAATATACTTTGAATGTATTATATACTTCACAAATTTTATTTGAATGTTTGAAAAAATTTTAAATTTTGAATAAGGATAATGGCATAATTTTGAGTTACATACAAAATAAGAACATTAGATTTCATAATAACTATAGATTTATGCATATTTAATTAATAACGTGATGAAATTTTAATAAATTTGACATTTCATACAAAAAATGTTTAAAATTTGCATAAATAGAGCATAGTCTTTAAAATGTATAATAACTTATTTGTATTTTTAGTTTTGTTACTTTTGAATATGTTCGTGCTATTCACCGACGAATTTATATGCATAATTTTGTCGAACACGTTGTTTTATATTCGTATAATATGCACATGTATAACATCTCATATTATACTCATCTCGTATTTTACTAATTATAAACACCCTTTTTAACACTTTTTGCTATATATATATATGTATGTATAGACACACACACACATTAGATATATATATATAAAAGACGTTACGATATTATTGATTCCAAAATTTTCTTTCCTAAGTAAGCTTTCATCCAAACACACACAGATTTTGTTATCCGAAGAAGCGTGGAGAGGATAATAACTAGGAGCACGATAGAAATTACTACGCAAGAAAAGTTGCTGGGGTCAACAGTAGTCAAGATTTTGCAATCTTCATCGAATAGGCATGAATGAATTCGGGTAGAAGTTATAAAGAGACGCCAACCATTGAATGATTTGAATCTATCCTTAATATGGACAGGCATGTGCAAATTCAAATTCTGATCAATTGCACATGTCACGAGTTTCACTTGCTAACATTTTCCTCTTAAAAGGCAGGGCAAAACGGCCAGCGTCCGCCAGAGCGCATTCTCACGACAGATTAGGGGGCATGAGCTTTATCTTATCGATGATGGAGAGGGAAAAAAAAAACAAAAAACAGAATTGAGGTAATTTTTTTATCTTACTTGCACTTTTTCTTTTTTAATCCTTTCACCTCTCTCTCTCTCTCTCCGCACCCTTCCATCCTCAATCATCATCGTGAAATACAAGATTTGAATTCTGAATTTGACGGTGACAAATCAAGACTCTTAGGCGCCCTGATCATTATTCTAAAACAATTTAGTATTTTTTTGGGGAGGTATCTTGTGAACTAATATACTGGAGCATTATTTTACTTAAAAGAGTACTGCTGCTATTCAGATAAGGAGGAATATACAAAAAACAAACAGCACAGCACGTGTGTCGTGTGTACTAAAATATGATTAATTTACTGCAAATTAAAGGCTAGTTTTTTTTTCAGGACTTCACGTGATAAATGTTAAAAATGATCAATCTGATTGCAGAAAGCCCTCCCAAAGTATTAACATTCGGTCCAAGCACGCAAGGAGAAAGGTGAGCCATTTTTCAGGTAAAAAATCACGACCCTGATTTAAACACCCGTAAATAATATATATCCCAGGAAATCAACCCAAAAAAAAGCCACCAGTCCTTGGCAGCCAGTCCTCCTAAATCTTTTAAAACATGTTTACCATGCATGCATCCCTAATCCCTAATCCCTAATCCCCAACCCTCACGGTAGGGCGACTAGCTTGGCCATAGTCTAGTGGTGAGTAAACCACTAACACAGCACCCACTCCATAATAAAGACTTGCCCAACGACAAAATAATAATAAATCAAAAGTGGTGAGTACTATTTTCTTATAGTTGAATCAATCAACAAATGCATGCATCCATACTTCTTTTCGCGAGCAAGATTCGACATGTTTTTTTTTTTTTTTTTTGTAAATAAATGGAAGCATGAATTAATTCTTGCCAAATCAAGCAAGACACCACCCAGCATAAAGGGTTTTATGGAAAATCGATCGTCTCTTGTGGCTGCGTGCCAATTTGCCATGTGCTGCATAAAGATCCGAAATCTAACTGGGGGAAAAACAGGAAGAGAGTTCTTAATTTCAGAGCTTGTCTGATACTAAAAACTAGGAGACATTGGCCTTGTATAATATGACATGTGCTTCTCGTGCTACGGGTTGGTGCGCTTTTTTCTGGTAGAGTTTAAATGTTTCAATGCATTTGTGTGGTGTAAGTGCATGCATGGTCCAATCAATTATAACCTCATGCTCAGTACGTATTTGTTTGAGCACCGAGCCGGGGGGGAGTTCAATATTTGTAACCTGAATGATTGTAAATGTCTCGTATTGATTCCACAACAGTGGGGATGTATATGTAAGTTGTTATCGTATTCTTCCGCAGGAAAGTCGTAATTTGAGTTTTTTTGGATGCTGAATCTGGAGGTGCAAATGGCAAACCGTCCACAATACTCGCACGTTGATCCATACTGTTGAATATTCTGAAGTGGCGCAAAAATCATGTGCGAGAGAGAGAGAGATCGTTTAACTAGTCAGTTGTACTGTAGTACTAGCATTTGCCCTTCTTCTTCTTTCTCGGTCGGCATAATTTCAGAAATTTCTACTGAGGTTTCTGACAATTGCAGAGACCTCCCCTCAGGTTTATTAAATTACGCTTACCTCCCTTGCTTTTACTGTTTATATAACAATATAAGTCCAAAAGGCTATTTTTTTTTCTCAAAAATCCTAAACTACCCTTTTTGCACAAAAATAAAATAAAAATTATTATGCCAATTGTTTTCTTCTATATTTCAATCAAACCCACTGTACTAACAAAATAGTCTGGCAAATAGTCTAATTCCAAATTCTAAACCCAAGCAACTCCATTTTCACATGCATGGATGAGATTAATCAAGTTAAGAGAAGGAAATGCATCATTATGACTATAGAGACTTTCAAGAAATTCATTTTGCCAAACAATTAAATTTTATTTACAACTAATCACATCCCAAACTTCAAACCCAATGCCCACATCTTCCCAAAACAAAATAATCTAACCTACCATCAAATTTCTAAACATGTTAACGTCTTAAATACAAAGAAGAAACTCCATCTCCATAACGAAACCACAACCAACAATTGTCAAGTATAAAAAAAAAATAAATGTATTTATTAACATCTTAAAAAAGTTTTTTGGATGGATGATAGACAAATCAGCAAATTTATCAATTTCAGTCCCTTTTCCTCTTTTGGGCAATGATTGCATTATTTGTTCCATTATTATTGTGTGTCTCTTCATGTCCTTTTAGTTTGACCATGAAATCGAATTTTATTTTAACCATCAAATTTAATCACTCAACTGAACTTGTGATTTGGCATTTCTAAAGAGAAGAAAGGAGGAATAGGAATATATAATAGAGTTTGACAGATCACTTTTAGTGTGATTGGTTGTAGTCATAGACAGTGATTAGTAATAATTTGAGAGCGAGTTATAGGGTGAAGGGGTTGATGGATGAGAACTGAATGACAGTAAGTGAGAGAGAATCGTCGTAAACTGTAATTTGTAAACAGGATAGTCGAAGAGGTTAGGTTTCTTTTTTTTTTCCTTAATTTCATTTCATGATACTATGAATTTTTTTATTAAATGAAGGTTATTGTAGTCATTTTATTGTGACAAGGGAGGCTAGTGTAATTTGTAAAACTTGAGGAGAGCTGAGTGAAATCATCATAAACCTCAGGGGAGGTTTGTGAAATTATCCCTTCTCGGTCGGTAGTGGCAGCGCCCTCTCTTTAACATTTTTATGATTATTTACATACTTCGTCTTGTGACAATGACGACGTCCATTAAATCGCTGCCCAAATATCCGGCCTCTTATCCAAATCTATCTATCAACTTCATGCATGCTCAAACTCCAATGTGTTTAAGGAACCCCCCCCCCCTCCCCCAAAAAAAGAAAAAAAAAAATTCCTGCGAAGATGCAGTATATATTCATTGGTTTTATATATACTACTATAACACTTGAAAATTAAGAATCACAAATAAAATAAGCCGCAATGCTGAGTGGAATACTAGACTTCTTGGCAGGAAAAGGAAAAGGAAAAGGATGTCCCTATCTCCTCGAATGCACGCGGAAACGAACGCGGGATTTTCATTTGCCCATTCAACAACAGAGCTACGTGTGTGTGTGTGTGTGTGTGTGTGTGTGTGTGTGTCTCTTGACCTTCTTAATTGCCAGCACTTGAATCTCGACCCAATTCCAACGTTCAGAAGCTGGGTGCCAAATATCAATGTTGATCTTTGTTATCTACCCTTTTTTTTGCGGCCTATTTTGTTGGTTGAAATTTTAGGGAGGTCAATCAGAATTTTCTGACTTCGTCATACACATATATTCATACTAAAAACGCGGCCACATGTGTTAGTTTAATGTGGTGGACATCCAAATATGTATGTTTTATGTACACTGACTTCAATTTTTTTGATCGTAGGCGTTTATCTTTTGCTGTTCCACTGCCGCAACGGAGCAAATGAATATTACACAGAAAATAAACATAATAAACATTTATACGCAAGTGTAGAGGATTGAGATACAGGCAGGTATCTCGCTTTCTTTAAAATGATTCAACCCTAACGAAAAAAAAAATTCCATTATAGTATCGCAGACTCTCTAACTTGTCATCCCCCAAATATATGTAAACAAAAACAACCTAGCCAAATTTGCCGTCACTCTAACTAATTTACGCATGAATTCGGAGAGTACAATTAATTCCACTAATTAATCAAAAATTTTCAAATACCAATAACTCCTAAAAAAAAACCATGATCAATTTTCTTTCCTTGTACCTTGTGCATTTAATTCAAGAATTGGTTATCTTATTAAAACATGCCAACATCTTCTAAAGTCGAAACACGTTGGTCCTTAAAATCTCTTTCACGAATGAAAGATCTTCAAAATTCAAAATCATAGTTGAAACTCATATACAAACAAGTACCATCATATTTAATATACCAACCAAAGTGTTTGGAGATCGGAATGAAGGGAGAACATGCTGTAGAAACTTGACATAATTCACATTAATAATCGATTCTGTTCACACTTCAATTCTGATCGATCAAATTTCATTGGCAAAAAGAGAAGTCGTTACGTGAAATGGCAAATTGGCCGTACATATGCTTGAATTTGTTTACTCCACTTTATGACTTTGCACTCATAGTAGGTGTGATGTGAATCGTGTTATTTCATGTTTATGGGGAAAAAAAAAGGACGGTAGATTTTTCTATGACCATGATCTCTAATTAGCTTGAAGAAAACTTTACTGAGTTTCAAATGGTATCGGTAAAATAAAATTTAAAAAAATTTAGGTTCAACTAAACTTTCATATCGGCGATTGTAGTCAATATTCGACCAATTAACTTGATCCGTCAACAAAGTTCGGAGGCTTAATAGGACTGCATGCCATGCCACTTTTTGAATTAGCCTGGGGACTTCAAACACAAAAAATTCGGATATCTTAGACTAGTAATAAAAAAATAAAACACTTGACTGAATTTTGTGAAATTCTGATTTTTGGGATAAGGGTTGATCTGTTGGCCTGGCAACGAGTCCTGGGTTCAACAGGCGGGGCGCTGAAATGATTGGGACGGCTTCATCCATTCAGATCATTTGTGGCCGTTTTTCAAGTTCACATAAGCCGGCAAGGACCGTGCATAACATCACTAGGTACAGTATTACAATTAATTCCCACGGTGAACACAGAAGAGTGATTGTACTTGTTACTTTCTAGGAGTCAATTAATGTCCTTGACGTTCGGCTTCGCTACGGCAATAATCAATAATTATATGCTCTCGATTTTTGAATGTCAATGTAGGCTGAATTAAACTCAATGATTTCACATCTGAATGTGGGGTGGGCAATGGGGCGGGGGATTCCCTCCCCCACCACCCCGTTCCGTTGCCTTATTATTCCTCCCGCCCCCACCCCCGTTTGCCCCGGCCGGCCCCATTTTCCTCGAGGGACATCCATGGAATTAAAAAAATTTTATTATATAATTTTATTATAATTAAATTTAAACCAAATAATCAAGTACTAAAATATCAACATATCACCAAATTATTATTCATTGAGCTCATAAAAATAATTAAACAAAAATTATTTGAATACAATTTAATATGATAAAACAAATATAACTAAAATAATCAAAATTTTACTTTTAATACAACTACAATTACTAAATTATTATTGTATTTTTTTAGAAAAAATGTTATTGTATTAAGTTGTAGTGAAGGAATTTAATATAAATGTATTAATAAATTTAGTAATAATAATTAATAAATTTATTAATAGACATGTATAATTAGTAGTATAATTGATAATATTATTATATATATAATTATGGCACATATATATATCTTTTTTTTTCCAAACTAGTGGCGGGGCCCCGCCTCCCGCCTCGTTTCTAAACAGGGGGAAAAAATTCCCCCCGGCCTCGTCCCAATTCCCGCCCCAATAGATTCCGCGGGACAGGTGGACACCCATACCTGTTGTCATCCCTATCTCAATGGCTTGCCATTAACTCTTATAGGCTTTCCAGAATTCCTATTTTTAGCAAATCGTTTTTCACTAATACCAGTGCATGATATTATCCCGGTATACACACAAGCATGCCTAGTCTTGGGTAATACTAACTAACTAGTGGAAAAACCCGTGCTACGCACGGTGCTGACATAATTGAAAAAATAAAAATAAAAGGGTGAACAAATAAAGGCCAAAAAATTGTACCAACAAAATTAAAATCTAATATCTGTTTAACAATAGTATAATAGAATGTGTATATCATTCACAAACTGGCTTTTTCGGAAGATGGATCCTGAAAAAGAATAAAAATTTATATTAAAAAAGGGAATGATATATTTATACAAATGAATGTAATCGAATGTTGTTAAAATGAAATACTTACAAATACTAAGCATTCGATTTGATAATCTTGCTTGAAGGTGCGAACACTCTTCACACCAATCCACTTTTAGTATGAAAGCCAAAATTGGTGAGTTAATTAATTCTGTTGAATTTTGTGGAGTGCGTACTATAAATGAAAATGCACGATTTTTGCATGAATTAATTCGTTGGTCGAACAACCTAGCACCATTTTCCTGATAATTAAGAACGTACGAAATTAGCGTATTTTTTTACATAGTTTATAAATAGTACTATAAAAAATAAATATATATTGAGAAATTCTACCTTCTTTTGTAATTCTCTGAGATAAGAATCACAACCAAATACGAATCGTGCATGTCTGTCTTGTAGATTAAGATGCATGTTACCACTGGAATCTTTGATTTGTATGTTAACATTGTACCTGTTTGACAAATAAAATATTATATGCAATACAGAAAAATATATTGAAATTAAATATACATGAAATTAATTACCTAATAACAGTGTCAACCACGTCATTACAATGCATACACACTGTTAGTGTGCCAAATAATGTCCATGGAATCACTACGTGACAAAAAGGTTTTAATCAACTGAGAAGAATAAAAATACCAAAAAAAAAATTCAAAGTAACCGCTGTGAGGACAATAAAGAAGGCCTAGTAGGGTAGAAGTCTTGGATACGTCAAACATATCATAAAGTAACATGCATTAAGTTGGCATCAGAGAAAAACTCTTTTATCTTGTTGTTTTCATTAGCACACGAAAACTAAAAATAAATGTAACTGATAACACCTAGATTTATCATTTAAGCAACACTACTATGGTTTTTTGCACATTAATATCATGAATGCATTTGGGTGCATCAAAAGGTTAACAGATGGAAAGAAGCGATTCCTCTTCCTTTCATGCAAGTCACATCCTTGTGTTCAGATTTAGTCGAAATAATATCTAGTGATAGAAGGACATAAAGTAACAGAAGGGGAAAAAAAATGGACCCCGAGAGAACTGACCTGGAAAATTAAGCCGGCGAGAAGGTTGATTTCCGTTGAAGTCTCTGCACATAATCTCTTCCATAGCTGCTCACAAAACAAACAAAATCGATACATTTACAAAATCAATAGATAACCAAAAACAAAGAAGAAACTGACAGAGAGGTAAGTTACTTAAGTCGATCAGCAAAAGGGTTGGAAAAAATTATAGAATATACAATACCGAAATTTTTAATTTGATGCGAACGACGTTTTAATCGGTGCAACCTGGATTTTGTCCTTCGAATTTGATTTGAGATTTCTCTTTCGTCAGCGCAAAATCGTTGAAGCTTTTCCAACTGGTGTGTGGAATCATTGCGGTGTACGTTTCGCTTTCTAAACAAACGTTTCCTCCTTTGCAATCTTGCGAATTTTGAAATTTAGTTGTTATTGAAATGCTTGTAGGCGGACATATTCCATGGTAAAATTAAGTTAAAGACTAAAATTGGACACCAGAAGAAAGAAGAAAGGGATAATAGATTCTTAATTGGAGTAGACTCTTAATTAAAATGGGAAACGTGGGAGTAAAATGTGGGAGGAAACGTTGGGATGATGATAGGAGGATTTGTAGGAGGAGTTGTAGGATAAGATAAGAGATAGTGGGAATAATTGAAGTGGGAAACGTGGGAGAAAATATGGAGGGAAACGTGGGGATGATGATAGGAGATTTGTAGGATGAGATAAGAGATAGTGGGAGTATTTTAAATTTAAATTTGATTGGTGATAAGTTTTGTTATAACCCACTATTTTTTTTGTATTAAAATAAATACAAAAATCTAGAAAAAAGAATGAGAAATTTAGAAGTCATGAGAGAGTTTCAGCTAAAAACCCCTTCTACAATACATATAGATATAGATAAGAGTGTGAGTTCAACGTAGCCCTTCAAATGCTTTTCCTTACCGATTCCTGTGCTTTCTCCTACTCCTACTCCTACTCCAACTCAAACTCCTTCTTTCAACGTAACATGATTAAGTGACTAGCAATATTTGATATTCTCTTTATTATTTCATGTATTCGTATGATAAACGCTCTACAGATTGGGAAATGATTACGCAGATTTTAAGACTTTTAACTGCATTTGTACTTACCTTAGGGGACATGGAGGACCCGACCTGCCTAGCTTATCTCTTAAATTTGGCGTGAAGCATGCCTGGTGCATTGCTGCCTAGAAAGACAAAATTGTAGAATGGATGAGAAAGAAGCAGGAATCTTTACCGAGCAGCAGCTAATTCTCGACATGGGAATGCCAACAGGCAAGGTGGAATGGAAAGGTACGGAATGAAGAAAAATCAATTCTAGGAAAAGGCACTTTGCAGATTTCCTGCCGTAAGATCACATGTCAGCTTCCTTTGTTCAAATAGGTGAACAATTAAAACCTTTTACCTCATAACAGCAACTGAGACTAAAAAAGCAAAAAGAAAAAAAGAAAAAAAGGTAAGTGCTTGCATACACAGAATTAGTTGCTGACGCATACTCAGAATTAGCTGAATATCTTCAATTGAATAATAAACTGTTTTACCCTTCAACCAGGAAAAATTAAAAAAAAAATCAAAGGGACAAATGAAGAATGAACAATATATATATATATATATGTCTTTTGGTGAAAAGTCAAGAACTTTGACTTTGACGTGCAATTGGTTTTAGTCACGCCCACCAGCAGACTTCTTAATCAGGGCAGTGAGTCCATCCAAGGTTAAAAAATGGGAATGGGCAAATATTGAAATGATTCAATAAACGGTACTTGCTAGTGATGTTAATATATTCTTAGATTTTGATTCTGTGTGATGAGTAGTAAATTTTAATACTATTCACGAAATCCACTCGAGGGAGAAATAAAACTATAAACTATACAAAGCGCATATAATCGTGTCTATTTATAATTATGACAAAAGTTGTGTTTGGATTGCAATTTTTTGAATTTTTGTAAAAAAAATTACTGTAATTAGTTGATATATATATATATGAGCAAGCTTGGGTTTGTTTGGATAGAGTATTATTTGAAATATTATTTGGAATAATTATTGTAACACTTTTTGTGATATAATGTATGTGAGATAAAAACGTAATTGGAAATATAAAAAGGTAAGTTGGGAAATGTGTTTATGATGCTAGCGAAATATTATTTGAGATATTTGCGCCATACACTGACAGTATATATATTATCACTGTTTGATTTATGACATGTAGGTAAAAACTGAATTTCAAATTTAAATTTTGCATAGTTGTCATTCATCCAACAGTGATAGTGTATACACTGTCAGTATAGAAAAAATTAATCCTTGATATATATAAGGTAAAAAATATTAATTAAAAATATGTTAGTGGAAAATGGAACAATTTTTCGAAACAAACAAATGGTTAAAAGAATCGTCAAAAGAACAGAACAAAAGCAAATAAAAAGAGGAGAAAAACAAGAAACGGGGGAGCCATCACGTCACAACGTGTACAGGGAGAGAGAGAGAGAGAGAGAGAGAAAGCGGCCGGCCTGAAAAGATTGGAATGTTAATGTGTACTCGTTTGGAGCCGCGCGTTAACTGATTTGACAAGGAATTGGCGAACGTTGACAAATCAATCCATCCCGAAGAAACAATTTCAGAGAATATGACCTGACCTAGTTGTGGTGAAACATGCAAATATACTAGTACTACTTACAAACAAAAAGTTTGCTATACGACAAACTCCCAATTGAATACTCGTAGCTGTCTGTAATGTACTAAAATTTATTTAATTTCTAAACCTGACCAAAAATCAAAACTCCCCACCCGGTGCTAGGACAGAAAGATGAAAGTGGAAAATGTTCAAATCTGGTCAGTTCCGACAATTCCCCAGTCAAACGTTTGACATATGCATGCCCGGTTGCTTGTCTATAAATACCCCTCATTCGCCATGGCTCCTCCTCATCTGCATCATATCAAATTCTCAACATATATATAGAGTGACTATCGATCTGGGGAATTCGGGTCTTGTTCTAAGGTTTCTACCTGCGACCCTAGTTAGTTTTTAAGACTCTGTTGTAATACCTTTTGAGAGAAAATGGAATTCCTACTTGAGTTCTTTCAACCTTTTTTCATGGCCGTGGCCGCCATTCTTTTCGTCATCCTTTTTAGGGCAGCATACATCTTTTGGATTATGCCCAATTTAGCATATCGAAAGCTAAGGGCAAATGGGTTTCCTGGTCCAAAGCCTTCTTTCCCTCTTGGAAATATACATGAGATGAAAAAGAAGAAGACCACCTCCTCCTCCTCCCACTTCTTCTTCTTCTTCTTCCCCACGCATTAAGCATCACCAATGACATCCACTCTATGGCATTTCCCTACTTTGCCCAATGGAAGGAATTGCATGGTAAGCCGCCCTCGCTATCACTGAAACTAATCTTGTAGCGAACATTTTCCTATAATTCATAGCAACGCATACAACACCATTGCTACTGAAAGATGCGGATTCGATCTGTCTACTTGACCTTCAATTCTAAACCCCCCACCCCCAAACTAAACGAGAAATAGTGTAAAAGAGGATATTTCAATCCTTACAAGGTGAAAGGAGAAAAGAAGAGAGAGTCGAAGAGAGGATCTCACGGCCATCTGATTAATATCTCTGCCCATAAGTTGGGTATTCGGTGCTGCCAAAATATTATTCAATGCAGTCACTTAATTGAATGCGTTTCTGAAATCACCTGGCTTATGCATGTCCCATTTTGTTGGTGCAAAATAACTCGTGCCATTGAATTGTTACCCAGTATTGTACATGAATATTGCACCGACGCTGAAAAGCTTTTGGTCCAATTTTGGCAGGGAATGTATTCATCTATTGGCTGGGAAACGGAACCATTTCTATACATTGCAGACCCTGAGTTTCTCAGAAAGATGTCAGCAGGCGTAATGGGTAAGAGTTGGGGCAAACCAACAGTGTTTAAGAATGATAGAGAACCCATGTTCGGGTAATGGTCTGGTTATGGTGGAAGGTGAAGATTGGGTTCGCCACAGGCATATCATAACTCCCGCATTTTCTCCGGCCAACTTGAAGGTCATCCATCCATCCCTCTCTCTCTCTGATCTTGCTTCTTATTTGTTTCAAGTCTTAGCTGCATTTTTTTTCCCCTGAAGATCGTATCACATAGGTTGGAAGATGTCTTCTTGTATTTATTATATATAAGGTATGATTCGAAGACAGTAATATAATATACTCCGTTTCAAAAATCATCAGACAATGTCAGGCTTAATGATGGAGTCAGCCAAAAACATGCTCGACCGGTGGACATCACTAGTCAAGTCTGGCAATCCAGAAATTGACGTGGAAGAAGAAATCATTAGCACGGCTGGGGAAATCATTGCTAAAACGAGTTTCGGGATGAGCTACGAAACTGGACGGAAAGTGTTCCACAGATTGAGAGCCATGCAGGTCGCCCTTTTCCAGTCCAACCGTTTACGTGGGTGTGCCCTTCAGCAAACTAATATGCCCCAAGAAAACCCTAATGGCGAAAAAGGCTAGGGAAGGAGATTGACTCCCTTCTCATGGAAATCATCAGTGCCAGGAGCAAATCAATTCAAGAGATGGGCATCGTGAGCAGGACTTACTCGGTTTGTTGCTGGCTGAGAACCACGTAAATGGGCGGCAGGGGAAGAAGACATTGACGACCAGGGAACTCGTGGACGAGTGCAAAACCTTCTTCTTTGGAGGACACGAGACAACTGCTCTGGCACTCACGTGGACATTGCTTCTCTTGGCCATGCACCCCGAGTGGCAAGATCAGCTTCGTCAAGAGGTCGCGGAAGTGATAGGAAATGGAGACGTAGACGCCACTAAGCTTGCTGGACTAAAGAAGGTAATGGTTTCTAGTACCATATTATCTAACTTGAAGACCCAAGATTGCTTGACTAAAGAAAGAACTACTACATCTAACACATTGAACCCATCCTTTATATTATCACGAAATCACGGTTGATACGATGGATAGATTTGGAACTATCTAAAAATAACTAATAAAGGGAGGAATAGATTGAATGATAAGTGCAAGTAAAAGATTTCAGGTTGAAATTCTTGTCTTCTACTGAAAAAAAAAATGATAAGAGGAAATTTAAATTTGGCTAGGTAGGTGGATTCACAAACTTGAAAATATTTTTCACAACTAAGAAGGGAATATAAGGATAGTTACTTGAATTAATATGCATGCATGATGTTTTTTTGCTGGTAACAAAGACCTCCGTCCGTCGTACTCGTATCCTTTTGGTGCTATAAAATAACACAATAGGAAGATTTAAAAATGTTAGTGACATGGTAATTGGTGATTTTTTTTTTAGGGTAAAACAAAGTTTTCATTCATTAATTAATGACATGGTAATTGGTGATTCAGTCAAATGGTATCCAAAACACACAGTTTCTCTAGATAAGATTTTATAGCTTAGTTTCTGTTTTATTAAGGTACCACTTTTTCAATTGCCGATAAGGATACGTAGTAATTCTATTTAAAAAAAAATCAAAGAAACAAAAATAAACGGCTTTGTAACCCATACTGAATGGTTTTTTTTTTTTTTTAAGAAGAAAAACAAGGCTACAATGCATAATGCTAAAAGAAAAAAGGTCAAGAGGCAAACCATTCAAGAGCGAAAAAGCGCAATTTGGCAGCACTTAAGTTGAAAAAGACCGGTCAAAGCGCGTGAGTTTCACTCTTGCGACCCACTCGTACTCAATCTAGAAGCTTAATAAAAAAATTGATTGGCTGGCAGAATGTCCGTCAGATTCTGAACGAATGAATCTGATTTTGACTGACCAAACCCGAAAACTTTGGATGTGCAGTGCACACGCTACGCTGATCCTGCTAACACCTATTTGGGCATCTTCCAGATGGTTTGACTTTCCAACCCTTTTGTTTCCCCTACCTCCCTCTACCGTAGGCTCTAGTTTTACTATACCATTAACGGCCGACCGACCGACCAGCGTAACTGGCACCGGACCGGCCAGCGTAACTGGCACCTTGAAGCTTCTTGTTTTTGGCTTTGACTGATGTCAAGGTTATCACTTCAGTGAGTCAAATCCGAATATTCACTTTTGATGTCTGCTACACGGCGAAAATGAAAGCGGAGCCCCATCGATTCATTCTATACTAGACGAAAAAAAGAAGAATGCGAGAGAAACAAAAATGCAGCCAAACATTTAACCAAATCACCGCTTAGTATAATCACCAGAATGCAGTAATGTGTCGTGATTATAATTTTCAGACGGAACTAATGAGTTTCGGTAAATTCTTTTGCAGATGGGATGGGTGATGAACGAAGTGTTGAGACTATATTCGCCAGCGGCCTAATGTGCAGAGGCAAGTAAGAGAAGCGATTCAAGTTGATGATTTGGTGATCCCACGCGGAACCAACATCTGGATTGATGTCGTGTCCATGCACCATGACAAGGAATTTTGGGGTGAGGACGTGAATGAGTTTAAACCGGAGAGGTTTAAGGATGATGTGCACGGCGGATGCAAACACAAGATGGGGTTTTTGCCATTTGGGTTCGGAGGTAGGATGTGCGTTGGCGGAATTTAAGCATCATGGAGTACAAGATCGTGCTGACTCTGCTGCTAACAAGATTTTCTGTGTCCGTCTCCCCAAACTACCGCCACTTGCCCTCTATCTTGCTCTCCCTCAGGCCTAGTCAGGGTCTTCCCTTGATACTCACGCCAATCGATTGATTAAACTCTCACTTCTTGAGGCTTGCTAGGACTAGCCTGATTAGACCCTAGTTTAACTGGTAGGAAGGAAAGCACCACTACGCTACGTTACCAACCTGTTTTCTTTCCCCATGTCATGAATCAGGAACGTTCCACTACCTTGATTGGGAAGCTGTGATGTAGGTAAGTACATATAGTACGTTTGTGTGAGTTAGTAATCATAATATGTCAATATGAATCTAGAAAGATTTAAATCTACTCTCTCTGGTATGTACACTTAGGTAAGAAGAGTACGTGAATGCGGGATTGGAGCAGATGTAGTAAATATTTGGGCCCAGCTGATGTAGTAAATATTTGCATAAAAATGTGCTGTTTAATTACTAGTAGTATACAAGTTCAAGGTTGAGGTTAATTAGTGTATATGTGTTTTCCTCTGTCATACAGCAACAATTTCTCAATGTGAATTTTACGGTCTTGCCTAGTAACGCATAAATATATGAACTTAAGCTTGCAGCACTTTACTAAACATTTGAGGTTCTATGCCGAGTGAATCAGATTCAGTGAGCTCGGACGAGAGAAGGGAAACAGAAATACATATAGGCATTCAAGGCATCTTATCACTTTCTGCATAGCCATCCTACTGTACTAAATAAAGGGCCTACAAATCAAGTGATTTCCTAGACCACAGTCTATGATGACAACTGAATAACGTGCTCTTTACCTTTCATCTTGAAACCCCCGGTGTTCGTTACTCAGTATTCTATAAATATGACATAATGAAATTGCCGAAAATTTTTTAATTTGTGGGGTTCTCCACTATTGCTTGCCATCATAGTTTGGAGTCTTACAGTTTAATCTGTGTGTTAAACAAATAATTAGAGAAATAACCCGACAGTCCAATAAAAAAGTAATTAATATAGCCACTCATCATCTCACATAAATCCAAACCTTGGGTGAAAAATTTTCCACTCCAAAGTCCATTAGAAACTAATATTATTTTATAGAAATAAACTGATAACGAACCAGTTCTAAATCATTTTATGATAGAAGCACTCAGATGCTCTTTAAGTGCCTGTCGTTCTTTTTTGAGGAATCATTCCACATCGTCCTTGATTCTAGTTTTTATCTGATACGCTAGAATTTTGAGAGTAATTGAAATGCCGGTGCTTACCTTTACTCCCACCCGAGTGTTCCTGATAGTTTGCACCAGATAAGAACTATAAATTTAGACTTTGGGGGCAAAAGTTTCTTTCAACAATCAAACCCACCAAGGCAACATACTCTATAGATGCTTGAGGATTCATACATCGCTCTATTTGATCTGAAGAACTTAAAGCACATATAATTGCACTATGCCGGAGGAAAGGGGGAAGAAAACCCCCTCGAAGACTGCAGACAAGAAGCAGGTACCTATTTTTGTCTTCCGGGGATAATAATATACTCACCTTTTAGATACCAAGCTTTCAACACACTGAAGATAAACTTAAGGTTAAAAAAAAAAAAAATTAATCCCCAAACAGCAGTAAAGTATTAGCACCAAAAAAGTAACAAGAAAACATGTAACTTATTAAGTTTACAAATTTGTATTTATTATTCGGATTATTCAGAACAAAAGATTTAGAGAATGTCAAAGAAAGTAG
Source organism: Coffea humblotiana (assembly GCA_023065735.1). Lineage (NCBI taxonomy): Eukaryota > Viridiplantae > Streptophyta > Magnoliopsida > Gentianales > Rubiaceae > Coffea > Coffea humblotiana. The sequence goes on along the minus strand of CM041209.1, from coordinate 2,045,345 downwards.
TATCTAAAAAAGACGTAAACTGGGGTGGGAAGCGGACAAGCATCCATTGTTTCTCATACAAAACCAAATGGCTCCAACCTATCTGATCAAGCAATGAGAGCTTTAGTTCATAAAGCTTCTTCTTTGGAGGTTCAGCATCATCTTGGATCATATCATTCAACGCCTGGTAAACAAGTGCGCTATCGTGAGAAACTTTGAGATTCCAATCAAAATACCAAGTGGAAGATCAGGCCATGGTATCACCATGTCAATCCACTATAAGATCACACAAAACAACAGTTATACAATCATAGGGGCATATCAACTGTTGACAAAACTCAACCAAGAAGAATTCTAGATTAATTAGACTGAATTAAATTTTCCACAATGAAAGAGAGATGATAGTGACAAAAATAGGCATCCCTACCTGACCTTGGGGATGATGGCTAGTTGCTGTTCAATCTCGGCATCATCTCAAGGCAAGGAGTAAAGCAAGCATAACTCTATCCAAAGAAATGGAAAAAGGAAAAGACGATAGAAATCGATTTTTTTAAATTCCATTTTAATTTTCTTAAATTGGGGCCTCCATAGGGATTCGTGTACCAATTATAATAACACCCCTCAAAAACACCTCAATACAACTAAAATAACCAAAAGAAAAACAAACAAGAAAAACACAAACACACACAACACCACCCTCCACCACCCATACCACCTCCCGCCACCCATGGCCTTCCTCCTCCCTCACTATAAGAGGTACGATGATTACAAAAATTGGGTATCCATACCTGACCTAAAGGACAAGAAAAACACAAACACACACAACACCACCCTCCCACCACCATACCACCTCCCGCCACCCATGGCCTCCTCCATCCCTCGCTATAAGAGGTACGATAATTACAAAATTGGGTATCCATACCTGACCTAAAGGATGATGACTAGCTGCTTTTCCATTGTACTCTAAAAATGGAAAGAAGGAAAACAATTATAGAGATTGATTTTTTAGTTCCATTTCAGTTTTCTGAAATTGGGGCTCCTAAGGATTCATGTACATAAGGATTACACCAAATACCACACCAACACTCATAAGGGTTAGATAAGGATTCATGTACATCAACAGTTACAACCCTCAAACCCACCTAAAATACCACACCAAAAAAAAAAAAAATACTGAAATACACACACAGGACCATCCGTGCACCCACAATACCACTTCCTCCTTCCCCAAACCCGCCACCGGGCACCACCCCCCCCTCCCCCCCTTCTCTCCTCACCCCATCCCTTCACGTTGACAGAGAAGATAGGGGAGGAGAGGGGGTGGTGGGGAGGGCCGAGGTAGGGCCTTAAGAACTATACTCAAAATTTGCCAAAAAAGTTTTATATTTTAGAAACAGCCACAAAAATACAAAATCATAGAAGTTTCCTACAAATACATCTACAATTAAAGTTTTTAGAAACACCCAATCCATACAGATCGTTAGTTTTGGTTTCAAAAATATCCAAACCAACCTAAAGTGCTATTACCAATAAGGCATTACGACTATCGCCTCATTCGTTGCCAACCCCGACCAGCGTTTGGTCTATGGATTTTGTTGTTAGGTTCCTATGTTAACTTCTAAAACACAGACAACTTCTAATTGATAATACATTGAACGCCTAAAACGAATCAATTTTTATAAATTTAAACAACAGCAAAACCAATTTCAGTGCAAAAACAATAAACCAGAGAAAACAATTACAAGCTTGGTTGAGTTTTTTTTTTTTTTTAAATTTTTTTTGGTCTTTTAGGGTAAAGGAAAAAAGCCCAAACACTCAAACCAAAGAAACAAGTACTTGCTCCAAAAAATTAAACAGATACCTAAACCTTTCTTTTTTTTGGTTATACCAAATCAAAAGAACATTCATTCACCCAGAATTTTTAGAGGGAGAAGCAGATTTTAAGATACATGAAAACAATAATTAGATAAAACCATTCTTAAAAAGAAGAGAAGTACCTTTAAAGCAGTTCCAAGCCTTCCACTACGTCTTTCCCGTATGACCACAAAGAGTCCCATACTTAGATGATTTAACATCCACCCATTTCTTTAGTTTCCTTAAAGTTATCTTCAAATAAATCTGATTTGGGCATCAGTTTCTGATGCACCTTGATTACCTTCCTCATCCACAACTTTCTCACCCTCCTGCAATGGTCATTCTCACTATCAAAATGTTACTCCTAAATAACATGGACCTCCATACAGGAATTACCTTGTGAAACAGCAAGCAACTGAAAAACAATTTAAACTGGAGAACTAGAAGATTTGAAAACCCAAAATCGTGTGTACGCGTGTTTTGATAGAGAGATTAAAAAACAAACTACTTATTGCACCAGCTTATAAACCTCATGGGCCACATATTGTTAAAACAGCTGCTATAACTTATTTACCTAGCAATACAGAATACACGCAACCTTTTAAATCATAGCTCAGCAATATTCCCAATTTGTCATTGTAACTAAAGGTGGCATGGTATGCATTCTGCAACATACATGTAAAATTAGAAGTACCAGTGTCACAGAGATGCAGTCTGATCCAATTAAATTAACCTAGCTGTGCTACTTTTCTGAGGTTTCCTGATTTTTGTACAGTTGTAGGGTATGCAATTCCATTTTAAATTTTCCCAGCAGCAAAATAATTTTCAGCATAGAAGTTCTGGAATATCAATCAAAAAAATGTTTTAAGAGACCAAATTCCAACATGCTATGTATCTTTGTGAACTTATTCTTTGGCGATCCAAATACCAACAGAAGTCCCTGATCCCATCTCAGAAAAGCATACCTTTAGTTTTTTCAATCTCTGATAGTGCTAACCCTTTTTGGTACAGTGCTTCTGCTAACTGCTCCCGGGTTGTCTCCATCTTCTTCTTCAAATTCTGTAGTGAAGCTAATAGTCACTATCCAGTTTCAATCCTTATTACAGGACAGAAAAGCAAGAAGTAAAATTGCTCCACATTACTGGCTCCCAAAGGGGATAAAAAGGAAAAAGAAACTTCATCCAGAATGCCATCCTTAAGAAACCATAATCCTTGCACTTAAATTACAATATGGGGAATCACAACATGACATTTCCAATCTTATTTCATTGTTGTTCCAAAACATCAGAAAATGACAATGCATCAATCAGGAGACAGATACTCACTTCTGCACCTTCATCTTCTGGTTCACTTTTCAGGCAAAAGTATTTGGCAAGTTCATCTTTGTCAATACTATCTATGATATCATCTGCAGCAGCAATAATCTGCAAAGTGTTGAAGTTCTAAGCACCAGAAGCAAATGTAATCAGGAGCAGCCATAAGTATTTTGTGAAAGTAATTCCTCTTTGGTGGAGGCATACCCAGAACTTGAGGATTTATTTTTTTGTTGTGTTTTTTGGTTTTTGGCCCCCCCCCCCCCGGGGGTGGGTGGGGTGGACGAAGGAACCATTGCATATAAAACTTGGGACAATTATATTTAGTTTCAAGAAAAATTTTGTGGGGTGCAATTTCTTTGAAATATCCAAAATTCCAATGTGGAAAAATCAATTTTTAAAACTTTGGCAGTGTGGCACACCCACATCACACTGGGCAACTGCAAAATTCCAGAATTCAAACTGGTTATAGCACGTATTTTGACATCATAGTAGTTTTCATTTTGCACTCATCTTTTCAGATGCTAAACAACCCACTAAATGTCAGTAGTGCTGCATGCAAATTGTTTCCAGTGAAGTGATACCAGTTATGCCTTATAATTGCGGAAACTCTTATGCATCTAGATTACACATTCATATCCCGGAAGCCTTCAGCCTAGATCTTTCTGGATCTAGCACTATGTTGCACTGTTTGCCAGAACAAGGAAAAAAATAATTATACTTGTATACCAAAAACTAAATAGTTACGAGGAAAGGTGCCACTCTTTGGAATACTATATACCTCCTCATAATAATGAATCTTGTCTTCAGCACTGCTCTGAGATAGCAAACCGTCCAAAATTTTAGCAAGCAACGGAGTGTACTTTGGGTATTCTGACTGCAATTAAATTCATGATAATAACTTCAGCAAACAAAAGAACATGTAACTGCATGGTAGCACATAAAGATATAAACAATTACTACTGTCGGCAAGGTATAAAATTGATGTTAAAAGCACAAATTGAATAATCAGTATAATCAAAGGAATCCTAAAACCATCAGCACGAGAAATTGTCGAATAGTGACTCTCTTAGTTAGATCCAGATGCAGGTACTGAAAGGTGGTAGGTCTTCCAAAGTAACAAATGTACTCTTTAGGTACCTAACTTGTAACAATACTGCTACTTTGCCCACCCCCTCCTACCCACCCAAAAACAACTACTACTCCATCAGATCTATCCTTTTGAGAATCTTCTCCCTTCAAATCCAACGGTCGCAAAATTGGTTTCTCAAATACACTTGAGCTGAATGCATTATGGAATTGCAACATATTTATGGAATTGGTTTCTCTATTGTAATAATCGTTGTACATGAAATGCAGCAAAAGTTTGAGAAAAGGGGGGAAATTTTCAAAACAAAGGGATTTTTTTTTTTTTTTTTTTGCATTTTTAAGAAAAAGGAAGCAATCAAAATGAATCAAATAGCTAATTTCTATTCCACCAATAAAGGCCTACATGAAATGCAATGAAGGAGCAAAAGTCACTAAACTATACAATGAGAACACATTGTCTGCAAATTTGAATCATAGTATGTGGAACAAAAAGAGATTAGGTGATTAAAAACAGAAAGCATGCAGAATGCCATAGACTGCTCTACAAGTTAGGAGGAGAAGAACAAGTCTCTAGACTAATTTCTTCTACAAGTTCCACAAGGTGTACAAAATACAGAGGAAACCAACCTAACAGAACTTATGAATTGCAAACAAGGAGCACAAGGGCCACTAAATATGCTGAAAGGCCACCAAGTGAGATTAAGTACGGCTTTTGCAAGGCCAAGCCAGACAGGAATGATCTAGCAAGGGTGAAAAACATACTAAATTCAAGGCAAATCCCACTGGGTAAATTACGATTAAAAGTTTTAAAAGTTTTGGCAACATAAACCAGAAAGGCATCCAAATTCAAGAGAAATGACAACCGAAGGTAATTCTTCCAAGTTTCTCATGAGGTATGCATTTAAAGGCTCATGAGATAAACTACTCAAAATAAAATGCAAATGTAAAAAATTTATATGCAAATATGGTCAACAACATATTTATTCATGATGAACTTCCATATGCAGACTCAGTGTGTTTGCATGTTGCTGTTAATAGACATAAAGCTCCCAAAGACGGTGACTTCTCATATATACCTGGGCAACTGGGTACTAAAAAGTGCATAAGCCAGTGACTTTTAAAGTTGGAGCCCGACTCAACCATAGATAATGATTGACAATAGGTGTACAAGTACCCACATGAGGGGCCTTGCTAAGATTCGTTAACACTTGCAAAACAACAAACACCTACAACTCTGCAAGAGAGACATACATGAATCCTTGAAAAGAAGAACAAAATAAATACCTTAAGAGAGATGGACAAATTCTTCCATTCTGATCGCTCTTTGTCAGTGCCTTGATTCAGGCTGGCAAGAACCTTAATTTTGGCATCTCGGACCTGATTGACCAAAGGCATCGTAAAAGAATCAGGACACTAACAAAACAAAAACAGAGCACAGACGACCTTACACCTGTAAGCAAAGCAATTAAGCATAGAAATATAATGCTGTCAAGGATCATACGCATCTCGTACTGAAAGCAGAAAAAGAGTTACAGGATGCTGAGACACCAGCAGAAGAATTGGTAACATTACACATGGTAAACTGGAAGAACTAACCAAAATTCAAACTCAGTATAACTAATCCATTAGGGACTACAGCAATTACTCAAGTGTGACGCTCGCATAATGCAATTGACATTCTATAAAGTGAAAAGTTTGTATCCTGTAGTAAAAGCAAGAGCCAAAATTACATCTCTGACATTTCTAATGCTGTTGAAAGTTACAAAAATCACTAACAAGATTTTTCTAAGTAACTAACACCAGATTAAGATGTGGATAAATATAACAGACATGATTTGACATTCTTAACATACCTCCTCCTCTAATCTTTCAGACACACTTTTGCCACTAGATGCAGATGAAGCTTTTCCCTTCTCCTCATCATGCTGTGAAAAAGATACAACATACTGGAGTTTAAAAGATCTGAAAATGTAACAGATGATACAGTTGTATAATTTCTACAAAGAAGTGAAGCAATATCGTCCTATTAACCATGACATACTAACTTCATATAAAAAGGCAACAGGTTCGTTAACCTTAGGTGGAGGTACTATATATGACAAAAGATAAGATGTAGGGTTTTTGTTTGGCTTTTTCCCCTCTTCAGAAACAGCAGATGAAACCTTTCCATACGAAATTGTTCCAATCAAAACAGATCCTTCAGGGCAGTTCTGCATGTCAAAAGACATAAAATTATGAACTTTGATACAATCTTGAGTATAACACTTCCATTTCGTCTTTTTCTTTTTCTATAGTAGCCACCATGAAGAGAGAGGACATTATAAAGAAGATATTTTGACAGTTCAAAACCTTTGGTAGCTTGTTCTTTATTGGCGGAGCCACATAAAAGGATTCTTTCAACCTGCCACAGATAAGTAAGTCCAACTTCACAGTTGCCACTTGAACAATAGAGAAAGAAGAATACCACCAGAGGGGGCAAAAAAAAATAAAGTACCCCGGAATTAATGTAGAAGATTTAAAGCTACTATCTCCAATAATAGGACCATCGGGTTGACTGTGGAAACTCAGTTTAATGACTTCCTGCATTCAAAAAGTACAGGAAATTAAACAATTGAAAGTTCTTTAAGAAAGCATACAAGCAGACAAGTCGGAGCCCTTTTTTTAGGGCAAGTCAGAGCCTATTAAAAGGGAGGTTGAAACTTGGGAGACAAGCCAAACATGTTGGTGGGAAAGGTCCTCACTTAACTATTGTAACAATGAAGGAAAGTATGGATGGTTTCAAAAGTTTGTCTTAGTAGCCCTATTGCTCCATCAAAAAGTTAGAAATATGAAATCTAACAAAGAAAAGTTACTCTAAAGCTAACATTTCAATTATGTGTAACTAATATTTCAAAGCACAAGACACAAATGCCTAGCACATCTATTTTAATCTAATGGGGGGAATTTCAGAAAAGAGTTCAAATGTTTGACTGGAAAAAAAATACCAAACAAACTAACAAAAGGAAACTACATTTACTCTTAAACAGATGGTTCAAAACATATACAGTAAAAAAACATGCTAATCCACCTTCTCCTCCAATTTCCTTTCAATAAACAATACCAAGCCCTTCATGCTCTCCAAATACTGCAAATTGTCATGCCTAAAACCAAAAACAAGGAAGATGGATCAGCAACACTACGTTGCAGTAAGTTTAATGAAAATTGCTAGGACCACTCAAAGTCAAAGTTCAGATCAGAGAAACCATATCAATATCTTGTAAGATTTCTTTTCATTTTTCCTTTCCATCAATCCTTTGCTGTGAATGATCAGAAAATTTTACAACTTTAAAACTTACCACAACAATGTAATATAAATGTAAGTTCAAAAAATTTAAGTATGACTCAAGTACTCCACCATCTCAAGGATTCAAAAAATACATATGCTTTTAAGCCTATAAAACTAATCTAAATCTGTTAAATAAAAGAACTCGATTCACAATTCAGTAAAGGATGAAGTGTTTGTAATGACTGCTACAGATTACAACACCAACAAGGCTTTTACCTCAAATACAACTGCAAATTGTATTCACCCTTTGGAAGTTTCGCCGAATCTGGATAAACGTCACCCATCGCATAAACTCGCTGGATAGTGAAAGCAAAATACTTAAGCAAGCAAAAATTGATACACAACTGCAAAACAAATCTTGAGGCTTTGAAGAATAAGTATTTGCCACCAAGTACAAGCATAGTTTCCTCTAGACATAAAACAGCTAGAACACTATAGCAATCAGAAAAGACACAACATCAACATTTAGAGAAGATTAGATATATATTTTATTAGTAAAATCCCTATAGGCTTCATAAAACATGGATACTTAAAAACTTAAGCAGGGTGGAAATTGAGGAAGAAAGAGAAATGGAAGCAGAAACAACTTCCAAATTGAAGAAGAGACTAAACAGGAACAAGAGGGATTCACCAAAGAAGATCCTTCTTCTTCCCTTTTTCGCAAGAAAAAGAGGATTCGAACAAAATTGATGAGACAGAAGAAATCTGAGTGAACGGAAAGGAAAAAACAAAGGATGAATTCCACTTTCACTTTACATGGACAGGCTATAACAATCTTTATAGGAGTTGACCAGCTCAGAAACTTTTTCCTTGTCCTTGAAAAGCTTCAACCTCCTCTTTTTTTTTTTTTTTTTAAAAGACCTCCTCACACTCCAAGTGTGAAGAAGTATTTGAGAATGGAGGTGTATAACCAAGTTCAGGGTCTCTCCACATATATTTACATAACAACAAAAAAATTCCCAGCAGAATCACCTGAACTTAATGTACTTTGGATGTTCCAACAGAATGCATTTTATGTTGGAACATGACATTAAGATTTTTTTTTAACTGTGCAAATGTCAAACTGCTCGCCTGCCAAATTTAATTTACAGCATGCATATAAGCACAGAAGTCCAGAAAACAAAAAGCTTTCAAGTTGAATAGTGAAGCAAATACTCACAATGTGCTTTCCTTCCTGTTTTAATGCCTAGAAACATGGGCACATGGCCTCAAGTTATCAAATGATCGTTACCCACATAAATCATCACAAATCTTACAAAGGAAAGACAGTGCACCGAATAAGCAAAATTGGGCAGCCAGTGATTGGGATCATGATGCAGCAGAAGATGATGTGGCAAAATGAATATAAAAAGCATGAAATAAATAATTTTTTTCATAAGAATAAAGAAGACTAGAAAAAGCTGCAATTGACAATCAGATGCATACAATGAAGCAAAAAGAACAGAATAATGTATGCACCTTATTTGAATCGGATATCATGTAAAATTGAGACTCAAACTTGTTGTCGTAGATGCGATTGTTAAGCAAAGGAATTTGAGGCTTTATTTCAGATGCATCTTCCAGTCTGAATTTGTAGCTGCAATACCAGAGGAATAAGAGAGTGCAAGGAAGTGCTTATATTCAATCAAGTAGGGATGTAAGAACCCACGTCAAAATCAGAGCTAATATCTGTTTGCCAGATGGTAGTTTGTCCCGGTTGGTTGAAAGGGCAAAGCACTTGGTATCAACAGGACGATATGGAATTCTTACCTGCAAAGTCATTTGTATATTCAAAGGTTGGAAATAGCAAAATGATTGTCACGCATCTGAAAAGGTACTTCTCCTTTTCTGCGCAAATTGCTCGATTATTTCACCTTGTTTAGCATTGCAGCAGGGACAAGTTTCTCAGATGCCAAAAGACCTTCAGCATCAATTCTGACAGGTGCATCACTTCCATCTAGTACCACTTCCCCTTTGTTGGTGTTGATCCCATGGAAACCAATCTAATTGATTTACATCAAGAAACAAGCAAAGGCTTTAACATGTTTTTCCCTTTACAAAAAGAAGTCAACGAAACTATGCCAATTTCATTACAAAAACCTCAAGCCAGCCAGCAGCAAGAGAAGGCTAACCACCCATGGCTAGTGGGCTCAACTCTATTCAAGAAATCAAAAGAACAAGAACAAAAGCATAGGCACATGAAGTCCGACATTCAACTAATGCCTGAAGTCCGACATCCAACTAATGTGTAGGCTGCATAGATAAGATTACAGTCCCACAATTACAAGACTTCATGAGTCATAACTAAGTTGACTAATGGGGATAAATTGGGGCCAAAAAAAATGTACTTAGAAAAATCCATCCCAGCTAGAAAGCAGAATCAATACCCCAAAATAGTCAATGACTTCAACCTGAAAAATATCTTACTGACACAAAATTAGATACTTTTCAGTAATAGTTGGAATAGGATCACAAGTACAAAACATTACATAGATGAAAGCTCCTAAGGGCTCCTTGCCAACAGCTCCCCCTAATAAAGCTGACAAATGACCAACCCATATTTTCTACAGAAAAAAGAATAAACTAGAAACATATTTGATTTAACAATTTCTCAGTCATCTGATATTGTGTACCTCAAAATCAACAATAGTAGGTTCATGGCTTCCAATGCCACTGGACCAAAATTGAGCTACTGCCAATTCCATTGTCAGGCCACCCTCAACCTGGAAGGCAAAGCTTTTGGCGGAAGGAGAAGAGAAGGTTATGACACTCTCCCATTTCAAGGGCCTTCGCAACGGTGAGATCTATAAAGAGAATCGTGTCAAAGCGGGGTGTTGACAATGTAACATAGATATCTTACAAGTAGTATACCTGGACACTGTCCACAAAGAATCTTCTAGCTGTATCAAAACCTGATGTCCGCATGGTTGCCTCCACCCATGTAGCACCAACTGGTACCTCTATATATCTACGTTCTATGTGGCCTATATAACAAATAGGAAGGCAGAAAGAGATGACATGAGGGCAGGGCAAGGCAGAAAGAGATGACAGAGGGAAACAAAAAAAATGTCCCTTTCAAAAAGAAAAGAGAAAGCCACATGCAGAAAAGAGTACAATGAAGAGGAGGCAAGCCACTCATCAATATTTAGCAGTTCTATGATTATCACACAGTACCCATCATGTGCATCCAGACTAGTTTGATGCTGAAGGTAAAATGAAAACCTTCACCACAGAAGGTGCTAAGGAAACATCGCCTAATAAATGAATGACAACTAATCTCATTAAGTAAATAAAATGTCAATGCCTAAAAATCCACAAGATACCAATGAAACTTCAGAACCAACAGTTTGACAGCTTATGAGTCAGTAAAAATGAAAATTCTCTCTAAATTCTTAGTGACTTTAAGACTCAGTCACTTAAACTTGTCAAAAGGAAAATTTATATGAAAACATACCCAAAAATACATTGATGCATGTAGAACCAACTGTTTTCAACTTAAATTAAAAATACTTCAAAATAGCTTGGGAATCAAATGAAATGTTTGTTCACAGAATCGAAAATCACCTGGCCGGAATGACATCCCCTGAAAGGAAATTTGTGGAGGTCGATTTTCGACAACTTTTGGTTTTGTAATAGTAACCGGAATCCTGAAAAGAGGGCCCCTAGATGGCACTTTGCAGTCTATTCCGTAGACTTCATAATAGTGTAAACCCTCACTGAGATTAGTCGGGTCCACAATTATGCTACAAAAGGAAAAGGAGGACGACTTATTCTTGCCACACCTTTGAACAGCATTAGCAGCTTGCCAAAGTAGACATAAAAAAGGAAGAATTAGGAACCAAAACAGAAATGTCTGAGTAAATTTCCTGAACTGATTACCCCAAAATTGATCAATCACTATTCACTTTCGCTCAGCAAATAGCAGCCCAATTTATGGGCAGACTAAATCATGCAACTAGTACTCAAGAAGCAATTAGAAAACATGATAGGCAAAATTCAGTGGTGCTGACCAACCTGAAAGTGCGCCCATTGTGAGTCAATAGAAGGTACTCAGGAGCTCTGACCACTGCCTCATTGGTAGAGTGTAACTCAATAGATTCCTCAAATGGAACCACCTGGTCTAAATTGCTTGCATCTTCATGGAACTTTGGTTCAACTAACACTGTCCACTGATAATGAGTTGGTTAGCTGATGAAAAATGCATAAAAGAATTGCAACTACTGATATGAATAACCAAAACACATTTTCCAGTAATGCTATTGCTATCCCTTTAGCTGTGTCTACTGTTCAACAAAAAGTGGGAATGCTTTTCAGAGAATAATTTTCGATGACAATAACTGACTACCTCTAACATCTTTTCGGCCCCATTCTCATGAACAAAAGCAAGGCTCAGTTAATCCAGTAAGGCTCTAATGGAATTATAAGAGGCATACAGCAGTCAGAAATGACACTGAGCATAGCCATAATTCATGTGATTAAGTACTTGCATTAAAAGGATTCCACAAGCCCAATACCTGGGACATGTCCGGCAACAACAGATTGAGACTATATTTTCCCCTCATAACACTTGAAGAATATAGTATAATTCTCAGGAAAACATGTTCTTTACAGAAACATAAAGGGAGCTAGTAAGAACAATTTAAGTCACAAAGAAAATCAGCTCAAAATAGGAAAAAAAACAACTAGCCAAGAAACTACCAATCAGTTCACAAACAAAGCATGTCAAGCAATCATAGAATGATTTTTCCCCTAAATATTCTATTCTGGACTGTCATAAAATTTCTTTTTCTCTCGTTCCTTCTATTCCAAATAATAATTAATCTCAACAGAGAAGGAATCTTTTCATTTCAAATCTAACTAATATACATTCTTAAGTCATTCTTTTGCCTAGGTGTAAAGTAAAACCCAGAGGCTAGGAATTTTGTATTAGGCAAGAATCTTGGCTTCACAAGCATATTCAGAACTGGTGCACAAATACATTAGTCGAATAAATAAATCAGAACTTTTTATTTCACCTCTGTAGACCGTTGACAAGAGCTGACCTCCCTCAGGTAGATGCCTCGTGAAGTAGGACCTACAAATATAGAAATACAACTCAGTTAATCTACAGTAAGCCCTGAGCTCACAAGATACTGCAAAAATATGTTTGCACATCAAATTTATGTTTATACATCTTCAGGACAAACTACAAGATGGTATAATGGCTTCATTATATGGGAGAAAAGTAGTAACTAACATCTGCTGCACCTTATGAAAATTGACAGATACTTAATAGCAAAGGAAGAGGCATCTAAGTAGAATCTTGGTGCGCTAGGAGTTGGGGGAAAGAGTTGGCAATTATAAACAGAGAAGAGAACCCACTTGGTTTACCACACTGGTTGATCTTTACTTGATACCAAGCAGAAGGTAAGCTGTGCAGCTTCTGAATATAGTCAAAGGCCCTAGCATCCAATCCAAACAAATATATCCCAATTCATAAAGGGTTGGGAAGATTTTAACATATTCAAAAAATTAAAGATACAGTTTAAGAAGCAAAAGATATGATGTAGTGAGTTTAACTTGTCAACTTGCATGAGTCCTTGCCCAGAAGATAGTTTATCTTCAAGGCAATCACCGATAGGATTACATGTATTCTCTATGGCTCTGCGCACACTATACGGACTCACAGGTATGCCTTCGGACTGCAACAGTAGTTTGCTCATCAGGTGGTTAAGATGATAATGTAGGGAGAGAGATATTTGGAGAAAGAAGGGGAAAGAAGAAAAGAATGAAACACAAATAACAACTTCAGAACTACCTTCATAGCACTGATTAGCAAAGCAATTCCCCCACACGCACAAGGAGATGACATGGATGTTCCATTCATAAGCATGCGTGATTGAAGAGTCCATGTTGGTACTGGAGCCACAGCCCCACCAGGCGTACTTACGGAGACACCAAGTTCACCATCAACTGTTGGTCCTCGGCTAGACCTGCATATCTTTTGCGGCAAATTAAGCAAAGCTCATAGTAGACCAAAAATACCTGTTTTATGAAATTTTCATGCACTTTGAGGGTGGGAAGGATGGAAGACAATCTATTTGTAGTTGCGAGAAATGAGTACAAATACATGTCAAGTTGTTGCCAATTTCAAAAGTTCAAACACCATGAAATTGCTAGAAGTCGGGCAAATATATGTATTTGTTGCAGGGAACATGTCTTAACGAATATTTTAAAGCTCACTTGGAAAAGAATTATCAATTGGGAATAGAAGAACCTATATTTTCTGCAAAACGCAAACAAACAAAAAGAAAAAGAGAGGACATATAGCATACCATGTATACTCAAGTCCTTCCACAGGAGCTTCAACCACACTGTGCGTCCCAGCTGCCATAGTAGGGGAAACATAGGCACCAATTCCTATTATGCTTGAAGTTGTACCACCTGGAGCACCCACAGTACTCAATGCAGGCCCATTATTGCCAGCACTACTGACAAATACAATATGGTACTTGTTGACCATCTACATACAACAGCCAATTAATCATGGGTTCAAGTGAACAAATAAGGTATTAAACTGCCTCTACAACAAGACAAAAAATGTAAATTTGAAAATACCTCGTTAACAAGATCAACGAAGCGGCCATAATCAGGCAGCAGTGTAGGCTCTCCATAACTCATGTTGATAAGATCACATTTATGCTGCAAACAAATGCATGCAATAAGAATATTTCCAACATTGAACAGATAACACAAAGACCCAACAACGTTCAAATGATATCAAATGCTGCACATTATCATGGAGACAATGGGCCCTGCATAGGGAAGCATTCACCTTTGTTCTCAATCAGAAAGTGAAAGAAATAGAACTCATGAAACCAATAAATATTGAAACCCACTAAGTGAGGTACAAAACTAGGAATGTGCTGTGCCATATAACACGTGATACCAAGCAGCAATTGCAATTAAGCTATTGAAGTAAATTCACCTATTTCCTACCTCAACAGCTGCAATCACAGCCCGTGTCAAACCAGTTCCTGTCTCCATTGAACCTAGGCGTGAATCTCCAATTTTACATGAAATCAGCTGTGCTCCAGGTGCAACCCCATTTAACAATGGTTCCTGTATAACCACGAAATATAGTAAGGTAAGAAGTTTAGTTCACCCAAAATTATAGCACATTACCTTTTGCATTAATGGTGACAAGGGGGTGTAGGGGGTTTGCCAGAAAAATCTTGGACCTATTAAAATATACCCTGGGATGGGAAAGCAGCTGTAATCCCAGCAACATGAGTACCATGAGGAGAACAGTCTGTCACAATGCTCAAAACATTGCCTTCATCATATACGTTAACAACAAATGTACAAGCATCTACCTTACTGAAAACACCATACTTTCTTTCTGTCCTGCAAATTAAAATCCACATGTTAACTTTGTTAATACGCAGATTGGACATATAAATGTGATAAATGCCTGCTTTACAAATTGGCACATCAAAACCCAGTGAGATATAAAAATCCTTGATAATGGTCACAAGTGGCACCAAAGGTGTACAATTCTAAGCTTGTTTTATGAAGCACATAACATATGATGGATGTTACACAACACATCAGCCTTCCAGCGTATAATAAAAGTGTGAGTCACAACCAGTATTTAGGCTTCAGCAAAGGTTACAAGACGTACTTGACATGACTCCTTACCATTATCAAAGGCAACAAAATCATTAGATCTACTCTTAAAAAGATATGAATATCCTTTTTACATCAATAAAGTCAAACATAGAAGCAATTAAGACCATGTAGAAGAGAAATGACCAAGGGGGAGATCAAATGCAACAGTCCAGAGAAATTGAGACTAAAAGTATGCTTAAGGTTATATTCTTAAAACAAGAAAAGAAAATTAAAAAATAATGAATTTCACGGTAATGAAGATATATAGAGGAAAGTCTCTTTGGCGTGTGAAATGCGTGGGATTGCACATTACCACTACTTAAGCCAGTTTATTCTGGTATTCTCTGAAACACATTGCCTATACCATCTTCTCAATTGATTCGGTAATAAGAGTGTTAAAAAGCATCATTTTGACTTCTAAGTTTAATATGCACCTAGATGTATGCAGATGCAAGAGAGACTCTTGCTGCAAGGTTCATATACCTATAATTGGTTAAAGGAATGCAATCAGCTAGTCTTCCAAGTCCTGGTTCATCCTCAAGACTTTGAGTATCAAGAGCAACCCTCCATAACTCTCCATCATACCATACAACAGCATCTATAACCGGTCCCTTGTCATCATAGCTCTAAATAATAGAAATTACATAAGTCAAAAGTATACCACTAGGTCCTGAAAAAAAAAATAAGAAAGAAGCTGAGTGAATAGACAAAACATTACATCAGCTTGTGTACGCAGAATCTCAAGTCTGTTCTTTAGGTCTTCACGGGCACTTTTCAGGTTGGTATCCTTGACCTTTGTGTGCTTCTGAAGGCACAAAATGATTCGAGGTATGAAAAAGCACACTGATAAACAGAAAAATTGAAACAACACCTTTGCTGAATGATGCTAAAGAATATTTAGATCAGATGATAGGCAATTCTAGGAGGACAAAATGTGCATCTAAAGTTTAATGACACGAGATTAATCATTCCTACAGTGACAATTTCTACTTTTACTTTGAAGAGGTACAGAAACATAATCCCATAAAGGGATTTAAAGAGATCTTGTGATACATATAGCATGCATCTAAGCTGATTTGTGTAAGAAGAAAACGTATGCTGTCAATGCACAAAGATCATTATTTATATACAGATTACTAATTTAGAACATTACCTGATGCATAATATTCTTACGCTTTTAGAGAGGCTCTAACACCACACAATGTCATTTGGTATGCTTTACAAGTTTCCAAGTGCACAAAATATTTGGACAATTATTTCCCTTCTCTAAATTTCATGAAGTAAATTTGAGGCAAATACAATGGAGATAAATTATGAAAATGACCAAAACTACAATAATGCTTGAAATCCATATGCTGACGTATGGACATACATAAAAGAAAAGTAAAAGAAGCAAACAGTTGAGAATCTAAACTCTATTGTTTTAAATAAGTATTCAGGCAAAACCTTATCAAATTCATCAAGCTGCTTCACAGCTGCAGCTACCGCTTCCTGGTGGCTTTCATCCCATTTCTTCTTTCGTTCTTTCTGCATAGTAATTTTATGGGAAATGAAAGAAGTCAATAAATGAGATAAGAGAAAAATCCATTTAGATAAGAAGATAGGCTACTTGACAATAGCAGGTTTACCTTCAATCTTGATGTCAGTGTATCAGCAAAAAGCTCATAGACAAACTTATAACCCACATGCCACTCCCCACTAGGATTCTTCCATGATGAATTTACAACCAGGGAAGTGCCTAACCGGGACAAGGACAAGGTAAGTTGCAACCACTACAAAAACTATCATACTTAATAATCAAAATAATAGTTAAGGAGAGGTACCATTGAAATACTAGTTTATGCTCCAAGTATGTCAAGTTGAAATCTTTGAAGAATTAAAATGGAAAAATTCCCCCAAAAAAAAATCACTTTAGGAAGGTCTAAGAAAGACGGAATAGACACCATCACAATGTCACTCCAGAGTACTGGCGAAGGGAGTCACTGATAAAAAAGGTAATAAAAGATACACATTTTGACAAAAAAAAAAAAAAAAAAAGGTACACAAACAAGTATTCCACCATGTTACATCGTGATAATGATGTCAGAATTTTCCTAAAACCAAAATAGACAGGACCAAATGTTTCCTAGAATCAGAAACCACTAAACCAAATAAATTTCCAACACATCAAGAAACAAACATTACAAGAAATACTGTACCTGAGGCTCCACGAATGCAACCATCAGCGTCAACCTTCACAACAGTTGATGTATCGATATCCCCACTTCCAGTGCTGTTGCATTATATACAACACAACCATAACCAAAATAGGGGAAAAAAAGTAAAATCAGAAGTTCCTTTAATTCAAAAAAGACCAAGACAAATGTCAAACTCATTACCAATCGAGAACATCAAGAATTTTGGGTTTCCCATCCGACGTCACTTGTAGTCCATCCGCAGCCGGATCAACTCCGGAATCTTCAAAGTCAATCAGCCAAAAAGAATTTAGCAAAAGACTCAAATTTCACTCTCGTGCATGTCTATAATCGCGAATAGAAGTAAACAACATGCTGATTATACAGTGTGAGTTACTTTAAATCAATATCAAACTATTTGTTAAGCAGTACTAGCAGCTGGATGTTCTCCTTATATATGAACTTGTAGAAATTTATAGATACCGAAAATAGCAATGACAACGCCACGGCCGTCGAAGTTAGGGTGAGCTTCGATGAAGCGATCGGCGGCAATCTCTTTTTTAGGCATGAGGGAGGCTAAGAAAGTGGACTCGTTCAACCTGACGTTACGGAAAGAGCCATTGTTTTCACCGGAGTTGACAGAAGAACCACAAGGCATTGCCCTAATTCCCGGTACCGGTGCGGAACTTAGTGCTGCTATGATTCTTCTCACCAGAGTTTCTCTCCCTACTTATGCTTTGCTTTTTGTGGGGAATGATGATGGATGGATAGTAGTAATAAGGAGGAAATAATTGGAGCTTAGTAAAACTCGCCGCTTTGAGAAGCGGACTTTGCATGACTTTTTACTACTGCTTTAATTGGACTATATTTACTATATTTGCTTTTCTTGAGGGGGTGTTTTAGTAAATGTAGTTAACTTGGTGGAGGATTCCGGCGGTGGCACTGAAGAAAAGAGCGCAAACCACCGGAATCCAAGGGATTGTTTACTTGAGGTGCACTTGCACAGGGGGGGACGTCGTCGCTTCACTTGATTCTTTGAAATAATTTTCATTCTTTTGCCCGTTGCAATTTTGCATGGATGACGAAATCTCGGGTACCCTCCGTGGCCCAAGTGAGTTATGACTATTCCTCCTCCTCTTGTTTGTTTGTTTTTTTTTTTTTAATTCTCTCGTTCCTTCTCACATTCTGCTCATTCCTAATAATAACACACAGTGCACTCTAAAAGCTGGGTTGATCCCAGTGATTTAGATCCCGCGTGGATTGTTATTTTTAAATTTTTTTTAAAATTATACTGTACTAATTTGATTCATGTAAAATAAAAAAATGATCGAAAAATATGTTTATAAAAAATATAAATATTATTATGCAAAAAGTCACAATCCAAACAAAGCCCTAATCTTCAACCTTTCACTATTGAATGAATACACCTTACCTTAGTCCACTCTAAGAGTTTGGTCATTGGCTCGATTTCCAGTGATTTATTCTTCAGCCTTTGACTAGTGAATAAATAGGCCTTGGTCAGTATGGCTCTCTAGAGAAATTAATCAAGTAATATGAGACTTTTAATTCGATTCTTTGATTATTCCATTTCTTTCTGTCATTCCGCAAACTTAAAATTTCTATTTTGACTAAAAAAAGAATAAAATGCTTCAAATTTTAAGGAGGGTACATAATATAATATATAAGTATAGAACCTTGTTGAATTTAACTCTTAAATAACTTCTATATTTTTTTAACTGTGTCAGAAAATAAGAAAGAAAAATCTTTATGCCAAACAATTTGTATAGATTGGTAACTTCGCATGCAACCGAGTAACTGCAATGGTACATTCCGTTAAATTGAAGTGCGATACATCTAATAGCAAATTATTGGGGAATATCTCCCAATGGAGTAGCGTTCTTATTTCTTTAATCAAAGGCAACGAAAAATAAAGAAAAGTTATGGAAGGACTGGGACAAAAGAGCTGCCTGTATTCGCTTAAGTGGGTCTCATCTGTTCCATCTTGTAGGTCAATAAAAGCATGAATGTAAAATAGGAAAAAAGAAATGGATTAGTAATCGGCAAACCAAAGCGAATAATTTATCAATATAGGTTTGATAGTGATCATCAAATACCAAAATATATTTGATTTGAGAAACTTCAAAACTCATTTGTAAACTCAAAACTTGAGAACCGAACACGGTGTTAAAACTTAATAGAGCGCTTTCGGTGACTCGAACGAGGGACGGTAATGGAGCGGATGCCCACCCTCCTAGAAAAGTAATGGAGTGGGAGCGGGGCGAATTTTTCTCCCCCCATTTTAAACGAGACAGGCGGCATCATCCCCCGCCCTATCCCCCATCCCGTCCCCAACTTCAATTTATTAATATAAATGAATGTAATATATTATATAATCTAATAATAATAAATTTAGAATATTTGACAACTAAATATAATTTTTATTTCATTTCTATCCAAATGCCTAATAGATATTTAGCACAAACATGTTATGCGTTCTATGAGTATTCCCAAATATTATCTATACAATCCAATTGAGTTTCTTAATTTTTTGGTGTTTTATTTCAACACTTTTCTTGTTTCATTTTTCTTTTTTCACTTTTTCATTTTCGTATTTTATTTTATTCTTTGAATATAGTTTTGATCTATTGAAGAGAAGTTTCTAAAAAAAATTAAATTATCACCCACAGAGAAAACGAGGCAAGGGGTGGAAGGAACACAGGCAGGAGACAGGGCGGGGACGGGAGAGAGGGAGTTTTTTGGCAGCAGGGTGGGGGGACGGAGAAGGAATCCCCCGCTTCAAACCCGCCTCGTTACTATCCCTAACCTAAACTTCATTTTTTCATGCACTCCTTTACGTTAAGTATTTTGTTTTATTGGTACGACTGTATCGCTTTATTTTATTGCGCCAGAATCGATATGTACTTAGAATGATAGGACTCACTGCAGACCGCATGGATGGAGAGTGGATAGAAAACATAAAATAGCCAGGTGAAAAAACTGCAGATGTTCAATTTTGTTTTAGTTCAGTGAATCATCTGACAAGGAAACTATTTCTAAAATACGAGTCTTCATTCACAACTGACCTGACGTATCGTCATGTACAAGTTTGAAAAGGCAATAATATTTTATTTTATTTTTTTTACAAAGATTGCAGAGCCTCCGCATCAATTTCTATTTTTGAAGGAACAATAACGTGTTCCTATATCTATCTAGTAGTAATAAAAAGAATGTATAAAACAGTTCTAATTAAAATGGCTAATACCCTGTGGACTTGTGAAAGTAATTCGGAACCTCGTAAAGATCCTCTAGAGTTTGAACCATTTTCTTGACCAAATCGAGGCTGTGAAATGTTCAGGAACGGTTGCGTTCCAGCCCCAAATTCGGCGAATCCCTTTGCATCATCTGTTATTAATGCATCATGATGAGCTTGAATGGCCAGATGCCTATGGATTATCCGATCAAGTTCGCGCAAGTATGGTCGCAATTATATGCACAATCAATTTCCTTGCTGACCCTTCTTCCAAAGTACCAGTCCCCCACTGCCTCCGCTATGGTCTGGAAGAAACTGTCCAGTTAGAATTTTGGAATGTATGTTTCAGGCATCTGCTGATAGAACCACGCAGAGAGAGAGGACTAAACCTGTGGTATGACTTAGTTGACCAGGACTGGAAAATGAGTTTATAGGGCAAACTAATGTTAACTCAGGACCGACAACTCGCGGAAAAAAAAGATACTAACAACTCCTATTGATAAAGGGACATCCTACGTTAAGTGGTCGAATGGTAAGTTAGCAACTGCCCACCTCCAGGCCAATACCTAAACTGTTTCATTTCAAAGGGGAAAAGGAAAAAATCATAGTGATCGAAATCAGACATAAAGTAGCGGAGAAAGCATATAGCATACCTTATTGTTTACTCTTGGAGAATCAGCAGCAAACCATGTTTCTTGCGACTCGCTTTGACAATGAGCAAAGCAAGAATTTATGAACATCCCTCCTCTTCTGGAATACCGGTAGAAGAAACCCAATGCCAAAAGCATATCTTTTCTGAATCCTAAGAGACAGTCAAGCAGTCTGGTCAATATAAAGGATGACACAGAAGGCTGAAGAAGCCGTACTAAGTGTAAATATTGATCAATGGAATCTAAAATGCTATTGAACAGCAAATTAATTTGTCCAGACTTAATGTGAGCTAAGATGCATCGGACAAAAGATAAACAGAAGCCAAACGTGATTACTTTCTGAAAGAATTTGCAGATGAAACAGAACCTTGCAAAATTCTTATTTGGGCTGCATTACATGCTGCTGGGTTCAGCTTGCAGTGGTACCAATGTCCCTTGGGATCAGCAGAAGGTGGCACCAATATGTGATGAAACTGTAACAACCAACAATCTTACAGTTACCACCATGACTAAAAAATGTACAGGCAATGATCTCACTGCTGTTGTTCTACAATGAAAGCACAGACGAATGCATAAGATGATCTTACTTGGTATACATCATAGGCTGAATTTAGGACAAAAAATGGTGTTCTGATGTATTTTAATGCATATTGTGGGAAGAAGCACTGCAAAAGAGATATTATGTGCTTAGCTAAGTGCTGCAAAGTTATCCTTTTTCCAAAACAAAAAAGCAGTTTGGAGATCACACCTGCACTGGATAGTAACGAGAGCCTGTGCAACTTTTGTCCAAATTCTGTTCTACCCGCTGAAAAGAAAGCATGTCAACATCATTATAATAGAAGTCCGCGTAAAACACAAACCAGGCAACATTAGGAGCAATATATATGACGTACTTCGCTGCTTTCCCGCTAAGAAATCAGATGAATTTTTTGTAAAAACATGGTGCTGCACTAGAGCACAGTGAGTAAGAAAGCTACACGCTAGTTCCTCAGGCTCGAGAAACTTACCTGTAAAGAGATCAAGCCTTCGTAGAAAGACCTCATACTGTGGTTCAAACTGATGTCTCTCCTGCAAAAAAAGGCAGCATCTGTAATAGGTTGACAGGGATGGGGAGACTACAATACCCCTAAATTAAAAGAGAAGAGTTTACTCGTCCAAGAAAAATCCAGCATCACTTAAGCATTTAACGCTCGTATTCTTTGGCAGATAATTTGCGAAGTTATCACAATGCAGAAACGACGCCAAACCTCCAGCAGAGCAACCAGATAACAGTGCCTGGACAAAATTTCGGCAGTAGAAGCCAAAAACAATTACAAATAAACCGTATTTAAGATAAAACCCCAGTTCACAAAATCTAATACCATAATGCGTCTGGAGAACACCGAATCTCCAGACGATTGTTTAAATCCTCATGTCTGCCGTGACCATTGTAAAATAATGGTGGGTCCAAAATACCAGTCGTCAATCTCATGTCAAAGAATTGCTTTATTCAGTTCTCAATAAAGCAGACGATATGACATGATAAATGAACAAGGTGACTAATTACCTTTCTTGCCTGGCCCAATCCTTTTGGGAGAAGATCCTGAATAATCGCCCGCCAAATTCTTTGCCCTCTAAAATAAAGCAACGATGTCTGTTGTTCATTTCAAGTAAAAAAATTCACTTTAAACAAAGGACAAGATAATTCCACAATTGGGTCTCAAGACACCCTCTCAAGCAACAACGCCCTAATTAATTGTAGACGCACCAAAGCCATAAAAAATCCATTAGAATATTGGGCGGAAGTAGAATGATAATACATCGCCACAATGTAGTGCCCTATGTTTTCTGTGTAAGTTACTTATAACCTTAAAAATTGACGGAAACATGGCGTATGAATTCCGATAAAATTACAGAATTAGGCATGCAAATGATAGGGGCCTCACAAATACGGTCCCATACTTCTCTAAAAGGGTAGTCCAAGGATGTATGGCTCGCATGCTGTTATTTCTCTAAAACGGTACTAATATAATTTACATAAGAACAGGAACTATGGCTTACTCAACACATAAGCAAACGTTCTACATGGACTTAGTTACTCAGTCTGGTTCTGTTTTACAGAATTCTTTCCGCTTACCAGTATTGCAGTTTTGCATTTACTTTCGACCGCAACTGGGGAGCAAGATAGCAAATTGAGACATTTAGATTCCTCAAACAGTTACTGATCCAAATAGAAAAAGCAAAAAGGTTTTATTTTAGCACATCCGAACCTGGCAACCATCCGAAATGGGCAACAATGAGGGTGTTTGGAGAGCAAATTATTTATACGAATTTATTTATTTGTGTTGTAAATACATTTTTCAATTATTTTTTATTTCATATAAGTCACATCCAAAAATTATTATAATTTTTTTAAAAAAAATTATCTCAAAATAATCTCCTCAATGCTTGTTAAATACAATAAATCTGACCAGCATTGGGGGAGCCAAGCAAGAATACAATAAAATCAGTAGAGTTCATCCTGAAAAGGCTGACAACTGAGATGGCTTTTAAATTGCGGCCCACAGATTTAAACAACACATTGTCCTCGAGCAATGCCAAAACTAATCTACATTAGTTCAACAAGCTTCCGAGAAAAAAGCAAACGTAAAGAAACGATCTAACCAGAGATGACAAGAATTGTGGAAGTTTACCAGCAACAATGAGCTATAAAACACAACAAAATTAGTGGTATACAAGTCGCTCACCCCGTTGTCAAACTTAGCATCTCCGGCAAACGAGGCTCCATCACAGTATCTGAGCTTAACTCGGTTCCAATTGTAAAAATCTACAAGGTATCAGTTCATGAAGATTAAGTCAACCAGTCAATGATTACTTTAAATTCATTCATTCAAAATAACAAAAAGTAAGGAATTAAAAATTTTTTTTGGAATAATTTAATTAGAATGTGTTTAGCTTGCAAGATTAAGCAGTTGGAATGGTTATAGATAATCTGATTAGAATGAGCTTAGTTTGCAGATTTAACCGATTGGAATGGTTATAGGCCCCTCCCACTCTTTCATTGGGGAACGAAGAATGTGCCTAGTTTGCAGATTCATTTCAAGCATTCAGCTGAACCATAGTCGATAATGTCCTGATCTTTTCCTTGGTGGAGTAATTCCACTGCAGGATTTGGGAACAAGGGTCAAACTCTCGGGATCTGAGGGTCCATGATTATGCACCAATAAGGCCCGGCACTCAATCTAGGGCTGCGGTTGCAGAGGAAGGAGGGAGAAAAGGAGATCAACTCTGTAGTTTGCACCTTCGTTGAGAATCTCACTCACAACAACCGACAAATAAAGGAAAGGGGTCATGCGGTAGGGGGCTAAGGGCACTAGCAGTCAAAGCGGGAAATGGGATTAAAAAACAGCGCAGCAGCAGCTGTCAAACCACTACAACTGGTCACGTGATAGAGATTAGAGACAAGAATGAATAATGGGATTTGTCATGCAAATTGCACTACGGACATCTGCGGTCACCATTGTCCGGCTAGGGTAAACGAATGGGTTCCTAATTTCCTTGTAAATTTAGAAATTCCAATCAGCAAACTGATAATGGAATGGAGGTGAGTGGATGAGTCTAGGCGCATACCAGGGTTTAAAGAGGCGTTGTTGCTTAGAATGCCGGAGAAGACCTCCAACTTGTTCATGAAACGTGTTGAACCTCGATGAGTTTTGGCTCTCTCCAAACATGATGGTATATCGTTGCACCATCCACCACCCTGTGCTCGATTTAGACCAGAAATTTTGAAACTTGTCAGAATTCTATGGCTTGGAATTTTTTTTTTTATGCTCTTTAGTGTCACACTTCCTCTTACATAGCAATGGCATGTATTTCCCATTCAATAACCACTAATGGCCGATTACATTATAATCAAATTTTTTAATCTTTTTTTTTTATTTCATAAAGGTTAAAGTACAAAAAGTGATGCAGTGTTACTTTTTTTTAAAAAAAAAAAAAATCATGTAATCTTGCATGTATCCAAACAAACTTACGTACGTGACATGAAAAAGCCACAAGAAGCCCAATATGAGTCGTAAGAAGTACAAGCACGGTTCTCCTCCGCTACTTGTGGCAAGTCTCATTTATTTAATAAACGAATTATTTAGACTAAATCCCCAAGCCACTTTAAGAGAAACAAGAAGAGACAAGGAAAAAAATTTTGAGAAGAAGAAAAGACAACAAAGGATGGTGGGTTGACAATAATGCCAGTTTATCATCTTTTATTTACTCCCAGAATTATTATTATTATTACTACTTTTCTTTTGGACCTTTTCTTACCACAAATGTCACATCCGGCCGTCCTTACTGAATTATAAAAATCACGCTAATGCACCAAAATGAGTTGACTTGAATATTTGCTAAATTCTTATTGGCCCAAATCCTCGAACATGCATTGTGCAAATGAATTGAATTGAGGCGGAATCAAGCATTGCTAGGTTGAATAATAAACAGAGGTTGGCGGTATATTCGTCCCACGTTAGAAAGAAAAGAACAAAGAAACGGTGCAAATAGCACTAGAAAGGGGATGCAAAAGTATAAAGGAAAGGATAACCAAAATCTTTTTCGCGGGTGCAGAATCTTTTTCAGCCTTTCATCCGCCGCAAAAGTCAAGAGAGAGAGCCACTTACCTCGAACTGCAGAAGCCAATTGCGTGCCCCTGCTCCGAATCCTCTGTCCAGATGATAAGCCGGCAAGCTTCCGTCCAAGCAATCTACGAATAGGTAAAGTGCCCGCCAAAATTAAAATATACTACTATACATAAATAAATAAAATGGCTTTATAAAAAAGGGCGTACAGGCTCCAAGAGCCGAAGCGTTTCGAACAAGAGTCATCTCCACCAAAGTCCGGTTGTCCCCGTATATTACCCACCATGGCGCGCATGATAGCGCAATAAAGCAGCCGATTACGAGCTGAGTCGGCATATTTTGGCTCATTTTCTCCTTCGTTCTTCCCTGTGCTTTTAACCGGAGTCGCAATGAAATACTATAAACTATAGACACGAATGTATTCGTTCATTCGCTAACGCAGAGACAGAGTTGGTCAATCAATTAATACTATATGAATAACGGATCAGGTTGATGACCAGTCCGGCCCCCAGACACCGTTTTATATCCCCGGCGGAAGACTGGAGAGACCAGAGAGCGGGAGAAAACGAGAAACGTACCGATGTTACCCCGAATTAATTGATAACTTAAGTGCACAGTGGTGAATGTTTCATTGAACAAATTCTCATCCAAGTTGGGAGGGGATAAAAAAACTTGAAAGATGAATTATTGCGAAATTTAATATTGGAATATTGAATAAGCTAAAACGGATGGAGGCAAAACTAGAATTCTGGGAAAAAGAAAAAACAATCGAGTCAGAAATGGGAGGGAGACGCGAAACCAGAGCCTGAGACGAAAGCCAAAAGTGATGTGATATGCATAAATAGTAGTACTATAAGAAGAAAGCCATGAAAGGAACGGAGGAGGAGAGCCGTGTCCTTGTGAACGGAGGGAAGGAAAGTGAAGAGGATGATCGAACAGGACGGGGAGCTAATAAAGCAGTACCCCTTTTTATGGAGTCGATAGGAGGTTTATTATTGGTGGAATGAAACTAGGTATGAAATATGTTAGTTTAACAGATACTACCCCTGCTACTTCAAATAATACTACATGAGCGTGGTTCCCGAGTGCGGGAATGTTGGATAACGATTAAGGATGAACATAGCGATTGCAAAGCCCGAGGGCCAATAGCCCATTGGCTTTCTCTCCTCAATTGTGGGACCCGTCCGGGGACAGATGTCTTAGGTAATTTGGTGGACCATAGTACATGACTGCTGTGGCTGACGGTCTGTCTAAGTACTCAGGTCATAGATGCAAATGCAAGTCATTTGAACCACATAATCCAATATTATGCTGTACCAGACCCAATGCTAGCCGCACGATTGTATATTGTGACCGGTCACACGATCAGTAGATCATTACACTACATGAATTAACGTTTGCGAGTGTGTTTTTAAGAAAAAGAAAAAAAAAACTATACCCTCAATTCATAGTTCTCAAAAAATGATAGTTATCAAGAGTGGGGAATGGTCCGTGATTGATGATGGTGACTTATGAGGATTGAAGAGTCTGCAACATTCGAGGTTATAATTTGAGCATGAGAAAATTGACTTGCCGTTTCCTATGATATGGTGATCAGTTTTTTTTTTATTATTTTTTTAATCATAAAATTCTCATTAATCAGCCCGATGGACGTCGTGAGCTACTTACAGGAGAGCAGGTTGCATCATTCATCCAAGCAAGCTTTACTCAATCATTCGCGAAGCGATGAGCAAGGGCGCGGCGTCTTCGTGAGCTGCCAATTTTTTTGAGTTTCCGCTTTTAGTTAAAGAGTTTGTTACGCAAATTTTGTTTCTTGCGATGTAAGGAAAAGAACCAAAAATCTCTCTTCATTGATGGAAGATAAATGATGTTGCGACAGTTGTGATTCTTTGCAAAAACTGGTAAGACTTAAAAATTTTGAATTCCGGCATTAACATCAACCATCTTATATAATTAATGCATAGGCCATTCCTTCCCCGTGAAACGCTTGCTAAATGACAAGATCGTAAAGCCCTGAAAAGACCAAAACATGCACTGCCACCTCAAATTATATAATTATCAAATCATAAAACCTGATAAGACCAAAACGTACAATAAAAGAAGTTTTTCCTTACCCAAAGAATAAACAACAATTTTCAAATGAATCAATTAACATGCCAACGCCTTGCGTGTGCATGACATGCCGCATCAAGTAATAATTAAGGAGGTAGAGATTGAATCTATGGCTTAAATAAAAAATAAAGATACACCAACCTTTGTGTAGGCCATCAGGGAAAAATTTTTTTTAATAAAATTTCAGTTTTTTTTTTCATCATCCTTTTTTTTTTTTTTTTACCTTCCAATCCTCCTCACACCCTTCTCACCCTAATTGTCGGACAAAATTTCAGTTGCTTTTCATCAGAGAAATGAACTGAAGGGGAAAAAAAAATCCGTGTATAGAAGATTTGAGTTTGGGTTAACAAAAGACTAGAGACACGTGGCAGCTGTACAACAAAGGGATAGGGGGACAGATACTATTTTGGGGACAGAGGATCTGAAGCCGTCAATCAGACCATATGAGTCGGGCTTTCATAAATTCAGATTTATCTCATTTAATTTGTAACACTTTCAAATGTCGGACTATAAGTTTCGAATTAATAAATATAAAAATCATACCCAACTCAAAAAATATTCAAATTTTGAGTCTTATTCAGGTTTAGCCTAAATTTATTTGTTACTCCTCAATTTTTTTAATATAATTATTATAACTATGAAGTTGTAAAACTAATTTAATATTCATAGAACTACAACATTAAAACTAAATAAGAATAAGTGATAGTTCTTAAAAAGTATATAAACTAAGAAATTTTCAACAATATTTATATTTAATCATTCAAAGTATATAAAAAATAGTAATAAAACATGCTATCATAAACCAATATATCTTTAGAGGTTGAAATTTCTTCATAACCTTATGATTTGAATCTAGATATATTTGACGATTTTTATTCATGTTAGGAATTCTAGACTAAAAAGAAATCAACTAATATTTTGCAAATACAAAAATTTACTCAATCAATAAGAAAAATTAGAAAGTTAGTAGAGGAGTTTTTAGATGTATTTTTGTGTTTTGTAATTTGTATATATTTAGTATTTAGTAATAAAATATTTGGATATATAATTATAGAGTAAATCTTATATATACTGACGGTGTATATACTATGACAGTTGGATATATGACTCATATATAAAATTTGAGTTTTAAATTCAAATTCGAATTATATATCATACATCTAATGGTAAAAGTGTATAGAAGATTAATCCATAATTATATATAACATCAAAATATAAATATTATATATATATCATTATATATAATAGATAATTAAAGGGTCGGATCTATATCAAATTTGAGGTTAACTAGTATTTTGACCCGTGCTATACACGAGATTATATTTCAAATCAAAATAATATTGTATATATTTATATATTGTGGTGCAAATAATATATATATATAGACTAAAATTTTAAAAGAAGTGTATGCTTAACATGTTGAAAAAATTTTAATTTATAATGATTTACATGATAGAGGAATTGTTAACGCATTTAAGGAGAGAGTTAGATTGGGTTGTAAGGTGAGAAGAGTTTTCTAAAAAAAAATCAACTTATCAGTACCCGACAAAACATATTATATTATACCCATATATCAAAACTTATAATATAAAAAAATAAATTATAACCAATTTATTTTCTTCTATTGTTAGAAAAAAAAAACCTTTCTCTTGTCTTGTACCTCTAAAATTGTTGACTGCATTTAAATTAGTATTTTTCATAAACTTTAACATATATTTTTAAAAAAAATCTCTGTAATATATGTTTTTAGAGTTCTCAAAATTATTAAAAATCACCATCATTTCTCTCTTCTCTTACCCGTCAGCTAGTCATGAGATGCCTCATACGACTTTTGTATCTTCTATCATGGTACCACTCTCTCTATTTTTTTTTTTTTTGTCATTTCTGTCATATCCCTGCAATCCCCTTTCTTCTACTCTCGCTTCTCCGCCCATCCTTGTAACCCACATTTTTTCTTCAACCTTTAAATTCATATCCCTACGATCCAATATATTTAATTTTACCTATCATAATAAAAATTGAAAATTGATTACAATGGTTGCAATTATTAGTATCTAAAAATGGAAATGAAAAACTGATAATATCTACAATATCCTCAAGTACTACAATCAATATATATATATATATATATATATTTAACATAGCAAAGACATATTTACATATGAAGACAACAATAAGAATACGTAAAATAATTAATGATACCAAAAGTTATCTTTAGTGTTTGGGTTTTACACTCTTATTCAAATCTAATCAGGGTCAAATTTGGGTCAGATATATACAATTTAAGTAGGGTCGAATGTTCCATATTTTTCTCTTAAACTATAATGTTACATTTTAAAATTTTTTGGTAGAATTTGTGTTGTTATTATCATTATTTTTATCAAAAATGAATATTTTAAAAAAATTTCACATTAAAAGGCCAGTAGTACTTTGTTTTTTATTTAGTGATTTCATAATTTAGATTTCATGAATGATACCATTCTTGATTTTTTAAATCCACGACATTATTTCCTTTTTATTTTCTATTTAATTTTGCTCTTTTACTTAGAATTACTAAGTTAAAAGATAAAATATTATTATTTACTTTTTTACTTTTACTAAGTTTGGCAATGTTTTCTCTTTATTTACCCTCCCACTAATAAACTTCAAACTAAATTCCTATATAAGTGGGGCCACTTCTTACTTATTTAAATTAGAAAGGTATGGAAGCCACTTCTTACCTAGGAAAATGTTATTTGCACTTCATTTTTTATTATTTGCAATTCTACCATTTGTTTTATCATATCGTCTAATTAATGAAAACTATATGATCAAAATGATTATTAAAGCGTGAATAACAAAAATGGAATGTAAATAATCTTACTTATTTAAATTAACAAAAAAGTATGAAAGGATATTATATTTGTTATCTCTTGTTATGATCTTATAGAAGTTTTAATTGTAATAGAATCATAAATAACGCAAAACAATCGGAAACGTGATAGGTTGAAATTCAAGTAGAATAATATACACATTAACCAATAATTTAAAATGAAATGATTTTAAAAAGTAACCAACAATTTTAAATGTAAAAAGTAGATGTGAAAGTTAACAGAAATATATTTTATAAATTAAATTAATTATGAAATGCTAGAAAAATAGAATTGGTAGTGGAAAGGTGTGTGGAGACTTGTTACTAAAAATTCCTTTTCAAATTTATATAGATATTAGTGTGAATACCCGTGCTACGCACGGTGCTAATATTATTGAAAAAAATGAAAATAAAAGGGTGAATTAAAAAATTGTTAAAAAATTGTACCAACACAATTAAAATATAATATATGTCTAACAATAGTTTGAAATATGATAGAATGTGTATATTATTCAAAAATTAACTTTTTTCAGAAGATAGATCTTGAAAAAATAATAGAAATTTATATTAGAAAATGAATGATATATGAATAAAAATGAATGTAATTAAATGTTGTTAAAATAAAATACTTACAAATATTATGTATTCAATTTGATAATCTTGCATGAAGGTGCGAACGTTCTTCACACCAATCAATTTTTAGTATGAAAGTCAAAATTGGTGATTTAATTAATTCTGTTGAATTTTGTGGAATGCGTACTACAAATGAAAATGCATGATCTTTGCATGAATTGATTTGTTGGTTGAACAACTTATCACCATTGTCCTGAGAATTAAGTACGTGCGAAATTCAAAATTAGTGTATTTTTGTTACATAGTTTATTAATAGCATTATAAAAATAAATATATATCAAGAAATTCTATCTTCTCTTGTAATTCTCTGAGATAAGAAACATACAATCAAATATGAACCGTGCATGTCTGTCCTGTAGATTAAGATGCATGTTATCACTGGAATTTTTGATTTGTATGTTAACATTGTACCTGTTTGACAAATAAAATGTTATATACAATACAGAAAAATTTGTTGAAATTAAAGGTACATGAAATTAATTATCTAACAACAATGTCGACCACGTCATTACAATGCATACACATTATTTTTGAAAAACGACCTTCACATAGTTATCCACAATTTTTGCATAGCTCATAGAACATGTTTTCTATATTAATGCTCTGAATGTAAGCAAGTATTCGAAAATATTTAACCTAATAAGAATGAAAGAAGGTATAGGTTATAATTATAAATTTAAAAAATTTGTGCAGTAATTAAATTAAATAGAGTAATTTTACCGTATGCATGATTGTATATTCGGATATCCATATTCTCTTTGAATTTGCTATCAACGATGTTTGTGATGTTGTAAAATTACTTGATCTCAACCGCGTAACTAATTTTCGAGCAGATATATCATTTTCAAACCTACAATTTTTTGAAATACATATTGATAAGAGTATGAAGCAACATTAAAAGTTTGATATAGTGTTACTGATAGAACTCACCAACTACGCAAGTATCGAACAAAATCTAAATTGTGATTGATATACAATTTGCTAGAACCAATTGTACAGAGTGATGGTCCTGCATAATATGGTTAGATTCGCTAAAAAACTATTCAAATTATATAGAGTATAAGTAAAAACATTTGATTTACCTCTGAAATTTCGTACGTGAATACCACATGCGAGTAAAATATTATTTTTTTTGTAGCAGACTAATATTATAGAATTTGTAGTATATTCAATAACTTGATACTCAAATCACCGATGAGGCAAATTTTGTTTAAATAAGCTTTACAATGTCCTAACTCCTTGCAAAAAAAAAAAATGCACTAAATAATCCTAACTGGCATCGCAAGTTACGGCAACGTGCCAGTGCCATCTAAGCCTAATTTTTTTTGGGGTCAAAATCTAGTCCTAATTGGTTCTACTGTTTCTTGATCATGTTGTATGCTTGCGAATTAAAATTGTAATAAAATATCATGTGAATGAGCATTTGTCTTTAATTAAGGAATAAAAAGAATTTAAAATATAAATAACAAACTATTAACGGTTTATGAAGTAGATTATGGGAAAGTTTTAAATTTAAAATTTGACTGGTGATAAAGTTGGTTATAACCCAATACTTTTTATGTATTAAAATAAATACAAAAATCTATAACTCATTACTTGTTACGTTCTTCGGATTTTTTTTAGGGTTAAATATAGTAAACCCCTTAACTTTATATTTAGTTGCACTTTACCCCATCAACTTTACATTTAGTTGTACATTTGTGATTTTTTTGAAATGTGATTGTAATTTGCAAAGTTCTTTTTGTAGGGGTGGTTATAGGGTTAGTGTGGTGACAAATATTTTTAATTATAAAAATGTAACATTGTATTAAAATAACATACGAATGAGCATTTGTCTTTAATTAAGGAGTAAAAAGATTTAAAATATAAATAGCAAACTATAAACGGTTTATGAAGTAGATAATGTGAATGTTTTAAATTTTAAATTTGATTGGTGATAGGATTGGTTATAACTCACTACTTTTTATGTATTAAAATAAATACAAAAATTTAGAAAAAAGAATAAGAAGGTTGGAAATCATTGAGAGGATCTCTGCTAAAAACCCCTTCTGCAATACATATAGATATAGATAGATGAGTCCGAACTCGACTCATATTTAATTCGAGTATAATTTTAGATTTTAGATCAGATCGACTCACTAAATGGTCAAGCTTATCAGGTTTTTTTTTGAACTGAATAAGCCGAATTCGAGCTGGTTTGGCCCTATTTATAGTTTCTAGTGCTCTGACACTTCATTTGAATTATTTTCACTAGTGATGAGGTTGAAACTTCCACCTACAATTCAAAAAGAGATTTAGTCCATTTTTTCTCAGTAGTTACTTATTTAACCACTTATTTATTGAGGTTGAAACTCACGTTAAAACCCGACCTATAACCCAGAAAAGAGATTTAATCGCTTTTTGGCTCGGTGATTACTTATTTAACCACTTATTTGGCTCAGTGGTTACTTACAACCCAAAAAGAGATTTAATCCTTTTTTGACTCAGTGGTTATTTATTGATCAGATTCGGAGGAAACATTTGAATCTCCGAGAGAGAACAGGTCCATTGTTCCAAGGAAAACATAAATAAAAGAGTGGAGAGTGAAGACTGCAGAAGAGGTTTTTCAAACTCTTTATTGAAGTCCAAGAGAAGTCCACTTGTCAAAACCCTTCCCCAAATTCAACGCACCGACGCACCGAAAATCGCAGTGAGTTTCTCTCAGTTTGCTAACTTTGGCTTTATGTTGTTTTAGATCTTCGTAGCTTTCTATTGGATCCTTCGTCGATGATGTTAGCCATTAGTATGTATTGTTTCTGCAACATCTATCGATATTTATTAATATTGTCTAAATTTCGGGGTAGGAATTGCTGTAGATGATTCAGTACGAGTCCTACGTTGACGGGAAAAGTGAATTTTTGCTGCATTCATATTTTACTTGTTGAATTTGTGATGAAATAGTTTTCCCCCCTATTTTGCTGTTCTAAATCCCCCAATATAATTTAAGCACGATGTCAAAGCAGTAGCATTAATTTGTGGGATTTTCTGAAAGGTAAAGTGATATGCAATTCTTTGTCTAATTGATTTCTGAAGCCTAAAGGTAACGTATTCAACGATGCAGTTTCCGACTGTTGGGTGCCTGTAATTTTCCCTTTTTTAATCAAAAAAATTATTTCCTCCATACGAAGTAGAGCTAGATTCTTGCTTATTACATTAATAGTTTCTGAAATGCATTCTCACCTGATTGTCAGCTGACTTGCATGCAGCTGTTCATTTACCTTTTCAGGTTGCTGATTTTGGGGTCTGATTGTTCAGTTAAAAATAGAATTTTAGCTTGCAAAAGTGTTATTCTGTAGAATGGCAATTTCAGTGAGGGATAGAACTGTGAGGCATTTTGCAATATAGGCTGACCACTAATGGTAATGGCGTGTTCTGTTGGCTTTTGAAGACAGATTGTTTGATTTTGACTATTGGGGGCAAGCTAGTTATTATCAAGATGGAGTCTTTATGGAAGCTTTTCTATTTGCTGGAACCGGCACCTCTCACTCTTATTCTGACTGCCATAGCCGTGACGTATGGATCTGCTTTTCGAGCTCTGAACTATGGAAAAGAAATGGAGCGAAATCGGGATCTGTCTGAAGCATCAATTACTTTAGACACGTCCCAGGCCTTGATGATCCCGGTCATGAGCTCTTGCAGTTTGCTTTTGATGTTCTATTTATTCTCTTCTGTCTCCCAACTCCTCACTGCATTCACTGCAGTCGCCTCAGCATCAGCCCTGTACTTTTGCCTATCCCCATATGCTGCTCATGTCAAGTCCCAATTTGGTTTGCCTGACCCATTTGTATCTCGGTGTTGTTCAAAGTCGTTTACCCGGATCCAAGGCCTTATTGTATTGCTATGCTCAGGTGTTGTAGTAGCATGGCTTGTTTCTGGCCACTGGATATTGAACAATTTGCTGGGAATATCCCTTTGTATTGCTTTTGTGAGCCATGTGCGCCTTCCGAACATCAAGATATGTGCAATGCTTCTCATTTGTTTGTTTGTGTACGATATTTTCTGGGTATTCTATTCAGAGAGATTTTTCGGATCAAATGTTATGGTATCAGTAGCAACACAGCAAGCATCTAATCCTGTACATACTGTGGCCAATAGCTTGAGTCTTCCTGGATTACAGTTGATTACCAAGAAGCTAGAATTGCCGGTCAAGATTGTCTTTCCGAGGAATCTATTAGGTGGGGTAGTGCCTGGAAACTCTGCTGCTGATTTCATGATGCTTGGCCTTGGTGACATGGTAATTCCTGAGTTTGTTCCATTTATTGTGTTTCTGGATATGTATGTTCTGAACATTACTAGCATCACAAGTTGCTGTCTCTATTCAGAGAAATGAGAAATATTCCAATTCTGCAAGGTTTTTTCATATGATTGTTGTCAGTTTCCTTAACACCCGCACTATCAGGGCTTTCACTTACTTTTTAACTTGTTTGTAAATATTGACTGAATATGTGTAGTTTACATTTGCCATACTCTACAAATGCTCATTTTGAACAGCTTCTGCTATATTGCATTCCACGTGTTTGGTATATGTTTACATAGTTCCAGTACAGGTTTTATGGGAGTTGTCTGACAACATTAAATTTTCAAAGACTACTTTCACTTATGTTGGGGTT
This sequence comes from Coffea humblotiana, assembly GCA_023065735.1. Lineage (NCBI taxonomy): Eukaryota > Viridiplantae > Streptophyta > Magnoliopsida > Gentianales > Rubiaceae > Coffea > Coffea humblotiana. Next base: position 2,009,230 of record CM041209.1, on the reverse strand, counting down.
TGTTAGATTTGCTAACATCCTCGTTGACAAGTAGAGCATGGCATTTTGTGGCACTATTCAGCTTGCAAACATATTACCTGCTACAACTGTCATTTGAAGAATACTAAAGGACTGGGTAGGTGGCAGAATTTCAGTGTTCTTAGATTTATGCTATATGTGTGCCTGAGGCTCTAACATTTCTGATATTAGGTATGCATGCATGATGATGTGTCTATAGAATATGTGTATATTTACCATTCATGTATAGACTTGTTCCATTCTTCAAATGCACTTTTTTTTTTATATTTATTTTAAAGTTAACCTTTGGTGGAAAATTAGAAATTCTTCATTGTCTTTCCTTTTTGGCGTAGTGGATTTTATGCTGGCATTGCTGTCTTTCTATGTTGAATAACAAACTGAGCTCATGCCATTGTATTGGCTTTTGCAGGCTATTCCTTCAATGCTTTTGGCATTAGTTCTTTGTTTTGATTACAGAAAAACAGGGATTTGTCAAATTCCTTGGATTCATCAAAGGGGTTTAAATATATTTGGTATGCCCTTTCTGGATATTCAGTTGGACTTGTTACTGCCTTGGCAGCTGGAATTTTAACACACTCACCACAACCAGCACTTTTGTATCTGGTAAGTTCCGTGCTGTAAAATCCATTATGGTCTTCTGAATTCGAACCAAAATATTTTGATTCTTCTCTGTGGAACCCTTTAGCTTCTGCAGCTTCTTCTTTTCCGTTTTCTTTGCCTTTTCACATAGTTTCTGCATAATTTGTGAGTGAAGGGAGTTGAGTTTAGCACAGTATCAGATACCTGATAGACAAAAGTACCAGAAGATTTTGTTCCTGGTGCTGTCAGATGTTGGATTGGTACCACTTCGTTTCTTTTTCTTTGGGGTTCTGTCTTTGGTTTTTTGCTTTCTGGGCTTTTTTTGGGAGAGGAGGGGAAAAGAAGGGGGGGAGAAGAAGGTGTGTTTTGGACTCAACAAAAGTTGTGTTTTGAACTTCATTTTTTCTGAGAATAATTTCTGGTGGTTATTGTACACACAGGTACCATCTACATTGGGTCCCATAATTGTCATGTCTTGGGTGAGAAAGGAGTTTGCGGAACTGTGGGATGGATCGACTCTAAACATTAATGAGAAGATTCATACACCGGAACCATGAGCAATCACGCGATCATCATTGTGAAGCCAGCGACGCTTGTAAATTCACTTGGGAGTTGGGATGGACATTCATCGGATTCCAAGTTGTGTGGCATCTAAAGCGGTGCTGGTTCCGCCTCAATTTGCCGTGAATACCTCGTCGGGGGGCCAAATACAACAAGGAGACTGGGGAATTGTAATCCTACATTTGGGTTTAGGAATGGTTCTGTAGTTTTAATTTGGAATTGCCTAACCAGACGATTATCAGAACAACAAAAATTGAATATGGAGAAATTTAAAGAGACCAGTGAAAGTTGGTATTTGCTGTTTTTGAGTTTGGAATGCGGAATAAGAATAGAACGAGGGTTGCCGTGTGCATGCAGAGTAGAAAGGGCACATCATATATTTTTTCAAAATGTATATAAATTTTTCATCATGCCTCATTTATAAATTTTTCAAAATTTGTGCCTCTTCGTGAATAACAGAACTTCCTATTCCTATTTCGCAAATTTTCCCATCGACGCCTGTGATACAAAATTTACACATAATGGGACATAAAACCAAAATGATACTACATGGATTGGCAGCATTTTCTTTCTATCCCGACCTTTTTATTCTAACGAGTTAGCACCACGTGTTAATATCAAAGGAAATTTCTGGCATCCTATTGTTCTTTAATTTAATTGACCTATTTTTAGCATAATTCTAGCTTCCGTATGACTACCCAACAACAAATTTTTTTTTTTCCTGGCATCATATCTTTCATATTTTATTTAAATATAAAGAAAATGAAGAAGAACTTCTAGTCCCATTATGCTCTAGCCTTGAAAAGAAAAATTGCTTTAGACCGTTATTTTTTTTTTTTTAAGAAAATAGTGATGATTCTAGATAAGGCAAATGGTATTTGCATTCTAAAATAATCCCGAGACATTTCACCTTCTTTGTTATTGAGAAATTTGATGAAAGATTTAAATTTGACCTAAATCACCCTAATTTTTTGAATTATTAAGAGACATTTGAATTTATAATTCATCAATTAGCAAAATATATTTTAAATACTATAATAATTTGTAATTTATAAATTTAAAATATCTCATAAATAATCTCTTATAAATAGAAGGACTTGATAGAATTTCAAACTTTTATTCAAATCCCTCAAACACACACAGTCTAAGTAAAATGTCATGGACTAGAATGCAGTGTTCAAAAACAATTTTGAAGTGCTAATTAATATCATTTGCCTTGTATAAAGGCAAAATCAAGTTCAGCACGAGGATAAATAGCAAAGTGACATATTATCGACTAGTCTATAGTCTATACCAAAAGAAAAAGTTTTTAAAAAATAGAAAAAGAAGAATACCCTACACGTCGTCGCATCAGTGCGTTTTGACTTAAGAGCCACTGCCACCGCCTCCGCCACCTCTTGAAGGTCTGCTTTTCCTACTCCTAAAAAGACTGCTGGTTGACGCCACGGAACAGGGGAAGAAAAAGGTGGAGAGTAACAGAACTGCAGGAGGAGATGGGAACGTCGGTGCAGGTGAAGCCACTTTGCGGAGTCTACAATGAAAACCCCCTCGCCTACTTGGTCTCCGTCGACGGCTTTAACTTCCTCGTCGACTGCGGTTGGAACGACCACTTGATACCTCTCTTCTGGAGCCCCTCTCCAGGTCCCACCACCCCACCCCCTTTCTATCTCTGTAATGTGTACCATTTTAAGTTTCTACTAAAGCGCGCACTTACATGGTAACTATCTGACACTTCATTTTCTTGGCGGTTGTTCTTGCAATGCTCCTGTATTAGCACCGTTGATTTTTGGTTTCAATTGGCTACGGAGTCATCTTCTAGTGGTTGGGCACCAGCGTAAACTATTACCTTAATTTTGTACTCATCTCAAGGGCATTTGAAGACTATGCAAGTAACACAATCAATTACGCCTGCTGCTAGGGCCTAACTTGCCTTTGTCGATTTTATGAGGGCGTGCTTAATAGGTATAATGTCCAGATTAGGGAGAAATATGTCAAGAAGGTTAAATGTGATTTAGATGCAGGTGCCTAGGCAAGTCGAACAATATGGCCTAGAAACCTAAGCCCTAAACCCTAGTCATTCACAGGGGAAATAAGTAAAATCTATTTGGCATGCATATTCTGTAATGTGGGTTGCCTGAACCTCCATGATGTATAGGTGGTCTTATGTTTGACTCAGGGGAACCCAATGGCTAGGTCCTTTTAGTTGCTACTAGATTTCACCTACTGTGCTGTTCAAAATTCCGATCAGTTATGTTGTTTTTTTATTTTACGCCTTTCAACATCTGGCCAATGCTAATGATTGCAATGTTATTCTCATCTTCTTGAGTTGCATACTAAAAAGGCTCTATTTAGCATTCAGGGTGCTCCAACAGTGGATGCTGTCTTGCTTTCACACTCAGATACTCTTCATCTTGGTGCTTTGCCTTATGCCATGAAACAAACTTGGACTCTCTGCTCCTGTTTTTGCAACGGAACCCGGTGTACAGATTAGGCCTATTGACCATGTACGATCACTATCTCTCACGCAAGGTGAAATTTGGCTCTAGCATCTCAGATTTCCATTAGGAGTCTCTGACTTCCTCAGGCAGTTAGTTGTAGTTGAAATAATTTAACTTAACGAAGTATGCAACATGCATCATTGCCATTACCGGGTTCAAGTGAAGGAGACTTTCTTTAATTTTTTTTCCTTAAGAAGTTGATGTTTTTGCCTTACATTATTCTGGTATCAGGATCCCAGTTCTTCTGGATCCTGATCCACTTGATGACTACTAATCAAAACCTGATTATTTCCTCTCAATGCTACCCCTCGCCCACTCTTTTCTTCTTGCGCAAAAGGTCTGTCAGAGCCCTTTTATTTTAGGTTATCTAATTTTTAAACCTGCTATAGTTTTGTTATAGATCCACTTAGAACATCTAGACCCCTTCTCTTGTTTTTTTCCCTCTCTGTATATTGTAAAAGTGGGTCATCCATAGGACAGAGTATAACTGTTTCCATAAATCCTCTGGTTCTGATATTATCTTGAAATTGGGAACTTTAGCTTGATGAACTATCAAATCTTCTCATGTGCCATGTAAGATCCTTGAGCTTTTGCCTTTGAGTATACATATTGCTAGTTTTCTGATAAGCTTTCCTCTGTTAATAGTCATAAACTGTTGCTTCTACTTTTTTGGCCTTCACAGTATCCTTTCAAATATAAAAAGGAAACTCAAGGGAAGTCTCATCTCATACTTTTCTGAACTATGGCCAGTGTCATTGTGGTTTTACATTCAAGGATTCTGTTATTTTCATCAATTATCTAATCAAAGTTATGCCTTTTGCAGCAAGTATCCGAGTTTGACTTGTTTACATTGGATGATATTGATTCTGCTTTCCAGAACATTACTAGATTAACCTATTCTCAAAAACTATCATATTTCTGGTAGGTTCTTTTCTCTCATTTTAATCTGATCTTCATGAACTGAGGTGCTGGCATCATGTTTGTTTGTTATCGTCTGGATTCTATATTTACTTTCACTCTTCTGGTCTGCCCAATCATACTTTTTTTTTGAAGTCTTGAAAGTAGAAAAGAGAGATCCTACAAGATAAGTTTTGGTATTTGTTATATCTAAAGATGGATTTGAAGAGCAGCTAACTCATGGTGGTTTTGTATGTTGCATTTCTCTTTAATGTTTAGTTGGTTTGAGTTGATGCATCTGGCTTGGTACAAGTGAAACCCCTGCCTGCTCATCTAAATTGACAAGAAGATGATAAAATGTTGTCGTCAACATCTTTGGATGTGTTTATGAATACTGACTAGACTTTATGGGAATTTTTTGGTGTTAGACATGACTTAGAAAATAGTATATCACCAATAATTCTATTTTCTGTTCTGCCTTCTGACTTTCTAAAGTCTGATAACCTACATAGGGAAGGGAGAAGGAATAGTTATCGCTCCCCATGTTGCTGGTCATCTACTAGGAGGTACAGTTTGGAAGATTACAAAGGATGGGGAAGATGTTATCTATGCTGTTGACTTCAATCATCGTAAAGAGAGGTTATGTACTGTGAATTACTACATATTGAAGGTTTTTGTAAAACAGTTACGATCCTCTATGTGGATTTGGAAACGCTTATGTAATTTTTTTTAATTTTTTTATCAGGCATTTGAATGGAACTGTCTTGGAGTCATTTGTTCGTCCAGCAGTCTTAATTACAGATGCCTATAATGCCTTGAACAACCAGCCATCAAGACGTCAAAGAGACCAAGAATTCTGGGTAACAATCTCTCTCTCTCTTTTTTAATATATATAAATTATTGGTCTAATTACTACTGATTCTCCACCTTTTCATTACAAAACGTTCAGCAGCACCCACATGCATATTTAGTCAGTGCAATGAAAATTTATTGCTTATTGTTATTGCTCTTTTATCTCTCTATTTTCTTTAGATGCCATTATGAAGACCCTAAGAGCAGATGGAAATCTGTTATTACCGGTGGGATACTGCTGTCGAGTATTGGAGCTGATACTAATATTGGAAACAGGCTAGTTGGTGTAGAGTTTGAAGTTTGTTCATCCTTAATCTATTTGTAATGATTCTGAAGCTTGATATTTGGTACTAAATGCAGTTCTGGGAACAGCATAAATTGGCCTATCCGATATTCTTCCTCACGTACGTGTCATCTAGCACAATTGATTATGTAAAAAGTTTTCTTGAATGGATGAGTGATTCAATAGCGAAGTCTTTTGAACACACACGTGACAATGCTTTTCTTTTTGAGTATGATATCTTACTCTCCATTTTTTTGATCTCTTTATAAGGCACATCATAACTGTTGCAGCTAAAGTTTTCTGTGAAAATACTGCTGACCAAATTTTCATGTAGTTTTTCCTTCTATACCTATGGAACTGCAGAACTTCGGATTATATTTTGCCACAAATACCTTTCTGCTGTTGTCTCTTTTTGATGTTCTATAGTGCAATAGTGCTTTACAATATGCTTTTTTGCTGTTCTTTAGTGCACTAGTGCTCTACAATATTCTTTTTTGTTGATAAGTTGCGAGTGTTTTCTTTTTTTAAAATGGTTTAGACTTTCTCATGTGCTTTTACATGTCTGTTCTATCTGTGACCTGCAGGCATGTCAAACTTTTAATCAACAAGAGTGATCTTGAAAGTGTTCCAGATGGCCCAAAGGTCTGCATCCCTGCTTGCTTATCAAAAACCACCTTGACTTCTTGATCAAGTATTTTAAATAATACTGTTGTTTGAGAGTTTCTCTGATTTAGGTTGTTCTAGCATCCATGGGCAGTCTAGAAGCTGGTTTTTCACATGATATTTTTGTTGAATGGGTTTCTGATACCAAGAATCTTATACTTTTTTCTGAAAGAGGCCAGGTATGTTCTGAGCCTTTTGCCTCACAATGTTTCTATTTTTGCATAGTTGATGTTAGTGATGGCATTGTCTTGCAATAATTGCTCTGATGACAAAAATGGCATCCTTTTGCCTGGTGAATTTACTCCCTATCCCTGCTTTTAACTCTTTCTTGTCAACTGCTTGATCCGATAAGGGACTTCTTTACAAATACATCTTGCTGTATTGGATAGAAAATAGTTCTTTTTGTCCCCTAGATATCAAAATAGTTCTTGCTCTATTAGATAGAAAATTACTGGATTGTAAGGTCTCTGGTTGTCATTGTTTGAAATGCCCAAACATTGTTTTGGTTGTGAAGTCCCAGGTATATTTGCTGGAATTGCTTTTCACTACTGGTTCTTTTGCACTCAGCATTGTCTAGACATTTCAATGGACTTGAATTGGTTCGTTAGCTTTTGATGCATTTGAATTTTAAGGAAATGAATGTAAGAAAAATGTTTATTATTTTTCTTGTATTATAATGCAGAAATTTAGTTTGGATTCTGGTTGTAATGAGAGGTATCTTTTCTGTAATAATACCAAACTCAACATTTGTTTACTGTTATTGGATCTTGTGTTGACCTGCAATCCATTACTCTATTGCCCTAGTGGCAGTGTTTCTTTAGTTCAATTGCAGTTAGTGCCTTCAAGAAAATAGATAAATTCCAGCTTATGGTGGTTACCTTGTGTGCATCTGCTTCTTAGGGATTATATTACTATGAACTAATTGACCTGGCTTATCTGTAGCATTTTAGAACATAAAATTGGTTTTGACTTCTCTCTTCTCTGTTCTCCTTTTTGAGTTCATTTTTGGAGGAGGTTTAGGAGTACTGGATGTGAGTAACCATTTGGTGCACAAATTTGAATTATCTCCAGGGCACAAGTTAGTTCAGGATATCATCTTTTGGCTTTATGTCTAATAATGTATTGTGTGTAGTTTGGCACTCTAGCTCGTATGCTTCAAGCAGATCCACCGCCTAAAGCTGTTAAAGTTACTATGTCAAAGAGAGTACCCTTGGCTGGGGAAGAATTAGCTGCTTATGAAGAAGAGCAAAATCGAATAAAAAGGAGGAAGCTCTTAAAGCTTCTCTTATTAAAGAGGAGGAATCAAAAGCATCTCTTAGGACTGAGCTTCCTGTGAATGACCAGATGGTTCTTGATGCTAACAATACCCATAGTTCCTCAAATGGTATGCTTTAGTCTCTTGGAAAACAAGATTGAGCTGCATATAAGTTGCATTTTCTGCTTAATGTGATAAATTTTAAGATGATATCAAATGGTAAAGTACTAAACATCTCCCAGCTTTCTATAAACAGGGGAAGCAAGGTGTAAAACGTAAGATTGGGTATAATAGTTAAACCTCTATTTAGTTGGATGGACATATTAGTTTGTCATTTGTTGTGTTCTTTTCTTTAATTCTATTTTTATCTTTATTTGGTCTTCATTTATTCTTTGGTTTAGAAACATTATACTGCTAAGTTATACATTTGCCATACATGATTCCATTGTCTTTCAAACCAAGGAAAAATTGAATCAAGACTCATGCAGTCATACTTTCCCATCTAAGGTCATTAAAGACCTTACTGAAAGGATGTCTTGATTTTTCCATTAAGATCGTTAAAGACCTTATTGAAAGGACGGCTGGGTTATAGAAATTTATTGGTTTGGCCACCTAGTGTTCAAATCAAAGATAGGAAGACATAGGATTAATTTTCCCTCTTTTATCTTAAATCTTGTTTTGTGTAACATGCAGCAATTGGCCAACGTAGCGAGGCTTTCAGGGATGTACTAATTGATGGATTCCTACCTCCTTCAACTAGTGTTGCCCCAATGTTCCCATTCTATGACAGCTCGAGTGAATGGGATGATTTTGGTGAAGTCATCAATCCAGATGATTATGTAACTAAAGATGTCAACATGGATCAGATGCTAATGCCTGTGAGTATCCTTCAGAACCATTTGATTCTTTTATTGTTCTGTCATGATTTATGCAATGCTTCTTAATGTGCTATGTTTCCTTTGCAACAACCATTTTAGTTTTTAGATCACGTATGTCAAAAAGTACATAATGAATGTGGACATTAAAATTATTGACATACACATTGGATAATAAAATCTATCTTACCCTTTGATGACCACTTTGTCAAATAAAGATGCATTGACTTAGCCTTCTAAAACCTTCTGTGGGTTCATGTCATGTCAACTGGGTTCCTCAATTTTGTTGTTGCTGTAATGTAACTTTCAATGTGTACAGAGCATGACAATTGGGTAATGCTTAGTGTTGGTGTTGGTTTGTACATCTGCTTGGATGCATTCTTAAGCATCTAATGAAATCTTCCTCTTAGGTTGATGGAGATCTGGCTGGAAAACTTGATGAAGGATCTGTTAGTTTGATACTTGATACAACACCTTCAAAAGTAGTTTCTACTGAGCTGACGGTAAGTTTCAGTTAACTCTTAGTTTTCTGTAGGCAATTCTTATGATGTGCAGAAGCTTCGGATTAGTATAGATAGGAATTTCTAAATCTAAAACAAATAAAAAAGCAAAAACACTCTTTCTGTTCTTCTCAAATAATTTCTTTTTATCGAATGCTTCTGATGCAGATTTTTGCTAGTTTTGACTTTCAAAATTTTCCCTGCAAGTTTCTCTCTTAGCTAAGAAAATTCCTTTGTATCTGCTGCTACACTGTGCTTTGGATGTAAGGGAAACAATATGCCATGGATTGCTTAAAGCAATAGCAAGGATTTAGAGTGATGGATTGAATTGCCAAAGATTACTTGCCACATAGTGAAATTGGAAAATTTTGGACTTCGCCTTTTCCTCATGCTAAGTATGTTTCTTTCCAAATGGAACTCGACCCCTCAGAATTATTTTTGTTTTGAGTATTTTCGATAGAAGTGGGAATTGAGAGAAAGGCAATCCTGTTTCTAATGGACAGGTTGATAGATGATTAAATGAAGTATGAAATGCTGCTAGGAAGGAACTAAAGTGTATTTGTTTACTTCCTTCTAGAGTTTCTGCAAATTGGATAGAGAGCCTTTTTTACTGACTAGCTTACCTGATGCATGTATCACATGGTAGCCTATCAGTCCAACTGGTTGTTTAGTTTGGACCTGGTTTGCTTTCACCTGTTTCTTGAACTGTATTACATTCACATTATATGGAATTAGGATTCTTAATATGTCTAGCCGTTTTTCAAAATTTCGAAGTATTCTCGCTTAATTATTTTCTTTACCTCAATTTGGATTTTGTCATTTGATACTCTAATTTTCTAGGTCCAAGTAAAGTGTTCTTTGATTTATATGGACTTCGAGGGCCGGTCTGATGGCCGATCAATCAAATCAATTCTAGCCCATGTAGCCCCTCTGAAGTTGGTACTGAGTGCTCTCCTTGTCTTATTTTATTTGAAGAGTTGAAGTTTCTTCGCTTAAACAAAGTTTCATGTGTAGTCAGCAAAAGCGATTTAGAAGCCCCTTTTTTTCAATTTTTCTTTTGAATTTATATTGCTTCCCTCTTGTGGAGGTTCTGGTCCATGGATCAGCAGAAGCCACCGAGCATTTGAAGCAACATTGTTTGCAACATGTTTGTCCTCATGTGTATGCTCCCCAGATTGAAGAGACAATAGATGTCACGTCCGATTTGTGTGCCTATAAGGTAAAAATACTTGCAATATATGTGTGTATGTGCCTTGATATTTAAGAACCTTGGACTAACTTTTTTCTCCTAATTTGGTCTTTAGGTTCAACTTTCGGAGAAACTAATGAGTAATGTCCTGTTTAAAAAGGTAAGGACCTTGCTGTCTTGTCCATGTTGTATCTGAAATGTGTATTATCAGTGATTGCATTTGTAATTTTACTGTCGGACGTACGTTGGATCATGTTTTGGCAAGCTGAGATTTTGTGTCAATTGGGCAAGCTGAGATTCTGTCTTCCCCTTTTTCTCTCTCTCTGAATCTCTCCTGTGTTGTTAATTGCAGCTGGGAGAATATGAAATAGCGTGGATTGATGCTGAAGTGGGGAAGACAGAAAATGGCATGTTATCTTTACTTCCTCTTTCATCTCCTGCTCCACCACATAAAACAGTGCTGGTAGGTGATATTAAAATGGCAGATTTCAAGCAGTTTCTTGCAAGCAAGGGTGTCCAGGTACACTATAGCTTTGCATCAAGTGCACAAATTTTGTCTCTTGTTGTAGAGAAAGTGAGAATCAACATTGTTGCTATGTGCTGAGTGCTTGCCTGCTTTCGGAGATAATCTTGTGAAACCATGTTATTGCAATAGAGGCCTTAGGGAACTTTGCACATGGTTGCACCTCTTGTGAGGCCAACCTGCCTGTCCCATAACTCCTTTTTCTCTCCAGAAATTGCTGATCAAACTTGTGATACAATTCTTTTTATTCCAAATAAATTTGTTATCAGGTGGAATTTGCTGGTGGAGCATTGCGATGTGGGGAGTATGTAACACTGCGCAAAGTGGGAGATGCAAGCCAAAAGGTGGGGTATTTTGTGGTTCTATAGTTGGTTAAAAATGTAGGCATGACTATGTTATGGTTGAGTTATTTTTCATCCTGTAACATCTATAGGGTGGTAGTGCTGCTATTCAGCAAATCATTCTTGAAGGCCCCTTGACTGAGGAATACTACAAAATCCGGGAGTATCTGTATTCACAATTTTATGCTCCATAGTTGGACGATAAATCGTGTCTAGGCCTTTGATCATACAACATGCTTGGTACGCATCTCTGGTTGTGAATCTTTTCTGTCCTCCTTAGAACTAGTATGATAGTTTACTTTGTTTCGTAGTTTACGTCATGCTGTGATTTTCCTCCTGTCCCAGGAAAACCAATACTGCTTGGTGAACCTTTGCTGCTTTTATGGCAAGGCAGCTTAAGGAGATGGTTGGCAAGTTGCTGATCAATTTTGTACCCTAAAATATGTATTAGTTCCAGTTTATTACCTGCCATTTGTGTTTTGATTTGTTGTAGGAGCACGAGACACGATTAAACTCATTGTTGGCAACAATTGTAATTTGTAATAGTTTGGCCTGGATAAGGTATAAGATGGCTTCCAATTCTTTCTTGTTTTCCATATTTGACGTCCTTGGTGTGAAGGGAATTATTCCAGAACCGGAGAGATCTTTCTGTTTTGCGAAGCCAAGGACTTGCATATTCATCGACGTTGTTCAACATCTGCACAGTGACGATCATAATTTCAAATCAGTCGAGCGAATTCGTATTCCTTTGGATTCATGCAGGTCGTCGACTGGACTGTCCCTTTTTATTTTTTTTTTTCAAAATTTTTTCCATAGAGGAAGATGGGATCTATCTTAGAGAATTGAAATCAGAAAGTTAAAAAGAGAGCAAAATCTTGAAGGGCGGGGGCAAAAAGGGTGCAACAATAGACTACTACCTTTAGAACATTGGTTAGCTTTGCTCTGGGCAATATTATTGTGGTATACAGTCTACCTTTGCTGCCCTGCAAAAAGAAAGAAGTGCCTATTGTAACAGGGGAAGGGGCTGCACAACTTGTCTCACTTAATATTTTTAGACATTTTTTAATAATAAAAAATAGAATTTTCGGACGTATCCGATAATTAAAAATAAAATGTCTTAATTAATTAAAATTTTTAGACTTTAATCTTATCAAAACTCACCCTCTTTTTCCGTCACAACCGAAGTGCAGTCCAATCTGTAGCGCTAGCGATTAGACCACCTCTTTGTGAACTCTTTTGTACCTGTCGGGAAAGTGGGAAGTACGTACCATCCGCTTTCAACTTACTATTTGAGAAAGTGGGGACGGTGTCTGGTAGTATTTCGCACAGTAAAATAGGTATATCCGGTGACTCTCGGTTGTGTCCAAGTTACCGTTACACTAGCACTTATTCTAGCGTGAGGAAACAGTAGTTAACTTTAGTTGCAGGATGGCAGGTTAGTTTTTAGTCGTCGACCTCTAGTTTATCTTTCTTGAAGGTAGAAACAGATTAGATAAATAAAATAAAAATGGAGAAGATGATTCATTACGACAGACGCAGTAGGCATCCTGTATGTATGTATGTGAATAGACAGACCAGGCTCTAATTTTAGAGAGAATTTTTAGGGTCGGGAAAGCGATAGAGCAAAACGAAAAGAGCAGATAACGGAGCCTATTATTTTCTGACAACAACCCTAAAATTTCTCACCTCTTCTGCTTCAAAGTTCAAACAACAATCAATCGAACCTTTCTATTTCCTTTCATTTTCAAGTTCCCTTAACGGGTCTGCTACTTTGAGTTACCCATGGCTACAATAATAATGTCTTCTCTGCCCACCACAACGACGACGAAATGGTCTCCGACCTCCTTTCAGCTCCGATTAGCGTTCACCACCCGAAAGTCTCCGCCGTCTGTGCCCTTTTTAAGGACCCGAATACTGAAGCTTGATCGCCGAGTTCGGATGTTTTCAGTTTTTGCCGACGCTTCAGCAGCTAGGAACCATAATAATAAGAAAGCCGAACGTGGTCGTTCTGGAGATTCTTGGGCAGTTAATCCGAATTCAACCGCCGACGGCTTCGCTGGCTGGACCGATGGTGAACAATCACAAGACTCTCATCCCAAGCACTCCCTTAAAGGTGATTACTTTCAACATCAGATTGTGTCTATATATAATTACATTTAAATTTGTCTGGCTGCTTTTTCGCAAGCTATGGTAGCGTGTTGTTGTACTGTGGGTGTTACAAGGTTGAAGCATTTGTATTGGTGATTTCCTAATTCTGATGTTTTTGGGTTTGCAAGCAGTTGTAGACTAATAAAATAACACTTTTGAAGTAGTTCGTTTTCAGGAATTGTGGGAGCAGGGGTGGCTGGGGTTGTTATTGTGGCCGGTCTTACCTTCGCCGCATTGTCCATGGGCAAGCGAAACACTTCTGGTAGGTTTACTTTTTCAGCTGTCACTGTCTTGTTGATCTGTCTTATGGTCAATCGAAACTGGGAAGTAAATAGCGGACGGGCTTGGTGTTGCCTTTCCAGGAATTTGTTTGCTCTGACCTTCACTGCCAAAAGAAATATGTCAAGGTTTAGGATGCACAAGAATAAATCAATTGTGGTTTCAGGAAGTTTCCTTGGATTAGTGTAAGCAGTGCCAAAATGAAAAATCCTAAATGTTTATAGGCATTGCCGTGTCTTTCCTTTTGGTTGGAGCTAACGGTGATACTTGTACACCTCTGTTCTTTGTTGAAGATGTAATTATGTAGATAAAGCAACTGAAAATAGTAATCCTGCACCCATTGCTTATTCGATTGTATGGGTTTCTTTTTTCTGGTTTAGATGTTTGTTCTCGTATATTAGTTGGACATTTGAATAGACAATGCATATTTTGATGTATGTAGGAGTTAAACCACAGATGGAGCCCCTAACAACAACCCAGCAAGAAGTGTCATTGGCATCTGATAATCACAATGATGACAATGAAGAAGATACAAATGACAGCAAGAATGAGACTGTAGATGCTAGCAGTCAAGAAAGCATGACAAGTGTAGACGAGAATGTCTTTTCAAGTAGTGGAAAACCTGAAGTTACTGAAAACAAAGATGGTTATGATACTAATGTGGGTGAGACATCAAGTAATGGTGCTTTTGCTAATAAGATGCCCGTTCAACCAGATTTACAAAATGAATCATCCATTAATGTTACATCAGTTGCTCCTGAAGACTTGCCTAATCCACCAGAGACCAAGATCTCTGGTGGATCTTTTGCCACCTTAGGTTCTGAAAGTGACAGTGTTAATCCTGTGACTGAGAAACCAAAGCCACCCAGTGAACTTCAACCTGAAGGAGAAAAGTCAATTACCAACTCTTCCGAGAAAGAAATTGAAAATCCAAACTCTTCGTCTGAATTATCTCAAGATGGATACACCACCTTAGGTACCTCTCTGGATTCACTACTTGATGGAGTTTCAGAGACCAAGATTATGCATGATATGGGTGGGGAAACTAGAAGTTCACCTGCATACCAAGATGTTGGCCTGGAAAAAACAAAGGAGATTGCAGCTGGTGGAGAGAAGTCATCTCTGGCATTGCATGATGTGACTGTAACTGAATCATCCGCAGCATTGATTTCGGATGTGTCCTATCCTTTCTCCAATGAACAACTTGGCAATGTCTATCAAAATAATACTGAAACCAAATCATCTATCGAGTTGAATGGGCTTGGAATCACCTTTGCTTCTGCTGGCATACCTGCTCCAATAGTTGTCTCAACATCTCTGAAGGAAGCTCCTGGGAAAGTTTTGGTTCCTGCTGCTGTTGATCAAGTTCAAGGTCAGGCATTAGCTGCATTGCAAGCTTTAAAGGTACTTTGGTTACATTCTTCTGTTAAATGTACTTCTGTGGCAAGATAATTAATTGTCTAATTTCATAACTTGAGGTAAATTTTCTCTCTCGCTCTTTAAAATTTGTTTGGTAACTTCCAGTATACCTATATTTTCTCAAGTTTTCTGAAATTTATAACTAATAAACAAGTATAAACTTGAATGGGCAAAGTAAGCTGTTTCTTGACGGGCATATCTTAAGTTGACAAGGGATGCCGTTTAACTTTTTCATGTATTTGGTTGAGCAATCAACAGATTAAAACTTCAAATGCAAGAGAGAGTTTTAAAGAAAAATGTCATCAGGTGTGTTGTTCTTACGGTCTACAAATAGAAGAGCACCTATAGTTTGCTTCAATTATAAGCTCATTTCCATGTTATATGCCTGAGGCTATTTTAGCCACCTTAAGTGGGAAAATTAAAGTGCAATATTGGCAGTTATGAAGGCCACAAGATGTTTAAAATTTGTTGAGTGATCTTTATAAGAGTTTGTGTTATATGACTTTACAAATGTATTACAAGGTTTTTTACTTTAATGGAAAGTTTTTGATTTGAAATTGATTAGGTTATTGAGGCTGATGTTCAACCAGGAGATCTTTGTACTCGTCGAGAATATGCTCGATGGTTGCTTTCAGCCAGCAGTGCCTTGTCCAGGTACAAAATCTCCTACTTGCCCAAAAAACAAACATAGACTCATTCTACCATAGATAAAAGAATTGTTGAGATACATTAGCATACTACATTTATCCAGTGCATGATCAAACAAAATGCATGTTTACATGGACTGAGGAACTTCCTTTGCCACTTCAAGTGGAAAATATGCCAAGTTTAGCATTTCCTTCAATATGCATACACTTCAAATGACTTGGATGATTCTAGAGTTAACTTCAATTTCCTGTAGGAGTACAGTTTCAAAGGTCTACCCTGCAATGTATATAGAAAATGTCACAGAACTTGCATTTGATGACATTACAGCTGAAGACCCAGATTTTCAATCTATTCAAGGTAGGAGCATATGCTGATTTTTGAGTTTTAACAGCTTATCATTGAATCCTGAATGTGTGAGGCATTTCAGGTTTGGCAGAAGCTGGTCTAATTTCCAGTAAGCTTTCAAGACGTGACATGCAGTCTTCTCTAGATGATGATCCTCAACCTATCTTTTTCTCTCCTGAAAGGTATATCACTAAGGACTTCCATGCTTCTGGTTAAACAGGCACTTTATCAAATATCAATATCTAGTGTCTGTTCACAGAAAGGAATTACACGAGTGGTTTTAATGCTTCTTTAATTCATTATTAGTATATGATTTCAACATTGCCGTTCAATGTACTTTTTGGTTACTCATGCAGTTTGAACTGGTATTCCTCTCCATGGTGAGCTCTATATGTTGCGCTTACACTTTTTTGCTGAGTTTTGTTCAATAAATATCTTCCTGATGCTATTAATGTTCACAGTGTGTTTTTGTTTTGGAAACTGTTTTCTCTAAATGTAACGACTAGCAGTGCCTTTGACAATAATGGTCTGCATAAATGGGGTGTATAGCCCAATATCACCATAGTTGCGTAATGCATTAACCATTTGGATTGAAGAAGAACAAGCAATATCTTCCTCATGCTGTCAACGTTGACAGATAACTTTTGTTTTGCAGTTTCCAAGATTTTAGTTGAGTGCTTAGATCCACTTCCTCTCTTTATTTATCAAACTTTTTCTCTATTATAGCCCTTTGACGCGTCAGGATCTTGTAAGTTGGAAGATGGCCCTAGAGAAGAAACAGCTTCCAGTGGTTGACAAAAAGGTACCATAAGTTCAACAATATTATATTTCCCGTTTGCGCAATCAAATTTAACTAAAGATAAAATTATTTACGTCCCTTGTGGACAGACTGTACAGCAACTTTCAGGTTTCATAGATATTGACAAGATCAATCCAGATGCTTGGCCTGCAGTTGTGGCTGACTTGGCAGCTGGAGAACAGGGGATCATGGCCCTTTCTTTTGGTGTGATAAAATTGTTCTTGATCCTGTTATTGTAGTGATCTCACTTGTTTAGGAAGGTAAAACTGGCTTAGTTCTTTGACAGGATATACAAGACTGTTCCAGCCAGATAAACCTGTGACAAAAGCTCAAGCAGCTATTGCTCTTGCAACTGGGGAGGCTTCTGATATTGTTAGTGAGGAACTTGCACGTATTGAAGCTGAGTCTATGGCAGAAAAAGTTGTTGCTGCACAGAATGCTCTAGTAGCTCAAGTAGAGCAAGATATCAATGCTACTTATGAGAAGGAGCTTCAACAGGAAAGGGAAAGGAGTGGTGCTGTAGAGAAATTGGCAGTGGCAGCAAAGCAAGAACTGGAGAAGTTAAGAGCTGAGCGAGAAGAAGAAACTCTTGGATTGATGAAGGAACGAGCTGCAGTTGACTCAGAAATGGAAATTCTTTCCAGGTTGAGACGGGAAGTGGAGGAGCAGTTGCAGTCACTCATGAGTAACAAGGTGGAAATTACATATGAAAAGGAAAGGCTCAGCAAGCTTCGTACAGATGCAGAAACTGAGAACCAAGAGATTGCACGACTGCAGTATGAGCTGGAGGTTGAGCGGAAAGCATTGTCCATGGCCAGGTAATAATGTGAACTAGTTATTAATTTTCCTTCGAAAAGATAGACCCGGCATTTGCAATGGTTTATGGAATGAAAGGGTCAATATGCAGATGGGTAGACAGAGTCTTGCTTCTGCATACCAAGTGATTGATATTGCTGAGGATTGAGGGAAAGTTAGGACAAGTTTTGCGTAATTGATAGATAGTTACTATGTGCCTATGATGTGTCAGTCAATTACCTTCAAACTGAACTTCTAGGACTCATAAATTTGAATATTAAATAAATTCACGTTCTTGAGTGACGCAACCATCTTCTTTTTCAGCCTATGTCTATCTACAAGGGCAACCAATATTGGATATTAACTTATTATCAGCAATCGATTTCATTTTGGAACAAGTTAAGGCATTACCAGAATCAATGTCTCCATCAAAGTACTCGACTTTCTTGCAAACTGGTTTAGACAAATTCAGTTTCAATCTCATTTTTTTCCTCTGCTCCTATACTCCTGTAGTTTCTTGAACTTTTAAACTCCTAGTACTGATGTAGCAGGAAAACATGACAAAGAAACTTGACACTTGCTGATTTATCTAAACTTTTTTTTTCAACATGATCTTGATGTTTCCCTCACCATTGCTCTAGCCAAGTTTGCTTTTTTAAGTGATTTTAAGGTGCAATGTAACATCTGAAAGTTCATAGTCATCTAATATAATGCTTGCATGCCAATTACTAGAGATCATGCTTGCAAATTTTGGTCTACATTTTTTTCATCTGTTATTTCTGTAAATATTTAACCAGAGCATGGGCTGAAGATGAGGCCAGAAGAGCAAGAGAGCAGGCAAAATCCTTGGAAGAGGCTAGGGAACGTTGGGAGAGGCAAGGCATCAAAGTGGTGGTTGATGATGACCTCCGTGAAGAAGCAGATGTAGGAGTTACTTGGGTGGCTGCTGGAAAGGAATCCTCCCTCGAAGGAACTATTGATAGGGCAGAGAACTTGGTGGATAGACTGAAGGCTATGGCAGATGTTGTAAGAGGGAAATCTAGGTATACAATTGAAAAAATTATCCAGGTGGTGATCTCCATGATAGACAGTTTGAAGGAGGTAATTGTTAAAGGTGGCAGGCAGGCAGGAGAGCTAAAAGATATCGCAGTTTCGAAGTTTGGCAGCTCATTACAAGAGGCCCAACAGGGTTCAGTGCAATTTACCTCGGCTGTAAAGGAAGGAATCAAGCGGGTTGCGGGAGAGTGCAGGGATGGGGTTGAGAAATTCACTCAGAAGTTCAAGACATGAATGCTGCCTTCCCTTAGGATGCCTGCTTCTATGTTGTTTAACAATAGCAATACAGGTGATGTGATGCGGTACTGCTGCTGTGCTTCGAGTGCCAAGCGCATTGGCCATCTGACCAAATTGAGGAAAAGAAAAAGCTACAGTGTAGGTGATGGAATCTTCGGGGGTTTGTTATCGAGGATTTACGTGCCCCTCGTGAGCCTTGCGTAACCAAATGAGCGCGAAAGGCGGGTTGAGGGACGACAGTGCCTTCTTTTCAAAAAAAGAAAGGCATAACAGAGTACCCTCTATTAACTGTAGAATTGTACACTCCATTGTTCCCCTCTAACAGATGAGACGGAAAATAAGAGATCATTTTTGTTGGATCGAGCATTAGTGTCTTGTACAATCTATGTGACTTCTCTTTATTTGGGCATGTTACGAAGCTTCCAGGTTCCCATGGTAACTCATCATAACGTAGAATCAGTATATTATATATATATATATATATATTTATTTATATTGGGGTTAGTCTGAAATCAACTTGGAATGGTAGAATTTGGAACATTGACTCTTCGCTTGACAACAAAGCTTTACACACGTAGAAGAATATTTAAATTTTTTCTATTTTACTTATCGTAGCATTTTATGCGTTTACTCTCCTTAAAATCCGACGTGAAAACGTTCTTCTATGACAACTTAATCGTGAAACATCGATCCGTAACGTACACAAGCCAGAATATTTATTTACGACGAAAATAAACTTTTTTTAAACATCTTATAAGCAATATGGCTGTGGAAACATGCTCTTCTTTTCAACTGAATTTCTCAGAATACCATAAAGCCTTTCAAATGAAGCATAATTTCTTCTAGAGAATGATTGGAATAGGGTGGGCGCGGGTACCTGCCCCATTCCCCATTTTGGCTGATCCGACCCGCACCTTGCGGGTCAGCTATTTTCTGACCCTTACCCGCTCCGCATATCAGCGAGTACCCGATTAATAGGGTGGGTGCGGGTACCCGCCCTCATTCACCATTTGGCTGATCTGACCCGCACCTTGCGGGTCCATTATTTTCCGACCCTTACCCGCCCCGCATTTTCTGACCGTTATCAGCGAGTACCCGATTACCTTACCCGCCCCGCATATCAGCGGGTACCCGATTGAGATAGGGTCGGGTCAGCGGGTACCCGCCCCACCCCATTTATCATTTAATTTTTTTTTAAAAAATGATTTATACTAATTTAATTTTATATTTTACACATTCATCTAAGATTTAATAAAAAAAATTTTCTAAAAAAAAGTTTCCCACCAAAAAACAAGCATGTGAAGAGAATATAAGATAAAGGAAAAAATTAAAAAAATTCAAAATCAATAAAAATTTAAAATAAGAAGCACAATTTTTAATATATATGTTCCACATTAATTAAATTTTTTTCTATAAAATATAAGATCATGATCTCTACAAATAAATCTTGTAAATAAACTATAGTCTCTCATATTTGTAATGCAATTTGTTCAATAAAATTACTTATTTAATTCTAATTTATTATTTTATAGTGTGTATAAAAATAAAATTAAAAATAAACAATATATATATACAGTGCGAATCGAATACCGGCGAATTTTTAATTATGTAACCTTAATCCGCCCCGCATTTGAACAGGTACCCGACCCTCTTTTAATCCGATCAAATAATAAAAATCGAATATTCTAATTTTCGGTTTGGATATGACTGAGTTTTCGGATTAGCGAATAATTTTGCCCACCTGGGAATAGGTAACTCCACTCGGGAAATCAACTGCTATACTCCTGAGGAGGGGGTTAACGACCAGAGACAATCCATAAGAACTTAACAATTGGCGCGTTGCAAATCCCACCACGTCCTCGCCACACAGAGAGAGAGAGAGAGAGACGATGCTTCTCTTATAACGAAAACAAATAGTTTTCCCCCAACTGACTCCCAATCAGAAAATCTCAAGGCAACAACAATTCCTAGTTTCCCAACGTAACGGCTTCACAATTCATAGCAATTCCATGTAACACATAAAAATAGTGCATCCGCAACCAGAAAAAGTGAAAATCTTGACTGACAAATGGATCATTTTGAAGTAATAAAGCATAATTCTACATAATTTAGACTCGTTCAAAATCATGTTCTTACTTCTTAACCATAGATTTAGTCCTCTCTACATGAGAAACAAATACATGGTAAAACTAACTGAATTCATGAACTAAAATGCCTCTTGACAAAAACTTAGTTCTTCAAATAGCAAAATAAAACAAACTAAAGCAGGCATCACTTCTTCTTTTCACCACCTCCAGCAGCCCTGCAGAAATCCAACAAAGGATTTTTAGGCCACAAAAGTTTGTAAAAAAAGTCCAAGCAAAGCCTTCAGTGACATTTACTCTTTAATGAAGCCTCTTAACCAAAAACACTAGATTGGTTTTCTTATTTATTTACTCTCTCTCTCACATAGAATGATGGCAAGTTGGGCTAGGTATATTTACCTCATCTTGCGGACAACATTAGACATTTCCTCCCTCTTCTTCTTTGCCCTCTTGTGAGTGCCCAACTTTCTCTTAGCTACCTTCAAAGCACGCTTGTCCTTTCCAACTTTAAGAAGCTCAGTAATTCTTTTCTCATATGGTGCAAGTCCAGCAACTTCCCTTATGAGGTTTCTGACAAAGTGCACTCTTTTGCTTGTTTTCTGTGGCACCAAAAATGGCATAAGCCACAAAAAACAGAAAAGAATAAAATAAAGAGGACAAACAACTTATATGTGCACTACCCAGTCCCATCCTCAACAATGCCAACATGAAGCCTAGACTAATTGATCAATAACCAAATAGAAATTAATAAATCTTCTGATATATGTTTGCAATGATCTCCCTGGGCAGGGAGGGCCACCAAAATAAAAAAATGCCTGACACAACTGGATGTTTTAGCATGCAAGAATTAAGGCTGATAAAAAGCCTCAGATTAGCATATTGGCTCATTAGTCATGGCAGTAACAGCCCCCGCAATATTCATTGTAGGTGCGCAGACTAGCTGTTGCTGCTCATACCAAACTTTGTCCTCATAGGCAATTGTCATCCAAGACCGACAGGGAACCATGAGAACCATAATATGCAATATATGGGTCATAGACGGAACATATGAAGCATACATTGTATATCATTGGAGGTAACCAAAAATCAGAACAAACTAAATCAGCTTCACACCGAAAAAGTATGCAACTTACAACAATTACAAAGCTACAATAAACCTCACTAGAAAAAAGATAAAACTAGTTTCTAATTGAGCAACCAACACAATATGAAAGTAAAAATTCCAATAAATCTCAGTCATTCCCAAAGGCTTCAAAATTACAGATTACTTGTAACAAACTTTGGGATAAAAATTTCTAATTGGGCAGCACAATTCGCCAAGAAAACAAGACCCAGACGTTAACAATGTCTTCACTAAGTGCGCAAACAAACATATACAAGATCATATACTTGCTTCGGTTGTATTCAGATTCTTCTGTTCCGCAAAATTCATGCAATACACGGAGGGAAGTCCACTTGAAAGTAAAAGAAAACTACTACGAAATGCTTCTATACGATCCAAATCAACCAAAAAGAAAAGAAATAGCAATAGTTGATGCAAACTTTGCATTCATACAAAGAGCAACTGATAAGATACAAGCCAAGATATATAGGAGAAAAGGACGTACCCCTTTCCTATCAGAAGCGCGGGGAGCCAATTCCTTCTTGGTGACAACATGACCCCTGTTCAGTCCCACAAATAGCCCTGTATTTGGCTGCTTCGGAGCCATCACCTATTTCACCAAGCAAAACATTTTAGTCTACTTTTGCATGAATATCGCCCGGACTTTTATTCAAAAAAAAATCATAACTTCTAGTTAAACATCCAAATATTACAGTCCAATTCTTAACAAGAATCTTTAAGACCTGCAAACTGAATCCGGGATCTTTAAGACAAAGCTCTAACTACTTGAAAACTAGTGAATTCAGGGAAAATGGTGTAGATAACAAAAGTGGGGGGAGGTTGGAAAAATATAACAAAATGCAAAACAGCAGAAATATATCTGTATTAGACTAATGGCTAAGCATTATCAGGTGAAAGAAGAAGAAGAAGAAACTAGTCAAACTCGAAAAGTGTTACCTTCTTTCAATTCGTTTGATCGGCGAACTTCGGAGGCTGAAAATTGTGAGACAACTAGGGTTTTTGGGGGGGCAAATTTATGTAAGTGTTGACGGAGTGGGTTGGACTGCGGGTCCAGATCCTAATTAAGAAACCAGTGAAGGAATGGGCCAATATTCGGCCTCATTGTATGAAGTCCAATCAAGATGACAAAGCCCACGTAATAAAGCAGCGGATCCTCTCCAAAAGTCTGTCAGTAATTGCTATGGACCTGTAATTACAGGGAGTAATTTGAATTTAAAAAAGAAAAAGAAAAAGAATGTATTTGAGCATGAAAGAAACCCTTAATATAGACATGGAAGTACACGGTGTAATTGCTATGAACCTCATATTATAAAGTCAAAAATTGGATTGTAGACAAACTAGTGTGGAGGATAGCAAAATACTGAGTATTTGGGGAATCAAATTATTCTCTCTCTCTCTCATGAAATTAGGGATTTTTTTTAGTGTTATTATATTACGTGATATTTCTAAAATTTAAGTGGAGGCTAGTGGTATTTGACAAAAACATAAGGGGAGGTTTCTGATATTATTGCATTTCATTTTTTGTCACGAGCGTTGTCACGTGACCTCCTTCTAACGATGGGCGTCTCATCATGGAATGAAATGGCCATATGTCCATTGAAAATCACAGAATTCCACAGTTTGTGCCACAACCCATCATCAAGGAGATTTTGAGATCTCGTCCGGGAAAAAACTCACAAATGACAAATGGATTGGTGGTGAGATAACTTTTTGTTGATAAAATGGATTGGTGGTAAGCTAACTTTTGTTGTTGATAAAAAGAATCTAGAAAACTGCTATAGTAAAAACTGCTGAGTGCTGAGTGACGCTGTGTGACTCCAATGGGTAGTTGAGTCCGAGTTGACCTGCAGGTATAACGATAACGCCCAGCCCATTTTCATCTCTCCCCGCCCCGCCCCGCACCAAATTTTGTTTGATTCTTCTTTCTCTACCTTATAGTAGTTTCTTCTCTCCAGATTGATCCTTTTGGTGGCCAACTCTTCCATCCCCTCAATGATTGACAGTCAAAATAACTCAATGCTTCGGTGATCTGAGTTCACTGTGGAGCCTCAACAACAAACGAGGTTGCTCTCAAGTCCAAGGGCTTTCGACTTCCCGAGCAAAATCTTGCTCGTGGTTTGATGCTTCGGCTTTCTCGTTTTCTGCTTTTCTTTGGATAAGTGGTCAGCGCACGAATCTGCTACTATTTGGGCTTCTCACACTTTAGCCAAACAAATGTCCAGCCATTTATGATCAAAGAGATGATCAGTCACTTGTGCACTTGTTGAGGGGATCAAGTAATAGAAGGCCAATTGTGTATTTATTTCTCTTACATTGATCTTTAACTGGTATTGGACATTGCAGCTTATAGTTTTTTAACAATCGTTTCTGTAAGTTCGATCAAGTTCAGTACTTTATTCCTTTCTTGCTTATTTACCTACCTCCTAGTGGGTGGAACGCATTTTAATGCTTCTTGTTACTCTTAGTGCTCGTATTCTTTGTGGAGGGTGGTAATTTTGGTCTTAAGTTATTTGTTTGAATCATATCCTGGATTATGTTCTTCTTTCAAGGCCTATTGCCGAGAGAGACGTGCATAATTAGTTGGACTTTTTCCAGCAAATTGAGCAGATTCTAATCTTGGCCTCTTTAACATTGCAAAACTGAATAAAGTCTTGATCTTGGTTACCTCGAACTCATAGAATTCAAATTATCCATTCAAATTTGGAGGGTTGCACTAGTAAACTGATTATGAACTTGTCTTTTGCTATATACTCTTTTAAGTGCCCTCCAAGTTTCTGACCGTTCTCACCTAAATAGCTCAGTTTAAGTGATTATCCCGCAGTCATGCCCAGTAGTTTAAATCTAGTCGGTGATTTTTTCGGAATTATGTGAGATATTTACAATTTGATTGGCAATGTCAATCTTTTGTGGCCTCCCAATCCTTGAGTGTGTTTACTGTATAGCATGTGCCCGTTGGGCCTGGAAACGCTGTCTCCACACTGCAGGCCATGACAGCGAGACTTGGGGGTTTGCCACTGCTGAAGAATTCGAACCTGTACCCAGGCTCTGCCGCTACATACTTTCTGTTTATGAAGATGATCTTCGGCATCCTCTGTGGGAACCTTCGGGTGGCTATGGGATTAATCCAGATTTGATAATCCTGAAACGAACTTACGAACATACACTAGGACGAGCACCTCCTTATCAGTTGTATCTCGATCATGATCATGCTGATATAGTTCTTGCCATTAGAGGCCTTAATTTGGCCAAGGAGAGTGATTATGCTGTTCTCTTGGATAACAAGTTGGGAATGAGAAAGCTTGATGGAGGGTACGTGCATAATGGCTTGTTAAAAGCTGCTGGATGGGTATTAGATGCGGAGTGTGATATTCTGAAAAAACTGGTTCAGGATTATCCAAATTATACTCTAACATTCGCAGGACATTCTCTTGGGGCAGGCGTGGCGGCACTTTTGACGATGTTGGTGTTGCAAAATCTTGATAGGTTGGGAAATATTGAGAGGAAGAGGATAAGGTGTTATGCTATGGCACCTGCTAGATGTATGTCACTAAACTTGGCAGTGAGGTATGCAGACGTCATCAATTCTGTTGTGCTTCAGGCAAGTTCCTAAATATTTCTCACTGCCTTTCATGTTTATTTTCAAGCTACTAAGTGAATGCAAACATGCTGCCATGGTCAAGAAAGTACGCAAATAGTCCCTGAATTCGAGGTTTTCACTATTTTACTCATGACAAGCCTTTAAGTTTACATTTCACCAAATCAGATGCATGGAAGTTGAATTGTATAGAATATGTCTTGAATGTTGGTTAGTTGAAATTCTACTTGACCACTTCTAGCATGTGAAAAACCATATGCTTAACAATTTCTTTATGCCCCTGGTAGAATGGGGAAATCTAATCCAAGTGGTTAACCAGTTGCACTAGTTTTGTCAAGGCAAAAGCATAGGATCTTGGTCTGCATTTCCTTTTCTCTGCTTTTGCCCTTATGCTCTTCTTTGACTGCATACTACTTCCACCGATTAATGCCATTTGCATTTTAAGCTTGCAGGAATTTCGGTTTTAAGCCCTCTATAGTGTATACTGTAGTAAG
Source organism: Coffea humblotiana (assembly GCA_023065735.1). NCBI lineage: Eukaryota > Viridiplantae > Streptophyta > Magnoliopsida > Gentianales > Rubiaceae > Coffea > Coffea humblotiana. The sequence goes on along the minus strand of CM041209.1, from coordinate 1,983,174 downwards.
AGTTTGGAAGTAATACTGCCAACTGCTTTCTATCTTTTTTAGTTTCTTTTTCGAAAATACACTGATGGCATGTGCATCACAGCTAATAATGAGTCTCTTTGCTGTAATAGGATGACTTTTTGCCTCGTACAGCCACCCCATTGGAAGATATATTCAAGTCACTTTTCTGGTAAAGACCATCTTCAAGCTTTGCACTTCCTGTTGCTACTGCACTGGGAAGTTAATGCAAAAATGGGCAAAATATTAAACAGATCGCAAACACTATAATTTGCAATTCATTTTTGGGATTTATAATTAAACAGATGGGCAAAGTACCTTAAAGCTTTCAATTTTAAGCTAATTTTTGCCTTTATTCCTATTTTTTTTCTAATTAGAGTCCATAAAAGTAGTTGGCTCACTCAAAGGTATGACATGCTCTATTCTTTTGTATATGGTATCAAAAGATTTTGCTTTGCCATGTCATCAGACGTCAACTCTAGTTTATTTCAAGCCTTATTATCTTACTGTTTTGTCTTTTACAATTTGGACAGTTTGCCATGCCTATTGTGCCTAAGGTGCATGAGAGATACATGCATATCAGAGGAGAAGATGCTTAAAGATCCAAGGAGACTTTATGCACCTGGTCGCCTTTATCACATTGTGGAGAGAAGGCCTTTTAGGTAAGCCTACAAAAAATTAATTCACCATTACCATGGTCATCAATCATTCTCTTGAAAATTTGGTTGTTTTAGATGCAAACGTTGGTTAATGAAAATCATCAGTGGTTTTTAGATGTCGCACTATGGGTTATTGGAATTGTAATATCTCATTATATTCCGCTACTACAAAGTAGTATCATGAAGAAACATTGAATAATTAAAGGTCTTACAGATTTTTTTGAAGTTATAGATATAATAAGCTAATATTAAACAGGTTGAGTAATAAGCTAATATTGCGAAGACTTCAACTCTGATCAGGTTGAGTAACTCTAAAGGGGAATAATGATATCTATGCACGTTGAAGATGGTGGGGTATTGAACTGGAATGTGCCTTAATATTACCTAATTGATCAAATCAAATTTAAGGACCCATACTTCCTTCTTATCCCTTCTTGCACGGCAGCCATTACAAACTTTTAGCTTCGCAAAGAGGATTGTGATCAATTTGTGTTTTTATTTTTATCAGTTGCTTTCTTCCAATTGCTAATCTGAACTTGTTCTCCTGCTAAACAAAGAGTGACTGAGTCATGATTTGTGTGACGAAGTAGAAAATGGCATATGCATCTGGTAATTGTGTATAAATCTATGGAATGGTGGAGAATATCAGTTGTAATCATTCTTTAAACATTTCATGTTGTCAGGTGTGGAAGGCATCCTCCAGTTGTCAGAACTGCAGTGCCTGTGGATGGGAGATTTGAGCACATAGTTCTATCATGTAATGCCACGTCAGACCACGCCATCATTTGGATAGAGAGAGAATCCAGTAGGGCCCTGGAGGTGAGTTACTTTCAATTTTATACTTTCTATCTATTGCCAGTGAGTGAAGGCCCACCAGTATTCTATTATATAATGTTGATGTTTGATTTGATTGTGAACATCAAATAATTTGTTTACCAAGGAGTACACTAATTTTCCATGTAAGAGCTCAAGTTCCTTCCCAACTTCTGAGTCAAGCTGGTTTTTAGTCTAACCAGTTAATACAAATGCTTTGTCTGTAAGTTGAACATTACGAGACATCTTTCAACGATTTCATCATTTCTTCTTTGGAGTAAAAATTATTATTCTTGGACTGGTAATTGTGTTATTCTGAGCCCTTTGAATTTCCTCTTCTTTCTTTTATTTGTTGTTCCAAATTCTTGAAGTTGTTAAGCTTAAAGAAAGCATGATGCTGATTTGCATGTCATGGTACCTTCCTCCTTTTCCTTCTTCACATGATAGACCTGAATCATTGATTGGACCAACCTATTGCCTTACTATGCCACAGCTAATGATTGAGAAAGATCATAGTCTGGACATCCCACCAAGACAAAAGATGGAGCAACAGGAGTCGATTGCGCGAGAGCATAGCGAGGAGCACAAGGCAGCACTGAGGAGGGCTGTAACATTGGCTGTTCCTCATGCCTTTTCCCCTTCACAATATGGGACATTCCAAGATGAAGAGGGTAGACAATCCCACAGCACAGGTGGTGATTCTTCTTTTGGTTCATCAAACAGAAGCAAGGCAAAAGAAAGCTGGGATGAACTGATTGAGCGTCTGTTTGAGAAAGATGAGCAAGGTCACATGTTACTGAAAAAGCCACTCACTGATAACTCAAGTATGTAACATTATGATTGCAGCCTTTCCCGTGGTGATTTGGTGGATCCCTTTTGTCCATCTCAGAAGGAAGTCTGTGCAAAAAGGATGTTATTACTCTCGAGCTCTTCCCATACAAGGCACTAATTCCTTTATCCAAGAAGAGTGGCTTTTGCTACAGAGGTGAATGAGATGACAAACTCTTATCAGCATCTGATATTGATGGTGTTGCGGAGCTTTGCATAGTTTGTACTTTGAATGCATGCAGGAGATAGAACGAGGCATTCTTTGATGCATTTGGTGGAAGCCGCTATTGTGAATATATATGTACATCCGCATAAGAGAGTTGTCTGATTTATGTACAAGTAAAGGTGCTATGATGTCTTTGGATTTGGCCCATTGGGCTTTGTTCACCTGAACTGCTTTAGCGTTTCACAAGGGCTGGCATTGAGAAAGGCCTTAAGTGCGTCAAATTGCAGCCTATTTTCTGGACGACAACAGAGCACGCCTATTTGTATCACTATTTTGCTTAATTGTACTCCCCAAATCACCCAAAAAATAGAATAGAATATAACTTAATAAACAAGATTTGCCCACAAATTTTATTGATACCAAAATGTGGCTCAAGCAGTCAATTGAAAACATAAACTTTTTCCATTCCATATGTTTGTTTTAAATGGATGAGAGACGCAAAGAATCAATCTCCCGTTCTATTCGATCTATGGGCCATAATGGGCGTTTAGCGTGTCTCTGGGCTTATACAGTTTCGTATGCTGGAGGAGCCCAGATACTGGTGTTATTGCCCAACAAACTCAGGTTACGTTTGAATTGTATTTTTTTGAATTTTTTTTTAGAAAAATTATCAAAAAATTTGATATATGTGAAATAAAAAGGTGATTGAAAAATATATTCACGAAAAATATAATCAGGCCTAATGTTTCCTACTAAAAATGACTCTTAATTGCACGATGAAACTTGTCTTTGCCGAGCCATTACATACAGGTTTAGAAATTAACAATAATTAATGTTTGCTAAAACAATAATTATTGTTTAGAAATTATATACAGGTTTAGAAATTATTGTTTGCTAAAACGTTAGCACCTGAAAGTGACTAATAGCCCGCATTCCTTTAGTTATATGTTAGCTCATAATTTTAAAAAAAAAAAAATTTTGTTGGTCCATAATTTGGACCAGGCAGCTGGAATTTGGTTCTCAGGCTGCCAAGAGAAAAGAGTTAAAACCACGCATAACCCCCTTTTTTTTCCAATTAAAAATAGAAAACCTATTTCGTACCAAATGACCAGACAAGAAGGTGGGGAATTAATTTGATTACCGCTGGACCCATAATTTAAATCATCATTTTCTTATCTTCTCTTTCCATTTTCCCATGATTTAGAGGTTGCGCAGAATAATAAGAAGAGTGAAGCATAATCATTCTCTCCACTCTCGAGCCTCGGCCGTGTTCAAATTCAAGAATGGCAGCTCCAGAGGGCTGGAATTGGTAATGCTTTTGTCTCAACATTTGAACTCAAGCTACTGAAGCAATTCTTCGATTTTTTTCTCCCCAAGTTTCTGTCAAATGCTCCGATCCCCGTCATTCATGGGGACTTATTCGTCAACTTTCCTCGTTCTCCTCCTTTCTTGGTGCCCTTTTGCAGCAGAAGCGTAAGTAACGCGTTTAATTCTCTTCTTCTTGAGCTTTAGCTCGATTGGGGATGGACTAATTCACTATTTGGTTGGTAGCATCTTGACTGTAATTAGTGGTTTGCCATTGGTTTTTTGCTAGTTCAATTTTTTTTCTCTCCACTCTAATGATTCGAGTTTGCGTGAAGATGCCCATGTTCAACATGTCAGTGGTCCTCTGTAACTAATATTCTTGTTTTGTTGTGTCATTCATGGAACGTGTGGACTTTTAACAGAGTAGAATTTGAGGGCAGGATCGGTTCGTTTTGCCTCAGCTGTTTCATGTGGTAGGATTGTTGAAGGGATTGTAGTTTTTGTTCGAGATAAGCTGGTATTACTTCTCAGAACTTCACTCAAGTTAGGATGAAGAGCAGAGAATGAGGCAGTTTCGAAATGAGCTTAGATTAATCTGTTTGGCAAGGGTGAAGCTAAGTTTGAAAGTGAAAAAAAATGTGTAGGAAGCTGGATTTGCGCTCTAAAGCTCAATAGAACCCCTTGGTGGAAAGGGACGTGATCAGAAACCAAGAAGAAATTTGAAGATCTTAACTTTATCCATTTGCTTTATTATCAAGTGTTTAAGAAAGTTTTTGGGGCAACATGTTATCCTTCGGGCAAAAAACTTGTACACGAAAGGAAAAAATGTATCAAAAGAGGTAAATCAAGATATCGTTTTCTTTGCCTTCGAGACTATCCGAATCTCTGTCTTTCATTCCTTTTTTTTGTTTTGGCTTCTTTTTTTTTTGTCTTCAGTTGGAAATGGTTTCCATCAGGTATAATATCTTAAACATGATGGCTGTAGGATTAAAAATGTACTCTAATCCAAGGGGATGGCTGTCCTTGGTTAGCTGCTGTAGACATAATCACCCAAATTCTCATTGTTTCAAGACTATTAAACTAGAAAGAGACTCTTTTTACTAGTCGTTGATACAAGTGTTATATCTTGCAGTTCAGTGACCAATAGTTCATTAGTGAAATTATATAGGCTTCTGGGATTTCTTTCTCCACAAATATATTGACTTATCGAACTATAGTTCTGTACAATAACTCAGGGGTTACAACATGTTTCTTTCTCATGGTCTTGGAAATTCATATTTTCTTATTGACAGGTGAAATGAAAATTACTTATCGTGTCATTTTTCTGCATAATGAACTTATGATACGGTACTGCTCTCTGTTGGTAGAAAAATATCTGAAAAGTGTATAAAACTTGATATATAGCACTGCTTCCTGATAATACAAATATGTTCTGGAAATATTTAGTGTAAGCCTATATATTCTTGCGTTCGTTGTTGCTTAGGCATTCTCATCTGTTTCAGTAGTCGTAAGGAATTGAGGACCAAGGAGGTGCAGCGACAACAAATTGGCCAAATTGACCTTCCAGGACGGCTTGGTGTTATTGATCCAACACGAGTTACTCAAGTAGCCTGGCGACCAAGGTCGGGTAGCCTAATGGATCAATGAGTATTTGCTTCTCTTACTTGGCTTTCAGATAATGAAACAATTAACTTCTAGAATTCCCCATGACAAACTCAGGAAGAGCTATTGTTCTAGCACGTGGATCTGTGCAGAATAACAGTTTTACAGATGACAGTATAGGTTTCCAAGAGGGATCTGTGTATTGCATTAGTTAAAAGAAGTTACCGTGTATCAGAACATAATTGATTTTTTTTTCTGGTCTCAGGGTCTTTATGTATAGAAACTTTGTATCAGAGGAGGAGTGTGACCATCTGATTTCTTTGGTAAATTCCATTCCCTCTCTGTTTCATGGCATTTTCCCGATTAGCTATTTTAACTGATGTGTCTTTGTTTTAGGTGCAAGGAAAGAAAAGTAATTCTGTTGTTGATGGTGATTTGAAGGAGACAGATAATCTTCCTTCCAAATCAATCATGCCATTAAGTATTGAGGTGAGTTTTTTGCTTCCAAGATAAGGACTCATTTGCCTGCCTCTGGAATAAGCCCGCATGTAACTGTCTGTTTCTTGCTTAGCTATTCAGAAGGGGCTTGCCGCTGTTCAAACGTACTGTACCTTTTCTTCTTGATGATGAACTTACATAATCTTGCCATCATATGAACATACTGTATATAGTTGATGCACGAACCTGTGTATTAATCAGTCAACATATGCACACTTTAGTCTAAAGTGGAAAAAATTGGCTAGGAAAGTAATCTTTGTAGTCTCACTTGTGGTTTGCAACTCTTTTGTGTGTGTAGTCTGTTGTAACTGCTGGAAGTGCACAGGTTGGAAGAATCTTAGATCTTGCACCTTTAGCTTTTTCCTTTGTTTTTCTTAATCAAACTCACATTAATGGATGAAAAACCTGTTTATTGAAAACTACAAAAACTGTAACTGGTTAAACTGTATTGGAAAGTAAAAGCAAATAGACTCTTTTGTGTAATTTCAAAAATGCTTGAAATCCTGTTGGCAATATTCAGGGAACAGATTGGTGATTTCTGTCGAAAGATACTTCTCATTAGTTATGATCTTTGTGGTTATCAGGATCAAGTTGTTGCAAGAATTGAGGAAAGAATTTCAGCTTGGACTTTTATTCCCAAAGGTGATTTTCCCTCGCTTGAAGCTGTGCTTCCTGAAACTGTTTCTCTTCTTTGCGATCCACCTCTGTTTGTTGCTTGCTCTAATTACTTCTACTCTTTCAGAAAATGGCAGGCCTTTACAGGTTTTGCATTTTGACAGTGAAGAACCTAAACAGAATCATGATTACTTTGGTAAGGAATATAAGGTGCTACCCAATGAACCTTTGATGGCAACGGTTTGTTTTGTATCTCTCAAATGCCCCTCAGGGTGGCCATATTCTCTTTCCCGAGTCAGAAGTAAGAAAGAAACAACATTGATTTGAAAATTAGGCCATTTTTGAGTTATTGCTTGCAAGTTGTGGAATATAACAGACATTTTGGACAACTCTCACGCAGAATGAGATCTTGTCGGACTGTACAATGAGTAATATGGCTTTGAAACCAACAAAAGGAAATGCAGTTGTTTTCTTCAGTGTACATCTCAATGGGTCTGCTGACAACAGCAGTCGGCATGCCAGATGCCCCATTCTTGATGGAGACATGTGGTGCGCAACCAAATTCTTCCATCTGAGAGCCATAAGAGGGAAGAAGGAACCTCTACATTTAGATGACACTGATTGTGCGGATGAAGATGAAAATTGTCCTCATTGGGCTGCCACTGGGGAGTGCGAAAGGAATCCAGTGTTCATGGTTGGGTCTCCTGATTACTATGGAGCATGCAGAAGAGCTGTAATGTCTGCTCATTTTTGGACTAATGCATAGGAATTTACAGTCTATTTTCGTTCTCTCTTTTTGCCCGTTTGTATTTGTAGAAATGTTGAAAGAGTTAGAATTAGAGGTCTCCTGGCTTTTCTCCTTTACATGTTGCAGGTTAATGTTTCATGTTTTAACTCTTTTGGTCAAGATTGGCTTCATTCCTGGTAGGCTTTCAGTTTGTATATTTAATTCGATATTGTGTAAGCTGTAACTAACAGAATCATACACAGGACTGGGCTGTTATGTTTATACAATTCAATTATTCAATCTGTCCCTCTCTATCTTTTCCTCATATTCATCCTACTGAACTGAATAGTGCCGTTTAGAATAGTTTCCACCTTTCCCCCACAGTTTCATTTTGCTAAGCTCAATCAAGTTCAACAACATCCGCGGAAATTTTCCGGGGCAATCAGCAGAAGGTCAAACTTTGTACAAAGAAGCCATCATAATCAAATTCACTATTTCATAACACAATAGAGTAGAAGACAGTCTACAAAAGAAAAAACAATTCTAAAGAAAAAAAAAGGGTCAATGTACGTTGCAAGACAATTCAAGCAGACATTTCAAGTTGGAGTATTACAGATCTTTGATAAGGAAATTGGGTTACCTGCTTACTACTACTTGTAAGTAATTCAAGTATATTGTTCAGGAAAGATTATCGCTTGCCACACTTCTTTCTGCTCATCGGACGGTTTCCCAACAATAAATATTTGAATAGAAAACATGAAATCTTATAAACAGTAAGAGTCCATAGAGAAGTATATTGATATCATGTCTTAATCCCAGCAAAAATGCTGTAAGTGTATCCGACTTTCTCAAACTTGCCCTTTTCACTGTTCTCCCTAAATTTTAGATAATCTGCAACAGACAAAAGGTTTTTATAGCGCCTTGAAGTTTCCTCACCAAACGACTTCATGAGGTGCAAATATCACCTTTTCATCTTCAAAACACCAGAAGAACAGCAGTGGAAAATCGATTTGCACATCGTCTTAGAACAACTCTGTGCTCGGGATGACCTCAACTTGCCATTCTGCTCCAAGCTTGCATTAAGTTCACAATATTCACCACAAGGTTGCCATTGCTCGGGTTTATGTCCATCCATTTCCATCCTTAGACCTCACTTGAAGGCCCTCCCAATCTCATCCTGATAAACGATGGTTATGCAATCATGTCGGTGTGCATTCCTAGCCCTTCAACCTCTTCTAATTGCATGCTCTCGGCCTCGGCCTCCGGGATGATGAGTAATTATTTATTCTTTGAAGTAACACCTTGACAATTGTCGGAACTCAGATGATAGCTTCCTCCCTAATTCAGGGCAGCAGCTCCCAAACACTCGAAGGACAATCTCAATTACCCTTCTGGAAGTCAGTCTCTTGCTCCCATATTCTTGCAGGAACATCACTAGAGATGAACAGACATGGATCAACAGAATGAGCTCCGTCGAACATATGCAAATTAATGTTAAATACATCAAACGAACACTTCATGCCCATTTTTAAATCGCTCAAATATCAACACATTCTTTTCATATCAATGTACTGCATACAAAGTAATGTATTTCAAGTCTTAAATAAACTAATTAAGAGTGAAACTATGATCGTTGAAATTCTGCATGTTACTTAAGGATGTTTGCGGTTTCACAAAGAAAAGTAAAGTTACCAAGGATAAGTTTTAACACGTCAAAATTTGTTTGGCTTACCTGAATTCTGGATTGGGATGATTCAGGAGAGCTTCTGAAGAACTCTGCGCGAGGCAAAGAAGTCAGCGACCAGAAACCCGGAGGGACTCATAAAAAGGGGAGGCAATAAAGTGAGGAGGTATACGTTTTTGTTTCCGAGGAAGGACCAGCTTTAAGTTTGTCATCAGAAGGCAGCATGAAAATATGATTGGAAAGGAACTGCAACTTCTTGAGAAGTCGGGGGCAAATCCCGTGGTTGCTAAGTTGAAAGAAACCCCATCTTTACAGGTGACAGAGATTGAGGAGAGAGACGATGGGCTTAAGGGCTGCGAAATATCCAAAACAGGAAGTTCTACCGAAGTTTGGGACGCAGGCATGATGTGAAATGTATGTTTCTTTAGTTGCAGGTTGCTATCTTTCTTAAATAGAGGAAATGTTAGTCCTTGGTGTTTATTATATGTTCTTGGAGAAGTGGAACAATACGAAGAGCACATGGAGTGGAATAAATTTCTTACAAATGGGACAAGTAATTTTTTCGGCATAAAATGATTTCTGAATAGAATAATTCAACTGTGTAATTAAGTTTACCTTCACCATTTGCGCCATAGATGACAAAACAATAAAAAATTGTCCATGAAACGAATGCATAGGCTAAGCACTTCGCAGGATATAACCACGAAGCATCTTTCACTGGCTATGCATAATAAAATTTGATTTTCCAAGTAGGTGAACCAAGGTCCTGGAACAAGTTATCATGACTCATAAGAGGAATTTTGGGGCTATAACTTTCATCAACAGACAACTCCAATGTCTTAGACCTCAAAAAAAGAAGACAATAAATATGGTATTGAAGGTTTTGACGTTGCAAATGTTGCTAATATGGCTTTGACTAAGAGAGAAGGTCAAAGTTCTAACAGCAGATGGGCAGCAGTAGGCAGGAATAGTGGAGGTGTGCTGGTCATCTCCATTTCAGTCAAATCTAGTTTATTCGTACTAATGACTACGTTCTTCACCTTAGATTCTTGAAGTGGAAGTCTCCTCCACTCACTCAATCCAACAAACATGACAACGAGGTCACTTGAATAAAAATTGGAAGCAGAATATACGCCCCAACCGACTTTCTCATCAGGCTTATATTTCCGGGCTCGATTCAATGAGAAGCTGGGAGGCGTCGGTCTTAAATGATGACCCATATACGTGTTCCATGGAAGGAGATTGCCCTCATGGAAACGCTTTAGTTAGATTTATAGCATAACATTGATGATGTTTAGCTATCTCTATGTTGCAAAATCTATGGACCTGCAGGGCTGCACACGGTTTATATTATATGAATTCAGACACAAATTTCTTCTCTTGATTAAGGGACGAGCAAACTTTTTGGGGACGCATAGATTGGACCTACGTTCGAGACTTAGATTAGTAAATTTTCGGGACTTGCCTTCCTCGTCACTTCCAACCCTATAAAACAATTCCTGCAACTTCTCTTGTCAATGTTCAAAAACCCACCCCTCAACGTCCATCCTGACCCTGCAAATTGCCACTAAAATAACCTTCGGTGTAAGCTACAAAAAGTCGTAGAAAATTCTTAGCTGATGATTTGCCCTGGCATATGACTTTCCCAGTTCGACCTCTAACAGCCGCAGTTCTTTAAGGATTTTTCCATTCTGCAAGCACATGTTTTCTCCCGGAAGTCTACCCCTGGCCGCTGGTCAATGAAAGGGATCTTTACCTCTAAACCGCTCGAGACACTTGCTTAAAAGACTGGAAAACGAAACCCCCTTCTTCAATTGGCTAGGGGAACGGTTTTCTTTTTTTATAATTTCATCTCTGGTCCACGAAATACAGATCACCCTAGTTTGTCAACATGCTCTGTATACCTTTTCTGAGAAGAGATAAAGATTTCTTAGAATCTATCCATGTCGTGAATGACAAACACCAAGATGTTATTGTTGTAATTCAAGGTGGCAAGACAAGGAAGTTAAAAGTCAGCACAATCTGGAGCCAGAAAAAATCATTCAGAAACATCCCTGATTTCGATTGGATCCTCTGGAGGGGACCATACAATCACATAATCTAGCAGCAACATCGTACCAAATTTACAGATGATCTCCCTAAGCATTGCATTCTATTATCAGATCATTAAAGACCGATCCCAATTCCAGAAACTTAGACCAGGCTTGCGTCCCTGAAAAAATGCAGCTATAATTGCTCAAGAAAACTAGTTTAACGCCTGATGCAAGGGCAACATACAATGAATCATCAACAACATCTGGAAGGTATTAGTAATTTACTATTCCACAACATCCCCATTAAACAATCGCCTTTCCTTAACAAATTATGAAGTGCGTACATTGCATTTTCCAAGTGCCCAGAATTCTTTTTTCTTTTTCTGGTAACAATGGTTGATCAATAGGGAAAAAGACTTTAAAAAGGGTAGTCCTGTTTTCGACAATCAATCGAGATGACAAATTGGTGCAAATTTATCTGCAGTACATATAACATATATGACCAGCACCTTTCACATTTGTATATAGAGCAGAATCTTAACAAGTCAAGATTACAAGAAAAAGGCAGAGATCAGAGCTCGGTGACGAGAGAAGTAGCGGTGGAGTTGGAATTAGGGCGGGGACGGGGTGACAAGGAGTAGGAAGGGGTGAACTTGTGCAAAGAACAGCCTCTGAAAGCTTCAATTTGGGGTTGGCACTTGAGGTGGTAATCTTCTTTATGCTCCCGCAAGCATTTCTTCAGGGCTCCACATCACATCCCCCTACATTTCTCTTCACTCCATCGTTGTTATTGCTGTTGTTCTTCCCCTCCATTTTTTTTTCTTTCTTTTTTTTAATGATCCTTTTTCTCACTTGGCGAAACTAAACCCAGTGAACTTCCGATGTAGTATCATGTACGTCACTTCGATCTCCAGTCACCTGGAAAAGTACACACGTGTACGAAAACACATGAAAAATGCGAATCATTTTAGATACCTCTGCCATTTTAGCTTAAAAAAAAATACAAGTTGGCCACTGCTGGTCCAGCCCATTTTGTCGCTACTCGCTGGCCATTGCAATCCGGCCGTCTTTTGCTTAATAAAATGGGCTCGACCAGAAATTGTTAGTGGTTATGCCAGCAGAGCTTACTGGACCTCTAGCCCAGCATGGTGTAATTTTTAAGACCTGGCCAGCTCAGTGTAAGTCTCCGGTAAACCAGTCTGTTAATTTTTCCAGATTAATCTTATAACATTATTATCAGTGTACACACTAAATAAATCGTTTATTTTTTAAAAAATTTTCTAAGGATAAACAATGTAGATAGCAGAAACTTACAAGAGAAGCCTCCTCTTCATTCCAAAAATATATTAATTCATTTCGTTTTTTTTTTAAAAAATACATTTAAACTCTCAAAGAAAAGTCACGATAACACTGCATAAGATTAGAAGTTTACTCGTTATATCATCCAATCTCTAATACCAAAAGAAGAAAACTTGTAAAAATATCATCCAATCTCTAAATTTTTATATTTTTCCTCCTTTTTTTAGACGTAGAAATTATGTATATAAAATTACGAATAGCATCTTATTTACACTTTATTATATATATTAATTTATTTATATTATCAACATATTTTTTAAACATTAATTTATATTACATTACATCACATTAAAAAAAATATTATAATATTTTTTTTCAAAAAATTATCTCAAATAGTCTCCTATCCAATCACACACGACCTTGTTATAATTCTAAGGCACGGGATAGAGATAGTTGGACGATATACCCGTGTGATCTGTGATAAATAAAGAGAGCCTGGAGGTGGAGGAAGAGCGCCCGAAGGCGTACAATTTGAAAACCTGCTCACTCCTCTCAGTACAGACTAACGGCTACTCTATCTATGTCGCAAACCGCACAATACTGCTAAGAATCAAACTGCCGTCTTTCTCCCTTTCAGTTCCCTCTAATCTTTTCTCTCTCACGCACTCAGAGCTTCTTTCTTCTTCAATTTTGCTTGCAATGACTTCATCAACGCCTGGCCCAGATCAGAATTTAAAAGTTAAAATGGGAGTAAACCCATCTCGTAGACGAGTGAGAGTAATTGGGAGAATCAGGGGCTTCACTTGCCAAGAATCTGAATCTTTCAGTCATGATTCTCCGAAGCCTTGGATCACTGTCTCCAAACCCGAACACCACGGGGCTTCATCTGAAACCACGCTCACGCTCTCTTTCTTGGACCAATTCAATAATAGGTACTGCAAACTTATTGCCGCCAGTATTTCTTCACCTATTGAATTTGAATTTCAAATTGCGTAATTTCGTTTCCCCTTTCCTTTCTTTCCTTTTTAATTTTTGTGAGAGACCGGCGGGGCTAATGCAATTTTCTTCTTGGGCTTGTGAGTTTTCTTATAGAAATTACTGCTCAAATAATGATCTGGGAAGAGACAAATACATCAGTGCGTTGTTTATTTTGTCATTATGCTGCTTCTTTTGTGATTATTTCAGGTCTCTGTTCAGATTTTGTGTTCTTGATGCAGTTCTGAAGTTGTATATTGAAGTCTGGATTTTTCTTCATTGCTTATTGGCTTAATATTAAGTCTATAATCCCCTGTTACTGAGTGTTGGATATCTGTTGCAGTTTATGGAACAACTTTTTCATTTTTTTTCCTAGAAATTTACCTTTCTAATTCTTTATTTGGTTTAGATTTTGGAAAAGTGGAACGAAATTCGAACTTCGCTTAACTTATTCAGCATAAGAAAATCAATTTTAGTTCTACCGACATGATTTACTTTCGTAGTTTTGAAGCTTCACTTGTGATATTTGTCTTGTTCTTACAGTCGAAAAGAAGCATCGTATAAACTGGACTACTGTTATGAACAAGATGAGGATACAGGTACACTTTTTGCCAGAGAGATAGAGCCTTTGACTTCGGATGTCCTCAGTGGTGGACATGCATCAATTATAGCTTATGGGGCTAGAGGAAGTGGAAAAACTTACACGATTCAGGTTTTTGTTCCGTTATTTCTCGCCCTGTGTGGCCATAATTTTCTTGTTATTCTCGGAAATTGTTGATGATTTTCTGTCTCTACCAAGGGTGCTGAAAACAACCAGGAATAGCTGTAATGACGATGACTGAATTGCTCTCAAAAGCTGAGGAGACTGGAAGTCAGTTTCAATATCTATTTTTGAGGTTCAGCAGGAGCATGCTTATGATCTTCTGGATCCCAAGCATTCTGAAGTACAAGTACTTGAAGATTGCCGAGGGAAAATAAATCTTAAGGGGCTATCTAAAGTAATTTTCAGCAAATGAGTTCACGAAACTAAAAAAGTATAGTTAGATTTTTCAATTTTTTGACCTGTTCTTTCTTCTTCTCTTTTTCCAGGTTCCTGTGAAATCCATTTTAGAGTTTCAGAATATATACGTTAGTATGTTGAACATCAGCAAATCAGCGCACAAGATACCACATGAGCATCAAAGAAGGAGCCATAAATGTTTAATAATACATGTACTAGCAATGGATGATAACTCAACAACCAAGCTTGTGGGAAAGATGAATTTTGTTGATTTAGCAGGTTGATACCTCTCTAGTTAATCTTTTATGGTTAGGAATTTTGAAGAACAAAATTAACATCCTATGCCCTGTTTACCAGGATATGAGGATTCCAGAAGAATTAGTAGAGACGGAAGTGCACTTCTTGACAGAACTAACAAGTCCCTTCACACCTTACTGAATGTTGTTTATGCACTTAATGCCAATGAGATGCATGTGCCATATCGTGAGAGCAAACTTACTCACATTTTTAAGGAGTCACTTAGGGGCACAAGTCATGTAGTGATGCTCACTTGTTTGGTATGGATCTCAGTTATTATTGTGACCAGTTTTACTACGCTTAGTTTCTTATTTTGTATCTAATAGAAATAGTTGCTCTTCTCATTGTAGAACCCACATTTTTGCCAAGACACTCTTCACACATTGAGTTTAGCTTCCAGGTCATGTCAAACTACAAATCATGTACTGAGTGAGTCTGTCAATAATGCTAAAAGCTCAGCCAGATTCAAGATGCTTCTATCACAAAATAGCATGAAGCCTTTTTGTACTCCTTCAGCTAGAAAACCAGCAGTCTCAAGTTTGCATTTATCTGCAAAGGGTACCAGTTGCGTGTCAAAGGGAAGGTATAGCACGTTTTATTCCTATAACACGATCAAAGAATATATCCTAAATATCTGCTGAATATTCTTTTTTGCCGTGTATTTGAAGGAAACTTTTTGAAGAGGGGAAGAATATCACTTCTAATCAGGTACTCATCTTTGAGGTCGGTAATTTTTACCAACAGTTAATCCTCATTATCACTCCCATTTGTTTTTCCTATTTTGTATCTTCATGTTCCAAGAAATATGCTCAATCACTACTCATCAATTATTTGATTCCTGTCCATTATTTTTCTTTTTGGAATAATCAACATTCATTTGCTTTTTCACTTATTTTGTAACAGATAGGCTATCTTTGATCTGAAACATGATAGGAACTGCGAATTTTACAAATATCAAGAACCAAAAATATATTCAATGAATTCTAATTCATTTCAGTATGCAATGTAGACAAGGCTCCCACAAGATGATTGTTCAGACAAGAAACTCGAATTTGTACCTGAAACAGCTGCAGCTGTGTCACCCTCCATGCTGAAGAAGGTACAATACAAAGCAAAATCGTGTTTGAGTATAATTCATATTGTTTTAGAAGCAGTCAATAATTGCCAGTTATAGTGAGTCATGCAGTTCGTTAAATTTGCAGGCTTCGCAGGATGAGTCCACTTTGGATAATCCTTTGGCCTTAGTACCTGAAGGAGTTGTAAGATCAAGTTCAGTATATCCTAATAATACCAAAGTGATTGTGTGGCACAGTTACAGATATGATCTCTTTGTATTGTAGGTTTCTCAGGAAAAGTCAATTCCAGAGTCTGTAGCTGTGTCACCCTCCAAGCTGAAGAAGGTACAATACACAGTGAAATGGTATTCGAGTATAATTTACAATGTTGAAGAAGCAAGTATTAATTGTGCCAGTCATAATGAGTCGCGTTATTTGTTAAATCTGCAGGCTTTGCACGTTGAGTCAATTTTAGTTAATCCTTCAGCCTTTGTACCTGACGGACTTGTAAGATTAAGCTCAGTGTATCCTAATAATAACAGGGACTCTACGGCTCAGTTATAGAAATGATCTCTTTGTATTGCAGGTTTCTCAAGAAAAGTCAAATCCAGAATTGAGTTTGGATCCGGAACTGAAGGAAAATGTAAGATCAGTATCATTATATCCCTTTGGAACTCAAGAATAAGTATGATCAGCTTGAATCCTTTCCAACTAAGGGTAGATATGAATGGATTTGCCATGATCAATATACTTTTTACTCCACCATATTGATTTCCCAAGTACTTTGATGGTCAAACATCTAGTGGCTTAGTTGAGAAGGTTAGCTCTGTGCTAGCAACTAGGATGATATGTCCATCACAAATATCTGCAGCTAAGGAAAATACATTAGTTCAGGTTTACTTGTAACTAAAAAAACATTTGCTTTTGGTAGCATAAATGATCTCTGTACCTCATAAATATGTTCTACAATTCTAGTTTTGAGTATGTTATTCAATCTCTCAGGACATTTCTGCACACAAAAGAAGCAACAATTTGGAACTCGTTCCTGCTGTAGTTTGTGACAAATCTCCTCTACAAGATGGTATTGCACTGTTATTGTTGTTGAAACTTCTCCACCTATAGGTTCAAGTTGTGTCATCTCTTTTCTTTACACAATATTTACATGACAGGTAGTGTCATACAAAAGGAGGCATCGAATGAGCATGGATCACCTCCACTTAGTGAGAGATTAAGACAACTATCAAACAGCTTGAAATCATTCTGTTCTTCAACTCCGTTACATGTAAAGATGCTAGATAATGGTGATGCACAACATAATGTTATTGAGCCAAAGACCCCAATATTTGAATATGCTGCACGAGTTACTGAAAGATCGGAGATCACAAAATATAGTAGTCCTTGGGAAATGCTCAGTAAGCGCAGTTCTGGAATGAAGGTTTAAGCTCTGTGCTTTATTATGTGTAGATTGTTTTTGTGCTTTTCGTTTGTGTGATGTGTTGTTCTGATAATCCCATTCTTTTTGCTGCAGGATTCCCTTGTTCAGGAATATCTTAGGTTCTTAAACTCTGCTAGCAAGTGAGTAGTTTGTTCCTCTAACCTGTTTCTGTTCTCCATCATTCTGCCTTTCACATCTGGCATTGAGAATTCACCATTGTTTTAATTGTATCTGTAGTATGGTTAAAAGCACAAGACATTGAGAAACTGCATGAAAATGCTTTCTTTTATATTCCTGAAATTTCTGTGAGCCTTCCACTTCATGGTCAATAGAAATGAACCAGCTGCATTTTATTCCTGCACTTATCCTCTGTCAACCTATAATCTTAGCTTCACAAAGTGATGGGATTTGACTCAAATTTTGCTAATCAATGTGGACTGGCATAAGTTTCAAATTGTTATGGACACCATACTTGGCTTTACTTTTATATTGTAGAGAGCATTGGGCTAATTAAATTACATGTCCTGCTACTTTCTTTGATTAACACGTATACATTAGTATGTTTAACTGATCACTTGCATGGTAGGTTATCATGAATAAGTAATTTTTGTTGACTGTGGTAATCAACTCAGGTGCTTATGTCAGTAGTGCTCTTCAACACTATCAGGATTCAACATTTATTGCATCTCCTACATTATATGTGCATAATCCTAATTCACTTTTTCTTTTGGTTGTATTTGCAGAGAAGAGCTGAAAGGATTAAGGGTGAGTTGATCTTTTAAGTTCCTTTTCAGAAGGCCGTGGTGTTCAATTATATTGTTCCAAAGTTGAATGTGATATTCATCCGCAGGGTATTGGGGAAAAGAGAGCTACCTACATTCTTCACCTTCGTGAAGAATCTCCAGAACCTTTCAAGAGTGTGAGTTTCTTGTGCTCTTGAAGGGAAAGATTAGTGAATAAGTTTATGCTGCCATGCTTTTTAGGGAGTTGATGATTGATATTGTTAAATGTCTTGCTTCACAGCTTGATGATTTGCAAGACATTGGTCTTTCGGCTAAGCAAGTATGTTCTACGTTTCATTCCATATATTTTTTATCTGATTTTCCTGCTGACATTGTCAAATGCTATGAATTTACTATGTAATCCTTGACATTTTTATGTTCAATGAGAAAAATGAAAAAAATGGAAGACTTGGTTGAAGCATGTTTTGGATTTTCTTAATTATATCAGATTTCTTTTGGATGCACAGGTCAAAGGAATGATGAAGAAGGTGGCTGGAGATCTCTTTAGTTGATTTGGCATTTGAATAGCTTGTCATCGGTGATATGATATGCCATAAATCAAGTCTTCAAAGAAGTTTGTATAAGCAAAATGATTTGCCGTGAAAACGAGTCTTCTGAAGATTTTCCATGGCAAAATGAATTGCCATAGAAACAAATGTCCTAGAGAAATTTCTGGTTTTTGTTGGGTTTGTTCAGAATATAAAATATCTTGTACAGGGTCACTTTCTCAGCCTTCAGCTTCGCTTTACTCGATCCATTAATTATGATTCTTCATTTTGTAACTATGACAAAACCAAACGATGAATGGTATGTTAAGAAATGAAAAAAGTGTAATAGCAGTGCCGTGCATTGCACTATTTCGTTTGGATCAATGTCATTTGTCACCGGCCCTTAGAGAAAAGTTCAAAAAGAGATTGAGCTGATAGGAGTGTTATTTGCCTGCAGTTTTGCATGCCCTGGACGATTACCCACCTGAATGAATTGATTATAGAGAAACAGGAGCTATGGGTGAATCTCAACACATCTCTACTAACAAGTAGAACAACGTCACGTAACTGGATTAAAGGTACAGACATTCCACATTCAATTTGGTCTGACAAGGCTAGACACTGAGACGTTCATGTAGCAAGGCTTGCATCTCTGGTAGAATCCGTCTGATATTTCTAACTGTACTATTTGCAGTATTAGCAGTGTTGAACTTGAGAGCTCGCCATGGCCAGCAAATATGCCTGATTCTATGCCGATTAGCCCGCTCCCTCTTCTCTGTTTCCTCCAACTCTCTGGTCAGCTCTTCTATTCGGGCAAGGAGTCCTGCAGAACGGCTGTCAGCCTGCTGGAGAGATCTCTCAGTGGCTTCCTGCGCAGCAATTGCAGTGGCTACTAGCTCGTCCTTGAGCATTACTTTGCTTTTTGACACATCCAAAGCAGTCCTTGTCTTTTCTAGTTCTTGTTGTAGAATGTTAACCTAATGGAACACGACCATCAAAATGCATCAGAACCACGGAATTCCAAAGCTATACGTGGGGCAATGGGCATGCACTACTGAGGTCTTTCTTCTTTTTCCATTTTATTTCCCCTTTCCAATGGGAGGCAGATCCTTAAGTGGTCCGTCTTTTAACTTCTTTCCCCCTTGATGGAAGCCAAGCCAAGTTATAGTGGCTATGCATGGAGTTGTTGAATGCACCGCAAGATTAGACAATATCAGAAATCTAAAGAGTTTCAGATGCCTCTTCCCAATAAACCAGTTTAGATCTCTTAACAATCTACTGTATAATTTAAGTATGATAAGAAGAAACATTGCTTAACATAATTATTTAGTTGCTTCCAGTTACCAACTTCTAAATTGATCCTATATTGATCATTCACCAAAAAAGCACATCATGAAACACTGCAACAGAAAAGTGTAGCCAGTGGAGAAGATAGCAGAATAAACGTTGATAAAAATTAGGAGCAGATCAATTACCACTTTTTCATGCTCTTCAGTTAAGTATTTTCCAGCCTGCACCTCCAACTCACAGGCTTCTTTCCACCTTGCAACCTCTTCCTCAGTTTCTATAATTTTTACATGGAGTTCTTCAACCTTAACAAGAAAAGCAAAAGAAGATGCTGCTTTTTTCAGTTGCAGAATGCTATGAAGGAAAAGTGAAATGAATAACCATCTCAGTTAAGGGAAAAGATGCTAACCTTTTGAGTTAAAATCAATTCCCTGTCCTCGAGCTCTTTGATGTACATAACGTATTCTGCCATTTTATGAGCTTGCGTCTCTGTTAGACTCTGAAGGCGTTCAGATTCTGACCTGACAGTGATTGGAATTAAGAAGTTAAATAGCAAAAAGAGAATAGCATATTCAAGTGAAAACAGTTCGTGCTTGAGTACCATTTGGCTTGGCAACCGTAAATAACATATTCTTTCTGGAAGCCTGATATACAGAAGATGCGTTCTCACTTAAACTGACCAAAGCGAGAAATAGAAATTGCCCATACTAGGGTCATTCTCGTCATGAAATTCAGTCCACAGACGTAGCTGTCACTCTCGAAGGCCTTTTATGACTTTACCTTTGACTTGTTAGGCCAGAAGAATCCTAGTCTACTTTAGATGTATAATAAGGTTGAAAAGGTTGCCACAGGAGGATTAAAGCAGAAGATAAAGATGACAGTAAATGTAAACGAGTATCAAGATATCAAAGAATAAGACTCCTTCAACTTAGTGTATACTTTTATGAGAATCGTGAAATGTTACCTAGAGTCATCCAAAGACCTCCTTAATTGGGTAATTTCAAGTCGCAAGTTCTTCATTATTCTCTCCACAGTTGAAGCCTGAGAATAAACATCATAAAAATCAGACCTCTCGTTAGCACTATGAAGCAATGCACCTTATCCCTCTGCGGCACTCAGTACAGACAATAGTTGATAATTAGAGCTTCTTAATAGAGCTCTGTGTGTGTGTGCACATCGGTGTATGAAATGTGCTTGTCTGTAAGTGGGTCTCATTCCAACAAAAGTCATCTAAATAAAATAGCACGAGCAGTGTACTACTGTATGGAAGAGCTAAGCCAAAGACTGATGTCTGGAAGTGTTATAAGCATGGCAACATCTTGCGTGCAGACTCTATAGCAAACAAAGGCGCCCCAGATAATGTGATGATTTTGCAAAATTAAAATTAGCAACTTCTCGTTAATCAAAAAATTTTTCTTACAAACGTCTGCAGAAACATTCTGGTACAATTTTTTCAAATCTAAATAAAGAACCGAATGAACAAGAGTCAACATTTTTCAGACAAGAAAACATAGCCAACACTACATATTTTATTGACCAGGAATGAAAATCGGAACCTTACCAAACTAACAGCCTCCTCTTCACATTCACTACTATCCGATTTAGGAGCTAAATTAGCAGCAGAGTTTTCAGGTGACAGTTCATTTCCTCCAGTTCCGACTATAAAGCCAAAACCTACTTTCTGCAAACTTCTTTCAGCAATTTGCAAGATTGCCCCTCTCTTCTGTTCATTGTTCCCCTTTAGCTTATTTAAGCTCTTCTCTGCTGCTTCTTTTTCCACTAGGGCGATCCTCAGTAAGTTATTGATATCTCTGTTCTCCTCAGTCAGGCTAACTAAACTACTCTCAAGTTCCCTCTTTTCTTTCTTCCTTTTCTCCCTAAATTCATCCAATTTCAGTTCAACTTTACTTAGTAACTCCAAAATTCCCTTGAATTCCAACCCCAAATCCCCATTTAACTCCAATTCATCGCTGTGCTCTTCCCCTTCTACATCTAAACGATCAACTACCCTAGCTAAACCTTGCTTAATCATGCCCAATTTTTGGGAAAATAACTGATTTTTTTCATTCTTCTCCTTCAACAGCTCCTCGAGTCTGTCTTTACAACTTTCAAGTTCTTCCTTGATTTCCTCTTTCTCCCTCACCCCCTCAATTTCATGCTCCCTCGAAGAGGCCTCAAGCTTAGTGAACTCATCGCGCAGGGAGTCTCTTTCGCTCGATAACTCTTTAATGGTCTCCAAGAGATCAGCTTTTTGCCTAAAAAGCTCTTCTTTTTCTTGATTGATCTGGGCTACCTTTTCCTCTTTCTCTGTGTAGCTAGATTGAAGGGTTTGATATGATGCACGAAGGGATTCAATCTCGGCGACCATAGAATCATTTTCTAACCGTAGCTCCTGAAGATTATGGGAGAAGTTTTGGGTTTCAATTAATGGCCGTGAATCTTGGCCACTGATGTCATTCCCCAAGGTTGGTTCCATGCTGTCAACGATACGAGTTTGGGTGTGTTCCTGTTGGCTGGGAAGACCCAAAAGGACGAATTGAAGGGGGGGGTTTTCCGCAATACAAAACTCGAACTACCAGTCAAGACTCAGGAGAAGGAAATGCAGGTGGGATATAGTGGCAGCACATGTACAACAGAGAATAGACCGGGGTGTCGCAAAATTGTCAATCACTCATAAGTGGGTTTTGGCGGGGAAAGGGTTACAGTTTGGTAAATTTATTGAAGAAGGGGGGAAGCTGTTGCAAATTATGGTGAACTCCCCTCAAGTATGGGTGCGGTTTGTTTTCGGCCCCCAAAAATAAGGGTGTAGACGGGTCAAGTTGCTCGTGAACAGCTTATGAGCGGTTTGACCAAAAGTTTGACTCGAGCTAAGTTTGATTGAATTTGAGTTTGAGCTCGAGTTACTTGTACCGTGTAATGAGTCGAGTTCGAACATCAGTAGTAACTACTTGAGTACTCGATGAGTTTAATCAAGTATTTATATCATTTATACATTGTATATTTTAATTATGGAATGACTATTATGGATTCTTGTTTTAATAAATTTACATTAAATAATGTTCAGTAAAAAAACGATGGATGGCAAAATGATAATTTGATAAATTTAAAATGTAAAAAATTAAAAATAATAAAAGAAAAACTCGAGCTCGAGTTTGATGAGGTTTGCAATTCACTCGAACTCAAATGAGTTGAGTTCGATCTTAATTTCCATTATGTCAAGCTGAATTCGAGCTCAAATTTTTTGAATTCGAGTAACACTAATAGTGATCGAGTTCGAGTATGATATTGCTCAAGTTTGACTCACTTCGATCGCACCTTTACCCTGAAACAGAGATCACTCCTGTAAGTTCTTTTTTTTTTTTTTTTTTGCTAGTTATGGCATAAATTAAACTATTCTTCTGGAGTATTTGTCTAACCAACTTGACACCTTGATTTTGTGCACCTTAGGAGCTATTTTTCTAGTCAAGTATTGAGGTTTTGGAGATTAATTTTGGCATTTTTAGTGTTTTATAGTTGCTTGTCTAGTTTTGGCTTGATTTGCTAAAATATTGTTTAACAATCATATTGGAGCTAACCTTTGGAGGGGGAAAAGAAAGGAGCTAATATTTTGTTCAAATGCGCGTTGTAGTACTTTTATCTTTATATGAGATAAAAAGAATAAATTTTCTATATAATTAAATTCAAAGAGTAAATGATAATTTCAAAAAATTTTAGGCTGAGGTATTAAATTTAAACAAAAATGAAGTTGCAAATTTAGAAAAGTATTTAAAACCATTTATTTTAATAGTCTTTTATTTTTCTTTTTCCAATTCATATGTTATGAAATGATTAAATATTGTTGATGTCTATCTCATCCTCTAGATGGTGACAATTTTTTCACGTTTTACAATTTTTGAGGTGATAGAGATTGTTCGACTTTCAATAAAGTTATTACAACTTCTTAAGAGAAGATTGTATCACTATTTTGAAGAAGGTAACTGCTGTATTTTTTCTTATAAACAGGGGTTACCCTCTCTCTATCAAAAGAGATAGAAAACTGAGATTCCATTTGAGTGAATGAAATAATAAGTTTTTTGCCAAAATAACACTTTTTCTAAAAATTATTCCCAACGTGATTCAATTTCAAATTTTATTACCATAGCACTATTATTGTTGCCACCTAATTATCCTAATTGTTATATAGGATAACAAGAAAGGAAAATTTTAATTTAGCTTATAGTTTCCAACAAGAATTAAAAATTTAATTTTTTTTAGTATAGAGATTGCATAAATTTGATAATTTCCTTATAATTATTAAAATAAATTATACTATTATTGACCTTGCTATTATTAGTCTCTGCATTTTTTTAAAATGCATCAAACCTATTGCATATATTTTTCAAATTTTAAATTTAGAAAATATAAAAATTACAATTAAAATTGTAAGTAATAATAAGAAAAGTTACAAAAACTTCAAAGGTATTATATTTGTCTATATTATCATTCCTATTCCTTGAAAATAACTTTTACAAAAAGTAATCAAGCTAAAAATTTTCAAAATTTTAATTGCAAACTGAAAATTACTGGATTATTATATATCTAATTTACAAGCATAAAGGGCAAATGGTATCCTAGGCACGAATCTATGTTGTTATAGAGTGGTTCCTCATAACATTTTATCAAACACATGATGTGAAAAATCATTTATTAAACAATTAGTAATTAAAATTTTTTGAAGTCCCGTATGAGTGTCCCACAATAAAAAAGACAAGAGAATAATTTTCGTTTACCTTGAGATTATCAATTCAAGAAGAATATTTTTCATCAACTGAAACAATAATAAGGATGATATTAAAGTTTTAGATGTTGTTAATATAAATATTGAATTATCAGAATTACGTTTGACAAGAGAAAGATAATGAAAAAAAATTGTACAAATGTTCAAAGAGAAAATCGAGAAATTTATTAAATAGGGAAGAGAAATGGAGCATGCCTCTATTTCCATCGTGGCACATATGCAGTCTATGTGGCAAAAAATGGATCATAAAGTTAATAAATTTTAAAATTAAGTTACTTCGGGTATATACCTTGGAAGGAGAGTTATTTTGGCAATAAACTCATGAAATAATTGTTGTTTTCTTACTTTTCTCAACTCTTTAATTTCCCTATTTTCTTAACATATTATCTATCACACAAATAACTCAAAATCTATATCACATTAGCATTAGTTTTATAACACAATATTCATTTTTCTGTTCGGACACCCAATTTTCATTGGCACGTTTTATTAGCTTGGCTTCTATAAAAGGGAAGTGACAGAGAGTGCATCAGTACAGAAATCTTCTTAGTTACCCATATGGTGATATTTCCTAAGCTTTTCCACTGATCACGGCTCTCACTAAGTTACTAGCTACCGATTTCTTTTTCATCATCATCATCTCTTATCAATTTTTTTCCCCAAAAGGTAGGCATCTCGGCCCCTATCTGGCGTCCCAACCCTCACTCTCTAGATTATGGTTGGCGTGACTATCATCGCATCACTCTGTAATTCTTGAATCCTGATCCGGAAGAGGGCCCAAAGTGATTGAACTCTGTTCATTCAGCGTGTCTTATTTCGCCATTAACAGAGGGGGGGGGGGGGTGTTGGGGAGAAAAAGGTTGCATTTTCTCCTTATTTCCTGGCGGATTGAAAAATTTTAGGTGACTATGGGTGAAGGAGAAATAAGGACAGAAGGGGTATGTGATGTCGATGACACGATTTCGTGGCTGTGGGAGAGAATGTGGAGGAGGGCAAATCTTTGTTGTCCTGGGCATTGAAAAGCTTTGCTGGAAGAAATATCTGTATTCTTCATGTTCATCAGCGTACTCACTCACCTTCCCTCAGTAAGTTTAGCTCATCTAATTATTTTGGTTATTGGGTTTTTCAAGTTTTTCAGATAATTGTGTGTTGACTTGGTTGCTAAGATAGTAGTATCTTTTCAGACGAAGAAAAAAAAAAACAGAGCTAGAGCCTTTTAATTATCTCTGGATAATAATGGGCTTGGTCGTGATTTCAAACACTAGAATTGTTTTCTTATTTCCTTAGTTTTGGTTCCTCTGTTTATGCAAGGCGTTATAGTAGCATAGAGTTTGAAGTGTACGTACATGCACTATTATTCCACAGACTGCGTCGCGTGTATGCTATAGTGTACTTGTCCATGTTCTTTACATATCAAGAATTCGATAAACTCCACTGGGTGGTAATGAAATTTGAGATCAAGATCCACTGCAACTATTGTTGGCATGGAAAGTTAAGAAGTTTTAGACTGGATATCCATATCTATTCCTGGCTTTGCCATTATAGCAAAGTTTCAAACAGTTTGGCATTGAATAGTTGCTCTGAAATTGTTTGCTGAGCGAAGTTCCTATTTACTGGCCGTCAGGTTGTCACGCGCGGAAGGAGTGAATGGTTTGAGGGGTTATTATATGTCAGCTTTATGATAATTTGGTTGAGGGAACTGACGAAAATCATGGTGGATGCAACTTTAAGCAGGATTTTTTTTCCCTTATGGCAGCATTATTGTTTTATTTTCTCTGCTGTACGACTCCTGACATTATTGATAAAAGAGACTCCCACAAGGATACTAATTCAAAAATATTGTCCTAATACTTTAACGCCTCTATTATGATGAACTTTCATTACGAAAATCTGGTCTGGTACTGTTGATTATGCTGTCTTGTTACTCTATTTGGTTTGTATATCCAGGCTGAAAATTTGCTTTTAATTCTCAAGATGATTGTGCCTCATTTCTTGTACTATGTTTATAGTGAATGAAAGGCTTTCAGCCAGGAAAGTGAATCATCAAGCAGTTAAGAAATTTCAGGAAATTGAACACCAAAAGATGCACAGCATTTTGAATCAGTATCTTCAACTTGTTGAGCAAGTCGGGGTAGTATCTCATCTCATGCTGCCAAGTCATTTTCACTGCTTTACAAGATTAATATAAGTTGGCATCAGACATGTCATTTATTTATATACACTTGAACCAAAATTAATGGTAAAAGGTACTGTTTGCTTGTTGTCTCAGAGACAATGACGTTATGTATTTTTGCAGATTCGACCAGGTAAAATTTGGATTGAAATGAGCAATATCGAGCAAGGAATTCTACACATCATTTCTCATCATGGAGTTAAATGGCTTGTTATGGGAGCAGCTGCAGAGAAATACTACTCCGAGTATGAAATTTAATCTACTTCATAAGACTTTGTTTCTTTCTTGAAGTTGAGTAACACTTGTCGAGGAGGTGTCAAAAGCACTTACCTATTGGAGGCTAATTGTGCCACCAAAAGTTTATTTTCCTGATAGTAACTTCTTATGTCCTTTATCTTTGTTAATCATTTATTCATCTGATTCAGACTCGACTAGATTGCAGGAACTTGTCAGAACTCAAGTCAAATAAAGCAATTTTTGTTTGCCACCATGCACCAGTTCCATGCCAAATTTGGTTTTCCTGTAAAGGTTGCCTCATTCAGACTAGGTATTCTGAACATTCTACTATTTTTATTTTCCATTTGTCCTGCTCTCGTGTAGTATTCCTCTTCATGTAAGTAGTCCCCCTATTGCTGTACCATAATCTTTTTTTTTTTCTTTTCCTTCTTGATATGTAATTTCGAGCTTGGGATCTGAATTAGGCTAAGTCTAGCCTTCCAAAAGCCTGAACTTCCACGCTAACACCAAGCAGATCATTGTTAAATAGATAGATTCTGACTTTCTTAGAAGGTATATTTTTGTCGCTGGAAATCTGAATTCCAGGCAAAGACAATTTAAGGATGATTGTTAAGTGTTCAATTTTCTGAAGATTTAACTTTTTTCGAAGGTTTAATGTTGTTCTAAAATTCTTACTCATTGCTATTAATTGTTTCAAATCTAATCTGACGTTTGTGCTTTTACTGTTAAGCAGATTATATAGTCTCTTTTCTTATATTTTCTTGTTGTGGTGGCTAAAGTAGATAAAGTCTCACTTGAGACTCTGTTAAAGTTGTTGTGGAGTGCCATCTTAAGGAAAGCTAAATAAATTCCAACCAGATTGAATTATACTTTGCAAGTGGATTTTGGGAGAGGAACATGAAATTCTACTGTGAAGCAGCTTTTCCACTGTAATGTCCATTATTTTGAAAAAACTGTAGTGGACCCTTGCTGCTATTGCTTCCGAACTCTTTTGCCCTAGATAGTGTCAGGACTTGTTCTGTAACTTTTCTTACTAATTTAAGATCCTTAATTTTCTCTGCTTTCTGTGGCTCTTTATGTTTCAAACTGTCAATTTTCCAGTCCATGGACAAGGATTGCCTTAGTTTCATGTTTCTTTTGCATTACCCAGTAGGCATGCGGATTTTGTTCTAAGAGTAGATATTCTTATCTAAACATCATTTTGTCATTTTGAGCTGCTGTACTTATGAAATGATGAAGAGAAGAATAAGAACACTGACTTAACAAAAAGTTAAGGGGAGAACAAATGTAGATGTTAGTATATAACAACTCAACTATGATAAAAAGGGAATGTAAAATCATTGTTGTACACAGTATGACTTTGGTTGCATGTATTAAAGAATCATTGTCAAGGTTTACTAATACAGGTTTGTAATCCTTTTCTTGAGCTAGGTCTGATGAAATTGGATCTCATTTAGCTGGGGTTGTGCCATTATCTTCTAAAACAAACAAGGTGACATCATTTTTGCAACATCATAAAGAAGATGCTGACAAAGATGTTAAGATTACAGTGTCTGAATTTGAAGAAAACATGGTTCATGGTCAGAATTTAACACATTCAATGACTGGAGATGGCTCATCATTACACTTACCACATTCAATGACTGGCGATGGCTCATCATTATATTACCAAGCAATTCGCAAGATTCACCTTTTTCTTCATCCGTAGATTTTCTGGTATGCATGCTTATTTCAATTGAAAGTCAAGTTGTTGGTAATCATGCAGCTTTTGAATTTTGAAACAGAGAGCATTTCCCTTGCTATTTTCAAGAGTCACTGAAGTTGAATGAACTTGATGAAGGATTCTTTCTTAATATTCATTTATAAGCAAAATTGAATCAAAAGCGTTGTTTCACTAAATTTTTGCCAATCATTTAAAACCCCTGCTTTGAATGTTTGGGGGCCATATTTCTTTATGCCTACTGAAATGTTCCAGTATGATTGGATGTGAGACTTTTGGGGATTACTACAACATGGTAGTTACTGAGACAGTTATTTAGTGATCACCAACTCCTAACTTGTTGGGGAAGTGATTCCAGGGAGATAAACTTGAAGTGAAAGGAAGGATTGATAATCAATCAGAGTGTGCTATTATAGATGCTGAAAAGTCTAAGCAGAGGCAAACTGAGGAGCCAGTAAGAGGACGCAGAGGTGACAGAGATATGTTGGAGACATACATGGTAGCTTTGTTTGATCAAAGTTCATATGTTCTTTCCTTCCTCCTCGTTCTACTGCCTTCTTTTTCAGTTTTATTGTTGTTATATCTCTGTAAAGTATATGCTATTATGGGAGTAAAATACTTGCATTTTTTAGAACAGTGCTTGGAAGATGCATAGCTGAAGAATTTGTTTGATCAAACTTGAGGCATTTTCTCTGCCCCTTCTTACCCTGAAAAGGCAGGGGCACCTGAAAAAACTTGGGATGTTTTAGAACAGCTCTTGCTCCTGCCCTTCATATGCATAATTTGGCCAATAGCTGCATATACAAATTTAAGTTTTTTTAATGAACTTTGCTTTTCGTTTATGTGTCAGTTTATTTTTTTTATTTCACTCTTCTGTTATCAAAGAGATATATGTACAACCATTTGCATTAAAGCACTTACCTACTAGCTTCCAAAATCAATTTATTGACTATATCTTGTGAAGCTGTAATCTAGAACATAGCAAAATGATCTGCATCTTCTATTACTTATCTCTCATCCTTCATTCTTATGCATTATGATAGGCTGAAGCATCAGAGACTTTTTACTTGAAAGAGATTAACTCGAGAAGTTATATGGAAGATTTGCTGAAAAAGCAAAGGCAAGAACTAGAAAAATGAAAAATAAGCACAATCAAATCATAAAGGAACTTCAGCTGGTCCAGAACCAAAAGCTTTCTTTGGAAAGAAAATTCATGGAAAACTGTTCTACAGAGGAGGAGTTAGAGGAGAAGATTATACAAGCAGTGAAACTCTTGATAAGTTTCAAGGGGAAGCGTGATCTGCTATGGAAAGAGCGGGAAAGGGCATTAAGAGAATCTCATAAGTTTCAAAAAATGGTAAAAGAAGATGTTTGTGCCATGCATGCCTCTCATTTCTTTGATATTTCTTTCTCAGAGATCATTGAGGCTACTCGAACTTTTGATCCATCGATGAAGATTGGAGAGGGAAGATTTGGGAGTGTTTACAAGGGAAGAATTCGCCATGTCAAGGTAGCTATAAAGATGTTCCCCTCTTGTAGTTCTCAAAGTGATTCCGATTTGAACACAAGGTAAAATCCCTTACTCTTGACATGAACTATCCTATCTAGATGAATGCAATTTCTTTAGAAAAAGATAAATTGCATTGCATTTGCTGTTCTGGAGTTTATTCCTGTTGTTTATAGTGTGAAAGAATTTGATCGAAAAAAGTACATTTTAAACTGGTAGGACTTATTCCATTCCCCACAAAGGAAAGGAAAAACCTTTGGCATTATCAAACCTTATACCATCTTTTGGGTCTCTGGAGTACTTTCATAGTGGTGACTTTACTAATAATTTAAATTCATTTGCCTTCTTAGTTTACTCCATGGTCTGCCATTTCATCTTCTAGGTTCAATAATTAGTCGCCATGAGTGAAGTTGTCCTACCTATGTTCAGACATAGTTTTATTTCGTAAAAGCTGAACATGAATGTGGAATTTTCCCATCTTTATGTAGTGTTATGTGTTATGCAGTATGGCTATTTTTTTTCTTGGAAACAATGTATTGAATTATTATTGGTGAAAGCTTTACAATATGTGGACAAAGGGCCTACCTTCTTTTTTTTTTTTAAATGACAAAGGCCTGCACATTAGCACAAAGGAACAGAATTTATGCATTGCTCATCATGATAAATGCTCAAAGCACAGGAACTAAGCTTGCAACTCATATCCATATTATCTTTTTCTACTAAACAAAAAGAGCGCATGGGAAATTAGCTCAAATTATGGATACCATCCAGCAGTATGGCTAGTTGGAAGACAGTGGTTTATGCTGTAGTTAAGACCAATCATTCAAATTGCCCTACTCAAATCTTTTGAAAATGCAGTAAAAATAATCCTTGTATGTGCACCTTAGCAATTACATAGAAAGGTGTAATGTGACTGTTCATGTAAGCTGCAGGGGAAAACGTAATGCAGCTTTATTCCTCTGCTTGTGTAGGATTTGAAGTTCCCCTCCCTAAAAAAAATAAAAGTTCTCTTTTAACCCTATCATACATGATCTCTGTATACAGTTGGAGAAGTTACTGCAAATGTGTTTTGTAATGTCACACTGTCAACCAGAAGATAAATTTTTCAAGATGTAATCTGTACTTTGTCACTGGGGTGATGAGCTTTGGATGCTTGCCAAGTGAACATCTTAACTGGAGAAGATGAATAATCCCATGCTTGATGGTTATTAGGTAGAAATGGTTCATCAGGGCATTCAGAATTCTAGATGAAATTTCCGTGAGTCATTGTGTACAAAGTAAATAGTTGTTATTAACTGTTTCCATATTTATTTGATTGACACAGGCAGAAATTTTAAGCAGGGTCAGGGCATCCAAACCTTGTCACACTGCTTTGTGCCTGTACTGAATCTAGGTCACTTATTTATGAGTACCTTGAAAATGGAAGCCTTGAAGATCACCTTGCTGGCCATTTGAAAAGTCGTTCTCTTCCCTGGCAACTTCGCCTAAGAATTGCTAGCGAGATATGCTCTGCCCTCATCTTCCTGCATGCACACAAAAGCAGTATAGTCCATGGTAATCTAAAGCTTAGCAACATCCTTCTTGATGCCAATTTTGTCAGCAAAATAAGTGACTTAGGTATCAAAAACTTCCAAAATGGCGAGAATCCATATAGTAAGAATGACTTGGAGGCTTCTATATATCTCGAACCAGAATATGTTGATGGAAGGCATGTGACAGAATCTGATGTATGCTCGTTTGGAATAATACTATTACAACTTTTAACAGCAAGACCTGCCTCCAGTATAATTAGAGATATGCGGTGTGCCATGGAAGTTGGGAATATAAGTACTGTTTTGGACCATTCAGCCGGTGACTGGCCCCTTGAGCAAGTGAAACAGTTGGCTTTTTGGCATTAAGGTGCTGTGAGGAGAAGCGACTCAATCAACCAGACCTAGTGGCAGAAGTTTGGCCTGTAATTGAACCTATGAGAGACTTGTGCACTTTGTCATGCTTGGGTTCAACTTCTTCGCGCTTGGATTTGACTGCTCAGCAACGGATTCCTTCTAATTTTGTCTGTCCCATATTTCAGGTAATCCTGAGAATTACTGAAATTATGCTTCGCTTGCACAAGCTGTACATTTTAGGACATTACGGACTTTGAGTTAACATTAGGGTAGCATGCTCTGATTATCTGACTATAATTGATATTATTCTGTATCTTGCATGACTACCATTTCCATGAAACAAAAATCTGTTAAATTCATGAGTAAGTTTTCAGTTGGTGGTGCTGCAGCAAGTGATTGGTGATTAGAGTGCCATAGCGAGGCCTAGTTAGGAAATCACAATATTTGCCGGAATAATTGCATCATTTCTTGTTTTCAAAGTCTTATGTACGGAAAAGGCTGTCAGCTTTTGAGCCTTTTTTGCTTTTCGCTGATGTCCTTGTTCTGGGTTTGAATTTGTAGGAAGTAATGAAGGATCCACACATAGCAGCTGATGGTTTTACATATGAAGCGATGCAATAAAAGGATGGCTGAACAGCGGTCACAAGACTTCACCTATGACAAACCTACAGCTCGATCATTGCGATCTGCTTCCTAACTACGCTCTTTACTATGCGATTCAGGAATGGCAACAAAAGTCCTGAAACATTTGCTTGCTTTTTAGGAGTACATAGACCTTACAAGCATTTGGTACACATACCTTATAAATGCGTAATACGGTGTAAAGAGAAAACATAGCAGTGCAAGCTACATGTGCCTTGAGTCGTATGATCAACTAATCCAGGAATGAGGTCTTTCAAACCACTGGAAACATTTTCTCTAGCATATTTAGAAGATGATGATCTATGTTTTATACTTGACTTGAAGGCCAAAGTGTTGTTCTCAGTTGGTTTAGGTAATTCGACTGTGAAGTATGAAAGGTTTTCCTGCTTTCTAATTTTCGAGTCTCTCTGGGTAATGATCAGACCAAAGTCAGTTGGTCCTTTACGTCTGCATTAAAAACTCTGCAGTATGCTTTCGAAAATCTTGAATTTTTTTACCATGACGATGGTGGTAATGGAGATTCTTCTGTTCTAGGGACGGGATGAAGAAGCGTGTATTCAGATTGCAGATTGAGCATGAAAAGAAGTAACAGCAGAACAATCTTCAAAAACTTTGAATTGCAACAAAATTTCAGGTATTGTCTGCTAAAGAAACCAGCGTGCGTTGGACACCGTTATGTGGGCTCTGCTACGCTTGCAGACCAACATGGATGAAGGATCTGGACTTTAACATCCGTGGTCGGCTTATTATATCTACCCTACCCAAGCCCTGTTTGGCTCTCACAGTTAATCCGCCCCAGCACCATCTCCTGTCTTAATAAATTGTCTTGCTTCTATCAATTATTGTCGTGTTAATTACTTTATTGGAGTATCTGAACATGTAATTATAGTAATTGGACTCCAAAATCTCCTCCAATTGGACCTTCGAGCTATTACTTAGTTAAGTTACTTACTTTAATGACACCAGTATCACTCACAGTCCTACCATTGGGCTAATCTAGACTCACTTGCCCCCGTGGACCCAAAAAAAATTTTTGTAAATGTACTCTCATTTTTTTTAGTCAATTGTATTGTACTAACATAGATGGCGCTTGGGAGGGTGGTCCTTGTCACTGCTCATTATGGCGCTAGCATGCACGAGATTTTGATTCACATGACGTACAACTGCTGTTTACACGTCACTCTAGAGTGTACGATTCTATCACTCTCCATCAGCGCACGCTTTCGAAAGGGTGACGATGAAATGTAGAACGTACGGATTTGCCCAAATGGACCCGAATTATTCAATTCTGGCTTTGCTTGGAGCCCAAACCACAGCTCTTGTGGTGCCTACACGAGCGTGACGTGCTGAAGTCACCAGCTTCCTTTTTTTTCCCTTTATTATTTTAGTACTACTTTATGTGTGTGTGTATATATATATATGAAAGTAAAATGTTTTGAATCGGATCTCTCACTCACATTTCTTCCCTTATACCATTCGATCCATCCATTTCTCCCTAGAAGTTAGTACCTTCTAATTTCTATCGTAATTATATTATGGTGTTCTTTTCATTTTTGGTGCTATTAAATGTATGGGGTAGGTGAAGGTGGATGCCAACCATTTGTATTTGAGATCAATCGAGAAAAAGAAATGGAGAAGTAGAACAATTATTACTAGGGCAAAAAAAATTCCAATCCATTAAACTGTTGAAATGATATATTTTTGAGGGAAATTCTATAATATGGTATATTGCGATAAATCACATTGTAGAAACAAGAGCGTGACATTAACAAAAAAAAAAAAAACGCATGTGATACACCACATGGTAGATTTGTAATTCAACTAATAAAAGTTTCAAATTGGTAATTCAACTAACAAAAGTGTTAATTGATGATCATTTTCATGAATTTCGTTATTAAATCCGTCAAAAAAACACTACACGAATAGGTAATTTTATCCGTTAGCTATTGTAACTCTTATTTATGCTTTTATTTACTGAATGGAGTCTTAAAAGAGTAGTGCGGATATGACAGTGAGAGTCACTTCTATCTTCTGTTTTGTTCTGATCCGCCATTAATTTTTATCCTTCAATAAATTTGATGATTGAATGGAAGCGGAAGTATTACCCCAAAAAAAAAAAACGAATGAAAGTGGAAGAAATTATCTGCTCTTGTAGTGCTTTCGAGTTGATTCCACGCTGAAATCCATTGGATTGGTCATTAGTGTAACATTTTTGCTAGTTGAGTAATCAATTTGAAATTTAAAAAAAATGATTTTTCAAAAGTATTACTTATATCATTTGAATAGTTTAATGACCTTGGAATGGTAAGAAAAAAAAAAAGGCCTAGGATGTTTTTATTTTTATATTTTTTGCCCTCGTCAGTATTGCCCGAGGTGCACACTAACTTAAGTTGGTTATCATTTTTCACATAATCTTAACTATTTCATTCCA
Source organism: Coffea humblotiana (assembly GCA_023065735.1). NCBI lineage: Eukaryota > Viridiplantae > Streptophyta > Magnoliopsida > Gentianales > Rubiaceae > Coffea > Coffea humblotiana. The sequence continues at coordinate 1,948,256 of CM041209.1, read as the reverse complement.
TTTCATTGTATTTCTATATTTAAAAAGAGAATGATACAAAAGAAACTGGCGACCACGTGAATATTGTGAAGTGTCATATCGGAGAAATCACACTTTTTTGCAACGTGCTTTAATGAGAATCATTTGAAACAAAAAACACTTTTTAACAGTATCACATAATTAATAAAAAGATTTTTTCGATAAATGCTCAATGAACACTTGTTAATATACTTAAATTACATCCCTTTTTAGTATTAGTGGGAGGGGTCGAATCGAAACTTCTCATTTATACTCCTTCCTTCTAAATCATCCAGCCCATTCATTCTTCTAAAATGACACTTAATTTATCATATAAATACACACAATCATAATTATTGCATTGTTGTATTTAGATAATTTCACAAATTAACTACCCTTATTTAAAAAAAAAAAAACTAACACATGAAATGTGGGCACCGTTAACCAAACCACCGGTAAAAAGGTGTTCACTTCTACATATACTATTTGTTAAAAACAAATACTAGAAAGAGGGGGAAAAGTGAACATGCGGTAATTTTGCTAAGAATTAATAACAGAAGATCAACTCTCTACCCTTCCTCATCATTTTTTTTATTATCAAACTCACTTACATAAGACGACGTAAATTAGCTTGGACCGTAGTTTCTAATATGAAAAACACACATGTAACCAGCCCGTGCTTGGTTCATGGGTTTTGAGGGTAGTAAATGGAAATTGGAATGACTCGCACTCGAGTAGATCCGGTTTTCAAACACTTAATAGCCCAAATTGGGTTACACAAATTCACTAAATGGCGTAACACAATCTGGGTCATTGGATTCATAAAGACCAGATCAACTCAGATTTTGGCTAATGGAAATAACTATTAGTGATACCCATTGATATTTGATATTCTGGTGATAAATTTATGATAATAAAACACCAAAAACTCTTCGATCATCATTTTTAAGTAAATTGGGCGCTTTTGGTGCTGATTACCTGTTATCAAAAAAAAAAAGAAAGAATGTCAATGATCTTAAGAAAGGGGTGACATTTGTATGTCTTAATTTTTTTGTTAAAAAAAAGAGTATGTCAAGATGTGATGTGATATTTAGTCATCATTTTTTCTCGACCAACAAAGTCGACTAGTTTAATGCAAAAATATAATAAAGTATGGCTGCTTTGTGACACAATTACATCCTTTAGTTAGTGTTTAATTGGTCCATGTGACGATAATATGTGAAAATTTATACTCCAAACAATTGATGTTTGGAACGTTGAAATGGACAAGTCCAAGGTGGTCACGTACTGTTTGACATCAGCCTTAGGCCTTGTTTCCAATTTAGTTTGCTAATAAAAATTTTTTTTTTTATAAACATATTTTAAAATTATTTTTATATTAAAGATATATTAAAGTCGTTAAAGTATTTTTTTAATAAAATTTTTAAAAAAATAGTAATACAAACGGAATCTTTTCGACTATAATAAAACTTCAAAATTGTTATGTAGAAATATATAAGAATCCAAGCGATTAACATTGTAAAAAGTTCTACTGTATTGTTGATGGCTTATTTCTTTGAAAGGTCGATGGAAATTCTGTCTTCTAAAATAAACTGAAATATCTTTTCTTCTTATTATGGGGGAGGAATATTCTCGCAAATTGCTGTACCTTAAAGCACGAACCGCCCAAAAAAAATTTTTGGCAAGGCTTTCCAGAGCGGATTGCAGAGGGAGGGAGCTGTCCTTTCGTAGCATTCGGCCCCGGTAGTGACAGTGTATGATCCTGCCAGTAAGACTAACAAAATCTTGAAAAGTTCTATATTCTCACCAAGAAAAAAAAAAAAGGTATATGGTTTCCATACTTACTTCTAAGGGTTCCGTCTCCGCCTTTATAAATATTCCATCTCATTTCCATTCCTTTCTTTAATTCTCTCTCTACCTCCGTCCCATTCCGTCTCCAAGTTTCGCCGATTGCTCTTTTTCTGATTACAAGTCTCTCTCTCTTAATTTAGTCGGCCGCAGGTGTTCCGGGAGCGGGGAACTTCAAATCTATCGATCATCGGAGATCTCTTTAAACCCCGACTCCTCAGTGGTACGTTTAACTATCCGGACTTGTTCTTTTCCTTCACTGTATGGCATGTGCTCATCGCAGATCATGTGACCTAACCCTAGTTTTTTCCACCTTTGGTAAAATTTCCGCCATAATTTTCTGCTTCTGCTAGTTGATTTTGCTTTTATCTTTCCATACATTTGATCCAGGTTCGCATTACCGGTTATTGAACGGATTTTCACGTAAGCGCTTATTTGTATAATGGTGTTGTTATCGAGTTCCTTGTTTGATGTTCATAAGAATGTGGTGTTGAGCTCAAAAAGAAAATGTGGTGTTGAACAGTGCCTTCTTGGGCAGGGCTTGTCGAAGTATTTGTGATTGCTTTTGTTGTTGAGTTGGTGTTTGTATTGGGGAGAATCTGTTTATGATAATTTCAGAAGGTGGATCTCCTGTATGTTGGTTGGGAAATTGTATTTTACATGCATTTATTGGGGTAAATGCTGTTCTCCATATATAGTACAATGCCCTACTGTCAGGGCAGTATCCATTGATTGGTTAAATTTTTTATTTTGTAATTCTGCTAATATTTTTTTATTGTGCTGGCTGTGTTGTGGTAAATTCCGCATAAAAAAAGGCTTAGAGGCCTGGGTCCTTTTTTTTTTTTTTTTTCCCCTTTTTTTCCCTCTCATCTACACTGTCACTACCATTGGGATCTGTTGGTCACTGCTGTAATTTTCGTTTTATGGTTGCTAAGCTTTTCTCCAATTTTCTGGTTGTGTTAGTGTAACCGCCCTTGTTGTTTTATTGGTCCAAATGGGAAAAAGGCTCAGAAGTCATGACAGCTTGCTGTAAACAGTCTATAGGATATAGGCTGTCCAATTCCAGAAAGCCTTTTAAAACTGTTGAGCTTGTAATATGCTACACTGCCTTTTCAAATTGCTGCTATGCTTTGGGATATAGAATTGGTTGTGTTTATGTTTGGGAAATGAATGCCTTTTCCGCTTTTATCTGTTACAATTTACGTGTTGTAGTAGTATTATCATCAAAACTATACCATCAGTAGCATCTATCTCCCGCTAAGATCAGCTATTTGCAAAGTGCATAATGATGAATGGCGTGGAGTGATACACATGGTAAAAAGAGGATCTGTTTGTGAGTCTTAATGTTTGTAATCAAGCTTCTCTTGTTATTTGTTGCTATGGCTATAAATATCTGTTAGTCGCCAAATTTCAGTGAAAAATTAAAAAGGTTTTATGCACTTGCCACAACCTGTTTTCTGAGTTCAGTTGTTCAGACTTTAGCTTCATATATGTGGAGCTATAGAATTTGCTGAAGTTGTATATTTTCTGCTGTTGAACGATATCATCGTACTTCTGAACTTGTCCTTTGTACTCATATGAATTTTTGACTTCTTTTTTGTATATGTCTGTAACTGAATAGAATCTGCTGTTTCACATGGCAGAGGTCACTGAATAATAGATGCCAGTTGCAAAACTCAGCACAGGTGGCACTCTTGATTCCATGAAATCAGGAGATGGGAATGATTCTCTTGATACTGTGAGTCGGCAAACTGTTGGGAAGGAGCCTCATATTTCTCTTTCAAGGACGGGGGATATCCCGGTCCAATGGATTCAGTTGCTTCATGCGTTAGATCAACAAGGTACTGGGAAAATCTGTATGGTCGGATGTTAAATCTGGTGTATAAGGAACTCTAAAGTAATCTGTTGAAAATAATTTTTAGGAAAAAAGAAGTAAATACCTTCCTTAATGAAGTTAATCAAGTGCCTGATGGTTGTCTTAACCCTTTTCAGGTTATATGTTTTAAGACTTAAATTTAGCCTGAACCGCGATGCTGATATTGTAATTGGAATTTGCAACAGATGGATCTGATTCTATAAGCCTTACTACATTTAGTATGTCTATATAGTCATGTGTTTGAAGCTCAATCCATTGGTTTTTTCTACATTCTGGCAGAGCTTCCTGGTTGGCCCTTGCTGACACCTCTGAAGGTTCAGATGGAGAAGTGTGAGAAGTGCGCACAGGAATTTTGTTCACTTGTTAACTATCGGAGGCACATCAGAGTGCACCGCAGATCATTAAATTTTGACAAGGTTTCTTCTTTATATGTGCTTCTGATTTTGGTGCCATAACTGCCGTTTACTGGTGGTTTCTCTTTGAATGATACTCTTGACATCATATTGTATATTATGGTGTTTCTCTCCTTTTTTTATTTAATATTTTTATTTTTTACAACCTTCTTTCTATGGTTGTGGGCCAATAGTCTTGCTGTTCTTTATGCTGTTTTCAGGAATCTCATAAGATTAGAGATATGTTGGCAGCTTTCTGGGACAAGGTAATCAATTTTGTTGCAGATCATCTGCAATTGTTTCTTTGTAGGGATTCCAATAGCTGCAGTTGGTTAATTTTATCTTGTCTTATTTGCAGCTCTCACTGGAGGATGCTAAGGAAGTTGTATCATTGAGGGATGTGACTCTAAAGGTGGCGGCATAGCTATCTTGTTTTCTTAATTGGTTTATTTCTTGTTCACGTGTCCTCTTTTAAGGAAAGTAGGTCTTTTTGGTTTCACAATTCTATTATCGATTCTCTACAACCCTGGGCTTTCAAACCTACCAATGAAAAGTTCATTTCTGCCTAATTGTCTTAGCTTTGACTTTTATTGGTTTCTCTTTTTGCTGATTGCTTCTGAAATTTGTGTGTTTAGCCAAAGATGGTCGGCAAACATACTGTGGCTTTATTGTTGCTTGTCATAAAACATGCTTGAAGTCTAGTGAGATCAGTATGTACCATGTTTGGATCCATTATTGCCAGGTTCTTGGCTTTTGAGTTTTGAAACTTCAAACTTGAAGCACTGGCAATGATGGGTGATTCAGAATAAAAACATGAGAATTGCCTCATCTGGATTTGTATATGGGGAGTGATATGCTTGGAAAGTTTTGGTTAAAAAAGAGAAACATGAACGTTTTGGCCCCTGTATCTTGAGATCCCTGTTCTCAAGCTGGAGTAAATGGTGCTACTCTGAGAGGAAGCTTGATCCATAGCTTTTCTTATGTCAGTCCAAAATCACCATTTATCTTTATTCAATAGGAACAATACTATTTTCATTTTCGAGCTTCATATGTAAGTCTTTTACTTTATCAAATTTGGATATCTGTGCTGGAAAATCTTGATATTTTAAATATAACTACTTTACTCTTTGCAATGGCTTTTCCTTTTTGGTTCAGTTTTTCTCGCTTTACTTTTTCTCCAATCTGTTTGCACTGGTGGGGGAGAGGTTAGGTGGCTGATTACAAACTCAATATTTAATGGTTTAGGAATTGAAAATGTTCCTTGGAATACAAGGTAGGATGGTTTTATATATTTGTATTTGCTTCAATAAATACTGTACACCTGTGCTTGTTGCTTCTGTATTTTTATCTGGACTTCTATATCTTCTTGTAATTAACTCTGTATAGGAGGTTACTGGCACTTCTGTTTATCAAATCATTGGTTGCATCTCTCCACAAGCCAGGGGTTTGGACGCTTCCACAGGTTTATGTCAAGGCTGGATCTACCCTACTGGTAAAGTTTAATTTTGATGTCCTTCATTTTGTTCCTATATACTTGACTTGACAGTTATGTGTCCATTTCTGTCTTTTATCTTTACAGCTATCACATCGATTGTCTGATACAACTTGCAGGATGTCATTCATGCTAAATCCTCTAGGCTTCCTATATCCTCACAGGAATTATTCAGTATTCTTGATGATGCTAGTGAGAGGACTTTCTTACTTGCTGGCACAGCTGAATCTGTGCTAAAGTATATTTTTGGTGGGAAACCTGGAAGAATTGCCTTTGAGTTGAAGAAACTTAGTTGCTTGCACTAGCTTTCTTTTTGAACTGAAGCTGGTAAAGTATTTACTTTTTCTGTATTTAATGGTTGATTATTCGTCATCGTTTTCCCATATCTACTGTTGAATTATGCTTTTGGAGATTGTTTGTTCTGTGCATATCACATTTGGATGTCATCATTTAATAGCACTTGCAATCATGATAAAATATTGTAATCTTTTTGGACATCATTACTCAGTGTGCTCAAACTGTCATGTGCTATTCACTTTAATTCAGAGGGAAGATGCAATAATGTGTGGGTTTTTGTTTAAAACCTATGTTATGAATCCGTCTTGCCTCTCCAATCTAATATGCGTCGTGTATCTCTATTCTTTCTTGTATAGGTTAAAGCATGGGTTGCTGACAAAGATGCTGAGGCCTTGAGATGCCAGAAATTGCTTGTGGAGGAGGAGGAAGCTGCTCAGAAAAGGGTGATTGTGGTTATTTGAATGCCTGTATTCATAATATACTATTCATCATTTGTTTTGGCCATCGAAACATGCAGACCTTTCTCATTCTGGTGTTGGTAAACCAAACTTGTGCGCAGGTTGTTTGCATTTTTTTTGTGCACTCTTTTGAGTGCGAAATTTGGGGAAAATAAGAAAAACAGATAGGACCTTAGGTTCATGCTTAGGAGGACCATTTTGAAACCACTGATTTTATCATGCAACAAATGATGAACATAATCTGATACCTGTAACAAATGCAACTTGTGCAGTACTTTTCTGGTACTAGTAGTCTGATGCCTCATTTTATCATAAATGCTTCAGCAAAATATTCATGATATTTATCTGCAGATACTAGAGCCTTTTTGAATTATCTGGATATGTTGTTGGTTGAAAGATGCATAGATAGACTTGGAGAATTTTGACTTCACTTTTGTTTCTTTTTGAAGTCTAGTAATTTGGCCATTATTTTTTGATGATAATTTTACCCTGTAAAATGACAGGCAAGCTCAGCTGTTGGAAAGGAAAAAAGCAAAAGAAGCTCAGGCAGAAGGAACAGAAAGCAAGGGAACATTCAAATGGGGACGGAGTGGCTTTGATTGATGCCACTTCATCAGAGGATCTTTCTGGCAGAAATGTGCAGCTCTTCTCCACCTGATTCCAGTCCTGATGCTCCTTGCACTGTAGATGATGGCACCACCTTCCTTGAGCCAGTTCAGCTCTCTAGTACTGAACAAAATAATGACATTGGAGCTCAATTTGATTTGAGCAGTGGCCATTTGGATTCAGGTCTTGTTCAAAATGTAGAACCCACAATGGTATCTGTAAACGGTCGCCGGTGGCGGCAGGTGCCTAAATCCCATTGGGCTGGAAGAAGTGGCTTTCATGGTAATCAGAATCAATCAAGTTTCAAAACTTGAACCAGTACAAAAGCTTGTCCCTGCAAAGATCGAGGTACTGTGGTGAGCAGCAGTAAAGTGTGGACCAAGAAACTTAAAGTGGACAATGATGAGGAGATCTCGAGACCCACACTGGAGGAGGCAGTAAACCAATCAGATGAAAACAAGTGTGAACTGATTATTGGCTCTATATCTATACCAGTTACAAACTGTATCTTAAGGAAGAATAAAATCAGCTTAGGAGAAGCTCAATACAGTTGTAGTACAGAGGAAGGTAAACATAAGAGTAATGTTTTGGAGGAATCAGCTACTCCGACAGCCATCAATTTGGTTTAAATGAAGGTGCCACTGAACTTTGGGTGCCTGCAAGTCTTCATGGTTCAAGAGGTCCATCACCAGTTCAAAGAGCCAACCATGATGCCCAAGACGGTGTTATGGTTGACAAGCTAGAGGATCGAGCTGCCTCTGATGGTAGTTGTTTGCAGTCATCCTCTTCGGATGATGATCATAGCCAAAGCAGGGAGGGTTTAACCTGTGTGTATGAAGGGATGGCGCAGCTCTCAACTGCGGCTGCCAAAGCTTTTCTTGCACAGAGTATGTTGGTCCTGTAATTTGGTTCTTATCCTCTATTTCAGTCTCATATGGTGAATGATAATTTCCCTCCAATTATTATCTCGTCATCGTGTTCGCTTTTGCTTCTCGGAAGTGAGATAAGCGTATTTGTAATGTGTATGTAGGGTGGAAGGAAGCTATCTCAGCAGAGCATGTGACGACACTGGTGCTTTCGGAGGAGTCTGATCTTCCCGGACTTGCAGAAAATCAAATTGACATTTCGGCTCTTGATTTTGAAAACCGGCAAGTTGACGTGAGTCGTATTTCGTCTACCGGCAGAATTACTAAAGCTAAGAATAGAACAAATCCTGAAAAGGGTGTTAAGATCAAGTACATCCCCAAACAGAAAGTTGCATCTTAGGATACAGGAGAGTAATGCGATTTTTGCTTTTGTCATACCCGTTGTGCAGCTGACTAATTGCCATAGCATTCGGTAGCAGAGGTTCCAGTTTTACCAGCGGTCTTCTGTCAAAGAAAATGTTCAAATTTTGAGGATACAGTTTTTGAGTTCCATCATTTGTTCTTGAGTAGCTGGAGCAAATTTGATTAAGAGAGGTTTTCTCGGCTGTTCCCTGGTAGTTCTGTAATAAATTGGGGTTTCTTTTTGGTGTCAGGAGAATTTTGTAAGCCTCATGTCTGGGCTAAACATCGCATCTCGTGTTTTGCCAGACACTGTAAAAAGTATAGTACTATGATATATTCCAGACGCGCCGCCCAATTTTTATGGAGTATTATGGATTTGTTGTTAATGCGTGCGTTAGTTAGTATTTGGTTTTATTTTGTCGTTGGTTTGGTGGATCACTGTCAACTTTGTTGTACGTAGGGTATCTGTTCAGTGGCGAAGGGAGGAACAGTCACTAGGCGAGTTTTCTCGATCTTGAATTGAATGTAGTACGCGGTCAGATTTTTGCCAAAAAAAAAATGTGCGGTCCAGATCACAAGATGTACATCGATTTTCACATCGTGTGTGGGGTCCGTAAAATTTTGTACTAAAGTTACACGTTGTGCAAATAAAGTTACGCCGTGTGCAATTAAAATTACGCGCAATTGAAAATGACCAAAACTGACAGAAACGGTTGCAGGTGCAACCATTTATGCCCCTTGTCCGTAGCACGTAGATGACTTCCTAATTATTATTTTTATTATTAGAGTAAAGACGAGCTTACTGCGGTAGTAGTAGTAGTAGTAGTGGTAAGCTACATACATGACAAGCTGACTGACGGACCTCTTTCAAGTTTCAACTTGGGGACTGCAATATGTGAGGAGATAATTTGGAGTAAAATTAGCGCCATCCGTCGTCCTTAGGTAAAATTTGTGTCCTGAATGATGACGCATTATTTGACATTTTTGTATTAAACTCATTACACAAAAGTATTAACATCGACACTTTTTTTAAATTTTTTGGAATTATTATTTTCCAGGTTTAACATCGACAATATACGTCCAGCCAGCTTGTCAGACGGGATCAAACAACACTGAACCGAAAAGTCAAAAAGAGAAGAGGAGGCAAAATAATCCGCCAAATCGAATAGGTAGTGAAGGAAGGAGGTCCGGCGCAGGAGGGGCCACGGCCGCGTAGGAAAAAAAAAGAAAAAAAAAAGGGGGCCTGCGAATCAGATGCAGTTGACTCCTCAAACAAAACTAGAACCACAAGCCAATAACTGATCGAGCGTTCCCCAGACTGCAGTTAGATGCCACGTAACTGGGACACTGTACCCCCATAGAACTCTGCCTGACTGCCATTTGTAACGTACTCCTTATCAGAGAACAAATCTTCCACGCCCGACCCCTTTTCACAATCTCTTAAACCATTTAACTCTTCCTCTTTCTCTAGTTCCAGAAACACAGAAAAGCTGCCGCAGAAGCCTTCAATTTCTCGTGCAAAAATAGTGAAATTAATCGGTGATATTTTCCCAATATCAGACGAGTACAGAAAGTGCAAAGAAAAATGTCAGGTGGGGTTGGTCCAAGCAGTGACATAAGGCTGCCGAAAGAAGAAGAAGAAGAAATTCATCAACGGAAGGCTGGTTTTCGCAAGGAAGGGGGCACTCAAAGTCAAAAGCCTCCTCAGCCCTCCCGAAGAGGGTTCTTCACTTTTCGGCAGCTAAATGCGCTGGCTGTGATTATCGTTCTCTCAGCTAGTGGAATGGTCAGTATCGAAGATTTCGCTTTTGTAGTCTTTTCTCTTGTCTACATATACTTCATATCAAGGGTTGCCTTTCCAAATCATTCCCCCTACGCGGATCCCCCTGTCTTCGGCCAAAGAAACAGGATCCTAAGCCTTTACGTTTTTATCGGAGCATTAGTCGGATTGCTTTTCCCAATAGCATATATTTTCCATGGGATTTTCGAGGGAGACAAGGAGGGGATCAAGGCTGCCGCACCCCATGTTTTTCTGCTTTCCGCTCAGGTTTTCATGGAAGGGGTGTCTTTCAGCGGTGGGTTTTCGCTCCCTATTCGAGTTTTTGTCCCCGTTTTCTATAATGCGAGGAGGATCTTCACTATTGTGGAGTGGTTGAGGAGTGAGATTTATAAGGTGGAAATGGAATATGGTGGCAGTGCTAGAAGGGTGTATATTGGGAGAGCTCTTGCTGTGGCTAATATGGCCTTTTGGTGCTTCAATTTGTTTGGATTCTTGTTGCCTGTTTACCTTCCCAAGGCCTTCAAGATATATTATTCTTCTTCTGTCCGCAAGGCTAAGGACTAATCTGACCGAGTAAGAGGAATATGGATTTATGTCTGTCTGTTATTTTAAATGCTTTTAGTTTCTAACATCATTAGTCGAACCAGTGTTTGTTTTTCTTTTCATCCTGTTGCATGTTCCTTTTGGGTTAGACGGTTGAGCAAAATAAGTACTCGCTGTTTTGGTTGGACTCAGCTCTTCCAGAAATTCATTTTCTTTGTTTTCAGTGAAGAGCAAATTCTGTGAATTGTTATATACTATATTGGTATTCGATACTGTTTGATTGGTGACATGAATACAATTTAGAGTCTCCAACGGGGTCTTTGCTGCGTGCACTTAACTTTAATGGGGGATGTGGCATCGGCATCACACGCAAATTTCCCTTGTAGTCCATACATCTACAGTCTGTACGTCTGTTCTCTCAAATTTTCTGGACCATGTCTACCTTTCTCCGTAGTCCTCACATTAATATGCCCCTTTTTGTTTTTTTGCGTGGTTCAAGAAAATAAGGAAAATGTAGTTGCCTCTAAAGCATCTTGCAAGAAAAGAGTGCGACTGTAATAGGATGTAGACAAGCACAGAGCGGTTGATCAGTTGCAGAAGAAAATAGAGAACCTGTGTCAAACCCGAAAGAACTTGCTCACTGTATTGTATTAGTGTGGGCTCTATGCTCTCCTAGCGTTATTGTCTAGTTGCGTCTACTTCGCATCAACGTTAGCCTTTCCAACTCTTTCTTCTCGAGTTAATAGCCCAATAACCGAGTCTAAGGTGGAGAAAACCGGATTCATCATTGCGAGCCCTATTTTCTGCGGTGATCAGTTTAGTTCCTCCTCCAGTGGCTTGCAACTTTTAAGCCACTTACCTAGGAGATTAAAGAGGGCATAAATACAGCTGTACCACTTGTTTTTCTGAATGCTGGATCAGACTATCATGGAAGGAGTGGCTTTTCAATTTTCACGGTGGGTTTTTCTTGTCTGTTTTTTTATATCCGTTGCCAGTCTAGTTTCTGCAATCCGAGGACAATCTTTACTGCTGTGGAGCGGTTTAAGATTGGGATTTACAAGGTGAACCTGGAACATGGAGGCAGTTCCAGAGGGATTTACAGTTGACTGGCTCCGGTGCTTTATACTATATATGTGGCCTTTTGGGTCTTGTACTTGTTAGGAACCAACCCCTAAAGCGAAATAGGCACGAGGAAAGAGCAGCCTGCAAAAACGAAATGGTATCTACGTAGCCAGTCATCCATAATATCAAACATTAAACTACATTATTTTCGCTTTTGGTAAATTTACCGGAGCTATAATGCGATCCTCTTATTCCGCTATTTTGACCATTTCAGAGCACCTCATGGCATCTTTGGGGCATTCGATTTCTCTTGCACTGCCCTACTCCTATGCAATGGATCGTGAAGATGAAAAAAATCCTTTATTTATTGGCCCATAAACTCGCCTTCCAAAAGGCTTTCAAGATTTGTCTCTGGCATTGAAGTCGTTTTCACCACACTTAAATGGTTTCTTTTTTCATGGTGTTTTAACTTTTTCAACCTCAAGAAAATTAGTTCTTGGGTTGCGTCGGATAGAGTATTATTCAAAATTTTATTTGGAATAATTACTGTAGTACTTTTTGTGATGTGATGTATGTGAGATAAAAAGGTGGTTGAAAATATAAAAAAGTGAGTTGATTATAGCGAAATATTATTTGGAATAAATTTACTATCCAAACAAACCATGATTTTCTTTGCTTTGGTTGAAGAGAAAATTATGTCTTCCATGATATCATGTGAACAGATTGCATCTGATGCTCAAACTGTAAAGTAGAAATTTGAGAGAGAGAGAGAGAGAGAGAGAGAGAGAGAGAGGTATCTCTTGGTGTGGTAGTTTGTGTAATTTCCTGATAACAAGAAGCTGATTACCAAAAAAGCGGATTGAATGCAAAAGGAAGACCACTAATTAGCTATAGAAATTGTAGCGCTGAGGAGGCAGGCATCCTAATGAGAAATAAATTCCATTGTCAAACAAACTGCAATACTGTGGTCTGCAGTAATGTAAGGTGTAAGCCCTGTGGTGCATCAACATCATGTAGTCAGGATTTTCTTTAACAGCAAGTAGCTCGCTGGTGACATCTCGACAGCCATTCCGTCCCTTGATAGCATTTTTCTGGTTTGAGTCTCGACTCATTCTAGGACTGTGCGTACCTTGGTTTTGCCCAAAAATCGCACTTAAGCTACCTGTATTTTCCTTCAAAAAAAAAAGCTACCTGTTTTTCTCTCAGTTTCAATTGGCTGCTTCCTTATCTGACTTTTTTTTATCACATATTTCACTCACTCAACACAACTCTTCTAAAGGTAAATGCAAGAAAAAACTTTCTATAAACAAATTGTTAGCATAATTAGAAATTATTTGTTTAGATAACGCCAGAAAAATCAGCAAGCGTTACTGCCCCTTGGCTGTAAGCAACTAGCATGGGACACTGGATTTCGTACCATCTGCACGGTTTCACCACCACAAACTTGCACGTCTGTCGTTTTCAATATCTCCTCTTGCCTCAATTTCCTTGGGGGCTTTGGTTTCCGTTATCTGAATAAGCTTTTCAAGATCTTTCTTTCGCTTGTATGGGTCGATGAACCAAGAGAACTCAACTCACAACCCTTTTGCCTGGAAATCCCCGTAAATTTTCATTTAACTGAATAAAAAATAATAATTTGCAGAACGGAGAAAGACAAATATGCCGGGTGGGGTTGAAGAAGAAAATTCTCTCCATATATCAAATGGCAAGAAAAAGCCGCAATCCCGAAGGTTTTTCCTCACGTTTCGGCAGCTAAATGCACTTGCAGGGATGATTGCTCTCTCTGTTATGGGCATGGTTAGTGTTGAAGATTTGGCTTTTGTAGTCCTTTCTTTAGCATACATTCACTTCTTATCAAAAGTTGCCTTTCCCCCTCTTTCCCCTCGGCCCAATCCCCGAGTCTTTGGTGAAAAGAACAGGCTTCAAGATCTCTACGTGCTTTTCTCTGGAATAATCAGTTTAGCTTTCCCATCGGCATACATACTCGAGGGTATGTTCCGGGGATACAAAGAGGGTGTCAGGCTAGCTGCATCACACGTCTTTCTTCTTGCTAGTCAGATTTTCATGGAAGGAGTGGCTTTTTACGGTGGGTTTTCCATGCCAGTTTTTGCTTTTGTGCCTGTTTTCTACAATTCCAGAAGGATCTTTACTGTTGCGGACTGGCTGAGGACTGAATTTTACAAGACTGATGAAAATCCTAGAAGATTGTACATTGGAAGAGGCCTTGCTGTCGTTAATATGGCCTTTTGGTGCTTCAATTTGTTTGGGTTCTTGTTGCCTGTTTTCCTTCCAAGGGTCTTCAAGGTATACTATTCATCTGGGCACAAGGATGAACAGTGAATAACACTTGCACGATATGGTATAGAATGAAAAAAGAGCTTATGACAAGAATCAAATTCCTACCCGGAAATAGATGGGAATTCAGATTCTCTTCTCATTGTTTGGGCGGGGATCGCATCGCAGTTTGTGTACTTGCGACCACTTTACGTTAGTATTGAATTTGTACGTAATCTAAAAGTCTGCGCTATATTAGTTTTGTGTTTTTTCTTCCTTCAGGCCTTTTGTTCCATAATAGTAATCAGTTTGGACAGATATAAACTCTCATTACTGATATTAGTTGATTATACATCTCTTCCCTCCCAGGACAGCGTGAAAAAAAAAGAAGAAAAAAAGACACAAGCATACCCATTTTAAGAATCATACTTTTTCGGTCATCATTTTGGTTGCTTCACTTAATTGCCGTGCACATGATGTTGGCAGATTATTACTGGGTCTATAGCGGCATAACAGATGCCATTTGAAAAAGCTAAGTACCTCATAAGAAAACAGAACCTTGGCTTGGTATACGTAGAAGTTTACTATTGCAATTCTCCTTTTTCCGGTCAAGCCTCAAGGACTCCAACGGCCGCTATTGCAATTCTCGTTCCTTCAAAGGAAATCCTAAGTTGGCGGCCCTTCTCTGGTATTTTGAGTGATTTCCATTTGTACTAAGTAACAACCCATTGTCTAACCCCGAAGCCCATCCAAGAGAGAGGATGTGACCTTGGATGTCAGATATGCGTAATCAGGGCAGAAGAATTATCAGCTTAGAGCCCGTCGGACATATAAGGTATGTAAAAGCGTGCGTAATTAAGAAATGTGTCAAGAAACTATTTTAAAAATTTTTCTTACAAAACATGTACCTTTGCATTTGGGGCTCAGGGTCGCGAAATATCTTCTCAAATGGGCTTGCCACGTTTATTTTACCAAGCCAATCAACCGATATAACTCCACAAAACTTAACAGGATGCTTGAAGGGGGTTGTTCAGCCTTAGGTTTCCCGGGGGGGGGGGGGGGTGGTGGGTGCGTGGGGGTCGGCGGGTCCGATACATTCTGCTTGCCTCATTTTAGCATTAATTCGACAAAGGTCCGATACATTTTGCAAGGGCTTTCCACCACTTAAAAGAAATGTGACGATTGACGAAGGCTTCAAATTGCCCAAGAGGTTACAAAACGATAATTCACTCTCTCTTCTCTTCAAACTCTCCCTTTTCAGATGACACGATTCTGGACACAAAAATCAGAGGAAAAACAATGGAAGAACGACACTTTCCAAACATGCATCATAAACCTACTTAGCTTGCAACTCGTGCTTCGGATCAAAGGGCTCAACATGGTCACCTGTGCAAAATCCATCGGTTTTTGACGTGGTGACAAAGCCCATTCTTATGCACAACTGGCTTGGTCTCTCACTGGAAAAGTGAGTTTTCAGCTCGAATTGCTGTCATCTCCTGTCTACATCTGACAAAAGTAAGTTTTAAGTTTTTAGATGAACACAGATTTAACACGAATTAAAATACATTCTTTATGTAGTCGCAGTCTTTGGTAGCCAAAGATATTGAAATGTTTAACTCCTCAGCTTAACATTTGCCGAAGACATGAAATTTATATGACATAAATTGGCAGCATGGTCAGTTAGTTTCACTCGGGATGTGCGAAGGGGCCGATAATGGAATCACAACCTTCATCTAACATCCTGGAAGAGGTGGCAAATGGGTGACTTGGATGGGTTTTGCGTTGGGTAAAATGGGTAATGGATATAAGTGAGTCAACCCATTTATATCCATTTAATTAGATGGGTATAAATGGGTAAGTCAAAAATGAATTGGGTAACCCAATTACCTATTTATAACCCATTTATTTTAACTTTTGTAAACTCATTTAAATTCATTTTTGCAAACTAAGTTATCAATTTATACCGCCTTTTGCACCCATCATTAGTTTTAAATATTTACTTATAATGTTCAATAAGCCTAATTATCAATTTTTTTCTTATTCGTACTTTATGTCGCAAAATTACATGCTATTTAATAATTGAATAATAAGAATATAAAAATTTGAACTAAGTACTATAAAAGTTAACATAAAAACTTAATCCAAAAATTTTGAATTCCTAACATTTTTTTCATATATAAATTTAAAATTTCATTTTGAAAAGATAGGAAAAGATGTTAAAACTTATCATAAATTGGTAATGCTAAAAAATGAGCAAATTAACAAACTAAGAGAAAATAAAATGATAAGATAAAACCAACAAATAATAATAATAATGAAACAAAAGTAGTTAACATCATGACACAATGAAAAATCTGAAAAAAAATGGGTGGGGGAAGAGAGGAGACTTGGGGAAAGACAATTCTAAATGAGTTAATTGGGTTTAATGGGTTGCCCAATAATACCCAACAATAAATGGGTATTATTGGGTAACCCATTAATACCCATATGCAAAAATTTAAGATACCCATACCCATCTATTCGTGGGCGGGTATGGGCAAATTTAATTAAATGGGCTGATTTGCCACCTATATGGGACAAAGTTGTAAATTTCTAAGGTATCTGAAACCCTCACACTAGGTTCTACCCTTCAATTCATGAGGCTGAGTGTAAATCAAGCTAATTGCTCTCTTCTTATTTAGGACCATAACTGTGCTTCTCAAATAAATTGGTTAAAAAACCAAACCATCCATATATTAGCATTTAAATTGCTATTGGTAAATAGAGTGAATCAATGCCTCTAACAGTAACTTATTCTCCTCTTGTCAGCAAGTGAAAGCACAACTTATTTTTCTCCTCTATGTATTGGTTCTGAAAAAGTAAATAGAACAAAATAGCTGACCTTTACATCCCTTTACTGCACCATTTCCATTAAGCGATACTGGTACAGGTCTCCTTTCTTGACCCAAGGACAACATCTCCTGCATCCTTTCTGGCCAAACAGAGTTCAATCTCCGGGCAAAATCCTCAACCTCCCTGCAATTCATCAATAATAACTAAGAACCATCTTTTAAAATAAAACTTCATATCCGAGATGCTACATATCAAGAAATTAAACGTAGCGTTTGCAGCAATACTAGTATGTTGCAATCACAGAATATGAAACTTACCACACCCTTTAAATGAGTGCAAGACTAACATATCAATGCCCGAAACACACATCAAACTAAAACAGAAATATAGGTCAAGGTACAATTCTGCAATGACAAATCAATTCTAAATTGATTTGGCATTTTATAAATATGATATGTATATACACACACGTGTATCAGGTATAACATATAGATACAATAAAAAGCTATTTTACCTGTCCAGTTCTTCCTCCATTGCAGGATCCAACTCATTATCAAACTCAAGCTTTGGTGAAAATGTAACAGATGCAGAATCTTGAAATACTGCACTTTTACTTTGGGAGGTTGCATTGTCAATATCACCAATCAAGTAGCCAGAAGGCAGCTGATTTGGCTCCTAAAATATCAACATATACCAGTGAAACCCAAAAGCAGTGCAACTTTTGTTCTCTCCCTAAAGAGAGAAGGACAAATGCACAGTAAATATACAGTGCTCAGAGGCCGGGGGCAAGTAGCTGGGAAGAAACATGTCATTACAACCTTAAACTGGTTACAATTTGAATCATTTGATGAGAAGTTTCCAGAAAGGTCTTTTCTCCTCCTGTTTTTCTTTTTGTTCTTAGCAGCTTTTACTCCTTTAGATTCTGCAAGAGAGGATATCCTGAGCTTCATCATGGAACAATAACTGTAGTGAAGAAGCAAATATACTCAAACATGGCCTAAAAAAAATTTACTCAAACATGACTCATGCAAAATTGTCAGATCAGATAGAACTTGAAGTTTTCAAATTCTAGGTCAGGGTTATTCATGAAAGGTAGTGAACTTTTAGTAGATTCTTAACTAGCAAAGAGGAAATATCATGTACATATCTTCTATTGCACAAGACAAAACAAACTTTAAACATAATATGGCAGCAAAGACTGCATCAGCTATCCATAAATCGCAGATAAAGCTACTAAAGCCGACTAAATGCAGTTACATAAGCTCGCCAGGGGCCTGGGGAATCAAGCTACTACAAAGTACATTTCTTGATTTTCAACAAGATAAAGCAAGTTTTCACCAAAAATAAGATGTAGAACTTTTCAAGCAGACCTCCGTCTCCATTTATGAATGACAAAAGTTCATCAACTGGGCGTTCATCCACAAGCTGCTCTTCTTCAACCTCAACATTCTGAAACATTAGTGCAATTCTTAGTGCAAACCTAAGGATTCAGAAACGAGGAGTTGATTACCAAGACATATCCTGCACTTGCATTTTACAGTGTAAGTTGATTAATTATTTTAACCTACAGGCACTCCAAAAGCAAGTTAACTGAAGTACCCAGGGATTTTTTTTTTTTTTTTAGGGAGGGAGGGAGGGGGGGGGGGGGGGGGAGAACATCAAAGTACCTTTACTTTTGCTCTCTCCTTTAATTCTTTCCTCTTTCTTGCATTTAACCGATTCAGAAGCCTAATGCGTGGATCATCCGTCAAATTTCTTAAAGGCTCCAACTTCTCCTCCTGCAACAGAAAGTACCTAAATATGAGTAAAACACATTGATTGGGCTATACCTATTTATCCCAGCAGCAGATACCTCTGTTAGATCATCAGGTAAATTGAAAGTTTCACGTATCTCTTCCGGAGTTTTTCCTTCAATCATCCGAGCAAGCGCACGGCTTGTAAGGTCTACCAGAGGCCTCAGTTGAAGACTATCAGCAGCAGATGTCAACTCGCACAATTTTTTTGCATCTAACTTGATAAATTTTTCATCAAAAGTTTTCCTTTCCTGCATAGAATCAACAGACAAAGTCAAATGCCATCAGAACATCAAAATAGAAACAGTAAAACACCGCAAAACAAGCGCGCAATACATGAGTTAAGATATATAAGAATGAAACTAAGAGAAAGATATCTGTACAACCACAATTCTTGAAGGAGGGCAAGCAGCATAAAACAGGGTATACCTTATTAGAACGGCCTGGTACTTGATGAAACCGACAGTAGTCAAGTATTAATCCCAATATAGCAGGATTTACACGTTGAGGAAGCGAGATAGCACAATTTTTAGATGATCCCATGCCTGTTTGAAGAACTTCTCGGCATATCATAGGACAAAACATAGCAACCTCTTCTTCCACTTGTTGAATTGAACCATCAGTAGTTTGGAGCCAGACGTATGACTTCATCTTGATTATGGAAAGATTAGCAACATGAGTAAGGCACATGGTACGTGCTCAATATATCCAAAGAGAACCAACAACAGTATGAGAAAATGAAGCCAACAAATAAAATCAAAAACAAGAAAACGCTCATAGAAACAACCTATGTAACCAACAGCAAGAAATCTCTCATCTTAAAAATGCCATACCAAAATATAGGATGGGAGCATAAACCATCAACTTGGGCAAACAGGACTCAAAAACAATCAATACAGGATTCTCAGTTCCAAGCAACAACTAAATAAACTTACCATTAATTTTTTTTGGGAAAAAAGTCAAGAAATATGTTCAACTATTCATGCAGGAAATAAGCAGCAGCTAGCAAATGAATTCTAGGGCGAACATGGGGTAGACAAAGGTATAGAACATATTAGAAACATTTACATCAGCATCAATTCATTCCACCAACAAAATCCAGAAACATGTGAGTGACATCCATACTACTCTAGGAAAAAAAAAGGTAAAGGGGGTCCAATTTCTAAGAAGAAAAGTAAATTCAGACCTAAAACAGTGTCATCTACATCTGCTTGATCTTATTCCAATTTCTTTTAGTAGATAGGAAAAATCACAGACAATCCATATAACCCACCTCTGGTTTGACAACTGCCATTGGACCTTCTGGCATAAGGTGGTCCAATAAGCACAAATTTATTGTGGACTCCAAAACAAAATTTATGTACTCGTACAATGAAAGTCTAGCAAGCAAAGAAGATATCCGCAGTCTCGCTTGCTTCAACACATAAATGTTGCAAAGGCAGTGAATACTAAATCAGCAATAGCAGATCTCAAAAAAACCCCAAGGTGTGCAATTTTTCAAGGAGAAATATCCATCAGATCCAGAAACCTGTTCAGGAGTAAAGAGATTAAGGATCAACAACAGTTGATTATATGGTAAAGACAAGCACACCCCTTGTAGTAGAAACAAAACTAAGAAAGTCAAAGGCAAACCTATAATTATGCATGAGAAAAGAAACACATAGGTTTGGAGAGGCGAGAGGATTTTGGAAGGAAAAATAGAAAAGAACAAAGAAACTAGCAGAGCATTTAGAAGGGTTTTTCACTTTTGGTTGGACATAGAAATAAAATTTTTGTTTCTTACTTTCTCTATCTTGCTTCATCTTTCATCCACTTGGAAAGCATTAAAACAGCAGATGAATTCTAGCTGCAGGGGCAAGCGATGGAAGAAGTAGATACATCCAGAATTCTAGTATAACCGACTCCGGGCATACAAACTGTACTCTCGAGATAGGGTAAAATAAACTGCCTTTAAATTTACTAATGTGTATCACAACAAAGTAACAGAATGAATCCTTGACTAGACATGATTTCATTAAGAGTAACTAAATCATATGCTAAAAGCTCTTCCCTTATCATTTCTCAAGTTGTCCATCTTAAGTGCCCAACTGGACAGGTACCGAGTAGTATTGATTCTTACTTCTTAAAGTACCCATCCAACTTTTCCCTAGTGCTGCCATAGTTGCAAGAATGGTACTACTCAGGACATGCAGATTTAGCATTTTAAGAATTTCCCTAAATTCTGTATGAATCATCAATTGAAAAATGTTTATTAAACCAACAGTACAATAGATCTGCAGCTGTTTGATGTTTCAAATAAAATTGACAAGCCAAATTGAAGATGCCACCTTTACCCGGTTATTACACTTCAACTTATCCATAGAGGATGGTGTTGTGTATTGATAAAATGATCTCATAGCTCTCTTCCCCAGTCGAACTAGTTTCTTTTCCAGCAATTATCAGAAGTAGCATGCCAATACTCGTGTTCTGCAGAGGCAGGCTATTACACGCTTTACAACCAAAATCTATCATTCTTCCTGTTGTCAGTTTCAGTATTTTGTAGACTGAATTTCAAGCATTTTATCCGCACCTTGTCTAACATTGTAGATAATTGAACACATGAAGAAGTTAAGGATTAATTACCCGAAAAAGAAAAACACAAACAAAAATATACACACTAAAAGGCACGTTATACAGCAACTCTGAAGTGCCATAGCAACCTAATTGACTTTCATTTTATAATTTTCAGGCGAAAGAGCGAGCCAAGCCCAGCCGCAACAACAGAAAAGACTCCAATTAGCACACTAGATAAAACTCATAACAATTTTTACGGCGAATTCAGGTTCGCAGTCGATCAACAAACGGCATAATTCCAAGATTTTCAGCTAAAACAAATATTGAAGCATCAAGATTGAATGCGTGTTGTGGGGGAAATTATGTATAAATGTGGTACTAGTATCAATTCTCGCACATAGCAAACGAATTTTCAGAGAACAAATGCAATATTACGTTAGAATTCAAAGAAAAATTTACATGCCTGAGATGGAATTGAATCTCGGTAATCGGTCGATTAAAAGGAGATAAAAGAGGATAAGAAGAAGAGTAGAAGCGGTAAGGGGTTAGGTATGACTGGAAAACGGGTAAGCCCCTGTCAGTTTCCCCCCAAGTCCACTGGTTTTGATTTTACAGTTTGCACAATATTTTGGTTTTCCGGGTCTTAGCGTCGTGCTTGTGACGCGTGCAACCATACCGGACTCGCACGTGAAGGCGGTTAAGGCCATTCTTCTTCTCCTTTTTTTTTTTTTGTCCGTTTTTTTTTCAAGGTCCTAATTCCACATTTCCCACCACTGGCGGCCCTATACCCAACGGTCATTCATTTGGACTTGGCTAAGCCCCTGTTGACCCATGCTATAAACATAAACCGCATAAATTGGTCTGAGATCGGCCCAGGCAGATCCAAGGACTCAAACTCTCCTCGTATGGAAGTCAGGTTGACCACAATTAGCGTTCCACATCAGTACTAGTATATAACAAGTTTCAAGAAGAAAATAAGCGCGTGTTAACATTTTAATTAGCGCTGTGCAACCAAAGTTAGAAACACCATGCCATGGATTCCAGGCAGCAGTTGTCAAGCATTTGTAGTTCGACTCGACTCGACTCGAGATTTAGGTTTTGTTTCGATTGCATTTTTTTTATATATTTTTTTAAAAAATTATTATATTAATTTGACATATGTGAAATAAAAAAATAATTAAAAAATATATTCATAAAAAATATAATAATTTTCAAAAAAAAAATTAAAATCCAAACAAAGCCTTAGAATTGAGGGCTCTTGGTACAATAAAAGTACTTGGCCTACACAAAATTAACTTCTTTATTTATATTGAGGGCTCTTATTTAGTGTACAGAGAGAGTGACCATAGTAAGCTAGAGAAACATTTCAAGTCTCTTGACCCAACAATCATTTTCGATGCATGTATTTATACGACACGGAACGAAAAGCTTGGAAGAGATGATCTAGGGATGAAATTCGTCATTTTCCTTTATTAGTAATACGAGTTCAATTGGCTTTTACTCTGTGGACTTCAGCAGTTTGACGATTGACATCTACCACTCCGTCGGTGCCTTGTCGTTCCTCCGACATCCACATGTTCTAAAGCTTCGGTGAAGGGCCACCGCAGGCCACGTCGAGCGTTGGAAACACCGCCATTATATCTGCTATTGTAAGCTGTATGCCCATCAAGATGGAATGGGCAGCCCCACACTCGATTTTTGTCCACCGTGAAATTAAATTAGGGCCAGAAAGAAGAGTTGGACTATGATATCAATTTCCAAATCCAAAATGATCAAGTATCCATTTTATTAAGAACTGCGACTAAAACAGCTTCTAGTTCCGCCAAAGTTCACTGGAAAATTGGTACGTCGGTGGATTGGATTTTATCCAAATTCAATTCAAATATAATTATATGTTTGAAGGATATTTGAATTTAATTTTTCAAATATAAATTCTTATCCAAATTCGGACGGTACGAGAGAATCCTCTCTTAAATTTCAAAAATCAACTTGCAAAAGACAAAATTGAAAGAATATGTCTCTCTTTCCTAAATATATTTTTAATATTATCTTTGCATAAAGGGACTATCATGTCACACAAAGGTTGTCATTCGAAGGACATTAAATGTGATTTCAGAAATTTGGGAGGGGTTAGTTGAAATTAGAAAAAATTTCAAGGGAGGTTTCTGAAAATTTTCTTTTATTAAAATGTATATTCCTACATTATCTTGCCATTCACGAAAGAAGAAATAAATATAAAAAAAAGTAGTAATTTCGCAACCGTTCATTTTCGAGTCAACCATCAATTCATCACCGCATAAATGACGACGGTATTTGATCAAGGATTAGGAACCTTCTCGTAGAACCATAAGGCCTTCACCTCCACCTCCACCTCCTCTGCTTGTTCTTCTTGGAATTTCTGCAGCTTCGCTAATTACTACAGTTGAACAAAGATGTGGCTTTTCAAAAGAAAAGGGCCATCTGGGTTCTCATCCTCTTCCACTGCTGAGGAAGTCACGCAGGGGATTGATGGCTCTGGTCTCACCGCCATCGTCACAGGTCCTCTACTTGCTCTTATCTCTCCGTTCCTTCTCAATTCGACCTTTCTGTCCACATATGTTTTTTTAAAAATTTTTCAGCTCCCTAAATTACTCTATTCTTTTTTCTTCTTCTCTTTTGTGTGGAAGTGAACGCTGCTTCAAAAATAATCTACTAGTTTTGTTGCCCTTCAATTTGTTTATACTCGTCTAGCACATCAGTACTTTCGTTTTCGTTTTCTTGTTCATGACTGTGGGCCTTTATGATTGATTAAGAGGATCGGTTTGAACGCATGGAATGACGTAGTATAGTATAATAACAAACAAAATTGCAGGTGCTTCAAGTGGTATTGGTGCTGAAACAGCTCGTGTTCTTGCACTGCGTGGTGTCAGTGTTATAATGGGGGTCAGAAACATGGCTGCTGGCCAAGAGGTTAAAGATGCAATTGTTAAGGAAACCCCTGAAGCTAAAGTTGATGTCTTGGAGTTAGATCTCAGTTCACTTGCATCTGTGAGAAATTTTGCAAAGGAATTTAATTCGTCTGGCCGTCCCTTGAATATCCTAATGTAAATAAATGCTACCTATACAGCAATCAGACTCTTCTAACTTCTCATCTTGTCTCTTTATTAAGTGCCTGGTATTTTTTGTGATTTTGTAAATTTTATTTTCTTATAATTTGCTTATTCGTTTATTCTTTTTTTGTTTTTGACTCCTGGGATTGGTCTCTGTCTTCTCTATGTTAAGTAATAATGCTGGAGTCATGGGGACTACATTCGAGCTATCCAAGGACGACATTGAATTGCAGTTTGCCACAAATCACTTAGGTAGGTCCTATTCTTTATGGGACAAACCGTTAACTGCAGCTAGTTGAATTGCATTCACAAATTTTGTATGTTCAAATTCTTTAGCAGTAATTGGATTGGAACTCATTATAGTTCTTGTTGACATCAACACTATATCTTCATAACCATCTTTAGTTTTGTATCTTTTATACAGGTCATTTTCTTTTGACTAACTTGTTGTTGGACACAATGAAGAAAACCTGTCATCAAACTAAGAGAGAGGGAAGGATCGTGATTGTTGCATCCGAATTTCATCGCTATACCTATCGTGAAGGTGTGCGTTTTGATAAAATCAACGATCAAGAAGGGTAAGCTTGTGGTTGCCAGTGCTTAATTGTGTTAATCTTTCTATATGTTATTCTGTGCTAGACTCTCAAACCGTAGTTTATCATTGTTCTTTGCTTCTTTTTTTTTTTTTCTCTCTTCTTCTTAATGTCAAAGCTTCAAACTCATGTCTGTAGCTTGAAGGCACTACCATACTGAGAATCTGTTTCTTCTCTCTCCTTGTTTCATAAAATGGCGTGTGTTTTGTCATGTGGTGGTTGAGACTTAAATTTTTGGGGTACTCCTGAGAGTCCAAGCAGCCACCTACCTGTGAAAAGTAAAACCTATTCATACCTATATCTCTAACTGCTCACCATGCCAACAAGTAGACTGAGGAAGTATAAAATTGCAGATACTTCCTAAGCAGTTATTGAGTACATCTCATAGTATACAATATACTGATACACAAATAAATGGCATGCAATTTTCTCGTGTAAATGGGGATAAACATAAAGCAAACATGTCAAAGTATTAAGTTAGAACTGTTTGACAGGTAATATAGGAAAAAATCATTGCCATCATTTTCTAGAAGGTTTGCGAAGAAAGAGAGGCAGGATTAGGGGAGAATGAGAGGATAGCCCCCGTGCCTTGCCTGTGACATTATCATGTAGAAACTGTAAGATTTTTAGAGAGCTCCCTCGATTAGAAAAAGAAAAAATTGTTAATGAAATTTGTGTTACATTATTAACGGATTGTGTGTAGGGAGGTAGTGCGGGGAGGTCTTTTGACCATCATTCTTGAAAAACCTCTCACATGTTCTCACACTTTTATGCTGCAGGTACAACAGATACCTTGCTTATGGTCAATCCAAGCTTTCTAATGTGCTGCATGCTAATGAGCTTGCCAGACGGTTAAAGGTTGTAGATTCTGACTTTGATTCCCTTGAAAGTTGTTGACTTCTAGCATTTTTCTGGATTTAAACCCCTGGGATTTTTCTTCCCCCACTGGTTGCTGTAGATATTGTCTTTTATCCAGCTTATATAATAATATGCCAGCATTATCTTGAGGATGTTTACTCTAGTCTTTCTTAATTTAGACACCTCAAAATTTTGCGCATCCCTGGCAAATTTTGGTGTTTCTTTCCCTGGCAAATCAAGGACTGAACATGATAGGGCTTTCGAACTTTATAAGATGCATTTCTTACTCATAGCTCGTCTCCTTCTCATTGGCGGAAATGGTCAGCCTCTATAACATGATATGTCCCCTGTGCTAGATTTCTCTGTTCATTGTTATCTTAGTTGCACAAATAATACTTCTGTTTGACAACCAGAAGTGGAGATGGATTCTCGGTCTCCAAAAGAAGGCATCTGTTAGTTTTCAATTCTGTTGATTTTGGGTAGGTACTAATTCATGCTGTGTAATACTATAATTCAACACCCAAGCTTGGATTCATTTGGTCATGAGCTTCTTGCCACCAACTACAAGATGAAGTATGTGGCAAGACTAAACAAGAAAAGGATCAGCAACATGATGTCTTAACTGCAGCCAATGGTTCTGCTCCTCCAATTTTGGAATCCATGGCTTGCTTCCTGTCCCATAATTATGGGCTCTTTATCAACCATGACAATCTCAATTGTAAAATTACACTCATTCAACTTTTCTAGAGGCAGTACAAGTGCTTAAGAGAAAAGGGGAACTTTTCAAAAGCAATAGCAATTATGGTTAACTTAATTGAATGCACATTGTCATTTATGTGAGACGTTCTTCTGTAAATTGTCACAATAACTAAATCAATCAATCTCTTCCATAAAACAGTTTGATGATTTGTTTCTTAGCAGGAAGATGATGCAGACATAACTGCCAACTCACTTCATCCTGGTGGAATTGCAACCGACCTTTACCGTCACAGTGGCATTTTTAGAGGTACTCCCAAACTTATTAACTCTCTGCGTCTGCATTAGCCTTCTGAATGTGTTATTTTTTTGTGCTTCGCTATTTGGTGGTTTTATTTTATTGTATTATGCCTTGTTTATGCATGCTTTAAAAAGGCTCAATTAGCTTCAAATTTCTAGTGGCAAGCTATGAACCCTAGTATAAATGCTTCTTGCATTGCCAGTTGTCAGAAGGGCTAGGTGTTCTTTGAATATCTGTTTGGTACACCAAGCCCTACTGGCCCTGCTATGATCAAACACATGGTGTTGATGACGTTGTTAGGGGATGGTATTTTATGCCTTAAACCCCAAATCCGGGCTGGAGAATGTTCTTTTATGTCTTGAAATCATCAGTGGAGATCTTGTCTTGATGTAAACATCTCAAAAATGTGGGGTCTTTCTCATGTATCTGCTTTTTTTTTTTATCTTATGCAGGCCTTGCAAGTATTATTGGAAAATTTGTGTATAAAAACATTCCACAAGTAAGTTATGCCTCGTACTAAAATCATATTGGCTCACGTTTGTGTTAAATTTGTTAAGTCTGTCATGAAAAAGGTGTTAACTATTTGGTACTCCCTCCACTGACCTGGTATCAGGGAGCATCGACAACATGCTATGTAGCATTGCATCCGCAAGTCAAAGGAATAAGGGGCGAATATTTTGACAACTGTAACATAGCTAAAGCAAGCTCGATGGCCATGGACGCGGATTTGGCAAGGAGACTCTGGGATTTTAGCGTCAGCTTAACCAAACCAAATGATTCCTGAGAAGCCAAACCTTCCAGGAAAAATAGACCAAAAAAGAAAAAACCTATGTTTTTGTGCTATAACGGAGTTTCTATTAGAGTGTGTATGTTCGTGGCTTTCCTACTTAGCAGGCTTGCTCCTCCATCATCATGCTTGTCTTTTCATCCATCGTGGTGAAGCAAGTGATACTCTGTTCCTCTTGGTCTGTAATGCTGTTAAGAGTGGATGATATCTGGTTTGTCCCTGGTTATGCTTTAGTGGCATTACTTGAACAAGTCCATGCTCATTTTGGGTTCAGTCTCCCCGAACGAACGTTGCAAGACTTTTCGCTATTACTCTAGGATATCTATGTAAAATAAAATCTTTTCCTTCCGTTTCTCTTTACTTACAAACAAAATAAAATCATTTTTTCCTCTCTCTCCTAAAACTCTCAAGTAACAAACTTTTCTATTCTCACCCCTCCCCACAATCTTTCTACTCCTAATTTTTTTAAAAAAATTTTATTTAGACCTCCCATCCTTTTCATGCCCCTTCCTACCCCTGTTCGTCAAGGATAGGATTCGAACTTCGAATCTAACAGTGACAAGAATTTTGAAAGTCCTTCCTTAAGTAGATGATTTTTGTGTATTTAACTTTCTAGGCGCTTTATGAAACTGTTAATAGATACTAGGATAAATTAGGTGCTGTATTAACCGTCTGTAGACTGAATTCGAGCTTCTAAGACACTGCTTGCTCCCCTTCCTGAGAACCCTGGACTTTATCCAGCTGAGAGATTCATAAACATTAGCGGGTATTGAAGAGTACGTAAATTTTTATCGAAGTAACACTTCTGTCATTAGTTTTCAAGTAAAATCAAATATGCTTTGGTTATATGTTCCTTAAACAGGGTGATGGGGTAACTATGAACTCTGGTCGATGTTGGAGCAATTATGAGCAATCTTTTTCGGTCATTACGGCAAGGTTGGAGGTCGCAATTAAACTACTGGTTTTCATTCGAATCAGAAGTGCGCAACCAACGAAGAACGTCTGTCTTTCCTATCAACAGAAACTGATGCCAGTTAAGCACGCAAGCAAGCAAGCGTTTTAATTCAACTTCAATCAAAGTCCAGAATTTATTAGTAACACAAGTTCAATTAGCTTACTCTGTTGACTTCAGACTCGACGATTGACATCTAACTACTGCTAATTATAGTCCACTTTTGGTTTGACAAGCGGGATGTTGGTGCCTCGTGGTTCTTCCTATATCCACATGTTCTTAAGCTTCAGCGAAGGCGACGTCGATCGTGGAAGACTTTAACACCGCCATTTAATCTGCAATTTTAAGTTGTAACCCCATCAGGATGGAATCCAGATTGCTGTCCTTCCATCAATTGCCAAATCCAAAATGATACACGTATCCATTTGTATAATACAGAGCTGACAATGCGACTAAAACAACCACTATCTGTCAATCAACAATTTTTTTTTTTTTTTTTTGAAGCTTATTAGACATGCATATGATTGTTCCGTCAAGTTCACCAGAAAATTAGCCACAATCTCTTTAAATATTGAAGATTACAGTAGCGCACACATTTGCCATTTGGCCCATCGCCAAAGAACATCAAGTATTGATCAACCTTCAATGACTGCTACGTACTGGGGTTAGCGCAATTCCCTCCTTGTTCTCCTTCCCCCTTGAACAAAGAGGTCTAGCCATTAAACAAAGTAAGTTAGAAAAAGAAAGCATCTTGAACTTGAAGGAAATGATGTGGTTGTGCAACACAAAAGGGTCATCTGGATTTTCATCCGCTTCCACCGCCGATGAAGTTACTGAGGGCATTGACGCCTCTGGTCTCACTGCCATTGTCACAGGTGATCTTCCCATCTTTTTGTCTTTTTTTTTTCTTGAACTCAGTTCATTAATTCATATTGCACTTCGCAATGGTAACCTCATGCTCCAACATTTCTATTTAAAGCTCCGCGAGTTTCATGTAGTTCATGATTGGAGTTCTGGGTTACGTAGTCTGTGGGAAGTGGATGCCGATATCTTTTGCTAGCTAGAATGCCTAGCAACATTGCTCATGAAATGCATGTGCAAATAAATCCTGGACCTCTGCGTCCTTAAACTTCAGCTTGACCACTACGCCAAACCCCGAGCACCAATAAAAATAACATGAATATCAAAACGTGGGATTAATTGGATGTAATGAAATTCTTCAAACATGCAAATCATTTGATGATGGTGGCAATTGGCAAATTATTGCAGGTGCATCAAGTGGTATTGGTACTGAAACGGCCCGTGTTCTTGCACTGCGTGGAGTCCATGTCACAATTGCAGTCAGAAACATGGCTGCAGGCCAAAAGGTCAGAGAAGCCATTGTGAAGGAAACCCCTGAAGCCAAGATCGATGTCATGGAGTTGGATCTTAGTTCAATGGCCTCTGTAAGAAGATTTGCATCAGAGTTTAATTCGTTGGGTCATCCCTTGAATATCCCAATGTAAGCAGAGCAGCAGATTATTCAAAAATGTTTTGTATTATCAAGATTTTCTGATCTTTGAAGCGTGTTCTTTATTCTCAAGTAATAATGCAGGGATCATGGGTACCCCTTTCAAGCTATCCCAGGACAACATAGAATTACAGTTTGCCACGAATCATTTAGGTAATTCCTTTTTCTCCATTGAATCTTTGGTTAAGACATTAACTGGTCTGGTCATCGTGAAATGCAGGTCATTTTCTTTTAACGAACCTGTTGCTGGACACCATGAAGAAAACGTATTACAAAAGTAAGAGAGAGGGGAGGATAGTCAACGTTTCATCAGATGCTCACCGCTACACATATCGTGAAGGTATTCGTTTCGATAGGATCAGTGATGAAAAAGGGTATGTTTTCAATTCCCATTAACGCTGAATTTTTTTTGAAGTTATTGATTATATGTGCCCGAGAACCTTGGATAATTTCAGCATATATCACATTTAAAAGCAGTTCGTTGGAACTTTTTTCTTCTCCTCATTTACTGCCTTACTGCAGATACAGTACCTTCTTTGCTTATTGTCAATCAAAGCTTGCTAATCTACTGCACTCCTATGAGCTAGCCAGACGCTTTAAGGTATTCAGTTCGGTGCATAAATCCATGTAGGATGTACACAGAACTTTGTATTATTGGACACCTAGAAGAGATTTTATTCGACAAAGGTGCAATCAAAAAAAAATTTTTTTAAAAGAAGTATAGTAGTACCTAATTGTAGCAAGTGATCAGCCAATTGATGGGATACAGGTACCTCTGCTGTGATAGCTTCCCTCAGAACCCAGCTCACTGTTACATTAATACGGCCACTTACACACTTTTGGCAAGCCACAAAACACATAGATCCTATACACCTACCAACAATTAAACGTACTGCCTTTGTTTAGATCCCTACATTCCTACTCCACCATAACTAAATCAAAATAATGCCTTTTTCAAGTCCTCAAGGCACATCTTTGTTGGTGCATAGCTCGATCGGCCCGCCTATCCTATGCTATGTTTCGTGCCCAACGTGAAACCAAGTCAATGTTTAACTGATAGAGCCAACAGCCTCTTACCGGAACGGGAACTCAAAGGTCCGATCCTTGCCTCCTACCTTGCCATTTAATTATGGCTATAACTTAATTGTGGATTTCTCTGACGGGATTTTTCCGTTGGCTCCTCTTCTCCTTATATCAGGCTAGATTAGGTTATACATATGCTATTGTTGCGACAAAAAAAAAAGTTTAACTGGTAGAAGCTGTTAGCCCAGTAAAAAATGAAAAAGGAGGTACCGGATGCATAGAAAAAAAATTCAGAAATACTCCACCACAGCAAAATAATACACTACTCACACAATTAGGATCCGCGCAGAGTTGTTGCTGTTCCCCTCACTTTTTCGTTACAAACTAAATTGCTTGTCTTTAATGTTGACTGTTCTATAACATGACGTCCCATAGTTGGCAAACCGATTTCCGTCGTAAGAAACTTAAGTACTTTGTACATTTGTTTGTTGGATAGGAAGAAGAGGTGGAAATAACCGCCAACTCTGTTCATCCAGGAGTGATTATCAGCAATGTTTTCCATCGTCGAGGCTGCTGTATAGGTATCCGCAAACTACTACTTTCACTGAATGAATCCCTTTTAAAGTCGAACTTGAAAATGAAATGCGTACATCATATGGTGCCATTTTGTGGATTCTGATAGCCACGGACAAGGCTGGCTAGAATTTCTCAGACTTGATTAATTTCAATAGCCTAACTATATAAGAAACGGTTGATGATGTTGCAGACATCTACCCGCGGATCTATTCTTAACTCGTCAAAAATTTCCAAGAAATCTTGTGCTCCTATTTATTCGAATTTACGGGAATTAGCTAGGTTACTCTCTCCAGACCCCCCGTCTCTATTCTCATGCATTATTATGCGTGATGCAGGTCTTGCCAATAAGCTCGATAAATATGTGTTTAAGAGTCTTCAACAAGTAAGTTTTGCATCCAATTTTCGTATTAATTCTCTCACAATTCATGTTTTGCTGCTGTAAAACTAGTAGTCAAATGTTGAAGTTTATCCGGGATAAGGGACAAATCAAAAAGGTTACTTGTATGATTCTTCTAGAGGTGTTTAGTTGACTATACGGGTGCTGCAGATGATAATGCCATTTCAGGGCAAGAGCCTTCCGACCAATTAATATTTCTTCTCTTTTTTTTTTCCGGCACCCCTTTTAACTTGGACGTTCCAGGGAGCTTCGACAACCTGCTATGCAGCATTGCATCCGCAAGTCAAGGGAATTAGCGGAGCATATTTTCGGAACAACAACATAGCCAAAGCTAGCTCAAAGGCCATGGACGCAGATTTGGCTAGCAGACTCT
This sequence comes from Coffea humblotiana, assembly GCA_023065735.1. Taxonomy (NCBI): domain Eukaryota; kingdom Viridiplantae; phylum Streptophyta; class Magnoliopsida; order Gentianales; family Rubiaceae; genus Coffea; species Coffea humblotiana. The sequence continues at coordinate 1,916,030 of CM041209.1, read as the reverse complement.
GGGAGTTTAGTTTGAACCTGGTAAAGCAAAATGGAGATGATTCCTGAAGAACCAGTTCTACAACAATGGACGTATATATTGCTGATAGATTCGACCACGGTATAATAATAAAGTGGGAAGAAAATAAGTTCTGTTTAATAATTGTTTGTGTAGAAAAGTCTACTTTCTTTTTAAAAAAGATGTTTAGAAAAATTATGAGCACACTGCGAGTTGTGCACATATTAGTACGAGGTTGATGGCCAAAATTTGACCAAATAAAATAAAATAAAATTTAGATTGTATCTTGTATATCGTTTTTCACATTATATGTGAAAATCATAAAATTTTGTTCTATAATTACACGTTATTGAAAGTGAATTACACCGCGTTATTTTGGCCCTTGTCTTCACAATTACATGCAATTAGTGATTATTTTTTGTTTGTTGAATTTTTAAGCAATTTCTATTTGATTGTTGCGTAGAACTCTCTATAATTTGTAAAGATAAGGACTTGTAGTGTGATCCGCATGAGATGCAAAAAAGAAATTGATGGACTATTATTTGTTTTTTGAACTTTAAAATCGTAATAAATGTGTTAGAACCTTTTGACAATTAAAACTATTGTGGATTTTTGTAGAAGTCTTTATAATTTGGAAAGACAACTTCTATGGTCTATACTAAATTTTAAAAGGATTAAAAATAATTGTAAACTCTATAATATTACTTAGGAAAGCTTCAAGAAGTGTTGAACTAGTGAATGGTATGTAGCATAGATATGTAAATATTAATGCTTAAAATGTGTAAGTATTATTTGCACTAATTGCTTTCGTAGAGTTGGAAGTAATTAATTTGAAAAGATACTAATTTTGTATGAAAAGATAAGATATACACAATATATTTGCAAACAGTGAAAGCCATTGTTTTTGTATAATTTAAAAGTATTATATCCTTGCTCAAACCCTTTGTAACAAGAAATAAGTAAAACTTTTTATTTGTATAACAAGATCGAGGGAAAAAATTTATCATTTTTACATTTTTAAGGTAGTCATATCATTTTTACATTTTTAAGGTAGTCATACATTGATGTTTATCAGTTTGTCAAACCATTTATTTAATTTATAATATCTTATATGCAAAAATTCTTTTACAAATGACAATACATGCTATTTTTCATTTGAAGCTAAGGAAAATGTTAAAGTAAAAAATTTTACTTAGAGTTTAAGTAAAAAAATGTTATTTATTTTTATTTTTATTATTATTATTTTCTTCGGTCCATTTATTCATACTCGTCGGAATTATTCTACGCATGTGGCCATAATTCCTTAATGTAATTAATGTCCTAACGCGTGTCTCGCCCACGTTGGGCATCCTGCGGTAGCATAGACAGAGCCACAGAGGCGTCCAGCATCAATTCATCACGGTATGTGATTAAAGATTAGGAACCTTTTCATGGGTACATAAGGCCTCCAACTCCACCTCCTGACCTCCTCCTCTTGTTCTGGTTGGAATTTCTGCAGCTTCGCTAATTACTACGATTGAACAAAGATGTGGCTTTTCAAAAGAAAAGGGCCATCTGGGTTCTCATCCTCTTCCACTGCTGAGGAAGTCACGCAGGGGATTGATGGCTCTGGTCTCACTGCCATTGTCACAGGTCCTCCACTTGCTCTTATCTCTCCGTTCCTTCTCAATTGAACCTTTCTGTCCACATTTTGTTTTATTAAATTTTTCGGCTCCTTAGATTTCTTTATTCGTTTATTCTTCATCTCTTCTGCGGAGACGTGAATACTGCTCCAAAAATAGTCTACTAGTTTTGTTGCCCTTCAATTTGTTTATACTCGTCTAGTACATTAGTACTTTCGTTTTCGTTTTCTTGTTCATGGCTGTGGGCCTTTATGATTGATTAAGAGTATCAGTTTGAACTTTGAACGCATGGAATGACGTAGTATAATAACAAACAAAATTGCAGGGGCTTCAAGTGGTATTGGTGCTGAAACGGCTCGTGTTCTTGCACTGCGTGGTGTCCGTGTTGTAATGGGGGTCAGAAACATGGCTGCTGGCCAAGAGGTTAAAGATGCAATTGTTAAGGAAACCCCTGAAGCTAAAGTTGATGTCTCGGAGTTAGACCTCAGTTCACTTGCATCTGTGAGAAATTTTGCAAAGGAGTTTAAGTCGTCTGGCCATCCCTTGAATATCCTAATGTAAATAAATGCTATCTATACAGCAATCAGACTCTTCTAACTTTGTCTCCTCTCATCTTGTCTCTTTATTAAGTGCCTAGTATTTTTTGCGATTTTGTAAATTTTATTTGCTTATAATTTGCTTATTTGTTTATTCTTTTTTGTTTTTGACTCCTGGGATTGGTGGTCTTTGTCTTCTCTATGTTAAGTAATAATGCTGGAGTCATGGCGACCCCATTCAAGCTATCCAAGGACAACATTGAATTGCAGTTTGCCACAAATCACTTAGGTAGTTCCTATTCTTTATGGGACAAACCGTTCACTGCAGCAAGTTGAATTGCATCCACAAATTTTGTATGTTCAAATTTTCTAGCAGTAATTGGATTGGAACTCAGCATAGTTCTTGTTGACATCAACACTTTATCTTCATTACCATCTTTAGTTTTGTATCTGTTATGCAGGTCATTTTCTTTTGACTAACTTGTTGTTGGACAAAATGAAGAAAACATGTCATCAAACTAAGAGAGAGGGAAGGATCGTGATTGTTTCATCAGAAGCTCACCGCTATCCCTATCGTGAAGGAGTGCGTTTTGATAAAATCAACGATCAAGAAGGGTAAGTTTGCCATTGCCAGTGCTTAATTGTGTTAACATTTCTATATGTTATTCTGTTCTAGACTCTCAAACCGTAGTTTATCATTGTTCTTTTTTTTTTTTTTTTTTTTAAATGCCAAAGCTTCAAACTCATGTCTGTAGCTTGAGGTACTACCATACTGAGAATCTGTTTCTTCTATCTCCTTATTTTATAAAATGGTGCGTGTGTTTTGTCATGTGGTGGTTGAGACTTGGATTTTTGGGTACTCTTGAGAGTCCAAACAGCCGCCTACCTGTCAAAAGTAAAAACCATTCATGCCCGTGTCTCGAACTGCTCATCATGCCAACAAGTAGACTTGGGAAGTACAAAATTGGAGATTCTTCTTAGGGAGTTACTGAGTACATCTCATGCACTACAAAATAGTAATACACAAATAAATGGCATGCAATTTTCTCGTGTAAATGGGGATAAACATAAAGCAAACTTGTCAAAGTATTAAGTTAGAACTATTTTACAGGTAGTATAGGAAAAAATCATAACGTCATTTTCTAGAAGGTAATTGTGAAGAAGGAGAGGCAGGATTATGGGAAAGTGAGGGGATAGCCCTCCACGCCTTGCCTGTGACATTATCATGTAGAAACGGTAAGATTTTTAGAGAGCTCCCTCAATTAGAAAAAGAAAAAATTGTTAATGAAATTTGTGTAGAATTAATAAGGGATAGTGTGTAGGGAGGTTGTGCGGGGGAGGTTTTTTGACCATCATTCTTGAAAAACCTCTCACATGTTCTCACACTTTTATGCTGCAGGTACAGCAGCTTCTTTGCTTATGGTCAATCAAAGCTTTCTAACGTGCTGCATGCTAATGAGCTTGCCAGACAGTTAAAGGTTGTAGATTCTGACTTTGATTCCCTTGAAAGTTGAAACTTCTAGCATTTTTCTGAATTTAAACCCCTAGGAATTTTCTTCGCCCATTGGTTGCTGTAGATATTGTCTTTTATCCAGTTTATATCTTGAGGATGTTTACACTCGCCTTTCTTAATTTAGGCACTTCAAAATTTTGTGCATCGCTGGCAAATTTTAGCGTTTCTTTCCCTGGCAAATCAAGGACTGAACATGATAGGGCTTTAGAACCTTATAAGATGCATTTCTTACTCATAGCTCGTCTCCTTCTCATTGGCAGAAATGGTTGGCCACTATAACATGATGTGTCTCCTGTGCGAGATTTCTCTGTTCATTGTTATCTTAGTAGCACGAATAATACTTCTATCTAACAACCAGAAGTGGAGATGGATTCTAGGTCTCCAAAAGAAGGCATCTGGTAGTTTTCAATTCTATTGATTTTAGGTAGGTACTAATTCATGCCGTGTAATACTACAATTCAACACCCAAGCTTGGATTCATTTGGTCATGAGCTTCTTGCCACCAACTACAAGATGAAGTATGTGGCAAGACTAAACAAGAAAAGGATCAGCAACATGATGTCTTAACTGCAGCCAATGGTTCTGCTCCTCCAGTTTTGGAATCCATGGCTTGCTTCTTGTCCCATAATTATGGGCTCTTTATCAACCATGACAATCTCAATTGTAAAATTACACCCATTCAACTTTTCTAGAGGCAGTACAAGTGCTTAAGAGAAAAGGGGAACTTTTCAAAAGCAATAGCAATTATGGTTAACTTAATTGAATGAACATTGTCATTTAAGTGAGATGTTCTTCTGTAAATTGTCACAATAACTAAATCAATCAATCTCTTCCATAAAACAGTTTGATGATTTGTTTCTTAGCAGGAAGATGATGCAGACATAACTGCCAACTCACTTCATCCTGGAGCAATTACAACCAACCTTTTCCGTCATGTTGGCATTTTAGGAGGTACTCCCAAACTTATTAACTGTATGGGTCTGCATTAGCCTTCCGAATGGTGGTTTTGTTTTATTGTATTATGCCTTGTTTATGCATACTTTAAAAAAGCTTAATTAGCTTCAAATTTCTAGTAGCAAGCTACCTTGTCAATCCTTCATAGCAAATAAACCCAGCTCGGTATTAATGCTTCTTGCATTGGCAGTTGTCAGAAGGGCCAGGTGTTCCTTGAATTTCTGTTTGGTACACCAAGCCCTACTGGTCCTGCTGTGATCAAACACGTGATGTTGATGACGTTGTTAGGGGATGGTATTTTATGCCTTAAACCCTAAATCCTGGCTGGAGAATGTTATTTTATGTCTTGAAATCATCAGTGGAGATCTTGTCTTGATGTAAACATCTCAAAAATGTGGGGTCTTTCTCATGTATCTGCTTTTTTTTTTTATCTGATGCAGGCCTCGCAAGTACTGTTGGAAAATATGTGTTCAAAAACATTCCACAAGTAAGTTATGCCTCGTACTAAAATCATATTGGCTCACGCTTATGTTAAATTGTTAAGGCTGTCACCAAAAAAGGTGTCAACTATTTGTTACTCCCTCCGCTGACCTGGTATCAGGGAGCATCGACAACATGCTATGTAGCATTGCATCCGCAAGTCAAAGGAATAAGTGGCGAATATTTTGGCGACAATAACATAGCTAAAGCAAGCTCAATGGCCATGGACGTGGATTTGGGAAGGAGACTCTGGGATTTTAGCGTCAGCTTAACCAATCCCAAATGATTCCTGAGAAGCCAAATCTTCCAGGAAAAATAGACCACAAAAAAAAAAAAAAAAAAAAAACCCTATGTCTTCATGCGATAACACAGCTTCTATTTCAGTGTGTATGTTCGTGGCTTTGCTACTTAGCAGGCTTACTCCTGCTCCTCCATTGAGGAGTCTTTTCATCCATCGTTCGTGGTAAAGCAAGTGATACTCCGTTCCTCTTGATCTGTAATGCTGTTAGGGTAGATGATGTCTAGTTGTCCCTGGTTATGCTTTGGTGGCATTACTTGAACAAGTTAAAAGTCCGTGCTCGTTTTGGGTTCAGTCTTCCCCGAACGAACGTTGTAAGACTTTTCGCCATTACTTTAGTGGGTTTACCTTATTTTATCCGTAACAACGTTGTTGAAGAACGATGTTTGATATATCGGCAGAAAACATTGAAGGGAAAAAAAGGGCAGAGTTTGAAAGTAGAATCAGACCTAATCATAAATTACTTGGGAATCCGAGAAAGGATGATGTTATATCACTATTTGCATAACTAAACGATACAATAAGAAATAGAGGTTGCTTTCCACCATGAAATGTAAAACTCCGAATTGAAACTAGACCTTAAATTCGAGTTTAATCGAGTTCGCTTGAGTTTGAGCCAATTTGAACTATAAAAATTGAAAAATAATTATTTTATTTTTAAAAATAAAAATATTATGTGTTGAGCTTGGATTTAGTGGGATAAAATCTAAATCCAACAAGACCAAAGATTGGTAGGATAAAATTCAAATCTAACGAAATAAATGGGTTGGTGAGATAAAATCTAAGTTCAATAAAATAATGGTTAATTAATAAAATTCAAATCCAACAAAATAAACAAGCAGTTGATGAGATAAAATTTAAATCCAACAAAATAAACGATTAATGAAATAAAACTCAAACCCACTGACATTTATGAATGTATATAATTTCACTATTAAAATAATACATACATGCATATATACACACATGTGACATCTTTTCCTTCTATTTTTCTCCGCTCCCAAACAAAGTATGGTAATTACTTCTTCCTTCTTCTCTCTAAAAACTCCAAACAATATGAAAGAATATAACAATCTCTCCTCGTCTTTGCCTTTCGACTCAAAAATTTCTCTTCTTCTCTTTTCTATCCTAAACTCCGAAGCTAGGTGTTACTCATACTAATAACACAACATGAAACTACTACAATATACGATAAACCTGTGCATCGAAGCGAAATTTTGGAGCGTCAGCGATTATCAGATTCAATTTGCACATACAATATATACACTGATCTCAGTTTGAATTCCAACTATGCACGAGGATAGATAATAACGTGCAAAATCATGTACCCCAATATATTGCAATTTCATTACAGCTACGAAGAACAACTCCCTTTCAATTGCAGAGAATTCTGACCCGAGAAAGTCAATCTTTGAATTACTTAAACCTGTTGTCTCTGGTTCCTCTTGCATTGGTGAATCTTCCCGTTTTACTAGTATTTCCCAACATTAAAAAAAAAAAGACAAAAGAAAGAAAAGAAAAGATATGTGGTTGTTTAGCAGAAAAGGGCCATCTGGGTTCTCAGCAGCCTCAACAGCTGAGCAAGTAACCGAAGGGATAGATGGCTCTGGTCTCACTGCCATCGTTACAGGTCAGTTTCTTACCTTTTCTGACGAGTTCAAACTAATTAAATAGAAAAATAGATATTTCTTCCTACCCGTTGTTGTAGTATTTCTGCGATATTGTCCCGTTGTTTGAAAGCACAAAATTCATAAACGGATAGTTTAAATTGCTGCTTCTGTGGTGCTCGTGATTGCCAGCTGTCCATATTCTTGCTTTGGTGGTTTCTGGTGTCTAGAGCCTTTTTGGGGGGCTTTGACCGGGGGTAATTTTGCTGTGTCCAACTTCTTGATTCTCTATTAAAGACCTCTCAGGTCAAGATAATGATTTTAGCATTGCAAGGAAATCAACTCATGGTGTTTGGCTGCATTGTTAACTCGTTTCAAGCCGTGCTCTTTTGAGAAATTATACAATTAACCTCATACCATCAGTGACCTGTTTGTGGAATTTGAGCACAACTCAATAAGCCAACGCTTAAACAAGATACGGTCTTTCGACTTTCAAGCTTTTCAAGCTGGACCGTATGACTAAATTATGCTCATCCAAGGCAACTCCAAGAGTAAGGTAGGAAATTTTCATTGTTCGTTGAAATACCTTGAACCCCCAATCTCTCCTTCTTTTTGCTGGCAGATGCCTTAGGTATCCTTGATATTACGTTCATGATTTTGGAGGCAATAGTTATTCAGCCTTTCTGTATTCTATTCTCTATATTGTTGTAATCTTCAATGTGCCCGTGGTCCCATCCTCAGAGATAGATCAGTCTGCCTGGATAACTGCTATATTTGTAATTTACACTATGGAGGTTTCGCATGAGAGTATTACTAGAAGTAGTGAGGTAATGATACGTTGGTGCAGAAGGGAAATTTGACTTTTAATTTTCCTTTGCATGAAGCAACAGTATCTTTATAAGATCCCAAAAAAGGACATACCAATAATATAAGGTTTGGTTTTTTGTTTAACTCACATGAGTGACTGTTTTGAAAGTTCAATCAACTATACAATCTCCATGCCAGTGATTTTTGTATATGAATTTGCAAATGCATCCTCAAGGTTTAGCATCTCTTTGATAAATTCTCTTTTTCATAAAATGTACCTATGTACCTTATTTGTTTATCAACCCCTATAGGAGCATCAAGTGGTATTGGAGCTGAGACAGCGCGTATTCTTGCATTGCGTGGTGTCCATGTGGTTATGGCAGTCAGAAGTATCTCTGCTGGGAGGGAAGTCCAAGAAGCGATAAGGAAAGAAATCCCAAACGCTAAAGTTGATGCCATGGAACTGGATCTTAGTTCAAGTTCATCAATCAAGGACTTTGCATTAAAGTTCAATCACTCAAACCATCCTCTGAACCTTCTCATGTATGATAATAGCTTAGTATGTTTATGCGTGCTTTTCAGTGTCCTTGTTTTCTATCTAACCACATGTTTTTGGTTGTCTTATTCATCCTTTCATGGATAGCTGCCTTATTCATCCTTTGATAGGATATGAATAAGAAATCCTCTTTCGCATGTTCTCAACTTGGCCAATTCCATTTTTCTTGAATTAGCTGTTGGAATCTATTTAAATTACTTAAGGACTTTGTTCCACATCTTTCATCATTTAAGAGTTCATGCCTTCATGGTTTATTAGGCTGCCATATATGGTTATGGACTCTTGTTGCAAGAAGATGAATTCCCAGTAAAAATACCTGATGTGGAAACAGCCAATTCCCCTATAGCTTTTGCCTGGTTGGGGTATTGTGTTGAATACTTGTGTTCCATCAACATTTATAACGATATTCAAATGCCTAAGATCTAAACTACAACTTCTCTCAGACTTCATAGTTCATACCTAGTGTGCTTGTTAAGTGTATAATGATGTTTTTTCCACTTGAACATGCATCTATAAATTCCAAGGTGAGAATTTGCTGAACCCAAAGCCCAGAGTGATAACTGATCAAGCTTTTTAGTTGTGAAGTTAGATAGTCTAGATAATCAACTTGGTCAAATTCCTTTTCTTCTCCTTTCCTCTCCCCACCTCGTCTCTTCCTCTATCTCAACATGTGAAGACATTTTTGTTGCAGAGATATGTCAATACAAGTGTATAGAGCCTAATTGTCTTTAAGCATGATGAAGTCTATATTCTATACTGTAATTTCTGAGTTTTTCTTAGATGAGACTGAGTATAGAGATTTTGAAATGTGCATGCAATAAACGGCCCTTTTTCTTTTTCTGCTAGTAATAATGCAGGAGTCATGGCAACACCATTCATCTTATCGAAAGATAACATAGAGCTACAATTTGCAACAAACCATATAGGTAAGGTGTATGGGTAAGGTACTAAGTTTCTCATGTTCTCTTTTAAGGTAAACAGCACCGTGTCCAAGCATTTTTCCCTTCGTAATACAAGTTTCATTTGTCTGAATAGCTGTAGTAATACATAGCGCCCACGAGTTTAGTCAGATTCACTTCACAAAATCTATATTCTTACAGGTCATTTTCTTTTGACAAACTTATTGCTGGAAACCATGAAAAAGACAGTTCATGAAAGTGGCAGAGAAGGAAGGATTGTCAATGTCTCATCTCGACGGCACAAATTCTCTTATCCTGAAGGGATCCGCTTTGGCAGAATCAATGATGAATCTGGGTAGACTATACTGTCCCTTACAAATAGCTGAATATATTGTTTCGAAGTCAGATATTTGTTCTGCCACATACTGTGCATCATCTGATTGTTTCATGACGTTGTCATAAACTGATGCCAGAGACCAGTAACATCTTAGGAATTTGATAAATTTTAGGGTAAAAAACAAAAAAGCCCCCTGTGGTAAATCTAATACATAGAAAAGCCCTCCATGGTTTCAAAATATACAACACGACCCCTCATGCTTTGAACTAAATTGTAAAGGTAACGGAATCCGTTAAACTTAATGGAAATGGACGAAATAACCAAAATGCCCTGATATAATTAAGCAAAAGACAGCTCAAAAAAATCATTTGTTTTATTCTCTAAATAGAGAGAATTGAGGGTTAAGGGGTAGAATAGGTATATTTGATAAAAATTAGGCATAAAATTTTTTTTTTAGGTTCCAATAAGTCATTTCCGTTAAGTTTAACGGATTCCGTCACTTTTGCAATTTAGTTCAAAGCATGAGATGTCGTATTGTATATTTTGAAACCATAGGGGGTTTTTCTGTGTATTAGATCTACCACAGGGGGTTTTTTATTTTTTACCCTAAATTTTAAGATTATAATTTCTAATAGATGAGCACATTGGTCAAAGGACTGCACAACTCAGATGCTGTTGCTGCTTGTTTGCAGCTGATGTGCTATCCAGATAATGTGGGAAACAAATGTTTACAATTGCAAAAAGTGAATAAGTTTTGAAGGAAAATGATCCCCGCCTCTGAAAGAAAAAGCAGTCCCCACAATCACTCAAGTATTTCAAATGGCAGGCTTTTTATAAAATGTTTTAAAATGGTTGCTGGTGAAGTTTGAGGCTAAATCCATGTTTTGTGTTCATGAATATGTGTTGATAATATCATGAGGTAATTTCAGTGTCCAGAGCTCAGGTTTCTCTTATGTGCAAATACTTGCGCAGGTACAAGAGTTTATTGGCATATGGTCAGTCAAAACTTGCCAATGTATTGCATGCTAATGAACTGTCAAGGCGTCTGACGGTATGCGACTTCATTGTAGTTTGGAAGTTGTGTACTTCATGTTTGAAACTCCTAAATGACATTCATCAAGCATCAGATATAGTCTATCTTTTCATTTTTAACCAATCTGGTTGACTTGGACACAGAAGAGTGCATTGGTAATTTTTCTGATGAAGCTAGAAGAATAGCTAGCTAGCATAATGTGGAATACAAGAAGTATATCATGAAAACCAGCTCTCTCTCTCTCTCTCCTCCCCTGGCAATATATATATATAAGAAAAAATACCTAAAATATGTTCCATTTCAAGCTTAATGATCTAAGGTAATATCTGTAAATAGGAAGATGGGATTGAGATAAGTGCAAATTCTCTTCATCCAGGGGCAATCGCCACCAATCTTTTCCGTCATTTCAGCTTTGTTACAGGTAATATCTTTTGACTCTTCAATGGTGTTTGATATTATTTATCCGGTTTCTTGCACAGGACCAACCTGGCTGCCTGAAATTTGACTAAATGCAATAGTTTTTGTGTTTAATGCAGGCATTATTGATGTCCTAGGCAAGCACATCTTGAAAACCGTCCAGCAGGTAGATGCCATTGTACATTTTTGTGCACTGTACGTGTTTTCTGTTCATGCTTCTGGCTGTGAACATTAAGTCTGTCAAAGACAGTTTGCCAGTTTCTAAATTTATATATGACAATGTAAATTAGGGTGTTACGACCTTGCATTCAAGGGTATTAAAAAAATGAAAGAAAAACTCAGGTGCAGATCCTTCAATTCTTGTTAAGCAACTGAATCAGGCAAAACTCGAACAAATTCAAACCAGCTCAGAATCTTGTTCCCAACATTTATGGCAGCTATATTAATAGTTGCTTAATAGTAAAGGGTCTCATTTAAATCTTGGACTTGTGCTTGCGTACAAAATTTTTCTGCCTTAGAATTTGAACCATAATTAGGAAAAGAAGAATAGATTTAGGTGGTGTTCCATGCCGTAAGTGCCTTCTTGCTCCGTGTATGTACTAAGGTCAGGGGGATTTGATTGCAGGGAGCTGCAACAACATGCTATGTGGCTTTGCACCCACATGTTAAAGGCGTAACTGGCACATACTTCTCAGACAGTAACATAGCTGAACCGAGCTTACAAGCTAAGGATATTGAATTGGCAAAGAGATTGTGGGATTTCAGCTCAACTTTGATTCACCAGTCTGACCCTTAGATCTTGAGTCTAAAGAGAGATTGGAGAAACCGGTAGTTAAGGATGGCAATTTAATTAGTACACTTGGCAATGAAATAGGTTCGGTGCATGTGTTTGTAACCCCTCGTTTCTAATTATTTTAGGGAATAATTTCGGAAACCTCCCTTGAGGTTTTTAACAATTTCCCTCGGATCCCTCCAATTTTAGAAAATTACACTGACCTCCTTCGGTTCAATAAAATGACTACAATACCCCTTTATTTAATAGATAATTTACCACATAAGTGGGACACAAAAACCAAACCAAAAGTAAAAGAAAAACTAAAAAATTGCAACAATTCGTCATCGTTCTCAATCCTATTTTAATTAATAACAGTTTCTTTTCTCTTTCCCAAATTTTTTCTACTTATTAAGATTCTCTCCTTCTTGATTATAATTACAGTCTCTTCCACCCATCAACTACACCACCATGCAAACCTACTTAAAGTGTTTATTTCTTGTCTATTTCTTTTTTATTGTGGTACTTAACTATTAATTCCTCTTGTTTATTTCTTCTCGTATTATAATTTGCATACATTAAAAAATCAAAATTTTCAAAATTACAAATTGAGGGAGCAAATGAAAATTTCATGGTCAAATTAGATGGAGAAGATGAAGATGGTTGTGATAGAGGGAAAAAATGAAATTAATGGACTATGGTTGGAAGAGAAAAAAGAACGAATTTGGATTATGCTATTATGTCTGTTACATACTACAATCTAATATCTTCATTTGGTTTCATTTTTGTTTTATTTCCAAGTATTGATAATGGTTTGTCACAAATATTAGTTTCTCTATTCCTAATGCCATTAGAATACGGGGTTGCTCTTGGCATGGGCATCAACAGTGATTGGTCAGGTTCTTTTCTATTCAAGGAAGGTGATAAGCAATAGGTGTTCGGTTCATAAGTTGAGGTGTGAGATTAGTCAATAGATAAAATATGGTGTTAATTTGGGGTGGGAAGCTTTTTGAAGGTATTTTAGTTGGTGGTGATGGTTATGGTCGATTTGTAGAGAAAGTGATTCGGGTAGAGTTTGGGATTTTGATGATGCCCAAATTGATAGAATTTGGGGATTAAGTAGGAGTTTGCTTGTACAGGTTGATGAGGTTTTGGGTTTATAATTATCGTGAAAGCATAGCAAATGTGGATGAAAGTGTTTGTTACTTCTTTTTTTTTTTTGTTAAATTGATCGCTAAACCTTTTTTTTTTCACTTTCTTTTGATGTATGATATTGCATAAGGGTATTTTATCATACTTAAGTATAATTCTAACCTCATGGGTCTATACTATTACTTAAACAGTAAAAGTAAGGGAGGTCAGTGTGAATTTCTAAAATTGGGGGGAGCTGAGTGATATTGTCAGAGAGGTTTCTGAAATTATCCCTTAGTTTAGAGATTCTGACAGACCCGATCCTATAATTATTAGATAGATAGATCACTTTGCTTCAGATCTCTCATCCCCTTTCCTAATATCACAACCTCGGGTCGAGGCCCTCTGCATGTTACAGCTGCATATTAGAGCTGGTTATTAGAACTGTTTTTCTCTTCTTAGGCGGCAATATACATATTAGAGCTGGTTATGAAGCGCCACTGCCGAAAGGGTCAGACAGAAAACGATCAAAAGAGAGAGCCTTTGTTAAACACCCTTAAAAACAGGAGACACTACAATTTTTCAGTTTGTAAACACAGGGAAAGCGGAAGGCACGTATAAATTAGCTTCTCATCAGCAACTACTCAAATTTTTTAGCAGATGTTGTCTTGGATATGCATAAATAGAACCACATGCCATCGCCTAAATGCGTGTTGGCCTTGCGGACACATGAGAAAAGATTTGCTGCAATCTTGACTGTTTCAATGGCAAAATCCGAACAAAAGTCAGGGTTTTCCCATATTATGTACAGCAGTTGCAGACCCTCAAGAAAAATGCAGTCCTAGAGCTACTTCTTGTCCAGGCTTACCATTTCTTCTCTTCTATCTCGTTAACGAATGTACAATTCTGCTACCACAAATTTTATGGCGAACTAGCTATACATTGAATCACCCAATCCAAGTTCGCTGAGCAATCACCCTATCAATCAGACCTTAGTCAATGAAGTGTGTAAATTATAAGCACTCTCAACTTTGTACAGGCCGATCCAAGGTAAAGTGGTACCATTAGCCACACTGAATCTTCCTTTTGCTGGGATAGAGGGTCAATTCTAAAAGTGCACGTGGTTCAGGTCATTTCTGTTTTCCGCTGAGCTATTTTATGGACGAAGGACAAGCTTTCAGTCAAGCAAAATTGATTCCTCCTCAAGCCACCAGATCTTCTGAAGATGTCGAGTTATTTTGTGGTCCTTATTATGCCAATTCAAATGTCCTTACGAACTGTAAGCAATTCTCTGAACTTAGTGACAGTTGGGTAAGCATCCCGAAGAGAAATGCCTCGAAAAGAAAACCAAGTTATACTCCATTTGTGCGGCCGGTCAACCGGGATCGTGAGTTAAGATCCAAAGATGGATTCAATTTCACTGGATCCCCTAACAACTGCTGAGACACACGATCTGCTAATACTGACTGTCCATCATGAAGTTCTCCAAAAACAGGCCTTCCAAACTGCTTTGACAGAGCATCATTTTCACTAGCTGTAAGATCCCGAAAAGCAGATCCAGCCTGCATTCCCCGAAACATATCAGAATCCCAATACAAGGGGCCATTGATGTAGGGACTTTGTGGAGTCTTAGGAACACTTCCAAAACCTTCTTGCAGGTACGTTGACTGATTAAGATGTTGAAAAGGGATAGCACCAGCACCCCCTGATAGTGGTGTTGATGAGCCTGATGTGGTCCGAGGGCTTGATATGGGTGAAGGAGACATCCTCCCATTTAGGTGTGGAGGTGACCTTGGATGTAACAGAGGGCTTCCAATTGGAGAGACTGGGCAAGATATATTCCTTTGGATGTGGATGTCACTGGAAATGAAAATTTCCATCAGTGAAAGCTACAGATAAAGCCACGTAAGATTGAACCTATTGCAGTTATTCCTAAAAAACTACTATTTACTATTAACCTATTTCCATCAGCTAAAGCTACAGATAAAGCAGCGTAAGATTGAACCTATTGTAGTTATTCCTAAAACAACTACTATTAACTCTATGCTTTCACTTTTTTTAGTTTTTACTCTTTTTTTTTTGTTGGGGGGGGGGGGGGGGGGGGGATGATGGGCAAGGATGGACCTGGAATGGAAATTGGATTTTGATACTCTGGAAGAGTGTATAGCAAGCCTTTCTGATTCTGATGTTGGGATATTTCTACCATGTTCAATCCCCTGAAGATGATAATTAGCCACAGAGAAAGCACGAAACTGTTCAGATGGCAAAAAAGTAGAGCATTTACATAAACTTGTATAACTAAGAGGACTATGATAATAAAAATAATACCGGAGACTTTACACCATTGGCAACCACAGATGTTGGATCAGTAGATGCAAGAGGTTTATCCAAAGGAGCAGCATTTTTCACAAATGGGTGATCCAAAAGCTGAGCAGCTGCAGGACGATGAAGTGGATTCCGCTGCAAACACTGCCTCACAAAGTCCTTTCCTTCCTCTGAGAGGTCATCAGGAATTGCAGGAAGTTCTTTACTATTCCCAATTTTGAACATGGCAGCAACCTTTAAACCAGAATGAGAAAAACATCCATAAAAAGATGCACAAAAGCTGAACTGGATTTTCAAGTTTAAAGCATGCTAAACCTTCGTATATACCAGATATGCTCTTTTTCATGATAGCATTAGTATTTATGGAAGATATACATCATATATTCTGCAATCTGAGTAACCAAATTACTGACCCCTTCATACTGGCTCCAAGGCGGCTTAGCAGTAGCCATTTCCAAGACTGTACATCCAAGACTCCAGATGTCAACAGCAAGATTACAACCATTCGAATTTTTTATAACCTGAATGAGCAGCAGAATAGAAAATTTAGGATCGGAGAACTAGCAATGGAGCCATGATCATGAGCTTAAGATGCAACATGAGAAACTACTGACTACTGACCTCAGGTGCCATCCAGTATGGGCTTCCCTTAAAAGATAATGGACATGATTGCCCTGTAATCTGCACAGTGGAAGATTTTTAAAGGGCTGTAGTTAATTACAACTACCAAATAAATTGATTATCAAAGTCTTCAATTGCAGAATTAAAATAATGAGAGGGAAATGTAGTTAAAGGCACAAAGCGCACTATGGTGTGTCATACTATTCTTAGTTATTAAAAAAAAAAAAATTCAGCTTCAGCATACAACATACGGAGGTAAACTTTTGAATTTGAGTATCAGTTTTCTCAAGTGTGTCCATGCTTTGCAACAGATTACTCTCTCACCCATGGCTAATTAGCTTTAACTGAATGGCAGGTTTCCCAAATAAATAATGAATTGATGAAGATTCAGCAAACAGAAAATTCGATTCATCAATTTCATTTTATCAAGGAAAAAACTAACCGGAGGGGAAAAAATATTCTCAATTAATACAGCGATCTGGCCAAGAAAAGGGAAGATGCGAGAACTAGAGGAGGACCAAGGTTCCAGAGAAACAGGAGAATTGAGAGCGTTAGGGGGAGGGAAGTGGGGAGAAGGGCAGGAAGCAAGATGATTGCAATCTTGTTGCAGCTTGCGCATTTTACGCTTTGGCCATACTTCATTATCCGCCTTGGCTCTGCTTTTAAAAAAAAAAAAATTGCAAGACTTGCACCTCATTGCACTTTTGTCGTTCTTAACTACTATGCTTGTAGCTTGAAATGTGAACCATGGTACCAATCTTCTTCTTTGTATCCAGAAATGAAAAAAAACAATACTATATTCACCGTAGCTGGCATTTTCTAGTAGCGTGTCATCCTTTAGGCTCAAGTGCTTTTTAATAGATCTCATAAAAATGAAAGAGCACTCATGGCTAGACTTACATGCTTTGCCATACCAAAGTCTGCCAACTTAACACGACCATTCGGGTCCACAAGGATATTTGCCCCTTTAATATCTCTGCAAATCAAATGCAGCAGCATTAACTAAAAGATCAGGCCATTCAGACTTGCTATTTCAGAATCTGATACAAATGAAGTCAATAACTCTTACCTGTGGACAGTATTTTTTGTATGTAAATATGCAAGACCAGACAAAATTTGTTGAGTGAAACTGCGTATAGCTGATTCTCCAAATTGTCCATATTCTTGTAAAAGCTTGAAGATGGAACCACCAGATACATATTCCAAATATATATATAGCTTATCGCCAACCTGGTCAAGGAAAAAGAAGCTGTAAATTTGACTTCATGATAGACTAAATGCTGCCAGAGGATACACAAAGCACCAAGTCAGAACTAATTCGTCATTTATAACATTACAACTTCAAAGCTATTGACAAATTTATCAGATGAAAATCCTAAATATCACATACTGCTGAGAAGAATTAACCATTCGACATTGTTACAATCAGATTACATTGTGACCAGTGGAGACGTGTAAAAGAATTTATAAAGTTGTATGCATCAGGTGTCAACAAGAAACTGCAGGAACAGCACTGACCGTTTCAGACCCATAATACTGTACAATATTTGAATGCCTCAGACGGCTCAGCATAATAATCTCCTGCATTTTTTTCCAGAAGATTGAAGAAGAATCAATGTTAGACATATATACCAGATAAACACAATGCAACAGATCTCAAGCATGTTTAATACAGAATTTATCTTTCCACATCTATACCAGCATATGAACTTACTTGTCCCAATTGCTTTGCACTTTCCTTGGACTTTGCATCATCTGAGAACAATGTGACCTCCTTCATTGCACACATTTCACCAGTTTCACTGAACAGATGGTAAAGTTGAAACATGCAACAGATTAATCAATGAAAATCAATTCAAATGAACAATTGTAAGGTATAAACATGCAACTGCAACTACAAAATAAAGTGCAGTCAACATAGTCCAAAATGACCAAGAAATTCTCAGTACAAATACTTAGGAGCTGCTTGGTTCAAGTTTAGGAATCGGAATTGTAATTGGAATCATATACAAAAAATTACTCCCTCCGTCCCACTTTAATAGTCCTGGCTATTTTTTCACACAATTTAAGAAAAAGTAGTTATTTTCCTAAAATACCCTCACATTAATTAGAATACAACTTTTTGGGAACTTGAATTAATGGTTTATGGGAACTTAAATGGGGTAGGTTTATAGTAACAACAACTTACATTGAATAAGGGTATTTTAGGAAAATTAAAATACAACTACATTCTTCAATTGAAAAGTGGACTATAATTTGGGACAGACGAAAAAGGAAAACAGGACTATCAAAATGGGACGGAGGGAGTAGTATTTGTTTCGATTGGATTTTGGTCAAAGGTAACAATACAATAACAAACGTTTGGTAGATATTTGTCAGGAATGGGTATTACATTAAAATTTGAATATTTTATCATTTTTTTAATTTCTTTTCTTTTAAATTTCTTTTGTTCTCTCCTTTTTGTTCTTAATCGAATTGCAGAGCATCCTTCTTAACCAAATTGCAGAACTTCATAGTGAGCATTGATGGATCAACTGGTATTTTTCTTGGACTTCACGATCAGAAAATCTGTTTTCGTAAACCCCACTTGTAACTTGAAGATCATTAGATCTAGTTTCTAAACAACTTCAAAAAGAGAGAGAGAGAGAGAGAGAGAGAATGGGTTTTTGCAGCCCCTCACTCCACCACCTTAACTCCTCCTCCATTGCAGCCATACAACCCCCAAAAAAAATGAACAACAACTGTTATATGGAGCTAGAAAAGAGAACAATTTTGTCTTAATTTGAAAAACCAATCAAGATGAGATTCTTTGGCCAACAAAAATTACTCTAACATTTCAAGAGCCGTCGTCAGCTATGGAAGATTGGACAAAAGAGGCCTGCTACACCGGTAAGAGAGAAATTAGAAGATTGGAATAAGTGGGATAGAA
This sequence comes from Coffea humblotiana, assembly GCA_023065735.1. Classification (NCBI taxonomy): domain Eukaryota; kingdom Viridiplantae; phylum Streptophyta; class Magnoliopsida; order Gentianales; family Rubiaceae; genus Coffea; species Coffea humblotiana. The sequence goes on along the minus strand of CM041209.1, from coordinate 1,897,196 downwards.
GGAAGGGATTGGGGGGTCTGATATGGGGAAGGAAGCAAATCGGAGAATGCGATGAAAATAGAAGAGAAATGGTGAAGCAGTGAGTGAGATGAAATAAAAAATATTATTATTTATTAGCTTTGGAATCAGAGGGATTTCACAAAACCCCCCAATTTGGTCAGGAATTGAGAGTTGCCATTTTCTTAGCATTCATTCCAAAATCTTGAATCCGATACCTATAATCCAAACACTAACAAAGGACTTGATTCGAATCCTTGATTCCCATACCCTTAAACCAAACGCCCTGTTAGTAGTCAGAACTTTAAATGAAACAACAGCAAATATTCACCCATTGCGCCACATAAGAACAAGTGCAACTGAGAAAAAAAATAGAGAAAGAATTGATCTCTTTACCTGTTAAAACCAACATAAACATGTCCAAAAGTGCCTCTCCCCAACAACTTTCCCTTTTTCCAGCGTGAGCCAGGGCTTGCAAGATTTTCTGCTCGGCCTGGACTACGTGGTACTGAGGGAGATGTTGCAGCTGAATTTGAATGAGAAAAAGGTGAAGAGTTGGAAATTGTCACAGGAGGAAGTGGCAAACGGTGACTTTGTTGTTTCCCATCATCGCTCCTGTTTGTCTGTGATTCATGTGCTCCCCCTCCAGCTCTTGGATGAATTGGGGTGACGGCTCCACTATGAATTCTGGAACTAGGACCAGGACTTGTCTTTCTGGGACTAGGAATTGGAGAGTACTCAGGGCTGCCCCTACTAGGCTGCCAAAATAGTTGCCCAGACATATCACCTCCCATTGAATTATGTCCAGAATTCTGGCCTGAGCCCGGACTCGAACAGTGGCCAGATCCAAGTAACGGAAGGTCTGGATAGGGCTTTCCAAGCCAGAATCCAGAACCTGTAACTTGGTCATTACCAAAAGCTCTCATTGGACTTCTAGAAGGACTTGACATTGAACTATCTGGAGCACTGCAAAAGGCACCATGACAGGGAACGTGCAGATTGGGGACATGACTATTAAGAGGTCTTCTTTTAGGCGGTGAAGACAACACACTTTTATGAGTCAAAAGATCAACTGCTCCAGGTGATCCTCTTGGGCTTTTCTGTGCTACTGGAGACTGATCCTTAATAATCATGCTTCAAAACGGGGTAAAAAATTTTTGTAAGTCAGGGATAAACAAAATTTAAACAACCTAATGAATAGAGATTATTAGTGCCAACAATGGACAAAATTTAACCTAGACTTAATGTGACACCATACCTTGAGGGGCTGCCAGTGGCAGTTCTGCTCCCAAGCTCATAGTCAGATTCCAGAGGACTATGCTGGCGTGAGTCTGTTTGATCATCACTCTCAATGGAGCATTCACTAGAAATAGAAGCAATGACCAGTTCTCCATCTAACTCTGCAGAATCTGTCATATGCCGTATGCAGGCAGGCCTTGGAAGTGGAAGAAATGATGATGGCTTGGAGCTCTTTTCCACTTTTGGCTTTCCTGAAGAACTGATTCCTGACTCAGTGCGCAGTACACTTGCAGGTCGCAGACCTGGTAGGGGAAGTGGTTGGGCTTGAGGCCTTTCGGCAAAACTCTGGCATCTTGATACGTGCTTTGAAGGTGATGGTGACCTTGATTCCGCTCTGGACTGAGACCCTTTTTCAGAAAATGTGTCACTGCTCCGTCTTCTAGACCCTCCTGATCTACCAGTAGATTTACTTTCAGATTGGAACTTAAGCTTCCGGTGTAATGTGTTAATAATGCTTTCTCTTGTTGGTGTTGGTTTTTTCTTTGCTTCTTTTGATGATGACTTCCCCCACCATGTAGGCATATTTTCTGATGCTAAATAGTCACAAAATCATTAAGAACCAAAGCAAATATACACAATAGATTCATTAATAACCAACTCCTTTATAAGAAACAACTAGCAGTTTCAAATTGGTATGATTCACGAAAAGCGTTATAGTTCTTTGGCCAAATGAGGTTTTTCATGATTTTCCTGCCTTTCTATTTCACATGGAACAAGATTCTTAAAATTCAAATCACAGATCAACTAGCCAGCACGGTAGATGTAGCTGACTGTCTACAAGTTCTAAGCAACATAATCAGAATGATCGTCCCAACATCTAAAATTACCAACCTGTTTAGCTGTTCACTTGGCATGCAAAGTCAATGCTTCAGGATTAGTGCAGGATCAGTCGTGAATGCATCTGCCCACTTGACTCTAATGGAAGTCTTTCTCCTTTTAGGGGGACCTGAGAACAAGTCTTGTTCCAAGTCAACCAAAAAATGAATATGGAACAAGCCTTTCCAAAGCTTCAAGAAAAATCAGAAAGTCCTACGTAAATCCAGAATGAAGAAAACTAAAGTAATGAAGAATTTCCTGAGAGTATTTTAGAGACTGGAAAAACAGGATCTCGAAGTGCTTCACTCTCCTCTTCTTGGCTCAAGAACTACTCATATACCCAGCACATTTTCACACTTCTGCCTCATATTTGCCCTTTTCATCAAAACTAATTGAACAATATAGGCATTCTGGGCCAAAACAAAATTGAACACGTACCCAAAATTCCAGCTTCATTGAAAGTTATGATACTTCACTATTTATCCGTGAAGCTTTTTAACTTTCTCCGGAAATTTCATCTTGTACTCTTGGTGGTATCTCTCTCGGAATTTTCCACTCAAGAAAAAGGAAGAAAAAAAGAAAAAAGAGAAGACAACTAACCAAATGATCCTGCTACACTGATCTTTTTCCTGATGAATTAGGCAAGCGGCTTTAAGTTCGACATCACAAAATCAAGCAATTTATTACAGATCTAACCCATACATTACGAAATCATTAATGAAAAAAAAAATTTAACAGTGAAGCATCATACCACTGAAGTTAAGAGATAAAATATTAGCAAAAAAATAATAAAAAAAAAGACTCACCTCCAAGTTGTACGCTTTCACATAGCTCGACCAGACAGGGGCTTACCGAGATTTAATTTCGAATCTATTGCGAAAACTTGCTAAAAAGGTTAAAACAAAAAAAGAACCCTAATTCGCAGATGATAATGGCGTAGATATGCATACATGAACTGCGTGAGAGTGTGGGTGTTAGAGAGTGAAGAATGTGTTTGATTCAAAAGGAATCCAAATTTGGGAGGCTTTGAGGAGATCGCGTGAGAAGAAATGGAGAAAGATACAAATTTTAAATAAAAAAAAAAAGTTCTAAAAAAATAGTCGACTTCTAAGTTGCAACAACAACATCTACTGCTACTGCTACTTACTTACTCACCCAGTAGTAGTATTAGTAGTAGTATTATTAAGTGTGTGTATGGGACCCGGGGACTTTGGGGAGGCGGCACTCGGCAGTAACAGCTAGTAAGAGAAGTTGTTGTTTTGAGTGATGGTCGGGATGGATGGATGGATTTTATTTTTAGCATTTACGTACTATTCAAAAAGAATTATAGATTTAATAATCAAAAAGCAAAATTACTCTCTCCGTCTCTGTCTCCGTCTCTGTCTCAGCCCGCATTAAACTAAATATATACTTATTAGTACTGGGTTTGTTTGGATAGGAGTTTATTTGGATAATTTATTCGAGATAATTACTATAGCACTTTTTATAATATGATGTGTGTGAGATAAAAGGTGATTGAGAAAATAAAAAAATGTTTGATATTTGTAAAGTAAATTATTTTATTTCAAAACTATGCAATCCAAACACACTCACTGCTTTTTAACGCTCTGATTCCTACCGGTGAACCTTTTTTCACTAATTTCACTCGTGTTTATTTACGTCCAGTAAGAAGCATAACAACAAGAAGAAATAATTTCCTTTCATTTCTATCTTTAATTTGTTCAGTCTATATTGTGACTCCTTGTTTTGTAATACGTGTGTCTCAAAATTCTCCATGAAATTTATTTGTTTGGATTGCAATTTTCTGAAATTTTGGTAGAAAATGTACTATAGTGATTTGATATATGTGAAGTAAAAAGGTGATTGAAAGATGTGTTGACGGAAAACATATGATTTTTTTGATAAAAACTGGCTTTCCGAACAAGGTTACGGGTATGGCTTTTAAGATTTAAATAGAAAATAAATTAAATACAAATCCCCAAAACTAAACCAAAAAAAAAAAGAATGATTTAGAGGTTCCATACGTTTTATCCAGTACTTTATTTCTAGATTATAAATTGCAAAATAAAAAAGTTATTTCACTGCAAATGAAATTAACCCCAAAAAAATTCTTTATGGGGGAGAGATGAGGACAAAAAAGGTTAATTTTAGAATATGTATATATTTGTATATATTGTTCTGTATTAATCTAGTTTTTTTTTTTTTTGAGACTAGCTATATTGAATAAGAGTTGAAAAAAGTATTGCATGTGTTTATACTTGCATAAGAAATAATCAGATGTTAACCGGATAAGAACGGATTGAGTAGATGCGAGAAAGCAATTGAGTGAACGAAAGTGACCTGCGGTCTTTACATTATTCCACTGCGGTCTTTACATTATTCCACTGCGGTCTTTACATTTAGCGTCTGTCTTCTCCTTGGTGACCGATGACAGGTGAAAGTTAACATGATTGGTAGCAGCCCAAAACAACGTAACGGGTGACGAGTAACGGACAATCTACTGATTTATTACGAGTAGTTAGATTAGGACTCAACCGAAAAGCTTGGCTAGGGCTGTTGGGCACTTGCGCTGATAAAAAGGCAGGCTCAAGAATATATTCGTCAAGACATGTGTAAAATCTATCAGTAGTATAAATGGAAAAAGTAAAATGATCACAGAGAATTGTTTATTCCTTTAATAATTTTTGCAACGGTGTGCTTTCCCCTTCTCATTGGTTCTCTCCAGCAAGCGGTAAAAAAGAAATAGCAATAAGGGAAGGAGTCCGTCTTTTTGTGTTGGTGAATATCATGGATAATGATTATGGGTACATTTGTAAACGAGTCGAGAATCTTATGTTTGAATTATATTCGTTAAATTACTTGAAAAAGGTTCTCGTGTTTGTTCAATAATATTCGAGTTCTAAATTTGTGTTCGTATTCTGTTCGTTAAATAAAATTCTAATTTGAATTCGAGTTCCGGTTCAAACTCGATTCATTTAACATAAACAAACCGTTTGTGAACAGTCTCGATACATTTGAATCCAAACTCTCTCTCTCTCTCTCAAAATTGATATAATCTGCCTATCTATAATATTAAGAATTAAGGAACAGCAGCAAGAATATAATACAAATCTTAAATTTTATGAAATGACAATTAAGCTCGTGTTCGTTCAATTATTTGTCGAATCAAAATGTTTTGTTCAAATCCAGCTCATATAAAATTTTGAAAGAGTCGTTATCAACCACGAATAAGTCCAAAACTAGTCGAGTTAGCGAACAACTCAATTCATTTAACAGCGCTAACTATGGGGTGTTTTTCTTAAAAAAAATCGACAAATAACGCAATGATGATAATAATATATTTTTAATGATTAAGAATCTGCTTGGATTGTATTTTTTGAGGGATTTTGAAGAAAAATTACTGTAGCACTTTTTTTTCTCCCCCATATGTGATGCATGTAAGGTGAAAAAAATTTGATTGAAAAAATGTGAGAAAAAATGTTCATACTGGAATCTAAAATTTTTTTACAACAAATGCAATCCAAATTAGGTCAATTTTTTTTGTTATACTATCAGTGTATATATTAATAAATTTGAATATATATTTCATATGCTGCGTATGTATAAAAGATTTAATCTATTTAAATCGCCAATCACCATGCAGATTGTACTCTTATCTCTTTGAATTTTTCGTTTTTTTCTTGGCAGGTGTACAAGAGACTGTAGTACGTTTTTGTTGGATTTAACCTTAAAGAGCCACGCCCGCAAGTGCAACTTTTAAAAAGAGCTTACTAAGAGAAACCATTATTGTTGATTGCCCAAAGGGTAGAAGCAATCGTTGTATTATTGTTCTTAGTTTCGTCCAGTACAATGACATCATCAAATATTCAGTGCATCTCTGAATTTGCCAATTCCCATTAATTTGTCTCAGCAAAGCTGCCAAAGTAAATGGAAAATCTTGAACTGGATGATGATTAATTTGATACTCTTTTTTGTCTCGTCTTAGCAGTACTGGGTTACTTTTAGAATACGAACTAATCGACAGATTCCCATACTTGTTGATTTTCATAGGCCACAATTCGATTGTACAAGCTGTACTTGTACCTAACAATACGCGGGGAGTGGTCTCTACGAAGGATTTTATGCTTTCTTTGAATTTTATACTGTAATGAAATAATGGATGGACGTGAGTTAAAAAAAAGGTCATTAAAAATATGTCGAGAGAATATTTTAAATTTTATCTATAAAAATTCACAATGCAAGCGAGCGAGGCCTTAGATAGAATAGGAGATCGAAATGTTTCATGAAATTGCTTTTTTTTTTTCAATGAAGAAATTGTGCAATAAACTTAATGGCACAAAAAAGCTTTGATGTGATTGTTTGAATAGAATATCATTTGAAAAATAAAATAATAAATTTTACCTGTACTACTTTTGTAGCAAAAAATAAAAAAATCATTACAAAACGTATTTAAGATGCAACAAAAATATTTTCATACAAAGAACTTCACTGTCAAACATTCTCGTAAAGCCTTACCGTTAGCTTTATGATACGTACATACGCGTTCATGCTTGTATTCACGGATTACACAGATGACGGGAGAAGATTCTTTTCTTTCTTTTTTTTTTCCTTCAGATCCTCCCAGTGAAAAAATACGGTACGGAGCGAGAGATGACAGCAGCACTTTATTTATTACGGTTAATGATATGAGACAGCCTCTAGTGCCAACAATATATTAATTAATAAATGTTATTACTGATTAATCAAAATGCTTTTAGCAAATTGCAAATGGCTCTCTAGCTTTTGAGCTTTAGAGATCAGCCACCACTACTGGCCGGGGAAGGGGTAGCTGCTGTATGGGGCCCACGCCCCATTATTGACTCCGCCATATTCTTCTGATTTCTGTTCCAGTAAATCTCAATCATCGGGAACAAGACAGGAACCGTTGAAATTATATATTCTGGTACTAGTACTTCTTTACTTTTGATCGGTACAGCTATTGATGTTTTTGATAGCCCATGGAATCGGAGAAATTAAGCAGCATTAGGGGCATAATCCATGAGATACCGAGTTTTACTTACCTATTTTTAGGGTTAAAAACAAAAACATATAGAAATGTTCTCGTGATTTCAAAACATACAAGACGACACCTTATATTTTGAACGACACCTTATATTCGTTAAATTTAACGAATTCTGTTAGTTTATAATTTAGTTCGAAACATGAGGTGTTATTTTGTATGTTTTGAAGTCACGGGGAGCTTTTCTGTGTATTAGATGTACTACAGGAGACTTTTTTGTTTTCAACCCGTATTTTTATAAAATTCTCAATCATGACGGTACAAGAAGTTGAGATATGGAGATCAAGATAATTTTGTGAATTCTAAACTGTGATTGAACAAGAAGTTGAGATTTAGAGATCAAGGAAAGCAAAACTTTTATCTTTTTCCTGGACTAGAAGTGCCAGAGTTTGGTAAGAGGACAGAGGGCAATAAGGTACGAAGTTGAGACTCTTCTTGAACACTACAAGATTGTTGGTAACTCCGAAGATTTAGAGGGAAGAAAAAACAAAAGAGACAACTATTATCTACTAATTATCATATTAAGAGCGGGGTATAATCTTCGGTCAACATCAACCAAATGATGATGGTGCAGCTTTGGCGGATGGGAAATGTGGCCAAGGCGTACCAGGGGGAATGTATGAATCTACAGAGAAACAAAGACCTTTTGGAAGCCTCCCAACATTTTTTCCCCACCACTGCATAGGCCCCCAAACATGCTTTGGTTGGCATGTCTTTATGCCTAATTCCCAATTCCCATTGCCACTTTAATCTCCTCAATGCTTGATGTTGAGAGAAGCTTCTCACCACAACCAAGATTTTCACGAAAAACGTGGCATGTTTTCATCGAGGGAAGCTGACATTTTATTATCTGCTGAAAACATAATACTACTTGCTGAATAGCTGCTAGCTATCTGTATCTGTGTCTTGACCGTGTTTGCCTCTTTGGACTCGATTCCCTGCGTAAGCAACTACGCCAACAGGGCTGATGGCTCTTTGGATGGATAGAATACACCCCTTTTAAGTGTGTAATCGGGCTAAGTTGGCAAATTTTCATGGAGCTGCAACTAATAAGCTTTTTAGTAAACTTTCTAGTTCACCTCGCACATAATTCCAGCTAGCTAAAGATTTATTTCTGTGCAATTACGAATGCTGCAGTAACTTGAAGTAGGATCTTGAAAAAGAAAAAGGGGGTACCTTCGGTCTAAACTCTTGTATTTCCGTTGTCTTGCCACCTGCAAAACCACCAAAAGGGGTATTACAGAAATTCGCGTTTTCCACTTTCCCAGTACAGGTAAGACTGAGAAAAGAAAAGACACGAGAGAAAAGCAGTAAAGGGGTGGCAAATACTAAAGGTAGACAGTAGTATGTGGTTAATCAATCCCTTAATTCCTAATTAATTACAGTTCTCTGCTGCAAAATTTTCTGGACTATGGTCTGATGCCTAATAAAGAGAGATACAAGACCTAAATTTGTGTATATACGGTACTACTTAAAAAGTAACAGAAATGGAGCATAAGGCAGCCAGTCCCCTTTCATGCTTTACCGTCTGTCTTGTGTCACATTGCAGCATCTTGGAGGAAGTTCAAGCTCTTCTTTTTGTGGATGGTGATTATCTCTATCGAGGTAACCAATCTTTATTCAAGCTTTTTGAGGACAAAAGCATTCGCGTAGGAATGGCATAAACTTGCTGAAATAAGTCACCGTTTAAGCTAAAACAACAAGCATGGCTAATTCAGTTTTGCAGGAATGGAAGAATACCTTGCTTCGGTATGGAAGAAAATGCTGATTCCAAATAAAAGTGAATTAATTAGAGGATTTCACGTTTAAGTCGAGGGCGATAACAAATCATTTGGACCAGACAAACGACTAGCAAGACACATCCTTGGCCTTCTAATCTGCTTCTTATCTCTAATTTCGTGTGGTACTACCTGAAGAGTATCTGACAAAACAAATGCAAAATGCTCTATACAATTTATACCTGACTCCCCAGACATACTGTGCGAGACATGGGGCTCTTCCACACCTCTTTTATTTAACGACTCCAAATTTACAACACAGGTCAGGTCATCACACTGATTATAGGGCATCATCCCCTGATCAGTGTCAAACCAATAGCTGTGATGACAATAGTGGATGGAAATCCAAACTTGAGGTGACTCCAAAATGAGAGGTTGTAGCCGAAATGATGGGCACGACGAGCCTGTTCACAGACAATCAGGTTGGCAGCCGATCCTAAGAGGGACAGATTTCCTGCCACAGTGCTTACCCAAGCTAGAAGGAGCCATGCTTTCTTCTCCTCAGCAGAAGATATTGCAGCAGCTGAAGCAGCCACGCGTCCCCCAAGCAGCAGAACTGAGACCAAGGTAACATATGACATATATAGCAGTCAAACTCAAATAAATGGTCCAATTAGGGCTACTATAGTGCTCCAGCTGGTGTAGACAGAAGGAAGAATAACAACTTGCATCCTCCCCAAGCCCCAAAGAGAGAGATGGGGAAGCAAGTTATGAATATTCTGTCATGATGTCTGGGACAACCAGATTGGATATCATACAATGAAAACAAGATTGTTCACTTCAGTTAAAATAAATTTTCCCCGTCTAATGATGAAATTCTAAAAATATACTTTATCCGATCATGTCATAAACATCCAGTTAACATTTGAAAGAAAGAGTAGATATCAGGAGAAAAACAAAATATATATACCCGTTGGCACATTTGAAGCCAAATTTGACAGCAAAAGTATCACAAGAGAAAGAACTGCTATTCCACCAATGTGATTAATCTGAGCATGCGGCTCCATAAGATCCCACAGTGCGCTGGGGATTCCTGTTTTGTTAAACCCATCTACTGTGATAAACATTCCACAAAAGAATATCAAGAGCGAGTATGATACCTGGATAATAAAGAATACGTATTAACAACCCATTATGGTCAAGCTGATGCCATTTACTACTTTCCCTATGACGCCTCTAGCAAATATTACCTTTTCTAAGGATGGCCTGGCATCCTTAAAATCAAGAACCACGAGAGCAAGTGCTGCTGTTATTGCTGTCCATGACATGTTCAGACCCAGTAACAAAGATATTAGCATTCCAAATGTAACGAGATAAACACAAGTCTTCCACAGTACTCTTTTCCATTTCTCCTTCCCTTCACTGGTTGTGAAGTAGTCCCCATTTTGAAATCCATTCGGGGGTGGCACCCATTTTGAAGGGACAGTTTCCTCCCTTGTATGTGCAAATGTTTCACTTTCAAGCTCTTTTGGAGGACTTGAGTTCCCTGCAGGATTAGACTCCTCACTTGGGGCTTTTTGGATTTCGCTCTCACTTGCATTTGCCCTGTTTCTAAGGGTCTCAATATGATTCCTATGACCATTGATATTAGGTGAGCTACTAATGTTCATTGATTCCAATGTAGAGTTCCATTCCTGAGAATTCAAGGACGTAGGATGTGACATAGTTGCTGGCGAAAAACGGTGGGAACTCACATCTTCTTCGGCAACCACCTCCAATGCAGGGTCTTCTTCGTCCTTGTCGACCGACAACAATCTCCAATACATACAAAGAAGGATTACAGCATTTAAAACAACTCCCACAAGCATTGCAGGGAGTATTCCAATTACAAAATCCCCAAACTGAATTCCACTCTGGACTGCTATAACTAAGTTTTGAGGATTCCCAATTGGTGTTGCTGCAGAGCCAATATTTGCACTGGAGGCTAGGGCTAACAGAAATGGATGAGGTGGAAGATTGTGTTGTCTTGCAATTTTCAGTACAAATTCGGTTAAAACCACACAAGATGTATCATTAGTGAAAAGGGCACTTGAAATTGCAGATATCAAACAGATTCGACAGAGTAAGTCCTTGGCCCCCATACTTTTCCATGAAAGCAACTTGCCCAAGTACTTAAACATGTCTGCTCTTTCAAGATAGACGCTGACTACCATTGTACCAAATAGAAGACCAAGAATTGGAAGATCAATAGCAGCATAGGCTTGATCGGGAGTTATAACTCGGAAGATGACCATAAGCATAGCCCCAAGAAGAGACCCTGCTGTCCTACCAATAGGAAGAAAGGGAACAGCCGGGAAAACCGCCAGAACCCAAAAAATAGCGAAGGCAACGGAGCCAAGAACCACTTTAACTGTAGCAGCCATAGCCATGCTTCACAACTTAGTAGGTATTAGACAAAATCCTTCACCACATAATTAAGTTCCTGATTTTTGGGGGCATGGCAAGTAGAGCAGCCTTTCTAGTCCAGCACAGTTTCCCCAGGAAAAAAAAAATGCAGTCGTCTGTAAAACATTAGACCACATTAGCCACTCAAGCTAGCGGCACTGGACAATGATCCAATGGTAAAATCATTAGAAAGACAATCGCTTTTAAACAGGAAAGCTATAATTACTCGATCAATGGAAGTCATAAGAGTGCAGTCTATAAAAAACAACTATTTCAACAGAAAATATTTCCCATTTAAAAAGCTCCCAACAGAAGCAAGCAAGATAAATTCTTCAACCAAGATAACAAGTCAAACATAGCTTTGAATAAAACAGAAAAATCAGAGAAGCTCGCTCAGAATCATGTCCCGTATTCTAGAATTAAAGAAAAGGCAGAATTCAGTTGGCATTTGGCAAACCCAAAAATGGAACTGACCTGAAATTGAATAGAGCCCCAGAAGTCTGGATAGAAAAGGTCGTATCAGCGTCTTTCTTTCTCCATGTTGCTTTCTAGTATCAGCTTAGAGTTTATTGGTGGCTATTGGATCGGGTAGATTCAGCCTCTTTCTCAAACATAAATTTAAGCGTTGCATCGCTGGAGGTAAATCAGCAGGGACAAGTCATGCCCACATGCTTAATCAGCATCACTAATCACCACGTTCTTCTTTCCTTTTTATTTTCTCAAATTTTCTGTCAAACTTACTTTTACTACTCGTAGGTACTGCAGAATCATTTCTTGCAATAATTGTATGCAAATTGTTGCTGGAGCTAATATTTACTTTTACAGTTGCAGTGTTTCTTTGAAACCATTTCTTTTGCAGGTTCAATCCAAGAATTTGGGAGAAACAAATCCCATTAGTAAACGACCCGTGATATTTTTTTTTCCTGCAAGCAATGTTTTTGGTGTTATAATATTCTTGTAATAGATGACAAACTATCATTTTCAAGATAGCTTTGCTTACAGATAATTATTGCTTATATATGATCCCAAGAAGCAAGTTTCACGTAGTCAAGTAATGTTATCATTTGCACGAACTCTATTATATATCTGCAATGAAGAGTCAATCCTGTTTATAATATTGGATAATAATCGTGTATCAGAAATTTTGTTAATTATGATCCCTAAAGCAAACTAAGAAAATGAAATATAATATCAGCAAGGGGCTGATTGTACTGTACAAATTAAAAAAAATAAATAAGTTTCTTCAAGCTTTCAGTTGATGACAGCTTTATATACCACTTGTCACCGTCTGATGGCCTGAGCCTACCACATCTTGAATTATTATGGATTTTGAACCTTTGCGTCGAGGGTTGATTATACGTGAGCTGGAATCTGAGTGCTGACAATTCTTACAGTTCCAGGCATCACCTCACAAACTCCAGCAAGTAATCTCTTCAGTCAATCCTTGAATTTCTGCAGCTGCAGGACCCTGAATGAGCCCTCAAATTCTTCATTTCATGCAAGGCTGAACCATATATATCAGCAGAGATCATGAATGTACCTGGGTATTCAAGCCATACCCATGTTGTGTCAGAACTAGTACACAATTAGGACTCCAAATTTCCACACAATTGGACATGCGAAAAAGTCCTTTCATATGGAAAATCTAAATTCAGGTCCAAGAACAGAAAAGAGCACAACTGCATACTATGGGAGAAGATGAAGACCGGGAACGAACATATCCTTATTGATAGAAGTGTAAAAAGAATTTAGTGCATTGATTGATGGATCCAACTAATTTACAGTGTACAAATTGCAAAAAACAACATTGAACGGAATAGAATATAAGATAATGCTCACTAATCACCACAAACCATTTTTCGTCCTTGCCAGTATATCTATTGCTTTTCACTCTCTGAGGCACAGCTGTGCAGTCCATTCCTATAATCAAAACACAGGCTCATCAAATGTCACACTTCGAAAATGCTCTCAAGTATACACCAGCATTGTTGGAAGTGTTGCTGAGTGAAGTCAGTCTTGCATTCAGATGAAATGAATCTTATGTATTGTTGTATATGCCAGCATTAGCTGACACCAGGCTGGAGCATTGGGAAGAAAGTCCACTTGTTCTTGGAACCTAGTTCTTTAGCAGCTGCTGTTTCATTTGTCCACCACTCACAATCGATGGTGGACTTATCCAGGGTTTCTTGCTTCATGTTGTCAAAATTGAAATCTTTGCTTGAACCAAGTGAGAAAGTACGATTATTTTTAAGGCACTGCTTCCCTTCTTGTCCATCTAAAGCTTTCCTGGTGATATTGTGGATACTGTCCCCAGTGCAATCTTCACAAAATTTTTGAGCTTTCTTCAGTATCGGATCAGTGTCAATGGAAGCTTCAATTGCTTTCTCAGTTGAACGTTCACATATAGTGTCATGTTGCATGACCATCTCTTCCTCCACACAATTTGGAACATGCTCAGCAGTCAATTCAAAGGAAACCCTGTGATCCATTAGGCCTTCCTCATTGCGAGTTCCATTATCCGAGTTAGCAAGTGATGCCACCTCAGAAATTTGGTCCTCTAAAAGGTAACTATCTCTAGTGGCAGGTTCTCCACCATTTGGCGTCAAACTACCTGAACCTAGCCTTGATATCCCACCATTTGGCGTCAAACTACCTGAACCTAGCCTGGAACCCCAACCATTTGGTGTCAAAGATCCAGAACCAACCCTTGAACCCCACTTGCGTGTGAAGTGTTCATAGCCAAGAAACTTGGGAGCTTCCCCAATTCGGAACTCGATGATAGGGCGTTTTTCAGGGAAAGGTGAAGAAGTGCCAGAATTGGAAATTGCTGAGCCCGGTGATATGAGGTGGCTGCCAGGGCTTCCGGGGCATTGATAAGGCTGAAACTCGTACTGAGACAACGGGAACTTGATACTCGTCCCACTATGTCTTCGGTTGTGTGTCAAAGATGAAACAAGAAGCTGAGCAAATGGCACTTCTGGTGATGATGGTGTTGTAAGTTGCACAGGCTCAGGAGGGGGCGTAAAAGAGGCAGTAGATGGTTCAGTTGTAAATGCAGAAAATACTGGCGGTGATACTAACTGAGTCTCATGTGCATATGGGCCAATTGCAAATATGGAGGCTGCCCCACTAGGGGAATATGTGTTGACCGAAAAGGAAGCAAGGGGCAGAAATTTTGCAGGTGACTGGGTGGCAGAGGGAGGATCTGATTGGAGAAAAGATGCAGGAGAAGAGGGAGGGGCAATGAAGGGTATTACTATGGTTGCTGAATGGTTCAAATTATCAGGTACAGGAACAGCTGATCCTGGAACTGTAGGTTCAGGTACAAGGACAGCATTACCAATGCGTTTGCTGTTTTTGACAGAACCAAAGCACCAATAAAAACTCCAGCAGCTTCCCCATCTTCTTTTCTGAATTCAAATAGAAAGGAAAGGAATGTAAATTACAGAATCAAGTTACTAATTCACTTTGCAGAACTCTGAATCATTCACCAAAGATACATCAGGATTCTGGGAATCAGACAGACTGATTGTTTCCAGTCTGAAATTTTCTAGTAGTTGTCAGCTACAAGAAGAACAAATCAGCATTTCAAACACCTCTTCTAAGTAGTATCCACAACAAGCACGAGAAGATTAAAATTCAGAACTATAAATCAACTGAGACAGCAAATCTTAGGCCACCAATTAGCCTGCATAAACAAGGCACTGCCGGGCTAGCTTACTAAAAACAAATTCTCAAGCAACACTGTTTCAGATATGAACAGGTGATCTGAAGCACAATAAAACTGCAGCAACTCTACTGCATGAATTTATTGGGTGATTTTCATGTTTTCTAGCCACTGATGAAGCAGCAATCGAGCAGGTTTTTAAAAACCCTGAATTTTCAGGTTTAAATTCTAATTTGAGAGTGGATCTTCTCATTCACATGATTGCTGTGTATCCAAGTTTTGAAGGCAATCTTATCTTGCTGGCTCTGGACCAGTGATTTATCCAATAAATCAAACAAGGAAGCCAGTTAGAAAAGCATGCAAATGCTATCAAGAAGCCTAATAATTTTGCAAAGTTCTGTGCCACATTTTGACAAATCAACTGGATTTCCAAGAGCTTCAGTGCAATTTCACCAAAGAAGAAAAGAATAAGCCTCGATAGCAAGCTTCACTCCTGATTATCAAAGCAACATTAACATCCTGAATTGCTTTCAAGCACCCTACGGGACATGTAAAGTATTCACAGACAAAAAATAATCTTAGCTTGGTTTGGGTTCCTTCAAACGTTTATGCACTATATCAGTCAGATCAGAAGACAAACTGAACCAAACATTTTATAGGTGCAACAGCTGCTGCCATGTTCTGTTGTCATACATGAAAAGAAGTGAAGAACATAGTGCTAAAGCACTTACTGGAAAATTCTTTCCGAAACAAGAAAAAATATATTAAGTAGAAAGAAGGGCGAAAACAAATGATACAAACTTTCAGGTTTTGTGTGTACAGTTGAAGAGTTTGTTCATTTTCAAACTGCACAGCTAAATACATACTTTGAAATACAATTTCCTGCTTTCAAGTTTGCTGAATAACATATCCCTAGAGTCACCAAGGCCCCAAATGATTCACAATCTTGAAAATTTGCAAACTCTTTACAATAGCGGAGAGATAGAACGCTTTTTGCCTGCCCTGCACTTGCCTGACATACATGAAAGGCCTCAACTAATTCAGGCCTAAGACTACTGATGCATACTAATGAGGACAAGATGAAAGATGGATATAGTTTCTGCATAGCAAGAAGGCTAGAAGTAAGTCCTCCAGTCCAGTCTTTCTTTCCCGGTTTTAGTGGATTTTTCTATCTCTGGAACCACTGCATGACTGGCTTTTGCATAATTCTAGTATACCAACTAGAACAACTTCTATTATTCATTTCATCTTCATCTCTGGGTCATAATTTGCTCGCAAACAAATAACACGTTCCAAATCAAAAAAGATTCAAATCTAACTTACTAGAATCCTCAATCCGCATCCCACCTATAACTCCATAACCAAAAGCACAAGCACCCCATCCAAGACATGACCCCTCATCAGTCTGACTTAAGTAACACAGCACAATCAAGAAAGAAATGGACCCAAAAAAATGGATTCAAATAAGATATGCCACCACATCAGCTACAAGACGAGTAGCTTATTTCTATCAGATTTTTAAAAAAAAAAGGATCAAAATTATGGTGATATACAAACGTATAACGTTATATAGCATCGATAAAGAGGCATACCTGGACAGTTGGCGGTTGAACTCTACTCTCAGCAGTAACTATGGCAGTTGCAGCGGCATTTACGGTCTCCACACTGTTATGCACGCTGCTCATACTGAATTTCGATCAAGAAATAGATATAACGTCAGGATTCTCGGGCAGAAGATCACCGGCCCCCGGCCACACACATCGGAATCCAGTCCAACCCAATAAGAGATCACATGAGCTTGCAAGAGGACGCAGAGGCAAATGTAAACGCTAGAATACAAATCAAGAAACGGTGGCTTTGTATATAGTAGTAAATGATAAATCAGCTCCCAAAGAAACAAAAATGAAAAAGAAAGAATGGAAGGAGACTAGAGAGTCATGTTGTTTCAGCACTTACTTTAATAATATTAGGTGAGTGGGGCCAAGTGAATAATTAGACGAAGATTAGCGAAATAATTAGAGATATATGGATAACGTCAAGGGGCACTGAACTGAATTGTCGAAAATGGGCTTGTAACAGAATCGAATTCAGCGACTGCCGGGAACGGGGATGGTTGGGCTATTAATGGCAATGCGGACGCCAGGTGGATTAGACCTTAGACGGGGCATTTAATGTTTAGAGTGATTTATAGGAGGGAGGTTGTTTTGGCATTTGTGCGGTGTTGCGGGTGAGCACCGAAGGCACAGCCGGCACAGGTTGGGCATCGCTTGGAAGTAGTAAACATGTGCTATTTCCACGTCTTACTTCACTTTGATAGTTTTATTATTTTTCATCTGTCTTAAATTATTATTTATTTTTTAACTAAAGAGTATAGTTAATTTTTAATTTTTCTAAAATATTATAATTTCATTAAAATTTCAGAAATTACATCATCAAACATACACAAATATTAAAAAACAAATCTGAAGAAAGAATACTACAAATATGAAAAATCATAAAAATTACATTATAAAATTCCAAATAATTGTATCTTTAAGGACATCTGTGCATGTTTTCAATATCCGCAAACCTGCTGATTAAAACTGTTTCAAATCCAGATATTATGATGAGATATGTCGAATAGATCCAAGAAATTTCAAATTTGATAGTCAAATTCTAAAAAAACTCAAATCTAATAAAAGAAAATGAAAGAAATTGTCAAAAACTCTCACTAAAAAATTTAGGAAAGAATGAAACTCTCACTGGACAATCCTAGGGAGAAGATAAACTTTCATTCGAAAATACTAGAAGAGATTTTATTCACACAAATGAAAATAAACTATAAAAAGGCTTTCTCCTATTGGCAAAAAATCATGAAAATAGAGTTGAAGGAAATTTTAGTTAGAAAATTTGTTTTAGAGAAAAAAAAAAGAGAGAGAGAGAGAAAGAGAAAAGAAGTTCTCTAAAATACTCTTTTGCTATTGAATAGTGCAACTTTCCATCACTCTTATTGTTGTAATTAATGTAAAATTAATTAGTCATGTTCCATTTAATATTAGATATTTTAGGAAGGTAATAAATTAGATTTATGCTTCTAACTCATCAAAATGAGACCCGAGTATTTTTACTTGGGTCACGTGACGATCGTGATCTTGGTTGTGTTGGCCAACCGATTTTCGATCCGACGGACCATCGAATTCTGTGAAAGCTCTTTAATGTTGGGATTTGTGATTAATTTTAATCTCTCTGTATCTCATTTGACTTTTAAGCTCAGCTGATGGAAAATAGCCCAGAGCTCGAGAACCGAAAGGTCTTCGCCCCCAACATATACTTCTTGTTCTTTCTTCACTCTCTGTTTATGGAGTTTCAAAGTGCAAGGTCAATCAATGGGCCAGCAGGTTAGAATTTTGCAATTTTTCCTAACGCACTTCCTTAATGCTATTTAGGAAACATTAGTAGTGATGCTCAACTTTGTCTGTATTATTCAAGACGAAGGGAACATTAATATATATAGTTTGTGTTGGTTTTGTTGAAGTGAAAAATAGTAGTAGTAATACTGATAGTGCTAAGTCCATCAACTTTAGTTTAAATAGGGAACGGAGGTCGTTAGTTCTTCAAATAGTGTGATAGGGGCATAATGGACCAAATCTCCTGCCTTTCGCCAATCTCCAAAATACGCAGTTTATATGTTTCAGGAAAAAGAAACAAACCAGAAAAGGGATTTCTTTTTTGGTTGGGAAGAAGCTTTCCATCGATCTGTTACCAGTACCACAACCTTTTGAAAAAAACAGGGGAGCTTTTTGTCGAAGCCAATGCACGTGTGCGCATCCACTCGTTTGATGAGTTTTCGTGCAAGAAATAAATTATGCACCCTCGAGTGGACGACAATGACACGCACAAACAAGCCTCTATCTATTGTTTGGATTGTGGTTTTTCACATCAAAATTTTTATATTTTTCATGAATGTATTTTTTCAATCATTTTTTTATCTCATATATATTAAATTATTATAATATAGTTTTCTACAAAAACTTTTGAAAATAACAATCCAAACGACATTCGAGGTCTTTCCGCTCCAGCTCCACGGCTTCTCCCTCTTTTGAATTTTGATTGTAATTTGGAAGATAATTGGTAAGTGGGTTTCGAGAGAATGAATGAGTTTTAACTTTAATTATATTAATACATAATATATTTATTTAAGATTAATCAGTTAATGAGTTTTACAAATCTTTTTACATGGATATCATGATTAGCTATTAAAAAAAAAGTAGCATTTGAGTTATTCATTATTCTTTTATTACTATAATCCCTTGCTACGAAGGTGACTGAACCCTCAATCGGTTTTTATGAAACTGATTGCTATTCTTCATTGGATTAATTTTCTATACACTGACGGTACATACACTTTCACCATTGAATACATGACACATAATCCAAATTTCGCATATGTACCGTGCATCTAGCCGTGACAGTGTATACAAGATTTGCTCTTACTCATTTACAATATCCATAGTGGTAATATTTGACTGTAGAATTTGAACCACGAGGCAGGGTCTTTAATTGTACTCCATGTTTGGTAGTAGGACGTGTAGTACTTACTAGTAATCAACTATAACTACTTTTAATCTGTGCACGGGTGGGTTTCCATTCTGTGTCTGCTGTAAAGTCTTCATAGCATAGCAAATTAGCAACACCCATAAAAACATTATCCCTTTTCACTCTTCATTCTTTCCCCCACTTTGATTGACAATGATATCACAACTCAAACCCTGCCCTGTTATTATTAGCCTTCACGACGATACGGTCAATTTGTGCGCGCTCGTGTGTTGGTCACCAGAAACCCAAAAAGCCAAAGTCCCGACTCCGAGCGAAAGCAAAAGCTCTTCCTTTGCTTTTATATCATCTCATCAGTCATCGCCTTTTGAAACCACTTTCTTCATGGCTTTCATGAGCCTTTCTACTTTTGCAACTTCTGCTGCCTTTCCCATGCCATCTTTATCACTTGATGATTGTGGCTCATTCCTTAGTATTATTACTATTTTTTTAATCTAATATGTATCATTCGATATTCTGAGGATTTTTTTATTTTTATTTTTGGGTAGTAGGAGTAGCATTTTAGGGGTATAGCTGCTGGACTCTGTATCGGGTCCCATGAAGACGTGCTGCCTATTTGGATATTTCACCAACGGGCGACCGGAGATGGTTATGGTCCTACAAAGCCAAAAAACTATCCGGCATACCACATGTTCAAGTAGGTGGTGGTTGGTCTATAATTAAATTGACACATTTTCTTTCTTCTCGTGGTTTTTCTTTTCCCCTTCTTTTCAAAATAGCAACCAATGAGAACTGCACACATTAACGCCACCTTCTTTTTCTTTGCTTTTTGCAACTGCTGTGTTTGTGGTGGGAGTGGAAATGTAGGAGATATGTATTCAATATTACGGTCGTTTCTCCGGATGATCTCAAGTTCACGCCCAAATTTCACTACCCTCTTCTTTTCTATAGCATATCTTCTTTTTTTTTTTTATGGAAGGTTTTTTATTTGCATAAAAGACTTAAATTAACCAGGTGGATCACTAAGATTGGTTTTATAACGAGAAAAAGGTTCTTAAAATTTTCTTGGCTGTTAGGTTTCGAATTTGAATCCTGACCCTTGATGGTCAAGCATGGGAAGGATAGGAAGAGGGGGAGGGAGGGTTGAAAAAAATCGAAACTAAGAATTTTGAGTAAAGAACTAGAGAAGCCGAGTAAATTAGGTACCCAGTGCAGCCAAGAAATTCCTTCCGGGCGAGCAGTTCTCGGATTTGATACTGCTGGAACAGATAGTCAGCCTTGGAATGGGCTTTGATAATGGAAAGCCCAATTAAAGCATATTCTGACGTGGACCAATTCAAGCAAAACCCACATTGCTGGAGAACTGTTCGGATTACAAAAGAAGGACATGCGGATTTTGAAGGATTGTGGCCTACCCAAAAACCATTGAAGTAGATGGATTCTTCCTTCATAGTTTCAAGAGATTTTAAAAAAACAAAAAATAGTCGAACCCACTTTTTTTTAACCAAAAAATAAAAAAAGAGATGAAAAAGAAAATTGCAATAATGATATTTATTTTTTAGCATCTTGCACATGTTTTTGAATAATTTTCAAGTAAAATTATGTGCATATATTGGGGACAAACATACAGCTAAAATATTTTAAAAATTGAAATGACATGTGAATATCATTAGTAAGAACGATAATTCTCAACATACAATTATTAGAAAACCAAACTTGATACTTTCCATAATTTCCGAGGCCCTAGAAATAAGTTTTAGTACCATAAAAAGGGGGAAAAAGCAAAAGAGATTGAGAATTAAATCAAAACGAAAAAGGAAAACAAGAAAAGAAAGAGAGAGAGAGAGAAAAAGAAAGGGAAGAAAAACACCTCCAACTCCAAGCCTATATATTTTCATTTTCTTTTTCCCCCTTTTCCCCTTCAAAGTTGTGTTTGGCCTTGGATTTTGAGGCGAAGCAAATGGTTGTGTGAACAATCTCAGCTCTCACAGCGCCGGGGCCACCGAGCCATCCATCCACTAAACATGGCTTCTGCAATTTTAAGTCCTGCTGCTTCATCCCTCTGTCTCTCATCACTATCTTCTTCTTCGTCCACAAATAGGAGGCACACCTTCTGGGCCCTCTCAAGTTCTGCAATTTCAGTATCCTCCCAAAACTCAAGTTTTGATTTCTCCATCTGGCTTCCTCAGCTGGGTCTCTGTCAAACCCACCAATGGACCGGTCTCAAGCGTTTTGGCATCTCCTCCGCGCAGCACCTCATAAAACTTGGTACTTTCTTCTCGTCTAGGTTTGAGCTATTTCCGTGACTTCTGAACCCGAACAAAAATGTTTGTGTATAGCAGCGCAAGCACAAATCCCAAGTTTGTAAATTTGTTGTGATGCAATTGCCACAGCTAAAGATGATAGCAAGAAATGTTCTTTTTATACCCCCTTTTTTTTAAAAATATTTTGTTTTAGTAATATTCAAGGGCCATTAAGAAGCTCTTGTTTTTTTTTTTTGGGCCAGAAAGGAGCGGCAAACGTAAAAGAATAGGTGTTTACGCATCTCTATTTGGGGTTGGGGCTCCTGAGGTTTTGGTGATCGGAGTGGTGGCTTTGTTAGTTTTTGGTCCCAAGGGTCTTGCTGAGGTGAGTTCTTGCTGTACTATTTTTGGTCATGATTATGAATTCCAAATTAAGTTTTTCTTATTTTCTCCATCACTTGGGAATATACATGAAGGTTGCTCGATCAGTAAAAGTAGGAAGCAATGACCATTTGGAAGCCTGTTCATTTTAGGGAACTTTAGTCCAAAATGATTCTTCACCTTAATGCTCTGATGATTGTATTTGAATTACGCGGAAGCACCTTACTGATTGTGGCTAGATTGCTTTTTAGAGCTTGACTTTTGAATAGATATTTGGAACTAGTATGATATGCTATCTACATAGGTCTGTCACTAGACAAAGCTAATTAAGCACTAACCTTTTATCACTGCATCCAGTTATACAATAAAACCTGAAGAGTATCTGCACTTTTCTGCTAGAAATCCAGTTTAGGGCTATGCTTTTGAATTCCGGAAAGAAAGACAAGAAGAGAAAACGGTAAGGAAGAGGAAAAATAGGAGAAACGATTAAAAAGGTCTGTCTTCTGGCTAGTTTTGGAGTGAAGAGACAAAGTGATCATTCATATGGACTTTCAGCTGATGTACCCTCTTATAAACTTTAAGTTCAAGGTATGATTGACCAAGTTAACAATTTTTGAAGTTTTATTCTATCAGACTCCATTTTCTTTTAATTTTCTTTATCTTCGTTCCTTTACTCTAACACAAACAAGCCTTAATACTTCTCTGGGAAATTGGCACAGTTTCATTGCTTCCTTAAGCTCTTCAAGATTATCATTTTAATATTTCAACATCTAGCTTTTCCTTGTTCTTGTCGGCATGAATAATTTGAAATGTCTGTTGTTTCCAAAGACAATTAGATGTGTTAATGAGGTGCTGCCAATGTACACCATGATTTTGAAGTCTTCCTGAAAGTAGGGAAAATTTGGAAATCTTTTGTAGAATGTCCTATGTGCATTTGCAGCATTTTAATACAATTGCTTTCATTTTTTACGAATTGTTTGGATTTTAGTGTCTCTTCACATGTATCTAGAGGCAAAAGGGAAGGAAACAATGAAAAGCATTATATGCATGAACAATATTATTCCATAATATTATGCTGTATTTTTGATAGGATCTTTTGATGATAGGTTGCTCGTACTTTGGGAAAAACATTACGCGCATTTCAACCTACGATTAGGGAACTTCAGGTAAAACTTGATCCTAAATGAAGTGCTTCTTTTGAGTAAATTTGAGTAGGAGTCTTAATGCTGCAATTTTTTTGTTCTTCTACTTAGGACGTTTCTCGGGAATTCAAAAGCACACTTGAGAGAGAGATTGGTCTTGATGACATTCAAACTTCAACCAAGAGCGCACTCAGCTCTAATCCGACCAAGACTACCTCAAGCCCTTCATCAGACCCAAGTTCTGAGGTTTCTCCAACAGAGATCGATCCTAGTGAGTTATTAAAATTTCTGAATTACAGGTGTTATATTATTGCATTAGGAGTCTTTTTGTATCGCCTTGATTTGTGAGTTGTACACCAGCTTAGGTGTAAACAAGTATTGAAGTGTTTTAGGCTGCAATCATGTCAAATGCTTGAGACATTAGAACCATGCAGAAAGTTTTATGTCGTAATGGTTGTGAAAGATGTAGATTTGAAGATTTGTTATCTACCAACTTCATTAAATTAGAAAACTTGTCTGGCTCTGTTTTCTGGTTGTCTTAATCTAAATCTGGATTTAGATAGCTATTAGTTGTTTTATTCTTTAGAATCAAAAGTGTATCTTTTACGGCCTGCCTTGCTGATCCGTCTCTCAACTTAGCATTAAAGGCCAAGCTGACAAAATCTTACCTTTCTTTCTCTGAATGTATGATGTTCTGATGCATGAAGATGGTTCTGCATCCCCTGGCAAACCATTTTCAAGTGAAGCATTCCTAAAGATAACTGAGCAACAGCTAAGAGCAGCTGCTGCAAAGGAAGAGGGAGAGAGAAAATCTCCTGGTGAGAATCAGCCGGAAATTCAGGAGAATCAGCCGGAAGTTCAAAACCTTATTGCTGAGCAGCAGATAGAGACGGCATCTTCTGGTGAAAGTCAGTCTAAAATCGAAACCCAGAATCAAGGTTAATAAATTATAAACACGTCCAAGTTTGAACCTTATTTATGATGTTCAATGATAGAGCCAAATCCTGTAGCCCCCAATCATGTAATCTCTGATTTTCACCTCTCTGTCAGTGATTTCAGGCGGTCCTCAGGATGCTGCTTCGGCCATACCTTCTCCTGGGAAGCTCGAAAGAGATACCTGAGACTATGCAACTGCAGTTTTGTTGGTTAGATTAGTTAATTGACTCCTATTCCCTTATTTAGCTTTTCTGGATTAAATGTATGTTACGACATTTGTTATTTAGTGTGAAGTGGTTAGTCCTAGTTAA
The DNA here is from genome assembly GCA_023065735.1 of Coffea humblotiana. Taxonomy (NCBI): domain Eukaryota; kingdom Viridiplantae; phylum Streptophyta; class Magnoliopsida; order Gentianales; family Rubiaceae; genus Coffea; species Coffea humblotiana. Next base: position 1,872,649 of record CM041209.1, on the reverse strand, counting down.
TCCACCCCTATTCTCTGTTACTTTTTTGCAATTGAATGTATTTTATAGCATTTGTTATATTTATTTGGTGAGTAAACTATAAACTGAATAATTTCACGATAACATCAAACTCAAACATTGCCAGAGCGGTTCTTCTCTCTTTTCATGTTTGTGTTGCAAAAGACACAATCCCCATTGCCAGTCTCACTTTGAGAAGCCAATCACGGTGTATGGCTATGGTTGCCCCTCTCATTCAAAGCGTAGATGGCGTATGTTTCGCTTCATAATCTCAAGTTCTTTAGCAGCAGTCACGATGAAATTTTTTTTTTTTTGTGGAAAAAAAACAGTCACGATGATATTATATTATTATTTTGGAAAAAGCAACATTTCAGAAATTCTCGTCCGTATGTAAAAACATGAAGATGGATCTTAACATCTAGCACAAGCAAATTATATAAAATCCCAAAACCATTCTCATAAAATCGCAAAACAATCCAGGGAAACAAGGGGTTTGTTTGGATAGTTCCATTATCCCAAATAATATTTCGCTTGCATTATAAACACATTTCCCAACCCACCTTTTTATATTCCCAATCACCTTTTATCTCACATACATCACATCAGAAAAAGTGCTACAATAATTATTCCAAATAATATTTCAAATAATACCCTGTCCAAACAAACCCAAGGCTTGAGGGTACTTAACAGGAGACCTGCAGCCTTTTTTTTTTTTTTTTCAACCTTTTCCCAATCCATCATCAAATTAAACAAACTTCTAGTCTAAGTTTGCAGTACTAAATAAATATTCAAGCCTCTAAAAGTCTAAGAGGAAATCCTTATCCTTCTCCAGCCTCCCCAGGGCACTGCCCTCCAAGCTGATCTCCACATCAATGCTTGTACCTCCACTCTTTCCCGGATACAGATACACCATCCCATCAAACCTGTTGTTGCATCCGCTCCTCACCGTCCTCCGGCCTTCCAAACCCAAAATCCACGTCGTAAACCTTAAAGCGTGGGGAGCTTCCCACGGCGACGCAGTTCGCTCCGGCATCTTTGAACTCGAATATCTTGGGGTTGCTCTCCCACTCCTTGTTGCGCGCATCGATGGCTTCGGAGTTGTGATTGTCGATGGCCTTTTGTATTAGAGCAGCCCCAAACTCGGGTGGATTCGCCAGCAACAACCCCGCCGCCGTCCCGGTGAAGATGGCCTGAATGAGGTTCCCGAAGTAGCTCTCCGGCATAGGAGGGTCCACCCTTTTCCGGCAGTCGGCGAAGACTGCGAAGACGGTGATATCCTCGGGCTTGAGTTGGCGGGCACGCGTGACCGCATGCCACACGTGCGTGGAAAGAGACTGGAATGTGGAGAATGGTTTTGAGCCGTCGGATCCGTTCGCATTGGCATTGACCTTGGCCTTGATCTGATCAATGGCTGAGGCGGAGAACCTGAAGACTTTTTCTCTGAGTTGTGGGCCGGGCTTAACTTCGTCGACGTCACCGTTGGGCGCTGACTTGGCGTGCTCTGGTGCGTCGGATGGGTTGGAGAGGTTAAGCTTCACTCTGGTGTTACGGGCCTTGGGGCGGTCCAGGAAGGGTGGGACAGAGATGGAGTTGGCTCCGCTGGAGATTTGGGCCCAGGAGCTCATGAAATGCCATGTGGAGGTACCGTCCAGTACTGCATGATTGAAAGCGCAGCCCATGGATAGTCCGTCCTTGAGCTTGGTCAGCTGTTGCACATAATCAAAGAATAACAACTTTTTATTTCTATTTTTATTTTTTTTGGTTGAAGGAAATCAACAAGCAACAACTAATTGTTAAGTCAAAATGGCGCATGCGATTTCCTTATGCTGTGGCGTGTGAATCATAAATATGGATTGGGAAATTCCGTTTCGGCATTAGCATTTCTTCAAACCAAATATTGGAGAACATTAACCCAAACTGCTGAATTTTCCCCCCTTTTTATATAATATATAAAAAAAAATCTGCCATAAAATGAATATTTGATGTAACATGCATATTAAAGTTGGTGAGACAGCATGAGATTATTATTATTACGAAGCATTTAAGTAGTATGGAGGTAATCAGGTAACGTAACCTGCAGGGACAAAAGTGGCCGGTGAAGCCCCTCCAAGTTGAGGATTTTGTTGTAAGGCAACATCTCCTTAAACTTGAGGGTGCCCTCTTCATCGGTCAGATCAGCCACAGCCGTCTCCGGTGCCTCCGCCACCACCACCTCCACACCATTCATATCATCATCATACTCCACCCTGAACACTCCTTCCTCATCTTTACCCAACTTTCCCGCCAGTTGGTAGAAGTCCTCCAGCACCAGGCTCAAGCTTTCTTTCAATTCTTCCACTGCCTTGTCAAATTCCCCAACCCCTAATTTATAGATCAACAACTTCTGGTTGTAGTAGAAGGCCAAGTATGGGAGATCAAACGTGACCAATTGGCACTCTTTCCTTCCCAGTGCTTTTCTAGGCTTGACGTAGCTAGAGCTCAGGATTTTGACATTTCCTGCGGGACTATGTTGCTCGTCCTTTGAAAGTTCACCTGCCATTGTTGTTGATCGCTAAGGAAAACCTCAAAGAATTTGCAGGTGTTAAAGATTTTCCCTTTCTTGCTCGTATATAATGTGGCAAGGGTAACATATATACACTGAATAGATAGACTTGGACGACCGGTTGGTTGGAATGCATTTATGACTTTGATGGGTTTGGTTGACAGGTATCGCTAACCTTGTCTACATCTGTCATTAGCGTCAAACGTTTTTAAGACTTGAAAAGAATCCAAGCATTTTCTTGACCCAAGTCCCAACAAGATTGTTGGCCATTGAAGGATTACAGTAGTGTAATTCACAATCAAAAGATATTAGTGGCTAAGAGGTCGGGCTGCTGGGATGTAAAAGGTTTTAAGCAATCAAAGAGGCTACCAATTACTGAGAAAATTTTGGCTTTCCTAAAAAGATCATAAAGAAGAAAAATTAAATGTCAGACCATAAAGATAGTTGACCGCTAAAGGACAAGGCCAAAGGTGGTGTGGAAAGTAATGCATACAGATGGGCAGTCCGCAGAACGAATAAATGTTGCTGCAACTCGCAATAATGAGTACATTAATTAAGTAGTGTGGCACCGTCAAGGCTTGGGTAGGATCTGTTTAGATCGCTAATTTTTAGAATTTTTGTAAAAAAAAAATAACAATGCAGCGTAATGAAATGAAATGATAATTGAAAAATATGCAAAGAAAATATTCTAATTTTTTTAAATGGAAAATGACAATCCAAACGGAAGAAAGCGAAACTTGAGGGAACACAAGAATACAGGCTGGTTATTCGTTAAAGGTCGCCTTCAACAAATTATGATTTCAACCTCCCTTTCTCTCGTGAATCAATCACCCGCCCGCATTACCAATATATGTTAATTCAATTGATAAAAATAATCATTTTTTCATAAAAGATTGTATATTCAAATTTTATCGCTGACAACAATTCTGTATTAGGCGGCCTGTGGTATTGCCGTGACATGTGGCGATGACAAATCGAGCTATTACGAAAGCAAAAATCTGCCAACATTATTTACTGCCTTGTGTAATGTCCACAAAAAACTGACTTGTGTTGGTTATAAATTGATATTTGGACATTTGTTAACGGCCACGTGGTCTTCACCGTCAAAATTGAGTAAATTCCCGTTTTTTTACTAAATGTGGCAACAAATCGTTAATTCATGTACTCAATGTGTTCTGACGAAAAGTTTGGGGACCAAATATGTTTTCGTCACAAAATTTGAGGATAAAAAGTGAATTTTTCCCTTTTTATACCACGATGAAATTGCGCCCCTTTTTAACTATTTAAACTGATTGAATCCTCATTTTCGTTTCATCTTAGACTTCTACTCAATACTAATATATGGTTGGTTGCTTTGTAACCAATTAGGTTAGGTTTATGCTACAGTGGCGAAACAAAAGTGTACTAGCTAATCCAAATTCTTTAGGACCAAAACCGGGAGGATATCATAAGAAATTTATGTAGACACGAGCATATAAATCATAATATAATTAACAAATCAAGAAAGAAGAGAAATTTTGGACATGTGCGGGACATACCTTGTTTTCGGACCGCATTGGATATTATGTGTTCCTTCCTCAGTATCCCAGAAATACTAAGTTGGTGAAAAGGAAATTATTTATTTTGCAATATATGCATGTTGAGTATCTGAAAATATATACTACTAGTTCTAGTACATGCAAAATATTAATTAAAGTGAATTATTTAGTCTAGGCAATAAATTGGAGACGGAGGCGGAAGTGGAAGTTGGGTGGCCTGGATCCAGAATTTCTTTCAACACAAGGTTTCTGGCTCTGTTAATGGTCATGAAACACAAGTACAAATGCTCCTCTAACTCGTCGAGCTGATCGGTAAAGCTGATCATGTCATTCAATTTCAGCTGGCGCGCCACTTCCCCACTGGCTTGAAGCCGGTCGTCTCCTCTTTCCAGCGAGAACCGGACTACAGCGTGCATGTGATCCAGCTCATTACTTAGCCGACCCACCAGCCGACTTATCGTGTCCAAGTACCTCATCACTATGTAAGTCCCCTTTGCGGCCGCATCCAGCTGAGCCGACCCTCTAGCCAGCTTCTTTGCCGAAACCAGCTCCAGCGAAGTTGCTATCAAGCACGGGGCGGCCACTAGCAAAGCCAAAGCATGCGCTGCAGCAATTATGGTCAGTGAAGCCGTTAGAACCACGAGAAACACCGCCGAGCCGCGCTCGAGTTTAGCAATTAGATTGAGTTTGATTCGAGCCTTGTCACGACTCGACTCGAGCTGTTTCAATAAGTTGGAACAATGGGTTCGAATCATTTGGATTCGATCGGGAGAGGAAGCAGATGGTACGAATGGATTATCCGATTTTAAGAATTCCAGTAATCGGTTGGATGACACGGATAAAGGAATAATAGGTGAGATTTGAAAAATTGGAAGGGTATCGAGCGTTTTTTTCAAGGATTTGTATTTGATCCGTGTTTGATCCACGTCTCTGAGCAAATGACTGCACAAGAAGGAAGCATTAGCCGTCTCGAAGAAGTAATCGGACAGAAGACCTTGGCTTTGTGGGTCGTGGGTATGGGTCAAGTCTAGAATCCGGGTGACAGTGGGTTGATCAGGATCCAGGAGATGGTCGACGAAGAGCCGGTAAGATGGGAGTCGAGAAGCCGTAGTGGACCCCAAGGTTGAATGGGCCAGAGAGTTTCCTTTGCCCAGTGCGAGGACCCGTTCCCAAAATTCATTGTATGACTCGGTCCGGAAAGCATTGGCGTATTCCTCCCGGAGATCCAGCTCCGAAACGTTCGGGCCTTCCATTCCATTCCCTGCATCAATTTCCTTCATTCTTGAAAGCCAATAATATTTTTGATTTCTTTTTGGTGAGAAACCAACTGTTCTTCTTTCTTTTTCACTACTTGCATTTCCCAAAATCCCATGATTAGCTAAAAATCTCTGTTGATTTGGATTTTAATGATTTTAAGTACGGCACCACAAAGGCAACTAAGTAGATTGTCCTACCTCATGGTACTTTCTTCTTCTTGTCTTAAAGGATAAAAATGTTATACAACAGGTTTAATATAACATTTATTGCTTCCCTCCCAAAAAAAAAATTAAAAAAAGTCTCCCAAACACGCCAACTTTTAAAATATTAAAGGCGAAAAATATTTTGCATTGCCCACTTGTTTTTAGTGGCATGCCTGCGGGTGGAAGAGGAAGACGAAAAAGTAAAAAGAGTAAACTCAGTCATAACTAAACCAGTAACCAAAAAGGATTTACTGTCGAAGTTCTCCTTCTCCATCTGAAAGGACATTACAGTCCGCGGTGGGGGAGTTGGCACTTTAAATATCGCTGGTAGCTACGCCGATAACAATAATAATAATGTGTCATGAATCATGATCCGTTGAACCACTGGGCCAATGGCTCTGTGGCCACCAGAGAAGGGTTTAAGTCCCTCTTGGACTGTAGGTGAAGGTTCAAACCTCACCTGTAGTGAAAAAAATTTAAGAGTTGTGTTATAGTACTCCCTTGATTTAGTTGGGTCTGTATATCCACTAGCCCCCTATCACAGTCTCCTTAGGCTCCCTTCACTCCTTAGATTAGGATAGAATATGTTATACAAATGTAAAAAAAAAGAATCATGATCCGTTGCCTTCAAGCTCCACACTCCCAACTCAAGAGTGGGCCTAAGCAATTTCTGTGCCATCCACCGATTGGTGCTTCGGTAATTGCTTATTTTTTATTATTTTTTAAAAAAGAAATAATGCAAATAATGCACAAAAAAAGGAAAAAAAAATCTATGCTCGATCGATAGTCAACGTTGAGCTACATATCTTACCGACCTGGGTCTCTAATTTTGATTTTGATTTTAATCAAAGATATGTCCGGTCTTTGAATTCATTTCTCGTTTGTCATTTGTTACACAGCCGTGCACGGCCCTGCTCAAGCCAATTTTCGCTTTATATCAACTGTAGCAAAGACTCGCACAGAAAATTCAATCTTGTCATCAAAATTTGAAGGCTAGAATTGAGCATTTTCCTATGCACTAAATGTTGCTGCTTTTATACGTAGTAGATTATAATTTCTTTTTTTTCTCTTTAGTTTCCTAGCAGATTATAGTATTGACAAGAGATTTTTAAAGTTAATATTAAAAGTTTTACTAAGTGATTACTCGACTACTTTTAGCTTAGGCTAATAGTCATTAACAATTTTTTTTGTTTCATAGACGGTAAGATTAGAATAAGTTGTAATTTCTTAAGATAATTTTTTTAAAAAAAAAAAAAAGAGAAAGGGAGGGAAAAAAGAAGAAAAAAAGGAAAACCGTACCAGTGCGCGTGAACAGCTGTTTTATGCCTCGACAGATTCTGATCGGCATCCTGCTTTGTGGATCACGGTTCTTGATATTCCCTGCAAAAAGCATTAAAAGAAGGCTTGAAAGGAAAGGACGTTCCAACTTTGGTGAAAAGAATTTCGTGACAAGGGAGTAAAGGAAGGAATAATAAACCTAAATTTGATATTAATAAACAAGATGTACTATGACTAGCTAGGAGGCAGAAGACAGTTAAGAAAAAAAAAATATTAGTAGTAGAGAAGTTCAAGAGAATTTTAACAGGCAAAGTTTATAATGCCTGGAGATGAACATTTCCACCTACCAAAGCTCACTTCTGATTTGGCCAAGGAGAAACCATTTGAAGCTAGCCCGTATATGTAGAGGAAGTTTCGTCCATGACCATGAGTTTTGCTTGCAAACAACGGCAATTTCGGAAGCCTTGAATTGCAAGGGATGCATGCTTGCTTGTTTCTTTAAGTCTCAGAGGAAACTAATGAAACTTCTACTCAATCAAGGATGACAAGATTCAGAGCAGTTCAAAAGTTCTCTCAAGTGTTCGTAACGGACCTCTAAATTCTTTAACCACACGGCGTGCCAACTTTCATGAAAAGTAAATATGAATGTTATGACCAATGCGTACTTATTAAAACTTGATATTGGCTTTTTAATTATAAAAAAAAAAAAAAAAAAGTTGGGGGGGGGGGGGGGGGAGGAGGAGGAGGAACCGATTTCTCGTAATTATGTGATATACTGAGAATGATGAGAAAACCGGAGGTACGTGTCATTTTTCATAAAAGTTACCGAACCCAATCTGTGAAACAGAGGCGGAAAATTCCCCGCGCATTTGGGAGCCTCAGCGTCCAAGCCTCGAAAACTTTTTTCCACTCCAATTAGCCAGCATGCAATACATATGATTGATGGAGTTTCAAGACAAACACATCTGTTCAAAATTTCACGGACATGTGATTTTCTTTTTCCTCTTAATAATGCTGGAAAATAACTAATAAGCCAAGCATATCAGTTTCCTAGTCAATTTCTTGAAGTTTAATAAGAGTCAATTTTTTATTAGGTTTGTTTATCCCAATGATGCGGGTTTCATCGGTATTGAAGAATTGTTTGAAGATAATTGGCATTCATGATAATAAAAATTTCGTCTTAAGCGAAGGAGATTTATCACCAGTTGGGTTAACGGGGATTTGGAATGAATTGTTTAATAGCAAATATGAGTTTGTGTGTATTGATCATACGATGGATGATAAAGGTTATGCCAACAGCCTCTTAAACTGTTAGTATCACCGGTCTTAGTAGGAGTGGGAGGTCAGCTCCCTCTTCCCTTAAACTAGATTAGAGTAGATTATACAGAGTAATTCGGTCATATTTACAAATAATTATGAATTTCTTGATTCGACTTTTACTTGGTATCCCATTCAAATGAAAAAAATTATTACAAATGCCATTGAACACTCGTTAACCCATTTATAATTTATTAACACATATATAATTAATCTAATATGTCATGTATATATATATACTAACAATTATTACCTTCTTTTCTATTTAATCTTAATTACCATCTTTTGTATTTATTTACATTTTCTAATAAAGTATGACACTTGAAATATATATTAACGAGTGCCAATTTTCGTTACAACTTAATTCAATTCAAAAAAGTATTTCTCACTCAATTTTGCTTGTAATTGAAAACATCATTGTGACTTCGTACTAGTGTATTGCTTGCCATCTTGATTCATTATACTTCTTTTCTTCCTTCTTTAATGTCATTTTGAAAACTAGAATGCTTTGGGCTGTTCGTTATTATTTCCGTTTGCTTTCCTTTATACTCTTTTTTTTTTTTTGGGCCTAAGTTTCACAATACTTGGGCGGACTCTTGTTTGGGAAGTCCTCATAAAGACTGCCCAATAAACAGAAAACGGAACACACCTTTTTTTTTTGGGTCAAATGAAACAGAACGATATAATATGTCTCTTTATTTTTGCAAGCTCCTAACTTGACGACAATTAACAAGGATGTCAGGCCATGAAAATGCCAGACCAAAGTCAAATGTAAGTACAAGACCCAAAGCCAGCCTAAAAATCATTCCCCACCGGCCACCACCCCTTTTTCTGAAATATATGTATATTGATTCAGAAACAATTCGATCAAATTCCGGCGATCACCAGTCACCACCATCATCATCATCGTAGCCGAGATCCTCCTCCACCTTCTCAGCAGCATCGTCGGCGATCTTATCCTCAGCATAATCAATACCCTCGGCCAATGCCAGTCCACCTAGAGCCCCTGCAACCGCACCCACAGCCAATCCCGTCCCCATCCCACCAAACTTACTCTTCTTCTTCTCCTCCCCATAAACTGGCTGCCCGTAAGCGGGCTGCCCGTAACTTGGCTGACCGTAGGAGGTAGGGGGAGCAGCCGGTGGTGCACTGTAGGGGTATCCTGCAGGTGACGCCGCATAAGCGCTTGCTGGTGGGGCCCCATAGGCGGGACTACCATATGGGTGGGGAGCCGCATAATCTCTGGAACCCGGTTGTGGGACCCCATAAGGAGGTGCATAGTAGGGGTCGGGGGCACGGTAGCGCGGTGGCTCCCGCACGCTGACTTGGACTTGCAACTTGCCATGTGGACGGCCGGAGGGTCGCTTGAGCTCGAGCTTGCGCTCGACGCGGCGGCCCAGGCCGGCCTCATCGACGACGTCGATGAGACGGAGACGAGCGGAACCGATGAGGGGCTTGGTGTCCTCGACAGCCTTGGCGTGGACGACGTCGATAAGGAGGGTGGAGTCCTCGATGGGGGAATCAAAAGGGATGACAAGGGTCTCCTCCCAGTAGGGAGAGGTGTCGCCCTCGTCGTCGACCCGGGTGGAGCATTTGGCCTTAGGGTCGACCCAGACGACGGCGTAAGGCTTGAGGGGACCGTAACGCCAGTTGACGTTCTTCAAATCCTTAGCGGAGGTAATCGTGACTTCAACCTCGTACCGGGAACCCATTGGATTTTTTTTTTTTCTTTCTGTGGGGGTTTTTAGGGACGGAGACCGGAGAGAGGGAAATGTGAACGAAACCTTAATGACGGGAGATTTGGGGCTTGGGACCGACGCATTTATTTATAGGCCGTAATCGGGTGTGGTAACTTGCCCTCGCCAGTCCCCACCGCCCTTTGAAAGAAATAATTTTATTATTTTAATGTCTCAATTTTTGACGTAATTACAAGGTTGTCACGCCACCATATAAAATATAAAATTCGAGAGTGCCAGAGTGGGACGCTGAAATTACAAGGTTGTCCATGGGGATGTTTAATGATTAGATTGAAGATGACGCAGAAATGAAGGATAAAAGGGTGAATGTGGGGGCGCTGGGTCCTCCACTAGGAGAGAGGGGAACCGGGGGACCAACGAAACTGCAGAAGAATAATTATAATTATTGTACGGTGTAGTAGCATAATGGATGACTTTAGTAAGGAAGAAGACTCGTGGACGTTCTGGCCGGTCCTCCACCGTTCCCGCGGCCGCGGCTGTTGATCGAGGCCTCTTGGCTTGGAGTAGCAAAAGATCGTGGACGTTGCTTTTAACCATTTTCATGAGAAATTGACCATTGGAGATGGATTAGGGGAGAAGGAATGTGGGGGACCAGCGCTGGGGAGAAGGCTTATCCAGGACAGGTTTGGAATATTTTTACCACGCGTTGTGAACACGGCTTATCCAGGACAGGTTTGGAATATTCTTTCCTTTCTCCTTTTTTTTTTTTTTCAATCTGTCCAATTTGGTCTTGGACCCAAACCAACCCAACGAACGTTCAGCACTCGACGGCGTCCTTCCTCCCACAAAAACCCACTTCTACGCCAACCAATTTTCAAAATGTCTACCATACAAGCGATCAAGATTTGAAGTTCAAAAATGCTTCTCTAGTTTAGATAAAAACTTCCCACTAATCTGTATCTACAGCCATGTCTTCCAGAAGGATTGTAATCTTCTTGAGAGCTTGACATGTATTTGACAAATATTATATAGTTATATAATTATCACTTATCTATCTGATATTTATCACACTTATGACCCGTTTGGGATTGCGGAAATTTATTAAAAAAATACTTTCATAGTGAAGCTTTTAAAAATATACATATTTGAAAAAAGAATTTACATTTTATATATGCGTCTAACCCCCAAAACTTTAAGCTATCAATAACAATTAACATTACCCTTTCTTGATTTATAATCATGCTCTTGTATTTACAGCAATTCAAAGTGCAAATTGACCATCAAACGTATCTGACCATCAAACCAAGAAGCAAGAACACAACTACTACAAGAAAAACAGCGACTAGACAAGATGGTAAAAAATATAATGATACATTATCAATTAAAAAAAATCAAATTTGATAACTATATTTTTATTCATAAATCAATAAGTAATAATATTTAGTCATAAATCTATTGGACATATTGAAGACATTGATGCGAAAGACATGTGGAACAAGTATTGCAGCATATGCAGTTTGGAAATACTTACATATTCTAGAAGAATGGTGTGCGCTAATTACAATGATGTCGTAGACGCAGTATCCATGTAAAATAAATTACTGTTGTAGAATACATATTCTGATTATCACAGATATTCCTTTTATTTTTGCACAATAGATTTTGCTTGAACACTACTATTAAGGATTCAACAATCACATGCAACTCAGACTTTACAAGAAACAAGAAGAAATGATCATTCACTGCTCTGCATCTTACTTAAAGGTATACATTTTACATGGCATGGGAAATGTAGAATAACTTGTTCTAAGACTTTACTTATTTTTTAATAAAAATGCAAGTCCCGTGCATAGCATGGGATTAGTGCTAGTTCTTTGTACGATGCAGTTGGATTTCCGTCTCACAAAGAGAATTACAGAGTATACAAACAAATATATTGTTTGAACAGAAATTACCGCCTTTTTATTTTATATATATCACATCAAAAAATTGTCACAATATTTTTTGCACAAAATAATCCCAAATAATCTACTATTCAAAACAGTAACAGTTGTCGTCAATCAAAAAGAGTACTATAGTTGAGTTTAGTTTGAGTTAACTAATGGAATCCAACGAACTACGTTATGCATTTATGCAAATATTTGGGTGGACTCGGTATTTGTTGACTATCTATTCCAAATTTTGTCACACCATCTCACCAATTCATGAATTAAAAATGTGACAAAATTTGGACCACGTGATCTACAGCTAGCACCAGATCCACCCAAGTTTTTGCAATGCATTTAATGCCACTCAAGAGAGTTAGAACGCGGACGAACTATTGACGAAACAAAGATAAAGAAATGATCGCGTTCCCATATAATCCTCCTCCAATCAACAATGACATTCCAATGGACGATTCAATCATTGATGAATGAACGTCTAATTCAACAAATGGCATCAAAATGTAACTGAGAAAACTTCAAGAAATAATATATATTTGGCTCGGACAAAGACTAACAAAATGTTCGGCCTCGCTAAACTTATATACTTCCTTTGTCCAATTTTCATTTTCAATTTTGTTTAACAAACTTATAGTTATAATTATTATTCTCCAAAAAATTCAAGTTTATACATACCAGTTGCTGATGTAAATTTCAACGTTATCTAAAGAATCCTATAAAAAAAAACTATTTTTTTTTTTGTGGTAGGAAGTTTTTAGTTAGATATAGATATGCCCTGACAATACAAATGGAACATAGGGAGTATAATGGATCACATTTGCATATTATGAACATAATATTGCAACCATAAAATTGAAAGCACGACATGATTTGCCTTGTCATTAAAAAATAATATGTTATTTGAAGTCTCAATAATTAGAGATTTTGGCTTCAAATCCCCTTACCACATCCTCGTTTCTTAAATCCCACTTCTCTTCCATTGTAAAAAAAAAAAAAAACTAGTCTAAATTTCATCATTTTCTGCTTTACATGTTTTTAGACGAAATTATGTTACATTTAATAGCAAATATTGTTTTAAACAATTAATATATAAATAAGTGTGTTTGGATTGTAAATTATTTGAGATAATTTTGTGAAAAAAGTACTAAACACTTTTTTGATATGATGTATAAGAGATAAAAATGTGATTAAAAATATGTTAATAATGTAAACAAGTCAGTGTGTGTAAATAAGATATAATAAAGATGTGGCTATGTCTACGTGTTTCGCATGTTGTAATGCGGGTGTATTTTTCTCGTACTAAATTGGTGAATCTCAAGCAGAGGATGGAGATAATTAATTCGTCAAAAAAAAAAGAAAAAAAAGACTGCGATGCTGAACTGCTAAGGGACTTAATGTGTCAATAGCTGAGAGTTGATGACCGTGGAGTGATGCAAGTTTTAATTTCAGGGGCACAAAAGGAAAGTTGCTCAATTTTCTATAAGCCCTAGGGATAATTTCAGAAACTCCCCCGAGGTTTATGAAAGTTACATTGCCCTTCCTTGAGATTTTCAAAATATTATTAACCTCCCTTAAAACTAATGTTTTTGAAACAAATTAGCCCAATTTAAAATAAATCAATACTAAAAATTAATTTCAAGAGTAAGAAGAATATTTCATATAAAAAATACCCCTTAACTTATTACTAGTTGGTTATCAAAAGAAAGCATTAGTTAAAAAATAGACAATAGAGACCAAACTCGAGCATGAGTGTAATAGAATTTAGTAACAATGACTATTTTTCATAGTACTACATAAAATAGCAAAATCAAAGTATTTGAGAGGAAAACTTGTTAATTTGGAATCAAGATTTGTGCAAAAATTTCTAAATTTTTATAACTAGTTTAGGAGTTGTGGTTTGATGAGAAAAGAAAAAAATGTAATAGAAAGACTTTTTCTTTTGAATGGATGAATTCCTACTGTCATGGTTAGCAAAGTTTTTTCCGCCCAAATGCAGGCGGAAAGTATCGAAAAAGCTAAGAATGCTTAATAAGATTTTCCTAATTGTCAATTTTATTCTCAAATGTGTATTGAACAAATTTTTATTGACACACACATATATATCCAAAATCATCATTTTTCCTACCATAGCTCGCAAATAATATTGAAATATCTTCTCTTCCTTCCTTTCTTTTCTTTTATAACTTAACATTTCCTATTTTTTCTTTTCTAACCTAACCATGGCAAACTAGCTGTTAGTATCAGAATTTGAAAGATTTTGAAAAGGATTTAAACAAGACAAAGTATGGCCTTTTTAACAAAATAAAATCACAATAGATGGCTAATGGTAAAAAATATAGAATATGCTAAAATATGTTGTTTTTTTGAATTATTTTTTTAACTTACGGGGTCCATTATTTCACATGATTAACAAGAAATTTTCATCACTTGTAATTAAAAAAACAACTCTCAAGCAACGTTTAGATTAATAAAAGGGTATGATTTTAATGAAAAACAAATAAATCAAAGTAGATTTTTTTTCTAGCTATCTTGTTTGGATTACTTATACAAAGAAAAGAAAAAAAACACAAAATATTTTGGAAAAGAAAGGAAAGACTAAATTATATGTAGTTATATTTTATCCATAACTTAAAAAAATATAATTGTAAACATATTTTAATCCTTTACTTTCTTTTTGTGTATTTTCATATTCATCTTGTTATTTTCATGAAAAATTTATGGAATAATAATATTTAAATAGGAATTTAATATTTTTTAGGAGAATGAAATTACAAGAACTACTAAAATATAGAAAAAGGTTTTAAAATTTTAACAATTATCGTTACAAAATTTAGTATTTAAGATTTTTAAATTTTTTTATATTAAAAATCATGGTTATTTAGTACAAAGTGACTAAATTGTTTCTCTCCATATAAATACGTAATATTTTCCTAAATTATAAGGGTAGTAAAGTTATTTGACCATTCATGAGTAAGTATTGGACCCAAATGACTTATAAGGGAGGTAAGTGATATTGCAAAAATTCAGGGGAGGGCAGTGAAATTGTCAGAAACCTCAATGGAGGTTTCTGAAATTATCCCTAAACCCTAACTTAGGGCTTTCAAAACCTATCCCCGTCGAACCCACGGCCGACCCTTATAAAGTATCTTAAAACCCTAAAACGCTCGAAAAAAAACGGTCTTGGTAGCCTAACCTTAAAACCCTAACATAAGCACCTTAAACCCTAACCTAAACACTCAAAAAACATTAGCCGCAGCCATGGTTGCTAGAGGAGGTATGTTTATCTGATTCCATAAATTCGAATGAGTGTTATGTTCGTGCTTTTTTGATTTATTTTGCTTTTACAGGGCGTGGTGGCGGAGGTGGATTCAGGGGTGGTCGAGGCGGCGATGGAGGGAGAGGAGGAGGGAGAGGTGGTGGTAGAGGAGGATTTGGTGGGAGAGGTGGCAGCGCGATGATGCGCGGTGGAGGAAGAGGTGGCGGCGGAAGAGGAGGCGGAAGAGGCGGCGGCAGGGGTCGCGGAGGAGGGATGAAGGGAGGGAGTAGAGTGGTGGTGGAGCCTCACAGGCATGCGGGAGTATTTATAGCCAAAGGTAAAGAAGATGCTCTTGTGACCAAGAATATGGTCCCTGGTGAAGCTGTCTACAATGAGAAGAGAATCTCTGTTCAGGTAAATGATGGGCCGCCGTTTCCTTTTTCTCTTCACCCCTCCCACCTTTTGTTTTGTTACAATTGGTGTCACGGACAGATGTAATTTAGTTGTTAGCATTGGTCAATTTATTGATCAGTCTCTTTCATGTTCTGCTTTTATAGTTACTATGAGCTTGCGAAGCTAGTATTTTGGGCCGCATTGATTGCTTAGTATGCGTGCCCTAGGATTGAAAACTTCTTATACATTTGTCATTTTTCCCATCCGCTTGGAAGAACTGATTGATTTGTTGAGATTGGCAAAGTTGTGAGTGTTTATTGATTCGTAAAGTAGGCTGGTGTAATCAGTACAACTGGTTGACGGATTGCCTTTCTTACCAGAACGAAGATGGGTCAAAAGTCGAATACAGAGTATGGAATCCATTCCGTTCTAAGTTGGCTGCGGCCATCCTTGGTGGAGTCGACGACATCTGGATTGTAAGTCTGCACTAAGTGCTGTTATTATCAGTTCCAGTTTTTACGATTAGCTAGAGATATCATATCTGTCTGAGGGTTGAGTTTCAATGTTTCTGAGCTTTTATCATAATTTTTTGACATAAAGAAACCTGGTGCCCGTGTACTCTACCTTGGAGCTGCTTCAGGAACCACAGTATCTCACGTCTCTGATGTCGTTGGCCCTGTAAGTAGCTGTTGTCACCAAAAGCATATGTTCGGAATTATGTCTTGGTTGCACTTATTGGATTTCTTTTTCTTCCTCAACCTGTTAGGAGGGAATGGTGTATGCTGTGGAATTTTCCCACAGGAGTGGCAGGGATTTGGTGAACATGGCGAAAAAGCGAACAAATGTAATACCCATCATCGAGGATGCTAGACATCCAGCAAAATACAGAATGCTTGTAGGAATGGTTGATGTGATATTTTCTGATGTTGCTCAGCCTGATCAGGTTATTGGCTTGTTAGTTGATGTTTTGTCACCTCTTATGTTAACGTACATGTTTTTAATATTTCACCTCTTTTAGATTTCAAAAAAAAATGAATTTGTTTTTGCATGCCGGATTGTGTCGAATGTGTTTTGGGACCATTTCTATGGAGCACATGCAGACCTCAAACACGGGCATCCTAGAGTTTCTTTGATTATAAATACTATTCTTGAATTTTCGTAGCTCTTGCTCTTCAATCTCTTCATGTTTGGGGATTTGGTTCCCATGATTTGTTCTTTCAGATTTGTTATTTGTTTTTGATATACTATCAGCTGATGATGAGTTACTCGGATTCCCCTTCAAGACATTAGGGATGATGCACAAGCCGAGTTTCTGATGCTTATGTACTACTGAAAATATACTTGTTTTTTTATATAAGCTTTCTTTTTTGTTTGACAAAGACGTCTTCGGAAGTTTTCATAATTCCTATCCCCTGTACTATTAAACATTTTCTTCCAAAACCAGTAAAGATTTGCTGTAGGGTGACAAGTGCTTTTATCTTTTTATTTAAGTAAAGCCTACAATATTAATATTGCCCTTAAGAACAAGTGTTGGTTAGCCTACAATATAATTGTTCTTAGCATTCCTTGGCATTGTATTGTTCCCAACCTTTGGTCTTGCTGTTCACTACTCTGCAGTTTTGCTAATTTCTTTATTTGCAGGCAAGAATTTTGGCACTAAATGCATCTTACTTCCTGAAAGCTGGAGGCCATTTCATGATTTCCATCAAGGTTTGTAGTATACTGCTGTTTATTTTCGAAGTGAGACATCTCATTAGAGCAAAAAATTAGTATGGATTATTGCCAATCCCATCTTACTTTGGATATTTGTCTATCTATATTACCTGATGGTGCTCAATATTTTGCTTTCAGATATTTGTAATTCTGTGCAAACAGAAACTAACTCTCTTTCCTTTCTTCCCGGTAATTTGAAATTTCCTTCTGCAAAATAGAGATCATCAGGACTGACAATTCTTAAAATGTACAGGCAAACTGTATTGATTCAACTGCTCCTGCCGAGGCTGTATTTGCCCAAGAAGTGAAGAAGCTGAAAGCAGACCAATTTAAGCCCATTGAGCAAGTTACACTCGAACCATTTGAGCGAGACCATGCTTGTGTTGTTGGTGCTTACCGAGTTCCAACAAAACAAAAAGCTGCTGCTGCCTAGGGGCTTTTTTCTACTCAAAATCTATTGTGTTTTAGCGTTTTTGGATGATCTTGTTTGACACTCCTGTAATTGTAGGAGGGGCTTTGTCATATATATTTTGCTACATGCTTATTAGTTATATTAATCTACTTAATTAGTTGCGTTTTGGTTCTTGTGTTGGGGCAAAATTCTCATCATCTAGTACGTCAGTAGATGAGCATCATCTACTGTACAGTAAATTCACGTTCTTTAGTTTAGAGTCAAGCTCACATTGATTGAACTCATTAGCTATTCGTTTGAGCTTAGCTCATGAGTCGAGCTCGAGTTTCAAATTCTCATACGAGTTTCAAATTCTCATACTCGAAGCTTAATAGAGCATTTTTTAATATATATTTTTAAATTTTTTATATTTATTATTATGAAATGTCAATTATATTTTTTATTTAAAACTATATGTTTTATTAGGTGAGTTAGATTATATTCTAATAGACTTGATTAAATTCAATTAGACTTAGATTAGATTTAATTAAATTCTAGTTCGAGTAACGTAAATTGAAGTTGAACTCGAATTCAATTATATTACCTTGAGTTCAAGTTGTGCATTACTCTTCTCGAACTAGCCTGCACTTCTACTTTAGTTAGCATTATTTGTACGTTCAAGTGATGGAACCATGATTGTCAAAATCGCGATTCCTATCGTATGATCCTACGATCTGGACAACCAAAATTGATCCGAATCGCATTCAGAATCCCAAATTGCATTAATCTACATAATATCGATGTAGGATCGTGTAGAATCGTACGATCCTACTTCGATCCTACAAATTTTTGCTAATTTGTGAAATATGAGGCTCCATTTTACAAGTAAATGAAAACATTTGGAGTAGGCTTGTAATTTATCAAAGAATTGTAGTCTTTAGTTGCAATGTTTTAACAATTTTTGCCTCAAAAAGTCAAAAAGCTCTTGTTCTTCTTCATCTTCTCCTCTTGTCAGTCCTTTGTCGTTTCTCTTCTCCTCTCCGCTGCCCAAATTCCCAATTGCCCAAATCCTTAATTTATCCATCAAACCACCACCGCTGCAGCTCTTACCAAGTACTAACAAGACGAAATCGCTGCGGCTTCTACCAAGAACCGACAAGCTACAGCCGACAGCTTCAAGGCTTCAAGCTCCAGCACCCATTGCTTCAAGGCATCAAGCTACGAAATCCTCTGTTGCCGCCGGATTTTGGCCGTTTCAAGCTTCAAAGCTTGAAGCTTCAACACCCGTTCTTCTCCAATTTCCGTGCTGCCAGCTTGCCACCACACTGAAGCGGAGATGGTTTATTTCGTCCTTATGATCAAAAGTTTGTCATAATGATCTCCACAGTTCACGGGTCATGGATATTACACACATACGAAGCACGAGGAACTGTTTGCTAGGGATGAATTTAATCTTAATAGCATCGATGACCAAAACATGCACTTTCTGAAAATTCCCGGCTCTTTTTTCTTTTGAATTGACCTTAGAAAGCTTGTGCCTGCTCATGGAATCAGTCACAGTAAATCAAGTTTAGAAAAACTATAGGTACTTGTTTGGGCATGAAAAGTGGAAAAAATTAAATTACGACTGGGCTATTTGCTTGTTTGGATTTTAAGCTGCAAGGCTGAATTTGGCCATACCCCAGCTTGAATTCAACGCCTCAAAGATGAGGAATGTGCAGTATAATGTTATTAATTAGTTTTTCCACAAAGTGTGGGGCCATGAATATGGTCTCTTAATTAAAAAATTGCCAACTTCTATGTGGATTTACGGGGTTCTTGCCTATATATAAATCCAAAACACTAGGGAACAAATTTAAGAACTATATAAGATCGTAGCAATTATGCTACCAAGACTTTTGGATATAAATGCTATATATTTATGGGTAACTTATTTATTTGATATCTTTTATGATGTATAAAATAACATATGAAAATTCATTAATTTAGTAAATTTAGGAACTTTTGGTGGGATCTTACGAAACTAAAATCGATCCTACGTAGGATCTCGATTTTACAAACCTTGGATGGAACGAATTCCTATAGTCACTTGTCCATCGTAAGTTAATGGTGTGTCGAAGAGCATTTAGACGACATGAAATAGGTGGCCGGACAAGATCCATTGTTTTTGTTGGGTAAGAACCCATTTTGAGCGGTTTGATGGTGATGAAAGTTTATACGCTTCTTTGTGGTTTAAAAATCTGGGCTGTTAGGCAGGCTTAATCAGTATTTAGTACCATTCTGATATATGAGCGGTTGTAATTAATTGTTTGCAAATTATATTCTAAAATAATGTCTTAGGTTAAGTAATTTTATTCTAATACAATGTCATCGTTAGATTATTTCTTTTAAATCTAATATAATGTCAAATGGTTCTCTTACAATCTTAGGGTTCGCTAACTTTTGCTGAATAAGATCCAAAACGGCAAGATTATGCGTACATGTTTGCCGTTCAGGAATTACGAACAGGAAAGGGCGGAAGAGTACACTCGAGATGATGGCGTTGTTATCTTTCCTTCTATTGAAAATAAGAGAGCCCTCATTCAAGTTTGACCGTTTCCAAATGGAGGTTGATTATTCTGCAATTTTTCACTGTCAATGCCTTGGCCTCCCCATTCCCGCATGCGCTTTGATGTCTGGTCAACCTGAAAGTACAGTTTTTGAACTTAATATGAGCAAGGTTGGTGCAATAAAGTGGATCTAGCATGGAAATTTGGAGTGAATCTCCTCTGAAGCGTGGCACTATTAATTGTGAGATGTTGCCATTCCTGTACCTCGTCGTTCCAGTTGGTCTTGTAAAGTACTACTAAAAGCAGCAATGTCTGCAGGCCAATTCCAGCTATCATGCCCCCCCAGATACCCTGCAATCATCATTGGAAAAGCTACTACAGTTGCCACTAGGGACATTTAAGAAGGTACTTGAACAATAGAATGTTGGCAAGATAGAAATTTTTACTAGCATTTTTAATCAGAGATTTGAAATTTATGTACCTTAACTCCTAGATTCGCCACATACCCAAGAACGAATCCTAGAGGAAGCCCAAATACATAATAACAACCTAAATTGATATAAGCCACCAAAGCTGCCATCCTCCTCCGACTGCAACACCTGCAGAAGATAATTAATATTCTTTGCTTAATGATGGTGTTGAAGACAGGGCAAGGAGTATGATAGAAAACTGATGCACAAGTATAGATGGGAATATAGTGATCCAAATTAACGAAATACCTGATATCACTGGCTGAACGCTGTTGAGAACCATTGTTATTGAAAGAAGGTCGGCAAGGTTGGCAACAGCTTTTTGCATATCCGTGCTATTTGTGAAAATTACAGCAAAGTGATTTCTGGCCAGGAGAACAACCACCATGGAAATAATCCCTATCAGGAGGGACTGAGAGACTGTAACAAACACTGAATACTTGGCTGCTCTTGGATGTCCAAGCCCAAGCTCATTTGAGACTCGAACACTGCAAATGAAAAGGCAACGGAAGCAAACAAAACTGACTGTAAGGTGATCTATACAGCTCTGTCCATGACATCAGATTTGCACTGAAATCTACCTGAAGGTGAAATGCGAAAACACAATTTGGGCACTAAAAGCAACAGATATATTGGGACCCTAGCATCCTCCAGTTACAACCACTCAAAACTGCCCAGCAAAAAGGCTACACAAAACTACCCAGCAAAAGACCACACACACATACAAGTCCAATTCGCCAAAAACCAAATACGGTCCTAGACATCTGATTACGATAAATAAAACAGTTTGACATGAGAGTACTGTCATCGAGATTCTTCAAGAAGCTGAGAGAAAAAGAATAGCAATTCTCAAGATTGACTTTGAACAACGAAGGGACGATGCGACCTCGTAAAAGAAAGGTTGAATACGTACTGTAAATCATAAGCTCGTCTTGAATATCTGCCAGTTCTACAAAAGACATCTAGAAATGGAAAAATCTAGAGTAACGTGTGCCATGTTACCTTATTGCAGCATTTACTCCAATGAATATCATGGCTTCAATTCCATTGAGGCTCATGCTGAAAGATAAAGAAATAAAATTAGGTAAAACATCAGATAAGACGTTAAAATTGCCAAAAGTAAAGGAGGATCAGACAAGTTAGTTCAATGACAGAGCCAAATAGGATAATCATGAACAGGCTGCTAAAGCAGTTCGTTGCAGAATCTACTGGAACATCAACTAATTAATATGTATGCACCATCTAGAATGCTTGCTAAAACTCACCAAATGCTTAGCGAACCAACTGCAAGCACGGCATTATGAAGGTGACCTGTGAGGATGTTGATACTCATCATGTACCAGATCTCCAGACAAAGCATAACTGCTGAAGCAAGAGAGAGCCTGACAAATGACCATATCTCCCTAAATGCGGAAGTTGACCATCCCTTCCACCCATCTTTACACCAACCAATGACGTAAAAGAATTGAGCAATTGCAATAGCCCAGTTTGAAATGTCAAATGCTACGGCTGCTCCAGTGATTCCCCAGCCAAGCACATAGATGAAAAGCCAGAGCAAAAGAACATGAAGGAGCAAAGCAACTAATCCAATGTATGCTGTGATAGCCACGTTGCTTTGGGCTTGAAGAAATTTTTGGGTTGGGAAAGTAACAACCAGGGAAAATAGCTGAGGGATAATGAGGATGGAATATTTTCCTGCAGGATCTGCGATCTGTTCCTGCTGTCCAAGGAGCTTGAGGAGTGGGGTAGCAAATATGTAGAGCGGCAAAAGGATGACAGAGGTGACAAACAGAATAATCATGGACCGCTGCATGTAAACACCGAGCATATGAACTTGCCTGGCACCGAATGCTTGACCGCATAGCGTCTCTAAAGCACTCCCCATCCCAAGCTACAAGTAAATTTGTATGGATTTGATGAGACAAACTATCTATCAAGAATTACATACATATCTGCTATTTATCAAGAATTACAAACACAATAAATGGTGCTGCCTCTCACTCCCTGTTTTATTTTATTTTTATTTTATTTTTGACTAATAACTAAAAAAAAATAAGAATCTGAGAACGGGGCGCGCCCTTAATTTGTCGCTGAAGTACTACTACTCACAAAGCTCAAATTACTCTGTGTAGCTCGTCGATTTGTGGATGTGGAAGGGGAATTTTTTCCAAAAACTTGAGAAGATAAATAAAAGTCATTTCCTCTGAAAACGTACAGGAATGCAAGTTTTGCTCACAAAAAGAATACGGGTATGGAAGAAAAAATAAGCAAAATTAAATCAAAAAAAAAAGAAAAGAAGAAATGCATCAAGTGGATAAAGTACAACAATTTGAGCCGCTCTCGCTTCCCCCCGAGGAACAACTTTAGAAATGCTTTTTTTTTTCTTCACAAATGCATATTAACTATTAAGTCATATTTTCGCAAAAGACAAACAAGACGATCAAACTGGTCACTCCTGCCTGACTAACACAACGCGAAAAAGGGGCCTTTGCCGATACGCACGCGTGTCCGTACGAATACTGTATACAAACATCTAAGAAGTAGTAGTACTACATGCAAATTCCGTGACACCTGTAGTAGTTCTACACTGACGCGCACAAAGAGAGAGAGAGAGAGTGTGTGTGTGTGTGTGTGTGTGGGAGTGGTGCGAAGGGAGCTAAGCTGAGTAGCTAACCAAGAAGCCGAAAGAGAAGGTAGAGATGACGGAGAGGGAAATAGAGATGGCGGAGAGCTCCACGTCTCCCAGGTGTCCAACGTACATTATGGTCGCCGTATTCATCCCATACTGGCAGATGATGTTGAACGCTATGGGCAGCCCTAATGCCCACAGCTTCACCGTTTCGATCCGGAAAACGTACCACCATTCCTTCAGCCCTCTCGCCTGCCGGTACTCGCCGTCTGGCCCCACCAGCTCTTCTCCTCCATCGTAATAGCTTCCGCTCAGCAACGGCGCCGTCTCCATACCTATGGAGTGATTTTTTTTTTCCCCCTACTAATTTAGCTGAAGATTTAAAAAAAAAAAAAATGAACAGAGAGCTGCAGGACGACGTCTGAGCGGAGGAAGCGCAGCAGGTGAATGTGAATGAATGGGTCAAGCAAGAGTGAAGAGAGACTGGAGAGTGGAAGTACCGAGTACGAGTAGTAGTAGTAGAGATTGTCAAGTTTTTACTTCTCTAATTCTACTGCAACCAAGTATATACTTATATTCCAAAGGAAAATAGGCAATTACCAAAACCAAAATGCAAAAGGAATTAGTAGGATCAAGAGTACTCAACGTTCATAATTTCTTTTTTTTTTTGGTCCGTCGAAAAACAAAACATCTGAGTTGCGTTTTTCCGTATGCCACCTTCCTCTAACTGATTCATTTCCCCCATTTTAAACAGAAAGCGCGGGTTATACGGCCCTTTGCCACCAAAATGAAATGGTATTAGCAAATTACAACTGGAATTTTCTTGTTCACCGCTAGTTGATAACATGTCCTGCACCCTGTGTCGTTTTCTGTACCATCTTTTATTATATTGCTATTTCTTCTTCATAAACATCATGTTTTAGTTCTTTTTTATTTCCTTAAGATCCAATAATTATTAATTCAGTAATACACAAAATTTAACAAACTCAAAAAATCAAAATGCATAAAAATGAGATTTTTTATGAATTTTCTGCTGTATTTTTTAATTTTTATTATATATTATTTTTTTGAAACTGTTGTATTTATTTATTATTGAATTAATAGTTATTGGATCTTAATGAAACAAAAAAGAACTAAAACATGATATTTATGAAGGAGAAATAGCAATACAATAAAAAGTGGCACGGAGAGTGGCAGAGAAGATCCGTTGTGTTCATTTCCCCCCCCCCTTTTTTTTGGAAAAACTATTTTTATTTTTGAAATCTACAGTAACACTCATAAAATACATTAATGTGTTTATATTTTATTTTGTACAACTAAGAACACCTTATCACTAGTTATCCTCTGTCAAGCTTTCATTTTAAGTTTATCATACTTCATTTGCTATAACATTTTTTTTACTGTATGTTTGACTATTCGCTACCTTAACCTAAAATTCCTGGTCCGTCGTTGGCCTCAACTCCCGGAAGTCTTAAGATTTTTTATTGAGATTTCTCGGTTAAAAAAGGGGGAACGGAAGAGAAAAGGATGTCGCGGTTGGTAGGATGAGTGGTCTGCATTTGGTTTCCTGCATCAAATCAAAAATTCAGAGTTGGCTCTCTCAAAGGTTGCACCCATTAATGTCACATCCACAATGACATAAACGCACAAATGCACCACCCGCCGATTACTCTTATTCCGTTACTCTACCACAGAAAAAAGGGCAAAAAAAAAGAGACAGTTACCCTCTTACTGCACCATCCACCATCCACCATCCACCATCCACCATCCACCATCCACCATCCACCATCCATCCCCCAATTTTCACCTACTTTTTTCGTGAAATTTCTTAGTCATGGGGCAGTGTCTCGTATTTTTTACCCCTGAAAGTCTCATCTCACTTTTATTTTCTTTTTGAAGTTTCCGACTAGGTATGTTCATACTGCGATGCTGTTTGTTGCTTCTGCCCACGTCAAATTGATCCTCTGAACCTAATCGAAAACAGACGCAATCGATCGTGAGCTCCGTAACAACCACAATTACGTATAGTAGTAGAGTGAAGATCATGCAGTTAGATCAATCTCCACTGGACATGAAACTCGGTGATACTAGTATAGTTACAGCTCATGGATGTATATACATCTTTTTTTTCCCTTGAGTTTAATGTGCTTTCAATTTTATACTGTGCTTAAATTTAGAGGTAAAAAATCACTTTTTTTTTTAATTATAAACTTTGAAAAAATTTATTCTTGAAATGAGACCCGCAATTAACTATAATTTTACAAGTCTTAAGAAGACAATTAAGGAACAATTTTAATAACTTTTAAACTTTGGATTAATCTTTTTTATACACTGACAATAGACGCACTATAATTATTGGATATATAATAACTAGTATGAATTTGAAAATCAAAAATTGAACATGTGTCATGCATCTAATATTGTTAGTGTATAAATACAATACTCCCATGTAAAAGGTAGAGTGTAAATTAGAATTTTGCGCATGTACCATGCATTTACGATCGCTGCTATATATAACGTAGAAAAGATTAACTAGTAAACTTATTTAAAGATATCTTAGCACGATCTTCGAGAATGAAATCTAGTATTTCTATTTTCTGGGTGCAATTAAATTTTGTTTTTCAAAACCGAAATTGCATTATAATTTATTTGTCGTTACAGTATACGGCCCCACTGAAATTAAGTCAGCGTTGATGCGTAGCCTATGGACGTCCATGCCAACTGATGAAATTAGGCCTGACAGTATAATGGTTTATGGGCTTTATTTCAGGCCTTCAGAACATTCACTTTTAGTCCATCGACCAGAGTTGCTCCAGTGCATTTGATGAAGTTGTCGAATGATGCCACCAGGGTTTCCTTTCACACTTTTTCTCTTCGGAATTACAATAATGTGTCTGGATAAGTAACTTCGATAATTTTTATCGAATTATATCTTACTCCCTCCATTCCACTTTAACAAGGTATGTTATACTCACTAATAACAATGTACGATAAATAAGGATATTTTTTAGAAGTTATAAGTCAATTATATTTTTCAATTGAAAAATAGACTATAATATGAATTTATGAAAATACATGTTTGTGATACAATTAAAATAATATTTTGAAAAGCTTTTGGTATTCGAACACATACTTTATTACAAGGCAAATATGAATTTTTGAGTCGAGAAATTATTCTCGTTCAACGTTAACAAATCCACATATATCACACGGCCAAGTTGTTTAATTCGCCACAGGACATTATAAAGTTGGATAGTGTTTTATTTGTCAAAATTTATTTGCTTGTATCAACAATATAATTTTCAACCATTTTTTTATCTCACATATATCACATTTTTAAAAAAATTGTTGCAGTATTTTTCAAAAAAATTATCTCAAAAAATCTACTGTCCAAACACGCTCATGCCACATTGGGTTTGTTTATGATCGAGCTAAGCTCCACATATTCTCAAACCATCAGTACTCTACCAGTCGCGAACACACACTACACGTAATCTTATAGCTGTAAAAAAAGAGAAAAAAAAAGAAGACAAGTACGTTAACTTACTTAAATATACCGAATTTTGAGTGATGGACTTCAGTGCTTCCCGTTAAAAATTTTAAAAAAAAGCATAAATATGGGCATTTTTACTTTATGATAATCGAACACTATCATAAATGTTATATTATTGCAAACTTTATTTTATTGATTCAATGTACTATTGTAATATAGTGCACATATTCGTCGTTCTTAATTTAGAATATCCGTTGAGCTGATAGTTGGGAATCTTGTGATAGATGCGTCGCTTGGAACAAAACACGGAATTCTAATAAGTTCTAACACTGCCAAAACGCATGATCCACCTACTTGTACACCACTCAGAGTATTGCTTACTTTAATGGCGGAGCTAGAAAAAAAAAATTTCTTTTGGTACACGCACAAATTAGTAAAAATATACTAAAATAAAATCTAATCCTTCAAAACAAATAACTCCTAAACACAGTACTCAAATGATCGGTAAAAATGTCGTGGGTTAAATTAAGTCAATCTGCAATTTAAAAAAAAAGGCAATTTATGACTTAAAAGTTTCATTTATTTTAATCTTTCTTAAATTACTACAATAGTCACGATAGCAAAATTATTCTACAATCTAGTTGTGTGCACAAACTATGGGTTTGTTTGTACAGGAAATTATTTGTCCAAATTTATTTGCTGACATCACCATTACAATTTCCAATACACCTTTTTATATTTCCAACCACCTTTTTTCTCACATACATCACATAACAAAAAGTGCTACAATAATTATTCCAAATAATACCCTATCCAAACAAACCATATATAATCCTTAGCAGATTTCAAACTTATTGTAGGTGTTTTCTTTAGACCAGTGAGGCACGTGCTCCCATTAGCCAATAATTACATCTGCTGCACTCCTTAAAAACCTAACTAAGGTTAATCACAAACGAAAAACAAGTTAACAAAAAATCAGTTTTCATGAATTGCAAGGTGTACAAATTTTTTAATATTAATAAGTTTGGGTGTATATGTATATCACAAACGAAAAACAAGTGCTTCATAAACTGTAAGGTGTAGAAATTTTTAAATACTAATCAGTCTGGGTGTATATTGCAAACGAAAAACAAGTTTTTAAAAAAATTATTAGGTCGTGTTTGGATCGTAATTTTCTGGAATTTTTTTAAAAAATGTATTGTAACGAATTAATATATGTGAGATAAAAAATAATTTAAAAATATATTCTTAAAAAAGTATAGATTTTTTTTTAGTGAAAAATCGTTTTCCAAACAAAAGTGAAAAGGTGTACAGAAGTTTGGGAGTATATCACAAATGGAAAACAGGTCAAATTTCATGCCTTTCGAACTTTTTAGTGTATTAAATTGACGTAATAGAAATTCAAAGACGCGAAAAATGGCAATCATATCATCTCGCGTACCCGACGGCGGCAGCAGCAGTAGCACAATTTGGATCACGTGCTCTGTTCAACTCCGAAGCACAGGCCAAACTCTCAAATCGTGAGAGGACACGTGTACCGACATGCAATCTGTTGAAAAGATCAGAGGATCCAACGGTTCAGACAACTGCAGGCGAGGGTCACGAACCCCCTACATTAACGGCGCTGAGAATTAAAATGAAAAAAGGCACAAAAAGATCCGGATTCAGTTGTCTCGTGACGTTGGCCGTCACAATTCCTTCCGATTTGACAATGCGTTCAAGTTCAACTTGGTTTACCGACTATAGCCGGTTACACGGATGTACAGTTGTAGTCAAGTTGGCAAGACACAGAGATTTTTTTTTTTTTGCCCTTTTTGAGAGTCAAATGTGTCTTGAATAGAAGATTATTTGAATATTTGTTTTAAAATATCAATGTAGTATTTTTCATGATGTGTTGTATATGAATATAAAAAGTAATTAAAAATATAAAAATATGATTAAAGAACTCATTCTTTTGCGTCGTTAAAGTTTGATAGGGTCATAAACTTGCGGGTTTTATTCCCTTGCACTCATTGCAATTATTATAAAAGTTAAATGGATTTTTAAAAGTTTATGTAATTGCCAGCCCTTTTGCACAATGTTTTGTTGTAGCACTAGTTCTCTCCATTATTGATAAATCTAACAAATTCAAAACATGCAAGGAAGGAATTTTATGCATTCAAGGCAATGAAGATCTTACAAAGGTGAAGAGTATGACGAAATTTAACTGCATCAATTTAACCGCTAACAATGAAAAAAATTAGTGCTAAATAGTAGTACGAACACATGATTATGGTGGAACATTTTTACTATAACAACATTGTTGATCGATTTCAAAGAGATCGACTTCATTGTTTGTAGTAGGGTCATCTGCTCAAATATTGATTTTTGGGGGGGGGGGCTAAAATATTGATGGGATAATTGCAGAAACCTCCCCTGACTTTTATAGTAATAGCATTGACCTCCCCTATTAATTTTGAAATAGCACTGACCTCCCCTAGAAAAAGTTGGAGGCAATTTAATAGGCAAAAGTGGGTCAGTTTACTAAAAGTACCCCCAACATGATTTAATTTTACCAAATGAATGTGATGAGTACTTTCATCAAACCCAACAAAACGTTTGTTAATAAAAATTACACTAAATTAGTTTAACTAATTAACTAATTAACTAAATAACGAAATAACTAATAATCTAATTAATTACTTAATTGGATAAACTAATAAACTGCTTAACTAATTAACTAACTAATTATCTAATTAACTAATTTCTATTTATGTAATTATCTAATTAACTAATCAAACTATATCTACATAGTAAAACTAATTAACTAATTATCTAATTAATTAATTAACTAGTTAACTAATTTCTGTTTATCTAATTAACTAATTAACTAAAGCTGTTGTCTGTCCGAAACTAACAAACTATTTGCATGTTAAACTAATTAACTAACTAATTATCTAATAAATTAATTAACTAATTAACTAACTAATTATCTAATTAATTAATTAACTAATTAACTAATTAGTTAATGCGCTAATTGGTTAATTAGCTCCACAGGCCAACGAAATTGGTTAAATAGCGCATTAAATATAAAACTATTTCTGCACAATTAAATTAATTAACTACTTAACTATTAACTAATTAACTAATTTCTATTTATCTAATTATATAATTAACTAATTAACTAATCAAACTATTTCTGCATAGTTAAACTAATTAACTAATTATCTAATTAACTATTAACTAATTAACTAATTATCTAATTAACTAATTAACTAATTTCTGTTTATCTAATTAACTAATTAACTAAAGCTGTTGTCTGTCCGAAACTAACAAACTATTTGCATGTTAAACTAATAAACTAATTAACTGCTTAACTAATTATGAGCAATTTTTTTTTAACTTTCACATATTTAATTTATGTTAAATACAAAACATACTAGTTTTCCTTTGGGTGCTATTTAACCAATTTTTCCCATAAAGAGTTTGGTATGTTTTCCATAAAGAGCTGGTATAAAACATACTACAAAACCTGCCAGTTTCCCATAAAGAGCTGGTATGTTATGCGTTATTTAACCAATTTTTCATATTTAAACAAATTTATGAAAATTAAAATAACGTATTCGAAAGTTGCATTTTTATTTGGAAGAACGCATTCCTTCGATGCGCTTTTCACCCTTTGGGAAGAGACTTAAAAATCGCCACCCTTTAGAAAGTTAGTTTAAAAACTCTCTCTTTTTGGGAATTTACTCCTTATTAATACAGCCACTATATTTATTTTCTTGTATTAACTTTTTGTTATGGTTTATGATTTTCTTATATTTTATCAAAAAAGTTAATAACTATTGTAGTTACAATTATGGAGATGTTAATTTGTCGTATGTGTAATTCTTTTGTTTTATAAGAATTATTATATCAGGGGTAAATTTGAAATTTAACTGCATTTAATTTCGAAACACTCATTAAACCAAGCTAGATATTGGAATGAAAAATATGTTGCATTTATACCCCTGAACTTGCTTGATCCTTTAATGCCTATGCCCCTCCCTTATTAATACTAATTGTCAAGCAAGATGAGGGCAAAATTGGAAGAAATTTCTTATCTCACTTATACAAATAATTTTTTAATGGGACATCAAGCCTTAGGGGAGGTTTCTGCAACGAATTGTTCCTGTTCAGTGGTGCTGAATGCAATTTCTAAACCTAGAGGGGAGGTCAGTGCAAGTGTTAGAAAAGTCAGGGGAGGTTTCTGCAATTATCCCAATATTGATATTTTCACTAAAAACTAACAAATATCCATTTTTCCTTGATTTTTTTTCCCTTCTCGAACTCTCTATCCACTCCTCCTTTTCTTTCTCCATGATTTCCTCGATGTATATGATATGTACTACATCCTTCACAGTTTTGTTCATTGTCTTATACTTCAAGTTTTCTAGGACTCGATTTTGTGAATTTCCTGATTAAACTTTCGAGGACGGACGGCTAACAGTGACGGAGTCAGGATATTTTTTTTTAGAGGAGCCAAAATTTTCTTAATATGTCATGTTCAAAATAATTTTCATACATTTAAATATATGACATCTAAAAAAATCAAATATTAAATTTGATTATAAATATATATATAAATTCTCAAAATAAAAACTAAAATTGTAAAAAATTAGAAAGATCAGCTTTATTTTACATATATATTTACACACTATAAATTAAAATTTTCAAAACTTATGAGGGATCATGAACCCTATCAGCCCCCTTAGCTCTGTTATTAACTACTACATCGTACATTGAAGTATTGACATTCACTCGAGAGTCATGTGTGGATAGAAAATTGATGGAGAAGGAGAGGGGATGATTCAAAGGAGTATGAGAAGAAAAGGTCGTAGGCAAAGAGGAAGAAAAGCATGCGAAGCAAATGGTAATAATTCTTTGAAGTTGAGTTTAAGATATCAATTTTTCTATTTTGGAAGCGAACAGACTCGGTAATAATTCTTTTAGTTAGCAATAAAAATGTCAATAACTAGTTAAATAACTGGAAAAACAAAAAGAGTAAATATCCCAGTAGGGAAAATTTGAACGATTCTTCACATTCTGAAATACGAAGGATAATTCTTTCTGTTCTCCTGGAACGCCAGAGGTACAATTGACAGTGAATTGTTAGTTATCATTCTGACACGTATTCCTACCACCACCAAAAGAAAAAGAAAAGGAAAAGGAAAAATATAATTTCTGACGCATATATAGAATTAAGGACAGAGGAAAGGTAAGTAACATCAAATCCAACTAAACATTTGTTTGTCTCGGGAAAATATGGAGTAATCACTAGCTCATGTCTAATCCATCCCCTCCCGTCCACTGTTATTTTGGAGAAATTCGATGGGTAGTTAATCGGTCGGGGTCCAGCTTCCGTTGCTCTCTTTTCGTGAAATTTCAACACCTGTACAAATTTACCATAATATCTTGCGGCCGTATTGCTATAATATAATATGCGTTTTGACAATTACTTATATGTAAACTTACAAAAAGATTTTTTTTTTTTGAATGCTAGTGGGGACGTTAGTTGGACCATTACTGCAGATCTTTTGAAGCATTTGACCCACCCTGTTTTGAATTCACCAACCGATGGACTTTCCAGCGTCAATTCAGAGGATTCTCAATTCTGAAGGCTTATTATTGGGGAGTACGTTCGCTTTTCTTCCTTGAATGTAGCCAGCCATTTAGTATGCTAACTCTCTCCGTCGCGTAAAATTTGTCACATTTTTTTTTATTTTTTTCTTGTCTCAAATTAATTGTAATATTAGAAAAAACAATTCATTTTTTCAATAAATTTTTATTTTTATTTTTTATGTGGTCTATCACTTATTTTTCACAATTATCAATACATCAAATAAAAGATGATCCACCGTTTATAAAAGGAAAGAAAAAAATTCTCTTGTCTATTAATATTATTATACATAAATTACATGTTCTCCCAAAAATGATAAATTTTATGAGACGGAGGAAATACTACTAACTGGTTTGGGAGGCGAGAAATGAAGAGAGTAGAAAAAGATTTGGACTAAAACCATATCCTTTCTCGAATTTGGGAGCTGGGGACGAAAGAAAAGGAAAGAAATTGGGCTGATTTGGAAGGAAAGGAAGGTGACTCAAGCTAATTTACCAATATGACATTTTTACCCTAAATAATTGTTATATATTTGCATTGCTAGTTTTTAAGGTCATTGTTTCTCTTCTTTCCCAACAATCCTTTCTTTTCTCTTCTCTTCTATTCTAAACTCCCAGACTAGCGATTAATGTTGCCTTCCTTCTCCTCGCAGAACAGTAACTTTTCCCTCCTAATTTATAATTTTTTATTTTTTTATAAACATCATAACTTTTTTTATTTTCTTAAAATTCAATAACAATTAACTGAGTAATACACAAAATTTAACGAACTCAAAAAATCAAAAAAAATCACAATGCATAAAATTTGAGATTTTTTATGAGTTTTCTGCTGTATTTTTTAATTTGCTATTATGCATTGTTTTTTAAGGCTATTTTATTTATTTTTTTACTCAGTTAATAGTTATTAGATCTTAATATAACAAAAAAGAACTAAAATATAATATTTATGAAGAAAAAATAATAATATAATAAAAATGGAACAAAAAATGGGACAAAAGATCCGTTTTACACGAAAATAAAAATCTCTAAAATTTAGGAACTAAACTGTCTTTTAATTTATTTCTATCGCTATCGCTGATTGTGCCTGCTTTAGTATAGGATTTTCCTATATACACTCCCCTAACGTAAAGGCTGTCAAATATCAATCTCCATACCAGATACAGCTGACTTCTCCTGTGCTTTTTCCAGATATTTTTTTTGGCAAGATGGGGAGACGTTCAACGCCATACGTTCACTGGAATTGAAATCCGAACAGAAAGTGGTGACATTGCTATTCAGATATATGCTATTTAGATCACAATTTATTGCTATTCTCCCAACCTATTTCAAGATAATGTGCTTAGAAAGAGACTATTTGAAATATTATTTGGAATAATTACTGTAATACTTTTTGTGATATGACGTATGTGAGATAAAAAGATAATTGGGAAGATAAAAAGATGTGTTGGAAATTGTAACGGTGATATAAGCAAATAAATTTGGACAAATAATCTCCTATTCAAACACACTGAGAAATTAAAAGAAAGGGAACTTAAATGCTTGGACCGAAGAGCTCTGGGAGTAGTTACATTCATGGAACTAAAGCAATTGCAATGGATTGCCGATAAGATTTAGTTCCATTTGGCAAGATTTGGAGAACTCAATTGCATTATTAAATCATACAATGGCGCAAGTGACTAGTTAAGTTAATCTATGACCTTATGGGAATTATTAAACATAAGCCGTTGGATACATGTGGCTTGAGTTACATATTAAAGAAAGTCCCACTCTCCTCGCCTCATAGGGAAGGCTCTACAAAGGTCGATATTCCATAAGGAAAGAAGTGTATGTTGCGTGTGTGCAACCGCGCTTCCCTTCAGCGCGTCAATCGCCCGAAGAGCTACTTCCATAGCTTTGGACGGTTGGTCCCCAGTAGTACACCACCACCACAACTTGGAATGTTTGGCACCGCTGGGGGTGCCTTTAATACATAAAATTTTATAACTTTGTCTATTGGAAATCTTTATAAACCCCTCAAATTTTTTAAAAATACACACTTGACAATGTCTAAAACTATACAAAGTCTCTTTCTTGCTTTCCTTTGGGAGAGGGAGGGTGAGCTGAAAAGGGAGGAAAGAGGGGGAGGACGTGATCAGGGGATTGTGCCGAAGGGAAAGGGAGAAGAAGAAGAGGGAAAGAAGAAAAAAATGAGGGAGAGAGGGAGGAAAAGAGGGAAGAGGGAGAAATTAAAAAGGGGAGAGGGGAGGGGTGGCCGCAATGCTGATGCCACTGACAAGCTAAGGCAGGGAAGGACAAAGAAGAAGAAAGGAAATAAAGAAAAAGAAAAGAGAGAAAAGGGGAAAAAAAGTTTTCACATATTCTCTAGGAAAAAAAAACACAAAAGTTTTTTTTAAAGAATTTATACAATAAATTACAAGAAAAATTTATACTCCCTCCGTCCCAATTATTTAGTCATGGTTCGGGAATCCAAGCTTTTTAAAAATAGTAGTTCAATTGTGATATTTGTGCTTTTCTTTTCAATTTTACCCTCACAAATTCAAAATTTAAATTTGAATGGTAACATGTATATAATTAGAAAGAAGGGTTATATTGGAAAGAAAGACTAAAAAGTATTTTGATTTTTTCAACATGATAAATATTTTGGGATCTCATAAACTAAAAAGTATGACACTTTTAATGGAACGGATAGAATATAAATTTTTTAAAAAATATACCATTCAAACGGACCCAAGTATAAGACATACTATCATGATGTAGAATAGGGATCGGAGAATAGTACTTGCAACTTAGGACTAGGAATAACGAATTGGTTTCGCGGGAAAAATAGCAGTAGGGTATTTTATGTTGCACTTTCATAAGTTTTTGTTTTTTTTTTTTTCAGACGGAGGGGTATTCGGGTCACCGGGTAAACCGGGACCCGACTAATCCCCCCGGTCTGAAAGGAGAGGCCCCTTCCCCTCGGACGCGTCAGCCCTGGGGCTCGAACCCTGGTGAGGGAGATGGACAACGGTCGCTAAGGAGCTTCCGTGACCAACCGAGCTACCCAGGTGGGGTGCGCTTTCATACGTTTGCACTTCACTTTCTTAGTAAACTCAGAAGAAAAGATGTGTGCCGTGTTAAATTATGTGTACCATGAAACTTAAAACTAAATGTGTAACAAGAATACAAGGTTGGAAAACAAGGTTTCCTTCCAACAACTTATTTCTTGTAAATTTATTTTCCAAAGCATATTGTGATATTATAGTGGAGTCGAAAATAAAAAACAACCAACAAGAAGCCATAGATAATCATTTTGTCCTTTTTGGAAAATATTCGACGGCTCCAAACTTGGGGAGGATTGGTAAGATTCCTTTGGCTTCTAGTAATACACTTTAGTCATTCTATGTTATCTGAGAATGATAATTTTGATGATTCGCCACTTGAATAGTTGAATCAATTTTTATTCTCATTTGATCCCCCACCTTAATATTAAATGTTTTGGGCTGGTTCCCCACTTTTCGGTTTTTCTTCTCTTCAACCAATGAGACAAACACCATGGAGAACGGAAGGGAAAAAAAAAAAAGAAGAAAGAAAAGGAGTAAAAGCGGACGCCTATCATGGCCTTCTCTATGCATTGAGCCGCAACTTTGTACAGAAACATATCAAAATAGTAGGGTTTTGGATCACGGTCGACGTGGCTGAATGCCTTGATTGTTCATCGATTAGATTGTTCAAACTCGAGACACCAGAGACAATCATTAACATGGGTACTATAATGCGTAGTTGACAATTGATTATTTGGGGGGGTTTTTTT
The DNA here is from genome assembly GCA_023065735.1 of Coffea humblotiana. Classification (NCBI taxonomy): domain Eukaryota; kingdom Viridiplantae; phylum Streptophyta; class Magnoliopsida; order Gentianales; family Rubiaceae; genus Coffea; species Coffea humblotiana. The sequence goes on along the minus strand of CM041209.1, from coordinate 1,836,553 downwards.
TTTTTGAGGAGGGGGGAAGGGGGGGCGGGTTGGTGGTGGGGTGGGCAATAGGGCATGAATAATTGATGGAATATATTAGTAGCTCAGCCTAGAGAAAATACTTGAGTTTGTTCGGGCAGTGCTTTATTTATCAAAATTTATTTACTTGTATTATTAATATATTTTTAATTATTTTTTATCTCATATACATCACATTAAAAAAAATTTTAAAAAAAGTGTTACAACATTTTTTTTCAAAAAATTTTTTTTATCCCAAATAATCTACTCGCTTCTTTGAAGGTAAATTTGACATAGTACTCTTATCATCTTCTACTCCTGTCTCTTGTTTTGTCTGGCATTAGCAGGTCAGCATAAAATAATCACAAGCAGCTTAGTTGTTCATATCTTGGATGGATTGCAACGGGATCAACATTCAAAACGGTCCATCCCCGTTCTTGAGCTTTGGCGGAAAGGGGATCAAAGTATTAATAACATAAAGTGAGTATTAGGAGTTTTAGAGTATCCAAAATGGTTAGGTAAGAAGGTAAATTAATCAGGACGCATGCTCACATTTGGGCAACAATATTCACAGTTGATTGCAGAGTGCGATTCTCAATCCTTCGATCATGGACCAAGTAGGTCCTTTGGCATGTTGTGCTTGATCCTTCACGCTAGGACCTTCTTCTTCTTCTTCTTCTTCTTCATTATTATTATTATTAATTTGTATCAACTAAGAACCATTGATTAACTGAAGTGGATGAAAATTATGTAATTTGGGCCTGCAGATAAAACGTCAGTTTTGGATGGGGAAAAACAGTTGTATGTACCGTTATTTAGTAGTTGCCAATGTCCTAAACTTTATCACTTGATGTCAATTTTGGTGAAAAAAAGGTATGCAATAGAAAAATGGAGTTAGTCCGTCCATCCCACTTTAATAATGTTGTGTTCATTTTTCATCTGTTATAAATTATAGTCCATTTTTCAATTAAAAAATATAATTAACTTTTAATGTCTCTAAAATGCTCTTATCTAATGCACTTTGAATGGTGCAACTTTCAACAATTATTTTAATTCATGCTTTGAATCAGTAATTATTTTGAGTTATTCAATAATTATTTTGATTCATGCTTTGAATAGTACTGCTGTTATGTAAAGGTATAATGATTAATTATATCCCTAATATTAAAGCAAGGGCATTTTAAGTAAACAATAAGTTAGATTTATTTTTTTCAATAAATATAGCTAATTTTTCTTACACTGTGTGAAAAATAAATTAAGACTATCAAAGTGAGACAGAGAGGGTATAAAATAATAAATTCTCCATAACACTTTTCTTAACCTCTTTGAAAAGCGCGATTTTCCCCTTGGGTGTTTTTTTTTGGGGTGGGGGGTGAATGTTATGCTAAAGTTAACGTCCGCGACTACAATTCACAGACTAATGTTCTCTTAGGAAGGCAACTACCTTCTGTTCTTGCGCCTGTTGAAGAAAGTCAACTACCCTGGCATCGGTCCTAACTCCTAATAGAGAAGTTAGGGGCAAAATGTGATTTCTCATGAACTCGAGGATTTAAGGATTCGCGGTCCAAAATACAGGACCAAACGTGTCAACAACCACTAGATTAAGCGTAATTAGGCTATATTAGAATTAGGCAAAGTACAAGTGGCTCGTTTGGACTATGCATGTTGAGAAGCTTGGATTCATTCCACTCGTGGAAATGCGTCTAGATTGGTTTGCAAGCTTTAAAGTTCAGTTTGATAACTAATTTCATTGCATCTTTAGCCTGCACGCAACTGAAAGGTGTGAAAGTCAATCATTTAAGCGCCAGTGTGCCTGGCAATAAAATCTGAACGAACGAACACCTTAACAAAACTGGTTTTGTGACATGTGAATTCGCACTTTAGCTTCCCTTTCCCACCTCGAAGCCTTTGTACATTAATTTCCTTTATAAAATTTTTCAACGTCCGGAAAGAGGAGAAATTTTTATTGAACACTCTCTCTGCTGAATGGGCAGTCACGAGAAAACATGAATTCACAATAAGAAGTTCATGTGTAATTAATTATAGGAGAAATGCTAGTACAGAGAAAATTTTATTTTTTTTAATAATAATATTATATGGAATCTAAAATCCTGTGACCAACACAAACATTATTGATTTGGAAGGAAAAGCTCGGTTCAAAAGTCCAAAAGTGGGAACGATTGAAATGAAGGGAGGACGAAACAACAGCCACTTCCTAACTGTTAACCCTCCACGTGTCCTGTCCACGTGTAATGTATTAGCAGTTAGTATACTGTAGAACAGAGATTACTTGCCGGATTAACCAACCGACCCCAAAATAACAGAAAAAAAAAAAACAGAAGATGGAAGCAGTTTCTTGCGGACACGGGCAAGCTCTTACTCATTGGTGTTTGGCGGCAAATGGAACGCAACATACGACGTTAATTTGAAGCAACAATTGATTGGGCTGAGGCATGAATGTGGAGAGCATTTGTAGATCAATTTGTTGATTGTGTGAATTGCGATGGAAGATAACTAAATTAACTTAAATGGCCAGGGGATTGCCAACGCAGATTCCTCCCCTTTTGCTCTTCTCCGCTGACAATTTCTGTATTCGGACACGTATACTCACCACCACCGACGCGTGTTTGTTGCAAACACAAAACCTCGCCCGGGGGTTGCTGCTTCTTTCTTTTTCTTTTTTTTTTTTAAATTAATTTTTTAATCAAAAGAGGAGTAGGACTTGTTAAAGAAGCGAGGGAGAAGGGACGGAGAAATTTTGATATTTTGTTAAAGAAAAGGAAAAAAAACCGCCAGTAGCCAGTCAGCCACCGCTGTTGTTTGGCTACCGGAAAAGAAGAAAAATCCATGTGCACGACCAAAATCAAAATTGAGGCCAAGTGTCTAACATCTGGCAAACTTTCAAAGCATGATATTGGGAAACTCACAATTACTATTAGACTAATAACTTTGACACTCCACCATTTTGCTTCAAACGATCATTCTCCACCTTTTCATTTTAGAAAAAAAATGTCCAAACATTGAATCTCGTAGAGTGCTTGAAATTTGACTCAATAAAGGGCATCAGTTTTATGGATGGAACTTTCAAAAAGAAATCACATGTTGCCCTGCAATATTGTATAAGGCCCTGTTTGGACAGTAATTTTCTAAAGAAAAATTGTCACGTTTTCTGTGAATTTATTTTTCAATCACCTTTTTATCTCACACATATCAAATCCCTACAATAATTTTTCATACAAAAATTCAAAAAAATACAATCCAAACAAGTACTAAACGTGCCCACAATGACCAAAGCAAATATTTGTTTAAGGTATTGGGAATTAATAGTTTTACCCATGCGCACAAAAATAAGTTCATAATAATTGGCAACAGAACGAAACAAGTGATGGGCATAATTCATCAGTATATAGTCTACAGTTGATCAACTATATATTGCGTACATAACTAAAAGAGTTACTCTGATTCCATCGAAATTTTATCCCGACTCTCGTGTATATTCTAAACTTTATAAAGGAGATTCAAGAGAAATGTTAAACTTTACAAAAGGGGAGGCGGGAAAGATAATAATAATGGCTTTATAAAAAACTAGGCCAGATTTACGCTTTACAGAAGAAGAACTAGGCTATGCATATATATTCATCAACCTCTAATTGTTGTGGTGGAGTCAGTACTCGGGGTTAATGGGGGCAAAAGATGGAAGAGTAAAAATGAAAAACTATACTATCGATAATACATAAAAATCAATGTTATATGAAAATTTTATTTTCGATTTCATGTTTTGCAATGAAAAATATGATAAGAAAGCGATACCATAACATTGATTATATGAATAATTTGGTTTGAAAAGATTGATAGATTTTACTTGCCATATTGTAACATGATTTTGGATTGTAAAGTAGGAGTGCGAGATTTTTTACATTTGAACTTGTTTTAGATTTTTTAAGAGCGCAATTTGAGAGAAGAGAGCTTTGTTGAAAATTTTGGGAATAATTCCAAAGAAACATTTTAAATACTTGAAAGTTTTCTTCGCAATTTTGAGATTTTTCAAGAACAGTCGAATTGGCTGATAGAGTGAAAGAAATTATAAACAGGATTTCATCGGTCCAAAACTTACCACTTTTTTTTTATTTAAAAAAAAAACAAGAAGCAGTATAGTTCACACTTTCAAATTGCTACTTCGATGGGAAATGACAAACGAGTAAATTACGAATTAGGTCCAAATATTCTCTTAATCATCATAGAAATTCTCTTGCATCACAAAAGATGAAGAAGCAAAAAAGAAGAATATGAGGAGGTAACGGTGACGATTCACGCAGGCAATTGGAGGGGTGGAAAGGATGTTCCTGTTAGCGCACGTGTAAAGGGCGCACTTTTCGTGATGTTATGGGATTGCATTAAAGCGTTATTGTCGTTAGGTTTTTGAGAAAGTCTTTGTAACTGTGCTGTCAGGTGATCAAAGCTGGGCCGGTACAATAGTAGTACTCCAAAGTCCAAAAGATCCATGCCAAACACAACCAAAATTAAATTTTTTTTTTAAAAAAAATAAAATTCCCAGAGGCGAGTGTTAAAAAATAAATAAATAAAATGATATATACTCCTAAAACAAAAGGAACTTCTGGGCAATGGATTCAATACCCAGTCTCCCGCAGCCCACGCGCACCAAATCTTCGAATTTGATTTTGGAACTCTGCCTTGATGGCCGAGGAAATGCGGAGCGGGACCCCAGTTGTTAAAGGTCAGACAGCGGTCGTACTTGTTCCATTTCTATTCTTTTGTGTTCTTTTTTTGGTCAGAAAGCATGTTTGAAAATTTGTACTGCTTTTTTCTTTTCTTTTTTTTTTTGTTTTGTTTTGGGGGCTTGATTAAAAGATTGCAGTACTTGTAATGAAGAAGAATATCGGATTTTTCGCCAAAAAATGTTTGCTCTCATTCACCATTACCCGAACGCTATTGGTAAAAACCATTGGCTGCAAATTTTTAGCAAAAAGTCCAAGTCATTCATAACTATTCAAATGCCCTCTATAGATGTCATCAATTATAGCTTGTTATATGAGAGTTTTGTATGATTGTGCAATGTATATGCAAGATTCCGATGTATCAGTTGAGATAAAAGTGGGGGAACTAAAGAAAGCGAAACATTTTCTTTATTTGCAAATAGGAAAAAAAAATTTGCAATTGAATTATAAATTGCACTGCTTTATGTATGACTAATCTCCTTTTGTATTTCACTGTGCAATACAAATGTGTTATTTATTAATGTACAAGACAAAACATTATCATAATTGTGTAGTTTATCATGCGCATTCATGACATCGAAGTTAGGGGTTGGCTTTAAAGTTTGAGTTGTATTTATGTTGAAATATTATTTGAAATAATTATTATAATACTTTTTATAATGTATTATATGCGAAAGAAAAAGAGTGATTGACAAGATAAAAAGAAAAACAAATTGAAAAGCGTCTTTGTGACATAATTAAATAATTGTTTTGAAAATGTTAAGATGATGCATAAAGTGTGAGGTCTTGAAACCATCCATCATATTCATATTCATATTCATATTCATATTCATATTCAGTGAATGAATTTGTAGGTGTAGGCGGAGTCTAGTTTGAGGACAACAGCAATAATGTTTAAAGGTATGTTTTATGTTCGAAGAAGTCATTTCAAAGAGAAATTGGCCATATTTTAGGTGACAACGGGTAAAAATATATACATGTAAAATTAATGTTAGTTGGTTGATGTTACTACTGAATAAAATAAAAGAAGAAGTAAATAAGTTTGACAATTGGACCAACGTGTTTTCTTTTTCTCCTTTTTGCGTCTGCATAAGTTTGCCCCCAATAAAATGTTTAGGAGTACAACACAATCTGCATTGGGTGTTACGGTATCATTAATGCGGGTGTTCGTCAGTTACACTAGCCACTTAAACATCATTGAGATTCCTCACTTTTTCGCACCCAATACACTCGCGAATGAGAGACACGTGAACACCGGGCGCGTCATCAAAATTATCGAGGCATTCCCCAGCTCCGCTGAGACGCGACGGTTTATCCAAAAATTCAATTCTACCCAACCCCCCGCATCCATCCATTCATTTTCACGGACCCTCTTCTTCACACAGACCGAGATTCATCTCATCTGACGGCCCAAAATGGAAGAAATCGTGTGCCCCCGGGTGTACATTAACCCACCTCCTGATTAAATAACGCACACAAAAACCACAAAAACTGGAGGACTCACAGCCAGTTGGAAACCTCATCTCTCTCTCCCTCTTTTAATTCTCAATTCCCTCTCTATCTCTCTCTAAACTACACCTTCTTCTGTTATAATGACAAGAATCAATCCAATAGCTTAAAAACGAAACTCCTCAGCCCGTCCCACATCCCTCGCCCCCACCCCCCCAACACCCCCCTGCCCCTACCGCCCCATATTTCTTCCCCTACCTTTGCCAGAAAGCTCTCACTTTGTAATGCAGGATTTTTCTCAAAATCATTAGCTTTTACTATTCACTAGAGTAGTTGCATAGATAATTGGGAGCGCTGTCTGTTCCTAAGATACCATATTTTGAAACAAAAGCGTTCAAAAAACATGTCATCGGGGTTCTCCGGCGGTGGAGGGCCGGACTTTTTCACCAGCTCTGGATTCGCCACCGGAAGATCTACCAATCCGATGATGCCCACCATGAACATGAACATGAACGTGACCAACCCTTCGCAGCTACCCTACAGGTCAGCCCTTGCCGGAATTCTGCCGGACCCGGCTGCCACAGATCGTCCACCGCGGCCCTGACTTGATCGGCAAACGATCTCTGACGGAGTTTCAACAGCAGCATCAATTACTCCAACAACAGCAACAGCAACACCAGCAGCAAATGGGTGGCTTAGGAGCGCTTTATAGTAATCTTCGCAACGTGAAGCCCAGGGTAAACTACCAGCACGCGTCTCCCATATCTCCTCTGTCGCCTGTAGATTTATCTGTCATCTCATCTCTTTCGCCTGAAGCCTCCTCCATTTCGAATTCTTCTTCGCCGATGAACCCTCGCTACGGCCGGCCTATTCTTCAACAATTCCGTCCCCAGCAGCAGCAGCAGCTACAACAACCACAACCACAACCACAACCACCACGGATGATGAGCAACTGCGGCTTGACTACGACTGCTAGTCTATCCAATGGAAACATCATCCAACCGGCCAGCTCTGGTGGTATGCCTAACCAACCTAACAAATTTATTCCGTCCAATATTAGCAGTAGCAGTAGCGTATCTTTTCCAAACTTGTTTCACAACCAGCGCGCAGTCGTGCCTATGTTCTCAGCACCTCAAGATCAGACGGAGAAGAAGATGATGAATAAACTTCAGGAGCTAGAAAAGCAGCTCTTTGACGACGATGACGAAGGAGGCTGTGGTGGCGACGCTGTCTCCGTTGTTACGAACAGCGAGTGGTCTGACACGATTCACAGCTTGAACATGATCACCACAACCAACTGCAAGGCCATTTCTCCATCTCCGACATCCTCATCGTCTTCCTGTTCATCGACCTCGGCTTCTCCGCCCATTGCTTGTCCCAAGCAGTCGATTTCTGATGTCGCCGTGGCAATTTCCGAAGGAAGGATGGAGGCCGCGACGGAGGTCCTCACGCGCCTTGCCCAGGTCGCCAACCCCAGGGGGACTTCCGAACAAAGGTTAACCGCTTACATGACCTCAGCACTCCGCTCGCGCGTGAACCCCACGGATTATCCCCCGCCGGTCACCGAGCTCTACACCGCGGAACACTCGGACTCAACCCAGATGTTGTACGAGGTATCACCCTGTTTCAAGCTGGGGTTCATGGCCGCAAATTTAGCAATTCAGGAAGCTATCTCCGGTGAGCAGCCAGCGGACAAGCTCCACGTCATCGATTTTGATATTGGTCAGGGCGGGCAGTACGCGCATTTGCTGCACTTGCTTGCGACGATGAAAGCTGACAAGCCCAGCGTTTTGAAGATCACTACTCTGGTGGATTCTGTGAATAATGGAGGGGAGGAGAGGCTGAGGGCCGTGCGCGGTCACCTCGAGGCATTGGCCAACAAGTTGGGGGTGTGCTTGAGCCTCAGAGTGACGAGCTTGAGGATTGGTGAGTTGAATCGGGAGAAGTTGGGGGTGGAATCTGACGAGGCTCTGGCGGTGAATTTTGCTTTCAGGCTGTACAGGTTGCCGGATGAGAGTGTCACGACGGAGAATTTGAGGGATGAGTTGCTCCGGCGGGTGAAATGGTTGTCGCCCAAGGTGGTAACGCTGGTGGAGCAAGAGATGAGCGCCAACACGGCGCCGTTTGTGACGCGCGTGAACGAGGCGTGCGCTTACTACGGGCTGCTGTTGGACTCGCTGGAGGCGACGGTGCCCAGGGATTGGCCGGACCGAGTCAGGATAGAGGAGGGGCTGGGTCGTAAGTTGGCCAACTCGGTTGCGTGCGAAGGGAGGGACCGCGTTGAAAGATGCGAGGTGTTCGGCAAGTGGCGGGCCCGGATGAGCATGGCCGGGTTCGAGCTCAAGCCCATGAGTCAAACCGTGGGTGACTCACTCCGTTCCAAACTCCACTCCGTGACACGTGGCATTCAGGGTTTCACCGTAAATGAACAGTCCGGTGGTGTCTGCTTCGGTTGGATGGGACGAACGCTCACCGTCGCATCTGCTTGGCGTTAATTCTACTCTTAATTCTTTTCTTTTTTTGTTTTTCTTCCTTTTTCTTTTCAATTTCCTAGCAAAATTATATATATATATATATATAATTATTACTACTACTAATTGTTAAATATGCTACATTAGTACGCATTACTATTATTATTATATTATTTAACGTTACGGTTGCATTAAGCTTCTCTATGTCGTGAGGAGAATGGGTAAGACCCACCCCACCAATGGCCAGGCAATAGCAGCCCAGCGAAAAATCTGTGTGTCATTTTTTACTTTGTAATATTGGGGTAGGGTGTGGGACTGGACGGGGTTGGAGAATGGAATTGAGAAGAAAGTGGTGTTTGGCGATGTGCTGACTTGTGCGGTGGATTACTTTGCTCCCAACTCAAGTGTCAATGGATGTGGGCTCCATTAGTTAGATTATATTTTGGTTATGGTTGGTCTGTGTTTGGGTAGTTCTAGTTGGGTGGATTACGTGTACTATTCACATTGGCTTTGCTTATGGACCACCATCTTTCAATTCCCTTTTGTTAAAGATCAAAATTTCCTTTCCATAATTTCCTTTTGTGTACGCTCTACAGCATATTTGGCGGTAGTATAATAAGTGCAACTTGTTGTTAGCAAACAAATACTACAAATTATTTGAACAATAAAAATAGGAATCGGCATTCACTTTCGCATGCGCGCGTAAGGATTTGGCTTTGCTTGGTAATAACGTTGCTACCAAGCAGTTAACCAAACAGGGGTTGGCCTAATTGCTGATGCATCCTCAAACTTCTTTTCTGTTGAACCTGACAGCTTCTGCTGCTTACTTAATCCTGTGCCAAACAAACGCTTTTGTTCTAATTCTTGTGATTAAACTCATTTTTATTCGTTTTCAGACTTTTTTTCTTTTTTCTAAAAGAAAGGAAGAAGTCGAATGCGTTTGATTAGATGTGGAAGGCAAGATGAATTGAGTTGAGTTGGTACTCGTTAGTTTCGGGATTTTTAGCTGAGCAGTGCCAGAGGAAATGACAGTTGAACGGGCAATCAAATCACTCTCTTGCAACTCAATACAATAATTTGCAGATTTGGGGCAGCAAAGGTTGCACGACTGCAACTGTTTTGGAAGGGTTGATGGCCAAAAAATAAAAGTAAGGTCCAAATTTCGTTTTATATATCGTTTTTCACAACATCACGTGTATGGCTCACAAAATTTTATTTTATAATTATATGATATGCAAAGTAAATTACATTTTGTGTAAAATGTATAAAATTGGTCTGGACGATTTCTCTGTTGATTGTTCCTGCTCCAAATCAATAATTTGCAAATACAAGCTGACATGGGCACAAAAAGATGTTTGTTTTGTTAGCCGTTGAGTGTGTTTGGATTGTAAAAATTTACACTTTAACAGAGTTTTTAGATTATATTTTGAGATATTTTCAAAAAACTATTTTGCGATATTTAAGAGTAAAAGAGTTTCTAGAATATATTTTGAGATATTTTTGAAAATTTTAAAAAAATTTAAACTAATTTTTAGATTACCATTTAAAGTACTTTTAAAAAATTTTTATTGTATTTGAAAAACACTCCCACCCAAACAGAGCTTCGCAGCCCAGGAGCAAAGCAAGCATAAAATGCCCAGGAGCAAAGCAAGCATAAAATGCCACCACTCAACCTTCTGCGATTGTTTAAGCATGCATCTATAATGGACACTAATCCCTGTCTACAAATTCAAACTTAAAGCGCCATGTAATGTATGGCAATAATGACATTCCTTTCATCGGACTACCCTTTCACCTTTTCCTCCCCATTTGCATTTTTCTCAGAGCCCAATCTTGTCAAGCACATGAACCTTTCAACTAAACAAAGTTTTCATAAATTGTCTCGCAACAATTTTTCTTTTTTCCTCCTAAGATATTTCTTCTGCATTAATGAGCTTAAATTATATATATATGTACCTAGCTATGCCACGCTAACCAAAACATTTTAAAGAATTTACAATCACTGAAACTACAACTTTTTTGGCCCGTTATCTACCTCAATTAAAAAAGGTCAGTGGATTGCTTTATACTTGTCTTCAGCAGACATCATCTCAAGGTCAAGTTGTTCTATTTTTCTAGAGAATCCGCCACAGTCATATTAAGAGTCTAAATTTTTGGTCCATCCTGTAGTGAAAATTCATGTAGTGCATATCCAGACATGACGCTGCATCTATGTCCCACAATAGTCATCCTCAAAGATGAAAGAATCCATTTCTTTTTTACCGGTACAACAAAGAATCCATTTCTTAGTTTTGGATGTTCAATTAGAATTTGATCTCATCTTAAAAGCCTGAATTTAAAGTCATTCTTGCTGTCATCATTGTTAAAGTACTGCAGTAGCCCGTGAAATGCCCGATCATTTACTGCATGGCCGTGCTTGCTTCTTGAATACCGACTCGGTCAGCCCATTATGGCAGAGTGTTTTAAAAACCACTCCGAGCCGACTTTTTCAACCGGTTGAACTACGAAACGGTCTTCAAATTAGGGCAATCAATTGGATTTTTGGAGTCGAGCATTATGAAATTCAAACTCAGTTCACAAACTAAATAGAGCTTTCGGACTCTCAAGCTCGGGCTCAAGTTAGCAAACTCAAACTCGGTTCACAATTTTATATGAACTCTAGGCTCAATCCAAATTCATAATAATTAGGGTTAATTGCAGTTTGCATCTTCGAACTATCACCGAATTGTAGTGTGCACCCCAAACTTTTAATTGCAGCAATTTAGTGCCTTCAACTATTAATCTTTTGCAGATCACTACATAAAAATCAATTTCCGGCAAATTCAATCAAAATCATCCAATCCAGAAATAATAAAAAGACATTTTGAACCCTTGACTTTTTTGGTCCCCAAAATACCCCTCTTTATCAGATAACCATTGCCGCCCATCTTCATCCTTAATCTCAATTTCCCCAGCATATGCCTAAAACTATCCCTGAAATATCCACTAAGAGTTTTCTTTTTCATGCACTGAGTCCGGCTGCCATCACCATACCATGAAGTTTCACAGCCATGTGTACAATTTATACTCTTTCTGACTTCACTCATTTCTAATTGAGTAGGATCCAACAGCAATCTGGCACCAGCTTTCCTATCACCGGGGCTGCTACCAAGATTATACATCTGCATAATCTGCAATCTTCTTTCAAATAGGAGTGCTATATCTTGTGGTATATCAACATCACCCCTTAAACGAGGAAACAGGAGTGAATTTTTTGCGTCTGGGACCTGCAACCGGACTTGACCAGTGACAAGGTCTAGAAGCTTTCTCTTATCACCGAATGCCAATCTGTTAAAAGGCGCCATTGAGGCATTGTCTCCAACAATTCTGTTTGACTTTGAAATACCATTATCTGACCGAGAATTCTTCTGTGAGAAATCCTTATCCAAATCATAGTCAAATCATAGGCCAATATACCCTCATTTCTTGTTGCCAAAATCATCACCCAATATGAAATCATCACAGAAATCATCACCCAATATGAAAAGGGATGATGTCCACATAATTGATCAAAGCTGGAAGTCTGGAGTATTTTAGAAGAATTATTGAGAATGACAAAAGATGCATTGGAATAAGAATTATCCCTGTCCCGTTTCTGCTGTATGACTTGGGAGGGGCCCTCTCCTCCAAACTAGGCCAGCTTGACAATGTTGAATATTGAATGCTAATAATGGTGGTTAAACATTGAAGTAGTAGACGAAAGTCCTTCCCAAGTCCAAAATCATTGTTTGCTCTGCTCATATGGTCCACTAGGTAGCACGCACTCCCCACGTTTCCATCTTTTGCAGCCCCAAAAAGTTCTGTATCTTTTTAGTGGCAACTAAGAAGAAGCATCAAGGACAAATGTTCTGAACTGGTACACGAAAAAAATTTTGGAACTTCAAACCTTGATGAATTAATGACAGCAACATCTGAACTTGTTTTTTGAACACTTCTGACATGATCACAGTGTATTAAAATAGGGAATTGTGAGAGGTGCAATCACGCTGATTTTATTTATAGCATATTTGTTTTGGATAACAAATCCATCATTATTTAAAGCAATCCAACAGCTAAATACTAAATCAAAAGCATACTAATCCAGCATAGTTTTAGCAGTAAAGCTGGCAAAGTAGACGACATAAATAAGGATAATAAGTTCCCACACAAAACTGAAGTCCTAAACAAAAGAACCAAATTTTAACTACAAAAAGTCTGCAGAACAGTCGATGGAGGTGCTTAGAAACTAGCATATTCTGAGTTGGATTGAAATGGCCCCTTGTCTGAAGGTGTAATATTACTAGACACTTGACTAGAACTTGCTCCAACTACAGCTCTTTGTCCTGAATTGCCACCAGAAACTGGAGTTTGCTTGAACATTGCTTTCCCAAACCTTGTTTGCCTTATAATGACCTGTACAGTTCAAGTGAATGTAACAAATCATTATTATTTCCATATTCGCCTTTAACATGATATATTGAAGTAACCAAATACCTGAGTATTTGAAACTGGATGAGGGGGTTGAAATAGTTGGACCGGTTGAGGGTACATTGGAGCTGCAGAGTTGGACTGATTTGCACCCTAGTTGGGACCCTTGAGTTGCAACATCTGGGTTGGTTGTCGGGTCCTTGGCTGATTTAGACAAGCAGAAGCATTTTTGGTTGGTTTTTTTGTTTCCAGGTCTTGAATAATTCCTTCCCCCACACCATACGAGCTTCCTCTTTTCCGACTTATAGGGGACTCACCAGTGAATGGCAATCCATCAGGACCAAGAGGATTACCTCCTCCACAAATTCTTTCCCCTTCCTCTGCCAACACCTCTACTCTCATGTACTCCTCTAGTTGCACCTCTACCTCTAGCATAGGTGACGGGAATGTCATTGTTTTCAACTCCAGTTTCTATGACTTTTCCCTTACCCTTGTCCTCCTATTGCCAACAGTATCTATTTCTTCCCTTTGTTAGCATCCTAACAAGCAAAAAACAAATAGTTTGAAATTAAAATATGATCAAAACATACTATGACAAAATAAAGTGGGTGTATTAAAAGACTTAACCTGTTTAGGAGGTTCTTTGCATCTTCTCTTATTGTGTCCATATGCACCACAGTTACCACATTTTGCTCGTTCATAGTGCCTACTAATTGAAGTAACACTTTTCAGCTCATCTGGTGCTTTCTTTCTTAACTTTTTTGGCCTACCAGGTTTGGTTCTCTGAAAGGGCGGCAAAATAAGATCATATTCATCTTCAACCCACATGCTTTCATCAGGAATAGGTGTGATCATGTGCTGATATGTCAGTCCATATGCATGTTTGCTATACCAGGGATGAACATAGTCTAGAATATTAACGTTCATATGCATAAGAGCTGCAGCTGCGTGAACACATGGTATTCCAGTTAGATCATATTTTCTGCAACTACAAGATCTCTTCCCAATGTCAACAATGGCATTTTTAACTCCAATTACAACCTCAAAGATCTCTTCACCAGCAAGTGTAACATCACATGTAGTTGCTCCCAGTCTTGCCTCCTCAATTTTCTCCATAATCCTAGGACAAATGTCACCCGTAAATGTAGTCAGTGCCTCCCTTTTCTCTTGAAATCTTTTCATCAGTTGCCTCCTGATCATTTCCATCATAGTGAGTATAGGCTTGTCCCTTGATTCTTTAATAAATTGGTTGAAAGACTCACACACATTGTTGCTTAATAAATCACACTTAGGCCTACATGAGAAGTGAGATCTAGCCCATGTGTTTGGAGGAATCTTCATCAACCAGTCATAGGCAGCTTGGTTTATACTCTTCAAAGCATTCATATGCTGCTTGAATTCCTTCATAGTATATGCTGATGCAGCAAGCCAGAGTAGTTCCTTCAAGTCATTTCCTTTATACAATAGTTTAAAATTTGCATACAAGTGTCTAACGCAGAACCTATGTTCTGCTCTGGGCATGATTTCATTGAAAGTCTCAACAAGTCCCTAAAAAAAATTAAATATTCACAGAATTAAGAAAACCAAGAGTAGCATATGAAAGAACAAAACATTTTTTAAAAAAATTGAATGAGTAGAATTACCTTTTGCCTATCTGATATAAATACCCACCCCATATCTTCTGGTCTTCCAAGTATATCAATCATCAATTTGAGGAACCACATCCAAGAATCTTTGCATTCAGCTTCTACTACAGCCATGGCAAGTGGATACATTTGGTTGTTTGCATCTCTGCTCACTGCAGCAATCAATTGACCTCCAAATGGCCCTTTCAAGTGACATGCATCCAAGCCTATGACAGGCCTACACCCAGCCAAAAATCCCCTTTTTTGTGCATCAAACATAATGAACATTCTCTGAAAATGTGCAGGTGCAGTAGGTATTGTTCTTTGAACCTCAACTTTAGCCACACTTCCATTGTTCTGCCTCATTACCATCTCACAATAAGATCTAACCTTCAAATATTGATTCTCATGATCTCCCTCAATTCTCTTCTTGGCTTTCCACTTTGCTCTGTACGCTTGGTCTAAGGATACAAATACACTAAAATCCCTTTTTGCAGCCTTCATAAGAGCTGTAACATCCATTTTTGGATCATCAATCAACCTGTCCATGTATTTTTCAGCTAGCCAAGTAGAAGTCACAGCATTCATTTTAAACTTTCTAGGATGCACAATGTGTTCAGTCATATTCTTAATTTGAAAAGTGCTGCTGTCTTGTAACTTAGATGCATGGATTCTCCAAGGGCATTCCTCTTCAACACACACTACGGTAACCTTATTGCTATCATTTTTCTTGAACTTGAATTCATAACCATTTCTAATTGAGTTTTCTCTGAGTGCTGCCCTAAATAGTTTACCATCTGTGAATTTCATCCCTAACTTTAGAACAGGATTTGACATATCTTTCTTTGCATCAAAGACTGGAAATTTCCTTTCAAAACTTTCATCATCAGAATTCAATGGAGCATCTATATTGTCCAAACTAGTCTCACAACTGTCATAGTCATTAGTGTTGATGGCAATTGCTGCTCTATGCTGAAAGGTGCAGCACTACACTCTTTTTTCTTTGTCTTTGTTATGTTGGTGAATTCATCATCATAAATGTCTCCATCATTAAAATACAACATATCTTCAGTTGAAATACTCCTAGTGTCTTCACTAACAGATTCAGAACTGCCATTATCAATTAACCCTTCATTGATAAGGCCCATATCAGTTTCAACGTCATTCACAACCTCAATATCAGTCATAGGAACATCGAGATGCAACTTTTCTATGTAAATCAAAATTGTTTTCCTACCATTATACATGGCACACATGTCCATCACATCAATGTCCCCAGCTAAGAGCCTGAGTCCACCATCCAAGTCACTATCTGGGACTAAAAAGTACATGTTGTATTCTCCAGATTTATAACCTATTCTTTCAGCTTCTTCTTGCACATCAAGAATACTACACCTATCAGGGTCTATGTGGGTGAATGCTATAGTTCCCTCTACATATTTTGTTATTGCTCCCCTCACCAACATGCCTCCATGATGGATTTTGAGTACAAATTGAGTATCAACCATGTTTTCTGCATGCAAAGACACACAACTGAAAACAGTAGCTATGAAAACAGTAGCTATTAAAACTATAATTAATATACTTGTTTATGGTTCCAAGTTCTTGATTACATGATCAAATCATAAAATATTATGCTCACGGGACTCATGCACAAAGGAAACATTATCTACAAGAACAATAACTTTTTTTTTCATTGGACCACTGGTAAACCTATAACCAATACATGAAATCGAAAAATCATATTCCACACATATATCTAGATTCACAACAAAATCGCTTAATCCAAAGCGGTAGCTTCATGCAGACACCATGCATGAAATCAAAAAATTGTATTACCTTTGTCTTGCCTTTGTCTTGATTTCAACACTACTCTTTCTCAGCCTTTGTCTTGCCAACCAATCAAGCTATTCAAACACAGTAAGATCTAACACTTAAATAATAATGCCTTTCTTTTGTTTTTTGCTAAAAAAGTAGTATTTGAGCATCTAAAAGAAATAAGCGAGTACGACAGAAAACCATAAATATGAATAAGTTGAGGCGGGATAAACTATAGGGTTTCCTATAGATTTGGCTGCTATGGGGTAGTTTTGGAAGTTCAGAAATAAATTTTGGGTAAACCGGTCACATCGCTTCTTTTTGTCTCCTGAGTTAACATGATTTTCAAATGTGCCAAAAATGGATAGTTGAAGGCACTAGATTGCTGCAATTAAAAGTTTAGGGTGCACACTACCATTTGGTGATAGTTCGAAGGTGCAAATTGCAATTAACCCTAATAATTATATATAATAAATAATTATGAATTACTATAAATTTGTATATAAATTATTGATATTTTAGGTTATGATAGCACTGGTCCTCGTTGCAAATCCAAACACCTTGTGTATCAGCAACAGAAATGTGCATGCGGACGCTTTTGTCATGGATGGATGACTTTTATTGATGCGAAAGCGGCTCAATTGTTGCAAGAGAAAATTCTGACTGTATAGATAAATGGAGAAACCAAAGAAGAGGATTCCAACTCGCTTGATGTCATCTTCAGCTCTGCTTTAGCTTGATAGGAGTCATATTAAATAAAAGTAATACTCTTGCCATCCCATTTTTATTGTTATATTTCTGGTTTCTTGATATCCCAAAATAAGAATTATCATCTTGAAATTAAAATTGCCTTTCTAATTTTGTCATTTTAAAAAGTGACTTTTTACTATTTTCAGACGCACGTTTAGCAAGTGAATAATTTGAATTTGAAGATTTTACATATAAATCGATCAAAAATACATCATCTAAACACAATGATTATCCTAAAGAATTGACTACAATATTTGGAACAAAGGGAACATTGAGTTTTGGAAACCAAAATATCTGTAGATACTTGTTAAGGACCCTTTTTATCATGTCCTTAATTGTTCATAACTTAACAAAAATTCCCAAAATTGTTGTCTACCATGAATATAGATTTTTTAAAAAATTTCAAATCCCCTCGAGCGACTTATCCTTTTTGTTTTATGTAATGATGAACTGTGCATAGAATAAGAAATTTCGTATAATTGATTTTCATTTTACAGAAGGAATTTCATAGACAGATAACAACAATCTTTGGGAATACATTACTATTTGTATTTCTAATATTATGTTTGTCTCAACTGCGGTAAGAGAATAAACTTTTATCTTAACCTTTAAAACAATTTTATTACTCGTAAGAGAACAACTCGTTCCTTTTTCAAAAAAAAAAAAAAAAAAAGTTAAAAAGATAAGTGCCATTTATACCATTTACAGGATTAAAATTCCAAAAGTACCAGTGCAAGTATCTTTTCAAAATTCGGATGACGAAAAAAAAAAAAAAGGAATCGTTTCAACAAATTAAAACTATTGTACCAAATTCGGAATACCTTACAAATGAAAATAAATCCATTCTCGTAAATACTTGGGCCAAGACATAGCAACTAGGGAATAGTCTAAAATATGACCGTTGGTGCCGAAGGGCGGTCCTTATATACAGGAAGACCCAAACTGAGGAGCCGGTTGAATTTACAAAATCCAGAAAATTGCAGATAGAGGTAGCTTCAAGATATCCAAGAGCGCAAGTAATTTTTTCTGTAAAGGAAGCGAACTATAATAAGTACGAAGCGCTTGTGTAAGTTTTCTTTCCAGATCTATTGGTTTCTGGTTTCGAGTACAGATTAAAGCAATTTGATTTCACTGTAATGCATGACTGTATACTTTATCCATTTTCTTGGTTTCCTGAGGTTGGATGCATGAATTGCCAGCACACATGAATTTTCTTTGTTGCCCTAGTGTTGGATACTTGAGTTTTCAGTACGAATGATAAGTTGGATACTTGAATTTAATGCCATTTGTTTTCGGTTATCGATTTTGAGGGCTTTTTCTTAGTTTATTTTTCCGGGTGGTTTTCTCTGGAATTTTTATTACTTATTTATTTACTTAAATCCATTCTCTCACGATTATCTGAGCTCTTTCATGGGGTATATCAAAGAATCATTATTAAAATTCAAAGGGAACTGTCAAATAATTGCAAAGGTTTCCTGATTCTGTTATATGGTTTCGATTGAGTTCTTTTATTGAAGAAATATTCCCTTGTCTTTTTTGGTCAGTTTAGATACCACCGTACAATCCGAAAATGGAGGCCATTCGCATTCTGTATTTGTTCCTAGTTCAGTCTGTTTGCTGTTGCAAGTAGGATTCAAGAAATTTGGGGCTTTGGTCTTCACGCTGGTGCGTGACCAAATATGCATGATGGTGAAAAGGAAGGGCTCGTACGCCTTAGGTTGTTGAGATTATATCATCTATAGGTTTCTTCCTGTTGCAATAGATTCTGGTTCAGAATCATTTTACAAGAGCCAGCCACAATTATTTACGAAGGCTATGTTCAATTTGACATATCCCATTGTGCTACATGAGCTTGGGATTTTTAGAATTCGTCAGATATTTGTGAAATTTCCTTATCTTTTGTATCTGCAAAACATTGTAATTTGCATTCGCAAAAGGTTTAAATTTATGTATCGTGTCTCTCAAGTCTGTCCTGTGTTTGTCTTCTCCAGTTTCTTCCTATTGTTTTGGTTATTGTGGTTTGTAGCCATTTAGTTCATAGGCTGCCCATGTTACAGTTTAGCCTGACGTATCTCAAATACTGTACAATCACTTGATTGATTTATGTGTTCAAATCAGCATTGGTAATCCTCGGTTTTGGCAGTACTGGAACACTACAAAAAATTATGATGTTTATGCAGAATCACTTTTCATGTGGACTTTAATGCTTTAAACTTTCACTAGAATTGCAGAAGTCCTGCTAGGTTTCTGTAACTGACAACTCATGGCAACTCCAACTGGACGATTGATTCAAGATCAGAATCTGAACGTTCATTCTACAGGTGCCATTATCTTGCACACACTCACTTTGAATGACTCTTTACTCTCTAGAGAGAAATCATTTCTTCTAATTAACTTTGTTATGTATAGGAGCTCCTCTTGGAGGAAAGATTGATGCTACAGGGCTACCAAGAACGGAGCACTTGGTGGAAGAAGAGCTCTTAATGATATATCAAATTCAGGGAAACCTTCTGCCTTCAGCCATCAGCAAAGCATAATTCCATAAATGTGGTTTCTACAGGAAAAGTTCTTGGTGCAGGCAAAGCAAATATGTCTAAGGCACCCCCGGAGAAAGTGAAGCAGGTGGTAGAAAGGCTCTCAGTGACCTTACCAACTCTGCGAAGCCGTCTGTTCAACATCTTTCTAAGAAGAGTCCAAGGCCAGAAATTAAGTGCCAAAGATGGAGGGAACATTCAAAGTGCTATTAAGGAGGAGGCCTTTCTGCACAATCATCATGATTGCATAAAAGCACAGAGAAACGTAATGAGCTTTGGCTCTTTTTTGGACACAGTTGGACTAGACAAAGGTATGTCTGCTTTAGTGTTCATTTTTGTCTTAAATGTGAATATTTGAATTACAAGTCAAGCTTTTCAGACACTTAACGTTCTGTTGATAGCAAGGATCTTCATTGGTGCTTTCGGAAACATTGGAGTTGAAGGTCAATCACACTTCTTAGTTTTTCTGTTACCCTACGCTTTCTTTTCCCTCCTCAAATGAATGCAGCTATTGGGCATAACTAACTTTTGTCTTTAATTTTCAGCAAGACAGCCCTGTGAAGTGCTTGGAAATGGAAGAAATGCCAATGATACTGAATGAAAATAAAGTTGCTGAATGCGGGGATGCTGAATTTCTGGGTTTCTCTTCACCCATATCAGTGAAACATACATATGAAAACTGGAAGGATGATAATTTTCTTGGTTTCACGTTGAAGGAGACACCAAAACTGCAGAAGTTCTAATCCTTGCCTAAGCTACAACCATCACTAACTAGCATTATGTAGATGTCATGCTGATGGCAGTCAATGAATTGACTATCACTTTGGTCTTGTTGGGAGAAAACCCTGCTTTTACTCTATCCATATCTTTGATTTTGGGGATATATTATATTACTGTTCCTCTGTGCTGATTCTGAATTCTATGTTGCTTTTTCATTTGTGAATCCACCTCAGTTATCTACTGTTTTAATTTTTCTTAGATTCAAGAATGCTTTTCTTGTTGATTTTCTGATATGCTATCCTAACATACCAGTAATTTCCCTTCAATTTGTTGATACCGGGGAATTTCTTAGTCTGTGTTTGAGTTTTGGAATACCGTATCTCATGATAAAGGCATATATCAGTTGCTACTCTCCACATCAGTTGCAGTTGTGTGGAATCTGAGAGTAGGTGGCTCAACACAGTTCTTTCGAATACAAGATTTGTACCACGAACAAGCATTGCATTTCGAATACAAGCCGGCAACTTCCGTGAAATGATATTTATATGAATCTAATAAAAGTTGTCCATCGAGCCTCTTATTTGTTTGTCTATTTATTTTTGGATTTGGATGATTGCGATCAAAGGACTCCATAGAATTGTGTTTTACCTTTGCTGCAGCATAGAGAGGAACTCACCATTGTTCAAGGCAATTAATTGTACACCTCTTTGGACAAACTTCTAATCACTAATCAGTATCATATTATCCCAACTTCTATGGTTTGCTCAATAATTTGGGAAGGAGTTTTTTGGGTTTTTCCCAACTTCTATGGTTGACTCAATAATTAGGGAAAGAGTTTTAGGGTTTTTTCGTTGGTAAGTTCAGGGTTCGAATCTCAGGATTTGAATTTTGGACCCAATAGTTGGAGATAAAAAAAGTGTGGCAAGCAATGACCAAAAAAAAAAAGAGGATCCCCTCTTTCCTTTTTGGGCTCTAGTTTTTCTGGGTGGCACGCTTCACTCTGGGCCACGGATATTGTCATTGGATTAGAGAGCGACAAGGCCCCGTAACCTTTTACCCGTACAATCCAACGGCCCAAATTCGTTGAAACGTTTTCTTTCACAATTATCATAACTTAAAACCACCTAATAAACGCCTCATCTCCTCCCAATTCCGTTCTGTACTCTGCTCTCTGCTCTAGCAAGGGACTGCAACTCATGGGGGCTTTAAGACTGCCCTCTCTTACATCACTTTTTGCTACCTCCGCCAGGTCACCGTCGTTATCTCGCCGGAGGCACCACCTCTGTCTTCCTCTACGGCCGCTCTCCGTGCAGGGCGGCACCGCCGAGAAGGAAATATCTCCGGAACTCGATGGCCTAAAAGCGAACCAGAATACTCGGATCGTGGACAAAGAAAAGGACCGGGTCATAACGCCACGCTCTCAGGACTTCAATGCTTGGTACTTAGACATCATTTCCAATGCGGAGCTCGCCGATTACGGCCCTGTTCGCGGCACCATGGTTATCCGCCCTTACGGTTACGCTATTTGGGAAGCTATTCAAGTAAGATTCTTATTTTATTGTCGTTTTTATTTTTCTCCCTTTTTTGCTTTTCTCATGTGAAATTATGTTAAATGCTGCAGGAATATTTGAATGTCAAGTTCAAGGAGACTGGTCATAGCAATATGTATTTTCCACAGGTGATCTTTCTTATAACCGAACAGTTACTACTATCTTACTATTTGGTTCAGTTGGGATATCATTTGCACGTGAGAAAGTTGATATTTTCCGAATCTAGAAACATAGCGGACATAAAAGAATTACAGTTTTGATTACCTCTTGTTATTTTATTATGCTACATGATACTTCCTGAATTAACACTGAATGAAGCTAGTCAGCTTATATCATGCCTCTGCCCCATGATTATTACGGGCTATTCGCGGTTATATTTCTTTCGATGTGGGCTTCGCAACTATTGGTTTCTCTGGCTTGTATTCAAAGAATCAATAAGCAGCAATCGTGACTGTAATTGTCGGTTTCGCTGTCAGTTATACTCACCAGCGTTCTGATGATGTGGGCCAGTTTATACCTTATTCATTCATAGAGAAAGAAGCTAGTCATGTTGAGGGGTTTAGTCCAGAATTGGCGCTTGTCACTATTGGAGGAGGAAAGGAGCTTGAGGAAAAGCTTGTGGTAAATACGTTATTGGTTGATTAATTTATTTTTGTGAATTCTTTTTTCCCCCCATATAGTGATTATGCGGAACCGTCTAAATGTTTGCTTAAAGTTTAAAATATGACCTGAGCTTTGTCTTTGATTGTTGCACTCTGAGGTTATGGCAGGTCCGGCCAACAAGTGAAACAATTGTTAATCACATGTTCACTCAATGGATTCATAGTTATCGTGATCTTCCGCTCATGATCAACCAGGTTTCTTTTTTGTCGCATTGTTTATTTGTTCCATTGCATAGTTTAGGTGTAGTTCATACTAATTCTTTGTTTTCTTCATGTGTTTTCAGTGGGCAAATGTCACAAGGTGGGAAATGCGTACTAAACCATTCATAAGAACTCTTGAATTCCTCTGGCAAGAGGGCCACACTGCTCATACCACTCTAGAGGAGGCAGAGAAAGAGGTATCTTTCATATTACAGCAAAGCTTTATATAGTACTTAGGCTAAACATCTTTTTCATTAACATATTGATGCTGTTGCTGAACTGCAGGCATTGCAGATGATTGATGTCTATACAAAATTTGCTTATGAGCAAGCTGCCATACCTGTAATTGCAGGCCGTAAATCAAGGGTGGAAACATTTGCTGGAGCTAATAGAACCTACACAATTGAGGCAATGATGGGTGATCGAAAGGCTTTGCAGGCTGGAACAAGCCACAGCCTTGGACAGAATTTTTCCCGGGCCTTTGGGACTCAGGTTGGCTCTTGATCCAGTTAACAGCTTACACATACTGTTTTTCTGCAGTTCAACTAAATATTCTCTATGTTCTGCTGTATGCTGTTGTTTATGAGATGAGATTGATGGATTGGCACATCTTGAAACTTGAAGTACTGTATAAATGTACTTTAGCTTTGTTGATTACTTTCTGGAGCATATGGTTGCTTATTTTCTGTTTTGTAAGAAATTAGAATTCGTGGGGTTCTATGTGCTTGTTCAGTTGAACTAGTTTTGGAAGTTTTATTTATTCTCTGTGGCCAGCCCCCAATCCATCCTTTCTTTCCCATGCTTCATAGTTTAGGTTGAACTACTAGTTTAGGATGCTTGAAATGTTTGAGAAACACTGTGGAAAGACACTATGGGGACCTCTGATTTTGGATAGTTAGATTCATATCAGAATTTGGAGCTGATACAGTGGTCTTCAGGAAAAGAATAAGATCAATCCTGTCTCAGTCATATGGCCAATTATTGGTAGGAATGACAATAAGTTGATGATGGCTATCGCTTGGCCTGAACTAAAAACAGATACCATTCTACCAGAGTCAATGATCCCATTAAAAGCTTTATAACGGTTAAAACAAAATAGCTTCTTTTGAACCACTCTTTCATAGGGCTGTTTAGAGGAGGATGATTCTGTCATATTTTGGTTTCCTTGGTTTTTAATTTCATGAGTAGAAGGTAAGTTTGAGGATGCTGGTAGTAAACAGCTCTGAGGAAACTGTTGAAAGCACAGGAAAAAATGTCTAGAATGACGAAACGAAGAAGATTACACTTATTTGGACTTAAATGTAAGTTACAGATCAAATCAGTACTCTAACACCCGTCAGATGGTTGCCAGACCATGTATTAATGAGCACGAATTGTCGAGATATTTGTGTAAACAGATGTAATCCACGGAATTGTAAAAGCTATCAAACTTTAAAAAAAAAAAAAAAGTGACAATAATAACTATGAGTATACAAAAGAACTTTTTTTTTGTCAGAAACAAATCAATTGAGATAGTTGTTTGTGGCTCCAGTGGCAACGAGACCAGCGCGTTATTGCTTCAAGAGAAATTCCCGGTGATGCTTTCATTAACTCGATCAAGCTGAACTATGGAAACTAATTCTAAACGTCACTTTGGCATTAAGTCCTGAAGAGGCAGTTTTTTCTTCCATTTTTTTTTCGTTGGAGACTAATTCTATGCAGTTTATTAATTGATCCCTATTTGTTATGGCATTCTGCTATTGGTAAAGCCCCCTAAATAAAGGGGATAACTTTCTCGGTTTGTTATTGATATTTTATCTGGTAGCTTACATCAATCTGTATGCTGTTTTAGACGAATGGATTCAAAATTTTGGGTCTTTCTGAGACAATGTGTCAGATATGGTATTTCCCTCTTGCATGTGGTGTGCCTTAGGGATATTGGTCCTGCTGTCCCATTCTTTCTTGGTGCTATAGATACTAGGATGCAATTTGAGATCTTTTTCTTCTTTTTATATTTTGAAAACAGAAAGTTTCTGACCTTGTTGCTTCGTTTCTCCAGAGGATTGCTAGTACGTAAGTGAAAAAATGTTGACTGTCATCAGTTTGTACTGTGTATTGAGAAAATTTTTATTTTAGCATTATACCTTTTCTGTGATTTTCTATAGGCTGTGCAATTGGTGTAATTGATGATGATGCTAAAGACTTTTGCAAAAGATCCTACCAGCTATAGTTTGTTTTGCATCAATTTTTTGCTGTTCTATTTTTGGTATTTGAAATATGATAGGTGCAATTCCCTAAACTGTCTGTCTGCCTGTTTAGTTTACAGATGAAAATGGACAAAGGCAACATGTGTGGCAGACATCATGGGCTATTAGCACGCGATTTGTTGGAGGTATTATCATGACTCATGGGGATGACACTGGCTTAATGCTTCCACCTAAGCTGGCACCTGTACAGGTATTCAAAAAGTTCTTCTACTGGTTGTTCATTTTATTTCTTTGATACCAATGTTTGCCTGTAATCTGCTTTACATTAGCCTTGGCTTGTTTTGCTTTTAGCATTAGCAGTTTATGTGACTTTGTACTGGTCTTGAGTGCTAACTGGGATTTATCAAATGTCTAAGTTGGCCTTGAACTTTCTTCAAATCTTTGTTGCACAAGAGCTTCTCTTTTTATTAATTTTTCGTATTCATTACATACATGGAGAGAAGAATCTTCTTCTGACAGAGATTGATTAATTGTTTCTGAACCTATTGCACATTTTTGGTTGTTTTACTGGCTACATTTGCTAATGCCTGTGCCTAAAAGATAGAGTGAATGGGGACTGGGGATGGATGCAGTGTTTTGAACTCAAAGGGCTGATTAATTCGCAAAGTGGATTTATTTTAATCCTTATTTGGTTTCCTAAACTCCAACAGATTTTGTATTTCTAGCATTTTACATTAGTTCTGCAACTTTGTTTTGATTTTGGTCCAGAAATTGGACTTATCAGTGCAGTGAACTAACAGCTCTGTGCTTCGGTAGCCCTTCCATTTCCCTAGCTATGTGCGTTAAAAATTGTCTTTCTTGAGATGGAATAGCTCTTATTATTGACTACTCTCAGGTTGTGATTGTCCCAATATGGAAGAAAGCAGATGAGAGAACTGGAGTTCGTAATGCTACATCATCAGTGAAAGACACTCTGCAAGCAGCTGGAATAAAGGTTAAGGTTGATGACTCTGATCAGAGAACACCTGGATGGAAATATAACTTTTGGGAGATGAAGGTTTGCATGCTTCTGTAGAAGTTTTGTATCTTGCCTGGTATCTAGCTTGCCATTGGACTTCTCCCACCAAAGAATGAGCAAAAATAAGAGAAATTCAGGAGAGAAAATTTCCAAATGCACGGCCACATAAACATTTCAAATGATTTTTTTCTTGGAATGTTAACGAGTGCGGGACTACATCTAAACAAACAAGCATAGGGCAAAAAGTAACTAACATCTTTGGAGCTTTAAGATTTCTGAAGGTTAATTGTAATAAATCTCACCAAACTTGGTTACTTTTAAGACTTGTCAACTTACTTCACTTTGCTTGAGCATCTGGAGGTATTGTTTAAAATTAGTTTTGAAAAAAAAAATCAACTTGACTGATTAGGTTCCAATTGTGATCTGCTCAACCAAAGCTTTTTGAAGACTGGCTTGAATAATTAACAAGTCAAGTGATATCTATTGAAGGCCAGCTCAACTAGAGCTATTTAAATGCTTGTTGGCTTTGTTTTCTGGAAGGGAATGAAGTTTCAATTTTGAAATGTCTACTGTTGCTAAAAACAATTCCATATTTGGATGTTATGTGTGTGGATCTCAAGAAATACTATTTTACAGTTGAATGTGATACAATTGTGCTTTGAAATTACATTGAAATTTACCTAGCTTTTCTGCAGGGAGTACCTCTAAGAATTGAGATTGGACCTCGTGATGTGTCTAGTGGCACTGTGGCCATTTCCAGAAGAGATATTCCTGGAAAACAAGGAAAAGTTTTCGGAATATCGATGGATTGTTCAATTTTGGTTGCTTATGTTAAAGGGTTGCTGGATGAGATTCAGAGTTGTCTACTGGAGAGGGCAACCTCCTTTCGAGATTGGTACGTGGCATCTACTTTATGAGCTTGTGTCACTCGTAATAACATATTGTGCTGCATGATGGTGGTACATGATGAACTAACTAAGATTCCTATATATTTGCGGTTATGGTATCTGCATGTGCTTGTGTAGCTGAATCTTTACTAAAGAGAAACCAACAATGATCATGCCATCCTTCTTGCTTGGAGGTGTTACTTTGTGAAGTTAAGGGTGGTAGTGCAATACACTTAATCGTGCATATCTATTTTGTGGCAATAGATGTCACCAGCAGTTGACTCTTGCATTCTTGGCAAATTCGAGTTACTTGTACCAAATACTCCTTTGTATCCTTCGCCGGACTTCGTTTGTTTTCTGTCCTCATGTCTTCTTCAGTATTCTTAGCTGACAGATTATTTTTTTTTAATAGTAATATTGTGGACGTTAGCTCTTATGATGAGCTTAAAGAAGCAATATCTCAAGGCAAATGGGCTAGGGGTCCTTGGTCAGCTAGGTAATCCTTTAATAATTCTTAAATTTTGTATTATGTGTTTAGCGTTCTGTCCTCAAATCTTTTGCAACGACTTCATCACTGATTTGCATTTTGAATGCATCTCGAGAATGGTATCTGAGATTGCTTTACATAACTGTTCAGGGACGAAGATGAGCTAAAGATCAAAGAAGAGACGGGGGCTACCATCAGATGTTTTCCTTTCGAACAGCCCCAGGGGACAAAATCATGCCTGATGACAGGCAGTCCGGCAGAAGAAGTTGCGATTTTCGCCAAATCTTACTAAAGAATTCGTGTTGCATTCTTCGGGAGTGCGGAGTTTGCCTTATTCTTTCATATGGTACAGTGTTGTACTATTGTTTTGTGAATTGATGTATCCACTAATTAGTTAGTTGTCTAATGATTAATGTAGATTTACATCTATATGCCAAATGAATAGTTCCCCTGCCTGTGAAGTATTGGGGTATCCACATTTGGGGAAGTAGGAATGGGTACTGTTGTGTCGACGGATTGAAGGCTCGGTGCAAATCAGCATGTCTGGTGATTGGCCCGGCTCAGTTCAAGATCTGCAATGGAGGCCTGGATTTTGTCATAATGGTCGCCCTTGCAGTCATGCTCATGCTTTTCAATGATTGTCCACCAGATCCCTCCTTTGCTTGTAAATGTTTATTACGACTACCGTGAAATTTATTCCACCAATAGCCTCTGATGTGGCACCCACAATTATGTGATGCTCCATTCAGGCCAAAGTGCAGATTCTTTTTTGGCTCCCTTGTTCGCAAGTTAGTAACGATACGTCCGATAAAATTAAAATCTAAATTATAAATTCGTTAAGTTATTAAATTATTAGGTACTAAATTTAATATATATGAGTGTATATCACATTCAGTGGTGAATTGAATATTTTATTATTTATTTTTTAGAATAAGTTTTGTATAAAAAATTCAGTGTCATTTAATTAATTAATTCAAATGTTTTATACTTGGTTATTAAGTGCATTTGTATATGTTAAAATTTAAACGCGTTAAATGTAAGTATTAAGTTGGATTATCTAATAGAACTTAAGTCTCCAAATCTTAATTTTAGTGTTGGCTAACGATTTTATTAAAGCATAAAATATGTTATGGGTTTTTGGTTGGATAATGTCGAAGGTCTAGGACTGCACTGGCACGCCCTCCTCCTTCTTGTTGTTGTATGGGCTGAAACAACTTTGTCGATGGTATGGGGACCTAAAAAGCCCACTATAGTATTTGGATTTCCATGGCAGGGAAGCAAACTGATACAAGGGGAAGTGGGAAGGCAGGAGAGGACGAAGGAATCCCTTCTCATGAGAAAAGAGGGGAAAAAAAAAGGAGTCTCTCGCTCATGAGAGTTTTTTCTCTCTCTAGTAGAGAACCAATCTCTCTTGTGGCGGTGAATAGCTTTAGGTCATCAGATTCAAATTTCCCATACTCCTTCATCTTCTAAATCTTCCAAACAGTGCGAGCCATAAGATCAAGGACCTTGCTAGCCTTGATAAACAGTGAATAATTTTCATGAGATAATCAGTTTGTATCTGGATTTTGCCTGCATTAGTTAGTTGTCCTTTTCTATCAGAGCTTTGCAGCTGGATCTGGAAGATAGCCGGATGGGTCGAATAACTCAGTTTAAATAAGGAGGCTGCTCAGATCCAATTGCAGTAGCTGTAGTTTCTTAAATTCTAGTTCCTTTTTCATAGTCTAAACTCAGTGGAGTAACCTATGGTTGCTCTCGTTTTTTCCCTCCTTATTTCCTAGTAGTGTAGAGCTATCTTTGATTTTTTGTTTGTTCTGGTTTCGGCTAACTTCTCCTACCTGTGCTTTCTAGATCCATCTTGGAGTGGTGCGAGCTGAAGTTCATCTGTCCTGTGGTTATTGGTGAGGAAGCTCTGAATACTGCGTCAATGGCGGAGGAGCTTGAGGAAGTGATGAGGAAATTTAAACTTTCAGAGAAAGATGTGGCTGGGATTCAGATCGTAGGCGAAAATACTTTCCAACGTGTGGAGGAATGTTGGATGAGCATTATAGGAAAAGTGGTGGGAGAAAAGGTGGCCAATATCGCAGATATGAAAAGTTTTACCAATAATATGTGGATTTTTGCTAGAAATGTGAAGGTAGTGGAAATTGGTGTGAATATGTTCCAATTTATCTTTGGGAATCAGTCTGACATGGATAGGGTGCTAAATGGGAGGCCATGGGTTTATAACAATTTACCTCTAGTAGTAATTCCTTGGAGAGAGGGAGTGGAGTTGGAGGATGAGGCTTTTAATAAAACTTGGATTTGGGGTGCAGTTCTGGAACCTCTCCATTCACTGGATAACTAAGGAAATTGGTCGCAAGATAGGAGGAGTGTTTAATTCAGTGAAAAATGTTATAATTCCTAATGGGGGAGGAAAAAAAGGAAAACACATTAAAACTCTAGTAGAAATTGATATTAAGCAACCACTGTTGAGAGGAACTACGGTTAAAATGAATGGAAGCACAAAGTGGTTGAATTTAGGTATGAAAAATGCCCGGACTTCTGTTATTGTTGTGGAATATTATGACATAATGAAACAAACTGTAAAGCTAAAGGGAATTATCTGGAAAGGGAGACTCAATTTGGGGCCTGGATGAGAGCTAGTAATCCTAGGAGTCTAAGGAAAAAACAGAATAAAACTTATCCTGATAATGAGACGAGGACTGAGGATATCCTTCAGCACAACAGTAGAAATGAGGAAGGTAAACACTTGCTTTTGACGTGGAAGGGTAATGGTTATAGTCAGGATAAAAATGAGGTGTGTAGTAATGTAGAAAATACAAAGACTATTGAAATCTACAGTGATAAGGATAACAATAAGCATGAGGGACTGGTCCATCTGGAGGATTCAATAGGAAAGGGGATGGTGGGGAAGTCTATTGAAATGGAGTCAACTAAACACTTAGACAGGAATAGAGAGGTCAGGGGTGCCAGGGTAGAAGGTCAATGTGAACTTAGTTTTCTAGAGGTGAAGGAGGACCAAATTGGGAGGATGGAGGAAGACAATATGTGGATTGATGGTAACCTAATTAATGTAAAAGTTAAAGGTAGAGGCAGGAGAGAGGGTAAGGAGTTAGGAGAGGAATCTGGTATGGCAGGGAAGGATAAGAAACAAGAGAAGTATAAAGGCAACAGGGGCTGGAAAAGGTTGGTGCAGGAAGTAGGAAGGAGAATGCCTCTGGGGGATAAAAACTCTAACATGGAGATAGAAAGGGAACCAGGGAAGAGGAAACAGGTTGACAAACTAGGCAAGGAGAACTGTGGGGAGCAGGTGGAAAGGGACCAGAAAAAATACAGGGTGATAGAGGTGGATTTGGGTAGAGAGGGAGAGCTGAAGGGGGTGGAGCCCGACCTCAATGAGGCTCCCAGACCTCAATGAGAGCTGTGGTGTGAAATTGTCGAGGTGTCGGGAGCCCCTTGACAGTTCCCCAATTTGAGGAGATTGTTAGACTCCACTTCCCTGATTTAATTTTTTTGTTGAGACTAAGAATAAGAAATCATTCATGAATAGAATTAAAATGAAACTTAAATACGATAGTTTGTTTGTTGTTGACCCTATAGGGAGGGCTGGTGGCCTGTCAGTGCTGTGGAGAAAAGAGATGGTAATTAGGAAAGTCCTCTATACTGATTTCACCATAGAACTTCAAATAGCTGGAAAAGGTAATAAGGCCGATTGGTGATTTATTGGTATCTATGCTAGCACTAATGAGCAAATAAGAGAGCAACAGTGAAAAACTATAGAGAATAAGACAGCTATATGGGGCACGAATTGGATGGTGGCAGGAGACATGAATGATATTCTGTCAAATGATGAAAAATAGGATGATAATCTGAGAGGTGAGAGAAGCTTTAGAATGTTTAGAAGTTTTGTCAATAAAAACCAGTTGATTGATATTGGTTTTGAGGGTATCCCCTGGACATGGTGTAATAACTGGAAGGGTAATGGGGAGGTTAAGGAAAGACTGGATAGGGTACTGTGTAGTAGGAACTGGAGAAGGGCTCATGGTAAGGTTAAGTGTGTACACATCCATAATGAGGCTTCAGACCATTGCATGCTGTTGGTAGATACTGAGCCAAGAAATAGAAGATGGAAGAAGAGATTTTACTTTGATAAAAGCTGACTGCAGCATAAAGAGGTGGGAAATACCATTAAAACAACATGGCGGAAACAACAGCAAGGATCAAGGA
Source organism: Coffea humblotiana (assembly GCA_023065735.1). NCBI lineage: Eukaryota > Viridiplantae > Streptophyta > Magnoliopsida > Gentianales > Rubiaceae > Coffea > Coffea humblotiana. Next base: position 1,804,786 of record CM041209.1, on the reverse strand, counting down.
GGTTCAAGTTGAAACAGAAAATAAAGGAGTGTAGAATGGCTCTGTTACAGTGGAATAAACAGACTAAATATAATGCTAAAACTTAGATCAGTAACATAAAGCAGGCTATAGCAGAGGTTCAGCAGGGACATCAGAATGATAAGAAGGAGAGATTGGGTATCCTAAAAAGGCAGCTTGATGAGGCTTATAGGAGGGAAGAATCCTACTGGAGACAAAAGGCTAGAATACTGTGGTTGAAGGAAGGAGATAGAAACACTAAATACTTCTATGCTGCAATAGAGGGGAGGAGGAAAAGGAATAATATTTCTACCCTGCAAAAGGAGAATGGCACTTGGTGTGAGTCTGAGGGCGAGGTGGAAGGAGAGATCAATGCTTACTTCAGTAAACTCCTCACTTCCAATAATCCTGAACATTTTGATGCAATACTTAGTGGCATTTCTCAGGTGATTACAGGACAGATGAATAACTAGCTCACTAGACCAGTTTCTAAGATGGAAGTCAGGAGAGCAACTTTCTCTTTGCATCCTAATAATGGTATGACTCCTTCCTTTTTCCAACATTTCTGGGATATTATTAAAAATGACCTTATAGCTGCTATTTCTAGTTTTTTTCATTTCCATTCTGGGATTTTGCTGAAGGCTATTAATGAGACTATCATCACCTTGATCTCTAAAGTTGAGTCCCCCATCTCTGTGTCACAATTTAGGCCTATCAGTCTTTGCAATGTTGTTTATAGGATTATTTCTAAGATTATTGTGAATAGATTAAAGTCTTTTCTGAAGCATTGCATTAGCAGTAATCAATCAGTTTTTATTTCTGACAGACAAATCATAGATAACATAGTGATTGCTCATTAAAGTATTCAGTGTTTAAACCAAAGGAGAGTAGGGGCTAATGAGTTTATGGCTCTAAAGTTAGATATGTCGAAAACTTATGATAGAATAGAATGGGGGTTTGTAGTCAAAATGATGGAAAGAATGAGATTTTGTCAGACCTGGATAAACTGGATTTTCAAATGTATGTCCTCTGTGATCTATTCTTTCAATGTAAATGGTGAAAGGAAAGGTCCGGTTAGGCCAACTAGGAGGATAAGGCAGGGGGATCCTCTATCCCCATACCTTTTCTTACTAGTTTCTGAAGGTCTATCCAATTTGTTGTAGCAAGCAGTGAGTACTTATAGTCTATCTGGGCTTAAGATTGCCAAATCGAGTCCTGCTATCTCTCACCTTTTCTTTGCAGATGATACCCTCATATTCTGTCGAGCTAATACAGATGAGTCCAAACAAGTGAAGCAGATTCTGAAAATCTATGAAGAAGCCTCGGAACAGATGATCAACTTCGATAAATCTTCTGTTTTCTTTAGCAAAAACATGATGGAGGAGAAGAAGTTGAAAATTTTGAGGATATTGGGGGAAATGCCGCAAGTGAAACAGAGTAAGTATCTGGGTCTACTAATGGTTATAGGTATATCCAATAGATAGGTCTTTAGCTACATCAAGGAGAAGGTAATAAGGAGACTTAAAGGATGGAAAGAAAAATTGCTGAGCCAAACTGGTAGGAAAGTGCTGTTGAAATCAGTAATCCTAGCTATGCCTGCATATGCTATGAATTGTTGTAGACTGCCTAAGAGTTTGTGTAAAGATATAAGTAGGGAAATGGCTCGGTTCTGGTAAGGGGATGGTGAAGATAAGAAGAAAATTCATTGGGTGGAGTGGAAAAAGTTGGCTGCCATTAAAGGAAATGGAGGGTTAGGTTTTAAAGATTTACAGGACTTCAATAGTGCTATATTAGCTAAGATGTTGTGTAGAATCCTGACTAGTCCAAATCTGTTGATGAGCAAGGTACTGAAAGGAAAATATTTCAAAGGTAAGTCCATTTGGAAAAAGCAAATAAGGGCAGGGGATTCGTGGTTTTGGAAGAGCATCATGAATGCAAGAGAGGTATTGAAGAATGGTGTTAGGAAGAGGGTAAGAGATGAAAAAATAATCAACATATGGACTGATAGATGGTTACTAGGTAGAGGATCTGGTATGGTGAGAACCAGCAAGCCAGTGGGCTATATAGTTCAATGGGTACACGAACTGATTCAAAATGGTAAATGGAATAGAGAACTATTAGGATCTATCTTCAGTGATGAAGAGTGTAGGAAAATTGAAGATATTCCTATAAGTGTATATGCGGGGAAAGATAAACTGGTGTGGCCACTTACCAAATCTGGGCAGTACTCTGTGAAGACTGGGTATATGTTGGCAAGAGATATAAGGGAGGAGAGGCAGACAGAGCAAAGGCAAGAAGCTAGAAATAGCAGAAATGCCCCTAAGTCCAAGGCGTGGAAGTTATTATGGAATTTAAACATGAAGTGTAAGCTGAAACATTTTATTTGGAAGTGTTTGCATGAGATCTTACTAGTTAATGAGGTTATTAAAAGGAGAACAGGTCAAGGGGAGAACAAGTGTAGGTGCTGTGGAAAAATGACAGAAACAATAGAACACATGTTCTTCTTTTGCAGTAATGCTGAGTATATATGGAAAGCAGCGCCAATTAATTGGGATGGACTAAATGAATTCAGGCACAAGTTCTGGCATTGGTTGATTGGCTTGATGGATATTGAGAGGAGACCTGAGGGGAAGAATCACATTGTATTGACAGTAAATATCCTTTGACAGATATGGAAGTCTAGAAACCAAATTCAATTTAATGGAGTTAAAAACTATCCTAGAAGAACTACAAACAAGGCAACGCATGAGTGGGTGGAATACAATGAAGCAAGAGCTAGGGAGGTCAAAACAAATACTAATAGGGAAGCTCGAGTGACAAAATTGAATAGTTGGCATCCACCCCCTCTTGGGGTTATCAAGATAAACTCTGATGCAGCTGTGGAACAGAAGTTTAGGAGAATAGGTTGGGGAGTGGTGGCCAGAAAGGAGGATGGGGTGATAGTAAAAACTTGGGTAGGAGGGGCAAGGAGAGAAGGGAACCCAGCAGTGGAGGAAGCATTAGCTATCAGAGAAGCTGTTATCAAGGCAATGCAGAGGGGTTGGAATAAGGTGGAGATTCAATCAAACTGTAAATTGATAGTGGATAAGCTTAAGGATAGAAATGCTGAAGACCCAATTACGGGTACTATCCTAGCTGATATTCTGTTGTTAAGCCAAGGGTTTGAAGAATGTTACTTCTCTTTTGTTAGAAATGATAGTAACTGTGTGTCTCATAAGCTGGCAAAATTTGCCATAAGTTTGAAGGATGAAATATGTTGGTTGGATTCCTTTCCAACATGGCTTACGTGTTTAGCCAAAACAAATGTAAGAGCAGTTGCTCAAACAATGTAACTAGTTTCTGGAAATGAATATGCTATCGTTAGGAAAAAAAAAAGGAGAAGGGAAAAAAAGAAAGAAAGAAATAAGACGGGACGGAGTTGGAAGTGATGAGTCATCGAAATTGGCATCTTTGACTTTTGGGTGGGTGTGAGGTCCTGTCGCCTCCAAGGGAAGGTCTGATTAGAGAGGGTTTCGTTTTATTGTTTTGGTGGTTTCTGCAGTTCTCTCTCGTTGTGTGGGGCAATGTTTTAAAAATCGTACCATTAATTGAACCGGTGAAGTAAAAGGGTCGAAATTCAACCAGTTGGACTGGTTCAACCCCGATTCAATAAATTTTTTAAAAAGTAATTTATATAAATATATATATGCACAAAATAAGGCATGTAATGGACTAATTTAATACTTTATATGATGAAAAGTTTATTATTTTTTAATAACTTGGATTTTTAAAAATAAATTTTTTAAATTATAAGTTAAAACAAATAAATTTCATCTCAATTTCAATTATATCTAAATCCAACCAAAAAATACCACAATATTTTGAAATTATACAAAATTCACGTCTATAAGAATTTAGATATTGTAAATTTAAATTTAAATTTAACTTTTGGGATTTAGATATTGCAATTTAAAAAAGAAAATTTGGAGTTCAAAAGAAATCAATAGAATCGAAAATATAAATATAAATTTGATAAGAAAAAAAAATGAGATAAAAGTGAGTGGTTGTGGCATTAAATAATTTGGATTAAAGAAAAATAACTCTTTTTTAACTTTTTTCAATTTAATGAACAAAAATATATAATGAATTGTTCTTTCATATGGTACAGTGTTGTACCATTGTTTTGTGAATTGATGTATCCGCTAATTAGTTAGTTGTCTAATGATTAATGTAGATTTACATCTATATGCCAAATGAATAGTTCCCCCTGTGGGAATCCGCATTTGGGGAAGTAGGAATGGGTACGTTGTGTCGACGGATTGAAGGCTCGGCGCAAATCAGCATGTCTGGTGATTGGGCCGGCTTCGTTCAAGATCTGCAATGGAGGCCTGGATTTTATCATAATTGTCGCCCTTGAAGTCATGCTCATGCTGTTCAATGATTGTCCACCAGGATCCCTCCTTTGCTTGTAAATGTCTATTACGACTACCGTGAAATTTGTTCCACCAATAACCTCTGATGTGTCACCCACAATTATGTGATGCTCCATTCAGGCCAAAGTGGAGATTCTTTTTCGCTCCCTTGTTCGCAAATTAGTAACAATACGTCTTATGAAACTGAAATTTAAAATTTGAATTCGTTAAGTTATTGAATTATTAAGTACTAAATTTAATATATTTGAGTATATATCACATTCAGTAGTGAATTGAATATTTTATTATTTATTTTTTAGAGTAAGTTTTGTATAAAAAATTCAGTGTCATTTAATTAATTAATTCAGATGTTCTATATTTGATTATTAAGTGCATTTGTATATGTTAAGATTTAAAGGCGTTACATGTAAGTATTAAATTGGATTATTTAACAGAACTGAAGTTTCCAAATCTTAATTTTAAGTGTTGGCTAACGATTTTATTAAACCATAAAATATGTTATGGGGATTTAATGTCGAAGGTCTAGGACTGCACTGGCACGCCCTCCTCCTTCTTCTTGTAATATGGGCCGAATCCGATATTGGGACCTGAAAAGCCCACTATGATCTTGGATTTCGACGGCAAGGAAGCAAGGTGATACAAGGAGAAGTGGGAAGGAAGGAGAGTGACGACAGAATCCCTTCTCATGAGAAAAGGGAAAAAAAAAGAAGAAGAAAGAAGACAGGACGGACTTGGAACTTGGAAGTGATGAGTCATCGAAATTGGCATCTTTGACTTTTGGGTGGGTGTGGGGTCCTGTCGCCTCCAAGGAAAGGTCTGATTAGAGAGGGTTTCGTTTTATTGTTTTGGTGGCTTCTGCAGTTCTCTCTCGTTGTGTGGGGACCGTGAGTGGCGTCAATCGTAATTATAGGACTCTATTTTATTTGGGTTCCCTCCGTGGAACTAAAGCAAACGCGGAAGAATGACTATTGACTAATAATGAGCCAACAAAGAAGGAAAGGTAGAAAACCAGCACCAAAAGCAAACGCCTTTATTCCTTTCTGCCTTCTGAGTCTTCTCTTCTCACTTGATACCGTCAAAAGCATCCATCAGAGAGGCTTCGCTTACGCCTCTACGCTAGTTGTCATGTAATGGGTCTAAAACCCTCCTATCAAACCGAGAAAAAAAAAGAAAAAAGGAGAGGCTTTGCTTCAATATTTTATAAATTGCCCAGAAAACAAAAGAGAGAGAGAGAGAGAAATACTTTCATGTTCGACTTCAAAAAAAAAAATCGACAGTTCAACGAATGAACCGAGTTGGAACACAGTGTTAGATTCGTTTAATAATTCGCAAACTATTCAAATCATTCTTAAATACATATATAATTATAAAAATAAATATAAATACTTTTAATATTATTAGATATGTACATTATATTTTACTAAAAAAAGTATTTATACATAAGTTAGTATTATTCGTTTTTTTTAAACCAAGAAATATGATTAAACTTATTCTAAATAATGTATTGTTTATTAAAAAAAATATAATTGAATCATCTTCAAATTCAAATTCAAGCTCATTTAGTTGAACAAGTTAAGCTTGAATTCGAATATTTATACAAATAAACTAATCGAATTTAAGCAATTTTTGTAGCTCGTTTAATATTCAACCAAAACTCAAATTTTGTTCATATACTATACGATTGGAGCTTAAATACCAAGCATTCGACTCAGTTTAAAAGCTCGGCCTATCTTCTTTCTTTTCCTTTCTTATATACTAAAAGATTCCATACTCCTATACAATTTCCCGATATATTACTTCTAGAAAATCTTTTGTTTCTTCAAAAGTTTAGCTTAACCTAAACTACATTTCTACGATGGATGATCAATTTACTTGCTTAAAATTGTTGTGCATCCACGTCCGGTCAACACGCAATTTTATGTTATTTCTAACTTAGAAGAATGCTGTTGATAATTGTGTCTTTAATCTAAATTTGCTAGTATTAGGCACCAATAGATTTTTCTGAATCGTGCTTCAAAAATCATTCTTCAGGGGTACACCGTTGAGTTGAATGGTAAATTGGTTCGTTTACTACTACTAATATTCTGCAATTCATTGAGATGAATACGTTTATTTTATTTTATTTTTTTGGCGCAATGGAATTTGAAATGACGGAACCAAAATTTACACGATTTATCGGCTTCAATCGATGGCCACACATGCCCAATCTAGTACACCAGTTCCTATCCCTCCCTTTACTTCGTGCATCTGTTTTGATCTTTGTATTCTTCTTCTTTTGCTTAAATTGTTATTGACTTCTCAACGATTATCCATTTCCCTTCCGATGCTACATGTTGGCCTTTTCCCTACTATATAAGCTTTTAGCAATTAGTAAGTATTTAACATTTCTTTGGCGGAAAATTCATAACCATTGGACAATTTTTTGGACAGACCTTCTTTTTTTTTTTTGTGAAATACTATGAAATATCCTCTAAATACTTTCTTTTAAACTACCGTATTATATTTCTAAATTATTTTAAAATCTTGTTTACACCACATTCCAAAACATTTACTATAGTATATTACTATTTTGAAAACATCTTCTAAAAACTGCAATTGAAGTAGCCAAATCATTATGGTTTTCTTGTATTAACTACGACTAAGTCGATTGCATGATATTGTTCATCACGAAGGCCACGCAAAAAATTTCAAAAAGAATTAAATATCTTTTGCTTAACTATATTTATTGCATGTACCAACAATTAATCTCTTTGAAATCTAGGAAATTTATGAGACGAAGGAATTATAGTTACATAGCTTTAGCGGACTTGAAACAAGAGCTCAGTGGCCACCACCAAAGTTGGTGGGGTGGGAGGTCAGGGGACCAAACCCTGCCTCCCACCATTGGCTACAAAATGCTGCAAGTCACTTCAAGTGGCTTACTAGTCTAGACCGGTAAGTGGTTTAGTCTCCTCCAGTTTTCCCCTTATCTCTTCAGGTCTTCTCCTCTCGTAGTATAGAATAATTGTAGGTTTATCGTATTAATAAAAAAAAAAAGAAAAAGCTTTAGCGGACTTGATAGGACAACAATCAATATATTTTGTTTAGTTATTATTAAGGGTTTTCTTATACTCGAATTCATCTAATATGGGTTTGTTTGGATAGTGAAATTATCCCAAATAATATTTCGCTTGCATTATAAACACATTTTCTAACTCACATTTTTATATTTTCAATAACCTTTTTATCTCATATACATCACATCACAAAAAGTGCTACAGTAATTATTCCAAATAATATTTTAAATAATACTCTATCCAAACAAACCCTATACATATTTCTCGCTCAAACTAAGTTTCAAACATCATATCGTTTTGAATATTATTAAATGTAATCCCTGGTTTTCGAGGATGCTTTGTATGTGTATTTTGTTTCCCCTATTCGGGTCCGTTTGATTAGCATAATTTGCTTTGTAAAAAAAAAAAAGATTAGCATAATTTGAATACAAATTTTTTTAAATATTATTTAATTTATATCATAAACACAATTTTAATTATTTTTAAATAATTTTTTCTCATATATAATTATTTCAAATTATTATTATTTTTTAAATAATCTCCCATCCAAACACAGGATAGATCCATTATCAAAGGCAAAAAGAAGAAAAACAAAATTAGTTACGGATCAACTGACGGTCGTTGGATCAATGTAGAACTCACCAAAATTTTTGAAAAAGAAGAAAAACCTAATCAAGTGGGCAAAGAACGCCGCTACTCGGGGTTGTTGACCGTGAGTAAATGTCAGTCCCAATGGGGGATTAGGGCATCGAAGGGCATAATCGAAAATAAATCAAATTTGGAGGGGCAGTTTGGGGACACGATCGACCATAAATACGTGGTTGATCGCACACTTCAGAGCTCATCATCTACAACACACAGAGAAACGGGTAAATACGCACAGAAGACCTCATCGGGAAGAACAGGCTGGGAAAAGCCTTGCGGGAGCGGAAAGAAAACAAAGCATCTACCGGGGTTGAAAAAGAAAAAACGAAGAACAAGAAAGAGAAAGTGACATACGGAAGCCGGAATCCTACTGCTCTCATCTTCTCTGCCGCCAAGATCTGGCCGTTACCACCCTTCCTTCATCGTCGGCGAGGAATTGGACGGTCGGAAAGATCTCGTATCTGGAGTTCTATCTTTGTACAAAGTCTCGGCGGCGATTTTTATTTTCTGTTTGGTTTTTTGTGGAAAGAAGCGCGACGAGGGGAGTTTGTTGATGATTGATACAATTATTATTTAATCTCTGCCTTTTGGTACATCGGTGCATCGGCTGAGGACTAGGCGATTTTGCGGCGATTTATGTGAAGAAGAAGATTAAAGAAGAAGCAGGTATTGAATACCCTAGCTATAGATTGATTTTACACTCGTTTTTGTTTTTGTGCTCGATGTTTTGCTGTATTACTTCGTCAGAGAAGAAATTGGTTTTTACATGGACGTGGATTGCGGCGACAACTGCTAGATCTGTTGTTTCTGGAGAGAAATGTGTGTAGGGTTTACCTAGCTGCTCCGAGATTGAAGATCGGGACAAGAACAGGAACCTGACAAAGGAACCAAGGCCTGTTTACCTTTATAGATGCGCATTCTATCTGCCTAAGGACGCGCAACTCTATGGAAACACGCAATTTGATTTGATTGGGACCTTAGTGTTGCACCGCAGTCTGCAACGATTTGTTTGTTGGCGTCGCTGGGGCTTTGTATCGACTTGTTTTATTGTGATTTTGAGATTTTTAACCAGGAAAAATGCTGCGGAGGTAGTTAGGTTTTTTTTTTCAAAGATCCCCTTTGATTTTTCGGCTAATAATTTGGCTTTTGGTGGATTCTTTTGCTAGAGATATACGCAAGCACCTGTAGAAGTTCTGGTAGAACTAAGTTCCCTGCGTGAAAATAGAGTTGAATCTAAGGTTGGTCAGGACAAATGATGATGCTGAATTGATAACTGCCAGATTTTAGTTTGACCTGCCCGATCGGATCTTTCTATCTTCTTCTAATAGAAGAAGAATGGCATGTTTGGGGGGTTTTTAATCTATTTAGGTTGGATGTCTGGTGGATCTGAAATATGTGCACATACTTGCTGATATGCAGACAGATCCAATGCATTGTTTGCTGTAAGGGCAATCAGGCTTATGCTGTCCAAGTCTATCGAGTCCAGGCATATTCTCGAAGTCAGTTCTGTTTGAAGGAATGTAGACTTAAATAAATGCAGAGAAACTACAATTAGATAGAGTTGGTGAGATTAAGGCCTTGTCATGTCGTGGTGTTGACTTCCTGCTCTTGTCCCTATGGTTTTGTAGTTCTTTTGATCACCCTAAGATTGATAAATTGCTGCTTTTAATTTGGGATCTACATCAAGTTAGTTCTTATTTATCAAGTTGTTAGCAGTTTTGTTGGGTTTCCTCCAAGCAGTGGATTGCTGCCTTGGGGATTGGAATGATGATGAAAGTGCTTTTTTCTCCCCTGCGGGTGTCATTACATGAGATAACAGATTAGTGTTCTTCTTAAGTTGGCAAGAAGCAGCGTGTTCTTCCAAAGCTGGCAAGAAGCAGCGGTTTTCTGATTTCTATCAAACTGAAATATGTGTTTTTAATGATCGTCGATGTTTATTGAATAAAATCTTCTCGTATTTATGTGCCTCGAATTAAACAAACTGTGACTCCAAAGATTAGCACAAGTTACCTTGAAAATATTTAATTAATTTTATGGAATTTTTTTTGCAAGTCTCCTACTTATTGTGACTGCTGCTCCCATAGGTGGTTCCTTGTTGAGGCGCATGACCTTTCTGGTCTTTCAGCAATTATTCATATATTTTGTATTGGTGGCTTTCTATACTTGCAGTGCTCTATTTATGGAATTCTGATGTATTTGTTTAAACTCAACAGGAGTCCAATAGATTGATATTTTAGAAGTTGGGTTCTGCTGGAGAAGTTTGATATCTGGATGAGACCAATGTTGGATGCTAACTGATGGTGAGTTTCCAGTTCCACCATGCCATTATATCTTGTCCATTTTGAGCTTTTACTGGGAGCTCTTCCCATTGCCTTGGGAAAGTTTGTTGGACATAATGTGATGCATCGTGCTGTTACAAAGGCATATATGACGTAACTTTGGTCGAGGTGTTGGATCAATTACTTGACCTAAATGGAACTGGGAACCTTTAAGCTGTTAAGAGGTTGGAGGTGCAATGTGCAATGTTGGCTTTTTATTGCCTAATACTAATTTTTATTATGTTAAAAGATTTTTTTTTTTAAAGATTTAAACTTAGTTTGACGTTGAATTCTTGGCCTATAGATAAGTTGACAGAACCACTAATTGTAATTGTGCGTTTTGATTCTTACTTGGTTCTCTCAGCAAAATGAAATGTTCTCTTGTCAAATGCAGACACGCATTTGTACTTGCCCAGGAAGTTTAGCCTCTTCATTGGAATCTAGTATAAAAAGAAACCAGCTAGCAGGGGCTTCCTGCAAGTCTTGTGGTGGTAGATTCTTAGTTGATGGAATAGGACCCTTATCTAGAAGCATGCTTGGAACTGTGGGTCTGGAAGTTACAAATTCAATCAATTGTGAGTTGAGTTGGACAACTGTGAAGGGGAAGCGCTCTAGAAAGTCTGTGGCACGAAACAATGGGCGTGTAGCCTTGGGCAATAAGAGTCCTAAAAGGGTTGGAGATTTTTCTGGATCTGACTCTGACAAAGTATGTAATTTTCTATCCTAATATTGTCTGTTCAAAGATAGAGCATGTGATCTCATGTTTTATTTCATAATGAATTGTTTTTTTATGCAGTTTGGTGAACCTGGTACTGGGCAATGCTTTCCTGACAAAGCAGAGTACGTGCCGATTAAGAAAAGGAGACACTATCTACGATCACCATCTCCATCATTGCGGACCTCTTTATACAGTGGTCAGTCAGTATCACCTCAATTGCGCACTCCATCTTCACATTCAGATGACCTTGAACATCTTTCAGACCACAATGGTTCGTCAGGCTCTTATACAAACAGGCGAGGGTTTGTTGCAGCTCGAGTTGGTAATGGGGTTAATGAAGGAGTTGTGAGTGATAAAGTTTCTGAGGAGACAAGTGGAGAGCTTTATAATTCAGATAACTTCTCTGGTATTGCTCTTCTTGCAGCTGCTGCCTGCATTAACAACATAGATGACGATCCTTATGAAGGTAAGGGGGATGCACTTGAAATTTCCTCACTCCCACAGAGATCTGATGCTTCTACTTCCTCTTTGCCAGTGAGAGAATGTATCCCTTGTTCAGAGTCGGGGAAACAAATGGACAAAGATGCTTCACTATTGGATAATAAGGAGGGATGCTCATTAGTTGTGGAAAGTTCTCATGGTGCTCCTTCTAGTTCAGAGGAAAATGAGGAAGGCAAATCTGCTAGTTCGAAGATTGATAGACGGCATTGGGACCTCAATACTTTGATGGATGCATGGGAGCAACCTAACGAGGATACTTCCGCTCAGTACAAGTGTGATGATACTTGTATTGATGGTATGCCCATGGAGAACTTGACAAAGAAGGTTCTGTAATTCAAAGGGACTGTATAAAGTAATGGAAGTGGCTCTGAAAGTTGTCTGCCTCTGGACCACATTGAAAGTGCTACTCAGTCTTCTACTGCAAAAATGAAGGAAAATGGGTCAGAAGAATTTTGTCAAACTAGTCATAGTAGCCTCAGTGGACATTCAATGGACCCGTAAAGTATTGTCTTACTGATGAAAAGGTTTCTAGTTCATGTTCTCGGTAGCCACGGATCTTTTACTAATTGTCCATTGTCTGAATCATGTCATTCATCAGAAGTTTCTGGTGAAACTTAGACATAAAATCTCGTCCTGTGTCTACTATGATTCCAGGTGCTGACAGTTGTAGAGATTGCATCTTCATTAGTGACTTACTTCTGAACCAAAATGTAGTTTTACCTGATGCTTCGGAATCGGAAAAGTTTGGGGGTGAGAATGATGGTCAACTGAGAGATCCGGAAGACTCTGAAAAGAAAACTGAATTTGCCTGATAACAGGATTTGCCCTCGGGCTGGAAAAAGTGTATAGGCACCTGTAAAACTTTGGATGCTGAAAATTTGCAAAGTATTTCCGGGGAGAACACACATCCATCATCCAAGTGTGAAGGTTTATCTATCTCAGACATCTCTGTTGGAGGTCATTCCACTGTAATTTCTGATGCCAAGGGTCAAGATGGGAAAATTCTGGCCGATAATGATTTTGGGAACTGATGCTGCACGGTGCTTGGGTTTCAAGCAGCTCCCTTCCAAGGGTGATGATCCTCATGTTCGTGATGAAGAAGGTGAGGGGAGATCCATTTTGCAAGACTCGGGTAAAGGTTTTGTTCTCGATGATTGCCACAATTCAGATGTTTCACAGGATGATCCTGGTTGCATAAATGGTAGAGATAAAATTGATGAGCTTCAAGTTGGTTTATGATTCTCCTTATGAGGATGGAGAAATTAAGGGGGTCCGTATTGTACTCATGGGAGGAAAATTGAACTCGAGGATGGGGAGAATGAATGTCTTGACTATGAATCTGATGGTTAGAGTTTGGTGAGGGTTCCTGATAGTGGTGATAGTCCAGCTCAAAAGTAGTTGAAGCTGGTTCTGAAGGTTCTCAAGGCAAAGAAAAGAAAGGTTTATTGGGTGTACAGTCTCAAGAAACTGATTCCAGGAGGAGTACTTCAGTGAAAAGTTCTTCAGGGGGGAGAATCAAAGGAGATTAGAGAGAAGATTGAGACTGCAGGCAAAAAAGTGTCCAATCAAGGATCTGGAACTACAGAAAGAACTTTCTACAGATGTGATTGTGGAAAGAAATTATGGTAGTAGAAGGGGTCGCACTTCTGATCACATGGATGGGCTTGACGTCAAAGGATCATATGCAGGAGTTGGGTCAAAGGCAACCAGGGGGAAGTTGCAATCACGTATTGAAGGGCCTTCAACACTGGATGCAATGGAAGAGGGACAATGTTTATACACTGCAGGCAGGTATAGTTCTGCATCACATATCTTTTTCCATTTCCCTTTTTTTTTTCTGGCTGAGTGGTGTTTGGAAAATTTTTGGTATACTTTTCTGTGTGGGTTGGTGATTGATTTGCTTGGTCATAATTCCGTTCACTTAATTTTCCTCCTTTATTGTGAATTGATTGTCTGATTGTTCTCATGCCTTAGATCCCGGAAAGTGGGAAGTTCATATTCACGAGAAAACAGGGATGGCTGTCCTGATAGATATGTGACAGGTACAGACCTGCTGTTCAGAACGTGAAACGAAATGGAGGGAATAATCAGTTGTCTAACTGGGACTCAAGAAGCCGTTATCCGTCTAGTATCGTGGGTCCTGAGGTCAGGTACCAAACAGGCAGAGGAGTTCTATAATGATCCTGCTGATAAGTTTGGTGGAGTGAATTCCCATGATCACCAAGCAAATCTATGAACTTAATTCTTCACGAAACTGAGAGGGATAGCAGTCCTGATAGATTTGCTACGAGGTACAAGATCAGCTGTTCACGGAACGTGAAGAATTGGAGAGGGAGATCGGTCATTGTTTTAACGTGGAGTCCAGAAACCCGGTTATCCAATCTAGTTATATCGTCGGACCTGAGGGTCAAGGCAGCCCAGGCCAGAAGTGTGATTGCTGACTCTGTTGACAAATTTGGTGGATTAGATCCCCACGATCACAAGCAGTCTGTGAACTATTCTTCAAAAAGCATGCAGAGGCCGCTTGGTTGGAGGAGATCACCAGTTGACAGGGATGAATACCATGGTAGCCAGAGGAGAATAGCAGCATTCAGCAGCAACAGAAACAGGGGAGGTTCCAGAAATTTCACTGAAGGTGTTGGTAGAGGCCCACGGGGGAATATCACCAGCCCATGGATGATGATGCTGCATCTTCAGTTCGCATGCCACATTATTTATCCTGGAAAGAGCGGGGCTTTTTTGCCCCATCCACTAAAGGTGCTCATGCATCTGTACCCCGCAGGGATTCGCGATCAAGATCCAGAACACGCTCTCCCCGTGCATGGCACCCACAGAGGGAGCGTAACCTGGGTGCAAGACGTCATAGTAGATCACCAGATTTCAGGTCTGAAGCTAGAATGAATAGAATGAGGGCTCCATTTCAGAAGCCCAATTTTGCAGCTGATTATGGAGAGGGTTTCATGTCCCCACCTAGAGGCCGCTTTTCACCGCAGCGTAATTTTAGGGGTCTTGATGATCGGAATTTTTTAGATAGCCATTTGAGGCATCGTAGATCACCATTGAATGTGTTCAGACAGAGCCAAAGATTGGAATCTATTGGTTTATCTGGACGCCTGAAGTCGGATGATTCATTTAGACCCATGATGCGGCCTGGACGATTTCCTCATACGGCTGGTCTTGGTAGGGGATGTAAGTTGGAGGAGAATGATGATGATAAGAGACACGAATGACAGATCTGGGATGATGCATTGAGGGTACAATTCTGACTCTATTGGCAATTTGAGGAGTTAAGTTAACATGTGCTACAACAGATAATTTGGACGCTGGAAACTCTAATAATGAGCATAATGTCGAAGTAACTGACCGAAGGTAATGTACCTAGGCGTGTTAAGGGATGTCGTTAAGTTATAACAATGCTCAGGTTTATGTTTACGGCCTGTCTCCAGGCCGATGATATATTTGCCATCACCGGGAAGAGAATGAACACGGCGTGTTGCGAAACTGCCTTGTTCCTCTTTGGGTGAAGGCTGCTAGTTAGAAGAAATTCAATTCCTTTGAATGCGTTTTTTCCTTTTTCCCCCCTCCTTTTTTCCGTCTCTTTCGTGGAGGAAATTTGAAAAATCTGATTATCGCTGATGGGTTGAAGTGCTCGTCTGTCCTTGTTTGATTAATGCGCTAGGGCCTTGGTATTTTTTGCTTGTCATGGGCCCACCAACTCTCTCTCTGTCTCTCTCCTCTCGATTGTAATGGGAGGTAGGAATGAATGTTTGATTTTTGTTATATTAGGCCTGTAGAAGTTTCTAAGGGCGGCTGCCTTTAGCCGTACAAAATGCATACCTTTGTGTAAAATATAAAAGTGCAATCTGCAAGTGAAGCTGCTAAAAAAGTGCAAGTCGACTATACCTGTTGGTAAGACTTGGCTATGGTGCAGCATCTGATTTTAATGCGCAACTTACAAGACAGAAGCCTTTTGTCATCACATTTGAAACTACAGAGGGATGCGCTTAGGTACCATAAGAAAACAATTAATAAAGGCCGCAGAGAAAACAAGTGTTTCGAGTAGAATTCAAACGCAAGTCCTAAAGATGTTGCAATGGATATTCCTGCTAGGAATCCGGGGAACAACCAAGAGTCCCATGGCCATGAGAAAACAAGTTACAAGTGTTTAAGAACTAGAATTCCAAACCCAATTCCTAAAAATGTTGCAATGGATATTCCAAATATTCCTGCTAGAAATCCCAGGAACAACCAAAGAGTCCCATGCTTTGGCCTTGGCCATGCCACATGCTGTTGGGACCTCCCAATTATTAGCATTTGGATGCCAGAAGCAACAGCTTTAGATCGACGCCAAATAGTTTTCCTAGTCCGAGTATCACTTATAAGAATGGACGGTTACTTGAACAAATGCAAACATAAAATGCTTGGAGCAGTAGTGATGACATTCCATATGCTCCCTCCAGCGCCCACAACAGCAAAAAATACCTGTTCACAGTTTAACCCCCAATTGGGAAAAAATTAAAATTAAAAGAAAGAAAAAGGAGTCATGATTAAACAACTAGGCAGGAAGCAGTGGACTAATTATCCTCAACATGGAACTAATAAATCTGACCCTACCCACAAAGGAAGCAATTCATTGACTTGGATGGGGGCTTTTGAGTTTTCACATTTAATGGCCTTAAACTGAGCCCTGGATAAAGTACATTGGAAGTTGGAACAAGTGACCGAGGAAGAACGTATCTCAATAAAAAAAAGTAATGACTTTGCAATAATATGTCATTCAAAGGCAAGATGACAAAAACACTTGTAGGACTGCTTGTTTCCCCTTCTTTCAATATTGTGGAGCTCAAGAACACTTGTTGCTCATATTAGAAGTTACATCTCCTCCCAGAGAACCAAAAGCATTTCTCAATGGAGAATTGACATTCATAGGTTGATTAATGTTACAAGCAATAATCCAAAGGTATGCAAGAAAAAGGAGACTACTTAGAGCAGCTTTATGTTTACCTGCATTAAGACCACAGCAATGGCATCAGCAGTAGGTGCGATGGGGCGAAAATAACCAGGGAAAGAAGTTGCTAAAATCACAACAATTGTGGTGATTACAGGAAGATCACAATTTTGAATTCCAAAAAATCTGGTAAGAGAAGTGGAAGCCTTGCATATAGCAAAGGAAACAGCCAGTGATGTGCCCATCTGCAGCACTGGTAATTTGCTTGCAGAATCAGACGGCAAATCTGTAGTAGCATCTGCCACAAATGCAGCAGTGACAAGAAGAATCATTCTAGCATTGATGTTAGGGACATCATATTGGGTTAGAGAAAATATGAAATGAACAGAAAATGACGAGGTTCCACTTCATATGATGATGATAAATCCAGAGGAATGTAGCAACAGTCAGCATACAGAAGTTTTTTTTTTGGTAAAAAGAACTACTCATTCACTTTAAGATCAAACTATACGTAGGTATAAGGTCTTCCAGTCTCAAGCCTCATCACATAAATCACCATGTAATACAATCTGTTTTGATAAAGAATGTTATGAATCAAGACAAAAGGAAAGTTTAAAAAAATAAAAAATAAAAAATCACAGTAGAGCAAATTGATTGACAGTTAAACAAATACAATAAAGAATACTTACTATTACTAGCAATACAGAGCCAAAGAATACTTACTATTACTTAAAAATGAAGTCTCTGAAGGTATTTTGGAGGCCAACCCCAAACAATACAATAAAGTATACTGCACAAATTACCATTATCAGCAGCAACACCAGCAGCTATAACCGAGGAAGAAGTGCCAAGTGCCTCTGAGATTGCAACATAGTTGATGGCTACAGGAATGACAATAAGACATTATTGTTGAAGATGAAGAAAGAAATGCATAGGAAATTGATTAAGAACACAGAGATCCAAGATGTAAACACAGAGGCGCTTCCTTTGACTGCATTACATACTTCACGCCAATCATTAATTCCTTTTCTTTCTTTATTCTTTTTCTTGTTTTAGTTGATGACTGAATTGATTGTATGTTACCATAGGAACAGCCAGAAGTTGAGATTCCGGCATTGCACACAAATAATTTTAGACAACCTGTACTCTTCAATTACCATTGCAGAAAAGGAATGTGGATTTTTCAGAAAAGATGCCTTTCATTCATTTAACATTAGGAATGTTAATCTTAAAAAGCGTTAGACCTGGAACCAGTAGTATTAAAACTCTCCTTGACCATCCGCAAATGCTCCTACTACAATACTAAACGTGATGATCCATTTTGTGCACATATATATGCCCTTTTCATGCTTTTCTAACAGTACATCTCAATTTACAAGAAAATCCTACTTGTTTCAAAGCACAGCTTAAGATTCTATTTGAGCAAAGTAAGTAACACTTTACAGTTTCATATTTCATAAATTGCATTTCACAGCTGCAGATATATTTGGCTTCAAATTCTTTTGGCAGGGAAAATTGCGCACTACTTGAGAGTTGAGACTTCACCAAAAGGTTAGTCATCTTTGGTAGATTAGCGTTAACCATTTCTCCACCGCAATTGACAATGTAACAAATCAAGTCGATAGTCATGTTCAAAACCAAGAGAAATCAGTGCAGTTTCAAGACAACTTGCCTCCACCAATATAACTGCCCATAAGAGCAGCAGCTATTTTCCAGTTATCTGGACCAAGGGAGCGCATGGGCACCAACAGGAATGCCACTAAAGTCCCAGCAATTGTTGCCACTGCCACATCCAAAAAGGAAATGGAAAAAGAAAAGAAAGATGCTCTGCTTTTAAGATAATGAATTCATATTATATGCTGTATATATATTGCATGATCCAAACAACAGGCAGAAGTGCGCAAGAGAAAGAGACCTGATCCGAGCAAGAAAACGAGAAGCAGAGTCCCAGTTGAGCGAATTAGTTGTTGCATATCTGCTCTGAATAGAAGCAATGGCACTGTCAATGGGAGCAGAAATTTGATGACAACCGAATAAGCGGGGGCTTCATAAGGAATAATTCCCGCATTGCTGGCTGCCAGCCCAATCAAGATGCTCACCAATGCTGCGCTCACCATGCTACCAACCTTGGTCTTCTCCGACCTTCATTCCCACAGCAAGCAACATCTCAACTGTCCTTAAGCACATTTAATAATACTACCATTTGCCTATGTGGGGAGTTAAAAAAAAAAAAAAAAAGAAAAAGACTCTCGCAAAAGATTGCTTAAAAACAAAAAGTAGTCCCGTGAAAGAGAGAAAAATCGATGCAATGTTCTTACCAGAGACCAAGAGCGCCGGTTGCAAGAAGAGCAGTCCAGATGCCCCAATTGTCGTGGGGAGATATTAAGGGGGAATTCGACAGAGATTTAACCGTCGCATGGTTCCAGCTGCGCTTAGTAAGAATACCATTGTTCCTTACGAACCGGTATGAAAAAGATGATGCTGGTTTGGAGTTCAACTGGGATTTCCTTCCAACCGAGAATGTTGATAAAAAGGGTGGTCTCTGAACTGTTGATGGCACTGATGATGATGATGAGAGAGTGGGGACTTGTAACAGCTGCATTGCCCCCAAAGACGCCATTTCTTTCGAGGTTTAGACAGTCTTGTCGCCTCCTTCATTGGCAGCAGCAGGAGGAGGTTTATGGGATTCTTGTTGGAGATGGATGCCGGCTGATGATGGATGGAAAATGGAGAGACGTGGCAAATTGTAACATGAGGAAGAGCACCATCCCCCAATTAGCGCCCGTCGAGTCCAATTATGGAAGCCTTCGAAGTTGGGCCGACAGACTTTCAAGCCCAAGATGGATTTCCTATAGCGTTCTTCTGTGGCCCCACCCCATCTATTAGAACTTAGAAGTCTATCGCTGTGCATTTCTGACATCGCAAAAAAAAGTTTTATTTTTGAAAAAAAAAAAAGGTGCGCTAATTTTGCATGAGCACCTTGATAATGGGAACGTAGCTGCCATTCCTCCCTAGACACCCAAACAATTTTGCGACAATAATAGGAGTAATAATACATGGATGGAAACCATTGATCTTTGGCTCAGTGGCCACGAAAAAGGGACTAAGTTCCTCTTTAGGTTGTAAGTCGGGGTTCGAAACTTACCTGTAATGAAAAAAATACAAAGGAAGTGTCAATACACTCTTTTGATCTAGTCAAATTTTTATACCTACTAACCTAAAAGGCTCCCCTTTCTCTAAATTAAAATAGATTAGATTATAAAAATATAATCGTTGCCATAAAAAAAAGATTAATGATACATGGATGGGGCCCATTACAGAAGAATAAACTTCTTCCTTCTCTCTTCAACTCTTCCTTTGCTAACCATACATAGCCAGTAGCTGAATGACCCTGCTGCTTCAAGAATCAAATTGGAGAATCCCAGATTCAATGCAGGAAGAACACCCTCTCTGGCACTGGCAGCCACCACTTCTGCAACTTTTAGTTATGACAAAATATAATGAATATTCACACCATCTATAACAGTATGGAATGGAATTACTTAATTTCTTGCGACTAATTCGCTTTAAACAGTCTGCAAAGATTACTGGCACCTTTTTTTTTTTTTTTTTTTGTATATTTCAAGGTTTGTGTTTGCAGTTAAAAGAGTTTATTGAAGGACGCAGGAAAATCAAGCAAATCTTAATTTATACTCATGGCGTAAGTACTACCGCATATCTCTTGAAAATGATGGGGTTGTAGGAAAAGTTGCAGAGTAGATATGACGCATTTTTGGCATGTTTATACTTGGATGTTATTAGAGCTTAATATAAGGGTGGAAGACCCAATGCAATCCAAAATGCTACTGCTACTACATTAGAAGAAACTCCCAGATAATGCAGCCCAAGCGCAACCTGTTATTATTGATTCTTCTTCAGATGATGCATCTAAAAGTTCGGTTGTGCTCATGTCTAGTTGCAATGATCAATCAAGCAGCTTTCTGTCTCGTTATAACCAGGACGATCATACGTTGAACAGAAGGATGCAAAAGGTAAAATAAAATGGAACCCCTAAAGCCAAAAAAAAAAAAAAATTCAAATTACAAGCCAGACTGATCCGCCAGTCAGGTAACTACATAAATCTGAGCACAGTCGACCCAAAAGCAATACCAAGGAAAGTGGCAATGGCAATGCCAAAAATGCCAGCAAGAATACCGGGAACAACCAAAGAGCTCCATCCTTTGGCAGTGGCCATTCCACAAGCGGTTGTGGGGCCACCTACGTTCGCATTAGATGCCAAAAGCAGCAACTTGAGGTCAAAGCGGAAGAGCTTTCCCAGACCAAGAATCACAGCAAGATGAACAGCTATCTGAACTAGGGCAAACAACAAAATACTTGGTGCTGTATTGATCACATTCCATATGCTACCACTTGCTCCCACCACTGTGAAAAATACCTGTTATCTCCAACAAGAAAACGAACGTAAACAAGTCATTCTACCCACAGTAAACTCACAAATATAGTAATTTCTACTCAAAAAACTTTAGCGGTTTGAGTTAACCAGGGAATTGAAACACAAACTGAAGCTGCAAAGCAGAAAATTAATATAGCGACCACAAACATTTTTCAATAGTGGCTTGTGCCTAAGGATGGCCAAGTGTCATTAGCATTTTCTCTTATGGAGTTTCAACCTATCACAAAACATCTTCCTACATGTCTAACGAGCTTATCCCCGACCCTAGTCATTCGATATTTTAGCACAACTGGTCCTTTTTTGGCATAATATACATCTTGTCTATTCTCATCCCAGGTATCCAAAAAACTACAGGTTGAATGCTACCAAAAACTGCTTAGTTGATCTAGCTTCTCTACTGTGACCAGTAAGAGTCTTAACAGTCTTAATAGAAGTTTGGGCAATGCAACAACGCTACGTGAACTATGTTGCAAGCTCAAGAGAGCATGAACGATGAATTAATAGTATCAAAAACCAAAGATACTCTTATATGGCAGAGGCCCAAAAAAAGTGTCATTAATAAAATTTATGTTTAAGGAACTTGATCCAAGTACAAATTTAGGTTCAGTACAAGAAGAACATAGGAAGCAGCGATTATAATCTGTAACAGAAGGACCCACGTGCATATGAAAAAAAAAAAATCACCTGCATGAGAATCAGTGCCATAGCCTCGCCAGATGGTGCTAGATGAGCAAATAACCTTGGAAATACAGTTGCCAGAATAACAACTATTGCAGTAATGGCTGGAATGATACCTCCTGAGATTCCAAAATACTTTGCAAAAGAACTGCCAGCTTTGCAAATGGCAAAGGATACAGCTAGGGCTGTAGCAGTTGGCAGTACAGGCAGCTTATTTCCAGATTCTGATATATCATATCCAGCATCAGCATCTATAAAAGTTCAGTGTGGTCAGATGCAGCGCAGTTGCAATAGCCTTACTTAACATGGTTGATGCCTTTATGTCTCACAGACTCACAAAATTTTCTACAGATAAATAAATAGAGGTAAAATTGAAGAACAAATGACTGGCTTGACCTTTTGTCAAACAAAAAAAAATAACAATAATAATAAAAAGTTGAAAACTCCGAAGTACAAGATTTCTTTTCAAAGAATCTCGATCAGTAATCACAATTTAATTAGAATGAAAAAACTAAAATTAACCATATGATGACTCAAGAGAAATTGGACCGAACCAGTAGTTGCTGTTGAAGCCTCAGGAGGTATTCCAGATGCCAATGCAAACAATGTTGTAAAATATATGGCACAAATAACATTATCTGCAGCTAGTCCAGCAGCTAAGACAGAAGGCGTGACTCCTAAGGCTTCAGAAATCGCCACATAGTTGACAGCTAAATAAAAGAAAGAAAAAAAAAGCTCTATCAATATGGTTATAAGAAGAGCAAACCAATTCATCTTGCAAACACAGCTGAATGGGAACATAAACAATCCACAGCGTCAATTAAAAGAGGAAGCACCACTGAGACTCTTATTGACCTGAAATCTTACACCATTCAAATTAAAATTTCTCATTCAATGCAAATGAAGCCAGAAAAGCTTCATACAGTAGAAGAAAGCTAGTTTAAGGGAAGCAAACATTTGTTGGCACCACCTTTTTTAGCATTAGAAAATCCATAAAATACTTCACAATTGAGTGAAAATAAAAGAAGATCCCTTTTGCATTCCAATATCCTGATTTGACGTCAAACTTAGCACCAAATGGAAAATAACCCGTTGCATAATTAAGATAGTATGGAGTGGACAGAAATTTGTCTAGAGGAAAGCTAGTATAAAGGAAGCAAGCATTTGTTGGCACCCTCTTTCTTAGCATAAGAAAAGCCATAAAATAGTTAACAATTGAGTGAAAATAAAAGAAGATCCTTTTGCATTCCAATAGCCTGATTTGACGTCAAACCTAGCATCAAACTGAAAATAACCCATTGCATGATTAAGGGAATGTGGAGTGACAGAAATATGTCTAGTAAAAATCTAATGTGGTCATCAGAATGACTATGCAGTGAAGTTTCAAAGAAAGGTAAAAACATGACGCGGTCAATGTCGTCTTAGGTTACCTCCACCAATATGTCTTCCCATTAGTGCAGCAGCTATCTTCCAACCATCTTGACCCAATGATCGCATTGGCACCAAAAGGAATGCCATAGCAGTTCCAAGAGTCGTTGCAACTGCAATACAACCACAGAAGAAAGCAAAAACTATTGAGGGTCTTGAAAATTTAAAAGATGCCACATAAGTTCAGGTTTTAACATGGTAAGTGGTGACCACAAATTTTTTAGAAAGGGTAAAAATTATCAAAAGTTTTTTCCCGAGTTGCTCTGACACGGATTGCCCCTACTGCAAAGACTTAGAAAATTCTAAGGCCAACCAAAGACTCTATTCAATTTTTCATGAATTCTTTACAGTCCGGTGCTGTTTATAAGTATCTATTAGGATGAAATTGAACTGAATGCACAGCACGTTGCAATGCTACATGGTTATCTAAGTAGATACGTAAAGTTGAAAGCATGATGAATACATTTCAGTTCTGTATCACTTATCAACCCTCCAGCAAACTTGGATTTAAATCTACCTTTTTTTTTGGGATAAACACATTCTAAAAAATTTTCAACTCACATAGTGCCAACACAAGATTGAAGCTTTAAGGGAATTCCGGGATCGTTTTCTACCTGATCCAAGCAAGAAAGCCAGAAGCAGTGTCCCAGTGGACTGTATTACCCGACGCAAATCCGCTCTGAACAACAGCAAGGGAACTGCCATTGGCAGCAAGAATTGCAAAACGATTTCATATGCGGGCGCATCGCAAGGTATGATTCCCAAATTGCTGGCGGCTAAACCAACTAATGTACTCACCAGCGCACCACTCAATGTACTTCCAATCTTGGTCCTCTCTGACCTTGACTCAGTATTACAAATAATGATCATTCCCTCAACTGAGACCAAAAATAACGGTAATTTTTTGTTGGGAAAATGCGGATAGATTATTATGACTTACCAGATACCGAAAGCGCCGGTGGCCAAAAGAGCAGTCCAAGTGCCCCAGTGATCTTGTGGAGAAATGATTGGATAACTCAACTGCGATCTGATAGAATTAGGTGCTACATGAAGACTCAATCTGGGTGAATAGAGGGGGAAGAACAAGGATTTCTGATGATTTCCCGGGAAGCGTGAGTGGGACTTGTGTAGCTGAGGTGCTGGGTTCGCAATTCCTGAGTAGGCAGAGGAAATGGTGGAAATGTTTTGGCGGGAACCGAGACATGACCACCGTTGAAGAACCGGAGTTGACAGCAGCAACCCCTGTTGCGACGCCATTTACGGCAGATCCCAGTATCTTGGCAGCCTCAACCAAGATTCTTGGGTTCAGCCCTTTTTTTTTTTTTTGGTGGGGGAGTGGGGGGGCTTGGTAAGAATAAACCACAGGTGGTGTTGTTAAAGAAGCAGAAATACGGAGGAATCTCTCTCCTAGTGAAGGGCTTCGCGGCAATCCTAAGAGCAATAAAGAGTGATATATACTACTACGAACTATGAACTTTAAATGCAGACACATCTTACTATTTGTTACCATATAAGTGATGGTCAAAATGAGGTGAATTTAAAATTTTTTTAGTAAATGGGATTTTTTTGGTAGAATTTAGTAAATGAGAAAATAAGTTACTGATTGTGAGACACATGAGTAAAACTTTTTGTTGTAATTTTTGCATATTGTGTTAGATGCTAATTTCTACGCTACTCGGTCATGTATTTAGGACAACTACGTCTGTGTTGGCATCTACTGCCATTCTACCATGACTTCAAAAAAGTTCACTCGTCAATAGTCAGCAAGTCCACAGAACGCAAACGTGTTCCGGTCCACCCATAAATAGTCAACGCTCGCTCTTCTGATACCCCGTTCGACACTTGGGAGTTGGAGCTTTCCATGAACAAAGAACCAGACTTCCAAATTCCAACCACAAAGCTGCAAAGAATTTTTAGTTTTCTTTGCTTTCGGTAGAAATAGTGAGACAGTGCTCGACAAATGACAAAGTGTTAGCAACCAGATGACAATTGTAAGGCCTCGGTGAGGAGTGGCTTCTTAAAAAATCCAGACCGATGCGTAGTAGATTCACCGGCCTCATCCGGTGGTGGTAGTGGTGGTGGTGGTTCAATCCCCACCAACTCCCCCTAGACCCAATTGAATTTCTCTCTTAAATTAAGACAGTATAAAATATTATAGATAAAATGACGATTGAAAAAAAAAATAAAAATAGATGGCAATTGTCAGTTGTTAGTTGTTACTTGGCATAGTCTCTGAATTGCGTTAAACAAAGGGGATTCCAATACTGAGTTACAACCGTGTCAGTACTAAAGTTTATACATACAAACCATATAATGTTGACTATATTGTCTACCTTTCCGAAGAACTTAACCCACAAAACGAAATTTCTACCTCTCTCCGGAAAACTATATTGTCATCATCTCCTACAATTGTTGACTTCAAAAGGAACCCAAAGAGCTTAAACATTAATTAGCCAGAATTATCAGATTTCTCTGTCCATTATCTTTTAACAGATGAAGGATTCTCCATCTACTCCGTGCAAGATATGCTATCGGCTTGTTTCTGTTTCTTTGGGTTCCGGCCCTCCTCTTCCATGGCCTTCAATTTGTTCTTTATTGCAGCTATTTTTGCACTTCGATTCACTTGTCCTGAACAGCTACCAGCAAGGCTTGATTTGCTTGAGTCCCCAATTGCATTAGGTGAATTACTTGCTGCATCCATCAAGTATTTCTCACTAGCAAGGCGAACAACCAATGGCCGACCACAAACCAGCTTCCCGTGCATCTTCTCTTTGGCCAATTTAGCTTCCTGCGTGCTCACTTTAAAAGCAAAAATTAGGAATTGTACCGAGAGAGAACATACTGACCGTGCTGAACTGAGAAACAGAAATCGAGTATTTCTATTAAAAACACACGAGAATGATCAATTTTACCTCTTTTGTGTTGAACTGAACGAAAGCATATCCACGTGGCTCTCCACGTTTAGGGCCTCTTGTGTGCCACAGAAAGTCTTCAGATACTATCTTTCCAAATGGAGAGAACATCTTAATAAGAGCTGCCCTGAAAAACAAGAGGTTGTAAGCAAAATTGTATCCTGAGTATGGAAATCTAAGAAAGGAGATAGGTGCAAAATATTTCATTACTCAGTTATCCTTAAGTCGAGATTGCCAATGTAAAGTCTGCTTTCACACTTGTCATCAAAACTATGCCCAAGGTCCTGCAATTCACAAGCATAGCAATTCTGTAAGGAGCAAAATGCTGTATGAACCAATAAGCCAATCTTCAGCATTGATTAATCATATACCCCGAAGAGTTCCCAAATCAATAGCAGAAATTGAATCAGTAGTCCACAATTTTATAGCAGACAGAAGCAATTTAAAGTTTGTCAAGTTTAGATGATAAATGCATCAAAGTAACAACCAGCAGAGAATGTCAAACAAAATATCAGAAATCAAGATCAAAACAGACCACTTTAGAAAATAGCACATTAGAAACTTAGATAGCCAGACTACTAAAACATTTATGTATGCCTGAAAAAGAAAAAGTATAGATAGCCGAGTCCTCAAAGGAACCATTTTTAGGAAGCTCCAACTTTGATCCTTTAATGGATTGTTCATGTAAAAACGACTAACAAAAAATTTTCCCAAGTTAAATGGATGCATGAAGGAATCCTGATTCAGCAGTTGCACTGAGAATCCACAACCCAGATAAAACTACACCCTTTTTATGTAGTTGAAAGAGGAACTAAGGGCCCTTAGATATACACATAGTCAGCCACATGACAATGGAAGTACCATGAAACTGCTGGCGGGAAACTGACGGCAAAATTGATGATTCAGTCCAGTTATTGCAGTCAACAGGAGCCTGCATACACCAGATAAATGAAGTTAAATAGAAGTTACAATCAACACATAAACTAGAAGAGTTGCTCCTTGTAGAAGCTAGGTATGTTGTCAAAGCAGTCTGTTTATTTTCTCCCACCAGACAACGATGCAGAAAAAATGATAAAGAAGCAGAAAACAAGCACATGCTCCCAGCAAGTTGCCAAAGCAAAGTGTGTAGTCTCTCTACAAAGAAAAATTATAAAGAATTTTTTAAAAAAAACATGCACCAATTATCACATGTTTGCAAGACAAAAACGTGTCCACTACATAACAGAGGAAAAAGGAAGGTTAATCACAGGTGAAGTCAAGAAACTTATAAAACTGCTCTATGCACCGGAAGACACCAGATCAAGATTCCAGTAAAATCAGTACATACCGTACCTTTCATGTTTCTGTGTCATTTAATCTAGTAACTCAGAAGCCAACGTCAAAATAGCATCTCCTGTTTGCACTAGTAATGGGTCCGAAAGCCCCAACTTCTCACGACACCTACATTGCTCATAAATCAAGGATCTACGATTCACAAAATCTGCCACTCTTTGAACCCACTTGTGTAAGAATGGAAATCTTTCCTTTCTCCACTCTACGATATAATATTGGTAGACCCCATAGAATTCATCCATCAAAAGAATTTGGGATTTTTACAAGTAAGTGAGCAACTATAACACAATCAAATATAACGTACAACAATAATTTTAAATCACGGCCAAAAACGAAAATTAAAAGAAGAGGCAAAACAAGAATTTTCAATAAGAAGGCACGTTAGACACGCAGTCCGAATTCGAAACCCTAAAGATAGAAGTAATTCGGGACAATAAACTTGAACCCAGAGAGAGTTTTAGGACTAAGAAATTCACCTGGATAAATTTAATACTAGTACGAGGTTCTAGGTTAGAACCGGAGGGGATAAAGATCTAGCTACGCTTCCGCTGGTTCCCAAACAGTAGGAGAGGAGAGCGAGTGCGAGACCTCCCGCCGGAAACAAATAAATAACTGTACAAGGCAAAGACGACATATATATATATATATATTTCTTTATTTTTTTCCCCCCTATTTGTTGGGTCATTCAACTGACTTGGATTTTGGGTCGACGAGGACAGGTTGGATTGTACGAAGCAATCCACTGACTGAAGCTCTTACCCAACAATTTTTTACTCGGGTATGAGCCCACTATATGCTTCTCGACCTGTAAAATGAAATCCTAGGCCATTAGTTCGCTATTGCAGCACTGAACGGGCCTAACTTGAGAGCACATTCAATGTTCTGTATTACACTACAGCATTGAACCGGCCAGCCCATTAAAAGTAACTGCTAGTCTCGTAAAATGCAACCCAGCCCATATGATTTCACTCTGTTTGGCTACTCTCCTTGTGCAAGGACCCACATACATCACAACTACACCAACTGGGGATGCAAAATTCTACCACTACGTAATCGTTGCAACTAATACTCGTCCACGGCTTTGATTAAAAGAAAATTAATATTAACTTTTCCATTCCAAAGAATCATCACGTTGTCAATCTAAGTTTAGCACGATTCCACAAAGAAATAAAATTTATTGGACATATACTTAGAGAAGGTAAGTAGATACAATGAATTTGACTACCTGCCGCCGCATACAATTGATTTTGACACGATCATCCAATACACATACTATTCACTCCGTCCCATTTTGATAGACTCATTTTTCTTTTTCATCCATCTCACATTACAGTTCACTTATCAATTGAAAAATGTAATTAGTTTGTGACTTCTCTAAAATGCTATTATTTAATATAAGTTGTTAAACCTACCAGAATGAGACAGATGGAGTACTAGTTTAATCATAGCATCTTGTGCTAACTCCTACCAAAGATTTAGCACAAGATTTGTGCTAACTTAGCACAAGATTTAAACTCCTGCCAAAGTACCAACTGTAACACTCAAGATTATCGACCTTTTACTAACTTCCAGTGCCCTTTTACCGAACAAGAAGAAGAATTTTGAGTAGAGTAAGTGGTCAAATGAACCTATGGGAGGAGTCAGTCGCCTAAAAATGAAACCGTAGGCATAAGACACGAGGGTACAGTGCACTGTTGGATTAAGCATGTTTCCTCACAAAACGAGATCAATATGTTACTACTAAGTTGATTGCTGGTTTGCTGGCAAGCACTAATGCCACTTTGGATTCATTTAACTTTCTGGAGTTGGAGAGGACCATTGTGATATATGCACATACCAGCACGAACCCAAAAGGTCCCACAACTGCTACTTGCCTTTTTATTTATTACCATTATTGCCGACTATATTCGGCGTTTCATTGAGTCGCCAAGAAATTTCTTTAATAATAATGATGATGATGGTGATACTGATACATAAGAGTGTCGGGTTTACGGCAATGATCCTCTGTAAGTGCCATGTTCACAGGAGGACCAAGTAGCGTTGCATCGTTGAGGATTGGATGGAGAAGAACCATAATTTGGCAGAGTCTGGGATTTTATTATTGGACCAAACCGCTTTCAATATAACTTCAAATGTCATCTCTGAACTAAACCAGTCGTACATCTCACTTGCGAAACTCAATAATCTCTAAAGAATTCCCTAGTGTCAATAATGGCAGGAGGGGATTCAGTTGTGTTGTAACCCCCGGTTCAACTCTCACCAACTTTCCAATTGAGCTAGAGAAGACCACCCTGGCCTGGACTTGGAGTTGGCCTAATAACTAGGAGGAGCAATTTTTCTTTAGAGACCTCAAGTATGATACTAATCTCTTTGTTAGTGCCAATTTAAGTCCAAGACGGCAGCCAGCATCTCTCTGTTCAACTTGCTCCGAGTTTCCAAATGCGTACTCGAGTAGCAATAAGCATGAGATTACTACTCCATTACTGTTGTTGGTACTGGTAAGGCGAACATTTTACCAGTACCACCAACATAAACAGCTAGATGGATAGCAACTGATTCACTAAAATGCAGAAGAAACGCGAAAAGATGACTAGAAAAGTTTGGCGCATCTTTATTCCAAGTCTATTTGTTACTGAGAATTAAGCGTGTAGTCGCAGTATTAATGATTTGCTGTGTGTGCTGTGATTGTGGTGGCTGGTTGGTTGTTCCTTGAATCAAATGCCAATCCATGGGGACATTAAGGTCCCACTTAATGCGTTCATCCTGATACCAAAGACCAGAAATTGGAGCCCCGTTGCCGTTGCCATCCAAGTAAATAGAAAATTTTAAGTGGTAGGAGCAGTAATTAACAACAAAACTGCAGCTGCAGCAGTGGCAATTACTAGTAGCAGTAACTTCCTTATAGTAAAATTTTTCGACGGGCATTGAACTTCACATGCACTGCAGTAGTGCTAAATTTCGGTGCTGCTTCTGCTAGCTTACAAGTCTAAGCTAGCTGCTGTTGCCCATCTTTTTTGCTTCCTTTGTCTTTCTTTATTAAAGCTTCTCAGAAAATCAGAAACCTTTCTTGTGTGTTAGCGTACTCTCCAAATATGATATATCCCTATCCCATCAGGAAACAAAAATTAAGCTTGGAACTTGCGTGCTCCACCAGAACCCACCAAGGTTTCAACTTTCTTTTCCATAGTCCGATTCTTGAGCATCACCCTCTACCCCTCTGTAAAAGTATAAAACCCAGGAATTGGATTTCTTCTAGAGTTTCACATCTTGTGTCTCTTTCCTCGAGAACACATAATTCTTGTTCAGCAATGTGCTTCCTTTTCTGCGTTTAATTCTCCCGTAAATTCTTGAATTCTACTTCAGGTACTCCAACTGTTACCATCCATGGCAAGGAGAGTCCTTGTCCTGCTTTCTTTTGCTCTCTGTATCATCCGACTTTCCGCGGCTTTTACGCCTCCAGACAACTACTTGATTGACTGTGGTTCAAGCACAAACACCACAATTGATAACAGAGTCTTCATTGGCGATTTATCGATGCCCGGATCAGCTCTACTTTCTGAAGGTAAATCCATTTCCCTGACAAATCCAACCCATCCCTCGAACTCATCTCCTCTCTACAGTACGGCTAGAGCCTTCACCACTGCTTCAAGCTATAAGTTCAACATCAACAAAATTGGGACCCACTTGGTACGTCTCCATTTCTCCCCATTCACTTCTCAGAAGTATGATCTCAAAGTCTCGAATTTCAGCGTTTCTGCTAATGGTGTTTCAGTGTTGAGCAATTTTGCTGCTGGGTTCTCTGTGCTTAAGGAATTCATTTTGATGGTAGATAAAGTTGAGCTGGAAATTTCCTTTGTCCCAACCCCCGACTCGAATTTAGCATTTGTTAGTGCCATTGAAGTGTTTTCAGCCCCTAAAAATTTCTTTGTTGATGGCCCGACTAAGTTTATTGTCCCTAATGGAGTTGAAGAGTTTACTCAGAATATTTCCTCACAAGTCCTAGAAACTGTCCATAGGATTAACGTTGGGGGCCAAAAGTTAACACCTTTCAATGATACACTCTGGAGAACCTGGCTCCCGGATGAGGATTTTCTCGTCTTGAAATCTGCTGCTAAAATTGCCTCTACTACTCATTTACCAAATTACCAAGAGGGGGGCGCAACCCGAGAGATTGCTCCTGACAATGTATACATGACAGCCCAGGAGATGAATCTCGATAATGTGACCTCAATTTTTGAATTTAACATAACATGGAACTTTCCTGTGGGACGTGAGGATGCCCTACAATTTGTTCGCTTGCATTTTTGTGACTTCGTCAGCCTTTCGCTCAACCAATTGTATTTCAATGTATATGCCAACGAACTCATTGCATACAAAGATCTAGACTTGTCTTCACTTACATTCCATGTCCTTGCTTCGCCATACTACCTTGATTTTGTTGTGGATTCCGGGAGGTCAGGTGTCATTCAGATTAGTGTTGGTCCGTCTGATTTGAGTACTTCTTTGAAGAAAAATGCTATTTTAAATGGAGTAGAAATTATGAGTATAAAGAATTTTATGGCTTCGCAAACTGGATCCAAGACTAAAAGCCGGTGGATTTTGTTGGGTTCAGTCATCGGAGGCTTTGTTGTGCTGTGCTTCCTGGTACTAGCTGGTTTAGTTGTATACAGGCAACAAAAGAGAGAAGCAAAGTCAAAACGTGTGGGGAGTACAGGTACTGATTGGACTCCCTTACGTGTTTATGGAGGCAGCTCCCTTGGTGTATTATCTGAAAGGACTGCCCTTGCTTCTCCTTGTCCAAATGGATATCTTGGCTTGAAGATTCCCTTCGCTGATATACAACTGGCAACCAATAATTTTGACAAGACTCTAATAATTGGGTCTGGTGGATTTGGCCTGGTTTATAAAGGAATTCTCGGAGACAACAAAAAGGTTGCAGTGAAGCGAGGAGTACCCGGTTCCAGGCAAGGACTCCCCGAGTTCCAGACTGAAATCACGGTTCTGTCCAAAATTCGCCATCTCCATCTTGTTTCTCTTGTGGGCTATTGCGAAGAACAGTCCGAGATGATCCTTGTTTATGAGTACGTGGAGAAGGGGACACTGAAGAGCCATTTGTATGGTCCACGGTTTACACCTTTATCTTGGAGGCAGAGGCTTGAAATATGCATTGGAGCAGCAAGAGGCATCCACTATCTTCATACAGGTTCGGCACAAGGGATCATTCATCGTGACATCAAATCAACAAACATTCTGCTTGATGAGAGTTATGTTGCTAAGGTTGCAGATTTTGGACTGTCAAGGTCTGGCCCATGTCTGGATGAGACCCATGTAAGCACAGGTGTAAAAGGAAGTTTTGGCTACCTTGATCCAGAGTATTTTCGCAGGCAGCAGCTTACAGACAAGTCAGATGTTTACTCATTCGGGGTCGTGCTATTTGAGGTTCTCTGTGCTAGGCCTGCCGTGGATCCATTGTTATCCCGGGAGCAAGTAAATTTAGGTGAATGGGCACTGGAATGGCAGAAGAAGGGGCTGCTTGAGCAGATTATAGACCCGCGTCTCAGAGGTCAGATAAGACCAGCCTCTTTGAAAAAATTTGGGGAGACAGCGGAGAAATGCTTGGCAGACTACGGGGTAGATAGGCCTACCATGGGGGATGTGTTGTGGAATTTGGAACAAGTGTTGCAGCTTCAAGAAAATGAAACTGTAGAGTCTCTTGAGACCGTAGATGTTGCTGCAGTGGAGCACCCAGCACCAGGTCAAGTTCCCTCCGGCGGCACTTGGATTGAGAGGGATGGTTGTGATGGTTCTTCAAACATATCAACCAGCAGAGTCTTTTCCCAGCTGATGACTAATGAAGGTAGGTAGATAGCTTTTGCAATGTAGTCTTGTAGGGTATACCAAGTATATATACGTATACATATATATGGAGGGATCTCTAGCATGAAGATGGAGAACTGTCTCTTCAGAAAGTTCATTTTACAGTCATTTTTTTGGCTGGCATACATAACGCTTGTCCTCTCTGACCGGGAAAACAGTAGTTTATTAGTTTTACTGCAATTGTTTTACTCAAGAGCGTATCCTGTTGTATGGTTGCACTATCGCTTTTAATTTTATGATTAGACGTCCGTCCAAAACTTAACCTCTCATCTATTCTGGTTTACTCATGTGTATTACTACATATTTGTTGTCCTAAAATAAAATAAACGTGCTTCTCTCGTTCTCAACATTTGAATTTTGGCCTTGCTAGTCAATTTTGGATGAGTAAACCGTTTGGATGGTTGTCGGGCGGGCCTTACCCAAAAATGTGAGTGTGTGTGTATAGGGTGTGAATTGGAATCGAAATCGGTAATTCGAAATTTTGAAATCGAAATTTTTCAAAATTTTAGTGTCAGAATTTTCGACCGATTTCGATTTCGAATTCATCAACTCCGAATTCCAATTCGTTCCGAATTCAATTTGAAATTCGGTAAATTCCGATTTCACCGAATTCATTAATATAAAAATTATTATTATTATATAAATATATATTACATATATATATATATGAAAACGAATTTGAAATCGAAATAGAATTCCGAATCACCAAATTCAATAATATAAAAATTATTATTATTATATAAATGTTATATTACATATATATATGAAAAATGTATTTGAAATCGAAATAGAAATTCCAAATTCCGATTTGAAAAGTCCCGTTACCGAATTTGACCCGATTTTCGTCTAATTCGAAATCGGATATTCCGATTTCCATACCGAGTTACCGAATTCGAAATTCCAAATTCAATTTGAATTCGGTCGATAAATCGGAATTTTTCGATTTTGCACACTCTTATGTGCGTGTGTGTACGATCAATTAAAGCCCGGAAAAGTCCGACGAATAAATGGCTGAGGATCATTTATCTAATTACTCCATCTAAGAACTTTGCCCGTTAATTGGGTCATACATGATTGACAATTAATTAATCCTTCCTGACTCAGAAGGCGTGCGTGCGTAGTGATGATCCTCCGCTTTTGTCTTTTTGACGATTCTGTGGACCGTTCTTTGGTCAAGATTTTTGGGCTCAAATCTGAGTTTTAACTTCATATGAAATTAGTTTTTGTTTTTCCATTTCTAGGTTATTGGTATCATGAATTAGTTATAATTTTAAAAGGGAAAAAGATTCTTGTAGAATAAATTTTTTTTTAGACAAAATTCATTAAATTTTTCTCAATCACCATTTAAGTTGTGTCCAAATTGTTACTTGAGGAAGGTGAACGTGAATAATTTTAAAACGAAGCAATGCCTACTCCAGCTTTTGGCGTGTGATTCTAAAACCCCACTCTTCACAAATCATTAATTTCAATTGTTGAATGAAAAATGAAGGCCGAATACCATCATTAGTTCTTATAACAAAGTCAAATTAGATTTTCCTATAATTTTATTATAAGGAATTTGTACATGTTCGAAATTTGTTAATTGAAAAAGTCGCCACCATTATGGTACACCAAACGGGTGGTATACGTAGTTTGCAGGAATCGGGCCTCGACTGCAAGACGAAGAGAATTAATCACATTTGGACCCTTCCGACTATCATCAATCAAAATTACAACCCTGTCGTGTCGTCACTAAAATAGCCCAAATATACTTTAATAGAATTATCATTAACAAATCCATACGCAAAACACGAGTTAAACAACTTGAGAAAGAACGGAAAATTACGAACAAAAAGAAACACACACGAGTCTATTTCAGATTCCACCGATGGATCCATGTCACTACTCACCTTATTTAATTGCATCGTTGTCATCTTTGATCTGTTAAATAGAAAAATGTATCCCCTTTATACCAACAATTCTAGTATTCTTTTTTGTCCATCGTATTAAAATTGAAGATTAAGTCAAGTGGTACTTAACCATTTTTCCTTTTTTCTTTTGATTGGTGAATTGAATATACAAAAATTCGAATTTAATATATGTGAGATAAAAAAATAATTTAAAAAATGCATTAACAGAATTTTTTTTTTTGAAAACTCACGATCCAAACGGACCTGAAATGGCGGATTGTGGGGGAAGAATTATGTTAAGTGGTAGGAAGGAAGAATAAATAAGAGGTTTTGGTTTTAAAATTTCTTACTTAAAAAAAAATTATTAGGATGTACTGTACATTATAAACTACTGGTCGAACATGAAAATTTACACTTGGTGCGGTCTAATTGTATAATTTATCTAAATTCAAGAGTCTTGAAACTTAACGTGCCCTTCAATCCACAACCGAATAAAAATCTACTGACTATCGTCTAAAAATTTGATCGTGATCATCACTATTTACAGGAAAAAACCTACCAGGTACTACTATACACGAAGCAAGCCCAGTGCAGAAATTTTTAGCATGTCGAGACAAAATACGCACAAATTCAGGATAACTATAAACACTGTCAAAGCCGAAGCAGCAGCAGCAGGAGGAGGAGGAGGAGGAGAAGCAAAACATAAAAAAACGAAACAAGGGAAAACCAGCCCGCCTGCCTACCAGAGAGAGAGGTAGCGTGAAAAAGGAAACGAGGAAGGAAGCTCTTTCAAAGTTCAAATTCAATTTTCAGGCCATTGCCTGGTGTCAGTAATCATTGCTGTCTTTCTCGATTGTCCAAATTTAATCATCACCCTTTCTTTTGGTTTCAGTATAGTAATAAATTGATTCCTTAAGCCGAGAGAGAGAGAGGAGAGAGAGAGGGGAGGGGGGCGCGGAGTTAGGGTTTTATAATAGGCAGACAACTTGAAGATTGCCTCGGAAGAAGAAGATGACGGAGGTGATCCTCCACATATATGACGTGACGAATAGCGGATCAGATAAGACTAATAACACCATTGTTCAGATCAACAAGATCTTCAAAGACGGCATCGGTCTCGGTGGTATTTTCCACAGCGCCGTCCAGGTAATATTACTCCACTAATTTATTCTTCTAATTGGATTAAATATCCATTAGACATTCTTATACACTAGATCATTTGCCTGCTCTTTACTTGTTTTGTTGAACTAGGTATATACTTTGTTTCGGCTTGAATGTAGATCTAGGGTTTTAGTGACGGTTCTGAAATTCGGTTTGTCTTTCGGAATACGTGATTCTTCTTTTTCATCATTCCTCTTCTTCTTCTTCTTCTGTTTCTGGTGTTGTTGCTCCCGGACTATTATACTACTTAACTACTGTTTGACTTTCTGGGAAGGAGATTAAAGGAAGTTTATAAATTATCGAACAAGTTTTAGACAAGAACTGGAATTAACACACACAAACACAGACATGTAAAGGGAAACTATAAACTTGCTATTCTTTGCCATCCAAATGAGAGAAGATTGTTTGAATTTTCTCTGATTTCTGAACAGAAGGTTGAAAGCAACAGGCGTCCTTGAACGCTTAAAATGTCCCGTGTGAACGTTTAAAAACACTCAACTTTCAAGACCTCTTTGGATTCTTAAGTTATGCACTTGAATCAAGCGAGTCAACATAGTTTTACCTGACAACCGACGAAGTCTCAACAAGCTTATAGAAGACAGATATTAAGTAACCCTCGTAGAAGACGAAAGCCTTTCGAGTACATACTCATTTTAGACAGAGTAAATTGTTTAGCCACTGTAGACTTGACTGATAACCGCTTGCCTGTATAACGCTATCAAGTAGGATGTTTGATCTTGTCTGAGTTTTTTTCCTCATCTTATGAAGTTTAAATATTTCTACCTCATTGTTCATAGGACGCACAAATATGTAAAGTTTAGGAGTAGAACCATCATCTTTCATTTTGTTATTTGATCAACTTTCCATCTGGAATTTACCTTATGGAATCTGGAATTTTTTTCTGATTGTGATTCCTAGTTTTTTATCGGAAAAATATGACATCAGCTGTTATGGCTTACTTGCAACAGGATTGTTGTTTAGATATTTGATAACCTTAGGAAATGCATGACAGATTTTCTGCTGCACAATCAAGTATTCTGCATTACTTATGATGAAGAGTTTTATTCCATTACGTGCTTTCTTTTGTTGTGTAGTCTTTGCTTGAAAGTCTTAGTTCTATGAGACAATACTGGATATGAACTACTAATCCAAGTGCAGTCTATGCCATGTGTTCTGCTTTCTGGCATTTTATTATCCTTTTTTCTCTAGATAATCGTATGCACTTCTACTTTAATGTCCTCTGCCTCATTCTAGAATAATAATGTGACTTAATCTATTTATTTCTGTATCGGTTATCAATTTTCTAGATGGTCCATTTGAATTTTTTTTGTGCCTCTGTAATGAATACTGTAATTGAGAGTTATTATGTGATGGTACAGATTTATGGAGATGAAGAGTGGTCATTTGGTTTCTGTGAACAAGGCACTGGAGTTTTTAGTTGTCCTGCTGCAAAAAATCCAATGTATACATACCGTGAACCAATTATCCTTGGGACTACTAACTCTTCAATCTTCAAGGTTAATCAGATCCTGAGGGAACTTAGTAGAGAGTGGCCAGGACACTCGTACGATTTGTTATCGAAGAATTGCAATCATTTCTGTGATGAATTATGCGAAAGGCTTGGGGTGCCAAAGCTGCCCGGTAAATTGCTTCATTCTTGCTTGCTGCTTTTGCGCACTTGAGAATGTTTTTATATGTTGAGTTCATCCACTAATTGCCTTATCCTCCTTTATTCCATCAAATATGTCGGTAGTGTTCTGTTCCCATGCGCGTACTCCAGTTGATAAATAAAACATATGCTAGATGAGGCATGAAATTCTTTTTTTTAGTCCATTTGGGTTTAATGAACTCGTACGTAATGAATTTCTGATTGGATCACTTGGAAGGGTAGTCTTTTAAGAAGGCAGCATTTTTATCCTTGGGATTTGCTAGTTTGGCTGAGCTTGGGATTTGAATTTCTTGTCTTTGAATCATCCTCATATACCATTGTTTGTTATTCGAGTGAGGATTGATGACTTTATTGGAATCATTTTAGAACTGTTACTGAAGTTGCATGAAACTTATGAATGTTTGGATCCTTAGTTCTATGATTCAATGACCTTTTCTTTTATATTTTTAACATTCTGTACTGGGAGATTCAATTTGACTTACATTAGATGTTTTGTAATCATCAGACAGAAATTGTACAGTTTCAAGAACTAAGCGAGTACTCATTCTAGTCTGTTAAACATGGTGGTAATCGACATGTCTTGGCCAAGCAGCCCGCTTTATGGCATTGACGTTATATACCACCTTACATGTATACAAGATTATAATATACCTGTGATTTTGGATCAGGCTTCCTATGTATGGCATAAGAAATTCATCTACTCACGCGCATGCAAGCATTCCCTTTTTGTTTTGAACCAACAGTTTCTTGCTCTGCCTGTGCATTTATTTGTGAAAACAAAAAAAAAAAAGGAAAAAGTTTCTTGTTTCTGGCAATCAGCTGTTTGGACAACATACTTACACACTTCTCATGCAGGGTGGGTGAACAGATTTGGCCCATGCTGGTGATGCAGCTGTGGAAATAGCAGGAACAACAGCATTAAAGGTGAGAATTGCTTTCTTTTAGGAGTCCTTCGTGAGATAGCTTTCTACAACTAACCTAGGGTTCCAACGGAGGAATGGAGCAGTGACCTTCCAATATCATCAGATCTGTATACTTTGATGATTGCATTCACGAGTTTCAGGGACCAAGTCTTCCCACTCATGTTTTCCTGGACCATATTTTTGCCTTTTGCCACTTCTTTGGGTTTTATTTATTTATTTAAAGGTTGAATTGTTGCTAACCTTGTTCTTGTGTTTGTCATTTATTATTTGATTTTGATGGCTTTTGCAGTTTAGACAAGCGAAAACTGAGATAGTAACAGCTAGCAAAGTGGCATATCGATTTCTTTTGGGTGTTGCTTCCAATAGTCCGGACTCTGCTGCAAATTCTGCCAGAGGAACTCCATCTAGATTCCAAGGTACTTGGTTCAAGAATCTTGTTTCTCCTGGTGCAAAACCATCAAGTAGTTCTGATGTCGAAAATCTGGACGAGGACACAACTCCGCTGCAGCGGCAACAAGATGCAGAAGCACCTCTTAGGCTGAACTCTCGGCATGATTTATAGGAGTCACTCTCGCCAACATTGTTGTGTGTATTAAAGCTCATGTGAAACAATCTAGCGAATTACTTGTTCCTTTATTCTATGATTACAGTTGCTTCAAAATTTGTTTACACCTACTTGAGTGAAAGTCACATTAAGAAGCTAGTACGCCAACAACCAAATTTCTCTTCGATGTGAGCAAGACTGAGATGTGTGAAACATTTTACTGGTTGGTTAGAGCTACAATTAAGCTTCGGTATTAACTGTTCTGAAGAGATTCAATCAAGTTATACGAAGCGAATCTGGATAGAAGTTCCGATTCCAGCGAGTAGTTGTTTGCATTAAAATAGCTCGTCTTTTCTTGGGAAATGTTTCATTTTCAGCAAGTTAGGCAAATGTGTATTTTGTGTTTGCATTACATTAGCAATGGTCAAGTACTGAGTCATAGCCGGGCCGGAAGTCAATTTGCATTGTGAAGACCATCCTGGCGCAAATGTCTCAAAATTTTTGCGACTGGGTTTTTTGTGCCTCGTCATAAAATGTACCTGTGAGATACGGCAAGGCACCTCACCTGCCCGTAGCATTATATCGGCGATAACCTGTGACTTGTGTGTCACATTTAGTGCAGGAAAGGCTTTTGGTG
The DNA here is from genome assembly GCA_023065735.1 of Coffea humblotiana. Lineage (NCBI taxonomy): Eukaryota > Viridiplantae > Streptophyta > Magnoliopsida > Gentianales > Rubiaceae > Coffea > Coffea humblotiana. The sequence goes on along the minus strand of CM041209.1, from coordinate 1,764,688 downwards.
ATGCTATTAGGACATGTATTATATGAACATCGAGCCAACGATAATCCACGATTTTTTTATTACACATATTAATTTGTGTAAAAATATTCGTGGTCATGAATCCATACTTTGTCATCTTTTGAATTGACTAGCGGATGGGTGGTGACTTTTACTTGTAATTGGCAGGCTTATAACTGTGGCTACCGAACTATCTAGGTAGTCCCTAAACTATTTCTATTATTAATTTTGGCCTCTCATTTATTTTAAATCTCAAATTAACCCTTCCATAATAAAAAAATGTCAAATTTTGATCCTTCGATTTATTGAGAGATCAATTTAAAACTTTAAATAAATGAAGGGTTAGTTTAAGGACTCCTTGAATAATTTACCCCTCATAGTTATGTGTATAGCCACTCTTTCCATCAAGAGATGGGTGGAGTTGCCTTGGATTAGGTTATGAAGCTAAATTATTTTATGACCATTGATGACCAATGCTAAAAGAATTTGAAATTGAATAGAGGCAGAGAGATTGAAAGAACTTGACATTGAATAGAAAGAGAATGAAGCACACTAAGAACAAAGTATTATTTGAAATATAGAATAATTCTAGAAACCTCCCCTAAACTTTTAAATATCGTCTAACTCCCCTAATTCTCACTTTTGTGCAACATTTCAACTTGTGTCATAAAAAGTAAAATTTTAAAAAAACTAGTTTCTAGAGAAGAAAAGATTTTTCATGCTACAAATGCCTCTCTATAGTCCTACTTGTTAAATTATAGCAATTTCGTATAGAAATAAAAGGTTGGGAAAGAAAGACAAGATGCAAATAATATTCTCTAAAAAATATTAGTGTCAAAATATTAACTTATTCAATAAGAATACTGCTTATTGCTTTATCAAGATGCAAAAGCATTTTTTTTCAAGGTTTGTAAGTACATATTTACCGCCAAAAGAAAAGGAAAAAAATTTACAATTTTTACTTTTGATATTATTCACAAAATCACTAATTCAGAGACGAAAAACGGTTTTAAAGCATTTTGACATTTGTATTATCTACCACATCTATTCTTTTTAATGTATAAAAAGAAAACTTTCGAAAGCTCTAAATGATAGCTCACAATACCATTAGGAGATATATAAATTCGGGATAATTTCATAAACCTCCCTTGAGGTTTCTAACAATTTCACTTGGCTCCTCTCAGGTTTAAGAAATTACACTTATATCCCTTAACATGGTAAAATACCTGTAATGCCCTCCATTTAGTAGACAATTTTAAATTTAAGGTAATGAATTTACAAAACCTAAACAAATCTATTTTTCTGTCTCTTGTCTATTTTTCAATTAATATAACCTTTTTTCGTCTTCTCAGTTTTGTAAATATTAGCAAATTGAAATTATAAAATCTGCAAAAGGAGTAGATTATGTGTCAAACTAGAAAAAAATGAAAAGACTCGCAGTGATAGAGAAATAAATAATGAAATTGGTGATCGAAATAAGAAGAAGAACTAAAGATGTGGAATTTTATCATGTTTTGTTTGTTTTCAAAAATTTTTTTTATAAATGTCAATAATTACATAAGTATTTCTTTCATTGGATTATAAATTTTTTATTATGAGTTTTATTGTGGAGGTAGAATTTATTCTCTACTTTTGAGATATTAACATTTTTAAGACCATAGGAGAGTTGTAATTGTGGTTCTAGTTCAGATTAGGTTATGTTGAAAAGGTATTTGAGTATTGATATTTAATTTGGAGGTATAAAATTGGTTGTCAATGGGGTTATACGTGCTTTTTTTTTTATCATAGCAAGTATTGATAATGTATATGTAATTTAGGATCTTTTGGACGGCTATTTGATTTTAGAACTTATACTTGGATGGTTGTTAAGAATTAGACTTGTTGATTTATGTAAAGTATGGAAGAAAATGATTGAATATACTATATTTTTCTTTCTTAGTTTTGTACAAAGGGCAATTTAGGAGTTTTGAAAGAAAATTTAATTTGTTGGACCTATATTGTTACTGAATAATAAAAGTAGGGGAGGTATATGTAATTTTTAAAATTTGAGGGGAGCTCTTTGTAATTATTAGAAACCTCAGGGGAGGTTTGTGAAATTATCCCTATAAATTCCAATGCTCTTTTACAATAAATCACAATTAGAAAATCATGCCTTTAAAGGTGCCTAAAATTGGTGCCAAATCTTATGAAAGCAATTTTATTTTCTTTTTGTTTCTAGACTTTAAAAACAATGATCAAATTTAAGTTTTGTCGAAGTACATTGCTAATAATCGACACTTAAATTGGCACCAAATGTGATGACCCATGTTTGTTGATAAGGATATCTATTTTCTTTTTTATTTTTTGATTGTAAAGATAGAGGAAGGGCCATTTTTTATTTTTTATTTTTGTCAAAGTATGTTCATAGTAACCATAAGAAATGAGGATGGCAAAGTCAGTAAGACACTAGTACGCCATCAATCATTGGGTCTCATATGGCTAATAGGGACCTCATAGGGAGTTTTTGAAATTATTCATTGAATAATTACAATAACACTTTTTATGGTGTATTGCGTGTTAAATAAAAAGATGGTTAAAAAAAATAAAAAATTATTAAAAAATATGTTTAAAATGTAATTATTTCAAATATTCATATATACATGTATTTTTTTTTAAGCGAGAGATTTCAAATTTGAAACCTCTGACTTATACTCTCACTCCCGAACCACCAAACCCTCACCTAGGCTTTATTGGTTAATCACTCTTTGATCTCAATAACAAGCATTTGTTATTTGCCCTAAATGAGTGGCCCGATGAACCGGTGATGTCTTCCATACTTGAATGGATGCTCAATACTCTGTGAATCATCATGACACATTTTGTGTTACATTTATTACCGCCATATTTACACATGCTCTAGTCTTCCTAAAGTGGAGCAAACAGCTCAATGGCTTGAACCATGCCAGGTTGGGACCAAAAGAATTCCGCAATTATAAACGTTTTTCAATCAATAAATTCCGAAAGGGGAAAAAATGAGGATTTTCTTTTGCAGTAACTTCCCCTCAGGTCTCGTCATTCTCGTTAACAAGGGGAGTGGCGTCCCGGGGAAAGAAAAGAGTTCCGGCAAAGAGGAAGATTGTATAGATCCAATTGTGAAGTCACAAAATTGCTGTCAAAGCAGAAAAGGACATCAAAACATCCCGTTCTGCAGATTTTTTTTCTTTTCCCTGTAAGGGCTAGCTATCAGTTTCCATGCCCACGGCTAATTCAACTGAAAAAATACTGAGCGACAAACTATGCAAAATGATAAAAATTCCAATTTTGTTCGCTTGCCATGTTAACAAAGTACAAAACAGGATCTCCACCTCATACTAGGTGGTGACGCCAAAAGCCAGAATTTACTTTCCAGAACTCACATAGTATTTTGTGTTACTAGTAAGGATTCCATGGAACTCACAGATGAACTCCAGCCCAACTTTATCAAAGGTACAAGCAGATGAATCCTAACCACCGGTAACAACCATTTCTTTGGTCAGTGATTATCTTCAAATCATTGACAGAAAGAAATTCCTACTTCTATGCTAAAAAAGTAAGCATGCATGGAAAGCATAAGCAATTGCAAGTAAACAATAAAAAACCAATTGCAAGGAGCTTTGCTCCAGATGCAGCGAATTAAAATTATTCCATAATTCATCTTGGCAATCAATTCAAGGAAATTCCAACAAATCACAATACCTGCACTAATAATAAGAACCTCGAGGATTGACAGATCTCAGAAAACACAAGCATCACATCCGATAAATTAGATGGCTGGGTACACTTTAAAAATATATACAGGTCATTATTCAAAACCACAAAATCAAGTACAACACGCCAATGACTGGATCACTCTACTGAAGACCTTTTATCTTCAACCTCTTAACATTCTGTTGTAGACATACTTGTCCACCTGTGCATCTTCTGCGATTTTAAGTTGATGAAACAGCTTGTGCAGCAACAAGACCTGCAGAGATTCCAGCAGTATCCCAACCTCCCTCCGCCAGGTATTGTGGATAGAGCTCCCTTCCCATAGGTTCAGATGAAACCATCCATCCGGTGTTCCCCCAGTCACTCCACCCGTATCCATATCTCTGGGTATCAGAAACCCACTCCATATTCTTAAAGGAATAGTTTGATAGGTCTTCATGAGGGACCACAGCTTCCCTACCACCCATAAGGATATCAAAATTGTCACAGCAATCCCACCGGTTCAGCTCTTCATCCTTCTTCATTATAACTTTACATGAGTCATCCGAGTCTTCACCAAGCAGGACATGCAGAGCAACTGCTTCAGCAATTGCAGCGCCTTCTTCATCAAGCCTCTGCTGTTCTTCTTTCTTTTTCTGTTTCTTCTTTTCCAATTCAGAACGAATGGCTGCAGAAGTAGCCAGAGCCTTCTCCAGTCGTCTTTTTTTCTTTTCAGCCTGCTTGATACGATCCAGCTCATCCTTAACTTGCTTCTTCTTCACTTTTCTGACACCAGATGGCAATTTAGCACCTTCCATCTTATCCAAAGAAAACTAAAAACTGTAATTACTGAGCCTACTCGCTATTATCTTCTCACTTTGTTTCTCCGTCAAGAAAACTCCCTACAATGTATAAATCATCTCTATAACTACTACTGGTCTATGCCTTCTGTATCCTATAAAACTTGAAATCCAAACCCAAAGTGATTCCAACCACTAGTATACCTTCACAGTTCTGATAGTCACTACTATACCTACACATACTCAGGTCTGAAAGAATACCTCATTTTGCGCACAGCACAATCCCAAACGGAAACAATAGGAGATAGCATAAGAGAAAATTGGTAAGAACTTGCAGACCTATCCCTTGCCATTCTTCCCAATTTCCCACAGCCTTTGCACTTACCCATCCTGTAAGCAAGGAAGAAATAAAGTGTGCAATCGAACAAACCCACTGCTCCTGTATGAAGCTAACAAGTTACATGGCCTTCCCTCCTGCAGCATAATTAACAGAGTCAATATACAAGTTGCTTAGCCCTCAATTTCACATTAAGTAGGATGGAAAAAGAACATTAAAACTCCAAGCGCTCACCCCAACCAACTATAGTACATAAAATGTGTGGCCCCTGAGTATTCACTTAAAACAGCCAAGGATGATCAATCAAGTTTCACAACGGGCTTTTCTACAAGCCTTGGAGGGGGTCAGATCTACCAATACAATCAATAACAACAAAATCTACAGATCACAAATCAGCTAAAGGAATAGCACGTATGAAGATTTGTAACTCCTAAACCTTTGAGGCCGGAGATAAAACTTGTAACCAGACTGATAACATCAAGAACTTTGGATAAAAATTCATAACCTTTTTACTGCATTTAACGGGTTTTAGGCACAGAAATAGAAATATTAAAACACAAAGTCAATCACTCTCCAACTCCATCTCAGTCCGAGCAACGATAAGAACAAGATTTTATTTCATTACCACAAAATCTCCAATCAAAATATATCCAGTCCCAAACTTACCCTCCATGAGAAACAATTTATCAGTTCAAGACGGTGCCAACGGATTAACCAATATAAACTGAGTTTTATTTCGATTTATGTTGATCGATTAAAGATAATATGCGCAAAAACAGAATCTCACAGCAACTGCAGATCCCAAATCTTTCAATCCCAATCATTATTTCATAGTAAAAACCCCAGATCGGTTGATAATAATCTACAAACTGTAGGTAATTCCAATTCTACCACATCCTCCCAAATCCAACAAACACACGGAGTGGAGAAAATAACACACGAAAGAGGAATTAGTCGATTGAGCGAACAAAACCCGCCAATTATACAAACTCAATCACGCGTATGCATTTATAAGCATCAGATCGAAAAACCCACAAAAGAAAATACCAAATAATTCCGGGGGGGGGGGGGGTGGGGAGAAGGAAAAAAATGCAAACCTGATATTGACGAGGAAAGATGAGAAAGGCCCCAGAAGCAATTATCTTAGGCAATCAAGTCGAAATTGCTATTGAAGGAAGTGAAAGTTTCAGGGGTTCACCATTTTTCTTGGGTTGGTTGATTGGATCCGTGGGAACAATTTACTCCTAAAAACTTCTCTATTTCTAAATTCCGATAGCAGTAGTAGAGAGGAGGAGGAGGAGGACTAGACCCCAAGGGGGGATGATTTAATGAAAAGAAAGAAAGATAAATAAACAGATTGAAAGTACTAAAAAACTGATCACATGAGATGAGATTGCCGGTTGGAGGAGGAGACGGGGAAGAGTAGGAGAAGGAAGGGTAGAATCGTCTCAAAGATAATTGGCGGGGACACGTGGCAAAAGGATGAGGGGTGGATCTAGAATTTCTGACCTTTCTTGTGAGGACTCCTCATTAGTTCGCTGGTCTATCCATGACACTTGGAACTCCGAAGATGGATAGATGGATAGAATTGAGAAGAAAGAGTGGGGTTGTGTGGGGGCCCATCAGAAGAGACTCACAGCCGTCGGATGATGTTGAAATTTGTTTGACGGTCAAGATGAGAAATCGAATGCGGGGTTGGTTGTGATTTGGATCGATATCTACGTCAGCGACTCGGCATTAACCGCGTCATCATGGACTTTGGTGATGAGCACCGTTAGGCAACGGAAAATAACTGGCCAAGTCGTCCATCATAAGAACTGTTGGGGCTGAAGACTCACCCCCAAAGCTATTTGAACACCCGCATGAAGCATCGAGCCCATTTAGATGAGCTTCAATTCAAAGGCTATCCATTAATCAAGGGTTAGTTATATCTACCTCCCTTGTGGTTTGGCTAAATTACCAATAGACCTTCTCAAATAAATAACAGTTATCTCCTTTGACTAACCACCAGCCATTGGGCTAGTGTCACCACCAATGTCTTAAGGCTTGGTGAAGTGAACATTTGCCTCCCACCAATTTGTCACAATTAAATATGGTCTTGCTTAAAAATTCAGGCGGATGCGTAGTATACCTGTCTGATCCGGTAGTGGTTCAGTTCCCTCCGGATTACCTCAAAATCTCTTCAGGTCCTCCCCCTCCCCATAGTGTAGAAAGCTATCGTATCGATCGAAGAAAGATAATCAAGAAAGACAAAACAGGAGAGAGAGACCTGGAATAAAAAAAAAAAGCTTCACAATAAAAAAAATAGAAAGAAAAGAAATGGCCTTGAACATTAGTCCCCCAGCTCCAACAACATGCAAGGTTATTTCAAGCAAAAGCCCTAGCTTCCAACCAATTTATTGTTTTTTTTTGGCAATTCAAGATCACTCTTATGTAACTCTTCCTAACAGTGCTTCCAATCACAGGCATTTTTTCCTTCAAAAAAAAAATCACAGGCATTTTGCCGATACGAAGTATAAGCCATAAAAATAATTGCATATATATATATATATATAGCGATCATGATGTCAAGATCGAGTTTGGTTCTTCAAATCTAGGGTGTCTAAAAAGGATGAATTTCTCTGTATTGCATTTGCCAATTGGAACAAAATCCAATTGAATTATTTATCAAAATTCATTTGTTTGTGTCATCAATATTTTTTAATTATTTTTTTATTTTATATATATCACATTAAAAAAAGTACTACAGTCTTCCGTCACCGAATAGAAGGTAAGTTTTAAATCCGTGACCTCCCACCCCTCAAAACTTAAAGGACTTATCGAACTTAAGGATTTGGTGGTGGCCTTAGTAGCAAATGATTCAAACCTTAACGAACCAACTGCCCCCTTTTTAGAGGGAACAAAATAAATGCAGTAAATTTCAGTTTCCGATCGCAGCCCTTCTGGCCTTTGGGCAGTTTCCCACTATGTAACATGTTCTTCTTCTTCTTCTTCTTGTTCTACCCCTATTCATTTCTGGCCCTTAAAAACTCACTCTCTCTCTCTCTCTCACAGAAGCAACCGTCAAAACCAAAATGGTATCCCTGCAGCCGCCGCTAACAAACTCCAACACTCTATTCTACTCCACTCTGACCCATCCCAAGCCATTTCATTATTTTCCCAACCTCTACCCCAAAACCCTAAAACCCCCTCCCCTGCCAGTAAAGCTACCCTACTCCCTCCCAAAAATCCAATCCATCCTCCAATATAACCGCAAGCCCCAGCTCGCCGGCGACACCCCACGAGTCGTCGTCATCACCTCTGGTAAAGGAGGAGTCGGCAAGACCACCACCACCGCCAATGTCGGCCTTTCACTAGCCCGCCTCGGCTTCTCTGTTGTGGCCATTGACGCCGACGTCGGCCTCCGCAACCTCGACCTCCTCCTTGGCCTCGAAAACCGCGTTAATTACACCGTCGTTGAGGTCCTCAATGGCGATTGCCGCCTCGACCAAGCGTTGGTGAGAGACAAGCGCTGGTCCAACTTTGAACTCCTCTGCATTTCCAAACCCAGATCCAAATTGCCCCTTGGCTTCGGCGGCAAAGCCCTCACTTGGCTGGTCGAAGCCTTGAAGGATCGCGAGGAAGGCGGCCCGGATTTTATCCTCATCGACTGCCCAGCTGGCATTGATGCCGGGTTCATTACGGCCATTACCCCTGCGAACGAGGCAGTTTTAGTGACCACCCCGGATATTACCAGCCTTCGGGATGCCGATAGGGTGACTGGGTTGCTGGAATGCGATGGAATAAGGGATATTAAGATGATTGTGAACCGGGTTCGAACGGATATGATTAAGGGGGAGGATATGATGTCGGTATTGGATGTGCAGGAGATGCTGGGATTGGCATTATTAGGGGTGATTCCGGAGGACTCGGAGGTGATTAGGAGCACTAATAGAGGGTACCCCTTGGTGCTGAACAAGCCGCCCCACGTTGGCTGGGCTGGCTTTTGAGCAGGCGGCGTGGAGGTTGGTCGAGCAGGATAGCATGAAAGCTGTTATGGTGGAGGAGGAGCCCAAGAAACGCGGTTGGTTCTCATTTTTCGGAGGCTAGAAACTGCAAAAACTTTTGCCATTTGTGAGTAGAAATGAGTTAGGGGTAGTTCTCTTGGGAAGACAACACGAGGTTGATTTTGTACTTTGTTAGCAGATTTTGACAGGGAGATGAATTTTCTCGTAATGTGTATAGTTCTTTTAGGGAAAGCTTCTGCAGTTGTTTTCACGACGAAAATTGTAATTTGGGTGATCAGTCCAAATGCATTTGTATTGCAATAACCTCCAGAAATGCTTACAGGTTTTTTGTGCATCAGGCTGGAAATCGAGACTTGTAGATCATGATAGGAACAAAAAAGGAAGTAATCTTGAGTCGAATAAGGAGGTTGCTCATTTCTTACTGTCATCAAGCCTATCGTGGACATTTTTATGCCGGTCCTCAACATGATGGCGGTCGAGATGTTTCTGCAAGCACTGTCAGAGTGTTAAACCATAAATTCGCGTACTTTGCAATCAAAACTAGAGAACCTCAGAAATTGAGCCCAATCACATAATGACCTTAGAAGTACTACTAATTACGCACAGGCGTCAAGTAATAGCGTGAATTATTATTGTACATTTACATAAATTATCCTAGCACTTGTGGCTATATACATGTAAATGCCTGTTTTTGGCCCCTTCTATCTTTTTGGCGGCCAATGCGCACCTTACTTGGGCAAAGAAGGCAGATAAACCTGTAGCCTGCATGAGCTGGAAAACATAAAGTTCCATGGTCTTCCTTTATCCTTAAATTAATTTCTGCTTGAGCTTTTCTTTTCAACTGCAGAATCGTTCCCAGTGATCTTGCACTTGGTTCTGTTGATGCTATCATCCGGCCTCTCCACCTAGGAAACTGACTTCCTTGCGAACTCATCCGCTTGCCATAGGTGACATATTACTCTGCCGTATCTTGCAATTGCAGTTGCCAAGAACTGCGAAGGATGACTTTTTTTTTAAAAAAAATCTCTTTAGTCGCATTCTCTTCCAAAGCGCATATTCCATCATCATTTGCTTAATCGTTACGATTTTTTGCAGCTCGTGGAGCAGTTTTCGGCCCACTGCAGTAACATCTCCTATCCATATAAACAACTTCCTCAATAATAGCAGATTGACAGAAGTTGAAATTTTCTCTGTTTTTGTCCCTAAAACTATGACTCCTCACACAAATTTTGCAGACCGGCTCCTAATGTCAGGATAACTACATCACGATCAGGATCAGCGTTTATTGCGACCAGCAACCTCTTGACCACATCTGTCTGGCAAAGAACCTAAAATTTGGCATACACGTACATCCCTCAGTGAGCCTAAAATTTAGAGTTTGTAAATACTGATGATAATATTTGGCACTTGACTGCCAATAGATAAGAGGGTCAATTCAGAGAGAGAACCCTAGCAGAAGCTTTTATTAGATATTAAAGTTTTTGGCAACAATGCTTACATGACAATATGGCCTTACAAGGTTCCACCAGTTTTTCCCTGATTTCCTGTACTGGTTTGTGGAAGGTATTGTCATGGAAGAATAAATTTCATCTCACCAGGGAAAGGATGAATTCAGCTGATAAACCAACAATTGACGCTGCCAGATCTCTACCAGTAACATTCCAAAGATTGGACCTTGGTTTCTCAGGCTACATATATCTTGGTATCATAGGTAAAGGAATTAATGGCCTTCAAAGTTGGGAGAGCTTGAAAAGATAATTTGCACCGTCAAATTCATACCTTGACATATGTAAAATAATATCACCAAACTCGAACCAAGCAGCTAAATGTACGGAAACAAATTTGGCCGCAACAGAAGAGTATGAACACTCCACCATAACAAGTCTAGTAACCTTTCAACACACACCATGACATTGATATCAATCACTCAGCGTAGTTTTGCAGTGATTTTTCCTTTGAGAATACAGATACCCATTGTTGGCCATCTAAAGGTCTCATGTTGCCATTGGACATGATTAAATATGCATGCACTTAATATATGAAGATATATATTCTTTACTTGATGTGTTTAAATGTTTTGAATTAAGAACATTATTGTGAACTCCTGGTACTTTGTAGGCTGATGTCTGCAACAGGACGCCCTCTATAACACTGCAACAGGACGCCCTCTGCAACAGGTCAGATTATAGTTTCTTAAGCACTCGGAAAAGCCATCTCGCTGTAGAATTGGGTCAAACCATTTAGCAATCAAATTTGAACTTGAGAAAGTAAGATACTAACTGGAAGTGCACATTCCTAAGACAATGGCTTGTATACTCATGGCCCATATATTGCTTGTCATGTGGTAAGTTATCGATTCATTCGCTTCCATTGTGCAAGTGCAAGTATACATCACATAAATCCATGTGATTACAGTTTTACACGAAGAAAATTAAGTAAACATACTTCACAATTCAACAAAGATTCCTGAAACTCAAATCAGATGTGTTTTAACTTGAGTTACATTCCTACTTTGTAAGCAAGACGTAAATCACATAAATCCATGCGATTACCAGTTTTTACACGAAGAAAATAAAGTAAATGTGCTTTACAATTCAACAAAGATTCCTGAAACTCAAAATCAGACGTGTTTTAACTTGAGTTACATTCCTACAGCATCAGACGAAGCCTTGTAAGCAAGACATTAACCTACCAGTTTATAATCACTTCCCCCATGTGCATTTGAACATACAGATGATGCATGCCACTCATTTAACTTTGAAATACCATAAGTTGTAGTACTGTAGCTCTCGCTGAATAGCTCTAAATTACAGCAAAGTTTGACTTCATCTGAAGCATTCAGTATTCTGGCTCCCTGTTTGTCGCTAAGCAAAGAATATGCACCTGCACTGTTATCATTGGAGTTCATTGCAAATCCTTGTCAAATTTGTAACAAAAGTGATCATGTGAGCATAAAAATAGCAAATCTGTCACCTCATAGAAATTTGGTCTTGACCAAGAAAGGAACACAACATAGCAGGATTTAAACATAGGATTTAGCATGTTTCAGCATGTTTCTACCGAATTATAATATGTGCATAGGATTTAAACAGCTCTTGAAGTACATAATATAGAAATTAGAACTTCAAGACATAGCAGGATCTTCACCAAGAAAAGAAATTTGTGAGAAGAAAAGTTGCATATTTGCATAATATTACTGATCAAGCAAAGGCCATTGCAGATGGGATCATATTTGATGCATTAAGAAAAATTAAAAGATAGCAAAGTTTACCTATCTCCACATAAAAATGAGATGCCCGCCGCTCCTTATTTACGTAGGAATCTCCTAAAAATTGTCCTGACCAACTTCTGATCGAAAACAAGAAGTACTTTTATCAGATAAAAGATGAGCAAGAAAATCCAATAGTATGCATTTGTGCAAGAATTAAACCTCATCAGGGAATTTATCAACATGCTCCCAGTCAACATTTGTTACTACAGCGATATGAGGAGCTAATCCCAGGAAGCAACCATTATATTCATCAGCCTGTACAATGATCAGCACTGAGATTCAGTAGCTCAGCGATAAGGGGAGTATAGAAGAAGTAAAGCCCTAAAAGCCATAAGAAATTCCCTAAATGAGATCAACATAGATAAGATGATATCTTTTTGGTTTCTTTCCAAAAACCAGTGTGTTATTACACCTAAAAAAAGTGAGAAAGTTTCTTCAAACAAAAGACATTAACTTCACTATTGCAACTTTTTCAGTAATTACCAGACATATCCTTTGTTGATCTAGTGTAGTAAAATGTGCAGTACCTCTAAGATGAAATTCAGACCGCTCCCGTGAATCACATTCTCTCCAGCGAACTGTAAAATGTAATATCAATTTTTCTAAGATCAGGAATTTAATTAGATTGATATAAATTATGCTACCACTTTGTTAGTAATTCCCTGCAAAAATTAGCATGAGCCAAAATAGAGAAAAATGAATGGAGATTGCTTATGAAGTAGGAAGCTTATGAATAGTAAAAGCAAAGCTCACAATAATTCAAATGATATAAATTTATACAAGAAAGTAATACCCGTGGCACCTGGGCACCAATGACAGCTGTAAGATCATCTCCATCGCTTTTAAAACGTAAGCAATCATGCTTGTTGTTGTACTGGAGCAAACATAGAGTAAACTCCAGTAGCAGCCTATCTTGTTAAAAGACGATAAGCCAATAAATGCAAGGAAAAGGGAAGGAAGATCAAGAAAACGTTACTATCACCAAGGTCTCAAAACCATCAAAATAAGCAATCAACTGGATTATTATTACCTAGTACATCAGTCCCAGCTTACTACACAAGGCACAGTTACATTCTTGGACTTGATATGGTATTTGTAACTTATCACATGCATTATCCTCCATATTTGACATCAATGCATAAGTTGCTGTGCTGCATCCTTTATGTTTGTCATCATGTGCATTATCCTTTGTATTATTTGCAATTAGAAGTTTTTGAATACGAGGCATGCTACTGTATGAAATAATGCAAATGAAATAACGCATTAACTATATGTACTTCATGGGAAACCGAAAAAAAAAATGTGATCAACATCTGAAATCTTAACCACAGCATTATTCACCATGACTCCCAGAGACAGCTATGAGATTGTACGCCTCTGTTAGCTTTCCCAACCAATCACCTCGCTTAAGTCTGCAAAACATGAAAAGTTTCTCACCTACCTTAAGATGAGTGTGAATACCAAACCCGAATCCAGTTTGATGGAAATATCAATAATAATGTACTTACACTGGAATCCCAGCTGACTTGGCATGTACAATCTCTACGTTGTCTGGAGGAATGGCACTCGACACAACAACAGCATCAGGCAAGGTACTCTTTTTTTTTTTTTTTTTTTTCTGGAAACATTAAGATTTTATATTGATTAACCAAAGTAACTTTACAAATAAGCTATACATCGTGTACAAAGACACTAACGAAACCATTGTTCCTCATCCAATGGAATGCTTGCAGCATGCAAACTAATCTGTCTACTTCTATCTATTCGTTCATCTGGAAGCAGATAAAATGAGCATTGCATAAACATTGAGCTTAGGCTATTGATCTCCTCCACCTGAGCAAACTATCTGATATCTTTAGCTCTTCCTGACTTGACCAGTGTTGTGCTCTTGCTTTCGCCATTGCTAGTTTCATTGCTTCTGCATAATCAAGTAGGCAATGTCCAGCACTCCTCTCTCATGGCCCATGCAGCTTTCTCCTGACAGTTGATATCAGTTGCAACCACTCCAATCCCTACTACCCTCCCTTCCTCCTCGTTAGCCATTGCTACTTCTACATTGATGCACTCCCCTCCACTTATGTTTAGTCCTGCCTCGTCTATAGCTCCAGCAGTTTCTGAAATGCTCATTCTCCTGTTCCTCTCTGCAGCCTCCGAGTGTTCCATCCATTCTTGCAGTGCCTTCTGTACCACTTGTAACGGTTGTCTTTCCTCTGCCTTGAACACTCTTTCATTCCTTGCTTTCCACAGCTGCCACATGATATTGACCGTTAGTCCAATATGGTCCATCCCTTCCTGTCTACATCTTGCTCCCACTAAAGCACTCCACCACCTCTTAAAACTGCCTCTTTAATCAGCTATCCCATCCCATTGTACTGGTGATATATTCCACGCTTCTTCTGCTTTCTTGCAGTGGAACAAAAGGTGTTCCACAGTTTCTACTTCTTCTCCACAGCCTGTACATATTGGATCTCCAACCTTTGGTCCGTCGAAGATTGGCTCTTTAAGTGGTATTGCATTATTCATGCATTTCCAGATAAAGAACTTTAGTTTTTGTTGGACATTCAATTTCCATATCTGCTTCCACAAACTGCTATCAGGCAAGGTACTCAAGCTACCAGAATTTCCAAAATTTAGTTCAGAATGACCCACAAACAATGAGCACCGGCTTCCTGTAGTGCACCCATGTAGCTATTCCATACAATATCCGAACCACTGACCTCATAAGGAGAAGCGGAAACCTTCATGAATTAATTAAAGATGAGCTTGTGAGAAAAGATAAAATACAGGTTTATGTCATGCTTGCAAGTGGCGTTTTTGGGGGGGTTAGGACTCGAGGAGAGGAGCATGTAGTAGTTACTTGCTTGAGGGCAAGCAATGCAAGACCAGACATCCCACAACCTCGCACACCCACGAAGTGAATCCAACCCTTGTCTTCTTTAGCATTGAATTTTCCAGGATGATTACAGCTCGATTGAGCTGCCGTTGCAGAGACAAACACTCCATTGGGCTTAACGGTACTATAGCTAGTCGAGGGCAAGGTAGGTGTCCAACTGTTGTTTTTGGTCTCTGAGAATCGCTCAAGATTGGCTTTCCCGCCAGATGTTGGGAGAAAGTGGTGTTTGAGGTTCCGGGGATGGTTTGTCACTTTGTCGGAGAAATGATCCGCGATCCCACCGCCACCGCCACCGCCGCTGATTTCATTTCTCTGGGGACTTTGGTTCTATTCTTTGACCGACTACGACCATCTCCATTCGGTCGGCTTTGTTTTGTTCAAGTTTTGACTCAATTTCTAAAGGCCCATTTTAGCAAATTAGATGCGGATTGAGGCCTCAGAATTTGCAGGCCGTGGTTCAAATCCCTTTCCCCTCTCCGCCTTTTCTCCCCTCCCTATTTCTTAGCGGCCTCAGAATTTCAAATCCCTTTTCCCCTCTTCGCTTTTTCTCTCTGCCTATTTCTTAAATCTAATCCCTCTCTTGAATTTTTTTTTTTTTTTTTTGAGAAAAAGGATTGCAGGTTGTCTTTGCAAACGATTAAAATTTTTTTTTTTGCGGGCTTAAAAACAGGTGGTCTCCAGTTGTTTAGGGCCTTCCTTACGGGCTTTTATAAACAGGTTGAGGATAATTCTTTCGGGCTTTTATAGAGGCCCAGTAACCTGTAAAAAGGTAGGCCTGGTTCTCGAGGAACCCAACCTATTTTTGTTATGTTAAACACTCCTACTCCTATTCCATCATAGGTTTGTCATCCAAAATGTAGATGTATAGTTCAGGTATTAAATTTTTTAAAAAGTAAAATTATTGTGAAAAGTGTACAAATGTAAAAAAAAGGATAATAATTGTTTGTACGTGCATCACCCTATTTTTGTTATGTTAAACACTCCTACTTCCATTTCATCATAAAGTCTGTCGTTCAGATGCAATTCAGGTATTAAATTTTTATAAGGTAAAATTATTTTAAAAAGTGTACAAATTTTAAAAAGGATAATAATTATTTGTATGTGCATCCATATAATAGGACTTAATATGTGTTAACAAGTATTGTTGAGCGTTCGTTGGGAAAAAGCCCTTCTATTAGTTTTGAGGATTTATTTGACTCAATACTGTCGTATTAATACGTATTATATACTGCATATAAGAGAAGACAACCAAACAAAGAAAAGAAAATGGATTAGAAATAGCATTAGACCCGAAAAAAAGAAAGGGGCGGGGGAAAACGGTTCCTGGACGCAAGAGTTAAAAACTTCCTACCTGACTATTATAGTCACAATGGATTAATAATTCAGATGCAAAAGGGGAGATATTCAACCTTGGCCGCATATATGATCATGACGACACACCATTTTTTTTTTTTTTAAAGAAAGGATTTTATAGGCGTGATTCATGATTGATGGCGCGTGCGAGACGACTTAACTATTGGGAGGTGGTAGGAGAGAAGGGGTCGGTTGGTTAAAACTTACTGGTACAAGTTTTCCCGACAGTAACCCTTTTAATTTCGACTGAAAGCAATTACTAGAGATTACATCTCCAGGTTATTACGACAAAACTTTTCTTTTTAAATTCAAAAAAAAAAAGTTATGTTACGTATGTATACGTGCTTTGGTTATAATTATATGACAGATGTGGCATAGTTTAATTTGTAAAGCTCTAGTTAGAAAAGAGAGAGTCAGAGGTTTGAAAGTCAAGCTATCAATTCAAAAGGAAAAATAAAATGAAAAGAGACTCGGTCAAAGGGTTGAATGAACTGGCTGATCAGGCAAGCAGAAATCCATTAGTAGCAGTATTAGATAACTCATAACTGGAGACGCAATTAGAATTCCACCGACTCTTTAGTGGTGGGTCTACGAATCTCTTGCTCCGCCATGCATCCAAAGTCAGTGGATCACCCTCTTTTTGGCCGGATGGGATGGGACGGGACGGAACCAACCACCTTAAGAGTAGTTAACCCTCAAAATAACCTCAAAACTTCTAGGTCAAGGGATCGAATGACTTAACCTGTGTTCTAAAATTCAGATTCTTTTAAAATATTTCATCAGCTAGCGCACAGGCATTTATTTGAAAGCGATAATGGTTCAGTCCCCTCGAATTTTCTTTTTAATCTTGTTGAGTCAGCTTTTTTATAATATAAAGCAGGTGCAGATCTATCATATCTGACAGACAAAAAAAAAAAAATAAAGGATGGGATGGGATGGGACGGGACGGGACGGGATGTGAACCCAAGAAAAGTTTGGTATGGATTCATTATTGTTCCAGTTTCGCCAGGGTACTCTTCATCATCTTCATATTATTGCCTCTCTACAAATCTTACACGTAGTCCTGAAAGAAAAGAATAACTATAAAATCTCACAACGCTTGATTCATTGATTGGTAGGTTGACGAGGAGATCCAACGCAATGCCCGGAAAGAATAACTAAACAAGGGGAAAAAGTTCCCTATCTGGCTCCAAGGGATTGGTTCTTGGTTTTCAGTGGGTAACTAGTGGCTCTAACGACCATGATTATTTGCAGATTACAGTACTAACTACTAAGTACTTATCCATAGTCCCCATTTGGGTGACTCGAGAATAAGAGCAACTTTCTTCACGTCTCTTTATCGTCATTGATTTGTTTGTTTATTTCATGGGTGACAAGTCAACTGACAATTAAATATTTTTCGGTGTAGGGTCCTGAATTATATAGAATGAGTTGTCAGATGTATTTTAGATGGATTTGGGGCAGGGACGATCATCAGGCGGATCGTTCCTGAACAGTTCACGGTCAAGATTTGATCAAAAAAATTTGTACGGTTCAAATCTCATTTTAGTATATCGTTTTTAACAATATGTGCGGAATTCACAAAATTTTATTCTAAAATTACACGTTGTTGAAAGTAAATTACACCATGTATAAACAAAGTTATGCTGTGTGCAGAATGCACGTAACTTTCAGGAATGGTTGCACCTGCCCCTCGTCCATTTTAGATGTACACTCGGAACACTGACGTTGACCCCGTTCTCAAGCCAGACATTCTAACATTGATGAAGAATTGTCGTGCGCTTTCTTTTTTTTCTTCACTAATAAATGATATGGTTCATTCGTGTTTAAACTTAGATTATCATACATTTGTTAAAAGAAATTAAATGGCATGGCGTTCGATTCTCCCCATTTCTTTAAATTCTGTTCCTCCCCTCCTGTTGGAAAAAAAATTTAAAAAAAAAATCAAGAGTTCAAGACAAAACAACACGTCTTAAAGTTTTGTATTTCAATTTTAAGCATGCTACCTGCAAGATGATTTGGTTCCCAATTACAGTATTTATAAATTATAAGAAATTAAAGGGCATGAGGATGGTTTATTTGCCTGCCTCTCAAATTAGGAGAGATACATACAGGCAGCGCTTTGATATTGAATAACATCCGCAATAAAATGAGGGACTCTGGATACACAATGATACCCCTCTGCTCATATCATTATCAATCTGATATGCTCGAGGGACAGTAAATGATATTGTTCAAAGTTTGAGATTTTGTTCAGCTTCAATTTAGTCAGTTCCTTCTTTTTCCCTTTAATATGAAAAGATCAAAAGAAAAAAAAAAAGGCAGTTCCTCCCTTTCCTTTTCCCTTAATTGGCCGTCCTTTTCTATGTGAAATTTCTGGTACAATTATGATTGGACGTCAATTTGTACAAGTTACAAGAGCCTAGTAATTAAACACGCTAAGCAACATATTGCTATTGCCGCAAAGAGTTCTGCAAGAAGCAACTAAATTTGAATAGGCTTTTGGACAGGGACCAGATTAAATTACTCAAATCCTTGCTGGATTCTCTCTGTTCCTTAAACTCTTTGACTAGTAAAATAAGAGGTCAAAATCAAGTCCATATTTAGTCGAACCCCCTCTTTCTTTTTTCTACAGCCGTGACAAAATGCGCCCCGTTGAATTACTTTACCCTTTTTTATGAACGCTTATGCAACTTGATTCTCCGGTTGATTTCCTTTTCCAACTCTTCAAGCCCTCCTACTTTTTCAAGTTCCTGCATCCATCGTCAACCACCCTGCATTAGGATTGATTCTCTCAATTTGTTCTAATCTTTTAGTTACACTACTTTTTTCTAGAACGGGTAAAGCCCAAGGATGGTTTTTTTTTCCCCCAAGAAGTGGGAGGTTTATTCCTAGACATGATGAATTAACTAGAGCAATGATGCACTATCAATCAATGATAAAAAAAGAAAGCGGGAAGTAGAAGAGGTTGAGAAGGGAAACCACCTTAGGTCCTAAGAACAACCCATATGGGACGCCGCTGAACTTGTCCGAATGATGCAGCTGAAAATCCCAGACACCAAAATGGAAGAAGATGGTGGCCGTTAGCTTCCGATACAAAAGATCATGTGTACCACAATTTATTACTCCCCGATTCGCTGTTAATACACTATAATATGATGTATGAAATGCTAATTGAGGACCCCCGATTCGCATGCATTATTATAGAAATGGACCTTGCTGCAAAAGTGCAGAAAGAAAGAATACCTGATGTGCAGCTGCAACTCTTCTGAAGTAAGGAACATTTGCAATGGGACCAACCGGAAATCTCTTGTGCACCAGACCATCGTGGACGAACATGTAAGCCATGCCAAACACTGTAATCCCAAGGCCCTGCACGTCAAAATCATAACTTTCTACATTACTCTCAGTAAATTGCAGCAAAAAGAACACAGGACGTATACAATCTTGAGTGATTGTGAACGAGAGAAGGCACTTACGGCACCGAAGCAGAGGCCAGGAATGAGGCCCTTGTGGAAGAAGCCATAAGAAAGGAGGGCTATGGCAGGGACGGCGTTGATTATGGCGAAAACGTCGTTAAGCTCGAAGGGCCCTTCTCTTGGTTTATGGTGTGACTGTAATATGTAATCATCAAAGATGAATCAAGTTCCCGTGGAATTCCCAATTTAGAAAAATCTATGCGCGAGCGCTACTAGTACTAGCATAAATCTGCCTGAGCAGCCGAAAAATTGGGATTAGAATTAGTTAAATTTTAAGTGTAAAGATAATCTCAGCTGACAGTTATGGTCGGATTGAATCCAATTTTTAACGGTTTATTAGTTTGTCTTCTCCCCCCTCCTTTTATCTGTGTCAACACAGTTTCTTCGCAAACGATCATTAGCGCGGCGAGTTCATAAACATTAAAAGACAAAAGCGCCGAAATATATATTATGAGAGCCGAAAGATCGGAAAGCGAACCTCGTGCATGTGCCATAACGAAGCGTGCCACAGCGCTTTGTGAGCCCATCTCGCCCAGAATTCCATTCCCACCTAATAATAAAGATATAAAACATAATCCCAGACCAAAAAAAAAAAAAAACCAAATTCATGATCAAATTTCGATCAGACACAAATACCCAAAATCAAAAGAGTGAATTATGGATGAGTAATACTACTAGGACTAGAAACTTACAGCCGCACCAACTGAAAGAGCAAATGTACCAAACATTTCCGAATAAGGCACCTCTCCGCCCTAGTACCCAAAAAGCCAAAAAAAAAAAAATCCAGTAAAATATCAGGATACAAGAAAATGTGACACACCCACTAGATTAAATCTGCTCAAATTGACAATTAGACATATGTGCTGGAGCAGAGTATAAAATTCGATTCTCTTCCTGCACATAAACAGAGAGATACATGTAAACAGAGATTAATATACATGACACATGTAAACAGAGAGAGAGAGAGTTGAATAATGGATATACCTCCATTTGCCAAACAAATCTGTAGTAAACAGCCAGAACTGCCATGGAAGTAATTCCGAAGCTAGACATGACGGCCGCTACGAGATAAGTGAACCTCTCCGATCTCTTCCTGGCAAGTTTCTCCGCCGTTCTTGCATCAGAGATCCGCTTCGCCATCGCTTTCTCGCGCTCTCGGGCTTCCTCCTCGCTTGTCACCAACTGGGCTTTCAATTCTTCATCCTCCAGCACAAAACAAACCTTCAACCTGGGCTTCCTTCGATGCCTCCGAGTTGTGCTGAATTGCTGGGCTAAAGGGGAAAAGGTCAGACTATCTGCGACTAGGGATGTGGGTTTTCGGGTTAGAAATGAGTTGACCCGGAAACAGACTGTCTGGACGCCGGCTGCGACGGCAATTCCGGCAGCCATAGACGGTGGTCGTACTTGTATCCGGTGTTGGTCTTCTCAGAATTTTGGAGAATTCTTGAGAGACGGAGAGAGATAGAGTGAGTGCGTGTCTCTGTTTGCGTGTGTGTTTAGGCGTCTTCTACTTGTAGAGCCTGATATAGGCTTGAAAGGAAATGGGATTGGAAATGTTTAGAGAGTGATTTATCTGAACTGCCTGCGAAGTCTCAACAAAGGCAAAGGCGGCAGCTGATGCTCGAGACTTGAGAAATGAGACTATGAGAGAGAGAGTGTGTGTTTGGCAAAGCAGAGCTGCAAAGGTTAACTGCATGTAGACCACATGTTCTGTTTGTGGACGCTTCCTCACTCTCTCTCTCTGAATTCACTGCCTTTATATAGCTGAAGCTGAACCACTGAGCTTGGGGTCTCTGAATCCCTCCTTGGATTGTAGGTGACGATTTCAAACTTCACCCGTAATGAAAAAACTTTAACAGCAATGTCGAAGTATTCTTTGATTTAATAACTTCTGTGTACCTTAAGTTTCTCTGTAGATTAGGATATAATAAATTATATTAATTATTATCATCTTTGAAAAAATATATATATGTATATATATAATTGAAGCTAAATGTATTCCAGCTTCATTTCTGTATTTTCATTATTCTTTTACTTCAGTTGCCAATCAATTTTTATTATTGTTATTATTATGGGTTTCTATAGAGAAACTATTTTTTATTATTATTATGGGATTTTGTATCACATAGTATTTTTCTTTGAGGGATTTGTAACGGATTCTTAATGTACGCTTGTTAGTTAACCTATCATATAAATACTTAAATTAATAATTATTATCCCGTCTGACATTTATAAACTTTCTCTAATTAACTATACATTTCCAAAATATTAATACGTGATTTATAAATAAAATGAGCGGGTGGGCAGGACTCGCATAGAGTTGATGTAATATTGCACAATAGCGGCTCATGCCCACCCCTACCCATATTTACTTTAGGACTTAATTGGATGGGACCAAGATGGGGTGAGTGTAGATTAGTCCCACTTAAATACTCAAATTACTGATGTTGACTCAAACCATTTGTCACAAACCTAATAAACCTCTTATTAGTTTTTTTAAATTTCTTATTTATTCTTTTGTTCAGTTGCTCTTATTATCTCTCGTATTGCAAAAATGAAGCTTCAACTTGCATGCTATTGTTCGCATTTAAAGTGATGATTGTGATTTTCGATATATTCACCTTGGAATTTTAGATTAATTAATATTGAGTTATTTATGTAAACCTCCTAGTTTTAGCTGCTGTAAAATTTAGAATTTTTTTTTTTATCAAAGGTAGTTGTACCATATAATGGATCCCGCTCAATATCCTTTTAAGCGCATGGGTAGTCCATTGAGACTTGAACTTTATTGCTACCTCTAATTTTCACGTGTCATCGGGTGGATTTTGGAAGGAATTAAAAGAAAGAAACTGCTAAGCTGGACTTTCTTTTTTGGTTGTTTTGAAAGTTTCCGCAAGAGCGGACCGATGTGTGAAAATTGCTTCTCCCACCTCAGATCTCGAATCGGTATGTCATGAATTTGGAAAAACACATTTTTGCGGACTTTAAACATTTATTCATTCCTCAGGCATTTTTCTTTCTTTTTTTTGGCCTTTCCTGTAAAACTTTGGCGAAGATTGAGATGGCAATTGCGTAGTTTTGGCGAGAGGAAGGGGATAAGGGCCAAATTCTAGGAATGTGACGGTGGTGGTGGTGGTGGAGCCGCGGAGGTGGATGAAACAAATAAATAAATAACAAAAAGAGAGTTCAGAGTAAGATGACAGATGGCAAAGGCCCATAGGGAAGAAATTAGGTGGATGACCATCCGGGGAGATTGCGGGGGAAGACAGCAAATCAGAACAGACGTTGGGAATAGTTTCGATTGCGTTCGGTCAATGCTTTCTGGCTTTCTGCCTAACACTTAAAAGTTTTTTTTTTTTTTCTCTTTTTCTCGTTGTATGCATCAGAATCAGGACACGCCTCCAAAAAATCTCCTCCTGGTCTATTAGAGAGTTTTGTCCCTCATTGTCGAGGTTTGAGATGTTAGTGTCGGCTACGCGGATGGGCCATTTTCCTTTAGCATCGATGCTTTTAAGGTTTGAAAACCTTTCCAATTGGCACCCTTCTCAACTAGGCAGCTCGATTGAAGAACCCGATCGTGTCATGCTATCTAAACACGCCAAATGCTATCCTCTCCTTACTGTGACTATCAACGTCTGAAAAAGATCACCGGTGAAGAGATAATCAGTGAATGACCTATAAAAGAGAAAGGGCGGAAAAAAGAAGATTCGGACCAGTAACCATTGATAATGGGTGGGCGTGTCAGATGCCTTATGAGCTACAGGGCCACTGAAAAGGCTCGAAGGTTCCCTCGATGACACGGACAAGCATCATTAAATGCAAAGTATCGGGAACAAATCCCGGACTAGGATATTCAGTCATCACATCATTGTTCTTCATGGGAAAACGGAAGGAATTCTATTGTTTGTCGAAAGATTGCCGCTTGTGACCTTTTTAACTTTCGGGTGCAAAATCGACAAGGTCAAGACTGCTTGACAAATGTCCCTCTTTTTTTTTTATCTTTTTTTATTTCATGGGAAATCGGATGCAATATATTTGTGTGTTGTTTCTTTTCGTCATGACTCTAGCTAGGAGCAAGTTTTTTGTTTAATACTAGAGCAACTCAATTGATTTCCCTCTTTGTTTGAGAGAATTTTATTGTCTTTTTGATTGAAATTATGGAGTTCCCTTGGAGCATCAATTGGGAAAGACGAAGTGTAAAACATCTTAATTGGTTACTAAATTCCAAATATCCAAGTTAACCGCTGTAATTAAGGAGAAAGATTGGGTCACAATTTAAGTGGTACCCATCCATCTCCTGCAATTTATATTATAGGACAAGGTCGATATCCTGCTTTGCATTTCCAACTTCTTGATTTTGGAACAAATATTTATCGTCCTTGAATTGGAAAATGAAAAAAAAATAGAAAAGAAAAAAGCTCGTTATACTTAGTCGACATAGGGAGCAAAAATATCATATCCCCAGACGGTGAGAAAATTAGAAAAAATATATCTTCTCTCCCATGTTTATACAATTGTCACATGTATTGATCAATTCATAACTCGAGCAAACTTTTAACTTGTTGACCAAGTTTGTTATCAGTTTGCTTGAGTTATCAATTCGTCAATACATCTGTATAAACATCGAATGGACGGGATAGAAGATAATTTCAAGACAGAGGACCGGAAACGTTACAATGTTCATCACATGATGGACTAAATGCCATATTTGCTATCTAATTGGGCTTATGCAGTGTCTGCGGATAAAAGATTGCGGATAAAAGATCGAGTCTCATTACCCACAGCCTCCCTTTAACGGAGTCCACATTTTCACAACTTCCGGTGGTACAGATGCGGCGGGTCATCGAGAGAGAGAGAGAGAGACATGTTAGAAGAATAAGTGGCCCGCCAAGCACTACAACAGTGAGTAAGATTTGGGCTTGACACCAAATCATAATCCCCTTCTCTTTTCATTTCGAAGATTGAGGACAAGGATGATGGAATGGGCCAAGCATGTCCTTTTGAAGAAGCCAAGAACAGTTTTGATTTCTCAACAATAGTGTATTTTGTCTAGTTGCTCAAATACTGGTGACCTTCACATGGAGAGCGAACTGTCCAATTGAAGGACATATATGGGCAGGGAACTGTCCAATCGAGTCTATACCCATGATTTTTTTTCTTGTTTTTAATTTTTTACCTTTTAGATTTATCAGATTACCATTTTGCCATCCATCACTTTTTTTTACCAAACATTATTTCATGTAAATTTATTAAAATATGAATCCATAATAGTCATTATACAATTACAATATATAATATAAAAATAATATAAATACTCGATTAAACTTGTCGAGTACTTGAATATTTATTTCTGATACTCGAACTCAACTCATTACATGTAACGAGCAGTTCGAATTTGAGTTCAAACTTGATCAAACTGAGTTTGAGGCAAACTTTTGATCAAGTCGCTCGCAAGCTACTCTCGAGCGGCTCAACTTGATGGCACCCTAATCCCACCCAGGCAGACATCCATAAGTATTTATTTCACTGTTCCTCACGCATTAGTGCTGTGCGTGCTTCTTTCCCTTCAAAACTCGTTTTAGCGCAAGTATCCTAATTTCGAAGTAACGGAGTACCTTGGCCTCTTAACGTATGAAAACTACAGTCCGTCTCTACTGCTATCATGGTGGGGAGCATGCACGTATGAATCTTTCTGTTCAGGGTCTGGTGCTCGAAAATGGGGGGTTACTCAACTAACCAGCATTTCTTTAGAGGGAAAAACTAAATAAATACTAGCAAGTGTTAGTAATAAACATCTTTTTTTGAGAAAGGTAAGCATGGTTTAATTTGATGAACGATGAGGAATGCACTTCAAGGCTGTACCAACACTTGTTGGCTTGTGAATGAAAACATGCTAGTATGTATACATATTCACTTATTGGTGACGTATGCATGCTGAATTGGGGGATGGGGGTTGCCAAGATCATGCCTTCCACAGTAAATTATGGTATCTAAATCCACTATATATATAGTCATAGACGATGCATGGAACCTCATTTTCACTAAGTGGCTAGCTTACCATACGGGAAAATATGAGACCTGCAGCCATGAGTAAAGGTGGAAGGAAGGTATGGGGGTGGACCTGTTTGGCTCTGGAAGCGAGCAGCGCATCGAAGCTTCAACTTCCTCGCCACCTGTTACCAACTTCATTTAATTTTAAGTCTTCTATGGCTGGTCTTTTCAGGATCGCTAAAAGCTATCAGTGCCTAGCTATACTTTGAGGATCGCTAAGGCATCAGTGCCTTTATTGTGCAGAATATTTATTTTAACACATGAGAGTACTTGATCTCAAGATGCTATCGCGATCGAAAGCTGACTTGTTTCATCCATCCAATGTTCAGAAGAATAGGATGCAGTTTACTCCTCCTCCTCCCTCCTCCCCTCCCCTCCCCCGCCAACCACCCTTGGCCACTACCCCGAAGGTTGAATAGGATGCAGTTTACTAAGACGGTTCAGAAGGATATTCTTTTCTGTAAAACATTTTCCTTTCTTATATAAATCTAGATTGTTTCACTTGATTTCTGCACAGTGGATGACTTATTGCTGTTTACTACGGCTGCGATGGTATATGGAATATCATTTGGAGACAGCAACTAACTACTAAAATTCTCACCCGTTATAGCCTGATAGTGCTGAAGTTATACTTGCCAGTGAGATATCTCATCATATTCTGGACGACAGGTTAAAGAATCAAAGCCATGAAGTCACATTCTCTCTGTAGGTTGAGTTTTGAGGAGTCGGGGAATAAAAAACCCCCTCCTGGATAGAGGTACCACATGCATCTCAATTTGTGGAGCGATTCATCAACCGAAATCTAAAGTTTGCTTTTAGAATGATTGGTGCTTTACTGCTTATGTTGAAACCATGGTAATCATATCACTATAGGCTGAAAGCCCTTTCTGAAGTAGAATGCCAAGATATTGCGAGTAAGGTGAGGCTGGCCGTTGACATTGCGAGTGTTCATCCAGATATATGGAACAGAAAGCACATTGACACAGGAGGTGTACTCTCTGCAATCTGGATTCGGTAGTAATTGCAGTTGGCTTCAGACATAAAAACATGGGAAATCTGTTTAAAAAGCTGGCTGAGATGAAATATTGAAA
Source organism: Coffea humblotiana (assembly GCA_023065735.1). NCBI lineage: Eukaryota > Viridiplantae > Streptophyta > Magnoliopsida > Gentianales > Rubiaceae > Coffea > Coffea humblotiana. The sequence continues at coordinate 1,737,704 of CM041209.1, read as the reverse complement.
TTAATCGGATGTGCCAGAGTACATGACATGAGTGGAGCTGAACTGCCTAATTTTACAAGCCGTGTTAGTACTGAGAAATTGGTCTGTAACTGAACAAAATTTGCTGACCAAATTTGTCAATTTCAGAAACTGTTCCAACTGATTTACAAGTTCATCAAAAGACCATATGATGTTTAAACCCTCTACATCTCGCTTCCCCGATTAAAAAAAAGGAAAAAGAGAAGGAATAGAAACTGGACATTTTGTCTTTAAATACAAATGCAGACTTTTACTTCACGTCCAGGTAGGAACGGACTTGCCTGTGTTCCTCGTTTGTATCTAGAGATAAATGAACTAAGTTGATGTTTGATGATCTTCTTTGAAAGATCTACGACGAGAACTGACCCTTTTGACCACAAGTTCCTGCATCGACCAATAAAAATTATATACGAATGGGGAAGAAGAACATAAACGGTACAAATAATTCTTTACAGCCTTGCTCTTACATCTGCGAGTAGCAAGTCCCGCGGCTCGAGCATGTGGATCACATTGCCCATATTAGGCCTCTTGTCAGCATCTGGGTCAACACATCGTAGTGCTAGAAGAAGAATTCGTTTCAATTCCTTCACAGAAGGCATTTCAGGCAAACTGGGATCAACAACCTGATCAAACTTTTGTTCTGAAACCATTAGTTTTACCCAGTCAATTAAGTATTCCTGCAAAATGAAAGTTCGCATTAGGACATTCCTGCTTGCACTAAGAAAAATAAGACAAAAGGTTCTTAGAAGCGAACCTCTATTTCAGTAACACTGTACTGCACTGAAGTTTTCCCTGATACAATCTCCATTACAAGTATCCCAAAGCTGTAAACATCGCTTTTCACGTCCAGAATACAGGTACTGGCACATTCGGGTGCGATATAACTATATTGAAGCAATGCATCTAAGTTAGCAATGCTTTACAAGTATACAGAGATAGCACAAGTCTTTCCGTAATCAGAGTAATTGTTCCAAAATGCAACCAGTGCAGATTATCAGTCATAGCTAACCCGGACATTCCCATGGGGAGAGCAGTGGCATGACTCCGCTCAGGACCAAAAAACTTGGAGATTCCAAAATCAGATAGCTTAGGATTCCATTGCTTGTCAAGCAATATATTGCTTGATTTTAAGTGTCGATGTGTAATTCCAGGTTCAGAGTCCTCGTGCAGGTAGGCTAACCTACACAAGTTATTTTAAAAAGAAAAAAAAATTAGAAGAAAAAAACAATTGATCATGCAGCATAAACTTAAGTATAAACCTCTCATTTCAGGGGGAAAACAGTGCACCCTTTTGCAATTCCTTCAATGATACTCATTCTGATTTCCCATGTAAGACGGCTAACTTTACTTGTGCTCTCATGGAGCCATTGGTTAAGATTGCCATTGTCCACATACTCGTACACAACCATCCTGATTATTCAAACAGAACAGGCAGAATCACTGTACTTTACAAACTTTTTCGTTTTCCAATAAAGAAATGATAATTAGGTACGCACCTAAACATTCCCTCTGTGCAGTATCCCAGTAATTTCACCAAGTTCTTGTGTCTGAGACACCACGTTGCCTCCACCCCTGCCACAAAATCCTTTAATGTGCCCCTGCTAGCACATTAGCTAATCAATACAAGTATCAAAGAGCATCGCATTCCCAGTATTTATCTATTCCGTACGAAATACTTTGTGCCTCGTACCTATTGACAAGCAATTTCTTGATTGCAACTCGAGTATGATCAAATAGGACTCCGCGATAAACAACTCCGTAGTCTCCACTTCCAACAATATTTTCATCAGCAAAACCATTCGTTGCTGCTTCAATCTCAGTGAAGGTATATTCTTTGCCTGACCTTATATCCAGAGCCATTGGCGGGCACTCAGTTTTGTTCCCGTTACTCGTCACTATAATCCCACTAGCCCCAGTAGAACAATGCTCGTCAGGGGTGCCAATGCTCATTTCTACATCCCATCCATTACGCGACAAGAGCCTCTTATTCATGGCTGGAGAAGACGTATTTTGAGAAGTTTTAAAATTCTTGGAGATGATAGTCCTTTTAACAATGCATTTATCCCGCCCCCGGCGGCGGAAAATGAAGATCAAGCATATGAAGATGGACAGAGCAAAAAGCATGGCTATAGAGATGCAGATTATAATTGCAACCCATAATTTAACTCCGAAGAATGAAGTTGGCTTGGAGAGTTTGTAATTGACAGACGGGATGATGAAAGACATGATGGTGATTTGATGAAATGTTCAGTTATTTCTGAAAATTAGGACGTCCACTCTTCGAAGGCTTTTGTCACTGTCACTCTCTGGTCAGGGAAGACTCTTAGATAAGGTATGTAAATTCAAATTTAGAGAAACTAAAACTGAAGCACCTTATAAGGCGGGAATCATCAATCATGAGTTATCCAATTACACACAGTGTTTAACAGATCGACATCATCAGATAAAGCAGACTGGCAATACTCTTTTAAAAAAAAAAAAATTTGCATTGAGGATTTGTTTTTAAAACCTAAAACTTATCATCTTTCCTTGGAAAAGGGGCAGTATTCTCAGGTACAAATACAATATATTTCAAATTTTATACTTGCTCTAAATCCTTAACAGCATACTTCAAAAATCCATTAAAAGCCTTTTGTCTCATCAATTTATTTTTTGACGGACCCTTCTCTTTGAGTTTGATTCGTGAGAAAAGTGGTTACGGGTCTATTACTTTTAATGGACACAAACACGCAAAAAGGCTGGGTATCGGATGCCCCTCTTAATGAATTCGAGGTTTTTGCTGTAAAACGACTTTACCTGACTCGCAATTTCAATGAAAATACCAAAAAAGGATGAAATCTCTGGTCGACTTTGCAGGTATACCCCATTTTTCTAAACGTGTACCGAAGAGAAGAAATTTTCAAAATTATTTTGTGAAAAATTCTCGAAAGCCCATAAGAAAAATTAAATTAACCTAAAAGGCATTATATTTTTTCCTTTTAAATTATTATAGTTTCTTTATTATTTCTTCTAAGTTGGGCCCTGAGTTTGTACAAAATCCAAATATTTTACTCAGCAGCCTTCTTCGGTTCTTCTATATATAGAAGCTTTACCTCCAAAATTAACCAAGTTTATGGAATTACCAAGATTGTCCACTCTGAAGAAAGACCTGAATTAGTGGCTTCCCTATGCTTTTGCTGAATAATTGGATAAATAAATTACTACTAAGTATGGTACAGCAGTATCACCTACAAAATACGCCCATCTGTAACTCCTCCCATATTCTTTAATACGCCCATCAGGGCCAATTTTTTTTTTTATTTGAGCCGCCACAGTGATGCCTACCTTCAAAGAGGCATATAAGTTCCCAATGCTCGGTCAAAAATGGATTGCCCTTGGTATGCAGATCTTCTCAACGTCTCCATTAAAGGGCGTTTGAATGGGGTGCAGCTTGATCTCGTACAGCTTTGGCCACAGCTTTCCAGTCACTGCAAATAACACATTCAGATTCTTTTGGAAGTCCTTGCACTGCTCAATGACAGCCTTAGGAGAAGCACAACGATTCAAGACAGCAAAGAGTGCAACTCTAAAAAAGAAAAAGGTGCAACTCTACTAAGAATAGTTCAATCCCACATGGCAAAAGTATTCACAACTCACGGTGACATCCATGCATATTTTATAGTACCATCCATTCTTCAAATATTATTGCCAAACTCCACTGTGTAAATTCCCCAGTTACAACAAAGCTGGAAATGGCTGCTAGTACCCAAACATCACAGGTTTTACATGCCAGTATTTATTCGCTCGGCTTGGATTAACCTATAGACTGAACTAAGATGCTGCTGTATAACATCCCAACGAGTAGTATTGATAAAAATGAAAGGACTCACCAAAAAGACGGTTTTTGTCTTTATCCCAAGCTATGCCATTTAAAACATCAATTCCCTGCAAGAAGGTGGAAAAGTAAACTTTACCTTAGGTACAGAAGATGCAATTAATTGAAAGTACGCACACAAAATGCTTACCGTGAACCCAGCAGCTAGTAACCCTTCCCTGCAATCAAAGCAAAAATAAATATCAATCCTCGCACAAGTTTTTAGAGGAAGGGCTCATTATCTGATAAGACAGCATTATTAGGATTTTAAAAAGTAAAAAACCAAAATCAGAACCTCAAATTATGGAGGAGGACCCATCCTAGCATAGTACCATCATCATGCGAGATTCTAGCAATACAGTCAGTCTGCAAAGTGCAATATAAGGTAAGTCTATATACTGTGTTAAGAATAAGAATATGCTACAGTATCTCGTTTACCCGTAATCCATTCAGTTAACAAAGTAAAACAAAGATAGACTTCTAAATGGTGCAACAATTTAACAATGCGCTTCATCATCTATTGACAAAATAAGCAAATTGACCAGCCCAACCTCCCTTGTAAGTGTAAAGTGCTAAAGGTCAGTTGCACCAACATCAAAATAAGTCTCACATACACAAGCCAAAAATAGCCAAGCAGAAATGGAGGACTTTACCTGCCAAACATTTGCCCAAACTTCACCGTTTACGTACTCTAATTCATTGAGATAGCGTACTTCATGTCCTTTATACTTCACAATGTGTTTACTAATAACTGCATATATGAGAAAATTTAAGTCAAGTATGACAAACCAAATCAAACAAATAAAGACCACAATTCAGAAGATAAGTGTTGCAATAGCAACAGACCAGATGATGTATGTAGCAAGATATAATAAAAGCATCACCAAAAGGAATCTAAAAGAAAATGAAATTTACTTGGACTTTCATATGACAGAGACCTTTCATGGTTTGAGGATCCATCTGATACAAGGTTGATGATCCATCGCTCCCAAACAAAATTTTTCCATCAGTAGCCAATCCCCAACCATCTTGCATTTGATGGGTAAACACCTCAAACTGTGTAGACCATTTCAGGAGTGAAAAACCACAAAAAAGCTGTCAAATACACAAAGAAGATGCACCAATCTAATGTTTGGCAATTCTAAAGGTTGTATGCAAGAGAGTACATGGATTATCGACCACATAAACAATTATATGCAAGATCACAAAGTTTTCATTTCCACTTGTGTCCAAATCAAAATTAGCTAGCAAGATTTATTTCTTCATCTTGAATTTTTAAAAGGGCCTAAGCAGTATTCATCTACTTGAAAGTCAAGTAAAATCAGACTATGATGTCTGTCCTGTCCGGACAGCATGAAGAAACATGGCAACTGACAGCTAGAAAACAGAAAACTATATACTGAATGCGGACAATTACATTGAGCATGGTTCCATGCCGTGAACATGATTACTGTATCAAACAAATTTATCAACATCGATGAGCATAACTATATTGACAATTCAAAACAAGAAAAAGCTGGTTCCTTCATTTCTAAACCACTATTTTTTCTCAGAAGAAACCCTACCAAGAGTCCACACCTCATAACTGTTATGGGCGGCCCTAGTTTCCAGCCCACAGAAGTCAATGAAGATCAAATGCCACAAATTTAGCAACTGGAAACCGAAAATTCTCAAAAATACAGCCATCAGTTTTAACACTCTAGGCGAGACTGTCATATAGAAGTTATGAATGCTCTAAAATCATGCTACGAATAGATGTGAAACAAATTTCAGTAAAAATGTTACTCAAAAAGAAAAAGTGAAGTACAAACTTTGCTCAAATCATTCCGGTCATAAATGAAACCAATATTCCGCAACCAAGTAACTTGAAACAACCTACAAAAGTAAGATTACTGCATCAGTACTGAGGACTAGTTTGATTATTCAATTTACTAAAATCAGGGGGGTAAATGTTCAGGAAGAAAAGTAATGAACAAAAGAAAAATTATAGGAAAATGGTTACTATGTCTGCTGTAAGTTGCAAAAAACTATAAGAAAAACCAAACCCTTAAATGCTTAAAAGTTCAAGCAGTAACTTACATTCATTTCAATAAAAGGAGAAGGGAAGAAAGAATTTCAGTTGATCAACTGTGTCAAAATTCTTCAATTATTGCCGCATATGGAACTATTGCTTTTGCTAGATCAAGTTTTCACAGTTTACCAAGTTTCTGACTATGTAGAAAAATGGAAACTTCTTTTACTATTTACTAATAGATGCAAAGCATAGACACTCTGAACAGATTAGATCTTAACCCAAACCTTTCTCCAAGAAGAGTCAAACCTTCTCCAAAATAAATTCTCTTCATTTTCTGAATAGCTTGAACCTGTGAAAACCAGAGATGGTAGCTTATCACTTCAAAACAAAGTATCTGACATATCAATCTGTTTACCAACCTCTGTCTTTACACCTGAAAGCTTACGACGTTTTTGTGACCCAAACATACCATACAAGGAATACATATTGATGGCAAAAACTTGGGTAGCCTCAGTCTATGGGCCCATCCGTAGACTGAGCGATGTAGAACTCGCCACATCCTCATGGAATATTAAATATAAGAACTACAAATTCTGTTCCTTGTTTTCTCAACTATGGTTAAATTCTTCTGCTGGTTTCCCTTATACCCTTTAGTCAGCTGCTTTCCCCAACCACCTCCCAAGTCCCGATAGAAAACCCTATCATTCCTCCTCATATTCTGCAATGGCAAGGAGGATAACGCCCCACCTTCTACCCTCAAATGCAGCCAAATCTGGCAGCAGGAAGAAGAAGAAATGGAGCAAGGTAAAGAAAAAAAGGAGAACTTGATAATAATCGTTTAGTTCCATTTTTACCGACCATCTGAGGATTAGCGGCCCACTTGCAAGGATTAGTGGCAAACTTGCAAAGAAGGCCAATAGGAAATTGATGGCCAAAGGTACAATGTCTCAACTGATGCAAGCCAGCAGACATACAGAGAGCTACCAACACTTACAAAGTGTTCCTTCACCTTTCTTAAAAGAATTAAAAATTTTTTTTCTGTCATAGACTTGTGTGTCTTTGAATTAGTTTTAATTTTGTATTCTATAGCTATGAGGCATTATTGACTACATACTGAAGGATCTGATCACTTCTCAGATTTTGTGAAGTTCATTGTTCATAAACTGTTTGTCAAAAGTCCCCAAAAGAAAAAAGAAAAGAAAAGAGAGATATAACAGATGTGAAAAAATTTACTTACAAGCATGGAAGTGGGTTATACTTGAAACATAAGACTTGGAGAAAAAACCGTCTACAGGCTTTGCAGCTTATCCATTCTCGAAAGAGAAAAAGATAGTAATTGATGACTTCATAATTTGAATTTGGAGGATCCAGCTCAAACTTCATTTACCTCCATATGTTCTTTCTTTTCTTTTCGTTTGTTTTTCGTTCAGAGCCCAAACAAAAAGTAGTATAAGGAAAGAAAATCGATAAACCCCAGTTCGAAAGAGTAATGTGGCCACTTAACAGCCAAGTGTCCATATGTGGGTCCGTAGACCGGGCTCACACAAGTTTTTGCCCATATTTATAAGATGATAAACACTAAAACAAAAATAAAGCAAGCTTTTTTCCCCCTCCCCTGAAATGGATGTTTGTAAAGTAGGAAAACATATTTCCACAACCAACCAGATACTGTAAAGCTGAATAAGAGAAATACCTTTCCACTCCGAAGAGCCACTTTCCGCACAGATGACTGTGGAAGAAACAAGAACATTACTATGCATTTGCAATTAATTTACTATTAAAAGACAAATCAAGACGAATAGTGTATACAGCAAGAAATTGAATCAAGACACTGCAAAGTTCAATTGAAATTCCCACTATTGCAGTAGTATTGTGTCTGCAATAGATTTAATCATCCATGTCACTTGATTTAGCACTCTGGGCACAAAATTTTGAGGCTCTTCTACAAATTCGCAGTCAAAAGAGACAGGAAAAGTATATTTCCAAGATACTATTTCTAAAAATAGTATTATGACAGTTTCAGAACCACTAAAACAATATTTCATGAAAATCACAAAAAAGAATAAGAATGAATTGCACATTGGTGGTCACCAGACTCAGGTGTTAAGCATCATTTTCACACAAAAGGTCTTTCTCTGGATCAGCAACCCCATTCCTCCTCTATATATGTGCCTCTCTGTGTGTGGGTGCGTTATGTGGAGAGAGAGAGAGGGAGAGGAGAGGAGGGGGACATGAGACTACAACAGCTAATGTTTGTCCAGAATTAACGAGTTGAAAAAAACTAATGCAAACAAGAACTCACATTTCCGTAAAGGCCAGTTGATTCAAACAACGTATCATTTTCTGCATACAAAAGGCCCTGAAAGCAACTAAAATAGCATTAATAACAGTTGCACAGTTCATGGCTACTGACAGAAAAAATCTCTTCATTTAGTTGGAAAGAGTTTTCAATCATGTCCAAGATCGTTACTCCAGTCAAAGTTGTAAACAATAAAGCAATGTTGATTCAACAAGCTCAGATTCCAATTAGCAAGCCTAAAACTCTATGTAGTAATATATTAGCCTAGTGATCCTACCAGTTTTTGCACTATATCTATAGGAACGTGGAAGTTGTGCACTGAAAAGAGTTTCGCACTTCATCTTCCTCCATAAATATTTCTATTCACCCAGTGGTCCACGTCACCAATTGTCAAAAAGAATCGATTGAAATAAATTGAACAATGAGTCAAAATTACAGCGAAAATCGTCTAAGTTTTAGATAAAATGATAGCCTACAATTAATTCCATAAAAAAAGATGGATAATTTAGAGCAGGGCGAAATAATTGCGAATCGAGAACTGTAGAGAGATTGAACCTGAGTGAAGGCGCCGGGGTCATGAGGAAATTCGTTGACCACTTCGACAGTGTGAAGATGGCTGGATTGAAGTTTTGATTGAAAGGCGGTGGAAGATATCGATGTACGGCTCACCGTTAGTATTACGCCCCAAGCCACGGCAACTGTAGTCAACAGAATGATCTTTCTCCTGTGTTTGAGACGAAAAGACATGGAAGGAGAGGCCATCGACGAGTGCTGCTGGCGCTTCAAATTCGAATTCGATCTCTTGTTAGACTTCTTCCTCGCCGATACATTCGCCATCAACTCCTGTTATTTCGACTCAGAATTGCCAGATTTCAAATGTTGATTTAGAGATGATCACCGTAGGACTGCTGCCGAGCGATGATGGCATCGATAGAGGTTAAAAGAAGAGAGGAAAAAAGGAAAAACAGAGTCCTCCGCAACTGCGACGGCCAATTTCGATTTTGCCAACTGAAGTCCGGCGTGATGGGATAACGGCTCAACGTGCAATTACAGTTCAACGGAGTTCTAGTGTAAAAAACCAGTTGACCATTTGACAGGGAAAGCAGTCTGCCGCTGCGTCTCACTGAAATTCGGATTGTCAATATGGTCCAGCCTGGTCATCTCGGCCTGCTAAAACCTATAGCCCAGCTTTGAGCTTTCTAATTATTGGAGTTATTTTGTCCCCTCAAATTATACAAGAATTTTCACTTCAGTCTTTAAATTTTAGAGTGGGACATTTAAATTCCTCAACTATAAAAACTTAGGCTCCATTTGGATTAGTATTTTTGGGGTATTTTTGAAATATTTTACTATAATAATGTATACGAAAAAAATGTTTTTGTGGTATTTTTGAAGGTATTTTGGGATATATTTTAGGATTTTTTAAACTTTAAAAATATTTAGGCAATAATTCTAAAAATTAACACTCCACCCACCACCGCCCACCAAATCCCCCCCTCTCCTTCCTCTTTTTTCTCCTCTCCCTCTTTCTCCTCCTCCTCCTCCATCCCTCCCTATCCCGTCTCTTCCTTTCCCTCTCCTTTCTCACCATATCCGCCCCTCCCCGATCTAGCCTTGTGAATACCAGATTTGTGGCCCTTGATCGCAACCAAAGGCTCAATCTGGTTTGAGGTTAGAAGGGAGGAGGTAGGGCTATGGCAGAAAAGATGAGAGGAAGAGGAAAGAGAGATAGGGAGGAAGAGGGAGGAGAGAAAACAGGAGATAGAGAGAGGGATAGGAGTGGTGGTGATGGTGATAGATGGATGACAAAGATGATACTAGATTTATTTTTTTAATTTTTTTGAATATTTAAAGTTGTTTTTGATATATTGTATGAATGTGATGTTTTTGAAATTGTTTTTTGTATGTATTATTGTAATATTGTATATAAAAAACTTGTTTTTCAAAAAATGGGGAATCCAAACAGAAAATTAATTTTGGGCAATATAAGGGATAAATCATAAACGCCAACTAGAGAAAAATGGGCCAAAAGCTTAGGTATGCTCCCAACTAGCGTACTAGTGTTTTCAACCATCTAACAATATTGGGTCTGTTCGCAAGGTGTGTTTCTTGAGTATATATATAAATTTTACTCTAGTGTAAAAAATATAAAAAAAAAACTTTTTTGTATTTAAGATTTGAAAATTTTTCAAAAGCTTTTTTTCCCTTTTGTTTTTCTTGCTTTTTTTTTCATGTTTCTTCTTTCTCCTCACACCACATTTGCTCTTTTCCAGTCTCTCTCCCCACTGCCACCTTTCTCCTCCTTTCCCTTTTTTCTTGCAGGAAAAGGAGAAGGACAGAGCAGTGTGAAAAGAGTGGGAGAGAGAGAGCATGGCAAGGAAAATGGATGCGAGAGAGAGAGAGAGATAGGGAAAAAGGGGTAGGAAAATGGCACTGCCACCAATATTTAAGGAGATGTTGATAGAGGTGTCGGCACGGTTAAAATGGGAAAGGAGGAAGAAAAAAGGCAAAAAGAAAAAAAAATTTATGAGATATCTATAGACCCTTGAATTTCAGCATGCGGTAGCATATAATTCTCTCTAAGGATGGCAACGAGACGGGGCCTGCGGAAGGCTATTGGGGTGGAGTTGGGGTGGGGTAGGCCTGTCAACGGGCCGAGTCCGGGCTGGAATTCATTATTCCGGACCCGGCATACCAAATTGGACCCGGATTCGACCCGTTTACCCGATGGGTCTTTTACTCTATGTTCCGGATCCGGATCCCGGTCGGGTCTACCCGAAAAATTTATCAAATTTTATAATTTCGAGTAAAAATGAGGAAAAATATATTTATACACTAATTTATAACTAATACAAAAAAAAAAACCAAATAAGAAAGAAATCAAATTGAACTTTACTCAAATACATCACCCTAATCAGAATTATATGTTGATAAATATACATATTTTAAATTTATTAATCCATTTATATCCGGATCCGGGTCTAATACGGGTCGGAATACTATATTCCGTATCCGACCCATTTTTTTGTTTGACAAAACGGATCCGGATAACGGAATTAAATCCCTACCCATACCCGCAATAATTTCACGGATCCGGGTCTGACAGGCCTAGGTGGGGGCCCCGCCACCCGTTTTAAAAAATAAAGATATATATATGTTACATTAAAAAATAAATATATATATATGTACATAATTATATATATAATATTTAATTTAATTAGATATAAATTTATTAATAATGATATTATTAGTTATATGTATCATTTAATGTATATTAGTATATATAATATAATTTGATATTATCAATTTATACTACTAATTATACATGTCTATTAATGATAATTATTAATTATTTATACTAAATTTATTAATACATTTATATTAAATTCCTAACTACACTTAATACAATAACATTTTTTTCTAAAAAAAACACAATAAGAATTTAGTGATTGTATTTGTATCAAAAGTGAAAACTTGCATTATTTTTAGTTATATTTGTTTTATCATATTAGATTGTATTCAAATAACTTTTATTTTATTATTTTTTATGAGTTTTAATTGTAAAGTTATAATGAATAATAATTTGGTGATGTGTTGATATTTTAGTACTTGATTATTTGCTAAAATTTAATTATAATAAAATTATATTAACAAAATTTTTGTAATCCCACGAATGCCTCGCGGGGAAAGCGGGGCGGGGCGGTGGCGGGGAAGCGTGGGGTAGGGGAATGGGACGGGGGCGGGGGGAATTAATAGGCAACGGGGCAGAGGGTGGGGAGAGGTCCCCTGCCCCAATCCCGCCCCATTGCCACCCCTTAATCCTCTCATATGATAGGAATACACTAAAAAATTGTTAAAATTCAATTTTGATGTTTAAAAATTGCGGAGTGTGTTCAATTTTTTCAAATAATATCCACACATGCATCATATATGATAAGATAGGATAAAATTTAGCTATGTTAGATATCGTTATGAGAATCTATTTAAAAAAAAAAGAATTATTGGGTTTGATGTTTATAGTTTCTTATTGTATATACTACTAGACACGCCTCAACCTAGTCGAAAATAGTATGAACATGTTGCGCACTAAAAAGAAATTTCTCGTTAATGCATAAATGTTGTTCAATTTTTTCAATAATATCCACACATGCATCATACATGATAGATTGGATAAAATTAGCTATGTTAGATACTCGTTATGAGGAATCTATTTAAAAAAAAAAGAATATTGGGTTTGATTGTTTATAGTTTCTTATTGTATATACTACTAGACACGCCTCAATTCTAGTCGAAAATAGTATGAACATGTTGCGCACTTAAAAAGAAATTTCTCGTTAATGCATAAATGTTTTCTAATATTTTTCACTTCATAAATTTTCTTCAATATGTCCATTTGGATTAGCTATTTTTGGAGTGTTTTTGAAAAATTTTACTATAGCAGAGTTTTTATAGTATATTTTAGAAAATATTTTGGAATATTTAAGAGTTAGAAGAGTTTTTAGAATATATTTTGAGATATTTTTTAAACATTAAAAAAAATTTAGACTACTTTTTAAAAATTTTAATAGTATTTGAAAAACTCTTGAATCCAAACAGAGCCATCGTCTTTTGATTTATTTTTTTAAATTGGGTTGACCCATGACTGAAAATGAGTTCGGCAAGGCTATGCTCAGAAAGCGTGATTGACAAACCTTGTTTTGGTTCTTCACTCAAAAAATAAAAAAACAAGAAAATAAAACCTTTTTTCCGGAGACTTTTTTTTGATAAAAACATATCAAATTTTCATTAATTTTCCAACACTCTAACCCTTTCGTAATTCTCTTGCTGCACTTTAATAGTTACAAATTAAATAGACAACCAATCAATCGTTTAGCTCAGGCTTTAATCCGTCCCACAAATTACAGGCAAACAGAAAACTATAAATAAAAAAAAAATCCCAAATCAAAGGTGTGGCATGGGCCGACCATACCAGAGAATTCCAGAATGTGGATCCACTTGCCCAAACGTGGAAATTCCTTGCTCCAATCAAAGAAATTCCTTCCATTACTCCTGCCCAATAAATAATACCTTTTTTTTTTTCCGAAAACGACAGCCGTAGTGTATCATAATCTATTCTTCCTCTATTCATGTCCAATAAATAATACTTGTAGTACTCTAATGTAGGACAAGTAAATTTTTGGCTAAATTTATTTGCTATAAGTATTTTAATAATTTTAATTATAGTAATTTCAAAAAAAAAATTTAAAAATTTTAAACACATATTTAAAAAACTTACTTGTCAAACGTGGCAAGAAAGGAGGAAAAGAAAAAGGAAAAAAATGGGAAAGATACTAAAGAGCAGTCCCTCAAATTTCCAAACAAAAATTTCAAAAAAAAACGGAAATTTCCAAGAAGATAATTTGTTTGTTAATAATTCATTAGTAGTAAAATTCTTTTCTTTTTAAGTAGTAGTTAGTAGCAGCTGTAATCAAAGAAATCTGGAGGGCGTAGAAGGGTCGAGAAGCGAAAAAACTTGCGCGCATCGCCGTTTGAAACAAAACTTGGCTCGTACTCCATCAGCAATTCTCACAAATAGCAGTAACAGAAGGTCCTAGAAGGCTACAAGCCTACAACTTCCTCCCCCATCCCATCTCTATATAATCTTCCTCCAACCTTCTCTCGGCTCGCTCAGGATTCCTAAAAGTTCTGTCTTTCGAAAAAGAGAAAGCAAGAAGCTCTTCTTCTTAGCTCTCCGATTTTCTGTTCAAATTTTCTGATTTTCGGTAGGCAACGAAGTATTTTTTGAGCAAGTAATGGCGGATGTGCAGATGGGTGAAGCTGAGACTTTTGCATTCCAGGCTGAGATCAACCAGCTTTTGAGCTTGATCATCAATACTTTCTACAGCAACAAGGAGATATTCCTTCGAGAGTTGATCAGCAATGCCTCCGATGCCTTGGACAAGATCCGCTTCGAGAGCTTGACTGACAAGAGCAAGCTTGATGCCCAACCGGAGCTCTTCATCCGGCTGGTGCCCGATAAGGTCAACAAAACTCTCTCCATCATCGACAGCGGCGTTGGCATGACCAAAGCAGGTAATTTACTTTGCATCCCTCTCTCTCTCTCAAAAGTATTAGTCGGATTATTTTTCCACAAAATTATCGCTTTTAATTTTGATGATTTTAAATCGAATGCAATATACGTCGGCATTTATTTGGTCCGAACTTGATATTTTGTTTAAACATGCACGAACAATTGGTCATTGGTCTGACGTTAGAATAAAAGAAAGAACTTCATATAAAAATTTAGGAAATTATAATTTTGGGAGAATAAGAGAGAAGAAAATCTGAATGTTGGTAGTGAGATCGACATACATGATATATTTTCTGGTTTTATCCCTGACTGTGTTTCAATTTTCTCAATGAGCAGATTTGGTGAACAATTTGGGGACAATTGCAAGGTCTGGTACAAAGGAGTTTATGGAGGCGTTGCAGGCAGGGGATGATGTGAGCATGATTGGACAATTTGGTGTTGGTTTCTATTCTGCGTACCTTGTTGCAGAGAAAGTCATTGTTACCACCAAGCACAATGATGACGAGCAGTACATCTGGGAATCACAAGCCGGTGGCTCCTTCACTGTTACGAGGGATACCTCTGGTGAGCAACTTGGCAGAGGATTCAAGATCACCCTCTTCCTCAAGGACGACCAGGTAGCCGGTTCTTTTTCCGTAAATTAATTAACGTTATTGAGTTTAATGAACAAATTAGCAAGCGCATTGAGTAGGTAGCCTAACTTGACCGTCCATTTAGTTTATCTGACCCTTAACCCGTAATTTCTTTCCTTGCATTATGCAGTTGGAATACCTAGAGGAAAGGAGAATTAAGGACCTTGTGAAGAAGCACTCAGAATTCATTAGTTATCCAATTTACCTCTGGACTGAGAAAACAACTGAGAAGGAAATCAGTGACGATGAGGAGGATGAGCCCAAGAAAGAAGAGGAAGGCGACGTGGAGGATGTTGACGAGGACAAGGAGGAGAAGAAGGATAAGAAGAAGAAGAAGATCAAGGAAGTTTCTCATGAGTGGCAGCTTATCAACAAACAGAAGCCCATCTGGTTTGCGCAAGCCAGAGGAGATTACCAAGGAGGAATATGCCTCTTTCTACAAGAGCTTGACCAATGATTGGGAGGATCACCTTGCAGTCAAGCACTTCTCTGTGGAAGGCCAGCTTGAATTCAAAGCTATTCTCTTTGTTCCGAAGAGGGCTCCATTTGATCTCTTTGACAGCCGCAAAAAGCCCGACAACATCAAGCTGTATGTGAGAAGGGTATTCATTATGGACAACTGTGAGGAACTCATTCCTGAGTACCTGAGCTTCGTCAAGGGAGTGGTTGATTCTGATGACTTGCCACTTAACATCTCCCGTGAGATGTTGCAGCAGAACAAGATTCTCAAGGTCATTAGGAAGAATCTTGTTAAGAAATGCATTGAGATGTTCAATGAGATTGCTGAGAACAAAGAGGACTACAAGAAGTTCTATGAAGCTTTCTCGAAGAACCTTAAATTGGGCATACACGAGGACAGCCAGAACAGGGCTAAATTGGCTGATCTGTTACGGTACTACTCAACCAAGAGCGGTGGACGAGCTGACAAGTCTCAAGGATTACGTGACCAGGATGAAGGGGGCCAGAAGGATATCTACTACCATCACTGGTGAAAGCAAGAAAGCCGTTGAGAATTCTCCCTTCCTGGAACGACTCAAGAAGAAGGGCTATGAGGTTGCTGTTCATGGTGGATGCTATTTGATGAGTATGCTGTCGGACAGCTGAAGGAATATGATGGCAAGAAGGCTGGTTTCTGCTACCAAGGAGGGCCTGAAACTAGATGATGACAGTGAAGAGGAGAAGAAGAAAAAAAGAGGAAAAAGAAGAAGTCCTTTGAGGATCTTTGCAAGGTCATCAAGGACATTCTTGGAGACAAGGTTGAGAAGGTGGCGGTGTCGGACAGAATAGTCGACTCTCCATGCTGTTTGGTGGACTGGCGAGTATGGATGGACGGCAAACATGGAAAGATCATGAAGGCCCAGGCCCTGAGAGACACAAGCATGAGCTCCTACATGTCTAGCAAGAAGACCATGGAGATAAACCCTGACAACGGCATTATGGAAGAGCTGAGGAAGAGAGCCGAGGCTGACAAGAATTGACAAGTCAGTCAAGGATCTTGTGCTGTTGGTCTTTGAGACAGCTCTTCTGACTTCGGGGCTTCAGTTTGGATGATCCCAATACATTTGCAGCAAGAATCCATAGGATGTTTAAAATTGGGGGCTGAGCATTGAGGAGGGTGATGATGCGGTGATGATGCTGATATGCCAGCACTGGAGGAAGACGGAGACGAGGAAAGCAAGATGGAGGAGGTTGATTGACTTCGCACAGGCGGGGGGCACATCAATTTTTTGTTCAAAGGGGAACCATATGAGAAGTTTTTAGTTCACCTCCGGAGAGGACCCAATGAAAGCTCGTTTGTCCACTGCCTGTGATTTTTTTTCCCTTTGGGGGTAGCAATCTGATCTAGTTCATCTAGATTTTATTCTTACTCGCTTTGTATTAAGATGGCCGGATTTCCGGTGCGCGCTGGTCGTTCACCGGAATTTCGTTTCGAGTTATTGAGTTAAAAAGAAAGAGAAAAGGAAAAAAAAAATGGCAACTAACTTCTACAATTAGTATAAACTGAATCGTAGGCATGTCTGGATGCGCACATACGACAAACTTGCAGATGACGGTGGCTCAGCAACCAAATGAATTCAATCATATAGACGCTGCATTCTGCTCATGAATAACCAAAAAAAGGATTGCAAGTACTCTCCCTACCCGTAAAAATACTTCTAAAAAAACTGGTTAAAAAACTGGTTTTCCTCAGCAAGTTTATCAAGTCTAGGGTAGAATGTATTTTCATCAAGTTCTCATTAACTCGTACATTCTTGTGCTAGCTTGAGTTATTCAAGTCATCCATGAACTATGAAGAGCAATTACGGCAACCGACCATAAAATTACTAAAAGATGAGGTCATATGAACAGATAATTGGGCCAATGTCTGGTGATTCTATATGTTTAGGCACCAATACTGCATTTTACTCCAATATTTAAGAATTGAGTATCACAACGGCATTAGATAAATTAGACGCTGCGTGAGTACTTAGTTAAGATGGTACATGATGACGCATGCAAAAATACGGCATCGATTAAAAAAAATTTTTTTTTTTGGGGTGACATTCTAGTAGGCAACTAAAGACAGTTGAATTTGGTTAGAATTAGTGGCTGATTGCTGAGACGTTAGCTGGCAGCTGTGGTTGGACAAGGAGCGTAGAATGAAGGAAAATTTGCCCTCACAGAAGAAAATGCTTGCAACTTTCTCCTTTGTTGCGTGGAGATCTTGCGAGGAAGCAGAAAAGAAAAAAAAGAGTAAAGTGTAGTTTTGGTGTTTAGACTTTAATTTTCGAGCGACTATGATACTCAAACTTTAAACGAAAACAAATTTAGTATCTAATGTTATAATATTTAAACACATTTGGTATCCTTAACAAATTTTGTTAAATTCATATAAAAAAATCTCGTGCTACCGCGTTTGACAATGAAATTATAAAATTGTTTTCATATTTATACCTAATTGAAGGATTTCAAATTGTTGCTTCAAGCTTTTCATGTGAAAGTAAATTTCACAAAAACCTTTTTTTTTCAATTTCGTGGCTGAATCCATAAAGGCTCAATTGAAATAAAGGCTGAATCCATAATGGCCGCTTGTGTGCATACAAGGCTATAATTCAAAACAGAATTTTTCATTCATTTCATCCATTGAAAGTGGATTACCCACGGAGCAGCAGCATGATGGCACCCTGACAAAAAATCCAAAATGGCTCCTTGGGGTGATTTATGATGCATCAATATGAATATACATACAAATAAGTCAAGACCCCTTGGTACTTCCCAACCGCCACAGATGGAAGATTGAGATTAAATAGCTCCCACCAAAACATCTCAAATCCACCAACATCACAATAATCCCAAACAAGAAAAAAAACGTTTATTATGAGTAACAAGAAGCACCAGCGTATAATCCATTAAACCCAGAAAAAAGGAGCCACCACAATATAGCAAACGAGACTGATTTAACAGAAATATTTTAAGAAATTCCTTAGATTGATTTGAAGATCTAGGGCACCCAAAACTGTAGAAAGGGTCTCAATCTACTACGTATCTCAACATGAATAACTTTCAACTGCAACATCTGAGAGCCTAAATTGCAAATAACATAATTTAGCAAAACATGAATCTAAGAGAAGCTTGAACTTGGTGGTGCTGAACCATAACCTCCAGATCCACGCCCAAAGCCAGGCCTTCCACCAGAACCCTGCAAATTGAAGCAGTCAATTATATGTGGGAAAAATTTCTTCTTCACCAAACTAGGACATACATTTTACATGCATCTCAACAAAACAAGAGAGCCTTATGAATTTCAGAAAAAACCAGAAGCAGATCCAAATTGCACAGCAATTTGCAACAGGGGTGTGGATGGTTGATTCTAAGAAACAGCTTAGAAAACAAACTACTGGTTCATTAGTTACAGCACATAGATAGCTTATAGATTTGGTTAAAGTGCTTAATTATGGTTCACATACACACACACACGAGTACACACCAACTCAGTTATAAACTACATACATCCAAAGGTCCACAGTGATGAAATGAAGAGAGAAGAACTTAGTTCGGGAGACATTCAGATCAAGTGTGAAGTGTGAGGTAGCAACAGATAACAGAACTGACTTGCAGATTAACAAGAAACAGAAATCAAGTGAAACGTAGTTGCAGCAGGAACAAATAAATGAAATACCCTACATAGTTGCAGCAGGGACAAATAAACGAAATGCCCTTCACCAGAAGTACAAAGGATTTTCCAAACATGGTTGAGATGCATTACAGGAAAAGAATGCAAATAACAGCAAACAGATAGAAGGCACAGGTAAAGTACTCCAATCGAACAACTTTACTCTCAACATTGTCATATAAACATTTTTACATGCTAAAGACTTTCAAAAAAATCCACGTATCTCAAAAAAATGGAAAGGTTTCAAGTACCTTTACCAAGCCATTAGAAAAGAATCATTTGCCAAATAACTCTTAAAGCATGCAAATGCAACGTTTTTGTACATTTAGGGTTAAACCATAAAGCAAACAAAGATATGTTCCGTCTGCATTGGGCTTACTATAGCTATCAATGATTACTATAGTTATCAATTCTCATTCAAAAATCCACTTCCAAATGCAAATAAAATCCAGTCCACAGACATTAGACTGCAGCGTACTTTAAACAAGTATCAATAAACTAATAGGAATTTCGTTTAAAAAAGGTGATGCATATGGAATTTCCCATTGCGATTTTCATATCTGAGAATTATCAGACCGAACTTAAAATTGCAAAGCATAACAGCACCAAAAACACATCCGCAAAATATACTTGTGGAAGAGAACAGCAAGTTAACTTAACTAACCCTGAAAGCAGGCTGGTAATCGGCAGGAGCTCCACCTTTCTCACCACCAAACTCACCAGGAGGTCCACGGGGACCAGCACGATACCCCTCCCTGTCACCAAATCTGGGCCTATCCCCATCAAACCTTGGTGGTCCGCTGCAAAATCCAACACCAATTCCCAAAATTAACATTAACAAATAATCCAATCTTCACCAAAAATATTCAACAATAAAAACTTTGTATATCATTACCGGGGACGGTCACCAGGAGGTCCACCCATAGGACGACCGAGGGGCTTGGCGGACTTCTTAAGAGTAGCAGGAACAATTTCAGAGGGAAGATTGAGGTAAGTCCTCAGGAACTCGATGCCGTCGTTCGTAAGATACCAGTAGTAATGCATCCAAGCGAAGGTTTCCCGGACGTACTCCTTGGACTTGAAGCTCTGCATCAGCTTAATCACCTGCAAGTTTGGAACATCGATCTCGGGATGCTTCGCCAAATTAAAATCTTTCTTCGCATAGCAAACTCCCTCTTGGAACAGGTACTTGGAGATCTCTCTCCTGTTCTTCTCTGGGAATTATCTGTTTTTTTAACAACCCAAACAAACAAAATACAAAATATTATTCCATAAAAGTACTATTTCTGATTCATGAATAAATTGATACGCAAAACGAGAAGCTATGCATCAACACACGAGGCAATTGGGGAGGAGAAGCAAGAAGGTTACCATGGCTTCTGTTGAGAATTGGGAAGATGGAGTACGACGACGACGGAGAGAGAGGCAGAGAGATAGCACAATGAACCCTAGGCAGCCTCCGGTGACCCGATTGTGCAGCAGCTCAATGAGGCCTCAAAACCCTAGCGATGGAGGGTTTTTATATGGGGATGATTTCAGAAACCTCCCTGAATATTCTGATAATTTCATTTTGCCTCCCCTAAGGTTTATAAAATTACACTAACTCCCCTGACAGCATTGCAAGACCAATTACTTGCATCATATAGGATAAATTTACTCATATACCCTAAGATACTATGTTGTATTGAAAATTAATATTTGATAATTAAGTAATTAGGTCACTAAAGAATTGTTAGTAACTAATTAATGAAAATAATTGTTAATTTTTTTTAATGATGAACAGTAATCTGTAATTACAAAATGCTACTAATTGATATACCAAACATTTGTTCACCCTCAGAAAATAATACACCAAATAGTATTTGTCCTTTTTTTTGCTATAAAAATTTTTCACAATTGCTTTGCGATTATACTTGCAATATTTGTTCTTGGTGCTAAATGATATGGTGAATTTCATAATTTCTCCTTATAGGTTGACAAGGCCATAGTTTGTCCACCTTGATCACTATTTTTCCCCCTCCAAAATTTGCTTCTTCAAGTGAAAATGATGATCCATCTTAATGTTTCTTGTTGTCTTTATATGCAAGATTAGCAAAGAGATGAAAATTTTGCCATTGTAATCCAATGCACTAGCTCTTGGTTCAACTTTATAGAGAAATTAATTACTAGTTATTTTTGGTTCTTTGCTGTTTGCATTACCATCCCTCCATTTTCATTAATATGTTTTTTATTTCTTTACAATACAACTTATACACAACATAAAGAGCATTTGTGGAATAAAAAGTTATCTCTCTCATAAAAGTACTTTTTTTATTTGGACTAATTTTGTTATCAAAATCTTAATCTCAAGAGAGACTAGTGTAATTTATGAATCTCAGAGGAGGTTAGTGAAATTGTATTTTCCCTTTTTATATTTTAGGTCTTCAGGAATTTGGGTGGGCTTGTTGATGGAACAGAGCTCTTATCGGGTTGGGGCTGCTCGTTTTAGCAACACTGTATTGGCTCATTAATTCGGCTTCTATTTATTTGGGACCCCTTTGACTTGTGCCTAAGGTTCTAAAATATAACCCGTTCATTGAGCCCCAAAAAAAAAAAAAAAACCAGTCAAGAGTCATTAATTCAATCATTGGATTAAATAAAATCAATTTGTGACATTGCAAATACATCATAAATAATTAACACCTTACTTTTATTACTATATAGTCCTCTAAAATGACCTTTATATCTACATATAGAGAGCAAATAAGAAACATGAAATTATATGAGACATATAAAAATGGTTTTGTTTATAAAAATAATGAAATTACACAAGAAACTTTAAAAAGTTTTGTTAATAAGAAACACGAAACTAAACTTAAAAACGGTTTTTTTAATTGGAAACATCAAAATATATAAGAGGTTTGGTATTTCAAAATCATTTAGAGCTAAAAAAAAAATTCTAGGAAATAAAATAGCAAAAATATAATACTGCATAAAAATGGGATAGATTGAAAACTTAAAAGAATTGAAAAAGTTAAATATTAAAAAAAAAAACCATAGTACTACATTGGAAGAATGTGTCATTAGATGTCCCTTCAATTAATGCATTAAATGTCCTCACAACCAAGATTTGTAAAATCGGGATCCCACGTCGGATCGATTTTAGTTTCACAGAATCGGATCGTAGAATCGTAAGATCCCACCAAAAGCTCATAAATTTACTAAATTAATGAATTTGAAATTCATATACCATTTTGTACATCCTAAAAGATATCAAATAAATAAATTAATCATAAATATATAGTATTTTTACTTACTACCTAACAAGTAATAAAAAAGAGAATATAAACTTGTTATCTGTCATGATTTCAAGTCTTAAAACCAAATGTTTTACAGTTTACACAATCATAATTTCAAATATAAAATATTCATCAACCTTCACAAATACTAAAAAGCCAAACATCCAAAAAGATTTTCAAGATCAAAATTAACTACTAGAATGTCATCTGTCAAGTTTAAACAAACATGAAAAAATAAAAATAAAATAACAACAATTCATCATTTTCCAGTATCATAATAATTTAGAAATACATTAATTTATAACCAATCATTTCATCGTGCTGGTGCTTGAGCTTCAGTGTGGTGGCAAGCTGGAAAATAGCACGAAATTTGAAGAAGAACGGGTGTTGGAGCTTCAAGCTTTGAAGCTTGAAATGGCCAAAATCCAGCGGCAACAGAGGATTTCGTAGCTTGATATTCTTACCGAAGCAATGGCTGCTGGAGCTTGAAGCTGTCGGCTGTAGCTTGTGGGTTCTTGGTAGAACCGTAAAAGCAGCGATTTCGTCTTGTTACTTTGTTAGTACTTGGTAAGAGTTGTAGCCGTGGTGGTTTGATGGTTTAAATTAGGGATTTGGGTAGCGGAAAGGAAAAGAGAAACGACAAAGGACTGCTTGAGGAGAAGATGAAGAAGAATCGAAACTTTTTGACGGAGCTTTTTGACTTTGAGGCAAAAATTGATAAAACATTGCAACTAAAGGCTGCAATTCTTTGATAAGTTACAAGCCTACCCCAAATGCTTTCATTTACTTGCAAAATGGACCATAATGTTTCACAAATTAGCAAAATTTTGTAGGATCGTACGATCCTACACGATCCTACCTCCATCCTAAGTAGATTTATGTAATTTGCGATTCTGAGTGCGATCCGGATCGATTTTGGCTTTCTGGATCGTAGGATCGTACGATCCTACGATTCGGATCGCGATTTTGACAACCATGCTCACAACTAGAGCTTGCGACCACTTGATTGCACTGAAGAACCGAATTGGTGTCATATAAACCGAAACGATTGAACGGTTCACTGGTCCGATCTGTCGGATTAATTGGTTTCTAAAATTGAAAGCGATCTTTTAACCCTTCCGACTCTGAAGCTCAACTCTGCGTGGAAAAGCAGCCCGATGGACGGTCTAACCCGCTTGACCTGACGGTCCAGCCTACATTTTAAAGCCATGCCTGTACACTTTAAAATAGAGAAATTTTATGTGATCTCAACTACTTTCGTTCCATTGAAAGTGTCATATTTTTTATTTTGGAATGTTTCAAAATATTTATTATATTGAAAAAGTTAAAGCACCTTTTAGGCTCTCTTTTCAATATAGCTCTTATTTCTAATCATATGCATGTTATCATTCAAATTATAATTTTAAATTTGTAGGGATAAAATTGGAAAGAGAAGTACAAACATCACAATTAAATCACTATTTTTAAAAGGTTGCATTTCCAAAACATTACTAAATAATTGGGACAGATGGAGGATAAGGTAAATATTGTAGTATTTACAAATTTTATAATCGCCAGGACCAGGAGTTAGTATACCGTAGGAGCGGTAAAACTTCTTTTTTTTTTGTCGCAACGGTAGAATTCGTATAACCTAATCTACCCTATTCTAGGGGGGAAGGAGAGGGGGATTCGATGTGAGTAGACGCTCCATCGAAGAAAACCAATTAAGGCTGCCACATGAAATGACAAGTCTAATATAGGGGGAAGGGGAGGGGGATTCGAAGTGAGTAGAGACTCCATCGAAAAGCCAATTAAGCTTGCCACATGAAATGGCAATTAGTGGGAGGCAAGATTGAACCCTTGACTTCCCATCCCACCAAGACTGTAGTGGCTGTAGGAGCGGTAAAACTTGAAACATGAAATTACCATTTAGTCCAAATTGGAAGTTTCCCGGGGAGGCAAATCTACTACAAGTAGGGGTATTGCTTGGTCACCACGAAACCCTATGATGAACACAAATTTGGCGTGCTTCCGTTTCTTCAGTGTAAAATAAACCATATTAGGACTTAGGAGGAGGTGCAAAACTGCAAAGCAAGCAGGAGTCGTAGTTAGTTAATGAATGATGACGATTGACAGGTGGCACCTTTGTCGTTTTCTTGGGTGCTTCTTACGCTGCTGCTGCTGCCGGTGCATGCCCCGTGATTAGTTACGTAATAATCACGTCACCTTGTTTGGAATCAAAGTTTTTTATCAAATTTATCTGTTACAAGTTTTTACAAATTTTAATTACAATAATCTCAAAAAAAAATTTCAAAGTTTTTAAACTACATATTTCAAAATATTTAAAAATCTACACATTTCAAAAATATTTTTAAAAACTTCTACAGCAAACTATAATAAAATTCTAGACAAACTCTCAAACAACTCACCTTCCAAACAGGATACGATTAACCCGCCATTTCCTTCCAAAATTCCGGTACCGGTACCGGTACCTCCCTGGACGGGCCTATATATGTATATATATACACACATGCATTTCTTCCCGATTCCAGATATCTCAGCCCATTATGACTCTACTGCAACTCGATAAGCACCTTCTCATTCCCAGTTTTTAGCATTAAAAGAAAAGAAAAGAGATATTAAGAGATTAACATTTTCTTTTGTTAATTTCGAGATTCAATAGCTTGATTCTTGCTGTAAATAAATCCGTTACAGTTCGGAATAGACTCCATAGATCACTCATTTGCTAAAGCCCAGAGTTCGACGATCACCATTATTGAGCAAAGCTGGCTAGTTTTGGCGTGAAAACGCAAAAGCTAAAGCTATTAGTTACTGCCTTTGATGAATGAATGAATGAATGATGCTATTCTAGATTACGTGCTGCTGAAGCTTTGGATATCATTCTGAACCAAGTCGTAGTTGTAGACTTGTAAGAAGCTTGAATCTTTTCTGCGCATTTTAGGGGAATGAGTGTAGAAATTCACGGCGGAGCCTCAGCGGAGCCGCTCCAGTTTGGGGGCATTACAAAACAGATTTTTGAGTAATGTTCTTCATTTCTTTCTTCTCTCCTCTTTTCAATTTAATCCTTTTTCTCGTGATCCGTGTACAGCATTTTACCGTTTCCCGTAAATAACTCGTCTTTGTAAGCTGTACTAGCATGCCAGTTTATTATCCAGAAAATATATATATATATATATATTACAGTAGTCTCTCCCTCTATCTGCAGGATATTTCTTGTTATCATTGTTAATGGAAACCAGTATAGCAAATCCTTAAGTTTTTCTTATTATGCTAAAGGATGTAATCTCATCTCATGGAGTTATGGTTCTTGAAGGTTGCCATGGTGCAGACGGTCTAGGACTAAATACACAAGGGCATTTCTTTTATCATTGGCTGAATTGGATGTTTGTAAAGAACTGCCAAGTGGACTTCAACTTGAACCGTTACTTTTACGGTAAGCCTCAACTTTTCTTGCTAGTCTTGGTGACATTACTCCACAATGGCACATTATCTTTTCCCTCTGAAATCCAATTGTATGCCTTCGTTGTTTTTATCAACTGAATTTTACTGTTCAGTAAGGAATTACGCTAATAATTTCTCTTCTGCTTTTCAAGTTTCAACCGAACGTGAAAAGCGACCACTCTTTTCATATTATCTTTTTAATCAATTACAAAGAGTTTCCTAGCTGCTTATATTGATAGATCATTCCGCGAATGTGGATTGATTTTTCTTCTGTGATTGGATAGTCAATTGAAGGATGCACCTAGCAGTACACCTGAATCATGGAGGATATCAGGTGCTCTGTCAATCAATAGTTCTGGCAACAGTAAAGGTGGTTCGCTGCAATCCATCAAACAGGATACCTCTGGCAATAATCTTTCAGGTTTACAGCAATTCTTTTTCCCCTTTTTGTCGAGAACTATGTTACATGTAATGTAAAGAAAAGAAAAGAAAATGTCCTATTGTTCCTAAGGTGGTGAGTTAGTTTTAGACAGGATTTCTTTTGATGGACCGTATCCAGCGAGTGTACTGAGTAGACTGATTTTACAGAACAATTTAAAATTATCGACGGAAAATAATAGAATGTTAAACATGAGCCCTAGAGTTAATGACTCACTACTTATTTTAGTGAAACAATAGACATCACAGCATGCATCTCGACCTTTGCTTATCCTTATTGTGCTTTGCACTTTCTGACACTAAAGGTTGGATAGGTTCACCAGCATCCTTGTGGCTGGGAAACGTGAATTTAATATTTTTCTATCATTTTACTAAGACAACGTGCACTTAGAACATTACAACTTTATCCATAAGATAGTCATCAGGAAACTCATTTCCCTTCATTCTATTCCACAAATTGCTTTCAGTAATTTCCATTGTACAGTAAGGCTCATTTGAGGTTGGTTACTTTCTAGCTTCCTGCAAATTAATATATAGCTGTCTCTTGTTTAGTTTGGAACACCAGATATCCTCATTGAGAGAGCATGCTGTGTGTGGATTCATGCTTTTGAAAAGTCTTTTTATTTTCTATTTTAAGGACAAAAAGAGAACTAGTGTTATGTCGACAACTTCGTGTTTGTATATTAAAGTCTGAACAGGGTGTGAGCATTATAATCTCCTTGCTTAAGCATTATATTGTAATGCAGATTTCAGGAGACAACGTGATCTTCTGCAGTGTCCACCAAAAGCACGTGGATGTGAAGCTGGGATTTTGCCTCAAAATATACAAGAGACCCCAAATGAAGACATTTACCAGCTTCGCAAAAGTGAGAACCCCTACCGCCCACCACACTGTCATAAGGTCAGGTCAATTTCTCTGAAACTTCATTTACAAATTCAGTCATCTCTCATTTACTTACCTTCAAGTCACCCGTTGAACAATTCCCATTTTTGGACAAGATGAACAGCAATTCTAACAAATGGAACCTTGTTGAAAAGTACATGTTTTCCTTGATTCCTCAGTAAATCTTCATACAATCTTGATGGTTACTATGTTTGAACTGTATGAATCACAATGCACTCATGTTATGTTTTATTGTCTACTCTTATTGACATAAACAGTTACATTTGACTGCAGACAGGTAGTAACAATTTTGAAGCTAAATCTACTTCTCAAGAGATACACTCCACTAGTCAAAACGAAACACTCCCAAAAGTGCGAACAATATCCAGTGATGAAGACTACAATATCAAAATTTTTAGTGCTCCCCTTTCTAGCAGTAACGCTGTGGACCTAAATTTGGCTAAGGACACTTCTAGTGACTCTGTTAATGTTGCTACACCATCACAGAGTTGTAATTCTTTAGAAGCTTTCATTGCTTATGAAGATGAAAATAGAGAGTTTGATTCTCATAAAAAAATTATCAGTATGAATAGCGGAGAATCTAGTGGGGTGCATTGCAGAATGACCATGAGGGAACATGTCGGAAACTCTTCCAAAGTTGACAACAGCTGCTCATCCAATGTTATTGAGGTATTCATCTTCATTCTGTGGACTGTTGTTCTTGCCCTTTTGTTTTTCTATTTGATTCTTCTGAGGCAATGCATTGCTTCATGCACAACTTTTCTTACTTTACATGGTGTATTTGTCATTCTTTTTAAACTTCATATATACAGTGTGTTGCTTAAAAGTTGATACCTGCACACTGAAAGTACTTTATGTTAGATCTAAAGAAGCTACACAGAAGCGGGGGAGGGATTCGGTTATTCGGGGGAGGGAGTGTAAGTGAGAGAGGCCTCGGGTTTGAGCCATCCCACTTACACTAAAAAAAAAAAATTACTATCACTTTATTTTTTTTAAAAAGAAAGCTACACAGAAGGTACTCAAATATTACAACTTTCTAGACAAAAATTAAATAGAAAATGATGGTATAACTTAGGTCATTTTCATGCTTATTTCAGAATGCAATGCCGCAACATCCAGCTGCATGTATGGGTTCTGGAATGGGACACATGGGAAATCTGTGTGCAAGCACAATTGAGAGACTAGGTTGCATGCCTAAGAATGCAAGTGAGAGCAACTCTGTGATATCAGAAATGACAAAGGATCATGAGAGTACTTCTGATTTGGAACCAAATGAGGTGTGTTCTACCAGATTATCAAATTCAGGCCAAATAAGATCAGTTGATTGGGTTACAAGTACAGATTTAACAGAGCCTTGTGAATTATCATTTCTGCATGCTTATGATGTCATCACTTCAAGTTCCAGTGATTCTATTCTCACCAGACCTCACCAGAAAGGCACTGTGGCAGGCGATGTTTTAGAGGAGTCTGAGTTGTATGAAATGGATGCAAATGAATCTAGTTTTGAAGATTTTTGGTCTGAAATATTGGCAACTATTCAGTTTGAACAGGAGATGGATCTCAATACTGTCGCTGAGTATGGTCAAACAGCTGACTCTGAAGTTCAGATGTGTTTGCCTGATGATAGCACTTTGATCTCGATTGCTTACTCATCATGTTGTAAACTCTCAAAGGGAATCAACTCTGAAGATAGTGCAGATTCTGCTGATGACATCCATTTGCCTGATGAGAACAATTTAATTTCAATGGATGATCTGATTGCACCTCATTGTTTGAGGTTGATAGCTGATCAAAACTCAGTCGAAGGCACCATTTTGTGGTCCAATCCAACAGATAAAGTTGCAAAGGAACATGAAGGTCTGGATATTGCTTGCGAAGTAAAGAGCTCTGCTCTCGAAGACTCAACACTCAAACCATTTCAAGATGTAAAAACCTCATTGACACCTCAGGAATTTCAGTCTCAGCAGTCTTACCTGCAGAACCCTTTTAATGGTATTAATGCTGAAATTCCATCTTTGCACCCTTTGGATTCTCAGAAAGCTCAGATGGGATTCCAAATGTCATTGATGAATCCAATGGCGCTGCACCCTTATTCTCCATTGAACTGCCATTCTTGCACTGATATGCATCAGCGGTATTCTGTATTACATCAGCCATCTGTTCTTCCTCAACAATATCACGAGCTACAGATAAATGTGGCACCTATTGATCCACCACCTATTGCAGAAATAGCTTGTTATAATTGGGGATTGGACACGATACAGATTTCGCCACTGGCATATCAACAAACTACTTATCCAGACTTCCCACTGCCAGATTTAGGTAAGAATCTTTTTCTTTTCTGAGCCTTTGTTTTTCTATCAAAATGCAGTTTTATGTTGAGTTCGTACCGTGTCTTGGGTTTTTCATTTTTTGCAGTTTGCGGTTTGTAGATGAGGAACTAATATGGTTTACAGTCTGCAATTAGCTTTTCTTTAGGAATCTTGTATAGTATCAAAAGGTAATACAACCCGAAGATAATTGGACATGTGCTACCCACGTAAAATAGTTTATTCGATATGACTACAATTAGGATTTCGAAATAGCATCTTCCCAATGCATGAAGCTAGTGGATTATTTATGATAGTTGGCAGCATTGTCTGCTTGCTTAATGTTACCATGCTGAAAGGAGCCATGGTTAGTTTTCCTACCATCATATCTGCGTTTTGTGCCAAGACTCGTCTTTGCTGAACATGTAACTGGAAGTCTGTGTTGTGAAATGTTCGGGACAATTGCATGCTTTTTATATTTATCTGACTCTGCAATATGCAAATACTCAAGACAGTAGCGGTTGTATGCTTATAATGCTACTAAAGACTTGTTCTTTCCCTTTTGTTTCCTTTATTCCCAGCGCCGTTTTTAGATCCATCTGGGTTGGGAAGGTTCAATCGTCAATCTGCATTGCACAGGTTCATTGACATGGGAAGAGGATCAAGGCATACGCGTAAGTCTGCTTCAGCCTGGGATATAAAGAAGCCTCCAAGAAAACATTAGACATCAGTTTTTTCTTCTTCTTCTTAGTTAATGATCACTTGGTGAGGCCGACCAAGTTTAAGCAGTACCAGCAATCTCATCACCAAGCATGTCTTGTTAGAGTTGGATCTTTTCATTTTTAGAGAAATGTCTCATGTTGCAGAGTCTGAAAGCACGTGGTCTGAGTTGAACCATAACCGTTGAAATTCCTAATTGTGGACGTCATTACTGCTCAAGACTTGAGCCACATTTGTGAACAATGGAATTTTGATGACAACGTTTTATAGTAAATTGAGAAGAGGGAAGAAATTTGTAGCCTCACCTCTGGGTTTCACTCTTACCCGTGCAATTTGCGATGACAAAAATGCTCACGAAGGAGAATCTAAATTTCACAGGTGTTTGGCTTCGATTGGGATAACCAAAGTTACAGGGTCACCTTACATGCTCTTGCTCAGATTTTGCTTTTCCGTTGCGTTCTTGTTTATTCCCCAATTAAATATAAACTTCAAACGGGACACCAGCGAGCCCAACCGCATTTCTGTTTTATACCATTCCCCCCAGCAAGGAGGTAAATATTACTTTCATACTACAATAGAAAATTAGTGGATACTAAGGATAAATATGTCTACTAATTTGACGTTACTGCCACCACGAGGAACAAGCAGTCTCCAAAATATTGATTAAGGTCTTGAACGCACATATGCCTCCATGTATTATCGAGCAATAGAGTGCAATAGCTTAAGCGGAACGCCACAAAATGGAGAATTCCCCATGTGCTATGAGTTTTAAAAGGTTTTTAGCTGCGCTTTTTGCCGGGATTAAAACCGGAAAGGTGGTTACGAGACAAATCTCAAAGACCCCAAGGTGCCTCAGTGATGCTGCGAAAAAGCATATTAAGGTCTGATAAGATTTGAAAGGAATGGATCCAGTGGAGTCGTTCTTGAAAAGTTCGACCCAACAAGACTTGTTGGGCGGGTAACTTCTCTACCTAAGAAATTGCTCGAAAGATGCTACTCTCCGCTATAACAAGTAGCACGAATTCTTCTTTTTTTTTTCGAATATTTTATTAATGGCAAATGTACCATACGCTTAGTGAGCAAGGGCTCAATATGAGCTAATATAAAAGTGCACTGAGACCCTTAGGATCTAAGAATTCCTCATCAAAAGCCATATTTTGAGCAATAGATCAAGCATATCAGGAATTTAAACATACTATAACAGAACCAGTAAGCTGGTTAATTTGGACAGCGTATGTGAGAATTTACACTGATGAATTTACAGTTAACAACATATTCAGTTCCCGCAACACACACTCTCTCTCTCTCTCTCTCACATATATTGCTCATTATCTACATAATACATGAAATGCCATAAAAAAGACTTACAACATCAAATATATCCAAGAACCGATTGATGTTACTAATCTAAGATTATCCCTGGCCAGAATGAGAAGCTGCAAGTGCGTGGCATTAAACAAATTTTAACAATGCTTGCTTCGACGTGACTTAAACAATTGCCAAGCAAAGTCTTTAAAATATAAACAAGAAAGCAAATTTATAAGCCTTACCCAAGTTGAGCAGCAAAATTTCTCTCCAAAACAAGTTACACATATTGACAGGTATCTTCACATTTATCCTGTACAGTGTCATTTTTATCATTCTCGTCCTCTTTCCCTGATTCCAGCTCATAGGATGAAAGCAACCTCCTCTGAACCAACATTCAGAGATGAAGTCAGTAGACATAATCTTAAACTTTTCCAATGAGCGTCCACAGGCATTCTATTAGTTCTTCTCGGAGAGGTGCCAAGATATGACAAGTCTCATATTTGGTAGGAATAAAAGGAAATCTGTAAAACTTCCTACAAATACATAAAATGATAAAGCTTGGGCACCCAATAGGAAAACAGGTCAAAGTGGAAAGGGGCGTTGGAAACTTGTTTGGACATTGAGCCACCAAAGGACTTGATAGTAACAGAAATAGTTCCATAAATTTAAATAATATCCACCACCAATCAGGAGATTTTCAGCATCATTATGAGTAATCAAGATCTTGATTACTACACTCAAAACATAATTAACACTTACATGGTCCTCAAAATCTGGGCTGGTCAAATTGATCGATAAGTTTCTCATCAACAGTAAGACCTGGACGAGAGACCAGAAAAAGGAAGAGACATAATTTCAGATCCTTAGCTAAAAGCTAATGACGAAACAAGAAAAGCAAACAAATATTGATCTCATTCGCACAAGTTTGCATAGGCCACAGTTTCGGAGATATTCCTGACATCGAAATCTGAAAGAACTATTTTCTACCACATAGTTCTCCAAAGCCCAGGAAAATGGCTAAAACCAGCGTGTGCGCATGGAGTAAAACAATTGTAGAGATCATAAAGTGTACCGTTTCAATGTCAATAGGATCCATCCTCTTTAGTTTCTGCACGTGACCTGTCACACTTGGGTCAAAGATACTGCCTATGAAGCTGTATACTTCAGTAAAATCTGGTAAAACTGCATCAGAAATGAGAACAAAGGATCATCTTGGTGCAATTTAAAAAATAATTCATCAAGCCTTCAAATGTACATGTAATAAGTATTTACTTCTTAATTCAATAAGAACAGGAGCAAGAAAATAACCATTAAAGGAAAGACTTCAACAAGTTGAAAACAAAATTCCGAAAATTAGCAAGGGTTACAAGTTTACTCAATAACATTCTTACATGGTATTAAATTACTTTATAGAAGGAAGAGAATTTCCTTAAGAATTCAAAAATTGTTTTAAACATGACTTAACCACCAAAAACAAAAAAAAGAGCAAACAAATTATGAGACTTGTTGGCCCAAACCTCAGAGTGATGCACCCTTGAATTAAACTGCCCCAAAACTGCAAAAAGCACCTTAAAAATACATTATTCTTATTTGTGGTTAATTAGTTTTGGGTGAAAAACAATTGCCCTTAAATAACCCCCAATAGATCAAGCAGAATTTGAGAGACATTCTACAAGATCTATTTTCAACCATATTGAAAAGTCAACATACTCGTTAACAACATCAAAGATGGATTTACAGTGATGTTTTAATCCCGTATTATTCACGTATTCAGCTTTCCTCATGTACTTGGCTTAAATGTTAACAAGCTAAATGTATGCAATAAATCAAACTTACCTCTTGGAGGTCCATGATTTCCTTGATTGATCTTTTCACCTGTCGGCTGTGTCTTCGAGTGTGGAGTGCTTTCATCGCTGCTATAGCAGTAGTTATTGGCCATAAGCTGATGTCCCCATCTTAGATCGCCTGCAACACAGAAAAGCACCTTCAATGCTCACACAGAAGATATCTGCGCATGACTTCCAATTAGATCTATCAGCATAAGAAACCTTTTTCCCCAGGAGATAAGTTGCCAGCACCAATAGCATTCTCAGTCCAGCATGGCAAAGCTGCACCAGTGACGGTGTTTCCATGGAAATTTGAATAATCGGCTCTTGGCAAAATTCCATGTTCATGTGATGATGGTGAGTCTTGTAAAGAAGCTGAGACTTGAGGGAGAGCAGGAGCTGCCAATATGCAATAAGTGAGGAGCCGTAATAGGCTAAAGTTAAGGACCATTATTTGCAAAATGAACTCACAACAAGAGATGACGTGAGAAATCATCCATTGCTTACCACTTTTTGAGGCTTTCTGAGGGTATGGATGAGCAGCTTTCCTTTTTGGTCGAGGTGGAGGCAAATGTTCATTAGCCCCACTTTTTTGAACCTTAAGGAAATACTTTTGAGCATGACTACGTATCTGCACAAGTAAACCTCCACCTTAACCACCCCACTTTTAGGTACACGGCATGCCTAAGATTTGATTACAGAAGATCATAGTGCCAAAAGAAAGCACATTCAATTTCAACATTAAAAAGGTGTTGCGTGCATATAAAGAGACTTTGAATAACTAATTGTGCAGATGAAATCCAGGGATGAATTGCAGAAATGACAGCTGAGAGGAATACTTATACACTATCAAGAAATACATACAAGAAAAAAGATATTTAACAGCAGAAATGCTGAGTAGAAAATTTTAAACATCAGAGGCAGATACACTTTAACACTACTAAGCTGAATCTAACAAACTGCAACAGCAGATTCAATTATTGGCAGAGTATCAAAATTGAACACATTCTTTAACTTGATAAGAGAACTCAAATTCTTCTTGCAATAGAGATAAATGCATGTGGCAGTGTAATTAAAACTCCTGCAATTGTAACCATGAAAATAAAAGTTGCCAGTATACACAATGGATACTCACTTTTTCAGTATTTTGCAATTAAAATAAACTAAAAGAACTAGCAAAACCAATTTGACGTATTTTCTTTACATGCTGACAAAAAAAATTGTCTGGAGGGGAATAGATAGTGAACTGAACAAAGGGCAACATGAGTAAATGAACACAAAAGTATTGACTAGTGCATTTCAATCATGGAAAGAACATAAGATTTACTGAAGGTTGCTTGATGCAGTAAAATTACCTGAATAACAGTCTTCGATCCAACAAATGCTTCAATCTTTTTCCAATCACGGTCAAACCTACATATCGTACAAACAAGTAAACAATTAACAAGTTACACGTATTGAAGCATGTAAGTAATTATTAAATAACGAGGGGTGCCCCTAATATCCAGCTAAATTGTGACAAAATTAGCTAATGAAACAAGGATGAACTACATGTACATAATCTAGTATATGAAGGACCTTCTACTGATTATTATAGAATTAAAGACTGGCAGTCAGAAACTACAATTCAACTTCAAACTAAACAATTATAACCCTAGGGAACTCATTCAAATTTCCGATTCTATCGCCGCGAGACATTACCCATTTCTGAGGGATAGTTTAAAACCTCCAAACAGTCCCGCCAAAACCCTAAATTGAAGAACTCCAAAGGCGCTAATTCAACAAAAGATGCAATAAATTTGAAAGCGAAGCGAGACTCACAATTGGAGTGCTTCGAGGAACTTGTCGTGCTCGGGTTCTGTCCAGCTCTCCCTTGACTTGGTAATGGTGTAGGGTTTTCGGACCTTCTTGCTCGGGTCCTCGGAAGACAACGAAGTGGTGTTGGCCGTCGAAGCCGTGGCAACGGCGACACAGGCGGGTGTGTTGGTGAATGAGCCAGGGTTGGGCAGGGCCATGCCCATAGGATCCAAGTAGAATCCTTCGGGCGGGTTCGGGTTCAAAGACACCATGTACTGTGATCGCGAGTAGTTGCTACCCTTGCGTGTGTAGTATTTGTTTGGGTTATCATGTTCCTTTTTTGTGGATGGTTCGGGTTCTGCTTTTCTGTTAAGGTGGTCCGGTCAGCCAGTGTGTACTGTTTTTTCAATTTCCTTTAAATTGTTCTCAATGAGGCCATCCCAAACAAAAAAAAAAACGAATATGTTGCTTTTAACGAGGCTAATTACACTTTTCACTTTGAAAATAAAAAATAGGAAAGACCGGCATAAGAAACACGAGCACGAGGATTGTAACGAGTCCAATGAAATGAACGCTCTAATGTTCGAGTGAGTTCGTTGATTTTAATAAACTTAATATTATGTTTTAATTTGATTTATTTATTTGTCGAGCGAATTTAAACAAATTCTTTACCGAATCAAGCTCAGTTAGCTTGAATTTTTTTATGTTTAAATGTTAGTAATGCTACACAAGCTAAACTTGAGTCGGATTTAAAAGTTTGACCGAATTAAAAAATATTTATGCTTGGATTAATTAGTTGACAAAACTGAACTTGACATAAGTATCAAAAAATTTAATTTAATTTATCTTTCGACCCTATACCCATGCACACATATTTGGAAATAAATTGACTTGCTAGCGCTGGGTTCTGAATATTGTTTTTTATTTCTTAACAAGAATTTGACTTTTTGTTTAAAAGATTTGACTAAGTACTTAATAATAAATTTTGTTACTTTTGTAACATGTACTGAAAACTAGGGCCTTTGTACTGTTTATTTATTCTTTTTTAATTTTTCTGGAGTTGCTTTGAGAAAGAGACTAACTAAAAAAAATTAGATAAAATATCGAGGACGTTTCTTTAATTAAGTGCGTTAAAAAGTCAAACCTTTATCGAGAAAACAATTAATAACTTTTTTCTTTGAAAAAAGCATATCTTTAATTTTGAGATACACTAAAAAAATAAAATGTAATCAGAAATAACATTCAAGGCATATGAAAGTGGGCTTTGAAGTGGCTCTCAAATTTGATCTCATTCTAATGCAAGCACGTCGAGCTATGTGAAAGTGGGCACGCAGAAAATTGCATTGGTTATGACTATACCTACAATACCCAGTGGTTTTTATTCTTCTTCTTCTTCTTCTTCTTCTTTTTAACATTTCCACCCTCTCAACACCTGATCTATCTCCAATTATCAGGTTTAGGATTCTAACTTTGAATCTAACGACTAGAAAAATTTTAAGAACCATCTCCTAATCGCTGATGAGTGTAAAAGTGAAAAAAAATAAATAAAAATACCATACCTTATCTCCATTGCCCAATCATCAAATAACGTAAGATAGTCCTAATGGCTTTAAAAATTTACTTTTCGATTGATATATTAATTGATTGACACAGGTTGCTGTTTTATTTTTGAGTGAAAAAAACCAAACTTCGATCCGTTGTCTTAATAAATAACCAAAAGCAAGATCAGGCCAGAACTGAGTCTATCAGAGTTAAAAACAGGGCGAAATCGAAAGACCCCCTTAGATTTTGTTCCATCAGCACGTTGGCCCCCGCTTATTTGAATTTGATCAGTCTCCCTCTTGTTCTTTCTATTTTTTTTTTCCCGATGCAATGCAAGGGTCTATTGGACCTTACAATTTGACTTTTATTGGCTTATTTAAAGCCTTTTAAAACAGCTATTTTGGTCGCTTACAAATCTATCACATACTCTGTATTAAGGAGAGGGGTGATAAAAAGAGTCAAAGGGGGAAATGTGAAACCAGGCCTCGATAGGAATTGTTACTATTAGAGTTCTAGAACTTGCAGTTTTTTATTTCAGTTGCTCTCAATTATGGTTCCGATTACTTCTTGTTACATTTGATCACTTTTGGTTGCCAAAATTGATTTCAACAAAATGTAACAATAAATTTAGAATAAGGGAGTGCTGAAAGAATAAATTAATGTAAAAGAAAAATAAGACGTTTATTGTATTAATAGTTGACAAGGAAAAGAAAAATAATACAAATCTCATGCAAAAAATACCTTACATTTATTGAACGTTTTAAATAAAATGAAATATACATAAATTTCTCATTGGAATTGGAATGAAAAAAGAAAAATGGATTAATGTACCAATATACTTGGATAGGGATGGTTGGAGCCAGTCTAAATGCGTCAAGTCCAATTTCAAATTTGATTTTTGATGAACCTAAACCGAATCTTCAAATTTATCAAAGTTGGTTCTGATTTTGGTTTTGGCAAATCGTGGCTCCGGTTCCGGTTCAAACATATCAGCACAAGAAAGATCATCAATTGATGTTAGATCGTCCTAGTGATTTTAAAAAGTTTAGTTTTGGATAGAAATGCCAATTAATTGACACAGCTCGCTGTTTCCTCACCACAAAAAAAAAAAAAAAAGCGTTAGCACTTAACCCTCGCTGTCCAAAATATTTGTTTGGATAGGATATTATTTGAAATATTATAGTTTAAAGCAAGAATCGGCACTATTCTCTTTAGAATTAAAATATATATATATATATATATATGAGGAGGGCAGCAACCGTCCGAAAGGTTCCTGGCTAACATTTGGTCAAAAATAATTGTATATCATTAGTTTATAAAATTTTATTTTATAATTACACGTTGTTAAAAGTAAATTATATCGTATCCATATAAAGTTACTTTTTATGCATTTTGCACAAATTTGTTCAGACGGATTTTCGTAGGAGCAGTAGTAACAAAAAATAATACTAATTAATAACACGACGCAGGGAAGGAGATTGGATCCGGCATGGCGTGGTGGTCCGCCCGTTAGTTCCGGGAAAATGCACCATATAGTGGCAGCCCCGTGAAAAACGATGTCGCTTTTTTTACCACAATTGGCTTTGTCTGAGGTATGAGACTGTGAGTCGCAAGCCGCAGTGCTTGAAAAATACGCTCAACTTTACGGCTTTACCCTTCCTCTCTCTGTTGGGAGACAATCTTGACTACGATTAGCAAACTGCAAAGCCACCTTGACTCGTACTTTGACTCGGGGGCCACACTCTCCTTTATATTCAGGGCCATTAGCAGCAATCCATCCGCACCCGCGCCTTTACGAGTCGTCGGTTCTGGTCTGGTGCTATAAATTGGGTTGGCAGCTGAAGCGGGACAAAACACCGCCCAAAATAAACTGGTCTCTCTCTTTCTCTCCTTTTTCCTTTCTCGTCTTCTTTTCTCTCTTATTTTCCTTGGATTTCTCTATCTACGGGCTACAAAAGCTGAATATTCCCGTCCTCTGTCTCGCTTAATTCAAGCCTCCAACTGCAGCTTTGCCCAGAGAAAATGAAGGTTAGGCATCTCTCTCAATTCTCTCATCATATACCCGTTTCCCGTTGAGCTTTGACTACTCGTTCTTAATCATATTTGCGTGCTTACCCGTTTATAATCGCAATAGTAGTACGGAAGCATATTATTTTCTTGTGCTTCTTTTAGCGGTAATAGTAGTATTAACATCAAAAGATTCTGATTCTTGAACAAAAACCTGCGTACGCTTAAAAAGTTGTTTACCTTTTTTCCAATATATTTTTTCTTTTTGCTTTTAGCCTCACGAGTTGTCTTGAATCCCTCTATAAACTGTTTAAGGCTAATTTGTGTGTTCTGATGCTTTTCTCATCCCTGCTTTATGACAGAAAGCGGTGTTGAAATTGGAATTTCATGATGACAAAGTGAAACAAAAAGTCATGCAAAAGGTGTCTGGCCTCGTAGGTATGTATACATATTGTGCAAGCTATCCTTTGATTCCTTTCATTCTAGTACCAGTACTAGATTACAATGAAAGGGTCCATCCATATATCCCCCCAGGTTTCATCAAAACTGGATTAATTTGGTCCAAACTAATCTTACACAGGGATTGAG
The DNA here is from genome assembly GCA_023065735.1 of Coffea humblotiana. NCBI lineage: Eukaryota > Viridiplantae > Streptophyta > Magnoliopsida > Gentianales > Rubiaceae > Coffea > Coffea humblotiana. Next base: position 1,698,507 of record CM041209.1, on the reverse strand, counting down.
TCAGTTGCAATAGATAGCAAGGACAAGAAACTGACTGTAGTCGGTGACATTGATCCGGTCAACATAGTTTCCAAGTTAAGGAAGCTCTGTCACACTGATATAGTGTCTGTTGGACCAGCAAAAGAGCCGGAGAAGAAGAAGGACGAGTCACAAAAGAAAGATGACCCCAAAAAGGGAGGGGACGAAAAGAAGGGAGGAGGAGGTGGTGGTGGTGGAGATAACAAGAAGAACGAATCAAAAGGTGATGCCGTGAAAGCCTACCCGGCTCTTCCCCCGCCGCCAGCTTATCAGCAACATTACCTACCAGCCTATCACCAAAACTACCAGCCCCCGATGCCGTATCAGTACCATCATTACCCGCCAACAGCGCCGGTATACTACGCCAGGAGTGCGGAGGAGGATCCAAATTCTTGCGTCATATGCTAACTTCCAAGGATTAGATGAAATTCGGAGTCTTGGATCATGGAAGTATCTCCCATTAGACGGCCGGCAGTGCCAGTTTCGTCTTTTATATTTTTTTTATGTTTGGGTGTCAATCCTGAGGATAATTATTATTGTTAGTACGCAGTGGTATTTGAGAAGTCAAGAAGAGAGGGCTGTTTGTACAATGTACAGTAGGTGATGCTTTCAATGGCGATCTAGTTGTTGTTAATTTTTTGGTTGAATACCGTGTTGGCTTTGGTTTGTTTTATTTATTTATTTTTTGTTGGTTTTGGTTGATTGGGGGGATATTTTGAGTATTCATCTTCGATAGTTCCATATCATCCATGCAAGGACAATTCTGTCGATTCTCGTACAATGGACAACCATACAAATCCAAATGTTTCGCTATATGCTAGTGCTAGAAGAGTATTCAGATTTGTCCGCCCATTTGGCATTTAGGAGTATTTTGCACAACTTTTTCAATTACGGACCCCACTCAGGAATTTTAGTCCTACGCGACCGAACTAAAGCTGGTGGCATTTCGTTTTCCACGAAATGAACAACCATAGAAAGGTGACATCATCGTGAAGAATGAATGACTGCCTCTCGAGACATTCTATTGTTGCCATCAAAGCTTGGGCTACTAGTCTATGGTTACATTTCAAACCATACTGTTAATTTACGAATAAATCTCTTCTTTAAACAAAAAAAATCTCTCTTTAGATTGTAAAATTCGAAATTCAATCTAGCACGTCAAGTGGGTCAATGGGTTCTTCTAACTTAGGGTCTATTTGATAACATAAAAAAGTACTGAATCTGAATTTTTTCAGACATTCAAATGTTTTGAGTGTTTGATAAATGAAAATCTATTTGCTGAACTTGTTAAGCAGTGCTGAACCTGTGTGTATTTTTTTCAGCACAAGAATTCTAACTGAATGTTTAATTCTGCTAAGAATCAATAGAATTACTTCAGCTACCTTATCTTATCTACCAAATCTACCATTGTTTGTTAATTATGTTCAAAACTCTTATCTAATTAAACAACATAATATTCTTTATCTAATGATTTTTAGTTTCTCTTTTCTCCCTTTTTAATCACTTTTACATCTTCTCCATACTCATCATATAATATATTTCATATTTTATATTAATTTGATTTAAAAATAAATATTGTCATTTTCATACCTAACAATTTTAAAACTAATTAAACCATAGATTCTATTTCTTTTTTGAATGAAAGGATATAAGGGCAAAATTATCAAATTAAACTTATTAAGCATTCAGCTAAAAATATTTATTAAACAGTATAAATAAGTTTAGCATTAAAATTCAGACATTCATATATTTTTTTCAGTGCTTAAAATTCAGCAAATTAATTGTTTCAGTATTCAGACTTCAGAATTCAGATTCAGTTTTATCAAACGGAATCTTAGACGGGTTTCCATTTAATTTTGTATACAACTCGATTGAATGTCCTCTTTTTTTTAGGCCTTGTTTGCTGTTGCACGTACTTTTGATAAAAAAAAAAGCACTTTTAGCTATTAAAAATACTTTTAAAATGTTAGATGAATATTATTTAATAAAATTAGGGGTAGAGCTTTTTATGTTAAAAACACTTTTAATAAAAACTCAAATTTAGTATTTTTAGAGTAATTTTTGTGATTTAAAAAATAAAATATCAAATTTAATCATTTTATCCTATATTATGCACCAAATAAAAAGATAAATACTTTAAATAAATTTTAAATTACACATTATATAATACAATAAATACTTATTAAATTATGGCCTCCTTTGACAAGTGAGTTTTGTAGGTGTTTTTCTAAAATTTTACTGTAATTCACCGTAGAAGTTATAGAAAAATTTTTGTAAAATGGAAAACTTTTTTCCTTTTTCTTTTCTTTCTTTCTTTTTTTTCCCTTTTTCTTTTCTTTCCTCCCTTCCCCTTCTTCTTCTCTCTTCCCATTCCCCCTCCCCCTTCCCCTTTCCCTCCCCCGAAAAACCTGCCAGATAAAGTAGCAAAAGAAAACTTTTTTTTGCTTTTTCTCTCTCCTACCTGCCACGCCTTTTCTCCCTCTCCCCCTCTCATCCCCTCTCCCCTTCCTCGCCCACCAACTCTTCGTCCCCCCTACCAGATGAAGCAGCAACAGATTTTTTTGTTGTTGCAATTTTCCCTCTCCTTCTCTCCTCCCCTTCCCTCGCTACCCTTTCCCTCCCCCGGTGTGATCTGGTCTTACGACTAGATTAGGCAAAGGGGGAGTGGGAGGGTGGTGGGAAGGAGAGGGGGAAAGGGAGAGGAAGAAAGAAAAAAAAGGGAGGATTAGATTGGGCAAAGGGGAAGGATGGCGGGGGAGGAAGAGGGGGAGAGGGAGAAAGAAAAAAAGAAGATTGGCACTGGAAGGGGTGATTGGCGCCGGAATCGGCGACGGAGGTGGTGGTGGGTTGGGGTGGGGGAGGAAGAAGAAGAAAAGGGGAAAGGAAAATTTTTTTTTTTTTTGTGCTTTGAGTATTTTGAAGTGTGTAAGTAAAAAATTTACTGTAATTAAAGTTGGTAAAAAATTAGTAGGAGACAAACTTGGGTAAAAACCTACTTGCCAAACAGGCCCTATGTCTCTAAACAATATATTTAAAAAGTACTTAAACAGTTAATAAGTACATTAATTAAAATATCGACTAATAAAGTATTTTTTAATAAACTACTGCAACTTCAAATGGTTCTTAATATAGAACTATGTAGGTGTTTCGAAAAAAAATTGATGTTTGGCTCCTTTTTTTTCCTTTATTCTTTTTCTTAATCTGTGCCAAAAAAAAACACATTTGAAAGAGGAGCAGTATTAGTAGTGGAACGGGCAAGTTCATGACAAGTATGTACTCGAGGGATAAATTCCTGGAAAACCCCCTTTAGCGGTTGTGCAAACTCAGGCCCCCGAATGCACAGCTCCACGTGCAATCGCTCGTGAATTTAAACTAATTTCAACCATTCAACTCTAGCAGGTCGGAGTAAAACTGGTCCCTATGTAGTTCCGTAACCATTTGTCCGTTCGCAAGACCAGTTACGCTTGCAATTTAGTGCTGAATTTTACTTGTTCAGGCTCTAGATGGAGGAGTATTTGATTCTTCAAGACAGAGCCGGCGATGGAACGAAGTACGGAGTAGTACTACTACTGCTCGTGCATCGGAAGCGGTCTTTGTTGTTTTTAACGAACTTCGCTATTCTCATGCTAGGTAACCAATTTAACACAGAAAAAAGGATAGATTGATTCAGATATTTTTTGTGGGTAAATAGAGTCCCAAGTCTGTGGCGCTTGGGCGGCCATTCAAGTCATTAAGATTTGGGTCAAAAGGCGTTTAGATTTGAGACCAATTAATAAAGGGGGCAATTATTTCACAAGTTGAGAGAATTCGTATGAATGAATACTAGATGCATTAATTCAAGGGATAATATTAGAAACCTCTCTTGAGGTTTCTCTTAATATCATTTGGTACTCTTGAAGTTTTAAAAATATCACTTACCAGTTCTAGTAAATATAAAAAGACTATATTAACTCTCACTTGACACATAATTCATAACATATCAAATAAATGGAGCTAAAAATTTTTTTAAAAAAAGGAAACGAAAGTAACTTTTTTCTTTTCCCTTTTCTCCATCATTCTTTCTTATTCATATCTTTTGGACGACTATGTGATATTTTATTTGTAAATTATAATAAATTTTATTGATCTTTTACTTTTTGTGATTGTGATAAAGTGAAGTATGATTTATTTGCTTATTTTGAGTTGATTTTTATAATAATTGGTGCAGTTTAATGGTTTGATCAAAGGTTGAGAAGTTGTTGGAAAAAAATATAAATTCATAAGAAATCGATTTTGAACATATAGAATTTAATTGATGTAAGTGCATTTCTTTTCAAATAATTTTTTATTTTTCAAATTTATATTTTTATGGGGTATATCATTGTGATGTGGTAGTGTTGCAAGAGATTGTTTTTGAGGTGATGATTTTCTTGAAATGAACAAAGTAGTTTAGAAATATTTTTATTTAGCAAGTGAGAGGAGAGTTTAGGGCTTTTAAAAATTTTGTTACACAAATAACGAAAATAAGAGAGATAAGTGATATTTTAAAAATTTTAAGAACGGCAAGTGATATTAGGAGAAACCTCAAGGGAGGTTTCTGATATTATCCCTTAATTCAAATGCAAAGACAAGTACTCGCGGACAGTAATAGAGAATCTTTCCGTCAGCATTATTATTGTCAAAAATCAAACGGAAGAATGAAGTCAAAAAATTTATTTACTAGTGGAAACAATTAAAGGAAAGTGATCATCAAACATTGAAAAAGATGTTGCGTCATCGTCCCACAATTCCTCTCGTCAAAATGATGGGACTGGGCGTTTCAGAAAAAAGCATGCTACTAGTACTAGTCGATGGAAATGTCAAAGAAGGGGAAAAGGAGTCGTAGGGTACCTGATGGTCAGACGGACCGGAAAGATTGCCGAGAAGAAAAATGATACTCCAAAAGCAATGCTGGGCCTGCATATTTGATATTTGGACCAAATTATACTCCATGTCCTTTTCAAGTTTTATCTTTTTTAATTTGTTCACTTGCTTCTAATAGTTTCGTATGGGGTTTGTCGATTGCGCGGGTTATTCGTACATGATAATGATATTACCGCCCAGCCAGCAAGCAGGAATCGTTTCCCATTTTTTGATACAGCGCCATCGAGACAGATAGACGATAGTGATAAAAATTAGGCTTCCTTTGGGTTTGACGAATTGGAGGGAGATGCGAAGAAAAAAATGACTAGTGGAAGAGACTCGGTCTTTTTGTCATTTGCACTGCTATTAAAATTGATTTTTTAGGAGAGGATTGAAAGGTTAGAGGCTGAATGTCCTGTTCTTTTTATCTAACTTTAAGTTTTTTAGTCTAATTTACCACTATTCGCATCCATTTTACGATTTGATTGTGACTAACTCTGTTCAAGTTGCGCCGTATCTAACTTTAAGTATACTACCTAATTCTCGTAAATAACTTTTTCCTTTCACTCTCTTTGAGACACTTGTTATTATTTCCTTTTTCTAATTTTCTTTCCCCTCAAAGCACTATATATGCAGAGACACGCGCACTTCTATTTTCCCAAATGATACAGAAGAAAAACCATTTTTCTTTCATTTCTTCTCAATCGGGTTAATATCTTAAGATTAAACAAAAATCAAAGAAGCTACAGGTGGACACCCATTATTCTCGATGCTAAAAGGGATAAGACCATCAGCAATATCACCACGTGTTTGAAATAGTCATTTGATTGAAACTTCTTTGAACCTAGAAAGAAGGATCCAATAATCAGATAAAACGAAAAACATAGCTAATAAAATATGTTTAAAGTATGATTATCAACAACATCAACTTGAATTTACAGCGACTAACAACCAGACGTCGACCAATTTTAGAGAATGGTTTGATTGTTACTATATGAGAACATAAAGCAAAGAAACAGTTGTGATTACAGCTGCAACCTTGTGGATCATATGGAGGAGTCGAACCAAAATTTTTTTTGAAGATAAAGATAGAGAAGTGGGGCAAATTGGGAAATATGCTAGAGCTTTCATGAAGGAGTATCGGAGCATACACACAAAAGATGGGGCATGCATCGATTAGAATCATGGCAAATGGGTGGCACCAGGAGAAAACTTGTTAAAAATCAATGTGTATGGAGCCTTCATGGAGGACGGAGCTGGAATGGGGCTAGTGGTGAGGAACCACTGCAAGAGCAGCTATGGCTGAGAGGATCATAGGAGCTTTGAATGCGGAGCATGTCTTACTTTCCTTGAAGCACTACAGTTTGCTAGAGATTTTGGAATAAAACATCTTATTCTAGAGGGCGATGCTTTAAGCATTGTACGGAAGCTAGACAGCATTGACACGGAGCTCTCTTCTTGAGAATTTGGTCCATGGCAGGAAGTCAATGTTGGCTAGTTTTGAATATGTCAGAATTAGTCACGTGAGTACGACCAATGATGTTCCTGCCCACATTAGATTGAGTGCGTTTGGAGTATTTGTTCACGTCATAAATATAATTTTTAATATAATTTTTAATTTTTTTAATTATCATTTTATTTCATATATATTATATAATAAAAATATTACATTAATTATTTTAAATAATATTTCAAATAACCTTCTTTAAAAATACAAATGTTAAAAATGTCTTTATGAGAGGAGTAGAGATTGGTTCATGGACTTTCCCAAGACTGTCGTTGATGCTGTAACCACAGATTCATCATGAGCGAAAGCCTCCACATGTTCTTTAAAAAAAAAAAGAAAAAACAGATGTCGACCAAATTCCTCCGCGTCACAGTCCTAAAGCTTCTGATCAGGCTTCGACGCCAACTCTTCCATGCTTATCAAGAGCTGAAAAATAGTTGGTCAGTTTAAAAAAGAAAAATTTGGGGGAAAAATTGTAAATATTATTTTGCTTGCATAAAAAATATAATTTTTAATTATCTTATTATTTTAAGTATATCACATCACAAAAAAATATTATAAAAATATTAAAAAAATTTTTCTAAATAATCTGCTATTCAAATAATTTTTATCTCCTATAGTGCTAAGTCTGAACCAAGTTTTGCCTGAGGTAGGCGTAGAGTTGTACGCTCATCCATAAATCATGTGACATGGTAAGTACCCATATCAGTTATTTTGGATTGGCATTTCAAACAAAAAAAAAAAGGTGAAAAGTTGTTTTTGGACCCGGTCCAGAGTAACTTCCTTAAAATTGACGCTCGCAATGTGTCAAACTGTGAAAATAGAGGAGTGATACGCAACTTGTGCTTAAGGCAAGCTCGCCCACTCCATGGCAAAGATGGAAAAGGCCCAGCCAACAAGTGAAAAATCGGAGGCCCAGTTAACCGGTTTCCTTGACTTGCCACCCTGTTGTTGGGGGAACACATTTAATCTGCATTTCAATTTTCAGTGGTACTTTATTTGTTAGTGGAACACTCGTGACTGCAATTTACTGCGGTAATTTTCACTCGTGAATTCTACACAATCCTGATTTTGCGGACTCATGTTAAATGGATATGATTTTATATGCTTAAAGAAAGAGTACGACCAAGGATCAGTTCTTTTTGCCACACATATGGATAATCCAATCTGTTTACTCGCATGAAACGATTTTATGTTCTTATAACATTGATTGAAGAAGAATACAGTATTAACCAATCAGTAATACTGGATTGATTTATGGCGATAACAGTGATGTGCAATCCTTTCATGCCGATCACTCCTCTTCTTCTTCTTCTTTCCATATTTCCACCCAATTCTTCTGAGCTTCTTCGAAACCAAGAAACGAGCCCTCTCTCCGTGCATCCCAACTCGTGGACAGAGTCCCGTAAGCTATCCCCAGTGCCGAAGCGCCAAAGGTGAGGAATGTCGTCAAGAAAGGTAACCAAATCGGCACATCCCACAACTTCTGCTCCTTCATTATGCTGAAAACTTGCAGCAAGGCAACCCCGGTGACCAAAGGAACACCAACATAAAACAAGATTCTGAACGTTATCCTCTCCCACACAACCTCCGGTATCTTGTCATCATCATCATCCTTGCCATTTTTTCCTCTCTGGCTTTTTGCTGCAGCATTCTCTCTATCTTTTTGCTGCAGCATATTAGCTGGTGCCCTGTTGAAGCCCTTTGCTTCTGCATGTAGCCTCCAACTTTTTAGCTGAAAAGTTGCGTGGTTCAAAGTTTTGCTGTGGAGGATTGGGTTTCTTTGATTCCATGATGCTGTTCTTGGACAGTGGAGAGGCAGTGGTTCAGCACCAATGAGAATTTTATTCATGACTTCCCAGCTTGCTGGTCGATGTTTCTCATCCACTCTCTTTTATCTTCTCCTTTTTGTCGAGAAACTTACTTATCCAAATTGATGAAAGGCAAATTTTTTTTTTTTTTTTGGGGGGAGGGGGGGTGGATTTTCGTTTGAGGTCATTAGTATCTGTTATAGGAAGGAAGATATTTTTTGTCCAAATGAATGAGAGGCAATGCTTTTGTCCTAGTCGGCTTGTCGGTAGCGTTTGCCTTGAGTATTCTTTTCAGTTTCATACGCAGTCATTTCACGCTTTCGTCTGAGGTTATTAGTATCTGTAATGGGAAGATATTTTTGTCAAATTTTGTCGGCATTAGCTCAAGGACCATCCCTAATTAGTCTAGACAGAAATACACGAAGATAGTAAAATTTTCGGTCCTTTTTGATCTCCTGCCTTCAACTCGCAAGCAGCAAATTTAGGGTCTATGGACATAAATAACTTGTAACTGCAAGGTCAAATTGGATTCCAATTTTGGCTTAATCTTGAAATATGCTTCGTCCTTCAGAATTATAATATCTGAACCAAGATTTAGATCAGCCGTAGCAATGTCTTTCCCCAGAATTAGTAGGCCGTAGGCTGGTAATAACTAATAGTAACTGATGTGCCCGCAGAGACCTGGATGGGTTATGAAAAAATACCTGCAGGCCTTAACCTCTCGTATGAGTTTCTTGACACCTGTTAAGACATGGATAAGCCTGCAACAGCAGAATTTTCAAAAATTCCTCCATTTTTTTAGAGAAAGAGAAGGCGGGGAAAAAGCCATCCTAATTTCCTCAATATAGGAGTGGCATTACAAAAAAAACCTCAATATTGGATACAAAAACAAGAGAGCTCAAGAGGGAGGATGGAGACAACGGGAAGGATGAAGAGGAGATTATGGATTTATAATATTGATGTTGCAGAGTAAAATCTTTTTCTACTCAAGAAATAAAGGTAAGCTTTTGAATTTGACATACCTGCTGGGAAGATGGTGAGCTGCGAACGGGGAACAAAGAACCTGATTGTGAAGGAGAACCCGAGATTGATCTTCCCGGAGAAGCATATAACACAGGTCTTACAACTGGAGATGGGACATATGGTAAGACCGGTGAGCGCAGCGTGGGAGTGTTATAATATGAAGAAAAAGGAGATGAAGCTGGAGTTCTCCATTGAATTCGAGTGACTGAAGCTGTTGTAGGAGACGAGGGTGCTCTCTTCCAAGGTAGAGAACTCATTCTGGTTCCGCAGATAAACCTCAAATCATCCGTCTGTGTAATTGTAAAACAGATGACAAAACTTCAAGAGCAATCAAAATTAGAATCACTTACTTGTTATGGACATTCAAATCAGTTTCGTCCAAAATTTCTTCCTGGAAAACAGCAAAGTTAAAGATATGTCACTTGTAAAAGCAATGATCCTTCGGAGTCCAAATTTCAGATTCTCAGGATACAAGTTAATGAGCTGAGATACAAAATGACACTGCTACTATGTATTTCCTGATAAAAAAAAAACTTCAAATCTCCTAGCAGCCTCAAAAATTGCTGATTAGTTTAATCATTCATGTTGAATCAAAAAGTGCGCACCAAAATGTGATTAAACTATATAAGAATTTCAGAAGGAAAAACAAAAATCGTTTTCTGATGCACAAGATATAAAGAAGGTGTTTTTGTGCGACAGTTATGGCATATTTCCATAAGCTGATGGCTTTTTAAGTGATCAGATAAGCTTTTCTACCAATAAGGAATGAAACATAGCCAATCTTAAAAAAGGGTCAAACACACAGTTGTTCTGTAGACAAGAATCAACGGAAATTGATCTCTGCTGCCGTATGCATAGGTGAGACCGAAGCAGGAAAAGAACCTGATCAGTTCATCAATTTTGTTGAAATCCATACAGCAAGTGGTACTCTATGACATTATACATATGATATTGGTAAGTTCAGCAAAACATATCAATTGAAGGAAGATCATGAAACATTTCTTCCATTCCACCGTTGTTCACTGACAGTTGTATCAAAATGAGACATGCTAGCTTCATATAGAAAGCAGTTGTACACTCATTAGCAGCATCTGGAATCACATTTATGATGGAAATGCAAGGAAAATTATAGAGGAAATGAGGAGAAAATATAAAATTTGAATTGAAATAGGTACCTGGAGGAGTTCCTCCGTCACATCCCCCATAGTTATAATGCCAATTACCTCCTCATCTAGATATTTAGTTTTGAGAGTTTCCAAACTATCTTCCTCCCATTTATTAGATGCCTGAAACACATCCTCTTGTTTCCTTGTATTCTCAACAACAAGAATTCGAGCCTCATTATCACTACAATATGCCGAGGTAATGGAGAGGTCCACTTGACCAGATAAATGATTAGTTCCTAAGAAATAAAGAAAGACAAAGTCGGATTAATACATTGTTCTGAGTCTGGTCAGGAGACATGAACAAAACCCACGATGGAGATTTCAACCTTAACCAAGAGTTTTAAGCAAATTAGTCTTGAACCTTCCTCTTTATGTTGACAAGAAGTACTACCATGTATTCTGCTGTTTCTAATCAGGGTTTTAGAAAGGCAATTGTAGATTTATAAACATTTCAAGGCATGAAAATATTTCAATGGCTGGATGCCAATTGCAGGATTTACTACACAAGTGTGTGTGTGTGTGTGTTACAGGAAATATCTTTATTTATGTATTTAGAGAGAAATAAGTGTGTGTGTGTTAGAGATGGGAAATAAATAAAACAATTTAGACGCGGTGTTTAAATGTGCATATCTGGTTGTGATAACGTACATTTGCATGCATGTGTATACCAAAACAAATGTGTACTTTGTGCCAGAGGATGTATAAGAGTATGTGAGAGTTAATAGTATGTATAGTCAATCCAAAAAATTTTCACTTAAAAGATTGTACACAAATTAAATAGTGTTTAATACATTAGGTGGTAAGGCATTCCTAAATTCAAAATGCTCTCAATGAATAAATCTTCAGCATTAGGTAGAGTTATCAAACAAGCCCTTACTGAATTATTCTGTCCCCCCCTAACAAAAACCGAAACCGCCATTTTGAGTGGAATTATCAAGTCGTGAGCGTCTGTTAGCCTTAATTGCAAATTACCAAGAAAACCATCACAGCCTTCACTCGTAAATGCGGAAATGCGCTAATAATCTGATACTTAAGCCGCTAATGATTGTCACTATTGGGCTCATCCCAGTCAAGCGCGGGCCCAAGTTCTTTGTGTTCTACAGCCCAACCAAGTCCCGTAGTGAACATGGAAGCCCGCTGCTCCAATTATGGCAAATCCTACCGCGACATCCAGTTTCACTCGCATCGCCATGGAGGAAACGACAGCGTGAGCATCTGCTGTGGAAGTTTGAAAATGCATTCCTCCCGCCAATTCCGGAATCAGAATATCAAGTCGACTGGCGCTGGTACTCGCAGACGTTAATGAGAGTCAAGGGCGGAGGGGAGGATCGAGAACTGGTGTGGTCTATCAATGGAGGATGACGTAGATCGACTCTTCCAATGCTTCAAATGCGGCGTCTCTCCTCCTCGTATGGTCTATGCTCTCGGCCCCCTCCCCCCTTCAATTACACTTTATTTTTAGTTGTAGTGACTCCAACAAGTTGAAATTTTGATTGTATGATTTTGACATTACAGCGATTATTTGGAATTCCTCGTTGATATATTTAGCATGCGTACTTGAAGAAGTTTGCTCAACTTATTCGATTTTCTTGTTCCCATTGGCCTGTGCGGCTTTGAGTTTGGGCTTAGTTTTTACGGAAAGAGTTGCAGCATTTCAGATTTACCTACTCATTATGATTCTTGACTCTGCCTTGTGCACCTTAGACAGCATCTATAACTGATCTCATCGGCTAGAATGCTTTGCAACTATGCAAGGGTTTTTTTTTTGGTTATACGGAAAAAAAACTCCTATCGGTTTAGCGAAACCTTAAAAATGGAGAAGTACGAAGGAAAAATTGTGAGAAATGAAACGACATTTATGTACTCCAATGTTATCGACTATTCGCGCAGGCTGGCTCTACTGTTATGTCTTTTACAGAGTTATTGTAGCTTAACTGAGTTTGGCTGGACTGTACAAAGTGACAACAGGTGAAAACGAATTTCACATCTTTTTACTGTTAATGACTCAGAATCTGCTTTTAGACAAAGGAAGAAACGAAAGCACAGTGTGAAGCCAAATGATTCAGCTCAAGCAGCATCCACCTCCTGTAGCATAACATCTTCCAGCCCAGCAGGGGAAAGTCATCGAGATTCACCCGAAACCCAGCCCTCTATCCAGAATGTACTAGTGATTTTATGCTCCTGTGTTTTTAGCACTATACTTTTTTTTTTCATCATCCACATTGTTCATATTGACCGAACTCTGTTTCATACAACTGGGATGAATGGGTTCAGAAAAAGGCGGGCTCTTACAGATATCTACTCGTAATTTAGTTCCAAGTGCACTGTCATCCAAACTTGATGAGACAATATCTGGATTAATAGGCTTAAAATAGACAAGCTGTTAAGTATTATGCCTGTTATTCATGTTGCTTATGCTTCCCTGCATTGAATTCCAGTTACTTAGGCTATTTCTTGATCACTCTATTTCTTGTTCAGCCTTTTCCATCAGCGGCCATTACAACAAACTTGAACACCAAGAAGCAATTTTCCCCAATTGTCTTCTATGGCTCTCCGCATGGGGTTCCTCCAAAGAGACCAGCTCGTTTGCTGCGATTGTTACATGAAATTCGCGTTGATCTCTCTGAAAAGAATAAGTTGAGGTAGCAATTGCAATTTGGAATGCTTTTGCTAATCAAGTTTGAATATTTGAATGACTTTGGTTTGTTATTCATTCAGGGAGGACATCTGGGCTACTTTTCCAAGGCAGGATGAAGCAATTAAATATGCCAAAGAGCATTGTAAATCTCATGTTTTTTGTTACCAGGATCATGCAAATGGCCAGAGAAGATATCTTGTTTCAACTTACCAGGAGTTTTGGAAAGGTGACCTTGTTCACTATTTTCTTTTCTAAACTTTGGCCCAATTATTATAACTGATGATAAATGGAATATTCTTTATTAATTATTGCTCATATTAATAATTGTTTTCAGGTACAAGCAGATGAACCCAAAGTTTCGCCACCACTATGAAGTGATTCAGGAGGTAAATATCTTTTACCGTTTGCCTTAGTTAAAAGCATAGGCAAGTTATGCTTACCCAATTAGTAAACATTTGATGGTTAGCATGCATGCTTTTATTGAATGTGGCTTATGTGAGTTTGTTGTCTGTTTTTCATAATGTTGAAAATTTTAAAGGTCACTGAATTGTATGATAAGTTTTTTCGCTTCTTTGATTAAATGTCATACTTTCTAAATCTGTTTGATGTGATCGCAGCAAAGTATTTAGTTGTATCAAGTAACTAGAAGAAATTCCTTTTTCTATTTTATATCCCTCTCCCCCAAATAAGAAGTTTTATCCTCGGGTCGTAAATGACACTTTTCTTCTAACAACATCGTACAGGGATTACCATGTCATCTCTATTTTGATTTGGAATTCAGTAAGAGAGAAAATGTACAAAAGAATGGAGATGAAATGGTCGATCTCCTTCTATCCATTGTATTTGATGCCCTACATGAGAATTACAGTATTGATACAAGCCATGACTGCATTGTAGGAACTGGATTCATCCACTGAAGGTAACGCATTTATTAAATGCCTCACTTGAAATTGGTCAAGAAGCTAAACATTTATTCCTTGGCTTCTGATTGTCTGTTTTACATTCGATGGCTCATTATATTTGCATTTTGTGTTTCTCCAAGTTTGAGTGTGACATGTGCCGTTGAGCATTTGTAATCATAACTCTTCCAGTTCAAGTGTGCCTATATTTATTTCCAAATAATCTGGGGAAATGGCTCAGCACCTGGTATTAACTTCAAGTAGCATGGTTACAGATTGTTGACATGTTTTCTCATTTCTCATATTATCCAAAAGCAAGTTAAAAAGTTCCTTTGGCAATTTTATGGAAGGAACATCAGACAATATAAGATTTGTGATTCACCGTCATATGGTCCACAATTAACCATATCTTACTCTCAAATATAGCATTTAGCCCATTGTCTTAAAAAGCAATTGAAGACAGCTTTGGCCCTGGTGGGAGGACAAATTTTGCTTTCTGCTTTTATCAGCTGACACGATGGATGTTATTTAGCATTATTTGATATCTGTATCTCTGTGTTTTATGGTGATACTCGTTCAAAATTTCATATCATCTCCTATTGACTTTGGATGCGTCACAGTCTCTTAAACTTTGTATTCTCACACTGTTTGTATGCATTGAATTCAGTTTTTTGGAAGGTTCTTTGAATTATGTTGTTTGCTGGCAGAAAAGTTTTCTCGTCATTTAATTGTCCGACTACCCAAGACGGCTTTTAAGGACAACTCACATGCTGGTGCATTTGTTGCTGAGGTATGTTATATATCAGGAGCAGATTGATGGTTTAACTTTTATACAATTTCTAAGGTGAGTCAGTGACTCATTAAGTATACAGTCAACATTATTGTAACTTGTTTGGGGCAAACGTGGTGAAGAGAAACCTGTTTGGTTGTGCAGTGTATGGGCTTGGTTCACATTACTGTATTGTTATTATATGTTTAAAATTTTTAACCAGATATGGTGCTGGAGTGGGTATGTCATGCAATTTCTGCAGCTCATATTTCATCTTTGTGTCATGTTACTTTTCTATTGGGACATTTATTCTATGGTGCTTCATTTGTCAAGTTCAATTGCATTCTCTCCCATGGACTCTTCCTTCCCCTTCCCTGCTAAAAAAAATAAAAACTCTCGTTATAACTTCTTCTAGATTTCCATGAATTAGGTCTGTTCACATATTCATAAATCAAGGGAGACAGAAGAAAGATTTAAGAATCTGTTTGTGTCGAAAGATTCAAGTGAAACCAATTGTCAGTGCCAGCTTTTTGTGGATAATGCTGTGTATTCAAGAAACCGCTGCTTTCGCCTACCACTATCATCTAAAGCCGGCAAGAGTTCTGTGCTTCTACCTAGTGGGCGGTTTAAATGCAAGGACATGGTATGGAACTTCTTTATATGAAATTGCAGATAATTTGTTATGTCCTTTGCTTGGATGCTTGGAAGAGCAACTCAGATCTTTCTTTTGGTTTAAATATTTATCTTAAGTTGTGTATTGAATTTGGATATGTTTTCATCTTGTGTAAGTGTCTCTAGATGATTTACTATGAAGGCAGAACAGCTTTGTGACTACACTTTTGTGATTTAGTAGATTATGGATGATTCAATGTATGCTTCCCCTCTTGTTATGTATAGTTTGGTTTAACGGATCAATCAAATGGTTTATATCTTTGTTCAGTTCTGCATATTATTCTTCTCTTAATGCTGGAAAATAGCAGACACCTCAAATGCATGCCAGGGCTACTGTATCATGCACTCGACTATTCCCAAGTGGTATAGAATGGATTTATGCAAATGTTCAGTAACCATCTTTGATCTATAGTCTATTAGTATTAACTCCAGGCTACTGAAATTTGTAACTGATCATTTGGGATTCATGAGAGATTTTATGTTAGTGGCAGGACTTCAGGCTATGACATTTTTATAATTGATTCTGAAAATACACAAATTTAATATTAACGGTATTTTTCTCATCCAGTATTGCAAGAAAGATCTGTGAGCATGTCAAAACTACGTGTAATGTGACCTTTCATTCATTGGCAGAGTGAAGAAGAAGTGTTTATGGCATCCTTGATTTGCAGCATGGATGATGATTGTGAGAAGCTTTTGATTTGCAAGATGGACACAGATTGTGTGAAGTCTCTGCGCTTTGATTCAGAGGTAATGTTGAACTACTCTATTTGGGGGAACTTGATCTTGTAGTCTTTGGTTTTCATGTTTAGTGATTTATGTGTATGCCTCAGTCAGTATTTATATTTCTAATGATCGTTTGCAGAATTATGATTTCCAGATTCTTTCCATGTTAATGATGGCTATCATGATTTGGAGGCTTACTATTGTGTAAATCAGTGATATAGATTCCTTTTATTGCAGACTAGCATTAAGTTTGATAAGCATTCTAATTTAGCTCAAGAGTTTGACTGGAATGCTTGCACAATTGATGCTTCAAGAACCTATATGATGGGGAAATCACCATTCCCATCTTTGGATGTTTTCATTGAAAATGTTGCCTCCATTGGAAATAAATCAGGTAATACTTTGTTTAGTTAATTTTTCAATATCATGCTTCCACCCCAATGCGAATGAACTCTTTCAGTCTAAATTTCAAAATGTTCTACAATATATGAAAGACCAAGTATTTTCTAGTCGATAATTCATAGAAAACTGCAGTTTGGCTGAAACAGCACTGCTTGAAGTATTGTGTCGAATGCCAGGACGTTTGATGAGATATTTATTTATTTATTGAAAATATGCTTTTATTTTTTTAATTTGTATTTTATAAGCTGAAAAAATGAACCAGCAAATGGGGTATTGACTTTTCTCCTTTCTTGTCCTCTTTGGTCTTGGAATCATCTTGTTTTTTATCTCCAACTTCACACAAGTCAGCACTCCTTGACAATGTGATTGTGCACTATCCTCTGTGCGTGTATGTTTACATGTGCGGGTGTGCGTCCATAAGCAGATATGTACATGTGGGAACTCATTCGATTATGTTCGTATCATGGTTCTCTGGATTGCTATACTCTTCATATATTTGTTAAGTTTCCGTTCTTGTTGTTTCCTGTTCCTAGGGAAGATTCGGAGTTGGTACTGGTTTTCAGAATATGGATTGATGATATATAGCATGTCAAGAAATAGATATTGTGAACGGATTGGCAGACAACATAAAAGCAACCATGGTAACGTTTTTTCTTTCTCCATCTTTCTTTCCTAATTCTGTTCTGTTGAGCTGGAATTATGACCCTTGGAAGAAATCTGACAATAGTAGCCGCAACATAGTATCGATTTAGCCTTATTAGTTGGTGGGAAGCCTCTCTAAACCCACTCCTGGTCAAGATAGTCTATCCTGTCTGGCTTTCTTCCATGGTCCTTTTCTATGTGAGAGTTGAAAGTAAAATGAGACTATATATGCATTATGAAGCTCTTAATACAATCTTCTCCAACTTGTGTTCAGTAATGTACGTTGTTGATATTAGAAGGGGCAATTATTATCAGAAGTGTCATGATCCTGATTGCAGAGGTAACTGTAACAATATATTAACTATTGGACATGAAAGGACAAAATTTTCTGAGTTAAATTAGTTTTACAGGATATCGATCTCCTTTACGTCCAGTTCCAAATGGTGTTATTCCCGATCCTGCAGTTTTCCTCCACCTGTCAGGACAAACTGAGGTTCCAGTAGATACAGCGTCAACAACTGACCAAAGTCTAATGGATAGCTGCAAGAAAGAGTGGTGGACTGAAGCCATAAGACTTGCAGACCAGGTTGAAAGCATACAGAGCACACTGGATCTAACTGGCATGGTTAGGACTTTCAGCTTTCCCAGTGGTGCTTCTTATTTGCCTCTTGCAAAATTCATGTGTTTCTCGCATCTTTTATTTCTTGAATGCTGTTACTATGTTGCATGAGAGTCGGTTATTCCCCTTTTCTCTTCTAGTTTAAGATCTGTTAGCTGTGATTTATCTCATTTAAGACAGTCATAATACCAAATATATTTAGTGTGGATTAATCAAATGAGTAAGAACTTTGCCAGCATTTGTGATGCTGAACTTCTGAATTGAGGGTCACAAAACAAATGCTTTTGAGAGCATTGATAAGGAGCCTAGAGACATGTATTCATGAAGGCTATCAACATTTAAAGAATGCCTATGGTTGGGACTGACTTACATGCACGCCTAGGACTGGAGAGTTTCCTTCTAAAACTGAGAATATCACAGCGACTGAACCCACCTTGTCATTTATCTCTTACCGGACTGACTGGGATCATTATTTTCGCTTGTTAAATTAGCAGGCCGAAAAGTGGGAAGAAGATGATGACTGGTGGATGGCTGTTGAAAGGACTGCATCCCAGACAGAATCGAAGTACTCTAGCCAAGCATGACTACTATTGCAAAAGTGTTCAGTTCATATTGCCTCGGGCCAAGTTTGACCGTCTCCTGAAAGAAAGACGAAAGCCAAAGCAGAAAGACAGATGATTGACTCAAGGGAGTGTTTGCCTAAATTAACGTGGTTTCCACAGTTTATGCGATCTTGTTAACGGGATATCAATGGCTTCTTGATTCAACCCTTATTACATGATGGCTCATCAACATGATCCCAACAGGAGAGGGATGTTCAAACATCTTTTTTGTGCATGTTCCAATCAGCGAAAACTTGTATATATGAGGTGCTCCGTGCATGAGTAGAAATCTGAATGATAATTAATAATTTTAGTAAGCCCAAGAGGCTTATCACCCACCCAGTGTATTATTATCCACCGTGGTTCTTGTCACATGTATCGTCTTTGCCCTGTTTCAATAAAGCCCTTGATACTCATTCTGGGTAAAGTGGCTATGGTGTTACGGCCTACGATGTCGTACCAATTGGGTTACCACGAATGCCTGGCTTCGTGCTATAAAAGTTCGAAGAAGAAACTTGGGGAAAAAAATAAAATCACTGCGGATTCTTCATTTCCTTTTTCTGGCAACTGCCTCTTGGTTTACCGGACAATAGGAAAAGTTTTAAGAGTCCTTTCTTGATGACTAATTTAACGCTAGTGGTCTCTTGGTCTTTAATCTTGAAATGTCAAAAGAACGATCTCATAAATCTTTTGCCTATTAGGAGTGTTAAAAAAAAAAGAAGACCGAAGTAGGTAACCAAGAAAACTGAATTTGTTCAAATTGAAAAATAGTTAGATTACCTGAAATTATTTCAAAAATTAGGTTAGAGTATGATTTTCAATTTTTAAAAGCCAACATCATCCGAACTTAACTGCATATAACTAATACCAAATCTCGATTATAATTATTTAGTCATTTACTAATAATTTAAATTACAATTCTCATGCCATTATATATTTTATTTTTCACGACTTATAAATTTTTATATTTAATCGTATCTTTCATTTATTTTTTTTGTTTCCTACATTTGTTGTCACTAATTTCATTTATTCTACTACTCTAAATTTTTTTGTCTTTCTTCAAAATTTCTTTTTTGTATCTCATAAATTCTATCTACTTCAACACTCTACTTCTTTATTTTTTATTTTTTAGAGTTTACATGTTTAGTTGTGAGGTAGTTTGTTATCCTTAATAGAAAATGAATTAATAGTTTTTAAGAAGTAGAGAAAACGGAAAACAAATGTTTGAAATATTCTATATTTTAATTATCTATTATTCTTTGATTTTCTATTTTGCCGGTAGTTTTTTAGAGTTATAGGACTAAATACTTTTATTAATTTAGAGCTTACAGGTTGATGTGTGTGAGAGAGAGAGAGAACTGAGATAAAAGGTACTACAAATAGAGAAAAGAAAACCAGAAAGAAGATTGACAATGTCAAGGTCGACGGTAAAGTCCATCTTTTTTTCTCATCACTAACCTCTTATATCTTCTCAATTGGCCTGGCCAGTTCTCAATTCGCCAACCATTTCCATGGCTGCCAAGCAATATCAAGTTGATCTCACCTCAACCATCACGCCGCCGATCTACATCTCGACACAGACCCTTCATTCCCTTCTCACCCACAAATCCCTCATCACCCACCTTCAGTCCGCCCTCCCCACCGTTTCCTCCACCATCCAATCCCCAGTTCGCCAAGCTCACCAAACAAGCCCTTCCTCCTCTCTCCTCCTCATGCCGTCCTGGTCTCTCTCCCCTGCTCTCCCTTACATCGGAGTCAAGCTTGTCACCTTCCACCCCAACAACTCCACCCTCAACTTACGCGGAGTTCACGCAAGTTATGTGCTCTTCCACTCCCTCACCGGCCAAACCTTGGCTTCCATCGATGCCACTGAACTAACCGTTTACCGCACTTCTTGCGTTTCTGCTTTAGCTTCACAATACTTATCCAGAAAAGACTCGGAGACCTTTGTGATGATAGGTGCTGGTTCTTTAGCACCCCATTTGATCAAAGCTCATTTGACTGTAAGGCCAAGTCTTAAGAGAGTGATAATATGGAACAGAAGCTTCGAAAAGGCGAAAACTTTGGTTGAGAAGTTGAACGGTGAAGGTCGACTTGAAGGGGTTTGTCTCGAGGCGAGTAACGAGTCCTTGGAGGAGGTGGTGAGGCTAGGGGATATAGTGAGCTGTGCCACGAGTTCGGAGACGCCATTGGTGAAAGGAGTGGAGTTGAAGGTTGGAGCCCATTTGGATTTGGTGGGATCGTTTCAGCATTCTATGAGGGAGTGCGATGATGAGGCCATAAGGAGGGGGAGAGTGTTCATCGATAATGAGGCAGCCCTGGTGGAGGCTGGGGAGTTGGTGGGTGCACTCCAGAGGGGGGTGATCACAAGGGATGATATTGTGGGGGACTTGGTGGAGTTGATCAACGGAGAGAAGGATATTGGGAGGAGGGATTCCGAGGAGATTACAGTGTTCAAATCAGTTGGTTCTGCCGTTGTGGATCTTCTCAGTGCACAGCTGGTGTATGAGACTCGTATCAACAATCAAAACCCCTCCCTCCATGCGTGATTCAACATTCTGCAATGGGGATTCTTCCGTAGACAAATAATGAGCAATATGTATCCTTACCCAACAATAATAACTATGAAGAAACTCGTGTTAAGAATTGTCATTTCATCTGCAAATTACATATCTTATCCTTGCTTACCGAGCAATTATTGGCATTCTTCAACATTAGCACATACCAAAGAGGCTAAGGCTCTGGCGCTGTTTTCTAACTGCAACTATTAGTATCAGCTTCATTATTGGCTGATATTTTCACCCACACGGTTGAGCGTTTCAGGATCTTTTTTCTCTTTCATCCCTTGGTAACTTTCTTCTTAGTTAAGATGTCACGCATTCATTAGACTGGAAACTTTTTGTAAGGCAAAAATTTGGACCCCCTGATTTCATTCATGTAACATGATACAGAAAATCCTTTCTTACCAGTTGGATCCCATGCCCAGAAAACATGATACCATTCAGTTTTCCAATTGGAATACATCTTCACTACTATTTTCTACATCCAACACTGAGTCCTGCTTTTAGATGTGAAAAAAACTTTTTCCAGTTTCTAACATACATAGATTTCTCTAGAACAGATCAGGACAATCAGCCTAAACAATACAATCAGGAACAGAATTTGCAGTACACTCTTCATGTTAGAAGCAACGGAATGGTTACCATTATTACTAGCACGCGACAAAATAAAATAAGCCGAAACTGAGCAGCAAATCTTCTACGTGTTATATACAATTCCGAGCAACAGAGGCACAAGTTAGAATGCAACTGAATCCTTATAATTCAGTCTGGTGAGCTTCTTTCTTCTGTTGGAGCCTGTTATTGGCCCTCGGAAACAGCAGGTGATTGAGTTGCCTTTCAGCGCTATATTCAGAGGAGGCCTGCAAATACCAAGATATTCCAATAGAGAGATTATAATATTTTTAAAGGAAGAATCTTGTCAAGAGGCACCCAGCATTTTGTATTCCTTTGAATGGCAATTTGGCGCAAGAATAACTTGATGGTCAAGAACATAAATGTGCTACTTCCAAAAAGGCATGAGAAGAAACTATGTTGGTAGCACGGGAAAAAGAAGGTAAAAGAGAGACAATGACCTAAAAAAATGATTCTAACTGTTTTCTTTTTCATACATGTTTCATGAGATTACACTGTAAAATGGAATGCTAAGGAGATCTAACAGAAACATGACAAATTATTAACAACAATCCTATATGCATCCAATAGCCCAACTGTGACACAAAGAATTTATCATTCTTATTAGTTTTTAATTCTTTTTATCCAAGCAATGGAAGCTGGTAGTATCTCAGTTCTTTATTCTTGCCATAGAGCACCATACAAAAGGGCCAATCACATGTGGGTAACATGACACCCAATTGCCAGAATAAACTTGTACAAAAGGCGCAATCCAGTTTGGACAAGCTAAATTATGTTGAAAGATACAAGAGAAAAAAAAAACCAAATATCCAAGGTAATTTACCAAAGATTAACATTATACCCTTTTGTTAAATGCAAATCGCAGTGTTTGAACTTGTGTTCCAGAGCAAACTCTTAAGTCAAAACCAAGGCTATCTACACCAATGAGAGCAACCTCCTGTACAGATTGGATTAAAAACTCTTCTGAGAAGAACTCGAAAGAAGAAGAAACACAACAATGAGATAATTTGTCTTCTTCAAATAAATCTCAACTTCGTGCAAAAAGCAATTAAGTTAGTTTTGTAGCTGAGGTGAGATAATTGATATATGCATCTTTCCTGTTGCATAGAATTCATGACAACTTAAGCTGTCAACTGAGTAATTTATTTCTTTCAGGAAAACCACCAGTTAATTGTAAAATCTCATGGTCTTCCACAACTCTTTGCTAATTGTGCACATACTTTTTTCTTTTTTTCATTTTATTTTTTGGGCCGAAGTTTTGTGTGGAGATAGCAAAGATGTTTTATCTGTTACCTCCACTTGAATACCCTTGCATCTCCAACAAAGTGATTTAAGAGCTTGTGTAGTCTTTTCTCCACCAGCTTTGAGACGAGTGATGATTTTGGCAGCCGAATGTGCAATTGCATCAGGTCTTGCTCTCCTAAAGTCTTCTATTTCAACAAAATTCTGTGAAACAAATGGAAAATTACACATTCTTCTTATCTTAATCAGGAGGATCCTGAAGGCAGTTGACATGGTCTTGAGAAATGTATGTGCATGTCTTTCAAGAGTTAAGGCCAACATTCAAGTTGCCAGATACAAGTTTAATAAACCAAGACCAGTGATTATTGGCTCCAAGGTAGATTAGACTGTGTCAACACCAAACCGAATACATACAAATCCTTAGTCAAGAAAAAAGAATATAAGAACAAAAACTTACTTGGTTTCCATGCGCTGAAATTAGCTGGATTTTCACCATCTCTAGTTTGTAAAACGAAGTTCCATTTCCTGGAGTTTCATCACTCTCCAATTCCTCAACCCAATTGATCCCTTCCTGAGCTGATCCATGTTCATGTTTGTGACCATTAATTTGAATAATCTCATTTTCTTTATGCCCTTCCATTTTGGTAATCTGATCAGTATTATCCTCAATAATTTGATTGTCAGTAATGTGTTTCTGGATCACAGCATGTTCTTCAACAAATGCAGGTCTTAGAAGGCCTTGAATAGCAAGGCCAGCAGGTGGCTGGTCCATAAAATCTATGGGATCATCTGATGCAGCCTGGCAATGAGAACAGGATGACTTGAAACTACAATTTTATCAAATCAGAAGGAAATGAAATAGCTCATTTTTCAAATCTAATTCGTGAGACAAGTTACCTCAGATAACTTTTTAGCAAAATACATTGGATGAGAAGAGCGCATGGTCTCCAATTTAGCCCAGTCTCCAAGTGATCCATCAGAATCCTCATCCTGATCTTCCTCATTGTCAATTATGGCAACCCAGTCCTGTAGACAAGCATTGAAACTAAGAGTAATAGGCAGTCTAGCAACTGGTGACTTTGAAATGGCCAATGATTAAGGAAAGAATAAGTAGCTACCTTCTCATAACCGTTGTCATCCTCACCCTCGTCTTCGCCATCTTCATCATCAACATCACTATCTTCATCGTCAAATTCATCAATGCCAAAGTCAATTTCTGATTGACCAAGTAACTCAATCTCACTGAGCATTTCTGCAGTGTCTAACCCAATAATGACTTGCTGCATCATGTGAAAGATGAATGGTTTCAAGTTTAGAAGCACCAAGGAAATAACGAAAGGACATTGTCATCCATGCATTTTAATGTCAGGAAGTTCCATCCTTCATCTAGATTTTCTTTTGACACAAAGAAAGTATGGTTGCTGGCATAGTAGCTACTGTCAACTTTACGAGATGGATTACAAACTTGTCTTGTATTCTGCAAGACAATCAGTATCCTCTCACTTTCTTAAATGATCTCCATACATCTAACAAATTTGAGTATCGTCTGAGGCATAATTTCAGCTCCACACTAATCTTGCATGATGCACAGGTATAGCCATTTAAATAATCATCATATAGCATACACGCCATCTCCTCCACAAGTATCACTACTGAATAAAAACATACTAGTTGAGAAGAAATTAAATTGCATATCACGTATACTAGAAGAAAGAGGCCTACTTATCTACATTACACACCACGAGGTTGTCATCGCTCGACAGAGTTTGCAGAATGTCTTCATCATGCTTTACTTGAAAGTAAATATCTGGTTAACAGCCAAGAGCGAGCCAACAAAGTTTCAATGAATCGACTAGGCTATCAAAGAAAAAGATATACAGCTATGCATACTAGAATTGAAGAACAACAAGAGAAGAGATAGACCATCCTACTTCCATGCTCATCAGTCACGTAGGGCAAATCCGGCCAGAAAATATTCTCATGGACTTGTTCATTAACTAAACTCGAAAACATAAGGGTGGCTTTGCTGTTTACCTGTGACAAAATTCACCAGCAAGATCAGCTGAGAACTTCCGCAAGTCCTCCCCACAAAAATGCATGTATCTATCGGCACCACTAGAAAGAATAAAGATGAAGGGGTGTACCTCAATCAAGGTCCTAGTGGTTTCAGCTGGGGTAAGCCTAGCCTCCCCATTTGCATTCAGCTCTGACTCCGCAATTTCCTCAAACGGATGATATCTCAGGGGCTTGGCATTCTGTTTCACCGGCCCTGAACCTGAACCAGAACAATTGGGCTGCTCTTTTGCGGACGCTCGAATCCCATTTCGTCTGGAGGCGCAGCTGCTTGAGTTTCCCCGGCAAGAATGATCCCTCAATTTGCTGTACTTGTTCCTGCAAAACCCAAATTTGCACGGTAGTACAAGGATAAGATAAGGAGTGAAAAAGATTTGTGAAACTTGGTAGTACATAAATTTAATAAATTATTTGCTTTCTTGTACCGGGAGATGAAAAAGGTAGCTGAGCGAGGAAGGCAAGGAGGAATGATGGGATCGAAGCTACGGCGGGAGAGAAGGACGGCCGCGGCGGGGGGTTCGAGCATCAGCATGTTTTTCGAGGCGGTAAAGAAATGAGTCAAAGAATTGAATTTGCCCAAACCAACCAATGGTATTAGAAAGCAGTCAATTTCAGTCAGCTAGCCGTAAATGTTGGAGTCAGAAAGCAGAAATGCTACTCAAGAATAAAAGAAAGAAAGAAGAGAAATGGTGGTTGGGGAAGCGGAAATGCTTCATATTTTTCTGGAGAGATTGGGCCGCGGGAGTGTGGTTCTCTTTTTTATCCGTTTCAGGCCTCCCTCTTGTTTCTGTTGTATGATGATGATGACGATGATGATGATTGGGCAACGTCCCGAACTTTATTATTATTTTTTCCTTTCTCATTTAATTTAACCCAAAATAAACCCCAAGTAGCAGTTACTGCGGTCTCTGTCCCAGCAAACGCATTCGGACAGTGAATTGTGTCCTTTCATATTTGTCAAAATTTATTTGATTGTTGTATCATTAACATATTTTTAACTAATTTTTTTATTTCTTAAAAAAAACTAATTTTTTTATCCAATTCTTTTAGTATCTTGCGGTCGTGACGTCACAAGTTTTTTTTAAAAAAAATAAATATTATAATATTTTTTTAAAAAAATTATCTCACATAATCTACTATTCAATAAACACATCGATTATTATGAATTGTCAAAACGGAGTGGGATGCGAAATGATGAATGATCTGGACAGATTAGGAACCCATCTGCAAAAAGATCTGGGCCGAATAAGAAGAATATTCACAATAGATGCCCAGCCATATCCGCCATCGGAGAATACCCAGTTGGCCAGTTTCATTTTAAGTTCAAATTTATCCACCATTGGAGATTCCATTCGTTACTATTAGTTGCTGCTGCCATTCTGATGCATTGCCAACATAGGCCTCACGCACGCTCCCTCCTTCACTCTTCACAACAACCACCCCCCCCCTCCCTCCCCCAACACAGCCCCAAAAAAAAAAAAAAAAAGAGCAGATAAACTCTTCTCAGAGCAAGCACGAACACGAGTCCTAAAGAACTCATCAAAGGTTGTTGTTTCTCCATCTCTCAGCTAAACTCAACTACACTGACGCTCTCATCAACAGACAACAGACAACAGACAACATGGATGATTTGGTAAATTACACTAAAAGCAGCAGACAAAGGAGAGAGAGCAAAAATTTTCAATTCAATATCTTCCGTGAGGTTGACAACTAACATAATTCGTTGTTCTAGCATCATACTGTAATTAGGGAGGTGCTCCCCTTTGACCACATGCCGTCGTATCACCTAAGAGATTGGAACTTCCAACTTTTGCACTTTCTCGTATGAGCCTGAATCTTCATTCCCGTATTACCTGCCCTTCTTACGAGCAGGGCCTTTATTGGACCCCTTCTTTTTATCCTCCTTGCCCTTTCCTACTGCAGGGCCTTTCACAAAGTTTTTTTTCCTTGTGTTGGGTTTTTCATCTTCATCTTCACTGTACTCGCTCTCATAATCGTCATCCTTCTCTTCTTCGATCTCCTCTTCGTCTTCACTGAGATCCTCCGCAATGGGTTCTTCCTCCATCACTTGACCCCTTCGAGTCATAGTTCTACTCCGTTTTGAGACTTTCACCTTCAAGCTCGTTGTCTTATCACAACCTATCCAGGAATCACAAAGCAAATAACAAGTCAAGTTGTAATTTCCTTCAGCTGGAGCTAGAAACTTGCCCATGATGAGTCGGGAACCACTCCTAACTCTATCAACAGCTTCTATCACTGCAGCACCAGTCTCATCGCCAGCTGCCCCCAGGACTTCCATTTTCTCCCGAACTGCTTGTGAAGCAGCAATTACTGCTGCAGCTTCATCCATAAAATTTACCTTCTGTGAAAACCACACATTATTGGCATTGGCGTCTGCAAGCAAAAGCCAGAAATTTTCTTCCTTGTGGAATGGATAGGATGGGGCATGTGGGACTGCCTTGATCAAACCATTAGCACGTTTTAAAGTCACCCAAGCCTGTACCGTCACAATGTCACCTTCTTGTATACCCTCCTCACCCTCGGTCTCACAAGTAACTTCAACTGTTGGACAAGGCATCAACCCCAGCACCTTCTCCACATCTTGGATTTCAGCAGCAGAGAAGCCAGCTACCTCAGAAAGCAACTCAAGACGTTCTTGAAGACTCATTCCCTGAAGCTCCTGAAATCTTACCTTCTGCCATTAAATGAAGATCAAGGATCAAACAACATCAACCAATCCAGGAAATGTTGAGTTGCACACCAGAATTCCCAACTAACCCAATAATTGTGATTATGAGCAAAAGCAAGGATCACCACCAGAATTCCCAACTACCCCAATAATTGTAATAATGTGCAAAGCAAGCAAGGATCATCATTAGGTCCCCCTCATTGGCACAGAAGTACATGCATGCCCAGTTAGCAAGAAATTCAGATATTCAGTTTCCAGGGAATTCTAGCATTCTCTCTTGAACTCATTTTCAAAGGTGAAACCGCCAAAATGACTTGAAGCATCTCAAGAAACTAATTGCTGCAGGTTAACAATGAAACTGGGGAATCGAGTAACTCGGTACGTAAAGGTTCAGCATACCTTGCGAGCTAATTTTTCTACAACGGCTTCACTGAAGTGTGGAAGTTGTAGAAAAGAAGCAATACCATCGGTGGATGAGACCCTCCTTGCACTAAGACGAACAGCCTGCATCAGATCCCATTGTATATAAATCAAGTTCACATACTATTCAGACATCTCCCTTCTTGAACTATTTACTATTTGAGAGAGTTGACAAGCTCTTTTGATGTTTAAAACATCAAAATTTGATACCACCTGAATAATGCACTGTGAAAGCTCCATAACTCCAGTGGCAGGTCTCAGCCACCCATGCCCCTTGGCATTTCGAGGTATAACAGCCATCTGCACACAGTATGTAAACAATCCATAAGATGTTATAAGCAGAATGGCACCTCATTTAAATAATTATGATGATCGACTTTGAGTATAGATACTTATCAGAAGAAGGAAAACATAAATTTTGGGTTAAACCTATAAAGCAATGTCTTTTCCTTTGCCAGCCTCGTTGCCCAAAATTTTAAAAAAGCAGGGTCAGTGATTTCATTACAAACATTTTTCAGTTGAAATTAGCATCAAGATATAGACATATGCGGAAGCAAGGTGTCTGTGTTTTTTACATGTATGTTTGTATGAATGCAGAGGCAGATAATTTACCTTCATCAGCTCTTCAAGAAGGCGAGGTGCCAATTGCAGCACAAAGTTGAGGTCACGCTGCAAATCTGGGGTCAATACTGTTTTTTCCCGAGTTAAATGGGCTTGCAACAACAATGCTGTCTGAGACCATAAAAAGAGAAAAAAAGGCCCAAAATAAGAAAGTAGAAGTTGCGCAAAATTTGAAAAATGACCATAGTAAAAGGGCTATATCCTTCACTTCCATCTTTCATTACCTTAATTACTGTTGGGTGCTGCTTCCAAAATTTTGCCTCCTCCTGTTTCCCATTCTTCTGATCCAGGCTCAATTCATTTCTTACTATTGTAAAGAGTTTCTGAATTGGATCTTCGTCAGTCCTTCGGACTGGAAGACTCTTGTACTCCTCAGCCTCAATGAAGATGTCCACAACTTTCCTAAAAAATTTTTGCAGTATAGAAGATAAAGATGTCAGAGAGGCCATTCGTGTGTGCAAAAATAACAGTGTATAAACCAAGTAACAGAAACAACATTATCACAAAATGCCGAAGAGGTGGCTAAATTTTGCAATGCATGGTCCTGTTTGAAGAAAATATTCAGCAAATGAGATTAACAAGTACCACTCTTCAAAAGTTAGGGACTACATCCTTTGCAGAAATTGAAACACTAAAATTCATAAAGATAAAAGTTTTTGCAAAGTCAACTTGTCAAAATGGGCAAGCAACAATAGTTAGAGATAGGTAATCCACTATATGACAGTGAACAAGGATTGCAAAGTATTCAATGCTTTGGAACAAAATCTCCTCAAAAGCAATAACGAAGATAAATTGACAGAACAAATACCTGTATTGTTCATTTATATTTATCTTATTTAGAAACAAAGATCAAATAAAGTTGAAAGCGCATATTTCCCATCCACTCAAAAGCAAAAATTATACCTCAAAGACAAAGACAGTTTCATCGACTGAAAATAGGTGACTAGTGTTTCACGTTTGACATAATTTCCAGTATATTTTGATGATCTTGCTAGATATACAACAGCCATCACCAATGGCAATAATATTACAACCCCAACAATTGAAAGCAACAGAATCCCACCAGATTCGCCATTGTTATTTAGCAGAAACTGAGGAAGAGCTATCCCAATTTGGAATCCCTACAGCACAAGACCATTGTGTCACAATTCAAAGTGCCAAAAACAGAAGAGTTATAGCATTTTCAGCTGTAAGAGGCATTCCTAATTTTCTGATCCCTTCAGAATGCAACCAGATGAACAAGAACAGTAACTTGTGGTATAAAGTACAACGAACCTGTCTTCCATCTGGATGTCCATATTTCTCAAAATTTTCACGGGAAATAGGATCTGTCAGAGCCTGATAAGCCTTGGATATGTACTCAACAAAATACTTATGAGCATCTGGAAGTAAAAATCATAAAAATGACAGATACAATAAGTACGGCTTATGGATGAGAAATGCTCAAATCTTCATCATTCACTAGATAACACACGAAAAGTAAATAGACTGAACACCCTCAACCTGGATCGGGGTTTTTATCCGGGTGATATTGAATTGAAAGCCTACGATAAGCCTTCTTAATCTGTGAGTCAGAAGCTCCGGGCTCTAGTCCAAGAATTCCAAATGGCTCAAAAACTTGAATCTGAGAGAGATAGGGCAACAACCAACAAAGATATGACATTTCGCTCTGGTACAGATACAATCATGTAGAGAAAGTATAGAGCTATCACAGAAAGTATTTGCACAACTATTCAGAACAAACTTTTTAAGAAATAGAGTTTGCATATCAACATGACTGAGACCTGATCATTAATTACCTCGCGGCTCATATTCTTGATGTAGAAAACAAGGATTCCCATGAAGAACCAGAGCATAATTATCATCAAGTTATGGCATGTCAAGAAGTTTGATGTCTGCAGGGGAAAAAAATCAAAAGCATTACCAGTACTCAGAACGTGACCATATCCCTGACCCACATATCCATATAATAGCACATAACCAATCAACTGATGACTGGCGTACCTGACTAGCAATTGATTTGCGGTACTTTCCTGACTGGAAGCAGTCTGAACAGTCACAATGGATGCTCCTTGTTTTCTTTGAGGCAGGACGGAATAACTTCAGTATTGTATAAGGTACCAAAGGCAGGGCAATCGTGGCCAATATGAAAATCGGAAACAGTGCACCAGTTTCATCAGAGGCTGCCATAGTTAACTTTGTACCGTCTCTACAATGAAAAATAAGCAGTGCAGCTGACTTAAAGTGGCAAAAGTAAGCAAAAATTGAAAACATGCCAGTAAAACCTTAAGAAAAAGACAAAAAATACAAAATCGCTCAAGGAACCTTTTTTAACACTGGGTCCCCGTAACTAAGAAATGCGAAGTTCTTCCAAATGCAGTCAACTAAATAAAAAGGAAAACGGCAAGTTCAGTGGTAGACATGGCTGCAATCCTAAATATGACTCAGAATTTATACACCGAATCAAGGAAAGATACTGCAGTGAACCATGAGAAAGAACTTGCTGAACCCAAACGAACAAATCGGGGGCGAAATCAATGCAACATAGCAATCATACACTTCTGTAAAACCCATAAAAGAGATAAATTTTACACGTCAATCAGGATCACGGGCATGATTTATTTTGACCTATAGAGATCATTACCAGCCTCGAAAACAATGGAAAAAAGAGGATGAAATGAGAGATGGTCAACGCGATTTGTTTCAGAAGCTAATCAATTCGATAATAAGTTGATACAAGAACAAACGGGTATACGAGTTATCAAGAAAACCAGAGCAGGTTGAATTACCAACAACAAACTGGGAGCGGATATGGGAAGATCCGATTTTCTGCACCAATCTGACGTTGCCGTGTGGGCGCTTGCGGGGCTTTGTCAGTACTCAGTTGTACTCGATGGAGGCAAACGACAATGGTGGTTCTCTTTCGTTTCGCGAGTACTACTACTCTGCAAATTCTGCTTTGCCCCCTTCAATTTTCCATCGCCATTCTACTCATTGTCAAAGCTGTCAACCCCCTAACGTAATACTACTATCATCTTCGATAGCATTTATTGCCATTTCCCACTTATCAGGTAAACGGAAACTAACATTTATTACCAAAGCTCCTCAAATTTTGGTAGGTTAGCCGGTTAGTGTCAGCACTCATAAGGGGCTCAGCCGGTGGCTCCAAGAGAACAAGAGTGTTTTTTTTTTTTTTATAAAGAGAGAGTAAGAGTTAAGATCCGTCATATTTGTCTTGGGTAAATGGCCAAATTCTTAAACTTTTTACTAATGTCAACGTGAATTTGGTTCCTATTTTTTATTCTTAACCATTTGATATGTGAACTTATCTTTCGAATCTAATTAAGGCGTTTTGCTGCATCACCTATCTCATCCTACTTCCAAGACTAAGAAGAAGAAGGCGCCGTAGAGATTAATGGTGGACAAAGGAGTTAATCTAATGTTCTCAAAATGGCTTTGCTTAATTGTTAAATCATGAGTCAAATTACTTCTATGTGGTGGTGCCACCACATAAGGTCTCAGTTAGATCTAAAAATTAAGTTCAAGAATAAAATTGGTTTGAAATAAAAGTTAAAGAACTAAATCAACATTGGTAAAAAAAGTTTAGGGGTGATTTTGGCCATTTACCCTATTTGTCTCCTACTAGTGTATTTTTCACTTTTTTTTGTATTTTTAATTGAAAAAATAAACTAGAGAGGAAATAAAAGAAAAAATATGCAGTAATAATTGTGCCAAAGCACAAATCCACAAATCCTAATAAGTTGTGAGAATAGGAAGGAAAAGAAGTTATTTAGCATAGAGAAAATAATCAAAAAAAAAAGACAGTTAAAATTATATATGATTATAGCCACTGCTTACAGAGACAATTATCATTATAGTTCTCGAACTTTTGGTTTCGAAATTATGTTTAAACACTTGTTGTTATAAAATTAATTATAAGAAAATATGACAATAAATATAAAAAATAAGAACTATATTATCATGCGTAAGAGAAAAATTGATACAACATTTATGAAAAAAATACCTAATTGTTAATTAAATTTGATTGGTCTTGGACTTAAATCAATTATTTGATCTAGGTTTACTATTGGAACGGAACAATGAGTTGTGGACCAGAATTGGGGCTACCAGTGATGGGTGTTTATTGAATTCTAAATTGGCCGAATAAATTTAAATAGCTAGTATTTTTTTTTTAAAATGGTTTGAATTGATTCTAAACTGTCAATGACTTCGATTGAGATAGTCAAGATTATGATTCCAATTTTGATTTTCAAAATTTGGTTTTGATTCCCGTCACAGACAACCCGTCCAATTTCCATTCGATTCTGGTTCAAAGTTCAAACCCAAATCGTGACAACCTTAGTTAAATACTAGTGTGTTAATGTTAGATCTGTGTCTTTAATTTGAGCGCTTTGCATGCGAAAGGGGCTTTTTGGGTTTTTGCTTCAAATTTGCAGGATTATTTGAGGTTTTTTTATTTAATTTTATTTTATGCAAATATTTTGACTGGGGGACATGGAGAAAAAAAGGATGGAACAATCGGAATATGAAATCCTGAGGAGTCTTCTCGACGCTTGATGGCCTCTGCAGCTGCGGTTGCTACTGACCCTCATCCTCACCATCACCCCAATATCTTCAACAACTTGTCTCGATTCTTTGATACCGCCCCCAACAATCTCTCCACTTTCCTCACGCCAAAAACCTCACCACCTTATTCCTCCCCCTCCAAATTCCTCCTCCCTCTACCCTTCCCCGACTCCAGTCGCCTACCACTCTTATCTCCCGCTCGCTTATAGTGATTTCCCCTTCGACTCGTCGACTACTCAGCGGCCTAATTCGCCGCTCTCTTCTCCACCGGCCGTCAAGAACATGTCTTCTAAGTCCGGCGGTCACGGAGTTTTCCTTCCACCGTGAGAATTTCCGGCCTCACATCTACTAAAGACAGCTCTGGGCCGGCATTTGTGGGCCAAGTCTTCAGCATGTGCGACCTTTCTGGGACAGGTCTCATGGCTGTTTCTACCCATTTTGACGTACCTTTCCTATCCAAAAGGTATCACCCGTTACATAAAAATCCTACTTTGTAAACTATAATACCATTCTTATTTGTTCGCGGCTGCAGATGAATTATATTCTTTGTTTGCTGAGAGAGTCCCTTTTTTTTTTTGCATCAGAGATGATAATTCATCAACAAGGCTTGCTTTAGGTTTCTCGAAGCTTTTATTGACTTAGGTCTAATGCCTGGAACATCTTTAATTACAGATTCAATTTCCCTCCAGTTGTATTGGTTGTTTGATTTGTGAGGCCTATTTACCAGGGATTTAGAAAAGTGCTGATTTTGGTTTTGTTTCGGGTTCAAGTTCATTTTGAATCAAGTGTATGTTATCTTAACATCTAGTAAAACAGCCGAGGAATCTAGAAAGAAGAAATTAACATGGAATGAATCTAGCGGATTAAAAAGGTACATAGCTATAGTAAGAGTACAAATAAAGCTTGCAGCTTTTGTGTACTATGGCCTTCAAAAATGAGAATATGAACTTTCAGAGTTTCATAAACTGCATATGAAAAAGCTAGTTTTTTCAAGCACTTGCCTCCAAAATAGACAAAAATGTAACAAAGACAGCCAGGGACCAGTCCTTTATGAGATCTTCGGAACCCTTTTGGAACTAGTTACTGATGTGACATTTGAAGAGAAGTTTTGAGGAGAAGGTTGGATCAGTCTAGTTGGGACATGCTGTAATTGATGAGAAGCTATGATCCAAACCATGTAATTTCTGCCTTGCCGAGACATGCCTATGTTGTCCTTGTTTTGAATGACTTTCTGTATTCCATAGGACTCCCAGTGGCTTAAGAAGATGTTTGCAGCCGTTACCAAGAGTGAAAGGAATGGCCCTGTGTTCCGCTTTTTCATGGACCTTGGAGATGCAGGTTAATTTTTAAGATTAAAGACAAGCATAGCTTTCAGTTTTAAACATAGTTGAGGTTGTATATAAACTGTATCATTTGAAAGCAAACTGTTATATATAGGCTAAGAACAGGTATTTGATTGGTAGATGGCTTTTTATGCTCTTTTAGCTTGTTTTTACAGGTCATATCCTCTTTGATTGGTTGGACTTATATCCTTTTCTATCTCAGAGGTTGTTTGATGCTTTTTTTAATATAAAAAATGAATTTCATTCCCCACACACTTTCTTTGTTTTCTTCTTCCATGGCTGCTGTAATTCTAATAAACATTGAGCTTAACATACCTTGTTATAGAGAGAATTACTCATATTCTAATTTATTGTGCTTCAGTTTCTTATGTTAAACGGCTGAATATTCCCAGTGGTGTCGTTGGTGCATGTCGCCTTGATTTAGCATATGAGCATTTCAAGGTACTGGCTTGCTGATCTTGAGGGACATATCTGAATTTTATTTCTTGCAGCTGATCATTTTATGCATATGGAGTGGCTGGTTATCTAGAGTTGTAAATATTATGTTTCTTCTGGATGGGCAAAGTTTAGGATGTTCAAGAAGGAAGAGGGACATTGTAGATAATTTTTTACAATTTGGGAAGGTTTTCTTATAAGAAGAAAGTGATAGAAAGTTTACTTGGAAAGGGTGTGAGATGTTTTTACGATAATTTTGGCCATAAAAAAGCAATTACAAGTTGCAATATCATGGAACTATGAATACTAGGATTCTGAGTCATGGATTCTTGTCAACCCTCTGAGGCTTGATTTTGGAGGCTTAGAGAAACCTAATTTTCAATGGTAATTCTAAAGGAAGTAAGGATCAGAGCGGAGAATTTCTTCTTCTTTTTGTTTCAAGTAATGTTTCAAGTATCATCTTCATATTTTGGCAGCAAGTATTTTCTAAGACTTGTCTATTACAGATTAATGTTGTAGCTTTTTCATTGTTAAAGTTTCTTATAGTGGTAGTAGACAAAATCGTATGGAGTAATTAACCTTTTTCTTGGCAAATATTTTTTCAAAAGAATAACTAAAAGTTCTTTCCATGTGCTTATGCAGGAAAGGCCGCACTTATTCCAATTTGTCCCAAATGAGAAACAGGTTACATGACACTTTCTGCTTTTCTGCAGAAAAATATACTGATGCGATAAAAATCAATATGATACAGAAATACCTGAATGATAATAGACATTTTATCCTCTGCTACATCATCTTGCGTTCATGCAGGTCAAGGAAGCAAATAAACTCCTTAAGATGATGCCACAAAATGGGGGAAAGAAAAAGTTGAAGGAGTGCCTGTTTTCAGTGCTCAAAACTTAGATATTGCTATAGCCACTACTGATGGTATAAAATGGTTAGTTTGACCTCTTGCACGTGTTACTTGGGCCAATTATTGTTAGCTGGATTGCATCATCATTGTTCTGATAAAAACATGCTTTGTCCCCTAACCTCCTACTAAATATTTTGAATTTAAATTTCTGTTATGAGATGGTTTTTTCTCCCCTTCAATTTCTGTTTAAGATGTGGAATTCCTCTTTTGGTATGTCATGTGTGTCAGTCTCCTAGCAGTGGTGTGTGGTCTTGTTATGAGTTCTCCATTTATCATCTAGATATGCTAGCTATCTGGTTCATCATGGATTTCATTGCTATATGTTGGCGTAACTATATGTTTTGTACCTGACAGTTCACTTAATTTTGCCTTTGCACTAGGTACACACCATACTTCTTTGACAAAAGTACACTGGACAACATTCTTGAAGAATCCGTCGATCAGCATTTCCATTCATTGATCCAAACTCGGAACATGCAGCGAAGACGGGAGATTGTTGATGACAACTTGGCGGCAGAAGTAGTTGAAGAGATGGGAGATAGCATGTGGGAGCCTCCAGAGGTACAAATTTGTAAACTGATTTTACTCAGTTATTACAATAAAAATTGATGGTACCTGAGATGTAAACTATTTGAGGAGGCCATTTTCCCCATTGGTTTTATGTTCAAGGAGCTTGGCATGATTAAAAAGGAAGCTTTTAGCTGTTTGGGCTGGAGCGCAACTTGCTAGGTAGAGAGAGCCACAGATGGGAAGAATTTTTTTTTTATGCTATGTTGCTGCAATGGGCATTGACACGATATATCACTTAACTAAGTGCTTGATTGATGAGAAAAAAACATAAAACTTGACTATGTGAAGAGTACATTTGCTTACACCCAGAAGCCCATGTATTGCTTCTTGATAGGTTCAGGAAGTGATTGATGAAATGGGCAATCCTGGGATTCCTTTAAGTGTCATATCCAAGGCTGCTGAAATTCAGCTTCTTCATGCTGTCGACAAGGCTTTTCTTGGAAATAGATGGCTGCGGAAAGCAACTGGAATCCAACCAAAATTTCCTTATATAGTTGACTCATTTGAGAAAAGGTACTGTGATACAGAAAGATTTAGTTTCTGACATAAGCTTGTTTCTTCCCTTAAAACAATATTGAAAGAATCTCTGTTGACTATCATTTTTGAGTTGATCACATTGTGCTGTTTGCTGAAAAAATTGACCATGGACTTGGATGAGCTTAGTGTATAGTTTCAACTTTATTGGAAAATTTGGAGGAAAAAAATTTCTCACCGATGCTTTTCCAGTCTACAAAATTGTGCACATCTTAATGTTGGTGTAATGAAGAGCTCATTGTGACAGTGCCACGTTCTTATCCCTCCTGTTCTTGTAACTTGGATGATTGTTTGCAATCATAACTCTTTTCCTTCCTTTATTGCCTTGTGAGATCAAAATTCCTTGGAATTTCCGCTATCTTTTACACAATCTATTTGATTGCAGGAGTACCACTTCTTTCTTGAGAGCAAGCAAATCTTCCAACCTCATTGAAGACTGTAATTTAGGAAACAGTAGCATGTCGCTTCAGTGGTCTTGACAAGTCAGAGGATCATATGAAAGATAATATCTCTGCTGAGCAGGAAAAAAAGCTGGACTCTCAACTTCCATTCCATGATTGGTTGGCTCTTCCATGGTTGAAGGAACAGCAGAAGCTCCCAACATTAGAAGATAAAAAGTGCGTCCTGTTGATGCTCTTGGAAAAATGTCCAATCCATTTCATAATTAATGCTGTTAAACTAATTAATTTTTTTCGTCCTGCAGAGAGAAGATGGCCACCGAGTCTAGGAGACAACAACTACAGTCATCTCCTCTTCTTCCGAAGATTACTATGGTTGGTATCTCAGCAGGAGAGGCAGGGCAGATGAACAAGGCCACCTTAAAAAAGGACAATGGAGGATCTAAACAAAGAATTAGAAAAGGGATGGATACCGTCAAATCAAGCCAGGAACTGTTAGTAACGAACTTAAAATCGAAGAGAGAGATCCTCTTTTGTGGCAAATATTGGGTTGATTATGTAAAAAGCAGGTTTCAGCTAGATTTGATTAGGAGAGAAGCCAACTAGACACATTACCAGTTTTGTATCTTTGTTGCATTTAGCTTGTGTAGTTGTTCCAGGTACTGGGAAGATGTAAATTAGTGGGGCAATTCATGTTTGTATGGTACTAGTGGGATGATGTGCTGTGTTTCTGGTGGTTAGAACTGGTAGCATTGGGTTATTAGTCTTACAATAGCGCCAAGAATAGCAGTTTCATACGAATAGAAAGTACAGTATTTTCTGAGCTGATGCTGCGAAGGAGGCTTGTGACTTCTTGTAGTAGCTGATGATCTGAAAGTTTTGCAGCAGTGATAGAGTTTCTTTTGGGCATGTGATAATAATACTCTGGATCTGTTACTGGTATCTTTTGAAGTCATGCTTACCCTTGGGTTCGTTCGAACAGGTGAGAATGGGGGAATTTTGCATCGACATTAGTATATGTACAATAGATTGAATTCAATGAAAAAGGAAATCCTGTACATGCGGCTTATGTGAACAAGGAAGATTTATAATGTTGACGCTCGTGTTTGGAGATATGTTTACTAATGCTAACACCAGAAAAAATGATAAAAAAGTTTTTGTTTGTTCATTTTGGTTGAGTTGGAGCAGCAAAGCGTCCGGTTTGCAAATGATTGCACAATGCCAAAGAAGAACCAAATACGTTTTGGTTTCAGCAATTTGAGAGGTGTTAAAAAGTGACTGAAGCAGGAGATGAGATGTTGGTGAACTACTTCGGTTGCTTGCATTAAGCAGTTTGACTTTGGGCACGTTACTCCGTTGCAAATGGATGGTGGACTTCAAAGTTCAAATCAAGGCTGTCGTCCTCATCAAACTTTCGATGGACTTGGCTTGGCTGAGGAGTCAGACAACGAAATTCGGTAGAATAGAAGATAAGGATTTTGGTTTTAGCCATTCACTTGTGTATGTGCACTAATATTTCCATAGCTGGTAACAGCAACCGTTAAAACAATTGCATACGAACCAGCGCCAAAAAAAGTCAGTGATCGGACTTTTAGACTTCTCTTTATTATCTATCAAGTTTAGAATTACCGAGCTTTTAGAATTCTCTTTACTATCTATCAGGTTTAGAATTCCCGGTCTGGTAATGAAAAGGGTACGAGAAGGACGAGGAATAAAAAAAAAAACAAACAAAAGAAATAGTTCAAATTCTTAATCCAATTCCATAAAGTGGGAGGAGAACAGAAAAAAAAAAGCGCCAACGGTAACGTCAAATCAACTCGTTTTAAACAATCATTAACAAGACAGAAAAAGAACAGTCGATTGGAACGGAGCCACGTTCTGCATCTGCTATAGCTAAGCTGTGGTGGTTGTTGTACCTCAAAATTTTGTCCTATTCACCATTATAGATTTCCCCTCCATTTCGTGGTGCGTCGCGATTCTCCAAACCGTTCTGTGCCAACCACCACCGAGTGCTGTCTAGCTGGTTGACCAATTCCCCCTCGAATAGATATGGAACACAAAAAAGTGTGAAGATACATAGGGTGAGAGAAATGAACCCAAATCACCAAAGAGGAAGTGGCCGTCTTTTCTTTTATTCGGCCAAACCCACCACCAATGGTGACACCAAGCTAAAAACACCCTCCGGCTCCACGAAGGGCACGGCCGCCCCCCGAGTACAACTACAACCAGCTCTCTAAAGTCGAAGGCCTAACTTTTCTGGGAGATGCATTAATCGGATATATCTGATTCACTCTCAAGCACTTTTGCAAGCACTTTTGCTTTTTCCTTCCCCTTTCTTTGAGCCTGAAAAAAGATCCCGTAAAGCAACATACTGATGTAGACGCTGAACACAGGCACCAAAGAAT
The DNA here is from genome assembly GCA_023065735.1 of Coffea humblotiana. NCBI lineage: Eukaryota > Viridiplantae > Streptophyta > Magnoliopsida > Gentianales > Rubiaceae > Coffea > Coffea humblotiana. The sequence goes on along the minus strand of CM041209.1, from coordinate 1,658,708 downwards.
GCTAGTTCAACTTAATTTTCTTCGACTTGCCGTTCATTAAAGTATCCCATTCATCGACGACGATACCTGTATTTATGCATCGTGTTCCTATTACGCATGATATCTCTACGATTACACGAATCCACCTAAGTTTCTGTTCAACGTTTGCCAAACTGTAATCATCATTGATCCTGAAACGATCCATCATACCATCTTAAGAACCTAGAAACTGGATTAGTGGAAGAAGGCCAGCAATCCAAATTAAGCGTCCTATTTTTAAGTGAGTATTTGTTTTGAACTGAAGAGAATTTCAATTGAACACTTCTTGACTGATTATATGGCTGGTATGGCGGTTCAGTAGTTGCATATTTCCTTCCTCGGTTTGATTAAAATTGCAGTTCTTTTGGTGATCCACATGTCTTGGATTAAGTTATCCTATTCAACCCCAATTATCCCTCTTTAACTCTTACCCCCCCCCCCCTTAATTCTAAAGAATTTTTTTGTGGTAATAAACACCATCCATCGGTTAACCAAATCTCAGTATCTTATATCCCAATGCATCACCATAAAAGAACTAAAGTCCCTCTTTGAACTGTTAGGGATTTGAATCCTATCTGCAGTGAAAAAAGTCTAAAGAATGTGTCAAAACACTATTTTGATTTACTATATTCTTATGTCTATTAGCCCCTTATATAGGGGTGGGCAAAATATCCGACCCGATCCGAAACCCGACTAACCCGATCCGATCCGATCCGAAAAATAGGATATCCGATCCGATTTTTCTTAGCGGGGCAGATGCGGGTCGGGTACCCGTAAAAACGGATACGGATACGGATCAGCAAAATAAAAACCCGCGGGTACCCGACCCGCAGGGTATATTATATAAATATTAAAAAAATAAGGGTTCATTATATAATTTTATAATTTTTAATCCTAAGTGTAAGTAAAGTGGTTCACAACCTCATATTTTAATCTCATATGATCCGCCTCTCCTCATCTTGTCTAAAAAAAGTGAATATTCTTGGTGAAACCTGAACCAAATGAATAAAAACAAAGAAAAATTTGTGAAACTCTATCATAAAAATTGTTCATCCCTTTCATCCTGTTTCATTTTTATTCTATTTCCATCGATCTTTTCTGCAAATTTTTCATCAGTTCAATCAAAAATTTGTGTTTGGATCTCCAATTTTCTGTTAGCTAGATAATTAAAACATTTGTGTCTTTCATTTATTTATTTATTTTATTGCAATTGTGTCTCTTAAATTTGTCTCCTTTATTTTATGAAAGAAATTTTTTTTTCTTTTTCATCACCTTTAATGCAACAAGGTCTATTCCAAAGATGTAAGAAAGTTGAAGAAAATTTTTCAAGATTATTTTGGTTATACTTTTTTCAAAAATTATTAGCTCTGTTCAATTCTTTTTCCCGACTTGATTCCACAATCGACTCATTTTTGATGCAATCTTATACCATAATATCCTTAAGGAAATTGGAAAATTTGTCATATACATATTATCCTTGTATTTGTTATGTTGTAAAAGGATGAAATGCGTGAGAATGGTGATGTACTCAAAATTATCATAAAATTTCGTTTTATCCTTGTGTTTGTTATACTTGGAAAAGTTGGAAAAGGTGCCATATACTTATTATCCTTGTGTTTGTTATGTTGTAGAATGATGAAATGCGTGAGAATGGTGATTAATATAATCAAAATTATCATAAAATTTCGTTTTATCTATTAGATATTATAATTCTAATATGTACTAAATTTATGAAATCGGTTTGATTATTGGATGAAATGTGTGAGAATGGTGATGCATGGATTTTGATTATAATATCTCTACCAATATTCATTGGAAAGCATACTTTTTTTTATTGGAAAAACATGTTGATATTAAGTGAAAAATATTTTTTTATTGGAAAATAGTTTTTTTTTAGGGGCGGGTACCCTATGACCCGCCCCTTTTTTTCGGGTACCCGAAAACATTAGGAGCGGGTTAGGGTCGCAAAATGGCTGATCCGATATTTTAGGGTCGGGTCAGCCAAATCTTGTTAGGGGCGGGTACCCGACCCGTGCCCACCCCTACCCTTATATATAGCTTCTTTAAGCTCCCCTCCCCCTAAATTAGGGTAGATTAGATCATAGAAATATTATCGTTACGGTGTAAAAAAAAGAAAAGAGAGAAAGAGACATTCCAATGCATGCTTGAAATGGTTTCCACTTTCCCTTTTTCTTGTGTTGGCATAGATTAGATTGCTAGTGTTAGTTACTGGCTTGCCCTATTACGTCATCATTCCGATGCCAGGAACCAGCAAAGCCGAATCTACGAGCCGTGCCCTTTCGTTCTTTCTGTAGTAGCTGCTATTTGATTCCCTTCTGCTAGAAATTGACCCCTCTTAGGATCTACCACCACCGGTTACAAGATTACCATATCTTTGGCTCTAGCATTTGATTTTGGTTGAACCAGGACCATCTGAGATGAGATGCGAACCCTCTAACAAAGTAGAGGAGCAAAACAGCATCTTTAGAATAGACGATATATTCTAAGCCTTTGGCAGCTCTATGGGTCTTGACTACATCGAGGGGAACAAGGGCTATGAAAGAAAAACCAACATAATCGATCTTTCAGCATCTTCAAACTGACGCAACGAAAATCAAAAGAGGTCTGTCAAATGCCCCTTTTTCCTTTGTTTTGCTTTTGGATTATGTCATACGTTTTTCTTGTTTGCTGTGGGATGCCCATAAATTCTAACTTTTCTCATTAATTTAAACTTTAGTCTGTACAATTAACAAATAATTGTACGTATGTGCAGGCCATTACATTGCTTTTCCATCTTAACCAACGACGTGGGGGATGATGCAAATACATTATTTCACTTCGTTGGATCAGTCTATTTGCCGAGCAATCAATCTAATGACGGTGAACCTCGAGACTCCGGGCTCTCACGGGCGACCAAAAAATAAACAATTGCAGTCTATCCTCGCTTGCCAAGGATATTTGCATCGATAGGCCTGCCTGCACCAAGCAATTCCTAGTCGGAACGAATGGTTATGTACTTGTGTTTTCGGACTTCAGCTTGCCCTTTTACTATTTTAGTTTTTTTTGTGTTTTAACCACTCCAAAATTCTTTTGGACGCGGACCATATTCCTTGAGAACCAGCAAATTCTGGAAGGGGTCATGATGGCATGACGCAAATCATAGAAAATTGGAATCTTTCCTCCACCGTTTCGCGAAAAGTGGCCATCACAGTGGGAGCATTTGCCAACTTGGGGTTGAACTGGGGAGGGTGTAAAAGTTTCTCCAAACATATCATTGGAGGGTTTTGGAGGCTGGAGCTCTATTTTCACAATGATATAGTAGTATAACAAATATACGACTGAAGAAGTTACGCTCAAAAATTTGGTACACAATTCGGCTAAAAGCTGCATGATGCACAGTTCTATCGTTGCACAAGAAAAGTAGATCAATTAACCACTGTGCTTGGCTCAATAGCCGCCACCAAAGCTTATAAGCTTTGGTGTGGGGCGGGAGATCAATGACTCAAAATTTGTCCTACCATCGATCACTATATGTGATCTGTCACTTTAAATGACTCCAAACGGACAGTTATTGTTCAGTCCCCATCGGTGATTTTTTCTTAGCCTCTTCAGATCCCCTTCCCCATAGTATATAATAAATATAGGTCTATCGTGTCTCAAAAAAAAAATAGATCAATTGAAATTTTATACCCAAAACAAAATATGCTTACAACAATAAGGTCTATGTATCGGATAGCTAAATAATAGCTAAAAATTATTTGCTTACATCACAAATATAATTTTTAACACATCTTTTTATCTTTTTAATTATCTTTTTATCTCACATACATCACATTATAAAAAGTGTTACAATAATTATTTTAAATAATATTTCAATTAATCTCCTGTCCAAAATATTATTCCCACACAATCGATAAATTTGCACACTTGGAAGATTAAAAGCGCAAAGTCCTGTGCAGGTTGAAGTTGTACCTACCTAGGCTAGGAGTATAGCATTAGCACACGCCTTATCAACTCCCAGCCCCCCACTTTATTCGGGGAAAAAAAAAACTCCCAGCCCCCCACTTTGACGTTTCTGCAAGGTCAATCTCAGAAGCTCAAGGCATATCTTATTCCATATCAAAGATGCCAAAGCGCTGACTCCGGAACCACTTTGCTTCTCTCCATCGACAGACAGAGACAATGTGGAAAATCTTTATATTCCTCTTCGGGTATAAATAGACAGAGAGATACCAGTGGTAATAAAAGAAACAAGGTCAGAGCCTGTCTGTGTATCTTTTGCTTCTCTTCACCCCCACTCCTCCATTCCAATAGGCTCCCCCTGCATTTGCATTATTGATTATACTACAAGATTAAAAATCTCTTCCAAAAGTCAGCGCCGTCCTCCTCGGGCCCCCTCTGATTTTTCCACCTTTTGTCTCCCATCTCCAATTTGCAAAATGCTACAGTACGCTAGTGGACAGGACAACACTGACGATTTTTAGCATTAAGGAAAAAGGGGAAAAAATAAAGCCTGTGCCCGTGCCCCTATTCTGTCTGTAGTTTTTTTGGACTCTGAAGCCAAGCGTAAGCAGAGTGGTGGGATTGGAGAACTGGAGGTGTATGCACTAAATAGCGTATACCCTGGCGCTGATGAATCGTTCAATATATGGCTGATGACTGGGATTTGTATGCGGTGGTGAGGAGCTGCTTCAACGCCGCTGCTACATCAACAGCCTCCTCATCCACTACGACTGACGCCGCCATAGCCTCTGTTGAGAACAGCAGCCTGCCATCGGGGGAGACGCCGTCGTCGTCGTCATTCCTAGCTTCTCCTTCATTTCAAAGTGGCCACACTTCATCTGATTTTCCGGGCTTTGCAAATCACACGAGGGACTCCTTTCGGGGGCTCGAAGAAATTTACAAGGAACCGTACGAGGATATACAATCTTTCGTCGACCTTAATTCACAAGCTCAGCACATCCAAGCAATCCAAGGCCCTGGATGCACAGCAGATCAGACACCTCAACAGCAACGGATATATGGACAACCACAGCAGCTGATGCAGCAACCGCAAAGATATTCACACCTCAGCCGTGAGATGTTTGTTGGTTCTTCCCTTTCTTTTCCATCTACAAGTCCTCAGCCCGAAAGGCCGCGAAGAAGGTAAGCGAGCATTTACTAGAAAACTCCAGGAATACTAACTATTTTTGGATCTTCCAGCCCAGCTCGAGTCGAAATAACACCTAAATTAAGTTGTACGTCATAGAATTAATGTGGCTCAGCTTTTGAATAATAGTATACAATTCCAATCAACGACAGAGAAGAATCCAAACTAGCATAGAATCTTGACACCGTATTTTTAAGTGTTTCAAGAAATGCAAATTAATAGCATCTTCCTGAACAGGAAAAACCAGCAGGCCAAGAGGATTCAACAAATGACACAAGAAGAATTATCAGCTGATTCATGGGCATGGAGAAAATACGGTCAAAAGCCAATTAAAGATTCCCCGTATCCAAGGTTTTTTCTCTTTTATTACCCATTCCGGCTATATCACAATTATTTGGTCATCACATTGAAATCTTGTAAGGAAAAGTTCCGTCACATTAATTTTAACTTTCCGGATAATTGAGCAATAACACTTGATAGTTTTGTTGGAATGAAAAAATCAATCAGAAACTACTACAGATGTAGCACCTCGAAAGGATGTATAGCGAGGAAACAAGTGGAGCGATGCCCTGCGGATCCTAGCATGTACGTGGTCTCATACAGCGGGGAACACTCGCATCCCCGTCCTACGCACCGGAGCTCCCTCGCTGGTACTACCCGCAGCAAAGTACCTCCCGCTGCCGCCGCCAGGCCCCCCACCACCACCACCGCTACTACTACTTCCACCACTAATATCCATAACATTGCCTCCTCATCAATAGCTTCTTGTTCTTCATCATCTCCAGCCTCTGCTTCCAGTTTCTCTCCAACCGCCACGCCCATAACAGAAGGCGACAGTGGCGTAGACGAAAATGTGGATCAAGAGACTGCAGATAACGAAAACAACAACAGCTACGGCGCAGAATTATTATTGTCAGGAGAGGAGGAGGTAGAGGGGTGGGCGGATGATGGTGATGACGATGATGAAAACGATGGCGATGGGAACGGGGATGATGATATTCTCATTCCTAACTATGCTCTCGTGAATGATGATCGCTTCTTCAAGGGCTTACATTTTAAGGACTAAAGTCTGAAGTGGTAGCCTGGTGATAACTCGCAGACGTGCGTGACGTGGTACGAAGATTTTGTTCTCATCGCCTGCTGCGACGGCTGCTTAGTAGTTGGCCCGGGAACTTCGAGACATTTGGATTTGGACATCCGCAAGCTGTTGGTTTCTCTGTGGCCGGCTGCCAATTAATGAGGTGATCCTGAAAGAAATAAAACTGTGTTTATCCTCCACCCAACTTTCTTGTTTTCTTTTAGCCTGTGATTCCTTTGGATTTGTGACTTCAGCTTTATCAAAGTATTAGCAGCTTCTAAAGATCAGTCAGTCGTGTACTTGTCGGGTGAAGTTTTGTATAGAATAAAAGGTGCCCAGCCACGAGCCAACAATTCCATGGAGTCAAATTTTGAGTCTGTCCTAGAATTCCTAAACGAGGATTCTATCTTTCATCATCGTTGAGGAGCTCATGGGACAAACATTCCCCGCAATTTCACCTGGAAAATGGATTTAATTATCTTTCATTTGACTGTTTCAGGACCTTATAAAATGACTGGTTATTTTTCACTTGCGTTACGCATCAAATAGTTGACCAACTATTACATAATACAAGCCCCGCTTGCTTCCGACAGAATTTATAAGCGAAAGGAGATATCGAATAATAAAAAGGAAAAAAAAAACTGAAAAGGTCACGTTACTCGTGATTCATTTTGTAAATTTGTGCCGAATATTTTAATCCAACTTCATCTTTAGCCCAATATATTAGCAGATTGGAAATGAATCTACTGTATAATACAATGCAAAGGTTAATGAAAAAACATGTCATTTCTTGTTATTAGAGTTAAAAGATCAACAAACTATTCGATACTTGAATGGAGCTTAATGAACAAATATGTCATTTCTTGTTATTAGAGTTTAAAGATGAACAAACTAGTCGATCTGATAAAAGCTCGTTCGAACTTGTTTTATCAACTGGTCAAATCGAACTTGAATAACGTTTTATGTTTGATAACCATTAAATTCAGTAAAAAAAAATTCGTTCAAACTCGATCACATAAAAAATTAAATAAAACTTCAAATTCTTTAAAATAATCAAATAAATTTGAATACTAATGTGTTGAATTTTTTTAGGAACTGATATATGTTGTTGTCAGCTACACAGGGAAAGTCAAGAAAAAAGCGGAGATATGGGTGCTTTTAAGATTTAATGGACTCGGCTTAGTCTTGTATGAATGATAGTAGTTTGTATTCATTATGAAGTGGAAGAAAGTCAACTTTCGCTCTTTCAGCGCAAACAATACACGTCACTTATAGACATGCACGCCTAAAGCCAATTACCATGCTCATATTTTCACATCATCTGTACTTAGGGACAATTAGAGGTGTTAATCACAGTCTAATTATGTTGATTTCTCCGAATTCGTTCATCGATAATTCGTCCATTAATTTTGAATTGATCTAAACGAGTATTCAATTCAATTCATTTAATTTGTGAATAATAGATTGACTCGATTCATCCATTTATACCTATTTAAAAATACTTATACATTTAAACTCAACTTTTAGTAAGTGTTAAACAAATACATTTAAATTTCTTACTAATCTAATAACACTCAAATACCATTATTTCTTGTCAAATAACATGCAAAAAAAATAAAAAAAATAAAAAAATAGAATTTTAAGTGACTCATAAATAGATAATTGAATATACCTATACCTATTTATTTAAATGAATTCTGAAGTTTCTAGTTTAAGCTGGATGTCAAATAAGCTCGAACTCGTGTTTGTTAATAGGAACGTCCCTGGTATTATAACACAAGCAAGAACTTCAATTTAAATGAAAGTCTCGGTACTCAGCTCTATAAAGCTAACACGAGAGGGCCTGTAATTCCCTGTTTTTATAGCAGTTTTTCAAAGAAAAATTGATACGTTTTCGTGAACACATTTCCCTATCATCTTTTTTACCTCACAATGATCAAATCGCTACAGTATTTTTTCTACAAAAAAATCTAGGGAAACGCAATCCAAACAAAACTCTCAGGGAGAAAATGATAAGTATTTCTTCCCACTATATTCCAATTAATTGTCCAGGTGGCGCTCCATCTTTTTGGCATTTCACTCTTCCCTACTAAATAAGGCAACTAGACTTTGTAGGCGTATGAACGAGTCTACCGACCTCTCGCACGTTGAATATGCATAGTTTTGTCTAGTCCAGTTTGGAATGTGGCATGTAGAGAGCGAAAATCCGAGGTTTGTTAAATGGCTATTGTTAAGCATTAGAAGGGTATTTTTCAACATTGCGCATCTGACAATACCAAAGGCCAAAGACACTTAGGGTACGTAAGATAAAACTGAAATATGAAATTGAAAGTGTGAATTTATTAAATTAATAGATTATTAAGTATTAAATTTGATATATTTGAATACGTATAATATTAAATAACAAGTAAATAATCACTTATTTTTCAGAGTAAATTTTGTCTGAAAAATTCAGTATCATTTAATTAATTCAGATGTTCAATTTTGGATGATCAAACACATCTGAATATGTTAAGATCTGAATCCATTAAATTTAAGTGTTGAATTGAATTATCAAATAGAACCAATTAATGAAAGTTAAAAGGGAAAAATAAGCACTTCTTCTTTAAACTTAAAATTGATTATCTCGAACCGTGAGCATACACATGGCGAACATTGTGGTAGGACACTTGTTTAAAAACCCCATATGTGCCATCGAGATATCCCCAAAAGCAGGCCGAACATTGGATGTGAGCCTCTGAATGAATTCACTTGGACACGAAATCAAAAGAACCCGTCCAGCCTCTTGGGTGTTGGACCATAAACCAAAATGGCCCAATGAGCAACTCACACCTTTTACTGGAAAAGTAAAGGGAACCAATTCAGAATGTAGCTTGGTAGTCTTCCAGACTTCAGCTCTGACTTCTATTCCACTACCGAGTGAGCAATCGAGCCACAGAACGATCTGCTCAGTCAACTTGTCCAGAGAAAGAGCGAGTCAGAATGTTTCTGCGGAGGGTGGCTCGGCCGTTAATGATGATGGCGAAGGTGAAGGAGACGACGGGGATCGTAGGGCTAGATGTTGTGCCAAATGCTAGGGAGGTTTTAATCAGTCTGTATAGCAAAACCCTAGAGGAGATCAAGGCCGTCCCCGAGGATGAAGGATATCGTAAGGCTGTGGAAAGCTTCACCCGCCAACGGCTCAAGGTGTGCCAGGAGGAAGAGGACTGGGAATCGATCGAGAAGCGCCTGGGTTGCGGCCAGGTCGAAGAGCTTATTGAAGAGGCTAAGGATGAACTCAAGCTCATCGGCCACATGATCGGTATCCGCATTCTCCATTTCATTTTCTTTTTTTCAAATAATTAAGAATGATTTTCTAGTCGCTTCCGTTGTTTATTATTATTATTATTTTTTAAATGCGTGGCATTTTCCCTGCATCTGCCGTGAAAAATATTTTTTTTTAAAAAAAGTGATCAAATAAAATTTTCTGGTTGGTTTAATTGCTCTTGAGAAAGTTTGTGGACTGCTTGTAGGGGAGGGAGGGGGAAAATGGTGTTGCTTTGGGAAATAGTGGATGTTCTACAGTTAATTGTATGCTTTCTTACTGCTTGGTCTTCTATCCTTTTTTTTTTTTTTTGAGGATATAGAACGAGCTTTTGAGAAGATGACATTGTACGGTTTCAAAAAAAGCTTAAGTTTGCGTCTTCTTTGCTCTAAGGTCTCGAAGACTTGGACTGACATTGGAAGCTTTCATCCTATTCAGTTTTGAATCTATAGACATTTTAGTTTTGGGGATGATGAGGGCAGTGGAGCTAGAGAGAGTTCTTAACTATTCTTGTGCATTGACCACTGATTATTATTATTATTATTATTTTTTACTTCTTTGAAAGGACTTGGGAGTTTTCCGGGGAGTGGTTAGAGCATAAAATAGAACTTTGGGTTTTGATAGGTGAATGGTTATCTTAGGAGTAGGGTAGTGGTAATTGTTTGATGAGTTGGTAGTAGTAATTTTTTTAACAATCTGTTTTCTAATTGATTATGAGAATCTGGATTGCAATTTGCTTTCTTATCTGATTTCTCGGCAGCTGTGAAGAACCTCAAGGTTCCTTCATATGGCTAGTTAGAGGTCAGAAGAAACCAAGCACCCTAGTTTAATAGAATTGAGCGAGCAAACTATTAAGTAGTAATGTCTTATTGAGTGATTCAAGAAGTAAAAGCTCTCGTCATCTCTTCTTCTATTTTGCTCCTTTTCAAATGGTAAACAGTGAAAATTGACGTCAACTAATCGCAAATTGATCTGTGACTTGGGAGTACATGATCTAGTCAACAAAAGAAGTATTTTGCTGGTCTTGGTTGATCAGCTTCATGGCTATTGTCTATATTTGTCTAGTTGTATTGGTGGTTATGTATTTAAATTTTCAAACCACATTTGACAAACGTAGATGTTCTAAATGTCGAGAGGATGTAATGCTTTTTCTACTCTGACATTGTCACTCCAGAGTCGTTATCTTTGCTAATCTTGATGCCAATTCCAAGTTTATACTGGGTCAAATTGCTTGAAACTGGAGCCATCTAATATTGGAGGAAGTCTCCAGTTAAATATTGTCGATTTGATGTTTTGGTCACTTGGGTGTCTTTGTTTCAAGTGCAGAGTGGAAACCATGGGGTATCCCAGATGATTATGAATGTGAAGTTATCGAAAATGATGCTCCAGTTCCAAAGCATATACCCTTGCATCGACCTGGTCCTCTTCCTGAAGAGTTTTATAGGACGCTTGAGGCTGTTTCTACCAACACTTTGGAAGATGCTGTTTCACGCTCAAAGAAAGATGAGCCTGCAATTGCATCTGGCGAGCAGCAATCTAAGTAGCACTCCATAGCTTCTTTTTTTGGCTTGTTCTTTTTGCCGAGCCACATCAAGTTTATTACTGATTGGTGCCCTCTTGTTTTTTGTAATTTCACAAAAACAGTTCTGTTCGGATCGGAGTTTATCTGTGGGATTAAAGATTGAACCACTAGTTAATAATCGGAAGTTGAGTGGCTTTTACCAAATTTGACCGCAGCTATCCGCATTCTGGTTTAACTAAACAACTTAGGGTAGTATGCCCATTTCCCCCATGTCCCAAGGCGCCATTGTTTCTTATTGTTTCACATTTGAGTTCTTGCTGTTGGTTGGCTTCATGTAGTTAAACTGTTTCTGTCAGCTTAATTGATCCTTCCCTTGAATCACTATGAAGTTGAGGGGGTTCCTTGTTGATATGTATTATATTTATGTGCTGATCCTGCTCGAGTTTGGGATCCGTTTGACCTTCGTTGCCCCTTTGACATGAACAATTTAGTTTTCTTAGGAGACTAGAAAGTGGACCGTATATATTACCTTTTCAGTTAAACTGGTGGTCATCAAAGTTAGATTGAATGTTGATTGTCCCCAGTTTTCTGTTTGCTAGTACTTTCCTTGCAAAAACTCTTGCAGTACATGCTTGTGTAGCTGATGATCAAGAACAGTTTACTTCTTTCTGTTTGTTCACGTTCTTTTGTAAGTTCTTAGCAGGAATATTCTAAGGGGAAATAGAACTTGCTGACAACCTGAGAAAGATCGATTGACACTGCTTTCCTACATGACCTACAATCCAACAAATACACTTGAATAAATTGAATTGGCATGAATTAACTGAGGGCTGACTCCTGAATACCTTAATGACTTGGGGCCTTTCCAATGGGCGCAAATTTTGGTAATTGTTCATTAGAATGTAAACAAAGATCTTGAAACTGTGCTTGGATGTGCAGCGTCACTCAATTAGCATATCTATTAGTTTGAATAAGTTTATTTAAAAAAAGCTTGGTCAACTCCATCCTCAGGCCTCGGGGTTATGGGTCCAAACACTAACTACAAAATCCATCAGCGGCAGCGCTGATGATATCATTCTTGACGATGCCCCTCGGAGGATCCAGACCCGAACAGTGGATAGAGGTTGGATGAACCAATTTGAAGCAAGGATTTTTAACATTTTTATAAGTAGCTTTGTTGCAAGATTCAACAACACTCCATAGCGTGTAGATGTGAGTCACAATAAGGGACTGATTTGTGCTCTTGAAGTGCAAAGGAATGCCTATGCTGTAAACGGAAACCTTAATCTTTTTGGACCGTTTGAATTGTGAATTTGGATTTAGGAAAATATTCCAAATTGAATGCATTATTTACAGGAGAATTTAGAATTTACAAAAATATTTGGGGTAGGAAATGAACACATTCAGGGGCAAATGTCTACTTCCATTTCATTTCTTTCTTCCCGACAAAGAAGCCTTCCACCGTTTCAGCTGTGCTGCTTCTGTCTCTGGCGCTTTTCGCCTTTCCTGCACGGCGACAGCAATAATTGCAAACATAACTTCTGCATCGCACAAGCATCCACCAAATATTTTTTTTTTAGAGACGATAACTGTTGAATAACTTTAATCTATTATACACTAAAGGGCCGGGATGGACTAAAGAGGTTCAGGGATAATCTGGAGGGGACTAACCACTTACCGCACCAAACGGGAGCACAACACACCCGCATGAATTTTTTTTAAGCAAAGCCACTTTTAACATGGCAATTGGTGAGAGACAAAAGTTTGAACCCTTACCTCCCAACCCTCCAACCTTTTAATGCTCTGGTGGTGGTCATCCCGCCAAAGGCTGGTGGTTGCATCCACCAATAATTGAGGCACTCAAATTCTAGCCCTTTCCTTAGTCTACACCTAGCTGTTTCCGTCCGTCATCAGGCAACAATGGCCGCCGGCCATTTTTTCCTGATTTGTTACATGCTCAAAGAACACTAGGCTACAACAAAATACATCTTAAAGGAGAAAGGTCTAAGATTGAGAATGGTAATGACATCTATATGGAAGAATTTGAAATCGAGTAATTTTAACTCCCAAAATCCCTTTGAATTTATGTTGGATTTCAAGTCCAGAATTCCATATACCTATTGGGAAACCGAACATATAAAGGATTTGGATAAGAACCTCAATCCAAATCGACCATATCCCTCAATCCAAAGTAAATGAAAAACAAGTTGTTGCCATTGGTCCGAAAGCCAAAATTTCTGCCAGCTAACATTCCTTCACCTCCTCACTGTAGTTGACTAGTTGTCAAAGAATCTCCTCCAGCGAGTGCAGTTTTTTAAAGAGAGACTCTGACAAATGACAATAGAGACGGTTATATGAACTTGAATCTAGAAAAAAAAAAAAAAAAAGGTTACTTGCCAGGTAGTATGTATCTTTTCAGCATCTTATGAAGCAAAAACATCTTTCTGTCTGAATTCTGAAAACAGCTCGGTCACATTGGTTCATTTCCTTATCTTGCTCATACCACATCCAGTCAGCTTTACGGGGACCTTCACCTCATTGACACTGAAGCTGGTGTCTGTCGAGGAAACTATAATATCAACATGTGTTGCCTTCTTCGCAACAAATCATGATAAGTATAAACATATTGTCTGGGATGCTTACAAACCTGTTTGTAAAGAAGACCACGTGCCATTTCCAATCTGAGACTGTGAGATTAGGATTCTCATGAGCTTTTGTATGAATACCATTTAAGCTTTACATTCTGTCTGCTATGTTCAAGTATCATGTTAAGATGGTACATCTCCAGCAATTAACAGAGGGACCATGTTGCTTTTCTCCATCCAGCTATTGCTATAATCTTTCTGTATTATGCCTCTCTCTTTCATCATGCGCAGGTTCTCTCTTAGGTCAGATTTGCCGGAGTTTTCATACATGTCTGCAAGAAGCAAATAAAATGCTGGATTACAAGGTTCAAGTTCAAGACCTCGACTTGCCATTTCTTCACCAAGGGGTACATCTGAATGTATTTTGCAGGCATTCAACATTGTTTTGTAGATCAATGCATCAGGCCTGAAAGGCATTGTCTCTATTATAGCCATTGCCTCCTGCATCCTGCCAGCTCTGCCTAGTAGGTCAACTAAACAAACGTAATGCTCTAATTCTGGGACTGCATCATTTGCTTCTCTAGTAGAATGAAAATATTCTAAAGCCAAATCAACCAAACCACAACGCCGGCAAGCAGATAGAACCGCCAATATTGTTGTGGAATCAGGTCTAACTCCTGCTAACTTCATGTCTTCAAAAGTAGAGAGAGCAGAGGAGACATGACCGCTAACCACTAGGCTGAAAATCAAGCTGTTCCATGAGACTACGTCTGGCTGACAAGCTTCATCAAAGGCTCTCTTTACATCATGCATGCACCCACATTTGCCATAAAAAGCAATCAAACCATTTGAGACTGAGGTCCAGCCACTGAAGCCAGAATTTAATAGCATAACAATGAAGTTGCTTCCCCTGCAGTATTGCACCTAAGCTGGCTGATGCTGACAAGACAGTGGACAGGGTAAACCCATCCATCTCAATGTTATCTTCTTGCATGTAACTGATCACCTCCAAAGCCATTTCAAAAAGTCCTAATTGGTTAAGTTTGCTCGCTACGCTTGTATATGTGATAACATCTCTATGATGCATTTCACCTATTATACGCCATGCATCATCAACCATATGGAGTCCAGCATAGGCACCAACAAGAGCATTCGCCACAACTATATCATGGCCAATGTTCATTTTGATTATGTATCCATGAAATCTTCTTGTATGATTTGCAGATTTCATCATTCCACAAGCCTGAAGGATACTGGACAAGGTAAAAGAATTTGGCATTATCCCTGCAACCTGCATCTTTTCAAATGCTTGAAAGACTCATATCCAAGGCCATGTTCAACAAAGCCAGCAATCAAAGAAGTCCAAGAGATGATGTTTGGTGACCTTATTTGTTCAAATACTTTAAAAGCGTCAATTATTCCACCAGAACATTTCAAATACATATCAATGAGTGCATTTCCAACAGAAACATTATTTTCCAAGCCAATCTCAATAACCCTTGAGTGAAATTGTATCCCCAATTGCAATGTCAGAGCCAATGAGCAGCCATTCAAGATTACAGCATATGTATAACTATTTGGAGTGATCCCATGGGCCACCATCTGCTGTATTGCATCAACAGCCTCGTTGATCGCCAAGTTATGGCAAAAGCCACTCAATAGTGTTGTGCATAGAACTATATCTTGCTCAAGAGTTTGCTTTGAGACCTTCATAGCATCTTCCATTCTCTTACATCTTGCATACATGTCAGTAAGAGCTGTCTTCAAAACCAAATTCAGCCGAATGCCCAAGACTAACATCCTGGCGTGGATTAATCTCCCAGAATTTAAATAAGTAAGACCACCACATGCGCTCAAAATTTCTGCATACGTGTATTCATTTGGGTGAATTTCTCGTTTGATCATGCATGTGAAAAGTCTCAACGCAGTAATCCAGCTCCCCTCTTGGATAAATGAAGAGATCATAGTCGTCCAAGAAACAGTGTCACCATTCCGCATATTCATGAATATCTTATGTGCTGCTTCTTTGTTATCACATTTAGAGTACAAATCAATCAAACTGCCAGTTAAAACAGGATTTGAATCAAAACCATTCTTGATTGCACAGGCCTGGACTTTAGTTCCTTGGTTACCATCCCGAAGAGCTGAGCAGGCCCTGATCACAATCGAAAGTGTATACTCATTTGGGCATTCCCCAGAAAACTTCATCAAATCATACAGCTCAAGAGCTTCCTCGTAGCAACCATCTTTGACATAAGCAGACAACAATCCAGACCAGGACACAACATCCTTGTATGGCATTTCCTCAAAGAAGTGGCGTGCATGATCAACTCCATAGCATTTTGAATATAGAGCGAGCAAGTTATTGCTGATCCATAAATTATCTTGAAAACCCGCTTTGATAATTGGGCTGTGGACACAAATGCCCTCTTTCAGTAATTGTTTATTGCAATATGATACAATCTTTGAGCAGGTTTCTTCGAAATTGTGTGGTGCTGTCCTGTGTGAAAGCCTCAAGGCATTTCGCCATGACATACTGTAAAACTTTTCAAAACAAATTTGAATGGCGTAAAAAGGAAATAAATTAATTAAGAGCCGGTTTGAATTACTATTTTTTTAAAAATTTTATTAAAAAAAATATTATAATATATGTAAATTAAGAAGATGATTGAAAAATATATCAACAAATCTTTTTAAAAAAAATTACAATCCAAACACAGCCAATACATTTAGCAGGCGTGTACTATTCACATGCCAAATGAGGAAGCAGCTAAGAAGTCTGAAAGAAGATGCTTACCGGTTGACGCTTCTAGCCTTCAAGTAAACGTGCCTTCTATTTTCCAGAAGATTACTAGTAAAAACTAAAAAGATGCCGTTCCTTTATCACGCGATGAACGAGTTGCACATTCGATTGGCAAACTCGTTGTTGGCTACTAATGCCTTGTTTAGATTGCAAGTTTCGGCACAAAAATTTTTTCGTATATTTCGTAATTATAATTTTTATCTTATATACATCACATGATTACGATTTATCATTCCTAAGGGGGCCTTAAATTTTCTTTATTTACTAAAGTTTTCATGTATCATGAAGTGGTTTTGCAAATTACCCATTATTTTTTGGGCAAAGATTATGTGAATCTGACGACCCATTTGTAAAGAATAAAGCAGATTTCACGAATTCAACAACTTTTGATCGCCTGATGGCTTTTAAATAACTAACGTATTTGAATGTATTAATGTGAAAACGATTATTTCATTCATAGACTAGTAGTATCTCACGATTTTATGTAGGTTATTAATTAGTTTTCATCACAACTAATTACTCGTACACTTTCTTCTTCACTATACTTCATATGTTTTGTACACTAAATGATGATTTACGGATCAAGATAAATCTTTTTTTAATGTACATATGCATCAAGTGTGTATCAATGACTAGATAGCATTAGGTTTCTTATAAAACGATAAGTTGGGGTGTTCAAGAACAAACTAGAAAAGTGGGTAGTCAAGATTATCGAATTGGTTCAAATTGAAAAATATGCTAACTACCTACAAAATAAAAATAAAAAAATGGTAACTGTCCTCAAATTTGAAAATGATCAAAATTTTCTCCTTTTGGTAAGTGGAAGGTTTCAAAATCTCCTACTTATAATCCTTCGCACCTTATCATTCAAATCAATCCTCTCCCAGAATGATAAAATTACTTGAACCTGTCCTTAAAAAAAAAAAGAAAAGTTACGACTATGGTTTATTATTTTTTTAACCGCAATTCCTGCATATGTACAGGGCTAGTTAGGGTAACCCGTATGCAAATCTCAGAACCTAACAATCTATTCATTTACAAGTAAATTAAGAGACTCATCGTATGTTCATAATATTTTTGCAACCTTTTAACTTAACCAGTTAATTCTAACTCGTTCTCACCGTCCAAAAATTATACTCCTTGATCATAAGATCTGTGCACTTCACCACTCTACTTATTTTTATTTTCTCACGTTTTTATCAAAGAATGAGTTAATAGTTTTCTAAAACGGATGAAGACGAAAATAAAATAAATGTTCGAAATATTTAGCATTTTAATTGTCTTTTGATCATGTACTTTGTTGGTGGACTTTTAGTACTATGAGATTGACTGCTATTTTATACTTTGAATATGAGTTGTACAATCGTTTTCTTTATCAGTTGAATAGGTTAGACCATATTCCATGCCGCGTTAACTTAGTTGAATAGGGTTAGTAAAACAAAATGAAATTTTATTGGATCAAAATATGCAACTAGGTCTGTGAAATTACAATTGTATGGATGTCGATCCATAAACACCCCTAATATTCTAAACGGATAGGGCTTATCCGTTTATAATAATGTTCAACAACTAATGGACAGCTTTTTTCCATAAACAATTGACGTGTCTATCGGAAAATAGAATAAAATCAAAGGAAAAAGCCACGGAAGTGGGAAGTGCTGCCGAACCCCCTCTGCATGTATACCACTCTTACTACGCAAATAATTGGGGATTCACATTCACGAGAGGGTTCCCCGGTCTTTTCCCACAACCTTCGCAATAATTGGATTCACATTCACGAGAGGGTTTCCCGGTCTTTTCCCACAACCTTCGCAAATAATTGGATTCACAGGAGGGTTTCCCGGTCTTTTCCCACAACGTTCGCAATTTGCAGTGGTATAGTACAAGTAAAAATACTTTTAACAACGTAAATAAAAAAATTTTCAAAAAAACCCGTAAAATATTATAGAGTTTTTTGAACGAATACTCTATTACATTCAGTATTCACTTAACTTATTATATATATATACACATATATATATATATATAAGTATACTAACAATTATTATGATCAATTGGATTTATATACTGTATTATAGAATTTTGTGAACGGGTTTTTTTATCACATTTATATACTATATTATAAAATTTTTTGAATGAATATCCTATCACATCTAGTATTCAGTTAATTTATTAGTATATATATAAATATATTAACAATTTTTATGATCAATTGAATTTGTATACTTTTTTTTAATTTAATGTTGCTTATGCTTTCTTATATTTATTTAATTTTTAAAAATATCACATCTAAAATATTATGTTAACGAGCACCCCAGATAAACATATACCCGTTAAACAAACCGAATACTATTAGTCATTGAAATCAAGCATCGGCGGTATCTTGGTAGCAGTAGCATAAGTATTTTTATTAGTGATTGAAGTCGAGCATCGGCGGTGTTCCAGTAGAGTGATAAAGCCCTGTGCGCTTTCCCCTTTCTAGAGCCTTCTATTTTTATCTATTTGCGAGATTGTTCCTTTCCTGTCCTGTCCTGCTCTGTTCTGAGAAGCGAACCATGGCATCGTCGGATCTGGAGACCAGGGCTAAAGAAGCTTTCATCGACGACCACTTCGAGCTGGCCGTTGACCTCTATTCTCAAGCCATCTCCGTTAGCCCTACGAACGCTGAGCTGTTTTGCTGATCGCGCTCAAGCCAACATCAAACTCAACAACTTCACCGGTATTTTATTCTTCCGATGAAATCCCTT
This sequence comes from Coffea humblotiana, assembly GCA_023065735.1. NCBI lineage: Eukaryota > Viridiplantae > Streptophyta > Magnoliopsida > Gentianales > Rubiaceae > Coffea > Coffea humblotiana. The sequence continues at coordinate 1,639,502 of CM041209.1, read as the reverse complement.
TTTTTTTTTGGTTGTATATTTTTAGGACCGACGAAATCCTTATTTAAATTCAACATACAGTATTCCTATTTAGTTTGCTATACAGTATTCCTATTTAGCTTGCTATACAGTATTCCTATTTTTTGGGATCTATTCGACTAATCTATTGTTGCTTAACTACATGTTGCGTATGTATGAAGGTTGCTTGCTTCAAAAGCTCAACCATCGTTTTTGGCACGTTTTGTTTCTCGTTTTAATGTCTAAGATGTCTGACATATAGTTTTGCCTTCTCACTTGCCTTTTTTGCGACTTTTTCTTGTTGATCGAATATCACTTCATTAAACTGTTCACACCACGGTAGACAGATTTTGTAATTTACTTTTATTCGTCTACTCTAGAAAATTTAACTTTTTTTTTTTCTTGTTTGGAATTGGTAATGCTTCTTGAGTTGATAAAAGGACGAACCAACTCACTAACATGAAAGGTTTTTGTATGATGTTATGGAGGAGTGCTGGTTCAGATATATTGGTTGAGTTGTATTTTGTGTGCCCTAATACATGAATATTGATTCCCATGAGCAGAAGCTGTTGCTGATGCGAACAAGGCCATTGAATTGGATCCTTCCATGCCCAAAGCATATTTCCGGAAAGGGTGAGTATTTTGGTGCATCCTCTTACTTTACTGATATTCTTGGCATTGTTGCTGTTTGCGCCCAGGACTTGTTTTGTTCTCTCTGTATTTTTTAAAATTTCTTTCTTTTCACTTGAGATTTACCTCCCTTTTTATGCGGTTATCCATGTTGAAAACTTTGTCCAGCTTCCACACGGAGATTATCTTGTGGCTTCCCTTATCGGGCCATTAGAAAATCAGTTGGCTACACATATTAATTTATGGCACTGAATGAATTTCAAGTGTATACAACTGTCCAACTGCACTTCATTATGATTATCCTCATGAATGACTAGTAGCATTTATTTTCCTTTCAGGCTCGCCTGCATCAAGCTTGAGGAATACCAGACTGCCAAGACAGCTTTGGAAGTGGGTGCTTCTTTAGCACCTGGTGACTCAAGATTCAATAATTTGATTAAAGAATGTGACCAGCGCATTGCAGGTACAACTCTTCTGTTTGGCATAGATTTTAATAGCATAATGGTAATGTCATTGTCCATGACTTTTTTTAAAATTATTGGTGCTCGTAGATCAATTCACATTGTGGGGATACCGGTTTCTCCTTCACAACTATGTAGCTTAATTTGACAGTTCCTGCAGTTTGACATGATTGTAGTAGGATAATAGTAATGTCATTGTCCATGACTTGTTTTTAAGATTATGGACGCCTCTTGCTCATAGATCAATTTTGCGGTGGGGGAAACTGGTTTCTCCTCCTTGACCACATACCTTAATTTGAAATTTATGGAATATCATGATGGTATATATCTTTTTCAAAAGAGACTTCCCCATGATATGAAGTTGAATGCCAGGGTTAATAAGCTGAGTCATTATAGAATACAAAAAAGGGTTGTCTAGGAGCATGCTTGAAAGAAAAGAATTAAAACTCCCACTATTTGTGCATGTATGTACATCTGCATACGTTATATCAGCTCAATGACCTCATATGAGTCCATCGGAAGCTGAAAAGGCTGCCAACTGCCAAGCTCTGAAGAGAACCACTGATTTTGTTTTGCTGGGATTTTGATAGTTGGGTTTGAGTTGCACCTTTCATGCAGTCGAATGGAGCTTCTTTTGATGTCTGTCAAATGTTGCCTTTTTTTTCCAAAAAAAAAATAAAAATTGTATGTATATCTTTTTGTGCTTATCTCTGAAATTTTAAAGCTGCGGCTTACATGCAAAATAGCTTCTATTACATTCTAGGTAATCTCTATGTAACTTAATTTGTTTTCTGATTTTGTTTCCTTTTCAATTTAAGAGGAAAATGGAGTGTTGCCAAACAAATCGCCGGAGGCCCCAATAGTTGTTGATACAACTGCTGCAATTCCGAAGGTTGCTGAGCCAGCCATCAGTATATCCAACCAGACTACTAGTTTGTCATCTGCCAAGCCAAAATACAGGTTATTGCAAACTTGTATCTCCCTTTTCTCTTCCATATGGCATCCTCTAAGACTCGATACAACCTGTTGCAACATTGGAATGTTTACCATAGCCATGGTTGGTTAGATCTCATAACCTGGCCAATGGTTCCTCTATGAGGCAAGCCAATAAAGTATTAAGAAGTCTGTCATTAGCAGTGTTACTTCAATGTTGATTGACCATTTAGCTAATTGTTGGAAAGTTTTTTATTATACGTGCTGATAGATTCGTAGTACCACCTTTTGTCGGCATGCCATTTTCTAGAGCCTTAACAGTTTGAATTGATTAAGATTCAAGTTTCTGATGATTAATTGGATACTTATGCTTAAAAATTATGTGTTGCAGGCATGAATATTATCAAAAACCAGAGCAAGTTGTTGTAACTATATTTGCAAAGGGTATACCAGCAAAAAATGTTTCAGTGGACTTTGGTGAACAAATAGTATGTTCATTCTTTCCGTTGATATCTATAGATTCTTAAACATGGTTCACACCATTTAATGTTCTTAAGATGGTTTGGCTTTCCTTTTTCCTTTTTGTTGCTTTGCAGCTTAGTGTTACTATTGATGTGCCTGGTGAAGATACATATACTTTTCAACCACGATTGTTTGGAAAGGTAAAATGTTAACTTGATATTATAGTTCTGGCAAAGAGATATCTGCTCTCTAGTGTCTCATAACACTTAACTGTCATATGGTAGCTGGAACTATCCTTTGGTCAATTGGCATGTTGAAACATCAGGAGACTGAGTTTTGTATGAACTAGTGTATGCATCATGGGTAAAAATATTTGCGACATGTGTCTGATTAGGAATTATTAATGATAAAAAACCTGAGTTTACTATAAATCATCATTAGACTTTTAAAGCAGTGAAACTCTGCTTTTCATTCCTGCTGTTAATTTATGCATGGCCAGTGGGTCTTTGTAAATCGTGTTCTTTTTTTATGGTGTCAGAAAATTATGTTTTTACATTAACTTTCTAATTTTTTTGTGGACTTTGGTGTTGTCTTCATATAAACAGATAATTCCTGCAAATTGCAGATATGAAGTTCTGTCCACAAAAATTGAAATCGGCCTTGCAAAAGCTGAAGCTATACACTGGGCGTCTCTCGAGTATAGCAGGGATAATGTGGCTTTGCAGAGGATAAATGTTTCATCAGGTAGGTTTAGTTGCACGAGTTTTTGGGTAGCCTGGAAATAATTGCTGTGCACTGGTAGATTGTCTGAAAATGCACCAGTAGGCCAGGCTAAGAAGTTTGTTTTTTTCCGGAAATTAAAAGTGGAACAGAAACTGGTTTTTTGTGTGCTGTCTATGTTGGTTCTTTTGTCGTGAAGTCAATGTCCATGTGGTCAGGTATACATGGCTTTCTTGCAGTTACTCAAACTTGAGATGCATTTATTCTCCCAAGATGTTACAGAGATAAGATATTGGTCACAGTTGATAAGCTTTACCGTCGTACCTTTGCATTTTGCAGGAAGTCAAAGACCCACTTACCCATCCTCGAGAGCAACAAAAGATTGGGATAAGCTTGAAGCTCAAAATGAAAAAGGAGGTATACATGTTATCTCTGCTATTTCTATTGGTCTTTTCTTTGCATTGAGGTGAAACGTGTAGCACATGCTAGGAAGTGTTTTGGCTGATTCACTCTGTTTACATCTTCAGGAAAAAGATGAAAACTAGATGGTGATGCAGCTCTTAACAAATTTTTCAGAGACATATACAAAGATGCTGATGAGGACACTAGAAGAGCCATGATGAAATCTTTTGTAAGACTCTTACCTCCATTTCCTAAGAATTTCTGATGGTCCTTTCCTGGTTGCCATTTTATAACTTTCTTTTGTTGCTGTTCTATTTGAACAACAATAATCATTGAAACTTGGAAAGATTTTCTGCCATGCTGAATGGGTCCTCTCAGTTCAGGTTCCCCGTGTGTTTGCTTGTAACTTTTTGACGGGTTGGGAGTAATATTTTGTCTGGTGTAACAGGTTGAGTCAAATGGGACAGTTTTATCAACGAACTGGAAAGAAGTTGGTGCAAAGAAGGTTGAAGGAAGCCCTCCAGATGGCATGGAGATGAAAAATGGGAATATTGATTTTCTTGGTGTTTTGTGACATATTTCTGTCTTTTCCTAGTTCAAATGCTTTGGTGTTCAGGACTTCTAATTTTGGTCCAGTCTGAATGAATGTTTTTATTTCTCGTCTTTTGTTCCCGCTGTCATGACTTTGACTTTAACTTGCAAATATAAATTGAGCGATGGTGTTTGTGAAAATTTTGTTCTTTTTATGGCCGTTACTGTTGCGATTAGATTGGTAATGCTTCTTAAATTTTTTCTGTTTGCGAGTTTCCTTAGCCCATGAAGCAGTTATAGCAGAGGGTTACTAAACTGTCCAGGAATTCTGGCCATTGAATGGATTTTACTACTTCATTTCTGGGTTTTCGGTGAAAGATAAAAAAAAGGTTCGGCATAAATTGATGGTGGGAACGAAATGCAATTGATAAATAGACATAGTCCGCCAAGACTACCCTCAGTTCATAATGTAGGGTAATCAGAAAAGCACACAAAGGAAGTAGGGAAAGCTTACCTGCCCCTAGTGGGTGACCCTGCTTACTGGGGTTTAATCTTCCTACAAATTTAGCTCTTTCCTGCATAAAATTTTTAAGTTCATATTAATCTCTTTTCCTCTAAAAAAATGATTAAAACACGCGTATTAGCAATTGCACGCGGTCTACGTCCGGTATACAAATTTTTTTTTGGGCACTGATATGTACCAATGCATATTAACCTTTAGTTTAGATTTTAAATTCTTTTTTTACCTGTGTCATATATTCAAATCTGATTATGTTAAAAAAAAAAAGGTCTACATTGATGGTATTGGAAAGTTTAATCCTTCTTAGAATGACTAAGCTTTTCAACTATATTGACTTAGATCATAGTTATTAAACCCAACTCGGAACTCAATCCAGAGAGGTGATCAAGCCACCGATTCAACCGTGGGTTGTATAATAGCTATATTATATAATATTATAATATATTTTTTAATTATAAAAACAATATAATTTTTATGTTGGTGGTTAGATGGCAGCTTAATCGATGATTTTTTTTTCCAATTCACTGATTGAAGCGTCGGATCATTGATAGGTCAATAAGTTTGATTAACAACCCAACTCGATCCTATGACCCGTTCACCGAGTTGATCAGCTTAACCATTGAGGTAGGTGAGGCTTTATAACTATGTCATTTGAACATATTGACAAGTTAGAGTGTTTATAAAAACAGTAATAATTATCTATGTACCATATACAAAAAGGAGGAGGTTAAACTAAAATCTGTCACTCTGTGATATTTCTAAATTACTTTTTATAACTAATTGTCCACTAGCTCCCTTTGTCTCTCTTTTGATTACACCCACTACCAAACAATTATCTATTTACATTTTGCATAGCTTATTTTTGTGAATTTTTCACCATATGTATTACAAAAAATATAAATTGCCTCATAAGATTGATCTTAACAAATATTTTAAAAAATTTTATATAATTTTTTTGTTAGTTGTGCACGCAACAAGTGTGCCTCGAACATTAGTGATTGTGAATAAAACTAGTAGTAGTAGTTGTTGTTGTTGTTGTTATTATTGTTGTTGTTGCTGTTGTTGTTGGTTCGGGGACTCCAGGAAAGCAAAAATAGAGGGGTTGAGATTTGAATCAATTAAACACTAGTCAAGCCAATTTGTTGGGTCATGGTGCTTGGCAGAAAGGCATGGGAATTAAGATTTTGGCTACAGGGTATGGCCATGTGGGTATGAGATTTTTGGAAAGAAATTTAAAGATTCGTCAAAACTCTGTAGTCTGTAGTCTGTACCCGCATAGCTTGGGAGGTTTTCATTCTCTCCACCAAAAGAAAAAAGGAAAAAAAGAAAAGGGGGGAATGAGGATTGGTAGGTTTTCAGGAACCATGATTCCCTCCCAAACTTGAAAAACAAAACATTAAAAAGTTTAGCAGTAATAAAATTTATTGCTAGTAGCCTAATAGCCCTATCCCCTCCCCTCCTCTCTAACCAGCCAGCCAGCCAGCAAGCCAAGCCAAGCCAAGCCATTGTCCACTACCCTTCCCCGGCCCCTAGCTGTCGCTGCTCATCCTTGTTCCTCCCATCCCGCTGTTGCTCATCATCCACAAGTATCTCCCAAGGATAAAAGCAAAAAAAAGGCATCTCCCAAAGCATGCAATTTTTCGGAGGATCCGAGATCAGTCCATCGCCGCCGGTCCCGACGGCAGCGGGGAATAACGCCCACATGCTATATGTGTTCAACAGGAATGGAGTATGTCTGCTGTACAGGGAATGGAATCGGCCACTTAAGACTCTCAGCCCCCAGCAGGATCACAAGCTCATGTTCGGTCTCCTCTTCTCTCTTAAATCCTTGACTGCCAAAATGGATCCAACTAGGTCCGTTTTCTCCTTCTTTCGATCAAATAATTTTGGAATTATTTTTTCGTTTCTAATAATTACACGACCTTTTTCTTTTGCTATTCCACTTGACGCTTGATTCAACTTACGTATTGGTTAATTCTCCCCCCCCCCCAAAAGTTGTCTGATAATCAATTTGGCCTCCATAACGTGCATTAGCATTACAATTTTTCTTTTCTAGCTTTTTAATTCCCAAAAAGATGATCCATTTCTCCAACCAGACTGTCAGGCCATTGTCAAGAGGCCATTGATACGAGGTTCATGCCTAAGGAGAAAGATAATAATCTGCCTCATGATCACAAGTACTTTGATAGGCATTACTAAAGTTTGGGTATTCTTTTGTAATCGTGCTAGTCTTTTGATAAAAGAAGAGTGATTGAAGAGTATGCTGGTGTTAAAACACATGTACATTTGTTGATTTATATAAAGAAGTTCATCAGTCAATACGTGTGCACCTTAAATGACCACCCACAGTAGCTGCTTGATGGTGTGATGTGAGAATTTTTACCAGAAAGGATTGGCCATTTTTTGGTCAAATTGAAAGTAATCCTGAAGACTGGTTTTGCATCTCATAATTGTCCTGGTCTAAAAATGTTTCTCAATCATATCTTTGAAGACATACTAATAAGAGTGACTTTCTTACATTATTGTTTGATCTCTTTGGCAGCGCTGATAAAGGAAATCTTGGAGTGCCACAATTACCTGGACAGGGATGTTCGTTCCACAGCTTCCGCACTAATACTTACAAACTTAGTTTCATGGAGAGTCCATCTGGGGTTAAGGTCTGTCCAGATGATTGCATGAGTATATATGCTTGCATTCATATAGATGGCTATGTAGCAAGAGTATCAAGACATTTATCTGTTGTCTGACTATCACTTGCTGGCAGTTAGCATAACTTTTTTCCATGTCAAGCTGAAAAACTCTCTCTTGTTAACATGAAAAATCTCTTATTCCCCATGTATTCATTGGTTGTACAGATCATCCTGGTAACTCATCCTAGGACAGGTGATTTAAGGGAATCCCTCAAGTACATATACAACTTGTATGTCGAGTACGTTGTCAAGAATCCACTGTACTCACCTGGAAATCCAATTAGGTAAGTCGCAGGGTGTCATTCAGTACTTAACACAGAATGATTAATTGGCTGATATATATGCATTGTCAATTCTTTCCTGACTTATACCGGTTATTGTTTAATTCTTTGGCTGCAAATGTGTAGGTCTGTGTGCATCTGGTGATGCAAAACTAGTTTAAATTTTGTTTTGTTAACTTTTTAGATCTTAAATAGGTCTATGTGTTTCATGCGTGGAAATTTTTGTCCCATTACTTATATGGGGTTCGACCTGTGCATCTAAGTTGTGATTTGAACTTAAACAGTGGATGTTAAACGTGATGTCTCATAAATCTACTGCTCTTTCTTCAAACTTCACTTTTGTTGTTTGTTTGAATCAAATAGGGTCTTTTATAGTTTTTGGAAAGACACATACAAAGGTTTTAATGTAGTTAAAGCCAGAGAATGATGGACTGTTGAAGGAAAGTCTCTCTAGTACCTAGTTTAGTGAGTATTTAACGGAATTAACTGCTTCCATAAGCTGCCTGATATTTGGCTGTTGTTGACATCTCTTCTACTTTCTTGTGAAACCTTTCCACCTATTTCCTTGGGAAGATATTTATTTTAAAATCTCCTCGAATAGATTTTTTCCTTTTCTTTCTGAAAAAAAATTTTTGCACCTTTTTTTTCCCTATTTTTTGTGAGATGTAGTGACATGTAATAAGGCTGCATGATGGCTTCATACATGTATTCTGATGATGCGTCTTATGCATGTTTCCTGCCCCTGATGGATGTGTTCATAGGTCAGAACAGATTATAATGATCTCTGTTCATTACACTTGGAGGCAAATATATAATTTTCGGTTTCTGTTTTCTGGCAAAAAAAAATGGTTGCTACACTAATTTTCTTCTTCATTTTTCTTGGGCAGAAGTGATCTATTTAATACAACTCTTGATCAGTATGTTAGAGGCCTTGGATGATATCAATGTATTGCTAGACAAGCCTCTGATGTACGCGAAGGTATTTTGGGCTGACTTTATTTCGTCTGTCTAGTATCAATTGTGTTCTAGGAAAATGAATATCTTCTACTTAATTAACTTAAAGATGTAAAATGCTGATATAAGACTAAACTTTAGCTTTGCTGACAGATTCATGATGCTACAGGGGATCTTCCGTTACTTCATATCCAGTTGCACCCTGATTCACTGGTGTTAACTCTTAAATGATAGAAGCCATTTTGTTGGTAGATGTAAACAGGAACAGTTGAGTCATATACTGCTAAGATGTTTGCTCGTAATCAATCATGTAATGCATATCTTTTATAAGACGTTAATTAAAAATAAAAAAAAAGAGAGAAGAATTATATTGTTTGTTTCATTTATAAAAACCCTTAATGCTTCTTGTTGATTTATTGAATCCCTTTCGTATCATAGCTTACTTTTGGTACACGGGATACTCTAATCCTATGGATCTTATCTTGTTTGCCTTGGGTCCATCTCGGTGGTTTTTGGAAAGAGAAAGCCCACTAATTAATATCCAAGTCAACTTGGAATTAGAGAAAAGAAAAGCGAGTCCTTATCTTTATAGGGCCCAGTAACACACAACAAATCTCTATCAATTTTGGGGAAATTAGAAAGAGGTGTCAGCATGTTGTACGATAATTGAAAGGGATATTATCAGAAACCTCCCCAGAGGTTTCTCTTAATATTATTTAGTACCCTTGAAGTTTTAAAAATGATCACTTACCTCCCCTAATAATTGCAAAATGATTGCATTAATCCTCACTTGATACATAATTCACATATCAAATAAATGAAACTCGAAAAATTAAAGGAAAAAATACAAGTCACTTTCTTATCTTTTCCCTTTTTTCTAATATTCTCTCTTATTCATTTTTTCTAGATAATTATGGAATTTTGAATTTGTAAATTATAGTAAATTGAATTTTGTTTATTTTTTTTATTTTATGATTGTGATAGAGTCGAGTATAATTTCTTTGTTTAATTTGAGTTATTTTTTAAAAAATAATTTAATACAACTTAAAAGTTTGAACCATGGATTGAGAAGAGGTTAAGAAAACAAATAATGTTCATAAAAAATTGATTTTGAATATACATAGTTGAATTGATACTAGCGTATTTCTTTTCAAATATCATTCTGTTTTTCAAATTTATATTTTTATGAACTATAAATTTGTGATGTGGTGGTCCTACTAAAGATTTGTTTTCAGATGGTGGTTTTCCTTGGAGCAAATAAAGTGATTAGGAGTGTTTTGTTTATCAAAATGAGTAAAATTATTGTTCAGGGTTTTTCAAAATTTTGTTACACAAATAATAAAAGTAAAAGAAGTAAGTGATATTTTTAAAACTTTAGAAATATTCCTTGTAATAGTTGCCGTGGTTTTCTGCTGAATAGTCTCGGGTTTTGCTTTTGCTTATTAGGAGCTCTAAGTCCACTAATTATGAACATTTTGTAGGCTTTGGAATTTATCTATGGTATTTTTCCTGTTTTCTTTGTTAGGGAAACTTTGGGTTTAAATTTTTAGTGCTAATTTATATAGATATGCCCATGCATATAATTTGAATATTTTGGTGATTTTTTCTACTTAAGGGCCTTTAGAAAAGGGAAAATCGTCCAAAACGTCCCTCACATTTTGCAAAATGACTTTTTTCGTCCCTCACTTTTAAAAGTGTAATTTTATGTCCCTTACATATTCACATCGGTCAAATTTAATCCCTAACTAGGTTTCCGATCATTTTTTGGCCGGAATCTATCACGTGCAAGACACAAGATCATTTTTAGGGGTAAATTTGTCAAATTATATTTTACATAATCTAATCTATAGTCCCCCACATTTTATAAAATAAATTTTTTCGTCCCTCACATTTTATAAAATGATTTTTTCATCTCTCACATTTCACAAAATGAATTTCTCCATCTCTCACATTTCAAAAAATGAATATTTCCATCCCTCACTAATTATGTGTGTTAATACATTTTTTTTAAATACATGTATATGTCTATTTGATTTTGCTTAATGATACGAATAGCATAAACACATGTATGTATCTATTTGATTTCACTTAACAATATGAATACCATATATTATACGTGATTATTTGATTTCATCTGGTATTAGCTAGTAAAAAATCTTACATTCATTGTCAAGTTGGCCAATAAAGCTATTTTCGGCCAAAATACAATAAGAATATGCAAATTAAGGTTCTATTGGTAAATATTAGTCATAATCATACAAAAAGAGAAGATAGCCCACAAGTTGAGCCCAATTACATACATGTGTTTATGCTATTATTATTAAGGAAAATCAAATAGACATATACATGTGTTTAAAAAAAATGTATTCACACACATAATTAGTGAGAAATGAAAATTTCATTTTTTGAAATGTGAGGGATGGAGAAATTTATTTTGTGAAATGTGATGGATGAAAAAAATCATTTTATAAAATGTGAGGGATGAAAAAATTTATTTTATAAAATGTGGAGGACTATAGATCAGATTATGTAAAATATAATTTGATAAATTTACCCCTAAAAATGATCATGTGCCTTGCACGTGATAGATTCCGGCCAAAAAATGATCGGAAACCTAGTTAGGGACTAAATTTGACTGATGTGAATATGTAAGGGACATAAAATTACACTTTTAAAAGTGAGGGACGAAAAAAGTCATTTTACAAAATGTGAGAGACGTTTTGAACGATTTTCCCTTTAGAAAATAAGGTTGCATTTGTAAATCAAAATAATAAAAAGTGCCCTCTCAACCTTTATCCCCAACCATAATGAGGTTACTTCCAAAGCAGACATGATTTAACATCAAATTTCTTGAAATATTGATTTAAAAAAAAAGATAAAAAAAAAGAATGTCTTGTAAAGGTGTTCTTCTTGTTAGATCGAGTCTATTCAAATACTTGATAAAAGTTATATGGGCGCCATGTCCAATGAACAAGGTGGGCAACATTTCTATACTTTTAATCTAAAATAGCTTGCTATGTCCAATGTACATGACGGTTGGTTATTTATTGAGCAAATTACTAGGGTAACTACTTGATTTTTTAAGTGGTTAGGATTTGATCACTTCACATTTAATAATATATTTTTATCTACTGAAATATTAAGTGTGTAAATTTTGTGCTATTTCATTTGATCCAACCATCAACTTTGCCCGATCTAAAGATCTGCACAATTTATTAGACATATTATTAATAGTTAGATTTGTCAAAATTAATAGTGGAGTCGGATGGAATGGTCCAAAATTTTTATTTTTTATAGTTTAGTGGATAAAAATATATTATTAATAGTTAAGTGATCAAAAATTGACTATTCAAAAAGTTTAGTGACTATCCAAATAATTTGTTCTTATTTATTTTAAGGTCCTTGGACCAATTTATAAATAAAGAATATATTTTTTTAAGTGATCACCGTATCCAATGGACATGAGGGGCTTGTTATTTATTTTAAGTTCTCTGGACCAATTTATAAATAAGGAAATTTTCTCTTTTCTAAAAGTGGTTGCCGTGTCCAGCCTCCTTTTTTTGAGTAAACTGATCAGTCAAACTGAACGTTATACTCGCTTGTTTCTCCCAAACTCTTATAGTGGCAAACCTTTAAAACCCTTCAACAACCTTTTCAGCCTTCATTCTCCGGATGCAATTTAAAGTTAATTAAAGCAAGCCAAAAAACAAAAGCCACATAGTCCATTTTGTTGCGCCTCGCTTTCTATTCTTCAATTTGCTACTTGATTGATTTTATATGCATAAGCTACCATTTTTCTATGTATAATACCAACTTAATTTATACCATTTACTACATTTTATAGCCAATCGGTGTACCTCTTTCGACCTATAAAAACAAACTTGCTCACGACAGACGCCTAAGAGTTCATAACGAGTCGGATGGTATCTTTTAGAGCAAATTGCGCCAAATATCACTAAACTATTGCGAGGTACCGGTTTTGGTCATTAAACTTTTTTATTAGCCAAATATGCCACTAAACTAGTAAATCTGTATTGTTTTGGTCATTCCGTGTATTTGTGCCGTTAGGAGAGACGAAAATAACTTTTTGAGGGACAATTTCGTCTGCACAACCTTTTCTTCTTCTGCACCTCTCCTAGCCACAAATCAATCTCTTGGTAGAGTATGTTATTTTCTTACAAGAAACCCCCCCCCCCCTTCTTTCTTTTTTTTCTCTTTTTCATTAATCGAATTTCTGAAATTAACAACTTTTCCCTATATATCATTTGATTGACGTTCTGATTTCCCATATAAAATGGAGACAAAAACATCACAAAGCTATTCTTGAATTGAATTATGGATATTATTTTGGCTCCTCCCATCCATGTTAAGGACTCGAAGAAGCAAACATCTAATGGCCCACAAAAATTGGCAAACACAGGCGAATCCAAATTCCAAATGCATCCACCTCAGACTCATATCCCCCTTCCTTCTACACTACTCCAACAGAGGATGCACCAATTCAACACATAACACCCACAAAATTCTCTTTGATTTGCACAAATCCGCCTCCCCTCCCTTCCCCTCCAGGGGAAAGATAAACACTTTAAAGACTGAGTTATACTACTGAAATCCACTTACCAATTTCTCTGCACAAGCAAGAATATTACAAGCGAGTACTATAGATCTCTACATGGTTGCCTCAACTCTCTCGATCATGCCAGATCGTCCGATCATTGGTCATAATCCGGCGGGCCCAGCCTGGCCTAAACCTCCAACTTGCCAATCCCACCTTAGCTCAGCCTATTTGGCCCCAGGAACCATGATCGTCCAAGATGGTCTGCGCTCTTCTCCCTTAATCGCCGCTTACTAGCTGCAGCTCCGCAAGCTGGCTCCAGAGCCGACGACTCAGCTCCTTTCAATGCTAGTTTCAAATGCTACCTTGGGTCTTCCTCCGATGAAGCTTCAACACATTCTCAGCAAATTACAACTGCTTATATTGCCCCTCCTACTCCATATTTGAGGACAAATCTATTAGAGAACAAGGGTTTGTACTTTCTAATTGAACTTGCGAGTTGTCTGACACATTTGACAGCAATTTAATTTATGTTGGAGAGTTTTGAGGAAAAGGTTGTGCAAACGAAATTGCCCCTCAAAAAGTTACTTTCCATTTCTCCTAAGGGCACAAGTACACAGAATAACCAAAACTATATAGATTTACTGGTTCAATAATATTTTTTGCTAATAAAAAGGTTTAGTGACCAAAACCGACACTTCACAATAGTTTAGTGACATTTGACACAATTTACTCTATCTTTTAACTACTACAGTAAAATCTATACAAATTAATAAATTTGGGACCTTGCAAATTCTATTAATTTAAAAAGTATTATTAATTAATCAATAATTTATTAATTTATTAATTTGTTGAGTGTACTTCAAATCCAATGAAACACTCATCTAAAGCTTTATTTTATTTTATTTTATAAAAAATGAATTAATTTATTAATAAAGGAAGGTTAAAAGTTTAATGAATATAAAACTAAGGATGACATTTAGGTAAATTTAAAATTTAAGAAAAATAATAGACTCATATTTTATAAAAAAAATGAAATTTAATTTTGGTAAATTATTAATTTATGATATGAATAGGACCAAGAGGTTAGAAGAAAAAAAAATGTTATCTTATTATTTCATCAAAATTATTAATTTAACTTGTTATTCCAAGTCGAGATGAAAAAAATTATTATTTAATAGAGGATATTAATTTATAGAAGTTTACTGTATATTTTACTCTAAATCATTGTGTATAGGTCATTTTCTTAGCGTTGAATTTGTTACGTCTCTGTTATCAAATCCTCGGTCTAGTGACTAAGATTGAAATATCAAGAATTAGAGGTTTTGGATTCAAATCCCTTGCCCACTTCTCATGATTTTTCAAAAATTTCCTATTAAAAAATAAAAAAAATTTGCCAGTCGCGTCCAATGGATTCAACGGGCATATAACAAGAAAAGCACCTCTACAGAATCATATTTTTCCAACATTTTTTTTCTTTAATCAATATTCCAAGAAATTTACCCTTCAACAGACTATTTAAGAAAAGTGTTTGTTGGACATACTTTTGGTTAAATCAAATATAAACCTTACTGAGATTCCATTGAGATGAGATTTGAGGAGTTCTGAGGAGGATCCAGGCAAATTTCTTTGCAGGCGGAATTTTTGTTAGATTGTATCTCACGGACTACTGAAGGCGGTTTAAGGTTTCAAGAGAAAATAACAATGACGTATGTGCTTCTGTAACCTTTTATAAACCGGTAGCACTCGCACGGCAAGAGGGGCCAAGGGAAAAGGGCAAAAAACAAAAGAGTCCTGTATATTTAAGGTTTCACCAGAAAATAATAATAAGGGATAATTTCATAAACCTCCCCTGAGGTTTTATGAAATATCACCTAATTCTCTTGAGGTTTTTAAAATCTCATTTAGCACCTCTCAAATTGACATTTTGATAACATTGGAAGCTCTTTTAACCAAAAGTAATATTAAAAAATTCATGTTTGAGGAGAGAGATTATTTTAGTGCCTTTAATACCCTTAGACTATAAAAAATGAACATTTTATAAACCAAAAAAAAAAGTACTAAATTAGAACCATCTTAAAAGTGAGGAGATGAAAATTAGGAAGAATTTATGTTACAACCAATAGTCACTTCTACAGTAGGAAGAGATAGTAAAATCAAATATTATTTTTTAAACCATTTCTACAAATAAAACCCTTCATAGCGTTAAAGGTAATTAGCATATAAAATCATACATTTGAGTAAAAAAACTTAGTAATAGATGAAATTCAACTTTAATATCATACAAAGAATTTACTCAAAATAGATAGCTTTTTTTATGGGTGTGAAATATGAACATTTTATTATAGAAAAAGTCAGAATTTGAAAAACCGTAGTTCAGAATTTCAATTACTTTATTTCTCTTGCACTCTACATGAATAGGAATAAATAAATCAATAAGTTTGTGAAACACCAAAAAAGGGAAAAATAAAATGAACCTGCAGATATTCCTCTCCAAATGCGTTGAATATTTCATTGATCAAATCCTACTATTTCATTGACATTTGCAATTCAATTATACATACATATATATATGTATGTATGTATGTATGTATATATGTATGTTTGTATAGACATTGTTAAAGAAAAGTAGGAAAATTTTGGAAAAGAAAAACAAGTTTAGGAAAATTTAAATATGAGGATATTATTGACAATTCATCACCTTTAATATTAGTGCTATGGTCCTACTATTACTTTAAGGGTGCTAAGTGAGATTTTGAAAAGTTTTAGGAGAGCTAGGTGATATTTCATGAAACCTCAAGGGAGGTTTTTTGAAATTATCCTAATAATAATGACTTATTTGCTTATGTAACCTATTATATACATTATTATTATTGTTAAATTTAGGGATAATTGCAGAAACCTCCACTGAGATTTCTGACATTTGCAATTGACCTCCCATGTGATTGAAAAATTACATTGACCTCCCTGAGGTTACTAATCCTTTGTAAATTCAGTCCAAAGGATTAAAATATTGTTTTATGGAGTGAAATTAGAAATTTTTACCAAATTTGTCATTTGTACTACATGGTTCAATGAATGACAAAATACTAAAAATCAATTAATAATTAATAACCTTTAAGGAGTATAGTTTATAGGCAAATATAAAGTACCGGCATTACCTATTTAAAGTACTGGCACTTTATGAGTATTTTACTTTCAAACATTTAACTTAATACAAATATTTACGCTCAAATACAGATTTGTATTTACTTTCAAATATTTAATTTTTTGTTAAATACAAAACTACCAATCTCTCTTCCTTAAAAATATTAATATAACACTTTTTCAATTTTAGTTACAAACATTTATGTATTTAACATAAATTAAATGATTCAAAATAAAATGTCCATAAAGAGCCAATATTTTACTCATGTAATAGATGAAAGCCATAAAGAATTAATACTTTATGGGCCATTTCTTTTTTTTTTAATTAATTTATATTAAATAAATAACCTACTGATTTTCTTTTTGCAAGAATATTACTGTAACACTTTTTTGAATTTTCTTACAAACATTGATATATTTATCATAAATTAAATGTTTGAAAGTAAAATACCCGTAAAAAATCGGTACTTTAAATGAGTAATGCGTGTTTGCCCATAAAGAGTTGGTAACTATTTAAAGTACCGGTTCTTTACGGGTATTTTACTTTCAAACATTTAATTTAATACAAATATTTACGCTCAAATATAGATTTGTATTTACTTCCAAATATTTAATTTTTGTTAAATACAAAACCTACCAATCTCTTTTCCGTAAAAATATTAATATAACATTTTTTCAATTTTAGTTACAAAATATTTATATATTTAACATAAATTAAATGAATAAAATGGCACATAAAGAGCGAATATTTTACTCATGTAATGGATGAAAATCATAAAACATTAATACTTTATGGGGCCATTTCTTTTTTTTAAAAAAATATTTAATTTATATTAAATAAATAAACCTACCGATTCCCTTTTTGCAAGAATATTACTGTAACACTTTTTGAATTTTATTTACAATATTGATATATTATCACAAATTAAATATTTGAAAGTAAAATACCCCGTAAAGAGCCGATATTTTAAATGAATAATGCGTGTTTGCCCATAAATTATACTCTTTAAAATTTATTAATTGTTAATTGATTTATAGTACTTTGTCATTCATTGGACCATGTAGCACAAAGGGCAAATCTGGTACAAAATTCTAATTTCACTCTTTAAAATAATATTTTAATCGTTGGACTAAATTTGCAAAGGATTAGTAACCTCAGGGGGAGTCAGTGTAATTTTTCAATTCACGGGGGAGGTCAGTGTAAATGTCAGAAACCTCAAGGGAGGTTTCTGCAATTGTCCCTTAAATTTATGATATATATATATATATAAATAAAATTTACATAATTATTATTCTTTCAAGATCGACAGTATATTGACTGGACTTTTGCTAAAAGACCCTTCCGGGCGATGTACGACGTTTCGATGTACATGAGAGAAACGGTGACCCGACTTTCGCTCAACACAAGTTGATTTTGCCAACGGTGACTTGACAAAGAACAGTCAGTTGATTGCATTTATTGGCTATGGAAGTAGAAGGGAGTTACTCTCTATTTATAATTTATTTGGAACTTGGAAATTTGAGGCCTCTCAATTGGCTCAAAGAGTTGCGTAGTTTTTGTGGAAATTGGGTGTACGAACACATAGAAGAGAGAGAGAGAGATGGGGAGTATCCTACAATAGTTCTGTATCCATCTCCAGGCCATGGGTCACCTGGTTTCCATGGTGGAGTTGGGTAAGTTCACTCTCAAACCACCACCCTGGATTGGCTGTTACTATTCTCGTTGTGAACCCGCCATACAACACCGCAGCATCCACTGCTGCTTACATGAATCGCATTTCTGCCACCACCCCTTCCATCACCTTCCAGCACCTGCCTCGCCGCCTCTTGACCCTGACTCTTACCCCTCCTTGGAAGCTCTCCACTTCGAGCTCCTTCGACTCAGCAACCCTCATGTTCACCAAGCTCTGCACTCCATCTCCTTGACAGCTGGAATCTCTGCATTCATCATCGACTTCTTTTGCACTTGTGCCCTCTCTGTTGCTACCAACCTCGGAATCCCTACTTATTACTTCTTCACTTCTGGCGGCTAATTGTCTCGCTCTCTTCCTCTAACTTACCCACGCTCCACCAATCAACAACAAAAGCTATAAAGACCTGGACGAACTTTTACATGTTCCTGATTTACCGCCGATACACCACGAGACGTGCCAGTTCCTTTGCTGGAAAGAACGTCTCCTGAGTATGCATTTTTCTTAGATGTTGCGACGCAATTGGCAAAATCGTCCGGGATCCTAGTCAACACGTTCGAATCGCTCGAACCTAGCATCTTGAAAATCAATCGCTGATGGAAAGTATGTTCCGGATGGCCCCACTCCGCCTGTTTTCAGCTTAGGACCTCTGATTGCATCAGACAACGGGAAAGGTGGAGGTGCAGCAGGTGAAACGGGAGGGAGGTGTGCATGAATGTTTGAAATGGCTGGACATGCAACCAAGTCGAAGCGTTGTGTTCTTGTGCTTTGGGAGCGTGGGTCGACTTCCAGCTGAGCAACTGAAAGAGATAGCCATCGCGGTTGGAGAGGAGCGCAGCAAAAGTTCCTGTGGGTGGTGCGCAGTCCGCCCTCTGAGGACAAAACCAACCGCTTTCAAACTCCACCCGCCCCAGGTCTGGATTTGTTGCTTCCCCACGGGTTTTTGGACCGGACAAAGGATAGGGGTTTGGTGGTGAGTTCTTGGGCACCGCAGGGTGGATGTGTTGAATCATGGGTCGGTGGGTGGGTTTGTGACCCACTGTGGGTGGAACTCAGTGTTGGAAGCAGTCTGTGCGGGTGTGCCTATGGTGGGGTGGCCACTTTATGCTGAGCAGAAGCTGAATAAGCTGTTCTTAGTTGAGGAGATGAAGTTGGCCTTACCAATGGATGAAAGTACGGAAGGTGGGTTCGTGAAAGCGGCTGAAATCGAGAAGCGAGTTAGGGGGTTGATGGATTCGGAGGAAGGAAGGCGATCAGGCAAACAGCCCAGGCAAAGAAGGAGGAAGCAAAGCAAGCAATGGCTGATGGGGGCTCATCCATTGTGGAATTGGCCCAAATTGGTAGAATCCTGCGAGTAAGCTGGAGTAAGCTGGGAATTAGCCGCATTTTCTTGCACCAGTCTCACTGCAATAATAAAACTAAATCCTATGGATGATATATTTTGTGCGTTTAATTTGTTGATGGAAGGATTTAGTGTTATTTAAAATGTCAACAAATATTTTTGAGTATAACATATGACAGTATGCTATTGTTTAGTTTATGAGGAGAGTGGACACACAGTTTAATCCGAAATAGTTATATATCTGAGTCAAGGTTTTGAGGCTTTCCTCCGAGCCCTCGAAAACGTCAAGTCACACTACTATCAGTCTCTATTAATTCTTTGGATTTTTTGCCAAAATGAGTTCTGTAGATGAACTCGGTGCAAACATGGCAGAGTGTTTGACAGCAGCGCGTTATGGGAACAGGTCTCCCCTTGCCGCTCCTAGCTAGAAGTGGTTGCCACAAGTCTCCCAGGCATGCATCATTATAAATTTAATTTTCTCTCTCTCTTTGTCAACTCAACAATCCCAAACCGGGGTCGGGTCTTCAGGTCAGATTCACTATTTATTTATTAATTTTTTTTCCCTAGCAGAAGCAGGGGATTTCTATGTTTTTGCAGAGTCGAAGAGAGAAGGAAGAAAGAAAAGGGTTTTGAAAATTGAACCATAATTAATCCTTATAATAATATCACTTGACTGATGTCCTGGTAGTGGTATGTTGACTTGAGGATCAAAGACTGATAATTCTTCGTCTTTGTTGTACGCATGTGATGGTGGGTAATGTTAGCGTGCAAATTCAAGTGGAACAGCGGAATGGGGAATCATCATGGTGTCGGGGATCAGCTTTTTGTGGCTGGTGCGGAAGTCTGTGTATTTTGGACGTATTAATGTTGAAAAGACGTTCCCCCTTTCGAAAGGGGTCCGGGTTTCTAAACTGAGTAGGCGGGCAACAGTCACCGGGTCCACCAGTTGAACTTTGTCAATTAGACCGGACCTTCACCAATAAATCAAGCAAACAAGTAGCGCTTTGATTTTTTTTTTTATTGAAACGTTAGGATAATTTCATTCATTGTAAAGGAAATTTACGTGGGTGAGCAAAAGCTCGAAAAGGCTGTGCATCCTAGTGTTCAATAACATTGAGGAGAATTTCATTTCTCATATAAAAGAATGCCTGTAAGGCATGACGAGCTTAATCTTTATAATTTTTTATAATTTTTTCACTGAATCAAGCAAAAAAACACATGCGAAACAACTACTTTTCTATATGTAGCACGGCTTTGATTGGATTGAAATTTTTAAAAAAATTGCTACATTCAAAATTTTCAATCATTTTTTAATTTTACTATATCAAATCCGGTTATAGTAATTTTTCTATAAAAAATTAAAAAAAAATGCCAATCCAAAACAAAGAAGTATCTATCCAACCCGAAGTTTCCCAAACGCGAATATCTGCTGTCGTTCCTAACCCACCCTAGCTCCTCCACCAAACAACCACTGCGCCTACCAACAGGCTCGTCCACCGCCACCCGAATTTCATCGCCTTTGCTGTAATTTGTTGTGAAGATCATAAAGAGTCCTGATTTTGCTTTAATATATATATATATATATATTTTCTTGATTAAAAAGGACATGCAGCTTGTTAATTGAGTACAAAGTTATGATTAAGTGATTTGGTGGTATCCGAAACCGTCTGACTGCATATGAAGAATGATGCACCTTTTGAATACCTTTTATTTCTAATCTCATAGCTTATATGACAAAACAATACCAATTTACTTGTCTTTATACCTTTTTTTTGGGTTAAGTCAAGACTTATTAGGACGATCAACTACTTGCCAAAAATTGTTTTCTGGGCATCAATAATTAAGCCAAATGCTTTTAAAACATTTTGGTTAGTCCTTTTTGCTACTCGTTGGCGTCAAGTGATTGCTGATTATTCTTGTTGATTGGTGAATATTGGGATCTTGGTTATTTTTACAAGAAAAATAATGGGTATATATATATATATATATATGATGTTATTCGATTCGACTCCGGATCAAATTCGATTGAATCTATTGACCCTTAATCCTAAACTCGATTGAGTTGATATTCGATCCGACTCCAAAACATAGTTTTTTTTTTGGGTAATAGCAAGACATGAAGTTAAGACAGTTGATAATTTGGCCCCGTCTAATCCAATTCCAGATGCCGCGCTTCCGCTATTTGAGTTGTTGTTGGGCCCTTTGTGTGGTACTACTAATTAGTCGACACAAACACAGGCAAATTAATTATTTACAGCTTTCAAATTGATTTTGTTGTCCTTTTGGATAATACTACTAACTCAAATCGAATTAGAAAATCACTCATATACGTTCATTAATCTACTACTTGTACTTATCGAAGGAAAGTAATTTCTTGAATAAAATGAGAAAGTAAACAGAAAAGTTTCACATGAATGATAAATAAATAAATAACGTAACGCAGTTCGTCCATCAAGGTACAAGTCACCGTAGTTGGATCATGAATGCCGTAATGTTGAAGAAGGTTCTTCTGACTTACGGCCTTGGTTGGTTTCGATTCATAACCAGAGTTGATTTTTGGGCTGGAAAAATCACGTAGTCATGGATTTGCAAAACTGGGCCAAGTTTAGAGAATGGGCTTTTCTCACGTGGTCAGGCAGTATGAGATGTCTTCTGCTATGGACTAGAAACAAATATAGCTTTGATTCCAAGTTCTTCCCATTCCTGATCCAAATTCTTCTCTACGCTGTTACTAAATGGACACTAATAGTGCGTTTGGGAGGAGAGATTTGGTCAGAAAAGAAAAGAAAGTGATAAAAGAAATCAATTTTTCATCATTGGGAGATTCTTCATGTCAGAAAAGAAGGAAAATGAGTTGATTTGATTGGATCTATTTTGAGGCTACAGTAGAGAAAAGCTTTTTGGCCATTTTGAACTGATTTCGAACGGGAAGTGGAAGAGTGCCTATAAAATTTTTTCAAAATACCAATTGTGTCCTTAAATGATTATTGAACAAATTTTTAATAACATATATATTCAAAATCTTTCCACTTCTTTCTTTAAACTCTCAAACAATATTAAATTTCTTCTTTTCGTAACTTAAGATTTCTTTTCTTTTCTTTTATACCCTAAACTCCCAAACTAGCCATAAAAGAAGATGAAAACAGATACAGTGCTAATTAGACTTAAGCAGAGTTAAAATCGATTATTTAGGTTGAGACAATTAGGACCATTGGACCATGTGCCCGTGCATCCCACAAATACGGAATTTTCATCGTGGACGTTACGGCTCCAATGGAATAACAGATCCCCGTCCGAAGTTTAGAAAAGCTGAAGCAAAGAAATAAATGCTGGATAGATACATTAGTAAGAAGTAAAGGATAAATCTTGGATAGATAGATTAGCAAGAAGTCAAGGATAAATGTTGGAACGTCCGCCCCATCACACAGAACTTTGTTTAGTGCGTCTTACCCCTTCATGTGGACGGCCGAGTTATTGGCACCGAGTAGGATTTTTTTAGTGCATATCTCGAATAGCGGTTACGGGTTCACTTGTCAACAAAAAAAAAAAAAGGGATAAATAGGTAAAAATGCACATGTATAGAATTTTGAAGCTAAGAAAGAATACTGTATACTGTTGTTGA
Organism: Coffea humblotiana; assembly: GCA_023065735.1. Classification (NCBI taxonomy): domain Eukaryota; kingdom Viridiplantae; phylum Streptophyta; class Magnoliopsida; order Gentianales; family Rubiaceae; genus Coffea; species Coffea humblotiana. The sequence continues at coordinate 1,616,564 of CM041209.1, read as the reverse complement.
AAAAACACAAACCATGTTGGTACAACTTTTGTTGAATGCTCTACTCTGTAAGAGAGGCCAGCCACCATGCCAGTAATTCTACTAGAACTTAGAAATAATCATTGTATGTAAATACAAGAAATGTGAAAGCATCATGAATATGCCTTGCTAAATTTGAGAGCTGCTTACAAAATTTACAACTTCCTTCTTCCTTTATTTTCAAAGGTATAACCATCCAAGGGTGGGTGGAGTCACAAATAGAATTCTCAATCTTATTTGCTGTAGAAAAAAAAGAGCAAAGACAAGAAGGGAAAGGGAGTAAAAGTTGTATGCTATACAGCTATAGTTGTAGGTACTTACCACTCGGTCACAGCATGCAATTATCAAGAAATCACGAAAGAGTTCACGTGTTGGGGAGAAAAAGACGAACCCGTGAAGAAACACTGGGTTAGAATCACCAGTAGGGATGGCAAACAAAAATTCAGCAGTTAAATGATATATTTAGTGTTCAATCTTCACCATCCGCATCATCAATGATCAAACAAACGGCCCCGCCTCCCCCCATTCACCAAATAACGACGAGAGCCTCGTATTGTTCGTGATTGCTTGGTATCATCTGTGCAACAACAGCCCGTGACTTGTGCTCATGGGTGGATATATTGTGGATGAGAATCCCCATGCACTTCTTAATTCTCTTTCATTTATTCAATTCACTACTGACCAAAATTCTTGTCTTGTTTGCCGCTTCAGCCTTCACTGCAACTCAATTGATAGTTAATTTTGGGACTTCTGGGTTGAGAATTATTAGCCAGAATGGATCGTTATGCAACTTTTTCAAGCAGTCTTTGTTTTCGGAACAAATATATTAGAACAAGAATCCTAATTTGTTCTCGTTATCTCTTTTTCCTAAGCAAAATATTGAAATAAACTTCATTGGTTTAGAGATCATAAGCAACAGAAGTCGTTGCGAAGAAGGGGACCTGCTCCTCCCACACTAACTCAAAAATAGTTTCATTAAAATACAACGAGCAGGTTTGCGTTTTGTTTATTCATTTCTTAAAACAATACTCACAGGATCTGGGTCCAGTTAATACCCTTCAACTGGTAGCATAGATGGCCCCGAGTAAGTACATATATAAAATAGATAACATTAAAAAAAAAAAAAAACCTTTATGGAAATATGTTCGGTTTTGGATGTAATCTTTCAGGCTTACACATCAGGTGATAAGAAGTGCAAGTTGTAATTGTGTAAAAGAGTGCCCAAAATTGATGTGCACCATCAATTATTCCAAAGAAATTATTGTTACAGTGCAGTTCTTCTTTTTCAACAAATTGTACTAAACCGGCCCGGTCAAAAAACGCGGTTACATATGGTTCTAGAATCTTTTTAGCAGGAGAAAGAATTACATTAGGCGCTCATTAGTTTACCTAATATAAGAAACAAGCGAAGAAATTAAGAAAGAAGAGTTTTCTTGATCTATGGTTTCTTGATTAACTAAATACGTAGTTAACAAGGCCAATTGCTAAAATCATAGACTCCATGGAACAGGATATTCTAATGATCAAAACACACTTGTGCACACACATACATGCCTGATTACAAACTATGAAGATGTTTTCATCACCGAAATAATTACACGTGACACCAGAATTCTTTCATTTCTTGGACTGGAAACCCTTCTGAGTAAAACAATCAAACAAAGTAGCCGATAAAAAGCAAAGAACCCCAATCAAGATGTAAACGTTTGTCCATCGCTGCCCTTCATGGAGCCCTCTTTTATCCAGCACATCACGTCCTGTGACCATGCATGTCTTGTTTTCATCGTACCATATCAGGCATCTTGATATCAGACAAGAGTACTCGTTGATCAGCAGTGCATCAAGGGCATACTTGTACATGGAAAAGTAATGCATGCCCAGCCAGAATTTGGGCAGGCTATCTTTAGAGATAAAGTAGCCGGAAAAGAGGAAAAACCCGGCGAGAAGCACCGTTACCAGTGATGTTCCGGCGAGATAATTCGGCGTCACGGAGCTTAAAAAGAGAACAAAAGAGTTGGCCATCAGAACTATGACCCAAATGACTAAGACAAAGTATGCGAAAGCTTGCCACGTAGCACAAAGCCCCACCAAGAAATAAACCGAAATCGAGTACACGATAGCTATGGCAAGAAGGTAGGGCAGGAAGACTAGCGTGTTGGCCACAAGGTAGGATGACAACCTGTAAACCCCACTGGAAGTTTCTCTTAGGAGAATAGGCCTTTCGTTGATGAAGATCGGAAGAGTTTCAGTTGTGGAGGAGAGAAGGAACGTGAGAGTGAAGGCAAAGAGTCCTAATCTCTTCTCGATACCGGCCTTATCGAACCCTATGTTGATATAGATTGTTCCCAAAACAAGACCAACCCCTAGAGCTTGAAACGTGTTAGTCACCAGAAGCTGTTTCGTCCTGAAAATGATCTTCCAAAATCTCTGATACAGAACGACTATTTCGTGCACTCTTGAGCTCCTATATCGGACGACCTCGGAGTTATAATTAGAAGGTGACGGAGGAAGCATTGGCTGATCTGTGTCGGCGGGTTTAGTGTTCTTATGGAGCTGATGCAAAATTTCCATGGCATACTCCAGCGCATTCAACTGTGGCGGGACGGTGAACCCATTGGACAGCAAAAAGGCTTCGAGGGAAGAGAGCGTACCCTGGTGCACGACTGTTCCTTTTGATAATAAGAGGATGTTATCGATGGTAGAGAGAATCTTGAAACTGGGTTGGTGAATGGATAAGATCACAGTGCGGTGACGCGAGTCGGTGATTGATCTGAGGGTCTGCATTACTTTGAAAGCTGAGTTACTATCAAGCCCGGATGTTGGTTCGTCCAGGAGTAAGACGGCAGGGTCGTGGAGGAGGCAAAGGCCTATGGAAACCCGTCGACGTTCTCCGCCCGATAGACCGTGAGCTAACCGGGTGTGGGCCAGGTGAGTTAGCCTCAGCTCCGCCATGAGGGACTCCACAATTCTCGGAATTTCGCATGTTGGTGGGTTGAGGAGGCGAGTAGCGAAGGCGAAGGTCTCGGAGACGGTGAGCTCAGGCAGGCATGCATCGTGCTGAGGGACGTAAGCCGAAAGCTTTCTGTAGGCGGAAGGGTTGAGTGGCTTTGAATTTAGAAGGAGAGTGCCGCCGGTGGGACATGTTCGGGCGGCTAAAATGTCAAGCAGGGTGGATTTTCCGGCGCCGCTTGGCCCAACAATTGCAAGGATTTGGGATGGATATGCGGAAAGAGACACGTCTCGTAATATGTAAGTTGGCGGAGAAGAAACGCAGGGTTTGAAGAGGACGGCGGCCGGTGGGATATTGCTGGATGCGGTGCTTTTGGCGTAGGAAATTGAGGAAGCCGTGAGCTTGTAAGTTCTGAGAGGCGGGGAAGGAACTGGGGTTTCTACTTCCATAGCCAGAGATTGTGTAGAAGTCGGAACTAATTAAGAGAGGAATGTCTAGATGTGGTAGGATGAGAGATGGGGAGTCTTCCCTGCATTGCTCTGGTAGTATTATTAGTAGTATGGAGTTACTAAAGCTGAAGTTCAGATTTCTAATTGCCACCGTTTTAAAAGGCAAAACAATATACCGATATAAGTACAGTTTGATACAATCTGATTGGATTGAAGTTTGTATTTATACAGCATGGACGGACGTACTTTTTTCATGAGCTATCCCAAAAAGGTGTCGCGGGAACAGTGCTTAAAATCTTAAGATTTTTTTTCCCCAAAAAATAACAATCCAAAAAAGTCTTCAAAGTGAACAGCCGGCAGAAACAAGTCTTCATGTGACCATATTCAAATGCTTTTGGGTTGGATGGTTTTTCTTGCAACAAAAAAAAAAAAAAATCTTTTTTCTAAGGATGGCAGTGACATCGCAAATACTATAATGTTGAAGTTACAAGTGTATATAAAACTCTCTCAATTCTCACTTTGTATTGCTTAGGATTTCAGATTAACAAAACTGCTTAAAAATCAAGAGTAAAAGTGCAACGAGATAAAATAACCATACAATTTGGAAAACCAACAGCCCAAGAGTAGTCTGCGAGTCCCTTTTTTTTTTATTTATTTTCTTGAATCCTGATGCAATAAGGATTAAAAAGTCAGGAAAACAAATTCCATCCAATTATGCGTGACCTTAGATGGCGGAAAAAGATCGAGTTAAAGACAAAGCTCATCGTGGCCACAAGTCTAATCATTTGATTAATGCACAAAAGGAAGCTCAGCTCCTCCGGTGTGGGCAATATTTATCTTTCTCCCAGAAAAAATGGTACTAGTACAAAATAAGGAATGCATAGTAAAGGAATCCAGTATTATCTTATCGTGGCCACAGGTCTAAAATTTAATCCCGCTCCGCTTTTTTGTAATGATATTTTTACTTTCTTTTTTTTTTTTTATCCTATAGGTTTATAAATAAAAATTATATCAAAAAAAATGACGATGAGGATGACATATAAAAAGAAAAAAAGAACAAAGATTGGGTAGATTTAACATTTGCATAAAGGAATTGGGCTGCGTACTGCCATTCCATACACTTCAGCCCACTAAGCAAGTACAGGTGAACGAACAAACGATCATAACGAATTCAATCGGCCCAACATCGTTTCTTCAATCCTTCTAATTCCCAGGGACGGAACAAAGCTTTTTATATCCTCCATTTCTTCCTTCTCTCTCTCTCTCTCTCTCTCTCTCTCATATATTTTGTTTCTAAGAAAAGTTTGATTTTCTTTTCTTTCTTTGTTCACCTTTGTTTTTATATATTACCAGTTATTAATCGGAAATTTGCTCCTCTGAGGTCGCAAGGGAGCATGGCTTTTCAAGGAATTTTTTTTTATGGTAAAAGATCAGAAAAAGAAGGAAGAATTTGAGTAGCAAAATGCAAAAAACTATCCAAAAAACAGAGACAAAGGCAAAAGCCTGGAGCACGTACAACGTCGGAAAGACCTGGCGCAACTTGCGGCGGCTCTGCTCCAGGGATTCTTGTTCCAACTCTCAATCCTCTTTTTAAATACTACATCATACGCTGGCATTAAAAGTGGACTTTTCCATCATTAAATTTGGCAAAAATCTTTCCTACAACCTGCAAAAACAAAGTATACACTAATAGAATATATATATATATACACACACACATGCAACATGTGTAAATTTAAAAGTTAAATTCAAAATTGAAATTAGTTATTTTGCACTCATGCTTGCTGGCATTTACATGCATCATGCTTCATATTATAGGTCCTGTTTGGCAAGTGAGTTTTTTTGGGTATTTGTCTAAAACTTTACTGTAACTTACTGTAGAAATTTTTAAAAATTTTTTGAAGTGTATTTTTTTTTTGAATATTTTGAAGTGTATAGTTTAAAAATTTTGAGAAGTTTTTTGAAGTTATTGTAGCTAAAGTTTTTAAAAAACTTTGTAGCACACAAACTTGGCAAAAAACTTGTCTGCCAAGCAAGGCCGTAATTCGTGGACTGTTATTTATTTAAAAAAAAAAATTTTTTTTAGTGCTTCAAGCATCAAGGATTAAAGAAGACAATTTTTTTTCAAATTCACCAAGAAGAGGGAGTACGCACCATGCAGTGTGATTTAAAGACCCGGGCCTTTTGTTTAAGGTGGTTCCTCATTTCCGCGGGCCGGGCCAGCCATCCCATAATTTTTTCGATATATTATATGTATATTACTCGTGACATTCTTCCCCTTAAATTAAAAAAAAAATTATTACTAGTGGCATGAACCCCATAATATATAGTAACTTAATTACTCCTCGGATGCATTACCGTCAGATGCTTCTATTAAGTCAAAAGTCAAAAGCAAGCAACAATAGTGACATATACTACTTTGATGGTAGAAAACTTCACGCGCTGGGCTCAAGCCTTACTCCTTGGGACTGAAGCAATCCCAACAAGCAAACGTCCTATTCAATTCTTTTACCGAGATAATTAGGTAGTCCACTAATTCCTATTCTCAACCTGAATCTGAATGTGAAGTCATCAAGTGCAGGCGGCTGGAGAATATTCGACCCATTCCTCCTTACATCTCACCGTCACGCTAATTCGAGCTCAAGTGGTCCTCAGCATCCCACCATTTGCCAATATATACATACAACTCAGGTATATATCTTCCCAGTACTCACGAATAGTATAATCCATAGCAATTCTAGCACAATATTAATCAGTTTTTTCAGCCCGAATCTCCGCTAAATTGTTTCCCGAGCATTATTGGGAATTAGAGATACGCTACACAATGCCTTCATCACCTTATACTGGTCATGCAAACCAAGCCAAGCACGACATCGAGTCCAGCGAGCTGCGCAAGAAGAAGCAATGACGGAGCCAAGGGGGGCTCCGGGGGCATGGCCCCCGTAAGTTTTAAAAATTTTAATTCATAATATGTAAATATATGTATAAGACAAAATTGGCCCCCCTAATTTTTTATAATTTTAGTTTATATTATGAGAGTTTATATATATATATATATATCTGTGTGTGTGTATGAATCAACCACCTTTGATTTAATTTTTTCTTCAAAAAAAAGTTATTTATTTTTTATTGTGCTAATTATTTAACATTCAAAAAATTAAACATATAATTTGATAATCCATAGTAAATTACCCAATTTGATATATTATAATAAAAGATTCAATTCATAATTATCAATGGGTTAAAACAAAAATAATTACTTTATTGGTCCATATACAAATATACAACTTAGCCTAATTGATAAAAAAATTTAAAATTAGTGATCTATACTCTTGTTGACCCATATACAAATAATTACTTGAAGGCTTGGTGAAGACAAGAAATTGAGTGATCTATCCTGTTGTTGACAAATTGATTATATTTGTTCTCACTCTTCCTATGTCAACTACAACTATAGAAAGGACATTTTCAATTATGAATATAATCAAAACAAAGATCCAAAACAAGATAAAAGATAACTTCTTGAATGATTGTCTAACAATGTACATAAAAAAATGAAGTTGTTCAAAAATTTAGTAATGATTCAATTATAGATGAATTTAGCTCTATGAAAGAACGTAAAGCTCAGTTTACTTTTAAGAAAAGAGGTTGAAATTCAAAGTATGCTAACATAACTTTTATCTTTTATTAATTGAAAATAGTTATATTTTTATTTTTATTTTTGCACAAGTGACATATTTGAGCATTTTCTCATAATGTACAATTTGGTAGTTTCTAATGTTAATAGATATTTAACTAAAGGTTATTTCTTATCCTAATTTTTGTTATGACTATGCTGCATATTTATGAAATAGACATACTTTTATAATTAAAATTAAAATTTGATATTTTAAACTGTCATATATTTAATAGATGAAAATTATTTTGAATATAACATATTAAGATAATTTTGTCCAGAAAAATTTTGGCCCCCCTCCCAAGGAAAAAATCCTAACTCCGTTCTATAGTATATAGAATAGACATTTTCAATTATGAAGATAATCAAAACAAAGCTCCAAAACAAGATAAAAGATAATTTCTTGAATGATTGCCTAACAATGTACATAAAAAAAGGAAGTTGTTCGAAAATTTAGCATTGATTCAATTATACATAAATTTAGTTCTATAAAAGAATGTAAATCTCAATTTACTTTTAATAAAAGAGGATGAAATTTCAAGGTATGCTAACACAACTTTTAATCTTTTTTTTAAATTGAAAATAGTTATATTTATATTGCATCATTATATTTTTGTTTTTGTACAAGTCACATATTGAAGCATCTTCTCATAATGTGCAACTTAGGTAATTTGTGATGTTATAAAATATTTAATCAAAGGTTATTTCTTGTCTTAATTTAGTTATGACTATGTTACATATTTATGAAATAGACATACCTTTATAATTAAAATTAATATTTGATATTTTAAGATGTTATATATTTTAAATAAATGAAAATTATTTTGAACATAACATATTAAGGTAATTTGTTCGAAAAAATTTTTGCCCCCCCCCCCCTCCCCGGAAAAAAATCCTAGCTCCGTCGCTGAGAAGAAGCGCATGAATGTTTGGCTTACGTTGCTGCCTTTGCCGTGTTTCAAACAGCCGTCATATTGATTTTTGTGCTCACCATTATGAAAGTAAGAACTCCTAAGTCCCGGGTGCGGTCCGCCGATTTCGATGAGTCCTTCCAAGTTGGGAACCCCGCAACCCCTTCATTCAGTTTCAGGATGGATGCTAAACTGGGAGCAAGAACGCCAATTTTGGAAACTACAAGTTCCAAAATAAGTGCATTGTTTTCTTGTACGGTGATACAAGAGTCGGGGAAGCCGCTGTCAGCAAGTCAAAAGCCGGGTGGCGATCCACCAAGAAGTTTCATGTTTCGGTGGACCTGTCGTTGAAGGGTTCGCCTAGCAACTCACAACTCGGAAATGATCTGAGGTCTGGGGTATTGAATTTACGCAGCCAGTCCAGGTTGGATGGAAAGGTGGAGCTGTTGTTCATCTTCAAGAAGAAGAAATCCGTAAACATGGATTGCATCCTCACCATTGGTGTGGCAGAGAAAAAAGTTCGACAAATTAGCTGCAAGTGACGACAGAAATTGAAGCTTCCTCCGTTGTTGCAAATTTATTGGGTATGCTGATTACTAGTTTGTGTATGCGATGAAGCGGAATCGCTCCGCTCCACAATGGTTTTCCATGCATACTAGCATAGCATTGAATTCACTCTTCTGTACTGTAATTCTTTTTTTTTTCCCTATCTATGATGATGATGATCATGTAGTTGTGGATTTATATATATATATATTTTTGGGGTTTCTACATGGACGTTAAACATTTTGTACCCATTTCAATTTTAGCTTTCCTCTATCAGCAATCAATTAATTAACTCTGCAAAAGGATGGGATTACTAAAGTGGTACTTCCTAGATTCCAATTATGAGGAAAAAATGAAATGATCAACGACAGATATGGGTGGGATTTGATTAGCTTGGTAAAAACTACCTCGTGCCGGGGGTCAGCATCCTACGTATGTTGGTATTCCACTCCAATGCAAATGATCTATGCTGATCGGTCAAACTTGAAGGCCTCAAGCAAGGAATAGATGCATACCATAAGCTGCCTCATCGGTCGTTTACTGAAGCCTCAAGCAAGGAATACATAATCTGCCCCATCCATCAGTCGTCAATGAAAAACGCTCAGCTCAACTTCCTCTGTGTGGCCTACAGTTTCAAACAAATTAGCAATTGGCAGCGATACAAGCGGATGTCAAATGTCTTTTTTATTTTCTTTCTTTATTGGTGTTTGTGTCTTATGTACTACTACTTCCTTCAAGGTTGGGTAAAATTCTAGGCGAGTTGAGACGTAAATTTAAGCTCTTTATCTTAAAGTTCTTGACACTTCCGGCCGTATTTTGGGATTGGACTTGATTGGTTTAATTTCTGCGAAATGTGAATCATCAGTTGCACTCTTATGATTACGTTTTCCACCAAAATCATTACTTCCTCAAGGAACTGATAAGCCCAACACCCACTCCCGCCCCTCCCCAGAAAGAGGAAGTCCTCTTGCAGAAGCCTTCGACTTACCCAACTTGCCTTCGAAATCTTACTACCACTCCATTTTCTTTCTTACTCTATTATGATACCAACTCCGATCTTTGACCTACCTTTTTACATTATGTTTTCCACTTCACTAAACAATTCTACTGGGAGTGAACTAAAAGGATTGCCTTACCTACATAGCTTAATCGAATCTATCCAAATTTCGTTTAGCATAAATGGTTGGCTAATCTCCTGTATGTGTTAGAAGTTCCTTTCAGTACTAAGAAATCTCAAACTAAAAGGCAAATAATAGCAAGAGAGCCTAGATTCTAAAACAAAAAAAGAAAAAAAAAAAAACCACTCATCACGTCGAAGTTGCTCTTTATGCTTTAACGGGTGGATTAGAAGCTTCTTCCATTCAGTCAAACTCTGCAATCCTCATCCAACCAAAGTGTAAAATGGGATGTTATAACGCGCTTCATCCCCCGTGAGTTTCCACGCGTACTACTGCTACTTTTCTAATCTAAAAGTCATGTTTGAGTTTTGAACTACGTTTACTTGCTCCGTCGATCATTTTAGGTTCTCTCTTTTTCCTTTGCTCTCACTTGCTTTTTAGCGTCGCGAGTTCAAGACTTGATCAAGAGTGAAGCTGCTGGATTCAAGGAGCTTGCCACACTTTACATGTTGCTTCTTCACCGGGCAGTTCTTCCCTCCACTAATAGCCCAGAAAAATCCAAATTGACCATGAAAAATCCATAAAAAACAGTTTGATTTTTTTTGAAAGAGTGTATCTATAAAATGCGACTCTAAATCATGATATTGTCAAACGATAGAATTTTCCTCATTTAAATTGGTGGCGAGGAGCATTTGCCACAATAATTGAATCACGCTGCGCCATCTTTAGCGACTTTCTCCACCTTAATGGCCCTAGAAGTTGCTTTATCCTCCATTACTTCAAACAAGTTGCAGTAACTGTTTGATTAAGTTAAGCAATCCACCAACATGTTAGGTGATGGCGACATTCATATGACTAGCGGACCAAATAATTATACACAAAATTTTATCTTCGTGTTTGTTAACTACTCCGCAGTTACCCGTTGATAGTATGGAAGGCGAAACGAGTTCAGCGTTTAATCTCATTTTTCTTCCACCTTGAAGGTTTGAAAGGTTCCTCAAAATTACATAGAAAAGGTCTGAAATTTGCACATCGCTTCATTTATTTTATTAGAAGAGAAACTAAAAGGTTTGTGCTGATGACTGTCGAGTGAACGGTGGTGGCTTGGGTCAATGTAGAGGCTAGAAGAATATAAGGTCGTTAGTTCACCACGAATGAGCAGCTATATAAGGTCCACTAGCATGTAAGTTTATTTGTTGCAAAAAGTCCACCTCACTTGACCAGAGACCTTTTCCCAATTAACTCTTTTACTGTTTTACGAGTTGATATTCTTTTCCATTTCACAATACACAGTCACGCAGCTATATTACAAAGTAGTACAAAATTATAGGTGTATTTGGATTTGCATCCTTCATTATGGGGGTGTAGCTAGCAGGGAAGCATTCACCTATTTCGCATACCAAAATACTGAAGATTGCATTGAAAACTTTACAAATAACTGTAATAAAGGTCTGATGTCTGATGTCAAAGAACGGTCGAAACAAGCTGTGATAAGATATGGACATTTACTATTCGTCTTTAATTGGAATTTATAGATCCCTGAATAATCTTTGGTGCACAAGGGAGCTAAGTTTTGCCACAAATGTTTTTCTTTTATCACATATTTAGTCAAGTCACTTAATTAGAATCCAATTTCAATATCAAGGGTACAGATTAATCAACCGAACAAAAAATATATATATATCTGAAGATCGAAACTTTTTTTTTGAAGATTTTTTGAATTTGGTGAATCTTTTTTTTTGGGTATAATGGGAAATCTGCAGTTCAGTATTCGAGCATTAAGGTGCAACCCCTTCAGCATCAGCATCGAACCTGGCCAACATCGATTGTAAATCAACTAAAGTTCTGGTCTTTGATGCTATATTGATTCGCTTCAAGTTCAACACATTCAGTAAAAACTTCTTCCGTGGTAGAAATGGTTTTAGGGACCTGAGGAATTAAATACTGAGTGAATTCAGAACACAAGTGACTAAAATTAGCTGATAGCACTCGAGATATGAATACTACTGATTCAATTTTGCTGTGTAAAAAGTCAGTTAAATGGTAAAAAAAAATAAAATGAAGCCCACTAACACAAAATCCAGCTAGTTTGGTTTAGATCTGTATCAGTTACTTATTTAGTGTGCTATACAAGTTGTTGTAAGGTTTGTTTTTGAAATAAACGAATCAAGCTGGTTAAAAATTAAAAGAGGGGACAATTTTATTTTTTTTGACCGTTTTAGTACACTCTACAAGGTCGCTTACAAGAAGAATCGCTGCACCTTTAACAAGACGTCTAGAAGTCTTTTTTTTTACATCGCAAAATAGTTGTTTAAAATATATCTCACCTACCCCATTCAATATGAGAGGATCAAGTTATCTTATGGTGTATAAAGTGTACATATCAGAAAATGTATGCATGCATCTTCGTTTGTTTGTTTCCATAGGGCTGTCACATTTCAGTTGCTGTGGCCTTAATTGTTACAAGATCATTTCCTAGTGGAAAGCTTCTGCTAACAATTAATAGATCAGGATGCCAGTCTTTATTGACACGGTATCCTAAAATCAGATAAACAAAGTCAAGATTCATAGTAAGCCGCCAAACGCGTTATTCTAAAGCTTAAAAAACAAAGAAATCCAGACATTGGTGCAACACATTTCCAGCAAGATTCTTTTGTTAATACCCCAGTCTCCACTTGCAATTTCCCCGAGTCTGGTATCCAGCTCCTGCCCCCACTATATATTCATTTGTCCGCTGCCCATTTTTCCCATCTCCAACATTCCTTCCAATCTATTCTTGTACTCGGGAGTCAGAACTGAGTTCTAGTAGCAAAACCAAGCAGAAAGCAGACAAGGTTGGAGAGAGATATATAGGGTTCCAACATCACCTTATAAATCTTCTTGTCTAGAATCAATCGTACTACTCGAACATCATCAGCAATGGTGGACGGAGAGCAGCATGCCACATATCCGTTGGCTCCCGCAAATGGTTATAGCCGTAGCCATGAACCGGAGTCAGACTCAGACTATTCCCGGGAGCTCCGTCAGAAGAAGCGCATGAAATATTTGCTGTACTTTGTTGCATTTGTGATATTTCAAACTGGTGTCATTGTCGTTTTCACATTAACCATCATGAAAGTGAGAACTCCAAAGTTTCGGGTGCAGTCCGCCACATTTGACAATTTCAATGTGGGAACACCAACAAACCCCGCATTTGATTTGAGCATGAATGCCAGAGTCAGTATCAAGAACGCAAACTTTGGAACATTCAAGTTCCAAAATACCACAATGAACTTCTTTTATAGAGGGAACCCTGTTGGGCATGCAGTTATTCCCAAGTCAAGTGTGGGATGGAGATCTAACAAGAAGATTAACGTTGCGGTGAAACTTAGCTCCGCTAACTTACCAACGCCCAATTCTCAATTGGGAACTGATCTGAGTATTAGACTTTTGCCGCTTACCAGCCAGGCTGAGTTGAAGGGCAAAGTGGCTCTCACATTCATATTCAAGAAGAAGAAAGCAACACAGATGAATTGCTCCATGGAAGTTGCGGTTGCAAGTCAACAGCTTGCGAATATAGTATGCGAGTGATCAATTAATATACTCAACTTCTAAATAGTTTTGGCCTGAAATTAAGTTAACTAAGGCCCCGTTTGGATTGCATTTTCCGTCATTTCCATAGAAAAATTACTATAGCGATTTGATATATGTGAAGGAAAAAGGTAATAGGAAAATGTGATAACGGAAAACGACACAATTTTCTGGTAGAAAATGGCAATCCAAACAGGGCCTAAGTTTGCACCTTTTTTTTTTGGGAGACTATATTGTTGATATTTATCAATTTTTGCTCCCATTTTATGTTGATTCTGTAATAATTTGGATTATGTTTACTTCCTGAGTGTATTGAAATTCTTTTGGTTGTGATTACTTCTTGGAGTGGTTGCCTTTTATCTGTATATCTACGACAATTTAATATAATTTGGAAACTGTCTTATGTAGTTGATTGACTTTTGATTGAGGCTAGGTCAAAGCGACCAAGCCTCGTCCGATGACCAAATGTGCACATCTTTTTTCATGGTAATATCTCCTCGCGTAGTTGGACTTTGATAAGAACAAAGTAAAAGAAAAAGAAAATGGGCTAAAAATTCATGTTCAAAGCTACTAGTTTAATGCCTCAACGAGAGCATGACAATTGATAACACGAAAGTAAAACCAATCAACTTGGAAAGCTTAAATAGAAGAAAATATTGATAGCATCGCTTATGTTGGTCCCGTGTATTGGCTACCAAGGGATTGGTGAGTCACCAGGATCCACAGTTTGAGGAGAATGTAAACACCTAAATAGTCTTTTTTTTTTTTTGTCGATACAATACCTTTTTTTATTTTACGGCCTACTCCTACTCTATATTAAGGGGAATGTGATAGATTCAAATGGGCCAACGGAGAATTCAGAAAGGACTGAACCACCGTTAGACCAAAGGCACCTGCGGGTGAAACTTTCAGAAAATCTAGGAGATGAATGCGAGTCAAGTGATCTGCACCCAAGAAAAGGTTTCCCGAGTGGACCAACTACTTTAAAGATAATTGGTTTAAACTCCCAAATAGTCAAATAGTAGAAAATTGGCTCCATCGGACCGACACCATCTAGATTCCAGAATGTAGGTATACAATAAGAGTGACGGAGGCACTGTTGACTAATTGGAAAAGGTTCATAGGCATTTTTTTTGAGAATAGAAGATTATTTGAAATATTATTTAAAATAATTATTATATCACTCTTTGTAACGTGATATATGTAAGATAAAAAGGTGATTAGAAAGATAAAAATGTGTGTTGAAAAATATATTTGTGATATAAACAAATAATTTTTTGACAAATAATTCTTATCCAAACATATCTATGATTTCTCCCAAACCCCAAGACTTTCGATAATTTACGATGAACTCGTTTTATGATTTCATGTTATGATGTTAACAACTTTTCATCCATTCCATATTTTTTGTATGTGTAATTTTTTGTGACCACATTGCGTCTGACAGAGAGGGGTTGATCTTTTGACAATTAAACACATGGGAAACGAACAAAAAATAAATCGTTAAAATTTGATTCGACGAGGAAAGGCATTGCAAATACGTTACCTCCCGGAAGAGGTCTGCAGTTGCAATGAATTTTCGTGGGAAAAGCCCCAAAAAAAGTATGATGAATTATTGTGACAACGTTGTCCCAAAACTTTGAGTTCTTTCTTGGATTTTTCACCATAACTCCGCCCATTAAAGAAATTCAAAAAGGAGAAAAGAGGTCACCCACCTCTCCTAAAAGATAATTCTTTTTCCTGGAGAATGCAGGAAGGTTAGGATAACTTTGGGAAAATTTGTGCTAGTGCTCAGCTGACTTGAGTTACCATGAAGAAATTATGGGGAAATCCATCAAGAAAATATCCAATATTGCCTTATACTAGCTTATACCACACTCTATAGTGTTAGGTTCATGAGTAAAGGGTTATGTCCCATATTGGTCCGAGAGATGGAGAAAAGAGCGGTTAATATGTAAGCAAGAGTCCAAGATTTAATAGCTTAAGTTTTTGGATCAGAATTAGATTTCTGACTTACATATTAGACTCTTTGATAGACTCTCTCGAGGTGTTTCCCCCTAACAAATTAGTATTAGAACCAGGTTGTGAGATTGGATTACTCATGGGCAAGGTGGATTCTTCTCAGAGTTAGATCGGTAAAAACTTCTCTTCGTGATGGTGGATCGAAGTGCCAAAGAGTTTGGTTGGCGTTGGACTAGGTCTGCCATGGGTTTTGGCAAGGGGTCCGGTTAATGTTAGACCAAGAAATTAAGGGTTGGCAGGGGTCCAAAATGCAATTTGGATGTTGAAAAAGAGTGGGTCCATGTTTGGGAGAAAATATAACCTTTGTGATAAAGGTGGGCTTGCATTGAATATTAAAGTGGGTTCGAAAAAGGGCTTGTAAATTTGGATTTAATGTGGGGGTTACTCATGAAGGGAGAGATTTGTTAGGTTCATGAGTAAAGAGTTATGTCCCACATTGGTCTAAGAGATGGAGAAAGAGCGGTTAATATATAAATAAGGGTTCAAGACCTAATAGTTTAAGTTTTTGGATCAGAGTTAGATTTCTAACTTACATATTGAGCTCTTTGATGGGCTTTCTTGAGATGTTTTCCCCTGACAAATAGCCTACGGTAACAGTGTCAAATTACCGGTCTTTACTTAGGAGATGAATCATGAATGAGCAGCAAAGTTACGCGCCAAAGACCAAACATCCTTAGTAACAGGGGTACTTGTAGTTGCAGGGTACACTATAAATTGCAAGTCAAAACTTAAACAACAAAACTAAAAACGCGTTCGTTTTTTTTGAACTAACTCTAACATAACACATGTATGTACTACTACTGGTACGCCAGAAATTTGAAAGAGACCTTCATTCACATACAGCATCCTCCGTCTTCCCTTCCAGAAGCCCGACTGGACTGATGATGTCCCTATAGCATTGCTCTCTTTTTCGGACTTTAGATCACTAAGTATTGCGCAAGTAAGTCGTAATTGGAGTACTAGAATTCGTATCACCTGGCCCCACCCATATTAATGATCTACCCCAAAATGCTGCTGACATTACGTGGCAATTTCTTTTCATTTTCACATACCACCTCATCCACGGTCTACACTACAGAACCATCTCATGGCCACACAATTTATGGTTCCACTGTGAATCATGAGCATGCAAGTCCCTTCCTAGCTTGTGTATGTGTGTGTGTATATATATACACATCTCCACCCTCGATTACCTGCATATTTATTATTCATCCATTACAGGGCGGGCGCTATTAAACAGCACCGCATAGCATATATTATATATATACTCGATACTGATTTCCTCTGATTTCTCAGTGACGAAGCCTCAAAATGATGGCGGGAAAGAGAACCAATCCCCACATCCTCTGGTTCCGGGACCGGCCAACGGAACATACGTGAGAACCGGCGATGACGAGGCAGGAAGGGGAGGCTCCAGAGAGCTCCGTCGCCAGAAGCGGAAAAAGTATTTACTTTACTTCATTGCATTTGTCATCTTCCAAACTGGCGTTTATCTTGATCTTCGCACTGACCGATCATGAAGGTCCGAACTCCGAGGTTCCGCGTCCTGTCCGCCACGTTCGACGTTTTCAACGTAAGCAGACAACCGAATAACCCTACATTCGATATAAGCATGAACGCTCAAGTTGGCGTCAAGAATGCAAATTTCGGCAGATACAAGTACCAGGGCACCACTATGACCTTTTTATACAGAGGCAGCCAAGTTGGGAAGGCCGTTATTCAGAAATCAAGCGTTGGATGGAGATCCACCAAGAAGTTTAACGTTGCCGTCCAACTCACTTCTGATAACTTAACATCAAATTCACAACTGGCAGCTGATTTGAACGCCAACAATTTGCGACTTTACCAGCCAGGCTGAATTGAAGGGTAAAGTGGCGCTCACCTTTATATTTAACAAGAAGAAGAGCGCCAAAATGAATTGCACCATGGACGTCATCCTCAACGCCAAACAGCTGGCCAACATCTCATGCGACTGAGTGAGATACATATGCTAGCTCCACTATCTTCATCTTCCTGATGATCAAAATTCACATATATACTCTACTCTACTTGAGGGGAGATTAATGAGTTATATAGGTCGTGTGGATGGTCAGGTCCCCTTGCTTGCTTCCTAAGTAGTAGTATCTATTTTTGCTGTTATTAACTTCAGTTCTTTCTTTCCATGTATTATTTCGGTACTGTACTATGTTGGTTAGTGTTCTACACAGGACGTGTTCTTCTTACTATTAATTAATGTGCCGCGCGGGTATTTGATTTTGTTTGGTTTGTTGTTTTAACTTTTCTTGGCGCCTTCAAATGTTCTCAATCGCTAGTCATGATAACCCTAATTAACATTTTCTTGATTGTTTAATTCTTTTTGAGCAATTGATTGTTTGTTATTTGATCAGAAATATTAATTAATAATATAAGAAGAAGCATGAAGGAAGGTTGAAGAAATGCTTTTTTTTTATCACTTCAATTCTTAATTTAACATAAACAAAAGAAGGTCGAAGTAATTCTTTATTATTATTATTATTTCCCTTCAATGTAATTTTCGACGTGATTCCACGTGGACCTGCACTTCACTCTCAGTGTCCACTGGGACGTTATCCTTAACCGCGAAAATTCAAAGGTACCATAATTAAGTCAAGGTTTCAAGTGTCGTACGCGATTGGAAGTTGCAGACCGAAGGGCCAAAGTCTTCTTCAGCGGGTCAGCACCGCTTCCACGATCAGCTTCCTTAGATATAAATTTACTTGGAAACACATATAAACCCCTACCTACCCACACCTGCAACAACTTAGCAGTAGTAATATTGTACAATACATGGTACAAGCAATTATTTAAGTTACGAAACACCAAGTGGACCTTGCCAATATGGGAGGGGAGCGGGCCCGGCCCAGCCCGGCCCGGAACAAAGTGGACAATCACAAAGCGGCAAGAGGTTAAAAAGACGATCAGGTTGTAAATTGCTGCCTGTGAAAGTTTGACTTCAAATTGTTACTCGCATATATATATTTTGAGGGCCAAAAGTGAGATAACTCCAAATGTATGCTGCATTTTATGCTGGTCAAGATATCTTATGGGCTGTGGCAGTGACGAGATTCAAAAGCCTAAATAGTCAATAAGTAGAAAAAATGATCGCTCCAGACAACTAATCAAAGTCGAAAGAAACGTTCGATACGAAGTTTTCTTTGCGAATTACCCCATCCATCACCGTCTTGGCTTGACAATTGTAAAAGCCCCTCTCCTTGTTTTCTGTTTCACTTATCAAGTTCATCAGTAGTCAATAAGTTAGTCCAATATATTTTTAAAATGTATATATACCGTTATTCTTGACGCAGATTATCTCCATCACTGTGTTTATGTTTCGTACCGTGGACTTAAACGCTGAATAACCAAAGTCACTAAAAGTTGAGTCCTGCCACTCTAAAAAACATAGAAAGTCTAAATTTAATTAATAACACATTAGGTAATAGGCCTATTAATAACTTAGCATAAACATTTTAGATCCATGGATCTCAGTCCAAAAAATTATTCAACCCAAAAGTTGTATTGATGTATTCTATTAAAAAAAAAAAAGCCTCGAGTCCCTAGCACATGTTGTCTATTACGGGGGGGAAAAAGAGCGCAACGGATATTCTGTTTTCACACCTTGTGCCACTCTTTGTGTCACTTTTTATTATATTGCTATTTCTCCTTCATAAAACATCATGTTTTAATTCTTTTTTATTTCCTTAAGATTCAATAACTATTAATTCAGTAAAAAATAAATACAACAGCTTTCAAAAAAGCAATATATAATAGAAAATTAAAAAAAATAGCAGAAAATTCATAAAAAATCTCATTTTTTATGCATTTTGATTTTTTGAGTTTGTTAAATTTTGTGTATTACTGAATTAAATAGTTATTGGATCTTAAGGAAACAAAAAAAGAACTAAAACATGATGTTTATTAAGGAGAAATAGCACTATAATAAAAATGGGACAGAAAATGACACAGGGTGTAAGATAGAAGATCCGTTATGGAAAGAGAGAAAGGTCTGTCTGAAGAAAAGTTGAAAAAGTTGAAAAAGTCAAAAGCAAATTTGAGAATGAAATAAGAGCTCTAAATGGCATAATAGCTTTATATAAAAGAGTGGATGAAAAGAGTGGAAGCTTTGGAAGAAACATACGGAAAAGAAAGAACCGTAGAGATATATAAACCACAAAAAATATATATATATATTTGCGATGGGTAAACTTGGCATGCAACTAGGGGTGGGCGCGGGACGAGTACCCACCTGTCTATCATTTTGCTGACCCGACTCGCATCTTACAAGTCAATCATTTTCTAATTTTTACCTGCTCTGCATATCAGAGGGTACCCACTGAAATAGGATTGGATCAACGGGTATCCACTCCGCCCTACTTATCATTTAATTTTTTTTAAAAAAAAAAGCAATTTATGCTAATTTAATTTTATATTTTATACATTCATCTAGGATTTAATAAAGATTTTTTTTCTCAAAAAAGTTTCCTACTAAGAAACAAGCATGCGAAGAAGATACAAGAAAAAGGAAAAATATTAAAAGAATTCAAAATCAATAAAAGTTTGAAATAAGTAGCACACGTTTTTTAAATATATGTTCCACATTAATTGAACTCTTTTCTATAAAATATAAGATCATAATCTCTACAAATGAATCTTATAAATAAACTATAGTCTCTCATATTTGTAATGCAATTTGTTCAATAAAATTGCTTATTTAGTTCTAAAAATATTATTTTATAATAGTATGTGTATAAAAATAAAAAATAAAAAATAATATATATATGTGTGTGTGTGTGTGTGTGTGTGAGGCGGATCAGATACTTGCGAATTTTTAATTGTGTGACCCTAACACGCATCTGCATCATAGCAGGTACTTAATTCTCTTTTGATCTGATCAAATAATACAGATCGAGTATTCTAATTTTCGGATTTGTCAAATTTTTGGGTTTGCGGATAATTTTGCCCACCTCTATATGCAACGAGTCCGCCATCATGGCATCGCGTTAACATGTTAGTAAGATTAATTAAAATTAATAAAAAAATTGCTAATTCAGGCGGTTTCCCGTAGAATAGATAAACGAAAATGTCAACAACGGCAGCAAATCTCTTACTTTAGAAGGAAATTAGAATTCCTGCACTTTTACGATGTATCCAGAGTACTGCACGGTTGAACCGTCGAAGCATCCAAATATTCTTAGTGGGCTCGGCCTTGGGCAAATTTACGCTCCAAAAACAAAAAATATCAAAGATACAATAAAGTAAAAAAAACTATGGAATATAAGTCATTACGCGGATGGAACCATCTAAAGATGTAAAAAAGTTTCAAAACCCGCCTTCATCACTCCTTCCCTTGTTAGTTCCCCTTCATCAACCAACTGAGCTTCCAGGAATCCATGCCATAAATATACATATATTCCCTCCCTTCTTGGAAGATCTTAAATATTACACCATTCGCTTCCAAGAAGACTTGTATTGCATGGTACTTATTTATAGGGTGCGCAGTTGCCCATTGCTCAAACAATCTCCATCTCTCCAATATTGATTAATTTCCTAATCTTTAAAAATAATGGCCGCGAACCGTTCCCCAGCTCCATTGGTTCCAGCCAACAGCACTCGTCCTGGAAGCAACATTGAGGAGGCAGCAGTGGAAGACTACTCAGGAGAGCTCCGTCGCAAGAAGCGCATCAAGTATCTGCTTTACGTTGTTGCTTTCGTGATATTCCAAACTGGTATCATAGTCCTCTTTACTCAAACCATCATGAAAATCACAACTCCCAGGTTTCGCATGCGCTCCGCCACACTCGACAACTTCACTGTGACCCCATCCAACCCTTCTTTGATCTCAACATGAATGCTCAACTTGGTATCAAGAACACAAATTTTGGTAATTTCAGGTACCAAGCACCACCATGTACTTGTACTACCGAGGTACTCCGGTTGGGAAGGCCCTCATTCCCAAGGCAAACGTGGGATGGAGAACCACCAGGAAGTTTTGACGTTGTCGTCAACCTTAGCTCGGCTAATTTGGACATCAAATTCGCAAGTACTGGCAGATGATATAAACGCTGGTGTTTTGCCAATTACCAGCCAGTCTGATTTGAGGGGCAAAGTACGGTTAGCCTTCGTATTCAAAAAGAAGAAATCCAGCAAAATGAACTGCACCATGGATGTTTTTACTGCAACTCAACAGCTTGCCAACATCTCATGCAAATAATAAATGAATGTTCTCTTTTCCTTTGGTGTTGGAGCGAGGTTAGCCCTGAATGATGATCAAAATTTGCATACTCGACCTATATTAGGGAACACTGATATCTTATATGGTCCTATATATGTATCTAACGTCTCATCAGGTCATGTTAGTATAATCCGTTCGCTTGCTTGTTATCTATTGTGTTTTCTAAAGCTTTTATCTTGTGGCTTTGTTTTGTTAATGAATGCTCTCTGCACGCATGCTTGTGATTCTATTATTATTGGTATTGTCCCTATTTGATTTTTTTTTTCTTCTGTTATTAACTTGAGTCTATGGTTTACTTGGATAAGAAGCTGTGACAAAGGAAAATAAGGATTGGATAAGATGTTGTGATGAAGGAAAGGAAGAATCGACTACAAAATAAGAAAGCAGAAGGCTTTTGCAGACTCGAACAAGAGAAACTCATGGCTAACGTCGGGAGGCTGAGCGTTGGGAATAAATTAATGAAAATTTGCTTTTGAAAGCATACGGTTCAGTCCAAATGAGCAAGGAGCTCTGCTCCTTGTCAACTCACGAGGGCTTCGTTTCCAATGTTAATTGTTGACGAAGAATAGTTGAGGAGTGTACGCCATGAGCCCAACTACATTCAGCCCAAGGGCCCACTTGGGAGTCACTTGGTAGGACAAAGAACTATCCTTCCCATCAAACCCAAGCCTTCAATGGACAAAAATAGAAGCAGAAAATCTATTGAAACCCGAACAAAGATCCTAGTTTTGGACCAATTAAAAAGGTAAGGTTGTGTTTGGATTGCAATTTTTTGGAGTTTTTTTTTTTTATAGAAAATGTATTATAATGATTTGATATACGTAAGATAAAAAATAATTGAGAAATGTATTTACGAAAACGTAGAGATTTTTTATCAAAAAAATCCCTTTTCAAAATCTCAGATCCCTCCCAGTTGAACTTCAAACCCATCTACCAAAAAAAAAATCCCCCATCTTTCATTCGTTAAAAAAACAGGTTTATTATTTTTTATTTTGCCCCTTTCTGTTGAAAAATTCAAGTAACTCCATCGTTTATAGGCACGTGTTGATCGCGCGAGGGAATCAGGTTCACCGAACGCAGTCGCATTCGAAAATTTTGTTTCCTTTTGTGCGACTTTGTTGTAGAAATAATTATAGATCACTTATAATGTCTAATGGTAATGGTTAGACACAGGAATAGAGGAGACAAAGTATCAGCAGCAAGAGGGACATAACTGTATCTATCGTCCATGGATATAGGATTCTGTCGACGGCTTGCTTTTTTGGTCTGTCCTGATTCATGGTATGATAACCGGATTCCTTCGGTATCTCCTCGATTTATTTAAATTAAAAAAAAAAAGCAGCCAAACAATTGTGCCAATAATTGTTTGTGTCTTCGAGGACCTTGATATATTATGTACCCGACTATTAATCGTGTGGCTTGGTCGCACTGTCTTGATCTAATATACATGACAAGATTCAAGGTTGACATCTCATAATCCAAAGAAAATTTTCCATGAATATATTTTTCAATCATCGTTTTATCTTATATATATCAAATCGCTACAATAATTTTTCTATAAAAAAAAATCTAAAAAAACGCAATCCAAACACAACCTTTATCATTAACATTTCGTGTTAAATAATTTCGATTTTGAAAAAGAAAATAAATGAAAACTTTTCAACAAATACAGAAGTCAGAATTTGGTGCTCTAAATAAACAAAGAATCAAGATTTCTATTCTACGCCATTTCTCATTTTAGAAACAAACCTTGTTTGGATTGCATTTTTCTGAATTTTTTTATAAAAAAATTACTGTAACGATTTGATAAATGTGAAATAAAAAGGTGATTGAAAAATGTGTTCACAGAAAACATAACATTTTTCATAGAAAAAATTGCTGTCCAAACAAGATTCCACCATCCTTCCATTCCTTTGTACTCCGCGTCTTATTCTCGTTTGGCCTTTGCATTGTCTGAAAAAACAAATAGTAGTGCATACTTAACTGTGGAAAAACATTCATTAAGGGGGGAAATGTTAGCCAGTAGCGGACTCGCAAAACAGTGGAAGACATAATCTAGGCGCCCGGTAAGCCTAAGGAGATCAACCAAGGGATAAGAGCGGATCAAAGACCCCTTTTGGATGAGGAATGGTGCCAGAGGCCCTAAACTTTAGCGGTATTCGATGCGTTGGTTGGCGCATGAATGACTACTGGTTTTCTGTTTCGAATACTGTAAGCCTTTGTCCTTAATCATTTGCCAGATGAATAGCTTGTCTTAGGGTTACCCCCCCATTGAACCGAATCTCCCTTTGGGATATTTGTGTTCAGCTTTTTGCTGTTTTCAAAACATCACCATGTAAATGTATCAGAACATGGAGAACCGAGCCACCTCCCATTGGATGAAGGGGCAATCTTCAGTCAGCAGAATCGAGTCTTTTCCCTTGTTTTTTGCCCTTTTCTTTCCCCTTGCAAGAGGCATTACGCAGTGACTTAGGAATGGCAAGGCTCCCGCTCCCCCAGCCCCGCTTGCATCCGCGGGGAAAAGAAGTGTATTATTATTTAAAGATATATAATTAGTAAAAAGCGTAATTAATTATTTTAATATAAATGTACTAATCAATAATTTGTAATAATATAAATAAATAATTATTAATATAATTAACAATATTAATTATATTACATATACATAATATGATATTTATAACTACTAATATTAAATATGTTATATAATATATATATTATTTACTTATTTTTTTAGGTGGATGACGGAACAAGGATATACTCCCTCATCGCCAATCCCGTTCTTTTAACGGATAGAGAAAATGACCCCCATCCCACCCACTCCCAGCCCCATCGACCTCGAGAGTATCTGTTTCAATTGTTATCCTTGACAATGTAGACATATATATATATATATTTTTTTTGTGTGGTAAGTGAAAGCTCGTGAGCAACAGGACGGACGTCCATTTACATGGTAACTTTGGTCCAAGTAAATTAGATAAGCAGAATTTTACAGTTTGTACGGTGTTTATAATTTTCATGCTTAAACTTTGACGGAGGAAGTTAAAGCTTTGAGGCAGCTCAATTGGTGCTGTTCATATCCAGAGAGGCATGAGATGGGTTTTTTTTGTTAGTATGCTTATCCTTTGAATTTCTCAAAGGGGGAATTGCAATTTTGGTTTTCAATGTTTGATTTGTGTATCAAATTGGTCTTCAATATTTGATCAAAACAAATTTGTCCCCAAAATTTATAATTTTAAGTAGATTTAGAAACAATTAATGGAAATAAAACAATGACTAATGGTCAATATTAAATTGGCGTTAGTTACAACTATAACTTTGTACTTTTAATCCACAATGTTTTGATTTTAAATGATTACCTATTTTCTTAAATTTTAAATTGTGATATTAAGGGTTTCACATGAATTGAGATGCAAATTATATGAGTAATAGGAATTATAATTAAATTTATTTTTTTTATTTTTATGCTATTTATTTATGTCAATGATATCGCATATGTTTCTTTCCTTTTTAACATAGTCTCAGATTTGGTACTATATACTTGTCTTAATATTTTTCATTATTAACAATTAATTGATACTGAGTTTTATTATATTTTATTTCTACTGATAACTAAAAATTTTAGTCAAATTTTCTTTTAAAATATAAAAAATATATTTTTTTTGTAAATTAAGTTGATTTTTTTTTTGTATTTTTAATGGGTTAGCTATTGAGTTTGGAAATGAAAGTTGACATTTGTAAGCATTATATGAACCTTTAAATGATCATCAAGATACATAAATATTAAAATAAATGCTTTAAATCTACATTATTGGAATGTTTAGATTTTAATTAGTAGGAAAGACACAAAAAAAAAAGTATACCTATTTGATCATTACGTAGATGCATTTGATTGGTGGAGTTCTGCAAGCTTACCCTCTAAAACGCGCCTTAGCAGTGAGACGGCATATAGACTACATATTTAATTTAGCTCTCAACGAAACGTTTATAGAATTCTTTGAACAGTACTACAAGTCTCTCACATAACATTTTGTCCGCCCTAATAATTACACCCCCAAAATTCTCCTCTCCCTTGCATGAGAAGCATAATCACTCTCTCAGCTATATATACATATATGTGGTGTCCTAGGCGCAGAGGAATCACATTAATCCATCTCAAACTTAGTAGTTAAACTCTACTGCGATGACGATACTGTAGGGAAAGTCCTGCAGAAAAATAGCTCGACACCAGGATGATAAAAAGCTTAATACCTCTCATTCCAAAAAGCTTAATACCTCTTGACGCCAAGGTGATTTATTATTTTGTTGACCCATATTCAAATAAACAAATAATTACTTGAAGGCTCGGTGAAAATAAGAAATTCAATGATCTATTCTCTTGTTGACAAATTGATTAGACTTGTTTCTCCCTCTTCCTATATTAACTGCAACTATAGAACGGCATTTTCAATTAAAAAAAATAAAACAAAACTCCAAGATAACATAAAAAGATAATTTTTTTGAATGTTTGCTTAATTGTGCACATAAATAAGGAAGTTGTTCGAAAATTTAGCATTGATTCAACCATGATGAATTTAGTTTTATGAAAGAACGCAAAATTCAATTTACTTTTAAAAAAAGAAATTGAAATTTTGAGATATGTTAACATAACTTTTTCTTTTTTTAATTAAAAATAGTTATATTTATATTGCATAGTTATATTTTTGTTTTTGCACAAGTAACATATTAGAACATCTTTTTATAATGTATAATTGGTTTGTGATGTTATAAGATATTTAATCAAAAGTTATTTCATGTCTTAATTTTTATTATGACTATGCTGCATATTTATGAAATAGACATCCTTTTATAATTAAAAAAATTAATATTTAATATTTTAAGATGTCATATATTTAAATGGTTGAAAATTATTTTGAACATAACATATTAAGATAATTATGTAAAAGAAAAATTTTGGACTCCCCAAGAAAAAAAAAACCTGGCTCCATCACCGACTCCATCGATCCCAATCAGTTGCAGCATCTGGATTCATAGAAATGCATCACAGGAGTGCAGTCCACAACGTCAGTCGGCATTCTAATTGAAAACATTTGCCCGTCGAAACGCATTCCTTGCAGGAGTAGCAAGTAGTAAATGTGGGGCACGAAAGTACCGAGTCATTTTTAAAACGTGGCTTGCATCCGATGTTGAGAAATATTACAGAAAAAGAAATTAAAAAAAACAACTTACACAGGAAGAGGAAAAGGAGTTTAAGAGTGAAGGAAGACGTTTCCAGTTTCTATTTATGGCAGATTATTTTCCCACTACATACAGAACCTCATTCCATTCCATGATATGATATGCCCGTAGGCTGTCGTACCAACTGCCAACGTACTGCCGCATAATTAAAACATCAGTCGCTTCGCTTTACATAAATATAACCAAAAAAAAAAAATAAATATAACCAAAAAAAAAAAAAAAAAGACAAAAAGAACTCGGCACTTCAGCAACTACTCACTACCGGTGGAGTAAAAACTTTTTACTGTGTAATGTACTTACTGGGGATACACACAGTGCCCAGCACCGCCCCACTTCCCCTCCCAATATTCTCTCTTTTCATTGGCTAATGCTTGCGCCAATTGAACGTCACGTCGGACCTCCTCAACTAGCGGCAATTTTCTCCTTTTTTTTTCCCCTTTCTTCTTTTAGCCAATCGTCACATTTTCCCGCTATTTCTCCCCTCTTTCAAAATACTACTACCATGCTAGTAGTAGTACCACCCCATGCCGCTTTACTTGCTCACAAGAGACTAGGAGTAGTAGTATTATCCGAAATAATCTCAAATGCTGCTGCCACCGGTTCCGTTGTTCACTTGATAAATTCGTTGATTTCCCCTGACATAAGCGCAATTCACCCGCAACATTCTGCCACCCAAAAAAAAAATTATACAGCACCCGGTACTAAATATATACAGTACTAGTATCTTTTTTTTTTTGGAAGTCACGTTGAATTTTTTTCTTAGTTTATTTTTTTTTTGGGTACCTTTAGCTGGTGAGTTGTACGATCTCTTGCAATGAAGAATAGCACTTTGGATTCCGTCATTGTGCAGCAACAGCGAATCATCTCTCCTGTTGGCCGGCGATTCCGTCATGCCTGCCGTCGACGACGCAGCCGATCGACTCCTCCCCAGGTGCTTGCTCACTGCCTCTAAAGCCTCCTCCGCCGCGATCTACCCTCGCCTCGATTCCCCCGCCGGAGATGACATCGAGAAACCCTCGATGACTGATGTTCCAAGGGAACCTCATATTTGTCGCTGTACCGCTTCGAAGCTCTGATGTACAGCGCCTGATCAGCTTCAAGTACATTGGGACGTCTTTGGGCATCGGCTTGGAGGAGTCGTCTATGGAAAAATCAAAGGTGCCGCTCCCGCTGCAGCTTACTTCTCAAGCCTGTTGTCTCGGGAGAACAATGATCCGATCGGAACTTGTTCTACTTTGTACTTGACGGCGGCCAAACGCTTGCTCTCTCGATTAGTATTCTGTGATGGTTTATGGAACTCACGAGGTTTGGGTTCCGAAGAAGCTGGGTTAGATTGGGGCTTGTCTGATTTAGACTTCCTAAAGCCTAGCAACAAGACTCTGAACTTGGGTGCGGATTTCAGCAATGAGATTGGAGACTGAGGCTTGGAGTTGGGGTCGACTACGTCCGCCGGAAAGACTTTCGACTTCAGGGGAGACTCCAGCTCTATTAAGTTATGAATGCTGTCCTCGTGGCCGTCGCCTTTGGAAGAATCGTGGGGGAGAATGCAGTTAGCGTCGTTTGCTATTGCTTGCTTATTGTAGCAATCGGGAGCTGTGAAGACCAATCGAAGAAAGAATCTGATTGTGAATCTCGGTCGTCGTTGTCGCTGATGTCGTCGTACTCGTCGCTCTCTTCCTGATCATCAGTCTCGGGGGCACGATTCCGCACGTCCACGTTAGTCTTCTTTGTTGCTGCTCAAGGAATCGACGTCGGAGTTGGGGTCAGTCCCGGCGCTACGCCAGAACTTGAGTAAGCTAAACGGTCCATGGTTGAAGGAGAAGAAGGACCGCCACAGCGATGGCTACTTGGGTGGTAGTTTTTAGTTTGTTGAGAATTTTTGCTGGGGGCGGAACTTCTTTCTATTATATATACTACCTTAACTGATAGTAGTAGGGAAGTAAAGAGAGAGGGAAATTGATTTCGTGAGGGACATAATTACAGCTGGAATGGAGGAGTGGAAAGGGGCGACTCTACTTTAGTTTAATTGCCTCAGGCTCTGACAAAATAAAAAATAGAGCGGGCAGTGGGCAGTAGTGGTTGGTGTTTCGTGAAAGCAGAGAGATTTTGTCATCTCTCTTTCTCTCTGAGGAACGGAGAGAGGAGAAGAAAAGGGGTCTTTCACTACTGTTACTATAATCGGTGGTGAGATGAATGGAGAGATTTGTGTTTTTTTTTTTTTTACAAAAATATCTGGGGATTGGGCTGAGGTAAAGGACTATCATGTGAGACACAGGAGGAAAGTTGATAATAGAGAGTGTACCATCCGTAAGGAAGGAAGGGAGTACTGAAACTGCAAATGATACTGAGGCAGGAATAATAGGTTCAGAGGCAGAGGGAGGGTTACGTTGCAAATGGTACAAAATACAGACTGACCACTGCTGCACCCCAGCGCAGGCTCTCTCACACTTTTGAATCGTGGGGGAGAATGCCCCTTGGACTCACTTTTCCTACTTGTCCAAGTTAACTTTTTCTTTTTCTTTTTCTTTTTTTTTTACTTTTTCTGGGGCAAATCAATTCTTGGTTACGTCTAAATGAGCGAGTTGGTTACTTCCTAAGCGAGTTGGCTACTAGCAAAGTACAATAAATGTGTAAGTTTAGTTGCTGCAAGTCAAGAGTCCAAAGAATGTGCACTTGTACAGTTTAGAGCTAAGATTCTCTTCCTTTAGACCAGTTGGGACTTCTCTTAATATAAGTTACGGTGAGAGAGTAAGGGTAAAAATTGATAATTAATTAAAAAAAATTCCTCTAGAGAAAAAAAAAATACTCTTATGTTAATACTCCCAAGTGTAAATAAATGCCCGCGCTCTTTGAAGTGAAGTGGAAAAACTTGCTCAATCATTTCCTCCTCAACATAAAGATAATTGACGTTAATTCAGCTCCTTAATCCTTCTCTTCTGCATTTCGATTTGGTCCTTTAATAAAGATATAAGCGAATTGCTTTCCTCCATAAAGGGCAAAACATGATATACTCCCACTATTATTACAATTATATAATTTTTATTTATTAAATTATTTGATAAAGTAAATAGTGAAAATGCGAATAACCAAAAAATTGGAGTGCAAATAAAATTTCCCTTTTTCCCCCCTACTATCATCGTGTTATTTGGTCTTGCTTTTAAAAATCCAACATGGCCGATGATCATTAAAGTAAAGAAACTATGACGACCGCCCTTGCCAAGACCCTCTCCTCTCCATTTTGCTGATCTTTCTCTGGAGACG
Source organism: Coffea humblotiana (assembly GCA_023065735.1). Classification (NCBI taxonomy): domain Eukaryota; kingdom Viridiplantae; phylum Streptophyta; class Magnoliopsida; order Gentianales; family Rubiaceae; genus Coffea; species Coffea humblotiana. The sequence continues at coordinate 1,586,558 of CM041209.1, read as the reverse complement.
ATTGTCTTCTAGTTCTAGCTATCATCACTTTAGCAATAAAATTACCAAAGCTACAGAAGAACATATACTACTAGTTATGATGGTTAAAATTCATAAATGACCATAAAAATCTCACAAACAATTTTCTTCCCTTTTTTTAAGGGGGATGCGACCTAATAAATCAGTTCATTCGTTAAGATTCTGAAGAAAGAGTACCATAAATAATAATCTTATCAAGCTCACTTGATTTCTTTAAAGTAATGCTACTGACGATCAGTTGCAGAAATGACAACCAAGTGCATAATTAATGTTATTGAGCCAAAATACTTTTTTTTAAAAAAAAAAAATTTCTTTGTGGGTAACTGAGCTAAAATACTTCAAAACAACGTGTAATTATGCACAGAATACGTCTGATTTCTTCGAAAGAGATCCATCAATCGCGCAATGGGTCCTAAGCCAATCCATGAAGGATTTACTGGGCGTACTTGAAGGGCGACGAGAAACTTCCAAAAAGAAAAGAGTAAAGAGCCAAAAAGAAAAGACTTGAAAAGATGAACATGCGAGGCCTTTCGTTTTCTTTTGAGACGGGGGGAAGAGGTCAAGTCTTTGTTATGAGAGGGGGAATGTTTGCTTTTTCCAGTCTTTGTTAATAAGTCTGACGAGTCAGACATCGGGTTCTTTTCAAAACGCGGGTCATTGGTTGCAGATGTGGGCACGCTTCTTCTTCTTCTTGGACGACTCTTTTGCGTTTTTTTAAGGAGTTCAGAGTCTTCAGACTTGAGAGCCTGAGACACATTCCATTCGAAGCCTTAAAGGTTTGACTTGCAGGTTTCAACGGACCTGATTTGATAATCAAAAATTGTCTTCTTGAAATCCAAAAAGCTTTTCAAAAAGAGAAAAATATATATCAAAAGAGTAATTTTATGCAACTCCTGTCTAATAAAGTCCCAGACAGACAGCGCCAGAGAAGCAAAAGGAGGAAAAAGAAATAAAGTCGCGTTGGGAAGGAGATCCTGCCTTGCTAACGCCTAATGTCTGTACATGCTACTTCATGAACAACTTCTTCCATTCTTACAAATAAGCGAGAGAAAGAGAGAAGGGGGGGGGGGGGGGGGGGGGGGAAGGTCGTCTTCCTTTGAATGTATGCTGCAATCTGCAAAGCGACTACTGCTTACTTTGTGTTTGTGACTCCCTCTAGCTGCTGCCATACGTAATTACAGAATACAGACCTTATTTATTTACTACTGTTACCTTTGTGCTTGCGTGTGCCAGATTTTAAAGCGTGTCTTAAAGATAACAGAGTCTCAAAACCAGGAACGGAATAGATATCCTTTGACCATCAATACATTAGTTAAAATTTAAAGCAATGGAAAGAAAATGCGTTTCATGTTAGGTCTGGCTGGCGATATCACGAATTTTTTTCTACCGAAAGGATTTTGCTTAGAAACCCGGTCTAACACTTTCCAACACTTTTAGCTGCATTTGGTTCTCAGTTTTTGGAAACAGTTTCTGAAACGCAGTACAATAATAGTAGATTGTCAAGTTTGTGAAAGAAAACATAATTGAACAGAGTTCTTAGCCCAAAAAAAAAATTTATTCAAAATTTTCCCAAAAATGACCGGTCAAAGCTAACTTCCTTGTTCAATTCAACTTTTAACATGTCTTCAAAATACCATTTAGTTGATAGGGATATTAATCAAGTGATTATGAGATTTTTTAGTAAATTTTAAAACTTTCCATATTTCGGTCTTGTTTATATTGCTATTTTTTGAATTTTTTTTGTAAAAAAAATGTACTATAGCGATTTTGATATATATGAGGTAAAACGTTAATTAGAAAATGTGTTAAAAGCAGCATTTTTTCTTTGGAAAATTGCTTTCCACCCGTGTAAGGTTTGGAGTTTTACTACCTTAAACAAAGAGAGGTTGGAAGCTGAAGAGACCCGGGGGGGGGGGGGGGGCGGGGGAGGGGCGGGGAGCTTTAGCCATTTTAGTATTGTGTTTGCCCTTTTTGGAGGAGCTTGGAAGAAGGAACTTAAAGTAAATCAATAACGTGTATTCAGCTTATAAGTTTTAATGCGTACACTTAAAACACCGTACTTTTATCATTAGACTAGAGAAAACTTTACAAGTCGGAAGATATTGGTAACCAACTTAAACTAACTCTCAACCTATTCCTTTCCAAAACATTAAAAAAGTGAAAAAAGTCCTAGAAAGCAAAAGACTCCTGAACGGAAATAATTTTCTAAATTTTTTTCGTGGTCCTTTTCTTCCTCCCGAAATGTCGCCTTCCCCAACACTCTACTTAGTTCCTTGTGCAGCAAACACATACTGTAGCTTTCATGTTTTGAGTGGTCACTGATACCAAATTTTTCTGCAACACCAAAAAAAGGTTTTGATACATTTGGCAAGGTTTGAAGCAATGTGGAAATACGCCTTGGTAGAAAAATATGCGTCACCTGGTAAAATTGTGTACGCTGTACAGGGTTAGGAAGTAAACAGCTCCAGGGAGATTTTGTGGATACTGTTCAATCAAAATAGAAAAACGTCATCCGGCGGGTAATATCTATAGATGAAGAAGCCCCCGGGGTCCTCCCATGTGTTTTTTTTTTAGGTCGCAACGATATAATCTATCCAGGGAGGAGAAAATCGATTGAGAGCAGAAACTTCGTCGGAGAAAATCAAAGAAAACCCACTGAAGGCAGCCCACGTAGAGCGACAAATTTGGTAGTGATGGCGGGTCCTCCCATGCACGTAAGACAAATTTATAGTATTGAACAAGGACCAACGTAAAAGAAACAAAGACACCGCAATCAAACAAAAGAAAGGAACAGGAAAAGGACCTTCCGATATATAGTCCCCAATTTAGTGGTCTTGGTTGGCTCCTGAGACGAAATTCAAATGGAAATGGATCATGTCTTGCGGGAATAAATTCTAAGAGTAATGTAATGTATTGAGTTTTTTATTGACGACAGAAAAGCCGCTTTGTTTTTATTCTTTTGAATTCCAATTTTTAAGCAATCATTCATTCCACTTGATGATGGATTGACTTGGGTGCTTTCTCATCTTTTGTTCGTTCAAATTTGAAAGGTCCTAATCTCTGAATTTTGGTGCTTCTGGAAAATCACATACAGATTATGCTAATAGATTAGCTCGTTCTGGGTCAATTATTTTAGTTGGTTATAAATTCTGATTACAGATAATCAATTTTTTGGTATTTTGTTTTAGATTATATATTTTTTATAGCAAAAAAAAAAAGCTAAAATTCATAATTTAGCAAAGAATAATTTTTACTTATTTTGATTATACTTTATAATCACTTTCATAATCTGACTTTGACAAAATCTTAAGCAAATGAGAACGAGCACTTTGTATGGGTCGAAGAGTACAGGTTGAGGTTTCAATCTTTTTTATTCTATTTATAAAAATTTTATCACGGAGGGATAGGAATTTAAGAAGCGATGAGAGAGAAGATGGATTTGAATCCAGCATTTCTAATTTTTAGTTTCAATCACGTGTGATTGCAATGCCAAATTGTGTATGAATTATAAAAACTGTGTCTACAACCAAAAAAAAAAGATATACATATAAAATTTTTTTGAAAAGGGTTATCAAAATTTAAAATTTCGATGAGTAATACCATAACTTGATTGAATTATTTATTCTCATGCTTCCTCTCTCTTCCAATGATATCATTTTTGTGACAAAATTCATATAAAATTTCTATCCATATGGATTAACTTTACTTGTTATGCGGATAGATTTATTAATATTATTGACAACTCAATATTTATTGATGTAGAAAACAAAATGCTAGATCTTTTGTCCTTAATTAAGTACGAATACATAACTAGGTTTTATGGTCATTATAAAAATTTTAATTTAAAAAGAATATCTATAAAAAAAAAGGAATATCTGTCAATTTTTTGACATGTGTTATAATATTTGATAAAAACTACTGTATAATAGTAAAAATACGTAAAGAAGTTTAAAAAAAAATTACTATGATGGTTAACATTTAGAATACATAAATTTTTTTAAATTAATATGAATAAACATATAGAGTCGTTATTAATTTCTTTATTCAAATTATTTATACTTACACAAGTTCATTAATAATAATAACAGCTATATTATAAACCCGAGGGATCCAATGCTGGTAGTCCATGCATGCATGTCAACTATGAACCGCCAAGCATTTGCAATTCGGACTTGGTAATAATTGGGCTTAGACTAATGACTGGATACGAGCCCAGTGGATTTGATTGGAAAATCGGTACTTTAATACAGACGTTTCTCCGCCATCAAGGACTGGATAAGGATAATTTTTTTTGGGTCCTGAATCCTGATGTATAAGTACTTTTAGGCAAGCGATTTACATGGACCATACCAGACTGGAATGGTCTAGCCTAGCTATGGACGGAAACTTTACCAATTTAATACAACTAAGCGACCTTTGAGACTCTTCCAAAGCATATTCTTTTTTTTTTTCCTTGTTGGTACGATGTATTATATTTTACATCTATTTCTACTATTGACCTCGAAAGCATATTTTATATCTACTCATAAATTCTAGGAATAATTTCAGAAACCTTCCTTGAGGTTTCTGACAATTTCACTTAACTCCCTAAAGTTTGAAAAATTACACTTACCTCCCTTGATTTGATAGTTTTAGCAACAAAATATTAAAATAATATTGACTTGGACAATTTTTTAAATCAATACCCAAAAATATCCTTGTGGAATGAGTTTTAATTTACTTTCCTATACAATTATAAGATTATTTAGTATAATTATTAGGAAAAGGTGCCAAATTTTTCATATTCATATCTACTATTTGATAAACAACTATAATAATAAATTTATTACTATGATATGATATTTTTATGGTATTTTATTATGGATTTAGATTTATAAGATAGAAAAGAAAATTTTGAAATAATTTATTTAGAGTTTATAAATTTTTGGAGTAATGAGATTATCATAATTTAGTAGTGCTTTTGGGCAATTTCTTTTTGATTTATTGTTAATTTTAATACCAAGAAAATAGAAAACAAATATCAGCAAAATATTGGATTACATATAAAATTAACTCGTCAAAAAAAAATTATTAGTTTGACATTTGGTTATAATAGAAATCTAGAGACAATAGTGATAGTTCTATAGTTTTATTAGCGAAAATTTAAAAAAAAAGAATAAGAAGGAAAAAGAATAAAAAATAATTTTAAAACTCGCTCTAAGTATAAGCATATCAAATAAGAGAATTTCATTAAAATATGTAAGGGTAAAATTATCATTTTAAATGACAAAGGAGGTATGTGTAATTTTTAAATCTCAGAGAAACTCAGTGAAATTGTCAGAAACCTCCATTATCCCTAAAATTCTATTCCAAAGCATATTCTCGAAAATGTTCCTCGTGGCTAGTGCACAAAAAATGTGGATATACCCGAATAAAATTGTGGGAAATGCCTTCCTTTTGTTTTCGAAGCCACTGAGTATTCCATTCGGAAGTGCTTCCACCTCATGTACCTGCTGATTGATTTTTTTGCATGCCCGGTTCTTCGTGCTTCTGGGTAAAGAACCTGTCTTGGCAATGGCTCCAGCAATAGTTAACATCCGATTTTCTGCGGTAATTTCTATACTCTTCCTTTTCTTGATCTTCTTTTCAGGAGTGAAATTTACATGTACAGAGGCACAATCCTTTTTTTTTTGGGGACAAATAGAGGCACATGTGTATAGTAAATTGATTATAATTGGCCTGTACTGTGGGTAAATTGAATTAGTATAGGAAACTATTGAGAATGCTTTAGGTTACTCTGCTAAAGGATGATCAGATACCACGCTTTGCAGATAACAAATGTTTGTTTTTTCCCCTTCTTTTAAAGATAGCAAATGCTTGAATTAAGTGTCGGTTGTATTTCCTGTAGAATATTATATCTAAGAAAAGATATGAGTTTCTTTATTACATGTTGAATGGGAGTTTAGATGGGAAAAATGATTAATTTTGGATTCATTGGGCACTATTATTTTGCTCTTTACCATGTTATGGATGAAATTAGCATGTTGATAAAGTTTTACAAGGTATAAGCCACCAAACTTTTCTTCCATTCCTTTCCAAATTTGGTGGCCCAATTCACCTCTCTTTTCTTTCCAATTAAAACTCCTAAACGAGGAAAAAATCCTGAATTTTCATCTTTTTTTTTTTCTCTTATATATTTCCTAAACCGCAGCTGTTCTACTTTGTGCCTAACTGGTAGCAGCATATAAGCATTCTCGTAAAACAGCTGATATGGGCCGGGTTTCATATATTTAACATTACTATCTAATTTCTAAAATTTAAAGATCACAACTTTCTCTTTCAACACTCAATTGGAAGACCAAGGTTTGAAAATCATCTTCGTTCTTGATACTATAAAAACTCTTCTTTTTTTTTTTTGTAACTTTGGATGACCCCAAAATTAATAGTGGAAAACCCAAAAAGGAATTGTTGGTTGTAGAACAAGTTATACGTAATCTGCACTTAATATTTTTTAAATCTCAACAATTTAAGAATGATTTAATTCAATTTAGTTACATAAAGTGGTTAAGGAAAATATTAAAAAATATATGTGCAGAACAATTGGAAGATGGTGAAGACATCCGTGTGTTAGTTTTATTAGTAGTAAAAATGTAGCGATAAAAATTCCAGTATCAAATAGTAATTTTATGTTTTTTTCCTTATTATAATTTAATAGTTTCAACTTCTTATTCATCAAGATAATTACTTGTAATTTTCAGACAGACAGAAAATGGCATTGAACTTTGAATGAATGATCCTTCCAAAAAAAAATCTTCAGACGAATTTGGGTTTTCCATTGTTAATCCCAACTTGAGGCCCAAATGCTTTGCAATTGATGCTTCCGCAGAACTGCAACTTTGATTTGGGCCTCGCAAAATTCCAGTGGGATACACGTCCTGACAAACCACGCTTTGACGCCGTTTGACAATTTACTTCTATGCATTTAATTTCTTTTTAAAGACTACCGTGCTTTCGATTTTAAAAAATATTTCGTTGTTTATCGGTGTATTAGTGTGGTACGTTTGCTGCCTATGCTCATCTCCATTTTCTCTCTTTTTTTTTTTGGTTTTCATAAATGCTTTTTTCTTTCTTTTTTTTTTATATATAATCTTGTCAAGAAACAATTTTCACATGATTGTAATATAATATCTAATTTAATGATTGTGTCTTTTTAAGTTTAAAATAATTGCTACATAAATGTATTTAACATCTCGATAACTGTAATATGAATTATCGATAAGTGTAAAATAATTCAAATCTATTAATATAAACAAATATTAAAAATATATAATAATTGTTGTTCCTGTATCCTGGTTGCTAAATTTGTGTTTATTTTATTATATTAATATATAAACTGAATTCTGTTCAAAAAATATATATAAGCCGCATAAAAAATACGACGATTTGAGTTTGGGACTTTTATCAACAAAAAAAAAAAAAAAACCCAATACAGGATGAAAGTACACACAAGAAAAAAGTCGGGTTAAAAAGGCAGTTGTGCTCAACACATAACGTCGTTAGGCTGTCCTCGAAGAAAGCATCTGATATCTTTCTATTTTTCTAACGCCCGATCTTCATCGATTAACGATATTTTCCGAACCAGCAGGTTCGTTTCAAAACCCGAACCTCAGGCTCGGAGATTTTCCCATTTTTAGCCCCCCGAAATATCACACAACCGGATATTCAAAAGCAAATCAAAAGCCGGAAAACCGCAGTCTCACTGAAAAGAGCACACAGCCCTGCGGGAGGGCAAAAGGCACTGATCGAGAGATCTCCGCACCGGCGACTACAGCAGAATCGGTGATCCATCGAAGCAATGGCCGAACATGCTGGTGAACACGATTCAGTAGTCGAAACTGTGAAGGAGAAGATCACTGAGAAATTTCACAGTCACGATTCTTCCTCCTCAGATTCCGATGACGATAGTAAGGATAAGAAGCCGCCGTCCAAAGATATCAAGGCCAAGATCTATCGCCTCTTCGGCCGTGAGAAGCCCGTTCATAAGGTCCTAGGCGGCGGTAAACGTGAGGAATTATCCTATTCATCTTATAACTCTCTAAATTTTTGTATCTACACATTTAATTACGTGAATTTGAGAATTGGGTTTAAATAAGAGAGAGGATGTGCCCAGGGTTTGGGGCATACCTGGTTTTATTGGATCGTTCAAATCTACATAGTTTTTCCCTACATTGGCCCACGATTTACTGTATCTTATTTTATGCGTATAATACTGCTAATTATCTTGGTTGATTGAGAATCGCCCAATTTTCAGATGATTAAGATCTATGTCATGGTTTTGTTCTTATTGTAAAATACCGCTCCAATTTGTTCGATTTAATGCTTTGTGCGAAGACTTTGGCTAGCACCAATTTTTATCGTCATTTGGCTTATGCTCATATCCTGCATCATTTTTGTTTTGAAAATCTGCAAAACAAATTCCTGGATCAGATTATTCTTATTAACTTTAAAGTTCAATTGGTGCAAATGCAATCTTACAGATTCAAATTTGAATTACAAGAATGCCTGATGAGTGAAAATAGGATGATAGATCTATGTTTGCGACCCTCTTCATACATTATAGATGACATAATGAGATGTTATCGTGCGTCAATAGCATTCTCCTTTGTTTATACAGCTTGCATGTAGTCCACCTGCAAATGTGTTTTTATTTAGTAGTTTTACATTTTAAGCATATAGACTGTGGAAGGGCTTTTTTCTTAGCCCACATGGGTCATTACATGATTTCAATATCAAGCATTTGAAGGTGGTTCATTCCTTCATGCAAGAAAAAAGAAGTGGTAATAGCATTTTGTTGCAATGTGGTTGATTATTTCGGGTGGAACTTTTTCCCTCTGCTTTCTTTTTTTTTTTTTCTTTTTCTCATGTTGTAGCTTCTCTTCTGCATGTATTTCAAATGTTTATATGCAAAGCACAATCATGTTCTCATAGATTCTGACGTGGGAATATTCTTATCTGACAGCCGCTGATGTTTTCCTTTGGAGGGATAAGAAGATTTCTGCTAGTGTGCTCGGTGTTGTGACAGCAATTTGGGTGCTTTTTGAATTGCTTGAATACTACTTGCTTACTCTAGTTTGCCACATTCTGATTCTTGCACTAGCAGTCCTGTTCTTTGGTCAAATGCTTCCACCTTCATTAACAAGTATGTTTGTAGACATTTGCCGTACTTTCTACTGTTTCTATTTGGGTTTGTCAGAGAATTAACTTGATCTTTCACTTATTAGGTCACCACCACAATTTCCAGAAGTCATTCTTCCTGAAGACATAGTTCTGGATGTGGCTTCTGGTCTTAGAATTGAAGTCAATAGAGCACTTGCTGCCCTACGTGAAATTGCATCTGGGAGAGATTTGAAAAAATTCCTTGCAGTATGTTATCTTCCATTGTTTGTGTTTTAACTAATATTTGGATTCATTAGTGTTAGGACTGAATGTGACTCCCACAGAACCAAACCTTGGAACAAATTGGAGGGAGAAGATTCATTTTAATGGGGATGGAAATTTAGGCACTCCACCAACCGGAGTGCAATATTATAAATCTTTTTGCTGAATGGAACCTTTTATGTTTCAGGTGATTGCTGGCTTGTGGGTATTTTCAATTCTTGGGAGTTGCTGCAATTTCCTGACCTTGTTTTACATATGTAAGTAATAGTTTCTTAAGTAGCACTTCATTTACACTTGTCTGTCTGGTTTTGTTATTTACTTCTTGTTCTGATCCGGTTTTGTTTCCCTTTTGTTCAAAACAGCATTCATTCTGCTGCACACAGTACCTGTCCTCTATGAGAAATACGAGGATCAAGTTGATTCCTTTGCTGAGAAAGCTGAGGCAGAGATCAAGAAGCAGTATGCTGTTTTCGACGCCAAGGTATTGAGCAAAATTCCAAGAGGTCCCCTGAAAGACAAAAAGTTTGTCTAGACATGTTGAGGTGGTGAATGGTGATGCCATCCAATTGAAGTGTTTCTCTACATGTTGTTGTGACCTGTTACAATCTTTAGAGCAGAAGCTTACGCGCTCTTATAGTTCTAAAGAATATTTTATGGTTGGTAGTTGAGTTCTAATATTGTTTTGACACAGCCGTTTCCGTGGATTGTTCGCTGTGCATACTGAGAGTAAATTATGTTTTAAATTGGTTCCTCTTTTAGATAGTTTTTTTTTTCTGTTGCTTTATTATACTTGGACAAATGAGTGGCGAAGTTTTGATCTGTGCTCATCTTGACGGTTCCCTTCCCAAATGAACCACTTAAATCTCTTCGGTACCGTTTGGACGTTCTTGTATTTTGTGACATGGGCTGGGGCCCATCTTTCTTTCCTGGAAGATGTTTTGAAAAATGGTTTTTCATTTTATTGCTGTCGTTCAAATGCGGTAGCGTCTGTTGATGTACTGATGCAAGTGGCTGACTGTATCGGAAGACAATTTCGCTCCACCTTTGGTTTGACAAAAATGGCCTTTAAGCAATGGAATGCCTGCTCGATTTTGGCGTGTAAAACAAAAGAGAGCCGGCTGGGGATGGCATTAGGATAAGCGAATGAAAGTTCGAACCATATACAAGCCGAGACACAGAGAGAGGAGAGAGAGAGCATTTTAGAAGAAACGTTCTACTCTGTTCTTTGGGATGGTATGCATTTCGTTTCAAGCAACTGTAGCCTTCGCGGATGCAACGAATAATCTATCATTTTTCCAATGGTAAATTTCGACTGACATTGGACCTGTCAGGGGAACGCTTACAAGGTCGGTCAGGAAAGGCTAAACGTCAAAGTGAGGTTTGCAATTCTGCTTATGCCTTCTGAAATTCTTTTATCTACTCTCAAGTTTCAAACTTCCATACCATATCAACAAAAGAAGTTATAAAATCATTTATGACTTAGCTAACTCCTTTCCTCCACACAAATATTCGCCACTCAATAAATGTTTCTCCTAGAATTTTAAGATGCAAATTCAAAGTGGTTTTCACAATTGCATTCTGCGTTCGAAATGCTTGTGCACTTACGTTTGAAGGAAAGCATTCGAGCAAACTTTGGGTGCCGATGAAACTTAAAAAAGCTGAAATTGTACGGTTGATATAGCCACTTGATACTGAAGGGTCTCAAGTTATTGAGCAATTACTTGACATTTGAAGTGTGTTTACGATGGAATAATTATCAAAGGGATTCGGATAAGTGAGACCACGGGTAAAGCGGATAGTTGAAAGCATCAAGAACCAAGCTGATAAAGTACAGAGTATGAAGGAACTGAGAGATCATGTATTACTAATCACACACACCACAATCTGATAATGTTCCATTTTACAGAACCAACATAGCAACAAAGGTCCTAGTATGAAGGTACGAATGGGATTAAGAATTTAATTATTCACCATTCTGTTGTCAAAAACTATACATTCACCTTCTATTATGTCTGGTACTGCCACAGAAGAGGTTGGCGATTTCCTTGGCATACGCCCACATCTTAAGAACACACAGGTCATCTATATCACTATCACTGTCTGAAGAAGATTCTGATGGAAGAGAATCGTACAATACGTAGTCAACAATCTGCATTTTGCAAAACCTCTCCAACTTAAGCAAATATCTTGTACATGGGAGGGTAATGACATTTTAGTAATGCTCATAAACAAATAGAGTGATCGCATAAAAATCATAAACCTTTTTTGGGAAAAACTAATTTTTCTACGGTATCATCTCTAAAAATACCTAATAAATGCACCAAAAACAACCCTGGATACACCTAACAAACACGCCCAAAATAACCCCAAAAAAGCGCAAAACACACACTAACATGCACACATCTTCACCCGTTCTCTAGATTGGAGGAGAGGGCTGGTAGCCGTAGGGAGGTTGAGATAGTGGGAGGGGAAAACTAAATTTTAAAAGTACCCAAAATTTTAAAACTTTAAAAACGCCCCGAAAACATATCACATAAATAGTTTTTCACAAATAGATCTACAGTAAAGTTTCGAAGCTCCAAAAACACCCAACCCATAGGGGCCCTTAAGTTTTGTAACATGCTATGGTGGGTAACAGTCATTAAAAGAACACAGAGCAAACTTAGGCATCTATAATTACCTGATCCATTGAAACTGGAATAACTTTGGGATTTGTGCAATCTCGTCCAATATGTGTATTATAACATCTAGTGTCGGTGAGCCACACTATTGAACTACAGTGCCAACAGTAGCCCCTGTATGGTGCAACTTTCTTCAACGATACTTCTGAAATGAAAAACATGGTTATGACTTCTAAAGAGAAAATGCATATAGGAAAACCAACTGGGAAACAAAAACAGTGCTGTAAAACATGCCCTTCACGATCACACTGCACACCCGTAGGTGGGGACTGCTGGACCAGGCTCGTACAACACCTTGGAACTCATGAAAGAGTATATTCATTGTGATTGTGAGCAATGCCAATAATTGTTGGAACCAAATAACACAGATCATAATTCACCAGAGGCCATTAGAGATAAAATACTTCAAGCCTAAGTAGGATTTCATTTACTTTCAAGCACCTTAAAATTCTCTCCATGTCAAACAAAACATGTGCCAGAACATCGTTTTCCTTTTTACAAAAAGTTCAGACCTACCTTGATACACTCTCTTGAAGTTTTCTCTGATACAGATGTCACTTCCAGTTACCGTATCAGTGTATTTATCAGAACCACCAAAGAAGCTGACATACAGTGACTCCCATAGACGGTTGTCACCTGCTGCAGAACTCCATGACCTGCAAATTGACCATACCGCGGAGTAACTGTCAAATGATGGATCATAACTGAAATCATGTGTAACATCAAATACCAAATATGTGAACCTAAGTTCTTGGTCACAAAGAAAATGTTACGGCCTAAAGGGAGAGTACCTGCAGACCATTGAAGCTGAAACTAAAGACTGCAAATCTAAGTAACTGAAGACATGTATAAGGATATCTTCAGGAAACTGGTATGGGCCTGAAATAGCACCACAAAATTAGTAAAATGGCAAACCAATATGAGCCAATAAAAGAATTTGCAAGATTTATATAACCATCGACTACTAAGCAAAAATTTGGTGTGATTGGATGTCTACAATGGAAGATCCTACCTATTTTAGCGTAGGATGTCCAAGAAGCACAAATAATTTATTTATTTATTTTTTACCTACAGGTCACTTTTCTGCCACTTTCCTCAACTACACATTGACACAGCATTCAACACAGGTATACGAGCCTATGATGAACAAGCAAACGAGAGTCTTGCAGGAAAACAAGCTACAAGTACATGGTTGTACAATATCTCAGCAAGGAGATGCATGTCATTAACTTGTTATACAGGTCAGTGATGGAATTATGTTCACTAGCTGGACAAAATTCCAGGCATCTTTGAAAAAATGAACACGACAACAATTAATAACAAATTTCAAGATTGTTTTCTTTCTCAAGAAAAAGATTCACCATGTTTATGTTTCTCACACAACACAGTATATTCTCAGTTAAAAATACCTTCTTCCTCTTGTTGGGCCTTATTACGCCTCTTAGAAGATACGATGGCATGTTTGAATTCTGTGACTGCCAACACCTTCTTTTGTTTTGGAAGAGTAGACTCTGCATTCTGGAGGAGGAGATTAGCTGCTGAGATGGCATTTTGTGACTGTACCCTATAGTTTAAACAAATTATTCACATAAGAAATGTTGCTCTTCAATCCTAAGTATTAATTCATGTGCAGCAAGGGAACTCCTAGATCAACCTAACTGCGGGTAAGAGGGCTTGATTATGTCTTGGTAGTTCACACAAAAATATTACCATGACAAACAATGATCACTAAACTCCTCTGTACTTGCTATAAATCAGCGTCCAATTCAAGGCCATCCCTCTGTTTTTGCTTTTTCATTTCTGAAAATGCAACACGATGATTCTATGAGATAGTTTTTTGACTTGTGCATAATTGCATTGGAAAGTTATCAAATACTGCCACCGAGAAATCCGTGTAACAGCTTCTATCTTATTGTGCACAGCAATATGATAAGCCATTAGCCTCTAACTTCTCTCTGACACCTGTTCAGAATGAAAATGCTACAGTAGAAAATATAAAAAAAAAACCCCAAACTTTCATCCTTAGTGCCTATATTGAGAACGGGTGATTTTAATTTCTCCTAATTTCAGCCAAATATGCAGTGACATCACCTTCAGAATCAAAATTTGAAAAAGGGCCCAATTTATATCTGGTACAAGTAGCAATCAATTCAAATCACTAACAAACCAAAACAGAATCTGGAATGGCAAAGCACAAAGAAGAGACGAAAACTGAGTTGAATGTTCCAGTAGGTAATGGGGAAACAAAAGGCAATAATAGTGCAAGGAGATTTAATTACAGTGGGAGGAGGCGGAAGGCATCGAGGGTGTCCTGGAAGAGCAAAGATTGCAGATTTTTTGGGGCTTTAGAGTAGGCTTTTCTGAGGATAAATGCCAGCTCCTTGCAGGCCAATGGGTAACGAGAGCAGCTTTGATTTGTTAAGGACTCGTGTAGCTTAAGTTCTTCATATCTTTCTTTTGGACATTCCATTTGATCTTGAGAAATTCAGCAATCCCAGAGCCAAAAACAAAAACACAACAAAATTAAGCGATCAATATCAAACACCGAGCTGCCCTACAATTTTGTCAAGCGAAGCAGACGAAACAGACCCACTTTCCTCCTCCTCCAACCGCCATCCCACACCGACTCTTGAACAGCTGTCTAAATTCTCCGAATCGCCCTTTTGGGGAAATTTTAAACAATTCCGACACCGACGTTACTCTTTTCTCGCCTTGCCCTCTTCCCGAAGGTTGAATTGCACCAATCAATCCATCCCTGTGCTATTGAAAAATTCCCAATCCAGTGCATGTAAGTCCGCGCTCGCTCGGCGGCAGTCCAATTTGTACAGCTGATTCGATCATGTCATTATTCTGCGAGGTGACCAAATTAACCCCACAAAATCTCTGTCACTTTGGATTCCTAAAATGCCCCTGGTCAAACAAATAATAGTACGGTAATTCAAATAACACCAGACAAAACGAAAACTTCATCTTGTTCAGGCAAAATCCCTCATTCTTCTATTGAGAAACTGGAAGAACTGAAAGTAAAAATTCAATTACCAGTAACCAAGAGTTGCCAAAGACTGATTAATGTGACTTGAACATCCCGAAGAATTCAGTCATTTCGATAGGATCAAAGTCATCTGCAGTGAAAAAGGAAAAAACGTCTTAGACCGCAAACAACCCTTGGAGAAATTCATAGGAGGGGGGCTCGTGAATTACTCTATTTCAGTGGATTGATCCCAAGACACGCGAATAAGTCAAAGAGTCAGCGAGTACAATCTTTCAGTACTAGTGAAGTTTTGAGCATCGCTCATTATTCTAATTTTGTGTGATGAATTTCACACTTCAGATGGTGAAGTGTACAAAATTAAAAATTTAAAGACTAAAACTGAATAAACTGAATATTTTAAGGGATGCAACATTTAAAATTAAAATTTAAAAATTAAAGCGAAAGCGTGTCCATAACTTTTAGAAGTGCAAGTGCAAAATGGAATTTGTGAATTCGCAATCACAGCCAGCAAGGTGTGAGGTGTCCTAACATTACAGGTTTGGGATTTTGGCATTAAAAAAGCCTTAAATGTAATAGACTACTCAAACACTACTACGTTATTAATTTAAAAAAATACAAAAATAGTGGGTCAAGATTTATAAACATGCAAGTAAAAGTGTGTTGGAATTTAACGCCCTCCAAATTTGCTTGTACTTTTGCTTCTTCTCTCACTTATTACCTAAACATGGCAATCACGATTTGAAGTTTGTATTCTGCTTAGACAAAGGAGACCCCATTACAAGTACGAGCGTAAGGGCAGTGCTTCAGCGCTAGATGTCGAAATTATCACTAGTGATAACCTCCTGAAGGCTCAAACACCACTCTATCAGATCAAAAACCAATAATCTTATCCATCTTCAATTTCATGCTTCACATAAAACCAATCATATATTCGTATGATACTGGTGATTCAGAATCCGAATAAAAAGAGTTTATCCTTTGTACATGAGAAGTATGACGCTTTCCTACTGATTTTGCTTGGAGTTAATGGCAAAAAGAATACTACCAAAATGCAACAGTAAATTTACACGACGAATGGACTATCCGCTTTCCATCGAATCTATTACAGTCGACTCAATAAAATAAACAGACTAACAAATGCCAAAATACCCTTCCCCCCCCCCCCCCCCCTTCCCCATCACGTCTCAAGCCTTACAAAAAACCACACGAGAACATCTTCAACATCCGAAGAGCTAACGTGGTTCAGCCAATATCGAACATAGTTGTCAGCATTTCTTCTTTTCTCCTCTTTCAAGAGTGGTTTCAAGAGGGCAGCCGAAATGCTTGTAGAATTTTGTGCCTATTCAAATTCTTTTGGGGCGATCAAGAGTTATTCATTGCGGCCAGATTGCGGTGACAGCTTTCACCACTTCCATGCTGCGCTATCCTGGGACAATGGGGTTTCCTGGTTCCCCAGCCTTCTGCTGATTCAGAGTATCGCCAAACAGGAAAGGATTAAAGTAACAAGCGTCTGTATATGCAGGCAGCCAGTGACCTAAAGGAAGTAAGACAACTGTTGCTTCTTCCTTGAACCTCCTTCACCATATAGATCATTCCATTGCTTCAGCTCAGCCATGATAGAACCCTCGGAAGCAAAAACTGGCAGCAACCTGCAATTGCAAAAATATCCTCAAGAGGTTTTACATGACAAAAAAAATTTGCATAATACTGTGAAAAAAAGGTCACATGCTTAAAAGAGAAGGGAAAAAAATGTGAAAAATGGAAACAAAAAACAAGTAGCGTTGACATATTGCTGCCAAACTAGATTCCTGCTACTGTTACTGGAAGTCAAGATGATCAAGGGACAGGAATGCCGCAGTCCTACCAAATTTGGCAAATTAAAGTGATACGAAGGACATGCTCTTTGAGAAGAAAATTGTACACAGTTACCAGGGAAACAAAAGATGAAGCTGGCTCATGAGTCCTATTTTTTACTTTCGCATGTGTTAGAACTTTTAAGTAGGTCCTTTAATAGTTGTGAATAAGTAAGAACTGTATTTTACAAGATCATGGGAGGAACATCAGATGGCCACATCTTCACCTCATCGCAGAATACCTCCAGACTTGTCCGTACGGTTTGAGTAGAGTTCCCATATCCTCGGAGTTCCCCATAGAGTACTATTTCCCATTTCAGGGCACCACACATTTTATAAATGATCCAAGGATAACTCAAATGCAGTCATATAGTATGCTAAAACTCCCAATCTACTTGGCATGGGAACATGAAAGAAACACTTGACTAAACCTATCTTTGGGAACTATTTAACTACTCATCTTTCTACACAAGAATGCAAAACTATCAGAAGAAAAGAGAGAAGAAACTTTTGCACATTGGAGAACAAATGGACACATAATTTTCACAGCAGATAGGGTTTAAAAAACAAACTTGCTCCATATGACAAGATGAAAGCCAGTACTATTACCTGATCTTGGCCTGTCTTTATGTCTTCCATGTTTAAGGCCTCAGAGCAATAAACACTTTCTTCTTTTGCTTCCTCATTTCCTTCATCAGCATCTTCAGAGCTCTGCCCTTCTTCAGCTCTCCGTTTTTTTCTCCTACACAGGGAAAGAAGGAAAAAGAAAATCAACATAAACATTAAGAAAAAAAAATACTAGCCAAACTGTATCTTAGGAAGCGAAATGCAAGAACTTTGCGTAAGAATTACCATATCCTTCTTTCTCTCCTGTTGAATCAGCTCTCTCACTTGGTCGATAAGCCGCAGTAATGCACAAATTCTGCTTTCAGGAGAAAATGAAAAATATCAGATAAGATTACAAAATTTGCAATCCAGAAACTTCATATGCACCAAAACAAACCTTGAGATCACTTCCGCTATATCCTTCAGTCATGGCTGCAAGCTCCTTAAAATCTAGGTCTTCTACCTTCTCCTTTGACAGAAGAGTTCTCAAGATCATTTCTCTGCTCTCCACAGAAGGAAGACCAACCATGATCCTGTAAAGCAGAAAACCGAGTAAAATCCAGAACAAGATACACAAAAACGCGTCATGATTTGCTCAAATATATGAAACAAGAGTTACAACTCAGTCTTCATTCTTCACAATGAGAACTGGTGGTAAACAACACACAACATATAACATAAACCAAAGCAATTTCTCATCTTGCTTTCACTTTCATGGACAACAACATTCCAGATGAAGTTAGTAGTGATAGAATCAGCTTTGACTTTTGACAACGTGAAATCCAAAAAAGGTGTAACTATGAATATACCTGCGTTCAAACCGCCTAATTATTGCTTCATCAAGATCAAATGGCCTGTTAGTTGCTGCAAGAACAAGAATTCTTTCACCAGGCTTAGTCAATAGGCCATCCCAATGGCTCATGAACTCATTCTTAATTTTCCGCATAGCCTCATGTTCCCCAACTCTGGTTCTCTGGCCAAGCATGCTATCAACCTCATCCAGAAAAATGATGGTAGGAGAAACCTTTGCTGCAAGTGTGAAAAGAGCTCTGACATTTTTTTCGTCTTCACCAAACCATTTTGAAGTAATTGTTGACATTGATACATTTATGAAACTTGCTCCAGCTTCATTCGCAATGGCCTTTGCCAGCATTGTCTTTCCAGTACCAGGAGGCCCAAAGAGCAATATGCCTCTACAAGGCTTAAGAAGACCCCCTTGGAAGAGGTCTGGTCTTCGGAGAGGAAGCATCACAAGCTCTTGAAGTGATTCTTTAATCTCATCCAGAGCACCAATATCTGCAAATGTCACGCCAATCTCGTTTGCAGGAATAACCTCAGGCCTTATACGTTTCTCAAATTCATTGTCTGGAGGCACATCCTGTAGTTTAAAGTACACAAGAAGTTTAAATAAGAGAAAATGAATGAAAGAGTAGTTTGTGGATTGAACACTAGGCATAAAGTTCATGTTAAGCTGTCTGAAATTGCTATTTATGCCTCTAACTTCTCTGCTGTGTGAAATTAATGTAGCGTGAAGTGATGCATTCTCTTACCAGAAAACATCACCTAAGGTTGAAAACCTAGCCCATTTTCCAACAAACTTAAAGTTTATCGAAGAGAAGTATAAAGACATGGAGAAACATGTAGGAGCAGCATCCAACATGAACTGGTGGCATTGTCTCCCTTTCAAGGATCTAATACCACACGATTAGACTTACAGGAGCTTTCGGTGCAGGTGGATTTTCACCATCCTTCTTTGGAACTGATTTTCAGTCTCAGTTTTGTTTTCGGATGTGGGGTTTGGTTCAGACTTCAAGCCAACATTCTCCTCCCCTTCAGGACCCTATCATTGATGAGAAAAAGAACTATTAACCTTGTCAATATTTACATTCTGGAACACTTCCTGAGTAAATATCTGATATCAAGAAACAAACTGACCTTGGAAGATTCAGCGCATGCCTCCAGCTTGATAGTGTCTTTACCACCTTTTCCCTCCTGGAAGATACTCAAGCCATGGGACAAACTGTAACAGAGCGTGTAAGCATTAGAAACAGGATGTGTAAATCTAAACAAAACCAAGTACGCCATAGTTTACTGGGTACCTCTTAGATGATATAAGAAGCTTCCCATTGCGATATTCTGGATCCTTGTTATTCATCAGATGATAAGATATTGCAGAAACCACAATTTCCTCTATATAATTACTTAGAATCACTGTATCTGCATGGCAGATTGATCCTAGATCATCACACACAAGATCATTTGCTTCAAGTACCTCAGCAATATGATTTTTATTATCCTGAAACTGGATTTTTTTCATGTCCTCCTCCAATTGAGCTTTCCAGCTCACAAGATGAGTCTCGTCTTCAGGAGGTCTAATCTCAATATCATAGGGAAATAAAAGACTGATTCTCTCACCCCACGTCACCACAATCATCTTCAGGATCCAACATGCGGGAACCAAGTACCACGATTGATCCTGTTAATTTCTTTAACATTCTGTCAAACAATTTGTATAATCTGGAGGACTGGAGAAGAAGCCTTTCGACATCCCTGATGTATAGAATGATGCAGCCATTTTTAGAGACTGAAACCAAGACCTGCAATATTAAAATCTTCTTTTCAGCACACTATGAATTCTAGTACCAGCATTTCACAATTACTTAGAATATATCATCAAATCAGAAGATTAAAGAACCAGAATAGCAGTAGAATGCAACAAGCAACAGAACCAACGTTTTGTTGGTATTAGGCAAAGAATTGACTTTGAACAATAAGATTTACCTTGTGCAGTGACTGTAAGAAAATCTTTTCATCAAAACACCAGCTGGTGATGCGCTTGGGAGGAGCTAAAAATAATAATAGAAAAATCAATCACATAAAAGGTTTTCAATATGGAAATTATCTACCAGAAAGAGCTTTCTATTCTCTCAAAGCACTTAAAAAGCAAGAGAAGAGATGCAGCAATTTCAGTCCTCCTTTTCAAAGTTTCCATCCAGACAATAATCCAGATAAGAAAAAAAAAACTGAAAAAAAAAGGAATACATGATATACTTGATAGAATTCCCCAGTATCAACAAAAGATTAAATGCAACATCATCAGAGATTGAAGTAGAGAGAATAGCAACTCCAGAAAATGCTGAATTAAGGAAGACATGTTTAGAAAAGAAAATGCGGGAAAAGTTTAGTCAATTGGGTGAAGAAATTGGTCAGTCCATCAAATATCAAAATGTTTTTTCCTTTTCTTTTCTGTAGTCTCCTTAACTGCTAAAGTTGAAAGCTCCATGTTTACCTGAATTTGACGAAGATGACTGGGAGCTAATGCTACTCATATCTGAAGAGACAGAGGAATTTCTGCGATGCTTTAGAGAATGGTTTACTCCTTCTGTGTGCCTATAAAACATGGTCAATACGTAAGTAGTGGATATAAACCTAATTGGTCTTATCTTTAATGAGCAAGCAAAAGACAAGAGAAGTGTTACTCTACCTTAATTTACTGTCCAAGCCACTGCTTTGCCTAGCTAATGTACCTGTAATAATCAGTATTTGGATTCTTTAAGAAGCTCATGAAAGATGTATGCAAGACCATGCATATAAAACTTTAAGAAACAAAAACCAAACAGATTCCCAACACGTAGCCTCCAACTTCAAGTTCCATAAGATCCACAAGATGGCAAATATTAAACAGCCTTAAGTTGAGGAACAATAAGTGACTAGTATTTAAAGCCCATCTTTGCTAACTCTAACTCTTTCCAAATAAATTTTTCCTGACCAACATAAAATGAGGAAGAGCAGCACAAATAGCATACGCAATGAAGTGTGCCACCGTGAACAGCCACCATGAACAGTTCACGCCACATTATGTATACCATTTTGTATGATTTTAAACCAATTGTCATGTTTTGCAGACATTAATATTCTTAGCAATGCGTTCAAGCCCTGCAGGGCATGTTGGTGCCCTCTTTCATCTCAAAGATGAAGGAACCAAGATCATGGTTCACTTGAATGAATAGAGGAAGCAAACTATATCCCTTCTTTGTCTGAGCCCACAAAATGGAAGCAAATAAACAGCCAGTTTACACTATAAGATAATCACTTTTACTGAAAAGTTGAGTTACTCCTGTACCAATATTCTTTATCACTAGTGTAGGGAAAGAATTACTTAATAAACCACCATTTAACAGAATAAATATAGAAAATTTTTAACATGAAAATAAAATCTATGGCAATAACACTGAAAGAGAAGAAGCATTCAGAAACCAAAAGAAGGCTATCACAGCATAGCATGCAAGAGCCTTAATTTAAATGCTTCCCTTTCATACCTCGATTATCCTCACTATTTGCAATGATTGAGAAGGAACCAAGCAAACTGGACATCTTTTCCAATGTCAACTCTGAGATTGACCTCTTGAACGACTAAAAAGGAAACAATGTTCCATTAAGGACAAGTGATCCAAATGAAATAACTTCTTATTAGGGACAGGAAAAAAAATTAAAAAAACAAAAGGATAGTGCCTACAAGTCCCGCAAACAAGACTTAACCTAGAATACCACTGAATGCTATTGAAACAAAGAAATCCATGCATCAGGTTCTCAGCGTATACAAAGTTACGTACCGGTTCTCTTTTTGCAGTACCATACTTGCTCTGCATCTGCAAAAATTGACCCAGATTTAAGATGGTAATGATAATAATAATAATTTAAGACTGGGAAAGCTATATGCATTAGGAAACAATGCCTTTCCCACACGTTCACCTTCAAAGAAAAATCAGTAATATCCAGCAGAAGCAACTTCGCATCAAAGTGATGAGCCAGGGCCTTGGCAAGCATTTGCTGGTATAGTTCTGGAAAGGCATAATACAAAAAGTGAAGAAGCAGATATGTAGACACCTTCAGGTGGAACAGTTAGCAGAAAAATACATAATTTTACTGCATCAAATGTAGTGTGTACTGTACCAGCAGGTCCAGAAAGTAGTATGGCCCTACTAGCAGGAGAAAGATTTCTGGTGTGCTTAATCGCATCTAAGTGCCTTAGATGAACATAGGCTGCACTCGTGAGTAACACCCGTGTACGTTCACTGCCAAGGCATCAAACATCGAAAGATGGTGATTGAGAGCATACAATACAACTGAAAGGGAGAGCTAATTTACTTAATGATATGGTTCAGATTAGTAGTCGAGGAGTTACAATCATAAATGGATGTTCGAAAACTAAGCAGAGAGTTAGTTCATTGAAGCATCAGAAGAGTAACCATATGGGTGATCCATCACGGCACTTCTTGTTAAGAGCAAAACATGAAACGTAGTATCTAGAAAATAGAAAAAAAAAAGAAAAAAAGAAAAGGAATCTCCTCATCTTGTAGCAGATAAAACTTCAAAATGCGCAACTATAAACATTATTAGTACAATATTTGCATCTATGGCATAGTATACACGTCGGTTTCAGTAAAGTTGTAGGTTATATTACTTTACCGCCATTCTTTTGAAAAAACGAAAGGAGGAAAAAGAAAAAATCCATAGAAAGTTTATTTAAGGAAAAGAGAAGAAAAGAAAAAACAGAAAGAGGGGAAAGGAAAATCTTGCAAAGCGGGGTCGAAGTGAAGAATTGAACCTGAGGTAATAAGGGAAGTCATCAAAGGAGACCTGGGAGTCTTTGCCGGGGATAATGAGCCTGAGAAGCTCGAGCTGAATTTGGTCGCCGGTAATGCCATCGGGCGCCGCCGTGGCCCAACCATTATTGTCACAGTAATTATTGATCCCACTCCATCTGCTAACAGTTTGTCCTGACACCAAACCAAGCCCCACACCAACCCCCACCCCTAATGCCGATAATAATATGTGCTTCTTCTGTTCCATCCTCTATCTTCTTCCACTTCCTCCTCCCACTACCATTTAATCATCAATATTTTCATTACACCACAAAAAAAAAAATCAAACAATTACGGAGTACTAATACATTCAATCGATCACCTTCTCTTATTTCCTTTTTCTTTTGTGATTCTTATTGCTTTTTTTTTTCCTTTTTTGAAGAAAAAGAATCTCAGTTGAAGATCAAGGACAAGAATCAACAGAGGCAATGAATGCGATCCGTAGAAGAATCGGTTTGTTGTTTGAGGGCAATAATGCGAGTGCTTGTGATAAGAATCCCTCCCTCTATATATTTACACACATATATATAGAGAGAGAGAGAGAACGGGGGGCTGGAAGGGGGAGGGGAGGTTTAACTTTTACATAACTTTTAAATGGACAATGACAGGTAATATGAAAAAAAAGATGTTTTTCCTGCTAAGAAAGAAGAGAAAGAAAGAGTTGAGGAAGGAAGGAGGAGGGGATGACCGATAAATAATACACTAGTACCAGACTACCAGTATACTACTCCTAATAATGAATGGTTTAATTGGCAAGTTGGGGGGCTACAGGCTACAGTACAAAGACGAAGAGAACGAGAAATGCGTATATCCCCGAATGATTATTACGAGACTTGAGACGACGACATTGGTCCATTCTTTCTTTCTTCATTTATTTGACAGTCAAAAACAAATTATACTACTTGGAGAGTAGCATTTGATAGTACTCAACTCGACAGTTGACGGGACAAGGTAAGCTACAAAAAGGCCCCGACGGCCCAACAGCCAACAACTTGTTCCTTCCCGCTGTCCGCAGTTGTTTTTTTTTTTTAATTTAAATGGTTGTGGGGAGTATGCCATCGGTATTAATATTTTTTTTTTAACGAGTGTCCAAGACATCTAAAATATATTTATTGTATATTTTTATATTTATATAACTTTGTGGATTAATATTATTTTATAAAACTTTAACACTTGTCTAAAAAAATTTAACCAAACCCTATTATCATTGCCATTTATAATCCATTCCTTTCTCTATCATCAACTTTTCTGTCTAGTAAGAGTGGCTAAACACTTGATGGTTCAAAATTTATCACAACATTTATCGATTCAAATATTAAAAATATATATGCCATCATTAAAAATATATGTGCCATTAGAGGAGTTGGATAACACATGGATTGTGGGCGCGGGAAGTTAAAAGTTCAAATCTTATCTCCCATCAATATATCACGCGCGTGGTGCATCCGTCTGTCCGATGGCAATTCAGTCACCAAATCTGTGACGTCAAATCTACCCAAGTTTTTGCCGGTTAGAGTATATACAAGTGGACTGCTGCGGCCATGTCTCAGGCTTTGCTGCTTGGCTGCCCGTTGCAACTTTTCAACTTCGGCTGCAGAGTGCGTATCAGACCGCCGCCACCACCACCGGCCCCTTCTTTTTCTTTTTTTTCAATAATAGTTGCCATAAAACCTTAAGAGTTAAGAATGGCTATTTTGACTAATTTGAGTCAAAGCACTGCTTAACATTTCTGCTAATTACTTTTGGGCGTGGTGACTTTCCGTGGACGGTCCCAAAGGCGTTACTTGCACATGTTTGCTTCTTTTTCTTTCCCATTTCGACGGCCTCTATTGATGATGCTATGCTTTCCGCGCCATTGCCTACTTCTAGTTGTACTGCGGCCAGTTAACGTGCCGTCAAAGAAAGTCGCCTAGGCTAGCCGCCTTCCAAATTCTCCACAGCCCAGACTGCCAAGTACCAATAAGCCACAAAATAGAAATACTACTGCAAAACAGGCAGGCATATATATATATATATGGATCCAAAATGATTAGTAAGGAAAACTAGACCGGCAAGTTGTGTTGTTTACATAGTTGGAACTTGGAAAAGGAATGGTGTTTTAGTTTTATTTTCGTTTTCATTTTCTTAGGGCACTAATTAATGATGTTTTGATAATTAGTGAGGTATTTATTTAATGTTTCCACGTGTTCTGTTTCTTTTGCTTGGGAATTTGAAGGCCAAACTACCCTTCTATAATTAGCAAGGACATACATACCTACCTACCCACTAGCTTTGCCTAATAATTAAGATCATTAAAGCGTAGTAGGAGCATTATATATAAGTCTTGATTGCCCCGAATACTCTGTAATAATACTTTATCGACCATTTCGAAGCTTTCAATCAAGCACGAGTGATTTTCCAGGTCATGGTTAATGTTCAGACTAAACAACGGGAAAAGGAAACCATGCCACTGAGAATTTGGCAAATGTAATAGCTTTCGAAGTAATGAAAAGATTTAGGTCAAGTTGGTACTTGTGATTAATTATACCCTACCAAGATTTTCAGGTAAAGTTTAGTTGGAAGAAATGGAGAGAGTGCAAGATGAGGACCATTTGCGGCAGCCATGACCCCCTTTTTTAAAGCAAGAAGAGAGTTTTGAGTGACATGCATTTATTTATAAATATAATATAATAGCATCTGTGCTGGTTGAAAGCCCGCAGGAAACGCACTCTCTCCATTGGATCCATCTTCTTTCTTTTCATTTCTTTTTTCCTTTTAATATGGAGACTTTCTTGGGTCCATGCCATATAGCATAGGAAGAAAAGGCAACAGGTCTTAATAAGAGTCTTATTAGTCTTGACTTCAATTGAACCGCAAATTTTTTAATACTTACTTTTTCTTTTTCGACGGTCGAAAATAGTCTACTCTATTCTACGCCTACTCCTGCTCCTACTCTATCCTGTTCTAAAGGGGTTCAACTGGGTTAACGAGGAGAACCGACGGAGGCTAAAATCACCATCGGATCAAACGAATGTACCACACATTCGACTGAATTTTTTCGAAAGCCATATAAACCCTTGCCCTCCCACCCTAAAGGCTTGGTGGTGATCACCAGAAGAAGAAGAAGGCTGGTGCTTTTCTAATACATACTTGAAAGGAACAAATTAAAGAGAGCTGAAATTGTAGCAGGAGTGCAAAATAAGGGGACACCCACATATTGATATGGTATCAACGAAGCTCTCAAAAAGTGGCCGTACATGATGACTTGGAATGTGAAGGGAATTGAACCCTTTGGCTTTTGGACGAGAGGAAAAAGGCAAGGGGTCTTTAGGAAAGATCAATTGCTGAAACGACGGAGAGAAATCCTCGTCAGCAAGCTGATCTTTTCCAGATCGGCATCACATGCATGCTTGGATATTAATTGTCAGTGCAACAACATGCCTTGTGATTTACACGCAATTCCACTATATGATATGCTGTTTTAATTTTGGCAACTACAGTATTATTCTACAGTTTTGAGCAACTCTTTTAGCTACATGAAAATAATTAGTAAGGTGCACGAGGCCAAAAACAATGGAGTAATAATTACTCCCATTTGTGGTCCTATATATTGTTGTCTTTTCATTACTTTTTCCTTCTTTTTTTGGTGGAATTTGATTGGCTTGGAAATGGAAACAACAAACTAGCTTCTTTGCCAAAGGCGGACATTCTTTCACTTCGGTTGTCTCAGTCCGTTTTTTTTTCCGTTCTTGCTCATCCTAATCTGAATTGGTGAACCAATACAAAAGGTACAGGGCCATAGGCTGCTGCGCCCTTGAACAAGTAAGAAACCAAGTATAACCAATTAACTATATAGACCCTTGAAAATTTTACACAAATTTTTATTTTTTAAAATTTTTTTGAAGTCGAGAAAAGGCACTAGCCATCGTCAAAATAAAGTGCGGTGATAGCATGAGTGTTACACATTTAGGTGTAACAAAAGATCCGTATTTAGGGGATCAGAAGAAGTCGATGACGCCAACATAAAATAAGTTTATGGTGTAGTAGTGCACTACAATTGTTTTATTTCATTAGACGCTCTCTCTTTCCGAATGCTAATTGCTGCTTTACTCAGGATTATCATGTACCATTTCGCTAGCCTAATAGCAGTATCAACACTATTCGTGCAAAGTGACAAATAAATAAACTGTTTAACTAATAATATCTTGCAAAGTGACAAATCAGAAGGACGCATAATAATAATAATGCACAAATAAATCAGACAAACAACGAGGAGAGAAATCTCAAGTCCATCCCCACATGCAATGCAATTCAGGCAAATGTGCGGTTGCGCCACCACTCGACATGATATTTTTTTAAGAATTTTGCTATAGTGCCGAATTTGAAAATCACTTATTATCGTCGTTCGCCCGCTGCGTGTGCGTTTACTATTAGGGAATACCAACTTTACCCTTAAAAGGTACTTATTGATTTTTCATTTTTAGCATTTATTTCTTGACTTTGTGTACTAATTTCTTGCTTTCCAACTGTGTTTAGCACAGGTTCTACTGAATTTCACGTGGGATAGACATGGACGGAAATACACATAATTTGTGTGCTTGATGATGTAGTTATTGAGTGTCAAACCAACCTTTTGAGAATGAAATGAGTAGGAACTTTGCCGGCCGACCAAGAAAAAGAAAAGAACCGGTGCATGAAAGCTTAGTAAAGGCGCCACATGCAACGTTATTTTCTCAAGTTCTCTAACTAATGGCGGTTGCTTTCCAGTTTACAATTAAAGTGATCGGTCAAAAATCAATTTCATAACCCTCTCCCCCTCTCCTGAGGGAGAGGGGTAATGAATATGATAGGTCGCATTAACATCTTCCGTTAACAACCAAACGATTACAATTTCACTGAGCTCCTTTTGAGGTTATAGGTTTTTAATACCCATATTTGTTGTTTGATAAACAATTATGACAGTAGTTGTATTATTATAATAGACTGCTTTTCGTAATTCTTTCCTATTACTGTCATTGTAAGAAAGATTTATCAATGAATAACACATGACTTTCCTATTATGTCACCGTCTAATTTCCGAGAAAAAACATCTAAGTCATGTACCCTCGATAAATAATGGTGCATAGCACGTTTGTATATTGATAGTTGTGTCTTGTTTAAAATTTCAAACTCAACTAACTAAATATTAGAGTTTATTTGAGGGTAATAATGAAAAGAATTGTTTCGGTACACAACGTGATTTGGTTGAATTTCATTTTATTTAAAACTATGTGCAAAGCTCATCATAACATATGAAAAAAAAATGATGGAAGAGAATAAGTATGTGACAATCAAAATGTCTCATTACAAAAGTTAATGCTAGTAGCAAGATCTTAAAGAGCTTTATGGATGTAATCTTCTTAAGTAGTTTGTCTTTTTCAACGTTGAAAAGTGGCAACCTGTCAATCTGACAACAAGGGTTCTTTAGGAAAGGTAAGATCAAATTCAACCCGTAGGCGCCCCTGAGATGTGGCTGCGATGATGATCAAGGCTAAAGAGCAAAATGTATTCCGGTACTTATTAATCAAGCAATGGCTGAACTTGGCGGTAAGTATTACTTTTGGAGGGATGCCGACCGGCACTAAGATTGCAAATTGCCCATAGCAACAAGTACAGAAAAAAGGTAATAGTGGGTATTAGAGATCTGTCCATTCAAGTGGGTCAAAAACTTGAAAGTGAAGACATGTTAAACTAATGAGACAACGCCAAAAAGTTATTAGAGTTAGCGAGAAACATTGGCGGAAAAACTTAAAGGGGTAGGAATGAAATCCCATAAAGTTGCATCGTACATGAAACCCACAACGAATAGGTGTTCCAATATGTTGTGTGGGGTTGGTCAACATAAACTTCTTGGGAAAGTCATGTTTGGAGGAGAGTAGTGATGTTCGAGTCACAATTACTTGTTTGCGAAGAAGTCATCATACTCCCAGATATTGACACTTAGGCCCACTAAAGTCTCCTCCTTCATTCTGAGCAGAAGAAGAAAACAATGAGGGATTGATCAGTCTCGTGGTTGAACAATTTACCTGATTTAAGTTGAATTTAGATGATTGAGAGAGTTCAACTTGTCCAGTTCCGTCTAAAAGCTGAATAAATGGAAAGCGTCAATTGCGAAGAGTCCCTTTCCCTTATACATTAACAATTGCTTGTACATTATTAACATAATTATCTAACGAAGAGAGTTGATCGTATTTGGTTCTTAAATCTTGCTACCATTCGCTTATTAGTTTCTCCCGGGAGATCATGAGATAAGAAGGGTAACTGCTACTAGTATTTTTTTTTTTTTTGGTTTTAACACAGAGAGTATTCCACATTTTGTCGAACTAATCTCCCTGCGCCTGTGCATCCCGCCCCCCAAGAATACATAAACGGTAGAGAGGTGACTCGAACACACAATCTCGAGATCTAACTGGACTACCTCGAAATCATCCGAGCCAATCCCAAGGAGCAAATGCTGCTAGTATTTGGTTTCAACGAAATTTGGGTTGGTTTTGTAAGAGAATTCTCGTGGTGTTGGGGAGCACCAAAGCCGCGAAGAGAATAGTGGATTGGGGTCAAACTGTGATGTGAATGGGTTGGCCCTTTCATGATCAAGCTCTAGTTCAACACAGGCCCAGTCCTAATTTCAACAATCGGATAGGCTGATCTGAAGCCATCCAGCCCAGGGTGTCGTCCATACATAAAACTGAAAAGTTACGGAGATGAAGTCAAGAGAAATTTGACGGTTATCATTCTTTCCATTGAATTTCTCTCCGTTGGTGCCTTATTCTCAATTGTTTCTTGTCGTGTAAAAATGATTTTAGAACGCCAGAGTTTAAA
This sequence comes from Coffea humblotiana, assembly GCA_023065735.1. NCBI lineage: Eukaryota > Viridiplantae > Streptophyta > Magnoliopsida > Gentianales > Rubiaceae > Coffea > Coffea humblotiana. Next base: position 1,556,509 of record CM041209.1, on the reverse strand, counting down.
AAAAAAAAAAGAGTACCAATTAGATACTCCTTTTTTAAGCTCTTTTGTGCTCCAAAAAAAAATCAAAATTAGGATTGAAAAAAAAAAATTAAGAACACAATAAAATAGCTTTTTCAAATCATAATCTAAATTTATGTCTCCAGAATCAATTGAAAACAAGTAAATACGAAGGGGACAAGACAACTTGGTCCAGGCCTCCTTCAATCCTCTCCGTTACTTTTCTCTCCATTTATTTGTCTATTTCTTAAATATATACACGCACACAACTAAAATTTTCACAATAAACTGTTTATGTCAATAATTTTATTTTTACAAGTAGATCAACATACTTAAAAATCAAGCTCATTTACGAATTTTTTGTCATTCAATTTGCACAAAACATTTTGACGGAGCAAAATGGGTTAAAATTATGACAAAAATTGAAAAGTTTGATCCAATAGTGAACTCTATTCAATTTAATTTGAATTTTTGTATGTACTTTAAACAATAGAAGAAATATAACTTGGATGATTTTGATTTTCAAAAAAAAATATTACAATTATGTTTATTTAGGTGTAACGAAGAGAAAATTTTACCGGAGAAGAGCCCAACCCAAATCCGGGGCATCGTTAGGTATTGCAGCATCGTTGGGTACAAATTGTCTTATGCACAATGGCAAAAAGTTGAATAAGCCTTTTTTTTTTTTTTGGGTGATTAATCAAATCGCTCCGACAGAAGACACCACGATTCATGTGTGATATGTTTGGGGTTCAAATGGGAGTGTTTTCTCTATTCGAGTTTTGTCTCCTCCCTTCACTGCTCCGCCCGCTTCCAAGATACAATTATTCTCTGCTAGAATGCATTGTCGCAGTGCCTCTGGCCAAGGTGCGTATCTAACAAATCTTACTTGTCACTCCACTCCTTAATCTAGCTTCCATCTGAAACTTCCTTCTAAGTGCTTTAACTCAATCGCTAATTACTTAGCCCGTCAACATTAATTAAGTTGCAAAGTTACTGGCTAGCTTTTTACCGACTTACATTTCAGCTCATGGATGATTTTGTGCAGCGGACGGGACGGTAATCTATAAGACTATATCTGGCACAAGCACTATATCTGAAATTTAACTTTTGCACACATGCCATGAATCAAACGGTGATAGTATATATACTGTCAGTGCATATAAGATTTACTATGGATTAATCTTTCATATACTGACAGTGTATATACTATCAGCGTTGGATGAATGACAGCTATGCAAAATTTAAATTTAAAATTCAGCTTGGGTTTTCATGATGCATGATTGGAAGTACTTGGGTCGACATTATTGGATGGTGAAGACGTGAGTAGCCTGAGATGATGATTCTAATAATTAGGACGTTGCTTTCACACAAAATTTATGTTCTTTTGCTGGGGGCTCAATTTTCAGAAACCAAGCCAAGCCATGATGTATATAGCAGTGTTGGTGGCCACATTTCATTGAAGAGAAACGATTAATGCCATGTTTGTAAGTGACTATCGAGCAAGAGAAATACTCCTACTGGCAAAAATTAGTTGCTTGTTGAGTTTCGGTCCCCCCCAATCTTAAATGGACGTGAGTCGCCAACTTGCAACAAGAAAAGGCATGAGAACATGCACATGACTTGGGTGGCTTGCGGTGGTGGTGGTGGTGCTGCTTCTGCATGTACAGAGATATAGACGGACAAAGACTGGAAAAAAAAACCAACAAAACATGAGACAGAGAAGTGGAAATAATCACAAGAAAGTAACTGTCAAAAGTTTGGCAAGATGTAGGAGCATATTTTGTCCATGTCCCTCCTCTCATGGACACTTGACAAACTTACACCATCATACCATACGGTGCTGCAATGTTATCATTTTCATCAGCCACTAGGCGGCCTGAGTCGGTAAGGCGTGGCCATGAGAGAACTGGGACTCAGGAAAAGTGTCAACTGGGCTCATCACCACCATAGAGACTCGCCAGGAGAAGTCCACATGTTGGAACGTGCAGGATCGCATCACCGGTTCGTAGGACCCAACCATGATTTAGAGCCACATTCCATGCATATATATGACTAATATTCTAGTCAGTTAATAATGAGTTTAGGAAGATGGCCAAATTATACAGAAGGGTTGAGTTGCGTTAGTGGAGTTGAATAGAGTGGCAGGATTATGTGGATGAAGCCCAGACCAGAAGAGGGATAAGAATTCTCAATGTCATAAAGGTCAGGTGATGGGCCATGATTGACACATTCATTTGCATATATGTACTAGCTAGCTGATTATACTAGCTAGCTAGCAACAAGAATGAAGGTGGGTTAGCAACATTAAATGGAGACGATGATTGTCTTTGGGTGCTTTCAACTAGTACGGATGGATTGTCCCAAGCTTTATCACAAGCAAAACGAATCACATTTAACTCCACATTTTCATCAAGTTTTGTATGATTCAATACTAAGGTCTATATACCAGAATGCATATACAGTTAACAGAGGTTGAAGGTAGAAGGAAAAGAGGCAGAATGAGGAAAAGCATTAATTGCACGGCAGATTACTCTGAGCACGCAACCCCCAAATGTTAACATTAATCACATGTACCTTATGGCATTTCCCACCTTCATAGTATGTTTTGCAATATTATTATTCTTAGCATTATTGGCTTCTTGGTATGAAGCAAAGGCCGGCAAATTTGACCTATCCAACCAAACAACTATTCAATTTGCTGCATCACATTATTACTATTTTTTTTATAAATTTTTTTTTTTGCAGTGTTATTTGCTGCATGCACGTCTCTACATGAGATGTTGTACACATGAGTTGGTCTGTACACATGAGATAACTAATTTTGTACGATATTAATACACACTAGTACTATTATTAAGAATCGAACCCATTTCGATTAATTATCTGGCTGGCCACATAATTGGTCATGCTCCCAATCCATCTACGTGTAATGACATGCAAAACTTTGAAAAAAAATCAGGGAATTTAAGGCCTGACAGCTTGAGGTTCCACTTGTATATTATCACCACCATAGTCTGAGAAGAACTTTACTCAAGATTACTGCAGTATGTAAACTCTTTTGAGACACGACCATTGACGAATTGATGAAAACAAATTACAAATGAATGAATTGAAAAGGGAAGTGCCCTGTGCAAAATCTTTCTCATCCATGATTTTTCACACCAACAACGGCCACTTCTGTCTCTAAATCCGACCACATTAGTTCTGATTGGACGACAGGACTACATTCTACATATTAAATGCGCAAGTTAACAGGCAAGATGGTTGAGCCGGCCTTATCCGTCAGACACCATCATATTTGGCTCGATAGTTGTTGGAGTTTGACAAACTTCCCAACTTCTTATGGCTTCTTCCAAGAGTATTTATAAAACCAATTAATCCGCAAGACCTCTTACATTATGACCTCAACTCCCGGCTTAAACCTGTCCTAATCAGGCATACATGTCTTACCTTCCTGTCAAGAATAATTAGAACACGCACCTCTAATGATTGCTAAGTTGCTTTCCCAAATCTAAGACCAAACTGTTAATCAAACAAGGGGAGAAGAGAAAAGAATTCTTACCTAATGTTCTATTCACCGTTATATATATATAAATTATACCTAGGGTCATGCTCCCCTACTTCACCGCAATTTTGCCTCATCAATTCCCTCCCAAAAGTTGAAAACATATCTCACAATCATAGGACTACGCGCAATTAAAATGCCTGACGGATGTCCGAACATGGAGACAGAAGATGAGGTCAAAAATATATAATAGCTGAGATGCCACTATATGCACGAAAGAAAAACCATATGGTTGATGGAGATTACAATGAGAAAATTAATTAGAAACTATACTAGTGCAAGCTAGAATTCAAAACAGAAGAAAAGAAGTTCTCTTCAGATATTGCGTATTGTTTCTTAGATGGACTGATGGCAAGTGGGACAAACAATAGGAAGATCATACACTAACACTAGTGCATATCTTCTCCGTCGCTCAAATGCCATTGAATTTCTATGGTTTACAATCTCTACACAATTTCTCTAACTTCCACCCAACAAGACAAATGCAAAATGTCATCCCTGCCGGAGAAAAGTAAAAGGAAGCAGGCTAGGGACAAAGAACGAGTGGCGGATGATCATCATCTCCTCGAGACCGCTCTTCTCTCTTGTGTCACATTCTGCAGCTGTCCTTTTCTCCTTCTTTTCTTTTTCATTTTTATCTTTTCACAACAGCCTCATCCATTCTCATTTGCCTGAATAACAACACAACATCTCTTAGCAATTGGTACAAACTTTTCCCAAAAGAAAAGAAAAGAAAAAAAAGTATAGGAGTATTATACTACTAGTTGTTTATGGAAAGGAAAAAAAAAAAAAAAGGAACCCAATTAATCGAAAGAAGAGATCAATCACTGGCTACTAGTAAATGACTTGAACGTATATATATATATACCATGGTGAGTTCGTTTGCAATGGAGGACTGCCTCGTAAATGGAGCTCTCAGAATCACAAGATCTACGCCAGTTGTCAGCGGACCATGCAACACTAGTCCTGGGAGATGTTGCAGGGGAATAAAACTCCGCGTTCCTCCCTTCATTTTCGCACCCTCTTGATGAACTAATGCTCGCAACTCTGGAAGAACCTGATCTGTGCCCTCTTAGTTTCTGGCAAAGCGGCCTAAGAAAGTCCATATACTTCTGAAAAATCCTCTTGGATAATCTCTTACACCTCCTCAACGACGAACATCGGACCCTGCTGGAAGAACGCACTGCTTCTCTATCATTCAGCGAAGAAACAATGAACGCCGGCGGCGACGAGGATTCATGAGTACCTTCATCGCTCATGATCACCGGTCGGTTGGCGAAAAGTGGCATGAGGAATCCATCGGCCGAGATGAGGTCCTCGGCATCGGCAAGCGTTAGAGGGGATGGTGAGTTGCGAAAATCGAAGCTGAAATCTTTTGGGACCCGGGAGAACCTCCTGGAGGGCGGCATTTTGGGGTCCATCTCAATGAAGGAAGCTTCGTCGGAGGCATCAAAGGAGGTGCTGCAGGATGACTTGTAGTCCAGGCAGCTTTCAAACGAAGATGGCTTTAAGTTCATTAGCCAACTATGCGAAAAGCTCTCGATGGAGAGAGATGCTGCGCTGCTGCTTTCCATTTGGTCGATGGACGCTATAAAATGATGATGGTGGTCTGCAGTGTAGAATGTATAGGAGTACTTTTTTTTTTTTTTTTTGCTTTTTACTTTTTCTTTCTTTCTGGGTACAAATTGGAAAGGAGGAGGGATGAGAATGAGAATTTGGCTGCTAAGAAGTTGGCTGGCTCAGGAATTATATATGGTGGATTGTTGCATATATACGCGTTTAGACTATAGTAAGCAGACGTGGACTTGGACTAGGAATATATGGTATTACTTGCTGACTTGGTATGAGTTCTTAGCTCGACCAAATTTATGTGGTGGCCTGACTACTATTGGTTAAAAAAAAAAAAAAGGAAAAGGGGGGAAAAAAAACAACAACAACGTATGATATATGATTTTCAAACTGTAAAGCAAAAATACTACTATTGTGTTGAAAAAGAAAGCAAAAGGGTGAAAAGGAAAAGAGAAAAGCAACCCTTCGAGTGGAATCTAAGGCTTGCCTAGAATACTTTTTGGGATAATGAACGGAGCTAAAGACGTTGATCATCCACTTTTTGATGCGGGCAGTTATACTTCTCCCATAAAGAGAATCACTTGACATAAAAACCTTTCTAATTTCTTACCCCAAAAAAATTATGATTTTTGTAAAACAATTGTAGTGTTAGGAGTTCATTTCATTAGAGAAAGAGGTAAAAAAAAAAAAATCCAAGAGGTTTATGCGATGATCATATCCAACTTATCGTGGTAGTGATTTTCTTATAATATCAACTCAATCTCATCACAGAATTCAACTTAATCTTGTATGAAAACTGACAAGTTCTAAATCTTGACGGGTTGGAAGGGTAAAGGGAAGGGTGAGAGGGATTAAAAAAAGAATTCTTTTTTTTTTTTTGAAAAAATGAGTTCTCAATCATCGTAAGACATCCAAAACATGTGTGATTGGGGATAAACGTTACGGAGAATGCTAAAACGCAAGTGTGGATTGGACAGAGTATTATTTGAAATATTAATTAAAATAATTGCTGTAGCATTTTTTATGATGCAATGCATGTGAGATAAAAAAATAGTTAAAAATATAAAAAGGTGGATTATGAAATGTATTTATGATGCAAGCGAAATTTTATTTGAGATAATTTGTTATCCAAACACTGATTTTTTTCGACAATGAATTGATTACGTGTTGCATATGCACCGTTGGCCGAAAGTTTTCAACTTAAGAGGCCATATCCATCTATTGAATATGATATAAAGTTATTGAAGCATACCTAACTATTTCACTGTGCGAAAATCATATGAACTACATTACAAACATGGTAGGAGCATTTACTTTGACAAAATTTATGATATATTGCCTAAACATTTTTTTTTTAACGAAAAAGCATTTACTGCAGCCTTGGTTTTGTTGTCATTGTCTGCAACTCTCTCTCTCTCTCTCTCTCTTTTTTTTTTTAAAGAAAAGTTTCTTTATTGGCTAATTATGCCTTAAAATTTTTTTTTTTCAAACGAACGAACGATTACGCCTTAAATGGGCTAGCAATTAATGCGCTATGATAGCAACATATCATAGCCACTACAATTTCTGTATCCAAAAAATCTTTAAACCACAAGAACTTCATCCAAATTTAATCGACAAAAAAAAACAAACGAAAGAAAAAATTTTGAGAACTGCAGGAAGATCGAAAGGAAAATGTCTCTGTCATGTTATTACTAGCATGATATCTGAAGCTTCAACATGAAACCGATCCACAATGCAACAAGGTATCCAGGAATTCCGACTTCAAGGCCCCAGTTTCTACATGCTCACAAAAGATTTGTAGCCTTAGAATTCGACCCATGGACTACGTGGGAAATAGGAGACCTATCATGCGTTGTCATTAAAGAATCTCAACGCAAAGAAATATCTAAGACCCGCTGGAATACCACTGATTACGGGACGCAAGCAAAATTAGCTAAGAACTCTGTAAAACGGGTTCCCAATTCCAGCGGCCTCAAGTGCGCAACGAACGAACTATGTCTGCCCAACAGATGGGCAGGACCGATCGCCATTCTTCTCGGTGATTCACCATTGAAAATTGGACTGCTTCACTCCCTTTTCACAGTCTCCATTTATCCATATACACACTTTTCAAGAAGTAAGAAACTTCAATTTCTAGAAGGTTTTTTAAACTATGGATTTGAAGGAAACTCATATCTGCAAGCATATTAGATGCCAAATTCCAAAACACGGCATGCACAGTATAGAATAGTTTTGGCGGGAACGGCGAGCTTCAGTCATCATGCCAAAAGGTAGGGGAAAAAAAAAGGCCTCTAAAAGAAAATAAAGAATGTAGAGAGCTCCACCTGTAACTAGAGTTGTAAACGAACCGAATCGAACCGAGTATCTCATATTTGAGTTCTGTTCGTTAAGTGATTCGAACAACGTTCGTGTTCGTTCGTTAATTTTCGAACTCCAAACCTGTGTTCATGTTCGGTTCGTTAAGCAAAGTTCGTGTTCGAGTTCGAATTCGTATTCGACTCGTTTAACATAAACGAGTCGTTCGCGAACATGCTCGAATCCAAATTATTTTAAGCCTTAAATATGCCATGCAAATTATTAATCATTCTAAAAAACAATTAAAGCATTAAGTGACTAAATTATATTATTCATTAACTATATAACTAACATTAACATAAAAACAACAAATAAAACAAAGCAATTTGCCCTCCAAACATAAAAGTCTAGCCATAAAATTAATCCTAAAATTTGCCAAATGATAATTATATTCATATTCGCGAACGTTCGTTAAAACTCGCGAACATACTCGTGTTCGCGAACGTTCGTTTAGTATGTTCGCGAACGTTCATTAAAACTCGCGAATATGCTCGTGTTCGCTCGATTATTAATCGAACAAAAAAATTCTTTCGAACTCGGTTCGTTTAAGGTTTCGAAACGAGTTTTTCACGAACACGAACGAGTCGAAACGAATCGAACTACCGAACAGATTGGTTCGTTTAACAGCTCTACCTGTAACCTGGAGGTTCGAGTCATCAGAGGTAAGTAGGTAGGTAATTATTACTGTCCTCTCAGAAAAAAAAAAAAAGTGCCAAGCATCATGTCAAGGGGGGGGGGGGGGGGGAAGACGAGGTTCAATCTGGTATGTTAAACTTCAAAAACTAGTTTGATTTTACAAACTCTAAATTGTGGGAATTATCTCATGAATTCACGCATCTCCAATCAGCAATTGTGGAACTGATTGAAGTATAGATATGCAGTCGAAGGGCGAGCTTGGGACATCTATTAACCCTTGTTACGTTGTATTTATATAGGGAATAACCCAAAGAAAACAAAGACGTACTATTTTTGAAGAGCGCAAGATGGGAATCAAGGACAGAATGGAGTGGAATGAAAATTGAATATTGCAAAGTTGCAATAATGAGATTATCAAATTCTGAACGTCGCTTCAAGTACTAACTAAAAGAATAAAAACTCGACAATGGGCTTTGCCTCGTCAAATCAGAAGAGACCATGCGAGAGACTTCAACATAACATGCACTAGTAAAAGAACTTGGAAAGCATGAATTGAACAGTTATGTGACAACACAAATGACGTCTAATCTGCGCCCAAACTCACATCACTTGCATCAAATTATGTACATCTAAAATCAGAAAAACCTGTTTCAAAATTTTCCTGGGGATTCGTGGATTTACAGCCACCAATAACATGCGCTTTATCAGTTCCCAAGTTGCTATGCCAAAGAAAGCCATATCATTTTCGTTCATAATTGTACTATTATTATTATCTGCAAACAATGAAGAGAGACAAAAATACCAGACACAGGTCCCCGCAGGTGTCGGAGAAAGATAGAGCCATCAGAAAAGCTCAAAGGGGGCAAAAACCAAACTGGAAAGTGGCCCGAAACCGAATGGTCCCTCTGCTGTCCCCTTAAAAGACAAGAGGGTATTTCAAAGGTACACGGATACGTTTAAAAATCGTTAAAGTCCACAGAATGTCTTCAATCATGCCACAGCTAACTAATGAGTCATGAGCAAACAGTATCTCAAAAAAAGAAATAATGGTAGAAGGATTAAAATTAATCAATAAATGAAGAAATGAAGTCCCATGACCATGACGCAATCACAGAGGCGAAGCTTCCAATATTGTCATTGACAAGAATTTTGGCCCTCATGTTGCAGAAATATTTCAATGAAAGCTGAAATCCTCACCCAACAGAACTACGGATATCTTTCTTTTTCCCCCCCGGGGAAAAAGAGAGGGGGGGGGAGGGGGAGGGAGGGAGCAAAGAAAGCTTTCTGCCTGCTGCAGCATTGGGCTAGATAAGCAACAAGCAAGAGACATGGAATACATGATGATTGAAATTTTCAGATAAACATCATAAGGTGGTAGGCCATGCTAACAATTAAAAGATATTAGTTTCATGGACATGCATCCTAGCAATTATCTCCTTAATTTTCTTATGTCTATCATTAGATCATTCATCAGAGTGGCCTAAGACTACATTGTTGGTGTTGATCTGTTATTCATTTATTTTGTTACATCTGGTTACAAAGCACCTTTAGTAAACCTTTTTACAAATTCAAAATAACAAAAGAAAATCTTACCCTAATTCAATCGAGCTGGAATCAGTATCATTACATGTTAATGCAGCATAACCGTCAGCAAAAGAAGAGCATAGTTGGACATAATGCGGAGAGAATTTACGCTCAGTTGGATTGAGTGACAAAGAAAAGTTCATCTGCCATAGATACGTCCAAAGAAGAACAAGACATGGACAACTTTTGAATATGGTGAATTTTTGAAAGTAGGTATATACATATAAACCGAAATTTTACTTTAAAAGATCTAGAAATACAAAGGCATTCCAAAGGCTATGCAAGAGGATCGATGCAAACAAGTTTCTTGTTCGTGCAAAAACGACACCCATTACTATTCCCAGGAATATAAGTGGAAGCATTCTCTGCACATTGAAATGTGCCAAGGCAAAAGCTACTGAACTCACCAAAATTGAGGACCATACAGGCATGTACTTAGTTAAGGAAGGGAGCAGAAATCCCCGGAAGACAACCTCCTCCCATATGGGGGCACAAACTGCAACAACTATCGCATACAGGGTCATTGCTATTGGATCCCTTGCAACAATAGATTGCTCAACATTTGAGACTGTGACAGGTGAAGAGGGAAGCAACGGAAATAAATTTAAGTTGACCTGTGACAGCTGATTAACAAGGGGAAACATAAGACAGCCCAAGCCAACATCAATTTTGCCACTTTCCTCGGAAACTAATCCTGAACCAGTCGGATGAAAGTGGGTGGAACCTTGCAAGGCAGCGATGGAGGATTGCAATGCCAGTAAGGCCTTCAGCAACATCTGTCAAAAGGCTGTATAAGGCCTGCCCTCTGTACGTCAATGACTCCTTTCTGAAACCCAAAGCATATGCCAGGAAAGGAACAATCCAGGATCCTACCAACCAGAATGAAGAAACCCACAGGAGCATAACCTGCAAAAAAACAGATTCTTACTCCCTAATTGAGAAATTTTACAAAATTTTTCATTCAATGACAGAAAGTTTCATGTTAATCTTATAAACCGAATGCTCACTGAAAACATGCCCCTTCTACAAAGAATAAAGGCATCAGGATTGCAGTACAAGTGGTTGGTATAATTACTTGACCAATGTAAGTACATTTATTGCAAGGTATTTCTCACATTCTCTAGTGGTTCTTTACTTATATAGCTATCTAATGAGGACTTGGAAAAGAAAATGACAGGGTGACAAATTTTCCACGGCAGATTAAAAGGAATACTTTGCAGTCTACATCCCAGTCAGGTTCAAGCAAAATTTTATTTAATTAACGCAGTTATACTCTTGACATTTTCATGGGAAATCATGTCTACAAGCAAATGAAAGAAAAAGTAACCAACTTTTCATCACAATACTAGAGAGTAGTAAATTATTTCGATGTCAAAGAGTTTGAATAAACAATTCTGTTGTTTTATAAAAGAAACTATACCTGTATAACAGTCTTAGCTGTCCACGGCACTACCCAAGGGTCTGCCCTAAAAAATGCATCTCTGGCCTGCAATAAGAGCCTAAAATTATCATAAATATCAAACACCAACCAAAAAATTATGGAAGTCTCCTGATAACCATCATTAAGTACGACCAGCATGGAAGATGTAAATAAATGCAGCGGAATAACCCAATGAAGCACAACACCTTTTTGCTCGTGAAAGTTTCAAACTCAATCAATTTAAGTTTGCTACTTCAGTGGTTTATTTTAAGAGATTGCAAATTAACATATCTATTACATCAAAGTCCAAGCGAAAGTGAACATAGGACCAAAGCATCATTGGTCAGAAATAAATATCATGCTCAAGTAAAAAACGGAAGTAGCTAGCCACAGGTCAAATGAACGTTAAGTTTGGAATCCAGATCAAAGGTCCCCTAAATGCATCTGGACTGAAAGATGACAACAAAATGCTCCTAAAGCAACTTGAACTGCTGAGGTTTAACCTTAAAAGGTCTGCAAATCCAAATGAAGAAGATTCTTTAACTGTCAGCTAAATTTTTCTTATTCTTGCTTAGGAGCTGGAAACAGGGATCTTTTAAGTAAGTGCACAATACCTACCATTGGCTAAACTGTTCTTATCCCTGCATCGAATAAAACAGAGCAGTTGTTTGAATAGTAAACATTTGTACAAGGCACTATATCTGTTTCATGAATACACAAGAATTCAATAAGTGAATGGTAATTTTTAGGTAAGTACTCAAAGGTACCCAGCAATAATCTTCTGATGAATATAATCTGTGTCTAGAAATGGATGCAATGTTATCTGCAACAGTTAACTGGTTTTTTGAGAAAAGATCTATCGAAAATTAAAAAAATTACTTCATATCTACATAGCAAACTACTAAAAGTTTTGTTAATTTCATCAGACGTCTTGTTGAGCCCTCATACTATTATGTTTTCAAACACTCAAGGCTACTGCAAGCTGAGGTACATAATCATACCTGCATTGTAGGTTTTTGTCTTTGCTTTAAAAAAACCAGCGTAAAAGGTGCTGTGACGTAACTATCTAAGGAAATAATACTCAACTAAACTGAATAAAGAAGAGCTCAGTTACAAAAGATGAAGTAATATCCGACAATCAAACAAAAGTACTGTGAAGAAACAGGTCAAAGAAAGTGGCTTAAACTTGGTTGATTAAGCCAACCTTCCTTAAATCTGAAATCCCATTCACGTTATTTGGTTGATCGAAAGCGGGAGCTTCCTGGGAGGAGTCATTCTCTCCAGCCTCAGGCTTGAAAAACTCTGAAGGGGAGCCTTCATGCCTAAGGCAAAAAATTCTCCACCTCTGAAAACAAGGAAAGACAAGAAAGAAGCATTAGATATCAGGATCTTACCTTTAGTTTCTGAAACATCAATAGAGGAAAAACAAACTTAAAAACTTTCTTTCCAACATTCACGCCAAAATTGCTGAAAATGAGACAAAGACTTCAACACAAAGTATCATTTGCATGCCCGGAAAACGGTCAATGATCATGCAATGCAGCATTAAAGCTAACAAGGTAGGAGCTATAAAGGGAAAGAAAGAAAAGAACCATTGCTATCCAACCCAAAATTAGTCCAGCCGGTTACAGTACAAGCCTCTTTCACCTTAATAGTAGTTGTCAAAAGGTGAACGAGGCTATGCACCTCTGGTAGTACCACGCCAGGCAATTTTCTTAAAGGCTAGCTCCTATGTGCAAGGCTCAGGGCCGGCCAGGTGTGAGCCTCTAAAAATTTGAGCTACTTTTGTGTTGTCTCATTTCCCGAAAGACTCATTCAGAGAATACTGATGAACAGAAAAAGAATTTGAAACACCATCCACAAGAGGATATTGATTATTTTCATATACATTTCCAGTTTACAGCATCCGCAATTTCAACAACTGTAGAATTCATGTCAGATCATGTTCAGATCAAGACATTCAATTTGAAAGAAAAGGTTAACAATCACATAAAATGTATCAGTGGTCATTTTAATTTATTTCGAGTACCCAAATTTTCAATTAATTATAAAATGATCATTCGATTCCGAAATTGACATCCACATTTCTTTTTCTCTCATTTTCCGCCGCCCTTGAAACAGTTCTTCATCAATTCCAGACCACATATTCGAATAAAAATGCCAATACTAATGGAAATAACCCCCCATTGAATGCATGTGTTGAAAACCAGAGGATGAGTAATTAGATAAAGCATACATTGTTGGAAGGAGACCTGCCGGCGAGAGAATCAACGAATGATGAGATTGGATTGAAAGTGAAAACCTGTTTTTCGGACCTTGACAACACAAACCCCAACCCTAGCCCTAACAAGTGTTGAATTGGGGATTCTGTTCACGGAGGAAGGATGGTACGCGAGGAGAGAGGCTGACATGGACCAGCGGTTTGGTTAGAACCTAGAATCCGGAAGCTAAGGTATTAGGGCTCTGTTTGGGTTGCGATGCATCAGACGTTCGACGCTGCTGCTCGTTGCACTTGCTGAATTAGAGCCAGACTAACAATGCCTAAACTTTTCGATTCAATTGAATATTCGGTTCAGGAAAGTGGAAGCAAGTAACCTGGCCATTTTGAGCTTTTTCATTTCTTTCTTTTTCTCCTTTTTACTCCTTTTTTTTTTTTTTGGAAAAAAAAATTTACAAACCACGCGCTGAAGCTTAAATTGACGATTTGGCCCTTTGTTCTACAGGGTTGATAAAATGGAACCTTAAATATTTACATGTTTCTAGTTGAGTCCTCTCAAAAATAAAATTTGTAGCAATATATTTTGTCAATTAACAGATTGTCTCTGCGTGTCTTGTTGGACAACAAATCTATGGCCCATTAGACTGGTTGCTCTACTTATGGAGGTCAATTACCAAAAATCCATTCCCCTAAAAAGTAGTAAATAAATTGTCATTCGGCAATCTTATGTACGTGGCACAAGTATTATCCAAGTTAAATATTTCAAATTTATGAGTACCTACTTTCATAATTAGGTAAGAAGAAAATGCATGGTTTGTTATGGTTAATGTTGCTTTGACATTTAAAGACGTATCATGTTTTAAATTATTTGATGTGTACATTTGAGTTGTGTATAGTTATTTTCAATTAAAACCAACATTCTAAAAATCATGTATTCTTAAAAATTGTCTTTAAAAAATATTTGTTTTCCTTTTAACTATTACATGACCAAAGATTAACACAACAAAATGACCTTTGAAAAAAGGAGTTATATTTGATTAAAAAAAAAAAACTTTGATCTATTGATGAAACACATTGGTCTTGTTTGGCAAGCAAGTTTTTTGCCAAGTTTGTCTGCTATAAGTTTTTTAACAATTTTAGCTATAGTAATCTCAAAAAACTTTTCAAAATTTTTAAACTATACACTTCACAAATTTTTCTACAACTTTTACAGTAAGTTACAGTAAAGTTTTAGACAAACACCCAAAAACTTACTTGCCAAACAGAGCCATTGTTTTGTAGATTTCTAGTAAGGGAGGGAGAACCAAACCCAAAAAAAAAAAAGAAAAAAGAGTGAAGTGGAGGTTGTGAGTTGTGACATTAAGAATCAAACTTTATTCTAAGAGGAGAAACACGACCTAATTGTATGAGGTGATTCGTTTCACAAAATCTAAGCTCATGGTCTTTTACCTTTAGGGAAATTATGGGGAAAAAAAGAATATTTTTTGTTTTCTCTAATCTTTGTTCTTATGCCCTTGTGTGTGTGTGTGTGTGTGTGTTTCTTTTTTTTTTTTCTGGGTTATGCCCTTGTGTTTGTCAAATCAAAACTGAGAAATTTAACCTACTTTTTGCCTGATTCACAAGAAAAAAGAAATAAGAAGAATAAAAAGTCTTGTCCCTGAATAATGGAGGCCCGACAATAATAGGTGGGACGCATATCTGTTTTCTTTAAATCATATCACAATCATGGTGCACTACGTATCAATACAATACAGATGCAGGATGGGAAGGGTAATTGCCAGAATACCCCACTTTGACCATGCACGCACAAAGTCAGAAGGGTTAGTTTTACGTTGACAAAATTTGAGGATGCCAACTTTCAATTCGACGTTGTTTTTCACAATGAAAGTTCTCCCTGCTTTCTATTTCTGCTTAGGTTCTCCTCCTCCTCCTCCTTGCTATATTACTAAAACAAACACCTGGAGAAATTCATGCTCGTAGATTGAATCAGTTTTGATGTTCTAGTTTGAAATTTTGTATTCAAGAACTTTCGCAGTTGGAACCCCTTCGTCTTATATACAGTAAGGCATTTTTGTTGTTTTAGATTAAGACATCCAAAAAATTAAAGAAAATAATTGTTCTGAAGCATTTTTTTCCTTCTCCATTGTGAATACGAATGGTTAGGAATGGAAAACGAAATAACTGGAGAATAGGAAGTTTCAGATGTTAATGGCGAGTGTGAAAAAGAGGAAAAAAAGAATTCACATTATGCATTTTGGAGTGCATATAGTCAAAGGGCGTCTTTAAAGTTTGAAGGCCACAAAGAGATATACACGTACCTGCAAAATCCAATAATTTCCCAAGCCGACCATTTCCTGGATTTTGTTTTTTTTCAACATTGTAGCTCAACCACCACTGTACACGTGTTAAATCATCTCCATTTTCTCCCCCCCCCCCCCCCCCCCCCCTTTTTTAACTCTAAGCTATGTTATTTCTCCCTCCATTCTCTTTAATTCAATCCGCAAGAATTAGTTTTCCTTGATAAATAAGACACCCAAGCCAATTCGGGTGACGTTTCTAAAACTTTTTTTGGGGGTTTAAAATTCTTCTCGGCGTCTTTCAGCTTGCGAGAGCTCAATTACCATGGCTTTCCATTCTTTAATGAGCACCCTTTGGACCTTCTTATGTTTGCTAGTTTTAGCTGACATTGATGGATGCATGGGTGGGAGAATTCTGGGTTCCAGATTGCTAGCCTCTGAAAACCAAACGTGGAATTCCGATAATGAAACATTTGCTTTCGGGTTTGCCCCTGCAGACTCGCGTAATGATCAGTTTTGTTTGGGCATTTGGTTTGCAAAACTTCCTGGAGATCGAGTACTAGTTTGGTCCGCTTACATGTGAGTTCACCTTATAGCTGAATTCCATTGCTTCGGCTTCAGCTTGCACAACTTGAAATTGCATGGAGTTGTTACTTGTATCATTTTATGCATGCTGTCGATTTGAGAGCATACTAGCCAAATATTTTGTTGCTCACACAAGATATTATTATTTCTGTCGAGTCTGGTGTATATATTTCCTGTTCATGTTACTGTTTTTACCAACTTAAATTACATGGTTGGTTGGACATACCAACTTTAGTTGAATTGCTAAAATAGAATAGTCCATCTCATTTATCCTTTTTTGAGAAAAAAAGATGAAAAGAAAATCAACAGATTGACACCCTGCCAGTGCTTGAGCGTTTTGTGAATGTATCGTTCTTGATCTAGTGTGAGAAAATAATCCCTTAATTCTCCCTGTAATTCCACATTAAAACCCTGCTTAGTTATGATGCAAGAAAAAGAAATCATGAGATTGGATCTATTTGGTTCTACAATTAGAAGAAAGACTCAGCATATTGCTCCATCAGTAGTCTTCAGTCTTTACTTCAAGCTATTTGCAGGTGTGTGTGTGTGTGTATCTTTGGCCAACCCTTTCACTTTCTCTCAATGATCATCTGAATAGAAACTCTCCAGTCAGCAAAGATGCAATCTTGGAGTTTGACACCACCGGAAGTCTTCTGCTTATTGATAAACACACCACAGTTTGGACTTCAAATACGTCCAATGCAGGTGTGGAAGCAGCATCCATGTCAGAAAACGGCAATTTCATTCTATACAGCAGGAACCTAACTGTTGTTTGGCAAAGTTTTTCACACCCTTCTGATACACTTCTACCAGGCCAACCCTTACCAGTCTCTCTGGAATTAACATCTTCAATATCACCTGCATATGGTGGTTTTTATACACTGAAAATGTTACAGCAGCCCACTTCGCTAAACCTCGCTTTGACATATAACTTGCCTGAGTATGGTTTTATGCCTGAACTTTATGCCAATTACTCCTACTGGTCAGGACCTGACATATCCAATGTGACCGGCAACGTAGTTGCAATTTTGGATGAAGCAGGAAGTTTTGGAATCATGTATGACTCGTCCTCTGATGGAGCCGTCTATGTCCACAAGAATGATGGTGATAATGGAGGCTTATCCTTGGCCACAAACCAGACAGACAGGCCATCTGTTCTTAGGCGATTGACGCTTGAGATGAATGGCAATTTACGGCTTTATCGATGGGACAATGATGTTAATGGATCACGGCAATGGGTCTCAGAATGGGCAGCGGTCTCTAATCCATGTGATATTGCTGGTATTTGCGGGAATGGGATCTGTAATTTAGACAGGAGTAAGACGAATGCATCCTGCACATGCTTGCCGGGTTCCAATGCTGGCAATGACGGACACTGCTGGGCAAATTCATCTCTGACTGGGAAATGCGGCCGTCATCATGAGAATCTTACATCCCAGTTTAAGATTTCAACACTTCAACAAACTAATTACTATTTCTATGGTTCATCAGTTATAGCAAATTATAGTGATATAGGGACTGTATCAAAGTGTGGTGATGCTTGTCTATCTGATTGTGACTGTGTTGCTTCTGTTTACGGGCTCAATGAGGAAAAACCTTACTGTTGGGTTCTGAGGAGCCTGGAGTTTGGTGGCTTTGAGGATCCAGGCTCGACCTTGTTTGTGAAGGTTCAGTCGAATGGCTCATCCGAAAGCACAAAAGATTCATCTTCAGATGGGTCTGAGATATCAAAGAAGAAGATTCTGGTGCTTCCAATTGTCCTTAGCATGCTGGTCCTGATTGTGCTGCTCGTTTGCTTGCTATACATCAGTGTTCACAGAAAGAGAGCCTTAAAGAGAGCCCTCGACAGCTCTTTTATTTTCTCTGGAGCTCCAATTAAATTCAGCTACAAGGAATTGCAGTATAGCACCAACAACTTTTCCACCTTGATTGGAACAGGTAAATACTGAGCAACTTTAAACTATTCGGGAAAGCAAGAAAGCAAAATTAGACAAATTTGTGAGGCTAAATTTAGTCTAACGTAGCCAAATTTGACAGGTGGATTTGGCAGTGTATACAAGGGAACCCTAAGTGATGGAACGCTGATTGCAGTCAAGAAGCTTGACAGGATTCTGCCACATGGGGAGAAAGAATTCGTTACAGAGGTGAATACCATAAGTTCCATGCATCACATGAACTTGGTTCGTCTCTGCGGATACTGCTCGGAGGGGTTGCAAAGGTAAAGATTTGTCCAGCAGAAGAGATTCAAACTCATAATTTCCTCTAGCACCTTAAACTCCAAATCCAAAATCGCTATTTTCTCAAACTCTCCTGCAAAACTTGATCATTGACAGGCTCTTGGTTTATGAATTCATGAAAAATGGATCGTTGGACAAATGGATATTTCCTTCCAACAATTGCCAAGACAGGCTACTTGATTGGTCAACGCGCTTTCATATAGCTCTCGGTACCGCCCAGGGAATTGCCTACTTTCACGAGCAATGCCGGGATAGGATAATTCATTGTGACATCAAGCCGGAAAATATCCTTTTGGATGAAAATTTTTGTCCGAAAGTGTCTGATTTTGGACTAGCAAAAATGATGGGGAGAGAGCACTCACAGGTGGTCACCATGATCAGAGGAACCAGAGGCTACCTAGCCCCTGAATGGGTCAGCAATAGGCCCATAACTGTAAGGGCCGATGTTTACAGTTATGGGATGCTTCTTCTGGAGATCATTGGGGGACGGAGAAATCTAGATATGACTTTTGATGCAGAGGGTTTCTTTTTCCCCGGGTGGGCTTTCAAGGTAAATGAGTATATCTGACGAGTTTTCATGGATGTTTGCAAGCATTTCTTCTGACTTCAGTTCTTCCTTTTGTTTATTGAGAAGCAAAATGATACAACAAATAGCACTCACTGATATATTTCCAGGAATTGACAATCGGATCAGCAATGAAAGTTGCAGATAGACGAATGGAAGGAAGAGTGGAAGAAGGAGAGCTGATAAGAGCTCTGAAAACGGCATTCTGGTGCATCCAAGATGAGGTTTCCACGAGACCCTTCATGGGTGAAGTGGTGAAGATGCTGGAAGGAACAGTCGACATTAATACGCCACCAATGCCACAGACCGTCCTAGAGTTGATTGAAGAAGGGTTGGATCATGTATACAGGGCCATGAAAAGAGAGTTTAACCAGTTCAGCTCCTTCACCATTACCTCTCATCCATCGTCTCGCGCTACATGCAGTTATTCCACCATGTCACCTAGATGATCACCTAGATGACAATTAAAATCAGGAAAGAATCGATTAGGATGGATCAGGTACATCATGTAAAAATGTAGGCAGGCACTTCCATACATATCAATCAAGCACTGTTTTTGCTCATTGTACATGGGTGTTAATGTTCTCAAGGTGATCCAGGTTTAGAATTCCAATTTCCATCGAGTAATTAGATGCAGTAAATAACACTAGTAGTATTACTACTACACTTTTATATATGTAGAACGGTTTTTTATCTTTTCCCGAAGTAATGATTGGTTGAAGAAGCTGCAATGATGAAGAGTAAATTTCAGTTTGAATGTATCGTATACTCAAAAGTAACTAACTGTACAAATATCATTTTATATAGTAGTATAAAGCATGAGGCATGGGGTTGGTATAGAATTTTTTTTCTCATATTTAATTTTTTTTTCAATTTTACCATCACAAAACTAAATATTTACTAAGGATATCTTCTTCTTTTTTTTTCTGTTTGCAAATAAATCACAATATCTTTTATTTTCTTTTTTGTTTGCAACGAAAAAAGGACTTCTAATAATTCCGTTGATTTTAATAAAAATAATTTTTTAAAAAAAAAAAAATTGTACACCCCATAAGGCGTGCTATTTTCCACTAGTCATAATAAAAAAATCGTTTTTATTATACCAATTGGACCCGGACATACGAAGAAACGACAGCGTTGCCCAGGTTCAGTCATCTCCTTGAGTATCCATTACTGTTCGTTTCCGGCCTACAGGGAGGGAAGTCAGAAATCAATCAAGTCCTCCTCCGCATCAACGAGATTTGTAGGAGCCGTCGGAAAATTTAGAACACCATCGGTCGGAACCCCGGACGAGAGGGCTGAGAACTGCTAGAGACAAACAAGGCCGTAGTAAGACTCAAATATTTGTCTCCATTTGGTGAGTATGGTAGTTCTACTCTCCCGAAATTAGTGCCCGTTCAATTTCTAGGAGCTGATTTTTTCTATTTGAATTTAATTTTCATTCGTTCTTGATTTCGGAAATTATAAGCTAAGCTCTAAGGCTGTATCCATTACTTGTGTATTGACTTTGCAAATCGAGTTGATTCAACTACTATGCTACTAATTTCTGTTGATTTTCTATATTTGGCTGTATTAGCTTTCCATGGAATTCTTATTAAGAGTACTGACCAGTTAGTGCTAAACGATTAAGAATCTCTAAAATTATTTTAGTGGGATTTGAATAATTGTCGTGCATCAACTTGCACAATGCCCCCGAGAGAGAGAGAGATTTGTCCAACCGGATCAAATTCTTATACTTTCTGAGGAGAATATACAAGGAGCTACGACTAAGGAGGAGGTGAGGAAAATTCTACTGAATAATTAAGGAAAGTCCAACCGAACCAAAACCTTACTAGCTATTCTAGACAAGTGCACACTACTGCCACTTTTATATAATTCCTTAAACATGGCTTTTACTTTATTTGATTAACATAAACTAAAAGCTGAAACAACTAAGCTCGGTAGACTATGTTTATCAATGCAGCGTATTTATTTTCATATTCAGTATCTCTAACAAGTTGGGTTCATTTTTTTTTATTTTGTGAATTCATGATTTCAAATTTGGAGCATTTAGGTTTCTTCTGTCAAAAAACTATGCGGTGTTTAGTGTTGTCTAAGTTTCTTACTTGAGAAAAAGCACAGTGTATGTGTTAAATTCATTAACACCCACTCAAATGCTCTTCTATTTTCATACCCAAGTATTTGTTTTCCATGCTGTGTTACCCTTAGAGCTTGATTTACGATACCAAACCTGGATTTTTTTGTGGTCAATTAGAGGCTAGAATTTTTCTCACATTTTCTAACTTGGAGTACCATTTTGCACAGAATTAAATTATGTTGGTCCTTGGCTTTGAAGTACTGAGAGGCTTGCCTTTCTGAGAGATGATAACAGGGCAAGATGGAAAATATGCTGTATGCGGAGGAGCTTGTTAGAGAGTTCCTTGTGTTCAGAGGATTCACTACTACTCTCCAATCTTTCAAGAAAGAGTTAGCCACTGATGTTGGTAAAGGGTTTCAAGTCGAAAAGATATTGGACTTGGTTTTCTCCATATATATTCCCAAGTTTCAGGCTGAAAGTTTGGTTGATCTGTTGAGTTTTTTCAAGCAGTGCTTTTCTTCCTCTGAAACAGCACATATTGAAGCACTGTTGAAGTTGCATGTCTCTATTCTACGTTATTATATAGTATATGCAATACAATCAAGAAGGAAGGACAAAGTCGTGGAATTCTTTGATGCCCATGGGACTAACTTGCTCCAAAATGACCAAGAGTGGGCCTCATGGTTTGGTGCGTCTTCTCTCTCTCTTTCTCTCTGTCTATCTATCTATCTATCTCAACTCTTGGTTGTCACCAAGTACAATCATGTTTTTTTTCCTGATTTACATCTGCCATATGAATTCCTGCAGCCATTCCATATCTCAAGAACGCACATTTGGAACCACAGTTTCGCATGTACTTCACAAAGGAGTGGTACAATGCACTGCATCTGTCTGTTAGAAATTTCTTGAGCAAGATGTTTAATGGTACTCATATCCTTCAGTACAGAATATCTCTTTCATTTATGTCCTTCATCTTTCCAATTTTTTCCTGCAAATGTATTAAAACTTTTTTCATTGATTATGGTTCTATAGATTCATAAGTCTTACTGGTAATATCTTAGCGTCTGCTTCACTTATTTCTTCTTCGAATTTGTTGAATTTAGCATGATCATTTATGTTCAAGAATGGATATAAGTCTGTTTCAGTGAAGCTTTCTATACTTGACAAGTTGGATGCAATTAGTTGAAAGACAACAGTCTGTCTGATGCATCTATTACAGTTATCATTGCTAAAGATTAAGTCTTGTTACACCCATTTGGATTGGATTGTACCAATCTTCTCCTTGACGATTCACGAATCCCAGCTCTATTGAAGATCAGTTCTGAAAGGATCACTGTGAACCGCCTCAAGAAGGACATTAAACAACTAAATCTTAACCTGTCAGAACTCCAGGCCTTGTTGGAGGAAAAGGAGGCCCAATTAAGTCAGTCAAGGAGGTGAGTGTGATTAATGTTGATGCTTTGCAGTGTACAATGATAGTAACTTCCTTGTTTTTATGTCAGCAATGCTTTATTACAACCAGAAGTAGGAATCCTGGCAACAAACAGCTCATCAAAGTTTGCAGCTGCTAATGCAGAAGAAAATAGCATTTCACGCAGGGTAAAATCGACATCTGATCTTGGTAAAATCAACAGCATTCAGGATCAAAGTGGTGATATGCCTGCTGAGGATTTTCATTCAACTTCTAGGGTAGATAGTCATCTTAGTGGGAGTGAAAGAAGCCATGATTTGATAGCAGCACAAGGTAATTTATTGGTGATACAGAACCTATATATCTATATAGAATGTAGAGGGAGAACACTGTTTAATTTGGTATGTAGTGTATTTTCTCTTTTCACTTTCTTTGTGAAACTAACTTTTGAGGAATTAACTACCAATGGTTATGAAAACTAATCTTAAGTGCACATCTAGAGGAAAAACACAAAATTAGAAATAAAATCCATATTATTTTTTAATTCAAAATTTAAAATTGGCAAAAATGCACCACTTAGTTTTTAGGAATTACTTTTTACAAATATTTTAACAATTTGTTATATTGCATACGTGTTAGGTGTGCCATTAACGCTACTTTAAATAAGTGCCAAATTCGGTGAAATTTGATCTTTTGGCTCAAAGGAAATGAATAGTATACAACAAAACAAAAGATGGATACCCCTGTACTCATTGATGTGGACATCTTGTCCATCATTTCCACATAAATGGTTAGGTGGCAGTATAACTCGAAATCACAAACTGGCTTCTTGGATCACAGTCACAGACGATACTCTTGTTCAATAGTTACATCTTGGTAAAAACTCAAAAGTTACTTCTTTTATTGCTGAATGGTTACCTACGAAAAAAATTTTCAAATTCGCATACCAAGTTTAGTCGAATAGTTGATTAGGCATCAGTTACAACAAGCGCCACTTTTTACAATTTCATAGTTGAAGGTCTGCTCTAAATTGGCTTTTAAAGCAGTGGGTTGTGAGTCTGTGCTTAATGATTTGGTTTTAAATCAAGTTTACCTAAAGTGCCATGATTGTTCGGGTGTTTCGTAATTTTTTTTGGTCATTTTATTGCAGAAACTGATGGTGAAATGCATCGAGATGAAGATTTTCCAGAAGTGAAAGTTGAATTTCAGGTAATCTCATTAAAATTCCTCTTGCAGTGCTTTTGCCTTTTTTTTTGGTAAAAGCTTTTGATCACTCTGTTTCAAGTATTAAAATCATCTTTAATAATCTTTATCACTTTGTAACATCATGCTCCTGAAACTGTTAATTGGCAGGAGAGATTTTTGGGCCACACGAGTCCAATCAGCCGTTGTCGTTTTTCTGCATCTGGAGACAATATTGCAAGTGCTTCTGTAGATGGCACAGTCAGGTATGCAACCAAGCTAAACTCCTGGATTCATTTTAGCTTAAAAGTATCCTTTTGTTTATAGTTATTTGTTTTATGACGACTTCTGTAATCTTAAATGAAGGATTTGGACGTATGATTCATCAGCGCCTGCATCGAGGAATGCAACCATCTATTGTGGTGCTGAGGTCCTGTCACTTGAGTGGGATTGTAAATCTGATCGCTTGGTATGTACGAGCTGGCAGTTTAACCAATCACAATATGTGTCTTTGTCTGTGTTTTTCTTTTCACTTTTTGATGAATAGATGTTTGATTGCTACCTGACTGGATCTAAGTGCAAATGTTTATATTGTTGATCTTGGTGAAAGCTTCTTATTGGGACTGCTGATGGATGCATTAAAGCATGGAATGTTGATGCTAAGCGTGTTGTTTGTGATCTTAACTCCAATAGAGAATTCCCAAGGTGTTCATCTATCTTACTCAAGCAAGATAAAAAATGAGTTTCATGTCTGTGGATGATTTCCATGATATTGGTTTTTTATTGCAGTGTCTTGGATATTAAATGCAGCCCGGTGGAGCCAATATTCGTCTCTGCTTCAGCATCCAGAGGGTAAGTTTTAGTTATACTTGATACCCATCATGGTCTGTGATCGCCATTGTTTTTTGCTCTTCTTATGATGGTTTTTCCCAAGTGCATGGAATCATAGAGATTGCATGGGAAGATTTCGTTATGTTTTGTCTGATCATGAATGATAAAGACTAAAAGCACTTTTGTAGGCATGGAACAAATTATATTGATAAATTGGGTTTTGCATCTTTGACTGTATGGAACATGCGGTCATGGAAGGCTATGGTATGTGTTCGTATACATGCTTTGTTGGTTTCCTGATGCTAGAGCCTTCTTATGCTGTATCATGTTAAATTTGGATGACTGTCCTGAGGCCTTACCTCTTCTCAATTTTATTGAAGACAGTCCTTCCTTTAGGTAAAGATCCTCCAGCAATTACTTCAGTATGTTTCAATCACAACGGGAAGCTTTTAGCAGCTGCAGCAACTGATGGAATGATTCATATGTTTGGTATCCTTCAGTCATGAGGAAATAAATTCCCCAACCTCCCAAAAAATCCTTGAGGGTGTGTTCTATGTGTTTGCATATCCCACCCTGTCAGCAACAGATTGGTAATAGAAGTGAAAGAGGGTATCAAATGTCTATAATAGCCCTGTCTTTACATAAGACCAAGAATAAATTAATGCTAGATTATACTACAGCAAATTTTAGAGAAAATGTTGAAAAGATGAAGAAAATAATTAAGATGTTCTTTTGATAATAAGTAATGTAGTTAAATGCGTTTGACATAATTTTTCAAATTTTATGGTGGTGTGATTTAAAAATTCTAGTTTGTATTTCACCTTGACTGGTATAGATATGTCTGCTGGCCTGCAAATTAACTGGGTGGCCAGCTCATGACTCTGCAATTAGCTCTGTTCATTTTGGGCCTGATGAGACGAGCATTTTTAGCTTAGGTGCAGATGGAAAGGTAAGAGTTCAGTGTATCAGCTCCCCTTTCATTGTTAGCTTCTTACATATGCAAGTAGTGCTGTAACACATCAAAACTTCTTGTCCATTTGCTAAAATTTATTCTGGCATTTTCCTTCATCTTTCGTGATATTTCATTACATTATGGCAGTTTTTTTTATGAATAAGAATTTAATTTAGTAGTTCATTGCCAGATATTTGAATGGAGTTTGCACAATCAAGGCAAAATTCTTTGGTCAAGAAATTGCAGCAGGTATTTCAATTGCTTGACCACGTGATTTTAATATTTTTGGATGCTGTGCAATTCTTCCCAATTAAGGTTGAACAAAGTCTCCATGGTATTATGAACCCTTTACCTGTGCATCCCTGGAATGACTTTCATTGTTTCTTTCTATCTTTCGCTCATTCCCTGTTGCTTCAGGTTTCCCCCATTTGTAGATTCACAATTGTCATCTTAATTTTGCTTATTATGATGACATACTGGCAAAATTTTAGACAAATGGAAATGAACATGTTGATGGGAGCTTTTGTGCTGTAGGTTCTGCAACTTTGAGAACTCATTGCACTGTAGACATGAAATGGCTTTAGATGCTAATGGGAAAAGACTTCTGCTGACTTCTAATTCAGTAAGAGCACCCATATATCAGGTAATGGCCATGCATTAAGTTGTTGCTACTTCATAAACTTCTAGTCATTGCATGTAAAACTCAACGTTCCAATGATGGAATATCGGCTGATTTTAGTTTTGATTGGGTGATTGGTTGTTGGATATTAATTTCACGGTACCTTAACTTTTCGGGCAATTACTCACACTTTTTAGTGTTTCATGTTATCAGGTTCGAGATTGTACAACTGGGATGAGAACTCTTCCTCACAGTGCATGTGTAACAACGGTAGATTGGCATCCGACGTTACCCATCTTCTTAACTGGATCTGCTGATAACTCGGTGCGAGTCACATCCATATCTTGATTCTGTTGGCTTATGGTTTCAACCATCTGTTCCCTGGCAATATTAATAGGTGGAAGTTCCCATCTGTTTCAGCTATAATACGCTCGAGTGGGCAATTGCTCGTTCATATTCTAGATTCCTGATTCTTTTGAATGTAGGGAACGTGACTTTACTTTTGGTTAATGGTTCCAAACAACGATGAGTTGTCTAATTTAGTGTGATTAGATCACTAGGAAGAAAGCTTCTGTCTTTGTGAGAGAGTTGGGTGGTTTGGGACTTGATGAATGCACAATGCCTGTCATCTTCGTATCCTTGTCAGTCGGACAGGCATACGTTTAAGTCATCTGTAATGAACCTGCGATTGTCAAAACTTCCAATTGTATGCCCCCCGCGGGGGGGGTTATTCGAAGGTTCGAATGGGATGGATTTCTCCTTTCCTACCTCACAAGAGTGATAGAGTGGAGACCTCTTTGGGGTCTTTTCAGTTTTAAGTGGGGGATGTTACTTCGACTCTTTTGTTGGGAAGAAGTATGAACTAATGAAAGGGAGGCGAGAAGATTCCATAATTTTTATGCAGCCTCAACCCGCCTCTTCTTTTTAAACGCTGATTCTATTAGAATTGCTGATGCGATTTATGACAGGTTTGGATATTTCTCCACAACAAAAAAGGGTTATTAAATGCTCGATCGAACTTCAATGGTTCAATTGGAATAGAATTAAGCCCGATTGACTGATTTAGCAGTCAGACCAACTCTTTACAAAAAACCGAGACAGGTATACAAAACAAAGAAAGGTACTCAAGCTATGGCGTACATTTAACCCTGACATGACATTAATACACAATTTATGGTTGGATTTCTGAAGCATGTTTAGCAAAGGCACAAGCGGGTAGAAAGTACATCCTCGGCCCACGCCTGTAAGCCGGCCAGGAATTTACACACCCCCAAACTTATATGACAGAGAATTCAAACGCAAAGCTACTACATGCGAATTAAACAGCCATCCACCTGGCAATCCTTCAGTCTCTCTCTCTCTCTCATCAGTTATTCATCATCATCATCAAGATCCATGATCATCCTCAAGTGCCTCCTTGAAACAACAGATTTTTGGGACTTAACAGGTGAGACTTCACCCTCAAAATCAGCCAATTCATCATGCAACTTCTGAGGCTGCCTGTTATATGCCTCGTTAGTGAGTGCGTTCACAGATTGGTTCACGCCCCAGACGCCTTCAGTTTCAGCAAAGCCAGCATGTTCTGAAGTGCCAGGACCCATGTCTAAGGTTCTCACTTCAGCTAATTTTTCTGTTGCATCCCTGAAAAGGTGGATGGGTGTTCCAAGTTATGGTTAAATTTCAATCGCGGACTTAAGTTCACGTTGTTAATTTTGAACCTCGGACTTCATCCAAGCCCAAAAAGAGACAAATTGCACCAATTTTAAAGAAACAACCAATCTATGCTAATTTGAAAGCCAGCCCATTTCTAAGGTCATGTTCCTCCCAACTCCAATATAGCGTAACATGGTATTATAGGACCTAGTACGTGCTCAACTCCAAGCATGAGAATGATGGTATTAGTCAAAAGTAAATGTGAAACCTTTTGAGGCCGCCATGGAGCCCCCAAATGACTAACTAACTTCAAGAATACACTCTTCAAACCTCATATCAACACCCAACACATCTTGTCAGAAAGGTAAGACAAATAAAATGAAGGTAACTTATTTGATTAATATCCATACCTAGTATCGAAACACACACAGAGAGAGAGAGAGTACCTTAGTAATTCATCATGACCAGAATTGTCCAACTTTCCTCCATTCTCCTGGTTCCGCCTTTCTGTAATTTCAATTTTGGTCTGCTGGCTTTTGCTCCTTGAAGGAGTAACAGAAGAAAAATTAAAAAAGGGGTTAGCATCTGTGCTGAAACGCATAAAATAATTCACAATCAAAGACAATACTAAATTAGCTCATTTATTAGAGATTATACAAGTTTATAAATCATCGCTCTGTACAATGTCATCTTACTTTGTATGGCTACTACGAATGGACGGAAATTATGAGCATCTATTTAGATACACAAGAGAAAGGGAAGGAAATTATAATCATTTTCAATATCTTATCTAAATGAATAAAGTAAACAGAACGTCAATGGAAGAGAGAAACTCAGAGAGAACGTACGGCAGAAAAGACCGCAGCATCTCATCATCAGAATTATCCAGTGATGGCTGTCTTGCAGACTCCTGGTTCTGTCTTGATGCATATTTAGTTTCACTTTTGCTCCTATAAGCAGCGAGTGAATAAAAAGATTGGCCACATCTAATGCACTAGGGTGAAAACGTAAACAAAACTTGCCTTGCAGATAATCAGTAAGGTTCAACTCTCCCTCATTTTGCTCATCATCCAGTTATTATGAAAATCTTCGAGATTTAATTGGTCAGTGAGAGTATATCTATGTTATTTTCTTAAAATGGAAAAGTAAATAAATGACAGCAGGTTTGGTTACAACACTAACATAGATGATAAATGACTCCTTCCTTTGCCTCCAAGATGGTAATCAGGAGCATGATGAACAACATAACAGGAGTTGCCCGCCATTTCTACGCATCAAGAAAGTATTTAGCACTTTGACTATTTCCTAACTGGTCTTTGAATTGTCAACTGTATAAACTCAGTAAAAACTAGTTTGAAATGACAAATTATCAAATGTTACCATCACTATTTGCACTAGAAGATTCTTAAATTCTTTTATAACTGGTTACACAAAATTCAAAAGTTCAGGAGGCACATATTCATTGTGGTACTACATATGTTTGAAACAAAAGGATCGGAGGCAAAAGAGCATCGGACAAAGAAAGCAAGCATGGTGGCTTTTATGCTTAGGTGGACAAATGGCTGAAACATGGTACTCTGTAAAGAAAAATAGCTATGCATATGGTTCTCGAGACCAAAAAGTCAAAACCCTCCACGAAGACACTTGCAGAACTAAAATAAGCAAATAATATAGCTGATACATCAAGGATATATATAGCATGAATAATGATTCAGTGACGCAATTGGCCTGTAAAATACAGCAGGATAGAAGTGATGTAAGTATATCAATGAAGGCCATTATATATGTCCACTGAGTTTACCATAAAACATATATTTGACAAGCAGAAATCAGTTATTGAAGCCAAGTTTTATTGTTCTATTAGCATCAGTAAAAGAAATCAGAAGTTACCTCCTTTTCAACGACATTAATGTTGCATTGTCAGAATCATCTGCACTGCCTGCAGAAAGTTCACTGGAATCGTCATCCCTCAAATGGAAATTTGTGTCTGACCTCTTCTTTCTGGGGACAAAAAGGCCAAGCTGCTTTAGTTTGCGCGAAACTTGTGCAGTGGAAACTGACCCCTCAGTATCCAAAGCATTGGCAATCATGTAGTTGCATCTCTTATGATCTTTAAACCTTCAAACCCCAAAGAAAGTTCATGTTAACTTTAGAATCTCACATTGTTAGAATGCATCAACCAACCACCCCACCGCGCTCCACCCCCGTGAGAAGTACAACTCTTCTGTAGAATCCACCATTTCACATCTTGTAAGTGTAGATATGAAAACAACTTACTGCTCATACAAGTCTTTGATCCTCTGTTCCTGATCTTCACTAAGTGCACGCACTCTTTTTCTAGTGTGCCTGAGAAAGATGAAGACGTGTTTTTATTTTTCAAGCATTCAAGACTTCCTACTTGTATATAGAAATTCAACTAAACATGTGGCCCAGAAAAAGCCCGTCCTAATTATGATCTTCCTATTTGTATACATTTTGCAGATAATCTCATATCAAGTTAGCTAAAAGGCAAGTCTTCCAGTCCACAAGCTGCTGAAAGCTGGAAGAGTGAACAGAAATTTCGCAAAGTTGGAGAATGACTCACAGTGGTTTTCTCAATGAAGAACTGCCATCCCCACTCAGATGAGTAATTTCACCATCTCTAAGTTCATCAGCAGAACTGGCTACTGACATCCTTCTCTTTCTTAAGAGTTGTAAACCTAGTTTCTTAAGAGTCCGAGGAACTTGAATTGGTGAGATTCTTGCCCCATATTCATCAAGGGCATTTGCAATCAGATGATAGCAATTTTCATGATTTTTATATCTGAAAAGTATTGATGAAAATAAACAGTTTTAGATCAAACAGAAAGAAAGCCTTGTTAGATAAACAAACGAGAAAGTAGAATCCAAAGGGAAGTAACGACTTCATATTATCGTGACCATATTTCAGATATTAATGCCATAGGATTTGTAGTCTTTCACAAAAATTGCACATACAGAGAGAAACAGTAAGTTTGACCTACCAGAGAAAATAACTGATGAGTAATCAAGTACTTCTAATTGACATAATACAGCATAAATAAATTAGTCAGTTTTGAATGTTTCCAAAATAAACTTTTTGGTATGTGTAAAAATAGGCATTAGTGAACTTACTTCTCATAAAGATCCCTAAATTTCCCTTCCAGTTCATCATTAAGAACGAGAGCTTTTCTTCTTCTCTGCAAGCCTTTGGACACTTTCTCAAAAGAATGACCATCCCTAAGCCAATGCACAATTAGAAATTATACAGGATCATAACAATCAAAAGGACAAAAAGGGAGTCTCAGTGGAATCAATACCTGCTATCATGTTCTTTCTCGCTAGCCTTATCGTTTGAAAATGAAACAATACTTTCTTTCCCATCAGCAAACCTTCTTTTGCTTCTGTCCCCGTAGTTCATGTTAGCTTCACAAGAAATTTCATAACTCCATGCAAATTTCAATTCTGTACACCACTTAAATTCAAATGCAATTGCATTCCATATACAGCCAGTCCATGCAGTTAAAATGTACCCAGTATAACTTAAGAGTATTTGGAAAAATAATTTAAATTCCTCTTAAATATGCACTAAAATTTTTAGAAGCAAATAATACCTCTTATGGTGAAGGAATTAGAAATGAGGAAGATGAGTCAACAGATAAGAATGCACTATTTAAAAAAAGGATAAGAATACACTAGCTGCGTAATGTGAACAAGAAAAATGACTCACTTCTCGCCAACCTCCTCATGAAAGGTCATAATATCAGCCTCATCATCACCAAGTGCATCAGCTATACTTCTCCGAACCCATCCTTGCCCATAAGGCAAGCCAGTTTCTTCATTCAATCCACCTTTTCTAATTTCTTTTCTCAAATTGCCAACCACTTTCAGCATGCATTCAGCATTAATAAGGTGGCACTCTCCTCGTGTTTTCCAAAAGAGAACTTCAACAAAAAGAAGTGGGCGGGTCTTCATTTTTCTCAGCATTCTCCTAACTAAATTTGTCAAAAAAAGAACAATATTCTCATGTTCTTTGCATGGCTTTGACTTCTGCTCTTCCAGAATATCGTAGAATGTAGTGAGCAATGATAACTGTAACAATGTTCAGAGAAACAATATCATGAAATTGCCTTAATTTTCACTCTTAGCCTCAAATTAATATACAAAAATGCACTTCAACATTCAAGAACAAAATCTTCAGTTGATACCTGGTATAGCATTGGAGAGAGTTCCAGATCTTCACAAACTCTGCGTAATAAGCTTATTATGTAGTGATTGGTACCAAGGGAATTGCTTTTATAGAATTTCAGCAACCAACACAAATTTTTTATGATGGTCTGGTTACTGAGAGCAGAGACTACAGTGGATATGTTAAAATCAACTTCATCTGTTACTGGCTGCTCATCACCAGAAGAATCATCTATTCCTTGATAAGTCTCGTGACAAATATTTTGTTCCACCTCTGGCTTGCTTTTAGAATTTACTATCTCTGCTCCAAATTCTGTATGCGGACTAACCTGACTAAGATCTTCATTTGTAGTCCCTACAGAATCATGAACCACTGACTTTTCCTTTCCTAAAATGCCAACAGCTTCAGATTGTTCATAACTGGGGCCAATAACTTCATTCTGAGCGGTAACATCCTTTCCAACTGATTCATTAAATAGATCCTTTTTCACTTTCCTTTTTCTGAATCTTTTTGAGACCTTTGGCATGAAACAAATTCCAGAAAAAATAAGTCAAGTCAAAGTTAATAAGAAGCTGATTATTGCATAAACCATTTAGAAACAGCCTATTTTAAAGTTAAATGGAAAATACTGTTTAACATCTCTTCTACATATTCAAGCTCTCTGTCTGAGAACAGAATCCGCATATTCTCCTTGACTCTAGAAATGAAGTTCCTTGTAACAGAGAATTGCATGCTCAATGGCATTTTTTTATCGTTAAAATTTTGAAAGTCTTAATTGTAATACAGGTAAAATTTCAGTGTCCATCACAGACTATTTTCATATTTTCAGATAACTTCAGCTTCTTTGGAATGTGAAATGTCATTCTAGGCAAGCAACTTCAGAAAGACTTAATCTGAAACATAAAAGTAAAAATGCTACTTAAATTTAACATGCAACACTAAGTTGAACATCAACATAAATTTTGCATGATAAGATTAAGTTGATCATCAGTTTATGATGAAAAATATGTCCTTACGATTTTGGTTGACCAGAATATATGGACATCATCGAACTAATCATATCGTCAGCCCCAGAAATCTAAATGGTTATATTACAGTGACGGTAGAAAGCACAGTGAAACAGCAAATTAACCTCCAGAAGATCAAACAGCGGCTCAGCTGTTTACAAGAAATAAATTTCTGTTGAAAAATTCTGAACTATTCCCTTTGAAAAAGAAATTTGACATCAGTCCTAGCTAGGAGAACCAGCCAAGATTATATGTACACCATAACATACCCTCAATGTGCCGCATGTTTGGAGGTTTTCCAGGAGCCGTATAATTACATATAAAGTTTCCACCAAATCGGCAAAATCACTGGAAAGAACAAAGAAGTTGGATTATTAGCAAAAAAATGGAACATTAAGAAAAGCTGAAAAAGAAAACCATTTAAATAGCAACTTGGCACTCTGTGAACTTGCCAAGTAAAGAAAATAAGGCATGGCATTAAAATTTTTCAACCATAGAAGATAATAACTTTTTCTCTGTAGACTACCTAATGAGCAAATTAGACTCAGTAATTTCAGCTTTTTATTCCATTTGACTATTTGAATACCAAAATGCATTCATAACTACAGATTTCTCAAAAATTAATGCCATATAAGCCAAGCAATGACTTCCAAGGAAAAATACCTTAGTGATACCTTAATGACATAAACAAGACAATTCCCAATTATGTTGTTCTAGGTAAATTAAGCTTAAAAATAAATCATCTTTGAAGATTCAGGAAGAACACAGTGATAAGGCATTGCTATGGTCTTTGTACTTGAATTGCACCTTTATACTAAGAATAGAGCTTTCTACATGTTAATGTACTGGTACTTCCAGTATATGCATATATAAAGGAGAAGAAAGGCCTGAACTTTAAATCGCCCACCACGCGCTTTCTCCTACCATCTCAAGAAAAAGGTAAGCACAGATGTAAATGCAGCCCAAACTAATATGTTATCTAGTACAATGTGCATATAACTGATCTCACAGATGTTTCTTATCAACAACAGAAATTTCCTCATCAAGTTTTGTCCTTATTGTAGTCTATGTTGCATAGGTAATCCTAAATGGGATAAGTAAACAAAATCTAGGAGATCTGTCTTTCTATTCAAGACATTCCATGATAACACTCAATTTGGAATGACAGATTCAAGTCAAAAAGTTTTTGACTTCATAGACTTTGAAAAAGAAAACCTTTTAGCTTGTTTGTGTGTATCAAACAATTTGATCATGTTGAGGAGAAACTGAGTCATTCCTTCTTCAGTTTGGTCATAGAACAACTTGTAAAGAAGGATGCGTGCTGTTTTAGGTTCTGTTGAATCTTCCAGGGACTGCTTAAGCACCAAATCCAGTATACGGATCTGTCCAAAATCAAAACTGATCTGTTAGAAAGCAAAATTCAAGCCATGGATCATGCAAAAGAGTTGATAAACAAATTAGAAGATACAAATACATGCGCAAGATGATGTCCTAAAATTGTCCAGGGCTTAAAGTAATTTAACATGAATGCACTACATCTGCAGGCATGTGAAGGAACAAAGTACTGGACAAAGCATAACATATCCATTTCCACAGACTGTAAGCTACTAAAACAGTAAAAAATTAAGCAAAGGACAAGTCACCATAATTTTTAATAGAGATCCAGCTGCAGAAAGCATTTTGTAGTCATTTGTCTCCTTCAAGCCATCAAATGCAAAGCGCCACTTAGAAATGAGAACTAGAAACATGGACTCGTTTAATGATTCAGCAATTGGTCCACACATAGTACCCCCAAATAGAGTTTTATCAGCATTCTGATCAATGGATGATTTGCCGTCAACTTGAACACTGGGCTGTCGAGGCATAAAAACCAAAAGGACACAAGAATTATATAAAACACTAACCAATAGTTAGCAAAGAAAATGAAGCTAGAGATATGCAGCAACTGAAGACTCTTTTGATATTTTTTAGAGTTTACTAATTCATCTTGAATCCCCTCTTAAGATTTTCTAAATAAGAAGTCAAGGACTTGAAGCATGAAACACAATTTACTATCTTACCAAGATAAATCATTTTAAGGTGTTAATCCTAATCTAACCAAGAGTGGCATTATGCATCTATACTAAAGTAATATCTTTCAAATCTGTATAATCTACAACACAAGTTTAACTGTAAATAAAATTCAGGTAAAGCACTACATAGCCCAAGAAATGTGCATACCCAACATAACAAAACTGCTAAAATTATTTCCCTTGAAGCAATAAAGTCCATCAGTATCTGGCCATTAAGTATAAAAATTGACCTAATATTAAGTCTACTAACAGACAAGGCAAATGCAGACAGATGACACCATTCAGTTTTGTTCATGTGATATGCTCTTTAATCAGACTAAAGCATTCAAACATTTAAAAGAAATTGCATAAAGAGTTCTACAACTCTAAATATGAGACAACAAAATTACCTTTAAATAAAACAATGGAATGCTATCAACATGCTAAAAATTTCAATACTCAATTTATTGATTACAGAAACTTGCCAATACAACCACAAAGCAGCAAAAATTAACAAGGAAGATTCTAGCAACCAATTACAAAACCAATGTGCTGCCAAAAAGAAATTCTCTTTGTACTTCAACCATCTATATAATAAATATATGTCAAGGAAAATATTTTGTTTTTAGTACATACCAAAATCACTTATATAATGGACACTAAGACAAAATTTTCAGTTCCCCAAATATATTTTACCTTTGAATTCAGGAACTTGTGATATTGGAACGAAGTAACAAACCAAGCAACCTGAAAGAAAGTGACAACATCGTTGTTTTGAATTGCATGACATTCTTTATCAATATCTTCACGAATTGACTGCATCAAAACTGGCAAGAATTTTCCGATGGTGAGAACTATAGCAGAATTGCATAACAAGGAGGATTCAAACAGATCCAAAACTCCATTAAGCTTGCGTACCATTATATCCCCCTGATAGAAATTGGTCAATAAAATCATGAAGCAACTGCAAAATTTTGGTTTTTGTTGATGGAAGTTTTCCATGGTCCCATACTGTTCTTTTAGATGGACCGCGATGATTTTTGTGAGCTTTCAGTAAAGCATCATGAGAAGCAGAACAGGGATTTCCCTTAAATAACGTTTTAGAACCATCCTGTTGCAAACAACTTGTTCAGTTACTAAAGGACTACATAACCCAAAAGGATCAAATGGCAGAGTAAACCTCATACCATGGTGAGGCGAGTAAATGTTCCGCTAAACTGTGAATAACAACCCAAGTTACGCAGCTTATTCAGCTTCCTTTTCTCTTCTTCAGCTTGCATGATGCAGCTAAGACCCTTGAGTGAGGATTCAACATTTTCATCCTCCTAGGAATCAAAATCATATGAATAGACAAAGTTGTGTATGTTAGCATATATGTGTATATAGCACAGACACTGGGGAAACAAAGCATAAACATGATTGAAAAAGAATTAAGTGTAAAATCAATAGCAACACAACCATGCAACTAATATCATTTCCAGGTGATCAAGTTTACCAATTAGTTTTAACTTTTAACTAGTCAAGGTCAGGCCCACTGGATAACAAGCTGTAGAGGGTTATGTATCATCAGATATGTGTTGTCCATAAAAGGGGAAAAAAAAGGTTTCCATTTGGTAGAGATATATCCATAATTGTCCTAATGTACCCTTTGTCAAATTAGAGAGAAAGCTTCAGGGGAACAAAGCCATTTTGTCTGAGGCCTTCTGGGAAAATGAAGCAAAAAAACTGGTAAAAGAGCAAATTGTTAAAAGCTTACAAAAGCACTTTTGATTGTGTTTGCTTTTGGTGAAAATTACAGCTGTCTCATTGCCATAAGCCAAATTTGATGAGTTTGAATTTAGTTGCCCTATAATTGTCAGTGTTTACTGGTTTCAGAATAACTGCTATCCTTTTGTCTGATGCTTGACTTCAAGATGCTCAGCAACTCAAAATAAAAGGTAAAGTTTCTGCAATGGTAGCTTTAAAAAAAAACACTTCCAACATATTACTTTCTTCTTTGAAGTGAATTCAGAAAAGGTTGAAAATGAATTGCTCAGCCTACCATAACAAAATCATTTGAATTTCCAATTTCTATATAAGTTTTGACCACTGTTCTATTTTTATGGTAACTTTCAGACATTACACTGCTACACAAAGCATGAAACATAAAGATGCAAGGCCTATTACTGGAGGCAATGAAGATAAACAAACCTTTGAGTTTTCTAAATAGGCTTTAGCAATCAACTCTGGCTCTTGACCCATAAATATGTAATAAAAAGTTTCCAGTAAAAGCAAGTTGTCTTGACACAAGTAGCCACAAGAACCACCAACATGCTGTGATAGTACTAGTATTATTTCCATCATGTTTTCTTGAAATAACAACTCTAAGAACCTGTCTCTGAGAGATAGAAATTGTGTGGCTGATCCACCCGCTTTTTGCTGGGTTGATATTTCTTGAATAGCTAGAAGGTTCCTAAATAGCGTAAGCACCAGTTGAACCAACTTCCAGTCATCTTCTGTGAACATTTCACTGGTTAACAGGGAATTAGTAAATGGATTGAGATAAAAGCAAATATCAAACATCAAAAAGCAAAAGAGCTGAATCATTTCTCACTGGTTAACAGGGAATTAGTAAATGGATTGAGATAAAAGCAAATATCAAACATCAAAAAGCAAAAGAGCTGAATCATTTCATGAGAATTGCATGAACATACAGCAACTGAGAAGTATGAAAAACAAAAATGATGTGAAATAGGAAAGAAAAGAAAGCCATCCAAGTCAAACTACCATTGAGTCAAATGTGCTTGAGACACTTTACCCATTCTGCATTTGCAGGAAAACCATCATATTTCCAATATTCAGAGTCCATCGCCATATAGAAAAATTTGTTAGAAATTTGTTCAATGCCAGACAATCAAGATAGAAAAATTCTTGCTGACAGAATAGGGAAGCAGAAGAGAGGTGGACCAGGATTTGTGCAGAAAAGAATAAAACTACAAGCTCAATTTGTAGGAATTCCACCATAATTTGCCTAATGGAGCCAAAGTATTAATAATAATAATAATAATAATAATAAAGTTGGTTGTATCAACCTACGACACTAACGCTATTATTTTGAACTTCTATTCAAATATAAATTAAATATAAAGTTGCTAATATTAATCTATGAGAGTAGTGATATCAGTTTTTAACTGAAAAAAAAAAATGAACAAGTGTCCCTAGATATTCATGTCTTCTATAGTCATGTTCCAGTTGACTCTACAGAAGAATAGGATAATCTTGCCAATAGGGAAATTAATTTCACACCCTTTCAGTTAGGTTATTGTTAATGGCAAGCTGACAATATCAGAAGCTACAGGTGGAGATGTCAAAGCCTAATTTATATGCTTCTTACTGAGTTTCCTAATAACATGTAACTTAAACAAGAATGCCCCTTGCACAACGAGTTCTAACAAGCCAATGTATCTTAATCTCGTGCTAAACCATGTTAACTACAAATAAACACCTTTGCCAGCAGAGCGACATACTAAGCCACCTTTACAAGAGCTGACAATATATTCCTATTTGACTACTGCAAAAACTTCTTGTTCTAAAATCAAATCTTGAATTAATCACCCAACCCCTGGAACAATACAGAATAAAATATGACGTCCAGTAGAAGACAGCATCGGAAAAAAAAAATCATTCACCTTTCCAAATTCTCCAACGGCTTCTCCAAAAGAGACAGTATCACGGGAACAATCTGACTAAAGGTTACAGAAGATTTTACGCCCCAAAGATACTCTATTTGCTGTGGTATATCATCGGATGTTGGGTCAATTGGCATCGTGAGAAACACAAGAACCTTCACTGAAAAAATAATACAACAACCCCTAAACAAGTTCCAAAGACAAACATATATATTAACCATTGAACACTAATGTTTGAAAAAAATGTTACCTGCATTTAACACTAAATTACGGTCATCTTGGCAATACTCGATAATAGGTATCAAATCTTTCCCCACGGTATTCCATTTACAAACTTGTTTAAAAACCTCTCGCGTCTGTGGATCATCTCGCCTCATAAACCTCAACAAATCCTTCAAATTATCTACCCATAAATTGCACCATGAGATGAAAATTAACGTCGGATAGTAAGTAATAAAGAAACTTACATTCTGTTACAGTATTTGCTTACTATAAGTAACTATTATTAAAAATAATGAGAAATACCTAGGCAATACTGGCTCTTGGAGTAGCCGATTCGATTGCCGTGGTCGTCTTCTTCGAGGATTCCTATACCAGCACAAATAGTTGATAGTCCTTCCATGATCCTCCTTAGTTGAGGATATGTTGAGGTTTCAGAAATGAAGGGGTTCTCAAAGGAGGAGGTGACAAATCGAGGCCAATTCAAGGGCCGACCCGAGAGATTGGTAGTTGGATCTCGACGGGAGAACCCCCGTTTCTTTTTTTTTTTAGTTCAGCATTTGGGGTTTGTGGCGGCAAAAACTAATCGTCTTTCGCATTTTCCCGCGCTTTTTTTTTTTTTTTTTTGGCGCGGGGGCCGGGGGTCGTGAATTACGCGGGGCTATCGGTTTTTGGGTCGATGAACACACCATATTTACTTTCCTTCCTCAAACGGGCCAACTTCAAAACATCCCATCTTACACCTTCAACTGCACAGCTTAGTGACAAGTCTCTTCTTGGGGTGAAAGGCAGTAGATTTGGGCCTGGGTCACACGACCCGGGCATCAGCCTCACAGTCTGCCAAAACATTTCAAAAAAAAAAAAAGAGATGAAACTAGGTCTGCAAATAAATCAAGCCGCTTGTAAACACCAGTGAACCAGCTCGATTAAATTCGACTCAAGTTTGATCGACATCAAGCTCAATTCAAACTAAAATATAGAGAAATTTAACTTGTTAACTCACGAATTGGATCAATTATATATTCATACACACACACACATACATATATATGAACAAATTACCTAAATAGTCACTAAACTTTTTAAATGATCAAGATTTGGTTATTCAATTATTAATAATATATTTTTACTCACTGAACTATTAAAAGTATAAATTTTAGGTCATTCCATCTAATTTAACCGTTAACTTTGTCAGATTTAAGGGTTTGCATGACTTACGAGACATAGATTAATAGTTAGATTGGCAAAATTAACAGTGAAACAAAACAGAATTATCCAAATTTTATATTTTTGATAGTTTAGTAGGTACAAATATATTATTAATAATTGAGTAGCCAAAACTCGATTATTCGAAAAGTTTAATGGCTATCCGAATAATTTGCTATATATATGATTTTTTTGTTTGAATATATATAATTTAACATTTTATTTTTTTTCAAAAAAATCACTATTTTATTCATTTAAAAAATAATAATAATAATAAATTTTTTTATTTTAACAAACTCGAAATCAAACTTGAATTCAACATGCCTCGATTTGACCTCGAGATCAAGTTTTGATTTGACCAAATATCAACTCGATTCGTTTGCGGTCCTAGGCAAAACAACGTAGCTGCACTCTTCGAAGAAGAACAAGTTGAAGTTACTCCAACAAAATACGACAATTTGTACGTATGGTAAGACTAGTAGTACTCTTATTTCTCACCATCCGCCACCTATATATATATATATATACACATATACATATATAGGGTAGTACTTCATACTGCAATTTCGATACAAACGAAGCCGCCAGCCTGCTAGCTTCCATATAGACTCTTTCTTTCATTCATTCTTTCTCTTCTCCGTTTCTCTCATTTTCATCTCTCTCGTACTTGCGTCCTCCTCTAAACTTCCGCCAAATACAAGGGCGATCTCCCCAACGCTTTATACTTACATCGCTGGACGGACTATAACCATTTTCCTTCCAACCCCTTCTATTCGTCCTTGTAATCTCATCATTCTTTCTCTCGAACACTCATTTGTTTTTTGGTTCACTGAACAGCGATCGAAACAGTAGAATGGCTCATGTGGTGGCGACCCAGCCAATTCAGAGTTCGTTGGCCAACCCTACCTCTGGATCTCTGCAAACCCAAGTGGAGAAGCTCAAGCCCCCCTCTGCCTTTCCTGCGAAACTGCTGCCCCGTATTCAAAGGGACAGCCGCCCAGCCGCCCGCACTATTGCTATCCCCGTCATTGCCAGAAGATCTGCAGGCCTCGACTCTCAAGTCCTTCCCTTCACTCCCGAAGACTCCCACAAGGTCTCATACAAACTCACTAACTACTTTCTATTTCTTACTTGGCTTCAATCTGTAATCCTTTTTTACCCCCCTCGAGTTCCTGGCTGGCAATGTCCATGCCAACGTGCTTGAATTTCGTTTGCTTTTCTCCTGTTTTATTTTATGCCAATAATTAAAGTTTGGATTCCAATTCCCAAGTGGCGGTACCTTAAATTTGAAAGGTATTTCCTGACATATAGTACTAGTATATATCAACCGCATTTGTCAGGTGGGAGAATAATTTCGTGATCTGCAGAAAATTACTTGACTAAAAAACCCAATTTTTAATGCTTTCCTTCCTAGCGTTTTCTCTTGGTTAACTTAATTTACACTGCCAGTTTTGCGGCATCGCCTTCTGAGGGATTTTAATTGCATTCAGCGACCATTGTCCATCTACTGGTTTCTTCTGCCAAAAAAGCTCTATCAACTTCTTATGTGCTCCTGAATTCTGTCGGAGGAAATTCCTTGATTTATCCTTTTATGAGACACGATGTATATCCGTGGAATCTTTAGGTGCAATAATTTGTAAATATTAAAAAACAACAAGGTTGGATACTAGAGCCAATGCAAAGCATCAAAAAGGAAAGGAAATTTTTGTCTTTCTTTTTCAGGGGGCTGGGGATTTTGGGGAGGAAGTCATAGACTGTTTAGGCCTCTGACTGCATTTTTGTGATGAGTACAAATATATCATTACTATAAATACCATTTCTCTTACGCTTTTTTTTTGTGGTTTAAATATGTTGTTGCTATCAGACAGAAGAGCATATTCAACCCTTGCATGAGATTCAGCAATTTGGTGACACATCACTTGGCATGTGGTCTAAGCCTATAGTAAGACGCAAGACAAAAATTGTTTGCACAATTGGTCCCTCCACCAACACTAGGGAAATGATATGGAAGTTGGCTGAGGCTGGGATGAATGTTGCTCGTCTGAACATGTCCCACGGAGACCATGCATCTCATCAAAAAGTAATTGACTTGGTTAAAGAATACAATGCCCAAGCGAAGGACAACGTCATTGCCATTATGCTTGATACTAAGGCAAGTATATCCTTGTGAAGTCCATGTCTGCATCCAGGCATGCATCTTTTTCCCATTATATGTGTATAATTTGTTGTTATTAACCGTGAAATTTGTGCTTTCTTATACTTTTTCAATATCAGAAGAACAAGAAACTGGTCCTATAAGTTTAGAAGTAAAAGACATATGTATTTGTCCACCTAAAGATATCCCTGTGCTCAATTTGATTAACATGTGGCAGGGTCCAGAGGTTAGGAGTGGTGATTTGCCCCAGCCAATCATGTTACAACCTGGACAGGAGTTCACCTTTACAATCAAGAGAGGGGTGGGAACTGCTGATTGTGTTAGTGTTAACTACGATGATTTTGTCAATGACGTTGAAGCAGGGGACATGCTTCTTGTTGATGGTATGCCAGAGCT
The DNA here is from genome assembly GCA_023065735.1 of Coffea humblotiana. Lineage (NCBI taxonomy): Eukaryota > Viridiplantae > Streptophyta > Magnoliopsida > Gentianales > Rubiaceae > Coffea > Coffea humblotiana. Next base: position 1,513,862 of record CM041209.1, on the reverse strand, counting down.
TTTCTTTTTCCACTTTAACTTGTTTTTACTATTGATAGAATGTAAATAAAGCTATACACACGCAGACCTCACTCCGCTGGCTATTATGTAAAATTTTTCAATCTTTGACCACAAATTTCAATTAGCGAGATAAGTATGAAAAGTCCAAAATGGTAAATAGAAATGTTTTATTTTCTTCAATTTTTTGCTCTCCGTAAAGAACATAGTTCATTAAGTTGAAGCAAAGAATTATTTACTAAAAAAAGTGATGAATGTAAAGAATAATGAAATCCACAATACCAAAAGAATAATGAAATAGTTTTGGCCTCATACCCGGAAGGAAGAAATGAATGTGAAACAGTGAAGCTTTGTTTTCAATTTACATTGTATTATGCTTCTAGGTGTGCAAACTGTTTGGTTTTAAGAAAGGTCTTATTGACTGCGAGTGATCTTGCAATTACTGTCCTGAAATCCTTAGGGATGTGCATTATTTGCAGCAGTTACTGCGCTGAACTATTTGCAAAAAGCTTAAACAGAATGATACACGTCATGTGCGTTAACTTCTGTCCGTAAATCTTGGAGGATTCAATTGCAGCTTGTTAATATTCCTTATTTATAGGGGGCATGATGTCACTGCTGGTAACATCCAAGACAGAAGATTCAGTGAAATGTGAAGTTGTTGATGGTGGAGAGCTTAAATCCAGGCGGCATCTAAACGTTCGGGGAAAAAGTGCTACACTTCCATCAATTACTGGTAAGACCCAGTAATCATTTTCTTGACACATTTCTGGGGGTCTGTGCTGCCGCATATGTGATGTGCAGCAATATAATCTCTGCCTAGAAGAGTTGAAAGTTATTCTTTTGCAAAGAAAGTAATCTGGTCCTGTAATTTGCTGCAGAAAAGGACTGGGATGACATCAAGTTTGGAGTAGACAATAAAGTAGATTTCTATGCTGTCTCCTTTGTCAAGGATGCTGCAGTGGTCCATGAATTGAAGAATTATCTCCAAAGTAACACTACATATATTATCTTTGAGTAGTGCTAGAAAAATAGATAAAGAATTGGTAAAGATGAGTTGTAATTAATATGTTCCACATTCATTTGTATACTTGATAATCTTCTTTTGGGCTCTCCAGGCTGTGGTGCAGATATTCACGTGATTGTAAAGATTGAAAGTGCTGACTCTATACCAAACTTGCACTCAATTATTACTGCATCTGATGGGGTAATTACCCAAGTCTCTGCTCTGTTTTTGCCCTTTTTTGATTCAACAAATATGATATTAGCTCTTGAGCAAGCAGAAATTGGTCTTGGGTTTGGGCACTCACATGTAGTAGATAATTATGCCTTGTCATTATGTTCGACTATAGTCATAGTCGTCTTGTATATCTACTGCTAGATTTTTTGTTATTCCCTTTTTGGGGGATACAACTGCTAGATTTACAAAAAGAGTCGTGTCATGAAGCTATGTCATGTAAATGAAAGGAACCCTGCCCTGTTTGCCAAGGATGGGGTTTGTTTTGTTGAATGTGGAGTTTACTACAAGTTTTTCCTAATGCATTATTTAACTCTTGCACCCTGTGCCTTGTCTTGGCATGTTGGTGGCGTTGCTTCCCCATTCTCTCTTTTTCCTCTTTTTTTTTTTCCTGTCTCTTCCATTGAAAGCGGACATGGTCGTTATTACCAGACCTTAAAGTATTGCTTATCTTATCTCAGGCAATGGTTGCAAGAGGAGATCTCGGTGCTGAGTTGCCAATTGAGGAGGTTCCCCTGTTGCAGGTAATTATAAGTTTCCAAGACTACTAGCTTTTAACATATTTGTCGGTAAGCTTCTGAAAGCTTTTCACTACAGGAAGAAATAATCAGGATATGCCGTAGTATGGGGAAAGCTGTTATCGTGGCAACAAATATGCTTGAAAGCATGATTGTTCACCCGACACCTACCCGAGCTGAGGTATCAGATATTGCTATTGCTGTTAGAGAGGGTGCCGATGCAGTTATGCTTTCTGGAGAAACAGCTCATGGAAAGTAAGAAACTAAATTTGCTTTAACACAAAAATTGAATGTCACACAAGGTAAAATGTAGTCGAGGGGTTTACTGCGGAGCAGTGAACCTTTTTAAGTTTGCTGATACAAGTTTTGCATCCAGAGAAATTGAGACTAAATATTTTGATTTTACCCTATTAGGCTGTTTATATAGCAATCTTCCATGAATCTGTTTCATTGAGAGTATATGATTTTACTTCCATGAAAGGTTTCCTTTGAAAGCAGTAAAGGTCATGCACACTGTTTCATTGCGCACTGAAGCAACCATGGTTGGTGGAGAAAGACCCCATAATCTGGGTCAAGCTTTCAAGGTTAGTTTTGACTTTGTAAAAGCATTTGAATCTGTTGTATACATAAGTTAGTCTACTTCCATGCTCATGAGCTTGCCACTCTTGATAAGTTTATCAAGCTGTAATTTGGGCTCAATTTGATTGTTTTTTTTAAACACCCACTCTGAACAGAAACACATGAGTGAAATGTTTGCATTCCATGCAACAATGATGTCCAACACCCTCGGAACCTCAATCGTTGTCTTTACCAGGACTGGTTTCATGGCTATCCTTCTAAGCCATTACCGGCCTTCTGGCACGATATTTGCCTTTACGAATGAGTAAGTCTCACTTTTTTGATATTAAACTTGTAGAATAGAACTTTATGAGCTAAGTGGGTGAGAGAACATGGTTGATACTCAACTGTCGACATTTGTAGGCAGGCTTCAACTTCTATGTTCTTCCACTTGTATTCATTAACAAATGTGCAAGCTTTATAAATGAGTTAAGCTCATATGGTTCAAAAAGCATTTGTTAAGTTGATTTACCAAATCATGCAATTGGAGTACAGGAAGAGAGTACAACAGAGGTTGGCTTTGTACCAAGGTGTTTGTCCCATTTACATGGAGTTCATGGATGAAGCTGAGACGACCTTCTCTAATGCATTGACTTTGTTGCAGGTGAGACTTATCTTTCTTTGGTTTTTGTTAATGTGTAACCTAATTCCCCATGTCTTCCAATATCATGTTTCTACAGACCACTCATCTTGACTTTATCTGAACTTCCATTTGCTTATTGGTTTGAAACAATCAATGGTCCTAAGCCATATAATAACCGTAGAATGTTATTGTGGGTTTCCATTCTTTAAATAGTTAAAATGTCCTTCATTTGTGTGTGTGTATGTGTGTGCTGGGTGCCTGCGTGTGTGTGTGCATGCATGGAGATGATCTTGTGTACTTACACCCTATCCACTGTCAATTTACAGAAACAAGGAATGGTGAAGGCAGGAGAACAAGTAGCTCTTGTACAGAGTGGTACGCAACCAATCTGGCGGTTGCATTCCACTCATAACATTCAGGTCAGGAAAGTTTAGATTGGATAAAGGAGATATCATGGGATGACTCGTATGAGATGCATGGCTTCACTTAGGGAAACTTGCGATGTGCCAGTCATCATCTACTGGCGCCGAAACATTGTTCTAAATGTGCATTAGACTCCTTTTTTTGTAACTTATATTTTTCTCTTCTCCTGCCCCTTGTATTTTTCCGTTTCCTTTTACCATTCCTTGCCGATTCCTCTATAAAGAACCCCCAAATGGTTGCTTGCAATCTGTTGTTAGCAAGTTTTTTCAAGCTTGTAATGGATTTATAGATTTAAGATGGATGCTATGAACTTTTTAATCCATGACATATTTTTTTTCCGAGTTTACTTTGCTCAGTTAATTTCTACTAGTGTTTATGGTAGTGAGTGATTGTTTTCAAGCCCCCTCTCCCAACTTAAGTCTTTTCTTGGGAGGGAGGGGGCAGGCGGGTAGCGGGAGAGAGATGAGACAGCAGGAAGCTCTTTGAAACTGTTGGAAATGATCGAATTATTGGATAAGCAGCGTGCCACACTATAAAACTTTAAACAGACAAGAGAGTCTGGTAATCGCTTCTTGAAACTCGGGAGATTTCGTGAATCACAGCATTTAGCATATGTGAGGCCAATGTAATACTACATTAACTTGCATTTCCTATGAAGGATTTTGTGCGACTAGGATTATCTTGCGGACGAACATAAAATGTATCTTAACGGATTAAATCTGTGAAACAGTATTCAAAGTGATGCGATGCTTGAGAGGCTATGTGCTGAAAAATTACTTACCGTGTCCTTCCGCCAACTGGAAGACGTACATGTGAGACTGGAGCAAATGGATTCAGTGTCCCTAAGATCTTTAATGGATTCGATCACTTCAGGCCGCATAATGGACTCTTATCGGAGTACTGATGCTGAGGAGTCAAAAACATTCTCTTGCATTTTTAGCAGAGCCAATTATCATCCTTACAATCGTAGTGCCCGGCGGTGGAGTTCGAGTTCTCCATTATACTGAAGCTGGGAACAGCAGCAATCGGAACTTGGAGCGTCATGGCAGGGTAGTTACTGAAGTCGATCTCCCCCGCTGTCATGGCGACTTGTACGCATTAGCAAGCCAGAATGACAACAAAGGTTGAAGCAAGAAGAAGCTATCGGCGGAGCAGAATAGGATGGTGAAATAGGGAAAGTAGAAACCCCTAATCTGAATGTCGAGGTAAGGCTCCCTCAAGATATAATCTGGTTCCCTTGGCACGACGTCTTGGTAAAGCAAAGCCATGGCCAGGATTTTTTCTTCTTTAATATTTATTTGCTCTGCTGCTGCGTGACTCATAAAAACGAGATTTTTAAGCTTTATAGAAAACGAAAGTTAGGATTAGAGGAGTAGGTTCTTCACAAGATTAGTAGTACACTAGTACTAGTCGTATAATTTTGAGAGTTCCTCTAACCCAATCATAGCATGGATTTGGGTCCCCTCCCCTCGGGGGTTGGCAGTGCACTTCCAAATTAGTCAAAAAAAAAAAAAAACTTTTCCAAACTGGAATTCTATAAATTGTTCTAGAGAACGAATAGCTTCGTACTTCGCTTCGCTTAGTAGAGAAGAGATGTACAATAAAATATCAAATGTAGCCCCTGGAACCAGAACCAGTAGTCATGCGCTCTTTGTGACTTGGGAAACTATAATCCCATGTCGATTTCGTTACAGTCCCATCTCTTTAAGTGTCTCGATCAAAGCCACAGACACGAGACTTCTTGTTCGTTCCCCGCCGTTCCCAGTAGGAGTGTAGGACGGCTTGGCTTTCAGGATTCTGGGCTCTATGTATATATGCACGGCGCCGCCTTCTTTTTCCTCTCTCCTCTCTTCTTTTCTGCGTGTGATACGAACACTGGGCAATCAAGAATGGCTGATTTTGGATTCATTGAGAACTCATCTGGGACGATTCCTAAACCGACCATACAAAACATAGTTTCAACAGTCAACTTGAACTGCATGTTGGACCTAAAAGCCATTGCCATGCATGCTCGTAATGCAGAGTACAATCCAAGACGCTTTGCAGCTGTTATCATGAGGATTAGGGAGCCCAAAACCACGGCTTTGATTTTTGCCACCGGAAAGATTGTCTGCACCGGGGCCAAGAGTGAAGCACAGTCTAAGCTTGCAGCCAGGAGATACACGAAGATCATTGAAAAGTGTGGGGTCAAAGGAGTCCAGTTTAAAGATTTCAAGATCCAGAACATTGTTGGATCTACTGATATGAAATTTCCTATCAGACTTGAACATTTGGCTTGTGCCCATGCGGCCTTTGTAACCTATGATCCAGAAGTGTTTCCTGGCTTGATATACAGGATGAAGCATCCCAATGTGGCGCTTCTCATATTTGCGTCCGGGAAGATCATCCTCACGGGAGCAAAAGTGAGGGATGACACTTATAAAGCCTTCGACAACATATACCCTGTGCTCACACAGTTCAAGAGGAAGAGCCAACTATGTTGATTTGACTTTGACAAATTGCTAATTACTGGCAACTGTGAATATTGGTGCAGCCAACTATGTTGTGTTTGGGTATTCTGATCCATCCATGTAAGCCTCTGATCTTTCTTATTCAATCACGGTTGAATGTATTGGTAACATCTTGGAAATCTTTCCTCACATCAAACATCACAAAATACTCAGAAGGACAAAAACCCGGTTTTATATAGAAATAATAACAAATAAAGGATAAAAAATTCAATACCTGATTTAAACCAACTTTGTAACTTCCATTTCCGGCCTCCTCCTTGTTTTAATTTCTGTTTCGTATCTTACCCTTCGACTTTACCCTGTAATTCAATACAGAACTTTGAAAGGGTTGGATAACCCTGTAATTCAATCAAGTTAATTGTCAAACGATGAAAGTCATCAAAACAAAAACAAAGCATATAGAAACACAAATTCAGTAAACCTTTCGGAGACTTAAAATTGTTTAGATTCATTCTTTTAGATGAATTTGTTTGAAAAATGTTTTCCCTTCTGCAATCAAATCCAGCTTCTCAAGTTGTACCTGCAACTGCTCCTGATGTTTTGGCCAGCTCCACCGGGAATTTGATGTTGGTTCCAAACAATGGAATTTGATGATTTGTTGTTGCCCAGCCTTCAGAATTAGTATAGGTTTTTTTTTTTTTTAAATCTTCCTATCCCTCCTGCCAACCCTTCCCATCCCCAAGTGTCAGATCCAGAATTTAAATCTAGAATTAGTATAGAGTTAAATAAGTTTAAATAGCGTTGTATATCTAATTCCAAGAATATAATTTCCCGGTTCGTCTAATCATAACTTGGTTGACATGGTTTTCAATTCAACCACATTCAGCTCGTTTAAGGGGAAAATGCCCTTATAATTATGAAAGCTATAGAACGTCTTGGTCGAAATGAACCAGTACGTACATGCAGCTATCTTCTCCTATTCAATTTTGTATCCTCCCCCTTTTCACTCTAAAGCAGGTCATTCTCTTTACCCGAACATACTATGGCCAAAAAGTTCCATAGCTCAAACATCCAGACAAGGAAACAAGCTATTTTAAAGTCGAGCAAACAGCAAACAGCAAACACACACATGCAGTAAATGCAACTAAGTAAATATAAACAATATTCACAATATTACTGTTTAACAATGAGTATTTACAGGATACACCTAGAAGCTAAAACTGCCACCATGCTTCAAAAGAGTACTATAAACTTAACCCTGCAGACCCCCCACTACCGGACGACTGAGCTTAGGTCACAAGGACTTTACCCATGTTACAAACAACCACTCAAAAGATCATCATGTACTATATAATTATGACCTACTTCCACAGTAACAGGTCGACATGCAGAAGGATGACACAAAACATTTCCTCAAGCAAATACCGAACATAACGGAAGCTAAATTTTGCTTGCACTCAGCTGTGAGATATTGGATAAGTTTTTCGCCTCTCCACTTCATCACCATGCACAGTACTGTTGCCAGTTTGAAAGGATGTGCCACCTCTGAGCATGGCCATTAGGCTTCCTCCATGTACCCTACCCTCCGGAAGAGAAAATTCATCTAAATTATCTTGTGGTGGTATCCGGCTGCATGCGTCTTTATGTCCATGACTACTCAAGCCAACTGAAATTGCTCCCCTATTTGTAGTATCTGTGCCACTGGAAACCGCAAATACCCCTTTCATCCTTTCCATTTTGCTGAAAAGCCGGTTTTCAAGTATGGGAACCATCAAAACACCATCACCATGAACAAGTTTTTCTTGCACCTGGGCAGTGTGGGCAGCACAAAGGCCAGATTTTCCCCGAGCAAACTTATCACATGGAACAGTAGCTTGACCACCAAACTCGGATCCCACTTGTTCCCAGGAGCATCGTTTACCTCCCCCATGTGCCTTGCAGAAGTCGGTGCTTCCTTGGGCACTCTTAGTACATCCTTCATGTTTACACCTTTTTCCACCACCATGAAGAACACAGAAGTTTGTGCGTCCCCGTGCACTCTTTGTGCAACCAGCCATGGAACACCTCTTGCCCCCACCATGACTTACACAAAATAATGTACCCCCATGCACACTCTTGGTACACCCTTCAAATGTACACCTCTTACCCCCACCATGTCCTTTACATAAAGGTGTACTCCCTTCTGCACCTTTTGTGCATCCCAAATAGGTACACCTTTTCCCGCCACCATGTGCTTTACAGAACACTGTGCTGCCCTGAGCACCTTTTGCACAGGCAGGATATTGGCAACGATGGCCACCACCGTGGGAGATGCAGAGGCCAGAAATTCCCTCAGCACTCTTGGTACAATTTTCCATTTTGCACCTTTTGCCACCCCCATGACGAATGCATAAACCGGATTTACCTCTTGCAGCACGAGTGCAGCCATCATGATTGCAGCGTCGACCACCACCATGACCAATGCAAAAGTCAGTACGCCCCTCAGCACTCTTAGTACATCCAAGATGTTGGCAGCGCCGACCTCCGCCATGGGCCTTACAGAATACAGTCCTGCCTTCAGCACCCTTCTGGCATCCAGCTCTCTGACACCTCCTGCCACCCCCATGGGCAATACAAAGGCCAGAAGCACCTCTTGCTCCTCTTAGGCAACCTTCAAACCTACAAGTTTTCACATTGATGCGTCGCTGTGGCTGAGGAATTGCCCCAGAAGCACAGGAAACTGAGTTTCTACAAGTTGCCAGTGAGGCAGATGAGATGTTTGTTGTGAGCGGAGTTGGATTATTACAGCTGTTGAGTTGGTCACCCAGAGCAAAGGTCCCCAAACTCTGCACAGGAGGCACAAGTGGCCCGCATTTCCATCGAGATGATGTTGATCCTTCATCCACAAGTTGAACTGTAGCCACCGAAGCTGGAGGTTCTATTTTATTCTTATGAGGACTGGATCCTTGTGTAATGGTAGTGACATCTGATTCAGCAGGTCCAGTTGACAAACTCAACTCCAGATCTACTTCAGGCCTCCTCGCTTCATATGCTTTTGCAGTAATATATGGAAGCTGATTTGAATAATTTGCCCTATGATTTCCGAGCTGAAGATCAATACTTAGACCAAGATGAATAGAAGAATCCTCTTCCATTTCTCTCCCAGATGACATTGTAGTGCAAGAACTTGACGAGTGGCCCAACCCAAGAAAACAAAGAAGATCCATCAACCATTCCCCATTTTCTCTTGCTTCCCCTGGAAAAATAAGAGTTTGCAACACCATAGGAATCCAACCCTAATACAGGTCTTGCAAAGTCACTTGATTGAACATTAACAAATTTGTTCAGATCAGTTGACACTTCGGCTAAATTAGCACTACAATGTACAGGGGCCTTGTCCATGTAGTATGAACACGCGGTTAGATAGCCCAAACCAACTTAAATTTACAAAGCAATGGATTTACAGACTTATAAGGGTCTAAAACAAATGGAAAAGAATAGCTGAAAAAAATTGGAAAAGAAAAATGGTCACTTCAAAACTGCCGAAATGACCATAGTCCACCGCTGACAAAACCTGATGTGTCCCGGCGATCCATTGCAAAAATTCAAATAAAACTTGACCTAATCAAAACCTCTGTAAAACTATAGGTTGAGAAACGCTTTTGTTTCTTGATCACAAATCATCCTGTTCCAAAAAGACACACCCAATTTACACGGTTAGTGTACCAAAGTAAAGAAAGTACAATAACTTCAGGTCCACCAAAAAAATAAAAAGAAAAGCAACTAATTTAGCGAACACTTTCCCACAGCTATTGAAAACTTCTCCCATAATAAATGAATACATATCAAGGAACAAATACAATCATCAATCATAAACGAACATTTAAGCACTTCCATATCGAAACATCTTACACAAACTCGTTACTTTTAACACTCTGAAAAGTTACATAAAAAAGACAATGCATTGGTATAAGGTAAACATACTTCTGATAATCACAATTTTAGAAACATTATTTTAATAATAGTAATCTAGAACTAAGCATGAAGCCAGGGAGACTAAAAACAGGGCATAAATAATAAAAGATGCCTTCTGCAAGCAATATTAGTGTACAAAAACCCACAAATGAGGAATCATGCATAAAATCCGAGCCCATATCAAGAAATGGAAAAGGACAAGCAACACCAGGAAAGGGCGTAAAAGAAAGAAAACTTTCCAATAAAAAAAAGTTTTAGCAAGAAAACTTATGTACAGGTGGTAGCGAACAAAAAGCCAAATAATTTTCCACAGATTACCCAGGAAAATTCAATTAAGCAAACGCGTACTAGGCATCCGCCAAATAATTAGATGAATCAGAAATGATAATAATCAAGACGACGGATACTAAAATAGCTATTATGCGTCAACCGAAACAGCTGTTTTTTTTCCCAATTTATTGCACCCAGTTTCGCGACTGAAAAGCTCTTACAGAGCACCCAAAGTAATTAAAACCTCCCTCAAGTTGATTTTGATTATATTTCAATTAAAAGGATACAGTTTAATGAAAATTCAAAGTTCAGAATTACCTTAAGATTGATTGGGGGTTTGGCGGTGCAGGATTGCATCGAATAAGCCGACACAGCTTTGATGAAATAACTAGGGTTTTGCGGTGCCGGCAAATCCTAAGAAGATAAAGACAGATACCGAGACAGAGACGGAGAGAAGGGGGGGAGGAGGGGTTGTGGAGTGTGTGGAGAAAATGAGGGAAGGGGAAATGTGTAAGAAAATTTAATGGATTCCAACATTGGCGCACGTTAAGGTACCGTTTGGATTGGATTGAAGGAAAGGAAGGAAAGGGAAAGGAAACGATACCAATGCAAGATAAAGGAGTGTTTGGATAGAATATTATTTGGAATAATTACTGTAACATTTTTTGTGATGTGATGTATGTAAGATAAAAAAATAGTTTGGAATATAAAAAGGTGGATTTGAAAATGTATTTATGATATAAGCGAAATATTATTTGAGATAATTTAGCAATCCAAACACACTCGTACTAAGTGAAGGAAAGCAATTTTCATCCATTTTGTTTGAATTAAGTATGGAATGAAAAAAGGGAAATATTGAATGTTTGTTTGACATGAAGAAGAGAAAGATCTGAGAGTTAATTTTAAATTATTTCAATTAATTTAGTTTCACTTCCATATGTTTCCGCCCACTTTATGGACTGAAATTATGATTCAATAAAAATAACTAGACAATCATTACCTTTATTAAAAGGATATAAAAATGGATATTTGTCAAAAAATTTGAAAACAAACTTGAATCATATAGAGAGCCAAAAAAGTGTTATATAGAGAGTTTCCTACGGAGGGAAGAAAAAAGAGCCAATGCCTAAGATTTTACACGGATCTAACTCAATAAGAATATGTAAATTGTGCTATTATTTAAATGGGGAAAAGGGAAAATAACACAATAAGAATATGTTAAAATTTGGGAAAAAATGTGCTGTTATTATGATTACTCCTTCGAGAAATAAAGCTGAAAATAGCTCCTTTTTTTTTTTGGCTTTGCATACGATTCAATTGTGTTGTCCATTTTTTTTAGCAATTATCAGTTTTTTATTATTTTAATAAAGGAGTGTGGTTGAATTTCCTAATATGCTCTTGGTTGTCAGCGCCAAATGTTGATAAATTTGGTGGATCCGCCAAATACTAAAAACTATCCACGCGAACATAGGATACGTGACGGACTATTTCGGCTTAAGAAAATAACTGAGGGACTAAATTGGGCCATAAAAAATGGTTTAGAGAGTAAAATTAGCGTTTTACTAAATTGATGATCATGGGCTATCATGTACCATACTATTAACTATTGGACTTTAGTCCGATGGCTAACCAGCGCCCCTTTAGGTGCTTCGTTTCCTCAAAAAAACTTAGAATCTAATTTAGAGGTTCGCCTCTAGTCCCTGTACAAGTCCAATTGGATTCCTTCTCGTTATGTTATATTATAAGAGTAGAGGCAGATTGTTGATATTAGATCAAAAAAATTACTATAATATTTGTTTAGCATCACTCTAGTTTTCCGCTGACAGCTGTACTAGTTCAAATAGAAATACGTGTTATGGAAAAAAAATAGGAAGACGATAGAATGGTTTGGTTGTAATTTTGTTAATTACAACATTGTAATTCTGTTAATTACATATCACTCTCAACTATCCATTCTTTTAAGTTCATTGTTATCTTACATATCATATGCCTAAAAAATAAAAAAAATATTATACTAACTGCAAATGCATTAATCTATCATAGTGACATAAAAATAAGATATTCTTGCTAGTTATTTAAGCGTGCACTTCTTTTTTGACATATTGAATAAGTGCTTGATCAACTCATTTTGAATGGAAAAATGATTAAAACTGAGATAATATTAGGCAATAAAATTAGAAATTTTTTTCCCTCAACACGGAGATTTGTCAAATTCGGCATATAGCAAGTAAATGAATAGGATCATATATCAAAATTTAGTGATCTTGGATTTTAGTCTCCATTTTCACTTTCTATTTTTTAAATGGATTAATTTTTTATATACTGATAGTGTATACATCATTACCATTTGATACATGACAATTAATTTGAATTTAAAATTCAAATTCAAATTTTGCTCGTGTGTCATGCATCAAACCGTGATAGTACATAAACTATCAGTGTATATAAGATTTATCTCTTTCATGCTAGTAAGAAAAAAGTGAAGTAAATGAATAGGACTGGTATTAGTTAAGATGCGTTTGATACATTTGAAATTTAAAAAATGAAATCTGAAATCTGAAATTTGAACTCATTAAATTACTGAATTATTAAGTATTAAATCAAATATATGTCAGTATATATAATATTAAGTGATAAATGAATAACTTAACACTTTTTTTATAGCGAGTTTTACCAAATAAATATAGTACTATTTAATTAACATATGTTATATTTTTTGTTATCAAAAGTGCTTGAATATGTTAAGATGTGAACCCATTAAATTTAAGGCCTTATTTGATGACCCAGTGGATTCAGATCTTAATATGTTCATACAAGTTTGATGAAAAAAAAAAGATCATCCATTAATTAAGTGATACTTAATTTTCTAGACAAAACTTACTTCTAAAAACTAAGGCTCTATTTAATAACCCAATTTAATATTTAAATTTAATGGATTCAGATCTTAATATGTTTAGACGTGTTTGATAAATAAAAATTGAACATTTGAATTAATTAAGTGGCATTGAATTTTCTAGACAAAATTTACTCTAAAAAATAAGTGATAAATTACTTACTTATTATTTAATGCGATATACACTCAAATATGTTATATTTAAAACTTGACAATTTAATAACTTAACATTTTCAAATTTCAAATTTCATATTTTAGTTTTTAGATTTTAATTTTATTAAACTCATTCTAAGTGCTATTCAGCTATCAATGAATCTGATATGCACTCAAAAGTATGAGATTTATAATTTATTAATTCAATGGATTGATATTTTAAATTTTCAAACTTTACTTTTATAACAGGCATTAGTCTACTAGTATTATTCAGTGATTAGTTGAGTGCGGTGATCGCTGGGCCGCGTTCAACGACGGGCAATAGGAACGTGAATCAGTGATTACTGCCATTCCAAGCAAACAAGTTAGACGGAATCGTCGGGATCTCAGATCTTCCCTCGGTCAGTTTTGCACCGAAAGAACGAGACCCGATTTGACGACGTCATCAATGACGTGAGGCTCTACGTAGGCAGCGGCTCGCAACCGTCAGTGGTGCCCCCGTACGCGGCCCACCTGTTTCGGCCTTACTCCTGGGCCCATTTTGGAGGCACAAAAAGGGATCAATTTGCACAGTCCGGCGGCCGAGTTTAATTTGTCGTTATCTTATTCGACTGCCTTAAAATTGGAAGGCGTGGTTCTGTCGCAACTTTGGAAAATAACGGGTTGAAGGGTAAAGACACTGAAGGCGCTTTGGATCATAGCTGTTTCAGTTGCGCCTTTATCATTTCACTAAGGCTCTGGATTACTTTTCCATTGCCAATTTGTAGAATTAGGTTCTCCAAATTACGACAATGGGCTAAAATCGACGATATGGAGTATTAATTAGTTTATGTTACACCGAAACAAAAAGGCAAAAAAAAAAAAAAAATCGTTCTAGAAGGCCACCACTTGATTGGAGGCAATCATGTATCTGACCTAGAATTAGGCTTGGGTACAATAACGCCCCCAACAAAGAGAAAAAGAACAGAAGACGAATGCACCCGACAAGTGGCAGATAGTTATTGCTCCGAGCGCACACGAGGCAACCGAACGCCGCGTTTGGGACGGGAGAAATGGACTCAACTTAGTCGCATTAGTCAACTACGTGGGAGTTTAAGTTTTTTTTCGTAGTATATAGGCCTTGTTTGGCAAGTGAGTTTTTTTGGTGTTTATTTAAAACTTTACTGTAACTTACTGTAAGAGTTTTTAAAAAAAAAATTTTGAAGTGTGTTTTTTTATAAATATTTTGAAATATATAGTTTAAAAAGTTTGAAAATTTTTTTGAGATTACTGTAGTTAAAGTTTTGAAAAAGCTTATAACAGACAAACTTGTCTGTCAAACAAGTCCTAAAGATAAATTTGGTCAAGGTGATGTACTCTGAAGTCTGAAATATGCAATGTTTTGAAAACCGGACCGGACCGGCCCGGTTCGACCGTTGAACCGCGAACCGGACATGGCATCGGTCCGGTTCAAGGTCATAGTTGACTTTGCCAGAAACCCGGTCAAAAATCGGTCGAACCGTGAAAACCGCCGAACCGGATTGAACCGGCGGTTTTCGGTTTTCAACTTTTCCTCTTTTTTTTTTTTTTACATTTTGCAAAATGCAACTATCAAGATTCGAACCCAAGACCTTTGTAATAGAAGACCAATGTATTAACCATTGCACCATCACATCTTATTAGTTTTTTTTGATAACTTATTTATATAAAACAAATACTCATATTTCTTTTTTCCATTTTTCTTACAAAATCCCACCCTCTCATGACTCTTTTTTTCAATCAAAAACTCTCTCTCTCTCTCTCCTCTTTTCTTTTATCACTCCCTTTTTAATCAAACCTCTTTATTTTTAATTTATTGATATTTTCTTCCATCTTTTAATTTTGTTTTTGTCCATTAAATTGAAAAAAGTTAAAAAGGAATTATTTTTCTTTAACCCAAATTATTTAATGCCACAACCACTCACTTTTATCTCATTTTTGTTTCTTATCAAGTTTACATTTCTATTTTCGATTCTCTTGACTTCCTTCAAACTCCAAACTTTCTTTTTTAAATTGCAATCTTTAAATTCTAAAACGTAAATTAAAATTTAAGTTCACAATATCTAAATTCTCATAGACGTGAATTTTGTATAATTTCAAAATATTATGATATTTTTAGGTTGGATTTAGATATAATTGAAATTGAGATGAAATTTATTTGTTTTAACTTATAATTTAAAAAATTTATTTTTAAAAATCTAAGTTATTAAAAAATAGTAAACTTTTCATCATATAAAGTATTAAATTAATCCATTACATGTCTTATTTTGTGCATATATATATTTATATAAATTATTTTTTAAAAATTATTGAACCGAGGTTGAACCGGTCCGACCGATTGAATTTCGACCCTTTCACTTCACCGGTTCAATTAACGGTCCGATTTTTAAAACATTGGAAATATGTCTACGATGTATGATGCCGACAAGGAAGGGTGATGTGTCAATTGGGATTTGTAACAATTGATTATTGATGAGGGTGGCTTGCTAACTGTGCACTTTTTGACCAATGAGTGACCCGTTTTCCCGTTATTGAGGATAAACGGATTGACGAAATTACGTGGCATTATTTTACAGTTCATTTTGTTTACCCTTTTTATGCACTGTGCATTGATAGACTCGCCTTAGATTTAATTCGAACCTAAATAGGAATGACAGAAAAAGTCTCTTCCCAAACTTAGCATATAAGGCTTTAGGACTATGTAAAAAGAGAGATAGAGAAAAACTCTGGACTTGTTTAGAAAGAAATTATTTCTTTTACGATGTGGCTCAAGAAAAAGTTCTTTGTTTTTATTCTTCTTCGATCTTTTTAATACATTAATTTCAAAATTAGTTTGAACTCGCGTACCATTCATCTTAAATTAACCTCATTTATCTAATTCAACCTTTACACTGATGTATCATTCTATCTCGATTTGTCTTTACCCCAATGATAAAATTTCCCTCGAAGGCCTCTATTTTGTACCAGATTCCTATCTCAATTAGAAGAAACATTGGTAAGCGAATGATGAAATCTTTGATTTAATCATCAAATCCCCTCTTTAGCCGTCCTTCTTTATAAGATATAGAACTTTGCTTGAATCTAAAAAGGGAAAAGAGAGTTAAGAACACTTATTAAAGACAAGACTTGAAGGCCCTTTTGACCCCATAAAAAGGGAAAAAAAAGGTTAAATATGTTGTAAAATATAACTTACTCATAATCTATATGGAACTCCTAACTCCTATCTAATCCACAACGAAAAAAAGAATATTCTATCATTTTCTCCTTCATTTTCCCATTAAGCCTTCCAAACAATGCTTAGGGTGCGTTTGATAAATTTGAAGTTTGAAAACTAAAATTTGAAATATGAATCCATCAAGTTATTGAATAGTTAAATACTAATTTCGATACATTTGAGTGTGTATCATATTCAGTGATAAGTGAATAGCTTATCACTTATTTCTTGACTAAATTTGGTCTAGAAAATTTAGTGCACTTAATTAATTCAAATGTTTTAGCTTTGTTATCAAACGTAACTAAACATATTAAGATTTGAACTTATTAAAGTGCTGAATTGAGTTATTAAATTGGGCCTTAGTATTCTTTTGCCAGTTTTGGTAGGTCAATAAAGTGCTCGAAATAAAATCTTCATTTTTTGTACTATTAAAGATTATTACTACTCCTATTTAAGGAGAGATGAAATGGATGAAAGATAAATAGAGAATTTTCATATTTCATCTAGAATATTGGAAAAGAGGATGACCAGAATGTGTGCGGTAGAGCCCCAACGAAAAATATATATACACATATATGAAAGTTGTTATTTTAATACCAATATATTTTCTGTCCTCGATAATATGCTTAATTGAGGAAAATTAATGAGTTATTTAAATTCTTGGATTTTATTGTTGAACTATTTTATAACTAGTTTTTTTTATAGTTTATCTATTTTTTAATAACTTTATCTTTTTAGATATTTGAATTATTTGTTTTTATGGTTTTTCTCTCATCTAACAATATCAACTTTTTTTGATAAATATTTATAATTATTTTCTCCTTACGAATTAACTTAGTATATAAAAAATTTTAACAGTTACAACATTGTTGAAAACTGAATATTTGTTGATGTTAAAAAAAAAATTGGTGGATTTTTTTGTGTACTTAATTAAGTATGAATATATAGCTGAGTTTATGGTCATTATAAATATTTTAATTATCTAAAAGAGTATTTATAAAAAAAAATTCATCAATTTTTTGCCATGCGCTTCAATATTCGATGAATACTATTATATTACAATAAAAGTATGTAAAGAAGTTTTTAAAAATTAGTATAATAATTAAACATTTAGATTACATCAATTTTTAAAAATTAAATATGAATGAACATATAATATTGTTGTTGATTTTTTTTAAAATTAAATTATTTGCGCTTGCATAAAATTACAATAAAGTTTTAAAAAATAAACTATGTTAAGTGACGAGCAAAACACACACTAGTTTCTGAAAGAAAGGAAGAGCATATGTAAACTGGTCGTAATATTCGTTGCACACACTCGTAAGATCCTCATCTTATCTTTGTCTATTTGTGTTTGCTTCTCGGCTGAAGACATCATACCGCAACTTTTTGACGGAGTTGACTGGAATGTGAATTCTCATTTTCGTCGGTGGCTTTTTGAAGAAACTTGGGTTGGACCACTAACATTCGCCCTGAAGGAATGGTCTCAAATTTGCTGTTTCACACCGAATATCTCTTGTGGAAATTGAACTTGATGCTCAGTTTGTTATTTGATTTGATTGCCAAACCGGAGTAGGAGCTTGTTGGGCTTTGTCCCGAGCCAGCTAATAAGTCCGTAAGGCATTAATGCACCAAATTGTAAAGACTTGGAGCCCGAGCCCCAGATTGTCAACTCGTGGACCTATTGTGGACCTTGTAAATGGAAAATGGATTGGTAAAACGTCATTTTAGTGGGATGAAGCATTTGCAAACAAATATATATATATATATATTTAATTTAAGAGAGACTTAATTGTTTGTAAAAACGTAAAAGAAGGAAGAGCACAGAAAGAGTTTGAAACTCCAACCAAGGAGAACCTAACAATTTATTATTTATTATTCTTTTTCTACTGGTACTAAGCAGTAAATACAACTTGCAATGACCATCAGGATCATTTATTGCTCTGGGCCGGCCGAATTCTCAGCCCAAAGTCCCCCGGTCACCCAAAACTGTGGACTTTGATCGTAGTATCCATAAAAACGGTCTCACCTTCTCAGGCAGAGTGTTTATCCCGCGAGAAAGAGGAAAGAAAGGAGGTGCCGAATATCAACATATTATTATAACCCCAATCTTTCCATTATTTTCGTTAGTATAAATTAGAGGTGTCAAAATGGGTGACTTGGACGGGTTTGGATTAGTTAAAATGGGTAATGGGAATAAATGAATCAATCCATTTATATCCATTTAATTATATAGGTATAAATGGGTAAGTCAATCAATGAATTGAGTAACCCAATTACCCATTTATAACCTATGTATGTTAACTTTTTGTAAACTCTTTTAATCTTAAAAGTTAACATAAAAACTTAATTCAAAAATTTTGAACCCCTAACATTTTTTTGTGTGTAAATTTAAATTTCGTTTTGGAAAGGTAGGAAAAGAGACTAAAACTTGTCAAAAATTAGTAATGCTGAAAAATTAACAAGTTAACAAACTAAGAGAAAATAAAATGATAAAATAAAACCAACAAATAATAATAATAATGAAACAAAAGTAGTTAATATTTATGACAAAATGAAAAATCTAAAAAAAAAAATGGGTGGGGGAAGAGAGGAGATTTGGGGGAAAATAAATTATCCTTTTTAACCGAGGTGGATAAATTCTCGTAAATCATGCTACTGACAAGCAAATTTATACTATGAAGAGTTTTTGTAGTAGTCTTTCAATAAGAAAAAGGGTGGAAAAATCAAATGATTTTTGTTAGTTACTTGAATTTATAAATTTAAATCGGAACAATGACATAAGTACATATAATTATTGTTGGTGGTAACATTATGGTGCCATTGGTTTTAGGTGAGTGATTGGTTACGCCAAAAAACTTATGTGGACCCAAAAAAAAAAAAAAAAAGCTCTTGATTATAGTAGTAGTTTATAACAGGATCATCAGAAAGTAGATTTATGGATGAAGCTAATGTGGTGGCACTGATTGCCGCATTCGTGGGCCTGTTATTTCTCAATCACGACACCAGGAGGCAGGAAGGAAGTTAAATTAAGGTTGTTCAGTTTAATCGCAATCTCACAACAGCCAGTCCCGCGGACAAATAAATTACTAGAAATTTAGCTGTAGCAGTTTACTTTCACTTGTTCCCTGTTCGCATGTATATGATCCCGAAAAACATTTATTTCTAGATGATGAGGTACAAATACAATGGATATTATTTGGACAGAGGATAGGGAGTGCATATATCCTATAGCTACTCCTGAAGAGAAGACTGTCTCCTCTGAGACGTTATTCTGGAATCAATCTGGATGGACATAAGATAAGGGCGACTAATTCAGACGCTGCCCTTGATAGCTGAACTATATCCGCGGTCAAAAATATTTGTTCCAGATCATGACCCCGGCGTACTTGGGAGACGACTTGATGGATGGTAGAACCTGAGAAGTGAGGACATTAGGTGGAATATACCCACCACCAGCAGCATCTGCGGATGCTGGTACGCCTAGGAAGATCTGATTGGACCGAACTGAAGTCCACTGATTCCATCTCGCTATCAGGTTATCAGCATTAGCCCCATACTGACACTGCTCGTTGTTGTAAAATTGTATCCAGACGTAATCGAAAAGGCCAGTGCCGATAGCCGTGCTTAGATTACCATCAGGGAATGGGCATTGTGGAGCTGCGGATAAGTAGACCTTTTTCTGCGAGCTGAGTCGGGAGAGCGCCCTGGCCAGATCGTCCCAATACAGGCCTGTCCCGGTTTCGATATCAAAGTCTATACCGTCTAAAACAGCATCTCCCAGCGGGCGGGAACCTGATTGACCGCCCAAGAAGGTGTTCCAGAGGTAATTGGCGACTTGCCCCTGCATCGTCGGCAGAAGTAAGGCCGTAGTTTCCAATCGCACCTCCGAGGGAAAGCAGCACTTTGATGTTTCGGTTCTGGCAAGCTTTTATTTCAGCACTCAAGGAGGCGCAAGTGCCCGAGGGGGGGTCGCAGTGGCCGGCTAAGTTCAACACTGGTGTTTTTCCACCGCCGAAGGTCGTCAGAAATGCCAGGTTCACAAACTGGTAGTTTCCACTGGCGCATGTGTCGGCCAAGCTTCCTTCATCGCCGTGTTGACCCCAGTAGACGGCAATTCCTGCAGCTTGTGCGGACTGGAACAAGGATACCATCAACAGTGAGGATGCCAAGATTGGCAATAATAACCATGCTAAACCCGCCATGTCTTCAGTTACTGTGTTTGTATCTATCTATCTATCTACTAGGTTTTGAGAATGTGTCTCTTGGTCGATTGTGTTGCCCTAAAGATCCATCCACTTATATAGGTTTAAGGCCGTGCTCATGCAAATGCAATGCAAGCCCAGACAGACAGGTGATGTGATGAGAAAAATGCAAACATGCGTGTTTTGACTGTAAATCATCGCCGTTCTGGTACTGACAACAGGACGTTGAAAGAGCGAGCCCCGTCGATTGCCACAACACTTACAGAACTGGTCCAAATTCGTTGCTTTTAGAAAATTCAACGGCGATTGGCTGAGTGTGAAGTGTTGGACAATGAAACGCTTGAGAGGTACGTAACGTTCCTG
The DNA here is from genome assembly GCA_023065735.1 of Coffea humblotiana. Lineage (NCBI taxonomy): Eukaryota > Viridiplantae > Streptophyta > Magnoliopsida > Gentianales > Rubiaceae > Coffea > Coffea humblotiana. The sequence goes on along the minus strand of CM041209.1, from coordinate 1,492,966 downwards.
CTTGTAACTAATTTCCCGACATCCATGTGACGTGGAGACGCGAGAATGCAACATGTGTTATGTTATGCTAACAAGGACGTGCCTAGTTGGACGACGATAGAAGAAGAAAATATGAAATGGAAAACTACAAGGAAGATTAGACCTCTAGAAATGTTTTTTTGTTCACGCGCGCCTAGACTTCTTGACTGGAGAATCTAATCATCTATAGGAACGAACTAAGTCGCAAGTCGCAAGTCGCAAGTGCCATATGATATGGGAATCCCTCTCGCAACCTGAGTCCATGTTGAAGACTCAAGTTCGTGATCCGTCTCTGTCTCGCTTGTTTTGTCCAATCAGTCCATGTTGAGTCTTGACTACCGGCAAGTCTGTGAGTAACACAGCCCTTTCAATGAACAACCGGGAAGTTTGTTAGCCATCGGATGCAGAGTTCCCAAGAATTTGGTGAATTATTATGAGATTTGATTTTATGAGCATATTTTCAACTCGAATTCCCTGTGCAGAATTGTTTGGAATTAACTGTGGCTTTGATGATACAGGGAGGATGAAGGAAACTTCCCTTCATTTTTTATTACTGAGATGGAGTTGTTGACAAGTTTGAGCATGTTGTGTCAGGGAGAGACTGGAAAACTAGTCATTGTCCTGCATACTCCTTTTTTTTTTTTTTTTTTTTTAATATTATTCTCTTATTTTTGGGTCCAAGTTGTTAGAGATTTTGATTCCGTTAAAGCTAGGGTTGCATTTGACCCTTCCGCTATTTACGTGATTAAAATTACGTGAAAACATAACCCGGTTCACTTCATATATATACAACACATAAATCCAATTCTCATCAATTGAAAAGAAACAAAAATATACACACACATACATACTCAATCCAATCCCAATTTGCCACACCAATTTCTCACATAAAAACACGCACACCAAACAGGATTTGAAAATCCCTTTCAGATTAGTATAGTCAAAAATTCACAACTACTAATTTTAAGAGTCCGTGCAGCATATGTGTTACTTCTAAATTTTCTACAAAAAAAAAAAAAAAAAAAAAAAACTGCAGGCGTCGACAAATCTTCATTTGCAGGCACCACCAGTCAATTGCTCATATCTGATCTCAAGTGTAAACACTCATTTGACATATTTGTAACAATTTCAATTAACAAACCAGCGCTTAACTTCAGAGGTGGACAGGGATCATGACTGCTGCAAGAAAAGAAGTTTCAGATAACCTAGAATTTTGAGAAACTTTTATTATTTAAGCTGGAGGGGGACTGATATCATAACGAATTTGCTTAGATGAAACGATCTCCTCAAGGAAAAAGAAGTACCTTCCACAAATTTGGAGATATGGCTGCATCATCCTTTACGTCTTCCAGTCTCAACATGGCTGCACGCCCCTCATATATAGATGTAAGCTCGGCCATAGCTCAAAGAGGAGCCTGATTCTGCACGCACCACCAACATTAACTTAAGGCATGTAACAGTACGCCGTCAGTTCTGAGGTCGCCAACAGAATAGAATATTTTGGTTCCAAAACCTTTGATCAATCCCTCGTACGGATGACCGAACAGAAACATCAGAGCAAAAAATGTTACAATAAGAATACCATTCTGTATTGCTGACCTATGTGGATTCACCAATAATCACCGCATGAGCAAAATCCATTCTCAAAGTGATGAAAGCGGTTTGTATCCCCGTATAATGATTTGGCGTTCAGTAATCATGGAGATGAGCTTGGCAGCAATGTGGCAGTCCCTGCAGACCCGTAGATTCTTAGTAATCCTAATCAGGGTCCCTGGTTTGGTGTTTATCATGGCAAACACAATAGCCAACTTCTCACTGTGAACTACCAGATGATTTTCCTTATCTTCATCCTCAACATCATGAAGGGCATCCTCTGTTTCTGGGACATAACCTGCATCCTTCATCTTTCCAATTAATGCATCCAACTCCTCGTAGATCTCCTTTGATTGGGGATGTGACTGGTCACCAGCAAGGAAAGTGTGCACCTGATTATTCAGCTCAACATTGCTGATACCAGGCAGTTTTCTTTATTCCTCTGCACTTCATGATTGACCTAATGGATGCCACTTCCTTCCATCTCCCAGACTTTGCATATATGTTCGATAAGAGAACATAATAACCAGATACCTTTGGAGCTAATTGGAAAAGATGATCTGCAGCTTCAAGGGCAATATCCATGTCCTTGTGAACGTGACAAGCACTCAGAAAAGCTCCCCAAACTGTCTCATTTGGCTCCAACGGCATCTGCTTGATAAAGTCATAAGCCTCACGTACTCGTCCTGCACGTCCTAGCAAATCAACCATGCATGCGAAATGTTCTAACCTAGGTACTATCTTGTATTCTTTTGTCATTAACTCATAGAAATGTCGACCTTCCTCCAACAAACCAGCATGGCTGCAAGCTGAGAGAATTGAGACAAATGCTATAGCATCGGGGGTAATTGATTCCTGCATTTCTGAGAACAGTGCAACAACTTTGGCACCTTTCCCACTCTTACCATAAGCAGAGATAACCGAGGTCCATGGACACAACATCCCTAAAATGCATCTTATCAAACACTTCCTTAGCCTCTTGTAAACATCCACACTTGGCATACATATCAATTAAGGCATTCTCAACAGACAAATTAGGCCAAATTCGCTTCCTCTCGACATATTTATGAATTCGCTGTCCCATCATTATGGCTGAAAGATCCCCACAAGCTGGGAGAATACTAGAAATAGTTATAGCATCTGGTTCTGTCCCGCGCTCTTCCATCTCCATATAAAGTTCGACCGCCTTGTTAGGCATAGAATTATTCACATATATTGCTATCATCACATTCCACGGAACCAACTCATCTCTTCTAACCTTCATGAACATATCCTCGACAAACGCAACATTCTCGGAAGACGTATTAGTAACGGCAGGCAGCAGGCTTGCCATGGTGCCAGCATCAGGGTTCAGACCAAACGTTTGCATTTCCCTACAAACTTCCAAAGCATCATTAAACCCTCCATTTTGTGCATACCCAACGACCATTGAGTTCCAAGAGACAACATCCCTCCTGGGCATCTCGTCTAGGACAGAACGAGCACCCGTCAAACTCCCACATTTCCCATACATGGCTATTAGACCATTCCCGACATATAAATTTCCATCAAGATTCATTTTCAAGACTTGGGTATGAACTTGCAAGCCAACCCGCAGATCCATAGAGGCAGAGCAGGCTTTTAGAATGCAGGGGAATGTATAATAATCAGGGTTCGTGTTACTCCAATTCATGCACTTAAACATGAAGAGAGCATCATGATAAAGATGGTTGTTGACGTAGCTTCTAATCATAACATTAAAAATCACGACATTTCTCTCGGGAATTCTATCGAATATCTGGCGGGTAATGCTGGTTTGGCCACGAGCAGCATATGCCCGCATCAACTTGATTCCAAAGGAAATGCAGGAGCTGAGGTTCAGATGTAAGATGATCCTGCAGTGGACTTTTTTCAAGGTTCTGATATCTGGCCATTTGTCTAAAACTTGACTGTAAGAAGCCGCCTCCGAAGGGACCGTGGCAGTGGGCAGGAGTAGTGCTTTTTGACAGGCAGTTGAAAAACTGGCGGGAAACATGAAGGGGAATTCCAATGGATTTCATGAATTAAAGCGTGCATCGGTGCATGGATGCAAATTACTTCCTCTTAGGAAGAAGTACACGTATATATACACAAAAAATTTTTTGTATCAAGGCATGTAGGCAAACGATTACGGCCATCTATTTGCAATTGCCAGGGAGGCGTTCAGTCCCACCAAATATGCTGGTGCTGCAATCAAAATTTCTAGATTTGGAGAGGGCTATAACTGCAATACCAATGCGCCACTTTTTCTGCATGTTGTTTGAAGCAGACTGATTATTTGTGCCTTGAGTTCTAACTATTTTTCAAGTTTTATTTTTCATCTATGTTCTGAACTTCAGAATACTTTTTTTGAGCCCATATATCATGTAGTATCTTGTCTTATTCAATGCTTTTTCGTCAAAGATAGCGTAATGGTTGTTTCTTGCTTTAAGATATTACTATCAATTTTCTAGAAAAAAAAAAACTATAAGCAGAGTGTATGGAGTGTTTGGGTGATAGTAGTTTGGTGTAAAAAGAGTTTAATAAAGATTGAGATGAATATTGTGTTGCAAAAAGGGCAAATATTATCGAATGCAATTTGATGTTGAAACTAGGAATAAAAGGTAAAGCAAAGGAATAGTAAATTAATACTCCCAGTAATTAACAGCAGATAAAGTAATCAGGTACATTCGGGACAAGGAAGCTTTCTTGAAAAAATAAAAAATAAAAAAAATAGAACAAGTGCAATTCTTATTGAGCGTAAATTAAATTCTGTTCGTTTTTTTAAAATTATTAAAAGATAATTACATCATTAAAATTATTTAGCCTTTGACGATTTCAGGGTTTTGATGCCAATACATAAATTAATATACCAAGTTCACCCTCTCATTGGAGATATATTTGTTATGTGCAAAAAGTAAGTAAAGAGACGTAAATGTAAAAGGAACAAAAATACCGATAAAAAAAAAATAAAAGAAGTCATTTTCTCTGCCTCGTAGATTGTGGTTCAATCTAAAATGGCTATTGTTAATGGGGACTAACGTGTATCAGCTATGTTTAGAGGTGTTATCTGATATCTTATTTCCTAACCATAGAAATATTACTTGTTTGCCTTTCTTGCTCTATCTTGGGTTTTAAATGTTTCAGATGTAATTTTTTATTGGAAAATCGTTCCTTTACATACTTTAAATAAATTTTTCGTCCTTCACTTTTAAAATGATAATTTTACGTCATTTACTTGCCATTTACAAAATCAAATAGATAAAATTTGATTCCAATTTAGGTTTCGACAACTTTTCATCCCGAATTTATTCACATGACTGACACATGGTCATTTTTATCGAGGTAAAAAGGTTGATTCCAATTGTAGTTAAACAAATGGTCCGAATCTATATTCATTATTATTCCTAAAAAAGTAATATATGACTAGAATTATATTCATTTTTTCTCCTAAAAAAGTGGAATTTGGTTTTTTTTGTATATAAAAATTATTGCATATAAGTCACGTGGTGATTTCAAATTAAAAAAATGATTGCAAAATAAAGTTGATACCAAAATTTGCAAACTTGAATTTGTAAAGGTCGTAAAATTAATATTTGAGTAGTGGAAGATGAAAAAATTCATTTAACGAAACGTGGAGGACGTTTTTAAACGGTTTTTTTCTTTATTTTTTATTGGATTAGTTTTGTAGCAGCTTAATTTTTTAGAGGAGTTGAAGGAATTGTTTTTAGGTTGAGAAGGAAGGAACGACAAGTTATTTCTTTCATATATACAATTAAACACTAGCAACTACTTAAAATGGGGGCCGTTGGCACCCTCCGATTATAAGCGCAAACTTGTCCTTCGATTGTAATGTGGGATTAATCACTTCAGGAATTGAAATTCAAGAGATATTTCGTGAATATGGTTGTTGAACTGAAATCAATCTTTAATTACAGGGACTAATATGTAATTAAGCCTTATCAGAATGAATGGCCACAGACTTTGAATGAGAACCTGATAAAAGTACAGGATGATACAGAATGTTATCGCACGTCAACACCCCCAAGGACGTTAAGTTGTTACCCATTCCTTTCTCTTCCACGGGTGAAAACACGTCACATGATCCCAAGAAGAGCACCCAGACATATAATTAATGGTACAATATATTATAATCTTTAAGAGACAACTAAATCTACAGAAAGAACCACAGTTCAGATGGATGTTTGGCGCGTCTTTGCTTCTCCATCTTTATTTTTCTTTCGCTGAACTTCGATTTGAGCTATTTTTAAGATGGCACAAAGTGTAAACACAGCGATGATTACGCGGTAGCCTCCTTCTTACCATAAAAAAAAAGAAGGAAAGTTTAAAACACAAATCCTTCCCTCATTTGCCATGCAGGGGCCTTGCTGCGGCAGCTAAAGCAATGCCAGTCATCAATCATCTTGGAATAAAGCCTTGGATACAGAAGAAGAGTAGTTCTGAGGATCTTTGCATTCGTCATCTTCTTCACTTGTATTCCTAGAGCACGGACGTTTCGCTTCTGTCATTGGGGTCTCACAGACAACGCTATGACTAGCTCTTTCTTTATCCTTCCTCTTGGAGTCCTTATTCATAGGATCAGACCTTCCATTCATTGCCTTAAGTGGCTTTGGTGCCCAAACTCTGTGAAGATCAGGCATCCAACTTGTAAAAGACACAAATCTTCTTGCCCTCTCTCTCCTCTCACGAGCTTCACTTAACTTGCGTGCTTGTTCATCTTTTCTAATTCCTTCAGGACTCTCATCAACATTCTCCTGTTGCTGGTATGTCTCCTCCTCTACCGAGACTGATTGATATACGTCGCGACTTTCAGCCTTCTCATACGTGTCTTTGTTATCCCTCCAAGATTGACCACTATCCTCATGTTGAAGAGAAGAGCTTGGGTCTCATCCTCGTCACCGAAGGGCAACAAATCCATTTTGAGTGTAGATATCCTTCACAATATCGTCAAGTACGTTACAATATCTGAAAAGTACAGGCATCATGTATTAGCTTGCAAAATTGCTTCTTCTCAACACGTTAATCTCTGACACGTAAATATGACAGTGAAGGGCAAAAGAGAGGAGTTCTACTGTGCCGAGAAGATATACTCATTTAGATCCAAAAAAGAAATAACCAGATTCATGCTTGAACAATATAAGCAGAGGCACATGTGCCAGCCTGCATCTACTAAAACCACATAAATGGTCTTCAATAGCTGTCTCTTGAACATCATATGTTGCTAAACAAGGAAAGTCAGCTCCGAAATTATATAGATATCTTGCTTTAAGGATAATAGCATGGCTAATGAAGAAGTAAAGCAAAAGCTGGAAACAACAATGTCCAGGTAGAACACAATGCTCTCAGCACAAGGCCCGAAGTCCATGATCATTGAGTTGATATAGGCTTTAGATTTACTGCTAATTTACTAAAGGGGGGCAAAAGACGGATACTTAATTAGATGCAACTGAGATAATGAAGTGAAAGTAATACTCTGCTAGGCTCAGTAGAACATAAGACTAAGGGAAAATTTGAAAGATGGGAATAAGAAGATTTACAATTCATACGTTGGGTGAAACTTTTCGTTTATTTGTGATCGGGATATGAGTTACTGTTCAAATAAATTTATTTCTAGTTGACTGAATCACCCTTTGTTAACTCTTTACAATGTGGGGAAAAAATCTTAACAATGTCCACCTTAATGAATAAAATTTTGCACTTTGGCGAATGTGTACATATATCAGAATGTGCACATATCAAAATCAATACATGCGCACATATGTATACTCAAATGTGCACATATGAAATATGTGCCCATCCAGTGCTAGTTTTTGCACATAAGGGTAATTTCATGATTTTGCCTGCAATATTAATTTTCTTATAAATTGTGATCGGTAACCCACACCTCATCTACAAATTTCCTAAAACCTATACCCTTCTTATGAATTTTCGGATCTCCCTATTCACATTTTCCAATTTTAAAATCAATTGCTTTCCAGATGAGCTACCATATTTGATGTTACTAGCTTTGAGTCCTTTATTGAGTTATTACCTCATTTTGATGGTACGCTCAACATATTCATACAGGCTAACATTACCATGGATGCCTCCATCGATGAGATACTGAATGATGTCTAAAAGGGAGCAAATCTGCTTCAAAAGCTTATGCTTTAATGGCTGCTCCTTATTCACTGAAATATCTGACCGAAAAATCTCCATCCGCAGTAAAACCTGCAATTCATATCTAGTGCGAGTAAAGGAAATGACATGTATAATGAGAGCTAGGTTTCACAATTTCAAAGGACTTGTAACAAAAGCACAGATTTGTAGAATATATTCATTCAGTGAAGTGTTGAAAAGGATACTTTCTAACTGTTAAATCTGAGGCAGGATTTGGATCACAAGAATTGGAGGATGGATTGCTGCAATTTCTCATATCATTCATTTCCTTGGGGTCTTTTAATAATAAGTCAATCAGTTTTGCACCAAGTGATTGACAAGAACCATCTAATTGTATTGGATTTTGAGCTTCTGCATTTTCGTATGTTTTGTAACTTCTAAGTAACCAATAAATGGATGACTTTACAAGTCGTTCAGCCAATGTCTGCAAGTGCATTCCTGATTCAAGTCCTTGTTGGATACTCTTTTTAAGACTACCAAAGAAGGCTTCTGAGGTCTCTGGACATGAAGATATCACAGCTTCCTCCTGCTTTCCAGATTGTTCAGATGAAAAGCTAAGTGATGGGATTGATTCCTCTGTGGAGTTGGATACATGAAAAGATTTTAGGTAGTTTTGGCTATGGTTCACAATCTGCTTTAACCAGCATTTCAAGAACCTAAGCTTCTTCGGTTTATCAAACTTTCTAGCAAAGTAAATTGCTGCCAAGTCAAAATCAGAACATTCAGAGGCTGCCTTGCAAAAGGAGCTCCATGTGAGGTCCTGGTGCAAATGCTTCTTGTGTTTTTTCATCTTTCCACCTCCAAAAGGATCACAATCCCCAGAAGTTGAAGTCTCAGTTTGAGAACCAATAAACCCATTTGAGTTGCTTACATCAGTATAAGAATTGTAAGTCTCACACCGCCCCCTGCCCAAATTTGATACACTGCGGCGATGATCCCCAAGAAAATCACTATCTACTACTGAGAGAAGAGCCGAATGTGCAGTGAAAGGCTTGAGAACACCAAGAATTGTATCTCCATTTTCGTTTGAAAGGGAGACCAGGGCCAAATAACCTTCACCAGACAAGAAACTCAGAAGAATCTGCCAGATGGGCATTGTATTACAACTGCAGGCCTCATTTATTTCTCTAGATAGTATGTCAAGGACCCTATCAGCAAAAAAAACAGTAGAATTCGTTTTCTGTTTCTTAGATTCTCTTGACAACTCTTTCACCAGGATGCAGTCAGATAAACACCCTTCAATCTTCTCTTCCTCATTATACTTCTGCACAGCCTTAAAGCTCAGCTTTATCATTCCATCACCAAAGCAATGCCAAAAAGCTTCACTACTATCAAGCTTTTCGCTTTGTGAGTCTCTTAACTCCAAGGAACCCCAGCTAGCATCAGATTTTTTCCGAGATAAGGTCTTCAAATTCAGCAGTTCAAGATGACAACAGTTGCATTCCAAAGGTTTACCATTGACATCGAAGATCTCAAGATATAATTGCACGTCACTACGTTTACATGACCAACTTGAATTGGCAAAGTTCAATGAAACACCAATTTTCGGGTATATCAATCTAAAAGGAAGAATAGCAGATCCCAGAATAATTGAGTCAGTTGAACAATATCCGCAACCCAAATTTCTGATCCCTTTATCAAATAGTCCTAATTCTTTTCCAAATCTATTTTCTTTGACTTCATTGTAATTACCTTGTGATTCATACTTGACATTAATCCAACTCAAATGAATATCCCTCCCAGCAAATGCATCATTCACAGCACCAAACAGATGGCAAAAATTAACTGAGAATTCATCCAATTCACGCAAAACTCGAGAATCCACACCCACATCCAAATAATCAGATAAGCTGGAAATTGAGCAACAAACAGAGGAAAACAAAAGAACCAAATTCGATCGAACTACAGGAAAATGCTGATTACCTTTTCCTACAACAGTTACCCGTTCAGAGTCCCACGCGTAATCATGTACCAACTGAAGCAATGAGGCAGCTGTATGGGAAGCGAGAGGTCTGGCATTTGATAATTCGGTCGAAATTGGTGACAGCGAGAGAGAATTGAGGGCAGTCGAAAGAGAAGCTAGGGTGTGGGAGGGGTCATCGAAGGAGAGAGAAGTTACGGAAGAGTTGGGAAGCAAGCGGTAGACGGCAGAGGCGGAGCGAAGCGGGGAAAGAGAAGAGAAAAAGAGCTTGTAGGCGAAGAGAGATTTGAAGAGAGGCGGAAAATTGAGGAGGCGTGTGACGGATGCAACAGTGGCGGTGAGGTAAGGGTTAGGGTTTTGAAGACAGAAGAGTGGGTGAAGATCTATGAGCAATACGATGCGTTCTGTCTTTGAGAAATCTAAAGGCTCCGTCATCGTGGCCACGGGAAGCGTGATAATTTACCCTCTATGTATCTGCGTCTTCTCCTGGTTGCCAAGGGGAATGTCCGCCTGAGACCGGAATATATGTGCTGTAAACGCCGTGGAATGCCAGTTAGGCACCTGCCTCCGTTGTGATTCCGGGGGCTGGAGTGAATTTTTGGTCGCGAGGAAGCTGTAGGAGGCTCACCTACGCGTACATGTATACCTTGGTTGAAAATAGAGCATTCAATCAAATCCAAAGCGGTCGTAGAAGAAGAAGAAGAAGATGACTCAATGGTTTTGGCGGGAAAACTGAAATGGCGGTCAGATTCGCTTTTCAAAATCAGATTTAAAAAGGAAGCCGGAAGAGTTGCTAAAATGCGCCGCCGGCCGCAGCTGCAACATTTTAATCATATCACGTGATCATTATCGAAAACCACGTGACATCCACCAGTGGCGATTTTCAGCTATCACACGACGTCGTTGAACACCCTATCTGCTTCTTCCGCGATTTTCATTTTTCTGCAGCTGGAACTTTTGCTGGTACTTGTCTAGTCTGCTCCTCTCGTTCTGTATCAACACAAACGACGGCGTTGAGAGCTCCTCCGATCCGCATATACACTTGGGCAAATGTCTTTGGTTTGTAGCTCTAGGCTAATAAGCAGAGATTACGGGGTTTGCTTAATTTCTCCAACCCCGTCGTCGTCCTCTTTCGCAACATATACGACGTTTTCGTTTTCATTGGGAAATCCTGTACTATTCAATAAGTTCCCACCAATACCATGTCGTCGACCACCCTTGTCTTCTTCCTCGCCGTTGAGGAGACGAACCCTAGTTTGTTCCAGGTCATCTGAAGAAGAAGAAGAAGAAGAGGTATCCTCTGGTGGGACACAAGTGGACCAGTGGTTACAGAGACTGCCGGATAAGAAAAAGCCCTTGTACTCTCATAGCTTGCCTTGCGTGGAGGCATGGTTGAGGAGCTTAGGGTTTCATCAGAGCAAAGAGGATAGAGCTGTTTGGTTTGTGGAAAATCCTGATTGGCATGCCCAGCTCTCCCTTGATGTCACGGACCTCTACATTAGGTCCATTTCTGCCAACCCCCTTTTTTGACTAAGCATTACTTTTTCAACTGATTGTAGTAGAGTCAGGAACATATAACCAAATAGCTAGCAATTTTCTGCAGAACCCCTTATTCCTAGGCATTGTATTAGTGATTGTTTTCTATGAATATTTTCTTTCCATGTTGTTCAATAATTACAAGCTGAATCTCTTCTTAATTTGTTATAGTTGATTGTCATAAATGATGGTCGGGAGGAACTCGGTGTTTGTGCCTGTATTGAATGACAAGTGTGATGCCCGTCATTATTGAGGAAGAAAGTTGCGATTTTGATGGTTGCTTGATTGCAAGATTCACTTAAGCTTTTCAGTTAACTTTGTGATAAGAATATGGTACTAGTATTACTTAAGAAATTATATTCTGCTTGTCATTCACTACGGTGAAAGAAGTTTGGGTTGCCCCCACCGCGAAATGCTCCCATGGTAGCATCCCTTACCCTTTAGTGCAAGGAGCAAGATTGAAGCTTGCTACCCTTTTCCTCTATGTATCCAAAAACAGATGTAAGAGAAAGGAGTTTCGGTTTATTGCTGCCGTTGATGACTAGATGTGTACTAAGACTTTTGTTTCTCTGTATTTCAGGTTGAGTTTTCATAAGTGATCGAATTTGTATGCAAATTGTTTTAACAGTTTTCAGAAGGCGTAATCCTGGTTTGAGTATAATTAACATACTTTGGTCTAGAAAGGCTCATCATATACATTAATATGTGAAGAACTGGAAACTGAAGAAAGGCCTAAAGGTGTTCATTCTCTTCAAATATATTGGGTTATTTAGTGTAGTCAACACAGGGCTGGTATCCTTGATGAAAACAAGATATCTATTCTTGGAAGGAAGTTTGTGAAGTAAAATATTCCCATTTCCATGCGCAAGTGCATTTGCTTGAGCTTAAAGCCTATCAACATTGCATTTTTCATCTGTAACTTCTAAAAAGTGTAACCAACTTGATAGGTAGCTATGTTAATGTTCTGGTTTCTGTAATCCCTCTTGAGACTCTATATATTTGTTCTTGTTATTTGACTGCAGTAAAGTAAATTACGTTGGGCACATTGAAGATTGTATTTTTTTGGTTAGGAATTAATAAGGATTGGATCCTTTATATTAGTTGTTTAATCGGGTTCTAGTTGTAGAATCGAGAAATATGTGAATGTTCCCGTGTCCAGACTAGTCTTGTGGTGTTAAATTTGGAATCAGCCGAATCAACAGCAGGCAAGTCGAGAGCAAATTATAGCTGCATTTACATTTTAAACAGAAGTAAATCTGCTTGATTATATATATCTTTAAAGTTGGTAGATTTTAGGAAATCATCATATAATTTGAGTTCTTTATTCGGAATTTCACTTTCAAGTTGAATTTTAATCTGGAAGTTCATTACAACATATCTTGTCTCACTTAAATGTATAAACTGCCTCCACTTTCTTTGTTCAGTTTTCCAACACTCACCCCCCCCCCCCCAAAAAAAACAACAACCAAAAAAAAAAAAATGCAGACGCTGATTCTTCTGTAAAAGTGCAGGTACCTAAAGAGTGGACCAGGAAATTTAGAAAAAGATGTTGAAAGGAGATTCAGTTATGCACTATGTAGAGAGGATATTGAGAATGCCATACTTGGAGGGCCATAAGGATGAGAAAATGCAGATCCAGTTTTACTGTGTGCCACATTCAGAGGGTTAGAGGATCCAGATTGACCAGTAGCTGAAGAATTTTTTCTCAGGATTGATGACGCAATAATTTGATTTTTTTAAATTATTTTTTATACTAGGTGTGGTCAAATAATTTTCCTGTGTTTTGTACAACCCTTCGTGGGTTTTTTTTAATTTATTTTTTAATATTTTTCCTTGAATAGAAAAATAAGTGCATGTAAAAACGAAAACAGACTCGTAGTGAGGAGCTCGAACAACAGATTATAGAATATTCCTTAATTTTCGGAGTTTGGTAAGCAATGTTGCCCTTGGTACGAGATTAGATTCAGGAACTTTTGATTTAAACAAATTAGCTTTTGTTTCACAAATATAAACAATTATTTTAACACTTTTGATGATGTGATATATGTAAAATAAAAATGTGATTGAAAATATAAAAAAGTGTGTTGAAAGATACAAGCAAAATATTATTTGGAAAAATGTAGCTGCATTTCAGATCGATAAGCGCCACAGCCAGCGTCGTTCCTGGAGATCAATTTTTCTAGCCTGGGTTTCATCTGTTATCCCTCATAATACAGCAGCGTCTCATTTATCAAGAAGCTCTATATTTTTGCAGCCCCAAAGCAATTTAAGTCCCCTATGATTATTAGCAATCCAAAGGGGCATCGTCAAAATGGCCAAAGAATCTTCTTCACTGATTGTACTACTATGACACAATTCCGTGCATTACTAGTGAGATTCCACCTTCATTTGACTCTGGAAGCCACGCTTCCATTTTGCATATACGCCACTGATGCTGAACTAGAAAACAAAGTGCCAAACCGATGCTGAAGCATCACGGCTTTCTGTCAGGTATTTGAGCAGTTGTCCTGTAAGCTGCCTATGCACTAAAGGGGGGAAGGATCACAAAATGGCTCTGCGGTTTAACTTCACTGCAATTCTGCAGAGCGATAATGAGACCAATATTCCTTCACGAGCTTGCCAAACAGTGAACCTTCTCTTTTCATCAATTCCATTGGTTCATCATACTCCACAAGTTTCCCTATTATATTTGTCAGACAAATTTTTAGCATAATGATTATGGTCAAAAGACTAGTTCAGCATAAACAAATGCTCAAGACATGAAGCTCACCCTCACTAATAGCCAAAACCTTAGTGCAGTCCATCACTGTTGGTATTCTGTGAGCCACCGTAATCACCGTGCAATCAGCAAATTCTGCCCTGATAGTTTTCTGTAAAATCAAGTCAGTAGCATTGTCTATTGATGCAGTTGCTTCATCAAGAACCAATATCTTGCTTCTTCTCAGCAGAGCACGGCCAAGACAGAACAATTGCCTCTGCCCCATGCTCCAGTTTGATCCATCTTCCACAACTGAAATTAAAAGAGATAGGTTAGTAAATCTTACCAGCAGCTGCAGCTGCTCATCATTCATCACTACCTTAGAACTGGACCAGCTTACCCAAGGAGTCGAGGCCTTCTTCTTTCTCCCGAATAGCGTCTTTGAGTTGACACTTCTCAAGAACCTTCTCGAAACAGAAAAAATGTTCTTATCAAGCGGTTAAAGCAACGCTGTTTTGAAAGTTGAAAAAGGAAAAAAGCAGCAATTTTCTCAAATGCAATAGCCACTGGCAATAGGAATGCTGAACTAAAAATATTGACATTTAACCAAAACATAAGCTGCAAATGCCAAATTCATGCTTTGATATGCCAAGATTTTAAGTACCTCCCATATTTCCGGATCAGTGTGTTGCCCCAAAGGATCTAAGTTGTATCTCACAGTTCCATTGAAAAGAGTAGGATCCTGTGGTATAATCCCAAAACGTGACCTCAAGTCATGGAGTCCAATTGTACAGATGTCGATTCCGTCTACTAAGATTCTTCCACCAACTGGCTCCACCAGACGGAAGAGAGCACCAATCAGAGTAGTCTTCCCACTACCAGTTCGCCCAACAATACCAATTTTATGCCCTCCTTCGAATGTACAGCTGATCCCACGAAGAACAAGCGGGCCATCAGAACGATACTTGATCTGTAATTGAACTGATGTTAGCGGGTTGAAACAAAGATCGAATGCAATATAAAAGTAGTCAAATAGATATACCTGCAAATCTTGAATCTCTACTTTACCCACTATTGGCCAATTGGTTGGCGGTCGATTACATTCTATGACTTCAGGAGCTTCACTTGGTATGTGCATGTATTGGTTAAGCCTCTCCACAGAAATTACATAATTTGCCAGAGTACACTGGTTTTGGATGGAAAACACAAGGGACATATTTAATGAAAGACCATAGGACAAAGCCATTCCGATAAATCCTGCAATGACAGGGGACAATGATTAGAAGAGAAAATTTTCATTCTCAAACTTTAGCAGTATGGTGGACAAATGCCTCGATAATAAGAATCTATATTTTTGCTAGCATCAATTACTAGAGCACCACGGACCGGAGCTAAAAGTTCCAGGAGGAAGTAAAACCATGCAGAGAGCTGAGGAGGCAAGAACTGTGGCACTGACTGTCTCCAATCGTTGAATCAACCACTCATTAGCTGCAAAATTGTGGAAGAAAGGGCTGGCATTTGTGTCAACAAGTTCTAGGTTCTTAACAAAGAAACGCTCTTCTTGTTCGAAAGCTCTGATTGTCATGCACCCTGCCAAAGATTCAGCAAGATGATTTGCAACAAAAGACTTGGTTGTGCCGTTAATACGCATTAACTCTTTAGCAGAGGCAAAGTAGTATCTCTGTTGACAGGAAAACCCACGATGGTATTAGTACAGCAAAAGTTTCTATAATCTTTTCTTGTCATTAAATTGATAAGCAAAAGTTTCTATGAAACAAGCCGGCCAGCATGTTACCTGTAATCGAATAGCCAAATAGACCAGTGGTATCGAGACAACCAAAATTTGCCAGGTGACTACAGTTAGCACCACAAGACTAGAGTAAAAATTTATAGTTGATCCAACAGAAAAAATCAAGTTAAATGGAACATCGAGATCAACAATGCTCAGATCAACCGAGACCTGCTCAAGTAAAAATCAATGGGCGTTACTTTTAGTTCCAAGCCTGTAGATGTGTACTCAACTTGGCATACGTGAAACTCTTACTATCCTTACCCGGCTTAATATCCTTCCCAAAGGCGTAGAGTCATAAAATGCCATGGGCGCGCGGAAAAGAGAATTCAATAGCTGAAGAAATAATGATTTTGAAGATTGCAGACCCAAAACAACTGTGCTCAGAGATCTACCGAGCAGAAGAAATGTTGACGAAAACCCAATCACCAAGTAGACTACAATCAGTTTCAGCGTGCTAACTTCAGGATTGTCAACATTTGCAGCCATCCAAGAGTTCTGTGATATCTGACCAATCACGAAAGTAAGATGAGAGAAAGCAGCCAAAGAAAAGAACAAGAAGCCTTTGTCCTGATTTAAATACTGAATGTAAGGCCTAAAGCCAGTGTCCCCGACTTCTCTCTCTTCTTGCTTGATCAACTGATCACCTGCTGATGCTTTAGAACCTTTCTCACTGTATGTCTTGCGGATTTCTTTGTTAGGAGCTTTAGGACTCGGGGAGGAAGTAACTTCTGAAATCCTCTCAGAACCTGCAGTCTCTTTGTGTGCATCAACCAAACTCTGAAATTCTTTACTAAAGGCTAGTAACTGACGATAGGGAGCTGCATTGAGAATCTCGCCATCTGACATAAACTGTCAAACAAGGTAGAAGTAAGTATATTGTTGTCAAGTAGATTTAGTGTGGCAGTTTCCTTGGGAGTAATATTCAGGGTAACGAAACCAGCTGTTTTGCTTTCCACTAATGGCTAAAGTTAATTAAGCACTCACTGCGTGAATATCTTGATATCCAAATTTTTAGTAATATAGATGGCTATATGCAACACCTCCAACGGTAAACAACTTTTTATTGCTAGGAAACTGTGATCAATCTGAAAACAAGTAATCAATTGACCTATGAAAGCAGAAGAAAATCATAATGCAAAACAAAGATTTTCAGACATCATAGCATCTAGTAGAAAGAGGTTTTCCCTTGTTGTGTTGTTTTTTTTGTGTGGGGGGGGGGGGGGGGGGGGGGCAGTGGCTTAATCCTAAATTTAACTGAAAAGTCATCTAAAAAGACATATTTCTCAGGCTTTATCACAGGAAGTGGAATCAGGTTACCAGAAAAAATGCCTAAAGGTACAAATCAAATGAAAACAACAACAGTTACAGCGTAAAAATTTCCCGGGGGTAAACTCACCAGAACACAATCAAATGCAGGAAGAAAATCAACTTGATGGGTTACAAGTAAGACAGTCTTCCCAGTTAGAGCTCCCATGACATAATCCTGCCAAGAATGGTGTGAGATTGTACATCATCACAAAGGAGTGTTACTAAGCATGTTCCGCAACAGGAGGAGGTCAATCAACGTAAAGCAAGCCTCAGAATTATGAGGTCGTGCAATCAATGCCCCCTCCCAGATTCCAGACTACCAGAAAATAAGAAGATGAGAAAGTACTAACATTGAATAAGCTTGTGGCAGTGTGTGCATCAACAGCACTGAAGGGATCATCAAGTAGATATATGTCAGCATTCTGATATAAAGCCCGTGCAAGTTGAATCCGTTGCTTCTGTCCACCGCTGAGATTAACTCCCCTTTCTCCAATTTCAGTGAGATCGCCATGAGGAAGCAACTCAAAATCCTTTACCAATGAACATTTTTCTAATGTTTGTTGGTATCTCTGGTAATCCATTGGAGACCCAAATAAAATATTGTCTCGAATACTTCCAGTCTGAATCCATGCTGATTGGGAAACATAGGCAATAGTTCCATGCACTCGAACCTGTAGAATGAAGATAAATTTATCATGTAAGAGATGATCAGGTCATGTTTAAGCCTTCTACAAGAATCCCATATATGCCAAAATTGTTAGGGAGTTTCATAGGCATAGATAAAATCAGTTCAATAGAAGTACGTCAAAGGAACAAGAAATTAACTTACAGTTCCACAGGTAACTGGAACCTCTCCAAGAATTGCAGCTAGAAGTGTTGACTTACCCGAGCCCACCTCCCCACATATAGCAACCTTCTCACCACGTCTAACCTCGAGATTAATGTTTCTAAGAGAGGGTTTCAATGAATTCTCTTCCCACGAGAGGCAAGCAGATCTTATAATAATGTTTCGACTTGTGTTTTCTCCAAGGCATTTCTGCCTCACATTTGCTACATCCAATTCAGGTGCCTCAAGAAACTTCACAATCCTCTTAAAAGAAACCTTAGCTTGAATGACTACTCCAATAACATCAGGAATAGATCTAATAGGGTCCTGAACCAGTCGTAATGTTGCTACAAATGTGAAAACGTTGCTTGCATATAGTGGAATACCAAGGAAATAGCAAGCCCCAAATGTTGTAGCAGAGACAAGTACAGGGGATGACCAAAAAAGAAAGCTATTATATGCTTTACGCAGCTGAACAGCTGACAACCATTTTTCTTCAACCTGCCTTAGATTCTCAATAACCTTCTTGAAATGGCTTTCCCAGGCATATAATTTCAAAACCTTCATACTGACAAGTGCCTCTGAAATAGCCTTTAGCCTGTCATCTTGTGCCACCATAAGCTTAGATTGGAATTTGTGCTGTAATTTTGCAAGGGGAGTATTACAAAGAACGGTAAGAACTATTACCACCAAGGATGCAATTGTAGCGAGCCCCACAGCACGGTAGAGAATTAAAAGTGCAAAGATGAGCTGGAGACTCGTTGTCCAAGTCTGATGAAACCAGAAAGGAAATTCTCCAATCCGGTAGGCATCCACTGTAACATAGTTCATTATCTCACCGCTTGAGTGCATCAACTTGGCAGTATTGGATAGTCTTAGTTGCTTCTTATAAATGGCTGCCGTTAACAAGGACCTTACTTTCACACCTACAAGTCTGCTCCTGAAATACCACTGTCTTTGGGACAAAGATTCCAAGTTCTTTGAGATAAAAAGCAAAACAGCCAAGACATAACCTTCATATTCAAAACTCTCTTTTCCTTCTGCAACCTGAATGAAGGCATTTAGTAGAAGAGGACCGGCAGAGACGGTCACTATTTTCAGAAATGCGAAAAACCCTGATGTGAATATCTCCCTCCAGTGGCATAGCAAGATTGTCTTCAACACTGATGGTTGGGCTAGTGGATCAACTTGTTTCCGTTTGTTATATATATCCACAAACAGCAAGTAACAGGACTCTGCTCGATCTTCCTCACGCAAGTTGGGTATGTCTTCATCCTCCAAAGTCTTCTCCTTTCCCCTTTTCATCAATGGATTCAACCACCAAAATGACATTTTACTGATAAATCCAGCTTTCTCAAATGTAGTGACACTGCCAACAGAATCAAGTTTGCCTTTTCCACTGGCCACGCCATTTAAGGGGGCACTAAGATCATTTTCAGTGCTATCCTCATATTTGTAACCTTTGTAGGTGCACAACAACAGTAAACATGCTCCTATCAAAGACAATATGTATAACCCCATGCTAAATGACACCTCTTTATCGAGAATGGCAGTCACAAGAGAGAATCCACAAGCAATTCCCGAAACAAGAATACAAGAATGGACAACAGCCTCAAAGGGGCTTGTGAAAAAACCTTTCCCCTAAGGCTCACAGTTAAACCCACTAATAAACACGTCAACCCATGGAAAGTTAGCAACAACCACCAATGGAGAGGCAATGCACTGTGGGTTTTCCGTAACTCTCTTACCAACGCCCAAATCCCCACACACAAATATGAAGTCCAAGAAGACCATTGAAAGTGGCAGATATCAACTGCAATCCTGAAATACCACGAGTTTGCGCATGCATCCATGGGAATTTTGACGAGGGTCTGGAGAAAAAAATGGCTAGGAACACAATTAAGAGCAAAACATCGAAGGAAATGATCAAGGCATGATTCATACACGTGGAGGAGAGTGCTGCAGAGACTAAATTAGCACCGCAAAACTTCCTACTGCTGTCAGTACAATCAGATGCCCCGCAAAACATACTCCAAAGATCCACCATCTCGTCCTTAAACAGTCTTTGCCCTGTTGATTCTGAATTTTGATAAACACGACAAAATGATTACCGCACCATTCAAACAGGCGACGCACTGAAAAAAAAAAAAGAAGGTTCTGATCCTTTTGAATTCATCAAGGAAGTGGAAGGATCAAGAGAAGCACAGCTTATTGCTTAAAGAATGTGGAGATAGAGCCAACCAATAGACCATGCACTTGCAAGATAAATTATGCAACACATCAAAAAACATGATCAGCAAAAAATTCTTTAGACTGCTTGAAGACAAGAAAATGGGACAAATTAGTCACTGCGGGCAGAGTTCGTTTGATCAAAAACTGCATGGTCTATTGGTTGGCATCCATCTCATTGCACTCGTACCCATCTCAATCTTGCTAAATAATTGGTACTAACAAGCAAAAATGCAAGCATGACAACGACAGCATACCTTGGATTGGCAAAGGCGTCCGCCCTCAAAACTCTCAAATCCTCCAGATTGCAAATAATAGAGTACTATTACCAACCCTCCAGGGCTTCGTCTTTCCTATACACAAAGAAATGACGATGGGGATCATAAATCAATACTAACACGAATAAAATAGCTCGGGCATAGTACAATTTGTTGGATCAACTCGAAAATTAAAAAAAACCATGAAAAAGGAAACAGGTTCCCAAGAGAGCAGAGGGGCGTGCGTCGGTTTTCTTTGTGTTTACTTATTTAAGCATGTGTCAAAAATAGAATCCAAATCCTACTCGTATTTCTCCGCTTCTTCCCGTTTCTCACATTATCGCCCCGCCGTCTCAACAAAGGCACATGCAATGCAGGTGCAGATTATTTTTGACCAAAAAAAAAACGACACTGAGATCCCAATACACTTTAGAAAGGCTATATTTAGCAAGGAGAAGACACACTTCAAAGGACATAAGTAGGAAATACACTTAGTACGGCAGAGATGCTGTTAGTATTGATTTTATAAAGAAGAGCAGTCTACCAAAACAACCTGCAAGACCCGAAGATATCGCCGACCAAATTATTTTAGGAATCTTTTTTGTGTTTCTTTAAGGTTTAGACTGTTGTCTGTCAGCACGAAGACTCAGGTGACAAACAGTAGAGTTTGAGATGCTGGCGGTTAATTAACGTGGTATGTTTATATGGGTGCAGTAATAATGGTTGTGGGCTTGCTTTCTCGCCGGAAAGGGGTAATGCCGGCCGCTGCAGCTATTCTTAATTCTAGTAACCGTGTGTTACTTATGAGAGTGCTCCTATTAATATTATGGAAGAGAGGGAGGCAGAAGGGCGTCATGGCTCACGTCTCACAAGTCCAAACATTTGTCGTTTCCTTTTTCCCGTACAGCCCATCTTTCGCCATCTCCTTTCAGTTCCACGTATCTTCCGTTTTATTTTTATAGCAAGTTTCACAGACAACAGAGCCGTATTACAACTTTACTTCCACTACCTTTTATTTTTTACAACAAACGTGGAGATTTTTTACAGCTTTACTTCCATTGCTGATTCAAAAATGGAGTTTTTTTTTTTATTTTTTAGCGGAGTTACGTGCTTTCCCAATGTTTTGGGTTGCATGAACTCAACCTTTTGAGCAAGAATGTTGGATTGTGCATTAGGCAACTTGGCAAAAAATATTTTGACCTTATCCCAATAATATATAGATTCAACTATGTCAACAGCACCTGTATGTAAATCCTCATCTGATCCTTACGTTTATATGGTCACAAATTACTCTGACTTTTTAACCGCATTGTACTAGTTTCTGCACAGACTGACTGGTCCTACAACTGCAATTCGATCAATACCCGGGAATGTATATACTTAACATCTATTGTCTTCCAGCATTCAAAGATTTTCATGATTTTTTTTTCCAAAAAAAAAAAGATTTTCATGATTTCACTTTTTTAAAACCTCCACTTTTTCAAATACTATGAGACCGTAACCAAAAAATAAAAAAGAAAATCAAAGAACTGTAATTTCATGGAATAATCAGTGGCGTAGACTGTACACCTCCCCCTCCGCTTAGTATACTTTCTTGTTTCTTCCCCTCCACCGTAATATTGCACGGACCTCCATGCTATGCCCGCGAACCTTATTTATTTGACTTTAACATGCTCGTATTGATAACTCATAAGTGATCCATTGAGAACTTATTATTAGGTTACGTTTGAATTACTATTTTCTATAATTTTTATAAAAAAATTCTGCCACTATTTTGATGAATGATAACTCATAAGTGATCCATTGAGAACGTCTTATTAGATTGCATTTGAATTGCTATTTTTTGAAATTTGTATACAAAAAATATACTGCTGTAATTTCATATATGCGAAATAAAAAGATGATTACATTTAAATTACTATTTTTTGAGATTTATATTTAAAAAAATACTGTATCAATTTGACTCTGAATAACATGCTCCGGCCATTAATTGTTTAGCTCGATCATAAGTAGGAAGCCCACAAATTTAGACGCCCGTGACGTGGTTGACACGGTATAATTGTCGGCTATCTTGGATTTAAACCCCTCCAAACAAACTCATTAATGTTACGTCGATGTACTCCAGTGGCTGGCAAGAACAACATCAGTCATCAGGGCACATTCTCCTCCGTTTAAAAGGAGTACTCCTTTTAGCCCTTAATTGGGACAACGGCGAGAGGGCAGAAACTTGTGTAGACTCGGTGCCAGTAGACCGAGTGGTACAAAACTTGTCACGTCAACGTTTTTCATCCTCACCGCTTTCTCCTCAAACAGTCCACAACCTCCGACTTCCCAGCGGCTCGAGGATTTTTGACTCAACACCTCCGCCACCTTTATGTCAACACCCTTTCCTGACATTCGCCCCAAAAAATTCACCAATTCCTTTTCTTCCCTTATCCCCCGGGGCAAATCGACACCCCATTAGCAAGTCATGAACCCATGTCCGGGTATCCATCACTTTTGCTGGTGTTGCTATTTAAGCGGGTACCAAAGAGAAGCATTGTGTAAAAATAATGATATGAAAACAAGCAAACAAACCAAAAAAAAAAAAAAAAAGAGGGAAGCTTGCCCCGTGATCTAAAGAAGAAAGTCATAGATTAGGAAAACCATCTAAGAGTCTTGGAAGATGAAAGAAATTAAACCAAGCTAATTTAGTAATTTAATTATCGTTTAGTTACTTAGTTTGGATGATTATAAAAATTATAGTTATGGAAGGTGCACGGGATCATGCCCATGCTAAGTAAGTCTTTCTTTATTTCTTTGTCGGTTGTCCTAGAGTCCCAGACCGAAGCTGATTTGGTTGGCAAGTACAGGTTCCTTGTAGTGTAGGTTGTCTAGTCCTATTAGTATTTGGTTTTGCAACTTTCCTTTCTACAAGTGGTTTAAGTCAGTCAAGAATACTAGTCCAAGTACTAGTTGGTTTAGGTTTGGTCTCGGGTCTTTCTGTATATATCAACAGTGGAGCAAGGTTATGCTTGGAAGAGTTGAGTTGAGTTGAGTTTTGAGGGAAAATCTCATAATTGAGATTTGTGAGTTGTCGTGAGCGAAAAACTACGACTTAATATATATTATTGTTGGGTTTTGAGTTAAATAAATTATTGATTATTTGTTCTCCTTCTCTTTCCATATATTTTTATATGTGTCAAAATTACTTCTGCCAGATGCGTAATTTTTTATGCTAATAGAAGATTGTTCAAATAATTGGATTCTCCAAATCTAGAGGTTTCATCTTTTTTCTGTGTTTGCTGTTGTGCTATGTTCTGCGAGTTTTGCAATGTGAGATTATTAGAAAGAAGATATTGATAACAAGTATGAGGAAAAAAATGTAGGTAGAACAGTAGAAGTAGAGAGGTGGTAATCGCAGGGTTTAAATCTGGTTCCTCTAAGAGAATATGTATTTTGAAGAATCAATGTGACTACCGGCTGCATACAAAGCTGCTTTGGGGACATTGCAGCACCGAGCTTTGCATCTGCTCTCTAAAAACGGGATGTGAACTGTTGATTGTAAAAGTTGGGAGAGTACCGAATTGCACTGCTTAGAGTTTTGGGGGAGTTTCTTGATTGAAGGTGGGAGTTTTTCTGCCTAGAAATAATTTCTCCAAGTGTTTCGCACGCTTGGGACTGATGAAATTCGTAACAGATCTTCATTCATTCTCTGTTTTATTTTTTATTATATTACTATTTTTATTTATAAATATCATATTTTATTTCTACTTTATTTCCTTAAAATTCAATAATTATTAATTGATAAAAAATAAATACAATAACCTCAAAAAAGTAATATATAATAAAAAAATTAAAAAATACAGCAAAAAATTCATAAAAAATCTCATTTTTATTTTTTGAGTTTGTTAAATTTTATGTATTACTCAGTTAATAGTTATTTGATCTTAAAGAAATAAAAATGAAATAAAATATAATATTTATGAAGGAGAAACAGTAATATAATAAAAAGTGAGACATCGAGTGACACAAAGGGTGAGGCCGAAGATTTGTCGCGGATGAAATTGGTCGCTTGTTAGGAATTTTACCAGTTAGATGATGTGGCAATTGCCGAGCCACTCGGTCCACAGATGGGATCGTAGACCAGATCTACCCAATTTTTTTGCCAATCGGAGCGGTCATATCTTGGTGCACTAAACAGCAGCCACACAAACGATGGGGACGCGAGGAGCAACTGGACTTGGATCAGTGATAAGTCAGAGATGGTGGCGCGGGGACAAATCATCAATGTTTTAAAAACCGGACCGTTAATTGAACCGGTGAAGTGAAAGGGTCGAGGTTCAACCGGTCGGACCGGTTCAACCTCGGTTCAATGATTTTTTTAAAAATAATTTATATAAATATATATATGCACAAATGGACTAATTTAATACTTTATATGATGAAAAGTTTACTATTTTTTAATAACTTAGATTTTTAAAAATAAATTTTTTAAATTATAAGTTAAAACAAATAAATTTCATCTCAATTTCAATTATATCTAAATCCAACCTAAAAATATCATAATATTTTGAAATTATACAAAATTCACGTCTATGAGAATTTAGATATTGTGAACTTAAATTTTAATTTACGTTCTGGAATTTAAATATTGCAATTTAAAAAAGAATGTTTGGAGTTTGAAGGAAGTCAAGAGAATCGAAAATAGAAATGTAAACTTGATAAGAAACAAAAAATGAGATAAAAGTGAGTGGTTGTGGCATTAAATAATTTGGGTTAAAGAAAAATAATTCTTTTTTAACTTTTTTCAATTTAATGGACAAAAACAAAATTAAAAGATGGAAGAAAATATCAATAAATTAAAAATAAAGAGGTTTGATTAAAAAGGGAGTGATAAAAGAAAAGAGGAGAGAGAGAGAGAGAGAGAGAGAGAGAGAGTTTTTGATTGAAAAGAAAGAGTCATGAGAGGGTGGGATTTGTAAGAAAAATGAAAAAAAGAAATATGAGTATTTGTTTTATATAAATAAGTTATCAAAAAAAACTAATAAGATGTGATGGTGCAATGGTTAATACATTGGTCTTCTATTACAAAGGTCTTAGGTTCGAATCTTGATAGTTGCATTTTGCAAAATGTAAAAAAAAAAAAAAAAAAAAAAGAGGAAAAGTTGAAAACCGGAAACCGCCGGTTCGATCCGGTTCGGCGGTTTTCACGGTTCGACCGGTTTTTGACCGGGTTTCTGGCAAAGTCAACTATGACCTTGAACCGGACCGGTGCCATGTCCGGTTCGCGGTTCAACCGGTCGAACCGGCCGGTCCGGTCCGGTTTTCAAAACATTGCAAATCATACGGACTAGCCAGAGTGAGTGCCACTACCTCTTGAGAATGCCATGCGGACTTGAGTTTGTTCTCAAAAAATATTTTTATGTAAAATTTATCATCGCTACACTGTTTTAAAATGAATTAATTATATATACACTATTGATAAATATACTACTATTATTAGATATATGACATATATATAATTTAAAAATTTACTCATTTATCATCTATTCAATCGTAATAATATATATACTGATATTGACAATATATATAAAATTTATTTTTTTAAAATTATGTTCAGTAATGAAAAGGAAAACACAACTATTATTACAGTCCATGACTCATTTTGGAGTTACGGACAATTCTGGACCACACATGCCTTTCAGGAAAGATGGTCAACCAGCTTGTCCTGTTAATTCTCCTAATAATTCTTAAAATATTGAAAAATGCAATTTGGTTGCTTAAGTCGCGGACACAAATCATCTGATCTCCGCCATAGTCTGTCCAAATCCCATGGGATCCCTGCCGTGGAGACGACGACTAGCTTATTCACGTTTGGGCGTTTTCTTTTTGGCATTCTTTTTCCTTTCTTCGATGGAGACAACAGGAAATTTTGCAGCCAATAAAGAAACATGAAGAAGTTGAACACTTCAAAAGAAAAGTTGGTAGTCCAGCTTAGTTTAATTCCATCAGTGGCTAATAGGGGTTAGAGGATGAAGGGAAGATGTGAAGAGAGAGAGAGAGAGAGAGAGAGAGAGATTGCAAGATTGATGACAAAGCATCAAAGTGGAGAAAAGGTGAAGGCAGAGGCAGAGGTTTGAATTAAAAGTGGGGAGACCATGCAAGGTGGGCGGGGCAGTGGAAGGGAGGAACATGCAGGGTTCGTAACGTGGTTTGTTTTGTTATATTGGCGCGTTCTGTGATTAATGAATATTGAGGAAATTCGGAGAACAGTCGTATGTAACTTTTTCAAAAGTTACAGGTGGGCTGTGACCCAACCGTTGTCCCACGGAAAAAGGACGAGCGTTGAATAGAGACACTTGGGATCTTCGGTGACATATTCTCTATGCCAATCCAAATGCCACCTCTAATATTGCGCCAAGTATCATGTTATTATTTGCACTTTAATTTTTTAATAATTCAAATTAGTTTTGGTTTAATAATAATTAGGACACTTGGCGCAATATTAGAGGTGGCATTGAATTGGCATAGAAAATATGTCACCGAGGATCCCAAGTGAGAGATGGCTTGTGCGATTAAAAAGCTAAGAGGCGTTTACCCTCTATTAAGGATATTTTTTTGGGAGAGAGACGGTTATAATTAAAAGTACGATCTTTTAAATCCTTATACGAATCTGACCCTAGAACAGTGATTTATTATTTTTTATATGAATTATGGGAGTTGCGGAGGCCCAAGATCTCTATCGTTTTTTTTTTTTGAAATTTTTTAGTTATGACTCAAACGTGTTGACTGGTGGCCAATAAAATCAACTAGATTCTAAAAGCCAAAGAAAAAGTAAACATTTTACGACCACCACACCAATCATTTGTACTAAACCAACTTCTGGCACCGTCAAAAAAGTTTTAAAGTTTTATTTGGGCGTAAGTTAAAGGATCAAATATTCTTACCTACGTTATAAAATTTAGATTTTTTTTGAAGTCTTTTTAGGTCCCCCTCTCCTAAATATAAAGTAAGTGTAGGTCTATCGTGTTCGGGGAAAAAAAAACCATTTGTACTGCCTTGTGAGTTAAAAAGTGGAAGCTACTTTCAAATTCAAAGGTACAAGAAATATCACTCTCGGCCAACCCCAAATCTAGTAGGGGGCAGTTTGAATCTAAAGGACTCAGAGTTTTTTGGTCGAAAGAAATACCACTATGTTACCACCTCCCCACAATTGGCGAGTTGGTTTATGCTATTGTTGAATTGTCAATCGTAATATTTCTGTTCACTATTTGTGGATTAGATGTAATTTTCCCAAAAAATTTAAAAGAAAATCCTGCTGTCCACATATACTCTTGGAGAGTACTTTTTTTTTTTCTTTGGAAGAGTACTTATTCAACTAGTTGATATTTTCTTCATTATCAAATATAATAAAAAACTGATTTATATTGCTATTTTTTGGAGTTTTTATAAAAAAAGAAAGTATGATAGCGATTTGATATATGTAAGATAAAAAAGTAATTGTTCTCGAAAAACGTAAGATTTTTTGAAGAAAAATGGTAAAACAAACAGTGCCAAAGTTCTTATTTATGGTATTCCTATAAATTACATTGCCATTTGACAGCTAAAAAATATTAATTAGATTACCATCTCATGTATTAATGCGCATAATACACGTGACAAGATGCAAGTGAATGGAGTTCTTTAAGGCTCTCAACAAAAAAAAAGAGAGTTCTTTAAGAAAAAACTTTTTTAAAATAATCCGATTAAATTTGCTATTATGGAAACACAGGTTGCTCTATTTTTTTGGGGGGTCGTATGGCATTGAAATTGAAAAGGTTTAAGCCAAGGGTGTTTTTCGGCGGTCCGTTGAATGTGGGGAGTCCTACATATTCTAATGGGTGCCAGATTCTTTTTTTTCCTCTTTTTTTAATAGAAGAAAAGTGAGAGTTTAAGAAGCAAGAAAGAAAATAAAAAAAATTTAAATTCTAAAACGTCTCAGTTTTCTCATCGCCTGGCCCTGCAGTGCTGGATTCATTTGCCTTAGCGTTTGCCAGATTGTGTTTGGTTGGTATCCAGTCATCAAATAAGACAAGTCAACCAAAGACACATGTGATATCATCATCAATATCGGCAGATGACGCATGGGGTGACGAGAAAGAGGATAGAGATCCTAATGATTGGAGGGTTCAGTAAAGCAAAAGAAGCAAAATGGAAATTGACTCAAAATGTCAGCCACAAAAAACCTGGGCCACTGCCTCAAAAACGCAACTATTACTTCTTTTATGGTATATAGAAAGTTATTTCTTGCATTTTTTTGAAGGTAAATGTATATGCTCCTTGTTGACACCTTGGAAAGGAAAAACGACGAGAATATGCGTTTATGTCTTGTCAGTCCGTCCATCAACGCCATCATCGTTTCTGTCATTTTCTCGGTGAACTCTTGCCTCCAAGTTCACGTGGCCTCCCACCAAATTATTCAATTAGATGGCCAAAGAATCCTGCTCTTGGATTGATGGTCCGTACTGCAATATATATTCCTTACTTTACTTTCAACGATGATGTGATGATGATATATATTCAATCAGGAAACACCGTACACGTGACCCATGATCGACCCGAAGCATTTGGGATCAATACTTGGATGATGAATCCCGTGACTACGTTTCGTGTAGGCGTTTATTATATCATCATGTGGACGGCCTATTAGGTGAACTGCCAAGCAAGCACCTTCTGTCAACAAACTGCATCAGTTCAGTTTGGGCAAATTGTAAATTTTTGGTTTGGAAGAGGAGGCAAAATTTGAATGAAAAACAATCGGAAAAAACAAAACAAAATGCTTGTAAAAAAGAGAAAAAAAAAAAAAAAAGTGAACATTTGTATCTCTCTCTAAATGGGAACTTTTGAAGGGAGTTGGTCCCCGACGATATAGGCTATTGGTCAGAGAAAACGAGACAGCCCATAATATTAGATGAGGATCCACCGTCTAGTCATGGATTGGGCTGAGAACTTAAGTGGCTCCAGGTGTGAGTGAAAAACGCATTTGGAGTGAGAATGCGGTAACCATGTGCTTTGAGATGTTGCACCATCGGTGTCCCTGCTATTTTAAAAATTTTCCCCATCCCTATCACGACGGAAATCTTATCTTGGGAGCGTCGAAACCGAGCTGTCTACTTTCCTCTTGGATGATTCGCGCAAATCAGCAACGAGTCAACTGTAATTCTACTCACTCGGATTGAGCTGAGTTGGCTGTAACCCGATTCGCTAAAGAAAAAAAAAAAAAAAGTTAAACAAGGAAAAAAAAGAAAAGAAAAATGCAGACTAAGGTCTCAAATGCTAATCGGCATTTCCGGAATAGTGATTCGATCTCGGACTTCAACGATGATGTTATCCATGTTCGCCACCTTGGCTTTCCTTTTTACGTTGCCGGCAGGTGAGTTTCATTTTACCATGATTCAAATTCTTCACTGAATTAATGTGATTTTTCTTCGGTTAAATTATATAATTTTGTCTTTTTTTCCCTGTATTTTATGTGTTGTCGTTAATAATCAGAGGCAAATTTGATATTAGCGTCAGTTGTGGAGCAACAAAAAATGACCGAGTATGAGTGGATCGTTAGCGGATCCTAGGAAATGTTGTTAGCTGAGATGATCGCGGGAGCAACTTAATTTCGATGTTACGTTGTATAAATGTTTGTTCACTAAAACACCTTCTTTAAAGAGTATACATGCTTTCTTTTTATTTATTTGTTGTCATTAAATCGTGGATACAGATTATGGCAGGATGCGGAAGAGAGGGTTCTCTTGACAAAGGAGCTTGATAGAATTACTGGACAGGTATTTAATCTTTTGTTGATGATGAAATTTGCTCCCATGAATTGCTGGAATTGTTTAATGGATGGTATGGCTCTGTCATTTATTGTTGGAACTACCCTTTTCGGTAAAGCTGTCAATGACAATGCCGAATCCGCTGGTGTAAAAAATCAGAATGAGAACATTTTTTGGTTGGTTCAAATGTGCAAGTGGAGATCAAATGTGAATTGCTACTGACAGTTGCTTTTGCTGTCTAGGGACATTCAGCAATATCAGTGGACGATACTCTAAAAATTATTGCTTGCAGGTGAATAAGATGATTGTTGTGACATCATCTATGTCTACCACTACTTGCAATTCTAATGAAAATATCCTGTTTTCAGGGGAACAAAAGAAGAAATTGTCTGCACTGGAGATGGAACTGGTTGGCAGCTAGACAGGAGGGATTTGTTTCCAGTCACTTGCCAGAGAAAAATAGTATTTCTAATAAAAGGCCTCTAGTCCGTGATAGGAATACTTTACAGGATTTTAGTCACAAGAGCAAGAGAGATGCTATACGCAAGGCTTGGATGGGAACTGGTATTTATTACAGATCCATCTTTGTTTATCTATGCAGTTTTGGTAGCTTTAGTTTCTGAGGCTCTTTGTACCCATTTGGTTTTTGTGGTAGAAGTAGGGTTTAGTTCTGTCGGTATTAACAGTGCGGTGGCTTCATGTTCTTGTCTTGTCAATCATTCTATTTCTAGGGAAGACCAAATGAATTTACGTATCAGATAGACCTGTTAAAAGATTTGGAAGAACAAAAGATCTAGACGATTTATTTTGGCAGACTCTAAAATTCTATAGCCCTAATGAGAGGTTCTACTTTTTGTATTCTCTGAAGGTTGCCTCCCTGTTAAAGATTGGAATACAGAAATTAGAAGCATAGACGTGATTATCGGTGTATAGCATCTTCATTTGCACCTGCTAAGTATGCACTCTCTGACTTCAGCCCCCCCTCCCCTTTCCCCCTTCTCTCACACAGTTTCTGGGAGAGGAAAAAGACTGTCGTTTTGTCAAGATGCTCCAACCTGTCCAAGAAGGAAGATGATCAGTGCCATGATTCATTACCTAAAGCTTAATTATATATGTGTGTTCCTGGATCCACTTAATCTTCATGTCACTCCGTTGCAGGATCCATTATTGGAAAAATCCACTAACAAATCATATTGCCAACATGGAATTATTTTGGTGGTCAGTTTTGTATAATTTCTTAGGTCAACTTCATAGACTCAAAGGGCTGACTTCATTGATGTTCAGATGTCAGTGTTTATACTCTTGATCCTGGATTCCTTCTAAACAGGATTTTCATGCATGCTTTTGTAATTCTCATGTCTGAGATAATGTATATAAAATAGAAAGGGGAAAAATATAAATGTTCTAAAATTTCAATGTAATCATTTTAAACCAAACAAAGATTACCATTTTTTTTCTTCTGATATAGCTTATGTGACGTTTTATCATGTAAGGCTTTATATATAATTGCTTAAATGTTGGCATTTATAAGTTTTCTGTTATGTGGATTTTCAGTTGTAATTGTTTGTGTAATCCTACATGTTTTACCTCTGTTGCAGGTAAAGTGTTGAAAAAGACAGAGGATGAGAAGGGAATAATTGCACGTTTTGTTATTGGGAGGAGGTATCATTTCTTTTGTTTTGCCATTTTTCATTTCCTTTTCTTCAACTGTTACTCTCTTGGAAGTCATTCCGAGTGGTGGCTGTGAGTCTGCGATTTGAATTATCTGTTGCAGTTCTAACCGTGGAGACAGCTTGGACAGAAGCATTGACAATGAAAATAAAGAGACCAATGATTTTCTCATTTTGTATGTTACATCAACTCATTGATTCTTTTCAGAAATAACTTGTATTTCTTACATCTTGTTGTCCCTTTTTTTGGGTTTTTCATAACAGTCAGTATACTATTTGGTTGATGCTTCTTGCGCATGGCATCACTTATGAAATTTTTTTTTTTTTTTTTGTTTTTTTGGGGGGGGGGGGTGGTGTGGGGGGGAGAGGAAATGTTAGATACTGGTTAGATTGTGAATGGATAATGACATCTTTTACTTTTATTTTTTGGCAGGAAAACCATGTTGAGGCACCTGAGGAACAGCCAAACAAGACAAAGTCATTTTTTGCTTATGCTGCAGAAAATTGGGATTGCTGACTTCTTTGCAAAAATCAATGATGATGTCTATTTGAATAGAGGTAATTATAGACAAAACTGCAAGCAAAATTTTCTAGCGTTCAGTAGATCTTACTTTAAATGTCGGCATACATAGTTTGTTGGGATGCTAAACTTGCATTACTTAAACCATTGATGTGGCCTTTGAATTTTATTTATTTCATCTTTTCTCCACCCTTTTCTTCATTTTCTCAACTTTTTTAGAAAGGTAGTGGTGGGAAGGCAGAAGTTTGAAAGGGAATGGGACAGTGTGGATCACACTCTCATTGTGAGACAAGATACTGTGATTCTAACCATTAGGCTATGTTCGTTCTCAGGAACGCCTTACCTTTTGAATTCTATAATGGGGCTGAAATACTTTCAGATCAGGATTTGTCGCTGTCCAAATATAAAGGCTTTTCCTACATTTGTGCTGCAGATGCATTAGGAAATACACTCGCTGGATATGTGGACAAGCCTCGTGTATATGTTGGGTGTATGAAGTCAGGCGAAGTGTTTTTCTGAACAGTGAGTCGGGCCACAAATGTTGATTAGTGAAAAATGGTTTCGGAAACTGAGTGGCTACAGATTTTTTTATTTTTAACCGTGCTATGAGTCAGTAGTCCATGGATTTGTCTTGATTGGAACTTTGGCAGGAGCCACAGGTGGTATGAACCAGATTGGTGGAAATTTGGAGATGGAAAAAACGTAAGTTGTATCATTTATTATCTTGGAATATTGCCAAAAAAAATTAAATTACTGCTGATAATATCATTTCACTTCTCCAGGAACTTGCTAGGTTAGAGAATTTATTAAACATCCTTTATAATGTGATTATATTCTGCTAGCTTGTCTACTTCCTGTCTCTATTGAGATGAAAGTCCATTTTCATTTTGGGAAATTCTCTGCTTCATAAATTTTGACAGTGACATAATGAATATGCACATTAAATTAGAAGTCTGGAGATCTTTTGCAAAATTTATGATGCTAATATCCTTTTGCTTTCGGTAACGGAGATGAAAGCTTCACTAGTCTGTTCCGTATTGAGGAAGCGATAAAATTTGTTTAAGTTTTTCACTGAACTTTGAGCTCAATTTCATGAATGATGCATCCTTTCTGGGTCGGAAATGTTTTGAATGTGGATACAGAAGGAAAATAGTTGGGTGTGTGGGACTTAGTGATGCACAGACAATAGGATTGTTAGTTAACTCCGACTTCATATTCGCTGAAATGGAATGCTTATATGAAGAATCAAATCCTCTTCAACTTTCTATACCCAAGCAGTGAAACTCTATAGAGTTGTAGTGTGCTTGGTTTATGCACATGTGCACAAGTGGCCTTACTAGTCATGTAATGGGTGTGGAAATAGTTTATGTGCTTTTGCTAATTTCCTATATAAACAACATTTTTACTTCTGTTTCCACCAGGTACTTTCGCCATGCATCAGGTGAAATGTTTGTTGTATCCAAGGCTTTGGCTAAGTTTATCTTCAATAAATAGGTAAGCTCGTACGCTAAGTTGTCGATATCCAGAACAGCAATATCCAAATACTAAACACTAGTACTTTGGCTGGTAGATCCATTCTTAGAGCCTATGCTCATGATGATGTTACTGTTGGTTCTTGGTTTATTGGTGCTGATGTCAAATATGTAGATGAGAGGAAGTTTTGCTGCTCATCTTGGTCAACAGGTCTGTGCGTGTGTACCCTAATATATTTGAAATCGATTACTACAGTGTGATTTTTTAATCTTTCTTGCTACTGGGACCAGACTTGAATGCTGCTTGATTCTTGCAGGAGCCATATGCTCGGGAGTATGATGTGGATGTTAAGGAAAAACAAAAAGAAAAGAATAATAATGAAAATGTCTGACATACTTGATGGATTTTGAAGCAGCCAGTTAGCTGCCTGCATAGAAGGTCGGAACTGGAATGTAGTTCTTGTGGGTTCATCATGGTAGTTGGTCTTGTAGAAGAAAGGAAACTGTCTTCGATACCGACGTCTTCATGCAACATTACCGTAGCTAGGTATAGGAATATTAGGATCGTGCAAGTTGAAGACTTTGGTATTCTGCTGGGCAGTGCCAGTAGCTGAATGCAGATAAAGAAAAGGTTAATTGGAAAATGATTAAGCAGTGAGATGAAGGTGGGAAGTATGATGCCTTTTTTTCCGATCATCCTGCATTAGGGGTTCACGTTGACATAATCTTTGGGAGTCTCAGAGACGCTGAATATAATTGGTTTGAGAGTTATGTAAAATTACAAGTATGACATTGTTTATTTATTCATTTTTCGTAATTATCATTTATGTACCGGCATTTGGAAAACCGGAATGCTGCTGATTGAGCACAAAGACGTCATAGCAAAACCAGGCACTGTCTCAGTTACCTCTTACGCACAAAAAAAAGAAAAAAGAAAAGTGCTTTTTCTGTTACAAAAAGAAATTTCGAAGTGATTTGTAATGACCAAGGAAAAGCCGGATTGAATACTTAAACCTTGGATTAATCTTTTGTGTGCGCTACACCTCATGTACAAAACCAAAGGAACCGTGGGTTTGTTTGGACAGCTTCTTATTTGTTCAAATTTATTTGCTGACATCACAATTACAATTTTCAATACACCTTTTTATCTCACATACATCACATCACAAAAAGTGTTACAGTAATTATTCCAAACAATATTTCAAATAATACCCTATCCAAACAAACCCCGTGATTACACACCGTCTTAGATAATTCAGTTTGCAATCTTAATGAACAATTTTAGCATTTTTATTATTTAAATTCAATTGACAATTTATGCAGTTGTTCAAGTATTTTCAAAGAAAGAAGGGTTAATAACTTTTAAATTTGCATCTCGCGACTGAAATATTCATAATCATAATCATAATTACTTAAAAGCCTCTCTATTCATAATAGTAAATAGCTGTAGAAGTTGTTTTGACTTTCGACCCATTTAAGCGACGCGCTACTTGTTCACAGAGGGAGTAGTTTTACCAAAATGCCACTCTCTTCTTTCTTAGATGCAAAAGGAAGAGGAACCGGGATTCGATTCATAGTACTCAACAGCGCGTCATCACATAACAGAGAGGTGGTAATTTTCCAGGCGGATTCAGGAGCATTTCTTAAACAACGACGTTGTAGTTTTAGGATGCTGCTACTGCTAGGTACTAATATCGCACGAGGTAAATACTAAATACTGGAGTAATAATTAGCCGGTAGTTAAGTTTGGTGGTGGAAGAAATAGGAAAATATTATTGTTATGGATTACGATTTTAGGAACAGAAAGAACCCCCCGCCTTACGATTCTCAAATTCCGATGCACCGCCCCGCCACCGGGCCCTCCTCCACCCATCCGACGTACGGTAATCCCTCCTTCTACCCTAAGGTAGGCCAACCTCCCGGTCTCCCTGGCCGGAACCACCCCTCTTTTCATCATCCCACCTCGTCTCCGCCATCTGCCGCTCGTAAGTTCGCAGCTCAACCCCATTCCGGACTGATTTCGTGATTTTTGTTTCCCGATTTTCTGATTTGTTGCCTTCTTTTGTCTTGTGAATTTGGTTAATCCGCAGCTGGAATTGGGATTAGGGTTGCTTTGAAGCCTGAGTATCGGATTTCACCACCGGTATGATGTTCATATGCTGATATTGTAGTGTTCCTTTTTGAAAAAAGAATTTTCTTTGTGTTTATTGCGGGAATGACTTAGATCGTGATAGCTTCCTTTTGCTGCATAATTTTCAAAGTTAAGAAAAAATGATATTGGTCTTGCTGGGTGATCTATGAAATTCTTGTTTAGAGAAGATATAGACTTAGCTTCCTCTAAGTGGTGCCTTTGATGATGATGATAATAATATCCATGGAATCCAGCATCTTCTCATCGGAGAATTTCATTATTTTAACTGACTGTGGAAGATTTTACTGATTGGAAAATGGATAAAACCTTTAGTTTGGCACTTTCCCCTGTCAAAATAAAATAAAATTTACTGGTTCAGAGCTTCCATGAACTTAGTTCTACCAGTTAAAGCCTTTTTGTCAATTCATAGTTTTAGATATGTCCTTAAATTATTAGAAGTATGCAATGGGTTCGGAATTTATGATCTTCCTTATCCTTTTAATTTTTAGAACCCCATATTTTGGGCTTTTCAGGACACTTATTGCATTTCGTCTTGAATTGCTCTGTGTATATGTAGTATTGTTGATCAGTTTGTATTTTGTTAGCCTCAATTATCCCCTCAAATTGGAGATATTCCTCGAAGCAATTTCCTCTTTGATTTTGAATTTGAGAGGAAGGTTTTGGCTGAAGCAGAGAAAGAAAGCCAAAACTGGAGCAGGCTGGGGCTGGAAAATCTTCCATCTAAAAACGCCAGAGGCAACATCTTCTCTGGTATGTTCTCTTTGGAGTTAATACTGTTTGATGAGCTGGTACTTGTACCTTTCATTCTTTGTGGTAGTCATGGCATGGCCCCTTATTATTACACCCTCCCTCCTCCCTTACTCCCTCTCCGTCTTGAGTGTATATATTAGCATTTTGCTAGCTGTTTATACATGCGCTTGAACCCTCAGTGGGTTATCTTCCCATGTTTCCATGCAAAGGCCTTTGCTTCTTTGTTGGGTGAATGAGGCTGTTTTGGAAAATTTTCAATTGCAGGGCTCCACACCAGACTCAGTAGTGAGCAAATATATTGCATCAGGTCTAAGCAGGGAGGCTGTGCATGTAGCAGTTGCAAATTATGGAGACAATCCAAGCAAGGTATCTTTTCCTCGACCATTTTAATTCTTTGGTTTCTTGCATATATATGGCTGTATGCTAATTTTACCTTCCAGCTCTTCAGTCTTCACTTTCTAGAGAAATGAGTCACTATTAGTGTTTTGGAGAGGCGACATTTTCTGGCCGATCCTGAGGTTTAATTTCCCTTATCTGCTGCTAGCATGATTTTTTTTTATAAACTATGACACCATCGACATTAGCTATGGCTGAATAAGATTCTGTTGTTTCTTCAATATAAAGAAACAGCTTTTGTGATCTGCAGAGCAGTTTACAGAACGTTATTCAACTTGTTTCAGGTCAGGGAATTTGCCAACGGCTATACCCTCTTGCGAGAAATGGGATTCTCATCAAATCATGTTGCAGAAGCCCTGCTCATGTATGACAATGACACAGACAAGGCATTGGCACACTTTCTTAACAGTTCATCCTAGTTGTGGTTTGTGCTATACTTTGTTGGGTTGTTAAACATTTAGGTTGTTGAGGAAAGTGAAAAGAGAGATGTTTGGAATATACTATAAAATTCACTGTAAAGTAACAAAAATATGAATTACTTGCCTCTGTATAATTCGCATTATAATTTATAAGTTTCTGAATTGCACTCACGGAAGACAAATTTTGTAATAGGCCCCTCAATGCCAAATTCCACTATTCTCCAGACCCTGGATGTCTAAAGGTTCTCCGTCCACTTGTTGCTTGGATACTGCATGTCATCAAGAACAAATATAGCACAGCATTCTTAGCAGCTACACCCAGCTTAAGTACGAAACTTGCTCAAATTAGAGTATCTAAAGGAGGCCAAAGCCGTTGGATGAGTCAAATACGTAAGAAGATATCTCAGTATCTTTTGAACAAAATGAACAGTGAGGATTCAAGATTAGAGGGGAAGGTTTTAAACTCCTTAATACAAAAGGATACGTTCTCTCTAAGAGTGGGAGAGTACCTTGCACAAACGATGGTTACCTAATAAAGGACAAAACGTTGAATGCATACTCCAACAGGGTAGGATAGGATGGCATGCATCTGATTATCCGAGATGTGCGATAGCTTCATTGCACGAGCAAAGATGAAACTAAATAGGAGGAATATTGAAGATTCTCGTATATTCACTATGTATCTCTATTTCTTGATAGCATATTTACTAAATTGATTTATGTTTAAACCAATAGTATAAGAATATATCCAATAAAACGGTGCACCATGCAAGGAGCATCGGGAAGCTACATTGCATGGATCATCCACATCAGTCTACAATAACAACTGCTGGTTTAACAACATGATTTTGTTAACCAAGAATCACCTGAGAAGCAGGATCACAAACCAAAGATGTGGTCACCAC
This sequence comes from Coffea humblotiana, assembly GCA_023065735.1. Lineage (NCBI taxonomy): Eukaryota > Viridiplantae > Streptophyta > Magnoliopsida > Gentianales > Rubiaceae > Coffea > Coffea humblotiana. The sequence goes on along the minus strand of CM041209.1, from coordinate 1,454,539 downwards.
CAAATATAGCAGCAGTAAACTGTCTCGTGTTCAAGTCATTCCCATCCAATGCAGAACCAAACCTATCCAACCACTGAGTGGGGCTAGGGTTCTCAGACTCCTCCACCCACTCAGAAGTCATATCTATGTCATCAAGTTGAATGGGATCTACTTCCAAGGGCCTTGATGTAAGAGATCTAGCTAGCTTGAGATTGTAATTTATATATACAAGGTCATCAATGTTTCCTTATCAATTTTATTGCGCTTCTCCGAATGAAGTTGCTTGAATATACTCCAGTTCCGCTCAAAAGTAAAAATGCTACAGACCTGGCTAAGTATTCGCATGGCAACCCGTTGCAACATGGGAGCAGCATCACCATACTGTTCCCACCAAATCCCTGCAGTGCATTAGCCATACATTTCTAATCAGATATATATCAAGGCGATCACTTTTTAAGTGAAAAGAGGAAAGTAGCTAAGCTTCTTCCAATGGCTGAATTGGAAGAAACTTGTGACATGCTGGTACATACAAACACGTCATTATTCCCCAGGTTCAGTATTTATACCTCAGCTTTTTCCTGCAGTTTCTTTAAGACTCAGAGATAGTTATGGTCTGCAGAAGAGGTCTAAAGTTTGAAAATACCTTTCAGTTAAAAAAACAAGGTGCAGTAATTTGCTGAAAGGGAAAAGATGAGTTTTAGTATACTCCGATTGGAAGTGCACTGACAAGTGACATAGAAACAGAAATTGAAACTAGTATAATGCCTTCTGTGTTTCAAATTTGGCTTCAGGGCTACCACTTTGGTTTTATAATTGATTCAAGATAAGACAGGTTCTACATCATATAACCGAACTCAATTTGAATATATCTAAATGCTGGAACTAATCATTTAAGCGGAGAAAGATATGAAGAAGGCTCCTACAAAATGGGCTCCAACAACAACACCACCCACCCCCCCCCGCGCGCCTTGTTCAGGTAGTTCAATAGTTAAGGGGTGTAGTGAAAAAAGTTTTTGGGGAAGAGATCCTTAAGAGCAAAGATATTCCATCCTGCAAAACAGTTCTATTATTTGGCAAAATCAGTATAAAAACAACAAATATCAGTTCAGGAATGTACAAGAAGTATCTATTTGGCCGGTAAAGTGAAAACATTCAAGACAAAATGGTGTTTTTTGCATCATTACTTTTGAGCAAGACAGGAGCTTTCAGCATCTCCTGAAGAGCTCTCATGATCAATTGAAGTGACCAACATGCTTGGGATGCAAACGGCCCTATGAAATTAGCACATGTTTATGAACTTCTCCTGACCAGTAAAATCATTCCGCAAGAAGCCAACTATTTTCTAATTTTTTCAACTTTTTCTTTGGCCAGTCTTAGAAACTCTCTCTCCAAATTCCTAAGCACAAGTTGCTCCTGTTTTGATAGAGATTGCAAGTATAAAACCCTATACTTGTACTACATGCCAACAAGATAAGTTCTTCACAAAGTAGTTTTGGGAATCTCAAATGACTGATATGACCTACCCTGTTGAACTCAAAGATTAGATCTCTAACTTTGTATTATCTGCAATGTTATGGATGTTAATAAATAAAGATTCATTTGCTTCACTGCTGAGAGTTTTTGTCAATAAAAACAATGGAATGCCCTGGGAGATAAACAACCACTCAACTGCTGTGATATATGAGTGTACCAAAAAGGCAAGAGAAAAAAATTGTAAAGAAAATAAAAGCAACGATACCTGGTGTAACAGTATCAATTGCTTCCCTTGCGAGATTACAACCAAACATCCCAGATGCCCTGGTAAATAAAAGAATTTGATTGGTAATATCTCGTCTTAATTCTTGTGTGGGGAGTAATTTCTCCAAGACTCTGAAAAAATCTTCTTTTATAGAGCCAAGAAACTTGACCTCTGGATTATACTGGATGCTAGGATTCAAAAAAGCAGCAGCAGAATGTAAAGGTGAATGGAGGTTGTTCTGCCACTTCTTGTCAACTATATCTAGAAAAGTACTGCATTTAATCTCATCCATAATGTAGTAAGTTCTGATTGACTCTTTTGCTTTAGTCATCAATTCGTAAATGTAACCCACTGCAGGCTTCCCTCCAAAAACTTCCCTCATGACTTTCAAGAAGGGTTCAGAAACAGCAACACATTCCTCAACTGCCCTCCAGAAATCATTATCATCAAGAATGCCAACACAGGTTATGCTATGAGACTTATTTGCATAAGCTGAATTTGCAGAAAATTCAGGGCTATTGAACATATGTTTCAGTTTTGACCTCTGTTTCAGGATAGATTGCAAGGAGAGAAAGTCAGAAACAGGCTTTGTGATGCCAGACTTAATGATCTCCTGTCCTCCGGTGTACTTTTTCATAAGATCCAGAACAGACGAAGTGTTATATATAAACTTTGAAATAGCTTGTGCCTGCAAGATACATCTGTTAACCCAGTCTACTTTGGAGAACTCCTCCAGGATTGAATTTAGACATTGCCAAGCACAAGGGGAAACAAATATACTCCCATAGTTCTGAAGAATATGGTTCACCAAACCAGTGCAATTAAGAGTATCATCCACAATAATCTGCACAACATTGTCTTGGCCAAAATCTTGAATTACAGAGTCAAATAAATCGGAAAGGCACTTGATATTCTTGTAATATGACGATGCATCTACTGATTTGTGGAAAAAAGTTTTAGAAGGCGAAGAGACTAAAAAATTAATCAAAGCTCTAGATTTGTTATCTGTCCATGTTTCAGCGATTACTGTACAACCTGTCATGGCCCATTCTTTCTCAATATCTTTAGATTCTAAGCTTACTTCAGACTTGATCCTCTCTAACCAGATAGTCTTAAGAGAATCAGAGGATGGCCCTATGAACCCACTGCCACACTTTCCTATTGCATCAATCATTTGTTGATAAGATGAAGAACGAGCCACGCCAAAATCCAGTTTATTTTCAAAAAAGAATAAGGCGATATTTCTCTCTGCATTTTCTTGGTCACTAGCTGGGTAGGAACCTATGGGCATCACAGATGGAAAAACTTTCACCACTGGAGGAGGTGCTTCCAAAGTGATTGAACCTTTACCCATGGAAGTGCTGATAGGAGGTTTCGCTTCTGCTAGCTTCTGTTTCTTGGGAAGGGGAATTTCCTTTCCCTCTTCCTTTACCGCTATAATAGCTCTGACCCTGTCAGTAACATCATCCCTCACTTTGCTGCATGGATTTACACCTTTACTGGGAAGTCTAGACAGATGATGCTTTAATCTACTAATGCCACCATTCAACACTCTAAGGCAGAACTTGCATCTCACTTTGTTTCCGTCTAACTTTTCGGCATACTCCCAGAAAACATCTTTTTCTCGAACCACTGCCACAGAAGAAAATTTGATAATTTGGTCCATGTACGTTACTAAGCAGGTGCACACGCACATTAATCACGGTACTACACACAAATCATCAGGAATTTTAGATATTAGGCCATTATGGAGCGTGACAACTCCATTAAAGCTTACAGAGTGGACAGGCAACAAAATTAGTAAGTAAAGCTGCAATCTTCGATCCCCTATTGGCGAAAAAAGAAACAAAAAATTCTGACACCATCAAGATTTGGCAATCAAATGCTTAACATGCAGGCATGAACTTTGAAGATCATATTCTTGAAAAATGTGATAGAATTTTTAAATTAGGAAAAGAGACAACTTACTGATACAGAAGATGCTTTGCTCTGACCTCTCCTTACCTAAAGAAGCAAAAATGAATTGAATGATAGATGACAAGAGGGAAAAACAAATACAGATAAAGTTGGTAAACAAATTCATAAATCAACCACCATATCCAGCTGAAGAAGGTATTATGGGAGACAACAATGCATTCAAAGCATCCCCGACCATGAAACAAAAATATTGCCACAAACAGCACAGAAATGCAGTATTAACTGAAGCAAAGCAGAGTAGCGTGTACATTCGAGGTTTCATTGACACAAATCATAAGTTATCATCAAAAAAATTAGATGAGTTCAACTTTGTAGAGAAGCTCATTGGACATGGATAAGTTACTGCCAAGAGACGCCTGTCATGGATCATCATCTACTACTTTGACAGACTATAATTTACACAAGGAAACAAATTCACGGACGCATTGCATTTTACAAAAAGTGTCAGGGTTATCAACACCGAGCTAGATTTTGCACACGTCATCATATAGTATTACGAATTTCAGTTGTACCACGAATTTTACTTTTCATCAGCAGTCTCAGCTTTGGTCCATGAACAGACATCATTAGTATTTCAAGACAACAATGTATCGAATTAGAACAATGATATTCGTCTTGTTCATCTGCGGCAATTTCGTCCAATCAAATTGAGCACATAATATTTCAGCTAACAAGTTATTTTATTACATATTAAGATTCCTTATCATCAAGATGCAACGCAAAAAATAGCAGCTTTCTATTTCACATCTTTCTCCTCCGCATTAACAGAACGTAAAAATGCCAAACATTTCCAGTAATATGCTCATCTCATGTTCGCTTTTTAGCTTCGAATAATAAAAGCACGAGATTTCTCTGGAAAATGGGAAGCTTTCTGCGTTTTCTCTCTAAACCAAGTAGAGCTTTATTCAGATAAAGATCCAGAAGAAAAAGAAAACATAAAGAAAGAGAAAATAGCGAGAAAGACGTAGATATGGAAATGGAACTTACGTGGAGAGAGAAGATTTCATCGAGTCCTAATCTCTTATCGGTGGAGAGAAAAGCGGATTTTGCAGAGTTTAGAGATCTTTTTTGGTATATCGCGATATTTTGAAATCTGTAACTAGGGCTTTTCTTCTTGTATTTTGGGTATTTTAACTTCTCTTTTTATGAATGGGTTTAGATAGGAGACGATATCTCGCGGTGGTCTTATTTTATTCGCCCAGACGCGGTAATAAAGTATGGGAAAAATGGCGCACTAATACGGAATGGAATAAAAAAGGGTGGTAGGGGAAGCTTGTCTCTTTCAATATCAGAGCCAGGTTTCGATCCTGGGACCTGTGGGTTATGGGCCCACCACGCTTCCGCTGCGCCACTCTGATTATTGATCAAGTTATTCTGATTTTTAATAATTGAAGACATGGAAAAGGGACATAGCGAGCCTCCGACTGTTTTGAGCAGTGCAATCTGACTTCTGAATCATATTAACAAGGGATAATTGCAGAAACCTCCCCTGAGGTTTCTGACACTTGCACTGACCTCCCCTCTAGGTTTAGAAATGGCATTCAGCACCCCTGAACAGGAACAATTCGTTGCAGAAACCTCCCCTGAGTCTTGATGTCCCATTAAAAAATTATTTGTAGAAATGAGATAAGAAATTTCTTCCAAATTTGCCCTGATCTTGCTTGACAATTAGTATTAATAAGGGAGGGGCATAGGCATTAAGGATCAAGCAAGTTCAGGGGGTATAAATGCAACATATTTTTCATTCCAATATCTAGCTTGGTTTGATGAGTGTTTCCGAATTAAATGCAATTAAATTTCAAATTTACCCTTGATATAACAATTCTTATAAAACAAAAGAATTACACATACGACAAATTAACATCTCCATAATTGTAACTACAATAGTTATTAACTTTTTTGATAAAATATAAGAAAATAATAAACCATAACAAAAATTAATACTAGAAAATAAATATAGTGGCTGTATTAATAAGGAGTAAATTCCCAAAAAGAGAGAGTTTTTAAACTAACCTTCTAAAGGGTGGCGATTTTTGAGTCTCTTCCCAAAGGGTGAAAAACGCATCGAAGGAATGCGTTCTTCCAAATAAAAATGCAACTTTCAAATACGTTATTTTAATTTTCATAAATTTGTTTAAATATGAAAAATTGGTTAAATAACGCATAACATACCAGCTCTTTATGGAAAACTGGCAGGTTTTGTAGTATGTTTTATACCAGCTCTTTATGGAAAACATACCAGCTTTTTATGGGAAAAATTGGTTAAATAGCGCCCAAAGGAAAACTAGTATGTTTTGTATTTAACATAAATTAAATATGTGAAAGTTAAAAAAACAAAATTGCCCATAACATACCAGCTCTTTATGGGAAACTGGCAGGTTTTATATTTAATGCGCTATTTAACCAAATTCGTTGGCCTATGGAGCTAATTAACCAATTAGCGCATTAACTAATTAGTTAATTAGTTAATTAGATAAACAGAAATTAGTTAATTAGTTAATTAATTAATTAGATAATTAGTTAGTTAATTAGTTAAGCAGTTAATTAGTTAATTAGTTTAACATGCAAATAGTTTGTTAGTTTCGGACAGACAACAGCTTTAGTTAATTAGTTAATTAGATAATTAGATAATTAGTTAATTAGATAAACAGAAATTAGTTAATTAGTTAATTAGTTAATAGTTAATTAGTTAATTAGTTTAACTATGCAGAAATAGTTTGATTAGTTAATTAGTTAATTAGTTAATTAGATAATTACATAAATAGAAATTAGTTAATTAGATAATTAGTTAGTTAATTAGTTAAGCAGTTTATTAGTTTAACATGCAAATAGTTTGTTAGTTTCGGACAGACAACAGCTTTAGTTAATTAGTTAATTAGATAATTAGATAAACAAAAATTAGTTAATTAGTTAATTAGATAATTAGTTAATTAGTTAATAGTTAATTAGATAATTAGTTAATAGTTAATTAGTTAATTATTTTAACTATGCAAAAATAGTTTGATTAGTTAATTAGATAATTAGTTAATTAGATAAATAGAAATTAGTTAATTAGATAATTAGTTAATTAGTTAATTAATTTAACTATGCAGAAATAGTTTGATTAGTTTAATTTGTTTAACAAATTAAACGTTGGTTTTGATGAAAGTACTCAAACCTTTCATCTGGTAAAGTCAAATACAATTGGGGTACTCTAGTAAATTCACATACTTTTACCTTTTAAATTGGCTCCAACTTTTTCTAGGGGAGGTTAATGCTATTTCAAAATTGATAGGGGAGGTCAGTGCAAATGTCAGAAATCTCAGGGGAGGTTTCTGCAATTTTCCCTATTAACAAATTAATTATCTATTTGTCGGTGATTGAGACGTTCGAAAAACAAAACGAGAATTAAACCAGTTACTTGTACGTTGCTACCTTTTCTGTGAAAAGCATTTTCTTTCGATGGTATAATTTTTGTGATTGACAATGTTCTTAATCTCCAGTTGTAAAATTTGGAACAAAAGAAAATCAAAGGAAACTGCTATTGTAATGATCTAAAGAATTGATAATATACAAACTAATTTTGGCCGCTCATAAAGTCAAAGCTAAGCCAAGGACCAAGACTTTAGGAGTAGCCACCCAAATGGCTGTGGATCTTGCAATAGATTAAATAGACTTCAGGTCTGCTTATTATTTAATTTGTATCTTGACTGTTATGAAATTTGACAGCCGTTGCATTTAGTTTATTTTGACTTAAAATGTGTTAATTTTAAAGTTAAGCTTGATTTTAAAGCAGCTTTGCTTTTGCTTGTCAATAAATTAAACACAGATATTTTTTCCTTTTTTTCTCCCAAATCTCCACTACTAAACCGCTTCAAGCAAACAAGAACCAATGCCACCCAGTTTATAATTATGAATTAATCTTCTATACACTGACAGTGTATACCCTTTCACTATTTGATGGATAATATATAATGCGAATTTGAATTAGAAATTCAAATTTTACACATGTGTCGTGTATCCAAATGTAATAGTATATATATTATTAGTGCATATAAGATTTACTCTAGAATTATTGTTCGAAAATATTTTGATTTCCACACCTCATATAAGTTTCATGGTACCGCACTAAAGTTGTAAGTTTCATGGTACAATACAATAGAGTTAACAAGAGAAGTTGGAGAACAAGGAAAATTTTAAAACGGCGACTGGACTCTGGACTCTGGAGCAGGACAAGTTACACACTAATGGGAGGATTAGAATTTAGAACTTCTCCCGGGAATGATATACAGGCAGCATTTAGAGTTTTTAATAGTAAATCGAATTGTTTGCAAATATATTCGTGTCAAGTTGTTCGAGTTTGAAGAAAACTCGACCAAATAATGAACGTTTCGAACTCGAACACCAATATTATACTTGATTAATAATCGAATCTAGCACAAATTTGATCACGAATTATTTGAATAGGTCATAGACAAATATATAATTATAAAGAATAGATAAATGTATTTAATATTATTAAATATATATTGTAAATTTCTCAAAAAAGTAAATATAAATAAAATTAGTATTATTTAATTTTTAAAGCAAAAAATACAATAAACTTATTCTAAATCATGTATTTTTTAAAGATATTATTAAATCATTTTCAAACTCACGTTCGAGCTAAAGTTTGAACAGGGATTCGGCTAATTTATTTTAACAAGTCGATCTCGAATTTAAACTCAAATATTCATATAAATTATTGAGTTGAATTCGAACAATATTTGGACCAGTTTATACACTAAACAATGCAAACCTGAACAAGAAGTATGCACTCTCATTCAGCGTGTTAAAACTTTAGGCAGCAACTAGCAATAATTGTCCTTGTGTTAAATTTAGAGAGAGAGAGAGAAGGGAAGTTATGTCGGGTACCGATCAGCTCCGCCTTGGTAGGCTCTAATTTAATGCACCGGACGCCGGACGGTGAGTGTCAAACTGTCAACGCCAGCAGAATGAGTCCCAAGTCGAACTTTACAGTTTGGCATTGTCCATATAATGGAGTGTGGCCAAAAAAGACACTATTCCACATCAAGGCTAAGGTTAGCTACTTTTAAGTTTTAACCATGGCTTAGTCGTACCAAGATCTTCTATGATGATTAGTGCAAGTGATGCTTCGCTTCCCGAGTTTCCTTTATCAGCACTTTTTGTCCCCATTCTTCTACCACCGAAAAAATAATGATAATAAAAATAAATTAAATTAAAGAGACGCATTTCTTCGAGAATTAATCTTATATACACTGTCATTGTATATACTATTACCATTATATATATGATACATGTGTAAAATTTAAATTGAAATTTAAAATTTACTCATGTGTCATCCATCCAACCATGATAATATATACATTAACAATGTATATAAAATTTAATCTTTCTTCAATCGCATATGATGTGTTGCACGTAACACTGTATCATTTGCTCCGCACAGGGAGTCGACGCTGGGACCTTATCTTACTCTATAAAAAAGTTGAAATAATATATTTTATGGCCTAATTGATTACTATATACAATACTCTTTAATAAAAAAAAAGTAAATCTTATTTACTAATAGCGTATACTCTATTATAATTTGATCGTTCATGACACATGCGTAAAAATTAAATTTTAAACTTAAATTTTAGATAATTATTATTCATTCAATACACAGTGTTAACATAAAAAAGATTAATTCTAAAACAAAACCCCGTTTATGGAATTAGGTAAAGAGTAGAAAGAAAGAGGACGTTTCATCACGCGCAGAAATTGGCGTGTAACAAATAACCCTCGTCGCGTGCGTTTCTCTAAATCCTTCTTCATTTTCTGCCTTACCCTTATTAGTTACAGCACTAAGCAGAAGATCATTATAAAACCACCATAGATGTATAGTTTACCTAATAATGTTTACTTCGCCATGTTTGTCTTCCATTGACCACTCGGAAGTCCAACCCGCAATCAATTAGTGATGTGATTACTTTTAAGAACGCAGCTGAAAAGGTGGGGCTTTCGTCCCCACCCGCTAGCACCCAGCCACCACCATCCTGCCGCAATCCCATTTTATCACAATTTTCAACGCTGGTAAACTTCTCCTCATATGTACTAAAGAGAATTGCAATTTCGAATCTAAATATTTGGGGGTATAATTGCTTCTAATCTTTAAAGTTCAAACGAAAGCAAATTCTAAATGTTTTAATTTTTAAAAGCATATTTAGTCCTAATAACTGAATTTTACTAATTATATATGGAATCAAGGTACGGACCGTCGACTATTTTTTTTAAGAAAAATTGATAAAGTATTAATAGCCAGAATCTATGATAAAAGAGAACTAATTTTATTCACATTCTGATCACACAAGCAATCGGTTTATAATTCATTTTTTTTTTGGTGAAGCAAATTTTTGTAATCTGAGCTAAAAGAGTAAATACTAATGTGATTGTCATGTGAGTAATTAGCCTTTTTTTTTTTACTAAAAATTACAGTATATTTAAAAAAAAAATGAATTACTAGCACATGACCAACTGATAGCAATAATTGGAAAAAATTAATCAATGAGACTATATATTTTAAAAAATTACTAAAAAATTTAAAATTACATTTACTTTCGTTCAAATTTTAAGAATTAAACCTGCTCATGGTCTAAACATTTAATACCAAAATTGAAATTGTCCGTGTATCGTATTTATTACTCCTGCTACTTGATAAATCTAAATTTGATTTTTCCAAAAAAAAAAAGAAAATCTATCTAAATTTGATGCTGTTTGTGTACGTGATCTCAGTTGCAGCGGTAACTTGGGCGCTCCTTTCTTCTCGAAACGCACGTTGTTTGGTTTTGTCAGCACATGCAAGTTCCACCCTTCTCGCCCCCTCCCACTAAAAACCCACGAATAATTAACTTTTAAAATTTCCCCCATCTTTCTTTCCTATCGCACCCGCAAGCAACTGAGCTAAGTCACCACACTTTCAGGGTCATTCATTGCTCATTTTTGCGTGTGTTTCCCCACTCGTCCAATCATTTTCGCTTCCGCGAGCATTTACTCTTCACGTTCCATCTTTTCCTCTCTCTTCAGTCCCCATCGCTGGGCTGCTTGGCAGCTGGGGTTCTCCCTCATTTCTGCTCTCTGCAATCTCAAAAATTCTGGTCAGTTCACCCCTTTCTTCTAAGAGATTATCATTTTTGTCTTGTTTGATTAGTGTCAATTTGCTGATTGCGTGTTAAGTCAGAAAAGGACGGAAGAATCAACAACCTCTTTATACCCGACTGTTTCACATATTCTTTGTAATTTTTTTCTTGATCAGACGTAATTGTACGACTATCTGTTATTTTTGAGTAGTTGACCAAAACGCTCCCGTGTGTCCATACGTTAATGTTAATAGCGTGTGTAGTCAGTAGTGTGTTTTCTTCATGTTTTATTAGTGGTATTAAGCAACGGCTATGATAATTATTTTCGCAGAACTGATTTTCTTTATTGTCTGTAAAAAGTAAGTACTACACTTAAAATCGGGGCCATGTTCCCTGATTTTGCTAGCTTTTGCTTTTCGAATTCCTGTGTGCAGTGATGGGGAACGAGTAAAACATTCTTTGCTTGAGCCCTTCAATTTTGAGCTTAGGAGGAAGGAAGAAAGATGGGCATCAAGTTCATTTTCTTGGCGATTTTCTTGAGTGGGGCGCTGGTTTTGCTAGCCAGAAGCGAGCCCAGTGAAGATAAGCAAGCTCTCCTTGATTTCGCGAATAACATGTTCCATTCACGGCCTTTGAATTGGGATGTGAGGACTTCTGCTTGCAATTTGTGGACTGGGGTCACATGTAATCATGATAAGTCGAGAATTATAGCCGTTAGATTGCCCGGATTCGGTTTTCGGGGCTCTGTTCCTTCCAATACTCTTGCCCGCTTATCGGCGCTTCAGATCTTGAGTCTAAGATCAAATGGTTTTAGTGGGCCTTTCCCTTCCGATCTTTCCAAGCTTGGCAACTTGACCTCGTTATATCTTCAGTTCAACAAGTTTCAAGGTCCGCTTCCCCAGAATTTTTCGGTTTGGGAAAATCTTTCCGTTATTAATCTCTCGGATAATGCTTTTAACGGTAGCATCCCGGCCTCCATTTCCAATTTGACTCATCTGACAGCTTTAAATCTTTCTAACAATTCATTCTCGGGTGAAATCCCTGATCTCAATGTTCCCAGTCTCCAGCTTCTGGATCTTTCCAACAATAATCTCACTGGAAATGTGCCTCAATCCCTTACTAGATTCCCTAATTCTGCTTTTTCTGGTAATCAACTTGCACCTGAAGTTTTATCACCGCCAGTTGTTCCTCCCAACGACAAGCCAGAGAAGAAGTCCTCTAGAATTAGCGAACCTGCGGTTCTCGGAATTATAATTGGAGGTTCTTCTCTGGGGTTTGTGCTAATTGCTGTTCTGCTGATTATTTGCTATTCTAACAAGGAAGCAAAGCCTAAGACACCAAAGAAGCCAAAGAAAGAAGGGTCACTTAAGAAAGAAAAGAAAACCATCTCAGCAAGTCAGGATGGAGATGGCAGGCTAGTATTCTTCGATAATTGTAATCTTGCCTTTGACCTTGAAGATTTGTTGAGCGCTTCAGCTGAGGTGCTTGGGAAGGGATCATTTGGTACCACCTATAAAGCTGCATTGGAGGATGGAACAACAGTTGCTGTGAAGAGATTGAAGGAAGTCAGTGTTGGGAAACGAGAGTTTGAGCTCCAGATGGAGGCTGTTGGAAACGTAAGACATGAAAATGTTGCTCAATTGAGGGCATATTACTATTCCAAGGATGAGAAGCTCATGGTGTATGATTATTACGTTCAAGGGAGCGTGTCTGCGTTGCTACATGGTATGTCAAACACTACTGTTTCTCCTGACTCTTGTGTTTCTGCTTGTATACTGATTAGAACGAATTGTTTCCCCCTAAATATTACAATTGTGTTGGTCTCTACATTACTTCATGTCAGGCATTTTACTCTTAGCAGCTTTTCCTTAACGCTGAGTTGATCTTAAAGGAATACCCTATCGAAATTAATCACGAGTATTGGAATTGGGTATGATATAATTGAGCTGACTACGGTACCAGCTCCAGAGTTGAAGAGTTTATCTCACAGACATTAATAGTAGTTGATGTCAATATGCTCCTGTATGTGCTGCAGATTTAGGAATCCAAATCTAACCTAGTTTCGATTATAACTGAAGGTTAGAAAATTCGTTACGTTCTGTCAGAAATGAAGTAGATAAGTAACTGCAACTTTTTCTTTTAAGAATGTAAAGAATGCTTCTGCAAATGATGATCTCATATAAATTTGCTTTTGCCGTCAGAACTGAATAGATTTATTTCAGTTACTCACCGGTTCATATATAAATTATTGCTGATTCATGCTAAAAAATTGAGATCTATTTTTCTGGAGTTGTGTTTGTCTGCAGAAACAATGGGAGGACGTATTGGTATGCTGGAGACTACTTGTTTGTCTGATAACATTTGCGTTGTTTTTGGCATTTTTTCAGCAAAAATGGGTGAGAAGCGGATTCCTTTGGATTGGGAATCCCGTATTAGGATTGCAATTGGGGCAGCGAGAGGTATTACTCATATGCACTCGGAATGCGGCGGGAAACTTGTTCACGGAAACATAAAAGCTTCGAACATTTTCCTCAACTCCCAACAACATGGTTGTGTGTCTGATCTTGGCTTGGCAACACTAATCACTCCAATAGCCCCACCAGTCATGCGGACTGCAGGGTACCGTGCTCCGGAAGTGACGGACTCCCGGAAAGTCTCTCAAGCATCCGATGTCTACAGCTTTGGGGTGTTGCTGCTTGAACTTCTCACGGGAAAATCCCCTATACATGCTACTGGTGGCGATGAAGTTATCCACTTGGTCAGATGGGTTAATTCTGTTGTTCGCGAGGAGTGGACTGCTGAAGTGTTTGATGTAGAGCTTTTGAGGTTTCCTAATATAGAGGAGGAGATGGTGGAGATGTTACGAATAGGAATGACATGTGTGGCAAGAATGCCGGAGCAGAGACCAAAAATGGGTGATGTACTGAAGATGGTAGAGGATACGAGAAGAGTCAATACAGGAAATCCGCCCATCTACTGAAACGAGGACGGAAGAATCAACTCCCGCCGCCCTCACACCGATTGCTGCGGATATAGCTTCGACTTCTGGTCAACAATAGCGTACCATTCTTGCTTCAATTAAAGGAGTAAATATGCTGGTATTAATTTTTCTCCCATTGCTCAACAATAGTGGGCTTTAGTCGCATTGTTTGGTAGTACGTCCTTGTATCTTCTTTTGCTCGCCCAAGAATACCTGCCATGTAAAATGAGGTTGGACAACTACTTTGTATTTCGTCGTTGTTAACTGCTATTTGCATGAATATGCTGGATCACGTCTCTCTCTCTCTCTCAAATATTGTACAAATGAGGTTAATTTTTCCTAGCACTCCCAAGCAAAACATAGAATATGTAAAAAGGAAGGCAATTACTTGGTTACTTTCGAACATCTATGGTTCACTGCTCCTTCAAATGTCAAGGCATATCTATGCTCCCGACGCATAAGATGAACTTGAGACAAATACTACACTATTATGCTTACCAATAGGAGTTTCATGGTCAAATACAGTCACGTGGAATTGTGGATTTTTTGCCTTTCTTCTATTTTTCTTCTTCACGTTTTGAGGGAAACATTTTGCAAAGGATGCACTTTCAATGAATCTAAGAAAAACACTCCTCCGAGTGAACTTTTCCAAATAATAGGGGTCGGAAGGTAGCATCATAAAATTTCAAGGAGTCATAATGTAATTAACCTTAGACATTTTCCCAACCACAACAGCTGGAACCCCGCCAACCGAAGTGGGGCCGCCCCGTGCTCCGAAACGTCTAATCTCTCCCGTTTCCACGCCTAAACAAATCCAGCAACCACAACCACCGGCGAGGCATCCCCCACCGTCCGAAGCCGCCGGCTTGCCACCTTCCCGGGATGTCACGGTTCCAATCCAACCGCCGGCTGGAAAAAGACCAGCCAATTTACGATGACGACAACGAAGACAGCGCATCCCCTGAGACCCGAGATAACGGCCACTCAAACGGAGGAATCCAAATAACACCTTTTTCAGTAAAGATTATCTCAACGTGCGTTCTCGATCATATCTCATGAAGATTCTCACCAAACAAGGTAATAATTTGCAGTCTTTTAATCTCGACGCGATTCTAATTTGACGATTGTCGTTTTATAGTGCTTTAGGGAAATTGTATCGGAAAAACTTTAAATTTGAAGCCTTGGATATCTTGATGTTATTCATCATTAGTTAACCATGGTGTTATTATTGTGTATCCATTTGTTCTTCAATTAACCGGGGACTGGTTCTTCTCCCTCTAATCAAATTAAGTTGAATTTTTTTGAATGTACTCAGTTTTTTTGCTTATCTTTTTTCTTTTTAGTAGCAAATATCAACATGTCATCGTTGATCATTTAGTTGAGTGTATTTGTGTAATATTAAGATGGATCTAAGCGAAATATATAATTTTGAAAAGGAGGAATTGATGACTCCGTTTTGTGACTCTTACCAGGCGTATGAAATTTGCGCATTTATTTTTTCGTGCGCTCAAGTGTGCAAGTACGTTTTTTTTTTCCTTTTTAAATCCATTATATTTTATTGCTCTGATTCAAGATATTCGTGGTCTTTTGTATGATTTTCTGATTGTGGTGACTGTTTGCCTTTCTTCTTTTTGATATTTGTGTTACAATTGTCAAGTACTATAACAAACCTACTTCGAAAATGGTGTTCTAGAGTTTTTCTAACAGCCGTGTTGAGCTATCCTTTTTCTTTTTTTTATTGTTTTTTTAATTTTGGTACTCTATATATGATGGTCCTGCTTGATGTGCTCTTTGAGTGTTTCCTTTGGACCTCTGGTTTGTAGTGTGTTTGGCTGAAAGTTGTTGTTGCTCGTCAGGGCTTATTTGTACTCAGTTTTGTGTTAACCAGTTACCTGAAATGTTCTTCCTTGAACGCTAATCTTTCTCGGACTTTTGATGTCACAGGTGACAGTAAAGTTCTCTTTGCAGATAAAGTTTTGAAATTTTACTGGTTCAGGGAAGATGAAGCATCGTATACTTTTGATTACTGATTTTGCAATTTATATAGTAGACCCAGACTGTGATGCACTTAAAAGGCGGATTGCGCTAGCAGCTGTTGAGAAGCTGAGTTTGAGTGAACTGGGTGACAACTTTTTTGCTATAATTATCCCAACAGAGTATGATATACTTATGGCTAGTACTCGAAAGGCAGAGATTGTAAATGCCCTGGTGGGAAGCTACCAAAAATGCATCTGACTATGAACTGGATGTGCTTCACTCCAACAGGTAATGGACAGCCTATGTTCTGGCCACAGTTTCTCATGTTCTTTCTGCTTTGTGGTTGTTGATCACACAACTACTGTTCATTTAAGGTTGCAGCAATGGTTTAATCAGCTCCTTTAGCGAACAATTATACATCCTTACTAACTTTCATAACTTCATATGCTGTAAAGCCTGCAACCTTGCTTCTTGTCTCTTAGAGAAATAACTTCCACTTTCGACAACTCCTCATAATGTTTTTAAACTGCTGAGACGGTATATACTCTGTTTTATATGTGGTCGAAATTACTGCTTCGAGTAAAAGGTACAAGATCTGGTATTTTCTTTTGGGTATTCTAGGTAACTCATATGCTTAAATTTTATATTTTTATTTGTAAGCTGGGATTCTTGATTTATTCTGTCAAAAGTGCTTCTTTTAACGTTTAAGCATGCTGCATAACATACTATAAATCATTAGCACAATAATTTAGCCTCTCTTTATCTTGGTTATAATTTATCATTACTTTGTTTGAGCTAAATGACAGCATAATAAAAGTCTCTTTTTTGTTGATATCATTGGATAACTGAAGTTTGATCTGGCAGGTTTGAGTACAATGCGGCTGCGGACCTGGTGAAGGTAGTTCAGTTTGAAGAAGTGGAAGGTTGGTTAAATATTCAGAGTTACTTCAGTAGTTTGTAGCTGTAGTTTCTTTTTTATAAGATTGATGTGATCCTAAAACCTTTTTTACTTGGTTCCAAATTTCAGGTGGTGTTAAAACAAGAATTGTGAGGAAATGAATGGCAATTTTGTTTTCCATCGAGATTTGTGCAAATTAGTTGATTTGGTTGCTGCGTATCTGCTTTGCAATTATACCAGTTTGTTCAGTGTAAAGGTGACTGATTCTTTTACCATGCCGAGCTGACCTTGGCAGTTCATTCCCAGACGAGACATTGTGAAGTTAATTTTTTTACATGGATGTAATATTTGTGAATGCTGATACAAGTATCTCGGATGGTGTTAATGTGTGATTGTTTAGTGCGTTTTGTGCTTTGAGTTTAGGATGTGAGCTTACTAGTAATTTGAAAGAAATCAGATCTTGTATTCCAGATTAGTAGGAAAACATCACACGAAACTTTCGTAGTTTATGCTTCCTATGTTGCTCAAGGGTTTCTTAGGCAAGAATGTTCTTACGATGTCATTGGCAAGAAATTTTTCTCGGCTTCATCTTCCAGTTGTCCATGCATATTTGTACGGTTAGATTTTGTTTTCTTTCTCACTTGTCCTAGAGAGTGGTGTCACAAGCATGAAAGGTCGCAAGAGGTGAGACGGATTATTGTAAAAGAAACACAAGAAGGTTTTAAAAACAAGAATGATATCACTTGATGGCTCATCAGCTCGTGGAGCGTGTAAAATATAATATAAACACATTTTTAATCACCTTTTAATCTCGTATATATATGATATCAAAAAGTGCTATAATAATTTTTCAAAAAATTTTCTCTAATAATTTACTGTACAAACACACTTATGATCTTCTTTTTCAAATCCTATGTTTTGCTTGGGAGTGCTAGGAAAAGTAACCTCATCTGTATATACTTATAGATGGTTGTAACTTGATGTTCGAAAGTAACCAAGCAATTGCCCTTCTTTTTACCTGGTATGTCAACTTAATTTTTTTTTGATTTATATTTATGAAAATTTTGTGTTACAATCTACTTCAATCAGTGGGGGTGCAAGCTTGAAATTAGACGATGGCAAAAGTTAGCAGATGGTCACATAGAAGTTGAGAATCTCTAGTTAGCAAGTGTAATCGATATTCAATTTAGAGGCTACAAGAAAAGTGTGCTAGATTATCCTTTCCTTGAAAGTAGGCTAGCTTCTTGTCACTTTCGAGTTAAGCTTGAAATCGATTTTGCATATAGCCTTATTGACCTGGATAGGCACCGGAACGAGGATTGGATATTCTTCTGCTCATGTACACATTAGCTTGAAGGGCTTCATTTTGTAGCAGCATGCATATACTAAGAAAGTAGCGACTTCCCAGATTTGCTTTACAGTCTATATAGCATTCCAACCTGCATTGTTTTTTCCGGTGGCACTTGAAGTGCCGAAACTGATGACCTGCAGTTCTTTTGAAGAAATCTGTACAAATACTCTATGGTGAAACGGGCAAGCCATCCATCGTTCTCATTTGCAGCAAGAATTGTCCTGCCCATGACAAAAACAGTTTCATTTTCTGAGGCAGAATGAAGTTTTCGTTGTTCGGCTGTAGTCTCCGCATTTCCTCGTAGCTTAGCCACAATTTCTCGAGTGCAATCACCACCTTCCATATTTAGTGAGTCCTTGTATCCTAGCTGAACCAAACACCTATAAACTCCTTCAACTCCCAAATTTCCCACAACGAAACGTTCCTCTGGTAGGACAGTTTTGATGGGAAGAGTTCTAATGGTAACTACCACCATTATCTCACGAACTGAATTGGTGTGCTGAATATAATGCCGGATAATTGGTGGAATACCATTGACAAGGTCCGTAAAAAAGAAGCAAATTCCTGGCGTTCTAAAGATACAAGTGCTTGATAGCTTCTGGTTTAACTCACCAATGCTCATCTTTCCTCCTTCTTCATACATGCTCTTCTTACTCCTTCCATACGTCCAAGACAGCATCACAGTCCCGAGGATAGCTGAGATAGCAAATGGCACCCATCCTCCTTGTGGAATTTTGTTAAGCATGGACGTCATGAAGATGCCCTCAATTAATACGTATGGTACGAGAAAACCTAGGACTAGAAGTATATTGGAGTTCCAGATGACCAGCATAACTAACGAGGTCAAAAGAGTTGTTATGAGCATGACCCAGATGACAACCACACCTGCAATGTGTATAGATAGAAGCCAACAGAACTTCATTTTTTTTTAATTACCCTAGTGTGTGTGTGTGTGTGTGTGTGTATATATATATATATATATAAATGTAAGTACGGTCATCATCGACAGTAATTGAGGGAAGGGAAAGGAAGGGAAGGTTAGCTTACCGTAGGCATTTGCTAGTGCAACGCCACCTTTAAATCCAATGACAAGACCAACACAGAGAATCATTAGGGCGTAGTTAACTTCTGGGGAGTAAACTTGCCCTTCATGCTTGGAAGAAGTGTGAACCATTTTGACTGGAGGAAAACAGCCGAGGGTCAGTGACTGCTTCACGATAGAAAAGCTTGCTGATATCGTGGACTGGCTAGCAACAACGGCAGCTAGTGTGGAGATGACAAACATAGGCCAGTATACTGGACGCGGAAGGCAACTGTAGTAGGCGTTATTGATTTTCTCTGGATACTTGATTAGGTAAGCCGTTTCACCAGCGTAGGTGATGATTAATGCTGGATAAACAACGAATGAGAAAGCCCACTGCACAAAACAACGAATGAGCTAAGTTGCCTTGCCATCAAGTAGCCAAATAACTATGATTGCCAGAAATTAGACGAATAAATACTTACCAAAAAATTCATTCATCACGAAAATATACAGTAAAAATAATAGTATGATCATGCATTAATTTGTACAGCGTTCTAATTTTTTATTAACTCTAAATATGCCTGTGACGCAATATGCATACATATATTCTTTGGGTTCACGAGTAAACACGTCTTATTTGTATTTTCCCATTCCGATGTAAATGCAATCATGGATGGTTTTGTGATTCCTCACCTGAATTGCTTGCTTGTTGAAGTGACCCAGATCAGCAAACATGGCCTCTGCTCCTGTCCCAATCAATATATGAAATTCAAGTGAACCTTTTGTAGTTCAAGTGAAGCTTTACTGGCAGATCCATTTCAGAGTTTTTTGCTTTCAAATTCATTAAATTCGGAAGTAGAAAATCCTTAAAACTTTTCCAGAAAATTCTAGGACAGTACCTGTTATGCCCAAGAATACAGCACCAAGGAGATTCCATAAAGTTTTGGCATTTCTTGAACTGAACAGCACCATGTAGTGAGGGGACACAGCCTTGAGAATGGACGGATAATATTTGAAAATGTTGTAAATTCCGATGGAAGCATTGGTAGCCAGCCAGAGTAGCATGATTGGAGAGAAGGTGAAGCTGACTTTGCTTGTTCCGCAGCGTTGGAAGAGGAAGAGTGGTATCAGAACAGCAACGGACGTGAACACAACATGGTCTGCGGCAGTTAAAAAGGGGAAAATCCTGTAGTTAATATGAGTATCCTGGGACTGCTTTACTCTCAAGAAGATAAACTTCAATCAAGAAGTACCTTGGGTAATCTTTGGAGAGAGGGATTGGACACCTTGAACCGCTGATAGTACTGCCCATAAAAAGGGGAAAAAAGAGCTTGAAAAAAAAGAAACAAAAAGCAAAGAACCCGAACAAATTATAAACCCTGATTTTAAAGAGCTTTTGGACCCGAGATGCTGTTTATTGTTAGTTCAAAAGTCGCACGAGGAGCATTTCAAATACTGCTATGAATTTCTTACGGAGCAACAATACATTTTGTTTTGCAAGAGATTGTTATGAAACCCCGACTGTCAAGATATGTGTTTGTTCCTTCGAATGGTTCGGAGGCAGAAATTACCACTAGTAGCTGGAGTCAGTGCTCCATCCCCAATGACCATGCAAGTTCCAAGCAAAGCAATTACAATAATAAAATTCTGAGCTCTGATACTTCTCTCTATGAATTCCTTGGTCTTGGAACGTAGAGGACTGGCGCGGTTAGAAAACCTCATGCTTTCATCAGTGCTCAACCTTGTATTTTGAATTGTAAACTTGGTCCGGAAATGTATATGTCGACGGAGATAGGAATATAAAGCGAAAGTACCACCTTCACCATGATCGTCGGCATGAATGACGATGGAAACATATTTGATCCAAACTATGATAGTCAAACTCCAAAACATAAGGCTGAAGGTCCCCAGTAGATCTTCTGCAGTAACGTTTGTCAAGTTTGTAGCGGAAAACACGTTGACAGGAGAGGTAGCAAGGTCTCCATACACAACTCCAAGTGATTGGTAAGCCAACAACAATGTCTGCACCGCTGGATATTCCTGATCACATCATATGATTGTTAAAAAAATTGTGTTTAGATGTTAAAAAAGTAGCCTGACGCTTAGTTTAGAGTTTGAGTGTACATGCCGGTCTTGTGTTTAATCTATGGACTGAAGAAAGGCAACATATATATATATGTGACTGAACAACCTAAGATGAGAAATGGCAATCGACCAATCATATATGGTATATATATATATAGACCATGGGCTCGCTTGGCGTTGGGGGAGACTTGAAGACTCGACTAAAGCTCAGGGTTCTGTCCACGGCAGATGATGGTTCAATAATGTTTCCAGCACCAGCTGGGCGAAAACCGACCGTGTCCTCTCCAGTGCCACCATTTTCAAGATCGTCTTCTAGCACGGAGCTGTTAGCGACTTTGCCTTCCATGCTTCTTATTATTTTGTAGAGCGGAATGAATCTGATCCAACGTGACAATTGGCTATAGCGAGTGCTTTGGAATTTGCAATCGAACTTCGAAGTTGGCTTTGGTACCTTGTGAATGAAATACAGAATGATGTGCGGGAATCAATTTAAAAGCATTGCCTCCCCAACAGATCCCACATTAAAAAAAAAAAATCCAACGAATGATTGCAGTTTAAGAGGCTTATACGTATCAAGAATGGCGAAATCAAATTACGTACATGATTGTTATGAACTCCCCCCCCCCCCCCCCCAAAAAAACAAAAAAACCCAAAAAAAAACCAAAAAAAGGAGGGAAAAAAATACCAAAAAAAAAAAAGAGAGAGTCGAGAGCTTGTTGATTATAAGCCTCAAATTCAAGTGATACTAGGTAGAGGTGTAAAAATGGATATTTGGATCATAATTAGTTTTATATAAATGAATCATAGATTAAATAATCGAATCAATTTAAATCCATATAATAAGTGGTTATATGTGGATTGGATCCAAATGAATGATGTATACTCAATTTTTTATTTAAAATCTATTTAACTAACACAAAGTTAAAATCTATTTGACTAACACAAAGTTAAATTCTTTAACTAATAGGTAGATTAAAATGACACTCCTAAGTCCTAAGTTAATAGGATGAATTCTGATAACTAAATTGGATTGGGAAAAAAAAAACCTATGATCGCGTGAGTGGGAAGAGCTGAACAACGTCTTGGACTGGGAGTGCAACCGTGGCTATGTTTGGATAGCAAATTTTTCGCTTGCATCATAAACACATTTCCCAATTCACCTTTTTATATTCCCAATCACCTTCTTATCTCACATACATCACATCACAAAAAGTGCTACGGTAATTATTCCAATTAATTATTTGAAATAATGCTCTATCCAAACAAAGTCACAGCATATAAGAAACATTAGTACTGCCAAAACGTGCTGGGTTTGCTCATTACTTTTTAAAATGGATTTAGATGGATTATGTGGATCATCCACTTAAAAAACGTCAAACCAATTGATTTTACTTGGATGTCCATTAACGTCCATCTAAATTTTTTTAGCAATCCAAAACCAATTAAGTGAGGTGGGTATGAATGTTTAAACGGATACGGATGGAAATGCATGCTCCACCATGCCCACTAAGGGTCGCTCTTTTGTCGGTAAGTTCTACTTTGTGCTATAAAGCTAATTTATTTGGGTCATTTTTTAACGCTGAGCTTCATGATTCAACCTACGGACTGAGACAAGAAAAATAATTAAACTCTCCAAGTGCAGTTGGGATCCTCTATACCACTACTCGGTGCCAAATTCAGTACTAATCTCACTTATCACGTCAGGCGGTCCACAAGATTTGTGGTGCTACAAAATGTGAAAAAACATGGAAATAGGAAGGATATTATAAGAAGAGTGACAAATGACAATCAATTCACGTTTCAGATTTTAGATTTCAGTTTTGTCAAATACACCCTCACTCTTTTGGAATAGAATTAAAAATAATTTTTTTTAAAAAAAAAAAAAAGTTCCAAGATCGCATAAGTTAAGCCTGATGATGGAAGTGGTAATATTAAAGCAAAATTCCCTATAAATACTACGTCACCAAAGGTATTAATCTAATGCTCTTTTTTTTTTTTTTTTTACTTTTTTTGGCAACAACAAAAATCTACCCTACTACTACTACTACATTAACCTATATTATTGCACTCCATGAATTTTTTAAAAACAAAGAACCACTATGCTAATTGTGATGCATTAGGAGAGTATCCATCTAATACTCATTGTTCAATACGCTTTACCATCGATCTTTCCTCGTTCTCACTCATTGTTCAAAGACTTGGGACCGTAGGACTGTGCTTAATTTTACAGCAGACAAAGTTCGCAACTTAAATTATTAGTGCTGCCGTGAAGGACATCGAACAAAATTAATTAGACAGAATCATAAGAGTGAAGCTGAAGGATCGCGCAGGATGTCTTAAATTTCATAGCGCATCCCAACTTGTAAAAACTTTCCAGGAGGGATTTTAAGTGAAGTGAGTGCTGATCTGCAGTTCTTCTGCAGGAATCTGTACAAGTAATCTATCACCAAATGAGAAAGCCATCCATTGCTCTCCTTCGATTTGAGAATAGTCCGACCAGCCACGAACACCACGCCTTTCTTCAAAGCTTTTCCAAGCTTTTCTGCCTCTTCCTCCGTTTCAGCAGTGTCGCGGAGTTTTGCCACAATGGAAGCAACAATGTCATCTTCTTCCAAGCTCTGCAAATCCTTGTAACCGAACTGAATCAAACACCTGTATACCCCGTCTATTCCCAATCTTCCCACGTCAAGACGCTCCTCTGCAAGGACTGTTTTGATTGGTAGGGTCCTTATTGTGATGATCACCGTAATTTCACGAAGAGAGTTTGTGCTCTGAATATAATGGCGAACGATGGGCGGAATCCCGTAGACAAGGTCGGTGCAGAAGAGACAAATACCAGGGGGGCGATAGAGATCATCACTCGACAGTATGCTCGTGAGTTCCGTTATGCTCAGCTTCCTTTCTGCATCAAATGCGGTCTTTTTGCTCCTTCCGCTGGTCCACGACAGCATGATCACCAGGAAGAAACCGGAGATTGCAAATGGCACCCATCCACCTTGAGGGATTTTGTTGAGCAAGGAAGTCATGAATGCGCCCTCGATGAATATGAATGGAATGAAAAATGCAAGGATGAGAGGAAACTTTGTATCCCAAATGACCAACATCACCAGCGTCACCAAACATGTAGTTATTATCATCACCCATATGACAGCCACACCTGCAGTTGATTAGGCCAAGATTGATTAATATCCAACATATATACCAATATTCACTCGAGTCGAACTTTATATAGTTGAAAAAGGTGGTTTAATTACCATATGCGTTTCCTATCTCAACCCCTTGTTTGAATCTCAAGACCAGAGCAATACAAATGATCATCAGGATGTAGTTGATTTCTGGGGAGTAAATTTGCCCCGCATGTTTGGGGGATGTCTGCTTTATGTTAACCCGGGGGAAGCAACCTAAAGCCAAAGATTGCTTAACAATAGAAAATGAGGCCGATATCATAGATTGGCTGGCAATTGCTGCGGCCAAGGTTGCTAACACGAACATCGGCCAGTAAACTGTCTTAGGAATGGAGCTGTAGAAAGCGTTGGTCAGGGCATCGGGATGCTTAGACAAGAAAGCTACCTCACCAGCATAACACAGCACCAGAGATGGATAGACAAAGAAGGAGAAAGCCAGCTGCAAAAGCATTATTGTGATTGGTTAACTAAACTTGCAAACATTTGTTATGGGCTGCTCGATGCAGAGTAATGAGCATTTAAACTTTGTAATGGCAAACACCTGAATGGCTCTCTTATTAAAGTGGCCCAAATCAGCAAACATGGCTTCTCCTCCTGTTGTGCACAAGAAAACGGCGCCTAAAACCTCCCAGCCAGATTTGCCTTGTTTTCCAAAGAACTTGAAAATGTAGTGAGGTGATAAACCGCGGAGGACAGCAGGATTATAGGCGACAATATTGTAAATGCCAATGAAAACATTCGCAGCAAACCACAAAAACATGATCGGGGAGAATGAGAACCCGACTTTGCTCGTCCCACGTGACTGGAAAAGGAATAGAGCCAATAGTATCACAACCGCCATGAACACAACATGCCCTGAGCAAAAAACATCACTCATAGGTATAATTTTGGTAGTTTCATTATTAATCAAATACCATGATATGCAGATGAACAAAAATGTACCTGTTGTTATCTTTGAGGAAAGTGTTTTGAATTCCCGAAAGAGCTGAAAGAACTGTACGGAAAGATTAATCGTGGAAGGAATGTTTTAGGTGCCATAGAAACATACCGTTAATGAAACAGAATTTCAAACTTGTGATTGGAGTATTATTATTCACTACTACGAATCTTGGGTTTATGATCGATTGCTTACCACTGGTGGCCGGCGTCAAGGCGCCATCACCGATCACCATCGAGGTACCCAAAAGTACAACGAACGTGAGGAGACTCTGTGCTGCGCGACTGTTTTCAATGAATTGTTTAGTCTTAGACTGTATTACACTCCCTTGGGTGTAAAAACTCATGTTTGCATCAGATTCTAATCTTGTGCTTTGGATGGTCAGTTTGCTTCGGAAGTTTATATGCCTGCACAGATAAGAATACAGAGCAAAAGTTCCACCTTCGCCATGATCATCTGCCCGAAGGACAATGAAGACATATTTGATCAACGGGATTATGGTCAAGGTCCAAAAGACGAGACTGAGGATTCCGATCATGTCTTCTTCCGTAGGTTTGTCGAGCCGAACAGATGACAACACGTAGAGAGGTGAAGTGCCAATGTCTCCGTAGACGACTCCAAGAGATTGATACGCCAACAACAATGTTTGCACCAACGTGTATTCCTGAGACGTCAAACACCAGCATTTTGTCTGAATTAGTAACCATAAATTCAACTGTGGGATCGATGGAAATTAAAAGGACTCTTCCATCGTTGCGTTCTGTGATCATAAAATACTCGTTCTAAACAAGGAAAGATGGTTGTCACTAGTCCAACAGATTTTATGATGATCAACAATTGAAACAAATTAATTACTTTTTGCCGACGCAGCGAAGGGTGGTATTTCTTTTCGAGAATCAGGTCCCCATGGAAGGATCCCTTGGTACTCGTTTCATTTGGCCCTTCAGAGTCCTTGTTGTTACCGGCATCACTACCCTGCATTTCGAGATCTTCCGCCATGACTTGAATATTTGTTGCGAAGATCAAATGAAAGAATATTAAACGAAAGAATTCCTCGGGTGGCTCATTGCCAGCGCCAGCAAGAATTCTTTCGAAACGAGCGCCTATGAGCTACTAGTAATAATCTAACAATTAAAACTCGACTGTCTTTAGAATGAGGCCGTTCAATTCTTGGGTCATGAATCGTTTTGCCAGCAGAGGGGGCACTATAGCAATGCTCCACCAGTAATGGAATTAAGGGTAGCGAAAAATAGGATGGTCTTATAATACATTCCCAAAATAACATCCGTTTGAAACGTTAACAGGAAGAACCAGCGAGAAGTTTGCATTTTTGTTTTCTAATTTTAATCCTTCACCAAAAAAAAAAAAAAAGAAAGAATGGAAAGAGCTCAAGTTAGACTATTGATATGTCCAAATGTAAAGAATCCCTCTACAATTATGGCCTCCCCTCTGCCCAATAGTATATTCGAGCTGTTTCACTTGCCATAAATTAGACTATTGATATGAGATTTTCCGCAAAACTATGTGTGTAATGTTCCCAAAAAACATGCACGAGGTTAACTAACACTTGTACTTTTTTTTTTTTTTTTTTGTAAATCCGACTTCTCAAATAAAATTGACACCAGAAAAATATTTGTACCTTTTTGTGAACAATGAGATAGTCCCAAATTTGATATTTTTTTTGGGGGTAACTATCAAGCATAGATGGGTTCTCGGCTTTCAGTTACTATAATGGACCAGCGCATATGCCTTTAAAATCATAAATCGCTAATAGAAATTTCTTTATAGCACGTGTGATCTTTTGTGAAAAAATAACTCGTGCTAACCAATTCAGTCACAAATTTGATGCCATATCGCTAAGTGCACTACAAATATATGTAGAGCAGTAGAGGTCCTTTTATGGTGTATAGGCAACAATGTCAATGATTACTAATTTAGTTAATTACTCGACTTTTTTTTTCTGGTTGAATAATTACTCGACATTTGCGCATTGCCGTAATTCAATAAATTTTCTGGCATTGCCATAATGTTAACGGGCTATATATATAAAAGAAGTGGGCCGATGAGTCTAAAGTCCTTCTAGTCCAAACTGCATTCCCCAGCCACTCCGGGCCAGAGTCCTCTTGAACAGATCTGTTCGAACCAGACAACCAGGACCAACTTAATCTTTTTTCCTCAGACTTTCAGGATAGCCCGTTCCATGAACTTACGAAAATCCATCAGCCTACCCCACCGCCATTGCAAGAGGGTCCAGAAAACAAAAGATCCAGCTAGAGGATGGATTTTAAACTGGCCCAATTTACGGGAACCAAATTTTTATTATTATTTTTAAAAGTATCATTTTATCCAAGTACCTGCATAGGATCAACAACATCGCAATTTGGTGCATTAAATCCGTGGGGTTATTGAAATTAAGCTGCCTCTGATGCAAATGTTCAGTAAACTTAATTAGCGATTTACGTCTATTATTTGGGAAAAAAAAGAAGAAAGAAAGGATTGATTCATCTTGCATGGTAATTCCGTCAGAAGTTGAGATTCCTGTGTTGACCCATGCTGCTGCGCCTTTTCGCTCGTTTCCTTGACCAACTTAGCCAATGCAAACATGATCAAAGGAATCATAATGAATATTTACTAATTAACGAAGACTATATGCTGGTGGCCACCACCAAGCGACAAGGGTCAAAATTTGTCTCCCACCAATTATCATATTATATGGTTCTTTAAAAAATTTAGATGGGTGCGTAGTGTACCCGTTTGGTCCGATGGTGATTATGTCTCCATCGACTTCCGGTAAGTCCAGTTGGACCTCCCCTTAGTTAGATTAGGATACAATGAAAATATAGATAAAAAATGACGGTTGACCAAAAAAAAATGGAATTTTGTTTTTGTTTTTTTGGAGATAAGTAGTATATCTTCCACCTGACGCAACTATGGATCCCTTTCTCATTTTTGTTCTTTTCTGAGGTTGTCCCCGGCGTAATTATTAGTATCAGTACTATTCTTTCCGAGTTCCACTAAATTTTAGTACATCTCATTAATTCAAGTACATAGAAACATTTCTTTCCACCATTGCAGAAAAACCAAACCCAAAAAAAAAAAAAAAAAGAGTGGGAATAGTTAGTTCTCTACAGAATCTGCGCGTCGTATTTGAGTTGGATTAGTGATTCTGGTTTCAAAAATCTAGACGTCCCTCGAGCCCTTAATTTTGCTATATCGTGGGCCCTGGGTTCGAAATTCCCCGTAATTATTAGTATCTTTATGATTGCAACTATCTATGGAGAAGCTCAGAAATTAAGAAGAGAAGAACGAACAACGCCTAGGAACCCCGAAACCAATTGATCACTGGTCTTCTCGTTCCCAATTTTTTTCTTTTATTTAAAAAAAAAAAAGAGAAGAAGAAGAAGAAGAAGAAGAAAGGATCCAATTTGTTAAATTAATTGAAGTGGGTAGATCATCGATGTCCCACACTTATCTGCAGTGACTGTCGACAGGGCATGGGCGGGACCAAGTGACCCACCCACAATTCAAAAAAAAAAAAATTAATTTTTTTTGACCCACACAATGGTTCGCCAAGTTAATTAATTAAGATATTAAAAAGGCATAGGAAAAGATACTGTGAACAATCCCACGAAAGGGTCGTGGCCATGAGTGGGCGGACATGCAAAAAAGAAATACTACTATAATGAGATTTGAGCATGCAACTAACTCCTGCAGGGGCCCTGAAATTCAGGTTCATTAATCATTACAAATATTTTTTGCAAGTGTAGCTGTTGTACCTTCTTTTTTTTTTCTAGTTGTACTTTCTTTCGTGGAGCTTTCTAAGTGTTTGGAAACAAATTTATTTTTTTTTTTTAAAAAGTGTTGAATTCATTGTATCAAAAAAATCACAATCCAAAATTACGTGGCGAACTTGGTCTCAAAAAATATGGAAAAGCCCTCCCTGAGGTTTTGCTATAAAGAAATTAAAAAGGTGCGGTCACGGTGAGGTCAGAGGTGGGATGACAAAGTTGACAAATGACAAATGACAAAGTTGAGTAGCTATTCGACAATAAAATAAATTGTTGGGAAATGATAATGGTGAACAAAGATTAGCTAGCTAGTTGCCTTCCAATCATCCAACCAAAAACCTTTTTTTTTTTTATTTATAGTTACCAAACATTTTTAGTTGCTTCGACATTAAACGTTGTCTGCTACGAAGCGTGAACCTGAACCACCACGTGCATTTTGTAGCTAAAGACAGGAAAAAGGGTGATTAGTTGCCCAGAAATCATGCCACCTCACAATGTTAATCTGCCTCCATGAGGTTTTCAAGAGAAAAAAAAAAATAGCAATACAAAGGAAATCAAAACCTCCGTCTCACCGCCTAACCCTCAAAACGAATCCACTTTGCGTGTTTTTCTGGCTGATAGCCGGCCAGCCGGGAAGGGAAGAAACGTTTTGATCTTCTTTTTATATATATATATATATATGAAATTTTAAAAATTGTATACACTTTCTTCAAATAGAAATTCCACTTCTGTAAAATAAGCGACACCAACTACGTACATATTTTATTTAATGCTGCACGAAGATATTGAAGGACAAAAACGAAAGCGTCTCAATCCCATTATTCTATCTGCAAATTCAAACGTATGTGGAAGCAGTTGGGATCCTCTGTGCCACTATTCGGTGTCAAATCCAGTGTCAATCCCACTTATCACGTGATGGTAGAAGAAATTTAAATAAATAGCACATGACAAATTAAATAAACAAGACACTTGGCATAAATATAGAAATGGCACTGAATTACCACTGGAAAAGTGGCACTGAGGATCCCTAGTGATGTGGAAGGTATTGTCTCTTTTCTTTTTCTTTTCTTTTCTTTTTTTGGGACTTATAATATATTTTTGAAAATAAACAAAATTATAAAGTAGAATACTTGAGAAAAATTGCACTATCTTGGCAGAGCTAATGGGCAACTAATTTAATCCATTTGGAAGAAGCATGCCCAAAAAAAAAAAAAAGATCATGCAAATATTTTATGCATTTCTTTTCCAAAAGGGGAAAAAAATTAAAAAAGAAGCAGCAAAAAGAAAAGGAAACCAAAAGAATCTTTGTATATAAAGCCACCAGGAAACACGTCACCTCCACGTCGTAAAGAACACGTGCCGGAAGCGTGAACGACGCCTGTGAGGCGTAACTCGGAAAAGTAAAATGTCAGTTGGGGCTGGGGGGGCTCACCACTCACCAGCCTCTATCAAGCCGGCCCGGGTCTGTCGTCAAGGCCCCAGACGAAAGCACCTCACGGACGATGATTTGCCCCTCAGCTTTAATCCTATTCCCTCTTTATCAAACCAAGCTCCATTAAAATAAAATGTTTCCAATTCAAAGTTCAACAATGTTATTTGAGACAAGTTTTTTTTTTTGGTGATTTTTTAATTTAGTCTCTGGTTTTATTGTTTAGTCGCCCATTATAATGGAATTACAGTCATATATATATATATATAGCAGTTGACCGTAGTTCCAAAAGAAACATGTCTTGGCAAACGTTACAGAACCAAAAAAGGAACTATTTTGTTAATCAAATTTTCGTTCGAGTTGGAGAATGTTCGCACTAAAGCATGCCTGCTTCGAGTTAACGTTTTGGTTTGTTGCGTAAAGGAAACTAGCAAACTCACATGCACTGAGAATTGTATGTGATAAAATTACCCACTCAATAGCTCCTTCAGGAAAAAAAAAAAAAAAAAGAATACTTACTTGACTTTATTATTTTTTTTTTTTGGCGTGAAGCACAAATGAGAGTTGCTTTTATGTTGAAACAGCATGGAAGAGAGGAAGCAAACCAACATCTGTTGCTTCTAAAAGACGCTTGTGAAATGTGCGCGATTTGTTTGTTTGAGATAGCAATATTTTTTTAATTGATAGGATACTATCGTTTTTCTTTTTTTTTTTTAAGAATTTTTTCTTTGACACTGTTACTACTAATTGGGGTCATTTATTCATTACCATCCTCATTGAAGGATCACTTACTTGACATGGAAATCCGTGCTAAATAAAGTATCATGTCTGTTGTTGTGTCGTCGTCCCTTTGCTGAAATCAAAGCCACCGCCGTCCACGGTACGTAGTAAAGCATCAGACTGGGTATGGTATGGTTTGGTTGGTGACTACTGGAGGGCCCTCCTTTTTAAAATTCTTTACACTGCATTTCTCTTCCGAGAATTTATGTTTCGGGATCAATTGATCCAGCACCAGGAGGCATTGGGGCTTCCTTCATTGGTGAGTCATTCCGTTATTTTAGCATGGTTGAGTTCACTGTCCCATGCACCGACTGACTTCTTCCCGCCGATCATTTTAACTGACGCCTTCCCTGATCCAGTGCCTCGATCATGGCCCCTTCTATAGATACTTATTGCTGTAGATGTATATTTACGCTCAAATTTATTGATTACTTTCCTGACAACTTACTTTTGGATTTAACTTCTTTTGTGGACCTATACGAGTTGGACATCTATCGATCTAATCAATCCCATAGACCAACAACAGCAGAGATTGAGAAAGAGATGCAGGAGGACTATAAACCTGCAGTACTGGAGAGGAAGAACATATCTACAAATGAAGGTGCTTCATGTCTCCTGTCTGTGAGTACATGCATGCATGGAGGCAGTACTGTACTGCACAGTGTTGAAGACCGTAGGAGACATTTACGCTGGTTATCACTTGAATCAAGAACGTCTAGTATTAAGCTAAATGATGATTAAGAGCCAGAATGACGATGGAGATTATTAAAGAATTAATAACGTTAGCAATATTTTCTTGGACTTGATGCTGCGCGCATTTGGTTCATTGACCTCCCGCTCCATAAAAACTAGTTTTTGCGGATGCTTACAACCAAAAGACAACATCCAATCCAAGTTGCGCTTCTTTTTTGGTTGGGTTAAATACCAAAAACCCCAACGTGATTTGACTAATGTTCACTCTACCTCCCTATGATTTAGAAACCTACAATTTAACTCCCTGTCGTTTCAACTAAAGTGAAAGCCTAACAGAAAACATCTACAATAACGGTACTTCTGTCAGACTTTCACTTTAGGTGAAACGACAGGGAGTTAAATTGTAGGTTTCAAATCATATGGAGGTAAAGTGTACATTTGACAAATCACAGGGGGGTTTTTTAATATTTTATACATTTTCAAATGCACGAAACATTCTTCCAAGAGTTTGACTTATAGAGGGGCGATTTTGATATTTTCCGTTCAGACGTTAGTTTAGATGTTTTCCGTCAGACTTTTACTTTAGTTGAAACGGCACGGAGTCAAATTGTAGGTTTCCAAACCATAAGGAGGTAAAGTAAACATTAGTCAAATCACAGGGGGATTTTTGGTATTTAACCCTTTTTTGTTTGAGAAAGAAGCCAAGAAGGACGTCGATCGTCAGTAGAAAGATAAAAAAATAAAAAAAAAATTGTTTGTTTTTACAGCTACTTGCGCATATCACTCCAACTTAGACCCAAGGCATCTTGTCGAACTCGATGTATCGTTTCCTTGTTTGTCGATTGTCATGTGATGTGGTTCACCTGGCTCCTTTGGGGGCCAAATTTCAAACCCCAAGAGACCTCCGCACCTTTTTGATTGATCGTCTTTGCAAATCCAAAGACACAATTCTCTCTAAACACATGGGATCTGCACATTGACTTCCTAAGTCTCCCATTCGATGTTTAGTAATTAGCATTTTACGTTTATCCGAAGAAGATAGATCCGCATAAGGTCTGTCATTTCTCGAATGGTACGTGAACATATTCGTGTCTGTTTTTTCTTCTCTTGCAATAACACAAATATCTACCACTGAGCATTCCTTACTCCGAAAATTGTGAAACTTTCTTTCTTTCTTTTGCATGTGAGGCCTTTCATATATCAGAATGATATTACGTGCTAAGTACTCATGACTGGCCAACCACAATTCTTTCCTTTGCTCCGCTTCATATTTGTGGATGCTGAGCCTTTTTTCTTAGCATCGTTCTGTGAAAAACTGTAAAGCAACATGAAATGAAGCACACATACACTTCCGGAAAAAAAAAAAGAGGGAGGAATAGTGAGAGGGCCACTTCTGATTAAGGTCAAAATAGTAGAGAATTAACGAAAGTTATCAGGGATTTAAAGAAATTTCTGATGTTTTTCAGGAAACTTAACGTTCAAGTTTCCAAAGGAACTAGTAGTATTATATCTACCTACAAAATCGCCATGTCATCATTCTTTGTGGAAGCATTACAGTCTTTGCCAGCCACAAGAAAGAATTGATTCATGGGCTTGAGGAATATATGTAATTTTTGGAGAAAAAAGAAGTACTCGGATACTGAATCATCAATGACAATGGACTAGATGTTCCTATCTTCCCTGAGATTTAGTCCCACGTCAATAAATTTTCAACGTGCATTTTAAACCATTATTAATTCAATAATGCTAGTAAGTTCTAAACAGTTTAATCCTTTTCGGGAATTTGACAAAGCCAAGGATGACTAAAGAACTAGTAGATCATCCGAAGTTTCAACGTAACCTAAAAGTGAGATGCAAGGAGCAAAACGTTTTTTTTTCTTAAAAAATGAGAAAGCACGCAGAGCAGAGACAAAAAGACCGGAAGCAAAAGCTCAGAAAGAAAACTCTATTTCATCAAGGTCGGCAAAACTTTGGGATTTCAAATATTCACCCTTTTCAACTGTTTTTCCGCAATTATGCAAGTAGCAGTTGAGACTTGGTGAATCCCCCAATTTAGGTAATTACTGCTAGTTACGAAGCTTGAATAATTCCGATTCACAAACGAGTGTCCACCAGTACACCAGAGGAGGATCACCGCACTGAATCGGACCAACCACAAAGTGTCGCGACAGTAAACATGTGCGATACGTGCGGTAAAAAGATCATTGTTGGGCAACAATTTCACCAGAGCAGGGGTGGCCAAGTTGTGATAAATGATAGCAGCGTCTGGCCGTAACACCACAAGATAATTTTAATTACTCCCGTCCCTCTCGCGTGTGTCTCACCATGTCAGCGGCCGCGAGAGAGTCCCAGACACATTGCATAAGGTCGCGTGGTGTTGCCTGTCTCGAGAGAAAGGTAAGCCCCAGAGAGCCGTACATTACCGAATTGTAAATGGCGGCACATCCTAGGTTGCCCGCCACGTTATTTGCAGCTGTAAAAAAAGTAAATTTTAAAGTCTCACAAACAAATACTGTACTGCTAATAATATTTTGGTTGCAGCAAAATTTAGAAGATAAATATATATATATATATATATATAGAAAGAAAACAGAAGAGATTTCCGAAACGAATGCCGGATATGTGCAATTACCACAATACCCTGGCCAACCTCTTTTGTCCGAACGCCCATTAGGCGTCGAATCGGGGTAATTAGGGCATCAAAGGGAGGGACCGAAATTATTAGGCCGATTGATCATCAAGAAGTAAGGCAGCACTACTAGTATGGTAGTAGTCGTAGTAGTGCTGAGTGAGTCTCTGTACAATTGGTCAAAGCAGTGAGTTGCTGTAATTGGCTTTATAATTTGACCGACATATTTTAAGTGGGCCGAGCATCCTGGGCCGCACGTGACCGGCCACACGTAATTCGAGAAGGGGTAAAAAAAAATCATGTGGCTGATTCAGCACCACTTGATGTTCACTCATTGAGCCAACGTCGATCAACGGAGCCACTTGAATTACGTGTCCAAATCGCAGACCTCCAAATGACGCGGCGAGCCGTGGCCAGTGGCCGGAATCTTTGGGCCACCAATCGCCGACGGCCGGCGACTAGCCCCGATTATTAAATCATTAAAGATTAATATAGAGTTTCCTAAATTGGCAGCCACAAATTTTTATTTAGAGAGAGAGAGAAAAAAAAGATTGCGTCACTTTTTATTGCCTAACGAGAACACATAAAATAATGTGGGAAAAGGCAGAAAGGAAGAGAAGACTACTACTATAGTAGTAGTAATTGAAAAAGATTTGGAGAAGGGTGTGCCCTGCGTATTTCGGGGTTTCCAATTTCGGCTGGAGGGATCCTATAAAACAGAATTCAGTGTTCTGGTCTCCATCGCAGCCAACCGAAACATACCTCTGCCTCTCTTCCATATTTCTCTCTCCGATATCTCTTGTGAACCCTCCGGACTGTTCTTCTTCTTCTTCTTCTTCCTCTGCTTCTCGTCCTTCTACTTGAGTTTGGCTGTTTTGCTTTGCTTTGCTCAGCTGAAAGTTTCTGAGTTTGTTTTCTTGGAAAGAGTTTCAAGGAAGAAAGAAACTGAGATTCTTAGGACGGGAGAATCTAAAGATTGAGAGACAGAGAGAGAGAGAGTATACGTTTGCTTTTTCCCTCAACGACAGAAATAGATAGAAGAATAGCACTGCAGTCCCCTCGTTTGGGTACCTAAAAATATACAAGTCCCCTGTTCAAGTTTTTTAAGCCTCAGAAATTGCTCTTCTTCTTTCTCTCTTTGGGCTTTTTAGCCTTCTTTCTTAGGTTCATTCGCTTTCTCAAAAGCTCTGGAGTATCTCGCTAGCTCTTCGTGTGCTGCTGCTTTCTGGGTGTGTTCAAAACCCATCTTTTAACGTAGGCATTCTTTTTGTCAGATTTTTTTTTTTTTGGTGGGGTGGCATCAGCAGCATGTCTTCGATTCTCTCATCTGTTTTTGGTCCTTCTCGTTGACGGTTCCTCTCCTCTTTATCCTTCCTTGTAGTTGTAGAGTGATATATATGTGTGTGTTGGCCGCTTCAAAGCAATCTTCCTTTGTCTTCACTCTCTCTATTCCTCTGCCTTTTTCTTTTTTACACTCCCTATAGACTTTCCCTTACTCTTTTATGTCGTCTTCAATTCGAATAGTAGAGCGACTGCAACTACTCTGGTAAGAATCCAACACTCGAAAGTGTGGGGGGTAGGGGAGAAAAGAAAAAGAAAAAGAAAGAAAATGGTGGACCGCGGTTTTTTGTGTCCGGTAAAAATACACCGAGCACCGAAGCCTTACCAAAAAACTCGCCCTTAAGCCCAAAAAATCCTCTGAGCGTAGCTCCATTGTTCCCAGGACGGTTCGGATATCCGTTACCGACCCGGACGCTACAGACTCCTCCAGCGATGAAGGCGAGCTTTTCGGAAGGCAACGTGTGAAGCGGTACATTAGTGAAATCAAAATCGAAACTGCTGCAGTTTGCAAACAAAACAGCAATAATGTTATCAGCGCCAGCAGCAACGCCCTCGCTCCTCATCATCATCCCAAGAAGAAGACTGCTGAGGCACTCCAGGCTAAGCAGAGGCCGATGAAGGCCAAGGAGCCGCCAGTCCCCGCCGCGGGAGGTGCTGTACGGAAGTTCCGCGGCGTAAGGCAGAGGCCTTGGGGTAAATGGGCTGCGGAAATCAGAGGACCCCTCCAGACGTGCCAGGCTCTGGCTGGGCACTTACGACACTGCCGAGGAGGCTGCCATGGTTTACGACAACGCCGCCATTAAGCTCCGTGGTCCGGAAGCTTTAAACCAACTTCATCACTCCTCCGGCCGAGGAAAGCCCCAAGTCAACGTGGCGTCCACCTCCGGCTACGAGTCCGGGGAGGAGTCCCACAATCTGTCTTCTCCTACTTCTGTTCTCGGGTTCAGAAACAGTCAGTCTAGCGAGGAAGCTGAACCGGAATGCCGGTCCGAAGGTGTGGAAGGCCCGGTTCCTGCTGATAGTACGGACGAGCAAACGGTTCAGGAGGAGACGGACGGTGAGCCGTGGCAAGAACCGGTCCCGGAAGTAGCTGAGGAATGCCAGGGTGAACGAGGCATATGATTCCGGATTACTCGAACGAATATATGCCCATGGACGTTTCTTTCTTAGACAATT
Source organism: Coffea humblotiana (assembly GCA_023065735.1). Lineage (NCBI taxonomy): Eukaryota > Viridiplantae > Streptophyta > Magnoliopsida > Gentianales > Rubiaceae > Coffea > Coffea humblotiana. The sequence continues at coordinate 1,417,454 of CM041209.1, read as the reverse complement.
TCTTCAATTTCCAATCTCCGGAGCAGATAACCTTTGACGACACCGTTCCCCCAAGTTTCCGAATGATACGTTTGACATGGGATTGGATATGTCATTCGATGATGACGTGCTGCCGGGTTTCTTTGATGACACGGCAGCAGCCAGCGCTGGATTCGGAGAGTTTAATGATTCGTTTCAGGATTTCGGGTCAGTGGAGCTGAATGTGGATGATTATTTCCAAGACATGAACGATTTTGCTAGCGCAGATGCTCTTCTGGCAGTATGATCACCAGATGCTTGCTCACTTCAGTATCAAGTTTTCTTTTCTTTTCTTTTTTTTTTTCCTGTTTTCGCCGCGGCTTGCCATCTTTCGTGGCAAATTTTGTCAGGGGCGATCATCGGACCGTGTTTTTAAAAAAAAAAAATCTTAATTCCATTTATTAGTTTCGAAAATAATTTCAAAGTACACTTTTTTTGGGGGGGGGGGGGGGGGTTTCTCCATTAGAAACAGAGTGGAGATTTACTAGCTAGGAAGTTGGTTGAGATTTGTAGTAATATTTGTGAGTAATAATAGGTCTTTCCAAGAGTGTAAAAAAACTATTTTATTGCGGCTAAATAAAATCTATCTGATAGTGAATTATTTCTCATTTTTCGTTGTTTAATTTCATGGACAGAATCTGTAATTACTAATTAACGTGTTAATTCAATTGAGACCTGATCTTATTTGGTATGGTAGAGCCATTTGTGGCATTCTTTTTGCCCACACGGGCGGGCGCAAATCGCGGTTGTCCATTTGACCGAGCGCCAACCACACTTGCAGATCTCCCAGCCCTCCTCTCTTGGATTTTGCCTGTGTGAAAGTCAAAGTTGTGAAATCCATTTTGAGTTGTGTAAAAACTAAAGAGAGATTTGGCAACGCTAAATCAGGATTTATAGTAGGAGAAAGAAGTATGGCGTCGTGTAAAGACTACGGCCGTCCCCCCCCACTTGTGCTGAAAAGGGCTTGTGCGGATTACGGCAATTATTCAAAGCAATAAAGTTTGATGGACGTTTGAGTTAGCGGTGAAAATTGGGGGAAGATAAAAGAAATGAAAGAGGGATGCTGCTATTGCGAGCTAGCTTGAAGAGTGTTTTTATCATTTTTACAGCCGGCATTAACTGTTTGCATTTATCGAGGCACTCACTGTTCATCCCTGGTTTGAACTTAAATACTCTACTACTTAGTCGCCTTTACAAAGAAAAAAAAAACTTCCTCCGTCTCACTTTAATAGTCATGATTTTTTTTCATATAGTTTAAAAAAAAGTAGTTAACTTTATTAGAACAATCAATTTAGATAACTATTTTCTTAAAATACCGTCACATTAATTAGAGTACAACTTTATGAAACTTGAATTGATGGTAAAAAAAGAATCAACTCTCATTAAATGGGGTAGATTTATAGTAACAATAACTTACATTGAATAAGGGTATTTTAGGAAAGTTAAAAAACAACTACATTTTTCAATTGGAAAGTGGACTACAATTTAGAATAGACAAAAAAGGAAAACAGGACTATCAAAATCGGACGGAGAGAGTAATTCAGAAAAAAGGTGCTACAAATTATGTATACTCCCTCCCTACCTTAATCCGTTTGCTTTTCTGTTTTGTTTCGGGTTCATAAGTGGTTAGTTTGCTAAATCAAATTTTCTCTGAGGAAAAAAAATTAAGGGAGTTATGAAGTCACTCATGTGGGATTTAGTAACAAAGTGTTCGGACAGTGACCCTCCTAAGGAATGAAATAAATCCTTTTAATTAGTTCTCACTCCTATCAACATCACCTTGCAACCACCAGCCTTAAGCTGGTGGCCACCACCAAGCCTTTAAAGCTTTGGTGGGATGGGAGGCAAAGGTTCGAATCTTGCCTCCCATCAATTTGCTACATTATGTGGTTCTTCAAATCCAGACGGGTGCGTAGTGCACCCGTCTGGTCCGATGGTGGTTCGGTCCTCTATAGGCTCTGTTGGATCTCTCCCGTAGTTAAATTAGGATAGAGTAAGAGTAAACTAAAGCGACATCACCTTGCATTAGAATTGGAAAACAGCTCCTATTTGTCTTTGTCAGCCGCTATTAATTTTTCCGTTTTCTGGTAAAAGTCAGACACCACTGTTTGATGTAAACTAAAGCGAAGTTTCCAAAAGTATGTGTTTCTTCTGTTCATTTGTTCTTTCTGTATGTGTTTTACGGGTATGATCTAATGTGATGCGTCCAGATCATTTCTGTAACAATGCACCCGTTTGAATAGAAATTGTTCCAGGAAATCAACAGCCTCAACAATACACAATGGATTGGAAACTTTGGAATTTATGTATTCTGGTTCCTTGCTGCAAATGCTCTGAAGCATACATCATATACCATACCAAGTAAGGAGGAAATAGCTGACCTTCAGACAGAATTAGGCTCTGTCTCTCTCCCGTTTGTTGCCAATAAGCAGTAGCGGAGCCAGAAAAAATTTTCAATGGGGTCAAAAATAATACTAAAATTTTTTACCTACTCATTTTTTAGTTTTTTAAGTAAAAAATATTCACTAACAAGTTGAAATAAAAAATCTTTTTTTTAGCTTATTTCAAATAAAAATTTGTGACTCATATATCTTTTTAGAATGTTAGTTTACGAACCAACTCAAAGGATCACGCAATTCTTTCATAAGAAAATTTCGAAAGCACACTTAAAATGACATTAAAATCCTATGAATAGTATAAAAATTTAAGGGAGCATTGACAGCCCCGTGCCCCCAGTGCTTTCACCTTAAATCCGCGGCTGCCTATAGGTATTGTGTCAATTAGGCAATTAAGCTGCAAGTAAATGGAAATATTTGACCCTGGAATTTTCAGATGATTTTTGGACATCCAACACTCGATTGTCCTCTACTATACCGCCCTGGGTAGGATCGGACGGCTGATTCAGTAACCATAGGCAGCAAAGATTGCAGAGGCTAAATCATTGAACCTGGACATGCATGTCAAATTGTCAATAACAGAGTGGACAGCCGCCTTTGCTATATCATCATCAGTATGTTGGGAGTGGAAAAATTTTATTACGGTGCAAATCAATTGGTTGGCAAGTGACTGGACAGCCTAGTAATAGGATACTTTTTGCGTTCTTTGTAGCATTGTCTCAACTTCCCGTATGTAGCTTCCTTCTCAGGATCTCTGAAGAAACAGTACAAGGGGCGTGCTATTATTGGTCGAGATTTGGGACCAAATGAGCATAACGATTCGGATAAATACACTAGTCATACGTCGTAGTTGCTCAGATATAAGTTGAGACAAATCTTCAGAATTCTTGCAATTCACTTGATTCTTTCGTATGACGATCTGCTTTTTTGTGCCCTTTCAACTTATTCGGCAAATCTCTAACTTCCGTCGTCCTCCTAGTTAATGGGACCGAGAGGGATTTTATTAAAGCTGGTTGGAGACGATTCATCTGATAAATTATGAATTTTGATCTACTTCTTTTATGTGCGAGTACTCAGCAGAATGTAAACGCCACAAAAGCCTTGGAAAAAGTTGATGCCCGTTGGGGTAGAATAATCTTAATTAAGATCTTGTCTGGAAATAATAATTATGATTTGAGGTTCTCTAGCTTTTTGGTTAGATCTGCCTTTGAAATTGGCTAGAAATAGGCAGTTGGTCAATAGAGATACACTTGGGGCGTAGTAATAGTATGACTCTGACGCTAAGTCACTGTTTGCTTCGAGGGAATGGAGGGAAATGAAACGGAGGCTTAAGATTTTTTATGTTTGTATTGATTTTTGAGGAGAAAAAAGAAAAGATTGAAAGGGATAAGATTTAGTTATTTGTTGTCAGCTTTCTTTTCGTCTACAAGTGAATGAAAATGGAGGGAAATAACATCAAGATTAATGAAACTTTCTTTAAAAAAAACATATCATGTGTTTACTTTTAAATTATGAATAAAAACAAAATTAACACGTGATAGTTTCCTTTCATTTGCTTTCGTAATCCAAACAAGATGGACGGATTCAAATTTTAACTACTTTCCTTTTTTTTTTGCTTTTTCCATTAGAGTCCTCTCCTCTCATTTCCTTTCCGATCCTTCAATCCAAACGGTGCCTGAAGATTACTGGAGTTGCCAAGAACGTTGGCACTACTCTAGTACCGGGGGAAACTACGTAGGCAATTGTTCTGGTTTAAACCAAAAGCTAACAGGACATTTCTTATATGAAGTTGTCTCTAATTCATTAAAGAAAAATCTTAGGACGTACGGTGCAATGCATTTACTTGCCTCTCATTTCATATATATATATAACAAAAGCAATAGTCTGGCAAAACTCTTAAATAGTTGAATAAAATTTGATCATCGATCGCGGCGTCGTCGCTGACTGGATGCTGCCGGATTGCAATTTGGATCTTCTTGGTTCAAGAACACATTGACGAGAAAAAGTGTTGTCTCAGAAAGTCCAGGACCACAGCTCCCTCCATCTGAGTCCAGTTTCCAAGTGGCTAGATAGTTTTGGTAACAAGACGGAAATCCCACCGTGGAAGATCCCAATCCCATCTCAGAAAACCTGTTGATGCCCGCACCCTTATTATTATTAATCTATTACAACAAAAGACAAATCCTCGAAAATCAAATATCCATCTTGCCCGAAGATTGCTCTTAAACGATAATATCCTAAGACAGGATACTAGAAAAAAGGCAACCCGCCACATATCGATCAGGGGACATGCTTTGCAGGCATCCCCAGACGCGAGAACCATTTGTGTAGCTTTCCAAACTTCTCGGTAGATAGCTGTGAACTGAAATCCTAGTGTTATCTTTTTAGTAATTTTTTTCCTAAAAAATTCTGACCATTATCTATCTATGCGTCCGTGCGAATGGTGGGCAAGTTAACAGACGTCGGCATCTTACGGGTCACAGAGCCGGAAAAGGTTAAAGATTACAGTGTCGGAGCAGGCCATGGCCTGGCCGGGGCCATCATCTCATAATTAAAACTTTTTAGGCAGAGGGAAAATCATGGACGTAACAGGAGGACCAATCCTCACACAGGGAAATGCCCCAGCTGTTGGGCTTGCTAGCCAGACACCACCATTCTGTAAAATCATCACGTTATGATTGTGCTGATTTTAACATTATACTATTAGCTAGGTTCTAAAGCCTGTTTGCCCTGCCATATCTGGTTAATTGTCGTCATCGTGTGCTTCTAATCTTCTTTCACGTGAGCTGGCTTTCGTAATTTTTACCCTTTGCCCGGTAAAATTATAAGTATGAAGGATACAGATAAGGTCTCCAAGAGTATCTGTACTAGTACTATATTTTAAAATTTTGCCCGGTATAGGTTATGCAAGTTGGCTGTAATATTCACAGCAGCGCACTACTTCGATGATTTTGGTGGAGAAGAAATCTTGAATTACAAGAGCTCAAGAGGACAACAACAGCACTTTTTAATTATATCAACAATTAATATTGAGTTTTGACGAGTCATTTTCCTAGGGCACTTGCTACTTACAAGTAGTATTTGGGCAACTTTTTGGTCCCTTCTAAACTTAGTATCTTTTCTTTATCATGTGAATAACTGATAGTAACATGCACAGGTTACATGGGGATTAAAACATTATCGGACCATACGAGTGCAAAACACCCATATGAGTCTAAGTACTTACAAGTAGTGTTAGAGCCACTTTTGGTCCCTTCTAAACTTAAGGAAGTTGGTTGCATATCAATGAATTGGGAAGGTGGATTTTCTGCGCTATTGTAGCTCGTTTTTAATTTTTCATATGTTCACTCAAATTTCTTTAAAATAGTTTTTTATGCATTGGCAGCAGAACAAATTCTTGACCACGTATCTTAACAACAACATGTTAACGCGGAGTGCCTAGCACAGAATTTTTACTCCTTATTTTACAGCTCAAAGGAAAAGATAAGCGGGTGCAAAACTTTGCAGTGTAGCGGATAATTAAGGTATTGTGGAGGGCATTTATGCAGCAAGAAGATGAGCTCAAGGCACACACTTCTTGGCAGACCCTCTATCCTCCTGAGAGTGAAATCATGTGGGATGAAAGGAAGGCCACAGGAGTTGGCCGTGTAGATTGATATATTGGTCTTGGTGTTGGGAGACCGCTGACTGCAGGCCTTTAAAACCAAGATCAGAAGAAGAAGAAGGCCTTTAAAACCAAGACCAGAAGAAGAAGAAGTAAAAAAGAAATAGGACGTAGAAAGGAGAGATCTGAACCACCGTTCTTGGCAGACCCTCTATCCTCCTGAGAGTGAAATCATGTGGATGAAAGGAAGGCCACAGGAGTTGGCCGTGTAGATTGATATATTGGTCTTGGTGTTGGGAGACCGCTGACTACAGGCCTTTAAAACCAAGATCAGAAGAAGAAGAAGGCCTTTAAAACCAAGACCAGAAGAAGAAGAAGTAAAAAGAAATAGGACGTAGAAAGGAGAGATCTGAACCACCGTTGAACATGAATACTCGATATGAATTGTGATGATCAGAGCCGACTTTACAAAGTCTGCTAAAAAAAATAAAGGAAACAGGAGCACCCCTCATCAGAAGTGTTCGATCGTAATGCAATTAAATGAACAACACTGGACAATTCAATCCCAGTCCATCGTCGGTTCGTAAAAAACATTAAGCTCATCTATTTGGTTTCGATCGGTCCCCACTTGCACTTCAACGCATCATCCTCCCCCAACCGCCAAAGGCCTAGAGGTCCCCATCCCACAATCTTACGTCCATTTCACATAGATTCTGCTTCTTCTGGGTAGTTGCTGCCTTAACATGCATAGTACATTGCATGTACACGCACATATGCTGCTCATTTATTTCAAGTTATTCTATCCTCTTATTTATTGATTCTTCTTCTTCTTTTTTCTTGGAGAGGATCAAAGTCCCCCTAGCTTGCTCGAAGCATTTATCGTGATACAGCTATCAGCTCGAAGACTCGTTTAAGTTTCTAAATCTGACCCAAAAAAAAAGGGCAAATGTATCGAAAAATTAACTAACTGTTGGGAATAGATATATGTTTAAAGAAAAAGGGTAAATCTTTCCTATCATATGCAAAAAAATTTACGCATAAAAGTAAGGGAATTCGAATTCAGAACCTTTAATTCTTGAAACTTCAGTATTAGTCACTAGACTGAGAATTCCTTAGCATAATAAATGTTTACTGAAATCAAGATTGCACATATTTAATTAAATCATAAGTATAATTAACAAAAGAAAAAAGCATTTCAACACAACCATTTCGGATTCTAATCTAATTTTTTTTTTAGACCTTTTTGCCACACAAAGGTCTTACTCTTATCTTACCACATTCATCCGTTCCACTTAATATACATGCCAGTTGCTTCTTCTTTTTTTTTTTTTCTTTCTTCTAAATATACAAATTTTATTCAAAGACTCAAAGTCATAGGGGAAAATAGATAGAAGCTCTGCTGTAGATAAGAGTGCAATGGAAATATCAGTACATCATCCAAGATAAGAACTCTAACACGTCATTCCATTTGAAAGTTCCTTTGCTGCTTTTCCATTCGATTTCAGGATCCTTATCTGTAGGTTCCAAGGAGTTTCCGTCAAACGTGTGTTTCGGGAAGCAAATGAGGGTGCTGATTCGCTAGCAAAACATGGAGCCTCAGTCTCCTGCCGGATAGCCCGCTTTTGTACTTTGGCTAATTGTGCTCACCCAATTTGCGAGCAAGACTACAGGGATGTAAACTACTGACCTTTGGTTCGGTGGCCACAAAAAAGGGATTAAAGTCGCTATTTGCACCGTAAATCAGGAGTTCGAATCCTCCTTGTAGTAAAAAAAATTCAAAAAAGATGTCATAACATCCTTTTGATCAAGTAGATTTTTATATCTACTAGTCCCTTATACACATTCTTTTTAAACTCCCCATACATTAAGTTATAGAAATATTTTGTTACCGTTAAAAAAAAAAAAAAAGACTACAGGGATGTACATTTTCCCCAGAACTATTGTATCTTTGAATTAAGTTTAATTTAATGTTTCTTGGATTTACACACCAGAAAAGAAAAAAAAGGAAAGAAATTTTCAAGATGAGAACGAAAAGTACATATCATTTTTTGACTCAAGAATTAGTTTTTAACCTACACCACCGTCAAATCATGCTAAAACTAACGGCAATGATATTTCTTTCGGCAAAATCAGATCCCCGGAGGTTGACCATCATTGCATTAATTGCCGACCATTTCAGACCTATACGACCGACGCCAACCACACTTTCCAGTTTCCGCCCGTCTATTAGTGTTCGTCGCTGCCTTGGTCATCACTATTCCAAAATTGACCGACACTACTGTTTGCGGTTTTTGGCCTTTTTGTAGCCGGTTGTCACCTCTTTCTCTCCCGCCGAAGGCACGGTCACTGCAAATTACAAATTATTCCACCAGAAATTTTGCCCTTGCAACATTTGACGCCTAAATGATGGTTGATTGAAATTTAATCCGATCAACAGGTTGGCACGTGATTTGAACGAGTCACACTATATCCCTCTTTGAAGAGTTGGTGGGCCCTCCTAACCCAATAACATTCGACACCCAAGCTTGACACCATTCTTACTGCCGGAAGGATTGTTATCTCAATTTGATTTTACACGTTAATGCGCCGAAGTGTATTCCCGTTATTGAGACTAGTGTTTAAACTTTAAAGGCGCGTGTGCAATTTAGAAATAATTAAAATAAATTTATTTTATAAAAAAATTATATTTCACTTACATGCAATTACTTTAAATTTATTAAGGAACTTTGGTTTATAAAGTTATAGTAAATTTGTAGTTACAATAATTAGGATGGTTGTGAGTAATGAATCACATCCGCATAGTTTCAAGAAACGCAATAGAAAACGTAAACGTGTGGACGATTATTAGTTATACTAAGCAATTTTCAGGCAACTCTACCAATTTACAGGTCAAACGATGGGAGACTTGTTTAGTCCTCCCTGGGTGCACCTCGCTTAAGATTGCCACATAATCAATTGTGTAGTTTACAAAATGCGTTTGTTGGTACATACAATAATATTACCAGGACTATGTAATTGATGGCTTAATTTGAATTTGGATGAATAAAATTGATTGTGAAATACATTTGTTGTTTTTTTTTAAATAAAATTTATCGTGTTGTGTTCTTACAGGTTATTGTCCTTGTGTTTAAATCTGTTGTTTGTCTTGTCTTGGAATTTACTACATGTGAAGAGAGAGTATGAATGATGATTTTAGTGGTTTTGAGATTCACGGGTCAACAAATGCAGATGCCTCTGTCTAAATACGTGGTGGTTTGAGTCAGATTTTGGTGGTTTAGTCAAGCAAATCATCTACGGCTGCGTGGTTAAAACCGTTGAAAGCCTTCGTAGTATGTGTGGCCCATCAGGTACGAAGCGCCCCACCTTGTCATAGTAGTGGACTGAACCCCAACCATCTCCTATTGTGCTTTTCGCCTCACTGGTTTGAAACACGAAGGAAGAATCAGCACATGTACGTGTTGGTGGCATGTGAAAAGTATTTGCGTTCTTTCGTTACGAGGTTTCGAATTCGAATCGAAACTCATGAAAATGAAAATGATAATGTTGAAAAAAAATTTCGTACAAGAGATTAATTCGATTCGAGCAGAATTAGTCGCAGGTCATAAAACAGACATAAATACTTGTGATTTATGCCCAAAAAAAAAATGAAGGAAAGGGTGCCTCCAGGGGGCACTGCAGGTAACAACTGGCTTTTTCACATTCAAATATCCGCAACTAGTTTACTGGTTTTATTCAATTTTTATCTGGGGTGGCGCTGCATACTGGTTGACTTCTTGACTAGAACATTTTGCACCTCACACTCTGTTGTAGCATGATTCCTATGATCATTTCCTAAACCAAAAAAAAAAAAAAGGGGGAAGAAGTCGGAAGATGGACCGTCGTGTTTCCATTTCAGATGGCATGACAACTTGGCTTGTGTCTCGTGCAAGCATTTCGAAATATTTTGACAGAAAACTTACTACTGTGCAGTAAATCTTTCCAGCAAAGAATAAGCAATATAGCTTTGACCTCTTATGACGATAGAAAAATTCTAAGGTCGAGGTGTTTCCAGTTATTTTTTCGAAATATTTTTTTTAAAAAAAAAAAGAAAGAAAGAAAGAAAAAGTGCATGACAAATTTGCTTCGTATTAATAATTATTGCGTTTGCAACATGGCCACTTGGAGAAGAAGAAAACGCACCAACATCGCATCGTTATCGTTCGACTTTATAGTAGAATTATGTTAGGTTCATCGAAGAGAAGACAGGGAAAAAGAAAAGCAGGAGAGAAATAAGAAGAGGACACCCTGGCTGTTTTTTCTGGTCCCCATCCCAAATTCTCGTTTGTTTATATTTCTGTACTTCTAAGGCGAATGTGGCCGTCGATCGAGCGTCGTCTTGGTCCGTGTCCACATCACAGATGATGCCCCAACCAACAACGGGGAAAAATGGAAAACGTAGCCCCCTCCCTTTCAGCAGCCGAAGCCAAGGCCCCATAACAAAGCCTACTTTTTATTATTTCAACATTCCTTTTGCGAGTCAAAAGGAGACTCTGAGCTTCTTCTTCTTCTATTCGGAATTTTTGGCACTCCTGGCTGCGGCGCGGGTAAAAGTCAAAAGTCCAAGGACACTCGCTCAGATCCACTTTTCTTTCTACATTTGCCATTAGCAATTAGTAGCTATTTTACATCTATCATCTGAAAATCAACATTAACACAGCAACCCAAAATTGGAATTTTCTATTTCAATATTCAATGGCCAGATAGCTTTTAACACATTGAAACAAATCAGTAGCTGAGAGCTTGCCAAGATTCAATTAAGAAAAAGAAAAATCACCGCTTTAGAAAAGTTTCATCACAAATTTACCCATTAGTGCTGCTTCACAATTCACAGCTTAACATGAACGACAACGGTCCAGCTGCCCCAAAGAGTTGTTAATGGGCCTCGGACCGTTTCCAGGGACTGCAACAAGCCTCGCCACCCGCATCCGGGTTCACAACAATCACTTAGGCCCGTGACGTGAGCTAGTTTTCTTTTCTATGGCTCTGATTAAAATTGCTTATGCATGCATGAGCTCCCCAACAATTGTATACACGTTTCTGGGTTGTACAAAATTGAGGTTATATATATATATATATATATTTATTTATTTATTTATTTATTATTACTATCTACACCTACTCCTACTCCTAATTGAACCTATACTAATAGCATGATCCAATAGGACTATAAGGAACCGACAAAAACTAAACCGCCATCAAATCATTCGGACGCAAGAGATATCCATATAGATATAAGAGAAACTACATTAAATGATGACTTTTTTATGAGAAAAAAATTTTGATCCCTTAACCTCCTACTTTACAAGAACATGTGATGACCAACTACTCTAGAGGTAATTGGTTAATTGAGGCAAGTATCATCACAAAGACAGTCTCCAGGAGCGTACTCTCAGTTGCCAACATAAATACATATAGCATACAACGAACCATTGAAACCTTCAGGGATAGTATTTATATCACATAGACATATTTAGGAATGCAAAGCTATACCGCATACAATCAATGGGCAATTTAGAAGGAACGCAACGACCAAAATTCAGCAGGCAAAAATAAAAAGGCCGGAACCGCGACATTTTGGACTGCTAAGCAAACCAAGCGCAAGATGTATCCTACTGACTCTCCCGTAACATCTATATTTCCGTGTTACACATGTGCACGCCTAAAAGATTCACACTTATCAACTAAGTCCAACCCCCCGCCATCCATTTAGCCCCTCGCCAACAATACATCCAACTGGGTTGAACGACCACTACGGGAACCCTCTTGTCGAGAAACTTTGGTCATGTTTCTGTTGTACAGATCTTCCTGCTTTTGTGGGAACTCCAGAATGTATTTGTCCTTGAGGCCTACTTGATGCAGATGCATTAATGCAAGCATGCTCATTGCCACCAGAGCTGCATTTCCTAGAATCCCACCCACCTGATCCAGCTTTAGAGATTTTTTAACAAACCTAAAACCAGACAGAAAGACCTTGACGAATGCGTTTGACCTATCCCCTTTCGGTGATGCAAATTTCTCACCAGTGGGAGATGCCACTGGTGTATTTTCAGGTGAAACAAAGCAGCTAGCATTGCAGACATCTCCCACCAGAGCTCGTGCCTCCTCAATGACTTTATATTTCTTGCCCTGGTGTTCAGCCAATCTCATTGCAAGAACAACGCGGCTTTGCTCTAATCGAGCAAGGGCAGCATCTCTCTCTGCCCGTTGGTGTGCTTGTACAGTCTGCAAAACAGAAACAACAACACAACCATTCTAAAATGACAAGTTTTTCATGAAACGATCCATGAATGTCAGCCGAAAGTTCCTCAGAAGCAAGAATGATACTCTCTCAAGACAATATGTTTTTTAACTAAATACAACCGCTTCCATGTCTACTGAAAAGAAATGCCCCTCGCCAACTGGAATTCTAAATTCTTTTAATACCCAATAGTAATGATTACTTACAAACAATGACACAATTATATCCAGCACCATGAGAATAAAAACTACCAGGAAATCAACCAGGATGTATGACGTTATAATGAGAACACGACAAACAGTTTTAGGGAATAGAAGAACAGAGAGACTCTTAAGAAGGCACTGTATCACAAGATCCATCTGTCCAAAGAATTTCTAAAAGCATATTCTTGATTTCTCCGCATAATGGAGCTCTCAGCTATAACAACAAAATTCCTGAATTTTGAGGCCCAAATTTGCATTCACAATTCTGAGAGTCAAAACATTTTGTTACAAACAATAGCCTCGTCTCTCTCCAAGGCAAGCCTGTTACTTTGCATTATAAAAAATCTCGAAACAACCCATCACCAAAACAGAGGAACAATTTGTTTTCAATAAAAGCACAACCATGGTAAGCACAGAATTCTACAATCAGATAGCACCAAAAGCACAGTTTCTGTTTTTCAATCAACCTCGCAGCACCAAGGAAGAATTGAATTATCATTGGTGTAGCATATGAAGATAGGACTCCAACCTCAAGAATCAAAACATCAAAACTTTTCTTCACTGAACCAATAATGCATACAGCTTCTAGGTTATCTACCCAGACTCTTGAGAGCTAAACTACGCCAACTGAATCAGATGGTCATCCCCAGGTGATATTTCACAATGTGATACATAAATGATGGTATAATTGGTAAAAGTTATAACATGCCTTTTTGAAAGGCTGGTTCTATGCGAAGAGTTCAAATGATTCGCACTTCTAAACATCATTGGGCAGAAACTAAAATGCTCTAGCAAACACAGCAACTACATCTATACAAGCCAATTGACTCACCAATCGAATGAAGCTAGCAGCAAAACAAGGAAGCATATTGCTGCAAAATGGCAATTATTAAGTCCACGTATTATTTTTTGCGCGTATTCGTCTCCTCAGCTGCTCACTCCCCAGTAAGGGCCAGGTAAGTAATAATATCCTAAACGCCCAAGTTCGAAAAAAAACCAAACCCCACTCCTCTTCTTATCTCAAAGGAACAATCAAGTCTGAGATTAAGCTAACATCCACAGCACAAAACAGCGATACATTCCAGATTTCCAAAGACATTAATACGTAATTATAACCTAAAATTACTTAAACAAGGGGAAATTGTACAATAGCACGATAGTAACGAAATTTCCTGTTATGTAGAATATTTGTAATCTAGTTCTTTCCGAATAAATCAACCTATTCACTGTAAGCAATGACAACAGCAAGAAACTTGCTTTGCGACTTTTATCTCAAAGGCCAAATTAAGAGGAGTTGCTCGAAAAAAAATAATAATCATCGTATGGTAGTTAAAAATAAAAGAAATGGAGATTCAAAAATCTAGGACCTACGTGGAAAAACTCGAGCTGGTCCTCAAGGTTCTCAAGGGCGGTGCGGATAGCATTTAGGCTTTTGGCTTCCTGAAGCGCCGCGGCGTCATCAGCATCGACCCCCATCCCAAGATTATAATCCTTAATGTAAACGAATCCAGTGGTTCGATTATTGTCAGAGTTATGATCTCCGTTAGCAGCAGAAGCATCAGGAGTGGTTTTCTTTCTGGCGTGGAATTGGAAGGAGGCGGGCGTCGTCGTCGTTAGATTTGCGGTTGTGGGACCTGATGGAACTGAGGAAGTGGGCTCGGGAAATAGAGTGAATGGCGTCGCTGAGCTTGTCGTGCAAGTCCCAGATTTTCTCTAGCACCGCTTCGATCTCTTCCACTTCCATCTCCCATTTCATTGAAAAAAGACAAAAAAAAAAAAATTACTACCAGCTGTTTACAGTACTAGAACTTATCTAGTAGTCGTATCTGTAATTGTCCCTAGATACTATCACTACTAGCAGTAAACCTCGTTCGATTCCTAGCTTCTGGGTTGGGGAAGGGAGGAAAGAAAATCCGGTGTCTTTAGGGTTCTGGCCTTCTCTTTTTTCTTTTTTTTTTTGCTCTTTTTTCTGGGGTGTAGTCGCTGTCTATGATGATGAGTGATGAGTGCGGGGGTCCTATTCCGTTTTTCCCCTCATTTTTTTCCACTTTCTCTCTCTCAACTCTGGAGTCACAACTCCCAAATCACACACAATAAATTAATCATTTAAATTTTGGGTTGGGTGGCCAGGCAAGTCCTTAATTTATCACTTATTCCACTTGTCTAACCTGCGTAATCAGTTTGAACAATTGCAACTTAGCCCCCTTCAGTTTCCAAATGCAAAAGCCAAGTGCCCACAACTTACGATCACTGTATTTTGCACCACTCAACTGTGTGCACTTAGCACTTTGTAGCCCAAGTCATCAATTTCAGCACTTAGCTACTTGAACCTCCAAGTTTTTGTGCTCTAGTTCAATGACCTGAGCTCCTATCGTAAATTGCTCAATTCAATCAATCGTACTTTTTTCAATGAAATCTTGACACCAATCTATTCTCTTTTTTTTTTGTCTTTTTCTTTTTCTTTTTTAGAAATAAGAGAGAAATGAAGAACATGGTTGTTGGGATGATGAATGAGGTTTTGAGAAACCACATGCCTCTTGAGTGTATTTTAGGAAGTAGGCCAAAACATTGAGAAGAAAAATTTCTTACTCAATGCCTTAAACTAATAAAGCTTGGGTAATTAAACTAAAGTGTGAAAAAATTGAAAATTCAGATAACAATATGAAGAGATCAATATTTTGGGTGTACAGTGCTTAGCACACATAGTTAATGGGTGAAATCACAATTAACCCAATATACTAAGACAGTCATACCCTTTGATGATCTTTTGCCAATAGCACTTTATTTTGTATTGAAGAATGAAAAATATTCAACAAACGGCAATTCATAGATAGGGGTCATAATCTTCAAATGCCCATAGTCTAAGGGGTCATCTTCCAATTATATACTAACTTTTCCTATTAGTTAGCGGTTGCGCAACATCCGATGCATGCTTGGTGCACGATGACGCACGCCAAATTGGCGGGAATCTGTTACAGGACATTTGGAATTCACAAGTTAGCCTGGTCGGTCCCCTAAATTTTCGTGATGCACTGTCGTCGGACGGTAACTGGAAAAGCACGGAGTGATAACTGCAGCAAAAGCAAATGTAAAACAAGGAGGGAAAATTACACCAATTGTCCCTCGAGCATTATATATGTGAAATTTTAATCTCTCCAAATTAAAATGAATTATTTTAATCCTTAATAAATATAAAATTAGTGTGAATACCCGTGCTATGCACGGTGCTGACATTATTGAAAAAATGAAAATAAAATGATGAATTAAAAAAGGTTAAAAAATTGTACCAACACAATTAAAATATAATATCTATCTAACAATAGTTTTGAAATATGATAGAAAGTGTATATTATTCAAAAATTACCTTTTTTTCGGAAGATAGATCGTGAAAAATAATAGAAATTTATATTAGAAAATAAATGATATATGAATAAAAATGAATGTAATTAAATGTTGTTAAAATGAAATACTTACAAATATTATGCATTCAATTTGATAATCTTGCATTAAGGTGCGAACACTCTTCACACCAATCAACTTTTAGTACGAAAGCCAAAATTAGTGATTTTAATTAATTCTGTTGAATTTTGTGGAATGCGTACTACAAATGAAAATGCATGATCTTTACATGAATTGATTCGTTGGTTGAACAATCTATTACCATTGTCTTGAGAATTAAGTATGTGCGAAATTAGTGTATTTTGTTTACATAATTTATAAATAGCATTATAAAAAATAAACATATATTAAGAAATTTTACATTCCTTTATAATTCTTTGAAATAAAAAGCATCACAACCAAATACGAATCGTGCATGTCTGTCCTATAGATTAAGATACATGTTATCACTGAACCTTTGATTTGTATGTTAACATTGTTACCTGTTTAATAAATAAAATGTTATATACAATATAGAAAAATTTGTTGAAATTAAAGGTACATGAAATTAATTACCTAACAGCAGTGTCGACCACATCATTATAATGCATACACACTATTTTTGAAAAATGACCTTCACATAATTGTCCACAATTTTTGCATAACTCATAGAACATGTTTTCTATGTTAATACTCTAAATGTAAGCAAGTATTTAAAAATATTTAATCTAGTAAGAATAAAAAGAAAGTATAGGTTATGATTATAAATTTAAAAAAATTGTGCAGTAATTAAATTAAATAGAATAAGTTTACCATATGCATGATTGTATATTCGGATATCCATATTCTCTTTGAATTTGCTATCAACAATGCTTGTGATGTTGTAAAATTACTTGATTTCAACCACGTAACTAATTTTGGAGCACATGTATCATTTTCAACTTACAATTTTTTGAAATACATATCGATAAGAGTATGAAACAACATTAAAAGTTTGATGTAGTGTTACTGATGGAACTCATCAACTAAACAGGTATCGAGCAAAATCTAAATTGTGATTGATATACAATTTGCTAACTCCAATTGAACAAAGTGATGATCCTGTATAGTATGGTTATATTCGCTAAAAAAAACTATTCAAATATATAGAGTATAAGTAAAAATATTTGATTTACCTCTGAAATTTCGTACGCAAATGCCATATGCTAGTAAGATATTAGCTCTGTTTGGATTAACTGTTTTTGAAAATGTTTTTGAAAAATTTTACTATAATAGTATATATAAAAAAAAATTTACCATAGAATTGTTTTGAAATATTTGATATATTGTATGGATTAAATATTTTTTGAGTTATTATGTATATTGTAACATTATATTTAAAAAATTTATTTTTAAAAAAATGATCAATCCAAATAGAGCTAATATATTTTTTATAGCAGACTGATATTATAGAATTTGTAGTATATTCAATAACTTGATATTCAAATCACCAATGAGACAAAATTTGTCTAAATAAGTTTTACAGTGTTCTAACTCTTTGTAAAAAAAAAAAAGCGTTAAATAGTCTTAATTGGCATCGCAAGTTACAGTAACGTGTCGGTGGCATCTAGGCCTAATTTTTTTTTGGGTCAAAATCTAGTCCTAATTGGTTCTGCTGTTTCTTGATCATATTATATGTTTCTGAATTAAAATTGTATTAAAATAACATGTGAATGAGCATTTGTCTTTAATTAATGAGTAAAAAGAATTTAAAGTATAAATAACAAACTATAAACGGTTTATGAAGTAGATTATGGGGAAGTTTTAAATTTTAAATTTGATTGGTGATAGGGTTGGTTGTAATCCAGTACTTTTTATGTATTAAAATAAATACAAAAATCTATAACCCACTAATTATTTCGTTCTTGAGATTTTTTTTAGGGTTAAATATAGTATACCCCTTAATTTTACATTTAGCTGCACTTTATCCTCTCAATTTTACATTTAGTTGCACATTTATGATTTTTTTGAAATGTGATTGTAATTTGCAAAACTCATTTGTAAGGGTGATTATAGGGTTAGTGTGGTGACAAATATTTTTTAATTATAAAAATGTAACATTGTATTAAAATAGTATACGAATCAGCATTTGTCTTTAATTAAGAAGTAAAAAGAATTTAAAGTATAAATAACAAACTATAAACGGTTTATGAAGTATATAGGTGGAATATTTTAAATTTTAAATTTGATTGGTGATAGGGTTGGTTATAACCCACTACTTTTTATGTATTAAAATAAATATAAAATCTAGAAAAAAAATGAGAAATTTGGAAGTTATTAAGAGGATCTCTGCTAAAAATCCCTTCTGCAATACACATAGATATAGATGCTCGCTTTTAGTTCTTGATTAGCTTTCTGATTGAATTTTAGCCGAATTCTAGATCCCTTCACCTTTCCATTGGGTTTTGCAGATTTTTTTAATCTAACTCATTGGAAAGTTATTCCGACAAAATTTAAAACTTGATTTTGATATCAATCAAGTTCTCAAATCAATTCAAACCCTATAATTATCAACTCTTTTATAAACTTCAAATCAAACAAAAATCATCACAAAAACATAAATCAAAGGATCAAATGAGAAATTCAAAAACTCCAAATTTCCTGCTCTATCTTCTCCATGAGACCCAAACAAATTTGCAATTAAATTACATCAAATTATTTCTAGGATCCTAAAGATTAAGACCCATTAAAAATTTGAACCTAATAATCCGCAAACAAGGGACCGAAATTTCGGCCACGAATAAAGGATAAATCAGTTTATGCTTCTCGTTCGGAGTAGGCCACAGGGCGGACTTATAGGCGCTTTTGATCACGCCTGATACGGCAAGGAAAGCTCTATACAGTGGCACTAGTGTGAATACTCGTGCTATACACGGTATTGGCATTATTGAAAAAATGAAAATAAAAGAGTGAATTAAAAAAATGTTAAAAAATTTTATCAACACAAATAAAAGGGTGAATTAAAAAAGGTTAAAAATTTGTACCAACACAATTAAAATATAATATCTGTCTAACAATAGTTTGAAATATGATAGAATGTGTATATTATTAAAAAATTATCTTTTTTCGGAAGATAGATTCTGAAAAAATAATAGAATTTATATCAGAAAATGAATGATATATGAATAAAAATGAATGTAATTAAATGTTGTTAAAATGAAATACTTATAAATATTATGTATTCGATTTGATAATCTTGCATGAAAGTGCGAACACTCTTCACACCAATTAACTTTAGTACAAAAGTTAAAATTGGTGATTTAATTAATTCTGTTAAATTTTGTAGAACGCGTACTACAAATGAAAATGCACGATCTTTACATGAATTGATTCGTTGGTTGAACAACCTATCGCCATTATCCTGAGAATTAAGTACGTGTGAAATTCAAAATGAGTGTATTGTTTTTACATAGTTTATAAATAGTATTATAAAAATAAACATATATCAAGAAATTCGACTTTCCTTTGTAATTCTCAAAATAATAAACATCACAATCAAATACAAATCGTGCATGTCTGTTCTGTAGATTAAGATGCATGTTATCATTGGAATATTTGATTTGTATGTTAACATTGTACCTGTTTGACAAATAAAATGTTATATACAATACAGAAAAATTTGTTGAAATTAAAGGTACATGAAATTAATTACCTAACAACAATGTCGACCATGTCATTACAATACATACATACTATTTTTGAAAAATGAACTTCACATAGTTGTCCACAATTTTTGCATAACTCATAAAATATGTTTTTTTATATTAATACTCTGAATGTAAGTAAGTATTCAAAAATATTTAATCTAGTAAGAATGAAAGAAAGCATATGTTATGATTATAAATTTAAAAAATTTGTGCAGTAATTAAATTAAATAGAGTAAGTTTACCGTATGTATGATTGTATATTCGGATATCTATATTCTTTTTGAATTTGCTATCAACAATGCTTGTGATGTTGCAAAATTATTTGACCTCGACCACGTAACTAATTTTCGAGCACATATATTATTTTCAAATCTACAAATTTTTGAAAAAACATGTTGATAAGAGTATGAAACAATATTAAAAGTTTGATATAGTATTACTGATGAAACTCACCAACTGCGCAGGCATCAAACAAATCTAAATTGTGATTGATATACAATTTATTAATTTCAATTGTACAAAATAATAGTTTTGCATAGTATGATTATATTCGCTAAAAACTATTCAAATTATAAAGTATAAGTAAAAGTATTTGATTTACCTCTAAAATTTCGTACGTAAATACTACATGCTAATAAAATATTATTTTTTGTAGCAGATTGATATTATAGAATTTGTAGTATATTCAATAATTTGATACTCAAATTACCGATGAGGCAAAGTTTGTCTAAATAAATTTTACAGTGTTCTAACTCCTTACAAAAAAAAAACACTAAATAGTTCTAATTGGCATCGTAAGTTGCGGTAACGTGCCAGTGGCATCTAGGTCTAATTTTTTTTTTTGAAAAAATCGTTCAAAACATCCTTCACATTTCGCAAAATAACTTTTTTGTCCCTCACTTTTAAAAATTTAATTTTACGTCCCTTACAAATTCACATTGGTCAAATTTGGTCCCTACTTAAGTTTCCAATTAATTTTTTGTCGGAATTCACCACGTGTCTTGCACGCGATCATATTTTAAGGGCAAAATTATCAAATTAAATTTTATATAATTCGAATCATAATCCCTTACATTTCATAAAATAAATTTTTTCATCTTTCACATTTTTCAAAATGAATTTTTTCATCTTTTTATTGATCATGTGTATGAATAATTTTTTAAAAATCTATGTATATATCTATTTGATTTCACCTGAACAGTACGAATAGCATGTGAAATCAAATAGAGATATATTATATACTATTCGTACTGCTCAAGTGAAATCAAATAAATATATACATAGGTTTAAAAAAATTGTTAGTTTTTCACTTATATTCATTTTTTACTCAAAATTTGAAAATAAATAAGACATATAATTCTAAATATTATCGAGTGTTTATATCGAATGAAATTTGGACAGAAAAATAAACAAAAGGAAATTATGACAAAAAGAAATAAATGATTGGCATTTTCAAATTTTAAAACAATCACAAGGTAAGTTATTCAACTATTGGTCTTAAAAGTGTCGAGTAGAAATTTCATATTTAAACTGAAATTTGTTAGCACAATTATAGAATTCGAGTTAGGACCCATTAATTAGATGACATTATTATACAATTTAATAAATAAATTATTACCAAAAAAAAATGTCACAAATATTGAATAGGTTCAAATGGTGAAATCATATAAATATATACATGGGTTTCAAACAAAATTATTAGTTTTAAACCCCTATATATATATTTATTGAATAACATGTGTATAACCACGATTAGTATGTTTAGATGAAATCCAATAGAGATAAATTACATATTATTCGTACTGTTCAGGTAAAATCAAATAGAGATATACGTGGGTTTATAGAAAAAAAATTATTCATACACATGATCAATGAATGATGAAAAAATTCATTTTGAAAAATGTGAGAGATGAAAAAATTCATTTTTTGAATTGTGAGGAACAAAACAATTCATTTTATAAAATGTTAGGGATGAAAAAATTCATTTTATAAAATGTGAGTGACTATGAATCAGTTTATGTAAAAATTTGATTTGACAATTTTGTCCTTAAAAAATGATCACATGCAAGTCACGTGGTGGATTCCAACAAAAAACTAGTCAGAAACCTAAATAGGGACCAAATTTGATCAATATGAATTTGTAAGGGATGTAAAATTACATTTTTAAAAGTGAGGGACGAAAAAAGTCATCTTGTAAAATGTGAGAGGCGTTTTGAACTATTTTTCATTTTTTTTGTCGAAATCTAGTCCTAATTGGTTCTGTTTTTCTTGATCATGTTATATGCTTTCGAATTAAAATTGTATTAAAATAACATGTGAATGAGCACTTGTCTTTAATTAAGAAGTAAAAAGATTTAAAATATAAATAACAAATTATAAATGGTTTATGAAGTGGATTATGAGAAAATTTTAAAATTTAAATTTTACTGGTGATAAGGTTGGTTGTAATCCACTACTTTTTATGTATTAAAATAAATACAAAAATCTAGACAAAAATCTATAACCCACTACTTGTTACGTTATTGGGATTTTTTTTAGAGTTAAATAAAGTAAACCCCTTAATTTGAAATTTAGCTGCACGTTACCTCCTCAACTTTACATTTAGTTGCACATTTGTGATTTTTTTGAAATGTGATTGTAATTTGCAAAGCTCATTTGTAGGGGTGGTTATAGGGTTAGTGTGGTGACAATTATTTCTTAATTATAATAATGTTAAGGGGTTTATAAAAATCAAAGATTCTGGTAGTAACATGCATCTTAATCTACAAGACAGACATGCACGATTCGTATTTGGTTGTGATGTTTCTTATCTCATAAAATTACAAAAGAAGATAGAATTTCTTGATATATGTTTATTTTTTATAATACTATTTATAAACTAGGGAAAAAATACACTAATTTTGAATTTCGCACGTATTTAATTCTCAAAACAATGGTGATAGGTTGTTCAACCAACGAATTAATTCATGCAAAGATCGCGCATTTTCATTTGTAGTACGCATTTCACAAAATTCAACAGAATTAATTAAATCACCAATTTTGATTTTCGTACTAAAAGTTGATTGGTGTAAAGAGTGTTCACACCTTCATGCAAGATTATCAAATCGAATGTATAATATTTGTAAGTATTTTATTTTAACAACATTTAATTACATTCATTTTTATTCATATATCATTCATCTTCTAATATAAATTTATATTAGGATTTATTTTCCAAAAAAGGTAAATTTTGAATAATATACACATTCTATCATATTTCAAACTATTGTTAGACAGATATTATATTTTAATTGTGTTTGTACAATTTTTTAACCTTTTTTAATTCACCCTTTTATTTTCATTTTTTCAATAATGTCAGTATTGTGCGTAGTACGGATATTCACACTAGTGTAATATTGTATTAAAATAGCATACGAATGAGCATTTGTCTTTAATTAAGGAGTAAAAAGGATTTAAAATATAAATAACAAACTATAAATGATTTATGAAGTAGATAGCGAGAATGTTTTAAATTTTAAATTTGATTGATGATAGGGTTGGTTATAATCCACTACTTTTTATGTATTAAAATAAACACAAAAATTTAGATAAAAGAATGAGAAGTTTGGAAACCATTGAGAGGGTCTTTACTAAAACCTCTTTTACAATACATATAGATATAGATATAGATAGTCCACACCACAAACCACTGACAATGCAATAAATGGGTGAGGGATAATTTATTAGATTTTAGAAGCCTCCCCTCAATGAGTCTGCCAATTTTACTTGGCACCCAAAGTTTTGAATGTTACACTTCTTTTTTTTTTTTTTTACTCTTATTGTAATAAAGTCAGACCATTTATTTTAGAAATTTCATACAAAGTGCTAAACAGTAATTTAAGGTACTTGTATAATAAATTAATCTAAACATTTAAGTTGATCTTAGAAATTAGCTAATGACAAACTAATAAGGTAAACGATGATATAATTCTAGACCGACTTAAAAATCTAAATTTCAATGCATAAAAAATACTGTAGAAAAGTACCAAACTATTTGATCAGACGATTTAAGCCATAGATAGTAGTGTTAAGCCTGATCATTCGGCCTATTGCAATTTCAAGTCTTTTTTGAAAGTTAAGGCCTTATTTGGACAGCCATTTTCCGTGATCACATTTCCCTAGTACTTTTTTCCCTCACATACATCAAATCGTTACAATAATTTTTCTACAAAACATCCTAGAAAATGCAATCCAAACACCACCTTAATTAGTTATTTCAATGTTTTGGGAGCCTTATTACTTTCAATCCCTACAATTTAAATATTAGGATGTGTTTACTTCACAAATATCAAATCGCTACAGTATTTTTTCCACAAAAAGTCCAAAAAAATGCAATCCAAACAAAGCCATAGCTTTTTTCTATGGTTTTGATATAACTAACCTATCTTTCTCTTTGCGTAGCTTCTTGTATGTAATTTTCCAAGGTAAAGTTATTTAATTTCTTTATGCATTTTCAAATTTTATTTTCAGTTAGATTTGGTACGTTCATTTTTTTTATATATATAAACCGTGAGATGATATTTTGCAAAAAAACATGTTGGCATTTCTTATAATCTTTTCACGGATATGGTGTGACATCATTGCATTCATATGGAAAGTGGAAAATAGATGAATTTTACGACCAAAAGTAAGCCAAGTGAAAACGTGAGAAATTTTATACAAAGTCTCGAAGGTATCCATCCATTAAGTGCCATTCACTGTTCTAATTTTTGAAATCTAATATTCAAAGGCGTGGAATTAGGATGCAAGACTTTTAGAAAAAAGGTTTGTCATACCTTTTAGTAGTACTCTTCCATTTCGCTTGACAAATTGGAAAAGTAAAATAAGACTGTATTATGGATTAGGGCATAAAAATTTTTAAAAGTTCTCTTTAATATTAAATTCTCTTTTCCTCATAAGTTGAGAGATTTTTTTTTTTTTAAGTTGACACAGAGTATTTCTACTCATAATTAAATCTAATTAAAAAAACCTAATTAAAAAAAAGTATTTCTACTCCTGCCTCCGGAGTCCGAAGTGCTTGACCAGGAAGGCGTGGTTTAGAATTCGCCTACACCATACCATACAATGTGGCTCTGGAGAAATGAAAAGTCGATTTATAGGCTAGAAAAATACAGGTGGCCCAAACGCAGCCCTAAGTTTGAGATAGTTATTTGCCCTGGATTCCGTAGAGGCTGTAGCAGTTTTCTCCTCGCTCTCGTGGGCGGAAAAGACTTGTCTCTCGCTGTATCCTCTTCTCCAGCAACTTGGAAGTTGGAAGTCCTTCCACTTCGCTTTTAGTACGTAAGGTGTTCGTCGTACCCTCACACTACCACTTCAATCAATAGTCAGGGTCGGAGGGTTTCACTTCTTTTTTTTTTCTTTTTTCTTTTATGCCTATTCTTTTTTTTTTTGTTGGTAAATCCCTGCCTTTTTTAGGGCATGTTACTGCATCTTTTTTGCTTCAGAATAAAGGTGTAATTTCTTTTTAAAAGATGGTCATGATTCAGTTTCCAAAATGATGAATTATAAATAAGCCCGTGACATATTAACAACTCTTGAATGAATTATAAATTGGGTTAAGCTTTAAATAATTTTGTTGCATTTAAGTTTTATTTTTTTGGTTTTAGAACTCAAAACTCGATGATGTAGAGCATATTGTATTAGTCAGCTGCACGATTGTCTTCCAGAAGGGCGCGCCCAAATTTTTTAGTTTTTTTTTTTTTGGCCAAAATCAAGCAATATTTCTAGGACCAGAGATCGCCTCTTTTATACACAGGGTTGATTGGGGAGGTGGGATTGTTCAAAATTAGGCATTGTTGTCCTTATATTATAGTCTAATTTGGTTCAGCTGAGAAATAAAGAAGTTTAGATTTTTGTTATTTCAGGTTGATCAATCTTTGACTTGAGGATTAAAGATTTAATTGGTTAGAGATATAGGAGGGAGAGGGGAAGGGAGAGATAGGAGATGGTAGACGAATTGAAGCAGAGCCAGAATCTATGGTTTGAATACTGCAGCGCAGTCCTCAAGCATAGTTGATATGCGAAGCATTTCAGCCTCAGGAACATCAACTGCAACCATTCCACGACTATCTCTGATGGCAAATTGGACTTCTTTGAGAGAGCATTCTCTTGCTGCAGGAGCTGCTGTTTTCTCGGCTATTCTTGTCAACCCTCTTGATGTTGCCAAGGTACTAGTTCTTTGCATGTTGTACTCTTTTAATAGCTGCATAAGTCATTTGGTCATGGAGAACCCAGTCATGGGGTGTTATCTAATTTATATTTCTGTAATTTGTGGCTATAATCAGCAAACGCTGTAATCTATGATTGTGGGATTTTTTTTTTTTTACCAGTTCTTTAGTAGAATTGACTTTTTGCTTAGTGTTTAAGTCAATGTAGCTTTGAGGCTACAGGAAATGAATTCTGTTTTGATGAGGCAGTCATGTTGAATAGTGTAATTTTACATTTTGTCTTCATTTTATGTTATAGATTTTGGTAAATCCGTTGCATTCTAACTTTTTTTCCTTTTTAAATATATTAGGATGTGTGGTTGAAAGTATAATGTGTAGTAGTTGAGTAATTTTTCCTTATCTTTGAGTGCTTGTTTGTTTATGTTTTCATGCATTTTGTTTACTCACTGTTGTTCAATCATATTTTCAGACAAGATTGCAAGCACAGGCAGCCGGGGTTCCATACTCACATCCACTAAGTAACCTTACAAGTCGCATGGCAGTTTTTGGACCAAACATGGTGACTTTTGTACCCCTCTCTTGGTTATGCCTTGTGTTGACCTTCTATTCCTTAGTAATCTGAACTTCAGAGAAATAATTGTAGATTTCTGGATTATCTTTTTTGTTCACAAGAGTTTTTTTTTAAAAAAAATTTTTATGTGAGTGTTTTGGAGAGGGGAGATTGTACTTATAAGGAACTTTATCATTATAAAAATAAAAAAGAATTAACTGTTTTTTTTCCCTTATTTCTCATATTTATTGTTCCTCCTTTCCAAGTCGCCATGTAACTGGAATTTATTTCTCCTTTTGCTTTTTGTACTTGCGTCCACAGAAAGTATAAGCATGTATGCCATTACAGGTCATCTTGCTGTTTGGCATAATCTTTATTTAAATTGATGGATTCCTGACTTAATACTAGTAACTGGTTTAACATGTTTGATTGAAATTTCTTTGCTTTCCTAGCTTTCTTTTTGGTTTTGTCTTGTCAATTCTGTTCTTTTCGCTTGTCTTAGTTTGCTCAGATTTGTTTCTTCAGATGTTTGCAGATTTAAGATGTTCTCCTTCATGCACTCGTGCTGGTGTCCATGGTACGGTATCAATATGCCCACCTGATTGCTTCCACTATAAAGGGACCTTGGATGTGTTTTATAAAATAATCCGACAGGTTAGTTTTCCCTTTGTTTGATGTCTGGAGAGATGGCTGTATGTGATGATTGGATCTGTCTATAAAGGTTAATTGGTAGAACTGAGAGGTTCTGATTGGTGCATAGCATCTATGAGGACATGATATAGCTTCATGTTCAATAAAAGGACATGATATAGCTTCATGTTCCATAAAAGTACTCGTCCTCTTGTTTTTCATTTCTGTTCTATAATCCTTTAGATCTAATGTAGATTTCTCTTGCAGGAAGGAATTGCCAGGCTATGGAGAGGAACAAATGCAGGATTAGCGTTGGCTGTACCAACAGTAAGTGGTTTGCAGCTCAGTTTAGATGCTTGTATACCCTTTTTCTATTGGGTTCAGCATGAACATCTTTGCAGTTCTGTTTCTAATAAACGTGAGTGCATCAATGTTTTCAACAGGTTGGGATCTATCTTCCTTGCTATGATATTTTCCGCAATCAGTTAGAGGAATTCACTTCGCAGAATGCTCCAAGCCTTACATTATATGCACCATTAGTAGCAGGTTCATTAGCACGGTCATTGGCTTGCATAAGTTGTTACCCTATTGAACTTGCTAAAACGCGGATGCAGGTATGATTAGTCATATTAGCTAATATTTGGTTTTCTTTTGTTTAATCTGGAGTGTGTTTTCTGTAATTGGAGGATTGAATGGTATTGAGTGTACAACAAAGAGATATACCTAGAATTGGATTGTAGGGCTTTGGACTGCTATATACAGGCTCAATATTCTTAAGTTTCCAGTTTTCTTAGTTGTTGCTTCCCTGCTTTGCAAGAAGTGTCTCCATGTTTTCCTTTTGTCAGTTCAGGCATTCAAGGATACCCACATTACCAAGAAGCCTCCAGGAATTTGGAAGACTTTAATTGAGCTTATCTCCAATGTCAAGAGCACTCCTAATAACCAGAGCTGTAAGTAGAATTGTGCTTCTTCAGATTGTTCAGGACGGATTCATGCCTATTTCATGATGTTTGAGCTGCATGTCTATTTTTAAGGTGTTAACTTTCATCCATGTAAGCTGTGTCAGTCATATTTTGCTTTTTGAATTTTCCCTAAGAATTAATTATCCTTCATTTGTATGCGTCTGACTTCTTCAGAGAATGCGCTGCTTCTGTTTCTGCAATCGATATTCATTTTTGTCAAGCAAAAAAAAATGTTGGAGAGTTGGATTACTTTGTAACTCCCTTAGAAAGTTTTTATGAATTTGTAAATTTATTTTCAAAGCTTTAGACTAGCACTTATACAAGTTCATCCTATTTCTTTCTCAATGATAACTAATCCTTCTGGTTATTCTATCAGTTACAAGCTCTTCTAGTCTTGTTCTTCTCAATGTATTATAAACTCTTACAGTACAAAGCTACCGTGTGTTGTGGACTGGCCTTGGTGCTCAGCTTGCACGTGATGTTCCTTTCTCTGCAATCTGCTGGTCAACACTTGAGCCGGTGAGATTCTGTTTTCTTGGTTTCTTCTGACTCTTCACTGATACTGGTTCTTATAACAACTCATTTGCTATGATACGAGGTGCTAAATTTGAAAATGACACTTGGGTAGGTAAGAAGGAGGCTTCTTGGTTTGATGCAAGATGATGCTAATGTTGTGAGTGTCCTTGGGGCAAACTTTTCTGCTGGTTTTGTTGCCGGAAGCCTTGCTGCTGGTGCTACATGTCCTCTTGATGTTGCAAAAACACGAAGACAAATTGAGGTATGGAAAAGAAAAAAAGAATGATTATTCTACATAATTGGAATTTTGACGGCTTATTTCAGATAAATCATTGTACCACTTGAATCCATCTTTTAACATTTATTTTTGTTTGGACTATCCCGAACATAAATGAAGATTCCAAATGATGATAAAAATTTACTGACAGGAAGTGGTAAATATGCTCTTCGTCAGCAATTTTATTCACTTATCACAAGTGTATAACATGTTTTACTGTATGATCCATAGTAGTAAATATAATTGGACCGCATTACTTTTATGTGGTGTCACATGAACTTGGTATGCGCTCTTTTACTATCTATAGTGCATCAAAATGGGTGGATGGCTAAGCATCCTTTCCCATATAAAATGTCTAAGAAGAGTTGAGTTGTGGACCTGATTCTATTGTGTGTCAGGAGGGCACCTTTGAAACTAGCTTAAAAGAAAATTCACTCTTAGCTTCAGAGGGACAAGTTTTTAGAATGCTCACAGTATCATTACCCACTTAGTTGATTGATCATCAAGCTGTAGGAATATGTGTGGTTTTTTAGGTATGATTCAGGCTGTTTTCTGATAGTAGTACCTGTCTATACCTGTTAAATGAATATATGCTCTTTGAGAAAAATCATTGAGAATGAAGTTTAAGTTCATTGTTATCTAATTCTATTCTCTAAATTCTTAGGCCAATAATAAATCCTCATTTTGTCCTTGCACCTGTTTGTGTACACAGAAGGATCCTGTCAGGGCACTAAGGATGACCACTAGACAAACACTGCTGGAGGTTTGGAGGTAGCGTCTTCTGACTTTTGATTTTTTTTTTTCGTAGCTACACGTAGCTCATAACATTATCCCTGTTTAGATCAAATGCAAATCCATTTAGGCATGTTGCATTTTTTAAAGACAGATAGAATAGATGCTTCAGTTTAAAGAAACCAGAAGCTCGATTCCCTAGAGCATGATTCACAGATTTCAACTTTTCTGCGGTCTGTTGTTTGTTATCGTCTTCTTATATGGTTTTTTTTTTTAACCCATTTAATCTTCTTGATTGCTGTCTGCAAGAAGTTGGGTTTGGGAATTTGCTGGACTATGTAAAAGTCAATTATGTTGCATCTGTAGAACTTTGAAAATTTAGGGAATCAGCAGAATTGGTTGTCTTAATAGAAATGACTCTGTTGGACCATCTTTCTGCCAAAATCTGTTTCATATTTTGCTTCTGACGTTTTGGAGTCTGAATTTGTAAATTTGACCGCACAGAGATTGGGGAATTAAAGGACTGTTTACTGGTGTGGGTCCTCGTGTTGCTCGTGCTGGCCCTTCGGTTGGAATTGTGGTTTCATTCTATGAAGTCGTTAAATATGTTTTTCATCGACAGTATGCCATTGAAGTGTAACATGCAGAGAACGGTCCTATTTATCATTTGAAGGTTGGTTCTCCGCTGTTGAAAGAGCGTAGTTGCTGACTTATTTGAAGCTAACTCCCTAAGACGTTACGGGCAGTTTTGGTGATATGTTAGATCGTCCAACCTGCGAATGCCACAAATAATTTTTCTTCTCAGTTGTGTTTCTACCTTCTTGGGTGGTTTAGGAACTGATATGATATTTTGTAAAAAAAAAATTTTGGCCGGTTAGCAGGTTTCTCTTGGGATAAACATCTCAGTTGTCAGGAAACATATTTTTCTGTCTTGCTTCTTCAATGGGGATCTGGGCTGGGGAAATCTTTTTTTGTTTGTTCCAACTAATTGAGCTGTGGAAGTTTACCATGTAATGGAGGGATTAGTTGGATTCCATTATGAGACGTGGGGAGGCCCCAATTTCCAGCCTCGACCCTACTTGAAATTGAACTAAAGCATAAAAACATCTATCAATACAGTTGGATGCTATTGACGCTTCATATGGGAGAGGCTATTCAACAAAATTCTGCCAAGTAAAAGGTCTATCTGCGGATCAAGAACGCTTCCAGTCAGTGTGCCAAAAGGAAAATGCTAACTGATTGATTGGGCCAAAACGAAAATGGTAAGAGATAATTTTGGGATAGGATTTCTTTGGTCTCCTTCCGGCCCATTGAGTTGTAGATAACATGCTTACAACTTAAAAGAAAAAGTAAATGAGAGCCGCTTGTCTGTTTGGATGGGAGTGTTTTTTAAAAATTAATTTTTTAAATACAATAAAAAATTTTAAAAAGTACTTTAGAAGGTAATTTAAAATTTTAAAAAATATCTCAAAATATATTCTAAAAACTCTTCTACTCTTAAATATTTCAAAATATTTTTTTGAAAATATCTCAAAATATAATTTAAAAGCTCTGCTAGAGCAAAATTTTTTAAAAACACTCCCAAAAATAGCTAATCCAAACGGAGATTTAAAGTGAAAAAAGATGTTCGCTATGAGAGTGTTTTGTATTCTCTGTGTTTGCATAATTAGTTAAAATAGTGGCAATAAACAAGTACTATTTAATAAATTATTAATATTTTATAAACTGACACTGCATACATTATGATATTAAGATGATATTGAATTTGAATTTCAAATTTAAGTTTTACTGATGTGACATTCAACTAATGATTGTGTATATATATTATCAATGTATATAAAATTTATTCTTTAATAAAACGGTAAATGGTTGACAACCTAACTTAAATTTCGAACACAATAACATCAACCATGAGAGCAATATGAACATCTATGGAATTAAAGAATACTGCTAAAATTCAGCGCATCAAATAAGCGGAAGATTAATGAAAATTATTTGTTTCTCATGTGTGGTAAGAGAAGGGTAAAGAAAATAGCGGGCTAGGTTTCATATTTTTTTTTTCCATTAAATTTTTGGTGACTGGCCAAACTAGTTATTAGCGACATTGTTCTAATTATGTGCTCTTGTTACATAAGCGAATTTGTTGTGCTTGGAGTACTACGATGGAAGAAGAAAATTTGGACGGTTCCCTTCATTTATCTTTTGTTGTTTGACCAAAATTTTAAAGCCAGCTGAGAAGCAGAGGCCGAAGAATTTAGCTAAATCATCAACCGTTAAGTGAAATATTCGACATAGCTCTTCTATGCAACAAATTTTCTTCTTTTTGGAATCAAAATATATGTACTTTTTGGCTTGAAGATATCTGTAAATTTGTCTGACGAAGTCCGTAATACTGCTGATCCCTAACAAAAGAGGGCGGAAAAAAAGTAAATATACTCTTCTAATTAAACAAAAAATTGAAAGACCCGATAAAAATTGAAAAAAAAAAAAAATCCCAGAAATCAAATAAAAAAAGAAAAAGAAAAGAAGACTACGAAGAAACTATACAAACCAAAAACCCGAAGAAAAAAAATCTGGCTACTCTGGAAAATGATAAAGGATAAACAAAATAAAATAAAAAATCATCAACCGAGTCCAAATTTTTGAATAAATGTTGCCTCTTCTGTCTAATGTGCCATCATCAAAAATCAATGTTGAATTTGGTTGAAAATTGGATATTTGCTTCTTCCATTTGCTTTCCCTCTTCCTTCAGATTTTGTACAAGTGATTTTGAACGAAGGCCATGATAAAGATGATAATTGATGAAGAAGGACGCCAAAGATTATTTAGTGAATGATGTATGTCAACACTAATGCCAGCAGCATCAGAACGTAGGCTATCCCCTGATCTATCGCTGTACCTGCCAAACAAAATTAATTTTTTTTTTAAAAAAAAAACCATTAATACATTTATTGAATATATTACTAGTGTTGCTGAGGAGGGATTAAAGGTAAGTAAAATGTTGGATGGGGTGTTAAAGAATCTGTACCGTCGCTGCTGGTGGGAGCAGGAGCAGGGGCATTAGCCATGGCAGCGGCGGTGGGGAAAGCAGTGGCTAAGACGAGGCAGATGACAGCCACCAATGCAATTGAAGCCCTTGACACCACCTCCATTGTTGGGTAGGTTAGTTTTGTCTCCGGAAGAATATCGGTTTCCGTTCCTCTGCGATGCGAACAGAAGAATATTGGATTTCTTACACCCGTTCCTCTGCGAACAGCGGCTGCGCCTTTGGTTGAGGAGGGAGGAGGAGGAGGAGGAGCCGCAGCCGCAGAGTATGGGAGAAAAGAAAGCGGTGACAGTAACAATGTATATGGCTATATATTTCCTTCCAGGGATTTACGGCTTCAATTACTTCATCCGAATGAGATTCCCCAAAGTATATATAAGACAGCGCAGAGGTTGAGAGAGGAAGGCGGCCAGCCCCCCAATTCGCATAACGCATAACGATGTCCATCACCCTTCCATTCCCGTTGTGGGACCCACGCCCCCCGCAATTGCAGTGCGTGCACTGGACCGCACTTTCCCATGTGACCGTTATTCGAATTTTTCCTTTTCTTTTTTTTTAACCCCTCTTTCAAAGAATTTTTATTTCTTTTCTTTATAAGTTTATTGTTGTTTGTATTTCCTAACTTCATTCCTTCTTTCTTTGTTTTTTTTTTTTTCCAAAATTTGGGTGGAGCTTTGAATTACAGCACTTGATGCTGCGTTGTTATTGAGTGCCACTCTGTCATGTTTTCCTTTCTTTGTCTTTTTTTTTTCCCCCACTTTTTGGAACCTTCTGTTTTTAATCGATTAATTATGTTTAAGCTTTCAAGAATCTTATTGCTGTCCCAATCATAAAATATTTATTATTCTTACCAAAATTTGAAAACGCTACCACTTCTTTCTTTAGAGGGTTGTATCATTTTTGTTTTTGTTTAGCCGCCGCCCCAAAAATGCAAAACGAGGTGAAGGATTCCAAAATCACAAGAAGAATGCATATATTTTTTTGGAGGGGTGAATTTGAATACTATCAAAACCATGGAACCAAATTACTCAAATGTGCCGAGGAGACTTTGATCAAATGGGTAATCACTGAAAGATCACTAGTCCACACAAAGCATTGAGTGTGTTTAGATAGGAGATTATTTGAGATAATATTTTCAAAAGATATTACAATATTTGTTTGATCTGATTTATGTGAGATAAAAAAAAAAGTAGTTGAAAAATGTGTTTATGATACAAATAAATAAAATTGTGCGAGAAAATGTGTTTCTATTGGAAGAATCTTATATAATTTTGCACGTGACAAGTTATTTCTTAATTTCGTCTAATCATTAATAACTTAGATTATTTTTAGATAATAATAGATAGAAACAATAATGGCTGTAAAAATTTAAAAAAAAAATCCTTGGCTTAAGTAAGTCCTTTCTCGTCCAAAACAACGCTTCTATTAGTAGACAAGTGAAAATTTGGGTCATATGCCCATATACATTTAGATCCTTCTTCCAACAACTGATATGCAGTTCATGATCCTAAACCAAAATGAAGTATTTAGCCAAACTATTATTTTTTTTTATTTTTAAACCCTCCCCACCTCCTCTATTTCCCACCCAAAGTTGAATTGACAGGTCAAAATGGAGGCATCAATTACAATCCAATTATGTTGATCCGTCCAAACTCGCCCACTAATAACTTGTTAAAATTCATCCATTAATGAATTTAAATGGGTCTAAAGAGGTAGCCAATTAAACCCATTTAATTGGTGGATAGTGGATTCACTCGATTCACCCATTTATACCCAATTATGCATTTAAACTCAACTTTTAGTGAATGTTAAGCAAATAAATTTGAATTTCTTACCAATTTAATAACAATAAAATACAAAAAAAATAAATGAAATTTTTAGTAACTCATAAATGGATAATTGGATATATCCATATCTATTTATTATATGAGATCTATTTATACCCATTTATTTAAATGGACATAAATAGGTTGAGCCTATTATATCGATTTCCCACTCAAATATATCCGAATCATCTATTTTGAACCCCTTACTTGTCAGCTGGGAATCAATCACTATCTTTTTTTTTTTTGGGGGGGAAGGGTTGGGGAGTGGGTGTAATAGGTGTTTATCACCGTTATACAGCTGCCAACGATAATTGTGGCGCGGCCAGAGAGGAAGCCTAACGTCTTTGACTAGCAAATCAACAAAGCATTTCTTAGATAGTTAGATGTCGATGCAAGCAAACCTGTATAGCTAGTTTGTGAGTTGAGGATAGAAAAGAAAAGAAGAGAAAGGTTAAGTTCCGAGAGAAAAAAAAAGGATAAGAAAAGAAGAGAAGAGATTTTAATGTTGTTTGGGAGTTTATGAAAGAAAGAGGTGATTTTGAACACATTGATCAATAAATATTTCATTCAATAGCTTTTTAAGGATAGAATGGGTAATTTAAAAATTTTTTGCAGCCTTTCCTTATCTTTCTTTTGATTTCTGCCCGATTTGGGCCGAAATTTTTTTTTTAAACTGTAGCTGCCTCTTCTTCCTTCCAAATCTGTTAGATTCTCTTCCTTTCTATTTCACTTAAAACTGTCAAACGTGGGAGATGCTGCCTTTCTCTTCCCTTCTTTTCTTTTCTGCTCAAATCTCATCTCCCAAACTAGGCAGTAAAGATTAAATAGCTAAACATTGAAGTTCAATTACCTAAAGGCACACCAAATCTTGATACCCAACCAATCGACAGAGAAACCACAATACGTTAGAGCTCATATGGCAAGTACTAAAGGTCTGTACTCTTCAGCGAATGTGCAAGGATAGTAGAAATAGAATTAAAAACACTCTTGATAATATAGGTATGCCTTCTTACAAGGTCCATGGCAGTCCACTCAAGGGGTGAAATATGAATGTACCATTAAAAAGGCTTTGGTTCATTGCGAACCGGAGCATCGCTCATAGATGTAGAAGTGACCAACCGAACCTCTCCTGGAAATCTATATCCTTGGTGAGATGGTTATTGGCACAAGGGCAACTATTCCTCGAGTAAAAGTGCAAATGAAGTGCAAATGAAGCTAAGGGAACACAGAGACGTAATAGTACAGCAACAAAGGTCATGCCTAGAATGCATCCACCTATCCATGGTACAAATATAAGATTCGTCACCCATGTATATTAGTTCAGGAATCAGCTGCCATAGAGATAGAGGCAAAAAGAAAGAACTCAAAGTTTTAGAACCCCAGTGGCCGATAGCACATTTTCTGCAGTTAGTACTACGTATTACAGTCAGAGTATTCTGCAACTCATCAAGATAATCGGTCAGAGAAGAGAAAAACACTTTCTAGTCTCATCAGATGCAGCAAACCATGAGAATCTACAGAACATATGCAAAACGAACAGGATAAAACATTTACAAACAGCTGACAAGCTACAAGGCTCAGACATGGGATACCTCAAAAAGTAGTGTTGCCTCCAATTCCTATCGTCTAAAACATTTGATGCTTATGCACAACTTTAAACGCCTTTATCTCAGCCGTTTAAGGCCGTCCAAAGAGGATCCTCGTTGCTCTGATATATCTCATACAATTGTTTAGCATAATGTGTTGCCAGCATTCTACATAGTTCGAGCCATTTTGGATCACGTGCTTCCAATTCTTCTACAGATTTCACCAGGTCACCTTGTGGATCCCCGTCAGTAAGAAATTCACCCAATGAGGTACCCCTACAAAGTCATAAACAGCTTATTGCAATCTATACAACCTATCATTCTTCTTCATTCATCAAATAAACTATATAACTCAATATTGACGTGCTGTAGATCTCAAGGGATCCTGTAGCATCAAATTCAAGGCAATTAGAAATTTTAGCAAAGACGACGAGAACACATCAGCATTTACATTTTCAATCAGTAGGAAGCACTCCTTATGGCAGGGGCTCTAGTTTGTTTCTTTTGGTAGACCTTAGCACAATGACTACTAATAAGCACAAAATATATAAGAACCTTTTATTGCAAAAAATTTACTTTGCAAATACATGCCAGCATGCAAAAGAAGCACACTCAAGAACCAGAAACCAAATACATGCAGTAGATTCATTTTAAGATTCATAACAAAGTTTCCTAGATAGATACATAGACAGCTAAATGTCTCAACACCTGCACCCTCCCAGGATGAAAAGATGACCAATATATATTATCTATCAGGTGGCTTCCCCAACTTACTATCTTTGTACAATTTAACACCCGAATGCAAGCTCTGTATCTGCCCGGGTGTGTATATATAACAGCAAACACATTATGTATATTTACATTCACACATCTGTAATGTACATTAGGAACAAAAAATGTGCATATTGAGAGTGAAAAATTTCTAAAGCATGAGCAAATTCATATCTTGAGATTGACATATTTTATACCTGCGTGCATCACACTGGTTAAATCCTCTTTCATTACGCACTATTGTTGCTTTATGAAACTTTTCCTCAGAGGTTTGCTGGCGATACAGAGCACAGACAGCCTTCATACAGAGCTGAATGTCCTTACCAAAAGCAGCTTGCATATCTGCCTGGAATTCCCACTTCTCTTTATGATCTTTGTGCCTTCCAATGGTGGCTATGATAGCTTTATAGTCAAGACTGTCATCAGATGCATCATCTGATTCACCAGAAAAATCACCACCAGACAATAAACCATCACAGTTGTCATCATCTTTAGGATCTTTAGAAGCACTGTCTCCTTCTGACTCGGAGTCATGTACAATAAAGTCATCTTCTTCACCGTCTGACTCATTCTCTTCTTCTTCATCATCTGAAGAAATCATATTTGTTGGTATTCCACAAAGTCGCTCAGTCCGGATTCTCTTTGAAATTCTAGGCGAGCTTTTCTTTGAAGTGCCTTTCTCTTTCAAATTTCTCAACGTCACCAAGCGCCGCCTAACTGCAGGTTCTCCCTGTTTGTCTGGGGAAGCAGTAGCCATCCTAGAATTTGTCCTTAGCCTACTAATAGGCAAGCAATCATCCATATCACTTTCGCTGTCACTAGCAACTATTTTGGCAGCTCTTTTCCTTTTAGAAGTTGACATAAAGGGGTCAATTCCAACTTGGCAAGACACATCATCATCATTAGTTTGGTCAATAGCACTAGCCAAATTCTTTGTACAAGGGAACTGCTTTTTATCCAGAGTAATCTCTCCTCCATAATCAGTTGATTCGCAGGCCTTTTTACTTGTGTGCAAATCAAGAGTACTCAAATAAGAGACATTTTCTTCAGCCTCACTGTCACTGATGTCAATAATACTAAGAGAAGAAGGTCTAACACCAGCTGGTGTTGTAGGAGCGATCTTCTTACTGGGGCTCCCTTCGTCTCCAAAAACTAACTGCTTCCTTGCTCGACTACCAGATCCCATACGATTTTCAAAAGGAATGCCTCTGTTTCCTTCGTCTACATGTGTTAAATTTGTACAAAATGGATCAGCTCTAGGAGTGGCAGCACCATTGACTCCAACTGGAAACCCTTTTGCTCCAGTAATCTCTTCCATGCATGCTCCAGGTGATGACATGCCTACTTTGGCTGTTCCATTCAAGTTACCTTCCCTTCTACAGAGGTCAAACGCTCTTCCAACTCCAATACCTGGGACTCCAATTCTCTGCACTTTACTTTCCAAACTTCAACCTCACTTTCAGCCTTCTTCTTCTCACAGAGCAAAACCTGATTCTCAATCATCAAATCCCGCAACCTTGTCATCCCCTGCATCTTCCATTAAATCAACAAAACCTTCTACCCCCTTTTCCACTCCATCCATGGACCTCTTACCATTAGAGGAACAAGCAACTTTCTCCTCAAGGCTCTGTGGTTTCTTTTCCTCAAAGATTGAACCTCGTCTTCCGTCACAAGCTTTTCGAGTTGTAGTGCACTGTGCTTTCCCTCCAGAGATTCAAGCTCACTTATCTTCTTCTCAAATTGGGACATCAACGCCACGACCCTCTCTTCTGCCTGCTTGAAACTTCTTTTCCCATCCCCAACAGTTACTGCAGCACTCTAATTCCTCTCTTTACAGACGAAGTATCATGATTGTTTTCTTTGGTTTTCCATTACTTCTAATTTAACCCCAGCATCAGCCGTGTTCGCCTATATGCATCATCTTCTTTATGTCTGGATCACAACCTCCTTTGATACGTTGTCTATTAGTAACTACTTTCAGGACCAGACTCTGATTCCATATAACCCTGGTTTTCCAAAAACTACTACTTACTCTAGTTTGTACACAAAACTAAAAACCTTTACTGAAATCCAAGCACATGGAACCCACAAGCAAACATGCCCTACTAAGTAGAATAAGATATTAAAAACAAGAACCCGTCCAAGACAGATAAAAAAATGGAGACATACAGGGGAGGGGCGGACGGCCGGAGAAGGGCAAGCTAGTCCGAAGTTTGCTTCTGCATTAGTGTTTAAAATCGTTTTCCCAGTCAATTCTTTTTCTATCTCTGTAACTCATATTACAGTTTCATACTAAAAGCCAGGCAGCAACTTGCGCATTAGGAACGAATTTATTGGCAAGAAAACAGATAAACTTTAAAAAACCAAAAAAAAAAGGCACAAAAAAAAGCGTGCTTTAGAAGACTGAATTACTTACAGGGTAAGGACGGGGAGGAGCAGCAGCGGGGAAGAATGGCTAGGGCTAAATTGCTAAAGTGAAAGTGGGAGTTATCACCAAGAGTAAAATGTTTTACTAGTATAATCCACACCAGTTGGCGACAAAAATATTGGCTATCAGTCACCATTTACCAAGATTTCTCGAAATTCAGTACCCCAATCAAAAAAGAAAAAAAAAAACCCTTTGTATTGATTTAAATTTTGAACGCAATCTAAAAATGAACGCCTCAGTGTGTTATACATTATTTTCATTTTATTTACACATACTAATTTATTTGTATTATTAATATATTATTAATTATTTTTTATCTCATATATATCATATCAAAAAATTACTGCAGTATTTTTTTATAAAATTATTTCAAATAATTTACTATCCAAACACAAAATATTTCTTGAATACCTGGTAGAATATTCATGTACGACTTTCTCATATTTTACAAGTGGAAATGTTTGATTCAGCAGGAGAAAAAGAGGCAAAAAATTAGAATAGAAATATCATCATTTGATTCGTCTTATTCAAAAGTTGGCAAGTGTTTGGATAGCATTTATATATACAAAAAATTATTTATTTATATTACAAATATATTTTGTAATATATCCTTTTATTTTACATATATCACATTATAAAAAATGCAATAGTAATTTTTGCAAATAATATCTCAAATAAACTCCTATTAAGAGCACACTCGATTTAGTAGGTTATTCACAAATTTTTTTAAATCACAACCTTGTTTAGTTTCTTTTCACACCTTTTGAGTGTTTTTTTTTTCAAAAATACATAATAAGGGTGTGCAAGTTCATTTTATGATGTTTAACGTATAGTCCCCCCCCCCCACCCCCACCCCCAAACCCAAAACACACACAAAAAAAGTGCACTTAGTAGGTTTAAAGTATTTCGAAACTTTTGGAAATTTGTTGGTTATTTAATTAAGATAGAAAAAAAGGAGATAATTAGTTATACACATGTCATTTCTTTTATGCGCAAAACTCAAGTACCATGATTAACCGATTACAAAATTTTTTATTAATTGTTGGTTTTATATACAAAAAATGTTATTTGCATTGTATTTTTTAATTATTTATATTCTATCATTTATTTTATCATATAGTTTATAAATAAAAATTATATAATCAAAACAATAGTGAGAGTATAATTAATGATTTTTATTTATTTTATCATATAGTCTATAAATACAAATTATATCCTTATACTATATAAGAATGAGTTTAGGGCAAAGATTTCAACCGCAATGATGGGGGCTATTTTGGGAATATGAGAGTATTTGAAGTGCAATTGGAGTATTGAATATGAATCATTATAGCTGATTTGGTTTTTTTTTATAATTACTTAAATATCCTCTCAGACATTTTAAGCTATGAGTAAGTTTAACATGTGACAGTATTCGATATCCAATTAAATATTATGTACAATTGAATTCATTTTGTGTTTTAGTGGAATTACATAAAAATCCTTTTAATCATTTAATTGTATTAACATCCAAGTCTCTTAATTTCTTAAAGCCTTTCTCAGCAGTTATTTGCAAACTTATGATATATAGATGTTAAGACATAATTAATGCTGATTAGTAGAGAAGTTTGGTTTTCTGGCCGTTACCATAGTAACCCCCATCTATTCAAATTCATTTCATTTACCTATAATTTTGTTCCGCTACAATCATGTAGTCTATTGAATTCAGATGTTACTATATTAGCTACTACTCTTTCCCATTTTGCAACATCTTTCTCAATAGGTATGTTTTCTTTAGCTAATCAACTTTTTTGGTTGTAAGAAATTTGTAATCTTGCAAGTTGTATGTGCAATACTTGTTTTAGTGTTTTAATTCAATTGCCCGTGTTAGATAGGCTTGATAGGGAGAAGATCACATTTGTTAATTGTTATTTGTGGTTTAGAATAAAGTTTATCATCATAATTTTTTCATTAATAGATTGCATCTACTTCTTTTGTTGTTTTAACTATTAGTTACGGTAATTTTTCAAATTATTTGCTACTTTACTGATGATTCCATTTAGGCAATTTTTTCACTTCATTTGATTTGCCAATATGTTTAACTATCTATTTAAAACTATTTGGCTGCAAATCTAAAGTATGTACTTTATTA
The DNA here is from genome assembly GCA_023065735.1 of Coffea humblotiana. Classification (NCBI taxonomy): domain Eukaryota; kingdom Viridiplantae; phylum Streptophyta; class Magnoliopsida; order Gentianales; family Rubiaceae; genus Coffea; species Coffea humblotiana. The sequence continues at coordinate 1,376,231 of CM041209.1, read as the reverse complement.
CTTTTAATTGTTTTCTTGAATTGAGTGGATTAAGATGTTTTAGTACTTTTTTTGAGGTAATTATTCATCTAGATTAGCGTGTTAGTTATTGTATATCTTTGCAACTAGGTCAAAAACTGATGTTTTGTGATTGTAACCCTTATCGAGAAGGAGATGCTTTGCTATATGTCCTAAATCATACAATAAAATCATAATTGATTGATTTTGTCAATGTGGATCTTTCATGATGATATATCCTTGGAATCAATATAAATCCAAGAATTTGGCTTGCAAGAACCAAAATTCCACTAGCAATGATTTTTTCAAGTATGCTAATTTTTCAAATCTCGCTTGTATGACAAGATAATGAGGTAGATTACCCTCATATCAAAATCAAATTCAAACTAAACGACAAAATTTAACATCCCTAAAATGCATAAGCAGATATAAGTAAATCTTTTATTCTATTAGATTAGACGCAAAATGATTAATCATATTTTATAATTATATTTCATTGCATATTATATTTTTTGACTTAATATGTAAATTTATGATTTTTCTATTTAATATCACATAATAAAATTGTCATACTTCAATTCTTATACTACAAATACTAAATAATAATTATTAACTATCTTTAATTATAGGTACTAAAACTCCCGCGCCATGCGCGGGCTTTTTTCCCTAGTAATTAAAATAAAAATGAGAGTGAGTGCGAGTTAACATTTTCCTCCGTATAATCATAGCAAGCAAGTGTATTTTCCTAGCTTAGATACCAAGAAGTACTTGTGTTTCGCAAGGAGAGTGAGTTGGTCCAGAAGGCAATTTGGGGCCAACCCTAACTATACCCCGGGCTTCCTTTTAGCTTGTAGTATTTGGGTTCAGATCGTTACTCCTTAAAGCCCTAAAAAATAACTCTTTGTTGAAAAAAAAAAGAAGAGGAGAAAAACCTGGTGCAAAGAGCACTAGAACACTAAGCAAGCTGAACAAAGAAGATGAAATCTGTTGGGTGTTTCATAGATTAAGCAACAATTCACAGACAAATCCCAGCTTCTCCAGCAGTTAAATTTCTCAAGCATTCCTACAATTTACATCAGACGCAACCCATGTCTACTTTCTCAGAGGAACGAGACTGAAGGAGTTTATAGATTTTATTGACAACCTCAAGAACTATGAAAAGGCTGGTGTCCCTAAAGGCGCAGGAACTGACTCTGATGATGGGTTCGATCTTGGAAGGATGAGACGGCTAATGCAACTTCTGGGTAATCCTCAGTGCAATTTCAAGGTCTGTTTTCTCCTCCCTTTACCATCCTTCTTTTAATTCCTTGAACTCTTTTTCTTGTTGAACAGCTGCTAGTTTCTGTTATCCGCTCTTTTTGCTTTGTTTAGGTATCAATATAATTTGGTATACAAAGAAAAACCCTCCAAATTATATTCCGTAATGCTCTATCATTATCAAAATATACGACGTTTTGATTTGTTTCTTTTCTTTAGTTTCTTTTTGAAATCTTGAAATTATTGGCGAATGCGAAAAATTCTGCCTTTGCAAGGTTTACATCTGCTGATTGGATACTTTGATGGACTACGGATACTTTGTGTTAGTAGTTTTTAGCTGTTGCGGAGGATACTTGTTTCTTTGCACTACTAATTTTTCCTTACAGCACCTTTTGAACGTCCACTAATTTGTACCATGCTAGAATTTTGATTGGCTTGATATGTAAAACAGGCTGTTCACGTTTGCTGGGACAAAGGGAAAAGGGTCAACGGCTGCATTCCTCTCCAGCATTTTACGGGCACAAGGGTATTCAGTCGGTTGCTATAACTAGGTGCGGTTCATCCCCTTTTCCCCTTCTTCCTAAACGTTAGCATTCTGATTAAGATGAACAGATATCCATTCTTCTCTCAGAATTCTGGGTTTGACGAGTCATTGTTTCTTTGAACAGTCCACATATACGAACTATCAGGGAACGCATAACACTGGGTGCATCAGGAGACCCTATACCTGCAAAGACATTGAATCATCATTTCCAAAGTTTGAGGATGGTTCTTGAAAAAGCAATAGAACTTGGAAAATGGTTGTCTTAGTCATTTTGAAGTATGAGCTGTGTACAACACCTTTCTTTTAGTTGACCATTTGAAGAGTGATTATGCCCTTTTAGACATTCGAGCAGTTAGGCAATTTTGAAGTTGGTGCCTGAGTTTATATTTCAGTCTTGATCTTTCCATGAGTTTCTGTGTTGTGTACTTTTATTTCTGTTGGCTGTGTGTTTATTCTGTCTTTTGGTCAGGTTCTCACTGCTGTGGCATACAGCCTATTTGCTCGAGAGAGTGTTGATATCGCAGTTATTGAGGTAGCCGACTTTATTTTGACTCCTATTTTTGGAGTCTTTACTCTTTTTCCATGCCTCTTTTTGTCCCAAATACTATCTCTATTTCTGAATTGTTTTTTTGGAAATCTTAACCTTTTCACAGGTTGTTAATTTCCCTTTCCACCTGTCTCTTCTTCAAAGTGATCTTCAATAAAATGCTTCTGGCTCTTGTTTGAACTGGTATTAACTTTTTTCCCCCCTTTCATCTATCACATAGGCAGGACTAGGTGGAGCACGTGATGCAACTAATGTAATTCCAAGGTCTGCTCTTGCTGCTTCAATCATAACATCAATTGGTGAGGAACATCTGGATGCACTTGGAGGTTCCTTGGAAAGTATTGCAGTTGCAAAATCAGGAATTATTAAAGATGGGCGACCAGTTAGGTGGTTCTTCTACACATTCTTCTGTATGCTAGTTTAGCAGTGGACTTTACCAGATTTACACTCGTGAACTTGAGTTGCATTAGGTGACTATACCATTCTCACAATATTCTTTGGTTGTTGGTTAAGCATTTGTTGTGGAGTAAGTGGTTTCTTGTAATGGAAGCACTGCATTGCGGTTTTGAAGCTTGTAAAGTTTGTGTTTTGGTTTAAGAAGAGTAAGGTAAAATCTATAGCAGATAACAGGGACTCATTATCTGGATAGACCACCTAAATAGTTTTCTAACTGCAACCTGAGTTGCCTAACATATTGTAAGAGATGTTCTTTTTCCTTGTTTGGTTGTAAATTTTCAATACAGGATCAGTTGTTCGGTGAACTTTGTTTTTCTAAGGTGGTTCATCCTTTCATAGTAACTGTAGTATGATAGAGGAAACTTTTTCCTGTCCATTATAAACTTTTGCCTTCTGTTTTTCGATCATAAGTTAGTGTTGTGCTTGCTTGAATATGTTTTCCTGTTACCTTGTGCATCACGATTAGTTATGACACCTGAGTTCTGATTATGGGGAAATCTCAGTTGGATCACATTTATAGGGAAATCTCAGTTCTGATTATGGGGAAATCTCAGTTATGGTTTTCAATCATAAGTTAGTGTTGTACTTGCTTGAATATGTTTTCCTGTTACCTTTTGCATCACGATTAGTTATGACACCTGAGTTCTGATTGTGGGAAAATCTCAGTTGGTTCTAGGTGGGCCATTCCTTCCACATATTGAGCGTATTCTTCGTGATAAAGCATCCTCCATGTCTTCTCCTGTTGTGTCAGCATCTGATACTGGAAATAGAAGTACTCTCAAAAGCCTTGACAGAATGAGCGGCAGACCTTTCCAGTATTGTGACTTGGTGCTTCAGATTGAGAAAGATCTTCAGTTGGTATATAAGTTACTAATTTTGCATTCTTTTGATTACTCGTTTTTAAGTCTCACTTGCCTTTCCTTAGCTGCTTTATGTGACTCATCAATCGTTGTGCTCTTGCATCTGATCTACTTCTTCGTGGTAATTGTGCATTTTATCTGCTCATTGCTCCAATTGTGCAGTTTATTGAATTATCAAATGTTAAGCTATCCATGCTTGGTCATCACCAACTTAAAAATGCTGCAACTGCCACTTGTGCCGCACTATGTCTTCGTGGTCAAGGTGAGAAATAATGAATGTAATTGAAATGATTCCCACTTGTTTCAAAAGTAACATAATCATTGAGGACTTTAGAGCTTCTAATAGAAAACATAATAGGATCATGCCCATTCTAAGATTTAAAATTTGAGTATTTTAAGTGTAGCAATTGTCGCAAAGCTGATTCTTTAGGCAATATTATCTCATTTGTTACAGGCTTTCATGATTGCATATGCTCAATTTTTTCCAATCCATTTCTCTCGCATTTCTTGTTTTGTGGATTCTAGGATGGGAATTATCAGATGAATCTATTCGTGCTGGTCTAGAAAATGCATTTTTGATTGGAAGAAGCCAAATTTTGACACAAAATGAAGCTGAGAGGTTAGGACTATCAGGAGCAACCATACTGCTCGATGGAGGTTGGTTTGCGAAGTCTTCACTTTATTTTGCAAATAATTTCTTTGTAAAGCTGTTTATGATTTTAAATTCTTCTGTTGAGGATTATGATGATGGTGCTGTGCTGCCTTATCGTTTTCAGCTCACACTAAGGAATCTGCTAGAGCTTTAGCCAACACCATCAAGATGGCATTTCCGAAAGCAAGATTAGTTCTAGTTGTTTGCCATGGCAAATGACAAAGATCATTTGGGTTTTGCAAAAGAACTGCTTTCAGGTTTGACTATATCTGGAATAGGGAAACTAACCGCTCAACAGCTGGATGTCCTTCCCTCATATATGCCTTTTCTGTCTTTCTGCTTCGCAGCTAGGTATCTGGAGGCTGTGTTTTCGCTGAAGCCAGCATTGCTGGAGAAAAATCTCGAACAACATCAGCCATCCTCATTACGAGGCTCTTGATCCAAGCATCAAGGGGAGCTGGGAATTGATATTGGGGATTACGTTAATGAACCTGAAGTTAAGGATCTAAATCTTAATCACGCTGAGAGATCAGAAACGCCAACCCCATATTATTTGCTGAGGGAATCCTTAATGGCCTCTATCAAAGCTGGGGGTCAGATTCTTGGGCCTGGTTCTGGAGGTCAAACTGGAGTCATTGTAAGTTACTGGATCTCTGCATATTGTATCAGCCCTGCTGGCCCTCGACAGGGATGAAGACTTTGTTTGTCATGAATCATGAATACTAACTGATCTTTCTTGCCAGACGTTTTTGTTTTCACAGAAAAAACGAAACAAATTATAGAGCGAATCCCCAAAAAAAAAAAAGTTTGGAAAAGAAAGAGAATCTTTTCCTTTCCTTGGGGACCATAAAGTTTCAAGAAATTCCTAAAATAAGAAACATATGCAGTTGGCTTAAATTTACATTTGCCAACCACCTCTCTTCCTCTTCAGTCACTATCAATAAAAAATTTTTTTTTTTAAAAAAATGTAAATTATCCTACTGATTTTACCTTTCATTCTTTTTTTCAAGAAGAACGGGTAACATTCTACCCTTGCAAATTCGCGTTCTCTTTTTTCTTTTTCTTATTAGTACATATGAAATTAGAAGACGCCATATTGCGTATGACTCGTCAATATATATATATATATATATAATTAAAAAAACAATTGCAAATAGTAGCAAAATATCGCATTGCAGGCCTGCAACTACGTACAAGGAGAGTCATGCCATAGAGTAACAGCTTTTCCCGAAAACCTTTCCTGTCTGTCGAAAGTGTTTTAAGAGCGGCAAAAAAATTTAACAGCCGGAAGCAGCATGGTCGGGCTTCGGATGTGCAAAACAAAAAATATCTGAATTTATTTGGTTGCCTTGAATAATGAAGGAAAGCGGAGGAATAACGAAAGGGAGGGCCGGGGCCGCTGCACCAAGACCCCAAAGGGGCCAACATCCACAGCCACCTCCCAACCGTTGATAGGTCAGGATTGGGACTTGACCTCCAAAAATGGGACATCAAATCGATTTGGCAATCAAACCAATTGATGTGGGTCCTCGGTGACTTCTACAAAATCCACGATGCAAATATGCAAGGAATGGTTGTTCGTTAATGCTAACTGGTCTGCCATGTATTTCTATTGCTCAGGGAACTAAAGGGGTTGGCAATATTACCGCGGAATAAACAACTATTAAGATATTAAGTACTCAATGTTTTAATAACAAATAAGTCACAAACATGAAAGATAACCGATACATAATATTTAACATGATTCGGCTCCACTATTGAATCTACGTCCACGGAAAGAAACCCGTTCTTTATTATGAGAGGAAAACTCTATACAAGAATACAACTTGAAACCAAACCTAACTCTTGTATACCATATCTCATCTCTCATCACCCATCTATAAGGTTACATATCCCTTGTTTGCCCCTGTATCTCTTTGTATAGTATGCAACCCACCTATTTATAGGGAACATTATCTGACCAAAAACCCAAATAACAACAGGAAATCAAATCTAATTTCTAAACTTGTATAGAATAGGAAATAACTTCTAATTCTAACAAAATAAGAAATTTCTTAGCTACTATTTCAAGTAACTAAAACCAATTAAAAAATTAATTACTTCCACACAAAATAAGAAATCTACCTAAAAGAAATTAAGCCAATTTCCTAACAGGTACCATAAGGTGAGAGGAAGATTCAACAAGATTAATTATCGTTAAAAGCTATTGCAGGCAAAGAAGAAGAACCAACGCTTGGTGCCACAGTACTCAACACTAACTCATAGGTTTCGTGGTCGAATTGAATGGTGTTTCAGAAGGAAATGAATGAAGTACGAAGGACCCACGTATTGAATTCATCTTTGGCTTGAAAATTTGTCCTACATTCTTCCTTAATTACATATGGTGTCCAGACTACGGAGGACAATTGGGCTTTAATCAATTGCACTAGATTCCGATCGAGTTTTCATTTTGAATGCCTTGGATTCGTTATTCGTATGTGCATGGATGGTTAAAACAAGTGTACGTAACGTAAGTAGTCAATCTACGAGTAATTAATCAATATGCAATGTCCCGTGGAAACAGGCTACGTAGTTAATACAGCACGGCCACACCATTTGGCACTTGATTCTGCAAAATTCGTTGAGTTTTGTCAATAAATGGTGTCCCAACGATCTCATTAATAATGCCCGTTCTTGTTTCTAAACAAAATAAAAAAAAAAAAGAAGAAAGAAATTGGCACCGAGCAATTTCATCAATGATTGGCACTTATGTTTGCTAATTATTCATGTAAGAGAATAACTAAATTAAGTCAAAGGAATCTTGCTTTCGTGAATTGAACGGGCTAGGTTATCTGTGTATATAAGATTTAATCTTTTTATTTGATTAATCTTTTCTATACTGACAATATATACACTATCACTAACGTCAGATGGACGACAATCTGTAAAATTTGAATTTGAAATTCAAACATTTGCTCCTCCTCACAATCTGGCTAAAACACCTATGAATGATCTTAATTTGGAGCATTGGATATCTCCTGCTTATTAGTATATATGTAATTGCTCCTCCTGATTTTTTTTTTTTGTGCATGACTTATTTTCTGATGTTTTTCAGAAGAAAATAAAATTGATAGTAATAAATTGATGCAACGACTGATGAGCTCACGAGAAAAATATGTGCTTGCATAATGCGTAAAATCCAAAGTCCAGAGGAGAATTAAAGGTGGGAAGATAACTTACTGATGATGATATCATTAGGGACGGGACGCATGATTACGGAATACTTCTAATAGTCTATGGTACACCGGCAATAATGATCCTTCTAGACATGCGAAGCAAATATATACACGCAGGGACCGACGAGTGTTGTTAGAATTTGAAATGTTTTCTATTTTTGAATAGGATAGCAATAAAAGTCTTCGGCCCTAAGCTGAGAGTTCAAGTTTGGAAAGAAAACAAGAGAAACTTAAAAGTTTTCCTTGTTTGGGAGTTTTAAATTTGAAGAAAAAGAAAAGATATGGAAAGAAATGGAAGCATAGATTGGATGAAACAAAATTCTCTCCAAAAGCCGGAGAGAAATGGGAGGAACTTTCATCGAAGTTTTGTAAACTTTCTTAAAAATAACCAACTTATGCATAAAGAGTTTAAATAATAATAAGATTACAATGCCCAATGAATCTAAAAATCATTCCTTTAAAAAAATTAAGAGGACACTCCAAGCATTACAAGAGAGAAAGAACTTGGAAGTCGAATGTAATAGTCACTCAATTAATGTTCTCACAAATTAAAGTGAGGTTAGGGAACACCAATTCAAATCATAATCAAAGTCTAACAGCTTAGCTTCGCTGAATTAACAATATTTAGAGTTCGTCAAATCCATCCATGAAAATGATTCTCAAGCTTAGGAGTGAAAAAACGAATGTCTTCGTCTCCCGCTAAACTTTTATCTGGTGATATATGTAATATCTTTTCAATTAATTTTATCGTCGATGTATCACATCCTAAGTAGACGTCTTAGTGTGATGTTACATGCAATATAATTTGCTCGCACTCGTGATTTATATCATTGCTTTTTTTTTTTTAGTGCTTAGAGGTATCCCAACTAGGGCTGCAAACGAGTGGAGTCGAGTCAAATTTTGAACTTATCGAGTCGAGCTCGATTTAATAACAGGTAGACTTGAATTCGAGCTCGAGTTCGACTCGACCAAGGAAAAGTTAGGCTCGAGCTAGAGTTGACAAGACTCGCGAGCTGTAGCTCGATTTCTGGCTCGCGAGCGGCTCGAATTGTCAACTCGTAACGTAGTTCGAATTTCTGACTCATGAGCAGCTCGTTAGCTCGAGTTTTTGGAAATTAATCTAATAAAAACAACAAATAATTATTTTTTCTTAATAAATAATAAAATATTAGGGATATATATGTAATATAATTTTACTATTAAATAATATATATATAGATACATATATAAATACACTCAAGCTCGAGCTAACGAGTTTAATAATTTGAACTCAAGTTCGAGCTCGAATTCGATTTAGTAAGCTTGAACTCGACTCGAGTTCGATATTGATCAAGCTCGAGTCGAAATTTGACTCGAGCCGCTAGGTTCGTTTGCAGCTCTAATCCCAACTTTTCGGCCCTAAGACCGTATAGAGTTTTGTCCCAAGAATACACACAGTGAAGTAGCACATGGAGTCTATCACGGAACCTACAAATAAATATCAGGTTATCGAACCAGTCGAACTACCGGCAGGAGGAGGCTATATCATTGCTTTTTTGAAAAAGGTTTTTTTAAGGCCTTTTTTGAAAAAGGAAGGTTGGTGACACTGTCTTGCACTTCACCATAGGAATAAATGGTGGTGCGATTTAATTACTGGAGTAGTTAGGGAGCGAATGTGATAATAATTTGAAGTGACTGGGAAAACATTTTGGTCTGCGCATGTTGGGGGTGTCAGAGAGAGTTGGTTGAGGATGGTAAATGTGAAAAAGGATTGTTCATAGACAAAAATTGGATTCATTAGGGAGCTGGTGAGTTGTGTTCATCATAAAATCAGAAGTCCGCTGCTTCCTTCACAAAAAGCAATGCACTCCCCCTGCAGACAGACATATGCAATTACTCCTCTCCTCCTCCTGACTCTTTATATCTCTGCTGCAGGCTTACACACATTCTAGTTTTTGTATTTGTATCTATGTGGAGTGAAGGACATAATGCATCGAACCCACCACTTGATCCTCAAATTAAATTGCAAATCATGCGAGGCACGGAGATGCCGTGTCTGCGCATTCAAGGCCAACCCTGCTGCTGCATTCTTACCTTCCTTCAGAAAACACACACACACACACTCTCTCTCTCTTAAAAGTTGTTAGTAATAGTATGCTAGCAGTAGTAGGAGACAAGTTGCAGATTTTTCCCCAGTACCCCGTTCTCATCTCCTTCATCTGCCTTCTTCATGTCCATTTACTTCCCTTTCAGTATTGTACTAGTACACACACACACACTAAAATGAATTTGAAGCATGCTTGGCATTTTGTCGCATTGCATTTAAAAGTATCGTATCACGGTTTCCTGTCATCATGTTAACCACTCATCCAACCAAAGTTTAAAAGAAGAAATAACATTAATTGTTGAGTTCTTGTAGGAATATATATATGAATTTGAACTTTTCTTAGCGTAATTCCCATTTCTCAGAGATAGGAACATGCACGCATTTGAGGTTCAATAATCAAAACCAATATAGGGTTTAGCGCCTCTTAAAACTGCCCCTCTCCAGGTCCACATAAAGGCTAAAGCTGCTCATTGGGATCATATACCAATCTATATGTTGGGTTATATATGGATTGATGACTGCGCTTCCTGCAACCCCTGCCTCTCGGGCATCCTCTGCAAACTAAATCCTCGTTGGAAGAAGCGACATTTAACCTTGCATCGTACAACTTCATGACCATTGCCCAAATTGGATAAATTATATAATATATATATATATATGTTCCGTCAGGTCCATGGCTTCAAGATTAAATATTAGTTCTTCCAGCTCCCACGTACGTTCAGTTCAGATGCAGTTATCTCTCACTGTTTGGCGTTGGTCTGTGTTTAAGTGCCAAGACATGCATCTCTCTTTTAAATGCCAACGTATCGCCGTCCGCTTCCTCTTCTTGTTTCTTCTTTAAAGTTTAATGACAGTCTTTTCCACAGCCATCATGAGTTGCAGTTTCGAAGTTCTTCATGCAGTAGTAGCTAACTAGCTATATAGTATACACATTGGGATAGGATAACTTTGTCAGCTCTCGAATCCAACATAAACTTGTACCCAAAAACTATCACTGATAATTCTGCTTGTTTGATTGTTTGGCCTCCTTGGAACAAAAAAGGAAAAAAGAAAAAGAAACCATATATAGGCTTCATATGAGTAGAAATTAAACCATTGCGAAATATAAAAAATTTGTATTTAGGGAGTCACAAAATGCCGACGGTGTTAGACGTACATTCCTTTTCGAGGTAATCCATAATTCGTTTTCCGTACAAATGGGTTTGGACAACGCATCCAAAAGCAGGGCCGGATCTACGGTGGGGCACTGAAGGCACGGGCGCCACTGTTTTCTTAAATTTATACAGTATTCATAGAATTTTGATAGTATAATTTTAAAGTGTGTCCTTTGAAATTTTGTGTATTCATTGGTTTATATACTCCTAAAGTTGACTTTAATTTTGCCTGTTGCTATAACTACTATAAAAAGGACTTTTTCAGTTATGAATATAGCGAAGAATCGGTTACGAAATAAAATGAAAGATATTTGAATGAATGATTGTTTAGTTATTTATATTGAGAAAAATGTATTTAGTGAAGTTCAAAAAATGCCAAAAATTGTAAACCGTTATTAAAATATGAAAACTCGTCATGAATAATTGTAAATAGTTAGTTTACTTTTTGAAATAAAATTATTATTACATCAAAAAAAGTTTAGAGTTACTTTTGTCGCTATTGAAAATTTTTTTCTGACTCCGCCACTGCCCAAAAAGATTCTTGTTAAGCTTAGGTTTGTATGTGACAAGATATTCAAACATGTAGAGGGAAAGATTCTTTTTCGAGGTAATCCCGTCATCGTGATATGAAAGTATCATTTGATGAGAACGAAGGTTCAAGGTAGATATACATCCTACAAGGTATATATACGTCCCCTACGTCTGTCGGGGTTTTATGTGCTCAAGTCCTGAAGGTCCAGCATGTGCTCATGCTATTGGCTAAATTGAAATAGATTCTCAAAGGTTGGGTACATTTACCCAAAAAAAAAAAAGAGGTTGTGGTACCCAATTGTCTTAACCATTTTCTGCAGTAAAACTTGGTTATTATGATTAGATTTATTTCAAATTTTGAAAAAAAAAAAAAAACTGATCACTACTGGAGAGAGTTTTTGCATTTAGCTACATTTAAAACGTCAAACAACTTAATGCAAGGATATCCAATAATCGAGAGATTCTAACATCACTTTTGGGTATCATTCACTCAAGTTAAATTCTCTATTGAATGGTGAAATAAGTATTTTTCATCTTCAGATTGTAATAATCAAAAGTTTTAAAATTTAAACTACTATCATCATTCAAAAATAGATGTTAAAGGAATGCACTTCAAATCTTCTGTCCCCAAATTACCTTATGTGTCGTGTTTATGTAGCTATCATGTATATTGATGCATTTATGATTCAAGCAAACCTATTATGAATGCATCAATACACGTGACAGTTGTATAAACATGAAACGGATGGAATAAAAGGAAATTTTAAGACAAAGAATTTGAAGCGAAAGGAATGGTATTTAAAAGTACCATAGAATTTCTCATCAAATATTACCGCCTACAATTGTTGTGAAGAATTTGGCACTGTACCATATACTTTGCGATTAACCATTTTTTTTGTCCTCTTAAATCTCTATGGTTGGATAGTGGCGCATTGAAAAGTTTCAAACAATGCATATCATTCTTCCTTCAGTATTATATATTGAGAGATATCTTGTGTGGGATTTATCAGATAGAAGGGATAGAAAAAAAAAGGGAGAAAAATGGACTTTTGCAATCTATCTAAATATTTTTCTTATATTTTTCGTAATTTTTTTCAATGGGTGCTCAATGGACACCGGTTAGTATTTGCTACATGCGTTTTCATACTTAATTTGATGTTAAATGTACAAAGTCATATTTATTACTCCTATTCCATTTAGACACTTTTTTTTTGTTTTAATTTCGCCTCACCCGAAAAACTAACATTCAATACCTTCTCAACCAGTTCTAGCAGTCAGGTAGGCAAACCTTTTTTTTCCCTGCGCCACATTAAATCGGATTTTATAAACCCCATCTTATTCACTCCCCAAAAGGCCTCACAATTTCGTTTTGGGAAATACCCATTAGACTGCAAGTCTAACGGCTCTCTAATCCTTTCCCATCGTGCAGTCTGCTTCAATTCTAACCCTGAGTGTCAGTGCCCCTTGCTGCTGCTGCTGCTGCTTCCCTTGTCTCTTCCAGTTTCTTTGCTCCTCCATTTCGAACTTCGAAGGAGAAGGGACATCAGATTTAGGAACAACATCGTCTACACAATCCGTAACCAAGCCAGCTCCTAGCAGGCCCACATGAGGGCTAGTGAGTGCTGATGGTGATAGTTTAGTCCCATTCAGTACGTTCAACTCTATTACTATATTAATAAATTGTCTTTTCATGATCTTGACAACAAAAGCATCGTCACTACCTTCTTCTTCTGTTTTTTTTTTTTAAAAAGTTTTGCCTGCCGTAACTGCTGCGTTCTAGCATTCAGCGCCGTCTTCGAGTTGAGTCACCTGCGCCTAACAAGGCTGTTTTTCTGGGGGGCGTTTTCGAAATGGATGGAGAAAATTTGTCTGAGCTTTTTGAGTTCGACAAAACCAACTTGGCTGGTCCAACTTCTCCTGATGATATCTTTAGTGTTCTTGAGGCTCTGGAAGGGGTTTCGGATTTTAATGAGATGACCCCCACTGGATGAAGCTTGCAGGCGGTTCGAACCCGAAGATCGTGGGGATCAGGAGACGGGCAGCACCAGGTTGGTTTCCCAGAAATCCACATCTTCAAGTGCTCTACAGGAGTCCGAGAATGAGCTCGAAACTTCGCAAAAGAGCAAGAGGCGGAAGCTCACAGTAGAGCCAACAGCAACGGCTTCTTCTGAGGAAGCCAACATAGATGGACTGCAAAGGATGTCCCATATAACAGTGGAGAGGAATCGGAGGAAGCAGATGAACGAGCACTTACCGTCTTGCGTTCTTTGATGCCTTGCTTTTATGTCAAAAGGGTAAATGCTTCTCTTAGTAAGTGATAGTACTACTACTATCCTTTCCTCTATATTTTTTTCCTTGACAAACAAGTAGTACTACTTTTATTGTTAAATTATAAAGATCAAGACTAGGTGAGTTCTTTTCTTTTTCATTCATTTGATCACAATAATTTCTCCAAATTTGAGCTTCTTATCCCAATTAATGTAGTTCATTTTTGGCAATCGTGTTACACATCCCACATATGCATGCATGTCCAGGAGGTTGGTACTTCCTTCTTCAAGGAAGCTTTCCAGTATGATGCGTCCGTCGAATTTTTGGAGGGCTCAAGAAAGTTGATATTCTGAAGTATTCATTGGTTATATGTTATTGTTGTGTGCATACTGTAGGGTGACCAAGCGTCAATCATAGGTGGGGTTGTGGATTACATCAACGAGCTGCAGCAGGTTCTACAATCCCTCGAGGCCAAGAAGCAACGAAAAGTTTACAGCGAGGTTTTAAGTCCTAGACTTGTTTCTAGTCCACGGTCATCGCCGCTGAGCCCTAGAAAGCCACCATTAAGCCCCAGATTAAGCTTACCCATAAGCCCAAGAACACCACAACCCAGCAGCCCCTACAAGCCAAGGTTGCAGCAGCATGGTTTACCATCTCCATGCTCTTCCAGTACTTCCTCCACTGTTGACAGTGTTAATGAGCTGGTTGCAAATTCCAAATCGGCAATTGCTGAAGTGGAGGTGAAGTTCTCTGGCCCAAATGTCCTCCTAAAGACCTTGTCCCCACGTTTACCGGGCCAAGTGGTTAAGATAGTCTCTGCTATTGAAGACCTCTCCCTCGAAATCCTCCAGGTGGAAATGAGCGCTACTGATCAAACCATGATTAATTCTTTCACCATTAAGGTAGGTCTGCAAACGCTGAACCCTGGTGCTATTTATCATGCATCTGTTTACCTTTTACGTAATATTCTTTTGCTGTAGATTAAAAAGTTGTTTGACCTTGGTTAATATTCCAATATTGGAAAAGTGGAACCAAGATTTTTGTGGTTGTTCAGTTCGTCGGGATTCTTTTTTCTTGTTTTTTGGCATGAGATTGCACTTGGGGTTCTAGCTTCTAATCCTTGACGGTACATGGCGAGGGTGAATATATGTACTGACCGTCAAAGTAATCTTTTAAGCTTTACCAGAAATTACTTTTTCCAATTCAACAAAGAATCTTATCAAATCTTATCTTTCTATCAGTAAATCACGAATGGTCCTTTTTGTGTAACGTTATGCTATAAATGTTTATGCAATTTATTGAATGGTCCTTAAAACTGAATTTAAAAACCATTGCAGTCCTTAATTTCCATCAGTAAATTTTTAATGAATTGGGTAGGGGCCATAATTACTACAAGCATTTTGTTGCCATCAAATGTTACTCATTTGACTGACATGATCGTACGCGTTCCTTTCATCTTTCTTCTTCACAGATTGGAATTGAGTGCCAACTTAGCGCGGAGGAATTGGCTCAACAAATTCAGCAAACATTTTGCTAATTAAGATTCCCCCAAATCCTCCGGCTAGCAGTCCTCCTTCAGCGTTTAACAGAAGGTTAATTGTCTTGCTGCATTTCGTTCAGTAACTCTAACACAGTTATGCTCTCTAGATCTCTCTCAATAAAAGATACATATATAATTGAAACATGCGGTTGACATAGAGCAACTGGCGGATCAACTTTGACTTCTAATATTTTCTAGTGGATTGCTGCTCGTTAGTTGTACTAGTATCTCTCTAGCTTAATTTGTCTCTTAAATCTAGCTTGCCCCTTTTATTTTGTTTGAACTGTTAAAGTTGATGTACCTTCGTGGCTAGTTGCTCGTGGAGAGTTTTGATGCACACCCACACGAAAATTTGAAGACGAAGAGGGGATGAATGATTTTTTAGGGGACATGCAAAATTGGTTAGAAATGAAATATGCTTAACATATGCAACTTGGACCTAAAAACCTCAAAGGAAGATGACTACCTAGTTACGACTGACTACGAAAGTGTAAATAGACCAAGATAAAAAGCGACCACACTCTTTATTGTCCTACTTCTTCTCTATATACTTGTTGTACTAGATAAATTCCACTTCCCTAATCTGTCATAGAGCAATCTTGCAACTTTCACTTGCTTTGCTAGTAACACTTACGTAGAGGCTCTAAGCCCTTATATATATACTCAGCACCCTCTTTTTCTTTCTCAAACCAGTACTACCCGACAACATCAAACCATCCCAAGAAACCTACAAATGAATATCATGCTTATAGGATGGATAGAGTTCGAGACGAAAATAATTTTTCAATGACTAAATAATTCTTCCCACCCGAGTACTTCTTGAAGATATATTAAAGCTGAGTAAGGGTTTTGGTAACTGTCTATTTTCCTTTTATCATAGAGAAGGGAATGTGATTAGTCATAACTTGGCAAAATTTGCCATTACCATAACAGCTGAGATTGAGTGGAGGTTTTCCTTCCCAGTTTGGCTAGTTACCTTAGTCAAAGAAGATGCAGGAGCAGTTGCTCCAGATATTTGAACTCTTGTATAGTTGTTTTGGTTTAATGAAAGTTCTGTTACCGAGTTGGCAAAAAAAAAATAATAATAATAATAAAGAAACAACCTCCTCTAGTATTCTTATTGTAAATGTTGTTGTCGTCGTAGTATGGTGGATCTCAGTTCTATGATGGGGTGCTTCTTCCAGTTACAAGTATAAGAGAAGTTTAACATACTAACATAGGTATTATTACCTAATATTAATTACCATAAGGAATGAAGTAATTAGATGGCACTGGATACCAAGAACGTTCGGTCTTTTCTGCCTATATAGGCCGCGAACTTAGCGGGAAGCAACAGTTTGGACTACGATATTTATGTCTATTCAATAGCAGCTTTAGTGGCTTTGCATGCCGGAGACAATGGGAACTGGTCCGGTGATGCATGCTAGAGACTGAAGACATCTGTTCTCGTACTTTCTCTTACGCTGAAAGAAGGATATAGCAATCCCCGATTCCCTAATTATCATCTATAACGTGAGAAATGTGGCGCTAGAGCATTTTTTTTTTTTACTGCACAAGCAAAACTGCTGCACCATGGTTAAATATCAGTTCTCACTTTTGGTCTGGAAATGTCTATTTGGATATATACCTCACATTGTAAAGCTGCAATTACATCTTAACTCCAAAATATCTGAAATCAGCCAAGTAATGAAGAAGAGAATAGGGTAGGCAAAAAAAAAAAAGGACTCGCAGAGGCATTTAATTTTCGTATATACTACCGGATATTCTATGATCCTTTAGGGAATCATTTCCTGAATTAACATCCCTCAAAAATGAGAGTGATCTATGTTTTTTTAATTAAAATTGTTACAAGCTAACAGTAAAATACATTTATTTAAAAGGGCCTATAAAATCTTCCTATATAAATCCTATGAAATAAGAGCTAGCAATGCAAGGTCTGGAGCATCTCTTCTTGCCTCTTTAAGATGATGAGTCACAATCCTGTACGGTACGCTTAAGTAATCCCCCCCCCCCACCCCCCCCAAAAAAAAAAAAAGAGCATCATGAGCGGATTAATTCAAGTGTTGCCTCAACGATGTAATCGTAAAATCAAGTGAATGATGCACACCAGATGAAGGATATTCGAAAAACAAGTATTCAAAACAGAAAATCGCAGAGGTCGTCAAGGGTGCCAAGTCCTTTCTTTATTGTACTCTCGGAAGGGAAGGGCAATTTTGTTGCCCCAGTCTCCCATTGACAAGACTGGATGCCCCACGTTTTACTACTTTGTTTCATGAAGAAATTATAATGACTTCACGGGAATACTCAAGAGCGATGATGGTCATACGGATTTACACTTTGGGAAAATAATGACCAGAACCCAAAAGAAATCTGTCTAATGAAGTGATCGATCCAGTCGAATGAATGCAATTAACACGCCGAGGAATCAATTTTTGGCATGAGCTTATCATAAATCAGCAACTAACTCACTTTGTACCACTTCTACTAGAGGTAATATTATCACACTTGGGAATAACGACTCTGTGAATGATGTTCATGAAATGAGATACAAGTGACTAATTATAACTGGTAATTAGTAGGATCTTTGAATGCAAGTAACAACTGGACTGTTACTGTTACCATTAAGAGATTCTGCATTCCATCAGGGCGGAGACACATATTGCATCATATCAATTTGAAGAAAAATGGACTGAGATGCTCTTATGTATGTTTAAGCAAATAGATACAATCCAAGATTGGGCCTCTCTTAATGCATTTGGCATCTCATTCTGGGGTTAGCTTACCCGAAAAAAATATTTAGGGTTGGCAGGCAAGGCATGAACGTGCATGCAGCAAGCCATATATATATATATACTTTCGAAAATCATAACTATTATACAATCTATTCTATCCTAAACTACAGTAGAGGAAGAGTCTAAAGATGCTTGTATTAGGGGTTAGCAAGTACACAGACTTTACTAGATTAAAGAACTGCATTGACACAACTCTTAAATTTTTTTTACTGCAGATGCGATTTGAATCCCCACCTACAGTCCAAGGAGGATCTTAAATCCCTCCTTGGTGTCCACTGAACCAATGCAGCCAGCCTTATAGTTTTCAATTTTGTAAAAGGATGTAGAGACAAGGATATTATGATCACTACTTAATTTGCTGTGGTCCTGACGAAGCTTTTTAGACTGCTCATATATATATTAATATATATATCTCAAAGCAGCATCCCCGATTCCCCGTTCACTTTTTTTTTTCTTTTTTTGAAGGAGATTCTCCGTTCACTTGCTTCCCAAAAATTTTTCTTTCTTAGTGGTACCATTTTAGTTATATAGTTCGCAGCGTCTGAGACTCCTTACGCCGGACCCAAAAAGTTAATAAACAAGTCACAAAAAAAAAAAAAGATGGTCCCTTAAACAGTAGTACTGTTGAGACCGTAAAAGCACTTGCTATAGCCTGTAGTTGCATGAAATGCCACACCGGATGCGGTCCAATTCAGGCTTGGCCTACTCCTTAATTAGTCAGTGTATCATAAGGTACAAGGGGGTACGTGTTAAAAAGGAACACATTAAGAATCAAGCCAGAAATCCTATATATCTTTTGCTTTAATAAATCTTGAGTTGTGGGGATGCAAGTGTTGTTTTGGGCCGTCCGACAAATTTATTACGGAGGACTGCTCCCACTTCCCAAGGGGGCCAAATAAGAATTGTCGAGACTCGTGAGTAACATTTGGGGGTAGTAATGGGATTATATATAGGATCGCAATACTCCTTATTGACAAATGACATTGCAATAGCTCCTGTAGTTTTAATGCTAGAGTTGTTTGTTTTGAATACTACTCCTACGTCAGTCAATTAAAAGTGTTATGTTTTTTATTTTGGAATGTTTTAAAATATTTTTTATCTTATTGAAGTGAAAGTTACTTTTGATCTCTCTTTTAATTTCATTTTCACCTTTATTTATATTTTATACTACATTCAATTTAAATTTTAAAATTTAAAAATAAATCCAATAATATCATTATCAAAATTGCTATTCTACAAAGTTAGAATCTCGAAATGTGAGCAACAAAATTTCACATAGCAAAGGTACTATAGAGTATAGATACTGAGAGCAAAATTGTTGTGGCAAGTGACAATATAACTTAACCAATTACTTCTACAATAATCCGCCACCATATATCTCTTGTGTGGTGCGAGGTTAAAAATTCAAATCTTACCTCCTATCAAAGTTGTCACTTAATATGACTTCTCCCATCAAAGTTGCATCTGTATAATTCGATGGTGGTTCAGTTCCCGGTTCCCATAGTCTCATTAACATAACTGCAAAAGCTACAAAGACAAAGAGGAAGTAAAAACTCACAAGAGCTATGGTCCCAACACAAAATATTCCTCACCATCCACCATTTGGAAATTCACCATCTTGCTCTCTCGATATTCTAATATAGCCCTGAGATTACCAAACTATGATCATCATTTTGGCTTATATTTTTCGTTGTCATTTTTTTTGCCCACTGATCTTGTTACTCTTTCCTACAATGAAACCTAATCGCTGACTCGAGAGCTTCCTGATTTTCCAAATTGCCCCTGTCCATTCCCGCGCTACATGATCCGAGTACAGAGCTTAAGAATGGGCCAAAATCCACATTGGATTGGGTCAAGTCAGGGGCCGTCCAGTTCATTGAGAGTCATTGGGCCGAAAGGTCTTCATCTTGGACTCTGCTGAGCCCCAAATAAATTGCTCTGGAGTTTAGAGCTGACGTCGCATCAAGTTGCTCCATGCGGGCACCGTAACAACGACAATGAGCCGGAGATGGGCAGGGCCAAGCTCGATATTCTGGCAAGAAAAAGTTAGCGTTGGCTCTACCCTATCTTCTCCTCTCCATTTTCCGCTGGTTTTCTTGTAAATTTTATTCTCCTGCTTCGTACTTTTTCTGACGACCGAAAATCTAGAATTAATTTTTGTTTGCCTCCGCTCTCTCACTCACACACATATGAAGACTTTTGCCCTGAAAATGTTGGGTGCCGTTGTAATCACGAATTTTTAAAGATGGAATTTGTGGCGGCCGTACTAAATTGAAACTAATTTGAGAAGTCGACGTTCGATTTTTAGTGTGATTTTCCTGTTAGCTTGACAGTTGCTTACTGTTAGTTTTTTTGGAATTGAAATTGGATGAGACAAAACGGTAATTTCGCTGTTTGTTGTACTTGTATGGTTGAAGTTGCAGTTACATAGGCTGAATTTCGTCCTGCTGCATACAGATTTGACAGATACCCAGGACGTGCATGGTTCCGCATTTGGGAAAAAAATATGAAGCAAATTCAGTGGCTTAATTAAGAGATTTCCTTGGAAGTCTTTTGTGGGGAAACCTTATTTGTTGATTAAACTTCCGTTTATCTAATGATATTGAGAAGTGAAGAAAATATGCATCTAGCACTAACTTTGAATATAAGATTGAAAACATACAGAGCCCATTGAATTTTTGAGCTCTTAACGACTGCCAACTATTTGTATTTAGGTATTTAAGCTTGCAACAAGATCGATTATGTTATGTCAGATACAAAGTTCTTACCTGAATTCTACTTGATTTCAGAGTTTGATCAGAGTGCAGACAACTGCATGAGACAAAAATCAAAAGGACTTCGGGTCATGAATCCAACAAAATTGTTACCGTTTCTTCACTAACCTCTGTCTAGATACTCTAAGTTTACAATATTCTTTCTATGCCAGTTACTCAGCTGGTTTCCACCAGACTGCGTCTTCACATGATGATGTTATAAAAGCCTTCTTTGTTCACTACCTGGAATTACAATTTCATACGATTCTACTCTTGTTTTCTTTTCAAATTTACTGTGACGACTAGGAAAAGAACCCTGAATTATCAAATGTAAAGTTCGTGTCAAAGCCAATCTGACTGAATGGGAAGTCTGAGCCAACAGTGGGAGAATTTGTAGTGGAAGTTGCTGCTGAGATCAGACCTGTAAATTCTGACTCCGAAGCATACGAGTTTTGGTTTTCTGCATAACTGCTTATGTGAGTTGGTGAAACCGGGAAGTAGTCTGACCCTGATGTTACGGGAGTCATGAATGGAGGAGACAAATCTCCTGCAAAGTTGTTATCAGTCAGAGATGGGAAGAAAGGATGAGTTTCTGGCTTTGTAGTTGATGTTGAAGCGAAGTCAAATGTAGGGAAATGTTGGTTGTGGGAGTCTAAGTCCTTGGTGTTAACTTTTAGGTCTCGTTGGAAACTCAAGAGTATTCCCTGTTGATTTTGTTGCGGTTGAGAGATCACCTGCTGATGTTTCCCTTGTGAGCTAGTTTCAGGCTTTTCAGCTGCTGCTGAAGGTGGTTTTGGCTCAGAACCCTGGTTACATGTGTGCCTTCCACGGTATGTAACTTCGAATATTGTTGGGTCCTCATCAGATCTTTGAACTTGTTTTGTAGCCAGACAGCCTTGGACGTGTCGGTGAGTGCACCTGTAGTAACCTCTGCAAGAATATGGTGAAGTCAGCCATGTTTTCTTTGTAGATAGCAAGGTTACACAAACTTAAAGCATGAGAAATAATTGGTATGCTTAATTTTAATACCCTAAAAAGTGTTTTCTCAGTTCCATCAAAGTCTTGGATGAACTTTTTTTTTCTGCTGTAAAATCTCTTTTGCCTTTTTGATTATTCTCCAGCATTTACCTCCAGTTACTGCCCTAATGACCAGGCCAGATGTTCAATGCAAAAGAATGACAGCTTGGGGAAATAAAGAAGACTCTGCATGGTAGGAGTGGCAGGGTAGTTGGGCAAATATTTTGGGATCATCGAGCCAAAAGTCAGTGAACCGAAGCCTATTGTTTGATGTAATGAAGTTGCATATAGTTGGGCATTTTTTGGCTTTTCCCTCTCAAGAAGGGGTATCCTAGCAACTTTCTGAAAGGTAGATTCTGACAACATGCTGGTCTTTGTACTTCAATGGTACCAGGAAATCACCAAATTAGAAGGGGCAATGGTAGATGCTGGCAGTGAAAATGTTTCTCACCTTGGGTGTTTGGCTCCAAGAATATCTTTCTGCCCATACTTTCTCCAACTGAAGCCATCATCTAGAGGCCCTTCAAGTCCCATCCCAGGACAAACTTGAACGTGTTTTGTCCACCGTGGCATAGTCTTCCTGCAACAGGGACTTCAGAGTGTTAGCAGCAATAGGAAGTGATGATACAACAAAGTTTTGTGAAACAAATTCTTAAAACAGCTGAAGTGAGAGCAACAGTTGATTTGATTACCTCTTCCTGGAGACGTCTCTGGAGTCCTGATCCCTGAATTCTCTATCAGAATCATCACTGTGCGGACTTGCGCTGAAGGATCTTGGGGAATCAGACATTCCAATTGCCAACCCTGTATTTTGGCGGGAGCGGGATTCAGGCATTGCGATGGTTGTCCCTGTACTTTGTTCCCTCTCTCCCACTCTGACAGCGGCATTACTTTTGAGCATGTTCAACACCTTCTCGTAGGAGTTGATTATCTTGTGAACCAACAATTCACGACTCTCGGGTGAAGAAGACGGGGCATTGATATGAACCTGAAGCTGCTTAGCCAACTCCCTCCCAAGCATTAGCTCATTTATCAGAATCCCAAGCTCCCAATCTGCTGAATTCTCCATCCTCAAATTACAAAGAGAGAAGCACCAGTATAGTTCTTTCTGGAATGCTGTCCAATAAGCAGAAGTGAGCTGTGCACGCTAAGAAAGGTTTCAAGTGTATGTCAAGTCAAGCACCGCGCAGTGGGCACGTAAACCAGTATTTAATGCCAGAACTTGCGCGATTGCGGGCAAAATGAACATGCAAGAAAAGCTGGAAGCCTCTGAGTTGAGGAAAATCGATCTTTGCTTTTGAAATCATGCAATCTGCGTCCGGAACTTAGTAGCAGAAGGGAGCAACCAGGCAAGAAAGGAATGCTTAAGTTATTATTTTTGCAAATTTATTTTGTTTTGTGGGAACAAACAGTGATAGAAAGAGAGAGAAAATTTATGGGATGCTGATCAGATTGTGCGCTCTATCTTTTAAGGTGACGATTGTGAGTTCGAAGGTGTGGAATGGAGGAGTCCGAGGTTTATTCTATATATACATATATGTATGTATACATACGAGCTTTTTCGACGAGGAAGGCAATTGAGGAAAAGAGTAGTAGTATAACAGAAGCCGAATGGAAGAATTGAAAATTTGACCGGGGAAAGCGAGTGCTTTTTCTTTGTTCAAACAGCGGTCTTTGGTCAACCGTGAGAATTGCGAAAGTGTTGTTGGGTTTAGGCCTTTTAAGGGCTTGGGAGCATAAATTCTATGGGGAGTCCAATTGCTGACTAATTCAACAATAACCTGAAATGCATCCATGCTCTAATGCATGCATTAACCTGTCATTCTACCTGCTGTTCGTGGTGGTACTCCATTGCTTATTGTACGGTGCCCATTTTCTTCCACTCAATTCATTTCTTTGGGGACTGAATTAGGGTGGATTCAATGATGAGGAGTAAAAGTTACCACGATTCTTCAATTGTAGGAACCGGGAAGTAGCGAGCCGAAGACCAGGAGGAAGAAACGAAAGAAGGGGAGTGTTTCGGAGGGGACGACTAAGAATTTTCAATTTGATTTCCGCGTTACTGCTTCTGCTGCTACCATTACCATATTATGCCATAAAGCAACACATTTAGCTAGCAACTCTTTGAGTAGAGAAGGATTGAGGGCGATGACGCGCAATTGGCGTAAGACTCGATCCCCCGGGCTTACGTTGAGGTTGACAGCTTGAGCCTTTTTTTCTTTTCTTTTCTTTCTTTCTTTCTTCTTCTTTTTTTTTTTTTTTGGTTGGGCCCTTTTTGTCTCGCTATGCATGTATTTGAAGTTTGATCAGGTCTCCAAAATACAAATCATGGACAAAACATCAACTTGCAAGAAACTGTACGAAACCCGGAATTATGAACTTGGTTTTGTCAAGATGACTAACAGAACTCTCTTCTTGGACTGAAGATTATTTCACTTGCAAGAGACAAAGCTCCACTATCCTCTTAATCGAGTGTTTGCTAGATTTAAAAAGTTCTAGATTCTAATCTCATTTTTTCTATTATTTTTTAAATTTCACCCTCTCCTATTACAATTTTTTTTAAAAAAAAATAAAACCCAAAAAAGTGCTTGCTGCTGTCTAATCTTTAGACGAAAACTATGAAACTTAGCTGATTGCTAATCATATTTGTGTTGATGAAATAGACAATGACGGCTCTTTATCTCTTGCTACCCCCAAAAAAAAAAAGAAAAGAATTTTGAAAAAGTTTTTCATAACATATTGCGCTCGTCTGTAGGGCCGAAAAGTAGCTTTCTCTGTGAAGGGTTAACAACTTACTCCATTAAGGGGGGGATGACTTTTCCACGGGCGTATTGATGATGACTTTTTTTGCTAACTAACGTGTCGCGAGTCTAGAAGCGGGTACTCTTCGTGATTACTTTTTTTTTTTTTTTTGGTCAAATCGTGATTACTTGCTTAGTACTTATTATTAGGACTACATAATTAGCACCAGTCTATTATTAGCAACAACAAGGAATAGTTATTACCATTTGGCAGTTGGACTTGTTCAAAGTTCAAAAGTAAAATGCCGGTCGTTAGTTCTGGAAATTCAAAATAAGGTCCGAACACAGGATGCAGAATCCAAACGTGGTCTACTTGTCCACTACCTCCGGACCTTCCACATAACAAAAGCACAGCATTTGAAGAGAAATTAGAGATTAAAATTCATTTCCATTGACTTGGTACAAGCAACGAGACATATGTACGATGAACGCTGTTTACCAAAAAGCTGTGCATGTCATATGGTAATGGTAAGAGTAAGAACTCTCTCACTTTTACTTGATGCACAGCGGTCCAACAAGTTTCGCATATTGTCTTTGATACAAAGACTGAAGTACTGTACTTCACGGGACAACAAGCCATGGATGGTTTGCACTCTTTTTTCTCCTCCTAAGTTTTGATGATAGAAGTATCCTGTTTGAGTACCGACCAGCACTTATCCAGATGGGTTTTTGTTTTTTATTTTTTTGGTTTCCCTTGTGGTTGGTGGAATTTGATTGTAACTTCAGTGTCAAAATGACCCGAGTCAACAATATTTACGTGGAAAGTTAAATATCTGTTGGGGAAGGAAAGGAACAGGGATAACATTGAATACAGGTATGTCTACTATGTAACCAACCATTCGATTCAAGATTGATTGATGGTTGGAAATTCTGTGGGACAGGAATTTCGATTGTCTGTATATGTAACCTAATGCGCTACGCCACGCTACATTCCAACGTCTCAGGGAGATTACGAAGCCAAAAAAGGTTTAACTTCTTAAGTAGAACTGTAAACGAGTCGAATCGAACTGAGTATCTTATGTTTGAGTTCTATTCGTTAAGTGATTCGAACAACATTCGTGTTCGTTCGTTAATTTTGAACTCCAAACCTGTGTTCGTGTTCGATTCGTTAAGCAAAATTCATGTTTGAATTCGAGTTCGTGTTCGGTTCGTTTAACGTAAAGGAGCCGTTCACGAACATGCTTGAATCCAAATTATTTTAAACTTTAAATATGTCATACAAATCATTAATCATTCTAAAAAACAATAAAAGTATTAAGTGATTAAATTCTATTATTCATTAACTATATAACTAACATTAACATAAAAATAACAAATAAAACACTCTAAATATAAAAGTCTAGCCATAAAATTAACCCTAAAATTTGTCAAATGATAATTATGTTCATATTTGCGAACGTTCGTTAAAACTCACGAACATGCTCATGTTCGCCTCAATTATTAATCGAACATAAAAATTCGTTTGAACTCGATTCGTTAAGGTTTCGAACAAATCTTTCATGAACACGAACGTGTCGAAACGAACCAACCTACCGAACAGTTTAATTCGTTTAACAACTCTATTCTTAAGTTAGGCCTACGTTTTAAACGAGAACAACAGTAACAAGAGCATTAGACATCTCTATTATATCTATATTATATTATATACATAATGCATGAGTCCTGAGTTTGGTGTTAAAATGTTTTCTCATTATTTATTATTCTAAATATATATATTTTTTAAAGATTCAGTTTACTTTTCATTTCTACATAGCTAGTGCCATGCTACTCTTTTCATAACAACTGTCATTTTACACTTTGCCATGTAGGCATCCACTGTTAAGTCAACACCCCTACTAATTAGCAAAAACAACTAACAATCTCTTTTTCTTTTCACAAAAATAAAAAAAAACTCTCATTTATAAGTTTAATAAACTTCTCAATAATCACCCATAAATTATATCTGTTTCTTTACGAATAATTTTTTTAAATGTGCACATCCACTGTGTGTGCCTTTCCCACTAGTTACAAATAAAGAAAAAAAAAGTTTATTCAAATTGTAATGTTAATTTGCGTTCAAATTAAATTTTTTCTAGAAACATTTTTTACTTCGCTCAATTTTTCCCTCATCCTTTTTTTTAGTGCTTAGCTGAAACCAGCCATCGGTTAACGACGTCGTATTCAAAAGACGTTCTATTTCCAATCTCCCCATTTCTTAGTCTTCTTATCGCTCTCAAATTCACCTTCCTCCAAATCCACGGGCTTTTCTTCTCCAAATCCATGAGTGTACCTTCCGATTACGAGATATTTGTTTCAAAATTTTCTTCTTTGTATGAATTTGATCTCTATCTTATTGGTCTTTGAGGAATTTTTGTTGACATCAGCAATTGGGAATCTTATTTTGGTCTTGTTTGATCAAGGTTGTTGAACGGAATATTATTGGTTCCCCCCCCCCCCCCCCCCCTCTCTCTTTTTTTTTTATTTGAGTGAGACCAAACAACTGTTCTAGATCATGGATATTCCGTGATCTCGGATGACCAAAGTTGTAATTGGGTGATGATAATTAGTTTCTCTTATTTAAATAAATTCTCTTTTAAGATTTGCTAATGAGAGATTTTTCTCTCCTAAGATCTCCTAGTGAGAGTTTCTTCTCTCTTAAATTGTTCTAGTGAGAGTTTTATTATCTTCTAAGTTGATCATTGTGAGAGTTTATTAAGTTTTTATTTTTATGAAATTTGAGATTTTGTAAATCTAGAATATAGTTTCTCAATTTTGCAATTTCTCCATTATTATCAGATCAAAATTTCTCTTTGGACTTGAACCAATTTTAAACAGATCTAATTGTCAGCAGACATGCACTGTTGTGTTGTGCTACACTGACTCATTCGGATGAAAAATATATAGGAGCATCAATTTTATCTTTATTTGTATTATTTTCTTAAATCTGTTATATCTATTGATTTTAAATTTATATGTATCCGTGTCATATTTATTTGATGTATTTTCTGCCATTAGTGCAGATTTGTTTAAATGAAATATTCTTTTCTATCAAAAAACTTTAATTCAGACTAATTGTTCCATGGCTAAGACTCTTATGCTGTAAACACCACTTATTAGTGATTCATAATCTCCGGGCTAAATGTACACGTTTATTACAAACTTTAATTTCTCTGAGGTATTAATAATTTGGTCCAACGTTACTTTATCTGTGTTTTTTTTTAGCAACTTTATCTGTTCAATTCGGAATATAGATATGGTATGCACTCAAATTACTCTTCCTAATGCTATTTGATACATTTTCTTTTAATTTTTTTCTATCAAAAAAGATGTGACATTTAAAAAGCGAAAGGAGGCAGGAAAATTAAAAACCCAAAGCCTCTAATTTATGAGGCCTACTATCTAATAAGTTAGAAGGAAAGAATCTTTGTTATGCTGACCAAAACCCCCTTGACATTCTATTTTCAACCTTACTATTCGCAACATAACCTACATTTGCTCAGCTACCTTCATTTTGCACTTTTTAACTTATACCATTATTTCGCTTTACGTCCTAAATTCTCAATTTTAAAACTTTACTCTCTAACTTTCAAATTTGTCTTATTTAAGTCCAATCAATAATAGCATTAGCAAATTTAATGAAACATAGGATCATAAAAATCAATGATAACATTCTTAAAGTGGTCAAATAGGGCAAAGGAATTGCAATTAGAATAAAAAAAATACACTATAACGTGTACATTATAAAAAAATGCATTATCTCGTTAGTTTTGTTGATAATATTAGTTATTGAATGGGACAAACTTTTGACCAATTTGTTCTGGATTACAACCCCTTGCTCCTTTTGATCATTTTTAACATATTGATTTCTATGATAATTTATTTCTTAACCTTGCTAATGTTGTTAAGATTTAATTGAGACAAACTTGAGAGTTTATAATGCAAATTGTCAAAAATTGAAAGTTTAAGATACAAAATGTTGAAAATTAAAATTTAAGATATAAAGCAAGAAAATGATAGAATTTGGGGTATGCAAAGTCGAGTTAGTCCTTATATTTCTTTTTTGGGGAAATTTTTGCGTGACAAACAGGTTAATACTTGATAGTTGAAAGTTCTGTCCACCAGGACAGGAATATAGGCAAATAGGAAAAGGTTGAACCTGTCTTCTATAATTTTAAGTGGCTGGTGTTATTCAACGTACGAATGAACCAGACCACCAAAATACAACAGGTAGGTCCTACCTGGTGTTTTGGAAGAATCTTGACCCCAGTGAGGACTATCTACGTGTGAAGAACAATATCCATGAACTTCCAAAAAATATCTCAACTTCCACTCTCATTTTGCCACGACGAAATTCCCACATATCCTTCTCTGCTGTGGCACTGCCCACGTCACTCCTACTCCCCTCCCTCGTGGACACTTTCTTTACCGCTTGTCCTGAACCCCCACCATTTCTCGCCGTCGATTTTTCCACTGAAAGTGCTTGTGGATACCGTAATTCGGCGTGTGTTTTCGATTTAAAATAGTACTTTTTGAGGACAAGAATGTCCAGATTCTTCGTTCTATAACCAAGTTCGACCGGAATCTCAAATCGCCAGTCAATTACTGCTTCAACTCGCGCGATAATTCAGAAGTCAGGAGAACATTTCTTTCACTAATTTTTGGTATGGTAATTTGGACTTGTATCATATGTTTCTCTGTGATTATTTTCTTGCAAAGGTTTGCTTTAATTGCATCCGTCTTGATAAATACAACAATCTTTCAATAGTAGCAAAAGAACTATAATCTTGATAAAAATACTGTATGGGATTAAGTATTTGGTTGCAATTACTTGTCACACAAACCTCTGGGATGAGTGCGATGTTTAGTTCTTTACTCAAGTACTACCTGTGTCTGATCTACCATTGTCCTCCTCCGGAGCGGTGTAGGACAGTTTGATATTCTTGCAGCGTTGTTTACTTGCCTTAAGTTACTTCTAATTAGTAGAAAGGAGAAAGGAAAATGACTGGGATATTTTTGAGATGAATGCAAATCCGACTGGAGCTGTTGATTTTATTCTTGTTGTCTGATCTTTCATGGATCTTTCATGGGTTCAAGGGAGAAGAGCAGATAGGTCGTTATGTGTTAGAGCACGAGGTTTTGATGTCATAATTCAGTACTTCTACAGCAATATTTTAGTTTGCAGGTTGAGTGCAGATGCTTTTTATTTATCAATTCAAATTGCTCGGCAAATTATATGCAACCAAAGTTGTTAAGAATTCCAGTGGAACACCCACTGGTATTGTGACTAATATGATTCTGCTGCTGGTGATTCTCTAGCACTGGGGGCAAGTTATCTGGTTTAAGTTCTAGAATATTGAATGAAAATTGGCATTGGCATTTATTTCTTCAGTATAAAGCTTTTCCTTTTTTCGTAATTCGATGTAAATGGTGTTGCAGGACTGAAGAATCTCGAGAAGATCTTCTGTCTCTGTACCAACTATCAGGTTAATTTGTACTTCTCATGGGAGTTGTGACTGTTTCTAGCTCTGCTGCACGAAGTCCATTGGGATTGAATGCAAAATTGGCAACACGTATATCTCAGCCCAGAAGACCATCACTAGTGTCATTCAAAAATGGTTAAAACAAAAAATGCTGCTTTGGTCGCCCCTAGGGAATCTCTTTCTTTACCTGTCGAGGGATCTAACGTGAACGAGAAGAGATTAAAGCGAGCGGTAATGCGTCCTGAAAGAGTAAAGGCAGTCTCTGCCCAGGAAGCCGCTTCAAGTACCTTAGAAACTAGACTACAATGAGGCTGCTGCCAAGCTTGAAAATATCTATAAGCTCAGTCCGGCAACTAAAGTTTCAGATATGGAAGTTAAAGACCTCGGCACGAAAAGAGACCAACAGAGAAGAAAGAGGATGAAAGAAACCAATGTGGAGACAGAGAAGGGAACTAATTACACCGTGGTAAGAAGTCCGAGGAAGAAGTCAAAAAGATTGAGTCTCGATAAAAGAGTTGCTATGAGAAAGAAAAGAGATAGTGAAGCGATTACTTCATCGCAGAAAAGAAAATCGAGTGAGGATGATGAAGATGAAAAAATCAATAGACTATTAAGAGAATATTCGGGTTCTACTGACTTTACTAGCTTAGACTGGAAGAAGATGAAGATTCCACCAGTTCTTCCTTCTTCTGAGCACTCGTGGCTTTTCAAATTGATGCAACCAATGAAGGTGAGAACAAATTTCTTTATGCAAGAAACAGAAATGCGCGCTAAGAACTATCTAAGCCTTGAGTATATGAGCGCAAGATTTTGATATTTTTGAACTTGGGTTTACAATAATCTAGGCAATTATTCAAGTGAAAGAGAACCTGCCAAATGATCTGGGAAGAGAACCAACCGATGGTGAATTAGCTGAGGCAACAAAGTTGGACGTTCTTCATCTGAGGAAAGACATCAAAGTTGGTCAAGCGGCAAGAAACAAATTGATTAAGGTATCTACTAATTCTGGGGAGCATTTCCTCATTGCATGATGTTTTTATTAGATGTAGCTGCCAAATATGGAAACTTTTGGCAGATCCTGGGGAAGTCTCAACACAGTTCTCAATTCGACCTTTTCAAAATGAAAATCGAGATGTGTGCTGCACGTATTTTTCATGGGATAAGAATTCTACTCAATTATTTATCAGAAATAATG
Source organism: Coffea humblotiana (assembly GCA_023065735.1). Classification (NCBI taxonomy): domain Eukaryota; kingdom Viridiplantae; phylum Streptophyta; class Magnoliopsida; order Gentianales; family Rubiaceae; genus Coffea; species Coffea humblotiana. Next base: position 1,345,107 of record CM041209.1, on the reverse strand, counting down.
TGAATCATCTAGTTGTCAGCAATTGTACAAGCTGCTTAGGAAAATGTGGTCTAGTGGGACATTTACCAGTCGTGACTCCATTGTTATCACATTGAGATGCTTAGTGGACTACTCTTTTGACTTTATTATTTTGAAGTAAAGCAAAGCCATTAACATATTTTAGTATAGCATTCGACCTGGTTGTCAATTACTGGATTTTAGATTCTGATATTTTTCTGTAATTTCAACAAGTTTCAGTTTAAAATACTGGACATTAGGTTCATGTCAGGAAACAGGATATCTGAGTTGAAAAAGCTTGTGATGCAAATCTGTTTAGACCTTTAATCCTGTTTGAGTTTAAATTTGAACCTCCACATTACTTTTAAATATAACTGATTCAAATAAAGCCAGTTGTAATAGTTGTTCACGTGCCCTATAAATCATATTTTTTTGGTAATGCTGAAAAGCCATGATCACCATTCCTCGTTGATTGCAGCATAACCTCCGCCTCGTCTTGTTTGTAATCAACAAATATTTTCAAGACTTTGCGAATGGGCCTAAATTCCAAGACCTCTGTCAGGCAGGAGTAAAGGGACTTATCACGGCCATCGACCGCTTTGAACCGAAACGAAAGTTCCGTCTTTCAACGTATGGCCTCTTTTGGATCAGACATGCCATCATTCGTTCAATGACACTTTCAAGCTTCACCAAGGTTTCCTTTGGTCTTGATTCGGTAAGTTTCTTTAATCTTCTCTTTTCTGGTCATGACTGATTGAAATGGTCAAATACTCTCTTCGTTAGACATGATGTATCAGTTTCCATTCTATCTTTGGGCAGTCATCTTAAGTAAACAAAATCACGTCTTGGGGTTTCTTTTTGTGGTTAAAATCATGAGTGGATGGTGCGGGAGAGAAAATGAAACTGTTTCTAATATTTATTCGGATGAAAAATCAAATTTGGTTCTCACCACCTGAGTCAAGAAATATACAGATAAATGGCTCCATCAACATTGAAATTGAGAAGGAATTTGTTTATCTCTCTATAGACATAATACACTGTACTCTCATGAAGTGATTGCATTTTCTCAAAATTTTGTAGAAGATAGCCGGCATCTTTTTTTTTTCCCTTTGTATATTCCCACGACCTTTGATATGAAACAAACCCTTAAGGTATCCTTTGCTGCAGGTCAGAGTAGAAATACAAAGGGCCAAGTTGGAATTGTTGTTTGAGCTTCAGAGAATGCCAACAGATGACGAAATAATAGAAAGGGTTGGAATTTCCCCTGAAAGATACCATGAAGTGATGAGGGTGTCAAAACCTATATTGTCGCTCCATGCAAGGCATTCAACAACGCAAGAAGAGTTCATCAATGGGATTACTGATGTTGATGGTGTTGAAGGAGAAAAGCGGAGGCAACCTGCTCTTCTCAGGCTTGCTCTTGATGATGTGGTAATTTCATCTTTTTTTGCCTAGTCATTTGGGTTTAATTTGATCAAATTCATCACCTTTTGCCAGATTGATTGTACGTACATTCTCTATCAATGTGTTGCTCAAGATAATGCTAATAGTATTTTGTATTTCCTGTGGAGAAAGGGTTTAATGATATTATAAACTGGATGTTCTTTCTTGGGATTTACTTACCGTGGTTAATATAGCGTATTTATCAGTAATTTTGCTTTGTATGCTCCTTGCAAATGACTGAAATCTCAATTAATTAACTTATAAAAGGAGGAAACAAGATTTAGACCTACATTGCATTTAGTTTACTCCTTCAATTCTCTTCATTTGGAAATGTTGTTGCTTGATTTCCACCTCTTGATACTAAATGTCCTGCTTATTATTATTATTATTTTTTTGGCGGTCAACAGCTTGATTCTTTGAAGCCTAAGGAGAGTTTAGTAATCAGACAGAGATATGGACTTGATGGTAAAGGTGATCGAACACTGGGGGAGATTGCAGGAAACTTGAATATCTCCAGAGAAATGGTTCGGAAGCATGAAGTAAAGGCTCTCATGAAGCTCAAGCATCCAGCTCGAGTGGATTATCTTCGCCGTTACGTTTACTAGAAGAACACTTCCATCTACGCAGAGACTGCTACATGCTCCACGTCTTTGCAGTCTTCCATTGTAGCCGTATACTAATTGTTGTACACTAGACACTTGTATCATAGTCACAAAAATTTTTTATTTTCTTTCTGGTGGTATATATTTCTTTGTTCTCATTTTGTTTTCTCTTCATACTTTTAGATTATATGTAAAGAAGTAATTAGACAAAGGCAACTTGAACACGCTAATTCTGTTACATTCCTTCGGGGATTGATGCTCAAAGATAGGAAGAATGGTGCATTTTTATCAGGTACGGTTAATGCCGTACCTGATAGTGATTTTACGTTAAGTGTTTGTTGTTCCAATACTCGAATCTCAAAATTCCTCAATCTAATCGCAACTAAGTATAATGGTGGCATCAAGCATCAGAACAGCTGATTGCTGCTGATGCTTGGCTTGAAGACGTAGAGAATGTTCTTTATTATTGGTAGAAGAACTAAAGGGAACCATATCTCATCATCTCCTTTTTTTTTTTTTTTTTCCCTTTGTTTGGTCCTCACAGGCATCAGAAGAAATGCTGCATAGCATCAGAGTCCCGAGGCGATGAAAAAGACATTCTTAGAAGGTGTCCCATCTTCGCAGTTCGTACATTACATAATAGAATTTGATTAGCAACCGCTTCTTTCCTGTAAATGAATACTAGTACACTACTACTCTGGTTTCATTCTGATTGATTTTCTGCTCCAAAAGTTAAATCCAATTCGCCATGGAATAGAACCCACTAGAAGTTTGATCCGCTGCTGTAGAATTTCTTCTTTGATCACTTGCAGAATCAAATGGATTCCGCAAAGCATCTGAGGAACCACGACAGCTGTTTCCTCCTGGCCGCCAAGCATCTGAGGATCTCTCCATACAATATGCAGGAACATAAATTAAACATTAGAGGATGATACCTGTTCTGAAAATTCAGAGCTACATCTTCAATTATGATGCTTGTTCTGACTTTTGGGAAAATTTAAGCAGATATGAGACCTCAACACGCGGAATTTGCCAATTTAATTGTATAAGTTTTACTAGAGTTTGTTTGAAATTTAATGTTTAACATGCTAACCAGTGCCATGACAAAGGTTAACTATTGGGTCTCTAAGTTTTTCCTGTGCTATATCTGCCAAACAAAACCTAAAAAATTAGGGGAAGTCCAGTGACACTTCCACTGACACAACCAAAATACTACTGCTAGCAACAAAATAAATTCTCTGTCTCATTATCAAAAGCTAACACTATTGCTTATGGAGCATTTCCATCCACAATTTTTTCTACTTAATTTCTTTTTTATTTATAGCTTTCTCACCACAATTTTAATAATAATATTTGGATCATATATTCTTTCATGGTTTTTTAATTATTTTTTGTTTGTTAATATATATGTATATATATATGACCCTGACATTAAAACTGTGAAGTCGCAACACTCCAACATACCTTGCCATTTGCCCAGCTTCCTCTGGTGTGTTTGTTCTTCCTCGACTTTCTGTTTACAAAGAGTATAACATGGGAGATAGGTTGCGTTTGGCTGTGGGAATTATGGGTATACCTACGTATCTTTTTTTTTTTTCCCCATTTTTTTTTTCCCCTACCAATTGGAATTTCAATTGGTTTTTGTGTCTAGGAATTTATTGGCTGCACGGTGTTTCTTATTGCAGGGAATGCCGCCTCCATGTTACTCTATGCTGCTCCTATGTAACTCAAAAGTGCTTTGCTCTGATGTTTATTTGAAGTTAATATTTTGGTTTGGGAAAGAATAGCTTCAACGGGCAAATTGAATCTCATAAAGTTTCACCATTCCTTTTGCTTGAAAGATCCAAACATGCTCGTGCATGTGTTAATTTTTTACAAGTTCCCAAAATACTTGGAGAAATTTATAACATTCTACTGATTTGATATATATATATTTTATCTTCATACTTCTTCTTGCAGATTGACTTTTTCGAGAGTTACAAGAAAGAGAAGTACTGAAGAGTTTTCTTGCATTCCATACACCATTGCGTTATTGAACTGTTTCCTCTATACATGGTACGGCTTGCCGGTTGTGAGTAATGGCTGGGAAAACGTCCCTGTGGTCACGATCAATGGCTTAGGAATTCTTTTGGAGCTCTCCTTCGTATTCATATACTTCTGTTTTGCCCCCGCAAATGCCAAGGCAAGCTACTTCTAGCCCAGGAATAATGGAAAGCACCCTGTGACAACACAATTCCATTGTGATGATTTTGCACCGTAACATTTTGCCTTTTCTTGAAACAAACAAAGTTCTGATCTTTCTCTGTTTTGATGAGCGCTGTGCAGAAGAAGGTTGCAATGTTAACAACATCAGTTATCCTTGGATTCTGCGTCATTGCTTTACTATCAGTCTTCGCATTTCACCATCATTCCCACCGAAAGATACTCGTAGGGAGTATTGGATTGATAGCATCGGTAGCAATGTATGGTTCTCCTCTGGTGGTTGTGGTGAGTCATTTTCCAATGCAAAATCCAGTTTCAGGTTTTTCAGCTTCTTCAAAACCGACATAACTGACATACCAACTTCTTATTTTGATGTAAATCTTTGAAATGTTTGCCCTATGAAAAATGTTTGCTCAATTTTCCGTCAAAAAAAGTTCTGGACACATGGCACATTTTTATCAGCTGGGTTATTATTGTTATTATTAGCATTAGTATTTTACTTGGCCACTAATATTTGTCGTGTGGTGCGACAGAAACAAGTGATACAAACCAAGAGCGTTGAATTTATGCCGTTCTACTTGTCCCTTTTCTCGTTTCTTGCCAGTTCCCTTTGGATGACTTACGGATTACTGAGCCATGATCTTTTCCTCGCGGTTTGTCTCAATATCAGAAGCTCAACGAATACTTGTGTTTTCTCCTTATGGATTTTCCAGCCGAATTTGTTACTTAAGAAAGTAATTCAATTATGATATTTGCAGTCCCCAAATCTGGTTGGCAGCCCTTTAGGCATCTTTCAGCTTTTGCTCTACTGCAAGTACAGGAAAAATGGATTCATGGAAGAAGCATTGAAACGGGATGCAGCAAAAGCATGGCGAAAAAGTGAAGCAACAGATGTTGAGAAGCCAAAAGAGCAACTGCATGCAGCTTCTGCTCAGTGAGGTTACCGAGTCCAAGATATGAAATTAATCTGCTGCTACTTCTCCCTGAATAAGGGCTATGTGAAATTCCGTTTAAATGTTAAGGATTCAAGAATTTTGTACCGCTTGTCCAAGGTAGTTCAGTCCATAAAGTTTACTCAACTACTAAGAAGGTGCTGAATGTGTACGTTCGGTTTTAAAGGAAGTCATGGTTTAAGAAATCCATGACCTAATAATGTCAATAAGGTTTTTTCTTTTCTTTTTTTTTTTCGATTTATAATATTGGGGAAAAAAAAAACCGTTAAGGATGAGGAGGAGGATGCTTTGATGTACTACATGCACGAAGACACGTAACCCCCACAAGCTTCTCAATTCTTTCTTCCATCTGAAGCGGATATTGCATTCCAATTCCTCTGGCTCACAAGACTCGATCTCTGACTAATTCTACATTCATCTGCTGCACTCTGTTTTTTTTTCCTCCTCGCGAAATAACATTGACAATCCCTCGCGTGTTTACTGAGTATGGCGAAGCTTGCATCAGCCCGGGAGAGCCGAATGTACGGGCCAAGATCTTCCCGGAACAGGCTAGAGTACATCAACGCTGGGCTATACGCGTTTGCTACCGTCGTGCTTTTGAGTGGGTTTGCCGCTCAGCTTTCCGGAGAGCCCAGATCAGGGCTGGTTCTTTTACTCGTAGCCCTCCCGGTTATTGCTTTAGCGAATGTACACGATCTTATTGCTCACCTTTCTGGGATCGATTGTAGATTGAACATATTGAAGTTTGATACCCAGTTCGCAGCTGTGGAGTTTGCTGCACCTGTACTTCAGACATTCGGGACCGTTCTCTTTTTCCTAGGAATTTTGTTTCTTTTCTTGCAGGTAACTCTCCGACTTCGCTACGTCTTTATTTATTTGTTTGTTTGTTTTGGTAAATCCAAAGGATAGGGAAACAATTATACTCCACCTCAAATTCTTGAGTGCCCAAAAAAGTATAGATTTGTTTGTGGCAAAATGGTATTCCCTGCCGGTGAATTGGTTAGCAAATACCGATTGGCTTCAGCAAAAATGACGGCACTGTAATTCACTGCACTTCCTGTTTTTATTGCTCATCATTTGAGGATTGCATGGACATCTTATTCTCCAAGGGCTTCGAATTTAAAAGATGCCCCTAACTTCAGCGTCAAAAGCATCAAATCTGACGCTACAGTCTGGTTACATGTAAGCAGAGCAGATTGTCTGACGGGGTAAATCAAGAAGTTATACTACGACTAGGAGAAGACCATTAGCTTTTCTTTAAGCAGAGAAAGCCTTCCTTTCCAGCTGCTAGTTAGGACCAATTAGATCAATTTCTGTTTGCAGCTTTAATAGTTTTTGGGATTGAGATGTTTTATATTCCAACTGGAACCCCATAATGGGCTTACATGTGGAGGAAATTTGCCAATTTAGGTTTTATCATTTCTGATTATTGCTGCTTTTTTTTTTTTTGGCTGGTTATAGGAACATATAGCTGCAATATTGATTCCCAATTTCAGTGATCTCCTGGAATTCGATCATAATTGCATTATCAACTTTTTTTCCAAGCTAATCTCTTACACTACATTTTACTGTTAGCTCCTGTCTATTGCATCCAATGCATGGTGACTGTTGATAAATGTTGCAACACAATTTTTCAGCTAGATACCTTACAGTTCTTGAAGAGTTGCGAGACTGCATTTCGCTGATTTTCCTCATACGCACAATTTATGCCTTCAAAGGCACATGCAAATGTTAGCTAATTAAGCTGCTTTTTAGGTTCGTAACCATTTTTAATTATATTGAAGCTGTGTGAAGGTTATAATAAAGGTCGAAGACGTTTATTACACATTGCTTCTATACTCGATAGCTTAATTTGGTAATTCCTTCGTGTGGAAACCTTTTCACAAGCGTAGGCTGAAAGAGGCTATGGCTACCACAAGGTAGAGCAGCATGCGTTGAACATGCTGATTGCTGGCTCAGGGTTATGGCTACTTGGTTCAATCCATAACTCTTGTCAGATCTATGAGAGAGCTGGCGGGCATGTTCAGATCTTGCAAGAGAGCATCCAGATTCCATTCTTGATGGGAAGCATGTTGTTTCTGGTAGGAGCAATCCTTAACAGCAGAGAGCAGACAGGACATATCCATCACGGTATGAAATTACTGGTAAGTCAAATTCTCACAAAATCCTGAGCCAGAGACAAGAGTAGTACCCATGCTTGGCTTTATCATTAAAACTTTGACTGATCTTCCAGCTTTACTTCTATTCGGGAAGTTGATCTCTATATTTCACGTATTGGTTCGCAGGGTTTGACGTGGATATGGATTGGCATATTTGGGAGCCTGTTATTCTTCGCTGGGGGCCTAGCAAATCTTGTGAAAGTGTTCAAGATGCAGCAAGGTGATGGATTACAGTTGGAGAAACTGCGAGGTGGAGCACAAGAGCGACTGCTTGACTTGAGAGAAGGCCAGGTGCCGTTCATCTTAGAGGAGTCCTCTAGGAGGAGGGAAAGGCCTGCGGAGGAAGGGAAGATTACTATTGTCCCTGCAACTCCTTACAAAGATGTTCTCCTTAGTCAGACCTGAGTATTTGGTGCTTCAATATCGTCTATACCCGTTTTTTCTCCACAACTTGCAACATGATTCTGAAGTAGTAATATTTTAGTAATATGTAACCAATCATACTGTCCCATTTGTTCCTCGCGCTCGTTTGTACATGCAATCTCCTTATGATTAATGATTTGAATACTTCTCCAAATTGGCTCTCGGGATTTCGTAATATAATACTGATGAGGTCAAGATTCAATATAATATTGAAGTTATTGCATGATAGCGGATTGGGTTTTTGGGCCACGCTAATTTCAACATAAACTATGTCAGACTCAAATAATAATAGTAAATTAAATATTTCATATGTTTAATACTTATACATGTTCCAAAATAAATAAGAGTATGTAAAATAATTGTGTGTTTATCTTAAAGCATATTTCTTTTAATTAAGAAATATATAATTAAAAATTAAAAAATATACATCATAAATATATAAGCTTAGAATTTTTTGCATATAATACATTTAATAGGTTGAGTTCGGAGCAAAAAGTGAGCCTTTTCCCCTATTTTGGGTTTCCGCTCGTTGAAGCCCCGTTAAAAACAAATCACAGGCTTTTAAGGGGAATGGGCCGAACAAAGTGGTAGCTGATCATGCATATTGTCAGGTGTTATGAAAACTTCTAAAAAAAAATCCTCGTAATATAGCAATATAACTTAATAGATAAGTAGAACATATAAAAGCTTTGGCAAATGAATTTTGTAGGTGTTTGTCTAAAACTTTACTGTAGTTTACTGTAGAAGTTTTTTAAAAATTTTTTTGAATATTTTGAAGTGTATCGTTTAAAAATTTTGAAAAATTTTTTGAGATTATTGTAACTAAAGTTTTAAAAAACTTGTAATAGACAAACTTGGCAAAAAACTCAAGTGACAGAGGGGCCAAGAAAAGATACACAGAACTTAGAGGATTAAGTATTGGTATTATTATATTTTGATTAATTTTTATAATTTTATTGCTATTTTGTGGTCGATTGGTCGGGAGCGACTGGAGTTGGAGTATTTGGATTGATCAAACCGCCAAGGATCAATTTGCTTAAGAATAAGAAGTGCAGGACTGAATTGGCAAAAATCAAAGTTCGAGTGCTAATTATATTTTTAATAAAATAAAGTTGGAGGACTGTATGTGACATTTGCCCAAAGAAACAATTAGGTATTAGGACTCTCATTCCATAAGGCCGGGCCTCCTGTGCTTGGAACCTCCAGCTTCGAGATTCCTATCTCATTGCGCTAACCTCCGCAGGGTGCATACCTACGCCCCACCCGGAGCCAAGTTTCGCATCTCGACTTCCACTTCCGATTCGGCAATTCCGACCTACCGATTTACAGCCGTCTATATCCTCGCAGCTTCCATCGACTTTTACGTTCGTCTCTAATCTCTCAGGTAGAAGTTCCCTCAGCCGAATTTTTCCAATTTCCTCCTTTCTCCCCTTTGGTGCCCTAATTTCAGCTATTCCAATTTATTCTCCTTTCCGCCTAAGCACCGCCTCCCGGTCCCGTCTCCTGACTTGTATATTGTTTGCCGTTGAATGTGGAAGTCTTTGTCCAAGATCGATTTTGGATTGATGTCGATAATCTGTCAATTCTTAAATATTTGCTATGTACTTAAGTAATATGCTGCTTATTGTTCAGTTTTATGTGTCGATTGCTTTCTTTCTTTGAATTAGTTTTTTTGTTTCTCTACTTGAGGTTATTGACGCGGTCTGATTTTCATTTTTCGTCTTTCTTTTACCGCTGAACTATACCATCGACTTTGACATATTCGTATTAATCTGAGTGTAAGAGAATCTGTAATGCATAACTTGCGATGTAATTTGTGATTGATTTATTGATTGGTCAAACGATTCTAAGTTTCAATTTTCATGGATGATATGAGTTTTAACGATCTTCAGTACAAGTAAGATAAAACCATGAATTTCTCTTGTTTGTAGCTAGGCTTTGTGGTGCGGAATGGCATCTGTTTCCAGTCAGCCTCAATTCCGCTACACACAGCCCCCATCCAAGGTTCTCCACTTGAGAAATTTACCATGGGAGTGTACAGAGGAGGAACTGATTGAATTAGGGAAGCCATTTGGTAAAGTCGTCAATACAAAGTGTAATGTTGGATCAAATCGTAATCAAGCTTTTATAGAGTTTGTAAGTTTTCCCATTCCTGGTTTTTTTTGGTTGCCCTAGTTCTTTCTGCTCTACTTTCGACCTTAATCTTCTTACTTTCTCTCTATCAATGGTGCAGGCAGAATTGAATCAAGCAATTGCAATGATATCATACTATGGCTTCATCTTCCGAACCTGCTCAGGTACGAGGGAAAACCGTCTACCTACAGTATTCGAACAGGCAAGAAATAGTGAACAACAAAACTACTGCAGATGTTGCTGGGAATGTACTCTTGGTGACAATTGAGGGTAATGATGCACGCCTCGTAAGCATTGATGTTCTTCACTTGGTAAGCAATAACGTACCTTTTGTTATTAGTTCCTGATTAGAAGGTTTATCTTCAGTAGAACCAAATGTCTAGGGTTTTTGGTGGTTTGGCTGTAGTATATGTCCTGCTTTGGTGAAGCTGTTGTTTGACTAGAATGTGAATGGATCAGCAGGCTTATGTCAAGGAAATATCTTCAATGGCAGCTTATTGCATCGGGAGAAAGAGCGAATGTGTGTTTGTCTTCTTTCTCTTTCCTGGCTCTTTCTACCCTACTTCCTTCTCATATTTCCGTGGCTAGTTCTTTTGAAGGGTGTGAAATACTTTTAATTTTTTTTCTTGTTTCCTGTATACGCCCTGTCTCTCCCGTCAGCTCGTTGCAGAATTATTAGATGCTGAATATAAACAATGTGATTGTTCCATCTCTTTGTAGGGTAATGTCGTAGTCCTCTTTTTTGTTGCAATTTTCTTGCTCTTTAGTTTGATAGACTTCATTGTGCAGCTGTTAAGTTTAATGATCCAGGTTGCAGTGTTATCCTTAGATTCTGGATTAATTATCATTCAAGTTTCAAACTTTATTGACAGAACTAGGAACAGGGAAAAAGATCTAATGAAGAGAAGTCATGAGATACAAATTGGTCTTTTAGTGAAATTTTTATTTTCTTCATTACTAATGCCACTGAAATAAATCTTTTTTCGATCAAGAAAAACTATATACAGAAAAAGAATATTTTAGCACTTTATTCTCTTAACTTTTAACATTTGTAAAGGAGAATTATTTTTTTCTTCTCTCTGGTAGTCTAAATAATTTCTTACTATCGCTTCTTTTTTCTTGTTAAAACCGTTTCTTTCATTTCCTTGGGTATGGTTAAGTTGGTTTATTCGTTGTTCGCCTTTTCCGGGTTTCATGTGTTCTTCCTTCTATATTGTTCTGCTTCCATTGTAGTAAATGCTTGTTGTGGAAGCTGAATGTTCAATTATGGTAATGGCACTAAAATTGGAACTTCCACAAGTTTCTGGTTTGTTTGGGTACCAATATCCTCGGCATGGTCATAGATGAAAAGTTGTCTTAACTGCAGAGGATATCTTCGTACTTGTTGTTTTATTCTCCAGAAAATTTTTCCCCACTCGGATAACCCTCCTGAAACTTAAAATTTCTTTCATTTCCTTTGGCTTGGGTACAGTTAAGTTGGTCTATTTGCCCCTTCATCTTTTCCAGTTGCATGTTATCAGCTTTCTGTCTTGTTTCTGTTTCCGTTGTAGTTAATACTTGTTGTGGAAGCTGAATGTTCAATTATGATTATGGCACTGAAATTGGAACGTCCACAAGTTTTCTGGTTTTTTTGGGTACGATATCCTCAGCATGGTCATTGATGAAAGCCTGTCTAACTGCAGAGGACGTGTTGTGTACTTCTTGTTGTTTTATTCTCTCGAAAATTTCCAACTTAGATTATTCTCCTGAAAGTTAAATTTGTCTTTCAGGTATTCTCTGCCTTTGGATTTGTGCACAAAATTACAACGTTTGAGAAGACAGCTGGATTTCAGGTTTGTGTAACTGCTACAAATTTGGAATTTAATACTAGGTACTTTTGGTTCCAACCTGTCACATTATGAATTATTTTCTTTTCCAGGCTTTAGTCCAATTTTTCTGATGCTCAAACTGCTTCTTCTGCGAAGGATGCCCTTGATGGAAGAAGCATTCCCAGGTGATGTTGAATTTAATTTTGGGCTTGGGGTGTAGCCCAGTATTGTGGATCATTAATGTGTAGGGCTGGACATCTTTCGGAGCCTTTTTTAAGAATCTACCATAACGGGGTACATGCATGCTCCTTACCCCATTTTACCTCTTGCTCTTTTATCATTTCACATCACTTTATTGAGTAATAATAATTATTATTGGTTTAGCATACCCCCTGTTGCCCTGTGACTCCACATTTCTGCTATGGTTAAACTGATAGAGAGGCCTTTATCAGTTTCTGGTTGATGTAGTCTTCACAGTTGCCTTCTTTTGTGCATTCTCCTTGTGTGTGGAATGATATTGATTATAAATCATTTCTTCCATCATTATGTTTCCATGGAAATATGCCTGATAGGTTATCCAAGTGATTTTCGTTCATTGCTTGAAAATGAACTGCCATTTTCCTGTTGTTTAACTTATCTGCGTCCTGCATCCCAATTATGTGCTCAGTGTACATTCTTAACCTTATTTTTGCTAGTAAATGCTCAGCCTGTTACACGTGCATTAATTGACTCTTTTTTTTTTCCATGTATCAGGTATTTAATTCCGCAGCTGGGACCTTGTACCCTTAGAATCACATATTCTGCACATACTGATTTGAGTGTTAAATTTCAGTCTCATCGTAGCAGGTATTGTTAATGGTAATTTCTTCTGTCAATCATTTCATACTTTTTCATCCTGTTTCATGTTTTTTATTTTCTCTTATGCCTGTCTTATGCTGGATGTCTCTGATTGAAGTGTTTACACCATAACTTCTTTTATTCAGGGATTACACCAATCCTAACCTCCCTGTGGCACCTTCTGCAATAGATGCTAGTGGTCAGGTAAGCAATTGGAAGAGCTATTTCTTACAATACTTGAAGTTTGTTTAGTCATGGATAGTAAGTATCACTTGGGGGATAGCATTTTGGACTATGCCCTCTATTTTGCGTCTTATTGCCTCTTGTCCACCTCTTGTAGTATGAAACAGGCTTAATAACCATCATATGTTATTTTTATTACTTTTGCATACTTGCAAAATTAGATTCGATCAACTTAAATTGGTAATCTAATTTTTTCCTTTTTGGATACAGTAGTTTAATTGCACTTATTCTGTCAGCTTTGGATGTCTTCTTCTAATTTCTAAACTTACATGCTTGCCTTTTGGTGATATAAGTTATATATAGCAAATGGCCTCTTCAATATTGGACTCCATTGGTACTATAATCTAATGAATGTTTTCTGACTTCAGCTCAGTTTAGGGTTAGATGGGAAGAAATTAGAGCCTGAGAGTAATGTTCTTCTTGCTTCCATTGAGAACATGCAGTATGCCTGTGACCTTGGATGTTTTGCATATGGTAAGCCCTATGGCTGTGAGAAAGCTTTAAAATAATTCGTAACTTTCAAATTTGGCTGCTTAATTGTTGATTGTTGTATTTAATCTGCTTTCAGGTTTTTCTGCTTTTGGCCCTGTTGTTAAAGATTGCGATGTTTGATAAGAATGGTGGTGTTCAGGCATTGATACAGTATCCTGGTAATAAAACATAGAGCCTATACTTATTCTTTTGGTTATTGGGATTCGATTTCTTTGGTTCTCTTTAGCATTGAGACTAACCAAATGAGTCCTGCACAGGGTCGTGAATAAGTTGAAATAGTAGTAATCTTCAGTAAGATGATGTGTTTAGTTCCTATTTTCATGGTTGCTTTCCTGAGAAAAGAGCTTAGATGCTTGTTTATTGGTTTCTTGATTGCTTTAAGGGGGAAAAATATTAACAGAGTAATCTGATCAATCTAACTTCAAGTTTGTCAGTTTTATTTAATTCTTCTGATGTCTAAAACTCTTTGGTACTTTTATCTGAATGTCATGTTTTCTTAAACATCAATCATTGCGTCCAATCAACTTTAGAAAGAAAAGGAACATATAAAATGCAAAAACTGTTTTTTGATTGCTAGCATATCTTTAGATTGTTGCAGTAAGAACTAACCAATAGTCTTCCAGATGTCCAGACTGCTGTTGTTGCAAAGGAAGCCCTAGAGGGACACTGCATATATGATGGTGGGTATTGCAAGCTTCATATTTCCTTTTCTCGCCACACTGATCTCAGTATAAAGGTATATCACTCTTTTCTCTTTCGTTCCATTTTTTTTGGTGGCTGAACAGTTAGATCAATTGTCGTATCTTGAATCCATTAGTCAGCAAGAAAGTATTTTCATCTTTCATGAAAATCCTTTATGAAATGCTTTTCCTATGAGAGAAAGGTTAGAACTTGATGCATATTTCCTTTTCTGGTCTCCACATCGTACGATGGTTGGCTTTTTGCACCTGGTTCTTATCATGAAGGCAAGAAACCTCAGAGATGGTACTACAATTAAGCTTTAATGATATGGCCTTGCATCTCATATTTGAGCAATATAGTAGTGAACATGCTGTGTTATATTTCTTAAACTGGGGAAGTAGCCTGGAGTTTTGATTAGGCTATTCTTGTTTCTTATCAGCAACAATTTACTAGAATTTTATGTGCTCTATCTTTGCATTTTTTTATTTAAAGTGGAAGAAGAATTCCCCCTCATCCTTATTCCTCTTCTCCTGCCTGACAAAAAAGGAAAGAAGAAGGGAAAGAGACAGAAAATTTCTTAATATATAAAAAAGAAGAAAATTGAAAGGAGGAAAAGGGAAATTAGAGTCAGATGTTTCTTTTGCTGTTAGGAGAAGGATATGGAGTTACATCAGCGAGATCTTCCATGTGTCCTAGATGTTTTTTGGTTAAAATTTTTGTCAGACTTTGTTCTGCTGCTACATTCAGATGGGCCTAGGATTTGATAATAAATGAGATTGACAACTTAATAATCTAATTTTGTTTCTGCCTGTAAATCCTCATTTCCAGCAAATTGAAAGAATTAAGGCTTACCTGTTCACTGTTTCCTCAGAGTTACTTTTCTTGAATGAGGCAGAAACATTTCCTTCAGATACACTGCAGTTTGATGCTGCATCTCATATGTATTACTCTTCCTCCTTGATCTTGATGCCAGATGAGCCACAGATCGGGAGGTTTACAGTGTCGTTTTCATGAGATGTATCTTGAGTAGGGAATATTTCTGTCAACCTTGATGCTAGTCCACCTGAGATGCAGCATCTAAATATCACGATCAAGGATAGTTTTCCTGCATGATTTATCTGTTCAATAAAAGACTAGGCAAACAAATCAGCTTGCTTACATCTTTCTGGTGTGGTTTACATAATCATGTCTAGCTCTTCACACAGATGCTGGCAAAATTTGAGCTCAGGCTTACGTGGATAATCTACGACTGTTTCTGCATGGAAAGTGAATTGTTGGCATTATAAATTATTGTTTAAATTAATAATGGAGAATTGTGGTGCAAAATCTTTAGGCAAAGAAAGCCTTCTCTTTACAACTTCAATTTATTTGTTTACGATCCTTGGTACCTAAATTTTGCGTAAGCTGATTTTCAGGTCAACAACGATCGCAGTTAGAGATTACACAATTTCCAAATGCCCCCCATGATGAGCTCTCAGCCTTCAATTTTGGGGCAGCAGCCAATTGCAATGGGTGGTCCTGCTGCTCACCAATATAATGGAGCCCAGTATCCTCCACCTCCTGAAAGTACTGGAATGCCGCAGCCTTCAGTAGGCTGGAACACTTCTGCCCAGGCAGTACCTCCACCAATGCCCATGCAAATGCATAATCACCTTACATGCCACCTGCTAGCATGCCTTCCTGAAATGGGCCCTGGGATGATGCCATTGCAACGGCCAGAACGGTCTGCCACATTCTGCAGCAATGCCTCCTTACCATCCACAGTAGCATTTGCAATTAATTGAATCTTTCTTGATATCATAGCTTTGTGTGTTGTTTGGAGCAGGCTGAAGGGATTTCGTCTGATAAGCAGACTTCGAAGAGGTAAAGGTGAAGCCTGGCAGATATGGGGAGATGTCAATTTAAAATATAAATATTTTTTCCTTTTTACCTATTATCTAGGATTTCAACGGCAAGATTCTGCTCTTCAACTTCTTGTGGATTTAAATGGGTTTTGAAAACTTTCGGTAGACTTTGGTGTAATATATATTAACTTTTATAACTTTTTCACCGTCGGCGTACTAGTTTGCAGTTAATTTATTACTTTTCGCCTCTTCCTGGCTACGTTTAGTTGTAGTCCCCGCGCGGCCGCATTTGTTACTTGGACCATCTTCTGGGAGGGAATTCTCCTATTTATATTCCCAGATTCAGCTTTCCAAGTATTAGTAAGCATGCATTTTGCTTCATAGTGTTTGACAAAGCGGTAGACCTTGGCTGGCAAGCTCAAATTTTCTTAGTCCCTCGGCATATCTGCTGTTTCTAATTTTATGCTCTGATTCGTTCTAGCTCATGGTGAACCAACTGAGTATCATGACTGGGCACTTGAAGTTTTCTTTGTGTGCGTTTGTGTACGTTAGCTATGCTGAATGTTCGGTCGAGATGTAAGATTGATGCTAAGGAGGTGTTTGGTTAAAGTTCTTCAATCACAATCACTATAGGTATGATTAATTAGTTAATCACAATGGTTTTGCATAAAAACTCATGAAGTGTTTTGGTAATTATATAATTCAGGAGAAAGTTTTCAAGAGTTTTGTTTTTGCTTTTTGCTTTTTTTCCCGCCTTTTTATTCTCTTTCCTCCTCCTCCCTTTTGACCATTAAACATTACAAGTACTATAACCTCCACAAGGACCACAACTGCAAACTACCAGTGGCGGCCATAGATCCTCGGATATTTCCTGACGGCATCGATTCTGACTTCGATATACATATTTGATTTCTTAAAAAAAATAAAAATCTTTAACACAATCATTGAATTTCAGCGGCATCACTAACGCTCCAACTAAATTAAGACCAAACTCTTGAAATTTCCGAACAAAAATGGTCCTCACCTTACAAGTAAAATCCATAGCCAATTAGGCATCAAAATCAACCAAATAATAAAAGATTCAATCATAAAAATTTGAAACCAAAACAAAGGTCCATTCAAGCTTGCGAAATTTGCTTCTGGTTGATAAAATTTTATTTGTCATCCACTTGAAAGTGTTTTAGGGACGAGAGAGAGAGAGAGAGAGAGGGAGAAATTTCACAAATGGAAGAAAGGGGAGAAAAGAGATAGGAAGGTCAACAAGAGTGGCCATAGAGAAAGGGGAGAAAATACTAAAAAAATTTTTGAAAAAAAGAGGTGTAAACAAATAAAAATCACGTGATGAGAGGAGGTGAGGGAGAGAGAGATCGGAGGAGAGGGAAGGAAATAGAGGATGAGGGTAGAGAGATAAAGATTGGGGAAGGAGTGGAGATGGGGAGAGAAAGATCGAAAGTAGAGGAAAAGGGGAGAAAATAAATTGGATTAGAGAGTAGAAATAGGGGAGCTTTTTTCTGAATTTTTTTTGTTTTTCATATTTTACAAAGTAAGGTGAATGAGTTTGAAAGTAGTAAAAAAAGTAGGTAATCAAAAAACCCACAGTGGAGGGTAATCGATCCAACTGATTCATTCCAACAGACATTAACCAAACAAAAATTCCGTCTATCATTGCCTTTGATACCCATTTAATGGACTTGAAACTCATTTACCAAACACCTCCTCCTGAGATTTACAAAATTATGCGATACCTCTTTCTCTGTAAGCGGAGATGTGAGATTGATTTTTAAGATTTAAAGAAATTACGTAACAACACCCTTTCATTGTGACAGTCGTGTTATGAGTAGACAGCAGTAAATAACTTGTGCCTTGAGGTGACTTTATATCAGAGGTGAATGAATCAGAGCTATAAGAACCCCGAGTTTTAACTTCAGAAGAAGACTCAAGAAAATGCTGTCACATTCGTAAATATATGTAGTAAATTTAGAGAAGTACCGAAGTATCAGGGGTTGGGTTTAGCATGTGAGTGAAGTATTATGACCTCATGTTTTAAAAACTGATATTTCTACTATACTGAATTTTTGGCATATTAAAACTGTGTATTTGATAAAAAAAAAAAAAAAACATGCTCGTATAAATCTAATTGGATATACAAAATTGGAATCGTATTCGTTGTCCTAATGGAAAACAAGATTACAAGAGACAATTTTTCGCTAAATTTTGACAAATTGTAATGCATACGAGCATACTGCTTTATATTGAGTGAACGCAAAAACTGTGCATTTGAAAATAATCCACGTCTTTACTTACATGATTATAATAAGATAGCTGTTGGAACTAATGTCTAATAGTTGTAGACATTACAACTACTAATTATTACGGTCTAAAAATTGAAGGATATGATGAGAATTGACACCAATAAAAAAAATCAAGGTCGACTTTCCTTTTTCAACTTTTTTTTTTTTTTAATTCTCTTGTTAAGCACAGGATTTGAACTTGAACTTAATAAAAGAAAATTCCTAAGAACTCTCCTTTAATCACACTAGGCGAAAGGACAAGTTAAATGGAACACAATAAGCTTAATAAAAAAAACAAAAGAACAGTAGAATAGAACAAATGGGACGTACCCAGCACCTAATTGATTGAGTTGGCTGGGACTATCTATCATGTGGCGAGGTTCTTGTAGTCACTAGGGTGGGGGGAAAAAAGGGATTTTGGAGTTAGCAGTGATGTGCGCTTGGAAATTAATGGTAGGATTAGCTTAAGTTAAAGAAACGACAAAAGGAAACCAGAAAGAAAATGAAGAAGTAAAGAGAAAGGAGCATGAAGGCAGACCGCCAATTTCCAGTCAGTCGAGTTAAAAGAGTAGGGGATAAGGTTTCTTCTCTATCTGTCCATCTCAATTCTCAAGCTAGTAGTAGAAGATTTTCCTTACCGGATCCGCTCCCCAGCCTCCAGTCCCCACTCCATTTTGCCTGTTAAGCGTTGAACAAAGAAAATAATATCGTGTGGGTCGTCTGGCTCGCACTGCAAAACCCTCTCCTTCCTCCTCCTCCTCTTCCTCCTCCTCCTCCCCAGCCTCCAGTCCCCACTCCATTTTTGCCTGTTAAGCGTTGAACAAAGAAAATATATCGTGTGGGTCGTCTGGCTCGCTCTGCAAAACCCTCTCCTCCTCCTCCTCCTCCTCCACTCGCTTCCTATATACTTCCGCTAGTAGTGAAACCGAAATTCTATTTATTGCTTTGGGAATTCAATTAAGTGACCCCACCACCCTATTAGTTCTTCTTCTTCTTCTTCTTCCTAAAACCCTAATTACCGTCGGCAATCACATTAATTATTCCGGCATTCAACTAATTTAAAAACCTGCGAACAAGTGAAGGCCTAGGCATGGCCACTACGCTTCAGGCTTCTATTCTCTACAAACCCCCTTCTCTCCCTATCCCCTCTAGCCGTAACGTATCTTCTTCGTCATCTTCCTATAAACGCCTCCACCATCTTAGTCCCTTACCTCCTCCTCCTTTTAATCATCATTTGTATCTACTTTCTAAACTATATTTCACTAATCATCTTCATCGTTATCCTGATTCAACTTCTCGATTTTGCCGCCATTGTCCGTTGCTTGTCGCCTGTGCGTTTCATCCCGATGACCTTACTGACTTAACTTCTTCTTCTTCCGATAAGAATGATTTGTATTCAGGTTCTGAAAAACAACAACTTAATGTTAATACTAGTAGTAATGAATCCTTATTTAGTGGTCAACTTTCTTCTGGTGAAGCTACGGGGATTGCACCGGCACCGCCTCAGGCCACCGAGGGGCCACCTGATGATAATGCCAGCGGCGCCACGGGGAGTGACTGGACGTCGAGCGAGGGGGTGAGGAGTAAGTTGCCAATTGTGGTGTTTTTCATGGGACTTTTTGCAACGGCGAGGAAAGGACTCGAGAAGCTTATGTTGCCAGGACTGGTTTAGTTGGTGGCCCTTCTGGCGCCAAGAGAAGCGCCTCGAGCGCTTGATTGCAGAAGCCGACTCAAATCCCAAGGATGCAGCCAAGCAGAGTGCTTTGTTAGCCGAGCTCAATAAGCACAGGTTTGGCCCCTGGCTTTTCTATATTGTTGTTACTTCTTGGTTTCGGAGCTTGAATTAAGGGTGGCCTTTTTTTAAAAAAAAAAAAATTTTTTTTTTAAACTGGGAGTATTGTATTGCTTACATTAATAGGATGATGAATACATGGATCAAGTGTTGAATTATGTTGACTGCATATCCTTTATTGTTATTTACTTTGGTTTTGATGTTTAGACAAAGTTAGAAAACTGAGCGAAAGCAAATACCTTGCATCTAGATATTATTCCCTTTGATTTGGTTCTTAGGTTCTGGTGGTAATTTTCTGTTCTGGTATTTCAGCCCTGAGTCAGTTATTCGCCGTTTTGAGCAAAGAGATCATGCAGTTGATAGTAAGGGGGTTGCAGAGTACATCCGAGCTCTTGTGGCAACTAATGCCATTGCTGATTATCTTCCTGATGAGCAATCTGGAAAGCCTTCTAGTCTTCCTTCCTTGGTATTAGCTTATAGATTGTCTATTCCTTTTTTGCTTCAGTCACTCCATTCTTTTTCTCTGACTTAATGGCAATGGTCAAAAGTGGAAGGAAGTGATAGGGACTGCTCGTTGAGTCCAATCTCATCTAAATCAAATTTTCTACTAATATTTTCCACTGCTGCCATTGCTCCTATTCAATTAACCAAAGATGTTCCATTGTTGTTCGTCTAACTAGTTCCATTTATCTGCCAGTTTTTTCTCATTTGGTTACCTTTGAATTTATGTAGTTGCAAGAGCTGAAACAACGTGCCTCAGGCAACATGGACGAACCTTTTCTTAGCCCTGGCATATCTGATAAGCAGCCACTACATGTTGTAATGGTAATGATTATAATGAGTGCAATTGCAGGAATTTCCTGTCACCAATTGTTCATTTAAGAGCAAAGTCTTGTGCATTTTGTGTTGTTAAAAGAACTCTTTAGCATAACTCTGGTCATTGGAGTAGGGTTCTTATATTTTCCTCATTCTCCTTCTAGTTTCTCCACATAGTTTTTGATCTACATTTCCCTATCTGTTATATTGAATCTTAGTCTTGTAACTGCTTTCTGTCGTAGGTTGATCCTAAAGTCTCGAACAGATCATCACGTTTTGCACAAGAGCTCATCTCTACTATCTTGTTCACCATAGCCGTTGGTTTGGTGTGGTAAGGTTTGTGTTTATTCCTCAAATTTGTTTTGATATATGCTCAATTATAACGTCTATGGAATCTTGAGTTGGTTTTAGGTTGATGGGTGCTGCTGCGCTTCAGAAATATATTGGGAGCTTAGGTGGGATAGGAACTTCAGGTGTTGGATCTAGTTCTTCCTATGCCCCGAAAGAATTGAATAAAGAAGTAATGCCTGAAAAGGTGGGTATTTGGACCTGTTATTGTCAAACTCTCTTCACTTGTTTCCTTCATCCAATTCAAATGAAGTCAAAGTCTACTTTTCCATTTTTGGCAGAGTCCACTGCCTCACATTATTTTAAATTATTGGCATTTTCTAAGAGAACTGCTTGGTAATTTAACTGATATATATGAAAGTAGCAGAAGAGAGCTGGAAATTTCACCCTGTACAAAATTCCCCCTTCTTTTGATCTGATTTTTCATTTACATTTTCAACTTGAAAATCCCTCACAGCAAGGCATGCTTCAATATCTTAAAATGTGACGATTGCACAGCATGTTATGGCATGTGGATTCTTAACTTGAGAATTGTCATTTCTTTTTGGTTCTATTCTATAATAACTTACAAAAATTTTTGCTCTTATGAATTCTAATGCTCATGGTGATTTGATAAAGTACTGCATTGCGTCTGGTAATTTGCAAAGGTAGTGCATGTGATCTGAATTGATATGGGATTTTAATTCAGTTTATAGCACGTATTGGACTACTAAACTGAAATTCAAATTTCCATGTTTCTTTTAATTGCAGAATGTTAAAACTTTCAAGGATGTTAAAGGTTGTGATGATGCTAAACAAGAGCTTGAGGAGGTTGTTGAGTACCTCAAGAGCCCCTCAAAGTTTACTCGACTAGGAGGCAAATTGCCAAAGGTTTGTCCATTTGTATATTGTTGTCCATTATCAAAGCTGTCTGTCTAAGTTGTTATCCACTAGATTGAAATGGGTTTCAGGGAATTCTTTTAACTGGAGCACCTGGGACTGGAAAAACTTTACTGGCCAAGGTAAGCTGTTGCATTCCTGAGAAATTTTTGTTTATAATGGTTTGTGTGTGCTTGAACATCTGGATGCAGCTATCGCTAGGGTTAATCATTCAGCTTCCTGCTTTCCCCTGATCTAGCTTCAGTCATATGTTAGTGCAGTTGCCTTTTTTGTGATATTTCATTACTCCATGGTATTTTACAATTTCAATTCATAGGATCTTATGTGGTTGGAATCTATTCTTGGCTAACGGAACTATTGTATGAAAAAGAAAAAAACAGAACTGCTTTATCTGCATTTGAACAATTTGAAATTCTCGTATCAGTGTAAATCATGTTCCCGAAATAATGAAAATAAATGTAAAAAAGGATAGGAACTTCTGAAGAAGTATATGGAATCAGTGCAGACAAGGAAAACAGCATCTGTAAGTTTTCCAATCTTTTGAAAATATTTACTAGACTTCATGACCTTAGATTACTGCCAAGTGTGTGTGTGTGTGTCATGACCTTAGATCATTGCCAAGTGTGTGTGTGTGTGTTTTTTGCCAAAGTGTTATTGTGATCCATTTAGGGTAGGAACTGTTAGCTCATAAAATTGGCATTTTCTTTTAGTGTTCATGTGCAGGTTATTTGCTCCCTGCCTTTTGTTCCTTCGCTCGTGCTTTATGAATTAGTGAATGCCTATTTATATTTTTGGAAGTTTTGATATGCCAAATCCCTTGTTTATTTCCCTTTTAGAGTAAGAACTTTTTCCAAGGTTACCCATTTTATCAATTGAAATTTTTTATCTACCAAGTCCTCTTGCTTTGTCTTTTTTTTTTACCATTCTGAAACACAGTGCATTTTTAAGCAGTTAAACTTATGTGGCTTAAGATTTGCTAATTTGAGGATTCTGAAACAAAGTACACTTTCCTGGAAAGTGCAAGGAATTCAAGATTATTTTTGTATAAAAACCACAATCTCAAACTACAAGTGTATGCTTAAAAATTTATCTGTGGTAAATGGCAAGAAATTGGAGTTGGAGTAACACATTTATTCAGCTTAGTTGAGAGACATGCTTTTTTCTTACTTTGTTATTGGTGCTAATATAATTTCTTATGTACTCATTTTGGATACTTCATCAATACTTCCATTTTTGAAATTTCTATCATCCTTTTCTTGATATTTTGATTACCTTATAAGAGTTTTGGTTTGTGCGTCTCAATTGAAGGCAATCGCTGGAGAAGCGGGCGTACCGTTCTTTTATAGAGCAGGCTCTGAATTTGAAGAGATGTAAGCCACTTGTTTGATTATTTTATTTTCTTTTTTACATGTCTTTGTGGCTTGGAGTAATTTCGTTTGTAAGTCATGATGATTTAGTGAGACCATTCAATAATGACCCTTGATATCTTGCTTGGTCATGTTGCCATATGCCTTTTTGGATGTTTTATATAAGTCCCAGAATTTAAGTTTTTGTTTTGTTGCCATGTTCGATAGTATCTCTCTTAAAAATTAAAGATTAAGGAATGAGCATCGACTTTTGATACTTTGCTGGAAATGAAAATGAATATCATTCATTAAGTAATTCCATATCTGGCGGAATAGCCTCCTTTTAAGTCATTCGAATAATGGGAATATGTTTTCAGTTAATGGGAACTATGGAAGACAAAGAATGCCGCCAATTGCTGGATTACTACATGCATCAGTTTCACAGGACTTTTTAAATTCATGTATTCCAATATTTCTGGTGATTGGGTTTAATTAATTTCCATTATATTGGGAAAAAGTTTCATTTTTCTTCTTTATCCTAGGTTTGTTGGAGTTGGTGGCCCGACGTGTAAGATCCTTGTTCCAAGCAGCTAAGAAAAAGGTAAATTTTCTCTCTGCTTCTTTTTTTGATATATGAATGAAAACTAATCATCACAAAAAGTGTTTCTTTCTCTAAATAAACCGTTTGAATGTTTTACTTTGAGATGCGCTAAATCCCTTTGACTGCACGAGAAACATGTGAAACATTTTATTTGAGATGTTGCAATTTCCCAAAATTTAAACCTTAACTTCTTGGTTCACCAGGCTCCGTGCATTATTTTTATTGATGAAATCGATGCCGTTGGATCAACTCGAAAGCAATGGGAAGGTCACACAAAGAAAAACACTTCATCAATTACTTGTCGAAATGGATGGTTTTTGAACAGAATGAGGTACACTGGTTTAGACATTAAGAAATTTAGCTCTTTCTATCCTTTGTAGAGTACAAATATGTTCCTTGTGCATTACAGGGAATAATTGTGATGGCTGCCACAAACTTGCCTGATATACTTGATCCAGCTTTAACAAGACCTGGTAGATTTGATCGTCATGTAAGTCTTTGATAAACCTAGTCATGCAAGTCTTTTAATAAACCTACAAAGACGATGACATGAGATCTTGAGTATTTCTTTTTTCGTTGTTGATTACTACCGAACTTGATACAGGGCATTGTCGGGCCAATTTTAAAGTTTAGTCAACATCTGTTTTGTTCTACATCTGCAAGATGGTACACAGAAAATTTTTTGCTGTCATTCTAAAAAGTTCTTTATCTATATTTCATTAGCCCATCCTTTGTCAATTCAAGAATGACTTGTAATCTCTGCTGACATACCTGTTCTTTGAAAAGAATTGACTGCATTAAAATTTCTTTCACTTCCTTGATCTGACAGTGAAATCTTGATGTAAGCTCCAAAATTTTATTTCTTCAGGTATTTTATTTTATTGAGCATCTCTCTTGAACAATTTATTGAGCTGCAGTAAATTGGCATTCTGGTTTTACCCTCTTTACCTGTTGAGGGAACTGTTAGGCTCGTCTCTCTGAGTTCTCCAGCAATAATCACCTTGCAACGTTGTTAGATGTTTGTAATGAATTTAGTAATTTTATTTACCAAAAATAAAAACGAAAGTGAGATACAGTTAAATTATTATCTTCGGGTCTCTTTAAGTAGCTAACAATGAGATGAAATATTTCTAGATTGTTGTTCCAAGTCCAGATGTGCGGGGTCGCCAAGAGATATTGGAGCTTTACTTACAGGACAAACCATTAGCTGATGATGTTGATGTGAAAGCAATTGCTCGCGGTACACCAGGGTTCAATGGGGCAGGCATGTTTTTGTTCATGTTTTTTTGTTTTCTTTTTCCTCACTAAGTTCTGCAAGGTGAACCATCTCTGCAACTTGAGTTAATTTGAAGTTAATTTGAAGTTTCGGGCTTGAGTTAATTTGAAGTTTCGGGCCTGAATTACTTTTCCTTGCTAGAGTCAGTATCTCGCCAATGATGTCATTGTTCCTTTCATCATATAGTGGTATTAGGGCCACGTAAGAGACCAGTTGCTTGATCTGGGTCCATTTTATCTGTCTAGACATGGTTGAGGTTCGTTGGCTACAACACTAGTTATGCTTGATCACATCCCCGATCCTTTAATTTCTGTCAATTGCCTCCAAACCCAACTTCTTTGCTAATAATCTGTCTAAAATGTGTATAAAAATCAGTTACCTGGACATATTTTGAATTTTACTTCTGTGAATTTGGTCTGGTTCACCCTTTCTTTTGAAGGGGTTGTGATCATCTGAGTCAGTTGAGGAACTACATCTGATCTTTTTTCTTAAAACATGACTATGGAGCAGATCTTGCAAACTTGGTTAACATTGCTGCTATCAAGGCTGCAGTTGAAGGTGCTGAGAAGTTAACATCAACGCAGTTGGAATTTGCTAAAGACAGGATCATCATGGGTACAGAACGGAAAACTATGTATCTGTCTGAAGAGTCAAAAAAGGTGTGCCAAATCCCTATTGCAAACAGTAGGTTCTAAGAATATTGACAGCTTTTCTGAAGTTTAGCTTTTAATCTTTTAAGCTAGTTTGTACTTGAAATTCAAGATGCTTCTTGCTTTCCTCCTGTATCTGTTCTGGATTAGGCTTCAGGACCAACATAGACAGCTTAAGTGTACTGCAGATTCTTTGTATTAATTTTTGCTGGATAAATTGGAGATGGTACAGAGAAAGTATTAATGGTCAAAGAATATGGTAAAGAAGGATTTGTTGAAAACAGGAGGAGTATTTAAAAGACTTGTTTGATGTGTTGCGGTGGACTTATATGAAATAGCATCAGTTAAGGCCTGAATTTATCTTTTTTGCTTTGCTATTTTAATGCTTGAATGATGTAGGTTATTTGGCATTATAATGTTACATTATTTTGAACTTATCTTTCCAGCTCACTGCATATCATGAGAGTGGCCATGCAATTGTTGCTTTTAATACTGAAGGTGCACATCCAATTCACAAAGCAACAATCATGCCCCGTGGATCTGCTTTGGGCATGGTTACACAGCTTCCATCAAATGATGAGACCTCAATCAGCAAGAAGCAGTTGTTAGCTCGACTTGATGTTTGTATGGGAGGAAGGGTTTGCAGAAGAGCTTATCTTTGGTCAGGACCATGTTACTACTGGAGCTAGTAGTGACCTCCACACAGCTACAGAATTAGCTCAATATATGGTTGATGCTTGTTTCATGTTCCTATCTCTCTCCAAACTTAGTGGCTAATATTAGTTTTGTTCTTCTGTCTGCCTCATCTAAGAAAAAGCTCCATTGTTCTTCTGTATGAGATGAACTTCCTTTACTTTTTCAGGTATCTACCTGTGGGATGAGTGATGCAATTGGACCAATTCACATCAAAGAGCGGCCAGGTTCAGAAATGCAATCACGGATTGATGCTGAAGTATGCTTTTGGATTTTGATGCTTTTAGGGTGTAGTGAAATGTTTTTCACTGGTAATCAATTTGTATTTTTGGTCATTTACAGGTGGTTAAGCTCTTGAGAGAAGCTTATGATCGTGTAAAAGCACTGCTAAAAAAGGTAGGTCTTAGATACATATGTCCTTTCTTCTTTGATTCTTGCAAACGTTGTGAAGTGCTTTTCACACAAAATGCATTACACATTAGCAAATTTTCACTCTGAATCTCTGTAGTAGTCAATTAGTAAATTTGTCACCATCATGGCAAAATGCCTTATTGGGAAGTAGTAAATATCCTTGAGCATTTAAACATGGGCTATTTCTTCTAAGATTAGAAAACAAAAACATGTGCATTTATCAAAAGTAGGATAAGGGAGTGGATGGTTATGCTCTAGGTTGCTATGCTTTTTTCCAATGCCAACAAGGTACGGTTTTCACGTCTCTGTATCTGTGAAAGGGAGTTTTGGGGGAAGATGGCCAAAAGAGATGCTATATTTGTGTTTCGAAAGCTTTTGATGTCCAAGTCTTAACAATTTCGTTGACTAATTTAGAGGAAAAAGGGCTTATATTTTAATGTTGACAACAACGTTGCAGCAATGATTGATCCCATGTATTACATCTTGCTGGCCAGTTAAACTTCAACTGGTAGAATCCTTTTGTCAGGTTTCAGGACTGTAATTTAAGAGAGAAGTTGTAGTCTTCCTGCATGGATACAGTTATTGAGTCAAAGGTGAAGTTCTGATATATGAAATTTGTTTGAACTGATCGAAAGAGTGAGAGCCGGGAAGAGAAACATTCTTTTGGCATAGTAAATCTGTCTGCAGATCTAAGAGTCAAGAGACGACTGAAAATAAGTAGTCAGTACCTTGAAACTGATTGGCCAAAACATTGTCACCCAAGGAATTGCATGTTATGTCACATATCGTTGCATGTGTATTTGTTTGTAGCATCAACTTTATCTGATTATTAACTGGACATTAATTGATCTTTCTTGATGTTCTTTTTGCCAGCATGAGAAAGCATTGCATGTCCTAGCCAATGCACTTCTTGAGTACGAGAACCTTAACTTCTGAGCAAATTAAACGGCTTCTCCTTCCATATGGTGAAGGATTGTTAACAGTTCAACAACAGCAGCAACAAAATGAAGAAGAGGAGCTTGTTTTGGCTTAATTGGGCACTGCATCTCTTCTGGTTGTTTTGCAGCGGCAGGCAGACGTGTACAGCGTATAGAAACCCCACAGCAATATTCATATAAAACTTCTGTAGTTGTTCCTGCCCTTTCTGTTGTTATAGCATATTTAAGGAACTTCTTCATGGCAAAATTGTAAATGAACGATTAGGTTGATAAAGTTTTGATATTCGTTTGTAATACGCCCACCTTTAGGTTAGAATTTTTGACATTCACAGTTAAGAATAGAGTCTTACATGAGCTTATCTCTGCTTTGTTCGCCTTTGAGCAAGGAGTTCAGTGGTTGGACATCTAGAGAATCGTGAAATATTTGACTTGACTTTCATGGTTTTGTTGATAATAATGTCTTTTTTTCATAATCACAAAGGATGATAAATAACTATTGCGGTTGATTAAATGGTTAACTGTTACAGCATTAATTCGTTATGTTGATTGTTGAGGGGGAGGATGACTAATTCTTTTAGTATTTGGGCCTTTTTTGTCATTTTGATTCAATTACTTTTTCTTTTGTCCTTTTTTTGGGACATTTTGATTCAATTACATTTTCGAGTCAAATGCTAATAAGCTGGAGGACAATTCAAGAGAGTGCGGCCCTTTGTTGCCTGTTTTCTTCATCCAGTATAACACAAAGGGTTTAGGGTTTATTAAGTGCATGATCTTTAAATTGATTTAAGTACAATAAAAACTTAAAAGTCTTGTCTCAAGCTACTGATAAAGAATGGATATTAGAAGACAAGGGTACAGCAAGTCGGCGATGTACCTGTTCACATAGTGCCACTTATCACTAAATTGCATGCAAGTAGAGGTATGGACAACATTACTCCACCGCCACCCATAATAGTTTCCTCCAAACTGCAATTGTAACGCGAAGTAAAAGTTCAGCAGAGAGAATGTAGCTACATTAGTACCCTCCGCCACATACATCTATATTTACAACTCTTAAAAAAGTATGACATACCAACAGCGTCAAAACCAGAAAGACAGACACATCAAGCATTGCTTTGCTCGTGCATTTGACATTCTTTTTGGGGGTTGAAACCTTTATAAAATCTGTGGTTCTTGGGCTACTACAAACAGAGAGTTCAATAAGACTTGAAATCAAAAAGAGTGTAACATAGTGAACAAAAGAGGAACGAGAAAGCAGCATAAGTCTCTGCAATATGGACAACCAGCTTCCACCAGTCAGCCTCCGAAGCCTCAGAAAATCATAACTCTTGATAGAAGCTTCATCCTTGGCGAATATAGCCTAAAATAGATCTTCCCAGTTTCCTCATTCCCGATCAATGGGTTCACTCCTGTCCTGCACAGCAAGCCTCTCTGAAACATCAGCAAGTGATTTAAGATTGCACTTGATCACTGCTTCAACGAAATAGCAAGTCTCATCATTGGTGTTTCCTTCAGGCACATCCACAACAAAAGACTCAATGACGAGGGTTCCTGGTCGTCCCTCAATGACTTCTGGATGGACTGAAATAATCGAGGAATAGTTCTGAAAGAGGGCAAGGAACATGAAATTGTGTGTTAAGCCATGGATGTACTACTGAAGAAGGAAGGCAAGCAACTCGAAGTCTAACAGAATTTCGAGGAACTAATACAAGTTGCCAGAATTTCAAGGAACTAATACAAGTTCCCACGTAAGCATTAGAACGCCAACCACCCCCCCCCCCTTTTTTTAACAACTCTGTAATTATAACACTATGTTCAATGAACTTCATGAAAGTAGGAAAACTGATACACAAATGAATCATCATAACGTTCAAGCCATTTCAAACTGTGCTAGAAAACTGTGATACAAATGAATCAACATAAGGCCCAAACTATTGCACACTCTACTAGAAAGCTGATACACAAGTATGTATCAATCACCATAATGCTCTCAAGAAAAAGTGACCGCTCCATCAAGAGAGTACGTATCAATCACCATAATGGTAAAACATCTAGTTATTGTGAAGAGGTCATAAGAAAGAGAAATTCAAGAGCAGAGATGGGAAACTATACCTTGAGTCTATGATCACCTCCAATGAATCTCACACTGAGCACATGCTCTTCATCATCAAGAAGCTCTAACCTCTCAGTGCTGGTAGTGGCAGGAAGCCCTGACTTGACATCCACTTCCCTAAGACTTCCAATCTCAAGATTTCCCCGTACAACACACCTGCTGACAAATGGTTTATATTTCTGGGGCTGATCAAACCTCCTAACCAGAGACCAAACCTTAAGAAACCAACATATACCAAATGTTAGACCATAAAAGAGACTCTGGGAAGAAAAGAATTACCAGAAAAGATTAATATCTATCCATGTTTAGATGAAAATGAACGAGTGATTCTCAACAAATATGGCATATCATGGTAAAAATTCTCAATCTATTTTTGATATAAATTACAATATAGTCTTCGTATGAATTCCATGAAATGTAGTACAGTGTTAAGAATTTGTAATTGTCCCCGTAGAAAAAGCCAATGCATGCCTCTCGTCACGTTTAATAAGTACACGAACTCTGAATCTCTCCCTTCATCTCCTATTTTACGGAATTTAATGAACACAAAAGAGGAAAGCAATAATTTCAGATTAGCAGCACTTGATCCAAATCCTTGGCTTCTATTTTAACTTTATCACAATCTATGGAAAAAATAAAAAGGATAGAAGAATTTCTTAATCTTTCTTTCAATTCCAATTGGTCGCAGGTTCTAATCAAACCCGTTGTAGCAAACAGAGAGCACCGGGTAAAAGTAGGTCAACGGGTGAAACACAAACATCAAGACTCAAGATCAAGAAAATCATCCAAAACTCACGAATCGCAAAGTAAAACGTGAAGAAATCTCGTCGAAAAGAACAAAAAACAAAGCCTCATCCGAATCTGCTCAATCTAGAAATCAAACTAACCAATCAGCCGATCCAACAACAAGCAGTCACAGAGCAGACAAACAAACATGAGTCCGATAACGGAAGACAGAAAGGAATTAAAGGGAAAACAAAAAGAGAAGGAAAACATACGAGATGAACGGGAGCTTTGATGCGCTTGATGAGAATGGAACTGCATTGATTGTCAGCCGGCTGATGACTGTGATGCTTCCTAATGTACTCTCTCTCGGCTACGCTAAATCCGTTCTCGGCCGCGTTCATCTTGACATCCAACAATCAACGACCCGCCGGCGAAAATTATTCCGTCTCCGTAATGCACGGAGCAGAAAGACTGCTCCTAAAGAAGAAACGACTGAGGAGGAAAGTACGGTTGAATCTTGGACGCTGCAAAGGAGACGAGAACAGAGGAAACGAGTCAACTCAACTCAGACGAAGGCTTGCAAACTCAGCAGCAGCAGAAAGCAAGGACTTGAATCTGCAATTGAATTCACCAATTCATCGCCAATTCCCAATAATACTTGCTACTAACTGCTTAAAATTATCATTATTATTTTATCACTTCAGGAATTAAAAATATATAAATTGCGGGCACTCAATAACATTCACGCAATCACGCTTTTATTTATCAACACATATATATATATATATATATATATATATATATTATTCCATGTATGTACTCATCAATATCTATTCAACTAACGGGACCGAAAATTTTATTGGAGGATAGCATACATACTATTTTATTTATGATTATAATACCAGACTGCTACTACACATTCGTTAGTATTTTATATGAGAGAATGAATAATAATAAAATACTTCTTACTCTGGTGCGGTCGAGTCTTATGCATAAATCGTCGCCGTCGTCTTTGCTAGTAGTAGCAGTATTTGCTGCCGCCGTTGCTTCTCATCTCACTCAATCCACAATCATCCTTTCCGTTTCCTTGTATGGGAGGGAGAGAGAGAGAGAGAGATAGAGACCGGCCGCGGCTTTTCTTGCCTTTCCCCGTTTTGCCCTTCAATACCTTCCTAATACACTTTATATCTGTTGAGGCGAGCCACTGTTTTTGTCGTCTTGCGCTGCCAGTGAGATTAAATCTCATGGAGACCAAAATAACCCCGACCTCGCCCTGTATTTACGTCTTCGGTTCACGTAGCTTTCCTCTTTTTTTGGCTGGCTCGTGCTCATGGTCATGGCTGGCTCATTCTGATTATTCACCGTTACGGTTACATCCAAACCAATCCCCCGGGGGCGGCGGGGGAACTGCAGCTCATTTTGTCGTTTTCCGCCGCCGAGAGCGTTAAGCTTGAGATTGCTACGCTCTACTGCTGTTAGTTGTATTTCATATTTATTCTCCCAATCCCTATCCCCGCTCCACCAATACGGAATTACCTGTACTCTGTTTTATTTTATTTTTCTTTTCCTTTTTCCTAAAGGAAGGCTATTGCATGCTCCTTTTAAGCAGGTACCACATTGTTAGCGTTGACACGTTATGTTTCAATACTAATTTTTTTTATTAGTAAGTGCGCCATTAAATGTATTAATAATTACTGATTTTTCTTTTTTTTTTATAGGAAAAACCAGATGTCCATTCTTTCATCGAGGCACTTTATTACGCAAGTAAATGGGATGAAAGATTTCCAATCCCACAAACACGAGGCACTTCACAAAAAATGAAACTCCTTGATCACTTCCTCAACCTCATGCACCAGATGACTTATAGGTGATAGGTCCTTCCTATGGCTTGTCAATCTTCTAGCTGTATTAAGGATTTGTTTGATAAAACTAAAATCTGCATGAAATTTGAAATCTGAACACGTTAACATATTGAATTATTCAGCACTAAGGCACTGTTTGATAAAATTTACTTCATCGCTTAAATTTAATGAATTCAAATTTTAACATGTTCAAATGCATTTGATAACAAAAAATAGAACATCTGAATTAATTAAATGAAACTGAATTTTTTAGGCGAGTCGAAACTCAGCTTCAATTTATCACTCTCAAATAAATATATAACGTGTTCAGCATGCATTCAACACATGCAATTTGCCTGCCGCGCCCAAGAAATATAAAAAAGTATATAGTACTACCTTTTTTTGGGTGGCTCTTCTCACGTTCCTTGGCGTACATGAAATGTATGTTTAACAGATGAAATGTATTGCATGGTTGGACAAGAGTCGATTTTTTTTTGCAATAAAGTAACTAACTCATCGCTTATTTATTTAATTTTTTTTTGGCGAGAAAAAGGGAATGTGTTAATTACGAAACCCGACTCCTCTAATATCATCACTACGTATAATTAATTTCCTAACCCAAAAAAAAAAAAAAGAAAAGAAAGATGGGGGGTGGAGATGCATAACAAAAAAATCCTCTTCTTGTTGTCCTACATAATTACTTAACTCGTTGTTTACGGTAAAGAAAAGTTTTTTAAAGCAAAATTGACCGCGAATTCAACTTCCGTTAGAATTGGAATGGTAGGTCCTTTGTCATCCGTTATTTCCAGTCTTTGTTCGGATGAGACTGGCACTTGAGTATCGTTTGTTTGATAGTCAACAAGCGGACACGGACTTGCTCCATTGACTAGACTAGATTCTGCGGTAGAACAAACGGATGACAACCCTTTCTGATAGGTAATCCATTCATTGGACACACATGAAATGCGTTTGTTTGGAAGAAGATAATTATGAGTCTTTTAGAATTGTACTTTAGGTTCTGTTCTAGAAGAGAAAATGAGGATTGAATCGATAATCAATCCACAAGTGGACTTGGTAAATCACCAAAGTAATCATACTCGCTTTATTTATCTTTATTTTTTAAAAAAAAATAAGCAAAGAAAAAATTAGTTAAATTACTTACTTGAGAATTAATGGTAATCATACTCGCTGGATGCGCGGTAGTTATGTGTCAGCTTGCTGAAGACACGAGGATCCTGAGTGGGAAAGGCAAAAGAGTCAAAACGTGTCCGACCCAAGAAAGAGGTCCAAGTTGGGCCAGGGACCAATGGCCCTTGCTTAGCCGCCCTTGCTTTTTTTAGTATCCGAGTTCTAATTTTTGATACATCCCAAGTGGTTGGGAGCATCCACGATGTACATCTACGACTTTTTATTAGTTACTAGTATAGTAGGCTACAAAAGAGAATGAAGTGAGCCAAAATTATTTGATTGATGTTGTCCCCATGACATGACAATAAAGAGCAAAAAAAAAAATAGATATATATATATATATATCCTTTTCTGAGTCCCCCAAAAAAAAGAAAAATAAAAGGGGAAGAATACGCTATTCTTGTTTTTTTGAACTTTTGTAATTGGGTATCTCGCTCTTTGTTTTTTTTGAGACGGACAGGTTTTGAAAGAACTACTAATTGACAATGACAATCGATCGGTTGTCACGCGTGCCGTTGCAAATCATACAAAGAAAAATATTTGGTGGGTGAAGTGATTAATCAAAGGCAAGTGACGACAGGTGAGAGACAGTAGTGAAATCATACACATACATTATTCTACATAGAAGATGGAACTACCACCCGCTCCCCCTTTTTTTTTTTTTTTTTTATAAAAAAAAAAGGGTGTAGACTGTAGATGGAGAAGACAAGTGACATTGATGCTGGGCTTCATCCAACCCAATCATTGGAGGGTACACATCCTTACCGTACCATACGTAGGTTTTTCTAGAGGGGGTTGATTATTATTCGCCCACGTTTCCTTCTCTTGCGCTACGTTTGGCGTTCTGCTGCCCAAGCTAATAAAAAAACGATTGATGCCTCTTTGGGCTGGATTTATACCCAGAGTTTCAAGCTTCGCTTAGTGAACACAACAAGAATATGGGCCGCTAGTGAAAATCTGATCATTGCTGAATTAATACCCACTTAAAAAATGTTAAAGATGCTGGTGATAAACTAGACAGAATCTCCACAGATTCGTCATCAGTAGGCTCCTAAGACTTCCAAAACCAGCCCACACTTCTTGACTCAAATAGAAAATTGTAGGAGGAAGAAACCTGCATCCATGGGCATCGCAAATCTTTGCTGCCAAGAGTTGTTGTATACTTGAATACAGCCAACTTCAAATACAAATATATATATATATATATATATCACAAAGAGTATGGAAATGGATAGTTTAGCATCAGGAGTTCAGGATGGTTGATAAATTTAATTAAAATTCAGCTCAGACATAATACCAAGGACGGGGGGTATTGTTTCTTCTTTATTCTTGTTGTCATGGATTCATCCATC
Organism: Coffea humblotiana; assembly: GCA_023065735.1. NCBI lineage: Eukaryota > Viridiplantae > Streptophyta > Magnoliopsida > Gentianales > Rubiaceae > Coffea > Coffea humblotiana. The sequence goes on along the minus strand of CM041209.1, from coordinate 1,310,029 downwards.
GAAGTCTTGGGTTGAAAAACTTCAGCTGATATCTGCACTAGACCAAAAACCGCAGTGCAGACCTTCCGATTGCTGTACACGAAACAATAACCTAGTGTCTATTGGGACTTGCCTAAAACTTCGAGTCCCATGATTTGATGTATCTCGTCTATGTACACCAGCCACATCCCCGAAAAGACTTCTGAAGAGAAAATTAATCAGAAGCTGACCCCCACCTCGCCAGACGTATCAAGAAAGATAACACTTCTGAAGGATCTTGCAAGGAGCATAAAGCCAAAGTGTCTCTTGGGGTCGAAGAGACGATAATAGGATATCCTAGTCCCCTGCGTCGAAGTACCTGGACAATCCAATCAAGAATTAAACTTTTGTGATTCGTGCGCCTTAATAGCCACCGAAGGTGTTGTCCAAAAATCATATGCCTAACCACATATAGCATATTAAGCAGTAAAAATCACCTTGAAAGCGTCTTCATCAGTTTTGTCATCTCCAATATAAATTGGGAGAACACTGCTGGAACTTGCAAAGCCAAGGGTATCAAGCAAGTAAACCAGTGCATTGCCTTTGTTCCACTGTATCGATGGCCTGATTTCTAAAACCTTTTTGCCCCTCGTCAGATGAAAGCGTGGGTACTCTGCAAGTACCGACAGAACCTTCTTTTCTAATGGACCATAATCCTGCCCAAATTTTTTTTTTTTTTTTGAGCATTAAGTACTTATAATTAATGGGTATTTATTACAAAGTCCGAATTTGTCATCATTTTTGGGCTGATTATTCGAGTGACAAGAACGATGCTGTAGAACTTACAACTTGGGCAACATGCCGGTAGTGAACAGAAATGCAGAACCCATTATCCTCGATTAAGACACCTTCGATGTCACTGGTTCCCTTCTTCATCTTGTCTAATATCTGGTGAAGCACAAGAAATTTGCTTGATTGAATCCGAACAAGTAACAAAATATAGCAGTTGTATCACCATCACATGAAATTCAAAGCAAAATTCGCCACAAAACATCAAAGGTCGGACCTTCATATTTACTACTCTAGCTGTCAATGCCAAGACTTAAGCATGTGACAGTAGAAGGCTTAGAACGAATAACGGGAAAATAAATAAAAAAAAAACCTATATTATGTTTCTGAGTCAGCTCACCTCCTGAATTGCAGGCAGAAACTCCTTGGCAGGTTGGAAGATGGATAGTTCATCACCCTGCAAATTTTTATCCAACGGTATTAGCTAGTTTGTCAATATAAGTATTTTCATTTTACAGTCAACCCCTGTTTTACATACTTTCTTATCAAGGGCGTTGGTGTGATACTTGCCCTCATAGGACTTCAATTTCGTAGGAGGCCCCATGATGTCCATCCCATGGCTCCCAGCGTAGTATACCTCATCTAGCTTAACAAATTGATATACCTGAAAAGCCAAAAAAACAAATTAAACACAAGAAACAAAATAACATAATTAAATATTTGGATCTAAATGTAGGAAAGAAGAAGCAAATTATGTTTTGCTTCCTTTCGGATAAGAAGTAGGTAAATGAATAATATATATATATATATATTTTTTTTAATATACGTAAATATTACATGCAGTTTATTACCTTGTTGCGGCTCCTGCCACTTATTATAGCGGTAGGAAAGTGCTTGGCAACTTCCCCTACAGCGGAACGCATCTGCATATCACAACATTTCAAAACTGTATAAGCAAAAAGAGTCATGGGCGGTTGCGCTGATGATATCGATATCGATAGGCGGTTAGTGGTGGACTGATGGCTATAACAACTTATCAAATGCTGTCTGAGTAATTCCAAATGTTTACCGCATCAGACATAAATGCACGGTCGGGCTCATCCACAATCGGTGTTAGAGTCCCGTCGTAATCTAAAAAAATGACAATTTGCTTTCCCACTGCTGCTTTCATGATCCCCTGGAATGCTCTCAATGCAGAAGGGTGCTCTTTCTGCGTTCAAATTTAAAAAAATAAATAATATACCCAAATCCCAAGAAAAAAATAAATAAATAAAGGAAGCGAAGGAATTGAATTCCAAAGGAAAACATCATCTTGGATTCTTCTTTGCTATCTGATGAGATGAGCACAACACTTTATTTACTCACCAACCAATATGTGTACTTGGAATCAGCTGCATTGAGTTCGTGGGGGTTATCATCCTCAATGTATTCGTGGGGTTCAATCTTATCGGTTCTTGCTCTTGAGAAGTAATCTACACCATACCTCGCCGTCGTGCCAAACAATCTGCTGAATCCCAGATAGAGCCTATCAAAATTATCCCTCATCTTCTACTACCTGTAGCAAGAGTTTAACATGCAACTTCATCAAATTTTTGACGAGCGCATTTGCTAACGGGAGAGAAAAGTTCTTAAAATTTGCCTGCGCTGCGTGCCACCAAGAGTTGGGTTACATTTACTCATCTGAACCAGGGAACGTTTTTTGACCAAAACGTTCGTTCGGGCTAGTTGTCAGGCATTGTACTATTCACTCGTTGGGCCTAACAAAGAAAAACGTTCATACGGGTCTTCTACACGGGGTTGGAATTTTAACGACCCAGGTATTGTATTTCTACTTGGGGGGAAAAGAATGTACTACAGTATATAACTGCCATCTCAACAACAACAACGATTCCATCACGGCTAGGAAACAGGAAAGAAACCGACCAAACCTTTAACAGAAAACAGATTTTTTTGTCCCACGTTCGGAGAAACCCAACTTTTTTCCCCCTAAAGAAACCATCAATGGACTAGACCCAAAAGAAAAATTGTTAACATGGATTGTATTGGGCTTCAGCCTTAAATGGGATATCCAGTAAATTAGACGAAGAACTTCTTCATGAAAAATTCCGAATGTACTCCTGTATATATATATATTTGTATGTATGTATATACCAGTAAGAATTCAACTTAAGACAGCAAAAGTAAAGACTGGAGTATAAGAGGAAAAGAAAGTTGTGGTGAGCTTACCAGTTAATGGAGACTTTTTAAGTTCGGGCGGACGTAACCGACAATAAAACTGGAGGATGAAAGAGACGGAATAAGAAGAAGCCTGAGGGGCTAAATACGCTCGTGCGCCTCGGATATCTTATATAATACTTCAGGGCTACCAAGTTCGAACACCTACACTAAATTGGTTCCTTCAAAATTAGATTAAAAAAAAAAAAGAAAGGAAGGAAAAGAAGAGGAAAAAGCCGCAAATTTTGTCTCTAATATATTGAAACCGACCCCACTATTTAAAAAAGAATTCAAAAAGGAGTTCCACTTTAATCATACTTCCTAAATGAGGAACGAGCGATTTTTCCAACCAGCTGCTAAATTGGACACGTTAGTCCACTTCAATATCTAATTCACTGGAGCGATTTAGATGCAATGCACCCCACTTCTACTGTGAATAAAGCAAGCAATATGTTGGGGGGTGCACTAATTTCGGGCGGTTCATCGTTAAACCAACCACAATTCTCACCTCAACATATGATGTCATGTGAAGTAACTCAAAATCGAATAAATAAATAAAAGATTTCATCTAACAATGAGAACTTCGTTGGAAGACGCACCTGGACGCTCCGGAGCAAGCACCTGCAAAATGAACCTAAATACTCCTACTGCTCAACGTTTGAGTATCAAATAGCACAGGTGAGGAGTTAAAAACCAAAAAATAGTCGTTAACTTTTTGCCTAACGAGTTGAGTGGACGATAAACTTCCGAGTACTCACACCTCAAAAACAGTAGTGCTAATAACGAGTCCCTGCATCTATGAGACTATACATATGAAGATGTCAAAAATTCTAACAAAAAATAGTATAATAAAAAGAACTTCTTTGACGTGTGAGTCGAACGAAGATCCAAATAGCGGAGTAGGGGAAAGACGCAGCAAGGTTACAAGTGGTTCCAGGTGGTTAGCTATGTGACCATTGTACGGGACCCCACCCTATTATTATTATAGTTTCAAAAGTCATTTTACCACAAAAGTTTAACTCGAGGAGACCAAGAAGAAGGGAGAGGTGGAACCAACCAAAGTAGGATGATGCGGAAATTAGATTTGATGACTCAACCTGATATGGAAAAAACAGAAAACTTTTCTTTAGTCAAGTAAGGTCTTAATCAAATGGTCGAGGTTACACCGACATGAGCTACAGGTTTAATCGCCAGACCCATCGAATACCCAAAAAAGGACTCATACGATGCGATAAATGCCGTTGGCTCCACTTAACTACCGTCTTGACCCTGATTCCATTTAACTGATTGCCAAACCGTCGGGAGAACTAAACATGTGTCTCTACTGAGCAGAATGAAAATGACAGGCATAATTTCTTGCGCGTTTTCAGCATCTTTCGCAAGATTACAACGGCGATAATGAGTCCGTGCAACAGTGCGGTTTTAAGAGAAAATTTATTTTTATATGGGTCTTTTTGACCGGTGTTTATTGGACAATCGTGAAGATGTAATGTTTTAAAACGTCCGACTTTTAAAAACATAAGATTAATTACAAAAAGTATAAAAATATAAAAGAGGGTAATAGTAATTGTTGGTGTTGGCATATACACAGTGGATCGGGTGGAATTTAAATTTGTTACCGAGTACTCATAGGTGTAACCCTCAATAGGTGGATTAAATGGAGATGTGGTGCAAGATTCTTGATAGCTAGGCAAAGTTAAATGGAAGAAGGGTTCATATATAACATATATATGATAGGGATGACACTAAAGGTAAGTGTCTGCATTCAAATTGATTATGAAAATTACGTTTACTTAAAAAGAAAGAAAATACTACATTGGGTAAAATTAACAAGAAGATTATTAAGAACAAATAACGGAAGCATGTTAATGCATCCGAAGCTGAACCATGGAAAGTCGGTAAAGGAAATTATATTGTAGTAGAAGCTGCCAGGGGGGAAATAGTATGGATCGTACAATAGGATATTTTCTCATCAAAAGACAAAACCCCACAATTTTTATACTTTATAAAACTGATCAAGTGAACACAAACACTGTTTAACAAGTGCATGAATCTTTAAGTAAACCATTCGTAGAATATACCAAAGTTCATCCATGCGAAACCAGAAGTCTTTTTTCTTTTTCTTTTTTGTCAGAGCCGAAATGATAAGATCATCATATACGTCAATGCTTACGGCACACCATTCGACCCCCCCCTAGCATTTAGTGTCATAAAACCAGCATGCAACAGTGTGTGCACAAGTCAACACGCATGATGATCTTTTTTTTTTTTTAATTTGAAACATGCCTCGAGTCCTTAGGATTCGAGTCGACACAACCAAATCAGAGGAGTATGCCACGTTCCACACAGCGACTCCGGCGAGTCACGGGAATTCAAGTTCAGAATAAATTCGAATCTAAACCATAAGAATTCTTAGGAACCCGCTTATCGTTGGACCATCCCCGTAAGGGCAACATGCATGATGATCATATAAAGTCCTATGCCCCTCAAACCCACCCCCTCCCCCGCCCTCGACAAATTCTTGCTTCCCGCGCTTTCATTAATGGCTTCAGTTAGCACCGAGACGGCTAGACGAAAACAAAATGGAACAAATTATAAAGCCTCGCTCGCGTCCGCATTTTATCCTATATATATATATACATACATACATGCATATAAGATAAACATACAATTGACAAAAGTAAAGGGTAATTCCGGACCCGCAACTTACCCAACAATCGCTTGCTCTTCACAAGGCCAGAGCCCTGTCATCGTGGACGTCTTAAGAAGGAAAAATGACGGATAGACAGCATCAATTCTTTTATGATGAAAACAATTAGGGAAAAACTTCACGTCGATCTTAATTTCAGTAGGGAGATCTATCTAACGAAAATTGTTGTAAAAAATAAATATTCTTAGCATAACTCTCATACTTCGCCACTACGCCATGAGGGAAAAAATAAAAAGAAATAATTTAGCACTACACTGTGGTCGGCAGACTCGGCACCACCACTACCAACGAGTCACAATCTGAAGCCAACAAGAAGCCCAAGAGTCAAACCAGTACAGCGTAGTTTTACTTTTACCCCTTTCTATCACGTCGAAGGAAACTACTGCAGCCATCAGCATGCAGCAGATTCACGTATAGTGTAGACACGTGCTTCTATAACGCCCACAGATTCTTTTGGTTTTCGCGGGCCGGGATGGGGAGGGGGTGTGGGTGAGGGACCTAACTGAAGAGTCAGAGATTGTAGCTACTATTATATAGCCCACAGATTGCAGTTACTATATAGTTTTCGATAAAAGTAAGGGATAATTTCAGATACCTCCCCTGAGGTTTCTGACAATCTCACTCTCCTCCTTTGTGGTTTCAAAAATATCACAAACCTCCCCTATCAGAATTTAGGTCCCATTTCTTACATCATCATGGCCAAAAAGACTTAAATACCCTCACAAGTCAGCTAATATTTCGTGATTATCAGGACAAATACATTCCAACTCACATAATTATTTTTTTTACGCTATATCTAATCTCCCTTTTACATGTATATATAGTCAAATAACTAACACCTAACATGATGTACATTTTTTTAACACCTAACCATTCCAAATTTATGCGTACCATTACATTACCTTTTATAGATATACACAATCAAGTAACTAATATCTAACATAATGTATATATTTGTAAACTGATTGTACCTCATAGATCACCCCGTGCAAGGTGTTTATAGGCAAATTAGTATTAGTCATATACATAAAATTACATACCCACTGCAGCTTGTAAGGGGATGCACAAGTGGTTCAAAGCACCAATAACCATTCCAAATGTATACATACCATTGCACTATGCATGTTGCTGCGATGACTAATTGCAATATGCATGTGAACAAATAACTGCATGTTCAACAATTTCTATGCATCGTACTTGGTCGATAATACGGTGTACATTATTTCAACCAGATTGTACATTCACTAAGTATTTATATACATGCTATTTATTGAAGTAAACTACCTCTCTACTAAATATTTAATGCACTCTCATAAGCACTAATGGTTAATTTAATATGCAATTGGAACAAATAACTATCTAGTAAAAGCTTTTGATATAATATTATTGATGAATAACATATTGTATATGAAATTATCCCTTATTTCTAATTTATTTTTGGTTTTTATTAGTTTTCGTTATTTCACTAATATAACTTGTACACTTATCTCAGGAGCATTTATGAAAACCAAATTCCCCCTCTTTCCTGAAAATGCTTTTTTATGTTCACTTTTGACATCATTGGCTGATTTTGTTACAAAATCCTAAACCTAAGGGGAGGTTTGTGATTTTTTTGAAACCACAGGGGAGGAGAGTGAGATTGTCAGAAACCTCAGGGAGGTTTCTGAAATTATCCCTAAAAGTAATGAGGAAGCGAAGACTTAAAAATTATACTATATAGCGCATTGACTTGACGTGGCAAATTTCCAAGTAGCAAGTGTGCCCTGTAAAGTGGGTGTGAACGGAGAGAAAAAAAATGGTCCTGGGGTCTTTGGATGGGAAGTGGGTTTAAAACCTCCGACAAAAATGTGCAACATGACAAAGATTACGTGTCAGCAGGTGGACCGTTTCATCATTCTATTAGTTATTCCATGCACGACATATTGGGGTGTGCTTTGTACAGGTTAGAATTAGATTAAGAAAACGAAACTTTTTAACTCCCTGTCTTTGCAGAAAAGAAGGTCACAACAGAACGACACAACCTCGGACGAGGAGAGGGCCTCTTTTTGGGTCTGCCCAGAAACTCAATACGCCAAATACATCGTACGTGGATAGGTGGATTTCATATGATTATATTCAGTGTCATGAAGCAATAATTATGCCACAAGATGAGATGGAGAATTTCAACGAGATTCGAAGTCGTATTATATTTTGAAACCGTTTAAGCATCCGGTTTGTCTAACTAGTACCTGCTCGAGTAGGGCACCCGTTACCCGCGGGCCGGTTTGATTGACTTGTCTGCAAGTGCAAGAAAGACATGGTTTGGTCTTCTACGTACATGGAAAGCTAAATGAGAACGACAAAGTGGTTAACTCGAACATAAAGGGTGCCTTGAGAGTTGAGGATTCGAACCGAAAAGAAAGGGAAAAAAGAGAAAGTCTGATTTTCCTTTGTTTGTGAGTTTTAAGTTAAAGAGAGAAAAGAAAGGAAATGGGATGATGGAATGGTGGGCAAAAACTTTCCTCCAAAATTGAAGAAAAATGGAGAGAAAGTTGGAGGAAACTTGTAAAAAAAATTTTAACAATACCTCTTTTATCCTTAAAAATGCCTTGCAACAAATATTTAATGACTTTCATATCTAAAATCATTCCACTCATTCTCAAACTCCCAAACAACATAATAATCATTCTCTTCTCTTCTCTTCTCTCATAACTTAAGTTTTCCCTTCTTCTCTTTTCTATCCTAAAACTCCCAAACTTAGCCAAAATTGATGGACTAGACTAGATACGCCAACGAAAGTAGATTGAAGTGGTTTTCTGGCCTACCAATTTATGTCCTAGGCATCGCCAAACTCTTTTTTTTTTTCTTTTTTTTGCGCCCATTGTTTCAAAACCCGTCTTATACGTGGAATAATGTATGAAAACTTACGTCGAAAAATAATATGGGCCTTGTTTGGATTGCTGTTTTCCATCGAAAAATTACGTCGTTTTCTGTGGTCACATTTCCCTATTATCTTTTTCCCTCACATACATCAAATCGCTACAGTAATTTTTCCATGAAAAATCATGGAAAATGCAATCCAAACACAACCTTAGCATGACCAAATTCAAAAGATAATTTGCTTTCCACTTCCTTTTCCTTGAGATGGTTACCAAATCTCAGGAAAAAAAATTTAAACTTTTCCGTAAACAGGAGATGAACGAAAACACGAGTGACAAGAAAAGATTCCAGTTTCATGTGGAAACTCGCAGGAAGTTACAAGGAAAGTGTACGTACTTTGAATGGACCTAAACTGCCAAAACAAAATTTGAAGAAAGGAAAGCAGAATCATGGAGAAAGGAAATCAACAAGAACATTTGCAAAGAAAGAAAATGGTCGTGATCCTGGTAAATTACGACAGGGACATATTTTTAAAAAGTTGAAAATGGTGATTGAAATGATAGACAAATTAAAACAACCAAACCAATCAATTCAAACAAACACTCATCGCTCATTTATTACACTATTGGGGAGTAGTAGGCAATTTGGCGAACAATGGAAAATGGTGATTGGAATGATGGACAAAATGGGGCTACCAAACCAATTTTATGTGCATCACGGGCACGCAAAGCATCATGCTAGAAGGTCTGCCACGAGCATTTTATGAAAGGAAAAGGACGCCTAAAGGCTAAACACCGGGCAAGAATGACCACTATTTAAACTATCATGATGAGCTAGGAGCCTAGGACAATAAAGACATTCAATTCAATCATGGACTATTGGGAAGTGGAAAGATGAACAAAACCGTGTTTTTAGAACAGGTTCACTTGAGCATTCTATGATGGAAGGGGGAGGAGCACGTAAAGGTGGGGTGAGACATCTGTTTAAGCTACCATAAGCTAGTAGGGAGTGGAAAGACGAAAAAAGTTACTTATGTTTGGAGAAGTTCTTTTCATGTCCTAAAAGCTCAAAAACAGGTAAATTGGGAGTCTATTAATCCTATAAATTTTGGTTGTTGTGCTTGATAAATAATAATAATAAAATTAATTTTATATACACTGACAATATCGAATGTATGATATATGTATAAAATTTAAATTATATATTATATATTTAATAATAAATATATATATATAGTGTCAGTTTACATAAAATTTATTCATAATAATAATAATACGACACCGAGTTGAGAACATGGTGGAAGGAAGTCAGGAACGCAATCAATTGGACGTCCTTAAACAGGACCCAGTCTTGAAGACACTGGTGTGTATATGTGCTTGTGACGGTATTACAGGTTAAATGTCGATTCAGACACTTCAGAGTCGGCGGCGGGGACTAAATCTTTCAAATCCCAATTACCCGAAGCGCGCCAGCCGCCGCCGACTGCGAGAAAGAGCGGATCCTACAGGCTTAATACTCCTAGGACCACTACACAGGTACCATCTCAACCGGTGGTTGGCGCAGCTGCCTCCCGGTCTCAGATACGCTTGTGGGCCTGGAAGAACTTAGAGGAGAGGGTTTTCAGGCCCAGTCAACAACGCGGGGCCTACGCAAACCCACGTGTGCGGTGCATGTACCTTACGGATCAACCTTTTTACAGTCAAGGAAAGGCCAGTACTCGAACCTCTCGCAATCGAATACGTGCCCGAGTCAGAAGAACTCGGTCAACACCGAATTCGAGTCAAGTTTGAACTAATCAAATCAAAGTCGAATTAGAATTCGAATTTAAAAATATCAAACTCATTAGTTTGCAAGTGATTCGCGAGCTCGATTATATATATATATATATATATTTTTTATTTTAATAATAAATTACATATATATTCCTAATATTTATTATTTATTTAAAAAATATTATTTTTATTTATTTAAAAAAACTAATTATTTTTTTATTTTTTTAAACTCAAACTCGAGCTTGACATTTTGAGCTCGTTAAGCTCGAACTCGAGTTCGAGTTTCGTAAAATTAACTTAAGGCTTTATTCCATTAGATCAAAATTCGATTCGACTCGACTCGTTTGCATTCCTACTCGAACCAAAAGAAACAGTAGTACATATGCAGGACTGGTGCTGGTCGGACTGAAAGAGCCGTGATGTCCATGCGCTAGAGATGTCAAACACGGCTCAATTACGATGATTCACCTAAATCCGTTCACTAATAAGTGAATTTGAGTATGTAATAAATTTTGAATGGGTTTATTTAATTAAATTCATTTAATTAATATTTAGTGGATTGACTTGAGTCATCCATTTATATTTATTTAAAAGCGATTGTACATTTTCTTCAAAAAAAAGTGATTATACATTTAAACTTAATTTTTAATGGATATTAAATAGATAAATTTGAATTCCCTACTACTCTAATAATAATAAAATATCATTATTTCTTATCAATAAATAAATAAAATTTCAAGTGAGTCATAAATGAATAATTGAGTACATTCATACTCATTTATTAAATGGCTATATATGAGTTGAATCATTTTAACCCATTCATTAAATAAATATAAATAAATTGATCCAATTATATTCCTTATGGCATTACACCCAATTACGACCGTCCAAACATTTTTTTGTTTTTTTAGGGACCGTCCAAACTCAGCCACTCGACACCTCTGCCGGGCGTCTCTCTTGTCAATACTTAAACTAGATTCCATGCGGCCCTTTATTGCTACTCCGAGGGAGAAAAAAACGAACGCCAACCTTTTTTTTTTGGTTTGTTCCTGCTACCGTTAGTATTAGTTCCTAACCTCGCCAAAATAATAATAGTAAAGTTTGGGATTCTCTGCCTGTGGTTGCACATAACAGTTCATGACTGGAGATGAATAAATTTAAATTTAGATGGTTAAGATTAGATGCTAGATATAATTTTCAAAAAGTGACAAAATTTGTTAAAATTTTTGCATTTTGCTGTGATTATGTTATACTATCCATATTAGAGCGCTAATGTCTACATTGTGTACCAGTATCTACGTTGTTGTATCGTGCAATTAAAATTCACCAGATTGTAGAAAGCCCTCGATCCGCCAAAAAGACAACCTGCCCGCGACCAAACCCAAACAACTCTTAAAAACACAAAAAGAATAAAATCCAGTTGAGCTTAACAAGACGGCGGTATCGGAAAACTAAAAGAAGATTACTAATTGGGACGGAAGAAGATTTAAGAGCCAAACCTATTTGATAGTTTTAATTTTTATTTTTGTGGCAGGATGACTTCTTTAGAAAAACAATATTGAACGATATTGGAAAAAGAAAGTGGAATATCATATTCCAGCATTGCTAAAACCGGTTGGAAAGAGGAAAAGAAGAAGGGAGAAGAGAAGGAAACAAGCAGATGAGCGGGGAAGGGTATTTACAGATAGTGGAAAGGGTTTAAGGGTTGGAACTTGGGAAGATTTATTGTTTTAACTGTCAATTTTTCGGAATTTATTTGGTCAAGATTCTCATCATCCTTTATTAACACCGAAATCAATGTGATAAAGGACACGTTGGCCATCAAAAGGGATTTAAAATCCTTGAACTTGGGAAGAAGATTTATTGTCTTAACTGTCAAGTTTTCGAATTTATTTGGTCAAGATTCTCATCATCCTTTATTAGCACCGAAATCAATGTGACAAAAGACAAGTTGGCCATCAAAAGGGATTTAAAATCCTTTTCAAACAGCAGGTCAAGATTTAAACCTTACACCATACAGTTAACAAAATTCAAAAAAGTGTGCTAGAGCATATTTTGATTTAGATCGGTTTGTCTTTCCTCTAATCCCTTGTACAATCCAATTAGGTTTCCCCTATGTTGTTGATTGACATTAAAACAAAAAAAAGTGATTTAGATCGATGATACATCAATCCATGAAGATCTTAAAGATGCATGGTATATACCATTATGATAGTGTGTGTATTGCATTTCCTTAAGAATGCGTTTGGATTGCAATTTTTCAAACTACGTTTCAGTTAACATATTTTTCAATCACTTTTTTTAAATTAATATATATCAAATCATTACAGTATTTTTTACAAAAAATCCACAAAAATGCAATCCAAATAAAACAAACTGCTATAAGACCAAGATCAACTAAGAGCTCCTTTTTGACCATTAGTACCTTGGTCCGACATTTTATAAGCCTATTAACTACTATAAAGATGGTCATTGTATCAGTTTGTATATATGACAACCTATATACAAATCCCCGCTTCAACGTTCTCAGAGAAATCAGCAATGTTTGGGAAGGAATGGGAGTGCAGATTTTCAACAGACATGGCGAGAGGCCACATAAGTATAGATGGTCAAGAAAAGCTGCGCTTAAAGCTTGAACTGGGTCCCCAAGTCTTCGGAACCCTCTAATTGTTTTAGAAAACTTTTGACACGTGATGTTAATAGGAGTGCATTCCCCGCCCCCCGCTTAGTTTGTGCATAACGGGCTTGATGGCTCTCCATAGGACCCCGAAAAAAAAAAAAGCCTCAAATGATTTGAAATTCACTTAAATGGATCTAATGTTTAATTGCTTAAAAGTGATCTGGATTTGTAATTCAAGTAATTATCTAAAATATATTTTAAATATTAGAATAATCGGTGATATATATAAATTTAAATACCTCGTAAAGTAATCTAAATAACTAGAAAATTTTGAAAGAATTTCAAATGTTTCGTCAAATTCTTTAATTTAACCCCTTATTTGGTACACAGAAATTGCTAGAAAGAAAAGGTCTTTTCTGGATTCCCATTCCTAAAAAACTTAGGGAAGGCCTTTCCATCTTTATCCTAAAATGGCTAAATAGTAGAATGTCATATTTATCCTTATACATTCTTATACTACATCATGATATCCTAGACTATTTGTAAGGTAAATTAATATTTGAATATAAGTTTTCATAATAATTAATCTTCCTTGTATTTAAAATTTTTTGTACTAGAAAACAAATCTTTTAAGATGCTTTATTTTTTACTTTTGAACAATTGTGCAAGAATTTTTTTTGAATCTTATCAAAACTGAAAATAAATTAAATATAAATTTAATCATTGACTTCATGTAATTCATATTTTACATTATTAATTATGTTGCTAGTAACTATAAAATTTTAACTTAAAAATCTATATATTAGAATGAATCAAGTATTACGATTGAAGAATTTTGATATTAATTTTCATTTATTTTTGAAGTAAAAGTATCAAAATTTCACGTAAGTATACAAATACTATAGATCAAATAAAACGAAAAGCAATAAGATATATTATGTCCTATAAACTAATTCAGGGAAATTAAGTCAAATTCGTATTTAGTATATTCCATTTTGATATCTAAACATTGATTACACCAAATATTGAAAATCGAGTAAACATTCAAATTTGACTTTTTCACCAAACTCTGGAACAATAAATTCTTTTTCCGCCATTCTAGGAAGAAATGTATTTTGGATGGAAAAGCCTTTCCATTTTGAGCATTCTTGCCTACCAAATGAGAGTAAACGCAGTCTAAAAGAATAATGAGTTTACCTAAAAGGTGTCCAATAGGCACTTCTTAATATAAGAAGACAGTCTCCCATGTTAGTTCTTTGGCAAGTATAGACTCTGTATGGATTATGTGTTTTGAACCTATGTTTCGTAAATTTTATTGTAACAATATAAATGAAAAATTGTTACTATAGTTATTTATGGGAGTGTTTTTAAAATTTCAAATATTGTTGTAATACTTTTAAAAACTTGAAAAAAAAATTCCAAACCTACCCCACCCTTCCCCTCCCTCCTCCACCATTGTACCACCACCCTTGTAGCCCTTCCTCTCTCTCTCTCTTCCTTCATTTGACCTCTCCATCTTTCTTTCTCTTCCTTCCCTCGCCAAAGGTCGCTATCTGCTGATCGCAGCCAACTGGAGAGGATAGGGGTTTGTGAAGGGGAAGGGAAGGAAATAAATAGGGTGGCAGGGGAAGGAAGGGGAGGAGGGAGTGAGAGAATAGAGAGCAGAAAGGGAAAAAGGAGAGAAAGAATGAAAGAGGAGAGAGGATTGGGAGAGGCGACAAGGGTGGTGATGGTGGAGAAGAGGGAAGGGAAAGGGGTCGTAGGTGGTGATGGGTAAAAAAAAATAGAGGTGATAGATTTTATTTATTTATCTATTTATTTTGTTAGTTGTATTTAACATTTGTAACAATTATGTCCTTTTGAAAGTGTTCTTAAGAGTGTATTACTGTAGCATTGTATTTGGTATACAAACCCATAGTTAAGTTAAGAAGGTGGCTAAATGCTTGTCATTGTGTGTACATATAATAAATTAGATGAGCTAACAAATGCCTGTTGAGCCCGTCATTGTTATTGAAGAAGAAAATCCATACGTAATTTTCTCAAACTCTGATTGTAAGATCCTGGTTTTAGTGTTCATTTAATAGTCAATCTTTTAAATCCAAGTGCAACGTTTCTTGTAGGATCTGATTTAACTAAATCCAAGTGCACGTTTCTTGAATGTTTGATTAATTTGCAAATGCAAAGCCTGAAGCCATTTTATGAAACCCGAACTACTATTTCAGCCATAACATCACGTGGTTGAGAAGATTTTAAGTTCGTTCTAAATCCACCTTCACAGGCTCGCTTGAGAAAGGGTTCAACCCAAAAGGCATCTTTATGGTTTAATTAATTCTTGGGCAAAAGAAAAGAAGGCGGATTCCTAAAGGACTAAGGTTCAGTTTAACAAGGTAAGTAAGTGACTTATACGGCACGTGGAATTTCAATGCAGAAAGAGCAAAAGAGCATTCTCAAGTATGAAATACGTGCTGGGAATGGATGAATTCTTACAACGTATGCGTCTTTGCTGAGCAAGGTAGAAAAGTGCACAGGTGGTGAACGACCAAAGCAGACGGAACCTGCACCCTAGTAGGAAAAAAGGGTTTAAACAGCAGAAGAACCTGCACCAAAGTAGGGAAAACTGTCTACTTTAGCTCTAGAGTAAAAGACAATAATAAAATGTGATCTACAGAGCGGCAATATACAAACAAGATCCACACATGTCAGAATGAAAAGGAAGGAAGCTCACGAATCTTGGTCCCAGTTCCTGTAGTAGTCGGAAAGTAAAATCTTTTGAATTTTCTAAGGATAGCTCCAGTAACGAATTACAAAAGGGGGAAAAAAACAAGAAGTATAGACACATCTGCAAAAGGCATATGCTACAGTGAGTAATTACCCTATGACCTGATGGGAACTCAATATCACTGGTTGAGTGAATTCACTTTTCTGTCAAAAAACTGGTGTTAGACTCAACTTGACGATGGGAAGGATAATTCCCGTGAGTCCCGGCTCTCAGAAATTCTAACGCAGGTAGAATAAATTTGTATTTCGTTCTCCTCGCATCGTGAGCATCAATATTTAGTAGTATGCTGCTTCAGCGACCTACACAAGACGTCAATCCCATTGCTATGGTCTAATTATCATTTATAACTAGAGTGGACATAATTGCAGCAATCCCCACATGCTGCATAGCCCTTAAACAAAATCTGGGACAATCTTTGTTGCTCTGGTCGGCTCCTTTCTTCTTACTCTTCTTTCTTCACAGCTTCCCCAATCTCTACCTTCTCCTCTTTTTCAGCTTCAGAAGCCCTGTCAGCAATTTCATCTGCCCTAGTGCCTGGAACATTCTGCATGACCTGTTTCTGAACCTCAGAGTCATCAGTTATAACCTGAAGAAGATCCAATGGGGTAGCCGCAGGGTCCAGCTCCAGGCAACCCTCAGGGGCATTTTGATCTTCTTTACCTGTAAGCTGGTAATTTGGGACCTGATGAGAGAACCGAAACATCTTCCTCTTTAGGTATTTTCATTACCTTTTCTGTCCAAATTTGGAAGAAATACCGTCTTGAAACCAGCAACCTTGACTAGAGGGGCAACAGACACACCTCGTTCCTCATCGTAGTCAACAAGCACTACCATCATGTCATACTTGTGTATCAACTCCTCAGGTGTATCCTCGTTCCAATCAGGGGACCAATTTTTATAGAGTGCCCAAACTTCTCCTTTTTTGGGAAATATGTGAACAACGCCACGTACTTTTGACCACTTAACCTTGTGGGAAAATGAATTGATGGACTTGTTGATTTCATATCTACCAAGTCTCTGAACTCCCCACATTATAAAAAACCAGAACCAATCCAGTCCATTTTACCAAATTCGTTACTGGTTTTAGAGTTAAGCCAGCTAATTCTCAGCTTAAATGGATTCCTTGATATCACCTTATTAACCATAGCATAGAAACGAGGCATGCCATCATCGTCATCATATGCAGCCCAAACCTCATTTTCTCCAAAGGAACTCTCTGCCCTGTCCTGATCAAAATCATGAAAATCAGGATCTGGGACATTCATTTGCTTCTGCCACAACATGTTCTTCATCAACGTCACCAGCAGTGGGGGTACCAGCACTCTTCTCTGCATGGTCAGCCAGTCGGGTAGCAGAAGACTCACCAGATCCATTTAGATCACGACCATGATCATTCCTGGAGTTTCTTTCTTTTTCTTTCTTTGTATCTGTCACCTTCATTTTCTCTGTCTGGACAGCTTTGCTTGCATTCTGTGATCTCCATTCAGTTAGTTTCTTTAATATCTCCTTGCGTGCCTTTGCCATTAGCATGTTCCTGTTTTCAACTGGAGTCAGTTCTCTCATGCAGTTGGGCTTACTGTAAGCAAAAGAAAAACCATGAACCTTATCATGTTCAAATCCAGCTTTTCTTAGTGCTGATGTACCAGCAAAACTGGAACCACCATTTACTGTGGTTCGGTGATATGCCGTGTTTGCTCCATAACAATAACCATCATCATCTAGTCGTGTCTTTTTGTAAACCCTCTCTCCATCAAAAGCAGAATTGTAGCTCGAATTTCTGTCCCACCCTGCAGCAGCAGCCTGTGATGCATCACGCTCTCTCTTCATTCTCTCCTGTGCCTGCTGAATGACATTGGCTGCTTTTGCTGCAATTGAAGGATCTGTGCTGCCAACACTACCAGTCCTAGAAAATCTATCCTGGGGGAAGTTTGCTGTATAAGTCGACGACTGAAGCCCTGCTGGTCCAGGTCCTGAATCCTTAGCAGAAGCAGTAGCATTCTTCTTTGGATCAAATAAATTACTAGTAGTGCATGATTACTTGAATTTTGATGCCGATGGCCTTGAAGCCAAGTTCGACGACTTGGAATAATTGAAGGGTGGAGCAGTCTCTGATGCATTAAAAAGCCTCATGACAGTTTGGACAAAGAAGAGTGTGGTTGAGATATTGTTTAAGATATTCATAAATGCAATCTTGCACCGATGACAAATAGTCCAAAAAGTATCAGTTCTCCTAGTGTTCTGTGTCTTGGGAGCTGAAGTTGTCCTGCCTGAGTGATTGTGGTAACCATTTGATCGTGGAGGTTTCAGATGGTACCACTAGTCTGAGTTGGAACTTTTTGCTGAAATCCTTTTGGAGGACCTCCTCATGTTGTATGCTAACCTCTTAGACTTGTCAGATAACAAGCTCCAGGCCTCGCAAAGAAGTTTAAAGGCACCATCAGCACCAAACAGATCTATTTTTTATCAGTGTGAAGCAGGAGAGCCCAATTTCCTATACTGCTTCCTTACCGTTCATCATCAGCAGAGGATTTACTCCAAGTACACCATACCAATCAACTTCTCCGCTAATCTTGTTTTCAGCAGAGATATAAAATCAATGGTTGTCAACATTTGGGGAAAGACCATCAAGTCCAGGTATAGACTTTGAGCTTTCAAAGCAAATTTCTTAGCACCAGTGAAGTCCTTGTTGTCTAGCTTCCCCTCAGCAATTGGTTTTCGCTCGAAGGCCTCGTCTTATTGCACTCCATGATTCAACAATATGTTTCCAAATATGCAACTGGCTGCTTCTATACTCGGTTGTGCCATGAGTGGCAGTCAAAAAACACAAAACCAACAAGCTTCTCAAGAAAAAAGGATCATTTGTTTGAAATAATTGATATCCGATCCCACACTGAAAGAGGAGGTTTTGACAATCAACACCTGAAGTACATAATAAGACAAATGAAGGGACAATAGAGAAAATAACCTTTGGACCGATAAAGTACCAAAAAGAGAGTACTAGAAAAAGAGGGAATGCATATCCAGCCACAACATACAAGAATTAAACAAAGACGCGATGGTATAATCTGAAGATTAATCAGAAAATATCCGACTTAAGTAAAAAGTTCAAGAACAATGACATTACTATTTAGAATTACAATTGTGATCTTAGATTCCATCACATTTGATGCAATTTCCTATAGAACTTTAACCCCACACCATCCCTTCCCCACAGGAAAGAAAAGAAAAGGAAACAGAAACCCAGAAAGTATCTCCTGAGGGGTTTTCCGGAGAATCATCGAACTAATCAGAGTGAAGATGAACTCTAATTCACTTGCATTATGTCTAACACGGTTACCTAACATGATTACCAATGCAAAAGATTACGAAAACAGAAATTAATTGTGATAACAAAATGCGGTCATCAAAGCGCTCAAGCTATATGAAAGCCACAATCTTTAACCCAAACATTGCAGAATGCAGCAGATAACTATCCAAATGCAAGGACTTTTGTTTCACTAAAACAACTCAGCTCATAAAATCACAAGAAAAGGACTCTAAGCATCCTGCAACTCTCTTCCCTATACCAAAAGCACTTAAGGGAGGGGAGCCAAAAAAGTACTAGCAATCGGGAAAAACGAGAGAAGCATATCTAAGTACCAAATACAGTACTAGTGAAGTATCCTTCAAACTCGAAGTATCATTTCCAGAGAAATACAAGTAGCAAAAATGACAATAATCACCGAGTTGATTTGTATAAGCACCAATTACTAACCACAAACAACAAAAATTAATTGGATCACCCATCATAATAGAAGACGAATCATATTCAAATTACGCAATTGGAAGTGGATCTGAAGAATTAGCGATGTCTAACCGTCGAATTGTACTGTTCATATTGAGAAAGATAATCACCAGTGAAAGAAATAGAAAACCCTAGAAATCAGCAGGAAGATTATAATTCGCGTAACAATTGGGGAAATTAAAAAAAGACGAAATTTTTGAATAATTACCCGGGGATATGAGCACGTGAATCGGCAATTGTAGGTTTTTTTGCAGGTTGTTGACCTTGGAGGGATTTCCCACCAAATTGAAATGGAAAAAGACCCCCAAGAACTGAAACTTTCGGTCAAAACCCCTCAAAGGCCAGGAAGAACTCTCAAATACCCCAACAAACCCCCAAAAAAAGAAAATTCTCCAATATTTGCTGGAATAACAGGTAGGGCAATAGGCATGGGCTTGGTTTTATACCTTGACCCACTTTTTGATTTAACCCTAACCATGATTCTTTAACCGTGGTTGAAATATGACCATGGTTACTTTTTTAACTCTTGAATTTGGAACCTTTTCAGGCTTTTCTTGATCATTTTCCTTTTTCTTTTTTCTTTAATTCAATAGAGGCTCCTAACCTTAAGAGGGAGAAGGGAGAAAATGAAATGTCGAAAAGTCGGCCGAAAGGCCTTACAAATATTTAAATATGTTGTTATAATCTTTTGTTAACTATCTTTAATTAGTTTTTTTGTTTTTTGAAAATATTATTTACACCTTATTTTTTATTATTTGCACTCCTACCATTTGTTTTATCATATGGTCTAATAAATAAAAACTATATGATTAACAAAATTGGACACTTTGGCCATCATTTCTTTTTTACCATGCCCTCATCTTGTTACTTCCTTCGTCCTATTGAAAGTATCATATTTTTCATTTTGAAATGTTCCAAAATGTTTGTCATTTTATCAAAATCAAAATTACTTTTGATCTCTTTTTTCAATGTTATCTCAACCTTTATCTATATTTCATAATAAATTCAATTTTGAAATTTGAAATTTCAATGGTAATTTTGGAGACAAATCTATTAACATCATTATGAAACTAATATTTTTAAAAAAATTAAAATCCTAAAATGCAACAAACAATTTGGGATGGAGACAGTACATTTTAGGAAGGAAGAACTAAACTAGGTTATATAATAGACTATTCTACTCTAGGGGTGTGTTTGATAAAACTGAAGTTTAAAAACTGAAACTTGAAATTTGAAATATGAAGTTTAAATCTATTAAGTTATTGAATTGTTAAATATCAAATCCGATACATGTGAGTGTATATCACATTAAGTGATAAGTGAATAGCTTATCACTTATTTTTAAGAACAAGTTTTATCGAAGAAATTCATTATTATTTAATTAATTTAGATATTCAATTTTTTACTATCAAACGCGTTTGAACATGTTAAGTTTTGAATCCATAAAGTTAAAATCCTGATTTGGATTATCAAACAAAATTTAAAAATAAGGAAATTCAACTTAGTATATAAAGGGATGTAGGAAAAAACCCATTACATTAAGTCATTTCATTGACACACCATCTAGATAACCCGTGGGGTGTGAGCATAGTTATTAAAACCGACCCGACCCGACGGTTCGACCGGTCAACCCGGTGAACCGGCCATTAAACTGGGCCGGTTCTCTAATTAGATCGTTTCTGCAAGTGAACCGTTGACTTTTCAACGGACCGGCGGTTCAACCGGATTAAACCGGAAACCCGGCCGGGTTTGGCCGATTTTGTGGGCAACCCGGTTTTGAGGTAAAAAAGCTTCTCCATGCTTTTGCTTGGACTCGAACACAAGACCAACGGCCTTGTTTGTGTGTCACTCACCACCAGGCCACTTTGCCACTTGTTAATTGATAGCCATTCTTATGCTATATGAATGTTTTGTTAATTTTATCTTTATTTTTTTTAATTCTCCAAAACAAATTTATTTGGAATCTTTTAATAAAACTTATGACCCCTATATTCTATAAATTATAAAATAGATTTCAAAAATAACATATTACATAATTTATTTTAAAAACAAATAGTGTTTTTAATATTTTTTTGCTCTTAAAATTTGTAAATAACCTAGATAATTACAGTAAACATATACACTTGAAGTTTGGTAGATTACTAATTAAATTTATGTTTTGCTGATTCTTATATGAATTAAATATTCTATAGCAAATTAAATTAAATGAAATATTTTTATGACATTATTTATTACAATTTATATCATATATCCTATATCAAAATTTATAAGATATAATATTTAAATATATTTAGTGACCCACTGGTTCAACCACTCACCCACCGGTTGAACCGGTGACCCATTGACCCACCTCCTTCGCCGGTCTCCTCTCCGAGCCGAGTTTAATAACTATGGGTGTGAGTTTAAACTGACAATCTAGAGATCATAGAGGGATACTAAAAACCCTTTCGAGTCAGTGGATATCACAATCAAAGGTTTGTTTGAGTTCGATTAAATTTGAACTTAAGTTGTGGTCGAGTAATATATCGAGTTTGATTTCCATATTGTACTACTCGGAAGCTTGTTAGCTTATCAAGTATTTACGAACATTGATATGTTTAAGATAATTTACAATTTTTACCACTCTAAACTCGATTCAAATAAAGTTTGGGATCAAGCACTTGTTTCTCATATTCTTCTTCGACAGCCAACTTATCCTTGAATAAGTTAGTTGGATTAAATGGGACTAGTTGTAACTTAGTACTAAACTAGTTTAATAATCCATGTAAAGTAATATAAAACTAGTATTTGACCCATGCTATGCACGGGTTATATTTCAAATCAAAATAATATTTTATATATTTATATGTTATGTTACAAAATAATAAATATATATAGACTAAAAATTTTAAAGAAGTGTATGTTTAATATTTTAAAAAATTAATCTATAATGATTTACATGATAAAAGAATTGTTAACGCATTTAAGGAGAGGGTTAGGTTGGATAGCAAGGTGAAAAGAGTTTTCTAAAAAAAAGTCAATTTATCAATATCCGATAAAACATATTATGTTATACCCATATATCAAACTTATAATATAAAAAAATAAATTATAACCAATTTATTTTCTTCCATTTTTAGAAAAAAAATCTTTCTCCTATCTTGTGCCCCTAAAATTGTTGATTGCATTTAGATTAGCATTTTTCATAAACTTTAACGTATATTTTTAAAAAAATTCTCCGTAATATGTGTTTTTAGAGTTCTCAAAATTATTAAAAATCACCATCATTTCCCTCTTCCTCTTGTACGTCAGCTAGCCATCAGATGCCTCCTACAACTTTTATATCTTCTATTATGGTACTATCCTCTCTATTATTATTATTTTTTTGTCAATTTATAATCCCCTTTCTTCTTCTCTACTTTCTCTGCCCATTCTTGTAACTCATATTTCTTCTTCAACCTTTCTGCTACTTTTCAACACCTCACCTTTTCTTCCCTCCCTCCTTCCCCTATACTTAACCTCTAAATTCATATCCTTGCGAACCCAATATATTAAACTTTACCTATCATAATGAAAATATAAAATTGAAAATTAATTACAATGGTTGCAATTATTAGTATCTAAAAGTGGAAATGAAAAACTGATAATATCTATAATATTCCCAAGTACTACAATCAATATATATATATATATATTTTTAACATAGCAAATACATATTTACATATGAAGATAGCAATAAGAATACATAAAATAATTAATGATACCAAAAGCTATCCTTAGTGTTTGGGTTTTGCACTCTTATTCAATTCTAATGTCAAATTTGGGCCAAGATATATACAAATTAAGTAGTATTTTAGGGTTGAATGTGCTATAATATTACTTTTTTTAAAATTTTTGGTAGAATTGGTCTTGTTATTATCATTATTTTTTTTATCAAAAAATGAATATTTCAAAAAAAAAAATTCCACTTTAAACGGCTAGTAGTACTTTGTTTTTTATTTAGTGATTTCATAATTTGGATTTCATGAATGGTACCATACTTGATTTTTTTAAATCCACGACATTATTTCCTTTTTGTTTTCTATTTAATTTTGCCCTTTTACTTAGGATTACTAAGCTTAAAGATAAAATATTATCAGTTACTTTTTTACTTTTACTAAGTTTGGCAATGTTTTCTTTTTATTTACCCTCGCACTAATAACTTCAAACCAAATTCCTATATAAGCGGAGCCACTACTTTTTTAAATTAGAAAGGCATGGGGGCCACTTCTTACTTAAGAAAATGTTATTTGCACTCAATTTTTTATTATTTGCAATTCCACCATTTGTTTTATCATATAGTCTAATTAATGAAAATTATATGATCAAAATGATTATTGAAGTGTGAATAACAAAAATGGAGTATAAATAATCTTACTTATTTAAATTAATAAGAAAGCATGAAAGGATGTTATATTTGTTATCTCTTTTTATGGTCTTGTAGAAGTTTTAATTGTTGTAGAATCATAAATAACGCAAGACAATCGGAACTTGATGAATTGAAGTTCAAATAGGATAACATGCACATTAACCAACAATTTGAAATGAAATAATTTTTAAAAATAACCAACAATTTCAAATGTGAAGAGTAGATGTGGAAGTTGAGAGAAATATATTTTATAAATTAAATTAAATGTGAAATGCTAGAAAAATGGAATTGGTACTGGCAATTGGTTATGGCATTGGAAGAGTAGAAACGACAATATATGGCATTGGCAAATTCTTGATTGGAAGGGTTTTAATTATAGTGGGAAGGTGTGTGTGGAGTGAAATTTAATTTGAGGGTTAATAAGGATACCAACGTGAAGTGGAAAGAGATATTGCGCAATCTTATGATGGAATTGGAAGAGTTTTAATGTAAGTGAAATTCTTGATTGGAAGAGTTTTAGTTGCAGTGAGAAGGTGTGTGAGGAGTGTTAGTTGGAATAAGGTGTGTAAGGAGTGTTAGTTGGAGTTAACTTCTTGTTTGAGGGAAACGTGGGGGTGTAATGTGCCCATGATATTTTTTACGAAATAAATTAAATGTAAAATGTTAAAAAAATAGGGTTGAGAGTGAAAAGGTTTGTGAAGGTTTGTTGCTAAAAATTCCTTCTCAAATTTATATAGATATAGATAATTCTAAAAAGCAAGAAAGTATAATATGTTCAAATATACCGAACCACTAATTTTTTTAAAAACAACTTGTGCATTATTTGTAGAAACATTATAGGTCAGAGATTTGGAATTAAAATTGTAGAATGTAGAGATTTTCCGGAAGTTTTGAAATTCAGACCGTGGAGACTTCCAAGTCGAAGTTTGGATATTTGAAATTCTAGAGCAAATGGCAGAAAGGTCACTCAATGATTTAAATTACACTGTTTAGTGATGAAACTTTTTGTTTGGTCAAAAAGGTCACCAAACTCGTAAAAGGGTATTTTTTTATTATTTTATTGAAATCCGGTGTTAAGATAGTCAGAAATATATCTACACGAGCAATACATAGAGATTTTCAAGGGTAAAAATGTCTCACAAAATTTAGCTCGTATTAAAAAAAAAGATTAAGAAACTTTTGAGTTTCCAAATTTTACCAGTTCTCTCCAAACATCAACTAAAATTTCTAAGCATTGTTAAACATTATTATCATAATCTGGAGATAATTAGTAAAGTTTGAAAATTAAAAAGGCCCTTAATCTTTTTTTTAGTATGTGCCTAAGGGTCTATTTGATAACATAAAAAAGTGATGAATCTGAATTTTTTCAAACATTTAGATGTTTTGAGTGTTTGATAAATAAAAATCTATTTGCTGAACTTGTTAAGCAGTGCTGAACCTATGTGTATTTTTTTCAGTACAAGAATCCTAACTGAATGCTTAATTCTGATAAGAATCAATAGAATTACTTTAACTACCTTATCTTATCTACCAAATCTACCCTTGTTTGTTAATTATGTTCAAAATTTTTATCTAATTAAACAATCTAATATTCTCTATCTAACTATTTTTAGTTTCTCTTTTCTCCCTTTTTCATGACTTTCACATCTTCTCCATACTCCTCATATAATATATTTCATCTTTTATATTAATTTGATTTAAAAAAAATATTGTCATTTTCATACCTAACAATTTTAAACTAATTCAATTATAGATTCTATTTCTTTTTTGAATGAAAGGATATAAGGACAAAATTGTCAAATTAAACTTATTAAGCATTCAGTTATAAATATTTACCAAACAGTATAAATAGGTTTAACTTTAAAATTCAGACATTCATATATTTTTTTCAGTGCTTAAAATTCAGCAAATTAATTGTTTCAGCATTCAGATTTCAGAATTCAGACTTCAGAATTCAGATTCAGTTTTATCAAACGGAACCTAAGTTTGTAAGATTTTTTTGTCCTTGAAAATCTAAACATACTGCTCACGTGGATCCATTTTTTTTAGTATGTGCCTAAGGTCATTGTCGAGTCCGTTACTGTGAGATTTCTTTCAACGATGTAACTTAAGTTCTAATTTCAGGATTAACCATCCCACCGTCCCAAGAAATTTGGGTCAAAATGTTGAGGTTATAAGTTGGGGGCGTTGAACAAGTGTGTTTCTAGTTACATGCCTGTACATGCTTTTCATTACCTTTCCTTTTTCTTTATTTCTTTTTTTTCTGAATAATTTAATTTAATTTTGAGAATTTTGAGATCAAATGAACAACTCTTGTATAGATTCCTACCAAATGATTGAAATGTTAGTTCCATAGAATAAAAAAAAAATCCACTAGGATTTCTATTATCTATTGCAAACTAAAGAATTCAAATAATTTAGATATGAGTAGCATTTTAACAAGACATTAAATTAAAATATTTTGGCATTCCTTAAACCATAACTCTCACCAATAACGAGTGATATGCCTAAGAATAAAGGATACCAAATTTGAATCGTACAATAGGTGCACAAGTTGTTAGTATCATAATCCTTATTTTATATGGATATATATATATATAATCCTTATTCTTTTTTTTTTCGGGCAGCGATAATATTTGCATAATCCAATCTATCCTATTCTATAGAGAGGGGGGAGGGAGAGTCTAAAGAAACTGTGTAATGAGCTAACATATATTCAGATTTGACTTAGACCAAAAGGGTGTTCTGAAACCTCTTTTGAATTTTTTCACTGCAGGTGGGATTCGAACACCCACCTACGATCCAAAGAGGCACTTAGTCTATTTTTAGTGGACATTGAGCCAAAGTTGAAT
Source organism: Coffea humblotiana (assembly GCA_023065735.1). Classification (NCBI taxonomy): domain Eukaryota; kingdom Viridiplantae; phylum Streptophyta; class Magnoliopsida; order Gentianales; family Rubiaceae; genus Coffea; species Coffea humblotiana. The sequence continues at coordinate 1,283,305 of CM041209.1, read as the reverse complement.
GGTTAAATCGCAAGTCATGATGAAGACACGGCAATTGATCGCCGGCATGTGCGGAAGCGAAATGCTTGTTATCTCTCTCAACTGATCACACATGCTAAACATATGACATACATTAACTGCCAACAATCATGCGGAGCTAACCGAGTAAAATTTCCAGGCTAATTCAGACTGAATGGCATATCAGCAAGAATGACTTGCTTAGGAATTTTCTACATTGACTTAGGAGCCGTTTGGTTCGAATTTCACAATCACCATCAGTACCAATATCATAAGGCGGTCAATGACAATGAATTTCATCATATCATAGGGTGGTCAATCAGTGATAATGGATTTTCATCGTATAATAGGGTGATCAATCATAATAGGTTTTGATGAAAACCCATAACGTGTTTGTTAATGTGCAATGAATCTTACAGTCAGATGATTTTGCTTAGGAATTTTCTACATTGACCTAGCGTTTCTCGAAAGAGAAAAGTGAAAGTCTCTTATTACAAAGTGCCAAACAAATAAAAACTTGGAGGATGATGATATTTACAGGCGCTCGGAAGTTTCTGTCGCACCCCTATTAAATTGAGTGCCATCCATACTTTTGTCATTTAGTTTTTTTTTCTCATACTTTTGTCATTTAGTTTAAAAGAGGTATGAATTGCCACCATTCATTCGAGTCTAGGGCCATGATTTATTATGTAGCACCAAAGCAGGAGGCATTCACCCCTGCATTCAAATGTTTCGGCTCCGATCTGTTATCAGCTCCTATGGGCCTACAATCGGTTATAACAGGACAGCCCAGACGTGTTCTCTAGCTATCAGACGAATTTCCACATGAGCCACCGTAATTTTGGCCCCAACAAATTGTGGGCTTGGACTTGATTAGCCCAGTTTCCTTTACAACGCCAACACACGTGATCTGCGTGGGCCCAAAACTGTAAGAAACTTCGTCATCGACCCGCTACTTTAATTTTCGTTTCCCATCCTTGAACTTGTTTTTCGTTGAACAAGTTGACGCGGACTGAAGATGACCCCTATGTTCTAGATGCATTTCTGCTATGCCCACATAAAACACAAATAACAATCAATGGGAGAAAAAGATAAATACACAACTGAACACAGAAAAATTTCTATTGAATTTGAATTACATTACACATCCTATAACCAACCAGACAAGGCATACATCGCTACAAAGCCAGCATGCCTCCAAAAACCAATGAATGAACAAATCACTGCCTTACCGATCTGCACATTCAGCAGTTATAAACCGGCAGATTCCCATACTGGAATTCTAAACTGCAAGGTACTGCCCATGTTATGTCAACAAATTCTTCAGTCACGCTGGGATTCCTCTGATTCTGCCTTCTTGTGGTGAAACTTCACAACAATGCAAGTGATGTTATCAGCACTTCCCCGCGTAAATGCAGTCTCTGTCAACTTTCTAGCAGCTGCTTCTGGTTCCTCTTCTGCTCGTGCAAGCGAAACAGCGTCCTGGCACATCCAAAAGACAACAATATTGAAAAAGGGGGTGGGGAGGGGCAGGTTAGGTTTCCCATCTTTCAGATTTCACTTTTAATATATAAAACATGAAGAAGAGCCGCAAACACCGTAATCACAACTAACCTCATTAGGAACAACATCCCATATTCCATCACTTGCAAGTACAACCAATTCTAATTCTTCATCAACCTCCAAGTCCTGAGAAGTAATCAAACAAAAATTCAACCAAACTAATGTTACAAGTCATTTCAACAAAAGAAAGCAAATAATTATACAGCTTTTATCTTCTGCTTTTAGCACTTTTCTAAAACCTTTTTCCCCCCCTCAAACTGTAAATAGAAGTAGATTTGGTCTCCTCAATCCAATGCCTGCTTCTTCCCACCACAAAAAGAACTCACCAGTGTTCCTATTCGTGATTTAGCACAAGTATAATGGTCAAGCTTACTGAAGGAAGGGTGTCTGTTGTCTAAGTTAGAAAAGTTGTGCTCTTTGTGTCGACATGCTGCTTCAAATTATTCTGCATTTCCCTGTACTAGTAATCTAAGTATGCCCAATGCTAGAAAAGAAGTTCCAATTAAAAAATAAAACAGAGGGTGAGAACATGGCCATGAAGATATATCAAGTGGGACGAAGTCCGGCAACTGCATGCAGAAAGCCAAAACAGTTTTGCAGATCACGTCTAATGCTTTGTTTCAGTAAGAAATATGCCAGGTAAGCAAAATAAAGGAAATAGCCAAAAAAGGGATAAGCCAATTCCAAATTCCACAGTGTAACAGTATAAATCAACAATTCTACATGCATGGAAACCTAATGCAAAACATTTAGTGCCATAAAAAGGTAAGAACAAAGAAAGAAAACAAATTCAGTCAGATGTAACACTACCATACTAGTGTGAAAAGGAATCTAAGTAAACTTGCTTTGACATGAACTAACTTCAAAATCAAACAAAAAAGCATAAAAAATTTCATGTGAAAACTTATTTCCTAGTTGACACAGGATGCACATACAACACATGCAGTCAGACTCAGGCATTTCATTATCATACGCACCTTACACTACAAAAAGCGAACATAATGATACATGTAACCAAGCAGTTGAGTGCGTCACAAATTTTCTTTGACAGGGACGCGCCGCTCGAAAAAGTACCATCAATACTGCCAGGGGAAATATTATTTGGGTCACGGTTGGAAAGACCATATGACTCAGTCATATGTAGTCAGCCGCTGTTGTCAAGATTTCATACTACTACTACATGGATTAGGTTCTCACAAATTAGAAAATACTGATAGAATATACTCTCTTAACCTTCAGACTTATGTTGCATATGCAAGTTGATCGTTAGCTAATGGACGTGAAACTTCTGAAGCACGAAACAATGAAAATTCTTTGGCACCCTATGATTTAGCATCATTTAATCTATAAGTTGCTTTCAGCATAACTTTAATGATTCATCTAGTCCAACCCAAATGGACTATAGGCCCTGGAGTAAGTATTATGCTCAGATCAATCTCAAAATGAAAATTTGAAGAGTTCTCTAATATAATTCCCACAGAATGGCTACAAAAGATTGCCGTTGAATTACATCTTCCAGATCATGCCATTTACAACCAAGAAGTCCACCTCCACTATTGAAACGGCACAAAGTACCTGTATCTCGGGTTCAGCCACCACAAATTGTTTCAGCATCCGGTTGCCAAAAGCACGAGACATTGCCAATACACCTCCAACCCTCCAAGTACCTATCGATCATTCAAGATAAACTGTAAACTGGCAACAACTCAGAAGCTGATGACATGCATTCAAGATTTTCCCAAGCATGTGTAGCTAGGGTTTAAAGGTTCTCTCTAAGTATGCACTTATCAATGCTCCAACAAACTACTTCACCTTTAATCTCAGATACATATCAAAAACAAAAAATTGGATGCTAAATTGAATTTGTAAAGCCAGGGTAGCTATCATAGATTTCCATGCAAAATGTAGATTTAAACCTTATTTTGGTGGCAGATGATACCCATCAGATAGCAGGATACCAATCATAGAGCTTCATGAAGAATCTAGGATTAGACCTTATTACTGGTAAAGGTAAACTCATCCATCCAAGTTTCAAAAGCCCCATTTGTGGAGTTATCTTTTCAAGTATCACAAAAACTTCTTGATGAAAGCAAGAAACAATTCAAAGGTCTGATAATCACAAAAGGTTCAATCGCTTAAGATCCAGTATCTTGGTTGACTTCAAACACCACCATCATTTGACATCTGAGTTTGCTAACTACAAAAGATTCAATAGCAATGTTACATCAATTCACAAGTACTCATAAACTAAGATTAGGAATAGTCCTAATTTATTCCCACATATTGTACTATATACCTTCTCAAATTAATGTCCACAGTCCTATATTTTGCAAAATTAACAGCTAAACATAGGATAAATGCAAAAATTGGGCTCCACCTGCCCACATGACTACACCTCCAGCACTTTCAATTCTCTTCCTCTCGTTCACTCGGTGGGTTTATGATCCTCAGAGAGAGGAATTGCTGTGAGGCAGTAAAATAGATAATATGAGAAAACTAGAGGGAGGAGGCTAAATTTCCAAGAGTAATAAAGTGACACAATCACTGTTATTGTAGTCCACGAATATGAAGAAAGAAAGCAAATTAGTAAGTGCCCAAATAGCTTAACTCATTTACTACAATATAATGATTCACTCCATTAAAATGAAGGTCAAGAGCTGAGGATAAAGTTAATTTCATTACTATTCTCCTCAACAAACCATTCTTGTAGAAGGGAGACAAGAACAATGAACATAACAATAGTCGCTCCTGTATGACATTAAAAATTTCCCATAGAAAAATTAAACTTTATGCATTTTTCTAAAACTCTCCACAAGAACAAAAAGAGGCCACTTTATTGACCACTCATTTGCCCCCTCATACCCTACAGAAAATCAAGGAACCTGATTTGAAGTAACCAAACTGCATATCTGTATACCAAATTTCTGGCATGATAACTGAGGCAGATACATATTCTTTCAGCATCAGCATTTAAGGGAAGAGAAACACTACTTCATAAATCCGGAAATAATTGAACTATCTAGTTACCATAATTAATGAGTCAACCATCTATTCACCATACTATCTCAAACCGTACTTCAGCAAGAAACTACTTTAATGCTGCTAATGACTTCCCTCGCAAACCTTTATGGTACATTCTATCTTTCCCTAAATCAGTAAAATATTAGCGTCATCAATGCACCGAAAACATCAAATAGGCAAATAGCACTTGTAACCAGTAGTTGAAAATCTTAAAGGCTACATTTCCCAATCAAGCATGAAGTGCATAACTAGGAAATACCTCTCCCAGCTTTGGATATTATAGTTCGAGAATCTCCAACATTGGCCACATATAAATGATTGCCAACTAGAACTGCAGTTGAGGCAGTAGAACCATCATCTCTGAAAGTATCCCTTTTCGGATTCCAAAAAGTCCACGTCAGTCTGTTGATAGTCTCACCTGCAATTTTATGGTGCATTTAATCATTTCTCATGGAATGGCATCCAAAATCATAGACAACAAGGTACATGCCCTAACTATCAAACAAGATTAAAAGAACATTGTGAAAAACAGAAACTACAACTAAATTACACCAACTCACTTATAGCCAGTTTTGTGTTCGCTATGAATTCTGGATGTTTCATAAGATTTCAAAAAGATGTTCCCTCAGAAACTCAGCTGCACGAGAGCCACCATGACCTGCAATAACCAACCACAATTACAGCGGAAAAGTAAGGATATTATAGGTCATGTCTTTGTAAAGGTACAGGCAAGGACAAGCATAGGATTTGGTCTTCAACAAAGAAGCAGGTAGCATTAAATCAGAGACCTGTCTGGCTGTACCAATGTTCATGAATGGACAATATTCTATTTGCAGAAGGAAAAAAAAAAAATTGAAGTTGAAAAAAAGAGTTAGGTTTTGCGAACCCTGCAGTCCAGCACTACTAGGTGTCAGTCATCAAGTGATTCAACTAGATTTTAAAGTGAGTCCATTTAATGCTTTAAACTTCCACAGAGAGGATTAATATATATCTGCTTCCAATTAACCCAACAGAAAATTCAACCCACTTGACAAGAGAAGTATACTTGGCTTTAAAGACCTTCATGTATATAAACTACCTCAGATCCATACACGGCAACAGTTAGTCTGACAAGCTAAGATTGCACTTCTTTTTTAATTATGTGATTCACTCTAGTCGCCACAAAATCATGAAGACCTTTCCACAAACATTATCATATTACTCTGTAGGTGCCTGTAAGTAGATCAAGCAGTTCATGCCAGAAACTGAAATTTCAACATGTATTTTGATTAAAACTGTCAATAATCTCAAACTTGTGATGAGAAAAAATTCTAACCATCAAATATTCCAAACAAACACACTGTTTGCCCATCAATTTTTGAAGTCTTGATGTCATAGAAATCCTCCATGCTAGCTCTTTTGCCTCGGAAACTGAATATCCACAACTGAGTCTTCCATCCTCGCTGCCACTCAGAATGACTGGAAGTAAGTCTCCGCATAGACATATACGTGTTAATGAATACATAACATGCATATTTTATCTACATAACCAGAGAGTGAAGATTTCATCAACGCCATATATGTGACATCATGCCCAAGTCTAGCAGACCTATAAGCAAATATTATTGAAGAAACCAGCAGATAATCAGAAGAAGAGAAATTTTTGACAGTGAGGAGACATAAGCAATTACAGTCGAATATTAAGTGCTCTAAGTGAGATGCAGCAGGAGCATTTCCAAGTTAACTATCCAATTCCAATGGCTAAAACTTAGATACATCTCAGTACATACTTAGAAAGCCAAAAAAGCTGCCCCATCCATCCATACTAAGCAAATTAATGCAGCCTTACTGCATTTAAATTATAATGAGAACGAATATCTTTAGCCATGCCTCAACTAGTAGTCCTATACGGAAATTAAATGTTAAGATAACATCTTTATAATCCTACTCTTACTTGAGCCACTGGAAAACTTGCTCCATCTATTAACTAGCACCTTCCCAAAGCTTATGACTACCCTTTTTATTTACTGAGACGTAATACACATTAGCAACAAAAACCAAAACCTTCCCAACTGATGAATCATGGCCAGTTACACAGACCTGCCATGAACACTCCGAATTATACTGCAAAAAGTTCTGTACGCGTGCAAGAATAAATCTGTAATGCACGTTTGTATAACACGATGACCCGAATCAAGGACCAAGAAGTTCAAGGGCCTCAAGAACATCTAAAGTAACAATCCATGACAATTTGCAAATACAGCAGGAACATCGGCTAACAATGTTGCCCAGCCTTACAGGAAAGTTTTTCTTATTGACATGCCAGCATTATAATGTCATTTGAATCTTCTAAAAAAAAGAAGGATAAAATAGGACAAACATTTAAGCATGCTAGGAAAGCTGAATCTCACCTCTTCCATCTCCACTAGCATATCCACCATCATCGTCCTTCTCGGGGAAGACGTCACCAACGGGTTCCTCCTTTGCAGTTGCACCAGTGTCCACCATCATCTTTCTTGTTGTTGAAAATTTTAACTCCTCCAGATAACTAAAGCGCCAGGCAGCATTCAAGCTTCTCCCACCCCAATTGCTTAAAAGCTTTCCTTCACTATAACTCCTTATTTTCCCACCTTGAATAACCACAGACCTCAACCAGTTATTGCATAACATCTAAAAGATTTACTCCCTTCGGCTCTGTCACCAATTCTGAACCTAATTCACGAAAGAATAAAATTCCTTTTTAGAACCCCAAAAAAAAGAGGAGCGAGAAGAGCATTACAAAAATTTAATCATTGATATCTTTTTTTTTTTTGATAAACTGATTAGCTGCAAAACGTGAACTTTGATATCTTGTTTCCGATAAAATCAATAAAAGTTTCTTTTCCCCCTTTATGGGGTATTATCAGCCATGCAGAACAGTGGTAATGCTGATTCCAATCAATTTATTTCAAGAAAATCCATTTGATCATTTTCCTAGCAATAAAAGCTAATCAAATATAATTAAATAATACGGAGATAGCTGAAACGGATACGGATCGGATCTTACCGTCAAGGAAGTTGAATCGGCGAGCCCAGGGAGAACATCTCTGGTATACGGATCCTATTACATAACATAAATACCCTCAAAAAAAAATCACCACGGAAATCTTAATTAATAGAAAAGAATTATAAACTCAGAATTTTCTTTTTTTTTAATGTGTAGAAGTTGCAGCCGGAAAGTTTCGGTGCAAGAGTAATCAAATGAATCAAAGAGTGAATATGTGGAAGATCCGAGTCAGAGATTCGAATTTGAAAGGAAAAGAAAAAGAGAAAAAAAAAACGCATACCTTGAATTAAATTTAATTAAAGAAAAAGAGATAATAAGTGCTTGTTATATACTTAATACAACAGCACTTATTAGTTATGGCTTTGATTCCCATTTCGAAATTCGTATGGAATCGGAATAAATGAATGAAATATTTTCCTCTTTCCTATTTCTACCTTCCTTTTTTTTTTGTCTTTTTTGTTCTGGGTGAGAAAGTGGCGAGATAGAGAGTGAGGAAAAAAAGGAGGGGACTGGCAGAGAGACGCCTTTTTTGGGGGCCCCGGGGGTGGCGTGTCTGGGGTCTGTAGCTCCTGAAGCTCGCCACCGAAGAGAATTTGGTTACGTGGCACTCCTCATGCACCCGACCGTTTTTTGGGGTGGGATCTCATGCGATGCACCCGATTTCCTTTTGAAAACCCAAATTCTTAATTATGAGTTAATTGCAATCAGTCCCCGCAAAGGTTTTAGTTCCAAATTTACTTTGCCCTCTTAACATATCATTTAATCACCTCACCCCATAGATTAACAGTGAGGTAACTAACTGCTCTATCGATGGACTTTGAAGTTAGCGACTACTATTCATCCCCGTAAACTATGACTTTTTGTTTACATATTGCCTTCTTAAAGAATTTTATACTCAATTTACCTCTTCTTTCATTGTTTAAGGAAGAAATTACTATTTTGCTTACTTTTATTTTTTATTTTATTTTCCCTTTTATTATTTTCTCCTCTATTTTTTGTACTATTTTATTATTTTTCTGTTTTTAACCATTTTGTCTTGCCACTAGTAAGCAATGTATTATTGTTAACAATTGATTAACCCCATTTAATTTTAAAATTAGATACTCTTTTATAACACAAAACAATATGCCTTTTATTGTAGTTTAAAGTTTAATTTCCTTAATTTTATCTATCCTGTTCTTTTTTCTTGCCAAAAGTTGTTTAGTGTTAATTTTCACAATTAATAAATAATCATAAACACCAATTATTGTTGGTTTTAGTTAGTTTGTTGCTCTTGGTTTAAAAAATCAAGTATATTTGGATACATATATAAACTTAAAGCTTGTGATTAATCAATTTCTTAAAAAAAAAATTTCCAACAAGGGAAGATTGGGACTTAAAAAGTGGGGAAAGGCAATGGAATTTGAACCTATAACTTTTAATTTTTAAAACCTTAACCTTACTCACTAGATTAAGACCTCGTCGGCACTTGTGATTAATCAATTACTACTAGTAATATAATATATTTGAAGTGACAAGAATGAACGGGAAAAAATAAAATAAAATCAAAGAAAAAAGGGGAGGGTGAGAAAAGAAATAAAAAGTGAAAATGAAGGAAAAAGAGAAACAAAAAATAATTAAGAATAAGTGATATTAGCACTTCTATAAAATGTCCTATACACTCTATTCTTTCTTTTTATAATGCGAAGAGATAACATTACCTGTCAGCCAATTTCCACTATTCTTTTTACTATTGCAATTTCCTTTAGGCTCTCTAGAACCACTGTTAGTTGCTCAGACGAAAAAAAAAATTCTTCCCTAACTTTAGACCAAATTCCTTTTTGTCTTTCTCTTCAGTGTAAAAACCCATGATCTTTCTCTCTAAATGTATGTTTTATAGAAATAGCAAAAAATAAAAATCACGAGGGCCTAATTAATCACATAGAACTGGAGAAAATCTAAAATTAACATTGTGAACACCACTAATTTAGAAGAATTCTCTGAATATTATCTTCAATCTTTCATAGGTAATGTGTTTCAAGATTGATATTTTTTTGTGTCTTTCATTGATATCTTTCATAGGTAACGTGTTTTTTAATTAAAAGCAAATATGCTCAAAGCAATTCATGAATATACATTTCAACACAAAAATTTAACCGTTTTGACTGGGGATCCTTGTTTAGAATAGTTGAAGGTTAACAAAAATAGAACATAACATATTACATAAACAAAGTTAATTTGCTGTATTATGGAGTGTCTGAATTTTTTTTTTATCATTTGCTTAAGTACAATAATTGCGGTAAATGGCTTATAATTTATTTTTAGATAGCAAAGTGCAAAAAGGGTCATAATTCATCGGATAAACTGCAAATTAAGGTCTTTTTTTTTTTTAAAATGGTAAAAATCAAGGGTAATCTTGGAAACTAGACATCTGGTGACAGTCAAACGTGATTCTGACCGATACAGGATAAAGTTGCCTAAAAGATAACATTGAGAGTCAAAATGGTCCAGGGACCAAATGTTTGGGGCTTCGTTGCAATTAATTAACTCTTGGTATAAATTATTGAAGCAACCTGATGGAGATACGTTTGCCATGTCATCGGACCACGTGGAAGCCCATGATTGAGTGCTGCCATGAGCAAGCCTCGTGGCTCACTCTTTTTTCGTCTTGATTTGTTGGTGGCAATTGATGGAGGAGGAATTTTGTGCTCCGAATGTTAAAACAGATGATAGAACACAAAGGGAACCCAAAAGAAAAAAAATTCCCGATCTCAGGAAACAAAATGGAGAAGAGATGTTGTTCGTAAATGTTCAAGAACTTGCTTATATTCATTAGCCTTCTGCTTAATGCAACTTAAGGTAGAGAATATCCGCTAATTAATTATTGGTGTGAGACCTACATGAACGTCTCGAGTCTCATTGAATTAATAATAGCAACTATAAAGAAAATGTTCGGTAATAAGTATGGATTTGTATTTATTGTCTCCTTGCATTAAGTTGCACTTTTCCAAAAAAAAAAAAATTTTTTCTAAAATCCCTCTAATCTGAGAAGAACAAGCCCATTAGTTGTATACTTGATGCTTAAATAGCATAAACCGTGCAATTGGATCATTATGTTTTACGCCATGGGATGGAAGTGGAACCTTAGCTGGCTAGCTGTGTAGTATATATAGGTAAAGAACCCATGCATTTCCATTATAATTCTGAAGCCATGGTCAAAGAAGTGGCAATGCCACATCTGAAACTCGATCAAACAGGAATTAAACCAGCAGACGCCGGCAGTCGTCTTCCTCCATGCAATCCAGAGCAGCAGAGCCGTTTCGGTTACTCGACTCTGGTCGTCTCGTGGCTTAATTGTGCTGCATGGCAGAAGCGTCGGAGTTGTTCCGATACGCCTCTTGCCGCAGTCGATTCAGCTCCAAGTATCTGGCTGAAAGAAATGCCCGTAGCAAGCATCAAATCAAGCGCTGAATAATACTCTTCTATTATTTTTAGAGTGATACACTAGCATACTTCTTGGCATTTTATTAAGTGTGTTTGGATCGTAAATTATTTGAGATATTTTTACTGTAACACTTTTCGTGATGTGATGTATGTTAGACAAAAAGGTAATTGGAAACATAAAAAGATGTATTGAAAATTATAAACGGTAATGTAAGCATATATATTTGGGCAAATAATCTCCTGTCCAAACACACCCGTGAGTATCTAGTTCAGTTTATGCTTGATGACCAAAAAAAAATAGCGCACTTACATTCCGATCGATTGAAACATAAGCACGATGTAACAGTTACATTTTTAAACATATTCCACATGGCACACCAACACAACACCATAACCCTTTTATATTTGAGGTTTCAACAATTGCAGACAATACCTCCTCGAATGATGTCTAGGCAAAGCAAGATGTGATGCTGGTGACATTTCCAGTGGGCACTTGAGATGGTTTTTCCTTGACTAATGCTAACCCAAAAAAAAAAAAAAAAAACCTCCCTCGAATTGTAGGATATTCTTTTTTGTTTTCAAAATGGCACCGATTTCATATCACTTGGAGTAATAATGCATATAGGAAAACTTGAAACCTTTTGGTTGACTTATGAGTTAGGAGTCTGATATGCGGAAAGAAGTTGTTTTAATTTTCTGCTAATTGTAGGGCATGAATGAGTCTAATTAAGTCAAACAAATCGGTGTTTCAAATTTATTGGATTATTTTATAGAGTTTGAAAACTTAGTTCAAACTTGATTTGTTTAATTATCGAGCTATATTCAAACGAACTTTTATCGAGTCAAACTCAAGTATTATAAATTTCAAAATTGTGCTAATCAGCCATTGTTGAATTTAGCCCGAACATTTATTGAATGCAAACTACTATTCAAGTTTGATTGATTAGTTGGCAAACAAAATTTGATAAGTTCTTATCGAGCCGGAGCGCTGATTCAAGTATTAGTTTGGTTCGTCTTTCAGTGCTAGTCAACCAAGTTTTGACAGAAGAAAGTTACTTTGACAATTAACTTTGTTAAGGGCTCTTAAAAAGGGAAAAAAAAAGATTTTTGTTGTGATGGGCCACCATGAACATAAATAACAAGGACTGACATTGGGTTTTGTTGAACAAAAAAAGTTTTAGTTGTTGCATGAGTTTTGTGGGAGTCAATCATGAAATTAATACTAGTTGGTCTAAAAAACGCCAGATAGTAAATTTATTTCGACAAAAAAAAATAAAAAAGAAAGGTGCTTTGGAGTGAATTTCCTGCGTTGGATACGCGGGAAGCACGTTCGGCCAACCGGAGGAGGATTCAAAGCAAATCAGGGTTCGCACCCAAAAAAACAAGAAAAACAAATCATTGGGTCGGCTGGAATAGGTTACCCAATAATAACTTAAAAACTTCAGAAAAATGGAAAAAAGGCAACCAAAAAAAAAAAAGTGAGGGACAAAAACATTTACTAATTAAAGAATCAATTAAAATCAACTTGAATAGTAGTCCACGAGTGAGGACCCACACAGAGAAACCCCCCCACGCAATGGTACCCGTTACTCGTCCCGTAAGTCGTAACTGGTACTTGCGTGGACTCATAATGCTAACACCGACTGCTGGTAGCCCGGTGAACGTTAGACTGGCCCCGGCTCCGCTCCAGCTCCAAGGTGGAATTTTACCAGAGGAAGAATGATAATATGAAATGAGAGGAGCCCCTCCATCCCATCCATACAATCATAAATCCTCCAATCAAATAATCTTGCACATTACTACTCTACTGCTAGTTCCTTCCATTTTCTCCCGTACTCGTAGTGCTGATCTGCCTAGTACTACTTTTGGAAATACTGGTGGCCACTTATTTTTTATATATTATATATATAATATATATGTATGGTATGTATTATAGTATATCTATATATGATATATAGTAGAGGAGGGGGCGAGGTAAAGAAGAATATCAAAACCAGAAAAGTCGTGGCCTTCAAGCAACGTTGTTGACATTCCAACATCCCAAAGCCCGGTACCCTGGTCAACATTTTGATCTCATCTTTCATTTCTCTCTGCTCTCTATTGCCGTCACCGTCATCATCTGCAAGCAACTGTCTTCCATTCACTTGACATTTCTGGGAAAGAAAGATATTACTAATATATAAGCCAAGTTGGAAGGAAGTCTCCGCGAAGCTTCTTCTGAAAATTGGACCGTCTTCTTCTTGTCCGTGGTCGTGGATTGCAGCATATTCTCTGTCTGCAATACAATTTTTTACTAGGTACTATTAGGTAGGTAGTGTTTGCATTTTTTTCCTTCTTTTGTTTGAGTGGTATCTGTTACACACTTGATTTTGCTGCCCAAGGAAAAGCAAAGCGACAACAAGTTTCAACGCTCTGCTTCTTTGTTCAGAGTCGGTATTTGTTTTCTCTGTGTTTTTCTTTGGTTTTTTACTGCAAAACTCTTGCACTTTTCTCTACCTGTGTATTATCTCTCTTTCACTTTTCTTCTTTTTGAGTAATATATTTTTATTTTGAGTTTTGCGAATTCCATGAATATATGCTTGCTTTTCATTGATGATTTTCTTTTTAGGATTCCATTTGTTTTAAACTCATTTTGTTAGCTTATTGTATTTTAGACGTGAAAGATTGATTGCTTGTTTTCTAGGCATCTAATTTGCACAATATTGGTGAGTAAAGACTGCATTTTTTTCCCCTTTGCTTTTTTAGCTTTCTGGTTGTTTTGATGTTCTGGCTAATGGCTGCGCGTAAAATATTTAGTGACAGCTTTTAGAAATCCGGACTTGACCTGATTGGTTTTAATTCTTGTACTTCATTAAACTCCGATAGTTTCCTATTTGTGTTTTAAAGTCTTTCTTGAAATGAACTTTAGGTTAGCTATTGCAAACGAAGTTCTTTGATAATTGATATAGTGCTGTATGTCTAAGGTTCCACCCATTTGGGATAATTTGCATGCCATTCTACAAATTTTTAACTACTATATTTTTCATTTTTCATCTGCTTTTTCACGCGTCCACTTCATTTTCACGTGCACATATTTCATCAAATCAAGTTAACAATTATATTTTTCATTTTTTTCTTCAGACCACGTGATTGTGATTTTTTTTTACCACGTCATGTAATTAGTCTCTGACATATTGAGTTTTCTCAATTATGTTGATAGCTTGCTATTTTTGGGGTAAAAATGTGATATTAGACGTTACAATTTTCAAGTTGTTTTGGATATGATATATAAAGCTACAAATGTTCCTAACTTGCTGCTTGACAAACTGGTGATAATCTTATAAAGGTTTTGACATTGTCTCAGGGTTCTGTATTTTGCGTGCTTTCTTTCTATCAATCACAACTTTTACATCGAGGACTTCTTAGTACCTATGAGAGTTCTGAGGTTGATTACGCATTGATTCCATTTTCACACGTGAGCTGGAAGCTATGAATCAACAGCAGGAGAAGTTTGTTAGGTTGGTTGAGCCTTATCTCATTTACTTCTAGTTCTATGATTTTGCTTATTTCTCCAGGTAGCAGTTTTCGTACTGGTTGGTTTCTTCTTGGTTATAACTTCTCAAAGAGGCAAAGAATCAATAGGAGGCAGGAGAGCGTTAGAAGAAGTCATAGGATATTTATGTTAAGAAGAGAAATGCTTCAGAGATCCCCTTTCCCTATGTAATTGGCTTTCATGGTATCAAGATTTGCAACTAGTTAAAGGGTGCGATCATCACCAGTTTAAGTAGGAATACTATGTTATCCTAGAGGTTTATAGCAATATTGAGATAAGTTCTTTATTTGCACATAATTTGTTAACACCGATTTTGACTTCCTAGAGGCTTTGAAAGTGGTTTTGAAATGATCAAAAGCTTAGAGCCAAACTATTTTTCAAAGTCTCGGACTTATCAACAAATTTTATATTTAGATCTGTGGTATCTTTCTAAATTAGTCCTTTATACAGGTTCCAGGGTTGGGAATCAATTGCAGGCTCAGAAGGCCAATATGTCAGTAAAGATGTTCTTCATGTTGGAAACTTTAGAACAAAAATAAACTCAGTCTCTGACAAATTTTGTGGAGGCTTTGAGAGTGGCTCTGAAAGGATCAAAAGTTTTAAAGACTCATTGCGATCCTGTTCATTAACTAGCCTTTTGCCTAAAGGCTTCCGATCTAGCAACAGAACTCTTGATCCACAAGGCCTGTTCCTTCAGAAGTGGAACAAGATATTTGTACTCTCGTGTGTGATTGCTGTCTCTTTGGATCCCTTGTTCTTTTACATTCCAGTTATTAATGGCCATAAAAAATGCCTTAGTTTCGATAAAAAGTTGGAGGTCACAGCAAGTGTTTTGCGTTCTTTCACGGACATATTTTACCTCATTCATATTATCTTTCAATTTCGCACTGGTTTTATTGCCCCTTCTTCCCGTGTTTTCGGGAGAGGTGTCTTAGTTGAAGATTCATGGGCAATAGCAAAGAGATATCTATCATCCTACTTTTTGATTGACATTCTTGCCGTTCTCCACTGCCTCAGGTAAGAGGGATTCTTTTAATGTTGACCATGAGCAGGTTAGGCAGTAGCTCATTGTGGAACTTATATACATGGGTTGAATGAGAAAAAAGTTCTTGTTATGTCTTTGGTATGATGACATTGGAGGTGGTAATGGAGTTTATTATTGGCCGTCTTGTGATCTCATTTTTGTTGTTAGTAGTCTGAATGCTTTTGTGTGCTCAGGAAGATAGACTTCGAGCCATGAATTTCAGTTAGATGGACTTTATGCTAGGAAGCCTTTTTAGAATGCTTAGTTGACCTTCTGTCGTGTGTCCTAAAGTATACAGTTTATACTGCTCTCTGTGTGTGTGTGTGTGTTTTTTTGGGGTGGGTGCAAATGGGATGTCTATTTTGTAGTGAATTTAAAAAATGGTGCTAATTCATGGGACTTGCAAGTTAATTTTTTAAATTAAAAACCTTGTCTTGAATAGCTTGAGATGTATGAGTGGATTCTAATCCTTTTGTCACCTTCACAGGCTGCAATATTGATTGTTCCTCGGATGAGGGGTGCAAGATCTTTGAACACAAAGAATATGTTAAAGTTTGTTGTGTTCTTTCAATACATACCAAGGGTTCTTCGTATTTATCCACTCTATAAAGAAGTCACAAGAACTTCTGGTATACTCACGGAAACAGCATGGGCTGGAGCTGCATTTAATCTTTTCTTATACATGCTTGCCAGTCATGTAAGTTCTGTAAGAAAAATTCTTTTTGTTGCTCAAGTTATTCTTTTTCTTGACATGCATTGAACAAATGCAAGTTTTTTACTCAAACCTGTTTTTCTTTTACTATTGGTGCCATTAAAATAGTTTTTTCCCCCCGAAATGTTGTGTTTGACTTTATTTTAATAATCTAATCCAAAGTGATGCTTATGGCTGTACATTTTCCTTTCCTGTGTGTTTTTAAGTTTAAGTAATGAGGAAAAAGTTACAGCATGAAAATTTAAACGCAATCACTATCGGTTGTCCTATTCTGTTATTTAGTTTTGTAGTTTACTTGTACAATCACCTTCATTTAATGATTCACTTGTCTACTTTACAGTTCTTGGAGCCTTTTGGTACTTGTTTTCAATAGAACGTGAAACCACTTGTTGGCAGAGTGCTTGTGGAAATCAGACTGATTGCATTCATGCATCACTCTACTGTCTTGATGATCACTTACGATTTAAACAGTTTCTAAATGATTCCTGCCCCATACAAACACCAGATACTACACGTTTTGATTTTGGTATATTTCTCAATGCCCTTCAGTCTGGTATAGTGGAATCAATGGATTTTCCTCGAAAGTTCTTCTATTGTTTCTGGTGGGGCCTCCAAAACCTGAGGTACTGCCACTGTAGTTTCTACTTTTCTACTTAAAAGTTCAGTGTGAATGTCAGATCTTCGGATAATAATGAGAGCTAAGGCAGCATCCCTGGAAAATGTTGGCATTGGCTGTGTTTCACATAGTATGGTGCCACTTTGGCTGGAGCATTTCTAGTTTGATTGCTTTCATCTCCATCGTTGTCTAATCTATTAACGGTGCCTTAAAAGGAAATCAAATTCGCCATTGGTCACTTTGGTCTCTGACATTCGTTTTTATGTTTTGAGGAACAGAATTTTTGAAAGAATAGTATTTGTTTCTTTTTATTTGTAATCTTCCGGTTTATTTGTTTCCATATCTGGCTTGGTCTTGGAAGAAAGAAAGATGTCCAAACTCCCCTCCCCCTCCTCTCTTTCCTCTAAAGCTTTCCGTTCCTTCTAGTGTTTGCTTTCTTTTCTGCTATGGTATATCCTAAAGGAAGTTCCTTTGTCTAATGAGGCCCATGCAGCTCAAGAGTTATTTGTGTTACTTAAATATAGCCCTTGAAATTCTTTTTTGGAAAGAAACTTTGGGAAACATTTTACTATTTATTTTGGTTTCTGTTTTTTTCTCTCTGTCCATTTTGTGAAGATTTCAATTAGATTGTTTCTTATTATAGCTTAATATCTGGTGTTCAGCTTGGTCTTCCATATTCTTCTTTTTATTGGGTAATTCATCTTGAAATTTACGTTGTGCTGGGTTTAAAATATTTGATTTAAATGGGTGTTGTATTATAATGTTGCTCTAATTGCTGCATGTCCTGAAACTTATCTTAGTTCAGTGTTTGTATTCTATTTATCACTTCTAATTTAGCATTACATATTTTGTTTTGATATTTGCAGTTCTCTTGGTCAGAATCTCAAAACAAGTACCTTTGTCTGGGAAATTTGCTTTGCAGTCTTCATTTCCATCTCTGGTTTGGTGTTATTTTCATTTCTCATTGGAAATATGCAGGTGAAGGGATTACCCATACTTTTGAGTTTTAGTTGTTAAAATTATTTTGTTGCATAACAAGCTCTTGCTTAAAACTGGTAGCAGCTGATATTCTTTGATCATTCAAAATCCCAAGAGCCGTGCCTTTTTTTGCCCCTGGAATTGGTTACCACTTCAAGGCTCCCCTCCCTGGTTTGTTGAATGTGATCTGGGACAGTTTCCACTGAAAAGCGACTTTAGGCTGCATGTCTAGTTTTAGTTTTTAATATATTTTGTAGTACATCGTTTTAGCTGAAGGATTTCTAATTTTTAAAAAAAGAAAGTCGGTTTCTGGAAACATTGATCTTATGACTTTTGGGTACTTGTTCTGGGTCCTACTGACTAGAAAACACTTATATGCAACAGGCATATTTGCAGTCCTACAACATTAAGATTAGAGGAGATGAGGGTAAAACGACGAGATGCGGAACAGTGGATGTCTCATCGTTTGCTCCCTGACAGTTTAAGGGAGCGGATCAGGCGATGTGAACAATATAAATGGCAGGAAAATAGGGGTGTTGATGAGGAAAATTTGATTCAAAACCTCCCCAAAGACCTCAGAAGAGATATCAAACGCCATCTTTGTTTGGCTCTGCTAATGAGGGTTAGTTCTTGTCTTTTGCTTTTTTATTCCTTTAATTTAATTTTCTTTCCCTTTCAGAATTAGCATCCTGTCTATCATGAATTTGTTGTGGCATCAAGAAAGAAAGTATCGTTCAACTATAAGCTTCCTTTTTTCCGACTTCACCATTTTTAGTAGTTTTTTTCCCTTCCAAATTCTCAGCTAAGTTATCTTAGCTAAAATTTTCCATGGACATGTTTAAATGTATTCAAACAACTAGGAAATTCATTTTTTGTTTCAACTACTAATTTTTTTCCCATTTTGGACACCGTTGAGTAAAAGAAACTATACCTGATTTTAACTAATACCTGCAGTCTGTTATATTTCCAATTCCCTTTTTTTTTTTTATTAATCTCAAGATGCTCTTATATCGATTAGCTGCACTAGTTAACTGCCACCTTTTGTTTTGCCCTCTTTATTGTTTACTATTAAGGTTCCAATGTTCGAAAAATTGGATGAACAACTCTTGGATGCATTGTGTGATCGTCTTAAGCCAGTATTATACACCGAGCACAGCTTCATTGTGAGGGAGGGTGACCCAGTTGATGAGATGTTGTTCATAATGCGGGGCAAACTGCTAACTGTGACCACCAATGGAGGAAGGACTGGCTTTTTCAACTCTGTTTATCTAAAAGCTGGTGACTTTTGTGGAGAGGAGCTGCTTACTTGGGCACTGGACCCCCATTCACCGTCTAATCTCCCAACATCAACTAGAACTGTTCAAGCTCTCTCAGAGGTTTGAAGCATTTGCTCTAATAGCAGATGATTTGAAATTTGTGGCCTCACAGTTTCGTCGACTACACAGTAAGCAACTTCGCCACACTTTTAGGTTTTACTCTCAGCAATGGAGGACATGGGCAGCCTGTTTTATACAGGCAGCATGGCGCCGCTATTGTAGAAAGAAGCTAGAAGAATCTCTTCGGAAGAAGAAAATTGGTTGCAAAATGCATTGGCAAAGAATGAAGGGAGTTCACCCAGTTTGGGTGCCACTATCTATGCCTCAAGGTTTGCTGCTAATGCGCTTCGTGCTTTACGACGCAATGGTGCTAGGAATTCAAGGTTGACAGAGAGAGTGCCGCCAATAATGCTTCAAAAACCAGCAGAGCCTGATTTTACTGCTGATTAGGTAATATTGTTTGGTTAAATTATATATTTGGGGCTTTGCCACAAATGATATTATGTTGTATATGCTTCATATTTGTTTGGTTAATTGTGTATATTATGTTGTATATGCTTCATATCCATGCAAAGGTAATTTTTCAAGCGAGTGACTAAGAAATGAATGATTTCCAATTTTTCTCTTTGTTTTCTAAATATTTTCAAGTTATCAATATCCAGACAAGAATGATGTAATGGAACCATTGATGACATCAATGTATTGATAGAAATGTTCTTTTTATTTGCCGGGAATATCATAAAGATTCAGAATAATGTCATGCATGAAGATGAGACAGCTGTTTGAGAAATTTCTCTGCGGGATCACAGAATAAAGTTCTCCTTTTACCTCTGCAGAGGGACACGGCTAAAATTCTGTGCAGTGTTGAAATGGCTTGGGAGTATATTTCTCCATTTGTTCAACATGATACAAATTGCAATGCCAAAGCTAGAAAATATTCAGCCATTAGTGCATTTGAAGCGACTAACAGAATAAAATTCAAAAGAAAGAATGACAAGAGTCAGAGAAGTAATTCAATGGGGCATAAATGGAGCTTGTTTTAGTATGGAAGGCTTCCCTGGATGGTGCAAGTTCTTGTAGGCACTCCTGACTTGATGAGCGACTCCAGAACCGGGCAAATAACTGGCACATGAGCATCACTGCAGATGGACAGGATATCTTCTTGTACATCTGCCAGGTCATCCCAACTCCACTCCGATGCAAGATATCCGCTTCCAATCATAATGCCCGAAGATTTGGCATTTTCATTTGGGCAAAGAGTCCCAGTCCTCAAATTATTAGCCGGATGGACTTTTGGGCTCCAAATAATTTTACTTTGGCCTTCGGTCTATCCAAAGTACAAAATATTAGATCTTCTATCAAAATCAACCATTAATACTGACGGAATCTATGACTACGTGAGACGCACACCGAAATACGAAGGACATTTTGTTTACAATGAGTTGTATTCCACTCAGTAAAATGGAGCGAAAAATAATTTTGATCAAACGGTTTACTTTTACCACTATCTCTCCCTCTGTCTGCCATTATCGGCTACTGCTGCAACTTCCGACTATCAGCACCGTGGAAATGATGAATGTAAAAATGGCTGCTTTGAAAGTGAAGCCAAACAAAGCCCACATGCAAGAAGCACTGCAGAGCATAGCCACTAATCCAAAGCCTTAAAGGGGTGGTGGGTCTCTCAGTTGACGGTAGTCAAAATCACAAAGGCAGCCACTAACACAAACCCTAAGCTCCATATCAAATCAAGAATCATGAAGGGCCTTGAGAATGGACATTCTTGGCCTACTGGGAGTGATGGGCCACTGCCATGGTCATCCTCATGCTCCTCCCTCTCCTCCTCCTCATCATCATCATCATCATAATCATTGAAGCAAATCCTGTGGTGGTTCAAGGTGGCAGAGGTCAGTCCGGAGAATGTTGGTGGCTATATTGGTGGGGGCCCTTGTGTTATTGTTTGGAGCTGCTGCTGTGGCCATTCTGAAGAAGAAGCAAGCCTTGCTGTTGGTTCTCCAGGTCCATTTATAGGGATGATAAAATTTTGGTGGCTGCAATCTACTGTTTTGCCCGATGAGAGAGAACTGGTGCGGTCGGTGGTGGTTTGTTTTGTTTTGAGAGATACGGTTACAGTAGTAGTAGAGCAAAGAAATGGTCTATTGGTCGACTCTGTTGCACTTTGGGAAGTGGGGGCCTACTAAGGACTGAGGAGAGACAATCAATCACCCATCCGTGCAATTCTTCATTTTGCAGCGACTTTCCTTTCTTGTCTTCTTATTTCTTCTTCATATGCATCTCTGTGCTGTTCAGTTACATTAATTCTTTTCAAAAGCCCAAGTATGATCCCCGTTGACCGGCTGCACATCTCCTTGTCAATCCGCTACCAAAATCTGCAGCCACCATCCGCGCACACTGCAAGTCTCCGCCCAGGATTTCTTGAGATCCATGAAGTTACGACTCTCGACATTTTCTCACACCTGTACAATGGAAAAGGCGGATTGTTGATTTCTCGCATGTTTCCAGTTCAGCAACTTTTTTGGCTGCAATGGAGTTTTTCTTTGTTCAAGTTCGGGAAGGAGTCTCATTTTACTGAGTGGAACACAGTTCATTGTGGATAAAAATGCCTTTTGTATTTTGGCGTGTGTTTTACGTAGTCGTAAATTTCGTCGGTGTTAACTGCTGATTTTGACAGAAGGTATAACATTTTGTACTTTAGATAGATCAGGGGCCAAAAGTTTACTTTTAATTGTTTGGGAGTCAAAAGTTCATGTGGCTAATAGTTTGAGGGCTACTGGAACTTTTTGCCCTTTTCATTTCCTTCATAAGCAAAGAGGGCAAATTCTCAAATCTACCTCTTTGTTTCATTCTTCAGAACAACACCATCTCCCAAAATTTATGCCTTGCAAGCTCGTGGCACAACATGAGAATATCACTAGCGTCTCGGACAAATGAGGACCCCGTGATGTCAGCATCACAAGCAACGAAGTCCAGACCCATGAAATCCTTTGAAGGTAAACATTCACATTGTAAACTACTCCTTGGGACATTTATAGCTTTTTCTAAGCCAAGGTCTAGTTCCCTTTGTACCAGGATGAATGATCGAAATAAGAGTCTCCTGAGTGCCGGTTCTTTTGATAACTCCTGATATCTTGCCTGCTGTGTGAAGAGGTGATTTTCGGTTAAACGAGTTGTACCGGACTGCTGGGGTGATCTCCGGCAATGAGCACGCCCTCACGGAAGTCATCTACTCAAATTATAAGAGGTGGAGCTGAATCTCCTGATTTTCCTCCGACGATCTAATTAGTGTAGAGAAGGATGGAAATTAAGGGAGTCTTTTAGAGTGGTTCTTACAGAGTATTTTTGTTGTGTTCTTTTCCGAGTGAGATCTCCGTATTTATATGAGACAATTGGAAAGGAATGACGGTAGGATCCAACTTTCTAGGATCTGACAGACTGAACATGTTGTCCTGTCTTGACGGGTCAGTGTCAGAGACAGATCTTATTAGATGTCCTGTCTTTCTACGGGTGTCAGTCTGTGACCTGACTTCGGTCGTCCCATCAGGCATAGTGAAACGTCATGGTAGTAATCACGGTGACCGAGGTGATCGGTACGGATAGTGGAACCCCGGTATGCTGGCCTCAACTCAGTATGATGAGGCCGAGATGAGAATTAACAGAGCTTTATTCAGGAGGGGGAGCCCGGCTTAACGAAATCGAGCTAAAATGATCACCCTCACTGTGCGACCAAGATGCTGATGAAGCTGAGCTAGGGGCTGGCAAACACAAGAAGAGAGACACAGGATCGGGGCTTCTCCTCCGGAATGACTCTGATGCCTAAATTAGTTGCCGAGATAAGGCTTGTGCTTAAGAGTTATGAGAAAAAGAGATTGGTTATCCTTGAAAACGGAAATGGGCCAGTATTTATAACCCAAAGGACCAGTACGGATCGCGAGGAAACGAACTACTTCAATGGCATAGGGTGAGCCGTAGGTTAGCTCTCATGCCAGTTGCTTCATTGAGAGGGCTCTATTTCTTGGCCTTCTATTTCCAGATAGCGGACAAGATTTGCAGCAGGCATCAAATTTGTTAGGGTAAAAACATCATTAGTGGTTGCACATGTTAGTTAACCGGGGCAAATGCAAGGTTGCTGAGTTTCTGTTACATAAATTGTGTTTGCAACAAAATGCTCGAGCTTGGTTAAAGGTTACGGCCCCAATCTTGAACATTTTTGACAATGCATCCCCATTCCTCCATGGATAGAGCATGTAATCGAAACTGCCTTTAGGTTGTCTAGAAGGCTCTTTTGGTTTTCTTGATTCTCATCCTTTTGAGTAACAGGTGCGGTTGTTTGCAATGGGGAAGTTCCTCGGTCACCTGGAGGTGGCTTGTTCCATGTGAACCGTTTAAACTTTTCTGAATTGATTGTTGAGACAATGTGATCCTTCTTCTTCAATTCATCTGCAGGGAGGGCATTCGGTTCCTATTCCTTATTAGAACTCACTCTCAGCACTGACACAAATTCTAAAACTATAAAATAAAGGAGAGTTGCACACAAAAGCTCATAAAACAGTGCGCAAAGTGGGGTGATGAAGTGCGGAAGTAGAGATACATGCGCAGAGAAAGAGACCGAGAGTTTTTGAGGAACCTGGGTTCCTTCCTCGTAATTAAGTCGTGACTTGAGAATATTGACGAAGTTGGAATACTTTTCTACAGGGTGACAATAACGAAGAAAAAGCAGAGTTTTGAGAGTCGAACTCAGATTACAGATAAAAGTAGCTCTTCAAACTTGAAATATCCAAGTAAACAAGAAATGAAGATGGTATAAATTAGAGCATACGAGTAGTGGAAAAAAAAAAGAGTGGATGGATAAATATGAAAAAGATCTTATCTTTCTTCATCACAAGACCCGCCTATGGTAGCAGACGAGCAGCACATGTACATAAATAATTCACCAGTAATCGTTGCAGGAGCATATGCCATTGTTGATATGGTGGAACCGGTTTGAATCCCTAACCACTATTTCTCTTCCAGTGGCCAGTGATATATATTTCAATGCAGAATGACAATCTCCACATACTCGGAGATTTTTAAATATCCTAATCGGCTTTGGGCGGAACGTGCTTATAAGGCCAAATGCCACGGCTAATTTCTCACTGTGTTGGAATAGATATTGTTCCTTCTGTTCTTCCTCAGCTTCATGAAGAACAAAGTTGGTATTTGGTACATAACCCATCTCCTTTATTTTGACAGCCAATCGATCTAGTTCTTGATAGATTTCCTTAGCTTGTGGATGTTCGGTATCACCTACATAAAACTTGTGCACCTTATTCTCTGCCTCTACCCAGCTACAACCTGCTTCCTTTACCAAATTTCTTGCTCTCATGCCTTTCCTGATATTTGCTACCTTTTCCCATTGACCCACTGGAAGCATACAAGTTTGATAGTAAGACACGTGCTGCCGGATCGTTTGGATCCTGCTCATGGATCATTTCTGCTGCATGTTTTCCTAATTCTACATTTCCATGAACTTGGCAAGCCCCGAGCAATGTCCGCCAGACTAAAGCATCAGCAGCAAAAGGCATTGACTTTATGAGCTCAACTGCTCTGTCAAGAAAACCAGATCGACCTAATAGATCAACCATGCATGCATAATGTTCCATCCTTGGACTTATACCATGCTCTTCTGACATAGAATGGAAGTATTTCCATCCCTCGTCTGTCATGCCAGCATGGCTGCAAGCTGACAAAAACTGCAACATATGTGACCTCATTGGGTTTGATGCCAGCAGAAAGCATTGTAGTGAACAATTCTAAGGCTCTTTCTGCGAAACCATGTTTTGCGAACCCTGTGATCATAGCAGTCCATGAGATGATACTCTGATCTGACATGTCCCTGAAAACCTGGGAAGCAGCTTCAATGTTACCACACCTGGAATACATGGAGATCAGTGAATTACAAATGCACTCGTTAGACTCAAAACCTGCCTTGAGCAATCGAGCATGAATTTGCTCACCCTTGCCAACTGCACCTACGATTGCTGCTCCACTCAAGAGACTGGCATACGTAAAAGCATCAACCACAACTCCAGAATCTTCAATTCCACTAAAAAGCTCGAAAGCCTCATCAGATTTGAAATTCTTAGCATAAGCATCAACAATTGTATTAAAAGAAACCAAATTCTTCTGAAATAGAACTTCAAATGCTCTCCGAGCATCTTCCAGCTTATCACATCTGGCATACAAGCTAATCAAAACATTTCCCACACAGTCAAAATACGCTAGACCTAACTTCACTGCATGGCCGTAAACTATCTTACCCATACCCAAACTAGTAAGATTTCCACATGCCTTCAATAGAGCAGAAAAAGTAAAATGATTGGGTTTTACTGAACCCTCCTCCATCATCATGCGATACAAATTTATGGCTTCCCAGTCATCGCCTCCACCCTGGACATAACCTGTGATAATTGCTGTCCAAGACATAACATTGTGAACCGGCATCCGGTCAAAGACCTTCCTCGAGTCACTCATAGATCCATCTGCAGTGCTTTTGGCATACATATCCACTAGACTGCAACCAACACAGACATCTGATGAAAGGCCAGACTTGAGCGCAGAAGAGTGCAATTGTTGCCCAAACGATAACCACTCCAGCTCAGCACAAGCTGATAAAACACTACTAAAAGTGAACTTGTCGGGCACAAATCCAGTCAACACCATCTCCAAGAATAGCTGAACCGCACTTGTAGGATCGCTGATTTGAGAAAATCTAGTAATCATAAGTGTCCACGAAACAGAATTCTTCAGGGGCATTTGGTCAAACACTTTCTTAGCAAGGTTCAATCATGAAACCCTTTGGAAAACAAATCAATCAATGCACACCCCACACACACATCTGAACCGAAATACCCTGATTTTATCACAATCCCGAAGAGCACTAGCCCAATTGAAGCATATTTAACATTTGAACATGCCTGGATTGCAGCCGAGAAGCAAAACTGGTTCGGATGCTCTCCATGTTCGATCATATCAAAGAAGGTAAAAATGGCTTCTAGTTCCATATTACTATGCGCAAAGCAGGAAATAATAGCGCTCCAAGAAACCAAGTCTCTCTTCTCACCCATAGTTTCAAATATGTTTCGAGCAGTTAACCAATCGCCGTTCTTGGAGTAGAGGCTAATGAGGGAATTGAGCACAATGGAGTCGAGTTGGAGCTTTGAGTCGAGGATCTTATAGTGAATAAGCTTCCCGAGATGGAAGTTTCGGGTCCGGATGCAGAATTTGAGGAGGACGGAGTAGGATGTGAGGTCAGGGGTGAGGCCATTTCGAGCCATAAAATCCAGGGTGGAGATTGCTCTTTTGATGTCGCCGGCATCTGCATGGCGGATTAGATTGTCCTTGAGAGTTTCAAATTTGGGTTTTGTCTTGCGGTGATGAGTTGGGGAGAGGCCTCTGGTGAGAAGTGGGGGTCCTGGGTCTGCGTATGGGCGATTGAAGAGGAAAGAGCTTGGCGGGAGAGGGAGAAGATAGACTTGTCATGATCCTTTAACGCCCGCATCTTTTCTTTTGTTAAAATTTAATAAGAAGGTTTTGGTGCGTTCGGTGACTTTTTTTTTTTTTTTTCCTTCTGTATTTTGCAAAGATTACTTTCTGTACACTAACACATCATCATTAAAATTTCTCTCTACACTCACACATCATCATCATTAAAATCTCATGTGTGACAAGAAAGTATATATAAGATTAATTTATTTTTTAAATCTAATAAATTTTTCAGAGAAGAGTTTTACTTTTGTGTGATAGCAACAAAATTAAACTTAAAAGTACCAACAACTTTATAGCTTAATTGATTACAAAGGATCATTTTTACAAAAAAAAAAATTATGTATACAAATTCTATTACTATGCCAGTGGATGATTGCTGATTTATGGTTCAAAAAACATTTTTCGTACAAACGTCTAATTTATAATGATGATTTGAACCAAAATCATCCAAACTTTTTCTCACCAAACAAAAGAAACAAACCCTTGATGATTTGAACCAAAATCATCCAAACTTTTTCTCACCAAACAAAAGAAACAAACCCTTAAGGACGTGTTAGGATATGTTTAGATATCTTTTTATTCTAAATAATATTTCGCTTGCATCATAAATATATTTTTCAATTTATTTTTTTATATTTTCAATTATATTTTTATTTTACATGCATCACATTACAAAAAAAAACTACAATAATTATTCCAAATAATACTCTATCCAAACAAACCCGACTTCCTGCCCGGATCAAAATATAAAAACATCGTACTTACGCTTTGATTTCAAGAGCAACACCAAAAATTTTCTCAGAAATATAAAGAGATCCATCTAATTAATTTTCAAGAGACCAACTCGACGCAACTTCACGGTGTGCAATCCTCCGGTTGTTACTCACCCCAAATGTATAAATAATAAAAAGAAAAATCGTTAAGTTATCTAGATTACCTAGCGGAGGAAGCTGCCAGGCGACCCCGACCTGCACCTACGTTATTATTCCTCGTCTCATCCAACTTCTAAACGGATAATGCAGCTGTTAAAGGTACATCATGTATTGCATCTTTTATCTAGACAGGAATGCTTAAAATGAGGTTAATGCTCCAGTTCACAACCATCCTTGGTATATTATAGAAAGTTCTGTCGATTAATCGAGATCTCTTAGGAATTAACATCAACAATCTTGAAGATCAAACCCTTCATTATATTATGGTGATTTAAATGGCCATACTGGTGGAACTTTCTCAACAACTCGATGAACTAATTGCAGCATCATCAATAATCGCATCTGAAGCCACCACAGAAGCAATAACTAATGATAAAAGATCAACCAAGTCACTGGCGCTCCTGCAGTTTGATATCACGGAGACAGCTAAGTTCCCTCTTGACAAAAGATGGCAAGGCAAAGGCTGCTTTATGGATCTGTCAAAAACAAGCAGCTCATGAGAGAGAGAGACAGTACTACTCACCCAAGCTTAAGGTTTGGTGAACTCTTACTTTATTGGAAAAAATAAAACAGAAGATTTGGCAATGATGCAAAACCACACTACCAGGCCGCAGTTGGCAAAAAGGGAAGTTGATCAAAGCCAAGAACCTCAAGAAAGCCTAAGTTCAAGACCACAGGCAAAGACAGTTCTTAAACCTGTCTATGGCCAGTGTGTATGGGGCTGGTTCAAAGACCTTCTGTCCCATCTCAACCAAACTACTCCCCTAATTGGTGAAGATAACCTAATGCCCTTTCAGGTTTAAGAAACTCTACAAATTAGACTTTAAACATCTGAAAATACATTTACTTAATCAATTTATGCAAACTCATTAGAATGCAGCAAGATCCAGTTAAGTAGGCACCAAACGAGAAGTATAGTGAGGGATGGCAAATAAAAATGAATTACCTCTGAATTGTAAAATTTAAGTTCTCTTTGATGCTGTACTGCCCCCTCTAACTTCTCAATGGGATTGATAGGATGTAGAAAATCTACTGGGGGCCCCTCAGTTGAGCATATCAGAAATCCAATGACACCACTGCACAACAAGTACAGTTCCTTCAATATTTTCTTGGAATGTCAGCAGGTCAAGAAACTCCCAGATTTCCTCCCCTCAAATGGAGACACAAGGGCGAAATAGGGAAATCCAGGGGTATCAAGAAATAAGCAAAAAAGAAAAACGATATGATTATACAGGTGGCAACATTAAGGGACGCTTAATTAGCAAATAAAGGAAGAGCTAACTCAATAAATGTCTAGAGAATTTGCAGCAACAGAAAATACTGTACAATTTTTCACAAGTATTACCTTGGATAAGTAGGAACACTCGTCCATGCATAATGAACAGAACCCTTGAATGTTTCTCGACATATAGATATCATATCCTGTATAAGATGCGTATGAAGCCACATACTTTCTGCCATATTACAAAGAACCCCACCAGGCCTTAGTGCTTTTGCAATTGTCTGAAAGAATGGTCTCTCTACAAGTTCTTGAGCAGGTCCTGCAACCAGAGAGTTAGATTTTGTCTTCTATTTCTCCCAAACTTTACCAAGAAAAAAAAAAAAAAAAGTGGATGAGTTCCGACGTAAACAGAAACAAAGCTTTTATGCGCAGGGCAAGGCGTTGTGCTTGCATAACCATCCAAATACTCGGATATAAGAAATGAAAAGGGGTACCGAGCACAGAGAGAGGTTGTCAGTGCCACATCTGAAGGGCATATATGAGCAACAAAGCCACTTTCATGTATACGCAAAGATAAACAATAATATATCCAACAACTTGATACCTCAAAATTGTTCCCTAATCTTTTGCAGACAACAAAGGAAACAGATAACCAAAACTCAACGGAGAATAAAGCAGTTTCCTGAAAAATATAATAATATATACTCAAAGAGACACTAATACTGATGTTGCATAAAACCGAAAAAAAAGGGGTCATACCTACAGGGTCCGATGAGTCAACAATAATAGCATCGTACTTCCCTTCAGGTGCGCTCCTTAGAAACTCAGCAGCTGTAAATATCAGAAAAAAATAACCTTAACAAGATAGTAAAAATACAAAGCTGGACGAAAAGCATGTTTTATCCTACATGAACAAATCAATGCGACCACGATGAAATAAGGGGATCTCCTTACTTAGATCAGTAGGCATATCAAGTAAAGTCTATAAACCAAACTCATCATGGGTAGAACTTTTGACATTCAAGTAGATACCATGTACCCAGATGCTGAAGAAACATGTGTAATACACCACTAAAAGTGCATATGCAAAAGGCGCACCAGAAATCTGAGCAACAGGAAGACATGTTGCAAGGTTCAGACTTACTGTATATCTGTTGTTTATTCAATTGATACCATTTATCCAGTTTTTACAATGAAAAAAAAAAAAAAAAAAAAATGCTACATCAGTGATCCGGGGGATATTTTTTGAAAAATGAGCCCACAAAAAACACTTTTAAACTTGGAAATTTTTGTTTACCACCAACAGGAAAAGAATAGAGAGGGAGAAATTGGAACATTTGACATACCATCACCAACATGAAGATGCACACGAGGATCATCAAAACCAACAGCTAGCTGTGGAAAAAACTTCTTACTAACCTACAAGCAAGAATTGATAGGAATAGAATAATATCACTAATGATACATTCCGAAATCAACGGAATTCACTTTTAAACTTACATCAATAACCATCTTATCTATCTCACAGATGTCGATCAACTTCACAGAACTGTGACGAGAAATTTCCCTGAGAACACCACCATCACCACCACCTACCACAAGAACCTGTGCTTTATACACTTAATTAGACAAGAATGAACAATGTAGGAACAATACGAAATTGAAGAAAAAACATACTATGCAGGCAAAAAGATAACGACTATATCTGACCACATCCTGAAGGACTAAATCATACAAGTTTAAGATTTCTTTATTTTATTATCTAAGAATGGAGAGATTTCACATTTAGGAATCAACCAAAAGAAAACCATATGACATCACCCAAGAATAAACCATATGACATAACAAGCTACTATCTATCACCATACTCCTTGAAGCTATCATCTATAAAAAGAAAATTATCCGGCCATGCTTGCCAATGTATTAGACTCCACATTTGCATGAAAGAAAATGGACAATTTACAGGACTATTCAAATTACAAACATGTGAAAAATTATGGGCCTAAAGTCACAAACAGCAGTACAAGGCACGCTATCCTATGGTTATAGTAGATTAATACACGGTTTGACTAAAGCGTAGTAAAAACCATGATATATAAATTTGAATAGCTAATCAAAAAGTAAATTTCAGACAAGCAACCACAATTCTCAACCTTTACAAACATGTAGGACCAATAAGGAAGATAACATACGGAAGATTGGAAGGAAGATAACTACTTCATTGAAGGATTTCAAAGAACATTGCCATTTCCTTTGCCAAAGATAATACATAGTTTAGGATAAGAATGACAGATAACTAAGCATGTAGTGATTCTACTTCATTGAAGGATTTCAAAGAACACTGCCATTTCCTTTGCCTAAGATAATACATAGTTTAGGATAAGAATAACAGATAGCTAAGTATGTGGTGATTCTCCAATAGTGTACAGTCATAGTGGGGAAAGGGAAAAAAAGAAAACCCCATAGACGACAACAACAGACATTTTTGGGGGATTTAATTGAACAGAGAGGAAGATGAGCTATCATCTCCTGATAAGCACACTCGTCTTTCTCAGTCAACTGAACAATGCCATCTAGCACAAGAACTTTCCCGTATGATGAGGACTGCAAGATTTAAAAAAGAAATATGGAATTAGGCAATAAAGAGTACAACAACAAGATGACAGTGTCCGACATAAATACTTTTCTCTCTAAAGTTTAAGATCCTGAACCTGGAAAACCAAAACCTCCTGAAACTCTGATCTTTCCTTGAATAAAATCTTTTCCACTCTGAGGGAATGTGCTTCTCCTATGGGCAAACATAAACAAATTCAAATTGCACGCATAAAACAAGCAACAATACTAGTAACATGCTATTTACATTGTGACATGGGATAGCCAACTTCATAGTATTGCACACTGATCATACATTCTTTGTTAATACCCTCAATCCTTTTCTGTAGTTAGGCAACAACTAAATCTGAAAGAAAATGTATAGGTTAATTCCCTTGTTCCTTTCTTTTTCCTGGACACCTGATCAGCAAATTTCTTCAGCAGAAAAAAAAAATCTTTTGCTTCTAATACTTTTGATAAGCTAAAATGCATTCAAACTGCATAAATATATTTAGCTACCACACATTGACTTTTTCTCCAACATAAGATGAAGTTTCCAGCACTTGAAATACAGCAAAAACTTTGGGGAGAAAAAGCCATTTCAAATGTATGTAAATATGAAACTTCAATCGAGTATGTATATCTGGAAAGCGTTATCTAACGTTAAGACATTGGATCATGTACTGAATAAGTTCATGAAATTAAAAGAAAAAAAAGAAGGAATTAGCATGCAAGATTATACTCTAAAGAGAAAGGCAGAAGTATATTACTAGATCATATGAAAGTAGGGAAAAGCAACGCACACCTGGCCACATTGGATTGTTAAAGTACATCTGAATAGGAGTTTTCTCTGTAAAACAACATTAAAGAAAAAAAAGTCAAGAAAACACATCAACTTTGACCAAAAATCATTCAAAAAAAATAGGATAACAAGCTATTTTGTAATAACCAGATAATGTCTGATGTCCAGAGAACCATCCAGAAACAACTGTTGCGTGACATTTGGCATCACATTCAGGGTCAGATGCCCTGGCTTTCAAGCAACAAGAAGGGATGACAGCCTTGTCTGAACCATTGGTTGCATCAATCTTCTCATCCATAGTCTTCTGGCAACCCAAACCTCTTCCTTCGTGGCCCTCCATATACTATCTTTTTCTTCTTCGCCTCCAGTCTCTAATATCCACCATGATATCCAATCAAATACCATGATATCAAAAAAGATTTAAAAAGAAACAGAAAAATAAAGCATGCATAGCCACCATATCTAGGTCGTTTTTGAGGACCTATGTCTTAGTGGAGCATTTACATTTCAGAATGTTCATTATGCAAATAAACTGTGCAATGTCTAACAAACTAAGCATAAGAAAGCTTACCAAACAAACAAAGTGCATTGAAATAAAAAATAAAAAAGGTATTTCCCAAGTTGAATAATTTTGCAGCAGCTACCAGCCAATTACTTGCAATGGGAATGAATGTACAGTATTCGTATATACGGAATTGGCAAGAGTCTTCGAAACACGCCTAGATGCACATGACTAGGTCAAGTCAAAGGCAAATAAACTATAATATAAAATTTTGTTCTGGAGCGCAGACGCAATAAACCAAATGTTACCAATCAACCGTTCAAATGGAATGTAAATCGAACAAAATATCTACTGAACTTTAATCTCTCTCATTTCTTTAAGTCTCTTACCTATTTTTTATGCAAACTTTGGAAACATCACCGCATTAACATCATCCATCAAGGAAAACCCACATGCAACAGAAAAAATTTTCCACTTCATGTATTTCTAGGAATCAGCGTAAAATTCACGCAGAAGTAAATCAGGAAAGTTGCGCTCTACAGATCAATAACGAGAGGAGGAAAAAATAGAGATTAGAGCAAGGAATAGTAAAACCGTCATCATTAAACTCGCTTATTCCTCCGAGAAAATAAAGCGTGAAGCAGTTAAATGCTACTCCATTAACTATGCTTGATTCTAAAGTTAAATCGATTTAAAATTGGTCGCAAATGACTGAAGCTTCATTTTCTCTGTTTTGATTATTAATTACAGCTTGGAACACTCGCTTAGAAGTGACAGAAAGACGAAAAACGGGGGGCTTAACGAAGAACGGCCATTCATCCGAATATAAACGAAGAAAAAATCTAAATAAAAATAACTCATGACATTCGAATTTCATTTAAAGAAAAAAGGAAAAGGATAGGCAAATTTAAATACCTCCAGTCCAAACAGAGAGAGAGAGAGAGAGAGAGAGAGCTATGAAAGACTAAAAAAAATTACAAAGGTACCTGATTGTAATGGCTGGATGGCAGCGACGAAATGTGAATATCAAAGGCAAAGCAGACGCAATTATTGGAATATTATTCAACTAAAAATCTGTACAAATATCTTTTGGTGCCTGAGGAAAAGAAGGAATCTATTCTCTCTATATATTGCACGGAGAGAGAGAGAGTGCTTGCGGTGAGTTTCAGTGCTGTTGCGTCGTCGTCACCGAGCGGGATTTGGACTTTTTTCCTGTTAATAAGGATTTTGACGATGAAAATGGCGTAGACAGAGGGATACTTGCTCGATAATCGATTCTGGGAGTAAGTTGGATGGATGGATGATGGTGATGCTACTGCGTACAGTAGTACTATTATTTATTTATACAGCGCCACAATACCCTCTTCTATTCCACGTTTCAACAATTCAGGCCAGGCCCGCTACTTTTACTTTATTTACTGCTTTGTCCCTTGCGTGGTGCTTACCGTGAGCATTGGTGCTGCATCATCATTTATTTATTTATTTATTTTTTTAGTGTAAGCGGGAGAACTCGAACTCGAGACCTCTCATTTACATTCCTTCCCTCCGCACCACCCAACCCAACCTTCCCTTGCATCATTAGATTCAAATTCAAATTCTGTGAATAAATTCACAGATGAATGAAACTCATTTTGAGTATGTTTGGTTAGTAAGATTGGCCAAAAAAAAATTTTTTTTTTCTAATTATATCATATCTATAATTTTTAATTATCTTTTTATCTTATATACATCACATCACAAAAAGTATCACGATTATTTTAAGTAACCTTCTATCTAAACACACTCATTGAGTTCAAGATCTCTTATTTAAAAAGAGAATAAAAATAAAAGTACGGTCGAGTGCAGTCTTACCTTAAAAGTAGATTGTTAAAGTGGATAATGGATATAAATAAGTCAGCCGATTTATACCCGTCTGATTAAATGTGTATAAATGGGTAAATCAAAAAAATTGATTAATCCAATTACCCATTTATTAATTTTTTACAAACTCATTTAAATTCATTTTTACAAATTAAGGTATCAATTTATACCATCATTTGCACCATCATTAATTTTAAATATTACTTATAATGTTGAATAAGCCTAATTATCAATTTTTTGTCCATAATTTATGTCGTAAAATTACATACTATTTAATAATTGAACACTTATGAATATAAAATTTGAATTAAATACCATAAAAGTTAACATAAAAACTTAATCCAAAAATTTTGAACCTCTAGCATTTTTTCATGTAAATTTAAAATTTTGTTTTTGCAAAGGTAAGAAAAGAGGTTAAAACTTGTCATAAATTGGTAATGCTGAAAAATAAGCAAGTTAGCAAATTAAGAGAAAATAAGATGATAAGATAGAACCAACAAATAATAATAGTAATGAAACAAAAGTAGTTAATATCATAACAAAATGAAGAATCTAAAAAAAATGGGCGGGAAAAGAGAGGAGATTTGAGAAAAGACAAATTTAAATAGATTAATTGGGTTTGATGTGTATTATTATGTAATCTATTTATATCCATATATAAAAAATTTAAAATATTCATATTCATCTATTTATAGACGGGTATGAATAAGGGCTTGTTTGGATGAAAAATTATTCCAAATAATATTTCGTTTGTATTATAAACACAATTTTCAACTCACTTTTAATATTATTAACCACCTTTTTATTTCACATACATCACATCATAAAAAATATTATAATAATTATTTTAAATAATATTTCAAATAATGCTCTATCTAAACAAATAGGTTTGTTTGTCACAAGGAAGAAAACGAAACTAAATCATTAGCGAGGCAATGGGTTCGTGGTTGGACGCACAGCAAATGAGCTAAAGCGATGCTACCAGTACCGACTTTCTACTTTATTCCTAAAGTTATAATTGTTGAATCCCCTCCATTCTTGTTGCTATTCCGATGCACCGTTCCATTCCATTTTATTATCCTCTCCTCCGTTCATTCACCTTGTCTAGCAGCGTTTGAATTGTGATTTTTCGAAGAAAATTCGTTTTATTTTTTATGAACTTATTTTTTAATTTTTTTTTTATTTTACATGTATCAAATCGTTACAGTATATTTTTTTATAAAAATTTTTAAAAACAGTAATTCAAATGACATTCTACATATATAAACATAAACTCGAATGACATCCTTGGCAAGGGTAATACAATAATTATCTCATAGGGTGGTTGTTATAATAGTTAGCTGCGGCTTATTTCTCTGACGAGTTTCGTAGACCAGAAGGCACTATGAATTAATCCAATTCATTCACAAATCACGTGCTATATGAGACGTCATTCTGCCAACGTACTAAACGGGGACCCCCACCCCATAAAAGTGGGGTGGGTGAAAATTGAGTGGAATGAAAGGACCTGACACCTTAGCAAACAAATCCCAGCGTCCGTGTCAAATATATATGGGATAATTTCAGAAACCTCCCTTGAGATTTTGCCTAATCACATTTAGCACCCCTAAAGTTTTTGAAATCACACTTAACGCCTTTAGAATGACAAATTTTGTAACATATCAACCCCTTTGGGTAAAATTAGTATTAAAAATGTATTTAGGAGAGAGACTATAATATTCTTCCATATTTGCCCTTTTGCAAGTTGATTTTTGAATACTAGAAGATGAAAATAAAAACAAATTGATCATTTTTATGCTCTTTTTCATATTTCTTATGTAAGAAAATGCAAGAAAAAAGAAAAAACATTTATGTTTGATTATGTAAAAATAAAGTAACAAAAATGCCATAAATTTGGGCACATTTTAGGCATTGTTTTTTTTTTTTTTCATATGCAACTAAATATAGGTTTTGAGGTATTTAGACTATCTAAACATAGAAAATCTATCTTTTTTTAACTACAATTTTATCTTGTTATTTAGTTTAATTAGTAAGAGGTGAGGAGAAAATAGGTTAAAATCATTTATTTGGTGAAGAAAAAGGTTGGGATGCAATAGAAATCATGAAAAAAATGCATTTTAAATATACCTATAATGGTGTTCAATTATCAAAAACAAAATTTTTGAAAATTGGTTAACAAATAGTATTCAAAAAATTTTATTTCCTTTCTATCCAAAACTTTGGCACAAATCTTATAACGGTCATATGAATCAACAAAAATTATACAATTCAACAATTATTGTACTTACACCCCCTTAATTTCTATGTAAATATTGCAGTCCTATTTGTTTTTATTTTTATTTTTTAAAATTCAAAAATCAACTCACAAAAAGGGCAAAATTGGAAGAATACTATAGTCCCTCTACCAAATATATTTTTAATATTATTTTTAGGGAAAATCGTCCAAAACGTCCCTCACATTTTGCAAAATAACTTTTTTCTTCCCTCACTTTTAAAAGTGTAATTTTATGTCCCTTACATATTCACATTGGTCAAATTTAGTCCCTAACTAGGTTTCCGATCGTTTTTTGGCCGGAATCTATCACGTGCAAGGCAAGTGATCATTTTTAATGATAAATTTGTCAAATTATATTTTACATAATCTGATCTATAGTCCTCCGCATTTTATAAAATAAATTTTTTCGTCCCTCGCATTTTATAAAATGATTTTTTCATCCCTCGCATTTCACAAAATAAATTTCTCCATCCCTCACATTTCAAAAAATGAATTTTTCATTTTTCACTAATTATAAATGAATTTTTCATTTCTCACTAATTATGTGTTTGAATACATTTTTTTTAAACACATGTATATATCTATTTGATTTTGCTTAATAATACGAATAGCATAAACACATGTATGTGTCTATTTGATTTCACTTAACAATATGAATACCATATATATATACGTGGTCATTTGATTTCATCTGGTATTAGCTAGTAAAAAATCTTGCATTCATTGTCAAGTTGGCCAATAAAACTATTTTCGGTCAAAATACAATAAGAATATGCAAATTAAGGTTCTATTGGTAAATATTAGTCATAATCATACAAAAAGAGAAAATAGCCCACAAGTTGGGCCCAATTACATACATGTGTTTATGCTATTATTATTAAACAAAATCAAATAGACATATACATGTGTTTAAAAAAAATGTATTCACACACATAATTAGTGAGAAATGAAAAATTCATTTTTTGAAATGTGAGGGATGGAGAAATTTATTTTGTGAAATGTGAGAGATGAAAAAAATCATTTTATAAAATGCGAGGGACGAAAAAATTTATTTTATAAAATGTGGAGGACTATAGATCAGATTATGCAAAATATAATTTGACAAATTTATCCTTAAAAAATGATCACGTGCCTTGCACGTGATAGATTCCGGCCAAAAAATGATCGGAAACCTAGTTAGGGACTAAATTTGACCAATGTGAATATGTAAGGGACATAAAATTACACTTTTAAAAGTGAGGGACGAAAAAAGTCATTTTACAAAATGTGAAGGACGTTTTGGACAATTTTCCCTTATTTTTACATA
Organism: Coffea humblotiana; assembly: GCA_023065735.1. NCBI lineage: Eukaryota > Viridiplantae > Streptophyta > Magnoliopsida > Gentianales > Rubiaceae > Coffea > Coffea humblotiana. The sequence goes on along the minus strand of CM041209.1, from coordinate 1,245,065 downwards.
AAAAGGGCTGACATGTTACAAAGGTTGTCATTTTAGGGTATTAAGTTTTAGAAACTTGAGGGGACTTTGGTGTGATTAGAAAAAATCTCAAGGAACGTTTTTGAAATTATCTATATATATATATATATACATACATATATATATATATGTGTATAGTGAAGGGGACAACTCCATGTGTTTAATTGTCCATGCGGGAAGAATTTGTAGTCAGGGTGGTTTGTTTGGACACATTGGACCATTTTGCATCCCTTCATCGAAATTTACGGCCTTTAAAACTTGGACGGGTCTATCCATCGTACCCACATAAACAGTGACTTTATACTTTTACAAAACGGGCACCTTTAGTCCCAAGGAGATTCTTGAGTTGATCTGGCCCGACATGCACATATCACGTAGGCGTCGCACAATTTAAAGCCACGTGACTTTTCCTACGTAAAACTATACATCACTAACATGTTACTGCTCTTTTTAACATAATCATACATCGCCGTAATTATGTGGCTGTGGCTCTTAATGAAATTTATTGGCCTTTCAAAGTTTGGTTGATCTCCAACTGCTATTAGTCGCCTTCTGCAGTATTGTTGGAAGAAATTCGTTGGCCTTTTCGTGCTCTGTCCTTTTGTTTCTTTGCTACTATCTGATTCAACATTCAATAGCATGTGATCTGAACTCCACACATTTATAGTCCAAATGGGATCTTCAAATACAAAAGAGAGGGAGAAGAAAATGTGTTTGAAAGCTCCAACTTTACATATGAGATCAGGCAAATGGAAAAGTGGATGTGCAGGAGTATCATTTACCAAGCTTGAATTTGATTGAAGAATTCAACCAAAATAACAACAGCGATGGCTTCAACTTACGGAGTTCCACCCAAAGAAACAAAAGATTTACTCACAGAATTTAAGAAAAAGATTTCAAGCTTCACCTTGCAGATTTCCAGTCCAAAGAATAAACAAATAAAAACTACAGGCTTGCCTAAAAGTAATTTTCCCCAATTGAATGTGCTAACTAGCAGCACAATCTGTGGTCTCAATGGATAGATAGTACCAAAGATGATGATCCTCCACTCGTATTTGTCCCATATTCCTCAGCCATCTCGCGTGGAGCTAGGAAAGGTTTTGGAGGCATATGCACGAGATTAGCATCTCCTTCAAGCATCTCAACGAGTTTGTTCATAGGCGGTCGATCAGCTGGCTTCATCTGTATGCACCACAAAGCCACCAGAATCATCTTCTTCACCAGCTTCCTTTCTTCTGCAGTGGCACATCCCATATCTATGTCCTTTCCAGCATGAAGATGGTCATAAGCCCAAGAAGGGAAGTAAATCTGGCTAACATGCTCGGCACCAGGATTTCTATTTCCCTCCTGCTTGCCATCTCCATCAACAGCATTCCGAAGCTATACACATCAGCCTTATACGAGACCCCTCCAATGTTTTTATAGAACAACTCCGGAGCTATGTATCCCATTGTTCCTCTTGCAGCTGGGAGGGATATAAAGCTTTCATTGGTTGGACATAATTGAGCAAGCCCAAAATCAGATATTTTGGGATTAAAATTCTCATCCAGAAGAATGTTGTGGGGTTTGATATCAAAGTGTAGGATCCTCATGTCACAACCTCGATGTAGATAGTCAATCCCACGAGCCACCCCAAGAGCAATTTCAAACGTCTTCTCACAGCTCAAGGAAACAGACTGTCCCCTTGGGAAAATGTATTTGTCAAGAGAGCCATTCGGCATGAACTCATATATTAAAGCACGTTTTGATCCTTCAGTGCAGAAACCAATGAGCTGCACCACATTTACATGGTGAATCCTACCAATTGTAGCAACTTCACTCACAAATTCTAGCTCACTAGTGATGGAGTTTTCTATTATCTTCACTGCAACAAAAGGCCCACTACGAAGTTTCCCTTTATATACAGATCCACAGCCTCCTTCGCCCAACTTCTCCCTAAAGTTCTCTGTCATCTTCTTGATCTCAGAGTAACTGTACTTAATCGGTGCAAGGCCAGTTTGGCTTTGCAGAAACTCTTCAATGGCTTCATCAGCTGATAAGTGTCGTCTTCTCCATTTATACACCACTAATGCTATTAAGCACGTAATGCCACATAAAAATCGCAGTCCCACAAGTCCTCCTGCATAAATTTGGAGGTAGAGGATAATGAGAAAAATGGTAATGGCTGTTATATTGTTCTTGAGGAATACAAAGAGTTCCACATTTTGGAACAATTCGATTTTTAACTCCTCTCTGCTTTTATACACGTCATTATCTGAGGAAAACTAGCTAGGTGTCATGTATATGGGGACCAAGTTTTTACCTAAAGCAATGGCTGAAATGAGTGCAATAATACCACCCCAGAACTCGAACTGACCTGCATTGTCAACAAGTAAGCTTTAGCAGAATGAGGAAGCCTAGAATTTCATAAATACTACTAATAAGTACTAACCTAGAAAAAAAAGAAGAAGAGCTAGACAGCTAAGACAAGCATACGACTTCAAAAGCTTTAGCAACATAATGAGGCCAGCATCTTATGGAATAGCTATGTTACTCAGACTCTTCACTTTGCCCTACCATACCTGTGACCAACTCTTCAATTTCCACTAGAGTAGCCGTGTCGACAGGACTTGGTAGCCGAGTCCGAGGAACATAGTGGAATAGAGCCAACCATTTGAGCAACTATGGAATTACAGAAGTTCTGTTTTTGCAATAAAATTGAAAAAGATAAGACAGACCCAAACTTTACTCGTTTCATAGTCACTCTTGAGCTCAAAGCCAATATTTGAGTTCAATCCGTCTCTCACTATTTTTCTGAATTAGGCTTATTGTTTTCAGTCAGCTAATTACTATACTAATTAGAGGCTCTTTTAGCACCCAATGTCTAAGCTATTTCATATGTTCCAATGTCTAAGCTGTTCATATGTTCTGAATAGATTATTAGTCATTAATCTAGACTGAAATGGATTATCAGAATCTGAAACAACTGTAAGAGTACGAAACCAATAAACCAATCCTTCTGAGAAAGAGAATTATCGCAGCGGTAAAGCAGTTTACCAAAAAAGATCATTTTCCCAAAATATTCAACCTACCTGAGGTTCAGAGTTCAGACTGCAGGCAGAGTAGAGTGGAGTAGTAGTAAAAGTACTATCAAACACCTATATCATCCGGAAACCAATTAAGAAAATTAGGGGAAATATACGAATCGTACTTACAGCGAAAACCAAGTTGTGAAAGTGGTACGTCTTCAGGGCAATAATGGCGACAAGTAACAGTGTTATCTTGGAGACTGCAAGACCCATGAGTGGCTTCACATTCTTGACATAACACCCTGAACCACGAGAGCTCAAACCCATAAGCCAACAACTCATGAAAGCTTGCCAAAGAAGTCGTGATATCCTTCATGGGTCCACGGGATGAGACCCTGGTGAACATCTCAACCCCACAAGACTCCTCCAAATCCGATACCTTCAAATCTTCCCCAACGGCAATGTAACTGTGGACCCTGGAAGAGTTGGAAAATGCGGAACTACTACTACCGGCAGCGGCGCTCCCATTTCTGCAGGCAGTATTGTCCAGGTATCGGGAAGCATTTACGGGTTTCAGACAGTTGATGTAAGCCACGGGGATGTTGTAATCAAAGAAGTTGTTGTACACAAGGGTAGGAAGATCATCGTATCGGAGGGATGCATAAGTGGGGAAAGAGCAGGAATCATTGTTGTCTACACCCGGGTCAACTGCTCTGATTGTGAAGTTATCGTAAGTGATGGCCTGGACATGGAATTTCTTGGAATTCAAGGTTAGAATGGTGCGATTGTTCTGGCAGTTGAGTTCGAAGTCCGGGTCACCACAATTCTTGGGATCACCTTTTAAACGGAAAGGGTAAGCTATGTTTTTTATATCCCCGCAGGAGGATGGAACACAACCATGATCGGAATTCTTATGACTAGTGCTCTTGGCTTTGATTATGAGGCAGCAAAACAAGAGCAGAAAAGAGATGCAGAGGATTTGCAGCTTTGACATATCTTTATGGGCTTAGTACGTCTGGAAATGGAGGGCGGAAGTTTTGACATGGAAGTTTTTTATATAGCCATGGATTGGGTAATGGATACGGAGCCCTAAGAGAATCACTACTCTACTCTGCAGATAGTGGAATGATCAATTCTCTGTTTCAAGTGGCAGTTGCATTGCGGGGCTGGGAAAACGCGCAAGTTTGACCAACTTGGCTTACTTTTCTTACGTCGGTCATCGATAACTGCTGCTGTATATGCTTTGACGGATTATAAAATTTCCCCTTAGATTATCAAATTATGATTTCTTACCAGATATGGCACTGTGGGGGCTAATCGCTCAACCATGATTGATGAAGTATACGCACATTTAGGAATGTTGACTGCGCAATTCATTAAGCATCTCACCGGTTAACTTATGTCTTATTTCTGTCTAAAACGAAAGTGATAGCCAACATGAGACTATAGATGACTTGTTCGTACTAGTTTATGCATGGAAAGTTGAAGAATCCTTCTCCTTTTTATGTCCTAATTAACCATGCACGTCCTCTTCACAGAAAATTATTAATTGGATAGTAAATTATTTTTAAAAATTTATTTTTTGTATCATTAACACATTTTTAAACTATTTTTTTATTTTATATACTTTATATTTAAAAAAAAGAAATGTTACACTATTATTTTTAAATAATCATTCTAAATAATTTACCTTTTTTTTTTAAGGAAAAATGATCTACCATTCGAAAACACGGAGAGTGTTTGGATAGAAAATTATTTTAAATAATATTTTACTTATATTATAAATATATTTTTTAATTTTTTTATATTTTTAATTATTTTTTTATTTCATATATATTATATTTTAAAAAATATTATAATAATTATTTTAAATAATACACCGTCCAAAGCTTGTGAGCAATTAGGCATCAAGTTGCAAGCGTAGGGCAGGGCAGCTAGATCATGCAAGTTGCGGGCTGGCAGCTACCCACTTCGGCAGTCCTCCGAAGTTCTGACTCCAAAGAAAGGGCCTGGTTGACCTAATGGATATGATAATTTTGAATGGTCAAAGTGTCAAATGATGGGCGATCTATGCTTTTATAGCAAGACGTACAAACATACGTGGAATTGTTCTACGCGTGTTCGTTTGCTTCCTTTGTCCTCCTTCTGCTACTAATTTACTAAAGCCAATTGCATTTCCAGACCCAAGAAATTACTTATTGCTAGAACACTTCTTCATCAACAGATATCAACTCCAAAATCTGAATCCAGAGATTAAGGGTAAAGAATTCATTACCTTCAATTCTGAATTGGTAAAGAATTTAAGGGTAAAACACAGCACCCCCCCCCCCCCCTCCAAAAAAAAAAGAGTTTGAAATAAGTAGAAGGACAGAGAGGAAGTTTTTCGTAAGGCCATGGCCATGCTGGTCTTCGGCTTCATTTGCTTATCATTCCTTGCAAGAGCAGAAATTGCAGCAGGCCAAGATGATTGCTTGCCCGCCAGGTGCGGCAAAGGCCCTGAAATCCGGTTCCCCTTCTGGCTAAAGGGACATCGGACGGATCGTTGTGGCTATCCGGGCTTTGCACTGACTTGCTCCCCCAGCAACACCACAGAGATGGAGCTCCAGTACCCAGTAACAGCTTCAACCACTAATATAGTGATCCCTTTACGCGTTAAACTTGGGATCAATAACATTGATTACAAATCCCAGGCGTTGGGCAGTGATAGAATGAACGTTCCTGATTGCCTTCCCAGACAGCTTCCTCACGTGAATTCACCTGCCTCTCCATTTGGGGTCGTTAGTGTGTTCAGTACTGGTGGCTTCAGTTTATTCAACTGTTCTACTTCTGCCAACAATGGGAGTGATTCCAGAAATGGATGGCCCATCCCTTGCCTTAGTACCCCTGATTTCCAAGTCCGATACTTGGATTCTGGCTTTGGTATTTCCGACTTCCCCCTGTCATCTTGTGCAAAGATGTACAGTATTTCTTATGCTCCATCAGCTGTTTTTACCGGGCAAGAGCAATATAATCCGACTTACAATTACGTTCGTCTTAATTGGTCCAAACCATCTTGTGCAAATTGTGAGGCGAACGGAAAGCATTGCAGATTAAGATACGTATTCGTCACCAATTTTAGTAGAATTAGGTAGTGCTTCAGATAATTGTTCAGTATGAAATGAAAGCACTAGTAGTTCTTGGACGCCATTGCCATAAATAGAATTGTTTGACCAACATATTGGGTAGCATGCTGCAGGTTCATCCAACAAAAAAGCGATTATAGCAGGTGTAACAGCAGGTGTGGCTGTTGTATTCATAGTTCTCCTTCTGTTGTGTGTCATTTTAATATTGAAAAAAAGAAAGAGAGGAGCAGGAAAAGTTTGAGAAATTTCTGGAGGATTACAAAGGTCTGAGACCTGTAAGATTCTATTATGCTGATATAAAGAAAATAACAGATCAATTTAAGGAGAAATTGAGGTTATGGAACAGTGTACAAAGGCAAGCTCTCCGATGATTTTCTGGTTGCTGTTAAGGTCCTTAGCAATTTTAAGGGGAATGGCGAAGAATTCATCAATGAAGTAGGTACAATTGGGAGAATCCACCATATAAATGTGGTCCGCTTGGTTGGATTTTGTGCAGATGGCTATAGACGGGCGCTTGTGTACGAGTTTTTGCCGAACGATTCCCTTGAGAAGTTCATATCTCGAGGAAAGCAGCTACTTCGTTGGGAAAAGCTGGAACAAATTGCCATTGGCATAGCCAAAGGGCTCGATTATCTTCACCAGGGATGTAATCAAAGAATCCTTCACTTTGACATTAGACCTCGTAATATCTTGCTAGATCAGAATTTCAGTCCTAAAGTTGCCGATTTTGGCCTGGCCAAATTATGTTCTAAGGAACAAAGCGTAGTGTTCATGACTGCAGCCCGAGGGACCATAGGCTATATTGCACCAGTGGTATTCTCTAGAAACTACGGTAATGTATCTTACAAATCTGATGTCTATAGTTTTGGCATGTTGTTGCTTGACATGGTTGGAGGAAGGAAGAATTTCCACGATGGGGCAGATGATAGCAGCCAAATCTATTATCCAGAATGGATGTATAATCAACTGGAGAAAGGAGAAAACGTTGCTATCCAAATCGATGATGAACAGCACACTAACATATTCAAGAAATTAGCAATCGTGGGACTCTGGTGCATTCGGTGGTATCCTGCTGACCGGCCTTCCAGGAAAGTTGTGATTCAAATGCTTGAAGGAGAAAACTTGCCCATCATGCCGCCGAACCCTTTTGCATCCTCAAAAAATGGAAAGACTGATGACAGCTTTTTGAGCGGGGACTGGGAGGGAGATGGCATTTCTGAAGCAAGTGAAGGCAATTAGTATTAGATCTTTGTACACTATTATTAATCGTTTAGTAGCGCAATGATTGGAGAAGTGCACTTATATTTGCAATAGCACACATCAAATTCATCCTTGGCTTCTTACTCTAAACGCTCAATCTGTGGATTTATTCACCCGAATTTGTAAGAATCATTTGGAACTGTCCAGAAATTGTCAATTCTTTTACCACTGAAATCTGTAGAAACATATCATCTTTTGATTAACATAGATTTCATCTTCAGATTTTATCATAGGCAAAGCCCAATAATGGTAGCCAGTTTTTGATAAGATTATGCAGTTAATTAAGACGCCATCCTGTACTGTCGTGGGTTCTCTTGGAATGAATAATTATAACTAGTTGGTGAGGCTTTTTTAATTCGCCATATATATAAAAAAAAAGAAAAAAAGAAGATATTCATGAACGCAATTTAGTGTCAGCGTGGGCAATAAGCACAAAGAGCGCGAGCATAGATTTTTGGCGAAGGAACTCTGCAAGCAATCAAAAAATACCGCTCTGCGTGCTATCAAAAGAGGGTGATTTCTAATTTTCTATTAAGGATGTACAACTTACTAAAAGAAAGTGTTGAAAGTTAGAGGAGATAGGGGCTGCTACAGTCCAAATTTGAATCGAAAATCGGAGTAAAATTGGATCGATGGTTTGTTGAATTGGCGTCAAAATCGAAATTTTGAACCTGAAATTAGAACAATAATCGCAACTAAAGGTTCAAGCTCCCGATTCACCAAGTATGAATAGGAGCCAAGGTCGGTGATTTTGGATCGATTCAAACCACCTAAAAAAAATACTTGCTATCTAATTTATTAGGCCAAATTTGATTTCAATATCAAAAGTCAGCATCCAATACTAACAGTCTCGTTAATGGCCCAACAATTCAGTGTTCCATCCCATTGGTTATGTCTAAACCCCATAACTAATCTAAATACAAAATTAATTCAATTTAATCAACAATGGGATTTTTTTAATATAAAATTTGGATCATTTTTCCCCTTGCACATAATAATATAATAAAGTTCTTTTTTTTTCTACATTCATTTTCATATTTTCTTAAAATCAATTTTATAACAACAAGTGTTTAAACATAATTACAAGAAACGAACCGTAATCGAAACAAACTAAACCATAATCGAAATAAAATCGAAACCGAAACTAGACCAAAAAGAACCATGACCATTCTTATAAGAGTTGGATTAGACTCCACATTTTAGAATGACTAGAATTTTCGAGTTTTAAACCAGAACCGATGGAATAGTTGGCCATGTCTAAAGGGAGGGATGAGATTTAAAACAGATGAGAAGGGATTTAAATTTAAAACCTCTAATTATTGTGGTTTTAATTTTAATTATTAAACCAAAACTTTTCCATCAAATCCAGAGTCGATCATTTTTGCCAACTCGTGTTCAACAATCCTTGGCATGTGATATATGCAGATCTGCAGGATCATAATTCATCAAACATTATCATCAGAAGCTGGAGCCGGAGCTGGTTCGAGTGCCGGCGGTGACTGCTTTGGATTATTCCGGCAAACCGGACAGGCAGCGTTCAACCGAAGCCATTCATCAATGCAATCTGCATGGAAGCAATGCTGACAACCAGGGATGGTCCTGAGCGTGTCCTTGGGCTTGTAATCGCTGAAGCAGATTGGGCAAACGCTGTCATTGGGGCTTGGGAAGGCGTCTGCTCTCACCCAGGACTGTTTTTGGATAGGATTCTATGATGGCCCCATCCAGGCCGGATAATAAAGTGGGCTGATAGAACTCAACGACCGGGTAGGGCTGTCTGCGGCAGGCCTTGAATCTTCCGCAAACGAAGCAGACGAGCCCTATGACGAACAAAAGTGTGGGCACTCCTGCTCCCACGCTGATGGCATAGCGAGCGCCTCTTGGAAGCCCTGCTGCAAGTTCGAAAATTTTGTTAATGCATATTCATTAGCAGTAGTATTTATTCTACCGAAGAAAAAAAAATGTAGTAGTAAGCATTAAAGAGAGGAGGAGGAAGGTTGGGTTGGATAGTAAAGATGAGAGGAATTATAAGTAGAACGTTTTGGGTTCAAAACTTATATATATGAAAGGAGATGTTATTGGCACTCCTAATAAACACTTCCATCCTCCCTCTAAAAGCATAGAAGGGGATGGAGTGCTGGAGATTTTTTTTTTTTTTTTTAATTTTAGTGCTGATATCATTTTCCAAGTAGAATGAGTTCAACCATGCATTTTAGTACGCAAATTTGTCTTTACTTAAAAACAACTCATTCTACACTCTACGGTGAGACAAGTAAATACACAAAACACAATCCAGAGTTTTATTAGATCCTGTCTTTACCTCCTATATGGATTCATTCTTGATCATGCTTTGTAGATTCTAAATAGGCGACGGTATCTTTGTCGCCTATTGTCAAAATCAAACAACCCACTCGGTGCAATAATTTCAAAGTCAACTGAACCAAATAATATGATTGCTTGGAGCACCTCGAGTGGATTAGGCTCAAGTTACGCCCCAACCCAAAGCCGTCCCAAAGTAGAAAAATACTAGTAGAAACTAGAAACGCAAACATCATTATCTTGATCTTCAAATCATGAGGGAAAAAAAAAGATTTAAGAAAAAAACTAGCGTATGAATAAGAAGATAAAGTCAACAACAACACGTAAATCAGCTAGAAAAAGCGTCGAAACTGATCATTATATATTGTTCACGTTTTATCATGCATGCATCACAGACATTTTATAGTGATCCAAACGGTGTTTAAAAGCATCAACTGCTTTGAAGTTTATGAGTGAGACAGTGGGGTGGCTATACATTTCATGTCAACGGAGAATTAGCCGACGTTGAATGAAGCCCCCCCCCCCCCCAACAAACACAAAAAAAAACCAAAAAGAAAAGAAAAGAAAAGAAAATAGCCTGGTCTTTACTGGCCGATCAAAAGATAACGCTTTGAACTGTCTTCGGAATGTATCACATTCGGATTTGCGTTTAATCCTTTTGCTCGGCCCTTCTTTAGTCTTAACTCTTTTAAAGTTGTTGAACCATCCGTTATGGCACGAAATTGGAAATTCGAATTGAAACTATTAGGCAAAAACTCGGGTAAACCTTCTGAGTTTACCACATACGTTGGTACAAATTTTGTTACATCTTGAGTAGATAAAATAGTAGTGACACGATCTAGTAAATTAGTAGTAATCTACGAGCAAGGGCCTATCCAAATTTTTGCCAAACTATTATCCTAGTAAATCCAGTCAACGGATGATATCTAAGGCCATTGAACGGTTTCTTTTGACTTTGAAAACCAGGATGACTCTGGCGGCTGGTACATACTACGAATTCCCAACAAACCCGCTACCAATCTCTAAGGTGACTACAAAATTAGACCTAATTAGTCAGATATTGCTTGATTTTTTTTTTGGTTGAGATTAAATCAGAAGTTGGCCAAACGCTACAGCTACGTATCGAGCCTTACGTGTGTGTGTGTGTGTGTGTGTGTTCAGGACTAGCCATTGGTATGTTAATCGACTGGGCTTATGGTAGTAGGTACATGCTGATGTATTTTACATAATGGGACTAATTAACAGAAAGGCTGATGATTAAGAAGAAGTTACCATGTTGAGTTATGCATTGGATGTGATCAGTGGAATTGCTCTTGAGCCCGCATCTTCCCCCCCTTGACTCGCATTTGCCGCAGTGGGGTGAATCCCAAGTAAGTCTAATGTCTTCGCTGAGATCCGAGGACCAAACCTCCTCATAATACTGCAACTGAACTGGGACGGGAATGGTTGATACGACGCTGCACGAAGAAGCTAGGATCCTGAAAGCTCTCTCTGAAGACGTAGCAACAATATTGTAGCCAGAACCACCAAGACAAGCTATAGGATTGAAGTTGTGAAGTCTGTGATGGATGGAGCAATTAAACAAGGTAAAATCTTGATGGGAGACGGCCGTGAAAGGAGAACCCGAGAGATTCAAATTTAAAAGAAGCTGAGGAAGGCAGTCGCCAGGATCATTTAGCCATATTTCTTGGGAGGCATAGTCTATGGCTTGGACGCTGAATCTCTGAGGTGGTGATGCATTTACATTTTGGAGCTGGAGAGATGTAATCAGAATGGTGCTGTCGCAGGTTAAGTCGAAGCCCGGGTAGCCGCACTCCTTTGGCTGGACGCTCTGCAGCCGGAAGGGGAATCGAATCGTAGGTTCGTTAGGGTAACATGCTGAGACAGTGCAGATTTCTGAGGATGAGACGACTAGGACAATCAAGCTTGACGCTGAAATGAGAAGCAGAGCAACAAGTTTTTGCTGCATATCATCCATTGGAGAAACTTCCCAAGTTTCAACTTTCAAGTAAGGCTGCTGCTCAGTATAAAATTTTCCTTCTTGTTGAACGTCTATCTATCTATAAATTATTTGAATTGCTTTCGTAGACGAATACGAATGCAGTAGTTGTAGGTATTGCCGTATTGGTTGTGGCAGGCAGAAGACCCGGGTCCACTACGAGTCTGCGGAGGCCGAAGGATTGAGATTTTCAAACCTTTGATTGGCTGTGCTGTGCATTTTCTCAAGTTTCTGAGTCAAGAGTACAACTCGTTATACTTAGTCAACCCCAAAGCCAAATGCCAGTACTTGGTTAATTAATGGACAATGCCAATATCTACCCATCCAAATTTACACACACTGATTGCGGAATGCAGCATAAGGGCAAGGAAGCCCATGTCCTCTTGATGCCTAATGTAATCATGGTTCAAAGACTCGGCACTCGGCCGAGACTGAGACGACTTGGCCGAATCGTCACTGGAATAGAGCTTCCCAATCCGATACCGGGATGAAATAATTCCGAAATAATGAATCGCCGAAAACTCGTCCGAAACGGATAAAAACGACCGAATCACCCCGAGTCAACTCGATTTTTTATTATTTTTTTGCTATTTTTAAATTATTTTTGTGTATCATATTTTTACAATTTTTAGAATATTAAATATTTTAAAAATTTGCGTCTCGCCGAATCCGTGACCGATATGTCGACACCAATGTGGAACAGTCTGGGCCGTGACCGCAACTTTGAACCATGAATGTAACGGATGTGTCGCTGTCCTGATTTATATTATTGATCGGCCGCCAATTTGACAGTTTTAAAGCGGACATAAATGAGTTGCTTTCCCTAACTCTGCAGATATCTCTTTTTTTTTTTTCTTGTAAACAACCCTGCAGGCAGATTTCAACTGGTGCATGAATCTTCTACTTTCAGTCTTTCACTGATCAGCACGCTCAGAATTTTCCCTGAGAATGTGATCCAGCATTTTAAGACGAGTGGCTCAAAGCCTCAGAGAGAGAGAGAGAGAGTCCAAGTCCCAAAACCAGGAATATGAATAACATAGAGAATTCTATTCCAAACTCAGTGGAAATCAAAGTAAAAACAATCAGTAAAACATTGGCTTTTTTTATTTCGGGGACGAAGGGAGCGGGGGGGGGTTGGTTTACAGAAACGAAACAACTCGGCAGTAATTCCCTCCTTGCCTGCTTTTACTGACTCCAAACATGAAACAAAAATCTAAGGCTGTCCCAAATTTCCAAGGCTATTCCTGTCAGACCAGAAAAGATTTTGGTTGATCAAAGTTTAAAGCTACCATATCAGATTAATAGTCCTTGATTCTAATTCGTGGTCAAGAACAAACAGGCAAAAGGGGAAAAAAATGTAACCAGTCAATCGCTCCTGCTGAACAATAACAGTTATCTAGAACGATAAATCTTTTCTCCTCCACTTTAAAGTTTAAACAACCTGTTTAACCCCTGACAAGAAAGTGCTTAAGCAAGACCAATTATTTTATTTTGGATTAGACTGGTTATCAACAAACAACAGAAAATTTGACCAAGAAAAATTCAATATGACCAATTCAATGCGACAATTTCTCATTACCAGATTATCACACTCGAATACATATCTCAAAAACACCGATTAAAGAGCATGTATGCTTTGATCTTGATTCAAAATCTCAGGTCTATTGCAAGGTTGCTGATTTCAATTAAGGCCATTTATAGCATCTCGAAGAAAGATTCAAAAATAAATAAATAAATAACAGGAGGTGTTCACACAAGTCATAAAACAGGATTCCATATCAATAACATCTTACATTCTTTATTCAGACGCCTACAACACAAACAGGACGGGAAATTTTTTTTTTCAAAAATTAAAAAAAAAGAACAGGAAAAAGGAAAGTTGAACCAAAATTTAGCTATCTATTGATAATGCCAATATTCAAGACAGCCAATCCAGATTAAAAGGGCAAAAAAAAAAAAAAGAAGAAGGAAAAAGGCTCAAAAGTCGTAGCAGCGACCATTTCGTTCCCAATCGCCATAGCGGGTGGGCTCGGGACCTCGGGGACCTCCAACCTCACCGGTCTCTTTATTCACGTCCACCTCATCATCGTCATCAACCTGATCGTTGTCTTTGTCGTTCTGGTTCTGAAGCTTTTGCTGAGTCTCTGATGCCGGAGCTTCTTCTTCTTGGTGCTTGGTCGGATGGTTTTGATGTTGTTGAGATTGGGATAGGTGGTGGTAGGGAGTGGAGGAGTGAAAGAGTCGAGTGGGTGAGTTGAACTCGGACACGGCGTAGGGCCACCGTATGCCCAATTTAGGATTCGACTGCTGGATGATGATTGATGCCAATAGACGGCCTGGATTCCTCGCCATCATGTGTCTGTGCCACCACTTTTTTTCCTTTTAAGTCTTCTTCTTCTTCTTCTTGATTTCCCTACCCTTCTAGTACCAAGAGAGGATAACGGAGAAAAGCCACCCGCCCGCTCATTCAATTTAGCTAATTCGGTGGGGGAATGGTGTTGGTTTTGGCAGGGCGGCGATTTTGCCACGTCTGGCTAGCCGCCCCAAGCCAGTGGACTAAAAGGGGTTTTTCTTGCCATGAAGCCCAGAGGCATGGCCCACCAGAAATAAAGTTTGGAATGATCTTATGAATCCAATTCTCCATCTTTCTTATTAGAAAAAAATCCTTCAAAACACTTTTCACATTAATACAATAAAATTATCGTTAAGTAAAATTATATATTATCTTATTATAAAAAAAATATCATATTATCAATTTAATATTATATATAATTATATTATATCATGTGATACACACACACACACATATATATATATGTGTGTGTGTGTGTGTATAATTAAATGAAAAGGCACACATTATGCGCGTGCATATTAAAAAAATATTAGTAAAAGAAAAAGAATAATTTGTTGATGATTATTGAAAGTTTTATTAGGCTTATAGATGGGAGTGATTCTTTTTTTTTTTTTCCAAATAAAAGAGGTTATTGGTGCTTTTGTTGATTAGTAGGCTATTAAATAGTGAAGGCCTAACATGGGAAGGGTGCGGGAGTAATTATGGAAATAGGAAGTTTGGCCAGGGATAAAAATGCGGGTATATCATGATAAATTTTGAAAGAATACATTTAGAATAACAAATCATAACACAAATTTTCCACACCAAAACTTTCTGCTCACACATTTTGTATTTATAGAGAGATTTTTTTAACTTCTCTCATTCTCCTCTTGTCTTCCGCGGATACCAAAATTCAAAGACTTGGCATAAACCACGTATGTGTGCCAGTATAGGTATTTACCCAAAACACACTTAACCAATCAAAATTATCTTTTCAAATGCGTGGGCTGAAGAAAGAAGATACCAAAACCGAATAAGTGAACAAAATGTCCCCATATAACCAAGATCTGCTCCAGTACACATCGAACTGAAGAGGACCATCCGTTGTACTTCCTATTCCTATGCCTCTATTGTTTAAGAATATTCATATTGAAGGTCTCTAGAGTAAAAGTATCAACAACAATCCAATTATATTGACTCACTCGTTTAATAAGTGAATTTAGGTATGCAATAAATTTTGAATGAATCTAAATGAATACCTAATTGAATTCATTTAATTGATGGATAACGAGTTGGCTCGATTCATCCATTTATTCCCATTTACAAATAATTATACATTTAAATTTAAATTTTAGTGGATATTAAGTAGATAAATTTTAAATTTTATATCAATCTAATAACAATAAAATGTAGTTATTTTTTGTCAAACAATATGTGAAATTTTTTTTAATAAAAAGTAAATTTTAAGTGAGTTATAAATAAATAATTTAATATATCAATACCCATCTATCGAATGAATATAAATGAATGGACCCATCTATCCACTCAAATCACTCATTTTGACACCCTTACTCGAGAATGAGAACCGCAACTATTACCACAACCACAATCCGCTCCAATCTAAAGAAAAACATAGTAATTAAAATTCAACCCAAATCTTGATTCGAAGAGCTGATCCAGTCATTGGATCAAGAGTCAAACTCTAACCTCATATTGAAACGATTTAATTAGTAACCTAACTCGATCCTATGATGGGTTCGCCCGTTGGCCGTACAGGCCGAGCGAGTTTTATGACCAAGTAGAAGAGTAACAATCACTAGGACTCCCCATGCATTTATTTGGGTCGCAAATAAATCGTTTAAACTGTACATTATTTTCCTGATACTAGCACATAGTGAGGCCCACGGCCACCTTTCCGGCCAAATACAGAGTTGAAAACTCAATTAACACAAACAAAATATGAAGAACAGAGAAAGAAGCTTACAATATTTGGCATCATTAACACAAAAGCTAACAACCAACCCCACCAAAAAATTCTCATGCTTCCACTCGGACTCTTACTATCTGACACATGATGACAACCTCTATGCAGCTTATTTCCTTGATGATCCTCCGCGCACCACGAGCAGACGACCAAATAAAATGGTGTCTTGCACATACAGTAATTACAGTACACGCCTGGCGTTCAGACGCTAGTAGTAATTGCGGCTTCTAAGTTCTATGTCCTTACCGTCTGTCTGTTGCTATCTGTTCTCTCTTGACAAAATCTTCTTGCCTTCTGCCATCAATAGGAATGCCTATTGTGTCTTCCATGAGATACTTGTCCACCTGTGGCAGCTGCTTGCCTGCCTTCGAGATGGCCCATACAACCAGAGACTGGCCACGCCGACCAGTCCCCAGCTGCAAATACACCTTCCACACTCGTTGAGAAGCGCCCATAATCTGCTTTGAAGTTCGATCTATTGTCTTTCTCTAATCCAAGTTTGTCCGCTATGGTCTAGCGAGGAGAACAAAAGAAATCAGTTGGCAAGTTCAAAGACATTCAAAACTAGTTTTACCACTCCATTGCAATGCCAACAACATAAAAACATGTTTTACAAATCAGAATTCCACAGTACTAACCGATTCAGGACCAAGGAAGCCCATTGCTAACAAGACTAGATCAGCCTCAATCATCTCCTCTGAGCCTTCCACTTCCTTAAATTGGAACTTCCCACTAGGATCCTTCTCCCACTGGACTCGTACAATCTCTAGTCCTTTAACCACTCCATTCTCATCTCCCCACAAACCGCTTGGTTTAATACCTCGTAGGACCTTGGATCTTTGCCAAACTTGGCAGCAGCTTCCTGGTGTCCATAGTCCATGCGAAATACCCGAGGCCACTGTCAACCAGGAACAGAGAGAGAAGAAAAACATTAACAAATAAAAGAAATAATTACAACAAATAACGGAACCAAATAAAGCACATATCTCAGGAAACTATAAATTTCTTAAGCTGATAGAGAGTAAGATATGCACAAAATCGCAAGAAACCAGCTAGAAAATTATGATATCAACAATAAAATGAAGGCAAAAATTGGTCAAACCTGTGGCCAAGGGTTGTTTGGGGCCCTAGATTGTGGAGGCTGAGGAAGAAGTTCTAAGTTATAAGACCACTGCAACCATGTCGAATAGAGGTACCTATGCAGTCAGTACCAGTATCACCTCCACCATAACCACTACCTTCTTGCCATTAGCTGAAATGAAACTGCCATCCTCAAGATTGCTGTCAAGCAAACTCTTTGTATTAGCATGAAGAAATTCCATGGCAAAATGCACTCCAGAAAGCTCACGTCCAGGAACAGGAAGGTCCCTGCATTATCAATAACAAGTTTTTTACCATTAAACATAGTTAAGGGTCCAGTGAATTTCATCTACCATATACATCTACTCACCTGGGCTTTGTGGCTCCAACAGCCAAAACAATTGCATCATGTTCCTCACGAGTCCGTCTAGGGAGAACGAGGGATCTTTGCCTACATTGGCATTAACCACAAAGTTGATACCTTCCTTTTCCATAAGATCAACCCTTCTCTGGACAACATCAACTTTATCAGCCTTCATGTTGGGCACCCCATACATCATAAGACCACCAATTCGATCAGCACGCTCATACACGGTAACAGCATGACCCATCCTATTTAACTGATCAGCAGCAGCTAAGCCAGCAGGTCCACTTCCAACAACAGCAACTCTCCTTCCTGTAAAAGCAAGAATAATTATTATCAAGAGCAAAATTGAACTACACTGAAAGAACTTCCCTACTAGTGGAAGAAGCCAAATTTCCCAGAAGATAAAAGAGTTTAAGAGCATACCCAGTTCTCATTTGTGGAGGCCTTGGTACCATCCATCCCTCCTCGAAGGCTTTGTCAATGAATAGTGCACTCATGCTTTTTGATGGGAGACTGGATTCTCGATAATACCAAGCACACAAGGACCCTTCACAAGGCGCGGGGCAGACTCGGCCAGTAAACTCTGGAAAATTGTTGGTCTCAAGAAGCCTATCTAATGCTTCCCGCCATCTATTCTGGTATACTAACTCGTTGAATTCAGGTATCTTATTCCCAAGGGGACATCCAGAGTTCTCCTATATTATTTTCAAAGACATACATGATTAAAAAGATTGATAAATGAATGAATCAGCATAGGAAAAATAAAAAGTAAATATCAGTACCAGGTTCTGTAAAGGGAAGTGTTACCTGATTGACAAAAAGGAGTGCCACAGTCCATACAGCGAGCAGACTGTGTTGTAAGAAGTGGACCAGGTTTCAGTTCTTCCATAACTTCTTTCCAATCATAGATCCGCTTGTTGGGATCCCTATATGAAATACCCTCTCTCTCATATCGAACAAAACCCTCCATTCTTTCTCAGCATCAGCCACACATGTAGGCCTCTTAACTGAAATGGCCCTTTCTTACCTGTTAATGATGAGAACTCAGGAAAAATTTCAAGATAATGTTGCTTTATAGACTTCTATTAAAACCAGAAAGAGGAAAAGAATAATTTAAAAAAAGGAGCAACTCAAAGTTCAACTCAGATGACCAATAACTAAATGCAATCTTCACCTGCTTAGGTAATTAAACACAGGTTTTATCTAGTTCAATTTACAAGATTACGGTAGGCGTGTAATTAAACGTTTCCACTGTTAAAGATATTTTTTGTGAATTGTTGGTGTTAATTGAGTAAAAGCTATATGTAGAATAAGTTTCTTTTACTTAAATTCTTCAGATGATGGACCTACTGAAATACTAACCATAGAAATCTCCAGAAAAATTACAAACATATAACACGCTCCTTAAGCTGTGGGAAATGATATTTCCCACCACAAAAAGGTTCTTGTAGAACCTTACTATGTACTTTGCCTCCTAATACATGCCTGCCATTTTTCTAAAAAATCACTGTTGCAAGAACTTTATTGGGGTGGGCAAATATCATTCCCAATAAGTAAATTTACCCAGAAAAGTTTACCTGATTGGCTTTTTTGTTCAAGGATCCAGCTGAAAACTTTTTAAGCTCTTCAAAAGCATCTTTCCCATCAACTCTGCCTCTTCTTGCTCAATTTCTCTTGCAGTTCTTTCAGCAGCAATGTTGGCAGTTTCCTTTTCTTTCAAGCTTGCAAGAACCCGTTTATAGTCTCTAGGGAAGACCTTGATAAATTTAGGCAAAAGATCATCGAAATTTGCAAGAACCTCCTTCGCTAGCTTGCTGTTGGTGTGGCGCTGATGTTGTTGTATCATCATTTTCAGAGTCAGAATATCATCTTCCATTTCTACTTTAATCAAGATCCACCAACTCAGAGTTGCAATGAGATTGGAACTTAGAATCCATATCAAGCACAAAAGCAATTCCTCCGCTCATGCCAGCAGCAAAGTTTCTTCCAGTTTTCCCCAGCACGACAACAGTTCCACCAGTCATGTATTCACATCCATGATCACCAACACCTTCCACAACTGCTTTGGCACCTGAGTTTCGCACGCAAAACCTTTCTGCAGCCATCCCATTAAAGTAAGCTTCACCACCAGTAGCCCCATACAAAGCCACATTTCCAATAACAATATTTTCCTTTGGATCAAACCTGCTTCCTCTGGGAGGATACACAATGATCTTGCCACCAGATAGTCCCTTACCCACATAATCATTGCTGTCACCTTCCAGCTCCAATGTGATGCCAGGGCAAACAAAAGCACCAAAACTTTGGCCAGCACTACCATTGAATTTGATGTGAATTGTCTCTGCTGGAAGTCCCACCATGCCGTGGTGCTTTGTTACTTCATGGCTAAGCATGGTTCCAACAGCCCGATTTGTGTTGCAAATTCCAGTTTCAACATATACCGGAACACATTTTTCAATTGCTGCTTTGGACAGATCTATTAATTTGTTATCCATAGCCATGTCCAAACCATGATCCTGTTTCTGTATGCAGTACTGTGCAGCATCTGGCCGGATGTCAGCAGCAGGTCTAAGCAATAAAGAGAGATCAATGTTCTTGAGCTTTTCATTGTTCTGGACCAAGCCTTCATCGAGTTCAAGCATATCTGAGCGACCAACCATTTCATTAAGTGTTCGAAATCCGAGCTGAGACATGATTTCCCTGACTTCCTCTGCTAGCATAAAGAAAAAGTTTATGACATGTTCTGGTTCCCCAGCAAACTTTTCTCGAAGAACTGGATCTTGGGTGGCAATCCCCACTGGACAAGTGTTTTTGTGGCACTTCCGCATCATAATGCAGCCAAGAGTGATGAGGGGAGCAGTGCTAAAACCAAACTCCTCGGCACCAAGAAGTGCAGCAATTGCAACATCTCTTCCAGTTTTCAGCTGGCCATCAGTCTGAAGAACAGTTCGGCCACGAAGGTCATTCGCAACTAAGGTTTGGTGGGTCTCTGCCAGACCAAGTTCCCATGGAAGCCCTGCACTCTTGATGCCAGTCCACCTTGAGGCACCAGTACCTCCATCATGACCCGAGATTAAGACATGATCAGCATGACCCTTCACGACACCACTAGCAATTACCCCAACACCAGCTTCAGAAACTAACTTCACACTTATACGTGCACCAGGATTTGCGTTCTGCAAATTGTAGAAAAAGATCAGGCAAAATCACGTCTAATGAAACAGGTATACTTATTACAAGTAGAGTCCTATGCTCCAGAACTAAAATTAACTAATCACAAGAGCAAAATTACCATGAAACTTGGGGACATACCTTCAAGTCATGAATTAGTTGAGCAAGATCTTCAATTGAATATATGTCATGATGGGGTGGAGGGCTTATCAGCCCCACCCCAGCAGTCGAGTTTCTAGTCACGGCAATGTCACCAATAACCTTGTGACCAGGAAGTTCGCCACCCTTCTCCTGGCTTTGCTCCCTGCAATCAAGGAAACCAAACGTTGATTATAAACTCTCACCACATCCAAATGCAGATATCAATTAAAAGGTGCAAAAACACCAACAGGTGCATTGCAGATAGGGCATCATCTGCCCATGAACATAAATTCATAAAGAACAAGAGCCTACACACTTTGGGGGCACAGGGACTAAAGGTATAAAAGAACATGAACAGTTGGACAGCATCACATGACATTTCTTGAAATGGATGGAGCTGTACCTGAGCCATTTTTATTTGCAACTCATCAGCATTTGTCAGGTAATAACTTGAAACGCCAAATCTTCCGCTTGCAACCTGCTTAATTGCACTCCTCTTCGGATTCCATTGAACCGTCTGGCAGAGGTTCCATGCGAGATGGTTGCTCACCCCCTCACCTGTCTCCCCAAAAAAAAAGGGCAAAGAAATGTATGCATTAAAATGTTTCTTGTAAAAAGACACTCATCCCTCGTTATAATTTCATTTAGATCACACAGCTTCAGTGCCTTCACAGAGAGAGAGAGAGAGAGAGTTGCAATGTTCAGAGGAGTATAAGCTATGTACCTGTGTTTGACTTTCCCCCAATTTTGTTCATAGCAATTGCAAGGGTTGAGTGTGGCTTCCAGTGATAATGATCCGTAACTCATTGCTCCGGTACAAAATCGTTTTACAATCTCACTGGCTGGTTCAACTTCTTCCAAAGGAACCCCCACCACTTCGTCTTTAAATTTCAAAAGTCCCCTCAAATTGCAGCTCTTGTTCAATTCTTGTATCTGTCTGGAATATTCCTTGTAAGCAGCCACACTATTAGATCTGGCAGCTTCCTGAAGCTTTGCTATAGCAAGAGGATCATTCAGGTGAATTTCACCACCTTTCCTCCAGTGATAATCACCAGGATTAAGGAGGGCTACAGCCTCAGCGCTGCCAGCAGGTAAGACCCTTGATGGAAATGCCAGCTCATGCAACTCAAGAGCATCATTTGCAAGTGCTTCAAAAGTTGCACCTTCAACCCTGCTTGGAGTCCCAGTAAAGCACCTCTCCATGACTTCAGATGAAAGGCCAACTGCCTCAAATATTTGGGCACCCTTGTAAGATGCCAAAGTTGATATTCCCATTTTAGCAAGAACCTTCATCATGCCATAGTTACTTGCTTTGAAGTATTTTTTAACGAGCTCATCCTTGGAATGGAACTGACCAGTTGGCTTGGGTGGAATCTTCCCATCTACCTGTAGTCTCCAAATTGCTTCTATAGCTAAATAAGGGCAGATAGCATCTGCACCAAATCCACCAGAGTACAGAAGTGATGCACTTCTCGAGGCTCAGCAGATTCAATAATCAGTGCAACTCGTGTTCTCTCAAGCTTTTTTCACCAGATGATGATGAACAGCTCCAACAGCCAATAAAGAGCTTACAGCAACACGCTTTGGTGAGAAGGCTACAAAGATTACAGAATGAAAGCTTAATATGAATTTTTACCACCAAATAACAATATGAAGTGAGATGGAGGAAAGGAGTAGAAACTGGTGGTACCTCTGTCAGAAAGTACAAGTGCTGTATACCCCTCTTTTATTGCATCATGTGCTTCTGAGCATATCCTGTCTAGGGTCTCCTCCAAGCCTTCCTACCATGGCCAACAGAATAGGTGATATCTAGGACCTTGCTGCGCCAGCCTCTGTGGTCCATCTTCTTGATTGCTTCCAATTCTTCAATGGACAACAAAGGCCCCTTTCAGCGAGAGGCGGTGACATTGTTCTTCTGTGGTTTTCTGTCAGATCACCTTCTGGACCTATCATGCATTCCATGGAGGTAACAATCTTCTCCCTGATGGGATCAATAGGCGGGTTTGTAACTTGAGCAAACATCTGCTTGAAGTATTCAAAGGTGAGTTTCTCTCGATTAGACATCACCGCCAAGGGAGCATCATTTCCCATTGAACCAAGCGCCTCAACACCATCTTTTGCCATTGGAAGTAGTAGCATCTCCAGAGCTTCAATGGTATAACTGCAAACAAAAACATGAAATTAAATCCAAAGCCCACAGAAATGGAAAGGCCTAGCCTAGTCCAAGCATCTGCATGACAAAGATAGATGCATACCCAAAAGCCTTCAAAGGCGCCAATAAACCATGAATGCCCATGTTTTCCATGCTATCATCATCTTTTGATGCCTAAAAGTTGCAAAACATAAACCAGAAACATAAAAAAGAAGTTGGTAATGAAATACTTGAAAATAATGTCAGCGACAACAAAGGATTCTCACAGGCACAACTCCTGATATAGCTGGAGAGACCCTTTGAGATTCATGAACAGATTCCTACTATGTCTTTTAGTTCGATCTTTTGCCTCTTCAGCCACTCCCCATAAGGCCTTGCAAGTGAATACTGCTGCTTCAATGCCTCATCATCTACAACAACATGCTTCTCAAAATCTACCAGAAGCATCATGCCTGGATTAAGTCTTCCTTTCCTAGATACATCTTCAGGTGGGATATCTACCACTCCAACTTCACTAGCCATAATCACCTGGCCACTGTGAGTGATATAAAGCGACCAGGACGCAACCATTCCGATCCAGTGTTGCTCCAAGGTAGCGACCATCAGTAACTGCAAGAAACTTGATGTAAGGGCAAAGAATATAATCCTATTTAACTACATCAAGTCCAAAATTCGGATCCTTCTTAACACGTACATGATATGAGTGCAGGGCCATCCCATGGTTCCATAAGGGCTGAGAAATACTCATACAAGGCCTTTCGATGAGGATCCATATTCTTGTCATTCTGCCAGGCCTCAGGAATCATCATCATTATAGCCTCAGGAAGACTTCTACCGGCTCGAACTAAAAGCTCAAGTACACCATCAAAAGCTCCTGAAACATGAGAAATGACTACCGGTTACACAAGAATCCAAATGGGAAAATTAGGATGGACATGTTAAGTACACAATTTAGCACTCCCAAGTGCACAAAATCTCAATGGGATAGATACATATGATGCTTACCAATCTAAAGAAATTACAGGTCTATATAACATGAATATGTACAGGCACATTGAGGAATGTTGGGAATGGAAAAAGTTAAAACCTGAATCAGATGAACTAGCATCTACTATAGGCAAGAGCTTCTTCATCTCAGTCTTGGAAAAGACCCAGCTCCTTGCATTTTAGCAGACCTTCACGAGCTTTCATCCTGGTAAAGAGAAAACAGAAAAAGTACATCAACTGTCACTTCTAAGTAAATGGGCCAAAACTAGATCCAGTATGCAAAAATCCACCGGCAACCCCCTCCCCCCCCCCAAAAAAAGGTTAAAAAAGGTCATCTGTTTGGTACAATAAATGAGCCATGGAACATCTTCTGGAAACTAAATACTCTGCAAATTGCTCCCATACAATGCCAAAAAATGAATTTAAATGCCCGGAATAAAACAAACATCAGACTTGCAGTACAAATGGAAGTTTTCTTTTTAGTAATACCAAGAAGTGGATACCTACACTAAGAGCCCAATTTAGAGACTAACAAACAGCAGAGCCAAATAAAAACTTCACTGCTTTATGCAACAACATACACGGTTAGGTTGTACTGACACTAAAACCAGCTTAGCCAAATATGTGTTTTATATCAGGGAATCTCTTCTAATTTGCTACAGCACTTGATAACTAGACTTTTTTGGTTTTACAAAATAACCAATATATGTCAAAAGAAAAAAAGGAACAAAATTTTTTGTTACATCTTGACAAAGCTGAAAAGGTGTATCATTCAAATGGCAGACGTATTGGCCTGACAAAGAAGCGTAAAGCAGATAAGAGGGCAAAATCAACCAAGGGCCAAGCTTATTTTCGATTTCCACAATAAAGGATTTAACATGGAGCTCTCTCCATAAGAATTTAGCCAAAAAAAAGATTCAGAAGATAATGAGCAGCTCATATACGTTAATAATTGACTAACCAGTTCACATGCCTCGAAGTGTATTAATCTCCCCATTGTGACCCAAAACACGCATAGGCTGAGCGCGGTCCCAACTGGGAAATGTATTTGTTGAGAACCTGGAGTGTATCTGCATGAAAGTTTCAGTTGAACAACATAATCAGCAATAATACCTCTCAAATGATTCATAAAAGTGGTCTTCCTACACAAGATCAAATTGAAATTGTGTTCAGGGCACTTGGAAAATTAGTAGATGTCATTGCCAGCAAAACATCTTGAAAACCCTAAACTACCTTGACCAAACACAATTTTCTTCACAACATTAAGATGGAGGACTCATCCTCTAAAACTGATCATGGGGAGGAAGCCACCAAGTTCTGCAAACATGATTTACTTCACAATTAGGTTCCTTACCAACTCACCCAAAGTATCCAATCTGGCATCCAAACTCATATATTGATCAAGGGTGTGGAAGAACTTAAGAGATCATTCATACTTCAATGCCTCAGAAGTCATTCCTCAACCTTGCATCTCTTCAGTTAACTGGTTGATCCAATGCTGTTGGTTGTGAAGTATGGAGTCAGCAGACAAAATAACAAGTGAACAGAAAAAATATTTACCAGGGCCATGTAGCTCGTAAACCTTTCATTGCCAAGATCTGCATAGTAGTATTCTTTCAACTGAGCAGGCTTCAACTGACCTTTGTAGACAACCGTCCTACACAACAGCCCAGAAGCAGTAAGGCTTTTGAGCAAGACAAATGTCAATATTAGACAATCATAACCAATCATGGACTAGACAAACCTGGAGGAAAGAGAACATATGTAGAAGTCCCTCACACCACCGTGTTGGAGGTTTAATGCAGCTCGGATAGCTACCATTGAAACCCTCCTTAAAATATACATCTGTGCGGGGAAAAGAGCAAAAGACAAAATTAGGAAGATACAAAAGTATGCATGCTTTATCAACCCAAAGAAAGTAAATCAACTGAACAATGAGGGCAGTAGGAAACAACCTGTTGTTCAAAATCAGCTTTTGACCTTGGCGTGGGTGTAAGAAATACTTGCTCAACTACAGGCTCGGTCTGCAAAGCAGACTTGCCCAATCCGGAGTTATCTGTTGGAACAGTCCTCCATCCAAGAACAGTATGCCCGAGTGATTCAGCTACCTAAAAGTAGAAAAAAAAAACATTTTGGAATCAGATTTAAGTCCAAAAGAACTCGTTTATCATACCAAAATAACAAGAAAACAATCCAACTAACTTCCTTCAGAAACTACCTTGGTAAATACAATTTTGCTCTGCTCCCTACGGCTTTCAGAGGTAGGCAAGAACAACATGCCCACCGCATATTCCCTAGGTGGCGGTAGTTCAAAGCCCACTTCTTTTGCGACCTGTTAGATCAAGACCCAGCATAATCCACCACCAATCAAAATTCAACAATTCTATTTATTAAACATTTCAAGCAAAACTAACATCAAAAGTAAGTTAAGTTACCAACACCTAATCCACTTCTCTTCAATTAAAAATAAAAAGACAAATAATACTAGCAAATACTAAAACAATTCAAGAACCTCTGTGATTGTACCATAAATACTTAACCACAAACGAAAACAAAATCAAGGAAAAACAAATTTGCCACCATGAACTTTTAATTGCAGGCTTCAAAAATGATTGCTTGAACGAGAAAAGGAGTTTCCATTTTCAGCTAAGCAGAGCTTACAACACGGGCTAAAAAGAAATAGCAAAGAAAATCGCAAATTGCTAACAAACCTCCTTGTAAAAATCATGAGGAAGAGCCACAAGAATGCCAGCACCATCACCAGTATTAGTCTCACAACCACATGCACCTCTGTGGCTCATCCGAATCAACATCTCTATCGCATCAGTCACCTACACGAGCCAAATAAATAAACATCAAACTGATTCTTCATCGACTGTAGAGATTTCGTGCGCGGATGTGTGTGTTTCATTTTTGTCTTTTTTTTTAAAAAAAATTTGGTGAAATCCATACCGTTTTACGGCTGCTTTCGCCGGAAAGTTCAGCAAACAAAGCCGACTCCACAGGAATCCTTATCAAAAGAAGGATCATAAAGACCGAGCGGCTTCTCTGGGATCTGAGACAATGCGGATCGTAGCTGGAACACCCTAAGCTTCGGGGGTCGACCCGGCCCATCGGTTTGCCAGACATGCGACCTTTCCGATCCTAGAGCTCGCGGTAACCTGGCTCCAAAAAGTTTACTACTTTTTTCCAAACCACATCCACTCCTCCTCCCAGCCGCCGACCTAATGCCAACCACTCGACTTAGAGGTACTACATTCAATTGATTGTTTGCAAAGGGCTTCGTCACCGACGGCAATCCGACGGCCCCGCGGCCGCTTTTTGACGGAATTACAGTTCCCGAGGCCACCGACATTCTGTTTATTTTCTCAGTACCAAATTTAAATAATCGATTAAATCAGTCTTCAAAGAAAACAAAACAACCTTCCTGCTTCAGCTATAGATAGCACAGAAGCTGTGCTAGTAGTACCGTCGTTTTGGGATTTAATTTAACTTTCGAGTTTCGTGGCAACGAGGAAAGAAAGAATGAATAAACACGAACGGAGATCGGATCCTCCTTCTCTCTTTTGATCCCTCAAACAAAAGGAAATCGGATATCCCGAATTCAAATATCAAAGCAGATAGTTGGTTGAGCCTAAAATACCAGATCCATAACGGTTTCAATCGATTTTCAACAAATTTTTGAAATTAAAATGGTAAGAAAACCGCTCGAATACGGTCTAGATGAGAGGTTGAAGGATTTCTCGCTCAATTCTGCTTTCTTTCTCTCTTTTTTGTTTTTCCTTACTTTTAAGTATAATTAGGGGGGTGTGGCTGGTTTGTTTGTTTCCGCTGGAATCTAAATCTGAAAAGATGGGGTTGTTGAGCGAGTGGGTGAGGTGGGAGGGGGGAAATTGCGGTGTCCTTATCCACAGCGGAGCTTACGACGAGATTGAGCTAAGAGAAGGAATACGGCAACAACTAGACTACCTAAGTTTCCGAGAGCAACAATAACAGAGCAAAATTACTACGGGGATTGTTGGGGGGGAAATAAATACAGAGAAAGAGAAGACGAACACGAGGGAATAAAAGACCAGACCACAGCAGAGAAGAATGGACTGACGATAACTGCTGCAATACTACTACTAGTCTTCTTCTTCTTCTTCTTAGAGGAGACGCAAGTGAGCGAGGCTGTCTCAGGGAATTTATAGGGAGAGCCTCTACCAGGGTTTCCTTTTTTTTTTGTCAAAGGTCAACTTCTATGTATATCTCTACCAGGGTTCTGATATAAGTAAAAATGGTGGTTTCTGCTGTGTGGGGTCCAGCAGGTTGGGATTTCACAAAGTGGGGACCATGTCCCCAGCTTCCCCCCCATCCAAAAAAAATTTTTTCCTCAATGACGTGACAGCTATAGCTCTATTAACTGTTGCCACGTGTTATCGGTGGCCTATGCGGCACCCGACAACCGCTAACCTTTGTTAGCCGACTGACTCGTTCTTAACTTTTTCGAGTCTGAGAGGGCAAAATAGAATAATGCATCCTAGGCTGGTTAGCCGCCATTAGGCTCGGTTCCGAGCCTCCGCGGCTCTGGTTGTTTGGTAAAAATTAAGCCTTGTTTGGCGCTTGAGTTTTTTGTCAAGTTTATCAGCTACAAATTTTTTAAAAACTTTAACTACAGTAATTTCAAAAATTTTCTCATAATTTTTAAACTATACACTTGAAAATATTTAAAAATTTACACACTTCAAAATAATTTTTTAAAAATTTATACACTAAATTACAATAAAATTTTAAATAAACATCCAAAAAATTCACTTTCCAAATAGAGCCTCAGGTACTTGATAACTTTTATTTTAAAAAAAATGTACTTGATTGAGCTATTTATCTCCCGTTCCCAGAACCCCCACCTACTTCTTTTGTGAGGAATTACTTTCACTATCCTTCAAAAAAAAAAAAAAGGAATTGCTTTCACTATCGAGCGTAAGCAGGGGGTAAATGTCAAATCCGCTGTTTCTTCATCGGATTCACGTGCAAATACAAATATGTATAAACGATAAATACAAATATTAAGGGATAAACACAAATATAAGAATTTTAAAAATTAACGGGCAAACCATCATTAGTTTGCATCTCTCGTATATATTGCTTACAATAAGATTTTCCTTCTCCATTTTATTTCGTAGGCTTTGCAGGGAAGGTTCACAAATTCAACGTCGTACAAGTTTTCCAAATTGCTTTTGTTTCATACAAATTCACGTTAATGGGCGAATATCATTTTTGTGATGGTGTTGTAGTGTTTAATAAAATAATAATTAATTTTCTATATGTTAACAATATATATACTATTAAAATTAAATGAGTGACAATTAATTTAAATTTTATAAATATTATTAAGTTGTAAATTTGAAAGCCATATATTAATTTTTGAAGCAAAATATAGATGATTTATATATATCAATTGATTGAAAGCCATATATTAATTGTGCAATACAAATTAAAAGGGTAATGTTTTATGCACTATCACTTTTTTTACATAATCAATTATAGATATATGATACATGGGTAAAAAATGAATTTAAAATTCAAACGATAGTGAAGTGATATTCAGCTAAATCCACTTGCGTAAAAGAAAATTTACACTGTTAATGTATAAAAATTTCGATTTCCTCAAACACACGGGGAAAAGAGCGGAGTGTTTTGATAGTAGAATATTTTAAATATATTTTTAAAAAATATTGTAACATTTTTTGATTGACTGTATATAAAATAAAAATAGTGATTAAAGAACATATTAATAATGGAAGTAAATAAGAAAGGACAAATAGTCTGTTGTAGATCTCATCTTTAGGGACGCGATATAATCAACCGAGGTTAGGTGGGAAGTTGACCGTGAGGTGATCCGCACATGGTGACGGTTGGAGTGACGAAATTAGCGGGTTATTACGCAATATATTATACAGTGGGCAGTGTCTACCAAGTGGAGCTTCTTAAGCTATAATGCTAAACGCTATAGCTGTATTAAAAACAGGCTTAAGTGATATCAAGTCGTCAACCGCCCTCACCGGAGGGGAAAAAACAAACTAGTGTTGTCAACCGCCCGCAGTTCTACTATATTGGAAACTGCATGTACGCGGCCAACTGCAACTGCCAACAGTTCTTTATTCGAAATCCACTAGAAGTCTAGAACTGGAAGGGAAGTTGAAAAAGGAACTGCACTGGTTGGTTTACATGATAGTAGTAATAAGTCCGGGAGATAAGAAGAAATCCATTACTAATTTGGTGATCGAAAGCGAATCAGATTTAGAGAAACAAACCTATGGACGGAAGTAAGCATGTAAATAGATAGAGTTTAAGTTGGATTTATTTTGATTCAGATTTAGATTCGTCAAATTTAAATAGATTTACATTCAAATTCGAACTTATATGCACTCAAATTTAGACTCAAACCTATGGATAGAAGTAAGCAAATGAACGGATAGAGTTTAAATTGGACTCAGATTTAGACTCATCAAATTTAAATAGATTCACATTCAAATTCAAACTCTTATTTATAAACTCAGACTCGAATGTTCGTGGATTTGGATATCCAATGGGTATTCGTGGATATTTTTCCAAACATTCAATGAAGAATTTAAGTAAAATTATTTTAAAAATATATAGGGTTTTTAAAATAATATGAATACTATCTAATTTTTGTTTTTAACTAATAAACTTAATATTCAAGAAATTAAATGCAATATTATGAATTCAAAGAAGTAACTATTATCAACCACTTCTATATATTTTCAAAACTTCATCTCCTTCCACAATTCCACATCAAAATTTTCATTTATTTGCCTTCCTTTTTTCTTATTTTCTTGAAAAAGTTTGTACTAATTATAATGACATAGAATGTTATATTATTTTACAAATATACTGATATGTATACATACATAAATTGGATTATTCAGACTAATAGCACATAACTGCAGCATACAATTTGGCATTAGGTGGTATGTGGGATTTGACATGGCACGAATATTTTCCTTTCTCCAAGCTCTTTACGGATGTTCTATATGTACTGGTCTTCGTATTTTCAAGCGCAAAAAATTCAGTGGGTGGATTATGTGAGATCTAAAATAATTTGATGGTCTGTGACGTACTTTTCCCCACTTTCAATTCAATGGGCATGCTTTCGCAATGGTCCCGCTAAAGAACTGCCAAACTAGAAAATTAAAGAATTGCCAAATGAGTAAATCGATGAATTAGAAATTTGACAACATTCTATGATTCTACAACAAAGCAATGATGTGTCGTCTGAATTTCGTGCCATTGGAGAAGAAAGTGGGATAATTAACGATTTAACTTGTGGACGAGGGAGGAAGAAAATAGAACCTGTGGGCTGTGGCTGGCTGGCTGCAAGCCTACAAGAGTAATCAGACCCGACACAGACAAGGACTCTTCTTTATCAATTATCAGTGTTTCGTGGCGATCGCGAAAGAACGAGCCATACATTTACTGATTTCAAATTTCAATTTTGTTGAAAAATGAAAAGTGGAAACTCCAGCTGTAGCCTGTACGGAGTAATTCTCTTGGGAGTCCTGGCCATAAAAGCGCCACGTATGCCAAAAAGTCCAAACGTCGGATTTAGATAGATCATCAGATGATTGACTGTTTTCTTATCCAGTTTTTTTTGTTCAAAATTGTTTTCTTGTCCAAAATTTTTTTTTTGTCAATCGTCACTTTATTTATAATATTCTCTACTATTCTAATATAATGGGAGATCCAGCCAAGTCTAAAGAGGGTGGCGAAAAATAAATCATCACCGGACCAGACTATTACACCACACACCCATCTGAATTTTTTTTTAAGAAACCACTTAACGTGCCAATTGATAGGAGACCATGTTTTCTTTGTACAGTTCGATACATCTTTAGTTATGGCCCATGCACAGAGCTATATTAAATGAGCACAGGATTTTGCTTTCCACTTTCTATGCAGCTTCTCCATCTTCTATGTTAGTATTTTTTTTTCTCATTTAACTTTAAGGTAAAGCCGTAAAACCCCTCCTCCTTGGTTCATGAAGGGAAATAAAACGCTTCCTTAAGGACCTTAGACAACTTGATAGTATCGACGTCTCATTAGTTGGAGCGATCTATTGAAGAAAACTCAAAACTGCCCAGTTGGACTTTGGACCACTAATTTCTTTGTCGTTTCGATTCGTTTCCCGTCTCGATGAAACCGTAATCCCTTCATGTAATTGTTATGCAATGGAAAATGATTTGAAGATGACAGTCTAAGAAACATCACAAGACCTATTTGCGACAAAGTAGTACTAGTAATTAGGATAAGTACGCTTAAAATGTATGGCCAGTAAAACAGCACCACAAATAAAAAACGCTCCGAGCTGATCTGTGGGCTGGTGTCAATTGATAAAATAAAACCTGGCGGCAAATTAGAAGGCCAATTACAAGGAACTGGCCCATGTTTAGCCAATTACAAAATAGAACTTCGTAGAGTTTATCATTCTGTTTTTTTTTTTTTTCCTAGTTTCTGCTCAGTTTTTTTTTCAAAAGTATCTTTATCTTTTTTTAACCAAAAAAAGAATTCGTTCTCCAGTCTTGTATTGCCTTCAATTGTTGATCCTTCAAAAATCCTTTTGTTAATAATATCTTCATGATGTTGTCTTTTGCTCGTAAACGTACGAATTCAATACTAAGGAACACTCCCATAGTCGTGTCTGTATAAAGTTCTCTCCGCGGCCTTGCTGTTCGACAAAATCTAAACGTGCGCACTAATTCTGCCGATCCCATGTCGATGCCGGCGGTGTTAAATCAACCACGTCCCCAGATGATTATTATAGCATTCATCTCATCCGATGCGCTTTACCAATTACAGAATGATACCATGCGACAAGTTGCTATCATCTTGTTGTCCAAATTTGTCATTTTGCTTCCACAGAATTTTGTCCGCTACAGGATGCCCAATTGGGATCGGTCTCTGTATTTAATTTATACGTAGTGTTAGGATATTAAATTTTTTTTAAAATAATATTTCGTTTATATTGTAAACATATTTTTTAATATATATTTTATATTTTTAATTATTTTTTTATTTCACATACATTACGTTAAAAAAATACTCAAATAATTATTCCAAATTATATTTTAAATAATACTCCTCGCCGTAAATATTCCTAATCTCCACGTTTAAAATAGGTTGTGATATCTCTCTATCGGAGATAATTACTACTATTATGTATTTGAGTGAAACTATTATGGTCGGAACTTAATTTGATTTTTTAAGTCACATACAGTAGAAAAAACTTATTTTTAGTTGAAGGCAATTTCCTAATAGTCACATTCCATAAAAATTCTTCATTTTTTTTGATATTTTAAAAGTCAAATTCAGTATAAAACTTTTATGTTTAACTTGAATTGATAATTTAAATTCACATTTAATACAAAACCTCAAATTTAACTCATCTCCACGTGTTGTGTATCAACCATAGACCCTTCACAGAAAGCTCAGAGTTCACTTCTACACTTTCCGGCGATAGACTAGGCAACTTCCCTCACTGCAAGTCGTGTCAAGACATTTTGACTCGACAGTTCCTTATTTCTCCACCAAAATAATTCACCAGACCCTTTTCCACAATGGGGACCGGTTCACAAGATAAGCAAAAGAGAATAAGAAATCCGCCGCCGTGGCAACTGGCGGTCCACCTTGCAATTTCTTTTACAAATTGAAAAAGCGAACCATGGTGTGTTTGCAAAGTTGGAGAAGCTACAAAAAGTGAGAGCTGAATGGTCGTTGCCGTGGAGATGTTTTCACATTCTTAATTAGGTAGGTAGTTGAGGAAGGGATAATTTGACAAACCGTCCCTAAGGTTTATAACAATTGCAGTCACCTCCCCTTAAGTTTTAAAATTACACCTACCTCCCCTACTTTTATTGTTTAGGTAACTATATAGACCCACTATACTACATTTCTATTCAAAAATCCTAATATACCCTTATTGACATAACAACAAAGAGAAAAAGTTAGTTTAATCATGTACATTTTCTTTTTCTAAACCACTGCAAACCTGCCACCATACCAAGTCAAACGAGCAAACTATTATTTATAACTCAGTCTCCATTTCAAGTGATTTTAACAATAGTCGCGGCCTTAGAATCATTTTGCTGCCCAAAGGCTTTCACTAAAACTACAATATCAAATATAACCCCACTTAAAAAACGTAAAAGCTTGCCTACAATTTTCTCAACCCACTAGCAATAGCTAATCTAGCCCATCACCACATATATGGATACTAGAAGCAATGCCACCGTGACCCAAAGAATAACCCATTATTACTCCATAATCTCCATTAGAGACTAATCCTATCTCCAAAAAAAAAAAATTATTCACAGTTGCAAATCAAAAATAGAAAACGCATTTTTTTCATTTTTGTTTTTCATTTTTTTCGGCAACAAATGCAGTTATGGGCGTCTATTAAATTTTTTTTATGGATATCTAATAAAATTTTTTGAAAAAATAGACACAACAATATGCCAATCATCTGGTCCCTCTTACTTTCAACTATCAGTTTCAAATTAATTCTTTATATTTGCCATCCTCTCCTTATTTAATTTGATAATGAAGAAATTCTTTTTCCTATTAGTTGCCTTCTATTGAATCAACATTTGCTAATATTTGCAATCGAATGTGAAGAAAAAAAGGAATCAAGTAATAAAATAAGAAGAAAAGAAAAGCAGAATTTGGAATAAAAACATTGGAAATGAGAAGGAATGGTGGTGAGCATGGTGGTTCATGTGGTGGCTATAAATCTAGTGATACATAATATGAGACGAATGACAGGAGTTAGAGAGAGAGGTGAAAGGAGACGACTGCAGATGATATGACAATTGAGAATGTTTTGCTGGTTGCAGTGGCATGGTATATTTCTTTATGAATCAACCAATTAAGTGAAGGACATTCTAGTAATTTTATTACATCAAGGGAGGTCACTATAATTATGTGAAAATAAGGGGAGCTGAGTGAAATTATCAGAAATTTCAAGGGAGGTTTCTGAAATTATCCCATCGAGAATATTAACTATGCACCTCTATTGCGTCCTTCCCTACTGAACTGGAATACGCATAGAAATGAAATTGAATTATGTAAAAGTTCAATCGGAAAATTATTTACTTCTATGAATCTAATTTTTAACTCTTATGCTAACAAATAATAGAAATTATAGTCTTCATACCTGTGACTCCCCACGTTATTTTTTCCCTTTTCCCCCCTACCCTTGCTATTAAATTAATCCCATGTCCAAGTAGCATAAGATTCTCGCAATTTCCTTCTCGTGGTCTAACAATACTGATTTTTCCAAAGTGATTTCAATTATCTCAAGGAGTCAAAAACAAAAAATTTTATTGACATCCAAGTACCTCATGTAAGTCTTTAACTAGCAGCACAAGAGACCATCTAAGACAATTCAGAGGGGCCCATGTTGTCAAATTGGCATTAGCCATTTACCCCACCCTATCGTGTTCCGAATTTAATTAATAAGTCTGGCATTTCGAAACTGCTAACCTTGTCAGGACGACTCAGGATCCTACACCGTTTCAGTGGAGCAATGTGGACGACTTCAGTCCAAACTCAAATAAAACTTTCGTCCAAAAACACGAAACGACTTCCAAGTCGTTTTCTGGTAAGTCGTTTCATCCACCCCGATACGGACAACGACCTTTCCATAGAAAAGGTGAAAAATACTCCTTTTAATTTACAGTTTCCTCAGATGGGATTTAGAAAAAGGACATTTTTTTTTATTGGCAAAAAGGACCCATTTTTTTAAGATTTACCGCTTCTTTTTCTTTTTTTTTTTCCTGTGTGTTTTTGCCTTTTCTCTATTACTAGTAGATAGATATGGCCAAAAAAAGTAGACTCTACTAAATGCACATTTTTACCCGGTAAAATAACGAAATCAAATCCCTGAAGTCACTTTTCTATTTAGTGACAGTTTAAAAAGATGAAAGCAAGGTTAAATATTTTGGTTAAGATTTAGAGTTTTTGAATTCTGATCTCTCTTCTCCTTTTCTCCCCCTTTTGCTTGTTAAATCTCGTCACTTTCCTGCTAAAAAAAATTTAAAAATAAAAAATATATACTAATTTGAAATTTTCTTTTCATTGTTTGCTATTACATATAATTGTACTCACGCAGAAAGGCCGTTCTGGCTTTCAGAGTATTGCATTGCTTTGATCGCTTGAACAATGTGCAGCTGGAGGAGAGTCATGGTTGATTTGATGCACCAAGGGCATCATGATGGATGAATTGTATTCCTCGTATTGGACAAAATTACGAGGACACGAGTCACACAACACGAGCAGCATCTTTTTTTGAGTCTTAAAAGAAGCATAAAATAGCTACAAATGTAATGGGACTTTTACTAAAGCTACTTTGTGCTTTCAAGAAAAATAGCTTTATGGAGTAATTAGCAGTAAAAAGTTAGCGGAACATGATTCTAACGAATGGAACCTTGTGTCTCTTTCTGCCCAAGGTGAGGGGGATGGGGATCTCCTCGCGTCGAGGGACCATTTACTACTCATATTGAAGTCTACTACAATACAATATGATTCTTTCGAATTTCGTTTGCGGAAAAATAGCAATGGACGAATTGTGGATAGCATCTCCAGTTCTACAAACAAAGAGACTAACAGTGTGCTTAGAGTGTGAGATGCGCTTACCTCTTTTGTTTTGTCTTTTTTCTGTTGTGGTTGGATTCAGCTTTAGCAAAAGTAGTCTTCAAATCTCAAGGGAGATGTGATGTACTAGTCAAGGATAGAAATGCCACAATCTTGGTCCACATGCTCCTTAATCTTGGAAAGGACGGGCCACTTAGTTACAAAAGATCGCGGATTCGAATTCTGTTATCGATGTGAGGGATGTATTGATAGGTGATCGGTAAGAATTTTTTTAAAATATGCCCTAATTTATAATGTTAACGAAAACCGAAACCATTCAAACTTTTTCTTAAAAAACAACGACATGCACAAGAACGACAAGGAAATCCCACCCAACTCAACCGGTATTCCAAAAAAAAAAAAAGGACTGAAAACATAATTTGTAAACCCATGCAAAATCAATCATTTAGATGCATGTACTGGGCATGCAATGTGTTGTTGACTGTTCAGTTCAGCACTACTTTCATTAGCCAGTCGTCTACTCAGATTCGATGAAACAAGGTTTAAATAGGTGTCAGTAGATTAACTTAATTATGGAGAGTCTTTGCACAGAATTAGAATCTTCGACGTCGGATCTACATTACTTGTACTCCCTCAATGGATAGGGTTTAATTTTATGACAATTCACCCTTAATATGTCGTGCACAACGAGAAATACATAATTAATACTATCTCTAGCCAAACTCGAAAGAAGAAATACTACATAATTACCCGGGATTGTGGAGCATGAATTTGAACAATGATAATCTAATTAATATCTCACCTTGCTTGAAGTAACACCAGAAGGCCCCATTAATGGTAATAAGCCTAAGTTGTGGTAAGTAATTAATGAGGGGAAACCATATTTAGTTATGGAAGGAAACACGTCATTCTCAAAAAGTTGGCGAGATACCCACCAAACCAACCACGGAAATTCTCATTTTAGGCCTTACGGACGGGCACATACCTAACCCGCCCCCCCAACCGCAAAAACACGCACACACAAACACACACATCATACACTATTATTGCAATATCCGAACCCGACAAGAACATCATCCCGAACCCGAGCTTTGGTAATGGCTCCTACAAGGGAATCCGTTCCATTGTATTGTTGATTCACTAATAAAGTCAAGTGCTGCATTACATAAACGACGAGGAAAGAGAAACTAAAGTAAGCTCCCTTCAATCTTTAATTGTCAATAAATTAAAAAGAAAAGTAGTAGCGGTAATTATCTGAAGCTTCTTTGATCGGAGAAAAGGGACATGAATAATTGTAAGCACAATTATTTAGTGGTTTCCATGGGACGTAACATGTTATTAGTAGGTTATAATTTGCTACTATTAATTAGTACTTTGTAAAATATGATAATAGGGGACGCAATTATTATATATGGAGTTTACGTGAATAATGACCGAGCGTCACATAATTGTTGTGAAGTTATGTAAAGCAATCGATCGTGAGCTATAATTTAAACAAATCGTATTACATTGTCCAACAACGACCGTATTGTCCCAGGTTCTCTTGGCTGCGCATTTTGCCAGTTTTTGAATTAGTTTAATTTGTCAATTGATGTTGAAGGACGGACAGTAAGACAAAAAAACATTACTACTAGCCTAGCAAAAAAGTGAAAAATAAAGTATTCAATGGTTAGATGGTAGAATCGGTTGAGCGCTTTTGTTCATTAGATTTGAGTATGACAGCTGCAAAACGTTAAGAAAGTCATTGAATAGAATAGAGTACTGCGGTGTATGATTAATGATTTAATGGCTTGAAAAAAAATCGAATTGAATATGGTAACCGGCAAGTAGTATGTCACTAGCCCCTCGGAGTGCAGCTCACCTGGTCGTATCGTCTGTCTTTACAGCATCGACCACAGTTCGATTCTCTTCGAATTAACGTGTTGGGCATCCTAAGGGACGGGTTCTGGTTGATCGTAGGGGATTAGTCTGAGTAATTCTATGATATTTCTATGTCGACAAAAAAAAAAGAAGAGTAGTATGTCACTAGCTATTGCAGAATTTATACTGTCGTATTGTTTATTACGAAGCTAGTGACGAAGCCGGAAATAGGGACTAACAAAATCGTGTTGATTGGAAGTATATTGACCTCGACAAGAATTTGTTACGGAGTCTCTTGAGCGGAGAAAGCGTTGTTGGATCGTGGATGTACTAAACAAAACGTCGTTTTGATGCAAGGGGAAGGGGCACTTCAAGAACAGAAGCGCCTCAAGAAATTGTTCTGTTTGACGGGTAGCGTTCTGCTGTGCCCGGTTAAGTGCAAAGTCGAAGCGTTGCCAGACACAGACTAGTTAACTATGTAATGGGTTGTCTAACCCTTTACCAAACCTTTAGAAAAAAGATGCAAAATCGAAACAAAAAAAGGGGGATTTAGGTATTTCATGTCATACTTTTTTCCTAATATTTTTTTTTTCTAACTAAGAAAAGAGTGAGATTTAGAAACGAAAGAGTAGGAAAAAGAGATTTGAATATTGGACCTCTAGTCATACCTAATGATAGAGTATCTAATTTTTTTTTGTTTAGACATCATGTTTAGATTGAGGAATTTGACAAAAAATTTGAAATCTTCCCAAATACTCTAAGATTGTTTGAATTATTTAGAAGGTAATCGGGTTTGCAATCCATCAATTATTTAGATGTATTTAAACACTAAAATAATTGGTAGATTACAAGTTATCAAACAACTTAAAAAGATTTGTTTCAAATCTTTTGTTAAATCCTTCTGTCCAAATGCAAATATCTTCATACGAGTTTTATAAATTGTGAAAAAATTGTTAATAGAGACCAGCGCTTTTATGAAAAAAACTTGACAACTAAGATGTATTGAACTTTTTTTTTTTTAATCCTTCCCTCCCTCCCCTAATCCCTCCCTACCCCCAAACCTGACAATAAAGGTTTCGGAGCCTAGTCAATCAGACAGAATATCATATCCCTAGGCCAACAGCCCCAATGGTGGTTGGTTTGTTGAAAAGAATGCGTGATTTTGTAACGCACAAATGAGGGATTTAAAAGATCATTCTCATTTTTAACTAGGGTGTCATTTTTAACGTACTCTAAAATAGAATATTAGTTCTGCAGAAAGGATATTCGGGGAAATGGAGCAATTTTTTTGGCTGGTTGCAACTTGCACGGTGGTGGCGGGATGGATGCCAAGGGAATAAAAGGAAACTTGCCAAATTCTTTTTGGTTGTGCCATCCTAATTGAAGGCAACAGATTGTTTCTTTGTTAAATTAAAGGGGGAAAAAGTAATTAACGGAGGAACCTTATAAATCACCAGGAGACAGGTTGCTGCGAGGAAATCATATGAAACAAGCTTTAGTTATTTTGCACTCTATTGTTTAGTTGACAGAACGAACGAATCAACGAAATGCCCGAGTCAAAAAAATAATCCGTTCAAACTTTGGAAACAATTTTCAAGAACTCATCCGGCAAGAAAATTAACACCAAAAAAGCAAAAAAAATCATTGAATCATCATAAATGGGTCAGATCAAGAACAAGGCCGTGATGTATATTGAAATTAAGAGACGCCGCATGCAACAAGGATGCAAGTTGAGTAAATTAACGTCATGCTGCGTGTGGAGCCTGGAATCCACGGGCGGCGGCAGTAGTTTAGGCGTTCAAACCTGCCGTTTACACTTTACAGTACATATAAGATTTAATTAGAAGGACGAAGATCGACAAAATGAGAGGGTATTAAATTGGAGGTCCGATGCAGTGAATCATTATTGAGTAGCAAGAAATGAGGTCAGATGAGTGGCCTGTTGCATGATTGGAGGGGTCCTTGAGTCTCTTCTCTACGACTCCTCCTTGATTCCAAAGGGCGACACTGATCTGCTGCTCGGAGGAAAAAGGGTCGGAATTTACCCTGATTGGTACTAATGTCATCCAATCTCCTTTACCTTAAACACTACTACTATTGTTTGTAATGCTTTCAATTACTAAAATATTTAATGATTCACACGTAAACACGCAACCAAACCCACCCAACTAAGTTTGGCCAAAAAATCCATACAATGGTTGACTTGACAACCATTTGTGTCCCAAATCCGTCGTTGCGAAAAAGAAGTCACGAATGTTTGCATGGGTATCAAAAGGCAGTTCAACCCTGAAATATTGCCCAAGAGAAATAGGGATTCGTTGAATTTTCAAAAGATTCAATGATCCGAAATTATGCACACTATTGAATCTTTTGAATAAGATGGCACAATTCGAATCATAATGGCTCCGTTTGGATTAGCTGTTTTTGGAGGTATTTTTGAAAATTTTTACTGTAACAGAGTTTTTTAGAGTACATTTTGAAATATTTAAGAGTAGTAGAATTTTTAAAATATATTTTGAGATATTTTTTAAATATTAAAAAAAAGTTTAGACTAACTTTTTAAAATGTCTGTTAGAGTACTTTTAAAATTTTTATAATATTTAAAAATTGAAAGGATTCAACACAACTATGGATTTTTTAGGATCGGGTCTACCAAGTTTTGGAGAGAGAATAAATGACTTGGGCCTTTAAGTCAACCCAGGCTCTTCACCTACTTGCTAGCAAAATGATGACACAATAAGTGGGTGCAAGAATTTGATCAAGGCTGAGCTTCATCAATGTCCTTCAATAGATACACGCTTATCTAAATTTAATAATACTTGACAAACAACTTTTAGTATTAAGTACTGCCTATGGAGCATAGAGAAAACCCCACAAAAACAAACTTGTATAAAATGCAGATGTAACAAAGACTTTTCTCCTTTTCATTCCTATTGAAAATTGGTTCCTTCATCCCTTCGGGAGTTGGTAAGCCACAAGCCCGCACCAACCCTTTTACCTATATTTTCTTGGGGTCCACAGCTAGAGGCCCAATATCTTTTCGTTAAGGCTGCTAAACAGTCATGTAGCACATGTGGTGGTCGATGAGATGACCCATCAAAATTTTAGTAAAGTTTAAGGACCGAACAAGTCTCTCTCTCTCTCTATGCATATATATTGGTCAATTGCCAACTCTTATACTTACTCCTACTCCTACTTTAATCTGAGGATCCCAATTGGATTAAGAAAGTAATTAGGAAGCTTCTGACTCGTGTTCTCTAATTCCAGTTTCGACCTCTGCTTGAATATGGTAGAAGCTACAAAAGATACGTCTGAACTCGAACTTGACAACAACACAGTCAACGAATTGTTCTATGATAAGTTAACTTCCTAACTTTTTTATTTTTTTAATCTGTAATCAAGTAAAAATAGCAGCACTTTGACAAAAAGCAGGAAAACAAGGCAAAACAGAAGACTCGAATCTCAGAGCATGTCAAGATACCTCGTTTTATTAGGACATCGTCGGGCATTTGAGGTGAGGATGCTGACTGATTAGGTAGAATAATGACAAAGCTTAATAGCCACTCCCACCATTTTGGTTGTTGGGAAAAAGGCTTAAATGGTAGGTAGGTAGCCAGGGAAGAAAAAGTAGTCCAACACGAAATTATGCAGTATCTGCACCAGTCATGAAAGGCATTTTGAAAGACAAGGATATAATTATGTGACATAGGAAGACAACAACTTAATGGTATTTCAGAGAAATTAAAACCAGAGTGAACAGCAACACAAAAGGACGGTTGAATCAATAGTAAACTGCCCCTTTTTCTGAGACTGAACCGCTTGTAGATTGTAGCATTTCAGTCGTCATAAAGTTTAACAGCCCCAAAATCAAAGCCAAGTTGGTAACACTTTTTCACAGCAATCCAAAAAAAAGAATCGACTCTCATTAGAAAGAATTGGAGCAAATCAACTCTGTAGAGAATTTTGTTGGCCAATGGCTGCACAAACACACATTTGTATGTTGAACTGTTTAGATTTCAGTGTCAAATAGACGGATCGTCACCGAGGAAACCATCCTTCGAGCAAAAGGAATATAGCTTAAACTATACCTGAAATGGCAAACAAAGCTGGTCTCAAAGGCCGTCTTGAAATAATTTACAGTCGCTAAAACAGGCAAATATATAGTACCAGTAAGCCAAATAATTCACACCGCACATAGCATGGTTCACAATGGGACACCTGAGAAAAGTATTTAGACTCCAGGATCCCTCAAAACAACCATTCACATTTTCTCTAATCAAGTGAAATTGGGCCAATTGCATCAGTGCTCAAAATATTGGGTTACCATGGGCCATACTCAAGGCTAGCTCTAGTGTATCTCCTATTTGACACCAAAATTATGTTTAGTTTGTGAATTCAAATCTCCCCACACTTCCAAAGCCCAACCTACAACAATCCAAATCCCCAGCCAATGATTACCCTTCCCCAACCCAACCAGAAACAAAGACCAAGACACTTCATGGGAGCAGTTGTCCATCTGGAGATATTGATGGTCTTTAGAGTTGATAGAAAAATAATATCATATTCCAAGCAGAGTTTTAAGTCGCTCTTGAAGTGCAAGTGTCGGCACTGCCCCCCCCCCCCCCTGCTGCCCGGGAAAACCCGCAGATAAAAAAGTAGAGATCAATTTTGAACTCCTCCTGTCCTTAGTAGTTTTTAGTTTTCAAAATGTTATTTGCACACAACAAAGCATTAGCCACTATACATCACATGCTCTTCAAGGCTTTCATCTTTCTTGTCATCAAAAGTGTGTACTTAGTCGTCTTAAATTATAGTAAGATGACATGCAAAAATAGTAGTGAACTATTAGAGT
The DNA here is from genome assembly GCA_023065735.1 of Coffea humblotiana. Classification (NCBI taxonomy): domain Eukaryota; kingdom Viridiplantae; phylum Streptophyta; class Magnoliopsida; order Gentianales; family Rubiaceae; genus Coffea; species Coffea humblotiana. Next base: position 1,201,768 of record CM041209.1, on the reverse strand, counting down.
CCAGAAAATTTTCATTTCTAATATGACTTTCTGTAGTTTTAACCTCTAATGTTCAATGGATTATGGCCTATCAAACTGCAACAAGTCCAAGCCCTGTTGTTTCTTCAATTTCCACAAAATGCATAATTGTCGAGAATCTTCTTTAAATGTTAAAAGTTTGTTCCAATACTTTTTGGCGACAAACATAATCTAGCATGCTGAATTGAGTATTAAACGAAAAGTAAATTGAATATAGACGTGCAACTACAATGACTATCATTCAGTTAGGTATTTACATTTATAAATCTGTGCCACTGTGAATTATTACCTGTCCCCATGAAAGCAATATATTAAACTGCAAATGTTACAGGCCCGCAAAATTCTCTTACTTTCAAGTTTTTACTCAAGAGAAAGCTTTAGTTTTCAGAACCGTTCTACTTCTCTTTATAACAAAAATGCACTAGGATATTCTGATGGAAAACAGAACAAACACAAAACTATTGTAAGAAGAATGATGTGAAACAAACTCACCAGACAAGGGCACAAATCTCACATATGATTGCTATTATTGTTAAAATCTTACTGTGGATCTGCAAGGTATCACAAAGATAAAAATGAAAAATAAAAATAAAAAAAAGCTATTATGAAGAAGAAAAGAAGGAAAAGTGAAGCAGATCACATCCGTCTACTTCTTCTTCCTGTTATGTAGTAAGTTAGACCATCTTAGTAAAAGTAAGTCAAAATCCCAGTTACCAACTCAAGTTAATGTCCAAATATAATGCTGAAAGGACAACAGCTTTTAAGCTCAATGAGAAAGATAAATAACTAAAATCCCATACTCTTTGTTGCAATTAAAGATAATAAAATAGCGAAAGACCATAACATGTAGTTTTTTCACTTTTTGTATGCAATGAAAACGTAGTACAGTGATTGCATTGTCTGCGTTAACAATGATTCCAAACCAACAAATAAGAATTTTGCAAAACTATGAGTGAAACACTTGATGATTTTATGCAGCTTTTCTTTCAGAAAACCATCAAAGTCGTGATATGCATCAGTCAAAGCATCCAGCTTACCAGAAGAGCACAGATTAGAGCTACAACAACACACCCAACATAAATGGCTGTAGCATAAATGCGTACAGGATCAAGCATCATCCTTATTTGCTGCCCAGGTCCAAATGAGGAAGGCTGTGCTGCCAATGTATGTCCCAATTAAGAATCTCCGCAAAGAACAACAAGAAGAAAAATATAGAGTTCATTTTACATGTATATGTATTACGTGTGTGAACAATCCTGGTGCATTTTTTGGTAAAAGTGCATTGCATCGCAACAACTTCTTATCTGAGTACGCATTGTTAGACACATTAATACCTACTGGTTTATTCAAGGAAAGCAATAACCTACCTTCCAACAGCTAACATGTTGCCAAATGTAAATAGCAAAGCGAATTTGATGGGCTTGACAAAGACAATCAAAGACTGCAAAGAAGAATGAGACAATAGAAATCAGTGAAAATTTCATATTGTTGGCATAATTAAACCAAACTTCCTAATAGTTGATGTTTCTTATTTCTAAATTAGAAGTTCAAGTCTAGCAAAATTTTAGTAGTTTATTTGGTTAAGGTATAGAATGATTATTTAGTAGTTTCTTCTCTTGGTAGTTCCCTAATTACCAAGTCTTGTTATTAGGGTATCTGGTTATTATTTTTAGTTGAGAAGAGCGAGAGGAAATTTTGTAAGGGCAATTCTGCCGAGAGTTATGCTGCTCTCAATATGAGAGTCGATGTTCTTTATGTATTTGTGATTATTAAACTCCTCTTCTCCCACACATTTTTATATATGCAGATATGCTTTCCGAATGTGATTTTTAGTACACATATCATACTTGTAGGTTTACAAAATGTTAACAAAAAGTAATGTAGGAATAGAGTAATTAAACCATCGGATTATCCTATGCATCTAATTAGAGCCTCTTCCCCAAGCATGAATGAAACTGTCAACGTACTTCGCAAAGTCTAAGAATGAGACCATTACTATGACGGGAAACTATGATAGTCCTTTAGCCAATCGCGAGCAGCCTTTTATCGCTAGGGAATTCAGGCTCTTCAAATGCACAAATGAACAACTAAAAGATGGCATTGCACAAATTTAAGTCCAATACTATCTAGCTATACGATGAGTTCAAGTGCTACTAGTTTTGCACCATTTTCTAACTTTAAGAGAGAATTTCGGGACTAAAATGGCAATTAACTCTATTCAGTGCACTCTGTCAGACAACTAAAGAAAACTGCGTAGCTTATTATATCATCCGGCTCAGGCGCTTGAAAACATTTAAAGTTGAAGGTACGGTATATACCAGGAACATACAAACCAAGCCAGCTAGTAAACAGGCAGCAAATGCGTAGACACTCTGTTCGTCCAAAACCCAATAAGAAAAAGAAAATCAACACGGATTTCCGGTAAGAATAAGCAGTGCTAAATTTGGAGCTAAATAAACAAGGCAGGTGATCGGACCTGCGTGGGGGAAAGTGAAAATAGGCCTTCAGGTTCATCCAACAAGTTGTCTTCCTGCTGCCGCTCTTCGTCTCCGCCTAAAATAGACTTCCACATTCTTGGATCTCGGCTCGGCTGGCTATCTAGATCGCTGAAGCCTCCCTAAAAGATCATGACCGCTTAGAAGAAACAAGGGCGGTATAGGGGCGTTCAGATTGCTGGGATTTTGGAAGAGAAACCATGTTCTTATTCTAGGGTTAATTACACTTTGCCCCCTGAACTTAGACCCTTATAACACTTTGTCGTCCTAAACTATAAATATATACACTTTACCCCTTATGTTCAACTTTTCGATAGGATTAAGATGGAGTTATATTTTTTTATGATCAAAATATCCTTAACTAATTCTTAAACACATATAATAATTGTAACATAATAAATATATATATCTTTAATAGTTGACAAATGCATTTAAACACAATTACACTAAGCATTTTGATGTTTTAACACTAAAATTAATTAGACAATTCACAAAAAAAAAGTCTAAGTAACTCAATGTGTTTATCTCAATGCCATAGCAATTCTTATTATAAATAAAATAACATTAAATAGTGCATTTAGAATGAAAATTATTTGCTTATTTTTTTTATTGTAGCACTTTTTAATGTGTTTTATATTAGACAAAAACATGATTAAAAATAAAAATGTATTTAGAGAATTTTAAGTTTTTTTTTAATGTAGAATGCAAACAAAATACAAAGCAAGGTATGAATGTGGTATAAAATTTCCAAATAACATATTATTAATGCATTAAAATCTTGTGAAAGCTACAAAGTAAATGAAAATTATTAAAACTAATCTATTTACAATTTAAATAAAGAAAGATAAGCGATGGAAAACTTGTGTAGATGCTTTATGAAATTTTAAATTCTGTTTTCTCCACAATAAAAATTTTCAATTCTTTGGTATTATACCATCTTTTATTTTTTAATTTTTTAAAATCATATGACTTTGTGTTTTTTCTAATAAAATGTTTCATATTCCAATTAAAAGTATAACATTATTCTAAAACTGTTATGTAAGGGCATTAATGTCATTTTGTTAAAATTTTAGATGGACAATTTATCATTAACGTTTGACTTAATCAATAAAGAGGGTAAAATGTATTTATTTAAAGTTCAAGGGGGCAAAGTGTTACAAAGGATCAAGTTTAAGGGAACAAACTATAATTAGCCCCTTATTCTATTATTAACTAGGGGGAAAAGCCCGCGTCATGCGCGGGAGTTTAGTACCTATAGTTAAAGATAGTTAATAATTATTATTTAGTATTTTGTAGTATAGAAATTGAAGTATGACAATTTTATTATGTGATATTAAACAGAAAAATCATAAATTACATATTGAGTCAAAAAATATAATATGCAATGAAATATAATTATAAAATACGATTAATCACTTTGCGTCTAATCTAATAAAATAAAAGATCTACTTATATATGTTCATGCATTTTAGATATGTTAAATTTTGTCGTTTAATTTGAATTTGATCTTGATATGAGGGCAATCTACCTCATTATCTTGTCATATAAGTGAGATTTGAAAAATTAGCATACTTGAAGAAATCATTGCTAGTGGAATTTCGGTTATTGCAAGCCAAATTCTTGGATTTATATTGATTCCAAGGACATATCATCATGAAAGCTCCACATTGACAAATCAATCAATTATGATTTATTGTATGATTTAGGACATATAGCAAAGCATCTCCTTCTCGATAGGGGTTACAACCACAAAACATCAGTTTTTTACCTAGTTGCAAAGATATACAATAACTAACACGCTAATCTAGATGAATAATTACTTCAAAAAAAGTACTAAAACATCTTAATCCACTCAATTCAAGAAAACAATTAAAAGTAATGAAGTATATACTTTAGATTTGCAGCCAAATAGTTTTAAGTAGATAGTTAAACATATTGGCAAATCAAATGAAGTGAAAATTTGCCTAAATGGAATCATCAATAAAGTAGCAAATGATTTGAAAATTACCGTAACTAATAGTTAAAACAACAAAAGAAGTAGATGCAATCTATTAATGAAAAAATTCATGATGACAAACTTATTATAAACCACAAATAACAATTAACAAATGTGATCTTCTCCCTATCAAGCCTATCTAACATGGGCAATTGAATTAAAACACAAAAAAAAGTATTGCACATACAACTTGCAAGATTACAAATTTCTTACAACAAAAAAAGTAGATTAGCTAAAGAAAACATACCTATTGAGAAAGATGTTGCAAAATGGGAAAGAGTAGTAGCTAATATAGCAACATCTGAATTCAATAGACTACATGATTGTCGTGGAACAAAAATATAGGTAAGTGAAATGAATTTTAATAGACGGGGTTACTATGGTAACAGCCAAGAAACCAAACTTCTCTACCAATCAGCATTAATTGTGTCTTAACATCTATATATCATAAGTTTGCAAATAACTGTGAGAAAGGCTTTAAGAAATTAAGAGACTTGGATGGTAATACAATTAAATGATTAAAAGGATTTTTATGCAATTCTACTAAAACACAAGCTGAATTCAATTCTACCTAATATTTAATTGGATATCGAATACTATCACATGTTAAACTTACCCATAGTAATTATCGAATACTATCTCGGACATTTAAGTAATTATAAAAAAAACCAAATCAGCTATAATGATTCATATTCAATACTCCAATTGCACTTCAAATACTCTCGTATTCCCAAAATAGTCCAGTCCTTGCGGTTGAAATCTTTGCCCTAAACTCATTCTTATATAGTATAAGGATTCAACAGCGTTCAAAAATAAAAAATAAAAAAATAGCAATAGCGCTCCCTAGTCCCTGTCATTGTCTAATTTGCAAAATAACCCGAAAATACTTCATTATTACTTGGCACACAACAAAAAAGGAAAAAATTTGAGGATAGAAAAGAAAATAAGAGAAAGGTTAAGTTACGAGAGAAAATAAAGGATAAGAAAAGAAGAGAAAAGATTTTAATGTTGTTTGGGAGTTTACGAAAGAAAGGTGATGATTTTGGGATATATAGGTTAATAAAAATTTCATTCAATAGCTTTCTAAGAATAGAATGGACAATTTAAACACTTTTCGTGGGCTTTCTACAATTTTCCTTCATTTTTTGCCCTTGGACGGGAAGATTTTTTAACTGTAGTTGCCTTCTGCCTCTTTCCAAATCAGTCGATTTCTTTTCTTTTTTGTTTCACTGAAATTTCAAAACGTTGGAAACACTACTTATTTTTTAAAAAAACTCATTTGAAATATTTTTACAATTTATGATCCGGTAAATTTTTTTTTTTTTTTTGTAAATTTTATTCTGTCCATCCCTCAAGTTCTATAAATTGCGGTACTCTGGAAAAGTTTTCAACTGTCAGAAACACTAGTGACCGCCACAACAACTAGGTATGATTAGTAGTGAGAAGAGAGTAGATACTTGATCATCGACAGCGTGCAACTGTGCCCTTATTACTGCTCTTAACTCAACGACGCCGCATCCAACGATTTCTTAGGCATTCAGCCATTTTTTCCATTCTTCTGACAGCCTCTGCAAAACCCTAGCTTGCCGAATTAGCACCTTAAAGAACAGAGGACAACACAAGAATGTCATCGACCTTGTTGGAGGTGACGCGTGCATCGCACGAGGAGGTGGAGCGGTTAGAAAGGCTTATCGTCAAGGATCTCCAGACGGAACCGCCTACCGCCAGGGACCGCCTTTACCAGAGCCACCGCGTTCGCAATATGATCGAACAAATTACTGAAACCACTAACAAACTTGTAATTTCTCTATACCTCCCTCCTCTTTACTTCAAGCAAATTCACCGCAATTTCGTAAAATTTATTTTGGAGAAATTGAATGAGTTTGTTCGTGCTCGGCGGTTTTTGTAATAGGTTGAGATTTATGAAGATAAAGACAATGCGAGGAAGGATGAGATTGCGGCGCTTGGTGGCCAGACTGCGACTGGGACTAACGTTTTCAGTGCATTCTATGATAGATTAAAAGAGGTAAAACTCTTTAGCGTTTTTTCTCCCTTTAGATTCTCTCACTGAAAACCTTATGTGCCACGATTAATGTATACAAGTTTTTGGTAACGGATTAAATTTAACAGCAACAACTGCCTGAAGACGATTGCATTTACCTTATAAGAGAATTGTTTGAACCATGAGACAATTTAGTGTCGAGAAATCCAGAGATTCTTTGTTGTTTTAGATCCTGTGGAGACGTTGTTCTCTTGCCATTGTAACAAGCGATACTTAGAGAAAAACGTGTCGCTTACATTTGATGAAGATATGGCTGTGGATTTAGTATTACACGTTTTTCATGGAGATCCTTCAACTGTAGCGGCTTTGAGCCTCTATATTCCATTTTAACCTAGGAGGTCAGCGATGTAAGCATCATAACAGAATTTGTTGTTTTGATGATATTAAAGCACTGAGACTACGTTTAGTTTGGCACAGTCCTAAACCTCAATTATAGTTTTGTAAGTGGTCTTGACTTTGAAGTCTATGTCTCTTATCTATGCAGATTCGCGAATACCATAGACGGCATCCTGCTGCCCGTGTTATAGATGCCAATGATGAGTATCAACAGATTCTCAGAGAAGAGCCTCAAATTGAGTTTAGTGGGGAGGTAAGTTGTTCTTCTATTTCTTGCTTTCTTTCTTGACGGTGTGTGTGTGTGTTGGAGGGGAAGAAGAATTAGGCACCTCTCGTAGAGCATATAATCAGAGTGTTTAAATCCCTGGATAATTAAGGTTTTCATTTAATGGGGAACATGCCTATAGCTGCAAACCTTTTCTAGTATTATAGCGCGGTCTTCTAAGGAGTTTCAAAAAAGCAGACTTAGTATGTATATATTTTTCAGCCTTGTAGTTGCCAGGTTTTCCATTGGTTCCAGAAACATGAAATTATTGTTGAACACCATTCAAATAGATGTTGTTTACATAAGTGGAGTGCTCAAGTGATAGGAATTACTGAAAATGAAATGTATTACGATTCTTGTTTATGTTTGCCATTTATTGAGTAAATGCCTGTTATGTTTTCCAGGAAGCTTCGGGACGATACCTTGATTTGCACGAGTTGTACAATCATTATCTTAACTCTAAATTTGGAGAGAGAATTGAATACACTGCTTATCTTGATGTTTTTTCACAGCCACATAAGATTCCTCGGAAGCTCAAGTTTATGAGGTACAGTGCTTGTATTTCATTTGTTTTACTTCTGTATCTGTTGTTGGTTAACTTATCGATTCTAGTTGAGGTCCCCTGTGATTTTTGACATGATATATTTCTCTGAATATTGGAATACAGGAACATGAATTGAATGCTAGCGAAACAGCAAACTCACTCTCTTACCCTTGTTGGGGTGAGAGGTCCTCTCTTGTAACATGCTTTTAATCATCATTTTACACTCTATACAATAACTAATTTTCTGATGAAACTAATTATATTTTGGTGCAATACCAGCTAACATAAACTTTAAGATGTAGCATTAAAAGTGGTTTTTGAGGCTTAGACATTGTGCCAAGGAAAAACAAATGGGTCAATGTTATGGTTCCTAATTATATTTTTCTGGGTATTCTGGGATTAATACAGAAAGGGTACCTCTTCTGGTTTAGTAATTAGGACATTGTGATATTTAATCTGACAGTGCACATGGTTTTGGAACTTACTCTGCCCTTGTTTATTTGGCAAAAGTCGTCAATTTATTTGGCAACCTGATTAGAGTAGCTTTAGGATGACAACCTTTTCTTGGTTGTTTTATGGGCCACATTCTTTTGGCTAGGGGTCTTAAGTGTGATTTTTACTTACATCCCTTACCTATGTTTTGCTTTGTGTAAATCTGTAATCTGGTTAATATGTCTTGACCTCGTGCACAGGCAATACAGGGAATATTTGCAGAAACTATTGGAGTACCTTGTGTATTTTTTTGAGCGAACGGAACCTTTGCAAGATCTTGGCAGAATATTCTCGAAGGTATGCTTTCTTTCCCTCACATAACACATATTTGGGAATCTGTAACTCTTTTGGATTGAGAAGGTGGTTATGAGATCGTGGATTTAACATTGGCATGAGATTCGTATTCACCATATTTCTGACCCCTTATCTCCTTGGCTACCCACTAATTATTTAAGTGAGATTTTTGATTGATAAGGGCATTAGTATTTCACAGTTGAGATGGACTATATTCTAGTAGATGTGTGCAAGTCACAATACACAGTTCGTCTAAAGCATTAAAGAGCTGGCTTACAATGCACACATGATTAATAAAACATGGAGGAGGATTAGACTTACTACAGCTGAGAGCTTTGTCTAGGTACTAAACATGATGTTTCCTATGGAATGCAATTCAATGCATCATCAAGGCAGTCCAACAAGCATCACGCAAAGGTTAGGGGTTCAAGTTGGTGATGAGTGGCAATATCTGAATGAGTTTTTTTTTCTGGGTGGTATTGTTGTGCGTGTTTAATTAGAATCATATGTTTATTACACATTAGAGTGTTCAGTCACTTGAGATTAGGCTTTGTCGACTTCCAGTTAGAGATGAAAGTTGATTGCCCTCTATCTTATTGCAATTTTCCATATCTTCTGTTTCCTGAAGTTTTTAGTTTCTCATAGGTTACTACAGAATTTGAAGAGCAATGGACAACTGGCAATGTAGAAGGATGGGAGAATGAGAGTCAAGAAAATGGACACGCTCCAGATGAGCATCCTGTGATTGATCTTGGGAAATATAGTACAGTTGAAGAGTTGATCAGAGACAGTGAAGTGGGACCTGAGAAGTTAAAGAAGGTATGAGAAGATAGCTGGATGACTTTTATATGGTTTTTAATGCTTTGATTGGATTATCTGATTTTCTCTCTTACATTAATGTTAATGATGGATTAGAACCTGGTTTGAAAACTAAAACATTTATGTTTTGATATGAAATGTCATGCATGGTTAATTGGCAGGGTTAATTGGGTGGCGGGTAGTCTTTTTCAATTTGCTTTTGACAAGCATAATATGGTTTTGAGTATCCCATGAAGGTCATTACATGCAAAGTGAATGTTATTGTGATTCTCCAGTGGACTATCAAAATTCAAACTTGTATTCCCCTTCAAACTTGTATTCCTCTCCCCCCCCCCTCCTCCTCTTCCCCCCAACCCCAAAAAAAAATCCTTTGTTTCTGCTTTTATAACTGGATATGATTTGTATACATATATATCAAGTCCAACTGATAGCGATATTATCTCACTGTAGGCCTTGGCTGCACTGGGTCTGAAGACAGGAGGTACAGTTGAGGAGCGCGCAAAGAGGCTTTTCCTTACAAAGGTGAGCGTGCTGTGAATTTCTCCTTATAGAGTTCTATTTTTATGAATAATTGAATATGATAGCATGGCGAATGCCCCCACTTCATTTTTGTTTTCATTCCTGCTGTCATGGGCTAATCTGCTGTGTCTTATGCTATGTATTTGGTTTGCGGTTGTCAAAGGCTTGTTGTTTTGGTGCAAGGCATATGATTATATAACCTTCCTTGCTGAAAGTAATAAATAATGTTTTCTCTATATCAAATGCTTAAGAAGCTTAGTTTTAGAAGTGACATGTCGAGTCTCAGAAATTTTCATCGCTATTAAAATTTCAAGGTCCACTATTTTGCTTGACATTAAAGCTATGCCTGCACTTAGAAATTCTTGCAGTCACTGACTAGAAAGAGAAGGTCAAAGAAAAGGAAAAGAGGAGATAAAAGTTCTAGAATTTTGTCTGTGTATTAGCTTTTTCAGTAAGTAGAGGTTTCCATTTTTTAATAGGAATATTAACTTTCTATTTCAGAAAAAAAGTCAGAATATACTGCTATTTCACAAATGTCATAGAGGAGAGCAACTGGCCTTGCTTTAAGATACAAATAGTTGCATATTATTTTGTCCTCTTATCTCAGTTTTGATTGCTAAAGTTGTTTTCTTACATCTTCACGTTGCAGGATACGCCTCTTGAAGAGTTGGACAGGAAAAATTTTGCCAAAGCTTTTCATCAATCAGATCTGAATGGTGTTCTTTCAACTCCACTGACAGGTAAAGATGCCAAAGAGATTGCGCTGATGGAAGCCAAAGTGAGCAAGCTCTGTGACTTGTTGGATGAAGTATGTTTTAATTGCTTCTTTGAGTAAAGAGCACGTCATCTCTTATTTTGTGTATTATTTGTGATTAAGCTGTTGACTTGCTAGTACATAATTTTTCTAACTTGAATGGAATAGTACTTTAATTACTAGTACTAGTAATACCTTTTTGAACTTGTGCAGACTATTGTACGGACAAAAGAAAATGTAGTGAAAAAGCAGGCTTTGACATATGAGGAAATGGAAGCAGAACGTGAAGAGGTGATGCATATATTCTTGCTTCAACCCCTTATGCCCTTCAAAAGTAAAAAGACCTAAATGGTACTTTAGGATCTGGATACCATTATTCTGTTTGATAGAGATGTTATCAGTCGCTTTTAGTTTTGCTAACTAGGGCATTGTGTCGAATCTTCTTAATTTGGTTGGACGATGAGTGCCTTAGGGCTACTATAAACTCATGTGGATTGCTATTATCAGTTCCAACTACAATGTGAATAGTGCATGAGGTTTTATTCTATATGATTAAAACTTGACATGATGTGACTTTCTTGCTCTCAAGTTGCCTTTCTTCTTAGGTTTTTGAACTTCTTATTCTTTTGCAGTATGTTGTGTACTTTCAGCATTGTTTTTCAGTTCTTTCTAAATACCATTAGCTGGTTCCCCTTTCAAAGGGTTAAGTGTCATGTAGGGATGCTTTCCCTCTCTATGTATTCTGTTGAATTGCTGTTTTGAGTTGCAATTCCTAATTTTGGTCAAGTAATTTAGTCTTAGTATCCATTTGCTGCTTTTTTAGTTGTTTCCTATTGAATTAAAATTTAACTTGTTTTGAACTTTTTAAACAGGAGGAGGTACAAGCAGAATCTGAAAGTGATGACGAGGAACAGCAGATTTATAATCCACTCAAGCTGCCCATGGGTTGGGATGGGAAACCTATACCATACTGGTTATATAAACTTCACGGGCTTGGTCAGGTGATTTCTCTGAAGTTTGGTAAATGCTTTTTTTCTAATGATCATCGTATTAATGAAACCAATCAAGGGGGGAACATCCCCTGTTACAGGGTCTTTAAATGGTTATTACATACGAGACATATCAAGCAAATGTTAAATATTTTAATCGGAAGTTGGTCGCATTTTGAGGTGTCATATTTCTTACATTTTGTATTACCATGAGCTGTTTCCTTTTCTTTTGCTATTTGTGGGCTTGTCCATTTTATTTTGAGGTCCTTAAGATGAGTTTGAAAATATTAGAACTATACAAAGTTTAAATAGCTCTGATGTGTTATATATGGTGAATATGTACAATTCTGCGGTGTGCACTCTTTTTTCTGAGTCAAAAACAATGCCAACTGTAAGTGTTAATCTTTTCTTGAGGGAAAAGTAAAACAAAGGAAACAGAGTCTTAAAGCATGAACTGGAAAGAATTGGCTTTTTCGAATGGACTCCTTAATGGGCTTAACTTTGCACATCATATTTTACAAGAAACAGCATTACCTTGCTAAGGTAGTTACAACACAACAATGTCTACATAATATGCCTGTGCCAGATCTATTAGTCAGTTGTTAATACTCGTGTGATAAGTTCTAATTGCATCTTCTGAATCCTTTGTCAGGAATTCAAATGTGAGATTTGTGGGAATTACAGCTACTGGGGTCGCCGAGCATATGAGCGGCATTTCAAGGAATGGAGGCATCAGCATGGAATGAGATGCCTTGGTATTCCAAATACAAAAAATTTCAATGAGATCACAACAATTGAGGTCAGTGCCTTAATTTTTTTTTTTTTATTGTCATCTCTTAGTAACATGGAAACAAAAAAAGGAAATAAAAGTTTGGGTGTGTGAGTGGTTGCATCTTTAGTAACCATCTGTACCTATCCGCAACTCTAACACTCTTCCCTCATCTCCCCACCCCCACACAACACCACCCCCCAACCCCCAAAAAAAAAAAAGGACAAATCCTTTGCGTCTTTCGTCTTTACCGGATATGTATTCAGTCTGAAGGGCGAAATGTAGAATATAGATTGGTGCCATAATTTATAGCTTGTTTGTGTATACAAGGGTTTTGCTTTCTCTGTTGTGTGGTACTCATATTCTCGTCTGTAGCTCATTTTTTTTTTCAATTGTTGGGCGTGTAGGAAGCTAAGCAACTTTGGGAGAGAATCCAGCAAAGGCAGGGATTGAACAAGTGGGCGCCCTGATCTTGAAGAAGAATATGAAGATCAGGAGGGTAACATCTACAACAAAAAGACATACACCGATCTGCAACGCCAGGGTCTTATTTAGATACATAATTCTTCCAGGTTTTAGTTGAAATCCTTGGATCCTTTTTCAGATGTAGATGTAGATTTGTTGAACTGTGTATGCTTTTTATTTTGATCATCACATGGTCCATCACTTTCAACTGAAGGGTGCTTTGGTGTCTCCATTGCCATTCTTATCAAAGGCTTGTATCTACAAGATTGCGGGGACGGAATGCTCTAGGTCTCCAGAAAGCTCTTCGAGGAAATTGCGTTGCAGGTGCTATCGGTACATGAACAACAAGCATAGCTCGTCCAAAAAGGATGCCGAGAGTCTTGTGGGCCTATTATGCCTAGTTTATCTTTGTGGTTCACTATTGTTAGTAGGCTTGTCGCAATTCCATTGGAGAAATTATACCATTAAAATTCCATTTGGCTCATTTGTTTGGTTTCGATGTGCGAGTCAGTTCATCGGGTCTCCTACGACTGGAAAGAATGGGAAGATTGCTGCATTACGGAGGAAAGAGAAAAGTTTTAACATAATTAAACAAAATACAACTATATTTGCATTTACATTCCGGCCTAATGGTGAATTTCATCATTTACACGACCTTGTTAAGAACAAGGCCGACCCATTGACACTCCTGAGAATAAGCAACCTAGAATCCACATATGTTCCACAAACAATTTTTGAAAGATCAAATATTTCAGGCGGAATTTGTGTGCGCACTTCATGTATTACCTGCTGTGCCTTTTCAACATCGCTACCCAACGGCCCATTTAGCATCATTGTCAGCCCAAATATCACCGGCACAAGCTTTACAACTGGAAGGCTGGAAGGAAATTCCTTTATCGGAATGATCTTCTTCCACTTTTTTACTGGATAAAATTTTCAGAACCGAACCCTCAGCACTCACTGTTAATGATGGAAATCTTTTTGGAGAGTTCTTCCGCATCCAAGTATATCCTTCTCCCAGATTTCAATCTAAAGAGGGACTCCACTTGCAGTTTTTCCACTTACTCCAACCTTGTTATGTGGCCAATCACGGCCAACGATAACAGTAAATTCAACATCAGAGACAACTGAGAAGTTTGCGTTTTGGGTATTGAAGCTTTTAGACACTGTAAGGCGGACATCGCCATAAGAACACGAACTGGGAGGCTGACGAAGGGTCAAGCCAATGTGCCTACCAGTGGAGTACAAAAATCGCCATTTTCCAGGAAGTAATTTCCAACCAATGCTGCGATTTGGCAGAAATTACATCAGTAATTAGTATGACAGCAATAGAGATATTCAATATTGCAATGGTAAGAAGACGACGGACACAAGTTACCCTTGGTTTTGAATGCAGATTCCAACATCTCCATTAATTCGATAAAATGGGCAAGCCTTCTCCGCTGGAACACAAAAAAGACATAACTTCTCAGTAAAATTCAAATTTACAGTCGTACCTGCCCAACATGCACAAGGTAAGACTATCAACAATATTGGAGAGCAGTTGGTTTTAGCTGACAATATTTTACTCCCGGCAGGTGAATGTCTTTCGCAGAAAACTGTTTGGATAAAGTATTATTTGAAATAATTATTGTAGCACTTTTTGTAATGTGATGTATGTGAGATAAAAAGATGAATTGGAAAATGTGATTATAATGCAAGCGAAATATTATTTGAAATAATTTAATATTCAAACAAATGTATTTCTATTCAAAAGTCAAAGAAGACCTCTTGTTTTCCTCAATTTAAAAACAAAAACTCCATCCCCATAGAAGAAACAAATATACTTTACTCTTTTATTTGTTACAGTGAATATTGGAAAGTAAAAAGTGTAAAAAAGTGTGACAATTGGGTTGGTTTGACTGCTATACTGATAGCAGTTTCCAACAATCACGTTGCAATAAAAAAATAAGCTGAAATGGCTGGTAAGAAATTTCTGAAAACTGTTTTATGTGGCAATTCCTTGAGCCGATGTAATAACAATGCAACTCAAATCATAATTTGAGAAAGTACAATGAAGCAAATCTTTGTGCTAACATATATAGAGCCAGGTGTGTGTTGTTAAGGGTATAAAGTGGGTTTCCAAAATAATCAGTCATCATGATTTCGCAGATCAAGACTCAGATTCTCCATTTACACCAATTTCTAAAAGGATCTAATCATGATTTGATTAAAAGATAAAGACATATATTAACCACGTTTTCAGAGTTGAAGAAACTTTAAGATTACAGCCGACAAAGACAGATTAAGATGAGTCACAGAGGACAAATATTACAGACCTGCTGCTGGTTATAAATGTACTCCTCTGTGATTCGAACTGCAGTTGAACCGAGGTTCCATTTGATAATGTCCATTGATGGGTCTATCCTCCATCTTGGTCCACATAAGAAAGGATGTCTCAAGGCTTTTAAGCAACTGTTGTACAGTATATAATGAACAGTACCATGAGATGGCATGAAAAACGTTCAACTCCTAGGCAAGGGGATTACTGATAATCATTTACTAATTAGAAAAATTAGATTAGAGCGAATGAAATGGCTATTAGTGATGGTATTGAATCCCCATTCAAACTACTGACAAAATAAGTATAGCAGAAAATATGAAATGCTGCTGGTCATAGTCTTGTATACTACTTCGAAAATCAATTCTATTCCATGATATCCTATATATATCTGTCCTCCACAGAGATCACAGCAGGGGTAAAGCTGGATGAGAAAAGCATTTGATGTCCCCGTGGCAATGCAAGATGCGAGCTATAAGATCCCAATAATTATTTTTACAGCTTCTTCCCTCACAACTAACATCAATATGAAAACGTTGGAGATTCTATAAGCTAGCCTACCTTATTCTCTGTGAAGGTTTGGTTGCTAGGAGAAGTGATAGTAAGTTCCAACCTGCACCCCAATTTCTATCAAGTATCTGCAAGAAAGATATTTTAGCACGTTGTTCTCAGGGTACAAAAAAGCAGAAGTGCAGCGACTTTGGAGAAGGGAATTGAACTAACTTGGAGTCCAGTATTTCCAGATGAGGAATTCCTATAGATAGTAGGCAATAGGAACTCACGCAAGCAGGAGGAATCATTTCCCTACATGGAATGGGAATTTATCACTAAGAATGAAAGTAAAAAAAAGAAATTCATTGTCTAAGAGTTTTTACCATGAAAGCCTTTCATACCTTGGTGAGGAATGCTTTAAACTTCATAAATACCGATGAATCCATGAGTTCCGTCAGCACCATTTTAGCCATAATGTACCCGACACACCTAAAAAATCCCGATAAATTAAAAGCAAATCCATGAAAATGCTTGTGCTGACAAAAAATGACAAAAGGCATCAGAGCTGTTTTACCTCATGTCAAATGCAATCATCATCTCTCGCCGATCGATTTTGCTATTTAATGTCTCCGAACAGCTCTCATAAAGATCAGCAGCATTTCCCAGTATCCCCACCTAAGAAAAATAAAATTGGGCAATATATAATTTCAGGAGGTTATTAAGATATAGAAGAAAATGCTTGAAAACAAGCTTTGTGAATTGGGTGATTTTTAAGAACATGACAACCGTGGTGGCTTTCAATATAGATATGTATGTCCATATCTAAGGGTATTCTTTCGAGGAATGCACAAATATGTATATGCACATATATAAGACACGAATGTTTACGTGGTCACAGCGAACCAAGTAGTCTACATCAGCTTAGAAGAGAACTGGGTGCTTTCACATTTTCAGTCCAGAGTTCAGCAATACTAAATAATTATCTTGCCAAAATCCTTGTCCGAAAAGGTGCAAGTGCACAGACATGCTAACTAAAATCTCATAAACGTCAGTAAAAGTCGAAATACAGTACAAAAGCTCTTAGCTTCTTTACCAGTATAACAAGGAAAAGAGCATAATCTCACTTTGATATGTTTATCCACAGGGCTAATATGCAAATTTTCAAGTCTCAACTCTGTATGGGCAAGTCCATGGCTGTGCAAGTAATTGACCTGAGGTGGAAATGCAATAAAAGCACTTGTTAACATAGAAATGGAGTAAGCAACACAAACTGAACTGTGATTGTGGATAATACAAAAATTGCACAAATAACGCACCCCAATCAAAAGATCCCTCATCAAAACGCGAATAAGTCGCAATTGTCGAGAAACGGCAGGGCCACCAATAGTATCGTCACCCACTTTTCTTGCAGACTCCTCATCTAGAGCAAGAGTAGCTTCCAAAGTGGGAAACCAGTCAGATTGTTGGAGCCAATGTCTCAAAGAAAAACTGCCATGATACTGAAAAAGGAAAAGACCAAGAGTGAATATTGTTACAAAGTCAGACACAGAAGCTTACAGTTGAGTCAAAAGCATCTAAAAGATCAAGTCATTAAGAGCATGACAGCATTCAGTCTGCACATTAAAACTGCATCTGGTCTCCTTTAGAAGGACATGGGAGATACAATCGTTAGCAGAAAAACATACTCATTGTATAACAACTTGCTTCAGATTTTGAATGAGCTCCACAAATTTTCAATCCAAAGGGGGGTTAAACTGAGAACACTAAATAACTTGATTGCAGCATTCTTAGTTCCACAAGCAGTGCAGGTTTATAAAAACACAATTGCTCAACAAAAAGCAACCTACCCCATGGACTAGCGTAAATACGCCAGTGTCACCAGTGGAAGATGAAGAGACATATCCATAAACTTGCATCGAGTAAGAATGGTACATTAATCTACGACGAGCCAATCTCCTCAACACCTAAAATCAGAATGCAGAAAAATTAAAGACTAGCGCCTAACAAAGCTTAAAATGAAATTGGAGAGGTTTTCAAGAATCAAGCAACCTCTATGGCTCTTCGTCCTCTGCGCTTAGCCTGAGCACTTGTGAGCCTCCGAAGCACAACTTTGGTGTTATATAATGGACTGCAAATGTACAAAATGTATAATTAAAACCTAAAACAAGAAGTCCAAAAGAAAATAATTCAAACAAATAAAAACGGAAACCACCTCGATTAATTGATTTACAAGGTGATGGGTGGTAGCTGAAAATCAACTTACTTATTGACATCCTTGACAGTTGCTTCGAAGATAACCTCGTCCGCCTGAATGAATGAAGGGGAAAATATTAGGTAATTGAGAGAAAAGAGGAGTGGAGGAGGCCCGGGGTAGGGGAGTGGGGGAGCGGGTACCCGGCTGGTAAGGCCAATGCTGACGCGGTCAGAGATGTTGAAGTCGGACATGTTGAACTTGATGACGTGACTAAAATCGTCCTCCGCAGCAGCAGCAGCAGCAACGGAGGAATCATCGGGACTACTAGAAGCACTGCCGCTGTCCCCCTGGAATTCCGAGGCGGCGGCGGCGGCGGCGGCGGCGGCAGCAGCAGGAGGTTGTGGTCTAGGCAGCGAAGAACAACAGGCAAATTTTGATCTGCTGTTCCGCCGCCGCGGCGAATAACAAGTAGACGAAGTGGTAGGACTAGTAGGAGGAGGATTACGGAAGGAGTGGTAAGTTGTAGCGTGGATGGGAGGCCTCCTGAAAAGATGATGACGATGATGACAACGGCGGTGGTGGCTAGGTGTTGGGGACGAATTGATGAAGCTGAAGCGGGAGGGTAGTAATTCAACAGCACATTCCGGACTCAGACTTGAGCAACAAATTCCAATCAACTCCATCATCTGTGTCATCTATTCATCATCCACCAACAGAAGAGCCACAGGGGGAGAGAGAGAGAGAGGTTTTGGTTGAATAATCGCTTGCTACTAACTACAGTATAAGGGAACAAAAATAAATGAAGCTTGGATGGATGGGTGCAGTGGCTCTTGCCGCGGTGGTGCTAGCTAGCAATACTGCTGCATATGTCCATGAACGAACACCAAAAATTCCAAAGCGGAGAAAAACTTTCCTTATTGGATTAGCCACAACATACAACACTTCTTCACAAGTTTTAAACGGATTCACTTGCCATCATCAAATGATCCATCCATACAAACTACAAAGCCGTCTTTTTCACCTGTACCTGAACCCGTGGTAGTGCGCGCGCGTGCGCGTGTGAAATATGAGTATGAGCGAGGCGAGAAGTTGGAGGGAGGTTGTTGCAACTCTCTGACTCGAATGAATGATTCTGTAGTTCTGTCTTGTTGCTGTGCCGTACTCCTTACTCGTTCATTCCTATACTGTAGGGATAGCCGGATAGGGAAGGCGGGCAAAGGAAGCGTGACGCGTGAGAGTAGCGTGGTGGAGGAGGATTTGCTGCGTCTACGCACGAGTCTCCTCCCAACACCCACACCCCTCCCTCCTCTCCTCAAAAGTCAAAACTACTACTCTTCTACTGTCTCACTTCCCTGCTGTCACGGGTCCCATCCCAATGCCCAACAACTCCCCCCTATCCATCCAAACCAAAACCAAGCCCCCTGAATTTTGAGAATTTTGAAGCATCAAAAAAATTCCAAGTGCTTTTAATTTTTCTTTAATTGGAGAAAAGGAGAGTGATTTTATTTTTTTTAATAAGTGAGAAGTCTGGAACAACAATAATGTATAATATAATATTCTACAGTACACAGCCACATGGAATCAAAATAACCACCACATCTTTCCCAATTCTATAGCTTCTATTTCTTCCATCTTCTTTCTTCTCTTTTAAGCAAAACACAGGGTGAGAGAAAAACAAACAAAAAAATAAAATCTACACAACATATATATATATATATCAAGAAATTGAAGAGGGACAAACATAGCAAGAAGAAGCAGTTGAGTTGCCAAAAATAATAGACTATGACTATCTCCAACTGGTATAATTAGTCTAATAATACCAAGTAAAGTTAATTGTTTGGGATTTAAACAAAAGCATTAGATTGTCAGTATTATCCAAAGCTATACAACGCTGCCCAAAGCCTAACCTACTATTTTGAGGAAGTCAGAGCAATTATTACACTTTGGAGAGAGACTACCAAAAGTGAAAAGACTAAAAGCGAAAAGGAATAAGAAAATACATATTCCCCTTTTCGACCGGAAAGAAAAAAAAAAATTAGTGATCCAGCTGTGAGGTCCGATAGGGAGAGAAACCAATGGTTAGAGCTCCTTTGCGGAGAAACAATAATGCCTGTAACTTCTGTGTCTACTACAAAACTAATTCATGAACTTTCGACAATTTGGAGCTTTACACAAACAAGGGACTCTGAATTCATCGCACTCGTCAGGATCGAACAAGTAATCGTACCTGCAACAATGTGGCCAAAGAAAGAATTCATAGCTGGTCAGTCTGCTTCTTCTCCTCCTCTCTACAATGTATCAAGCTCACAGATTTCGCCACAACATAAAGAGAGGGAGAGAGAGGGAGAGAGTTTACGTTAATTCATCACCAGCAGAGACATTTGTCTTGGCAATAAGCACTATCCGGCTCTCGTCATCACCTACGCTCATGATCCTTGCATAGCAGTTCGGCATGCACTGTTCCCACCCAACACCAAGCAAACCAAAATGACTAGACGTTAATCAGCTATAATAACTGCTAATGAAGAGACAGATCAAATCCTGCCCAGCCAAGGTAAATCTACTCATTTATCATTTCAACCTAATTAAACCATATTCACGTATTTCATATTCTCTTGTTTTTCCCTTCCATTTAATCCTACCAGTTTCACCGTATAAACCCTTTCTGCATTTTCTTCATCTTTTTTTTTTCTTCTTCATTGCACCGTATATATGAAAAAGTCCAAATGTATATGAAACTCACTGAATGGTTAATTAACCGCGCAATGTTTCCCTTATCCGTGGCGTCTACTACAACTTCTTCACTGATCTTAAAAAGCTGCATGAGAGAGTGTCACAACAGTTTTTAAGTTTGAGAGGGTTGACGACAAAGGTTTTACCAAAGATATTCAAAAAATGGAAAACATAGCAGTGTAACCCAATGGTAGATTCGCGTACATAGCAGTCTTTGCCCTTATTGCGATACTGGGCCTCCCTCAGATCTGCAATACTGCGCCTGACCTGCTCTCCGCGATATTCAAGAACCTGGGTGCAACACAGCACATATCGTTTTTAGCAACTAAAACATACTGGAATTTATGAAGCAAGTCTAAAGCAAGAAGAATGGGCTTCTGTAAAATCATCAAAGGACCGAAATATGATATGTCAATGAAGAAGTAATAAGCTTAGACCAAATGAGTGAACGAAACACAATAAATTCTCGACATGACTACAAAATTGTGTTGACCAATGAAATAAGTTGAAACCAACTCAGAGGAGTTAAACATGCGGAGATCAATTGCAAAAGCAGATGTTTCCTAGACACTCATTCATTAAATGTCCGTAACAAGTTTCATTAGCCTGAACTCTTCTTTTTATAGTTCAGAATAAGCACAAACTCTGGTGACATGTACTCTCAGAACCATACTGCTATGCAGTTATTGACAATCACTGTTATAGGTTCATTTCATATCGATGTCATTCTAGATAATCATCAGACAAGTTACAGATTACCCAAGAAGCATCCACATATCCCCATTATTCCAATGTGTGCCAAATAGAGATCCTTCTTGAAAATTATAACAAAGCTGAGCTCAACTTTGTCAATGCCAACTTTCTATGATGTTTAAAACACATACCATTTCTCCTTCTAGGATATTCCTACGAGCAAAGAGGCCCCATCCATGGATTCCAGATCTACCAAAACAAACACGTTCCATTTCCGTTCTCTACAGTAGTAAATTAGCTATCATAATGTGAGAACTTGAATCGAGCCACTCATAACCACTTGAGTAAGAAATCCAAAAAAAAAAATTGCCTGTAAATGGCGAAGACGTTCGCGGAAAGTAGAAAAGGTCTTAGGCTCTTCTATTTCCTGAAAGACAGAAAGAATTAAGCATTTAAGTATAAACTCTAGATTCCTATGTGCAAAACAATGATAAGAAGCTTACTTTGATGGTATTCAGGCTCTGTATTGCATTTAGAGAGTGATGGCAAGGTCCCATTACTCTGTGGAAAACAGACTCTTCGCTCGTTCTCTGGCCCTGGCAAAGCAGAGATCAAGAAGGTCAAAGATTAGCCAAGTTACAAATCTGCAATTGTTCAACCATTAAAACAATTGTACAAGATAACAATAGCATAGCACATTGTAAGTGAAAACCGTGTGTCCTGACAGGAATGGCATCATTAAATGATTTATAGAAACACTATAACACATGATTTACTCATCAGAAAGGTCTGTCATTTCAAGGTTTCAGAAAAAACAAACGACAGAAAAATGACTTCATCTCTGTGATTTGAATGTTTTAAGTACCTTATTATTCAATCTCTTGTAAATCCGGCATCTTGCAGCAGAGAGAGGCTCAACATCATTAACCTCCGTACTTGGGGCTTCCTCAAGTTTCAATCTGTTTGATGAGATTAACCTAGAACAGGTATTCTTCTTGTTCTGGAGAAGACCTTTTGTAGAGTAAGTACCTTTAGGAGTCTGAATAATCAAAACATTATCTGGATTTGGAGCCCTGTACCAAAATGTATAGCCATGAGGCTAAATAACAGAAAAATCACATTATCCACCCCCCATCCATCCTTCCATTCCCCTTGCATTTACAATTCACCCATGACATTCTAATTAATTTGACAAAGACACCGGTCAACCCATCCAACTGTGCTAAACATCCCCTCCCATTACTGCTTTCAGAATGATGCTTAATATGCCAAGGATGCCTCAGATAAGAAAAATGTAATGCAGGAAGACCCTTTACCCCTCTTCCTTTTTAAGACTTGCACAGCCTCCAGAACAGTACCTGTGGTAAGCGCAATAGGAAACCATTTTGGTGATCTGTTTCCCATTTTTCTCCAAGCAATGCAACTGCAAGTTTAGAAAATAAAGACTTTATAGCCTTGGTACTGATAACAAGAAAAAAAAGAGCACAATCTATTAGAGCTTTTAATCTAAATGCTTCAAAATCAGATGGATTATCATGTTCAACCTTTTGAACTTTCTTAATACACATTTCTCACTAATTTATCTTATTTGGTACTAAAACCCATAAAAGAGTAGTATATGACAAAGCTCTAACAACAATTGGTACAAATAACCTCACCTCCATGCGATAGCCAGCCCTTGATGCACATGTTGCATGGTAATAAGTGGAACACTTGGAACATTGTGTACAGGAGCCATGAATTTGCTTGCAAACTACACAGATCTGGAAGATAAAAAATCAATACCAGTTCTAGTGCTCACAGTAAAACCTTCGTGTGACTGAATCAGATAATACTATGACATATATAAGCAAAAAGCAAGGCTTCATTGGTGCAACATACCAACAAATAAAAGAACTTAGTCCCTCTAAAAAACCTAGCCCTAGTTAACAATGTCAGAGTTCATCAACTAAAGTAGAATGGTTTGAATTTTTAAATTTGAATGTCAAAGCAGAAACTAGATGTGTTCTTCTGCAAAATTTAAGCAAAATATTATTTCTACCTTGACAAAAGAATTTGAAGGAATCCTAAGGATGCCGATGGCAGGTTCCATCTTTTCATCACTTGGCAAAACAAACTTCCGGTTGAAACCAAGGCACATGTAATATGAACCCATAGAGGCGGAATATCAGTAGGCTTCATAGCACCACCTACATTTTCCAAGCAGTTATGAGTTAAGAGAAATAAAAGTTCATCATCTTATCAATAATTCAACAGAGTCCCCAGTGATCCATTATAAGCACTTTTACTGACAGTTAGCCTATTCCCATGATAGCACATACTTTTTGATACTCCAAGACATGCTTCACCCTATGCAAGTCTCTGTAAAATCAAAGTTGAGTAGAAAGGACAACTCAACACATTCTGCACAATGAGGCATGATTCACCAGTACTAACATGCGTTCATTTGACAAAGAGAATGAGATAACGATGCTAGCAATGACTAACAACTCCTAATGGATAAAATATTTTTCAGAGATCTGGAAATGTTGGTTAACCATTAAAGGGAAATAAAAATCTTCTTGACACCTCAATTTTTTTAGCAGAAGATCTTTTACGGCTTAGTAGCTCATCCAATGTGTAATAAAACAAAACAAGTGTATAAAAACATATTTTCCCCGATACCAGGAATTCAAAAACCACAATAACTCTGGAGATAAGAATTTAAGGAGAGTTCATGCCTTTGACAGGGCAGAGGCAGCAGTCCCGCTCAACATCAGGTGTCTCACAGGATCTACAGACCCATTGAAGTGAAATCCTGAACATTTCTTGCACCATAGCATTCTTGATGAACAGCTATTTGACATCTGGTAGAAACCATAAGAACATCAACAACACCTTTCTAACATCTTTTATTTGCTCATACAAAGCAATATTAGTTATATACACATATCAGCACTACTTTTTCTCATTAAACTTTCTTAGCTTAATCCCACAAACTTCTTGGAGAAATATATGCAAACAAATCACAGGACGCAAAAATAAAGAAGAAGAAAAGATATGACTATTTAGCCCTCAGTAAATGAAGCTCTACCTTAACACTCACCTGTTGCATATGATGATTTTGTTGTAATCCCAATCTTCAACCCATCGGCATACTGCACACCTTTCTGTCGTCCCACTTCGCATAAACAGGTTCATATTTCTCTGTTTAGATTACAAATACAAGTCAAATCCTACCCCCTCATTTTAACAAAGTCAATCGTTCCATCAAAGAATAACACTAACTACTTAGGAAAGGAAATACCTTGAAAGAAAAGCAAGCAATTTCTGTCTCCTGACTTTAATGGAAGGACGTTTAAGAGATTTTCCAGGAACCACATTGCGTGAATGATACTCAGCTACCTGCAGCATCTGCAAAACCAAATGGATCCTGTTGGAAATTCATCGGAGAGATAATATGAATGAACAATCATCAATCACTGGGAGTATCAGCTTATTTTACATTGATGATTTAAATGAAAATATATGTATACACATTTCGGATGAGATGATTCAGGTTCATTAAAACAGAACCCAATAGTGCATTAACATCAAAGAAGCAGAACTTAAGTTCCTAAATAAACCGATGAAATGTAAGAAGTGAAATAATGCGCTTGAACCAGACTGGCACACTTGATCTTCAAGTAAAGCATAGAGCATATATGGCATTTAAGGCATTCAATAAGATACAAACCCATTGCTCGAGTGGTATCATGGACCCTTTCACCCTGATGCTAGTCTTCCAGTTTTTGGTTTTGCAACCTGTATGTCGTTCCCACTCACTTAGTGCCTGCTTCTCAGTTCCACAACAGCCACACTTGCAAACAACTCTACAATGTAGATCAAAAAAGTTGACAAAGTTCAGATCATAAAAATTTACAGAAATCAGAGATATCACACTGACTGCTCTGAAATATCTAAGAAATCAGTAACTGAGTGCTTCGCATTATTGCTTTCAGTAGTTAGTTTCATTCAACAACTCAAAAATTTAGAGGTTTTTGTACAATACAAGCACATTGAATCTTTTTTCTATCATCTTGCTTTCTTCCTCATCTTTCTTTCTCTTTCATAAGTTACAACATATAAAGCATGCAAGAGCCTCATTAATATCCAATTTAACTTCCAACAAAAATAGTTCTTTATGATCACATCTACGTATAATCATCAACAAAACAGAGCAAGAAAATCAAATTAAACAGAGGGAGGGACCATACAATTGTATCGTGCAATACCCTATAATCATTCAAACTCCCTTGGATGGAGAAAATAATATTCGAAACCATGTTTAGTAGCAGACTTTAAAAGGTAGAACGAAAGAGGAAAAATAAAACTGGAAAACATCTGAACAAAATCTGATGATATTGCAACACCATCCAGGAAAAAAAATGCATTTCTGACAAGTAAGATAGACATTTTCATTATGATTTCTGCTCTAATAAAATTACTTACATTCGACTTTCCATGTATGAAATAACTAGGCATCGAAAGGTGACAACCACTGCCAGCAAAATAAATTTGAGATCACAACAAATACTTACAAGTGAAGGCTAGGAAAATAGATGCCTTCCACCCCAGAGCAGACAACATTGACTTTATCAGGCAGACCATTCTTCTTGTTATGTCTGAGTCAAGAACAACATCCCCATTCGATGTTCAGAGACCAAACTACAGAATGCATAAACATACAAATGATAGATAACACAGACTTACTTGGTTTTAGAGACCAGATTTTCAGAATCAGATAATTCAAAATTAAACCTTGCTTTGCATTCAGGACAATAATATTCGGTGGTTCCCAGATCCTAGAAACAGTATAACAAACATGTTAAATTCTCATTGAGAACCAGATAGATTTGCCAATTTGTTCGAATAGAGGCAAATTTAGAGATAGTGAATGAAGAGATGACCTTATAACTACTGTTTGAAATTTTGTCACACTCGGCATGCACCCAAACTTTACAGCCATCACAACGTACCTAATTGGTCAAGGAATTATAAATTGTGATATAAGAGAGAAAAGAAAAAGAAAATGAAGAAAACAAAGTATATAAAGGCATGATTTATAGATGTTCTGTGCGCGTGTGCGTGTGCGTGAAAGGAATTGGAACAATGTGGATATAGTTTGATTGTCTTACCCAAGTACCGCTATCTGACTGATTCCAAATCTTCTTGCATATGGCACAGTAATGCTTCATTTTCTTTAACTGCCATGTGGAAACAAAAACACATGAAAAGACAGCATACCAAATTATAATTTTGTAAACCTGTAGGCAAAGGCATTTAACCAACCCGTGCAAGAAGGACACAGACGACTGCTTCCAAGATTTGAATCATTCGGTTTCTTTGGCATTCTAGGAGACACACTCAAGCCACAGGCCTCACAGGATTCTATCCCTTTCTTTCTGAGCCGCTCCTGCGCAAGGGAAGTAAAGATTAAGAATTAGAAGGAGCAGTATTTAGCTGTATCAAACCATTGCTATGAACGCAAATAGAAGCTGAATTGGCTTTGAAGTGCTGGAAAAATGGTAAATTTTGAGAGTTTAATGCTGAAGGCATCAATATTTTATTGTTGAGACCAACTGTTCCCCATCCATCCAGAAATTACTGTGACATTGTAACTAAAATAGGACTCGCCTTATTCAATGAATTACACTCCTGATCCTGGTTTGAATCAGATGCCTCATATACCCCTCTCGTCAGAGACTGGAGATATTCTAAATTGCCCGCTGCTGCGTTGATTTCAACCATCAACATCTCGTTAAATCCATTTTCAGCCAGAAATGCCTCCTCTATGGCAGTACGCAGATCACTGGGCTTTCCATCATTCAACTCTGTCTGTCCCTGAAAACTAAACCAACAAAAATCCCACCCACAATTATGGCATGAAAAAATTAGTTGACGACTGGAATCAGCAAATGCAGGAAGCACGTACCTATCTACATAGTCTACAAAAGGAAATATCATCCCTCGTTTAACCCATGCATAATCCTGCTCATCAACATATTCAATGTCCATAAATACAAAGATCCTAGCAAGAGCATGTACTTACCACACACACATACAAGTGCCCAAGAGCAAAAACTCAGCACACTAAATATGGTAGATAAGATAACAAGCATAAACTTACCCTTTGCGTCCCATTACCAGAATAACCAAAAAACATCACGCAAATTGCACCAGCAACACGGAAATTCAGAACTTGTTGAGGAGTTTGTGTGTCCGTATCAAGGACAATAGCTGGCCAGGCAGGACAACGCCTCCCGGATATGGCCCAAACTATATCACCTGAAACAAAGTCATTGGGACCATATATCCTGCGTTTCTTTTCCACCTCCTCCTTAACGTATTCATTAATGCCACTCAAATATATACACTCTTCTAATTCTCCATCCTCCTCGATCTCTGCTTGTTGCTCATGCAAAGAAGTTAATGTACTCCGCGAGCTAGAATACTTCCTAACACCGTATCTCTTGGACCTTTGAGACCCCAATTCTTCCGTTTCATCCTCCAGATATGGAGGAACCTCACGACATCGGTAGTTAACCTTATCCTTAGTATCTCCACGAAGCTTGGAGTTTTTGAGATTGGCTCTTTCTTTATAGGGATTGAATTCAGGATCCAATGC
The DNA here is from genome assembly GCA_023065735.1 of Coffea humblotiana. Lineage (NCBI taxonomy): Eukaryota > Viridiplantae > Streptophyta > Magnoliopsida > Gentianales > Rubiaceae > Coffea > Coffea humblotiana. The sequence continues at coordinate 1,173,873 of CM041209.1, read as the reverse complement.
TGATTCCTTCGCACTAGTTTTACTCTTCTCTTTCCGCCAATTATCAAGAACTGAGTCATTAAATCGAGAAGGTAGAACCTGAACTCGCCCTCTTGAAGTCCTCACCAGGGGCGGGCGAGGAGCCTCCTGCCACTATTCTATCGCCGCTGTCAATACCCTTCAATTTTGACTCCGCCTCAGCCGGGCATAACGAACCTCCATTACACCAGGAAGCGGGCCGTGGGCGCAGCAGCAACTCCGGCAACGCCCCCCTGGGCTAGAATACTCTGGATACCATATCCACTGAAAGGAATTACACCTGCGGCAACGTCACGGAGAAGATGCAGAGGATAGTAGCCGTTATTAGGTTTCCGTTTCTTCCGATTCCCAGAACTTTCGTCGTCCTCTGCGCCCGAGTCAGCGACTCGGCAGCGTTTCAAAGTCGGCATTACCGATTTCAAGTTCCTCTTGATTATCATCTTCCTCAATTACCTCAATTACCAGTTCAGGCCCCAATTCCAACTCCCAATCTATCCTCGGATGCCCTAATTTTCCATACTTCGAACCCTAAATACTCGAATATGTATATAGATATAGCAGAGAAACTTGGCTCGCAAGCGAGAAACACTGAATTATTTCCCTCGGAAAAAAATAGCAAATAGAATAATACGAGCAATCGAATTAAAGAATCGAAACTGGGTGAAAATATCGGCTTCGAATTAATAGAAGAATAGAGGGAGACGTCGCAATTGCAGAGAGGTTTGGTGTGTCTGAATAGGGGATCTCTGTTCCGCGCAGCTTTCTTTCTTTCTTTCTCTCTCTCTCTACAACAAGCAACTACTCATGTGAGAGAAGGAGAGACCGAAAAAAACACAAATACTATGTATAAATTGTCGCGAATGAAGTGTAGGTAGTCTTAGTATACTCGAATTGAAATAATGATGCAATATTTTAATTTTAATTTTCTCTTTCTTTTTGGAAAGATTTTCTCGGGGTGATATATATATATATATATATAGATAGATTTTGTGTATGTTAATGTACCTACTATGAGTCTGCTGCGGGTGCGGGAGATTGAAAAGGGGAAAAAAAAACAGAAAAAGAAAGAAAAGAATATGCGTGAGGAATGAGGATGACGGATTTGGGCCTGGAGTTGGTGCTGGAGGAGGGAGGGGCTGACTGGCTGATGAGCTCATTTATAGTAGTATTAGTCTGACAAAAATTGTGGTATGTTGCGACTGAAGTGCCACGTTGGGGTGGGATTGAGACCAAATTCTGGTGCAGTGGCAAACATGGCTTGGGATTAACGTTGGACATGGTGGTGAGTTTGGTTGTGTGGAGTGTTTCTTTTATTTTCGGTTTTTGCAGAGGATGGCTTTGGTTTGCTCGAGAGCATGTTCCGAGGATGTTGGAGAAAGGTCGTTAACGGAAGATAGATATTTGGATGCTTAATATTTTTTTTTTTTCAAATTCTTTTTTAACTATACCTCTTTTTTTTTTTTTTCCCGCTTCTCTTTCTCTTTTTTTTTTTTTTGGGTTTTAACTTTTCTCCTTTATGGTGATAAATAACTTTGGCTTCTCTGGTTTCTTGAGATTTAATTGATGAACTTTATTCGTACAAGAAATAGGACATGAATCGATTGATTATGGCGTCGGGTAGATTGGATAATCGATTATGGTTGGATGGATCCCTCGTCGAATTTTTAGCTTTCTATGTCGAAGTTGAATAATTCGAGTTCTGTACGAGGATTAGAGCCGCCTGTTGGGTGCCAGTAGCCAAGAACATGGAGGAATTATTTCGACCATTTTCATTCATGTTGGAAAGAGGCGCGGCTCTATGGTACGATAGATTCGAGTTTTCTTCATTTTTTTTCTTTGGGGCCGAAGGGTTTGAGCATCTATCTATCTGTCTTCAAGCATAGGATGGGATGCCGGAGTTGGTGTCTGCCGGTCTGAGAAAGAAATGGTGCCAAGTTGCCAACCACCAGGCTACTAGCTTCCATTATTGGACGACCAAGGCGAGGTAAAAATAAAATCATCAATCTTTTTGATACTGCTGCTCGCAAATGAACGGAGCAAAAATATTTGATGTTGAATTCCTCCCCCCCCCGGGCCCCCTTTTTTTTCTTCGATTTTGTTTTCTCGCGGATGGTCTCCTTTCATTGGTCTAGAATACGAGCTTCGGGTGGGTTTCGATTTTGGAGCAGCATCGGAGGTGCTTTAGATAAATCTCTGTAGCGTTACAATTAATAATTTATTAGTATTTTTTTTTTTCCGGAGAAGCTCTGATTTTGTCTAATGGGGCGGAAATGGTTTGATTCGGCAGAGCCTCCTTAGTCGTTAGTGGGCTTGTAAATTGGCCATGGTGGCGGTCTACTACGGTAACAGCCAAGATTTATGCTGCACCGGAAATAAATAAAGAGATGATGCATTGAAGAAAGAGGAGGGGCCACCACCCGGGACGGCTCTTCCGCTTTTGACCGGAGCTTTCTGTGGTTTGAGTCACTTGAGTACGAGTTTTAATAGTGCATGAGATTAAGTGGCCATTGACCAAGATGAATAATTACGTATGATGTAGTAATTTGTCGAGAAGGGAGGTTTTTTTTTTTTTTTTTTTTTTGGATTTTGAGGGAGTAATTTCGATTTGTACTGTGGAGGATGATTTCTACAGAGGTCAGGTGAGGTAACTTGCAGATAATAAAATCCGTGGATGACACTAAGCAAGCAGCAGCCCCCAAATTGAATGGTGGCTAAAGTTGGGGTCTTTGGTTCTTGTTCTTCAATGCTGAACTGTACATCTGACGAATGGCCAGTTGTTATGTCGATTTGGCCAGGACCCAGAAATATAGTAGGGGATTCTGTCTCTTTGCTTAATCCATCCTTACATTTTATTATTAATTTTTTGGGAAAAAAAAAAAATTTTTTTGTCGCAGAGGATGATAGTAGTAATATCTGATGACTCTGGCTTTTGATAATTGAGCCGGGACTGGGTGAAACTGCTTCTTCTTCCGTCGCTTGTCCTTTGTCAGTGCTGGACTAAATTCCTCTTGGTTGCAGAGAGAAATGACTGAGCAAAAGAAAGGATTCCGGGCTGAAGCCTCTAAAAGGAGTACAAGGAGAAAGGTAAGCCGTAGAACGCAGCCGTACTTGGTAGATGTATTCCGGGATGCGGTGGTTACAGATAGATCGGCAGTAAAAGGATTTTGGAGGGTTGTACTGATTTTTATTTTTTTTTGGGATTTTTCGACTGCTTTTGAACGGGAGATTTGTGCAGCAGCCTTTAGACTAATGCAGAAAGCAGATGTTGTGGGATAATTTAAGTGTTCCATTTCCTTCTACTAATGGGCGGCTGGCTTAGCAGCAACGTGGTACTCCTACTTAGTAGTACTGTACTGCAAGGTAGCGTAGTAAAAGTTTCCGGAATACCCAGTTGCAGTTATGGTGAGGAAGTGAGGCCTGCCTGAGGCTGAGGCTGAGGGGTGAGAGACGCAACCCAACAACCAAGCAGCCTGGCACTAAGAAAGATTACTGTGAAGAAAGAGTCGACGGGTTGAATTTATTATGCATTGCATCCCTGAGGAGGTAACAACTAGTATAGACAGAGACTCTTTAAACAGAACTATAGAGGAGACTCTTTAAACATGAAGGAGAGAGGGGGAAGGGGCAATGGTGAGGAATGAGAGAGGAGGCGAGGGGGGGTGGTGGCCGCAATCGCGATTGTGGTGGGTAGAAGAAGAAAGAGGCAGTAGGATTTTTTTTTTTTTTTGTTAAGTGTATTCGTGAGATATTTGGAGTGTTTTTGGGGTGTGTTGTTATAGCATTTAGGTGAAAATTTGTATTCAGAGAAGTCTAAATCCAAACAGCGCCGTTATTATTTGGATAGTAGATTATTTGAGATAATTTTTTTGAAAAAAATATTATACTAATTTTTTAATATAATTTATATGAAATAAGAAAGTGACTGAAAAATATGTTAATAATACAAACAAATAAATTTATGTTAATAATTCACTATCGAAACAGACTCATTCATGACTATAGACCGGTTCTTGGTGGAAGAATTATTCTCTAGTCAATCTTGCATTTTAATGGTTTATTTAGTTTTTGAATATGAATGGTACCGTTAACTTAAAAATTTTTTAAAAAATGAAAAAATTTAGATAAGGAAAAGATTAACTAGAAATTTTTAGGAAGAGTGATAGGTTGGATGATATAAGGGGAAGGAAGTGTAATTGATAGATTTGAGGTGCTAAGAGGAAGGAAGGGTGACAAGGGGAAGGAAGGGTGACAGGTCTTAAGTTCGAGACTTTGCACCTACAAGAAAAAAAAAAGAGAGAGGGAGACACTTAAAGTTTGAGGTGCTGACATCTTTTTTGGAACAAGTAAATGTAGTGCCATGTCTAGGGAGCTATATATTTTGGAAAATGATAGTATTCACATACCCAACTTTGATATCCACACACATTTACCATGGTAATTTTTTGTCGTCTCTTAAGCCAATTTAAGATAGTTACATTTTTTCCGTATATTTTTTGTGATGTAACTCCCAACGGAAACTCACTTTAGTTATCCGGGAACGAATCTTCCTTTGTAACTTAAGACTAGTAAACCAACATCGGGTTTGAAAATTTGAACCTTGAGGTGGGATGCCAATGCCATCGAGGAGGACAACGAGGAACAAAACATTTTAGAACTGAGGACATTAAGTTCCAACCCTTTTTTTTTATGCTTTGAGCACCGAGTATTCGAGACTAATTCGAATTTGACTTGTGGAGCACCTGCAAGAGTCTTAAATCAATGAGTACGGGTGCAAATGAGTCGAATTGAATTTTAATCTAATCGAGTCAAATCTCAACTTAATTTTACGAAACTCGAATTCGAATATCAAGCTCGAACTTAAAAAATAAAATAAAATAATTATTTTTATTTTAAAAATGAATAAAATAATTATTTTTAACAAATAATAAAATATTAAAATATATATAATTTTATTATTAAAATAAAAAATAAAAATATACATATATATATATATATAATTGAGCTCGCGAATTTACAAGTTTAATATTTTGAATTCGAATTCGATTTGATCAATTCAAACTCAACTTGAGCTCGATATTGATCGAGCTCGAGTTGAGTCGTACTCGACCCACTCACGATCGGCTCACGAATTTCTCGATTCGTTTGCGGCGGCCCTATCAACGAAGCAACCACGTCCAAACCAGTGACAAATGTTTTAGAGCCTTTGGCTCTCCTCTGTACCCAAAAGAAGGGGGGAAATTTCCAATTTAAAAGAATCAAAATCAGTTCCACACCCCATTCAACCTACCGAACCTCAAGGGAAAATTACTGGTGCATTTTTCTTTTAATCAGAGAAACGTAAATAAAAATTCATAATCTCCTACACGACCACACAAAATAAAAATTCCGTAAAAAAGTAACCCAACCTCCTGCAGTCAAAAAGAATCCAAGACTCGAACTTTTCCAGAGGGTGCAGCAGAAATACGGACACTCTTCCGAAAAGGATTCTAAAGCTCGCAAAGCTTTAAAAGGACCGTTGACACATAAATAACTTTATTGATTTTTTATTCAACAAACTCTATATACCATCTTCAATAGGATATTTCACCTTCCGAAGAGATCACCTCAGTTTACAAACATTTTAGGATCCAACTGTTCCTGCTTCCCCATACATTATCTAACACCAGCTACTAAAATATTACAACGAATCTCCTCATAGCTTCATCAGGTCTCTAACTACTAAACTGCTACCTTTCTACACCTTTTTCTTAGTTTGTCATGTATTAACAGCTATTGCTTCTTGGAAGAATCTGTTTCTTCCGTTTTTGCAAATCTTCCACGGATCCTTGGCTGACTGTCTGCCAAAGCTTTCCTGCAAGCGTACTGGAGTACAAAAATCATGAGCACACTCCACATTAATTATCTGTACAAGACATAGTGTGATGGAGGAAACTCAAATGTCAAACTATTCAAAGACGGATTAGGATGAATTGAAAATGCCTAAACTAGGCCTCAAAACTGCGGATGACACCCAAGTTTTTTTCCTCTCCCCTGACAAATACAACCCAAAAGAAGGCCTATAGCAGAAGACGCATCTGATTTGAACGCTTTGCAGCTGATGATACCCATCCAAGTCAATTGCTGGTAGTAGCACAGACATTAATTGGAATACAACAGTCAAATTTATCTGCAACTTACCTTTATTTTTCTGCCAAAGTTCCTCTTTGTCTTCTTATTCCTGTATCTAGAGAGCTTTTCCTGGCGATCTTCAGATGTGCAACTGGTAATGATTGGTGGTTGTTGTCCCGCTGGAGAATGGAATAGGTTTATGCTGCCATTACCAAGAGTCTGTCATAAAAACTCAGTATCAATGACCCAGCCCCATCCTGCTGAAAAGGCGAGAAACATCTAAACATTTTCTCAGTTTGTAGACTACACCATGGAAGCAATGCATGCGTGGGGAGCAATCATAAGCAGAATTCAAGTGGAGTAGTTTCATTAGTGCCTTTCTAGGTGGACCGGGTTAATCTAGACAAGTACCATTTTAGCCATACCAGGTCCAACACACAGATTTGCTTCTAAATAGCACAGGTCCGGTGATTTCTTATACACATTTGTGTCAAAGATGAAGGGCAAAGAGTATGGCTGTGGTGGTCAAGGAATTAATGTAGGGTTAACAGCAGCCAAAATTTCAAAATGTACATTACAGACCATATGTTAAACGAATCAGCCTCCAGGTACTATATGAGCAAAAAAAAAATGAGGCCATTGATGCGGTTACTGCTTGAGTAAAGCACCCTCACTTGGCAAGCAGGAATCAAATAACTATAAAACAGCAATAATAAAAACGCAAGACTAATAGATGAAGGTCTTGAATCAGCCAGTCTTAAATAACCAATGCCAAGACAATTAAATTGCTATGCGTGCAAATTATGCTTCTAATGCCCTACTTGATTCATTACGTTAAGATTATGTTCTCATCCCATTTCGAAGCGTGGACGACCTTATTTACCTTCTTTGCCCAGAAGAACATCCTAGACATCCTCACTCACTCCAACTGGATTGAATATCGGGGAAATTTTGATATGATCAATACTGGAAGGAAGACACTATGGAAAAGAGTAATTAAACTTGACCTTTATGTCTCCTTCACTGTATGCTCTTCGCATACCATAGACAGCCCCCAGGTCCAATCCAGGAAAATCAAGGAAATTAGGCCTCATTGGAGCACCATGAATCCATTGCATTGAGCTTAGACACCCTGAACTACCACTTTTCTGGAATGATCCTTGAGAAAGAAAATCTCCGCCTGCAATCAACTTTTCTTCAGGAACTTTGACATCCAGAACTTCAGAGAATGTTGCTTCTGTAGCTTCTTTTGCTAAAATGTCCTTCTTGCACTCATAAAAAACCTCACTGAGAAGTTGTCCATTATCTATTGATGATTCAATATCCGACACCTTGAGGTCTTGAGAAGCAATAACATCTCCACCACAAGAGATCATTGAAATTGCAGCTGCCATTGGATCAAGGCCCATAACTGGCTCTTCAATTATGGGTTCTGGAGCCTTAAATAGATCGCCTTCTGCCCAAGGTCATACTCTGAGATCGAGGATGACTGAATCAGGTTACCCTGCATCAGAATTCATAATCAGAAATTCAGGAGAGACATATGGGAAGCAAGAAGTACCAAGATCATTGGAGAAACCGTTTGTATCAACCCTGTGCTGGAAAGGTATTTTGGAGATGTCGACTGCTCAATAGATAATACCATTTTTTGAAGGAAAAGCTATGGTGGCAACTACCAGCCAGCTTATGACCAAATATTGGTTACCAGACCTGTAAAACTAATTAATACAAAACTGCAGAGAATACGAGCGTCTATAACTCCTTGTTGCTGTCAGTTGCCTATTTAAAAGAGAACTGAGTTGATATTATTATTCTCCTAGATCTTTCTCTCAACAACCAAATGCCATGTAGTTGACTTCAACACGCTAAAATGAAAAAAGAATCTCAGCCTCCAAGCACTCAAAAGGTGTAAGAAGTACAAAATCTTCCAACGCTCAGCAAGTAATAAATTCAGTGTGACTTTTCCAAAGGAACAAAGATAAATAACTAAAGACACTGGAAAAATAATGAAAAGGGGTAGCTTTTAGCTTTTGCTCTTTCTCCAACTTTTGCTTCTTTTCGTTTTTATAAAGTGCGGTTAAAAGTAAATCCTGAACAACAAGGAGGCATCAGAATAGTTGAAAATAGTTAAGAAAGAGAAGCCGACGGGGAGTGAAACAGTGGCCAATAAGGTCTTTTTAAGGGGAAGAAAAGGAAGATGAGTATGGAGCACGGAACTTCTGATTGTGATACATTGCATTCCTTTTCTTCCATATTTACAGATCCAGCACACAAAAGAGGACTTAAACTCTTTCTATATATGTACTTTCTATTACTCCACCACCGTTTCTAAAAGAATACAAAATAAGCAATTCTTTCTAACTGAAAGAATCCAATTTTTAAGCCTTTCTTCACCGAGTTCAAGCATCCTATCAACTTACTTGGTCACTCACAAGTCCCAGATGATACAATTGGACATTTTAATCGACTGACAGGCAAAAACTGTGTTAATCAAGATTGGGTTTTTGCACACCTCGTCCCCTCCCCCCCCCCACCCAACCCAAAAAACCCCCAAATTTTGCGCCAAGTACACGATGTCGCGAAAGTAACTAAAACAAAATTTTGCACCAAATAAACAGAATATTGTGAAAATAACTAAAAACCATTGTTTAAATATCCAAAAAAAAAAACAGACAGAGCTTAATTTTACCTCATTTACATAAATAAGAAGCCATGGATAAAGGGGCTAGAAAGGCAAGCGTACAAAGCCCCATTTCAACCCAGAACCAAAGTTTAATAAGCAAGAAAAAATGTAAATTCAGTAAACCAAGAAGCCAAGAAAAGGGCAGAAATGGATACCGCTAAAACATTGGGTTTCTGAGCAAAATAGAAGTCTTGAAGCTGCTGAACTTCTTGAGGGTAGCTCTGACAGTAAGGGAACATCATCCCAGTCTCTGCGTACATTTGTTTGCTTTCCCACCTCTTTGTAGATTGTTTAGAAAAATTAGTAGTCTGCTATCACAACTTTTGTGTCTCCCTGTCCGATATGCTAATTTTGATAGAGGAGAGCGCTAATGGGGGAAGAGGCCCTTCTTATAGATGTCAAACGAGCAAGAGTGAAAAACAGAGCGGTGCAAAGGAGAGCAGCTGCTGCAGAGAGAGACAGCCGTAATGAAGACAGAGAAAGTGAGGGGCTGAAAAAGAATCTCCTTTTAGTTGGTTCTTGGGGTCTTCATTAGGTGAGGGAATTTAATATATCAAATTTAATCAGGTACTTCGCATATGGCTCCACTCTCCATCCCTTCCCTTTCTTTTCTTTTCTTTTCTTCTTATTTTTTTCTTATACACTAGGGGAGGGATGGGCCAAGTGATAGGGGGAAAGGGGGCGTATGTGAGGATAGCGAATTATATTCAGGCCTCTCACTTCAAAAATGTCTTATATTTTGGGATGATGCTAAATAGGGGGATTATCCTTCTTATATGCTTAGAACTCCTTTAGGTTGTATTTTTTGAAGAGCTTGTTCTTTAGTCATTAACACTATAATACATTTTTTAGATGTATGTGTAAAATTAAGAAAAAAAAAGTAGTTAAAATATGTATTATGAGAATATTTTCAAGAAATTCAAAAAAAAATTGTAGAAAAGAAGCAATTCAAACAAAGCCTTAGATTTGGTTTTGTACGTTATCTACACGTAGCAAGAAATAGAAATGGGATGCTTCTAAATTCACATGCTATAGGTCTTAGTGAAAATTGTGGCATGATTGATGCAACTATCGGGAGGCACAACGAGGGTGTGTTTGATAAAATTAAACCTTATCATTTATTGTTTTGAGTAAGTTTTGTCTAAATAATTTAGAGTCACTTAATTAATTAAAATATTTTATTTTTAATTATCAAACACGTCTGAAAAATATTAAAGTCTAAATCTATTAAATTTAAGTACTAACTTGAGTTATCAAATAGGGATTAGTTTGAATGTGTATGAATTTAGACCGAACCAAAACAAAAGATTCCCTTTTATTTGAATATCGAATAAAGGATACCTATTTCGAAAAATGAGGGCATACATTACATGCCCTCCAATATAGTTCAACACCTTAATTTTTAAACACAGTAATGAACTGCATCATTAGCATTGATGAACTTACCATTAGTGCTTAAATGTGTAAATTTCATAAGGCGTAGGATGCATTCAACAGTTTATCAAATATTATTGATTCATCATCGGATAATCAGATGGCTCCTAAGGTACATTTCATTTCCTTAGCGATGTAATATGATCTTGATGTAATGATATCGGATGATAGAGTAGCATGAAAAAGTTTTTGCATAAATTAAGGGCTAAGAGGTTGTCAAGATCATTTAAATTGGAAAAACAAAAAAAGTTAGAAACTTGTCAGGGTCATTGTGGTGTGTTAATCTAACCTGAGGGATTAAATTAAAATTTTGATAAAATAATCTGACACTTGACCAAATTAATGGGGGGTGTGGTCTGTGGTTTCCTCAAGTAAACAAGCAGGATGGATGGACTTTTAAGTAAATGTGATCAAACTTCACAAATGAGCCCTACAAGCATTTGTCATTATTAGAACTTTGTCTTTGTATTCGATTCTATATGAGAATGAAAAATAGATGAAAAGATGGGGCACTGTTGCAAAAGCTAGAGGGGGACATCAACATCAGTTTATTGTATGCAGCGACCCCAGCACTCCTATCATGCTCAATATTATAGTATGTGTTGGGATTTTGCATTTTCTAGGGGTTAATGTACATGCACAGATTAATGCACCAAACTAAGGTGTCATACGTGCATTATATATATATATATATATATATATATATATATATATTAATGGGGGGAGAGTAGGGTAGGATCATACGTGCATTATTATTTCTTTGTGATTGTTTTTTCCTTTAGGAGGCTTGTCTCAGTCATGTGCAAGTCCAAACTTTGATAATTTGTTGTTCCATCGATACAGATCTCACACTAACAACAGAGAAAAGGTTGAATAAGCGTACGATTTTTTACGACAAAGCGATTGAACCAACTTGTACGGGCAAATATTGCCTTGTTTGGAAGCCAAGTTTTTTGTCATATTTATCTACTACAAGTTTTTTAAAAACTTTAACTACAGTAACTTCAAAAAACTTTTCAAAGTTTTTAAACTATACACTTCAAAATATTAAAAAAAACATACTTCAAAATTTTTTTTAAAAAAACTTCTACAGTAAGTTACAATAAAATTTTAGACAAACACCCAAAAAACTCGCCTTCCAAACGGAGCCCTGACATTGAACCGCGGCTTCCCAAGGGAAAGAAGCCGCACACTTCTGTGGATGCGGAAGCAAACCACCGTAATCTGTTCAGTCGGGGCTCTAAAGCTCAGTACAACATGAAAAAGTAGTTAACTTTGTTGAAAAAAACAAATTTAGGCCCTGTTTAGATTGTCATTTTCTACTGAAAAATTGCGTCGTTTTCCGTGATCACATTTCCCTATTACCTTTTTCTTTCATATACATCAAATCGTTACAGTATTTTTTCCATGAAAAATGCAAAACCAAACGGGGCCATTATCATTGCTATTTTCCTAAAATATCCTTGCATTAAATAAAATTGGCTTTTCATATATCAATATGTTTTGAAAAATCTAAATGCATTAAATGGGATAGACTATATTCAATACTAACAATCTATATTAAATAAGGTAATTAATAGTAATAACAACTTACATTAAATAAGAGTATTTTAGAGAAATTAAAAGACAATTATATTTCTCAATTAGAAAGTAGACTACAATTTGGGACAGACAAAAAAAGAAAACAAGATTATCGAAGTGGGACGGAGGGAGTATTACCTGTGGAATTAAGACAGGGATAGAGATGCTGTGCTCCACTCCGGCTGGATGAAAACGTGTTCATGCTCAAACGTGTAGAATCCTTGCGTAGTAGCATTTGCATTTTACAGTTTTACACTACACGTACCTTGAAAAGAAGGAAGAAAATGCACGTACATTGAAAATGTGAATTGTTCAAAGTTTAGCAGTAGCATGGTACTTGCTTGCTGCATCAACCACACTTTTGTCGTTTTCCGAGCATAAAAAAGAGCCCCATGCACTCCTATTCACTCTATTTGTTGGTTTTAACTTTTAATTAAAGAAAGCACTTTTAACTTAGAGCAAAACAGAGAATTTGCAGGCAACATGCGAATAATAAAGCGTCAAATTTCTCCTCCATGCCAAAAAGAAAGAAGTGAAAAAACACAATTAATATCCTTAAATAGTAAAAACCCACCGAGGGATTCCAGATACGGAAGTAGAAGACAGTATGACGAAATCAGAGTGTGAACAATATTAATGAATGAATGGTGAAGAATATGGAGACTGGCGGAGGGGGCATTGGGATCGGCTGTAAAGTGCGGGGAAAAGGCGGAAGGAATTTCAAACATGATTAAAAGCTCCTCCAATAGACAAGAAGAGACTTGAAAGGGTGGAGTATATGCCCACTTTTGGTCTACGAAATAAATGTCGGGAGCTAAAAATGTGCACTTTGGAATGGCTCCACGACGGGAGATGGGTATTTTTACAAACCTTAAATTCCCACATTAGGAAAAAAAAAACGAAATAAGTACTTTTCAGCGTTACAACCAGCTCCAAATCTACCTACTCATCATCTGTAGATGAACACTTTGTAGAGTTCTTCGTGTCGAAATTTCCTTGTCTCCTATCACTACCTTCCATCTGTTGCTTCTTTGTTACAGCATTTGGCATCCAACTCCACTAAGCAGCCGAACAAGTGCAGGAAAAACATACTATAGTACTCTCTAACTGGCTGCATGCGTGCGTGATACAAGATTTCCCATCCAATATTTGTCAGTTACAATTATATGCCTCTTAAAAGTTAAAGGGGGAATGCTCATTGGTTGGTTCGGATGGTTTCGAGATAATTTAGTTAGATCTCGAAATCGTGTGTTCGAATCATTTCTCTATCGCTCGTGTATTTTTGAGGGACGGAATGTACAGATACGGGATGATTAATCTGATAAAGTTGGGATACTCTCTAGTTTATGAGCCACAACTCAAAATGTAGGTGATCTTCTTGATATTTTAGGAAAGGAAAATCTTAAAGAAAAATAGACATACGACTTATACTATATATATATATATAATCTAAATTACGGTTCAACTTCTGATTTTCAAATGTTCGTATATTTGTGTTTAAATAAAATAAATATAGTATGATACTCACTCAAAGGCAAACAAAAATAAAATTATGAGGATGCCATTGAAGAGAATTGTAGCCAAAGCCAAACTGTGAAACCACTTAATAGAAGTTTTACATTGGCCGACGGTGAGGAAAAGATAGACGCAGTGGATCTAGTCACGTACTCGTATTCCCTTATAATTACTGAACAAGAAAGCTCCTTCTGAGGGCGGCAGCAACCCCACTTTTGGAATGCAATCAAAGTGTGTGTGTGTGTGTGTATATATACATGGTAACGTATTAATTACTACATACTTTTCGGTTCGAGAAGGGAACGGTCAAACATCTCCGAGCAACAGTAACAGATCAGGTCTATTATTGCTTCTTGATCGATCATTGCCCATTTGATCAGGTCTATATATGTTGCAGCTGAACAGCTTCATCAAGTAGAGATGTGGCGGGGGGGGGGGGGGGCTGTGCGTATAGTGACGCAGATTGCAGGGCATGGGAAAAGCAGGATTGCAAATTTGAAAGAGACGTCGCCTTTTTTTGCCCAGCAGATAGAAAAAGAAAAAGAAAAGGGAAAACAGCTGGAGAGGATTGTAGTGTAGTGCACTGTTGTCGTTCTCAACGGAAGAGTAAATGGTCATTGGAGTTTGATTGGTATTATTATGGGACCTGGAAACGTTGTCTTTGTATGGACCCGAAATAGATTGATCTTTTTGTTCTTTGTGAGAGCAAAGCAAAAGTAAAGATGAAAGAGGAGAGGGTACAACAGCACAAAGCGCGGCATCAGCTAACTTGAAGCTGACAAATGCGTGAGAGCGACTGCTTTATTCGGGACAACAGGGGCGCGTGCTTGACATTTGACAACCCCCCTTTATGGCCTGGCCTCATTTTGGTTGCCTGCACCCGGGCTGAGTCAATTGTTCGGTGCAATTTGTTTTTTGTTTTGTATTACTGCACAATTTGCATCACATTATTAAGTATTTGTTTGGATAGAGGTATTATTTAAAATAATTATCGTAGTACTTTTTGTGATACGACGAGTGTGAGATAAAAATCATGTTCCCCAGTAGTAGACGGTGAAGTTGACCAGCTCTGATTCTTTACTCTGTGAAAAAACCATGCAGTGAAACCTCCTATCAATTGAACTTTGTCTTTCTAAATTGGGTTTTGGAGGACTAAATTTCATGAGATTCGAAAGTAAACTTGCCTTTGAAAGTAATCTCATGAAAGTCCCAATTAAACTCGTATTTTGAATGAGTATCATCGAGTATATTTCAAATTAGATCAAATTCCATAATTTACATACTTATTCCGTTCATATTAAATTTGGTATTTGGGTATGGATGCCCGTTGGCTCTTGAGACTTGTTGCCACCTCCAGTTATCAACAAATGAGGAGAGCCAAAACAAAACGAGGGGAAATTCTATATATATACAGAGAGAGAGATGCAGGTAAGTTTGGAATAAAGTGGAGGTGGAAGTGTGGAGCTTCTCATGTCATTGCGTGCAGTGCGAGCTCCAACAGAAGAGCTACTCAACCAGGATGCTACTGGACATGTAGGGCCGCGCGACCACCGGGAGAGGGAGGAGGGCAAAGCATCACGTGTCCCAACAACGCTCCTTAGCATCATCGTTTTATTCTAGAAGCTTGTACTGCTCTGCTGCTATCTAACCAGTTCACACATCCTGCAATATTTTTAAAAGCATCTTATTTATTTATTGAGTGAATTGGAGTTTTAGAGGCTGAAATAAAAGTGCAAATTATCAAATTCCCATCATGACGAACGAATGGTTTTCGAGTGAGAGGAAAGATCGTCATCCTTCGGCCTCTTTTCTCTCCGATTTTCAAAGCAAAGATCAATTGTTTGTATTTTTTATATTAAAAAACAAAAAGAATTGTTTGCGTATTCAGTGAGTCAACAGCCTGAGACCTTTTGCCAATTTGCTTGCTTCGAATGCTTCCAGTTCCGACATGTCGCTTTCAAGTTGATTTCAAAATTATCAAAATGCCCCTTCCTCTTTTGTCTTTTCTGCCTTGTCCTTTTCCTGCTGTGTAACGTCTGAATAAGCTGCGCGTACGCTGTACTGCCGCAATTGTTTCTACTGCCAACTTAGAGTATTACATTAATTAATTAAAGGGGCAATTACAACAAAATTTCTTACGTCATCACTCTCATCCTAAAGCACGCACTAAAACCCGCTTCAATTAAGATCCCAAAAGCACATGGCTTTTTTCTCCTTTTCTTCTTTTCCCCCCCCCCCCCCCCCGAAAAATCAAAGGTTCCCAAGGAAGGAAGGGCCCAAAAAAAAAAAATTTAGGTTCCGAAAGAAGGAAAAGGTATGAATAAGTGGCATTGCCACGTAGGAGGTATTTGGCCACTTGGGCGCTGGTGTGGAGATGGAATTGGAATTATTTAGATTCTTTCCACAAGAGGAAAGGGAAAGCAAGAAATACATACATTGTCCCTAGACCGTAGCCATGGGTGGGCACGTCGATTGCCCATTTTGCACCGTGGCTGCGTGTTTTTGCGAGTGTACAATTTGGATTTTACGTTCGACTTTTTTTTGTGCAAGGAAGGACCATGCCTGCGCACCGGGGGGGATAACATGTCAGCTTGTTTTGGATTCATTGATGCCCAATTGGCCACTATTTTGATATCACCTTGTGCCGTGCTTACTAATACTATGCATTTTAAATCTTACTAATATTTTTAAATTATTTTTTACTATACTGACAATGTACACACTGTCAGCGTTGAATGAATGATAAATATGTAAAATTTGAATCTAAAATTCAACTTTTACACGTGTATCATGAATTCAACGGTAACAGTGGATGCAAAATTTATTCTCTTTTTTTTTTTGGTCTGTCTCATTTAGGTTGCTATTTTCCCCGTATTAACAAAGCAAAAATGTATTTGCATCGCGTTCCTTTGACTCATTGTCTACTTCCCTCAATCTCTTGTTGTGGTCGCCCATTACACCAACCAATGTATCCAGAAGTCTCAGCCCTCATTCAGCGAGTCAATTTTGAAACGCAAGTGAAATTGATTGGTGGTACAGATTTCTGAAACTAAAATCGAACTCAACTTCAGTGAGTTTTGACTTCCGTTTGATAGAATGACTGCGGGAAATGTACGCGCATTTTATTTTATTTTATTTTATTTTGCGGGTTTCCATCAACGTTAAGCAGTAATATTAGTGAACTCTAGTACTCATAATTAATGCTGAGCACTGCTGCTAAATATGATTATACTATTGACCTCATTTTCCCCGCATCAGAATTGATGTGCGAAAAACAAGATGGGTTGGTGTATCACACGTTAGGTTCATCGTGTTAATGATAATTCCATGCACTCAATTACGAGTCGCTTTCCTCTTATTTCTTTATTTTTATGAAATTGTGGGTCGTTTTCTGAATTATTAATTGTTTGAGACTAGGAAAGTAACTTGTCTGTTTCAATTATTCAAGCCTAATGGGCCAGAAAGTGCTTCGATCTTAATTCCAGCGGACAGCTACCGGAACTGGGAGGCCGTTCCGTCCGTTTTTTAAACTTCGGGCGGTCAAACTGAAGGAGACAGTACAATTGGTACAGTTGCTACGTGTTGTGCATTTTACGATTGAATTGTGGTTGTCTTCATTTACTATTGAGTTGATGCACAAGGACAAAGTTACGTATAGCAAAGAAATTCAAGTAAGTATACACCACTATATCACGTAAAGTGTACAACAAACAAATGCATAATTGCACGAAAATTCCAATTGTGTTTATACCTTTCTCCAATACCATCATTGATGAAGTAATTTTTTCTATCTATTTCTTTTTGTTTTCAGATTTGACGTAAATATGCGTGTGGTTAATAGGATGACACGTGGCAACAATGAGAAGAATCGATTGAGGTGAGCTGGGTTGTCTTCCTCGTCGAGAAGCGTCCCGGGGGCCCCTGCTGATGCACGGCTCAAGAAGTTCACCGCCGCACGCACATTCTGGAGTGGTATCGTAGTTTTATGGGGGAAAAAAAAATGTACAGTTCCTTTCAACCAACAGCGAGTGGGGATATCGGACAATAATGTTGGTTGTCCGCTACTCCGTCGCCTTTTCGTTGAAAGGAGCATGTGAGGGTGACACACGTGGCCTTCACCTCTCCTATTTCCCTGTTTCCCGCCCACCGGATGGGAGTTGTGGTAACATCATCGGGTCAAGGACTGCTTGAAGTGAAACATGGCTTGCTTCTTGCTTCTTCACAGATTTCTACCGCCACTCCACTCCAAGAATAGACGCACAATTCCTGTAACGGTAACCCCATGTTCCCTTTTCAATTTTTCAGCTTAATACTTTTACAATGGTTCTCTTCAAAATGTTGTTGGCTTTCCTCAAAAAAAAAAAAAAAAAAAACACAAAAGATCCCGCTACCTTTGCATCCACTAACCAATCACCAATATTACTTAGCTTTTTTAAGTTATCAAAATCCTAGCTGATTCAAAGGTTGCAGTCAACTCTCGGCGGACTTCTCTTGTGATACCAGTTCTGTACAACCCCACGGTCAGAAATCCATAGCTTAAATGGAATGCGGACGAGCGGGAACGTGTCCCTTCAAGAGGTGACTCGAATTACCACTCACACTGCATCATGTGTCTCAGTAATTCACGAACTTCCGCACACATCCATCAGGCAAACACATCAACATAGCTTGCCGAATCACATAAAATTAACGTACTTAAAAAGGCACTGTGTTACATTTTAGTTGACAATGAAACTGAACAGCCATGTCAAGGACACAATACATCCAGATGTCAGCCCAAACCATAGCTACAGGCAGCCCACAAAAGAGAAGCATCATATAACCGCTTTTACCACCAAAAATATTTGCAAAAGGAGGTTCAGGCTTACAAACTTATGATATCTTTGCTCTAGAGAAGTCCATTTCTGGATGCTGCACAAATGCAAAATACATACTGATGTCAGTAAAACAATAATTTCACTGAAGTTACCAGACATGCAAAGTTTCAAGTATTTTACCTCTGCCATAAATTTCTTCAGTATCTCCTGTTTCTGCATCTCATCACTTGTAGGAAGGCCCATGGACTTCTGTCTTTGGTCAAACTGTGCCATACAAAATAAGTAATTACAATAATCAGTAACTGCACAAATCCTGGAGTGAAAAAGGAAGAAAGAGAGGGGGGGGGGGGGGATATTATCAGATAAAGGCTCCCCAGAGATAGAGTAGCCAGGAATGAGTGCCGCTAGATCAGGCGTTGCAATGCAACCATCCATCTCATGATAGCACTCCCAACTGGCCCACATTTATTCCACTAATCTGATTCAACCAAGAGGTCTGCAGCCCATGCAGCACAGTCACATGCAGACATCCCCTTGCATCTCTTTGTCTGCCTAAGTTCTAGAGTCTTTACTTTTTCTCCAATTTCCAAAGTCAATTATTAGATAATATACACATGTTTTGCTTCCCTAAACTGAATGTAAAATCAGACCCAGATATTTCTTGCAGTAGTGTTAAGGAGAAAATACGTTTAGTTTCATGGAACAGCTTAGGCCAAGTTACAAGGTTTCAGATCCTATCTGGGTGTCATTTTCAACCATGAATCAGAAAATTTTCAGGTACACAAACTTAACAGCCTAGTATCAGCAGGCAGATTTTTCAGATTTTTGTCTAAAACACACATTCTGTCGTTGATACGCATAGCTTTATAATCGGATAACAACAAATATATCAGATTGTCAAAAACCAACCATCATCTTCTCCACAGTTGATCGTGTTTCTGGGTCCAAGTCTGATAATTTGCTATTCTCAGGCTCCACTTTCTGAGTATCAACTTCAGTGCTCCCTTTCACCAGACACTTCCACCACTCCATCTGGTTCTGTTTGCTTAGGCATATAGAGACAAATCTCTGATCCTCTGCACATAGTCCAAATTAACATGTAGTTAATGCATGAAACTCATTTAACCTAATAGATGAAGACAATTTCTGTTTGCATCATAGAACAATTTCTGTTTGAAAAGACAACTTCTATTCATAAGATACTGATACCCACTACGAACAGCAAAGACTATAGATTGATAAGACACACATGATAACCACACATAAACCTACCTAAGCTCCAAATGGAATCGTCGACCCTGATTGGCTGATAAAGTTCACCCTGCAAAGATCAGTAGAGGTAGCCCAATACTTTTAAAAGGTGCTTGGCATTAAGGTGGAACATTCCAAGTTTAAGGTAAAAGGAGCAAAAATAAACCTTTTTGTAACCAAAATATACGTACATCAATTATGGGAGGCTGACCCTTCAGCCCAAATTTAAGATGGTTCTTCTTTATCTCACATGCAATGAACCTTGATTTTGTTCCCGGAGGGACAGGAATATTTACGTTGACCTCCTGGAGTGTCTGGGTCCAAGAATAATTATCCAGATCAAGGCCATTGCCTTTGTTGGGAGCTGCTTTTTTTTTTTTGTGAGGGGGGGGGGGGGGGGCAAAAATTGGTCAGCAATAACGCATAATAACTGTGGATGATCCTGATAATAAGCATGTTACAATCACAAGCCAACAACTACAGGCCCGTAACAGTGTGAACAGTCTAAAGACAACTAGTAGCCCTTCACCAAACATACAGCAGAACTTGACTGGAAATACCAGAAAATGCACACATTTCCCAATAAAAGGCTGAACAGAGGGGTAAGAAGTCTTGGATTACACGAGTCCTACATCTCACTACTAAAAAGAGAAAGAACTGTTCGATTCCACAGACAGGATAAAATAATATAACACACAACAATAGAACAGGCCAGAACCTAATAAGATGGTTTACTTAAACCTGTGAATTATGACTCCAATGAGAACATTTTAGCATTAACGATTGATTCATGTATGATATTAGCAAGCTCAAGTACAAGCTCATATCAATGTAAATGTACGTTGAGCTAAATTTAAGATTGGAACCGCATGCAGTTTTATTCAAACCGAAAACTCATGACTCAGGGTTAAACAATTTCCCATTTGACATATTCTTGAGGCAAAAGGAATTTGGTAAATTACGAGTCATAAAACTATAAATTACAGGCAAAAGATAATAGTGACATGAGTTAACAGGCAAAAACTTATATCGCATCAAACTCAAATTCGGGCCTAGTCACAATACAACTTGGTTTGGTTCGTTTCTAAATAAGGACTCGATCTGAACATAATCAATCAGTAAACTTCTCTTAAGAAAGTTTATAGCTTAAGTAGGTTAGGCAACTGTCTGACGTATGGTGGGTACATACTTTCTTTTCTTGATCAATGAAAATATGACTTTTGCTTTTGGGAAAAAAAAAAGCAGCAGTTAACTTGCCAAAATAGCATTTCACAAGTTTCAGTGAATGAAAATCAACAAGCAAAAAAACCATGCAGTTGTTGCAAATTATGACTTAATTTTCTCTATGGCTAATACAAAGACAAACGACAACCCAGTTCTAAAAAGTAAAAAAGAACAAGTGCAACTAGGTTTTACACTTAAAATAGTGCTAAAATTTTACACGAGAAGAAGGACAACACTCACAGCATTCATTTTCTCATCCAAATTCAAACAATAGTCCCTAACACAAACAGCGCCACTAGTTGTAACACTAAAATGCTGAATTTTACACCAAAACAGCAAACATAAACAGTAATCAGTTTTCGTTTCCACATTCAAACTCCACTGCCCCCACAAACACCTAAATGCACGACAGGGAAACGTTAAGAAAACCAAGCAAAGGCTGCCTCAAACTTTATATACAATATTAACAAGCAACCAAAATTACACAGAAGGAATAGCACTTTAGACCAATCAGTTTATCGAGAGATCTCAACTGGAGAGATGATGACCCCCCCCCAAAAAAAAAAAGAAATACCTCGAGGTCCCTTGTCATCATCTTTTGCGTCCTCCTTGGCCTCGCTAATCATCTTACTCTCCACTTCCACGTCCTTGACTTCTTCCGTAACCACCGCCTGAGGCATGTCTTCCTTGATTTTCTTTTCAGCATTACCATTAACTGGAGCCGCCTTTTCTTTCCTCTTCCTCTCCTCGGCCTCCACCTTATCCTTCACCTGACGCACCACCCGCGTTCACATCTTTCACCAAAGAATCGCTCTTGAAAAGATCGGACTCCTTCGCCAAGAACTCCAACGCCGCCTCCAGAAACCCCAACGGATTTGACGGATCAAGAGCGGCGTTAAAAGGCTTTACCGATGATGAAGAAGATATCGGCTTCTGTTGATCTTCTTCTTCGTAATCGGAGAGTATCGCCATTTGATCGATTGAATATTTGTTGAAGCTGATGTTAGGGTTTATGAGATTTCGGTGGGTTTTGGATTTTAAGCGGAGAATGACTTAGCTCAGCTGAAGAGTTTAAGGAAAACGCTCTCTAGTCTCTACAGTTTACCCGTTGGAGAATTCCAGAACACCTTTATTTGTAAAAACGTCCTCGAGAAGTTTCAGATTTAAAGACGTGCCCTCCACTCCATTTGCGGCTTTTCTGTAATCATTTTTTTTTTCCCCAAACGATGACAGATTTTCTATAATCATTTTGTATATAAAAAAACTGACTGTAAATAGTATTAATTGGATCTGCTTTATG
Source organism: Coffea humblotiana (assembly GCA_023065735.1). Lineage (NCBI taxonomy): Eukaryota > Viridiplantae > Streptophyta > Magnoliopsida > Gentianales > Rubiaceae > Coffea > Coffea humblotiana. The sequence continues at coordinate 1,151,942 of CM041209.1, read as the reverse complement.
CATTTAAAACATTTGAACCTTCGCCTTTTCGAACCAAAAATAAGAAAAGAAAAAGCAATTGTCTTGTTACGTTGACTTCCAATGACAAACGGGTTTGTTTGGATGAGTGATTATCTGAAAAAAAAAAAACAAAAGATTTTATATTATAAATATATTTTCTATTCACTTTTTTACATCAAAGAAATCAAATCATTAAAAAATTACAATATTATTTTAAATAATTTCTGAATAATTCATTTACCTTATTTTTTATGTTAATACGACGCGGAGCCAATTAATGCAGCATTTCATACCTTCTTTGTATCCTTAAACGAAATATTTTCACTGCACTTAGCTTTTTAATACAAAAAAAAAAATTTTTATCTATATCAAATGAGTTGGTATCAAGCAACATTTTTTTTTCTTTTTCGTATCACCTAACCTATTCCACCCGACATCAAGAAAATTAAATTAATTTAAAATAGTAACTGCTTTTTATTTTAAGTAGAGGTAAAATGTATGCCTATTTCTTCTAGACCTATATGGGTTTGTTTGGACAGGAAATTATTTGTCCAAATTTATTTGCTGACATCACCATTACAATTTCCAATACACCTTTTTATATTTTCAACCACTTTTTTATCTCACATACATCACATCACAAAAAGTGCTACAGTAATTATTCCAAATAATATTTTAGATAATACCCTATCCAAAGTTTACTTTTCCAATTTGTTTGATAAACAAAAAGAAACTTGCTACGTTGTCAATATGAGCCTTAGCTGATATTGACCGGCTAACAATTTGTTTTAAAAAACTTATCTCTTTCTCTCTTATATTGTCCAAACTAATACAATTGCCCATAGTTTAGATTCTTGTTTTACAACTTAAATGCATACAAACGAGTCACGTTTATGAATAATTTAACTTTAATTAACCTCTTTGGATTCCTATTGTTCGAAAAATTAAAAGAAAGAGACAAAATGAATGTTCAGTGTACACTAATTAACAAATAAAATTTATGAAAGAGAAGTTTTTGATTATTTACATTTATAATTTTAAAAAATACTTTGTAAGATAGGAAATATATATATATATATTTGGAATACGTTACTTTTTGGAAAGTCCAAAAGAATGTTCCTTCATAGGTCTTAATAATGCACGCATCAATTTATAATATATTTAAAGGTATTATAAAATAAAAAACCAATCTAAAGTTTTCAATATAGAAGGCAGTATTGTAATTTTAAAATATTTCGTGGATATATTAGCCATTTAATCCAGTTCACAAAATAAATACCAAAGTCTGTGAAACTTATTTTGGAGTGCTAAAATCATGTCTATTGAAACAATTCACTGAACATTTTATTTTCTTTTTTAATATAAAATCATGTCTGTGAATCTTTTTATACCCCCCCCCCCCCCCAATAATATTCGACCCATTCTTTCCTACCAACTTTATTGTGGACATCGAGGAATAATAGGGAATTCACTAGTGTCACCGACTCACCATACGTTGACGGCTCCCAAACATGGTCTTTAATAATAAAGTCAATGCAATCTCGTAATGTTTATAGCATGACACCATTATTGGTTGCATTACATATCACAATCGTATATTCTTATTAATAATCACATCTTTGTTCTTAAAATCAGAAAATAAATTGTAGAGGTTTTGAGGGCCGCCATTTAGTTTCTAGGTACTAACTTCGAATCCTCACATCTCAATATGTGTAGATAATCGTGCATATTTTAAAAACAAGTTTTTTTTTCTCAATTGTCCGTCCCAATTTTATGATACTACAATGTATACACTAATACAGTGTAATTGTATACACAATGATAATTACACTCTCAATTTCAATAAATTTTGATTTTTTTTAAAAACATCATTGTCTTATGATCAATTTCATTCATCCACCTTTAAATTAAATTCAGTCTTACCATTAATTGCAGCCTAGAATCCAAACTTTGATTATAGGATCCAGCAGTAAAGAAAAGAATTAAGAAAAGAAAAGGATAGATCCATCATGGACGGAGGAGGAGTAGAAGTATAAAAGAATATACAACTTGGGCGATGGATGGATCTCAGAAAGATACCTCTCGTCGCTTTCCGCAACGTCTCTGCAAGTTTCCCAAACTGCGGACGCATTGACTTTTGATTTTTTTTTTTTTTTATTGATAGACTTACACTACCCTATGCAAAAGGGAGGGGCCGGAAATGTCCAAAAATAATTCGGAGGAAACTGAACTATTATCGGATCAAATGATGAGCTAAATTATTTTTTAATTTTTTTTTGTTGTCGGATAAGATAAACCTATATTACTTTATATTAAGAAGAGGGAGGGCCGAAGAGTTTTCAAAAATAATTCGAAGGGGACTGAACAACCATCGATCTAGCATGTGCGTAATCCAAACGAGAGTGTCTACGCATGTGCTAACAATATTTTTAGAAAAACCTGAATTTTAGAACATAGATAAGAGAATTTGACCTCTCAACCTACACCCATGTAAAAATTTAAAACCCATGTAAAGATTTAAAACTATTTTGGTGCCAACTATTCGAATTCGAGAGTTGCTGGCTAGACGCATTGACTTTTGATCGTCCTCTTAAAATATAACGCCAGCTCGTGCACCGCTGCGACATTCGTGTTGTTGACTACCTTTCTTCTCCTTCCTGCTCTTCCCTGTGTCTAATTCCCTTCCGGCTTCCACAAAAATTTCTTGAAGCACCTATCGCTTATCAGTATCTCTCTTTCCCACACAAAACCTACCTACATTTGTTTGTTTGTAGGTACTGTATGCACCTCGGAAACGGCTTTGCCAGCATCAATCAACCAACTGTAAGCAGAGGCTTTCAGTTGACCTGTGGTAATTGGATTGATCTTCACATATTCTTTTCTCAAAATTTTAAAACTAATTAGAGTTTTTTTCGTTTATCGAATGCTACGCCATCGATTCTAATGTTACGTGCTACGTGCTTGTCACTATTTACTTTTGTATTTCTGCTATGATGTTTACTGATTTCTTTTTTAACTGCGGAAAGATGATTGCTATAAACTTATGATATGAGGAGCTTCGAAAACGGAAAAGGGACATATGAAGTGCTAGAGGGCCAACAGATGCGATTATTATAGCTGACCTAATATTAGCGGAGATAAGACTGTTTTTTAAGTTGGATTTTGTGGACGAATGAAATTCATCAAAATAAAATTCCGACTGCCCATTAGTAGTATGTAACATTCCATGTTTCTGTTTAGTTCCTACTTCCTCAAAAATTGCATTTTAGTAGATTTTTGTGTGAAGACTGTGAAGTATTTAAAACATTCAAGACAAGAAAACTGTAATACGAACCTCTCTGAATTATGCAGCTGGTATATTCACTTTCTTTCTCTTTTCTTCTTCCCCTTTTTCACATTTTAGCAGAGTCATATCCCAGAATATCAGGAGGAAAAGAAGGAAGTGGCAGTTACAACTAATGGCCTCTGACAGGGAGATTTTTAGTCTTTCAGGACCACTGAAGTTAACTGTGATCGATTGGTATGGCCATCCTTGTTAATAATTTGTTCGTTTAACTCGTTAGGTTTGCCGATGAGTTCAAACTCAAATGATGCGCGCAACTTTTCTATGGCTGGACTGGTTATAATTCTAATAGGATCTTTAAGAACCAGCAATCATTTGGAAGATGATTAACCTTTCAAATATCAACCATTAGGTTACGTTGTTGTCAGTATTCAAGGACCTGCTTTTCTGCCAACTAATAGCCTTCTATATATCTCATGATCAGAAGCAAGAAAATTTTGTGAGTTGTACAACTCAAAAAAACGATTTTCTGTCTACGGTGGATGAGTTCTGAGTCTTATGTTATCTTCTCTCTGTGCAGTCAATTGTCACTGAGAATACAATTTGATGTCTTGCAGGACAAATGCCCATCATAGGAGGTCCATTGCGGCTAGCTTGGTTCAGGGTGTCTACATTCTTGAACGTGATCGGCAGGAGAACCGGCAAAGCGCAAATGCTCTTGCTCCTCCTTGGTGGGAATTCTTTAATTTCCAGCTAGTCCATGTCCTAGTGGATCCTGATGATCTGTCGTTCTTTGGCTCCATTTATGAACTGAGACTACCTCATTCCTCTTGCAACTATTTGGCTCAAACTCCTCCCAAATACGTCGTTGCTTTCAGAGGCACAATCACTAAACCAGGCAGCAGGTCACAGGATCTCAAGTTGGATCTCCAGTTCATGAAAAACAAACTTCAGCACAGCTCCCGTTTCCACCTTGGATTGCAAGCTGTTCAGAACATTGTTTCTAAAGCTGGAGGTGCCAATATCTGGTTAGCTGGTCACTCTTTGGGCTCAGCAATAGCGTTACTTGTTGGAAGGAATATGGTTAAGTTGGGTTATCATCTTGAAACATACCTGTTCAATCCACCTTTCGCTTCTCTTCCACTCGAAAAGATAAAGAATGAGAAGTTGAAGCATGGCGCCCGCATTGCAGTGAGTGTCATCACTGCCGGGCTTGCAGCTGCAGTGAAGCTTAACAGCCAAATGCCACATCAGGACGATGAATTTCGTGTTTTGTCTGCTTGGATACCGTACTTGTTTGTCAATCCATCTGATCCTATTTGCTCCGAATATATTGGGTATTTTACACACAGGGAGAAGATGATGACAATTGCCGGTGGCAAAATTGGAAGGATTGCAGCACAGAACTCCATTGCGAGTATCATATCCACTGCTAGGGGGAATAAGAGCGAAGCGTATCATCTCCTTCCTTCTGCATATGTAACGACTAATCTCGGCCCTTGTCAGGATTTTAAGCAAGCTCATGGAATTCACCAATGGTGGAGACCGGATCTTCATCTCGAGTACAAGCTGCATCAGTACAGATGAAATTTGTTGATTTTGAAGGAAACGACAACTCCTTTTGGGGAGCCTGAGTCAATTGCTAGTCTGTGTTAGTAAAAAAGATTAGCGCGTGCTTTGTCACATCCATCTTGGGATTTGTTTGTCCAAAATTCATTTGTTCATTGTTTCCCAGTCCGCATAAGCTGGCCAAACTCGTACCTTAAATTAATTGTAAGATTTCCCCTTTGATTCAAACGACATCATCCATTCTTGAACTAGCGGCATGAGCATGGGCACAGTGAAAGATCAAATAAGGAACATGGATGGTGAAGAATGCCAATCAGATCTATTTAATTGAAGTATTTGCTTGTCGAGTGATAGAGTGGTTGTTTTATTTGATGACAAATCGTTTATCGTTAGAGTCATTTTCTAATGCGAGCCCAAATTGTTCAGGCCTAATCTATGGCTGGGAGTCTAATTTAACTATTGTATCAAGGCCGAAAGAATTTCTTCATGTGAGCCCAAAGAAGTCAGGCCGAATCATTCCTTTTCTTTCTTCTTTTTTTTCTAAGATAATAAAAAAGCATGGACGGCTTTGAGTTCCGGGTGCACTCACTCACTTTTTTCTTTTTTTTTTTTCAATACAGGAAATATTCCAATTTTGCCAGACTAGTCTCCCTGCGCCTGCCCCTAAGGATATACAAGGGGTAAAGAGGTGATTCGAACACACGACCTCAGACCTAACTAGATTGCCCCGAGACCATCCGAACCAACCTCAAGGGGCGTGCACTCACTCTGTTATAAATACCAAAATTTGTGTTTGTGGTGATGGCATTTCCAAACTTTTGTACCGAATGGACTCCCGAAATCGCATATCTGTTGTACTTTTGTTTAGCAAACCGGACTAGAAAGTACTCCAAAGAGATGCGGAAGTTTCATAAATTGGCTCGTCCATGCGCATCAGGTGCTAGCAAGGAGGCATGAATGAGTTAATTCAGCGCTGCTTTTGCCGGCTCTGCTCTGTCTGGATAGAATATATATATATACATACATATTACAGAAGTAGACACATTTTTGCATGGACCACCCACCTTGATGATGGCGAATTCAATTGAAATTGATGAATCAACAACCATATGTGCTATGATATGCGTTGCAGTCTGGCAGATTGGCACATTTTTTAGTGATTAATTAGAATGGTAGGGACGCGAACGCGACCTGCGGAGGATCCGCAGCCATCCCAAATTTTAGCCACCCGCTGTATTAAGCATTAACACAACACCCACCTGCAACTGCCGGCGTAAACCTCTCATGTTTTCCACCAGTTTCGTTCGTGCCAACAAAATTTCTTCCTGGCTGGCTGCATCATTATTGAGGGTGTTTACACTTTACACACACTACTGACTGTGTGTGTGTGTAACCGTAATCCTCCTCCCATGTGGTGGTGGTGGATGGTATGTCCGATCAATTGATTCGTATGCTATCACGATTACAATTTAGCCATGCATCTTTATGGCCCATGAAGATTGGCTCTTTAAACAAAATTCATCATCTGGCTAAGGGTCCGGTGGACGGCATTTACTTTTCAAAGCTTGTCTCTTTGAACAAAATTCATCATCTGGCATCTGCCTAAGCCCTGAGGGGGTCCTGTTTGACGGTATTCGCTTTATTATTATCTGATGATTATCAGCAGCATCTTGACGTTGTGCATGTCGGCAATCAATTCGACTTATAACGATGGTTGTGTTTGTTTCTCTTCTTTATTTTCACCGCGTTAATTTGGCGGAAATTTACTATAAACGAGATTGGGATCGGGAGATCAACAAACTCCTCTAAAACTTGATTAGCACTTTAGAACGATGATGGTGGTTGTGTTGTGTTATATTGTTTGGATTAATCTTTTATACACTGACTGACAGTGTATACACTTTCATCATTGGATATATGACACATAATCTAAATTTGAATTTAAAACTTAAATTTGCATGTGTGTCATGGATTCAACCGTAATAATGCATACACTATCAGTGTATATAAGATTTACTCATATTATTTTTCAGGCGTGCGGTAACAACTATCAACTAGTAATGAAAATAAATAAATGCTTTGGATTGTGGAAACTGAAAAGGCTCCATTTTCTTCATGCTACCCACCCTTTACAGAAACGAGAGGCAAGTCGCCATCCAACAGAATTCTGGGGGGTCACTGATAAAAAAACGACGCCTGGCTTGTTTAGCAAAGTCCATTGGCTTGTCAAAAGCGATTAATTGCTCCAGTTAATCACCGGAATCATAATTATTACGTTAGATGTTGATTTCTTCCTTCCTTCACTCGTGATCATGACTCATTTGGGACCCCCTAAAGAGCACCTTTTCCCCCCCTTTTAGGTTTCCTTTTCACGTTGTCAATTATACATGATTTGTGGATTGTGGTGAATGCAATACACATGATTCTTCTTAATCCAACTTAATGTAGAGTAAATGATGTTCCCAAAATGGAAGTGAGCTCAGGGGATCGTATCGTCATCAATAGTGTAAATGTGGCAAATACGAATAAGAAAGAAAGTGAAGGTGAAATTAGGGCCAGTTTATTCATGTTGGTTGGCATGTTAGATTTCCCCCCTTTTTTTCCCCTTCAATTGAACCCAAATTTTCCTCCTTAAGCTGACCCCATAGGTTTAACATCTGCTCGTCTGTCTACCGCTTCAATGCCAAATCAAATGGAGATTCATGTGTACGATAGATTGTGAATATAAAATCAAGGGTTAATTACATTTACCTCCCTTGAGGTTTGACCAAATAACGAATCGATCCCTGAGATTTGACCAAATAAACAGATTCCTCCCCCACACTAATTTCTGTCACTTATATGTAACGGAAGTAGCCAAAAGTCTGAATAACCCTTATTGATTTCCATCAAATTTTTAAGGGTTAATTACATCTACCTCCCTTGTGGTTTGACCAAACTACCATTAAATCCCTGTGATGTGGTAATATTACAAGTATCTCCTTTTTAAGTAAACCCGTCAAAGACACTTAAATAGAAGTAGTAAAATGTCATATTTACCCTCTTTGTAAAAACTTGTAGTTAGAGAAAACTTACCGTTAAAAAAATCGAAGGTGATTTCAATAATAACGAATTAAACTAAGAGTTTGCTACTTAAATAAAATAGTTTTTAACCAGTATAAAAGAAAAAAATAAAACCAAGCATGTAATAATCAAATTTGATAAAATATGTGCATAAAGGAACAAAAGAAAGAAAATGAAGAAAGAAGGAAAGCCTAGAAAACAAAAAAGAAATTAAAATGTGAAAAGCAAAGAAAGGAATGGGAAAAAAAAAGTAGAGTGAAAAAAGGAAACTGACAATTGAGCAATGAAAGAAAATTTATAGAAGCAATGTAAAGGTTCACTCAATCCACCACAAAAGAGTCTCTACAAGTATGTAACCCTTTGTCGGCTAATAATCTTGTTTGTTGTATTTCCCTTCTCTACAACTACCACAATCACATCGACCAATCCAAAGACGAGTAAAATCTCAAACTCACTCAAATTATCAGTGAAGAATTAACGGTTATCAACCAGGATCTGACTTGATTCATGCGGGTATTTAGAGTTCCAAATAATCATTTTTTCAACTCTGGGTTATTTCTGTAGTTGGTCATTGGGTTTGATATTATCAAATGAGTTTTTTCTTTGCTTATAATGGAGTTAAAAGGATGGTTGTTTGGGAATAATAGAGATAAAAGGCAATTAAATTTCTATAAACTTATTATGATTTTGACAGTGAAAACGTGATTACCAAGAAAATGATCATGAAAGTAGATATCGATAATATGTTTCGATGATTTTACTGCCATAGTTATGTCAACGGTGGTAAATGGAGTAAGTTAGGTTTTGAAGAAAAGCAACGAAAGGAAGGGGAAGGTTATGGATTTAGGGGCAATCTAGGCAATTCATTAAATTTGTATGATGGCATCATTATAATCTTAACAGTCAACAGCAACAGACTAACGGGAGGGTTGTATCTGTTATACATCTTTCAATTTGAGGGACCTTTTTGTAGTTTGTCTAAATTTCAGGGAGTAAATGATAATTTGGTTAAACCTCAGGGGAGGTAAATGTAATTAACCCTTGGTAGAAAGGTTAGAGGTAAAGGGTATAATGGGCATTTAGGTTCTTGTTTTCTGTTGACAGCGTTGGAATGAAGTAGTCAACTTTTGTTGACTAACGAGAGGAATTCCTTTGTTATGACTTTATGGTTTTCAAGGTTTGTTTTGTTATTTGGTCAAATCTCAGGGATCGATTCGTTATTTGGTCAAACCTCAAGGGAGGTAAATGTAATTAACCCATAAAATCAAAAGGCTGTGGTCAAGTCAACCATGTGATTGGGTTGGGGCTATGTTTCTTTGGTGTCCCCATAACCATAACTGTGGAGATGTGCACTTACTTGTTTGTTTAGAGTCGATAGACCACCTCAGTTCTAATAACCACAACCACAGAAGGAAGGGAAAAAACAAAAAAGAAGCATTGGCCTTAATTTCTTCCATTTTGTTTCTAGTTCATGTTTAGTCTTTTTTGCCTTTTCATTTTCAGTGCAATAATGAAACTGAGGGTTCTAACGAGGGCCGAGGAAGAACTTAGGATACAGGAGAGGTAATCGCCAATACTCTACGTAACAGCTCCGCTTGGATTGGTCATTTTTTTGAAAACAAGTTTTTTAAATACAATGTTACAATAATACATAATAATTCAAAAAATATCTCATCCATATAATATATCATATATTTTAAACTATAAAAAAATTTTCATATACACTGTTACAATAAAATATTTCAAAAACACCCTTCAAAACAGCTAATTCAAACGGAGCCATTAATATAAATGCTGGAACGGTTTCTTCGTAGTAGCATACTATTATATTTAGTCATGAATGCAGCTACAAAATATAATAATAGTAGGAATCTGAAAGCCGTCTCACGAGACATTAATCAAGCTTTGCATTTGTGGTAGGGATGAATTGGGAACGAAAGTGAGAGGTTGGAAATTGGATTCTTTCTATTTACATTATAGAAAAGAAAACAAAAAAAAAAGAAGCTTTGCGTTGGATATTAATTACCTAATGAATGGAGTTATAATAATGCAGCATCCTTGGACCTTAATAATGCATGCGTAGACCAGTTTGTGGCAGTGGGGACGGTCGATGTGCTGTTAAATGACATCACAATTGTGTTTGCGCCGGGGTCAGCAATTCTCTCTCAATCTGCATTCGCCAGCTCAGTTTATAACTTTACAGTTAAGTTTTGTAGATTACAATTTATCCAAACTTCGCCTTGGATGTGATATTCTTGACTTGACTACTTGCATTAAGGCCGGTCACTTTTTTTTTTTTTTCTCGGATAAAAATCAAATTGTTGAAAATTATTCAATACGATTTGATTTATATCACCCATCTATACTAAGGCGGATAACTAATACTCGTATCATTTTGAGTAATGCCTCCAAAAGCGTAACGGATCTTTTGTCCCACATCTTGTGTCATTCTCTATCCCACTTTTTATTATATTGCTATTTCTCATACATAAACATCATGTTTTAGTTCTTTTTTATTTTCTTAAGATCCAATAACTATTAATTGAATTATACACAAAATTTAACAAACTCAAAAAATCAAAATGCATAAAAAATGAGATTTTTTAATGAAATTTCTGCTGTATTTTTTAATTTTCTATTATATATTGCTTTTTTGAAGCTGCTGTATTTATTTTTTACTCAATTAATAATTATTGGATCTTAAGGAAATAAAAAAATAACTAAAACATGATGTTTATGTAGGAGAAATATCAATATAATAAAAAGTGGGACAGAGAGTGGCACAGGGTGTGGGACAGAAGATCCGTTGCGCTCCAAAAGCTAGCCATCACTAGCTATTAGCGACCATCTTGGATGATAATCAAAATTTCAAACATCAACAGTTTACGTGATTTACTTGGGCTGTCAAATTTACTTTGTTATAAATTTTCATATCTTTTTTTTTTAGGGAAAATATCAATACTTTCATTCATTTAAATCAGCAGATACAGCTGTAACTAAAAAGTAGAAAAACAATTATCCTGCCATACAAATTTTCGCAATAATATTCTATTTAAAACAAGTCATACTGCCGAGTTTTAGTGGCAAGAGCTTACCCTAGATATCAAAATAGTTTATAATATTGAAAATTTGTTTTGTAAATAAAATTTTTGAAAATTTTAAAAGACGAAGCAACAAATGGTGATCTCAAGATTGAAGGGCAAACTCCTAATATGAACTTAAAACTATTAAAACAGAGAATCAGACTATGCATAAGATTTTTTTTAAAATTCGTACAAGATTAATAATAAGTTTTTTAAAGTTCACGGGGCTGCTACGCTTCCGGTGCCCATTGACGTCGCCCCAGCTCATATGCATCTTACTACTAAAAAAAAGTAAAGAGCATTTTGATAGCAATGGGTGTGTTTGGATCATTTGATAGCAGTATGGGTTGGGTGTGTTTGGATGGGTACTCTGAAAGCATTTGATAGGATATGATATAAGGACAAATGGTAATATTCACAAGTCACAACTGCATAGAGGCTTACTTCGTCCTTACGCTTTTTTCATTTGCTTTTTGGTGGTCTGAGATGAGAAAATTGCAAAATTTGTATGGTTTGGAAGTGCACGATAAAGCAAGGTCCTTTAAAAGCTATGCCTTTAAAATAAGAACTCAACCAGAAGTATCATTAAAAGGCAATTTATTGTTGAAATGGAAAGATATGTAGATAAAATAAAGCATGGGAACGAGAGGAATCTTGTTTGGAATCCGAATCCATCCGTTATCCACTGCCTGTAACATGAATAATAACGAACCAATCCGCCAATTTGCATACAATGGAAAACCATGCAAGTACTAAATACCATCAGTCAGTCAACAAGAAAGAAAGAGTGGCATCTCCTTGTAGAAGTCGTTGTTTGGATTGCAATTTTCTGAAAATTTTATAGAAAATATAGTGCAGCGATTTGATACGAGTGAGGTAAAAGGTGATTATAAAATGTATTCACGAAAAACATAGAGATTTTTTTTGGGTGAAAAATCCCTTTCCAAACAAAAATCGGTACGTAGTATTTGAGGGATAATTGAGTGCGTCTGGTATACACATTATTTCCATCTTATTTACACACACTGACTTGCTTGCAGCATCAACACATTTTTCAATCACCTTTTTATCTCACATAGATCGTATCAAAAAAGTGCTACAGTATCTTTTTAATAAAATTATCTCAAATAATTTACTATCCGAACACACTCGTAGGCGCTGCTTCCTTTGAAGTTCCTTACCATGCACTACAGTGGAAGTATAATTATAAAGGAGTAATCAATCAAATTTCATGCTATAAAGGAATAAAGGAGTCCGAGATTTGCTTGTATATTGCTTCCTTAAACCCTGTTGATTTTGAAATTCACTTGCTCTTTGTCTGAGAACGATAGATATCTGTGTACAAATTCTAGCCAAAATTGATTTTCTCTAACCGGCCTCTGTTAAATGCAACACACCTCTTGTTTAGTCCAAAATTCCAACAATTAGCTTTAGTTTATAGAACTGGATTGCCTACAGATTCCAAAATTTAAGCCGCACATGCACCCTAATTTATTTAGGCCTCGTTTGGCAAGTGAGTTTTTTGGATATTTGTCTAAAATTTCATGGTAACTTACTTTATAAAATAGCTTACTTTACAGTAACAAAGAATATATTCTATTGTCTCGGTGGGACGGAGAGAAAAAGGGATGAAACCTCAGGCCTAAAGTTGAGGGACCAAGAGAGTCAAGGGTTAAGGTAGAGGAATAAACCACGTTAGTTAACAATTCATTCTTCCTTCCGACATTACATTACTCTTTCTTTCTGTATTTTTTTCATTCGGACGACAGACCGTAAAATAATAATAATCTAATACATACTCAAACAACAGCAGAGTCAATAATATGAAAAAGTTTTGAAGAAAGCAGAAAAAAGCCACAGAACAAGCAAGTCAATAACAACACGTCCCCCTCAGACCTCTCCTTTCCTTCTCAATCCACAGCCCACTCTCCAGTGTAATAACTAATAAGCGAGCGAGCAAGGCAGCAGTGTGGACTGTGGAGGAGGAAGTAGAAGCCAGCTAATGCCCCCCTCGACGTCGACCTTACACCAAACTCTCTCACTCTCTCTCTCTCTCTCTCTCTCGCGCGCGCGCACACACACAACACGCACTAACTCTCATATACTACTACTGTTATTACCAACAGCAGTATTAGTATTTAGTATAGGGATTACGATAATTAATACTGGTATGCTACTTAACAAAACATATCCAACCGCCCAAACTGGGATGCGGGAAAATATATAAAGCCTGCCACCCTCTTACTATCAGTTATCTCCCCCCACGCCTCTCCAAGTCTCGAGTCTCAATAGCTGCTTTTTTTCCTTCCACTTGAATACATTCCATTCATTTTGCCCCCAATCCATCGCATAATTTGCATTTTGCTGTCCACGAGTTCTGCATCTTTGAGCGAGTGACTTAATAATTGTGTTTATATAATCGGCAGCAAAAATTGTCAGTAGTAATATAATACGAAGCAAAAGGCAGGCATGGGCTACGGCAGGCTCGTTTCGGAGCCCGGAGGCTCCTCCAGCCGCCAAATGCTTTCCCGACCCGTCGGACCAACCCACCACTTCCACTCCCGGAAAAGCAAACTCAAGCTCCTCATCATACTGGCCGCCATTCTCATCGTGGCCTCAGCCATTTCGGGCTGCGGTGGTTGTCGCCCTCCGAAACAAAGCCTCCAGCGATGGCCGCCCTCCACCGCAAGCCTTCCAGAGCCATCTCTCGCACCTGCAGCAAAACCCCGCTACCCGGCTCTCTGCGTTGACTCCCTCCTCGACTTCCCCGGCGCGCCTCACCGCCTCCGACAAGGACCTCGTCCACATTACCGTCCAACATGACGCTCCAGCGCTTGGGGAAGGCGCTCTACGACGTCTCCGACATCGCTACGTGGGCCATGGACGTGGGCTCCCGCTCGGCTTACGAAGGGACTGCCTGGAGCTCTTGGCGGGACTCCGTGGACCTGCTCGCCCGCTCCCTCACCACCATGTCACCCGCCTCAACCGAAGGAGAAGGAGACGGCTCAGGCTCCTCATCATCATCCTCCTACGTGGGGTCCACACAAGACGTGCTGACGTGGCTGAGCGCCGCTCTGACCAACCAGGACACGTGCACGGAAGGCTTTGGGGAAGTCGGAGGAGGGAGCGTGAAGGATCAGATGTCGGAGAAGCTGAAGGACCTGACGGAACTGGTGAGCAACTGCCTGGCGATATACTCGGCGGCGGGGGGAGACGGTGATGATTTCTCGGGGATTCCGATAGGGAACAGGCGTCGGAGGTTGATGGGCGATGATGAGGAAGGTTATGGTGGTAACTATAAACAGCAGGAGCAGGAGGAGGAGGAGGCGGAGCTTCCGAAATGGTTATCGAGGAAGGACCGAAGGTTGTTGCAGGTGCCGGCGACGTCGATTCAAGCGGATATAATAGTGTCGAAAGACGGGAACGGAACGGTGAAAACAGTGGGGGAGGCGATCAAGAAGGCGCCAGAGCACAGCACTCGCCGGATCATCATCTACGTCAAGGCAGGAAAGTAAGTTCGTTCACTTTCAAGTTTCACCTTCACGTGGGATGAGATCTACTCTCACAAATGCCCTTTTCTTTCTTTTTTTTTTTCTTTTTTCAGTAAGTAGTGTTACCTTTTCACCCACTTTATAGTTGCTGCCTTTGGTGATTAAGACTATGGTTGCCATCAATTGGCTATTTGTTGCTGGCACCATCACACGCTGAATAATGCTCTATTACTCTCTTTTTTTAAAAGAAATTGTAAAAAAAAAATTTACACGCTGGCAGTGGTGGATAGTCATCTTTTGGTCTTCCAAGTTGTGGATTGTCATCTTGACTTTGTGTTCAGTCATCATTTGCTGCAAAGAGTGGCGGGAAATTGTGACACCACCACCGACAAGATTTAGTATTAATTGTATACGTTTGTGAGATTTTTTATTTTTTATTTTTTTTGGGGGTGGGGATTTGTCATCTTTCAGGTACGAGGAGGATAATTTGAAAGTTGGAAGGAGGAAGACGAATTTGATGTTCATAGGGGATGAAAAGGCAAGACGGTGATTTCAGGCGAAAGAGCGTTTTCGATAAAGTCACCACATTCCACACCGCGTCTTTCGGTACGTAAAGAACCCGGCACTATTCCCTTTTAAACCAACGGCTTTTGTGTTCTTTCAATTATTATTTTTTTTAAGCTGTAGTAATTAATACGTAGTAAAAGGTGTCTTTGGGTTGCTTTATATACATACATACATATATCTATCAATAATATAATATACCACACACATTGAGGGTGGTTTTGGTGGCGGGGTAGAAAATTGAAGCGGCTTATTTAGTAGTAGCAGTAGCTTAGACATACGCGCGATAGAATCAACTTTGGTGTTGGCGGAATACAAAAAGGGGCATCAGGCATCAGATACGGCCACACGGCATGGCCAATGTCCCAAATGGGTGTGTGGAAGAAGAAGGAAACGATGCACGTTGTCCTCTCTCTCTTTCCTTTTTCTTTTTCTTTTTTCAATTTAGTCGCTTTTTTTAACTTTGTTTTGTGTGCTGCAAACGGGATACCTCACGTTCTTTGCCCGTAGAATCGGGCCGATACCGTTACACTTGCATTGTATGACAAAATCACCCCCTACGAAAGATTTGTAGTCAACATCTTGACCCTTGTCTGACATTTCCGTGTAATATAAATATACATAGAATTACAAGGATACAACAGTAATAATTGGGGTAAGAATCCTCTACTTTCTATCTCTCTCTCTTTTTGCCCCCCCCCCCCCCCCATAGCTATTATTCCGGGCGAGTTTGGTCACTACCCATCCATATGCTTAGACGGTATACATTGAATAAGAGGATACAACAATTAAATTAAATGTTTAGTGTCTCCATCTTTTCAGCTCAAAAGTAAATGTTTAATTAGTTCTTTTTTTTTTTTTTTTGTGGAGGCTAAGGACGCCTGAAAACTTGAACTTTCCCTAGCATTGGCCTTCCTACATGTACTGATTAGGAAGAATGTGTGTAAATAAATAAATGTGTCAATACTTTTTACTGATAGATTGTTGATTTTTAAGTTCTGCAACAGTAAGGAAAGCTAAGGAAGAGTAGTACTGTTCATGAAATTAATCCATAACTTGTTGATGCAGTGAAGACATGCTATGCATAGGACGCTGTAATGAAAGAAGGAAATTGGTCGGTTCTGGTTTGGGAAATTTCTTTCTCTCATTTAATTCTAAAAATTCACATTGCTCTTAAAGCATGATGAGAAATCTCACCAAAAAAAAAAAAAAGCTATGATGAGAAATGACAACAGGACACATGCATGATCTTACTCTGTCAAATTTGATTGGCATATACCAGTTGCAAGTATTGCTTTCGTTTACCTGTGCGTGCATTTTGGTCTCGTGTTAATTTATTCCACGTTAAGTGGAGGAGGAGGAGAAGGTTGAGAGTTTTTTGGCTTCTCTTCTTCTTTTCCATCTTCGACGCTGCCTGCTTGGAATTAATTACTTCACACTTGTCTGGTACTAGGAATATGAGGATGGTGATGTGACCATAAATAAGTTGGTGGCCTCAACATAATAAAGATGGATCACATTATTGGAGTTGTGGGGCATATCCCATACTGTTGTTACCATAACAGTATGATGGTTGTGGGCATCAATCGTCAACTTACGCGTGTTTGCATCATTGAATTGTGCCAGTATAGACTATAGAGTAGACTTTCAAGGAGTAGTTATGCGTACTCTCTTCTTGTGAGTACCTTCTTGTCCCACCTACGTACTTCAGTTTTGGTAAAAGATTCCAATTATTTTCCACCCCCGTACATCTCTCTCTTCCTTTGTCCTGCTTCCAAGGAAAGTTCCAACTTTCTAGTGCAATGCCAATTTAGTTACTCTTTCTTTGTCTGCTGCGCACAGCGGCTACTGGTGCTGGCTTTATTGCAAGAGACATGACCTTTGAGAACTGGGCTGGTCCCAGTAAGCATCAGGCTGTAGCTCTTCGAGTGGGCGCCGATCACGCTGTGGCTACCGGTGCAGCATCGTCGGCTACCAAGACACCCTCTACGTCCACTCACAGCGTCAATTTTTTCCGAGAATGCGACGTTTATGGGACAGTGGACTTCATTTTTGGTAATGCTGCGGTGTGTTCCAGAACTGCACTCTAAATGCTCGCAAGCCGATGAACCTCCAGAAAAAACACCGTCCACTGCCCAAAACAGGAAAGACCCTAATCAAAACACCGGGATTTCTATTCATGCATGCAGAATCCTGGCGACACCAGATCTTGAGGCATCAAAAGGCAGCTTCCAGACGTACCTTGGCCGCCCATGGAAACTGTACTCGCGAACGGTGTTCATGCTATCCTACATGGGCGACCATATTCACCCGAGGGGATTTCTGGAATGGAATGCAACGTTCGCCTCGACACTCTGTACTATGGCGAGTACATGAACTACGGACCGGGAGCAGCCCTTGGACAGCGAGTAAAATGGCCGGGCTATCGAGTGATCACCACGCCGGCGGAGGCCAGCAAGTTCACAGTTGCACAGTTCATCTTTGGATCGTCGTGGCTACCCTCAACCGGTTGTTGCTTTTATGGCCGGCCTATCAACTTAAAAGAGGGATACCAGTTACCGTACGTTTTTACTCAAACCCTCGTTCGTTCATTGGAAGAATCGAAGGAGGATCGTGGCGTCTTCCTCTATACGTATTTTAATTGGCATTTATGGTCGGGTTCCCTACCTACTCTTTTTTTTTTTTTTTCCCCGTTATGCATATTATGACTAATAAAGTAAATCGAGTTCTGTATGGCTCAAGATGGATAGGTTTTAGGTTAAATTAATTAAAATAACTGTTCAAAAATTTATTTATCATTTGTATGTTACTTATTATTATATACTGGTACTGAATGTAATTCTCAAAAGTCCACTAAATGTCAAAAGTGGAATGCAATAAGATTACAAGAGCAAAAAGGGGATTCATTCATTCAGCTGTGTAATTTTCATGACTGCTACTGATACCGCTGTATTATATTACTTCCTCCGTCCCACTTTAATAAGTCCTGTTTTTCTTTTTTATCTGTCCCAAATTGTAGTTCACTTTCCAATTGAAGAATGTAGTTATAATTTTAATTTTTTTAAAATATTCTTATTCAATGTAAGTTATTGTTATTATTAAACCTAACTCCATTTAATGAGAATTGATTCTTTTTTTATCATAAATTTAAGTTTTCATAAATTATATTCTAATTAATGTGAGGGTATTTTAAGAAAATAACTATCTAAACTGATTGTTCCAATGAAATTAACTACTTTTTCTTAAATTATGTGAAAAAATCAGAACTATCAAATAGGATGAAAGGAGTATATTACTGTATAATAAATTGTGCCTTAGGTTCTCTCTTCCAAGAGACCAAAAGACTGAAAATAGACGGGAGGTGATGCTGACTTAGAAACAGTAGTGTGCTGATGCTGATGCCTGTGTCGGTGGCATTGGATCCCAAAAGTAAATGCTCAGAACCAATTACCAGGTGGGCAAGTCCTGGTTGAAAAAAAAAAGTGCGCCCAAAATGTTTTCTCTCTCCGACTCGACCTTTTTTTTTTTTTTTTGACAAGGTTCATCCGACCCGACAATTACGTCAACTTCAGTTGAAAAATGAGTGATATAACCGCAAATCAATTTTGGTTTATGGGGTAAAAGCGCTCCCACTGCGCATGTCTGTGTCTGTCTGATCCGATTTGAAACAGCTATTTCCACTCGAATTACTGCACAAAGCTAATGGTGATTTTGGGTTACAAAATGAAAGGGCATTTAGCAGAAAATCCATTCTCACAAAGGCTTTCTCCCATCCAAGTTTAAGCGATGCCTCATTTGCCTTTGTTGTAATGGAGAAAATATTTTTTTTTCCCCATTTTTGTTAAGAGTGACGTAGATCCGCAGAAGAAAGAATTGGTGATAAAAAAAAAAGAAGATCGGTCCAACGGATGTCTTATAAATACTGTTCGAATGTATTTCAGGTATTAAAATTTTTAAAATATAAAATTAATTAAAAAAATAATTATAAAGGATTAATTAAATATAATATATAAATAATAATAAGTATTAGTGTACTTATATACATGATAGGTTGAGTGAAATATAGACGTGTTACCAAATACTCATAAAACACCCATTAAAAAAACCCCAAAAATTTTTGAAAATTCAAATGGGGCTATTCTTCATGGTAATTAGAGTCCTTCGTGACAAACAAATACCAGCTAAATTGGTAGAATCCTCTTAGGACACAGAATCAGAGAAAACAAAGGCACTTGACGAGAAACTAACGGTAGACTTTCCTCCCCTTTTCCGTCAATTCCGACGCATATATGCCAGGTGTCTGATGTGTGTGGAGAGAGAGAGCTCGTCAAGGGGAAAAACGCAAAAGAACAAAACTAGAGATAAACACGAAGAAAGAACAGAAATTTGACGAGGCCATGGGATCAGGTAATACTCTTACGAGGAAAGTGATGCTTTCATTTCTCAGTTTCAACAGTCATAATGCTCAAAGAGAAGGGCGCAGGATACGGCAACTAGTTCCAGGACATCAGGGGCGGGGATATGGATAAACAGAGCGGAGTTAAGCGCAACAAAGTCATAGGGTCGCGATGTAGGACTACCATGGATGGATAGAGATTTCAGCAACATCCTTGGCCGTCCATCCTCCATCCGACCAGACACAATGTTCTATCTCCGTACATTCCACCTACCTACATATTTACTTGCAGGACATGCCATCAAGGTAACGATCCATGATCAATGACACCGACTCGAGGAATGCTGCTTCGCTCATTCCAGGAAGCACAGCTTCTTGTGCTTCTCGGACAATTTGCTCAATACCCGATTTCTTCTTCAGTGTTTCCCTGCACATGATGTTTCCAATTTGAAATGCATTAAGCCCTCTCTCTGCACCTTTTTTCAACAGCATGGTGGAGATGCGAAGGATGCGTGCGCACTCAAATGGAAGTTCCCATCCATGCAGCCTCAAAAGTTCAATATCTTTCTCAGCGTCAAGCGAGTTTATGTAGGCAATTATCTCTGGCGAAACGGTTGGCGTGCTTGAGGCCAATTAAGCCAATCAAAGGTGCAGTCTTTGAACTGCAGCAAGGAAACAACAAGAAAAAAAAAGCAAACCAATGGAAGAACAGTACACATCAGAAAGAGGAAACACAGGATGGGAAAGAAATAAACCTCAAAACAATGGCAATGATCAAGGTAATCTAAAATCCTCACGAATGGAAATCTCACTATTGGTCGTTGCCGTACCCATAAAAGTACGATGCAAAATATACTAGACTTCTTTCAAATGAACTTTTGTCCTAAAGCTACCCGCTTTAAGTATCTCTGCACAAAAAAACTACGCACCTTTGTCAGGAAACTCCTTGTTACCAAAGTGTAACATCAAAATCTGACACTTAAATGCTTTGGAACAGGATGTAGTAGCCTCGGATTTAATTTCCAATTAACTTGTTTTAACACAGGCATCGGGACACCATCATTAACCTCAAATGCTTATGATAGTACAGAACACGACACTTTCTAGGTGAATTAACTCCCAAAGCACCCAATGTAACCCCTGCCTTTAGTGTTCTTCAAATTTCAAATGGTTACAATAAGTTAAATCAAGTCGTCATGTAGAAAGTTCGATGTGCTTACATTTTCAGGCAAGGCAGTAGCCATGATCAATTGGAATGAGGTTAATCCGACCTTCCTCGGAATCTTTGCAAACCAAGATGTTGCCAGCATGCCTGTCTGCATTTGCTAACCTAATATCCAGAACACAAATCTGTGTACTTCATCCACAGGAAAATTACGGGGCCCCATGTCCTCACAACTGCCGCAGTTCTCCATGAACAATTGAGTGATCCAACCTTAGTATTCTTATAGGATGGGTTGAAAGCCCTCGGAATAATTGAATGCTTCATGTTGGACACTTGACAATCACAGTTGGGGGAACGCCAGCAAAGCCTTTCTCATTCTTAAGATACGAGCATTGTCCACCCTTTGGATGATCCCAAGATGTATGCTGCAACTTCCCTTACAGCCCCTTCACCAACTCGTGTCCCTTTTTTCAACCCTTCACCATTGACGGACAAGGGAACCCCTCTAGGGTTGTTTACAGCCATGGGTTCCTCATCAACTGGCTTAAATACAGAATATACTTCTGACCAGATGAATCTTGCACGAAATAAACACCCCCTGACCCCTCAGACGACATAATCGGTGGATTACCCTTCCTCCAGTCCATGGTAAGTGGCATCACAGTTGCTTAATCACAGATGATAGCGTAATATTTGGATTGACTGCTAGTGGTTCCAAAATGAATTCTTTCTCCAAAGGCTTTATGGCAGCAACTGGAAGTTTCTCAACTAATGATTCCTCCTCAGAACTTCTCTCATTCTACTGAGTCAGCCCTCCTACTCTTATCTACTTCTGATTGCACAATCGAGACTTCAAAATCTTTTTCAACAGGCTTAGCTCTAACTTTTTGCTGACTTACGGACAAGCAAGTGTAATTACTGCTTCATTGCTCTTACAAATATCATCAATGAGCCTCTGATCTTCTAGTTCCTCACCATCACATACTAACTCCTGGATCCTTGAGATCGAGAAATTCATTCCCCGCTTCTAGGCAATCTACTGTTTCACATAGCCCACATTTTCTCTTTCTTCCAACATGGAACTCAAACTCTTTCCCACAAACAGTTCTAACAGTAATTCGCCTGGAGATCTGATAGCCTAAGGACCAAATGCAACACATTCCCATCAGTGACCCCATAGTCCCTGAACACGGGAATTATTCCGCGATAATTCTTTCCCATCAAAACAAGTTTTTGGTTCTTCACAAAAAATCCCTTACGGTTCTGTATCCTGAGCTTTACAGATGCAATAGAATCAGACCCCATTACCTGCATAGGAATCACAGACCCTCCAATTGCAAGGAAATTACGAAGGATTCATTTGAAAACGCCCCATTTCTACCCAAGACATGACCAGGAAAGTTCCAATAATCTTTCATTAAACAGGAGTAAGAGCCACACTGGCAATCGACATTGCAGCTCCAATAGATAATCCTCCCCTGTATATCAAGCGGTAAAGTTCTCAATTTTTTAAGAGCCCACCACAACAATCACGAAGTTTGGTTCTTCAACAGCCTAATTAGTCAACCACTTGACAAAACCATACAACACGCTAAAATTCCAGAAACCTATCAATCCACAAACAACAATTTATCACGTCAGAACCAAGAACCCAAGAATATTCACAAATCAAGAACCCAAAATTTAGCCTGAAGGGACCGAGTACAAGGAAATGAGGCAGAACCCTTACATCGATAGTAGTAAACAAAGCACAAGGATTTGTAATATTGTGGTGCTATGACCTGAAACTCAATTGCACCGCCCTTCAACACATTCTCAACCTGCAAGATACAGCATCACCAAAAGCAAAAGCTTTTTCCACTAAGAAGGCAGAAAGTTTTGCCTTTTCAGGATTCCCGAGCGCCAATTATGGTCTAAACAAGAAAAACCAACCGAAGTTAAACGTGGGTACATCTGTGACTTCAACAATGTCTAATAGGGTGGGAAAAAATTTGAACTTCTTATCGGGAAGAGGCAAAAGGAAAGTTCATAGCAGAGCGTGGCAAATTGCAGAACAAATTGTAAGTAAAATTGAAGGGAAATTATCGAAGGATCTATCCAAAATCCATAATATTTTCTTCTCCAATATCCATGATCACCTCCTGCAATTTTTTTTTTTTTTTGGTTCAAGAGGATTTTTTTTTCCGTTTCTTCCTCTGCACTTACTTTGCAGGAGGAGATTTGCTTTAACCGGGGGCACAGAGAGGGAGTGTAATGAGTGAAAATTTTTACTGCCATTTGCATTGGGGCTAATTTGGATTAACCAGCACAGCTGGGTAGATGTAGCCATACTGGTTGCCGGAGGCCCCACGGAAATGATGACACGTAAGCACTTTCACCGCAAGTATCGGGAGACCTTACTACCATGTTCTAGAACTTTACATAGATTTGAAAAGAGGTTAAAAAATAATTAAAAAAAAGTTCTTCCTCTTTTTTTTTTTGTTTTCTTTAAGGGATAATATCAGAGACCTCCCTTGAGCTTTATCTTAATATCACTTTGAGCCCTTGAAGTTTTAAAAATAATCACTTACCTCCCCTTAGTAATTGCAAAAGAATATACTAACCCTCAATTGATATATAATTCACATATCAAATAAATGGAGGTCAAAATTAAATAAAAAAGAAACAAATGTCACTTTCTTCTTTTTCTCTTTCCTCCAATTTTTTGTCTTGCTCATTTTTTGGATGATTATGTGATTTTTTATTTGTAAACTATAATAAATTAAATTTTGTTTTATTTTTAACTTTTTGTAATTGTGATAGAGTGGAGTATCATTTCTTTGTTTATTTTAGGTTGACTTTTATAATGATCAGTATAATTTAAAAGGTTTTGGCAATGATTAAGAAGAAGTTGGAAAAATATAAAGTTTATAAGAAATCGATTTTGAACATATACAGTTAAATGAATCAAGTGTATTTCTTTGCAAATACCTTTTTATTTTTTTAATACATATTTTTACGGACTATAGCATTATGATGTGGTAGTACTATTAGATATTATTTTTTTAAATGATAGTTTTCTTGAAATAAACAAAGTGATTTAAGTGTATTTTTATTTAACAAGTAGAAGGGTAGTTTAGATTTTTTTTAAAAAAAATTTCACAAATAACAAAACAAGGGAAGTAAGTGATATATTTAAAACCTTAATGATACCAGATGATAATAAGAGAAATCTCAAGGGAGGTTTCTGATATTATCCCCTTTTTAACCCTTCTCTCTTTGATTTTATTTTTAATTTTAAATGAGACAGGAACAATTTCTTTCCTAAAGTTGAACAAAGAAAAATAACCGAAGAAAGCAGAAATAAACGTCATCATTAGATCTTGTTTTGGCATAACTTTATTTGATGAATCAATAAAAGATGTAGAATTTATATTGGACTTAATAGTAGTTGGAGAGCTCGAACTTAATACATTTGGAATACTGTCCTGATATGAAAAATGCAATACTTGAATTACTCCTAGTAAAATATGGGTGCAGTGAAATTGCATTTTTAGTTGGCAATTGGAATGACTGGCAAAACTGTAACCTCGATCGTAGAGGAGTAACATCTGTATTATTACTTGGGAACAAGTTAAAAGAAAGCACGTTTCTACTCAGTTAGCGTGTCTCAGAACCGAAGGAAAGTTTATTATGGCAAAGCGCAATTCAGATTTGGCAGATCCCAACATCCACTCCTTCCTGTAGTGCCGGCGGCGAGCTTGTCCTTCTTCTGTTCCCTTTCATCAGTCATCGGTAAGAATTATTTTCCCAAAAGATCCCCTACCAGGTATCCTCGATCAAGTTTGGGATAATTTCAAAAATCTCCCTTGTGGTTTATGACAATTTTACTTATCTCTCTCAAATTTTTAAAAATTATACTTATCTCCCTTAATTTGACACTTTTGGATAATCAAACCTTAAAATAGGATAAAAACTTAAATGAATATCCTAAGATGCTCTTATCTTATAAAGTTTAATTTATTCTCTAAACAATTATAAAATAATTTGGCACAATTATAAAAGAAATAATAAAATACAGGAAAACACTTTTGTGATTTTATCAAAGGTCACGAAACCCCTTTATTATTTAAAAACACCCAAATAGCCTTCTTTGTATTTTGGACTAATATAGGAAGTGGACGGAAACCTTCTTTATTAACGGAGAACTATGAAATTTCAACTCTACCCTTAATTTAAAATACCAAAAATCCATTGGGGGCCTCAATTTTAGTTTTGAAAAAATTTCTGCCCTTCATTTAAAATATAAAAAGAAATGAATAAGAAGGTTTTTGGGTGGGGCGGGGGAAGGGGAATATGAAACCCATCTTATGGATAAGCATTGCAAACAAGGGAGCTTTATTAGAATATTAAGGTTAGTATTATCATTTTAAATGGACAAGGAAGGTATGCGTAATTTTTAAAATTTTATGGGTGCTAAGTGAAATTGTCAAAAATTTGAGGTTTCAAAATTATCCCATTAAGTTTTAAACCCTACTTGATAACCTAATTCAGCACTTAAATTTAATGGATTCAGATCTTAACATATTCAAACCGTTGATAATAAAAAATGGAACATCTAAATTAATTAAGTAGCATTGAATTTCTTAGATAAAATTTGCATCGAAAATTAAGTGATAAACTATTCACTTATCACTGAAGGTGATATACACTCAAATATATTAGATTTAATACTTACAATTCAATAATTTAATGATTTCATATTTCATATTTCAATTTTTAATTTTATCAAATGCACCCTTAGAGTTTTAACTTGGCCAAGAAGAATGGTATAAACTTTCCACTAGGCAATAGCCCACTATTTTAAAAGAAATGGGGGAGAGTAATTAGCCAGACGAGATATTAATTG
Organism: Coffea humblotiana; assembly: GCA_023065735.1. Taxonomy (NCBI): domain Eukaryota; kingdom Viridiplantae; phylum Streptophyta; class Magnoliopsida; order Gentianales; family Rubiaceae; genus Coffea; species Coffea humblotiana. Next base: position 1,126,440 of record CM041209.1, on the reverse strand, counting down.
ACATTGAATTTCCGGAGACCTATCCATATATTTCAAAGTCTGATTAGGTGATTTGTCTACTACTACACAAATCTATTTGTAACCAGCAGTGCAAATATCAATGCTTAGTTCGACATTTTATTTATGCCTCTGAATTTGATTTGCTGAAATGTTCTGTGAGCCACATGCCTAAGGCCAATGTACTGGCATTAGCTAAAACAAAAACGATCATACAAAAGAAAAGAATAAACTGCAATGTTATTCAACAAATGCAGAGTTTACTCGTAAATTTCGTACAACAGCACGTATGGTACATGGCAGCCAATACAAAGCTCAATTACAAGTTCTGGGTATTGGATACAGCTAAAATTGTTCAGCGAATCAAAAGAAGAAAAAAAGGCCTTTTTTCCCTTTATTGCCAGAGAATCCCGAAAAGGGGATGGAAAAAGAACGGGAAGAGATGAAAGTATGAAACTGAGACTACAAGAGTTTCTCAACCTGATGAGAGACAGAACCAACTGGAACAATGAATCACAACTGGTTCATTCATCACAAATTCCTCTCAATGAAATCCCATATCCTCTCTTCCATATATATACGGTCCCTATGCCGGCGAGGCATGTGCCGCTCGTCAGGAAATATCAACAATTCATAAGGCTTACCAGCAGCCACCAACGCATTTACAAGCCTTGCAGTGTGCCTAAAATGCACATTTTCATCAATCATACCATGCACGAGCAGCAACTTCCCCTTGATTTTCTCCACATGGTGCATCACAGAGCTATACAAATAACCTGACGGATTTTCAGCAGGCAAACCCATGTACTTTTCAGTGTAAAATGTATCATACCCCTCCCATGATGTTACTGGGGCACCAGAAACAGCACACCGAAATACTTCAGGAAACCTTGCCAAAGACATAGCTGAGAGGTATCCGCCATAGCTCCATCCGTACAATCCGATATGGCCTTGGTGAGCTAGTCCATTTTTTATTAGCCATTCAGCTCCGCTTAATTGATCTTCAGCATCAATATGGCCACAATTATACTTCAGTGCACCTTCAAATTTGAGTCCCCGTCGAGCAGTTCCTCTGTTATCCATCTGAAAAAGGGAAAGGACTTGAGATCAGAATTAAGCTGTTCCTGTATCTTCTACAATAAACAGCTGGGAATGTTAAAATGTCATGGCAAGAAACCAGAAAACAGATAAGTTACTTGTGACATATCTTCCGTGTAGGAATCCCAACCTTTGGGCAGATTCCACAAATTTAAGAAGGCATCTAAACTTGGTACAAATTGTGCACTGATTACAAGTGTAGCACACTTTTGCAAAGTACAATCGGGTGCATAGAAACAAAGAAAATGATTCTTCATCAGATAAATAGTTTGATCTCATCTAAATATCAGCTAACCTTCCATACTAGGATGCCTTTGCTTCTAAGGTACTGAGCCCTCATGTCTACAGTGTTCACCCAGGAATCACAGACTAGCTGTATGCTGGGACCACCATAGACTTGAATCATAGTTTTATATGGTGGTGGTCCAAATCTTGAAGGATCAGGCTTGTATAGCACCCCATATAAAGCAGTCCCATCTTTTGCTGGTATCTGAACTATCTGTGGAGGCTCAATCTGGAGCTTTTTGAACGTGGGAATGCTCAGCGGTTGCTCGTACAAAGGCATAACTAAGCTGCCATCATGTAGGGAGCAAAGAGATATTCTTGGAGGTGTATCCAGTGAATCATGAATATCTATGAAACTATGCAGTTGGTGGTCAAGGACAACTACATGTTTTCCCTTTTCTCGAGTTAATCTCAATGGGGCCTCCAACGGACAGCTTGCATCTGGAAACAATTTAGCACAATATAGATGAGACTCTAAAGGGCCATCTAAAGTTCCTGTAAAGTATACGAGGCCAGCAGCCTCATTTACTCCAGCAACTTGCTCAACCATCCAATCTCCTTGAGTTATAGGTCCCAAGCAAACTCCATTTGAGTCATGAAGATACAGGTGTCTAAATCCTGTTTTCTCACTCGCCCAAATAAATCCCCCATGGTATTTATTGAGTCCTTTATCCAAAGGGGTGAAGCAATCATGCAGAGTGATCCATGTCTCATGCTCTTCTTCCACAAGTACTTTCCTACAGCCTGTTTTGACGTCAAACCTGAGGATTTTCAGCTTAGAATGCGATCTACTCAAAACCTGAGCAGTAAGAACATTTCCATGCATCCAGTTTACTCTTGCTAAATATTCCTCATCACCATCAGCTTCGACCTTTTCTCCACAGAGAAGATCCATCCACACCACAGGACCTCCAACGACAGAAACCACCCCAAGGCGCACTTTGACATTGGGCCCCCCAGCAAAAGGGTAAGCATGGTCCTCCTGTGCGTCTGAACCAACAGAACTTTTACCTTGGTGCATGATTCTGAAAAGAGGTATCTCAGATGAATCAACCTGTGTAAATGCCAAGAACTTGCTGTCCAGTGACCACCAGTAACCATTCTTTCGTTCCATCTCCTCCTAGAATCAGAAAGATGGTTCCAATCAACTCTGTGCATTAACCTATTTCTTCTCCCATAATGGCACTAAACTATTGAAAATCTCAGAAAATCTAAAGAGAAAGAATGAATTATCTCACCTGTGCTATATATTCTGCAAGACCATGCATCTGAAACAACCCAAACGAGAAATGATCATCATATTCATACATCTCAAACATAATTCAGTCCAACAAAAAAGGTCCATGAAATGGACCATAATACAGGCGTAATAAGACAAAACGTTGAAGGCATAACACTTAATTGTTGTTCTTGGCAGATTACTGTCATTAGAATAGACCAACAAGTTTAAATGAGAGCCAAATTTGGCCAAAAAGATCAAATACCCTAAACCCTAAAACCCTAAACCCTAAATTGCAAACACAATTGGTGGGCAACCTGCACTGCTAAAATACACTTATTTGTTACACTATGATTGGTCAAAATGATCTCTCTAATTTGTAGACTTCATATATATCATCATAGGGGCCATCTCAAGTATAACCAACAATATTGGACTTTGTGCTTACTAGATTGATTCCATCAGCACCGGATGTCAACTGCTTTGCATTCGTTGTATAAAAGGTTTAACACATGAAGCTCACTATCTCTGACATATGCAAGCATGGTTCCATCTGGGGAGATGTGTGGATCGATAATTGGAGAGATGCTACACTTGGAATCTTAAGCTCTGGCTGCAGATGAAAATCCTGGATATATATCTGTGATGGATCAAACAGAAGTAGGTTAGATGCGCACAGGCCCATGTCAGTAGATGAAATGGATTCTTGTGTAAATGAACCATTGGAAAGCTTTTTTTTGCAAGCAAATACTGTAGCACTTTTTTGGGATAATTTCTTTTAAAAATACTGTAGCACTTTTTGATGCGATGTATGCGAGATAAAAAGGTGATTGAAAAATATATTGATGATGTAAGCCAAAAAAACTTTTGAAAAAAAACCAGTGTCCAAGCAAACCCATTATTTACTATACCAAGTGGAAATATAGCGCAGCCATGCAAATGATAGTTCCCAAGTTTTAGCAAGTCAATAATCTGAATAGTTATTAAAAAGACTTAAAATTGTTAGACTTCCTTGGCATCTTATTCCTACAGAAAATTCCAGGTCAAGAAGAGCAAAGAAAACAGAGAATTTTAAGGCAGCATAGTTCCCAAAAAGACTGGAAAAGGGGTTCTTTTCGAACACATTTTTGTGCATTTGGAAAGAGCACTCCAGAGCAACTTTGTTAATCTCGTCATGTCCCTCAATGACAAAACGATACATCCTACCACCGGAGAAAAGAAAAACCAAAAAATAAAAATAAAAAAGGAGTAGCTTTTGCTTCAGCATTCCAAAAATAAATAAATAAGAGTAGCTTTCGCTTCAGCATTCACCCATGAGAATGGTCTTATATATGCAAAAGGAAAATAACATGGAGGTAAGGAGACACACCCCAACAGGTAATGGCACCATAACAGCCTTCTTTTTCGAGCTTGTCTTCACCCATTCATAGCGAGTTACCCCCAATCCACGTTCCCTTGATCTCTCCCTCCTCAACTTCTCTTCTGCAGATAAGTTATTCTCATCAAGTCCACCATCTGGAGGACTGAAAAACAATTCTTGCTTGCGGCTTTTCAGATCAAACACAAAGAGATTTCTGTTCAAACTTTGATCATCACTAATAAGTATGCCACCAAGCTATCATCAGGACTGAAGCTAACCAATGTTGGAGCTCCAAAACCTGGCAATGGGTATTGGACAATTTCTTCAACAGGAAAACGAAGCAGTCATCTAATGGCTGTACCGTAGCTGGATCAGTTACTGGCATGTCGAAAGAAAGTGATCTCCGACGCTTCAAAGTCTTCTCCTTTTCATTTGCATCAGTCGATTGCATTAGCAATTAAGTGATCCAAATTGAACAGTTTACACATCAAACCGTGCAAACTGAAAAATCTGCAAGCCATACAAAGTCAATGGCTTCATTATAGCTTTAGAAAACAAAAAGTCAATGGCATGCTTTAGTTCAAAAGGAATTGGAAAGTTAATCAGTAATCAATTTAAAAATGTCAAACAATTAATCTGGTTCATGACTATAAAACAAAAGGAAACCCAAAAAAAAAAATTCAAGTGGGTAATTTAGTGAAAGTTAAAAAACATTAGCCAAGATTCATTTCTCCCACTTGGCATACACCTTTGCTATTAAAATTAATTCAAATTCTCCATTTTTTGGCTTTATTTTCCTTTGACAAAAAAGAAAAGCTCGTAAAAGATTCCTCATCTCAATTGAGCAATTATTAGTTGAGGAAAAAAACAACAGACTAAAAAAGAGAAAAGGGCACCGTATCTGCCAATAAGTTTCGGAAAAAAATAGAAAGTTCGATAACGACTGATATAATCCCAGTAAGTGCAGGCAAATATTTCGACTGTTGACTAGCCTGTAAATTTAATCAATCAGCAAAAACGGCAAAGAGCCCATAAAGGCTATAAACTTTTAGTTCAATCTATCATCCATAAGAAAAAGCCTAAATGTGGAATTGGGATTGGAATCAGACCTGAACCAGAGAAAGATTTGATTTTGATCGGCCCCGTCAGCAGCAAAAGAACAGTAATAACTATGAGATCTCCGTTTCTGTGAACCGTTTGATTCAGTGTTCTTCCTTCTTCTTCTTCCTTATTACATAATATAACCACAGAGAACTCAAGACAAAATCGGAGAATCTAATGGACCTAAAGTTCAGATTGTTCGACTTTTTTGACTTGGAGCAATTAGAATCGACGTGAAGAAAGGAGCGGATAAATAACAAATATATTGGTTCTGTATCAGTTTATGTCCCTGTTCATACAATCAGCCGGTCACGGAAGGGACGAATGCCAAGGGCTTCTAGGGCGATAAAAGCCTAAGGGGGCTACAAGTGAAATCAAAATAACTTGAAAATATTTCACATATAGTCCTTTACTTCTGCAAATTATCATTTCTAATCTACGCATTCTTGAAAAAGTGCATATTCACCACTCGAACGATCAAAATAGATTTAGTTAATCCAGTATAGATTCCATGTCCGCGGACATTGCTCCCCAAAAAGTAATACGAAGCAAAATTAAAAGTATGGTTTTGATATGTTCGTCATTTCCATATAAGGGTATGAAGGTGTATCTTAATGCATACATATCTTTTTTTTAATATAAATAAAAACATGTTTATTCTTTTTTTTTTCTTCCTCAAAATATTAACTCTCTACATCATTTTCTTGAGCAAAATAATGAATGGAAATATGTTTTCGATCCAAATCGGATAACATGTTAATGATCCAATTTGTTATGTCGAATTTTTTACTTGACTATAGTAAGACATTGTAAATGTCAAGGACCAAAAAAAAAATTTACAATATGATCCACTATGTGTCCAATATTACCCCTTAACCCACACTTTTTACAAAATGTAATGTAAAAGGCCTGGTAAACCTTCAGATGGCTACTCAAGTAGAATTGTTAATTTTTTCAAAGGAAGTAGTGGAATTACTTTGGGAGTTGGTATGTCTATGTTGCTAGATTTGGGGTACAAATTTCATGTCTAAGAATTGGGAGAAAAGGACGTGCAAAAGGGTGAAAGGGTATAATTCATGCAGGAATTTATGTTGATTTTAAAAGCTACAAACTTTTAAAACTTCAATTTTGTTTTTCAAAATAATAGCATCGGCTTGATTATGGGGGATAGAGGGTGACTTTTAAACGCTACAGAGTTATATAATTTTGACCATAGTGCAATAGTTTCACCTGTTCGAGAATGGAGGGAAAATGCATATGCAAATTGGACGACTCCACCACCAGAGTTCATTAGAATCAATGTAGATGCAGCAACCCTTTTTTTCTTTTTTTTCGGTTTTTTTTGGGGGGGGGGGGGGGGTGTCCATTGGAAGGTCTCTTGACTTATTACAATGGGACAAAACGAGGGGATGCAACACAATTTCAACATCTGCAAACATGCAGGTTTCGGGTCCCTTAAGGATAGACGAGCCTGGATCTCTGCTTGGATTGAGTTTAGCCGAAAACCATCCCTCCAAGCATCATCCAACTTGCATTCCCTGTTTCTCTCTTACTCTGTGGATTAGAATTGCATAGGGACTCTTTCTTTCCCAGTGTCATTTATCACGGATAAGCTCGCTACAGAGTCTTTTTCAGGGACAACACTCTTCTGCCAGGCTAGTTTCAAACCAAGGGATAATGGCCCATAATTCAGCTGCTGAGTTGCTTGCAATGCCCCAAATTACAGTAGAAACCACCTTTCCAATTTCCCATCTCGTCTCTGACTAATCCCCCTGCACCCGCAACTCCTGGATGTTGGCCGATGCTGCGTCTACTTTCACCTTTACCCAGTCTGTTGTGGCGGTTCCCAAGCCAACTGATGTATATCCAGTCCATACTTCTGCAGCTGTTCCCTTTTTGTGAGTTCATCATGCGCCAATTTTGCCTTTCGAAGCCAGTTGGTTGCAGTCTGAGTTTCTGCTCCCCTCCAATCGCATTAAAGCAATTCCTTGTTGTCTATGCGTGATGAACCACTAGCTAAGCTGGTAGAGAATTTGCCAACAAACTCTCCCCATACATTCCAATATTCTTCCTTTTTAAGATTTCAGTCCACCCATTTAACCAGCTGTTAGGCTCTGGAACACTTCCCATTTGTTCTCTCTAACATAGTGTTTCCATAGTTGTTCCACCAAGACAATCTCTGATTGCATGCAGTGTCCTCTCGTACTCTTTCTGGTAAACTGGACATTTCTCATCTGTGGCTATATGGCGCCTCCGTTTTTCCCCAGTTCGTTGATAATTTTCCATGCCGCACCATCCATAGTAGGCACTATCATCTTCCGGGACCTTTTTGTTTCTAGATCTTGTTCCATCCCTTTTGTCTTCTCCCGCCATCTTGATTTTCTAGTTCACACTCCATTTTGTAAGCTGATTTTGTGGAGCCTTGAGTCCGGACCCCAGCTTAGCACATCCAGTCCCATGCTATTAAACAGAAAAGCCCTCAGTTTCAGCAGGGGTTTCGTGCGGTAAATAATGTTTTAGAGCTCCCCAGTTCCATCCCTCAGAAATCAGAATTGCTCCAATGGTCCTTTACTACTCTTTCCTGTTCTGACTCCGGCAGTTCTTTCATAGTCAGTTCTTCTGGTGGGCAATCTTCTAACCACTTGTCTTTCCAAAATTTCACCCTTTAACCATTCCCAAAATTCCATTTGATTCCTTAATTGTGACTTCACTCCCAATGGTAATACCGTTCTATATAGTAGAGACACCTGTTTTCCTTGGTATCATGTCATGCTATTTCCCCTTTGTTATTTATTCCTCAGCACCTTTGTCCTGAGTTCCCCTTTCTGGTGGATGCATCTCCAGTGCAAACTTGGCTAACATGATCCTGTTGACGTCCCTGAGTGGGCAGCAAGAGACTGCAATAGAAAGATTGTTGCAATTTGGGCCAATCAATGTCAACATCAGAATGGAGGCAGATTATATGGAAGCTTGGGCTCAGAGACTAGCATTGCAGAAGGCTCAACAGATACGATGGAGGAATGTTGAGTCTAATTCTTGTTTATCTCAATGTGCTCTTACAGGATATTGCTAGATTGAGGGATGGTTTTTGCACATGTAGGTTTGCTTTGGTTAGGAGATATGGAAATCTTGTTAATCGCAGTGCGGCAAAGTTTACCTCAAAACTAAAACTATGATAATATGATGTTATGTGGGAATACCGTTTGCCCCCATGGCTTGAATCCAAAGCCAATCATTGATTTACGAGTCCTTATTCAATAATTTAGAGGTGTGGATCATACCCAATTATGTTAACTCGTCCAAACTTGTCTATCGATAACTCGCCCATTAATTTTGAACAGGTCTAAATAGATGCCCAATTAGATTTATTTAAAAATAATTAGTGAGTTGACTCGATTCACTAATTTATAACATTTAAAAATATAATTATACATTTAAACTCAACTGTTAACTAGTGTTAAGCAATAAATTTAATTTTTTTTACCAATCTAACAATAATAAATGCCGTTATTCTTGTCAACAACATGCAAAAAAAAGTAGAATTTTAAACGATTCATAAATGAGTAATTGAATATATCCACACCAGGCTCATTTATTTAAATGGATATAAATAGGTTGATCTAATTATGTCCCGCCCAAACCTGTTTGAGTCATTCATTTCGGCACCTCTAAGATAATTGTAAATCCCTTTGATGGGTTGACTCGATGGCCCAAATGCCCACTTTCTCATGTTGAGCTGATTGTAGGTTACCATTGAGCTTGCTGTTAAAAAGTTTAAATTTTTTTTTCTATCTTTTGCCATTATTGAATAGTAGTATATTTTAAGTTTCAAACGCATAGACTATAGAGTAAAACAAATTGGAACTTGGCAGTCAAAAGCATAGTTATCTAGTGTACTAGGGTGTATTTATTTATTTCTAGTCTTGTTGAATGGTTTTCAATGATCATCAAAACATAAATTAAGAAGAACATGAATTAGAAATCAAAACTAGCAAACTTTAAGGTCAATATACTCATGTTGGATCAATGCTTAAACTTTTCCTATTGTGGACATTACTTTTCATCAAGTGTACATTGTATGATTTGTTAACAAAGACACAAAACTATCGCTTATTTTCCTACTCTTTTGTTTTTTTTTGGGTGCCCGTAAACAAAAATATTAAATTCAGTAAAGATAAGGTGTGATTGCTGGAATAATATCCGGAATTATTGACCATCTTCTATTTTGGAATTAGATGTATTATTTTACATTTTGATGTCAAGCTAAAATTAGAAGCACCAAATCCCATCCTTGACTTCGTACAACAGTAAGTATGGTATATACATATAGGAGTGTAATATTTAAACATGGATTCTACTACCATCAAGGCAGCTAAGCTTGCATTTTACGAGCTCCGAGCAAGATTTCAGCCACCTAAAGCCGCTCTGTATATTTTGCACCAGAGAACAAAACACACCTGTCTCCGACCATTCTGGACTGGAGTTCTTTACTCAAAAGCCTGGAACGGCAGAGTTTCTTCTGTACATGCTCTCTCCCCCCCCCCCCCCCCCCCTGCTCTAGGCTTAAAGGGGAAAAAAAAAAGGAAAGAAAAACGTTCTGATACGGGGATGTTGCCCACTTCAAGATGGTTTAGCAACATCTAAAGCTTCTCTCTATATAATTGAGCTGTACTCAAGGAAAAAACCACCATCCTTCGAAACTAATGCACAAACTATATTGTGCTGCTTAGAACAACTTCTTGCATCCGATAGTTGCAAAGCTTGCATCCTTGCAACAGTTTTTCTTTAAACCTCAACCAACATTTCTGAATCTTCAACTTCAGAGCTTAAAAACAAAGCTTGGAAATGCTAACGTGATATCCCTAATCAAACCAAATAACTTAGAAGTTATAATAATCAACAAACTCAATTATCTAAAGTGTATGACAATTTCTACTTATTTTCATTTTAATGGACTTGCTACTTTTTGTGAAATTGTTTTATTTCTTTTGAAAAATCTACAGAGAACACCTGAAAACTTGAATTCTCAATCATATTATGCACGTTCGAATGTATAGCAGTTATATGGACTACTTGCTCAACATGTAAAACATTGAAGTCTCAAACAAGCATACTGTTCCTGGCACATGCTGCAGAAGCAGACTGAACAATTTCATAGCCAAGTTAAATTGATTTCAGCAGAAATTGCAAAATTGAAGGAGGAAATTGTGAATGGAACGGGAATGGTTAAACTGCAGATGATCAGCAATCGCTTAAATGTAAAACAAGCACTTGATTCACTCATAACGCTTACTTCAGATATGGAAGTGTCATGTTCTTCATAAGGGATGGATACCTCGACACAAACTCCTTCCACTCTTCTTGATCAATCCTTCCATCACCTTTGGTATCTGCATCTTTGAATGTCTACAGCAGGATAAGTTAAAAGAAATTTTTGAATCTGATGATGAAGAGACCCAATAGGAAGTGGACAATGTAGCAAGCAGAAATTTTAAACCTTATCCACGATCATTTCGACAACATCAATCTGAAAGCACGAGATCTGATTCGTGCAGAAGAGCCAGTACCAATCTCTTTTAACTGTCAGTTAAAACAACAGGCACAAGACTCAGAAAAAATTAATTGCTTTCATATTTTCATTCGAGGGACAAAAGTTATATTAGGCTATTTCTTACAGTCACCTTAATTAAGACATGAGATTGGAAAGGATAGTGTACAGCAATGGTTGAAAGCTGTCACAGAAATATGGGGTGACGCATGTATGGACTATCCTAGGCAGATGTAGTGAAGACGGTAATACAGCTTATAAAACAAAGATATGACAACATAATTCTCAGTGGAAAGATTTACTTCCACGTAAAGCTTTGATGTATCTATAGAGATATTTGAGCATAGCAAGTACATCTGTCCCTGAGAAGTGGGGGAATAGGAATTTGAAAGTACAGCGTCATGAATGGCGTTTATTGTTACCTCTTCTCTTTCAATATAACCAGTGTGCCTTAGATCATATAACCTGAATGCAACTGCCAAAGAGAAAAAGTTTTTGCACAAGATAAATGAGCCAAGTCAATGAATATCTTACACCAGAACCATAATATGAACTAAAACTGAGGCTGGAGGCTGCTTGGAGTAACTGTGCATATGACAAAACTAGTTATTACATGCAATTTTGTCAGCCATAGGTGCATTTGGATGAAACACGCCCAGAGATCGGACCAAATTCACCAAAATTCAATTACTCCATTGCGTTTTAGATCAAACAGATCAAATACCTGCATGATAATGTGCCAAAGATTCAGTAAGGATACTACTATTGCAGATTTATCTTTACACATATTATAGAACATGTAGAACCATCACCAAGCAGCAGCATGGTTGAACCACATACAATGTAATAGCAGCAGCCAAAATTGTGCAACAAAACCAAGACATCAATAATTTATCATCAATTTCAGCAGCAATTACCAAAACAGAAGTCTAAATACGTACCCTGTCTGCAAATAAATTCCTCCTGTTTCTGTTCCTGAACGAGCAAGCTGAAACTCTTCCTGATTATCAAATCCATGTAAAAGGATTTCATTAGAAGGAGACATTCTAGCCTCACTGCTATCATGAATTCAGTATCTTATATGACAAAGATAAATTATTCGGCAACAAATGATATATGTTGTAAATGACAGGCAAGCTGGTGAGATTACCTTGTGGATAAGCCCGTCATCAATTATGGAGCTGCTAATTTTTCTTAAATAGTTCATATAATGCCTGTACTTCATCTACTGTAACTGCAAGAGAATAGTATGCCAATTATCAAAGTGTTGGAATTAACATTCATGCAGATAGGAAAATAATCAAAAGGTCAACTAAGTGGAGCTTGAAATTAGCGTTACACAATTTTGCAATACAATTCAATAGAGCCTTAAATAAGGTGATCAGACGCCTAAAGTAGGCTATACAGTGACATAAAACACAGCTTTTCTAAGTATGAAACCAGGCAAATTATGAGAAAAATGCACACTTACAAGGCGTCTCAGCAGCAAGTACAGTAGGTTCCTCATTAGCCAGGGACATTCCTGGCGTTTTTCGAGTAATAAGCACCCCATCAAGATCCTAGCTTCTTAAGGTCTACTTCACACAATATTTCATTCTACAGAAATTCTCATAATAATCCTGCAAACAAGAATTGAAAAAGTAAAAGCAACTCAGCTGTTAAAATTAGTAGATGAACAAATCGTTCAGCTTTAACAAGAGTTCAATCTCATCACATAAACATAATCAGCACACGCAGGAGAGGGCAGCTTAAGAGTGTTCCAAACTCTCCAGAATAGCTTAAGCATCTAGATGAGGTGATCATTCAACGTTTATTAGCAACTGCAAATGAACAATCTACTAATACACCTTCTTTGTTTTCAAAGACATTCTATCAAAGAAATTGATAACCAAAGCTATTGACTACAGGGAAATGCAAATTAGTAGTAGTTTCTTTCAGTAGGCCTTTCTTCTGCTCGGCTGTCATAAACTGTCATTTGACCATCTACCGAATTGAAAACAATTGGTTAAAAAAAAAAATACACCACACCACACACACAGAGGATTAGTTTATAAGCCAACATGCAATATTAAAAAAAGAATAAAGATGATAAAAGGCCTAAACTTTGAAGTCCAACCGTGGAATAGGCCGATAGCCACTATTTTACTTGTATACTTTCCAATTCAGCCACACCTTCTCATTGACCTTTGTGGTGAATGAATTAAAACATGCTACAGTTCCATTGGGTCCAGCTCAATAGAATTTTAATCCATTTCGAGAGCACAGTAGTCCCACTGGCCAAAAAAAGTGGTAGAAATAATTTCACATCCGGGCAAACCAGGCACAAGGGGAAAAGATCAGAATCTTGAACAGAATCAAATCACAGAGTATAAAGTGGAGGAGGGATGTGTTATGTACATTAAAAAATTGGGGAGGTGGGGGACATTCAACCCAATTTGGTTCCTAAATTTTTTCATTAAAATCAATTTTGTCCTTAATAGTTTTTTTTAATCAATGTAGTCCTCGAATTATATTTGCCAAATGTAGGACTTTTACGGTGGAATTATCACATTTTATCTCTGTAGGACGACCGGCCAAGGGTATTTTGGCCAAGAAAAGGTTAGATGCTGCAGTATAAGAAATCCTATATAAAAAAATAAAGAAAAATTAAAAACATTCAAGTAAGCTGGGGAGAAAAATCACAACGGATCTTCTATCCCGCTTTCTATATTATTCTCTATCTCACTTTTTATTATATTGCTATTTCTCATTCATAAACATCATGTTTTTATTCTATTTTGCTTCCTTAAGATGCAATAACTATAATTAAGTTAAAAAATATATACAACAACCTCAAAAAACAATATATAACGGAAAATAAAAAAAATACAGCAAAAAACAATATATTAACAGAAAATTGAAAAATACAGCAAAAAATTCATAAAAAATCTCATTTTTTATGCATTTTGATTTTTTGAGTTTGTTTAAATTTTGTGTGTTATTTAATTAATAGTTATTTGATCTTAAAAAAATAAAAAAATAAAACATAATATTTATAAAGAAAAAATAATAATATAATAAAAAGTAGAACAGATGAGAGCATTGCCGAGAACAACCCATTTTTCATTAAAGTTGGACACAAAATAAAAATTTGCAAAAACAAAACCCATCTCCCGCACATCAAGCACTCTTTTATCAGGACACTAGAAGCAGCTACAGTAGAAGGAGCATCTACGCCCATTTCTGCAGCGACGGCCCTGCTCAAATGCAACACACCAAGAAAGATGGAAGGGAGGCCATTTTGCTTTTGGATTGAGTAAGATTAGATTTTGGCTAAAAATTGTGGAGTGTTGTGGAGATATTCCAATGCAGAAGGACTTCAACCCAACTCCATCACTTTAATTTCACTAAAATTCTCTCCGAGCTTCTCCTTTCAAAATAAAAAAAGGAAAGAAAAAAGGAAAAAAAGGAACGAAACACAATAGAACAAAATTGAAAGAAAAAAAATGCAGATAATAGGATGAAAAGCATATCAACACTGACCGTCATCAATATAAGGTAGAGGAAAGATTGAACTTTTGATTGGATTGAAACATTTGGCCTAGGATAGATTATACCCCAATTGCTCAAAAGATGATTATGTAAATAAATGCCCTCCACCTGCTTGTGAAAAATGCCAGAGATGCAAAATTGATAACGAAATGCGATTATGTGTATGTAATAAGTATTGTACGAGATGGGGAGCCGTCTTCTATTTTAGTTTTTTGCCGCCGTCGCACCGGCAAAGACTAACAACTTGCAAGAAAAATATATATATCTTCCCATCAAAATTTATGTCGCCTTTATTTCTTGCTGTTTTGGTTTTAAATGGCACCCGTATGAGTACGTAGTTTCTGCGTGCTTGGATGCGAGGGAGTGAGAAATTCCAGAAAATCTATTGCCGGAAGTAAAGATCAGATCAGTCGGAAGAGGAATGACATAAGTAGACACATCACAAATAATGAAGCTTTAGTTTTTTCTCCCCAACACAGTTGAACATTTTTATTTATCTTTTTTATTTTTATAGGAGAGTTGACTGTGGTTCCTATGTTGCCCTTGATATTTGTGGGAAAAATTGAAATGGATGGTGCCACCGCAAAAGGATATGACTGGATAGCAAATAGTAAAACTTAAAGGACTACATTGGTAAAGAAAATATCAAGGATGAAATTAGTTTTAGTGCAAAAGTTCAAGGATGAACATGGTGAATTTCCAAAATATCAACCAAAAACGTAAGCAAATCTGTTCCTTACGGATATGGGGTAATGAGTAGGAAGGAACCAGCGATGAGAAATAAAGCATCACAACTTGCCAGTTGCTACGCAATAGAAGACTTAAAAAAATCGAGTTAACTGATGCACTTTCGGATGATTACGTATTTCTCAGTTAGTCAGAACAAGTTCCCCTAAAATTCATCTCAAGAAAAAACTCGTCATCGGGAACAACTGATCCCAGGGGAGCAGCATTCTCGCCTCAAAAAATGCTGTCTTAAGAAAGTCCGTATGATTTCTCCCACTAAGGAGTAAGAGAAAGAAGAACTGGATTCCTGTTTTTTTTTTTGTAGTGGGTGGGGAGGGAAAGAGAGAGAGTGTGAAAATTTTGAGATTGAAAAAAGTCCTAGGTATGAATTCGTTATGACGGTCAGCTCTTAAATTCACTGCTCCTGTTTCTCTTGCATAGTGACTTAATAGGCATGAACTACATATATGAATGGGCCCGAACATGCAAAGAGATGAACTCAAAATTTCGAAACCCCGAAGAGGCGAATGACATTCAAGAATTAAAAACCCCCAACTTAGATTGAAGTTCAAAATCGTTCAGATCCCAGAGATCAGGGACCCAGAAAAAATACAAGTAATTGAGGAACTAGTGCAATATGCATATAGAAAGGAAGACTATCTAAATGAAAGATTAGAGACGTACCTGAAGTTGGAGGAGGGGAGCAGGAACCTACCGAAACCCAGGAAGCAGAGAATGGACCTTTTTCTTTTTTTTTTTTTGTCAAAATGTCATCAGCAGAGAATGGACCTTGGGAAGGCTAATTAGTTTGATGTTTTCGTGAGTAGGAGCAAGTTGTGCGGGGGCTTGTTTACACTTCACAGTATATGCTAATCAACCAAAAAAAACAAAAAAAAAAATGCATCTTCCAACATTTTGACAAAGAGCAGTACTACGGAGCCAAGGAGGAGGACACATGTTACCATTACAAATGATTTTATTAATTATTAGGGATAATTTCATAGACACTTGCACCTACTTCCCTTGAGGTTTAAAAAATTACACGTACCTCCCATGAGTTTACCATTTTAGTAATAAAGACTATTTCATGGTCAAATTTCAAATTAATAACCCAAAATTACCCTTATCAAAATTGTGAGTTCATTTTACTTTCTTATAAAATTATTTAAAAACCTATGGAACATACATAAAATCTCAAGTTCATTTTTAACCCTCATCTCTACTATTTTAAATTATTTCATATTATGACATCTCAATTGTACCATTATCACCTAACCATTACAACCATCAATTCTTAAATTCTAAAATCTCAATTGAAATTAAGAAAAAAAAGCACTATTAAATTTCAAAAAAATTTCAATAACTGCATTAATACACGCATCCTATCCCTAAAAAATTGGAGTACTATGCCGGTCCTATTCTTTTTAAACCTAACTTATATCTTATTCTATTCAGCGCCAGATGCTCTAAGCAAAGCTAAAATTAAATTGTAATATGTTATAATTGTGTTTATGACATAATCGATTATTCAACGAGTGAACTTTATTTTTTATTTTCATTAAATATTTAATTGTGTGATGCATTCCTATGAACAAGATTAGAAGTAGATTATTTAATTGGATGAAAATTATTACTCTGTTAAGGCTATTATGATCATTTTCTATGACTAATGGAGGTAAGTGTAATATTAAAAATCTAAGGGTATTAAGTGAAATTGTTAAAAACCTCGAGTGAGGTTTCTAAAATTATCCCTAATTATTAACCAAAAGCTGCAGGATTATTATTACTTTACCCCCTTAATATTTGGTACCACTATCAATTTCCCCTTTATCATTATCTTTAGTCACTTTACCTCTAAGACTAACGGTCAAACTTAACGGAGTTTGTTAATTAAAATGAAAAAAACATGTTTAATCCTTAAAATTATTATCAATTTAACCCTCATAAACTATAGTCTCATTACCAATTTACCCCATAAAATTATTTTTTAGGTAATTTATCCTACCATTAAACCAATTTAGCAAGTTAAAAAAACTTTAGAAAAAAATACCCTCCTCTTTGCATAATAAAAATAATAAAAAATTTTAGAGTGGTTTCTTCTCCTTTTTAGTATCAAGAAAAAAAGTCAAAGTATTAATTTTTTTTCTTCTTGGCAATCTTATTAATATTGAAAAAAATAGAGAGATAGAGAGGTGAGGGGGAGAGGGAGAGGGAGAGGGAGAGAGAGAGAGCTCAATTCTTTTTTTTAATTATAAATAAGAAATAATTAAATACTTTTATTATTTTAAAATTATTTCACTTTTCTGTTTATTACCAAAATTCCAATTCTAATCCCGACAACCTTAAAGTAAATACGATAACATTAGACTTTTCTTTAATTTTTTTTTTCAAAATCTAATTTTCTGTCTCCTTCTTTACTTTCTCTTTTTTTTCCTAATATTAATAGGTATAAAAAATAAATTTGAAAAAAAATTCTTTTATTTTTATGTTTTTTTATCTCTTAAAGTGAAAAAAAAGGAAGAATAATCATTCCAACTTTTATTTTTAATTATATATATAAAAAAGGTAAATATATTTAAATTTTTTTACCATACTAGTTAAATTAACGATGAGATGAAATGCTTAGAAAATAATGTTAGAAACTAAAGTGATTGTATCACTATAATCTAAACGAATAAAGTGATAATAACAATATAATAATGCTATAAAATAAAGGGTATTTTTGTCCAAAATTTCTTAATATATTGAGTTGAATTACTTATGGGGGTGAAGTGGTTAAAAGATAACGTTAGTAGATAAACTGATAGTAGTGATATAGTTTAAGGGGGTAAAGTGATAATAAACCCAAAACTGCACCTGCACTTGCACTTTTCTTCTTTTTTTTTTTGGTCAAAACATAGCTGCACCTGCACTCGGGGAGTTTACTTTTGCATCCGTCTCCGTCAAAATATTGGCCCCATTTTACAGAAACAGTTCCCAAGCAGGCTTTGCTTTTCGGATTACAATATACCATCGTCAATTCTATGGTGCAGAATCAACTGCTTATATAGGGAGATAAAACGTGAAGCTGACAACCAGACAATCACTGCAATTAAGGCGTCTTTTGTAGTTTACCCTATGAACTAGTCTATATATTGGCAACCGGCTGTGTCAGTCTGAAAAAGGAATGGCTGGACGGCCTGCGGTGCTGTCAAATCTTGGTGGTCTTGTGGTCCACAATACTCCGCATAAATACGCACCAATGGGGTGAAATGGTAGGACCAAGGAGCATAAATAAATCCAAGATTACAGAAAATTTTTCATAGTTCCTCAAAATATTAAAAATTAGTGCTTATATTCTCGTAAAATTAAACCTTGCCACCAGGATTTTTTGAATCGTTTTATATCCTCTTGAAATGTTCCTTATGAATATTAGACTTTACGTGAAATCTTTTATAAAAATGTAAGGATGCCTCTTCATGAATTTTTTTACTAATTTTGCCTCCTCAAACATACATAAATCTTTTCTACTACCAACTATATATACAGATACAAAAATTTAAGCATGTATTATTAAAATTGTTAAACATCAAGTAAATAGTTCAGTATGGTATTCAGTGTTCGATTATTTATATCACTTTTGAAAAAGTAGGATAACTAAATATCGAAAGTACAAAAAATGCTCCGAATTATATATTTAATTATGGAACATTTGTTATAAAATTAATAAACAAGTGAAGAAAATTATGATAATAAGATTGTAACTAATATTTATGGAAATTTGTATTCAAGCTTAATTGTTACTTGTTGCCAAAAATAATGCATCAAAATGTAGAAACATATTACTGTATGTTATTACATTTAAATGTGCAATTGTATCAAATCAAGTTCAAAATAGTACACTACTAAAAAAACTTGAACTTGAATTCTAGGTTGTTAAGTTGTTGAAAGTTGAGTTGCAATTTGAATCAAATTTATTTTACCTTTCTTTCTTGAGTTCAATCAGATAGAGCATAATCAAGCTCAATTAATTCAGCTTAATCAACTCAATCAAGTTTCATCAAGCTCAATTTAAATCAATTGAGTTTAGTCAACCCCATCAAGTTTAAGTAATATAAACTATATTTATATATTTTTAAACAAAGGACATAATAGATATTTTATATCAATGAATATAATATTTTATATATTGAAGCGCAATTGAGCTTGTTTATACTCGATGAATTTTTGGGACTCACGTATTAGGTTTAAACTTGAGCTTTTCAAGTTGTTCGATCTATTTAAACTCAGTCAATAGGAACTTAAGCTTGCGAGTAATTCTATTGAGTTCAGTTTATTTACACCCTTAATTACACCTAAAATGCCTATCATATTTTTTAAAAATTTATGTTACCAAGTGCAAAACCACTATAACCTTTTTTTTGTTTTTTATAATAGTAAAAATTAATATCACGGGTGGTTAAAGAAACTATTATAGTAAAAGTACATAGTGCGAAGTTTCACTTGGTTTGCTTCACATTACATGTTGTAGAAATACATTTATATTTGGTATGAAAAATGAATAATCAATGATACAATAATGGGGCGGTTAGAATAAAATTTAAATTTTGGATATAAGTAGCTATGTCAATGAATCAAATCTTTATCTAGATTCAATTTAGACCCAATATACTTGGATAAATTTTGGGTTTAATTTCTCAAATTCAAATTCTATCCAAATTCAGACCCTATTAAAGAGTCATGGGTTTGGTAGAATCTAAGTTTTTACAATCCATACCTAAATGCAGATGTAAACTAGATCATACACAGATTCACGTATAAATTATATACACACACGCAAACGTTAATACACATATACATACATATATACAGTCTAATATTCTATAATCATTGGATCAAATAAATTAAGATTTTATGACTATTAAATTAAAAGATATGCTCTTAATATAAAACAAACACCACCTAATTTTGCCGATCCATCATTTATTAATTAAACACATTAAGAAAGCAAATCTAAAGAGGAAGGAACAACTGCGCCATTCTCCATTCCACTATCTGCTCTCAACTTTCTCTCTACTCTTCTTCCTTCATAGGAGGAAAATCTTGGTTTTAAGTCAATATCTCATTTCCTCTTCCTTTGTTCTCCCTTTCTCTTTATTGTTATTTAATAAAGTTTATCTTAAGGTATCATAGTGAGAGTTTTCTTCTATCCCAAGTTATCCTGATAAGGGTTTTGTTTAGTTTTTATTTTTTGTAATTTATTTTCTCAAATTTAAGAATTTTTTCAGATCTATATACTAAATCTAAAATTTCTTGGGTCTTCTCGTCAAATCTCAATAACAGTTTTGAACTTGAACCAGTTGGACAGCAATATATAAGGGAATAGATATGCATATATATCTATGTAGTGGTTCGTTCAATTGGTCAAATTTGATAATTTGTGATTTACAGTGTAATTTTTTATATTTTGTAACTATATTAAATCATATGATTTTTCAGATCAAATATATCTGTGACATGTTCAATGTATTTTCTGCCATTAGTACATATTATTTTGTCAAGCAAATCGTGTTGGATGATTTTCATCTCTATTATTAATAATATTGACTTATGTTTTATTAAAAAAAAACTGCTCATCTATTGTATGCTTCTATAGATGTAGATGAAGTTTTGAAAATAAATAGAAGTAGTTGATAATAGTTATTTCTTTGAATTCATAATATTGCATTCAACTTATTAAATGTTAATTTTATTATTTGAAAATAAAAATTAGATGGTATTTATGTTATTTTTGAACTCCATATATATTTAAAATATTTTTACTTTAGTTCTTCAATGTATGTTCAAAAAAGTAATCAAGAATACCCAAACTTATGAAAATACCTATTTAGATGTACTTTTTCATATCCACAAGGTTCTCTATATCTAATTAAATATAATGGGTCTAAATTTGGATTAAAACGATCTAACCAAATGTTATACGCCTAGACTTTAGTAACCTAAATACAAGTATATTATTGGCTAACTTTTCCCTCTTATCAAATATGTCCTGAGATGATGATATAAGGATCATATATATTCAAGAAGAAGTGACGAATTTAGTGCAAATAATTGAACTAATCATTATGCTTCAATGCAAATCAACTTATAAATTAGTAAATTTTAGTATAACCAATATATATAAATTTTAGTAAACTTTAGGTATATTAAACAATTAAATTTATCCAAATAAATTGGAAACAGTTCCCTTGTAATTGTCTACAAATCCTTGTAATTTTTTCTCCATATTTATTTTAAAATCCTGTCATAGAGATATTCTTTATTTTAAAATCTTGTAATTTTTGCTCCATATTTATTTTAAAATCCTGTCATAGAGATATTCTTTATTTTGAAAACATTTATTTATCCTCGTGGGCCAAAGAGATAATCACCTATTAGGCGCGTTGTCCATCAAGACAAGGGCCTTTTCTTTTGACTGTTTGCACCGATTATTACCTCTGCTTTCAACCAATGTTTTAAAACCTGGACCGTTAATTGAACCAGTGAAGTGAAAGGGTTGAGGTTCAACCGGTCGGACCGGTTCAACTCCGGTTCAATAAATATATATATATATATATATATATACATACATACCTGTGCACAAAATAAGATATAAATCTTAAACCACAATTAACATAAGAGCAATATCATAATTATCCAACTTACATGCCCAATTGTCTAAATATTAGAATTAACAAAAAGACAATATAAGTCTAGAAAACACTCAAAAGGTCCAAACAAGTCCAATTTCTGAGGCTTCTAATCTTCTTCGTCATTCTGGGACAACAAAGCTTAAAAAAAAAGCCATCTTGACAAGTTGTCATCACCATCCAAGACCATTATATGAATCACTGGCAAGTGGTAAAAGTATAAAATTCATATTAATATCATCACAGCAATTGATACAATCTTAAAAATAAAAATAAAAGAGTTCAAACAATTCTATACCAATTACAATTTGAATATTTAATGCCAATCATCATCTTCATTATATACACATTCAACTGGATATGATAAATAAATTACAATTTCAGCTTTTACAATAACAGGGGATCTTCTTAGACAAATTAAAAACACAGGTCAGGTGACCAGATTCTTTTATCTGATTTTTCCAAACAAGTTGCAGATCCAGTTCAACTAACTGAACAATCTCATATGCACTTTCTCAAGGTGAAAAGAACCAGCCATTGTGGAGAACAGGGGAGTGGGTCTTTGTTGTCTAGATATACATGAAGCTAAGGTTAGTTGGCCTGGACGCCCTTGGTACAAGGAAATGTGACTTTCACTTCTGGCTACTGACCATTAGATAACTACAAAGAGCTCAGCTTATATATGCTAGGACAAGTAGACACACGGATACCATTACATCAAAAGAATTAGACAAATTTGTGAATCTCTTTGTTTTCAACCTCTTAAATAATAAGAGCAATAATTGCATTGCATAAGAACAATACACAACAACGTCACCTTAAACTCCAGACAGTAAAAGCAATCTCTAATTCTTAAAAATAAACTCTATTGAATACAGATGAAGGGATTCCAGTGGTACACATCCATATTCATTCCTAGCTCACAAGAATTTCCAGCAAAAAGAGATGCACTGCTTAGTAATATCAAGAGTTTGATCCCTGTGATGACTGCCTTCATGCAAGAGGACACTGACAAAACACGCCCGAAGGGAAGCCAAAGAGAATCGAAGTTGAAAGAAAAATTAAAGAACCCTGACTGAGTAGAGGAACTAAACCTTGTAAAAATCAACAGGCAATAATACTGATCATGGTCAACAAAATAAGTAATCATCTTTTCTTCGTTTTTTTCTGTTGCTGATCATAATCAAGAAAACCAATCATTTCTTTATGTAGTTATTCACATTTTGCATGCATGCAATCATCCAATGACAAAACCTCCGTACTCCAAGCTCCAGCACTCTCTGTTTTTACCCCTATCAAAACTCATAAAGAATTTCTTTCAGATAACAAAAACCCATAATATGACAATCATATCCAATTTTACGGTTCTTCTGCTCCAGGAATCGTATTCCCAGAGATCATGAAACATTCTCAAGAACTAGTTAGTCCTCGAGATTATTCTAATAAACTGAAACAGAGAACAAAACTACCCAACTAATAAAATTCCACTACTATTTTCCTCCATAAATTCCAACAATTTCCCGGCAAGATAATCTGGCAATTTATTTTTTGGGTAGTAGTGTAAATTTTCAAAAAAACCCAGAAAAATAAGTACAGCAAGATCAGAAATAATTTTTTAAAAAAGAATTTGATGATATATATACAGAGGGCCGAAGGGATCAAGTTTACTTGCTTCGTGCTTCCTTCGTGCTGATTGCTATGGATCAAGTTTGGAGTTTGGACTGAGAAGCCGAGAACGAAATAGAGACGGCAACTCGGCAACGACGGCAAGTCGACAAGAGCGGCCAAGCAGGAAGACTGAAGAGGCGAAGACTGGAGTGAAGAGTAGACTGAAGACTAGGTTTAGACGTTTAGTCCTTAATTTCGGTCAAAATTCAGTCAATTTTGTGAAAAATTAAAAAACCGCGGTTCACGGTTCGATCCGAGTTTAACGGTTTTTTACGAGTTTGACAGGTTCTAGAACCAAGTCAACACAAGCTATGAACCGGACCGTACACATGGCCGGTTCGCGGTTCAACCGGTCGAACCGGCCGGTCCGGTCCGGGTTTGAAAACATTGCTTTCAACAGCTCTTGTCTAGTTGTCATTTCAATCCGCTGTCTATTATAAATATCTCGATGTCAGCATCAACCCGTGTCTCCATTCATGCGGGCTTGACATAATCCTCCACAGAAGTCAGATCTTACTCGTACCCGGTAAGCATTCATGAAGTATAGTTGCATGTCCGTGACATAAAATGTCAATTGAGAGGCGAGACTTGACTCTTGAGAGTAAAAAGACCGCCGCGGCGGCCAACACAACTTGCTCAATTTGTAAGAACCAAAGTGGATCCTTGCAACTGGTTGACAATTTTACAAGATCTGCCAGCCAAACCTCGGACTGATTCTGATCGTTGATTTGAATTTCATTATTAATTTCAAATGAAATACAAATTAATGGCTGCACCAATCTAATGAAATTCATGTCGGCGGCTGAGATTAGCCTTAGGTATGCTGGGTCGATTTTGACCGTTAAAAGTTGCCTGCTCCACATCCAATAAAAAAACACTTCTTTACAAAAGATAGCAAGTGTTGATAAATATGTAAATACTTGTATGATTTCAACAACATATCTTAACTCCTGACCGTAGTCAAATTTGAATTCACTCAAACTTAAATTTTTTAAACAAAAAAAAAGTAATTGAATTCAAATCCACTCAGCTTTAAATTTTTTCTTTACCCAAAAAAAAAGGAATAAAGACAATTAGCGGTGGGTAATACTATCTAGATTCTAGAGCTAGAATTTTTTTTAACCCTCCTACCTCCTTCCCATCTCTGTCAGAATTTGAACCCTGAACCTAAAAAATGGAGAAAACTTTAAGAATTCTCCTCTAACTATTGAGCCAGCCCTAATGGTTACCAGAACTAACATGTTGCTGAATCGGCATGTGGAATAAATTTACATCTGTATCCAAATATGTATTTACCAATTAGTACTACTTAGGCATCGGTTTGGTAATGCTGGCATTTTTTTTTTCTTTAGAAATGAAACAAAACACTTTTACTCTATTATTTTTAAACAAGGATATTACCAATTTCCAAATTGTTGTTGCAATAAATGTAAAATAAAAAAAAACAGTTAAAAGTCTATATATTTTTGAACCATTTGTACTAGAAGATCTCGTATATTAAATTGGAATATTCTAACGCTGAATGTTATTTTTGTCCTCCAAAACACATAAAAAATCTCAATCAACTCCCTCATAGTAAAAACATCTCATCTAAGGTCTCCAAAGTAGAAAATCCATTTCAGTTGAGTCCTACCATCATCTAACAATTGGGGTACTTTTCAAAAATAATAATAAAAAAAGGATACGTGTGCCATCAAGAATTGTAAAACACAAGTGGTAAAAATCAAAATGTCATCACGCTAGCGTCCGTGAGTTCGCGGCGCGGCTTTGAGTGTTTGAGCAAAGCTTATGCGATGCAGATTGTATTCTATTATGATCTAAAGGGTTGAATTTCTCCGATCTTGATAAGAAATAAAAAGTATTCATTGTCGTTGACTTGCACAAATCTATTAGTAGTAAAATTAATGAGCAGCAATTATTTAAAATTTAAAACTTGGACACGATCAATTCTCCTTCTCCGCGTCTCGAATTTAATACTCGTATACTGTTCTGAGATCCGACGAGTTGATCCGCATGGGCACCCACATGTGATCATCATCTACAGCGTCGTTGACCAATTCTAGACCCAAAAAAAAAAAAAAATGCTGCTAGTATGGATATTATCATATTACTCGGCTGATCTTTGTTTGAATTGCTTCTCAGTTAGCCCTTGTGGCGAAGCAACTGGTTTATAAAGCCAATGTGTGTGTGTGTACAAAATCTTGCAGGCAAATTTAGAATAAGAAATAAGAAAATCTTATATACACTGACATTGTATACATTATTACAGTTGAATATACGACATATGTACAAAATTTAAGGGTTATTTCTTGCTTCGTAACTAGGTCCCTATCTTTTTTCACCAAAAAAAAAACTAGGTCCTAACTTTGGACTGGGATTTGGCTCAGAAATTGAATTCTAGTGCGTGCCTTTATCTACAGAATATAGAACCTGATAAATCCCAAGCAAGGAGAACCTTGTAGAAAACAAACACTAAACTATTACGTTTAGAGTTTAGGAGAAGTATTTTTGTTTTCTTTTCTACTAGTATAATATAACAATACCCTCAGGAAAATAAAATTAAAAAGAAAAAAAAACGGTAATAAAGTGGCTGAACAAAAAGGTTATAACAGAAGTAATAAAACGTGATGAAAAGCTAAAGAAGAAAGGTTCGCGCCGCGCGGGTCGGACAGGCCTGTTTGGACTTTGCAGGGGTTGATGAATTAATCATACCTTATCCAAGGAAAGTAAAAGGTATTTTCTGGGACAGGCGATATTTTAAGGTGTGATGACGGATGATGTGTGGCCAAATACATGAACATGAAGCCATTAATCCACCATCAGCTCACCAACACAGACCTTTCGTTGTTTGACTGATACCGGGTAATAAATGGATTTGGGGGCAGGGACAGACAGTGGATGCTGCTCTGCCGCCGGCGGCGGCACCGACAGTGGATGCTTTTGCTAGCTAGCCCTAAAAGCAACTGGATGTCAAGGTCGACACCGATTCAGCCTCAGCCTCAGCCGCAGCCGCAGCCGCAGCCGCTCCATTGATGAATGATGCAATTGTAATAGTAGTACATTATGACAGGGGATGCCTCTCACATCTCTGAAGTACTGCTACAACCGTGGTGCGATTATTTTTTTATTTTTTATTTTTAAAAGAAGCATATTAAGACGTTCTTATTTCAGATGTCTACTCTAGCGACTTTTCTTTTCTTTTTTTTTAAATCAAAATATTTACGAGTATTTATTAAATGATAAGATGAAATTTATCGTATCAATTTGTCAATAACATATAAGATTTGAATTTAAAGCATCTTACTCTTACACCTTATATAGCATCGTACTTCGTCATTACTATCACTCTTATCTAACCAAGTCCCTCTAAAGGAGTTGGCCACCACATGTTTTGTGAGGTGAGTTCAAATCTTATCTCCCATCAAAAGTTGCTATTCAAAGATCTACATAAGTACTTAATACATCCGTATGGTTCGATAGTAGTTCAATTCTCGTCGATTCTTCGTGACTCTATTGGGTCACTTCTTTACTATAAGTTAGAAAGAACTAGAAGTGGGAGTAGGTGTTAGACGGTGACGGTAGACAAAAAAAAAAAAAAAAAAGCACTCTTACCCTTTTCCATCTTGGATAAATAAATTTCGACCACCCATCACATCACATGTGTGTCTAATTAAATACTAGATTTCTTTCTAAATCTGACTTGTAAGCTTTAAGTTACAGTAGTAAAACGGAAAAGTTCCGTAATTTCTATTCGCTTTTCGACAAAACGTTATGTGATTGATGTTGATATATAGATATTTATTTCGTTAGTCGTGAAATAAAGTTGAACTACAATTTCTTTTTATGGCCCGGCAAAGAAAAATTAGAATCGGCTTTACTTAAAAAAAAAATTTTATAAACAGGGATTCTCCGCACATCGGATCTTCTGTCCCACACCTTGTGCTATTCTCTGTCCTATTTTTTATTATATTGCTATTTCTCCTTCATAAACATCATGTTTTAGTTCTTTTTGTTTCCTTAAAATCCAATAACTATTAATTCAGTAATACACAAAATTTAACAAACTCAAAAAATCAAAATTCATAAAAAATTAGATTTTTTATGAATTTTCTGTTGTATTTTTTAATTTTTAATTAGATATTGCTTTTTTGAAGTTGTTGTATTTATTTATTATTGAATTAATAATTATTGGATCTTAATGAAACAAAAAAGAACTAAAACATGATATTTATGAAGGAGAAATTGCAATATAATAAAAAGTGGGACAGTCAGTGGCATAAGGTGTGAGACAGAAGATCCATTGTGGATTCTCCGTCATTGACGTGACCATAAGTAGTGAATCAAAATTTTCATGCGAATTCTCGTTGTTTACCTTTTCTGAATATTTATTCATGCTTAAGGTATACCATGAGCATATAAAAGCAAAATATTCTTCTCTTAAAATTACTTACACCCCCTCCTGCCCAGCAAAAAAATAAAAAATAAAATGAAGCAAAACAACTTTCATAAATTTCGAGATACAAAATCACACTGTTGTGAGTTTTGAGTTAGTCAAGATAGCATGAAAAAAAAAAATCATTTTCAATTAAAGGGTAAATATTATATGGGGTTTACTTTATTTGCCTTAAAATGAATTTTTTGTACTAATAATGCAACAAAATAATGAAGATTTCAATGTTCAAAATGATATCACGAACAGGCAAGTAATACTTAGACTACACGTAAGTGGAATATCCTAGAGAATGAAATGCAATTCAATTGAGTTTGTGACAGTTTACACCTATAATTAAGACCTCATGAGTTTGAATCATCAAATAAACATGTTAGAATCACTAAAGTATGGACAAGAGATTATTCAACAATTTTAAACTCCCTTTTTTAAAATAAAGCAATACTTATTTGTTATGGCACGCGTTTAAATGAATGTTTTGATGGAGGCCATAAGGGATAGAAGAGAGTGTATGTGGATAGTAGATTATTTGAATTTTTTTGGAATAACACTTTTATAATGTAATATATATGAGATAAAAATGATAATTGAAAATAAAAAAGAATAATTAAAAACATATTTATGATATAAGAATTATTTTCAAATAACAACACAACAAAACAAACCCTCAGAGTTGAAAGTCATGCGATTCATGTTAGTTCCGAGTTCGAGATCAGCATCGTTGAAGGATGGCTCATCTTTTACCATAGAATGATGACCCATCTGGCATCTGCATTAGCATGTTCCAGGAAGGTTGCGGAAAATGCTTCTGCAAGGCATAATACACTATCAATTTGTTTTCACCAGCTACAGCTTGGCTGTTTTGGGCTAGAAAGAAAAGGAATTTGAGCGTTGAGAATGGAAAACTAGTCTATGACTGGGCCTAAGTGTGTATATACATATTTTGTGTGTAGCATAGCACCTGTATTATATCATGTCACACCATGTTTTTGGTATGACACTTGTTAGATTCCTTCAAAAAAAAAAAAAAAAAAACACTTGTTAGACCACCCATATTTAAATAAAGGAAAAAGTTTTACTCTAAAATAAAGTGTGACATGAATATAATTCCAAAAGGTGTGATAGGATCGAAGTGTAAAAAAATGTATTCAAATTGAATCAACCAAAAAGAGGTGACTGTTGAGCCCCTCGGGGTTGGCCTGCTGGTTTTGGGGTAGCCATTCGGTCCCAATATCACATGTTCGATCCCTTTTAATGCTTGTGTATTCTTGGGGGGTAGGGTGCACAAGCGCAGAGAGATTAGTCTGGCTAAATTGGGATATTCTATGTGTTGAATGTTAGTAGAAGTCACATAGTAGTGGCAATTAATGGGAACAAATGTTAGTATATATTATGAAAGCAGTTACATACATCGCAATTCATTTGGAAGGGTAATGGTTAGTGGTTACTGCATCCCAAAGCTGAATTGGGATGGAGGGGCGAAATCAAGACGTGTTTCTCTGATGGCATTAAAATCACACTTTCAAATTTGAACCCTATAAGTGTGAAGAGGTATCAAAATTTCTATCATCTTATGTTGTTACATGTTAAAGGTAAAATGAACCAAGTTGGTCAATTCATCTAAAAACTTTTAACTACGTCATGCTTTTAACTAACCCTTTAATATTTTGTTTCAAAAAAAAAATCTTTAATATTTAATATTTATTTATGTATTCTCTCCCCAAGGAGCACCCCGCGGCTCTCTCCTCTTCTTCGCTCTTTTTTATTAAATGGTAAGAGGCAAGGTTTTGATGCTGCATGATATTGTGGTACTGCATCCTACCACAGAATTACCCGTCTGACATTACTATGCGAAGGATATATCCAATAACTCAGCTAAAAGCCCATGAAATTGGTGGCCCACAACACTCCTGCCCCAAGGCCTCCAGAATTGTCAAAACCTTACTCATCATTTCATTTCAGAGGGCTTAGCTTAGCTTCTTCCTTCCTTCTCCGACTGAAGTGATACGATACCGCTATTAAATCCATCTCTGCTAAAACCCCGTCGAAAACCCTACTACCCCACCCATTTCTTCCAGTCCCCGACCAAAAATTTGAAAAGAACGGGAAAAGAATGGCTCTCTCGAAGCCCTCATTTCTCCTCCAACTCAAATCCCTAGCCTCCAGAGCTGGTCTCCACTACCATTATCATTACCCAAAGCCTCCACCTTCATTTCTCTCCCTCCGTTTCCTCTCCTTCGCTACGCCGGAGGAAGCAGCCGCCGACCGCCGCAAACGCAAGCGTCGCCTCCGAATTGAACCCCCTCTCTCCTCCCTCCGCCACCAACCACCCGCGCCACAACCCCCTCGCCCTTCCTCCCCTGCGGCCAACCAAAACCCTAACGCCCCCAAACTTCCCGAACCCGTCTCCGCACTCTCCGGCAACCGTCTCAATCTCCACAATCGCATTTTAAAGCTCATCCGCGAGAATGATCTCGAAGAAGCGGCGCTCTACACCCGCCACTCTATCTACTCCAACTGTAAACCCACCATATACACCTGCAATGCTGTCATGGCCGCTCAGCTTCGCCAGGCCCGGTACGCTGATCTCCTCTCCCTCCACCGCTTCATCACCCAGGCCGGAGTGGCAGCCAATATTGTTACCTACAATCTCCTATTCTCCGTCTACATGGACTGCCGCAAGACCGACACGGCCATGGAGCACTACAAGCAGCTAATCAATGACGCCCCCTTTAACCCCTCCCCTACCACCTACAGAATCCTAGTCAAAGGCCTCGTCGACAACAACAAGCTCGAAAGGGCTATGGAGTTGAAAGATGAGATGCTATCCAAGGGATTGGACCCGGACCCCATCGTATACGGCTATTTGATGTCTGGCCATGCCAGGGATTCCAATGCTGATGGGGTTTTTAATGTGTATGAAGAATTGAAGGAGAAATTGGGAGGTTCGGTTTCTGATGGGGTGATATATGGGAGCTTGATGAAGGGTACTTTTTAAGGGGGATGGAGAACGAGGCTATGGAGTGTTATGAGAAGGCAGTAGGCAAAGATTCCAATGTTAAGATGAGTGCGGTGGCTTTTAATTCGGTTTTGGATGCTTTGAGCAAGAATGGGAAGTTTGATGAGGCTTTGAAGTTGTTTGATAGGATGTTGAATGAGCATGATCCTCCCAAAAGGTTGACTGTCAATTTGGGGAGCTTTAACGTAATTGTGGATGGGTACTGTGCAGATGGGAAGTTTAAGGAGGCTGTTGATGTTTTCAATAGTATGGGTGAGAAGAGGTGCAGGCCTGATACTTTATCCTATAACAATCTGATTGACCAGTTGTGTAAGAATAATATGTTGGCTGAGGCGGAGGAGTTGTATAATGGTATGAAGGAGAAGGGAGTGAACCCTGATGAGTATACATTTGTTACATTGATGGATACTTGTTTTGAAGAAAATAGGCCAGATGATGCTGCAGCGTACTACAGGACGATGGTTGAGTCGAAATTGAGGCCTAACTTGGGGGTTTATAACAAGTTGGTGGATGGGTTGGTTAAAGTTGGGAAGATTGATGATGCAAAGTCATTCTTTGAGATTATGGTCAGCAAGCTGAGGATGAATGACGATAGTTATAAATTCATCATGAACGCCTTGTTTGAGGTTGGCAAGCACAATGAGGTGCTTGAAATAATCGGGAAAATGTTGAAGGAAGACCCTACTGATTTTAGCTCGGAGTTGGAAGCGTTTGTGAGAGAGGCATTGGGAAAGGAAGGGAGAGAAACGGAGTTGACTAAGCTTAAGGATGATGTGGAAAGGGAGAAGGCTGAAGCAGCAGCTAGAGAGGCTGAAGCTGCTGCAAAAGCTAAGGCCAGTGCAAGGGCAGCTGTTTCTTCTCTAATACCATCTAAATTGTTCGGAAACAAGCAGGCTAAAGAGGAGTCAGCCACTGGCATTGAGATTGCTCCAGATAGTGTTAGTGGGCAGCTGAAAGCAATGCAAGATCAGAATGTTGGAGAAACTCCTCCAGAATTGAGTTCTGTCGATGGTACTGTGGAAAAGGAATCACGGGAAGGTGCCAACTTGGAGGCTGCAGAAGCTAAAAGTGTTGCTGCAGAGCAGGCAGCAGCTTGAATGTTGAATCAACTGTGTTAATTAGGAAAATATTTTCTGTTGTTGGGCTTTCCTCAATATACTACCTCCAGACCATTAACATACTAGTGTTATATTCTCCTTCAATCAATTTATCTGTAATTAGCAGCAAAAGGAATGGACGTGTTACATTTTGTCTAGATAACACGGTGGATCTGCTTGCAGTTACAAAATATTCATGTGGAATGTGGGCAGCTTGGGTGAAAAACCGAAATTTCATTACTAGTAGCATTCATTTGTTTCTTATCTTTGATATTGACATGATGATTGACATTTCCTGTAGTCGATATCTCTTTGTCTACCGGAAACTCGTTCTAAACTTGGCGATGTTAAAGTAAGTAGTAGTCCTTTTAACAACTTTTTTGAATGGGTATTGCTTCTGCAGCTTAGCATATGGACAACCCTGAATAGTTAATACCCTTTTTAACTTGTATGATCAAATGGCCGGCTTTGAAAAAGAAGCTGTTTGTTTTATTTGCATATTTTGCTTTGTTAGAAAAGACGATCTCCACAAAACTCATGCAGTGAAGCACATGAAATAAAACTGCCAATCCGTGCAAATCTCAGACTTCGACAGAAATCCACTGGTGTACCCTTGCCAATCTACATAGTCAAGTAATAATCAGGAAAAAGGGGTTTAGGGGCTTGAAGGGAACGCTACAGAAATTTGAGAAGCCAAATATTGAAGAAGGTTAACGACCTCACAAATTCATAACACTTCAGACAGAGAAAAGCCATATATCTGCTAATTTCCCTCCAACTGGTTTTCTTCTATTATTCGTTTTCCCCCTCGGTCCGTGCTTATTCAAAAAAACTGTTTGATATTTACAGAACGTGCGATTTGAAGCAGCGAAAGGCCAAGAAAGTAGCTCAGTATCATTATTCAGGTAGAAATGGGAAAGAATTAACTAGATAAAGAATAGCTCAGTATCATTCTCCAGGAGGAAGCATGTGAAGAATTGACTAGAGAAAGCGGCATCAAAAGTCAGATCTTATATGGTGATAAATGTTATCTCCACAGATTTTTAATGGGGACTAGAAGTGACAAAACCTTAGATACGTCCATGTAGTCCGCTGACATATATGAATCCACTTATCAACAAAAGGACGAAGAAAATATCTATCTATCCAGTTCCAACCTGTTCATGGTAGAAGAAAATTCAAGGAAGAACAGAGATCAGTAGTCAAGGGTAAAAAAGGCTCTTATTAACAATTGATAGAAGTCAAACCTCAGGTGTATATAATAGTTGTGAAGATGTAGGACTCGTCAACTTAGTAATTGTTAACTAAATACAACACATGCAGGGAGTGCTTCTCACACACATACACACATGCACAAGGAAAAATAAATAAATAAAAACCAATCCATAGGGGATAATAAAATGAAGATTCAGCTACAGAGATTTGGTATGCACACCCCAGCGTCTGGGTTTTGTTGTTCTTTCCATATTCTTCCTGTAACTCTAAGCTTCA
Source organism: Coffea humblotiana (assembly GCA_023065735.1). NCBI lineage: Eukaryota > Viridiplantae > Streptophyta > Magnoliopsida > Gentianales > Rubiaceae > Coffea > Coffea humblotiana. The sequence continues at coordinate 1,093,182 of CM041209.1, read as the reverse complement.
GTTCCTTCCTGTCCCCGCCAGAAAAGAAAAGTGCCATGTTCCTTTGGATAATAAGACCATCATGACTGTCCCTGACCTTGCGGTGACTATCTCGGATGCTCCGCGGCGTACCCTCCCCAAATGAGTTTTCTGCCATTAGCACCAACCTCTAGGCTGTAGCTGTAGTTGCGGGCTTCATTCTCATCACCCATAAATCGGAGAAAAGCCATATATACAGGGGCCATTCCAAGCTGGAAGGCTTCAAAATGAAGGCAGAAATACTGACCAAAACAGTGGAAAACCTGACAACACAAGCAGAAGACCCCACTTTATCCAATATTTTCCAGGAGAGCAGTAGGAACAAAATAGTTGACTTTCCTTATCGCTACCCTAACTAAAAGTTGCAGCAGAATCATAGAAGCTGAAACCTGATATAGGAATTCTAAATCATCTTTTCAGACAATTGAAAAATTGAGTCCACCTACAAAAAACAATGGTAAATCACGACATTCCTAAGTGATAAGACACAAAGATGAGAATTCCTAAAATCAAGGAGGTGGGTCATCTATTAGGTTGTTTCTGTCGCTTAAGTCGTATGTTGCTTAATATAGGATTTTCCAAAAATATTTATACCTTCAGTTGTACTTAATTAGCATATCCGCTTCAACAAATCCACCCAAACTGTTGTGATGAAAAAGTAACTTCACTTCAAGAAGTTATATTAACTTCATTAATATATCAAAGGCCAACTGGCCAATTATCCTCTTATAAAACTCCCATTTTAAGAAGTTCTAATTTTTAAGGGGAAAAAATATGGCAGAGCATGTTATTCTCTTGAATTTCATGGAACTTCCACAGGAAAAAGGAAATGAATACTTACAGTCAGCATCCAAGTGGCATTCTCTACTTCACGAGGATTAGACTTTACATAACGATGGTTGAATGTGCATCCTGTGTGCATGTCCACTTTGTGGTCATCTCTCAAATGGGTAACGAGATAAGGAATATCCCCAGTAACTGAGCACTCAGATCCAGCATATGGACAATTGTAGGGTCTGAAGTTACAAAGTGCCTCATGTTTAAGTTTGCTGTAATAGGGGAATATTTCTGGGCATCCCAAGGAGTAATATTTGCAGGGCAGCTCAAGCGATTCGGCTACCTTCTCTAAAGCTAAGCACCGAATATCACCAAGCTCTTGTCTGCATGTAGGACATCTGTTATGAACCCTAGTTTTACAGGTAGAACAGAGTGTATGTCCGTTGTGACACTGCAAAGAGGTAAATCTTTAGTAAGCTTCCAAATTCCAAATCACGGGCAAGTATAATGTACACCCAACTGACAGACCAGGCAAAAGTTCAGTATCATTTATATGGCTAGCTGGAGCCTGTATGTACTCCTCAAACGGTCCTCAATATGCAGCGATCATAGTCAAAGTTCTCCTTTTTTTTTTAGCGCGATCATAGTCAAAGTTAAATCTTCTTAAGAATAGATCTAATACAATGCCATCGCTTGTAGGATTCTTTTCCCCAAAGTTATATGTTCAAGCCACTGCCTCTCTCACATTTTTCTTTTCTTTTTTTTTTTTCCATTTCCTTTATGTTTTTCATTTTTGTTTGGTTTGGGGGGGGGGGGGGGGGTTAATGAATGTTTGCTGCTCTTATTGCGTTTAAATTGCATATCTATATTAGCTTTTACAGAAGAACATAGCTAAATGTAACAATAATGAATGTTTGCTGCTCTTATTGTGTTTAAATTGCATATCTATATTAGATTTTACAGAAGAACATCACTAAATGTAACAATGCCACAATAAAACCAACTTTCCACACTACCACACTTCTTACTCATTGACAAACAGAGACAGAAAACTGTAGCCCTGCCTTTTCTATGTGCCCGCTTAACACAAAGAATCAACAATCTGAAACTGTAGATGCATCTGTCAAAATACACCATTTCTAAAGACAATGAGCCCATGACAGGTATTTGTGGAAGTACAGATATATTTTTCTGAGATAAATACCAGTAAATCTCTGACTGCATACGAAAAACATCGTCACAGCTCATCTCAGAGATGTTCCTCAGCAATCATCAATTTATCTTAGTCGACAGATTCTAAAACTATATAGCATCAGGCCAGCCACCAAATAGTGCAGACCTAATCGATATTAAAGCAGATACAAGCGAATGTGCCTTATATGGTTATTGACCAATCAGGTGGCATTTGATTCACAATTATGATAATCAAAACTAATTCATAAACCCCATTCCTGCACCTATCATTGCACAAACTGAAGGAAGAAAATCTATTGCAAGCCCAATAACACAATTGTCTAGCTGAAATATTAAATCAAATGAATAACTAGTTAAGAGTATGTTTTTGCACATTAATACACAATTCTGCATGATCAACTTAACATTGTTCAAAATTTTCCTCTCTTTGTCCCTGTGCAAACTTATCCAAGGAAATACGGCTTTCACCTCTTATCACCTCTTTTCAAGGAAGCACTATCTCGTGCCACTTTTAAGTATCTGATACTCTTTTAACTAATAACGTATATATGTTAAGTTTCACAGGTGTACTGATGGAACCAAACAATCCACAAGTTTTCACTAAATTCATATAATTCTTACATTAACTTAGTTGATAAAGCTTGATTACTAATATGGCCTTATGCAATTCAATTTTAAAACCACGAGTCAGAGAGGGGGGGGGGGGGGGGGGGAGGCACTCCAATAACAATCTCGTCATCATCCAAACATCCAACAAGTGCATCCCCCACCCCACCCAAAGAAAAGGCATTAACAGACTAGCGCTCATTCTCTTCAAAATTGAACCAAAATCTAATTCATCAACAATCACTCGCATATACCATCCCAAAAGTATCCAATGGACAAAGCTCATGTTCCAGCCCAAGCCCACATGACGAAATAAACCAAGAAAAGATGAGAGCCAAAAACCCAGGAAGTGAACCAGAAAAGCAAAAAGAAGCAGAAACCTGGTGGATTGGAGGGTACATCGAATTGGTGCAAACGGGGCATTCCAGCAATTCATGAACGCTTGTAGGGGCAATTCCTGACGGGACTATATTAGAATGAGGCTTTGAGGAAGCGTATTGATGTAGATGAGGTGCATGGGGGTGATGGTGCATCACGCTAGGGTTATGCGAAGAAACTGAAGATTGGATCTCTTCATCTTCAACCCCATCCGATGAAGAGACACACTCAATATTATCGATCTCCATTTCCTTTCCCAAAAATACCAATAGCCCGGCTTCAAAAATCCAATCTTTGTCTCAAAAATCAAATCTTTTTCTCTCTTTTACTTTTGCCCTACTTCTGGCAATTGACAAATTCCGTTGGGTTCTTACCCCTTAATTTTCCTTCACTTCTTTCGTTTCTTCCCTAGAAAATAAGAAGAAGAACCCAAAAGAAATTGAAAGAAAAAGAAAAACTACAACATTAGATTAAAATAAAAAAGGGAGAGAAGAGATGCAGAAGCTGGGATCAAGTTTGAGGAACCAAACAGAACCTGCTTCTTTTTTCTCCCCTGAAAAAAGAGGTTCCTTTCTTCTTTCTCTTTCTCTTGAGTTTCTGTTTCCAGTGAGGAGAGAGAGTTAAGGATCGCCGTTGAGTCGCGAAAGCGATTGGAGTTGGATTTTCATCCGACGGACGTCAGTTATTTCATTGGTTTAATATAAGATCCATTTGTTGTTGGCAGTGGAAAATGAGTGTGGTTTCTCTTTTCTTACCTGTGCTTCATTGACGCTGTATGCATCGCTTTTTATTTTTATTTTATTTTTTAATTTTTTTTACTCCTCTTTTAATAGATACTACTACAATTGTAGGCCATTCACAAAAGAACCCAAAAAAAAAAAGAAGAAAAAAAGAGGAAAGAAAAAGGGAAAAGGCCAATGATATTCTGATGTTAATGATTCGTTTTCTTAACTCGGATGTTGTGATGGAAGCTTTGCTTCAAATGCGAACAACAATGAATTCTTTCCCCAGGAAAATCTAGACAGCAGCGTTGCTATGCAGGACTCGTTGCCTTCAAATAGGATCAATGAATTGTCTCAATCAGATCAATGAATATTGCACTTTGTACAAATAAAACGTTACTTGTTAGAAGCTATTACCATCCCAATCATTTGATACTAGTCAAAGAAATGGAAATTTTGATGTTGATTGGAAAAAAAAAAAAGAAACTCTCCTGGAGATAGTAGGAAAGGAAGATTATTGTTCGTCGTCATGTAGAAATGGCCGAAAGTAGAAAATGTTTGAGTCAATTTATCGATGTAGAAGCATGATCTGTGTTTATTTTTATTTTTTATACAGATATATACATGGAGTATATCCAATTGTCAAACAGGAGGAGCGTCTATTTGGTACTTTGGACTGGTGGAGTTTCTTGACTTTGGTCTGCAAATGATTTTTGCTTTTGGGGATCTCATTTTTTCCCAGAAATGAGTTGGCTTTAATTACTTTTTGGTGGACTGAATGCGGAAATCGTAGACGCCTGGTTACAAAATTCATAGCCAACTCAACACCACACCAGACCTGCAACTCTCGTCTCGTGCAAATATTTTAGTCTCCTGACTGTCTCAGCGTCTAACCAACTATCTCTAGAATAGTTGATTATCATATATATGTATTCCTGGGACGAAAATCTTGACCTCCCATTAAAAGTTACTATTTAATGTGACTTCTTTTAAATTCATATATATGCCTCTCATACCGATATGATATAAAAAGTTGCTATTTAATGTGATCTATCTTAAATTCATATGTATGCCTTTTGTACCGGCCTTTTGTACCGGTATGATCTGATAGTGACCCTTTCAGTATAAGGTTAGAGCAAGAAAAATAAGTGTAGATGACGGTGACCCTCTTAGTATAAGTTAGAATAGAAATTGGTGTAAACGATGACAATAGATATTTTCGAACATACACTAGACTCAGTATGGTGTTCACAAAATCATCCATCATGGCTTCTCAAGTCTTACAACTTGCACGTTTACAAATCTGAATAAATCAATAGACAATCTTCTTATGTCGTGCTTGAGGTAGATATAATCAATCAAAATTTCTAGCTTTCCTTCAATCCCAAGCCTAATAAATCCTTTCTCCATCCTTTCCTCACCCGACCCAATTATTAATAATAAATGCTGCTGCCTTAAGACAGAATGCTTTGCTTAAAAGGCTTAATAATTTAAAAGAGGAGAGTACTTCAGCCCAAAAAGGATCACGCAAAGGTGAATAATTAAGCCGCGACGGTTATCAAGAAGTAGCACAAATAACGTAAGGTCAAAGATGGGCCGCTGGATTCATGCCCTCAATTTCTTCTGCAAAATGAAAAATATAACCCATCTGGATCGCTTATCTACCACCGCCTTGCAACGGGCAGAAGACATCTTCAGCAGAAATTTTACAAAGTGAATTGAGAACATAATAATCAGCTCATTGCGAATCACCAAATCTCTATATGCACTCGTAAGCAAGACTGCAGCGATATCAAATTCAGACTCATAATTGTTAGTGATGACCAAATCGGTCGTACCACCAAATAATAATAATAATAATAATAATAATACAGAGAGCTCCAAATTGATCGGTTATTTCACCACCTCACTGTCCATCCTACAACCTTTATGACTGAACCCTGAAATCAGTAACCGCATGATGATAGAACTAGAACTAGATGATGATGAGACATAGGCTAAAAGAGACTTTAGGCAGGTAGATCTAACACTAGGTGGGTACAACAAATGCAGCGTGATTGCACAACAAATTATCTTATAATGTTTACTTATTTTACTGTACATGGGTTGTGGCCTAAGAGGATCTCAATTCAAGCTCACAAAGCAGCTATAGAAGGAAGCTCCTGTTCCACTTCAGGTTCTCCGTCAGATCCCTCAGCTGTTGTCTGCAAGAAGAAAATAACTCAAGAGTCTCCAATGGTCGGGGAAGAGTTAAAGTCTGTGACAACTATGTTGATAAGTTCTTCCTAGATGCACATACCTCTCTATCCTTAAACTTAAGTTGGGAAATATAACGGTCCAATGCACCTTTGCCGTAAAGGATCTTAGCTCCAGATCCCTGTCCCTCGTGCCCAACAGACTCCCCATCGACAATTACAGCATCTATAATTTCATTGCCGGTTCTAACATCAGGAATCTGCAAAAGATGGGAAAAAAGAAAGAAAGAAAGAAAGACATCTCATTTCTTCCCTGAACAGAAAAGGAGTTAAAAAAAAACAACGCAAACAATCTGGAGAGCGAAAAAAACTATGCATCCCAACACCACCCACCTCCCTTCCCCCCCCAACAACCAAAACAAACAAAAAAAACCAAAAAACAAAAAAGAGAGAGAGAGAGAGAAAAAAAAAAGAAAAAGAAAAATACAAAGAAAAGGAGAGGAGAAGAAAGAAATCAAAACTAATTGGCATTAGTTGACAGTTTCTTTTAATAAAGACATTACATTAACAAGCCAATAGAAGCAACTTAACTACTGACAAGAGGACACTCCAATATAGTTGCAGATAAGAAGAGTGTCAACAATTTAAATCTGTATGCACCCAAGGGAACAACTTTCATGTTTAATGCACTTTTCTAAACCTTCAAAGCAAATTATAGGCAAAAGCTTCTGAAAACTCTTATATTGCAAAATGAATCAAAGACACAAGCATCTCCGTACCTCATACATTGAGTCCATCAAAATACTTTCCAATAAGGAACGCAAACCACGAGCTCCTGTATTTTTTGTTATAGCTTTCCTAGCTATCAATCTCAAGGCAACTTCAGTGAAATGCAGCTTTACCTGAAAAATGACAGATATTGATTATATGCAAGAAACACAAACATGGAATGCCTCGAAGAACCCCACACCTCAGTCTGCCACTAACAAGAACTCAAAACAAGCAGATGAAGGAAAAGAAGAGAAGAACACAATTGATGCGGTAATTTTACAATGTGCCAGTTCAAAAAGGTCCACGGGAAGTTTACCCCATTCATTTGGAACATCTTTTTGTACTGCTTGCCTAATGCATTTCTTGGCTCTGTCAGAACCTACAAAATGATTTTAACGTTAAAACAACACACTATAATTTTGAACAACTGAAGGTGCAATTTCCAGATTACTCATCTTTTAAACAATATAGACCCCGCTAGCAAAAAAGTCTACAGGAAGTTGGTATATATGTTGTTTTCCTGATACATTGGGATAAAGAAGACTTGATGGAATTGTCAGTAATCGAATCAAACTATTACCTGCACAAGTTGATTCTCAGTAAGCGCTGACAAGCTAACAAGGATCGGGAATCGTCCAACAAACTCGGGTATCAAACCGTACGCAATAAGATCACTACTCTCAACCTGGACAATATGACAATCCATTTGATTGGCAACTAAGTCTTCGAGGTTTAAAGAAACTTTGTTTATTAACCAACTAGATGTATGCAGCTAACGTATATAAGCATAAAACATCAATCCAAGTTTACAGCTGAAATTGATGAACAAAAGATTCATACAGTATCCATTATCATACTAAATCACACAAGACTATGAGTACAAACTTCCAATATGCATGTGAATGTTTACAATTTTATCACACACACGCAAAACAAAAGGCACATTATCTACGCAAGTGTAAAATGTTTGCCAGAGTACACACCCAAGAGTTTGAGTCGTATTGTTACTAAGGAAACTAAGCTTACAGTCTCTAATAGCGATGAAGTCACAGCAGCAGTAGTGACACCACCAGTTCTCATATTTGCCCGTACTGGTGCTCCAAAACCAATGGAAGAATCTTGGCGCCTGAAACATTACAGAGAAGCTGCAGAAAAATATACAAACCGGTACAACAACCTGCCCCCAGAGAGAGAGAGTGTTCACGCTATTGAAATAGGATACCTTTCTGAGATCGTTTTGTCCAAATCGACAAAGGCCCCACCACATATAAAGAGAATATCCTTTGTGTCAATCTGTAACAAATAGGAAAGACATTATTGAGCATATTATGCTAGAACTTTTATAGCACATCCAGCATTAGTCGACATAAAGAAGCATTTAGTATGAATACTTCAACTACTGTTTTAGAGACAACATAATCTAGTATTTTCCTTGGTTAGCATGAACTTTATTCTCTTTAAATAATCATGCACAAATCATATTGTTCTTCATCTGAAGCATCTCTCCAGTATAATATAAGACCAGTCATTTTTTGTCATCCTAGTTGGATAATAAATATTGACACGATGGCTAATTACCAAGTGAAACAAGACTAAAAAGGAATACATAAACAATGTTTTAAGCACTAAACCAACCAATGGAAGGGTTCGTGCAATTATATTATGTTAGTATGGTTTAGTATGCACTAAACCTACCTATGTTAGTATTAGTATCCATTCTAATTAATATATCATTGTTAGATTCATTAAGTTCTCGTAAGATAAAGAGAGGTCTTCCTCAAAAGGGAACTTGCGATCAGAGTAAACAGATATCTTTCTTAATATTTCTCTTCCAGTCACATCTGTCACCATGAAAGAGTTAAAGTATTACAGGCCAGTTCCTAAAAGCCTCCTTTCCCCCACCCCCAATTATTTACTGAAACAGAAAAACTTGAGCTCATAGTAAATAGAAAAGGGCACCAGAATATTAGAAATGACTATTGACCAACAGTACATATTTTATTATGAATCGACAACAGAGAAAAGGAGGCCCAAGAGTTAGCTCCAAAAATGATGGTATCTAGTCAAACAGCTGCCTCATTTAGTTATTATTTTTCCTATTTGAAGTCTATACCACTGGAATTGAGCTCTTCTCTTCCATTAGCAAATCCCAAAATCCAATAAAACTTGTATTCATATAATACATGAGTGGAATTGTACCTGAATATTATCTCCTCTAGGATGCTTGCGAGCTCCCTTCTCAGGCACATTGACAATCTGTATCAAAAACCTCAAATAATCAAAATAAAATAAACTAACCTGTCAAATTTCAGCAAAAATGAAACAGTCCATTCGATAAAATCTGTTTTGGTGAGGGCTCAACCAGTTTGAGAAAAGAAGAAGAAGAAGAAGAAGAAGAAGAAGAGGAGGAGGAGGAGGGAAAGAGTAACATATAAACAAACAGTTTGCAAGATATTTCTTGAAAAATCCATGAAATTGTCTGAACAAAACATAAAACCAATAAAAATTAGTAAATAAAGACCAGTAGCTCAAATAACGGCTGTGGATTAAAGATACATATACTTCAGCAGCCAGACAGTAATTAAGCAACATTTACCAATTGAATCAGCCCATTAAAGATAACTAGCTCAACATGTATCATTAAGAAATTAAATAGAATAGATTTTCATGTTTATTCGGGAGCAATGAAATGTGAAAACAAAAGGCTATCCTTACAGCCAGTAATGCATATGCAAATCAAAAAGTCATTTTATGTAAATATGAAGATCGTATAGCATGCCAAGCTTTATAAGGGGCAAATGAAGTTCAATAACCAATTGATACAACACCGACTAATAAGGTGAAAGAATGATTTGTCCAAAAGCTGCCTACCATCTACAAGGGATCCTGCTAGAATGAGGAAGCCCTGTGATCTAAAAGGTAGTGCAAATTGGTTTTTCAATCATCCTTTGAAGCAAAAGGCTGCTTTTTAACTTTGTATCTTCTGTTAACATTTTCATTGCAGGGCATAAAAATTTCATTATTTGAGATAAATTTCAAGGCATAAGGCCCATAGGCCCTAACCTCAAGATTAAAAACTGCTGATATTTAGGCATGTTTAATCGTCTCAGGCTCCAATCTAGCTCACTCTCAACAAAACAATGATTGTTACCATTGCGTTAATGTTCTAAGCTAGACAAGAATTGATAATTCACTTTTTATATAGTTGTTGTCGCCAATACAAAACATAGACATTAGTACCTAACATGAATTTTTTGTTTTGGGGGGGGGGGACGCTTAAAGTGGTTTCCAGTATGCCAGCGGAGTTGTATTCTAAAACATTTTGATGTATGTTATATTCCCAAACTAGTAGGAAATAAAGCACTTACAGTCCCTTCAAGCATCTTCAACAATGCCTGCTGGACTCCCTCACCTGACACATCTCTACTAATATTAAGGCTCTCAGCCTGCAAGCAACAGTGTCCAGAATATGTAAGACTTCAATTTAAAGAATAACACTAATACAAATGCTCCAACTAAACTTTCAAGGAAACCTTTTTAGTGATCTTGTCGACTTCATCAATGTACACTATGCCTTGCTGTGCAGCTGCCACATTATAGTCAGCAACCTGAAATGATGCGACACTAATGATCAGAGATCCATAATCAGAGAAAACAATACAATTCCTACAAGAAATTGGATCGTCTGAGCTTGGTATTTAGTTAAAGCATGCAACAGCCTGGAGGCAAAATTAGTATAGACCATAATAACAAACTTCACAATCAATTTGATCTTTTAGAAATCAAAAATTTTTTTTGCCAAAAGAAAAATGAAGATGAAGAAGAAGAAGAAATGAATACTTAAAGAGGGAAGCCTGAAATACAAGGTTTTAGACGCTTTTCACTAAAAATAAAAGTCAGACATCAAATTATAATGCACCTACTCCAGATCATGGAACTCAGCTTGCTGTAAAGCAAGACAATACTGAAATACAATTATGATAATGAATCCAAATGACTTAATTGATAAAGAAGATCATTTCTTAGACCACAACAGCTACAGGCATAAAAAGTAATGTTGCATATGTCCAGATAATACTGCACACGACGTCAAAGGACTTATTCAAGGATGGCAAACTCCAGTTAAAAAGTAAAGAACAAAGATGTAAAATAGTTAAGGAAAAAAGCAGTAATTGCAATTCAGTCAATTCATGTTAAATAGTTTTCACAAAGCGCACCGTGAGGAGCTTGTATAAAATGGACTCCACATCTTCCCCTACATACCCTGCCTGCAATAATTGCATGATAGACGGATGAGGATCTTATTGTATAAGCCCAATTTAAGTCAACATTTTCTACCATGATAGATATAAACCTTTCAGGATCCAAAATCAGTAAATGAATCAATTTTACTACATAATGGTTCTTTAAATTTCCCAAAATAAGGGGAAAAAAAAGCACAACATGTCACTCTAGTGTGCAATGTCCTGATATGTGAGAACAAAACAAGAAACTTGACCGCCTCACAGCGACAACGTATAATAAGACTTGCCTGAGTAAGCGTGGTAGCATCTGCAATTACAAAGGGAACATTCACTAGACGTGCCAAGGTCTTGGCAAGTAATGTCTTCCCTGTCCTTGAAATGACATCCAAAGGATACAGAAGTGAAACAGTAATAATGATAAAAATGAAGTTTTGTTTTTGTTTTCATTAAGCTCCATTGGGTCCTAATTTTGAACACATTGAAGCAAACAACCAACAATGTTGAACGTCTCCAATGTGATAATTTTAGTCAGGCACATTAGAAAATATCCTAAGCTTATAATGTATAATGTTCAAGATACATAAAATATCGATTGAAAATTGCATGACTAAAGCACTCTCACTATTAACGATCATATTTGTATTAATGTCATCTGCAACTATTACAATGAACAGTCTACCAGATTTCAGACATGTTATCATTGAAACAGAGGCAAAAGTTTCATATCTCTTTACTACAGCATAAAACCAGATTCGGATATACATCTCAAGAAGATACTTGAAAAGTTGTAATTTGGAAGAAAGCTTGAAATCCCTATCCTACATTTTTAAACTCTATTTAATCTTCACAACATTAAGACAGAGTTCTTTTCCAGTGTCTACAGCAGAAAATAAAGAGTATAGATGAGAATCAACATTTCATAAATTACCTGAACCTGTTGGCCCCATCAAGAGAATGTTGCTTTTCTCAAGTTCCACTGACTCAATATCTGCAGTATCAACTTTATTACTACCCGAATCACCTGCCGGCCTAACTTTCCAAGTTACTAGTTGTTAGAACCAGTTATAGCTAGATTAACAACATCAAACTTAACAAAAAGGATGAATAAAACACTTTCCAAGACCCCAAATAGTCATACACTACTCTACCACCAGTCTAAAGGTAGCTCATTAACACTTCGATCTTTATCCAGTAACAGACTACAGCTTTATACAAACAAACTAGACTCAGAACTCTACAACACAACATTAATATACATAGTGTATCACATGGTAAAGAGCAGGAAATAGATTCAATTCAACAATGAAGGGTGAGAACTAACCACTTCTCGGAAGAATCATTGTAGATTCTCTTGTAGTGGTTATATACTGCTACAGAAAGAACCTATGATCAAACATGAATTTTTTTAGACTTATGCTTCAAATTATCAAAGCATTAAGCCACAAAAATACAAAGCAAACAACTATATTTGCGAATGCGAGCTACCAATACAAAAATTTTGAAATACAGCTCAAAAGCCAAGAGAAGAAGAAGTGTACAGGTATATAGGGAAAAGAAAGATGAAACCTTTTTAGCTCGATCCTGCCCAATCACAAACTTATCAAGTCCTTTACAAATCTCCTTGGGGGTCGGAAAATTAGGGCCCAAGTTGGAACCTCCCCAGCAACCATCCTTGGAACCCGACCCGGACCCACCTCCAGAAACTGTTCCAGGGCCTTCCCCTTCACCAGCCTGGACAAACTTCGCACCAGGACGAACCACAATTCCTCCCGGAGGTTGCCAAACCTCCGGAGGGTCACCATAAGAGCTCGATATTTCTACTTTATTTTCATTATTAATAACCTTACTGGAATTCAAATGATTCTTCTCATTTGAATTAACCTTATCCACAAAATCACCGCGAAGTGAAAAAGGTTTGAATGGGGCGAGGACAAAATTGAAATTACAACGAGGATTTCTGAAGAAATTATTGTCCCATTTACTTCTAGAATTCCATTGGTAAGAACTAACACGATCCTCGTGCATATAGCTGAGTATAAAGTATCTGAATTGAGAACCCGCAAGGGAAGCTGCTTCTCTCGATGATTTTGACCTTAGAGCAGCTGCCATGGGGGAATTTTCCCGGATATCAAGGATTCAAGTTAAAAGGCTCAGCGGGATTGAGAAGAATAGGGTCTTCTGGTGGAGCTCAGATAGGAACTTAAGAAATGGCCTTTTTTTTTTTTTTGAGAAAAACTGAGACGAACTGGAATCTTGGGATTGAAATTTCAAGATTTTAGGACTTTCAGCGAAAATTGAAAAAAAAAAAATTGGTATGATAAAGAAACGGTCGTTGGGGTGGAAGACTGGATAGAAAGATAAAATTTAGACAGAGATTTAAGAGAATCCGGGGTAAATTATAGTGGCTTGTTTGTAGACTTTTGAGTTTACGTGCGTGTAGGGATTGACGAGTGCAGATGCAGGGGAGGAACAACCGAGAAAAATAAAAAAATTCGTCTTTCATTTTTTAAATATTGATTTTACATTCCTTATAAAATCAAACAAAAATGAATGTGAGCTAGGTAATCCATTTAACTACAAATATTTTTTAGAGAGAAAAAAACACGTGAGTCGAGTTATTTATTCAACTACAAATAATATTTGACCATTTTGCGTCAAAAAATTATCATGTACGATAAAAAACTGAAAAAAAAACCTAAGTTAAGATTAAATGTGATTGACTTGATTTTATGAAGGATATAAAGTCAATATTTTAAAAGTCAAAAAAAAAAATTCATTTGACGAGACGTGAACTATATTTTAAACGATTAAGCTAAATGAAAAATCTCAAATCTACTCCAAAACAAAAATGCGGAGGGAATAAAATATTAATTACGATCTGCAACTAAAATTACATTAATGAAGGAAATTAAATGTAATTGACTTGATTTTATGAGGAATATAAAGTCAATATTTTAAAAGTGAACCATGGAAAAAATTTATTTGGCAAGAGTTGGGGTTTCTTGTGAACAATGAGGCAAAATGAAAAAAAAATATCTAATCTACTCCAAAACACAATGCAGAGGGAATAAAATATCAATTACAGTAGAATTTTGCGACAAAAATTCACACTAAGGAAGGAAAGTGAGACGCGTACAGTAGAATTTGCAACAACTGCAGTATAAACTAAAAATTTTGGGAACATCGTTTGGCTACAACTGCAGTATCAAGTACTAGAAGTTTGTCGGTTCTGCTTTCCGACGAAGCCAACGTCGTCGTACCCCTTGGGAGGGCCAACTAACAGAGTGATACTATATGACAAGCTTAGGTAGATTTTTGGTAGGATCAAAGCAGATCAATCTGCTATCTGTTACGGATGCGAGAACTGTGTTGGTGGATCGAGAACTGTGTCGGTGGATAATTTATATGAAAATCTCTATATCCTTTGAAGGCATGTTCTAACGTATAGTAGATGTAAGAATTGTGTTAGTTAATAATTTATAAGAAAATCTCTATATCTTTTGGAAGCATGTTTTAACAAATAGTAGTGATCGAAATCAAATCTATTCGAACATTTTTTTTACCCAAGAGAGGGCAAAAAAAGAAAGTAGGACAAGCATCACGAATTTTCCAACTCGCATAGCCAATCTGAGAAGCTAGATGTTATTGGATATTGGGCCTTGTATAACGATACTCTATAGTTCTGTATCTAGATTAGGGAATCAAGCGAAGAATTTTTAGCTTATGCCATCCAATCCAATCAAGCCAAAAATGTCGTTACTTTGTCGAGCAATTTTGTAGCACCTCAAAAATGTAGGCACATTTCAGAAATGGGATGCATGTCTGCCATAGACATACCATTTGCGTGCCAAGTTCTGACCATTACTACATTCGGTTTGCCTCTCTTTCAACCCCTCCAAGAAATGCAGTAGGATGCATTTGCTCCAATGGGGGCAATGGACTTGTGCCTTGAAATTTGGACAAGTACACTAGAAATGCATTGGCAAAGTGAGTTTGCACAAGAACATGGACTCAGTTCCAAAATCAAGTCGCTGAAACGCAGAGTCAGAAACTCTGTAATATATGTGTCTTGGATCATTATGCATACACACAATCAACTGGAAGAAAATTTTAGATGGAGAATTTGATACGTTGATTGAAGATTGCACAAGCAAGAGACAGTAGCGACGAAATGAAGGTATTTATATCTTTGACAAAATCCAGTAATTCATTAGCCTGTTTCCCAAGGAGCGCAAAATTCTAGTTAAAAGAGTTATCCATGGCAGTTTCAGATATTTGGGCTTAGAGTCGTTGAATCATCAAATGGCGAAATTTTAATGTCAATTCTGCTGTTTTTACGGTGCCCGTCAAGCGAACGAGTACAGGAATAATGCTTCACTTGGAATTGCGGTGCTTTTTATTACAAAGACGCTTTTGAAAGATAAAATCACATTTAACGTATTTGATGAGTATTATTTTTAAAATTTAGAGTAGAATTTTTTAACCATCAAAGCACTTTCGACATAAGTTCAAAATTAGTATTATTAGAGTAACTTTTATGTTTCAAAAAATTTAAAAAACATTACTTTTAACAATTTATTATTGATTTTGAACTAAATGAAGAAATAAATATGTTTTAGAAATTTAAAATTACGTATTATCATATAGAAAAATACTTATACAACTATGCACCCAAATAATATAATTAAGCAGTTAATAAGTATTTTGACAAAAACTATTAATTTAAGTGCTTTTTGACAAGTTAGCGTAACTCTAGATGGTCCTAAGGATAACTTCATCTTAGTTGCTATTCTAAGAAGCACTTTCACCTTTCACCTTTCACCGTACAAGGCACTTTGACAAACAGAAGAGGAGGTTAAAAAAAAATCTGGGAAGGCGATCCCAACAATGCACTGAAGGCACTGTCTTTTCACCTTCAAATATTTCACCTTCAAATATCTACAAGTCGATATAGGAGTGAGCGCGAGTCGGGTACTGTCCTGTCCATCATTTGGTTGACTCGACTCGTGCTTTATGGGTCTGTTTGTTTGGATGGAAAAGGTTTTCCGGAAAACATTTTTCATATTTTTTCTTGTTTGGTTATCAATTAATTTGAAAAAAATAATTTCTGACAGAAAATAAATTACACCAACGGAGGGAAAATAACTTATTTATCTATCATTGTGAAGTTATTTTCCTTTCTTAATCACGGCCTCTTCTTTTCACCGCCCATTGATGACCATCGGCAAACCACCTTCTTTGCCCCGGCGAAGACCCACTTCTTTTTAAGAATCTCTCTCTCCATCTCCAGCTCCCGCGGCATCCAAACGTAGGCTACTCTTTCAATTAGGTCATTATCTTTTTAAAAATCAGCTAAATCATCATCTACTCTTTCACGGCATCTCCATCTCCAGCTCCTGCTCCGGCGGCATCCAGAGGTAGGCTATTCTTTCAATTAGGTCATTATCTTTTTAAAAATCAGCTAAATTATCATCTCTCTATCTCTCTCTAAATTTTTTTTTCTTTTAAAAGCAGCCAATATCAACGGCTCATCCCCCTCTGGCAGCGACATCTCATCCCCATTTCTGCAACAGCATCTCCAACAAGGGCGAAGACTCCTTAAGCATTTCCAGAGGTATATCGTCTCTTATTAGTTTTTTCCCTCCCTTTTCTTTTGAAAAATTGTCCACAATTACTGGTGTAGATTCTTGAAGTTGGATTGGATGAATTTTTGTGGGTTGCTTTTGTTTTAGTTTGATAAAAATTCTTGTACCACTTTAAATTATATGAAATCTTGTATAAGCTGCCAAGTTTTTTTTGTTACAAAGAAAGTGATGAATTCCTATTTCACAATCTTGCCAAATGTTGCGGGTGGTTGGAAAATGCCCCTCCAGCTTAAGTCTTAATTTTAAAGGTTGATTTAGCAATTTTAGAAGGATTAACTGTTGACTATGAATATTTGAAGTTTGAGGCCACTGATTAAAAAGAGTTCGGTCAAGCTGTCAACACAGAGTGGTGATTATTTTATCACTCGTACACGCATTTACTGGCCACAATTAGCGTAAAGACATTTAGAAAAACCTTAAGGGATAATTTTAGAAGCCTTAATAAACATTTTAGTTGCATTTTTGTGGGTGTAAATCAGAAAAATGTCGGTATGCTTTAGTGAAATACTTTTTATGGTATTGAAATTCGCCTGCCTATTCATTGCAAGCAGCAAATCTGTCAATAGGAACTGACTCTTTCCAATCTCTCAGCTTCTTTCTTGCTCTTTGCCTTCTTCCCATACTCTTAGACGACAAACTTGGCTTGTTTCTGATCAACGTTCACAGATAACTTGTACTTGACTTTTTCTGCTCAACAACTTTGCTAGTAGATTATGGTCTTGTTTCTGTTCAATTACTTCGTTCATTCAATAAAGTACGTGAACTGAATTATGCGATTGCCTTGTCAGAATAATTGTTTCTTGTATGGTACTTCACGAGTGGACTTGATGCTTCTCTCACGTATTAAGATATTTATTTTTCCTGTTGTGTTTCAGCACCATTGAACCTTGGAGGTGATCTAGAAGTGGAAAAAAGGAGGGCTGACTGGAGGTGATCTAGACTCCAAATCTTGGTTTTTGATTATAGTATGCTTTTCTCACTGAATTTGTATGGCTTGTGGATTCCTAGTTTATATGAGTTGAGGACTTCATTTGATATCTTGAGGTCCTAAAGACGATTTGAGAGACACAGCCCTGCAGGCTGCAGTTAACTCAGCAATGTATGTGTCTAGACATCCGAGTTTATTGGTGCTGATATTCTAGCTGATCAGTGCTTGAGTTGGTCTTCTCAATGTGTTCCAATACGTGCTTTTGATGTTGTCAGCACAAGTTTTAAGTATTGGCATATGAATTCTTGCCTTTCAGGCTTTTATGGAGGAACTCTGTCTACATTTACTAGGATTTTAGATTTGTGGTTAAAGATGTGCATTTAGCAGCCTTCACATGGAGGAATTGCCATATAGAAGTATTTGAATTTGATTGTTATATACATCTAGAAAACAAGAATGCTTGCTTTACAACTGAACATAAGGGGAGTTACAATTGTCATTCCCTATGTGCTGCATATATTTCTGTTCCTTTTCCAGGGTCTGAATTAGAAAATGCCCTTTTCTTGAATGAGTTACGTTGCTCCTCTAATTTGAGCTTCAATATTTAGTGTTTAGAACATAAGTTGGAGTTAGGCACTTTCATACACTTTTAATCAGATTCCAAGAACATGAACCAGTGGTGCATTCAATTCAGACTCATCTTATTTGCTGTTCTGCCTTGCATGTCCCTATAAGACTCTGTACAAGTTGAGATCCATTTCTGCAATGCTGAGTAGCAGCAGCAGTTGCTACTACACTTGATGATTCATTGCTGTCCAATTCATTGCGTTCTATTTGCAGTAATTACCACCAACTACACCAAAAATATATATATATATATGTATGTATATATATACTCGTAGTATATAAATATAAATTCTTTTTCTGAGATTGTTTTTACTTGAAAAAAAAAAGGTGTGCAATTTGAGCGCATGCAAGCGATAGAGCTTGTTTTACAACATATCAACAAACATATCAGAAAATATTTTCATTGACAAACCAAACACCGGAAAATTATGAAAAAAGAAATTTGGAAAATATTTTCACTTAATAACCAAACACTGGAAAATTATGGGGAAGAAAGTAGTTTTCCAAGAAAATGACTTCGATGGTTAGGAAAATATTTTCAATCCAACCAAACGGACCCTACAAGTTAATCATTTTCTGACACTTATTCATCCTGCATATTAGTGAATACCTGATTATAAGATATCCGCTAAGACAATATCGGATCAACGAATACCCATCTTTCCCCACTTATCATTTAATTTTTTTTAAAAATAATTTATACTAATTTAATTTTATATTTTACATATTCATCTAAGATATAATTAAAATTTTTTTATCAAATCCCACCAAAAAACAAGCATACGAAGAGAATACAAAATAAAGGAAAAAATTAAAAGAATTCAAAATCAATAAAAGTTTAAAATAAGTAGTACATTTTTTTAAATATATATTTCACATTAATTAAACTCTTTTTTATAAAACATAAGATCATGACCTCTACAAATGAATATTATAAATAAACTATCGTAGCCCATATTTGTAATGCAATTTGTTCAATGAAATTGCTTATTTAACTTTAAAAATATTATTTTATAGTATGTGTATAAAAATAAATAAATAAATTTATATATATATATATATATATATATATATCTGTGCGGGATAGATCGAGTACCCGCGGATTTTTAATTATGTGATCCTAATCTGCCCCACATCTTAGCGGATACCCGACCTTCTTTTGACCCGATCAAATAATACATATCAAGTATGCTATTTTTTGGATCGAAACGGATCGGATATGGCGGATTTTGGGTTAGTGAATAATTTTGCCCACCCCTAGATCGATGTAGAAGTCACTGAACTAAACGATGTACAACAACATCTCTTCTAAAGGCAACAAAAACTAGAGGCATTGGTTAGAAAGTCTACCAACATGAATCCTAAGACAATCAAAGATTTAAGTACTTAGAAAGCCTAAACAGACAGCAGTTTTCCATAGTTCACAGTTACAAGGCATTGGCCAATATCTCTTTGTCAACTTGAGCCATCTACAACACCAGGTTGCTCTGAATTTTACCATGGTCCGTCAGTTGAATGACGAGCTTGTGATTCATGAATGCTGCAACAGAGAAGATGCAAAACTAACAACAGTATGAACAACCATGGTAAATTCCGCATGAACCACATAAAAAGCATTATGAGAACAAAAATCTCTTTTTATCTTCTAAATTATAATTTATGCTCCTGACTCTTACAGTCAATACCTGAATTACTGTATTTGAACATGTAAACTGATAGCACTGCCTAATCCTTTAGGTTAGATGATTCTACTGGAAAGCTAAATAATCTGATCAATTTCTGTATTCTGTTGACTGGCAAGATAGTTTGAACTGACTACACTTTGATTGTAAAGTTGATCCAATATGCACTCATCCATTATAACCTGTTGCATAGCTAATGACTATGATTTAAGTTCAGCAGACCTAGCTCAAGCGGCTCACCATCTCCTCTACTTAATCACATGTTATGAATACCACTTAAACCTAAAAGTTTCCCCATCATAAACAAAATTCTTTGAGCAGATATATCATCCACGTATTAATTGCTTAATACCATTCTGCCATGCACATAAACATGTTACTCACACTAAAATGGATATCAACTTGCAACTAGCAGATGGAAAATAAACCAGGGTTGAATCATACGGAAGACTCATCATTAGATTTCTGGCTTCGTCAACAGCAAGCCTTGCGGCATGTAGAGCCAGTTTCTTCACCTGTAAATATATAAAATTCAGGTTAGAATAACAGAACGTATTCACTTAGGTTTCAACCAAATGATTCATCATATGCGCCAATTGCCGACTTCCTCTTCTGATATTTCAGAATTTGCTTTACAATCTATATCATCTCAGCCAAAAGGACCCAAACAGCCATGAATAAGTAATGACAATTTTAGCACACCTACACTTTTGAAAGTTTCCAGGATGAAACCAACAAAAGCTCATACTTTATACCACTGTCTTCAAAATATTGGCTCTTTATTGCACTCTTACAAAAGCCACAACTCATTGTCACTGAATAACTAAAAGATGGAATGAAGTTTTATTGATAATTTTCCTGCATGTTCTATGTCATAGTTCTAAGCAAAAATTTACTTATTTGATGGTACAGCTAGTTTAAGCATGCAAGCTTCATTACTTATTAAATAGGATACCAGAGGTGTTGCTGAAGGTTCAATAAACTTATTCTTTAATTTTGAAGCTTCAATTACGTAACAGCATTTTTATGTTGATAACAACTTTTCATCAATAGACCTTGAGTATAAAATGCAATATGAGTTTAGGTAGCATACAATCCACTTTATTTTGCAAATGAATAAGTATTCTAACTTAAATTAACTTAGCACAAGCACTCTCTTACTCATCAAGTATAACTAATAATGAAAGTTACTCATAATTTATCATAGCTTTAAAACTAGCCCAAATTTTATTTGGGAAAGTGCCAACAAAAACTAATGCGAAGGAAACTTTTAAGAATTTTGACCTACATTGAGAAAAAAATTAACAAAGTTCACTGTTACAATTTAACTCCCAGAGAGGCTCCTGGACTGTTTGGGGGAAAACATGTTAACAGGATAATAAATATCTTGTACATGTATACAAGCGACTGTGGATTTAGAATCACCTGAAGCATTTTAGTGGCCCTATGCTACGACTTTATAGTAGAGAACAGAGAATTCAGTAGATTATACATAAAAAGCAAAACAAAAAAAAATTCAGTAGATTAATACAGTAAATAATGGACACAGTCCTGGCTTTGCAGGGTCTAGGAATGTTATATATTCACAGCTTCAAACCTACAAGCGCAAAGGCAAGCTCATACTTTGAACTGTGAGCTCCCACATAAGACTGGAGTCAACTTGCCGCTATGGCATTGGCTTACCCTTGGGTTAGACCATAGGGTGAAGATCAATGTAGCATATCAAGGTTAACAATGGACGAGGTTTCCATGGGTAGCTTAGGTTGCTCCTAGTTGATTAAAAATAAGACTAATAACATGAAAATAGATGCATGGGATTTGAAATGACATACAACTCTATCAGTCTTAAAACCATGCATATATTTTTAACAATTATAATGCAAGGAAGGAAAAATATGATAAATATGCAATGAAAAACATCATAACCAATATACCTCTAAGATATCTTGCTTAGATCTATGGGATTTAGGTAGCAGCCGGAACTCCTCAGCCAATTTCATGCATTCTTGAACATTTTCAGGAGATACAAAGTCAACAGCCACTTTGATGCAAGACTGAAAAGAACCAAGGAAGGAAAATATCACAAACATGATTAATTTAGATAAAATATGATTACAAATCTAAACACATTTCAAGACCCATGATGCCACATTAAGTAGCTTTGGATGGAGGCAGAATGATATATGATATCATCTCCTCTGACAACTGATATGATGTCATTTGCTAACTAACACCTGTAAAGGAACAAAACTCAAACCTAATACAGCACCAATGAATACCCAATCCAGCTTAAAATAGTGAAAACAATCAAGACGGAGTAAATTTTTAGAATATAACCCAATTATTTGTGCCAAAAGTCAGCTATAAAGTAAAATATCAGAAGTATAGTTGTTGCAAGTGTCTTGTGCAATACATTCCAGAATATACCACTCACAAAACAGAGAAGTAACGTAATATTGATGACCTTATAACTGAAAGCCAAAAAAATTGTAAAATGGATTTAAACAGACGTGTCCAAACAATTAGTGTGTTTTACCAAAAGCATCTTTCAACTAACAATGTTTCACCTGTCTATTTCTCACTTGATGTGGGCACCCTGCAGGAATGAAAACAGCCTCCCCAACATATTGCTCAAATGTCCATGGTTCAATATCTTCAAAAAGAAAGCACCGTGAACAACCACAACTAGTTTCAATAGATTAATAAAGAGCGTAGACAAATGCTTACTGAACTCCTGCTTCAATTGCTCTTTGTGCCTCTCATTCAGATAAAATGTCTGATCATGAATAGGATGAACAACCTACAGGAAAATAGAATAAGCCACAAGAGATATCAGGTCAACAATGTCATCAAAGAAAGTAAATAACAGTACCCACAGAGTTCACAGGAGCACTATTGATGTGTCGGAATTCTTTCCAGTGCTTCTGTAAGTACTTGGCCAACTTAGGCACATCCTCTCTACGGAAGATTTCCCAAACAGCACCCCCATGTGTAGCCATGGAGGCATTTTTGTTTCTTAGTGGATGGTTTTCTGATACAGGTGCGCTTGCATTTGTCAGTAGTTTGTTACTGATGCTCATGTTTGGCCCAGTGGGCATAGAATTATTCTCTACAACATCAAGGCATCTGTTATTAGGAACATCTCCGATTTCAGATTTCCAATTTGCGGAATCTGTACTTCTAACATCCTTTACTACCGTATCATTTGTCACGCCAACTAGAAGACCAGAAAAAGAGTTAGTTTCATTACAGCCATTAATTGGTGTGGAGCTGGTTTCCTCTATCATCTGATGGTCAAGGCCATTATTCTGATTCACCACAGGTGGAACTCCACTTGATGCCTCAGCCTGCTCAGAAGTTCTAAACATGTTTGGAACTTCAGTAGAACACTTGGGAATCAACAGCGGATTATCTGATTTTGCAGTTCCCAAAAGCATCGAGTTAGATGAGGGCCCTTTGCATTGTACATCACCACATTTAGTGTCCCGAACTTCAGGCTTGAACAGCTGCTGCACTAGCTGTGTTTCAGGTGCGCCCTGTCCCTCATCTATATCCTGACGTAGCTGATTTTTATCCTCGTCATCGTATACCTTCCGCAACTTATTGATCATTTCACATTGCCAAGGAGCAATTTTCACCTCAGTTGTGTGTGTCAATATATTTACCTGAACCAAAGTCGTGAAAGTAAAATGGTGTAAAGGATAATTTAAAAGATGCGAGTGGTGATATTTCGCTGAACAAGCAATTAAAAAAAGTCAAATCTCAAAGAATGGGTGAATATGAAACAGATATTGCAACCAAAGAAATGTTAGTGGAAAAAAGCCAATGCAACCTAGCAAATGGCAGTGAACAGAAACTAAGCAATAAATGCTGATGAGAGTCAGAAACAGAAAATTAGTCATGCCTTACTCGGATAGAGGTCTGCTAGAAACACCAAATACTAGCAAATGATATACTGGGTAACTTAGGTGAGTTGGTAGGCAATTTTGAAAATTCTCAAAGTCAAAAGGTTGACAACAATTATTAGATAGTCACAAACTTATTCCAGGTAGTGGTTAATGAAACAAATGTCAAGGGAAGAAAACTCATCACTTCGGCATATATTAGGAATGGTTTTGAAACCATTCATCATGTTCTGAAAGGTTGCCTGTTTTATCATTGCTCAACTTCATACTGAAATAATGAAAGGTTCCATCAGCAACCCAACAAAATTACTCTCAGTTTTTGCAAGGTCACTGCCCAATGCCCCAGTCAAAACATAATCTAGATAATCTAGATTACCTAGGCCATTCAGATAAAAACTACAATGTTTACTGCTACATGGAAATTTGAATTTTAGGAAGGGAGAGAGGAAAAAGAAGGCAAAGGATGAGTAGCAAAAGGAGCTTAGATTATGATATCTGGGATAAGGAACTCAACCAGTCTAGGAATTTCATCGATTACTCACTTCTAATCAGAATTACTTTGTTGTGGCGGATAAACCTAAGATCAATTGGACTCGTATAGGTCCATGGAACAACCCCACCCCCGAAAAAACAAATCAAACCCCCCCCTTGGCCCGCAAAAAAAAGGACAGGAATGGGATACAGTTTTAAACTGTTACAGCTATCACATATTTAGAGTACAAGCAACTTAGTACAATTCAGGAGGAATTTAATTCTCAGCTGCTTTTGCAATAGTGTCTAGGGCTATTACTACAATAGAAAGTTAATATATACTTGTAACTGATGGATCAACAATTTCCTAAGCAAACTTATTACCGCATATTGATTTTCTAAACATTAAATTGTGAAGTATGAAAAATTATGATTTCTGAAGAATCTGGTTCTAGAAGTACGCGATATGGAAACCATTAATGTGCCAAAAAAAGCTACACCTGATTCAAAATTAATAATACAGGAAATCTTAAAATGAGCATACCGCATCAGAAATGTCACAATGAAGTTTTGAGACAGAATCGCCTCTACCAAGCTCCTCAGGATATCCGTAAGCAATGTAAGTTTTAGGTCCTAAGTCTGGCTTCGAAGCACCATCCGGAAGCTTTGTGGCAAGATTCAAGGAAGCAAATCTAGGATGGGTGTATTCACTAAAGGGAAGCATAGCCACAAACTCAGCACCATGTCTGGGCAAGCATTCTTCAAAGGAATTTGTAGGCGGCCAATCCTTCAACTTCAGAATTTCTGGCCACCCATTGTAATGCCTGCGTCCCTCTAGGTAGCCCCTGAAGAACTGGTGGATATTTATCTCAACCTGTACCATGAAGGAAAGTTACAAATGGACCAAAACTAAATTTACAACTTTATTTTTCACCTAATTATGACCCAACTGCCAGGATGTCATGCTAAACAAAACAAAAAATGACAATAACCATCAAGTAAGAGAAAGAAAACTTTAACAAATATTACCATGCAATGCACTTTATTTGTCAGCAAATAAACAAGTATGAGATCTGCTCAATTTATAATGAAAGTGAATATGATCTGATTTTTCACAAAACCACAAAAGACTAGTCAGAGAGACATAAGAAAACAAATGTAGTAAAAATTGTTTCCCAAAGATTAAAGAAAAGTTGGACTTGGATATCATGTAATGATCCCTTCAGCCTTCTAAAAAATTGGAACAAAATCAAGAGTAAAAAGTGTGGATATTGGAGACAAAACATAACAAAAAATAATCTCTCTCTCTCTCTCATGGATTCCTACACATTCCCCTTAGACAAAACAGTCCATAATTGACAAGGTTTGCTGTTAAAACTTTGGGTACACAACCAGTTCTATTCCTTGATATATTTAAGCTCCCATCAACACCAAAGATGCAACAAAGTAGGAAAAAACGAAAGCAGTGGTGGCTGCCTGGAAAATTGTGAGTGATACTTAAGAAAGCCAAAATGGAATTTCTCCCGTTGAATAGTCAGTCTGTCTAAAACTGATATGACAAGACTAGATGATCTAGCAGAGTATTTCAAGCACCCATTAATCTACCAGATAAACAAAATGTGAAAAGCAAGTTGTCCATGCAATGGCATATATGTAAAATATACAGACAATATAAATTGCAGAGAAGCAGCAGAAAAGAAAAGTGCATGAACAAATGAAAGATTTCCTTGCTAAGGATTTTCCAACATAAGTCCCTTGTTTCAGAGTACATAAATTTGATACTAACCTCACACCAGTCCAAGCAATCAATCGCCTTGACACAGAAAGATTTCTCTTGTAATTTTCCCTTGCACCTCTAAATGCCCTCCACATCACCATAGGCTCCCAACTAAGGCCAGAGGCTTTTGCTAGTACATTTGTAACAATAACAGGTTCACCTTTTCTCCAGTGCATTTGGAAATGCTCAAAATCACTGTCTCCTAAATCAACAGCATTAGGGCAGTAAAGAAATTATCATCACTGTTAGTCCTGCATGCTGCCTGCCTTTTTTTCAAATGATTATTTCCATCCGATACAGAAGAAGTAGGACAGCACAAAGCACATTCCTGTGAAAAATCTACATCTCGTAATTGGTACTTTGAAGTAATCTCCTCTGCACTCCTAATCAGTTCATCTACAACATTAGCGTCAAAAATCTGTCTTAATTCAAGAAGTCCAGAACCACAACCACCTCGCTCTTTTTGGAGGACACAGTATGCTACCATCAGGTTTCACTGTCCATTCAGGTAACTCTTGAAGGAAACCAGCCTGTCCACTGCCCTTTTTGTAGGCCCATTTGTCACCATCTCTGAGTTCCCGACAACAATTGAGACATATCTCATAAGAACAACCAGGATTGGGGCAGCCTCTATGGAAATTGACGATGGATGTATTGCAGTTGTCACTGTTAAATAGGGTTCATGCATAGTTACAAAACTTATTGCATCAAGAAGACAGAAATGTTGTCTAAAAATTCTCAAAGCTTTTTACCAGAAATAAACTATAGATGGTAGCCTAACGTACTTACTAGATTGATAGTGGATATTCTAGTAGAAAGATGCCATGACGTCCTATATTAAACCTATGACCACTCACTATGGATTGACAACAAACATTATTGGAGGTTTAGGAGCACAAATAGACTCGTAAAGAAAGAGATCTTAGATAAGCAACATTAAGTGTAGAGCATGTATACCAGTAGACTCGGTCATCTACTTCAAGCGCTGATTTGGTTATATCTTCTTCTGGCAATCGAGCACCTATACAATTATCAATGAACACTCACATTTATTAGGAATCTGAATAGTCTTTGGAAGTCAGTAGGTAAACAAATTTCAGGACACAAAATCAATTTCCAGTACCAAGTATTCTTGCTTCAAAATCAAGCTCAGACCTCTGCTCTCTTTGAATATTCCTGAGAAGAGGCAGGATGTTGGCAAGAAGATAAAGAGTCGTTTCCAATCTGGCATTTTCATGTGTTTCTTTATGGCAAGCCTGGTAACATAAAACTTCAACTCAGGACACCTAACTCTTATATGGTAATGAAAACAGAAAAAAAATAATAATAATTACCTTTGTGGCAACATTTGCTTGAAGGCAAGCCATGCAATTGCAAATACCATAACAAAAAGGGCATGAATCTTCAACGTCCTTTCTCGTTCTCTCAGGATACCTATTAATTGTCAAAATATGTATTATAACTAAGCCAAAATACTAACTACACCATTGACACATTGACAAAAAAATAAAAATTTAGCAGTAATATTACCCAATTTGTTTCTCAGATGTCTGAGTATTTTTGGGCAATTAGCCCTACTAGTTGGTTCATAAGATGTTCTTTTTCCAATATTAGACATAGAAAATATTTCAAACCCTGAGAAACAGGGATTGCTTCATCCTAGTTTTAATAATGAAGAATTTGGAAGTTATTTTACCACTTTCCAATGCAATCATAGCAGTAGCGCTTCTTTTTGCACTTTGAACAGAAGACAATGCCAATTTTATCATTGCTTTTGCACTGATGACACGTTAAGCTTCGCTGACCTTTGCAACTGGTGGCATCCTGCAATACAGTTCATCAATATATTTAAACTCAAATTAGCAAAAAGAAGTTCCTATAGTACAACTACAAGTCTGGCAGCTAGAACAAGCCAGAACATCTTAAATGAGACTTATGTTCTTCCTTATGTAAAGAAGTATCTTCATTACTGCTAATACTTCAGAATTTACCTATTAGCGGAAATCGAGAGTGTTAAGTACAAACAGGACGAGAAACCAACTAACAGCCCAAAATCTATAAGAAACGGCCAAATCCTATCAGTTTTCACATGAAGGAGCAGTAGGAGAGGCGCTTCTTCATCAGACCAACACATTAATTAAACCAAGGTTTGCAGCTGCTCCCAATTCAACAGCTCCATATTGGCAGTAACTAGTCCATTCTCAATCTCTACTTTTATCTAATCTCAAGTGACTGTCTGTAACTAGTAGTCCAATAATGAATTTCTAGTATTTTGATCAGCAATGATGATTCAACATAGTTGAACATGAATTTCATTACTGGACTAGAAATGCATGTTCACCATGTTGAATCGCCAATGCTGATCAAAGTACTTTGTCTTGTACCCATTTTGTCTTCTTCACTTAATTAATTTCAGGTCAGCCAAACTGGCATAGCTAGACAATATTTTGGGTCTGTTCGGAAGTGTGTTTTTGGATGGGGTTTTCATTGCACAAGTTTTTTAATAACTTTGTCTACAATAACCTCAAAAAACACCCCGAAGTTTAAAATACGCACCCCGAAACATGAAAAACACACACCATCTTCCTCTTCTACCACTAACCTTCCACCTCAGCCTGCTGCTGCCACCTCCCCCAACGTCGCTGGCTCACCCTCCCCCTCTTTTTTCCCTATTTTCCTCTCCTCCTCCCTCTTTCCCCTACTCCTCCCTCTTCCTCCTCTCCTCCCCCCACCCTCTTCCTCCTCTCCTCCCCCCACCCTCCTCCTCCCCCTTCCCCAGCCACCCTCTCCTCCCCCCCTTCACCTGCCCCCTCCCCCTGCCCCCCTGGAGAAAAAATTTTCAAAGTTTGTTTTTTAAAACCAGAACTTTGTCTACAATTGGGATTGATTACTTAAGTTCATGATTGTCTTTCATGTTCAGACAACTTACTGCTAAATTCTTCCCAAATCATGTAAATAAATGTTAACAACAGTCAAAGCAATTAAATGCAGACCTATCGGCAAAAAGATAACGAACTTACTGCCATTCCGGATGCTGATATTACACTTTTTTGTCCCATAATTGCACATCTCAAAGAATTGTTCACGAATTTTCTTGGTCTTTCCTTGGGCCTTTCATGGAACCATCAACATATGCTTAAAAAATTCCTCAGACCCCTTGCTTCCAGCAAAATCTCTGTCTTACCATCTGTACAAGTGAAGACACCATCAGCATCAAGCGGAAGTGGTATTTTCTTAAATCCTTTATGCTTTTGTCGCCCATTCTTCCATTTGACTTCATTCATCTTTCACTAACACCCACATTTTCACTCTGATGTTCTTACTGCTTCAAGGATATTTTTTTTCTCTGCGAGCTTATGACACACAGTTGCCTCTTCTCCAATAGTCACAAGTAACATTTCTTCTTATGTTTTGAACCTTTTAGCATGCCAATGTGCTTTTGTTACACCAAGTTCTGATCTTTTCTTATTTTGGAACTCTTTAGCCGATGTCGGCCCATCCCTCCACATAGGAATATCATTTCCTACAGCGTCATTAGTTCCAGTAACGTCAACAGGACTTGCATGATCATCATCAGCCACCACAGTTTTTCTGCTTAAATTTTGAAGCCTTGACTACCGCCTGGCCCTTTGCCATCCTTCGCTAGAACAGAATCTGCACGTTCGTTGCCTAAAGAAAACTTCACCAACCACTCCTCCAAGTTCAGCAATTGCATACAGTTGCGTGCTTGTTTATCCTCAATGAGCCTACCTTCATTTCCACCATTGCAGCCAACGTCACTCGAAAATGGTACCTCCTCAATTTCTTGAGCAGCTACATCCTCCTCCTTGTTTTTCATACCCTTTGGCCTCCCTCGATGATTCTTGGTGCTTTTGGATCCTATTGGCATCCCTCGGCGTTTCTTCTTGTTTTTGGGATCCTTTGGGCCTCCCTCGACCATCCTTCTTTTTGAAAAATCCATCTCCAGATTCGCCACGTCCATTAACCAACTGAACTTGATCTACAACCTCACAATTTTGGCACTTGCACCAATCTGCTCCTCATTATCATCAACAAAGTCATCAACATTTATAGTACTGCAAGTAAAATCAGTTGACAACTGCACTCCCTGGGTTAATCCAACTTCACCACTATCAACATTCGAGACAACCCCATTTTTTTGAAAAGTTAGTTTCTTCTTGTTTTCGAACCTTTTGGCCTCCCTATCTTCTTAGATCCCCTCACCATTTCTTGTTTTTTGAACATTTTTCGAACCTTGCATGTTTGTTATCCTCAATGAGCCTACCTTCATTTCCACCATTGCAGCCAACGTCACTCGAAAATGGTAACCTCCTCAATTTCTTGAGCAGCTACATCCTCCTCCTTGTTTTTTCATACCCTTTGGCCTCCCTCGATGATTCTTGGTGCTTTTGGATCCTATTGGCATCCCTCGGCGTTTCTTCTTGTTTTGGATCCTTTTGGCCTCCCTCGACCATCCTTCTTTTTGAAAAATCCATCTCCAGATTCGCCACGTCCATTAACGCAACTGAACTTGACCTACAACCTCATCAATTTTGGCCCTTGCACCAAATCTGCTCCTTATTATCATCAAACAAAGTCATCAACACATATAGTACTGCAAGTAAAATCAGTTGATAACCGCACTCCCCGGGTTTAATCCAACTTCACCACTATCAACATTCGAGACAACCCCCATTTTTTTGAAAAGTAAGTTTTCTTCTTGTTTTTTCGAACCTTTTGGCCTCCCTACCTTCTTAGACCCCATACCACTACTTTTATTCACATTCTCTCCAACACCCACGTCCACCTGCCCCTTAGTTTGCTATGGCTTCAACATCCAAACCACCAACTTGATCTACAACCTTATCAATTTTGGCACTTGCACCAATCTGCTCCTTATTATCATCAACAAAGTCATCAACATTTATAGTACTGCAAGTAAAATCAGTTGATAACCGCACTCCCCGGGTTAATCCAACTTCACCACTATCAACATTCGAGACAACCCCATTTTTTTGAAAAGTAAGTTCTTCTTGTTTTTCGAACCTTTTGGCCTCCCTATCTTTTAGACCCCATACCGCTACTTTTATTCACATTGTCTCCAACACCCCACGTCCACCGGCCCCTTAGTTGCTATGGCTTCAACATCCAAACCACCAACTTTCTCAAGATCAGTTTCTTCTTATTTTTCGAGCCTTTTGGCCTACCTCTCTTTTTTGACCCCGTCATAGTATTATCAACTACAGTTTCTTCAACAGTCGCATCCATTGCGACCTGCTGCCCTTGAACCCAGAGGTCTTGTGATGCTTCTTCTTACGTTTCTTCTTATCCTTGGAACCCAGTGGCCTTCCAATTTTCCTCTTTTCACCTACATTCTCAATTCCAGGGCGAAGAACCATTACACCAGAAATTTCAGGTTCAGCAGCAGCAGTGCCTGTTTCTTGAATTTTCCGGGGCGACAATCGGGGGCGGCGGTAGCAAAGGCTTTGACCTTGAGCAGAGCTGGAGATAGGCTGAATAGTGCTTCGCACAAAGACTTCGCCCGGTCATTGCCTTCAATTTACAGCTCCAGCCAGTTGAATTCTTCCTTTTACACCTACCCTGCTGCTGATCATCATCCCAATCACCAACATTACTTCCCATCACCGCCGTCTCCATGCCATCAGTGCCACCAAGTTTTATTTTTCCAAGTGAGCCACGATGACAAACCCTAACCTCAGAAGAACCCACCGGAAAGACAAAAAAAAAAAAAAGAAGAAGAAGAAACGAAAATGAGGAAATTCAGTTACCTGCTTCTCCGAATTTGATAATCAACGGCTCATGAAATACTTCTCTATCGCTGCTCCGTGATAAAAACACTAAATTTGTCGAAATGCAGTAGAATTCAGATTGTGCAGAGGGCGGAGGACTGAGGAGAGTAGCAGTGCAAAGTATATAAAAAAAACAACCACTAACCTTTTACTAGTAGTGGTAGTATAGGCAGCGGAAAACGGCGGCGGTGTCGTTTTGGTTGTCTTCATATGCCCGGTTTTGTTGGCCAAAACCCAAAAAGACGCATATGGATTCGGGAGTGGGGGGACTACAGAGGGCCCCTAAAGATTTCGTTTTTAAGGTTTGCAAGCAACCCGCGCACTTTCGAAGCATTTACAATTTATTAATTATTATCCCATCCCCCCAACAAACGAAACGAAAAAAAACGAAGGCTGTTGATGTACTTCGGGTAACTTTTAATAAAGTACTTTATTTACTCTATCCGTCCATATTTGGGAAAATCGTTGAAAAACATTTTTCATATTTTGTAAAATAATTTTTTTCGTCTCTTACTTTTAAAAGTATAATTTTACGTCCTCTTATAAATTCATATTGATTAAATTTGGTCCCTATCTAAAATTTCTGATTAATTTTTGACCGAAATACACATTATCATTTGTTAGAGGCAAAATTATCAAATCACATTTCACATAATTTGATTCATAATCTATCACATTTGACAAAATAAATTTTTCGCCCTCACATATCATAAAATAAAAATTTTAATCCTTATTGATCATGTGTACGAATAGTTTTTTCTTATTTTTGAAAATCCATATATATGTTTATTTGATTTCATCTAAATAGTACAAATAAAGTGTAATATATCTCTATTTGATTTCACCTGAATAAACTAATTGTAGTTGTAGGTGAAATCAAATAAAAATATATTATATGTTACTTGTACGTTTATGTGAAATCAAATAGATATATCTATATATATATATATATAAGTGTTAAAAAAATATTCGTACACATAATCAATGAGGGATGAAAAAATTCATTTGTGAAATATGAGGGACGAAAAAATTTATTTTGTGAAATGTGATGAACTATGAATTGAATTATGTGAAATTTGATTTGACAATTTTGCCCCTAAAATTATCATGTATAAGGCACGTGAAGGATTCCAACAAAAACTAATTGAAAACCTAGTTAAGAACCAAATTTGACCAATATGAATTTGTAACGGATATAAAATTATATTTTTAAAAATGAGGAATGAAAAAAGTTATTTTGGCAAAATGTAATGGACCGTTTTGAATGATTTTCCTCCATATTTCCATCATTTTTTTAGATCACAACTTTAATGTATATTTCCTCTATCTCACTTTAATAGTTTTATATTTTTTACATGATTTAAAGAGAATTACTTAACATTATTGGAATAATAAATCTAACCTACTTTTTTTAAAAAAATCCTTATATTAATCATTGCACCTCTATATTAATTAATAATACTAATGAAAAGTTGCACCATTCAAAACATGAACAATGCAATTATTAAATAAGATAGGTTATACTTATTGATAGCAAAGTAGTTAAATAAGGTGTATTTTAGAGATGCTAAAAGTTAACTATGTTTTTCAATTAGAAAGTCAACTAATTTGGGGATAAATGAAAAAATGGAAACAAGACTATCAAAAATGAAATGGAGAGAGTAGCAGATAGATTGAAGTTAGTGTTTTTTATTTCTCAATTTGCCCTCAAATATTCAAATTTTGAATTTAAATACAATATGACATGTGACTGAAGGCAAGAACAATATTGAAAAAAGTGACAAAAAAAAAGTAACTTTAGTTTTAATAAAATGTCAAGTATTAAGAAGTAATAAAAAAATAACTTTAATTATACTAAGATGCCAAAAAAATAGATCTCATAACACTTTCATCCAAATGGAGAAAAAAAATTCCTACCCCCTAACTGGCAAAGCGCAACGATGGATCCTTAGACTCGCCGATGTCCTGGCCACTAGCAATACTCAGAAACTCTTGTGTGCATAAAAGGTGCACACCAATTAGGGGTGGCAATTTCCGACACGACTCGAAAACACGACACGAACCTAACACGAAATTAATGGTTTGGGTTGAGGTTTTGGGGATTCGGGTCAGAATCGGGTCGAACCCGATGAACCCGAAAAGAAAACAGGTCAATTTCGGGTTAAACCCGTGGGTGACCTGATATGACCCGATATGACCCGTTTATAAATTAAAAATAATTTAATAAACATAAAAATTATTTTATCTAACTAAACTAAGTTATTCTTTTTTTTTCAAAGGCATTAATTACTTAATCCTAAATGAATTTATTTAACTTCTGTGAAGTTGAAATTATTATATTTGGATAGATGATGTATTACATTATTTTTACTCTTTTGATGTCTTAATTTAGTTTGGAATTGATTCTATTAAAAATTATAGTCGGTTAATTCAGTAAATGAGAATTAAATTTCAGGTTGTTTCGGGTCAACCCGCTTGACCCGCCAACCTGAAACTTTCGGGTTCGGGTCAACAAATTTTTTGACGGGTCGGGTCAGGACCCGACCCGCCAACCTGAATTGGGACCTGATTGCCAGCCCTAACACCAATACAAACGTTGTACACTTTCTTCTATTTTGTAAAAATATGCATTTAGTACACCACTTGGTGAACTTGAAGCGCCTACCCTTAATTAGTACCAAATTGAATTACCACAAGTTTTATAAGAAAAAATACACTCTCCATCTCACTTTGTTAGTTTCTATTTTTTTTTTCTTTCACACGATTTAAAAGAAAATTAATTATTTATTATTAAAAGAGCAAATTAGCTTACGTTAATATTATATGACTATGACTTTTGATTTGCCAATGTGTCTAACTAAGTTGACTATTGTTCTACTACAATTAAATAAGGTAGGTTACGTTCATCAATAACAAAATACATTAAATAAGAGAATTTTAAAAAATTTATAAGTTAACTATATTTTTAATTAAAATACTCTATAATTTAGAATGGATAAAAAAGGAGAATAAATTTAACAAACTTTAAAAGACAAAAATATTGCGTCTAAAGCCCTCCAACCGCGGAAATATTTATTTACTGAGGCAATTGATAGACATGTCAATCCCATTTAAATTTCAAGGACTGAGAAAATAACTGATAGACATGTCTACCAAATCAAGAAAATATTTATAAAAAGAGGAAAAAAGGTACACAGCAATATGTAGTATTTGTTTATAATCTCGGGACACATATGAGTGGTGATTTTGGATTCATAAGCTAGAAGTTGGGAGTTCTTATAGCTCTAATTCATTGAAATTTCATCCAACAGAGTGAAAGAATTATAAATCTCTAAAATAATATATAGAAATATCGCAAATAGAACCACGACACGTGTCAAGGGGTGGGGGGGTGTTTGTTACTCATTCGGAGCTACTTCATCATATTCCAAATCCAATGATTTTAATAAACTCCCTTCACTAGTTCATTCCAAATTCAATGAATTTTTTTTTAATAAATCCCTGCACTAGATTCCAATTCAATGATTTTAATAAACTCCCTGCAGTCATCTCGGACAAGTTACAACTGTTCTCAACAATTTGTGAAGCCAAAATTCCTAGAGCCTCTCATCCCGTAATCCGTAATTGCCTCGTAGGTAGGTGCCTTTTCCATTGCGAGTAACCCGCAATTGCCTTATATGTGCCTTATCCATTCCAACATTTCTTTGACGTTATTTATCCATTGCTGCAGTATAAATATTCTGTAATATAACAGACAACCTTTTTAGTGCTCATTTGAAATGATGTATTTGGTCCTAACATATAAATAGTGTCAGTGATTCATAAAATGATACATAATTGAATTACTAATTCTATATCATCTCATGCTTGATTACGTATTGCACATAAAATGATACATCTCGGCCTAACCGAATTAATTTTTTATAAGAGGATTCGCCAAATTCGACATTGGAAATGAGGTGCCATCGTCATTGGTGTTTAATTAAGTTTATCCGGCAAATCCTTCTGTTCTGATGAAAGTGATGACAAAGGCACCATCATGTTCAGCCTGAGAAGCTGGTGAGATAACAAAGCAAAAGCAAAGCGAGAGGCAGGAACTAGGATTAAACCACTGAGCTTTGTCTAAATGGCCACCAAAGTCCATTTTTGGATTGTAAATCGATGGTTTAAACGCCATCTGTAGCGAAAAAATAAAAAAAATAGTGTCAGAGCACCCTTTTAATTTAGTTAGGTTCTTATACACACTAATCCTTTTTAATACAGTCTCTTTAAGCTCTCCTTCCTCTAGATTAAGATGAATTAGATTATAGAAATGGTGTTGCTTAAAAAAAAAAAAACTAGGATTAGGAAGCAGCAGTCCCAAGGACTGAATGGAGGAAAGAGACTAAATTGAGGTGGGCTAGGCAGGAACGTGAACCTGTAAATTGCAAACTTTGGGCTGTGATACATGTTCTGATGCGAACTGTGGGCTTTGATGCATGTGGTCGGGATGTAATCAAGTCGAGCTCGCGAGCAA
The DNA here is from genome assembly GCA_023065735.1 of Coffea humblotiana. Lineage (NCBI taxonomy): Eukaryota > Viridiplantae > Streptophyta > Magnoliopsida > Gentianales > Rubiaceae > Coffea > Coffea humblotiana. The sequence goes on along the minus strand of CM041209.1, from coordinate 1,056,916 downwards.
CTCGATCAAAAACTTGACTCAAACTCAGGTTGACCGAGTTCGAGCATCCAAAAGCGATACTCGAAGGCTCGTCGAGCCTTTTAATTTTAATTATTTAATATATTATTTGTATAAAATTACTCTTATACCCAAAAGAATTGTTGAATTTACGAAATGTTTCAAATCGTATAAAAATTTTAAAAGGGCAATAATATCTTTTCGCACAAAAATTATCAAGAAAAAATGAAATTTAATAATTTGAGCTCAACCGAGTTCGATAAGCCTCGATTGACTTTAGCCCATGCGAGTCGAGTTCGAGTATTGCGAGCAAGTTTTGAACTCGAGCTCGAACTCCAATAATACTACTCATTCGAGCTCGAGCACCTTTCTTGTATGTCGAGTCGAGCTCGAGTATCGCCATACTCGAGCTCGACTCGACTCGATTACAGCCCTAGGTCTGAGGCTGACACGGGAGCTGGGTTACGGGAAGGTGATGCTGGAAACTAAGTCACAGGTGGGTTGACACTAGTGAGAGAGATCCACCAGACGAAATCTCAGGGCTCCTGAAGAGGAGCTAATCCTAGCTAAGGGGCCGAGGCCCCTTAATAGGACCAAAAAGAAGAGAAAAGTATAAACTAAAAAGAGCAATCTTGAACAGGATATATTATATACATTATGTAAAGCACTGGAAATTAGATACAAGGTTAATGAAGCAATGCATCAACAGCAAATAAAATGTTAACAGTTCAGGAAAATGGCTATGGGAACTTCTAGCCATAAAACCTCCACGCTGCTAGTCTTGAAGATGGCTACCTGCGCAATGAAGAGATTGTTAAAGTAGAAAAGCTGTCCGAGTCATTGGTTTAGAATTTGCATGGTAAGGCCGCTCAATGATTTTTCCTTTTCATCCAACAAACTTTGGTATCTTTCTTTCGTTTCTTTGAACTTCTTCTTTACTTCTGCGTGTGTTCCTCTCTTCTGCTTTGAGCTGATAATTTGTCTCTCTTAGCTCTTGCTTCTTAGCTTCAATCTCCTTTAGAACTTCCACTTTTCTTGGAGAAAAGTACCTCTGGCTAATCTAGTGGAAGTACTGGAAACTTAACATCCGGTTCCCTGGGGAAAGTAAAAGAAAACATTGAAGCATGCATGTTATTCTTCTTCCAAGACTCATTAAAATTGTAGGAAATTTCTGACAGTAATCATACAAAACTGACACCTGCTGCACCCAAAAAAGTAACAAAAATAAAGAAGTTTATGAGTTGTTGCAGTGAATGAGCTGGGCTTTTAGGTTGTGATGTTAGCAACTATTGAGAAAATGCTTCAGCACAAGAAAGTTTGGATAATGTAATTACAGCGAAATACTGAAATGCGCTTTCTGCTTCTGGTCCAATAAATCAATTCTTTGCGGTAAAGCTTAATAGAGAAATAACTGAATGAAATGACGAAATACCGTAAACATACCAGTGTCCAAGGGAAATAATTCCATTTCCTCGGAGTATTCCACCATCTAGTGACACTGCACCATCTTTTATACAACAGCTTGCCATGTTCATGCATTGCCTGTTTTCATAGACCTGCAGTTCACCAAATAGGCGATAAAATAATGTCTCCCGGAGACCATGACCTGAAGCAGTCCTCCAAAACCAGAAGTTCACGTCAAGTTCTATCATATTAACGGCATAACCCACAAACCCTGGTGGAAGCTTTCCATTTGGTAAGGTAGGTTTTGGCAACGAAAGGTATCTTTGAGGATCACTAGAAAAAAGCCCCCGCATATGGCCTGCCAAAGAAACAGCAAATTCAAATTCTTAATAAATATGGAGTCACTTCCGTGAACGTAGAATTTCCTATAAAGTATTATGTCCTCATGAAAAGTCAACCATATAAAGAAACTTTTATCCACCATACACGGTAAGATAATTTGCATTTAATAATTTTTGGTGTTCAAGAAATCAGACAGATTATCAGCGGCACCTTATGTTTTCAACGCATAAGACGTGGTATTGTTTGTTTATAGATATCCCAAATTTAGTCGCAAGCTCATGAAGACCGTAGCCATTATTCACTCGTCCATCAGGGTCATGCTTCTCAAGATATGCTGCATCTGCATAGGATTTGCAGACTATAGCAAGCATTTGATGTTCACCAAGATACTGTGCAAATATCCTACATCAAATAAACAAACAAAACTCACTCATTCTTTTCTTAAATCGTATTAGCATCTAATTTCAGCTATATTCTAAAGCGTGCTTTTCTGATTCTGGTCCACAAGCGGGGACTATAAAGTGAAAACACAAGGGTGTACCTGCCACGATCATGGGCTTGAACCGTTCCTAGAAGTGCGACCACACCTAGAACTTTGTCTGCAAAATCAATTCCCTTCTCTTTATAAGTCACCGATTGGAGGAATCTGCAGACAACAGCAGCTGCAGAATCACCCCTGCAAACAATCTGTTCTGCAACTAACTTTTTGCCAGCTGTGCGCTCCAAATCATGGAGGTCAAGATCCGGAGAGGCTGCAAACAAATACAAATCTCAAAAGAGTTTAAAACTTTGTTTTGTATACTTGCAGAAGTCCATATAAGAGCACATCTACGGAAACACCTTCAGTCATATAAACTCTGTTTTCCTGTTCACTTTCAATAGATATTCACTCCTCAATTTCACTATAGTTCCCTGCAGATACTCCCTACTTTCGAATAGAACCAAGTTCACAGCATTAATCAAAGGCCAAAATGTTTCGACTATTTGGCAGAGCCAATCCAATAACCTTACAGGTGAGCACAGTTCCATGGGCCAGTGCAGCTTTCCATTCACAATCTTTCCTCAATTTTCATCGACCCAAAAGCATTATTTATGACGATATTTTGCAAAATTTTAATATATGAAAATAGGGCCTAATAAGAACAAGAGGCTCCTGTAATTCTAGATAAGCAATTTTGGATTGTGGTTTTGAGATTATAAGAGACTATGATATTAGAATAATTGCAAACAATCTCATATTTGAACTTATTTAAATTGTGGATTTTAACAATTAAACAACAACAGTCATGCTAACTAGACAACATTGAGACTCCAGAAACTTTTAATGGGGACCATGGACTTCACAATACTCGTAGCATTTCTCCAACCAGTTTCACTATAAAACCTCATTGGCTATCATTGACCTATATCTTCTTTTTAGGAATCAAATTTAGAATCAACCCAAACCAAATTTTGTGTGCAAGTCTATTCTATGACACTTATACTGCATGAACTTAACCAGACAATTGCTATAGCCTAAAATCATCGTAGATCAAGAAATGTGTTGAAACTACGAAAAATTTCCTAACTTGGACTGATGCTCAAATAAATAACATATAGGTTAAATCTGTTCTGTCAGTGCAAGAGGAACACCATTCATCCATAATTTGCATAAATGCAAAATTTAGAGTAGAAAACACATAAAAAATGGTCGAAGTGAAAACCTTGCAAGTTGGACATGTCTTGCTCAATATCTGACACCAGAAGATTGAGTGATTCTATATTCGTTTCCCGTTGTTTGATGCATAAACCATACTGGCAAAGCTCATCCCAAAGCTCCTGTGGCCTCAGAGACATTAAAGCTCAGACAAAAGTAAGCTGGCCGCATAAACAAGAAACATCTTTTCCTCTCTTTACGAGCTGGGTTTCTACTAAATGAGATTGAACAAACTAATTTTGAAGTTTAAACGAATATAATGCCTCATAACACTGTCTAGAATGTTATATCTCATCCTTTTCCCCATTTTGTAAACATGTCCTAAGTTTTAACTTTTGACAGGGATTGGTAACCACCACAGAAACAATCAGTATACCTCACGATCCTTCATTTCACATTTGATTTTGTTGCCCATGACTGAAGATGAAGCGAAGTCTGGAGGGAGCAATTTCCTTCTCTCTGCAGATTGATGGGGATCATTTCCCTCGGAGTCCAATTCAGGGAGTTCCTGGGAATGCAAAATCTTAAACTTGTGAGCTTTGAGATAGAATATTTTCATGCTCTCTATTCAAGTGCAGATTTACCTGTGGATGAAGATTCTCACGATGATTCATTTCGGATTCAATTAAGTTCCCCATGTCTGAAGGTTCAGATGAGTCTCGAAGAAGCAAAATTCTTTTTTCTGCAGAATGATGGCAGCTATTACACAGAGCCTCTAATTCAGAGGATTCCTGGCAAAGCAAACTCTTTCCTTTTGAGCATGGACTTCGAACACTTGCATTCTCAGTATTTAAGTGCTTCTGTTGTTCATTTGGTCTCCAACTTCCAACCTTAGATAATGCTCTTACTTTAACTTTCTTCTCAAAAGTTAAACCTCTCCGCCCTTTCTGAGTTTTAGCAACAAGAAAATGTAGGATCAGTACTTTCTGTGCATCTATTTATGAAATTAATAAAACAAAATTAGTAAGAAAGGTAAGCACATAACTTACAACACAAAATAAGAATGTATAGAGACCAGCTTTTTGAAATAAATTTGGTAGCTTATTTCCTAGTTGAAATATATAAAAGCCACGGCAATCTTCCCATACTGAAGGCATTACTTTCATAGAAAAAATATTAATATTTTCACTATCCATATGTACAGCTCTGAATTTTATATCCATTGTCATTTCAAGTTCATCTTGAACTATGTACTTTCGGTCCAGATTCTTGGATTTGACAGCACAACTAAAAGAGGCAGGACGAACGACTGCGACTATTTCCTCTGGAGGATCACAATCAGCATAAACTACATTATCAGGAAGTGCCTGCAACCGAAAACCAAACTCAAGCTTAAGATGTACGGATTTAGAATCAGAAAAGTTGATAAGAGAATTGTCTATGTCGATCGATCATAGGAAAATTAATGACTGATTTTCTGTTTTACTTTCCCTTTTCCCTCTCCAAGAACAGTTTAAAATGCAAAATCCCTGAAGCAAATTTGTCTTATTGCTTTCAGGCTTATCTTTAACGAGGGACATCTTCTCTTTTGCAGGCATGCAAATTCTTCAATCTGAAATATTTCTTTCTTTCATTTTCTTTAAATAAAATTTCGGTAAAGACTGTATGATGTTCCCTTTTGCACCATCTTTATTCTATCATTTCATTTTTATTTTGTTTCTTTAGGGTCTCTTCTCCAAGCTTCTATTCCTAATAACATTTGCTGCATCAGACTTTAGGATGCGAAAGGTCATAAGATATGGAAAAGATTTTGCTGATTGCATATTCTCAATAATCCTTCTATAACATTAGATACTAGGCAGTAAACATTTGCAAACTGTAAAGATCAGAGAAACTCATTACTAGAGTTGAATTCTGTGGAGGCTTAATGATAGAAGGACTAAACTATAGGCCAAAGGTAAAAGCACGACAGAAAATGGGAGGTGAAAAAAGTTAAAATAGGCAGACATTAATTGGCTTGTACAAGTGGCCAAACTGTAAAGAACTGGTTTGAAACCAGATGTGATATGAACCGCACTAACCAGCACTTCCACTTTACGAATTTATGGTCAGAATGGAACCATCTAGAATGTAATGGGTAATAAAAATCTCAACAGGAAGAAATTTGCAAAATGATCCAAAAACAAGAGCATGCTCAAGAAGAATTCATTTCAGCTTCAGCTGATGTCTCTGCCAAAATTGCTCTTGTTAACAGATTCTACTCGGTTATCCTACTACACTGAATAAAACAAGAATTTATTTCCCATAACATAAGGTGGTTACCAACAAATTGCTTTTTATGTAAAATTAAGTACTTGTAATAGCAACAATGAGTTTAAAGGTTAGGGGTATAAAACCCCAACTTATAGAACTCAATGGCTAGTACCCAAAAAGAGAAAGGAAATAATCAGCAAATCCAAGATCTCTGAACTTCAGAGTCCCTGTTCGTAGTCAATTTCTCAACACATTTAACATGAGGGCCACCCGGAAGCACTTACTGAAGAAAAATTTGAGTGTGAAAGCTACAAGTTCTACAGAAAAAAACAGAAAACTCTTGTTTCCAGACAACCTAAAAATTGACTGGTTGTCTTTTACTTTTTTGAACATGAGCAATGCTGAGCTGGCTTATTTTGAATCCTTGAAGTTTTAGAAAGGATGAACCTTGAAGTTGAGCAAAAGGAGAGGGTGAATGTGCAGCCTTATTCTCCTAGACAATGGTAAGGTCATGGAAGGTAAGGTTCCTCATAAGGTAGCATCCAAGTAGGAGATGGGACCAAGACATCTACCTTGTAGAACAAGATACTGGCAGATGAGTCACGGTTTCCTATATCCAATTGCATTTTCATAAACTGATACAATTCAAGAAACTAAACATGAAATAAGATTAAAGGATCATGGGCATCCTTTGCACCCTTCCAACACTTGATAGAGCTTTGGTGAGGATACAGCTATTGAAACCAACAAGGATAGGATCTGGTCCTCTACCGTACATGACCCGTGCTTACCCCCTGTAGGATGTGGTCCTTTACCATACATGACCCGTGCTTAACCCTATCTGTCTATGATATGCTGAGGCATGTACAACTTGAACATGTTAAAAGGTCTACCAGAACTCTGAAAATTTTTTCTGTGTCATACACAAACTAACAAAATAATAGACCCAAAGGCAATGAGTTTGAAAATTAATAATGTAAATGGCATATAACTAACCCCTCCGATTCCCAATTCTTGACAATCTTTAGCACTCAATAGACTGATAGAGGATGGCACTTTCAGACTATGCTTCTGAAGTTGGTTTTCCCACTCAGCGTCATCAATGGTTACACACTGCATTACATAAGAAATTGAGTAGTGTTTCATGATACTGGAATAGCAACCAATTTTGTTAAAAGAGAAAAAAGAATAGTACATTAAACTATCAGAGAAAGCCACTTACCTTGCCTATTAAACTATCAAAGAAAGCCACTTACCTTGCCAGAATCAATCACATTAACTGGCAGAGAGATAGAGCCGCCAATTTTTATGCTTGGATTTTCATTATCATAAACAAGTCTGCAACCCCTATCATCTGGAATACCGATTGGCCTGTAGGTATGAAAATTTAATCACAGAAGATATTTTTAGATACTTTTGAAAGAGGCAAAGAAACTTGGATTGGCAAAAGAATGACAGGCTTGTCGTACCTGCAAATAAGTCGAGCTTCACCTATTTTGGATGCAGAAGGAAAGAAGATTTGTGATGTCAGTGGAGTTTCATACAGATGACAAAAATAAAAGAACACCTAGGTGTTATACAATTGAGGAGATACCACAAATTCTTATCAGAATAGAGCAGGAAAAGTTTTACAATGTTTAAGACTACATGATCAAATTATTCTAATCAAACATCACAATCCGTTAGAACTGCAGATCTGGAACTAAGAGTATTGCACGCACAAAACTACTTTTAAAAGAACTCTTACCTCCTGCATCCCCCTCCCATCCTTCAAGGATAACAAACTCTAATGTAGCATAGGTATTGGTTTTATGGTGACCAACATATGCTCCCTTGAGAATTTTTATCTTCTGTCCAGATTTCCAAATTGCTCCTTTCCTCCGAAAAACTTTGTGAACCCTTATAACTGAATGTTAAAGTATTATCAAGTAAAACTGATGTACACAAACAGAGAAACTAACGAAATACTAATAAATTACTGAAGTATCACTAATTTACAATAGGTGGCAATGCTTAAATGGAATTTTGAATCTGCTGAACTGATTATAATTCCAGGATTACCCTTAGAAGAGATGCCAAGTTCTTGCTTATTGGAAGGATTAACCACAAAAGTTGGTTCATCATTGCCGCTAACGATTTCCTCATCGTATTTCTTGTGCATACTAATAATCCAGTCTTCATATAGCTTCTCCAGTTTTGCAAGATTCAGCTCTTTTCCATCTTTATCAATTTCAATATGTACATCTGCAAGATAAACAGTATTTGAATATCAAAATCTTAGTCATACTAATCGATAAATTCCAGTATTGATCATGAGCCAAACAGTCCTACCTTTCTCTTTCTCAAGGTGCTTTTTCCCAAAACTTTTTAACGCAATGGTATAAGGATTTTGATGAGCTAAATCCGTCTGAAAAACAGTTTATATCGCCAATTCCATTAGAACAAGAAAAAGCATGTATGAACAAGCTGTTGCAGGCTTTTCCTCTAATATTGGAACCACAACATTAAAAAAAGTATCAAGAATACATCATTTCACAACAAATGGATTCATAAGAAGCAAAAAAGTGAAAATACATGGATTTTATTTACCATGTTTCTCATAAAATCTCTTATTTTTGTGTATGATCGCTCCACTATTAAAAAAAGTCAGAAAGTTCTGGATATTGTAACAGTATAAGAGCACCAACATAACATCCTAGAGCCAAGGAGGCCTTAATTTCGTGGCTAAGGTTCAAGCCTCAGGAATTAGATGTCCTGGGCTCAATTCCCCCTTCCCCTTCTTAAATCTCACCCCTCCCTTACTTAAAAAAATAATAAAAAAAGAACAACCACAACACCCTAGAGCAAGTTTACATCAATAGGCGTGCATAACACAAAATCACAAACGAATGGCCATGCATAAAGATGGAAGTGGATACAGCTTCATACTCAAGTTGTTTACATATAAAGTAAACTTTAGAGAGGAAAAGCAATTCGCACCTTGGAAGGTGTTGGCTTGAAACCAGCATCAGTATCTACAACAATACCAACACAATGAGAACGATAAAGTCAAAACTCGAATGTCTTACCAAAAGGAAACCAGACATATCACGTGAAAAAAAAAAGCATGATAAAGGCATTGTTAAAGCACAAAGATATGTTTTCTAAAACATGTGACACTCAGTTTTAAGAAAGCTCAACGCTACCTATAAAGCATTTCACACGATAGCAGCATCTCTTCAAGATATGTCCATGCTCTCCCTTTTTATGCTTAGGCTCCATAAATGGAAGCAATGCCTAACCCAAAACAAATTCCTTGAAATTTGGTCAAGCTGTTCCAGGCCAAACACATAAGAATAGCAGGATAAACCCAATCTATGAGAATACATCAGAGACAAGAAAAGCGGTTTATGACCTTCTCCATTATGTGTCATCTATTCTGCCACCACCCAATATGTAAGACAAAATGGTACCAAGGGATTACATTGAACAGAAAAAAGGATCATGAAAGCAGGAAGAACAGTAAATGCAAATAGCAACCAGTGATTGACTCATCTTGAACTAAGAAAAGATGTGTAATAATTTTTCACAAAAAATTGATACAACTTACCCAACGTGCATCTGGAAGCAGTCGACCCAGTCGTCGAACAGAAACCCGACTGAAAGTCTTAAAGTCTTCTCTATTACCATAACCATCCAGTTTCAGTTCCTCCAATATTTTGTCTATGCTCTCTTTACCCTATGGTGAACATTATAGGAGTACACATTAAGATATTAATTACTAAATTTACTATTCGAAAGAGACTAAGTTTGCCAATTGCATCCCTTGTTAGTTCAGTCGATCACATATTTGCTTGGTAGATAAAATATTAAAAAAAACCTGAGTGATTGGAAAATAGACACATTTAAGGCGTGCATTTGCTTCCCGAGGTGCAGTGTATCCTGAAAATATTATGTTATGTAGTAAGTGCTCAACTCAAGCATACGACAAAGAGAAAATGGTCCGTTTAAGACTTAAAATTAAGTTCTCACCTGGGTTTGAAGATGATGTAGCTTGACTAGCATCCTTGGTCAAATGCAATTGCAAAGTAAAATCAGGCCCATTACAAGAGTTTACATTCGTCACAGCTACCTCACCACCTAATATTTCTGCCAAACCAATGCCATTAACCTGGAAATAATGTCAAATTCATATTTATTATGTTCAGCAAATTCAGATGCTACAACATGGAGACAAGTCTGAATAAACACCAGTTTCTTTTATTGTGCATCTCCATGTAAATTAGCTACTTTAGATGTCAAGTGGTAATCAAGAATTGAGGGGGGTTTGAGGAATCATGGAATTATTTATTGGGAGAACAAGAACCAGGTAGAGATATTGCAAGAATTTGCACCATCCATTCTCTTTGAATTCATGCCAAAAAAAGTTTCACTGCAGCAGAATGTGACCAGAAAAATCAATTGCATAATGGACCAACTAGTACAAATTTCTGCAACAAAAGCCTGCCATCCAGTGTGTACGGGGAAAGAAAGCTGTTATTCAGTGAAGAGAAACATTATACCATGCTCAACTCGTATAAACTTCCAAAGATACATATATTGTGTTGAGAATAAGTTTTTTTAATAAATCCTTAGACAATAAAATTATTTAACAGTTCGAACCTGAAACTCAATAGGCATTTTGTACTTCAGAAGAAACATATACTTTATTCAAAACAAGTTTTTATCCTTAGATGATAGAATCGTTTAACAGTTCGAACCTGAAACTCAATAGGCATTTGGGTTTTGCCTGTCCCGGATAATTCATCACACTGCCACAATGTAAGAAGAAAACATGAACATACAAGAGATACACACACAATGAAATCAAATTTACGGGAAGTAACTCAGCAAACAATATATAAGCGGCATCACCACTCTTACATGAGCATACAAGTGATACACATTTAATGAACTCAAATTTACAGGAAGTAACTCAGTGGCATCACCACTGTAGTTCAATTTTTCTACATGAATTACTAAGTTTGTCTGGTTTCCTATTTTGTTCACAGACATACACTAAAGTTTATCTGGTACTGCCTAGGTACGTCCAAATAATCTTATGTAAGAAATCAAATATGATAACATCAAGTTGTTAAAAATTAACTTATGAAAAGACATCCCATAAGAAGGTTTTTCGCCATAAATTTCAATTTTTTGTACTCAGGCAGTATGTGTTCACAGGAGAAAAGTTTTGATTCATCGAAAGCACAGTTATGTTAACAATCCGCTTGTACAGGCCAAAAGAGAATCCAAACTCCTCAATTATTGCACAAGTCTACTGACAGATGCACTAATAATCTATAATTGTGTAGAAGCAATTTGGTTCCACGTGTGAAGCATCACCGAGCTAACTCCTGCCAAAACATAAAATAAGCTTACATTTATGTTTCTCATTCTATAATCTCTAGCCTACGATAACAAATTGATTGTTAAAGCAAAAAAAAGTTCCATGATGTATTGCTTGCATCTGAGTCTTCTGCAGATGATAAAACAAGGAATCAGCTAGTCCTGTTAGAAATTGGTTAGTATGATACTAAATATGAGAGCCTGGTGTTAAACAAGAGCACCTGAATGTACGGGAAATAGATGTCCTTCAGTCGGCACCTAAGTTGTTTCATCTTCATACTTCTCTGTTTAGTATTGAAGATCTCAACCTGCCAAAATATTAGGCTACAATTGATAAAATCTGATTGTATACATGTAGAAAGGTCTACATTCTTTCTACATGACTACTACAGTTCTTATGTGCACCAACAGTGACATGAGCAAGCAAGCCTTAACCAAAGAGTGACTTAAACTGCATAGACAATGCTCAGACAGAAGAAAAAGTCTTAAAATCTGACTTGATCAAGTGCAAAGAAAAGCTAATATAATTCTTATGTGTTTAGTGACAAAGTAGTACAAACCAAATGAGATTTTAAGGACGAGCCTTTAAATCTAACAATTTCAACTAGGCATAAATTGTGTTGCTGGAGAAAACAAAAATTGCAAAAGGAAGAAAAGAAAATATGCTGAGAAGTATGTCTAGAGAATATATAAATCATGAGAAATTGTATCCTAGCTCTTCATTCTTCAGCTGCACTGAAAGTTTCCTAAGTATCAATCCAATCAACACAATCATGACAACTGGACCATCTGTTCCTCATCTAGTATTGCGATAAGAGAATAGTTACCTTTGTGAAACTTCCATGGGAAGCTTTCTCTAATTCATTTTTGTCAGCGTCTCTAAGACCACCATTTGTCTATTGCGGAAAAGGAAGAAAATCAGATAGAAACTTCAGAAAGGATTAAGCAAGGGAATAAAGCACCGTTACAAGAGGCCAAACTGAAAAGAGAACTCTACCCTCCACGTCTGTCCTGAGCTAGAGCTGAGCAAAGTTTCTCTTTCTAGATGTAACATATAAACTTTCTTCGATTGCTTTGTCTTGGAGGAAATTAAAGCATGCCTACAAGTAGGAAGGTAGATGAGGTAACTTTTATATCCAAAATTCAAAAATTCTCTTGGCACTGTAATCTTAAACATGAACTTCCAAGTAGTTGTACCTTCCTAAGTGCATAGTTGCAAATGGTCCTCCATAACCATACATACCGAAGAAGAGGCTGCAGTTAGCAAAATAGATCCAAAACAATAATTGGATAAAAGATATGCTCACAGCTTTTTGTGACATGACTGTATATGAAAATGAAGCTTTTACAATTCATTTGCAGATCTAATCACATATTTAGGAGCCATTTTAGTTTGAAAGGCAATCCACAGATGACCAAGCAGACGCCACTTCCCGTCTTTTCAGAATTCTAGGATTAAATATCCTGTAGGCACAATGTTCAGGATCCCGAATTTACCCCTGGTTCACCTTACGGCTCCCAAAAAAAACTTTACCCAATGTGGATTAGACCCATCATCTTCATTCTCATTTTTTCCCTTCATCTTCATTCTCATTTTTTCTCTAGACTATGTGGCAGCTTAAAGGAAACTAGATCCCTAAAGTCCATTAACTGTCACAGTACAATGCTGTGATTTGCAGAACTTGAACATATATATAGCCTGATCCAATAATGAGAAGATTCTGTACCAAAGCTAGCCACTAAGAACTGCAGCTCTTCACCTACAGACTAGCAGAATTATTGAGATTACAAGACATCTGCTGAAACACCACATAATTCAAGTAATTTGCTTCAGGTTATTTGATAGAAAAATTCTAAAAAGAAATTGTTACCGCATAGATATGGAGGTTTGCTTCCTATGCCCTGTTCTCTTGCTAATCTATGCAAAGATGCCCCCGATCTTTCCCCTGACATTACAATGAATAGAATCAAAATTTAAGGAACCAAGCATTCAGCAAAATGCACAAGTAAAAATAGAGTTACAACTGAACGAGAAACGGACCACAAACTTCATGCATTGTAGATCAAGTAACTACAAGAACTTGTCAGCATTGATCTTCATAAAGTATGTCTCTTGGAAAAAGGAATCAGATCGACACCGGCATGCAGACTAATCATTAAATTTCATGATTTCACTTATCTCCCACTACAGATCCTATTCCATCTCCTACTCCCTCCTTCCTACAACTAAGAAAGTAATTGGAATTAATTTCACACTTCAAACAAGATCTATTTAAGTCTTGACACAATAGAGCGACCTCTAAATGTTTTAAAGGACCTCTCATATTTTCATTGCCTGCAGGTCCGTCAGTATAAACAGGCATATTGGACCTCCATTATGTATAAATGGTACGAACATTCCTAAGAGTTACTATTAGGATGCGTCCTGCAATTATGCTTGCTTTATTTATTTCTAAGGGAACTGTAATTAACTAGTTAAAACCGGATAACAAGAAAATAGTAGAGACTAGTGTCAAACCCATATGCCATTGTGTATTTAACTCAAGTAACTATATAACCACACCATTTATGCTTATGCTCAGCAGAATATCACCATATATAACTGCAACTACTTACCACTTTGCTATGGAATTTTCATCACTTCCGTCCATCCCAGGGCCTGTATCAAAAATTTCAATTTTATCTTGTGCCAATTCCACCCTGTAAGCAAAGCAAACCAAGTTTGTTAGTTTTGATATTTTTCAATTTTTAACTTTGATAGAATCTAGAAGCACTCCAAGTGACAGGGAATCACAAAAAATAAAACTGCAGGCCACAGAATTTGATTCAGCAAAAAGTCGTTTAGAAAAGAAGAGATTGATCAAGGGCAGAAAACAACAATGATACATGCATCAAAATGAATGTACATGCAGAATCTTAAACCAACAAATTCTTCATCATAAATATCGCCAAAGTAGCGAGTACATGGCCTCCAGTAAAACCAACTCTTAAGAATTCTCATCAATGTAACAAAACTGGAAAAGGTAAAATCCAATTAAACATACGAGTAATTCCTTATTTGGAAGACATTTGGAGTCAATAAATGATTTGAGGAAGAAATTCCTAGAGGTTCATAGAAATATTCATACACCTACGAGCACAGTACAAGGACCAGATAAAAAATGCCTAATATGTCTTAAACTTCTATTGTAACAACAGCAGCATCAATAGATTCTATACGCCTCTTACATGTGTACTGGGACACGTGCTCAAGATATGATTGACCACATTAATTAAAAGCATCAAGAAAAGCCAGTAACTTACTTAATCCCTTGAATGAACTTCATCGGGGAGATTATGAGAGGCTGTTAACCTAATTACAAAAATACAATATGAACTAGCTAGCAATGGAGAATGAAATTTGATACGCCATGGTTGAGGCCAATACTGTTCTGTCTTTTTGCAGTTGCAACATGCATGTAACAAAATAGATAGCTATTATTTACAGTTTACACCACTATAGCTGGAAAGTGGCATAGAAACAACCAATGACACCACTGTATATGGTACCTAATTAACCTCCTCTCATTTCTGCCGTTAGACCACACTGCCTGCAAGGAATTATCCTGCAAAGCAGACAAAAATAGCATTTAGGCGGCCAAATGAGCCCATGGTGAACAGAGAAGTAGAAAGCTGCATGCTTACTATCAAGTCTGCAAGGGCAGTTTCGAAGGTGTAATGCTCAGACAGTTCCCTTAGTAGATCTGTATCTGGTGTTAGATCCCACATGTTCTACAAGCTCAAATAGGTGATACGTAATAAACAGACTTAACAACAAACCCAAAGCTTACACGAGAAAATAACAATTAATGCAAAAAAGGTGATTAGAAGCAAACCTCGTATTTTCCTATTTTTGCCGAACCATCCTTTACCAAAAGGAAGACAAAAATGAAAATGAAAAAAATCAGTCAACCTTGACAACGCGACCGAGAATTAACATCATAAGAGAGACAAACTCACTTGAAGAAGCAAAATGTTGGGATTTTTACTATTACACCTAAAGTTGTTCAAAACCAGTTTCTTGCTAATCGGGTTGGCATTAGCATCAAATAAATGAAAAACTTGACTCGTCCAGTTTATACTGCTTCTTGGCTTGGAAGCCTCTGTCTGTCTCACAACACTCAAGTACTCGCGCTTCACCGTATGAACAAACTCCTCCAGAGTCATTTCATTTTTACCACCAGGTTGGCGGAGGTTCAGGTCCACACTGGTGCCATTAGGCAAAAGAACCCGAAATTTGAAAACCTTTTCCGTACTTAATTGACCACCTTCTGCAGGAAAGAACCTCTTTATTGATCTGCCCTGGCTGGAATCTTTATCAATAGGCCTCTTGTTCGGCCTACTCTGAGGCGTTCTGGAATCCATCTACTGTTAAGTCAGCTATTCCTAGGAAAAAAGAAAATGGTTAAAATGTTAATTTACTCTCAACTTCAATTGTCGTGCAAGTTTCCAAGGATAAAGAAATCAGATAAACAAGAAAGTTAGTTGTCATACATATTTATCAAGTCATGCAGCAAAAAAAAAAGAGAGATTTCTTTCCATTTTACATTTTTCCCCAAGAAAGAAAGGAAGAAAGAAAGAAATTCTGAAATCAAGGAAAGCCTACCAAAACCTTTAACACGATATATTGATACCGTAACAGAAGCAATTCCTGGTAGGAAAGAAAAAGAAGGGGAAGAGTTGAACGGACAAGCGCGGAAGAAATTGGAAATCCAGCAAGAAGTTACTGTTTTCTTTTAAGACCAAAACTTGAGAGAAGTAGTAGCACTTACTAGCAGAGCTGAATTTTTGAAAAAGAGACGGTAAAATCTTTCAGTAGACCAAAACTTCACGAACGAAAAACCATAACTAGATGATTTTGCGTCGGCCTGACTGGGTGTGGGAAGCAAGTGTGCGAGGAGATTGGAGAGTAGTTCAATAATAACCAATACTGTATACCACTGAATGATCAACGGCGCAGATACCAACAAAATTCTCAGACGCGGCAAGTACTAAGATTAAAAATGAGCAAAGGAGGAGAGAAATGCAGCCAGCCGGGCTGAGAACAGAAGTGGTGCAGAGGGAGGTGAGAAAGCTGAAGAAAGAACAAGGAGGGCAAGCAGCTTGCGGGGTTTCAAGGTCTCTTTCCAAGTAAAGAGTAGAGTAGAGTAGGGGATGATGATATGATCCGATGGAAGGGTGGGAGAGTGGAAGTGGAAGCCAAAGCGAAGGGGACAGCTTTTAATTCTAGTGCAAAGTGCATGAGCCAATTTATGTACTCCATCATCCCTAATGCAGTGTGAAAAACTGAAAATCCGGCGGCCGGATGCTACTCCGTACTCACTCTCCTGCTTCAAATTAAATCGATCCTACGTTAATTTTTTTGTTTATTAAGGACAAAAAAATAAAAACATCAAATTGAATTGATTGGTTCGCAATTCTTACAGAACATCTGTACGTACGTTTGCTCATAAGATTGTCAACGACAAAAAAGTCCGATCGATATAAATTGGTCAAATTGGTTGGACCATTTAGTCATTCCAAAATTTGTTTACTTATTTTGATTCCGATCCTTGAATTTGGGAAGTCTACCCTTTTTAATTTTACCAGACCAGATTTTGCTCGTAATTGGTGGATGGTGGACGCTGGACAAAAGCGGGCCGAAGTTTTTTCGTGCTTTTCCAGTGACCAATGGGTGGCTTCCTTTTGTATTGTATTTTGTACCTCCCGAAGGGAAGGAGGGAAAAAAGAAGGGGCGGGGGGGCGGGGGAGAATGGCCTGGCTTCCCTTCCTTGCTCCGTAAGGAGCTTGCTCCGCAAGGAAATGCTCCCGCCAATTCCAAAACAATAATTGCTGGCTGGTGGGACCACGACCACTTCCTCGTACACTCGCTCTAAATTATTTCAAGCTTTCACCCCAATCAGGGACTTGTTTACATATGTCATGTTCGATCCATTGCCCGTATTTGATCTAGCGCATCCGACTACGTGTGGAAAACTCTTTCGCCCTCCACTGAAAAGGCCTGCTGATGATTTCAAATCAAAACACTCGTGAGGGATGCCCAGAAAGTTTACGGGCCTGCTTCACATTGACGACCATGGTATTCAGATCTGGGCTAACTACGCAATTTAGTTTGTTGGGCCGATTCTTTCGGCTGTGAAGTACCCGAATTCAAGAAAGGTAGCACAATAGTGAACTTCAGAAGAAGCCCCTCTTTGGGTGCAATTCTCAACTTGAAAATACTAGTGTACTTCCTTCCCTTATTTTTAACATTTGTAACGTTACCATGCATATGATTAATGAGGAATGAAAAAATTCATTTTATAAAATGTAAGAAACGAAAAATTTATTTCGTAAAATGTGAGGGACGAAAAAATTCATTATGTGAAATGTGATGGATTATAAATTTGATTATGTGAAATGTGATTTGACAAATTTGCCCATAAAAAAGTGATCACGTGCAAGGCACATGGTAGATTCTCGCAAAATAGTAATCAGAAATCTAGATAGAGACCAAATTTGACTAATGTGAATTTGCAAGGAACGTAAAATTACACTTTTAAAAGTAAGGAAGGAAAAAAAAATAATTTTACAAAATGTGAGAGACTTTTTAAACGATTTCCCCTTTTTATTATGATGAATGTTTTTTACTTTTGGTGTAATGAATTTTTAGTTGAGCAAAAGTTCATTTTCATATATTTTTAAATTTTGTTTAGATGCATGTATTTTAGTTTCACGAGCATTTGACTAGTTTAAATAGCAAGTAAAAAATACACGAGGATTAATGCAAAAAATGCAACCAAGCAAATTTGATAATGAAAATTAAACTTGTAGGTTTACCCATTAAGATTTGGTAGAACATTTACCTAAACGGGTAAAGATTTGGAAGGAGAGATTTTAGATGGTATTCGACTAATCGTCATCCTTGCTTTTAAATAGAAGAGTTTATTTTAATTTCCTTTAAATCACTCACACTTTTGTTTGTATGGTTTATTTGCAATTTTTTAAGTTAGAGATTAATTTCCCTAAGAATCCTTCTGGGTTGTTCATAAGGATTAGTTAGCAAGGTTGGTATTTTCCATTCTGGTCTTCAAGTCTTCGTTAATAGGTAAAATATAGTCCAAGTGTAATAGGTACTAATGCCATAATAAGGTGCGAAAGAAGAGTCTTATGTCTCACACTCTCACCTTATGACGGGAATATGCAGACGAACAGATTTCTGGTTCGCGGTGGTTGACCCGAATTAATGACGTCGGTCAATTTTCCTTTCCGTACTATGTATAGAAAATTGTTCGGATGGTACTTAAAAATTAAAATCGGAGGGAGATTCACTGCGGTAACTGCATGGTGCATTTGAAGGAGGGAAGACATCTCTGTTTGGATTAGTTGTTTTTGAAATATTTTTTAAAATTTTTTACTGTAATAGTATATATAAAAGTTTTTTTAATAAAATTTTTTAAAATATTTACTATATTGTATGAATGATATGTTTTTTATGTTATTATATGTATTATTTTAATATTATATTTAAAAAATTTGTTTAAAAAAAAAAGGCCAACAGAAAAGACTGTTTTCATCTACACACAGGACATCTACGAGGTGGGAAAGGTTTATCAGTTTGAACCCATCATCTCTAACTTAACCAATTAAAAAGTCGCAATTACACAATGCACAATAGATGGAGACCCAAAGATAACCTGTCTCTCTCCTGATTTATTACGCTTTTAAGTCCCAGCCTCCCCAATGGACATTCATCTCTCCTCTCTCACGCTTTCTCCTTTTTTTCCTTTAAATGCAAGCAAAAGCAATTTGAGGCCTGCACGTTTAAGCGCTCCCTCCACTGTTGGAGGTTGGATGTGCAAATAAATTGTGCTGACACTACACTATTATAACTTCACAGCTCAGCAAACACCAACAAAGTATTCACTACCCTTCTGAAGCCTCCTCCTCAATCTACAGCACTGTTATGTTAATGTTGATTGCCTACTCAATTTGGCAATAACACCACAACTAAAGAAATAATTGTAACACACGGCTAATATCCTAAAAAGCAGTTTTAGGGATTTTTTTTCTTTCTAATAGTGATGTTTTTCTTTTGTTGGTTTTAATTACGATAGTATTTGAAATATTTGACTGCTTTTCCGAACCATTTGTTATTATTGCAAAAATGTTGAGAAGCCTGACATGGAGATAGATGCTCAAGCACAAATGTGCACTTAAAAAGTAACAGGTTGATTGAAATGGTAGAAAAATCCGCTTGGCTGACAAAGTGCCATAACAGGGATTTAAAAAAAAAAATATTTCAGGATATGCTACTCCGGTTACAAACCAAGGCGCTGTTTGGCAAATAAGTTTTTTGGCATGTTTGTTTGCTACAAGTTTTTTAACAATTTTAACTATAATAATTTTCAAAAAATTTCTCAAAAATTTTAAACTATGAATTTCAAAATATCCAAAAATTTACACACTTCAAAAAATTTTCCTACAACTTCTACAATAAAATTTTACATAAACACCCAAAAAATTTATTTACCAAATCAGACCCAAATTTGTAAGAATCAACTAGTAATGTTTTTAAACAGAGTGTAGAGCGGTTACTTAATATCAATGCCCATCAGTCCTATGCTTCATCCTCGAAGGAGAGTTGCTATTGGCATTCTCCAGTGACTCTTCTCTTTACTTTTTTTTTTTTAAATTAATCTTCCATACACTACTGAAAGTGCAAACACTTTCGCCATTTGATTTATGACACATAATCCAAATTTAAATTTAAAACTCAAAATTTATATATGTGTAGTATATTCAATCATAATAGTTTATACACCGTCAGTATATATAAGATTTACTTTTTTTTAAGGGCACAAAAAAATATTTTTATTTTTTGGGTGTTCTTGGGAAATAGAGAATTAAGGGCACACCTATAATGTCCGGGCTCGGGGCGGAGGAGCGAGGTCCTCAATGGTCACACACAAGTAGGACTGTCAATGGGGATGGGCCAACCCGAGCTCGACTTGTCGGCCCGACAAAAAGCCCGATGAGCCCGACATTTTAGTGAGCCGGTCTGAGCCTGAGCCTAAAAATTAAATCCGAATTAAATATGAGTTGAGTTTGGGCCCTATTAGGCTCAAACCCGATATAGGCCCGGCCCTTTAATTATATGTATATATATATATAATATTTATATTTTGATATTATGTATAATTATATATCCAAATATATTATTATTAAATACTAAATATATATATATTACAAAATATAAAAATACATCTAAAGACTCTTCCATGAGTTTTTTTGAGAACTAATATTAGTGATGCATAACTGAATCTCTAACTTTTCTTATTGGTTGAATAAATTTTTGTGTTGGCATAATATTGGTTGATTTCCTTTTGATCTACAAACACAAATCATCAAACATGTTTTGATTCAAATCACAAAACTATAAAAAAAGTTTCAACTTTTAAAGATGTATTGGCTTATGATCGCATGTTTTATTACTATTTTTCATGCATTTTAAACTAATTAAATATAAAAAATGTTTTATTAAATATTGTTGAAAAAATTTTGGTTTATATACTTTTTAAGAACTATTATTTGCTCATGTTTAGTTTTAATATTATAGTATTGTAAATGTTAAATTAGTTTTACAACTTAATAGTTATAGTAATTATATGAAGAAAATTAAGGAGTAATAAGTGAGCTTGGGTTAAGCCCAATTAAGGCTCACAATCCGAATATTATGTGAATTGAGTATAAATTTCATATTTATGAACCCAAAACTCATAACCCAAATCCCAAAAATATTCCAAATTAAATGAGCTGAACTTGAGCTTACGAAAACCTGGCTCGATAGGCCCGATTGACAGGCCTACACACAAGTCATAAGCTCACAGCCCAGCCGTATGGGGTACGCAATAGAAGCGATGCCCGTTGCCCCACTAACTGAGGCCCCCCATCCCCCGTGAGAACGATAAATACCCAACCGCCAAAGCCGCGGTCTCCACCAGCCGGTATGATGACTTGCTATTACTTACTTCCCTCCCCATTCATCCCATGGTTTGTTTTTCTCCCGATTCTGTCTTCCTCTCCAGTTATCAAATCCCAACTCTCCTGATCACAACTTCCATTTTCCTCTCTTTTTACTCTTTCCGGGGTTTCGAGCTTCTTCTTCTTCTTCTACTTTCATTTTCCTTCCTCTTTCTCTCTACGTACAAATGGACGTCATCAAGCAAAGACAACCATAAATCACGTTCACTCCTCCATCCGCCATCTCTCTTTTTCTATCCAGGTTTGATCTCTTTCCCTCCTCAAGTTAATGCCCTGTGATACTGGTTTTTTCTCGCGTCTTTCACTCTCGATAATGCTCCATCAGATGTGGCCATCACTTGTTCCCTTTCTCTCGTGAGATTTTCTTTTTCTTTGTTAACAACTGACAACTCTCGTGGCTGTGGGCTTTCGTTAAAGTGTGAATGGGTGCTGCACAAGACTTCACAAATACACTACTCATTTTCTCGACATTCTCATCAGTTCCTGCGAAGCATTTGCATTTTACGTGTTGTGTATCATGAACGCTGACTTTCATTTTTTTTCCCTCTTCTCTTGTGGTTGGGTTTCGGGGGCCATTTAGAAATGGGCAAGAAAGGAAATAGCTGGTTTGCATCCGTGAAGAAGGTCTTCAAGCATCACTCCAAGGACTCGCCGGAAAAGAAGGTAATTACTTCTATGTCTCTTTTTCTAGCCGTTAGCGATTACGACTAGCAATATATTGTATCACTCACTCCATTACTACACCAAAAAAAAAAAAAAAAAACTTTTGGGCAAAACTTGATCTCCGAATATTTATTTTCCCGCATTTGTTAGAGTAACCGAAAGTACCAAACCAGGAATTTAAGACCGTTTCTAATTTTCCTTGGCGGTTTATTTATTAATTTTGGCCTGATTGATGCATGAATACTGTGTAATGCGCTGTAGAAGGTAAAACATTCATGGTACAATGAAGGACGAGGATTCTTGTTGATTAGGAAGCGGTCAGCATACTTGGATATTGGCTAATCTTCCCAACAATTATGCTTTTCCAAATTTAGAATTGACTACCAATCAGTAATAATGTCGGATGTCTTTGATTGCACGGAACAGGAAATTATCAACCACAAATTCCTTTTGTCTATTGATTGATATTTCCTCTGGTACTTGTTGGTTGTTACAGTAGTCATATTTACTCAATCCTCCCTTGCCAAAACCAAACAACACGCGCACGCCGTCCCTGATAGGTGAATTATGCTATCGATTAGTACCTATCTTTACACATGGATCTGCAAATTCTTGGGGTATCATAATATTGTCTGATCAAGTGAATTTGGTCTCTGACATAACCATCCATCCCTCAGCTTGGCAGTTGATGGGATATGAATTTTTTTGGTCCTAATAAAACATCATTAACCCGATCCGGATCGGATAATATGGTCCCCCATCAACATGGCCTAAGCTAAAAAGTAAAGGTCATGATAAATTGCTCTCTCTCTCTCTCTCTCCAACATGGCCTATCACCATCACATCTAATGTGTAATCATGTGCTAGTTGTGTTAGATCTCAATCATTCCCAGTAATCCTGGTGTGTCTGACTCCACAATTACGGAAAACATTGAAGCAACAAATAGGCTGATTAATTTAGGCCAGAGATGAGTGCTGATGCTGAAATGTTATAAAATGATCTTGCAGAAGGAAAACGTAGGAAAATGGCAGCATGAAGCGCCAGAAGTCGTGTCAGTTGAACATTTTCCGGCAGCAAGCTCCCCTGATTTCTCAAATGGCGAGAGTTTCGATTCATCCTCGGCGGCTGAAGACCCCAACCATGCCATAGCTGTCGCTGTAGCAACTGCTGCAGCAGCCGAGGCTGCTGTTGCGGCCGCTCAAGCTGCTGCTAAGGTGGTCCGTTTGGCAGGTTACGGACGTCAATCTAAGGATGACAGGGCTGCTACGCTCATTCAATCACGTTACAGGGGATACTTGGTAAAATAGCATTTTACTGCACTCAAAATGACCTATTGGTTTTTATGCAAGTCAGGCGGAAAATGAAAAGCTGAGCATTTATAGGGTTGTTGAACATGGCCCTCAGAATAGGAGATGCTCTTTAAAAATCCGAAACTTTATTGGTAGGGGCTGAATACTGCAATGTGGACAGGTCATCTGAAAAGTCTGCTCATTTAATTATAGGCCATATATATATATATATATATATATTGGTCCTGAAATAATTTTGCCAACAAATGGCGTTGCCCAAATTTTGTCATCTACCACTTTTCATCTCATTAATTAAATTTGTTTGCTAATTATGAAGGCAAGACGTGCGCTGCGTGCCCTGAAGGGCCTAGTGAGGCTGCAAGCATTGGTGAGAGGTCATAACGTCCGGAAGCAAGCACAGATGACAATGAGATGCATGCAAGCACTGGTGCGTGTGCAGGCAAGAGTGCGTGCCCGCAGAATTCAGTTAGCCCAAGACAGGCTTCGGAGCAGGATGGAAGAAGAAGAGGAAAGGCTTGGACTGGGCGAGGAAGCTTCAAGGCGAAGGAGCCCCACGAAGAACATTGAAATGGAATGTTGGGACAACAGAAGTCTGAGCATAGACAAGATAAAGGAGCATTCCATGAGGAAACACGATGCTGAAATGAAGAGGGAAAGAGCTCTAGCTTATGCTTTTGCCTACCAGGTTTGTGGCTTTCTGTCGTCGATTAAGCTAACCCTCCAAACCAGGCAATTTGCCAAAGCATATTGTTATATACTCTAGTAGAAAAATCTGGGTCAAATCAATGTTGAATGGAGCATTTGTTCGTTGTGCATTTGATGCAAGCGATATTCTGTTGTTTGATTGCGGTCTCGTCTAGTTCACTGATTGATCATTTGGATTTGGCATAACAACAGCGACAACAAGAAGACCACAAGTTATTGCACAACAACGATCCAAACGGTGATAAAGATAGATTCTTCGGCAGCGAGCATGAGAAGCCACGATGGGGATGGAACTGGCTGGAACAGTGGATGGCATCGCAGCCATACCACGCCCGACATTTGGTACCTCCGCGCGAGACTTCCTATGTCGCATTAACATCCACCACCACCGATGACATGTCGGAGAAGACTGTTGAGATGGATTTGGCGAGCGAAAATGTCGTCAAGTCCATCCGCAGCAGCATTGGAGGGGACCTGGATCTGATGGAGACGACGACGACGACGAGCCCATATGCAGCAGCTAGGGGACAGTTGGGCTCAGAGTTCGTTCCCAGTTACATGGCCCCAACTCAGTCTGCCAAAGCAAAGGTAAGGAATCATCAGGACTCAATCAAGAATCGAAGCACTTCAACAAAGAGGGGAGCGGTTGCTGGGCCGGGGTACGACTCCTCGAGCGGCGGCGGCGCCGGCGGGAGAACATCGGCTTTCCACGTGCCCAGGAGCCCCAACCCAAAGAGCAATGGAAACCGTGGCCCGGGCAAGTGGATTGGCGGGGGATACAGCCCAGACTCAAGCAGCGAGGACAGGGCTTTCCCATTGCCCTTGGGACTTGGGAGCCCTTGGATATAAGACGATCATAATAATTTTGGTTCTAGGGTGGTTCAGACGGGCAACAATAGCCCTTTTGTTTTTATATGTCAATCCGCGGTGCCTACAGCATCTTTCTTAGCTCATCTTGAAATAAGGATTGGTGATTTATTACTAGTTCTTTAGGGGAAAAAAAAAGGATTGGTGATTTATTACTAGTTCTTAAGGAAAAAAAAAAAGGATTGGTGATTTATTAGTTCTTAAGAAGGAAAAAAAGGAAGAAAGAAGGATTGGTGATTTAGTAAGGTTGTTTTGTTGGAGCTAAGCTAAGTAGAGTGTAACCTTTCCTTTTTTCTTTTTTTTTTTTGGGTATTTGTCAGAAAGGCAGAGAGTGTAAGTGTAATGTATGCCGATGCTTTCCTACTTGTTTGTTGTGAATTACCGATGGATACTTCGCGAGCACGTTATTCGAAGTTACCAACCACAAGGCTAATTAAGTTGAATCAATCACTTTGCCTGCTGGTATGTTTAATGATAATTGCAGTACATTTTTTTTAGTTTTATTACTCGTGTGAAGCCATTATTTTGTTTTTCTTATATCCTATAACGAAACTAAGGGCCTCTTTGGCAAATAAGTTTTTTGCCAAATTTGTCTTTTACTAGTTTTTAAAATAATTTTAGTTACAGTAATTTCAAAAAATTGCTCATCAACGTTTTTAAACTGTATATTTTAAAATATTAAAAAATTTACACACTTCAAAAAATTTTCCTGCAACTTTTGCAACAAGTTACAGTAAAGTTTTAGATGAACACCCAAAAAATTCATATCATTTGTCAGCAAGGGAAGTTGATTGGATGATTCAGCATTGCTCAAAAGATTCCTGTGTGAGGAGAGTAGCATTTGCAGCCATTGTTTATCATCTATGATATGGTAGGAACAAACAAAGTGTTTCAGAAACTTAGTTCATTCTCCTGAAGTCGTAGCTGAACAAATTATGAAGGATGTGAAAGGAGTTGCTGCAGGGTTTAAGAGATTTTTTGAGTGCCTACTCTGCTGATTGTGTGGTATTTGGAATTAGTCTATATTTTGTAAAAATTTTGTTTACAGTTTTGACAGCATACACTCTTGTAATTAGTGATGGAAGCATACCTCTTACCTCGTGTACTGACTCGTTACTGATTCATCAATGGAAAATATATATAGAACTTACCAAAAAAAAAAAAGGAAAAAAGTATTCTGTTAAGTAAAAACGTGATTAATACCTTAACACGTTTGAAATTTTTCGCAACATCATGGGAATCCGAAATATCGAATGAAAATAGAGTATGACTACAAATATTAAACTACTACTTACTATTGTTTGAGGTTTATAGTCAATTTTTCTGTAGCAAATTAAACATTCCAAGCTAAAAGTGAACATCTTTTAAATATCTCAAAGGAAAAAATATAGAAAATAAACAGTACTTGTTAAATTCCTCATAATCGGTTGGAAAAATGAAAAAGAAGAAGATGCCGGGAATGTATATGGGGTGGGCCAGATAACAGGGGCGGTTCCTGCAGCCCAAGCCCAGATGCCTACGTGTACGACGGGTGCAATTTAGCAAAGTATCAATGCCACGTGTCTAACAGTCACTAGTAGTAAATGTAGGAGTCTTCCGTGGGCCTTGGACCTTGGTAGCTGCCTTTTCCTTAAAATGTCAAATTTTCTTGGACCGAAGCGAAGTAGACCAAACAACGTCGTTTCAATTGGACTCCCTCCCTCTGTCTCCCTCGGCGTTCGCGGGTTCATCAATCATCATCAGATCCTAGTAGCTGTACTTTGGTGGGCGGGGGGAGGGCTGGCTGGCTTTGCCTGCTTTTCCAGGCTCCTCTTGAATCTTGTGTGCGTCTCTCTCTCTCTCGCGGATAGCAAGAAAAGCAAATATATCCCTTGCGTCTTTATTTGGGTCTTTCCATATCTCCGTATATCTCTCTCTCTCTCCCCCTCCTGTGTTTCTCCATCACTGTCACACACGCTCACGCACTCACTCGGGTTGCCCAATGCATATGGCAACCGCGCAAACTTCAAGAATCATCCCGTGTCGCCACACACCATTTCCCCCGGCTTCTGCGGAGAGCCCTGCAAATGGCAAGGGTTGGGCTGTGCTGAGGCAAGTGGGTTTTGCTTCTTTTTATCGACAAAACAGAAGCGGCAAACGGTTCTCCGTCTGCGTTAGAAGATCCTATGCTGAACCGAACGGACTCGACGGGCCCGGGTTTACTAAGAAATCTCAAGATGGATCTTCTTCCAGTGCTGTGGAAGATGATCAGAAGGAGGGTCTAGTATTGGGCACCCAGAGGCATGATGGCCCTGCCTCTCTTGCTGGCTTTCACTTGATTCCTCAGTCCGGTAAATATACACCACCTTGATTTTCTCCTCTCCTGCTTCCTTTTCCTGTATTCTATGCAGTTTCGCATTTTAAAAGCGGGTTACTTCATTTTCCTATCTCTAGCAGTCTGCCAGATGATATTTTAAAGTGCTGCGATTGATTTCGGTTGTGAAATTTCTTTTGTACTGTTGCTAACGTTTTTGTTATTGTTGCTGATCTTGCTAATTCGTTGTGTCATTGAAATTCTTTTATAAGTGTGTTTGGATACCCCACAAAAAAAATCAAATATTATTTGGTTTGCATTAGAAACCTTTTTTCTCAATCTATTATTTTTATCTCACGAACGTGACGCGATATAAAAAATGTTACAGTAGTTATTTAAAATAATATTCAATCCTAATATTACAACTTCGCAAGAACCTATCTTTCCAATAGACTTGCTGCATTTCATTTATACCGTTATACTAGTCAAGTGTACCCTGGTGCTTCTGAATTTGACGACTATTCAAGCTACTCAGAATTGCATCATGACAGCAATAGCGTTATACTAAATGGTTACAGAGTGCAATTCATATTTTTAGTCCTACCTTTTCCCTTAGTTATGTGGATGTTGTTAAAAAAGTACAAAATCTGCATAAAGTCTTTGGAGCAATTTTTAAAGCTGAAGAACTGTTCAAGTTTAAGCTTTGACCAGCAGTTACTCTGTTGAATTTGATCTACAGGTGATGCAAAGGTCACGGACTCGTATACAAAGGTTCCTAGTGGTCAAGAGCATGCAACTCCAGATACAGAAGAAAATATTTTGGCCAGAATAACCTTCAATATTATCTTTGTTGCGGCGGAGGTTGCTCCATATTCCAAGACAGGGGGTTTAGGAGATGTTTGTGGTTCTTTGCCTATAGCTTTAGCTGCCCGTGAGCACCGCGTAATGGTTGTCTCTCCTAGATACTTGGACGGAGGCCCTTCAGATAAAAGATTTGCTAATGCAGTTGAAGTTGGTTGCCCAACCAAAATTTATTGCTTTGGTGGTGTACAAGAAGTTTCTTTTTACCATGAATACAGGGGAGGGGTTGACTGGGTAAGGAAACATAACATGCTATATTTTTAGCTTTTCATTTTTGCATTCCTTTGTTTTAGTAGCATCTGATTCAATTGTAGCACTGTGGTTTACCTTAAGTATTGTGAGGGAAAAGTTTTACCCTACTTGATGATCATCTCAACAGTTATGGGATCTTGCTTCTTTTGCTAGGTATTTGTGGACCATCCCTCATATCACAGACCTGGAACGCCATATGGTGATGTATTTGGTTCTTTTGGTGATAATCAGGTGTGTGGTTGTTTCCTGTTATTGCTAAGATAGATGAAGCTATTGGCAACAATATCCGCTGACAATGATAGGTGTTGATTTCCCTCCCTTTTTGGTTGAGCAGTTTCGATTCACTTTGCTTTGTCACGCAGCGTGTGAAGCTCCATTAGTGCTTCCATTAGGAGGGTTCACTTACGGAGAGAAATGCCTGTTCCTTGCTAATGATTGGCATGCTGGCCTGGTTCCCGTGTATGTCACTTATTAATCTCTTTTAGGTCTCGTTGGTATAAACCTTCATCCTTGTTTTTACATGGCAATAGTACTTAATAAAACCTTCATCTTATGGTTAGGCTTCTCGCAGCCAAGTATCGTCCTTATGGTGTCTATAAGGATGCTCGCAGTATAATCGTGATTCATAACCTTGCACATCAGGTGCCTTTTTATTTCTCCACTCATCCATGCTTATTTACTTTCTCCTCCAAGTTACTTGGCCTTTTTATTTTGGAAATCATGCTATCGGCTGTATAATTATCTGAAAATAGCTGGAAATGAAGATCACTTGAGGGTTAATGAATTTTCCTTCTGTTACACTTCCAATCTGCAGCTCTGTGTGTAGCTACCTTGTCAAGTCATGAACCGTTAGTGAGAAATTAATGCCTTGTTTAAGGATCATATTTAAGAATAAGCTTCTCCTTTTGCATTCAAAAGATTTGCAATTATAAGTGCTGTCATGTATAGCCACGACTTTGGTTCCATGTCCAATCCAATCTTTGCTGGCAGTTCTTTGATCCAATCTGTCACTAGATATGTAGTGTTACTAGATTGCAGTGACTAATAGGCCTCCAATGACCACCCAATTTCATTGGAATTAATTAGACAACAGGTAAAGATGGGTTAATGATCATTAAAATCTTCTAAAAATGCTTTGGATCATGAGTTCTGATGCAATTAGTAATTGAAGCTGCTTTGTTATGCTTGCAAGGGAGTGGAGCCCGCAATAACTTACAACAATCTGGGATTGCCTCCAGATTGGTATGGGGCAGTGGGATGGGTTTTTCCAACTTGGGCAAGGACACATGCTTTAGACACAGGCGAAGCTGTGAATGTCTTGAAAGGTGCAATTGTAACTGCAGACAGAATACTGACAGTCAGCCAGGTCTGATGTCTTGGAACTTAGTTTTATTTACATGATTATGCATTATTAAGTATCATGGATTTAATTGGGTAGTTTATCAAAATAATTTGCTGCTATGTGGAGCCTGTAATAAGAAGCTTTGTTACTTTGTAACTGATTCAGCCTGTAAAAGTATCTTCTTTTATCCCAGTTTCGTACGAGTATTTATTGGGAGAACAATATCAAAATGGTTTTTTTTTGTTTTAACCTAATTATTCTTTTTCGTTTATGGCAGGGTTATTCTCGGGAAATTACTACTCCTGAAGGTGGATATGGGCTACATGAGCTTCTGAGTACCAGAAAGACGGTTCTCAATGGTATGTCTTATACTGGTTATTTCTTAGGTACAGACTTCTGATATGTGAGAATAGGTAGCTTTTACCTGAGGTACCTTTATGATGTAGTAAGCTTCTTCTGAAGGGTATAGATTGAGTTTGAGGGTCCTGCAGATTATTGTTTCTCTTACACTTAATTTATCTTTTTTTTTTTTTTTGCATTAATTGGTATTACCAAGCTTGTAAGTGCTTAAAAGATTTTTTATGCTTGTGCAGGAATAACAAATGGCATTGATGTCAATGATTGGGATCCCTCTTCTGATCCTCATATTTCTTCCCATTACTCCTTGATTGACCTTTCTGGAAAGGTACTGTTGCTTCATTATCAGAGCAGGTCACTTAAATTGGATTGATAACCTTACGTCAGAAAGTGGACTTGTATGAGTGAAGACATCTGTGTCTGCTTCAGAAATAGTAATTATTTGACACATTAAGGGCCCTTGGGTGGTAAGGATAAACGAAAGATGAAAAAGGTGAAGGGAAAGAAAATAAAAGACTGATTGTTGCGTGAAGTTATGGACCTGCTTCTCTGGTTGTTTTTATCTCCATGTTAGTGGTAATTTGCAGGTTCTGTGCAAGATTGCGTTGCAGAAGGAATTAGGTCTTCCAGTTCGATCTGATTGTCCTCTGGTGAGAATACACTCATTCTAGTTATTTACTGGATTATTCCTCTTTTGCATTGATTATAAGTTCAATTCGATTCAGATAGGGTTTATAGGTAGATTGGACTTCCAGAAAGGTATTGACATGTTACTGTCTGCCACCCCAGAACTTTTGCAAGATGATGTCCAGCTTGTAAGCTCTCTCTCTCTCTCTCTCTCGATTGAAACTGAATTGCACATGCACCATGTGCCATATCGGGTGTGATGTCCTTGCTCGTATATTGCTCTTCTCCGTTTTGTGGGAATATATGAGGCAACTCAGGCAGAATTATCTTTCTCCTTCACTTTACACACTGATGTCAATACACATTGTATTTCTTGGCCATTGTTGGGTGCTTTTGGGCCTCCCCACCTGGAAAGCTTGCTCAAGATTCCACAACCGATGTAAATAACCCCAACTATCTTCCCCTCAAAGATTGGGCCTGGGGCTGGGTTTGACCATCAACTTGATTAGCCAAATTATTGTTAGGCAGAGTTGTTCTAACTGGGGGTTCTAACACCAACTTTGGGTGTTATTGGGCCTTTTCACCCCAAATGCTAGCTTAAGAGGTGAGGTTTCTTCTTCACACTTATAAACCAGCAACCAGCCCGTTCCACAACTGGTGTTGGATAATCCGAACAGTCGAGATTATGGACTATTTGGTATTTAGTTGGTTTTACGATGCCTCATTTAGAAGTTAATGCCAGTTTCTAGTGTTGCCATTTTTCATCTTGAGGTTGTGTTTTATCCTGGCTAGAGGTTCTTATTCAATTGAGATGTGAAACTATTCTATGATGCTCTAACAGGATGTATAGGTAGACATTTTACTCTGTTTGATCATTGCCTTCTTTATATCTGCATATAGTGTAGTCATGGAACCAGTTGACTTTTTAAGTGTTATTCAGTTAGCTTCATATAAATGAGGTATGATAAATAGAAAAAATTTGGCACTCTATATTTACTGGAGTGGTTGTAAGTTGATATACGATTTCTGTGGAGGGATGATGGTGCTGCAGTATGCCCTACTTAAATTGAGGACCTTTGTTTTCTCTTTTGTATTTCTTGACATAAATCCCGAACCCTGTCTTTTTCAAGAAAAAATGTACGTTAATCCAATGTTTGTCAGGTAATGCTTGGATCTGGGGAGAGACAATATGAAGATTGGATGCGGCACCTGGAGTCACTATATCCAGACAAATATAGGGGTTGGGTTGGATTTAATGTTCCTGTTTCACATAGAATAACTGCAGGGTAATTGAGCAAGAATTGACCTTCTGAAATTTATTGTTAAGAAGCAATTTTTATGAAGTTCACTTCTTATCGCTGTGCAATTGGCAGTTGTGACATACTAACAATGCCTTCAAGATTTGAACCATGTGGTTTGAACCAGTTGTATGCAATGAGATATGGCACCGTGCCTGTTGTTCACAGAACTGGGGGTCTTAGGGTGAGTGGAGACTTGAAATTGCAAATCTTCTAATAACACAATATTATGCATTACGTGTGCTGTTTACGATCTTTTTCTTTCAGGACACAGTAGAGAACTTCAATCCATATGCTCAAGAAGGAACAGGAGAGGGAACTGGGTATGGACTTTTAATCAAATTTTTTTTGGTAAACAAGAAGCCATCTCTATAGCTGAAACACTGTTGCTACTAAGACAGTATATGCATCTCCTTGGGATCTGGTGCCTCGATACAAGATATCCAAATTGATGATACTTGTATGGTTGTAAAATCAGATAGCAAGATACTACAAAGTTACCGTGTTTGCTCGGTTAAGGTGAAGTTGCACTTTTATTAAAACAATTATAGAAGGATATTGGCCACAAGGTTCTTAATTTGACTAAAACAAACCTCTAGCCACTGCCTTCGGAGAATAAAAGACAACTGAGCAGTGATGTGCTTTTGGGGCCACAGAATGCAATTCGTAATCGTATATACTAGTTTTCTTGAATACTTTCATATATTGAAGGACACAGAGAGGTGGATCCCCTTTTGCTTTTGCTTTTGCTTTTCCTTCTTTGGTCTGCAGTCAGATGCTATCTTTTTCTCCCTTGGTCTTGTATATGCTTTCAAAAGGTGCTGAATATGAAATGTCTAACAGGTGGACTTTTTCCCCTCTATCAAGAGAAAATCTGATTGCTGTAAGTTCTCTCAATGTATATATGGCCGTATTTTCATAATTCGTCTGTTACTTTTCACATGTAGGGTATGGTTATCCTTTCTTAGTCTACCTGATAGGGGCATTGAATGCTAACATAATTGGTGAATTATCTTCACAAGTTGGTATTTGATGATGTCTGCAGGCACTAAGAATAGCTGTTGGGACTTACAGAGACCACAAGTCATCTTGGGAGGGTTTGATGAAGAGAGGAATGGAGAGGGACTACTCTTGGAACAACGCAGCAGTTCAATATGAACAAGTCTTTGACTGGGCCTTCCTGGATCCTCCTTATGTCAAGTGAGAGAGGAAGGCAATCAGCATCTATAGGCAAAAGAAATTTCCGGATTTTGGAATACACCCAAAATTTGTTGCCACGAATTACTGCATTTTTGCTAGAGCGTTGTATAATTATTATACTGTCATGACCTCGGGAACAAATCATAGATTTCTTTTTAACTTGCACTGCATCAATTAACAAAATCAAGTCAGGAGAGTTGTCCCTCTGGGATTTTTCTATAAAGCATGCTATCGATGGTAAAATCATCGACCGACCAGGAGATACTTGAGTAGTCTCTGTAATTGTGCAGATAAAATGGCTAACTTCTTGTAGTATTGAACGAAGGTCCAAAGTTAACAGAAATGATGCCACAGCAGCACACCAACTCCGATAGGGTGACCATGTTAATCCATACATTGGTGGTTCCTTTTGCATGACATGATGAGTAGCTGAATCAACTGTCATGTTTTTGCTAGAAGAAATTTTGAGAAAGCAACAGAAACTTTGGTACCTCGTAGGATTTAGGTAGTGGATTTTTTTTTTTTCGAGACGATAATTGTTGTATAATTTATTTTATCCTATATTAGAGAGAGGGGGCGGAGCTGAAGAGGACCAAGGGTTTCGGAGGGAATTGAACCATTATCGGATTAGATGGGTACACTACATACTCGTCCGAATTTTTTAAACAGAACTACTTAATGAGACAATTAGTAAGAGGTAATGTTTGAACTTATAATCTCCCACCTCACCGAACTTTAATGATTTGGGTAGTAGATGAGAAGAAGCAAAAGAGGCAGTTTCCATGTCCAATTCCAGTTGGATCAGGGTAAGAGCCAGAGAGGCAGTCGGCTTGGAATGGGTAGCGTCAAGTTACGTGGGGTGCTGTTTCCGTGTGCTTCATAGTCCCACATCGCCAGCAGTTAAAAGGAGAGCTACGTGAGGAGGTAGTATAAAAGCGAAGCGAGGCAGTCTTTTTTAAGCATCTTTGCGCTTGGGGCAATGACGCAGCTCATGAGGTTCTAACCGAGGCGCGTCTATTGCTGGTTGAAAACTATTTCCAAACCCCCTCTTTGGCCTGGGTTCGGCCTAGGCCATCGAGAATTTCTGGAAGGGCTCCCTTCTGGGTAAAGCCCTACAATTCTTAGTTCAATGATTGTGAAAAGATGATTGTATGATGAGGCTTTTATTCGTACGATGCAAGCAATCAGTACGAAAATAAAATAAAAGACGCATGGAGAAATAGGGTCAAATAAAACCTATTCCCTTATCATATATTTGTTTCGTGTTTTGGTGTCTCTCTTCTTTTTCATTTAAGTTTAGTTTTTGTTTTAATTTTCAATATTCTAAGCAGATAAAAAATATTTCTCTAAACAAAAAAATTAGGATGTTCATTGTGTAATTTACAAAATTGAAGAAATAGTTGTTGAGATATGCCAATCTTTGTTATATATTTTATTAGATTGTGTTTGGTATTAGAATAATTTAGTTAATAATTGAATAACTCTTAGATTTTATTTGATAATTCAATTCGACACTTAAATTTAATGGATTCAGATCTTAATATATTTAGACGCATTTGATAACAAAAAATTAAATATTTGAATTAATTAATTATCACTAAATTTCTAAGGTAAAATTTGCTCCCAAAATTAAGTGCTCCCAAAATATTTGTTAACCAAATATTGTATTGCTTTGTTAACAAATATTTTTACTGAGGGGGAGATTACATTATCAAGTGATTTTGTTGAGATTTTTTAGAGAATTATTAGTTAAAATAATGTTAGTTTGTTTCATATAACCACTATAATAGTAAGTTGATAAATGAAGAATGTATTGATATTTTCAACGTTCAATACAAGTCTTTTGTAAATCATTTTTTGGCAATACTAGCTAAACTGTTGTTTCTTAGTTTATACCCTAAAAATAAAAACTATACATATTCTTGACAAATTGATTTCATCTATTCTCCAATTTAAAAAATTAAGAAAATAATTTTATTCTATTTCCTTATAATTAGACAATTCAAAGTCAAATATTTATTTTTACAATCACACATTCACACGTATTCCTCAAATGAATTTTTGCTTATTATGATTGTCTTTATTTTATTTTTTTAAACTATTCAGTTATTAGTGTATTCATGTGCAACTTTATCACCATGAATTAGAATGGTCAAAATCAAATCACATATTAAACTTAAATGTTAAAAGGAAGTAGAAAATATAAAAATAAAAATCTAGCATAATAAATGAGGGTATTTTTGTCTTATGAGAGGGTTAAGTGACAAAAAAATAAAGGTTATGGAGAAAAGTGAGAATCAAGATATACTTTGGGAGGATAAATTGTAATTAACCAAAAAAAAAATGTCATATCCTTTTCTTGGTTATGTACCCAACAAACAGGGCAAAAGATATTTTCATAATAAAAAATTTAACGTGACAATAATTTTTGGTAAAATGACATGATTATCCCAAAATGTGATTATATTTAATTTAACTCGAAAAAGGTAAATTTGATATATTATCAAAAAAATTACTATGAAATTAAAATTTGAATTTTCACAATATCACCAGCCAACAAACAGACAAGATGATTTTTTGTTATGAATGAATTAAAGTAGTTAAAGCGCCACGTAGGTGACGATAAATCGGGTGAACTTGGTTAAAGAAATGGAAGTGCTATCTATCATTCGGGTGAACTTGGTTAAAAATGTAATTTGATGGGAAGAAAATAGCAGAAAATTATTAGAGAGTTTCCAAGATTCTAGGCCTAGTCTTCCAAGTTCCAGCCTTGAAAATTGAGAGAAGGGCTGGGGAAGGGAAGGGAAAGAAGGTAGGAAGGATGGAAGCATCTTCCTCCACTCCTGATCTCGTTTGCATTCTTTGATGATGCAAAAACAGCAGCTGGTTAAAGTGAGGTGGTTCTTACTTCTTCTCCAATCTCTTTTCCGCCAGCTTAATACAGCTTATCCGTCTAGAGAATAACCCCTCCCCCTCCATTCTCCTCCCTTATCCCTCCAAACCCTAACATTTTTTTTTTTCAAAATATCCCTCTATCTAATCTCCTTTGTTGTTGTCATCAATCTCTGTAACTATTTCTATTTCGCATCTTCCAATTCACCGCCCCACGTTAGCTCTCATTGGTTAAAGTGATCTGATTGGTTGACCTTTACGTGTATTATAGAGAAAGCCCTGTTTTATTTTCGTTTTCTTATCCTTGACTTTTTCTCTATTATTTTCTTTTTTTTCGGATGAATACCGATCTGGGTTCGAGTCGCTTTGATGTTATTCGGAGACTACGATGATTTCGGATCCAAATCTGGTATATTACGCTTGCGTTGCAAAAGGCACCACAATTCTTGCTGAGTTCAATTCAAAGGATGCTGATCTTGGTTCCTTAGCGATCAAATGCCTTGAAAAAACGCCACCTTTGCATTCTGTTTTCACCCATACGGTCCGCAACAGGACCTACACATTCTTTATTGAAGATCCTTTTGCTTTATTTTGCCATATTTGATGAAAATCTTGAGAACTCCGAAGGGTTGGCTTTTCTGAAGAGTGTCAAGGACGCCTTCAATGAGGTTGCTGGAAGCAGTTCTGCTAAGAAAAGGTTGCAGAAGTTTGTCTTCTCACTGTTTTCAGGGCGAATTTAGCCCTGTTTTTCATCATCTGTTGACCGCAGATGCGGATATGGGGGGATCCATTCTCCTAATTCAGGGTTGAAACTTAGTCTTGGCTGGAACGGAAGCATGGATTCCTCCAGAGGAGGGCCCGTTGGGAGGCCGTTGTTGGGCACTGCCAAGAGCTTGATGAAGAAAAAGAAGAAGTTTTGGTTAGGTGATTGTATGGGTGGCTCTGCTGCAAATGCCAAAGATGCCTCTCCGGATGAGGGGGCAGCAGCTGGATTGAGCAGGGAGTTTACAGTGGTGATGCACAAGAACGGACTGCATTCTGGGGAATTGGGACAACAGAAGGCTAAGGTAGTCTGGAAAAAGCATGTTTGGGTGGTGTTGTCAATGGACTTGATCATTTGTACTATCTTGTTTGTTGTATGGTTGTGCATTTGTGGGGGTTTCAAATGCGTTGATGCGTGAAACTGGAATCTTCATTTGGAAGCAATCCTGATTATGAATTGGATGTTTTTCATCTATATTGATGTTCCCATCTGTCTTGATTGCTTTACTACGAAGTGGACGAAGGAATTTGGGCTTCAATAAAAGTGGATCAAGGAACTTTTTAGCCGAGATGTTTGGCAGACTATTTTGGCAGAGTCAGCTGTAATTATAATCTCTGTCTCTTGTTGCTGTGGTTCAAATGTTCAAGCTCAAGCTCAAGCTGGTATTTGCATTTGGATTTCTTTTTTTGAAATTCATAAACTCTTTAATTTTTATCTGTCTTTAGTATGCAGATATGAATCCGTATATTCTCTTGTGCATGTTGTAATGTGTATGTGCCTATACTTAAGATACTTGCATGGTACAAATGTAGTTTTCTTTATGGACGTCTTCGAATTTGTGCATTAGATTGTGGTATGGTTGCTTGTAATGAAATCTATACATCATTTCCTGTATGGACTTGAATCAGAAAGCCACAAGTTTGTTAAATGACAATGACAAGCAAGAAGTTCTCAGATGAGAATTGATGTCATTTTTCCAGCTTTTGATGAATTTGAGCTATGCATTTAGCGAAAGCATGTCCTATATACCAATCAGAAACTGCTTTCACTATATCAAGAACATCTGCGTTTCAGAAGTGTGAATATTTTCTGCAATACTGTGGTATTCTATTGTTAGAACCAGGATTAGTCAGAAAAATTCAGTGTCCGTTAACTGAATCTATGCTTAACTAATATTTGTTGAAGTTTCTTTTGAATCTGATTGACGATGCCATTGTGGTTTCAGAAATACCAAACATTTGATTTGATGGAATGAAGAGAAAAGATAGGAATAGGAGGAATCGGGTATTTGTGTTCGGATTAATGCTGATGGTGGAAAAGGGTAGGAGATGGAGGAAAGGTGCTTAACAATTAGTAGTAGTTTCTGTTCTCTTCCAACAATGTATTGGTTTTCCTTTGTTGCGTTCCATATCAAATCCAAAAGAGAGTTGAGAGTCATTTTTCTCAAAATTGTGTTGTTGTGTTGATAACAAATAAACTTCGTCTTGCTCTTTCCTGACCCTATTCAGTATTTAACTTAATCTCTAAATATGACTGAAGATCAAGCTTGTTAGGCGTTTCAGTATGCAAATGTTTGGATTGTTGTAACCAAATGGGGAAATGAAAAAATGAACAAAGGTTTGGAAGCTTTAACAGGAACAGTGGTTTGTCAAACAAATCAAAAAACAGATATTCTTGACTGCTACATCAAATATCAACGAGGAAAACAGGAACTAGGTCCAGAACAATGGCAAAGATCAATTGCTGGACCAAAAAGCATGATTTTTTAACATTACATTTGTAGTTTTGACCAACACGCACTTGAATATTTAGGTTCCATGTACCATGGATAAATTTAACGTCATACTAATATGGACTGCCAGCCCCTGACTGCGCATAGCAACAACCGACAAGGGCATGGCATCCACACTACTTATAAGCTACCGTAAACAAACCAGAAGGAAGAAACAAGAAAGCCAGCGGAACTGTATGTACAGTGGGATCATATGAAGATTATGCTATGATTTTAGATTTAATCAATTTGATGAATTACTCCTAAAGGTTCACACCAAACTAGTGCTATAGTGAAATCTCATACTTCATTCTTCACAAGAATCTTTTACAAAATTCCCAACGAATACTCTAATAGCATCAACAACCAAGAAACAGACTGAAGCAGCAGACTAAGGACGGTTAACAAATACGTAGGCAGTAGATGGAAATTTAGAGAAGACAGAGACACGATAATCAAGTAGCAATAGCAAAGAATCAAGAAAGCCCACTGTGAACTGACGCCAACTCCAAACCTACAACTCGTTAAAATGAGCTACAGTCCCATCCTGCCTTAGGAACTAATGTAAAAAGTACTCCTAGTTAAAATCCAACCATCGCACGGATATCTCCTACGATCCAAAATATTCCATAAAAAGACTTAAAACTATAGAAAAATCAAATTAGAATAACTTCAAGATGAAAATGTGTTCCAGTGCCAGGACTTCTAACCCTTGGAGATTAGCTGTTGGCTGCATCAGAGATGATGTAAAATCTCACTCTGTACAAGGCGACAACACATTTCATAAAAATCATCAAAAAAGAGGCAAGAAATTAGAATGGAATTGAACAATTGCAAGAACTCAACAGAAGCCAACCGAGACTTATGTATTGATCTTTAAAATACAGGACACTACTGTTACAAAAATCTCCATCAACATGTAAATAATCTCATTGTTATATACAAGAGAATGAATTCAAATTGATGAACAAAATTATTACAGATGCTCAATTGGTGTCAAGACTTGCCTAAAAAAGTAGCTTATTGGTAAACAAAGAAAACAGGGACAACCATAAAACCACACCTTATATTAACCGCAAGGGGTAAGCTTCTTGTTGCCAGCACCACGTGGGTTATCATCTTTCCAGTCATCCCATTGCCTTGCCTTTTCTTGAGCAGCATCATCGTCCTCCTCCTCCTCTTCACCAGGTCTTAACTTGTCCTTATACCATGATGAACTGGCTTCTTCCATAAGCTTCGCATTTCTCTCCTGCCATTTGTTCATGATCTCCATCTCCTTTAGCCCAGCTTCCTCGATGCTCATGGTTGGCAGCCTATATGAAAAAAAAAAAAAGCGACACATTATGATTAGCAATTTTATTTCCTTTGAGCTTCCTGATGTACTTTTAATACTGGGCATACAATCCTTCATTTCATTTAGTTGCACAATAAAATTTTACCTGTAATGAGGCTGGAAAACTTGTGCAGCAAGCCTTTTCCCGCTCACTTGTTGGGTTTTTGGCAACAAGACTTGCTGGTCCAAATATCATTGGCTGATGTTTGTGCTCATGGGCATCTGAAACCCTCTTTCTTCCTTCTATAACATCCTGAGCAAAAGTAGCACATGTGATGGGGGCAGCTGGTTTTGTGAATCTAGCCCGAGAAGCTGCATCACGATGCCAAGCCTCAGCTTTCTTAGCGCGTTCATCAAGAATAGCTGGTGAAACTTCCCTGTCCCCTTCCTGAAAAAATCACAAAGCAGGCTTCAAAATGGAGCATTCAACAAGGGAAATTTCTAAAGAACACGTTACCAACACACTGAAAAAATAAAACTGAGAAGAACAATTAACAGATAAGCCTTTTAAGGAAAACAAAAGATCCAAAGAAACAAAAGCAACGAAAGAAGAAGAAAAAAGATACAGAAGTAATAACATCTTAAGCTCCTGTAGTTTTATGAATTGCCATTTAACTGGCAATCATTTGAAGTCATCAACCCCCTATTGGTTGAAAGAATTAGCATATGCCAATCCACCACTCCCCCAATTAAGTCCACAAGCAACACAAAAGGACCGTGTGAGGAATCATTCTAAAAGAGGTGACGACCCTCATTACTGCCAAGTGTGCATCTGATACTTTTTTACAACTTATGATGGGTGATTAGACACATTATACATAATGTGGAACCAATTAATGCTTTATCATAACCTAGTACAAAATTGATCTTTATCATGTCATAACTAAGGAAATGTTGCTGAAGGGGGGCACATATCCCCAGACAAGGAGGTGTTTGAGCACATTGCTGATACGAATGTGATTGTTATCCAAGAAAAAGAACAATCACACACCATACTTAATAACATCAAATACCCAAGATGCAAAATATGTGATCTCAGAATGAGCGTCCCCATTCAAATATGATTGAGGGACATCTCAAAATTAAAGTATTAAGACAAGAAGTGTGAAAATTATGTTCCAGATATTTCCTAAAGAAGAAAACATTAATACCTGTAACTTCTTCTCGTTAATGGCAGATAGCATTTCTTCCTCCTTCTTAAGCATTTCCAGCAGATCAAAAGCCTATTATAAAATTATAAAAGATATCAAAGAGATGGAAACTGATCATACAAAAATTCTGAGGCTACTAAACCACCAACCAACCTTGCAGAGGCCAATGAGATGGTAGTTAGCCAAGCCTGCAAAAGGACCTTAAGGTTTAAAATAGGGGAAAGCCAAAACATTAAACGAGGAATTGAATTTACTTAAAAAATTTGCAACACAATTTAAAGACAAACTACAAAGGGGGAAGGAAAAATCCTGTTTCATCCGAGACAAAAAGTAAACACTCCACGACAAGTGTCCAGATTGAGTAAGAAAAAAGAGAGTAGCTTACCAAAAAGTGAAAAGCCAATGGTTTACAGAAAATAATTCTACACACAAAGCCTAAACTTAAGGCAACTGAAACAAGATACATCTACAGTTTCCTCTTGGTATGCTAGTTGACATTATGTTGGCCATTTACTTGGTCTATTCCATCTGATGAATATTTACAAATAAAATCAAGTGGAAGGCAACATCACAGATTGCTTATTTAAGTGCAAGATGAGAAGCCATAAATCCTGCAGACTCAGAGTTCCTTTGTCACATTCCCCCAGCCCAAACCCCTCCTCATCCCCCAGTCCTAAAAGGAGTCAAGGAAAAGAGGAAGGTGAAACGAAAAATAGTTGGAAGACGAAAAAATCATTAAAGAAAAAAAAAAAACTAACCTCCCTCTCCTCTTCTCCATCATCATCCAGCAAATCTTCTTCCCCTGTCTCAACAGGAGTGGATATTGCTGCTGCTCTAGTTGACCGCCCTCGCCTTTCCTTTCGCTCCTTTATTTCAAGCAGTTTTGCCTCAGCAGCTTTCTGCCGTCTAAAACGAGCAACCTGAAATTACAAATCACATTAAGTTTATAACTTTATAACTTTATATAGGACAAAAGCATACAAAAGAAGGCCATTAAGTTACTAAATTTATATTCAGCAGTACCACTGTTCTATGGTAAATAGCAAACCAAGAACTACCTTTTTTGCCCTAAGGTCAGCAAAAGAATTAGCACCCCCTGAAGAGGACATTTGTAACTCTTCTTCAGGCACAAGCTCCATGGCTTCACAGAACGAAATAAATTCCTGGCAAAATGGGTTCAACAGGAGTTATAAAAATTTCAAAGTGGCAACCTTTTCAGGGAAAAGAACTAGCAACAATAAAGGACTACGATATTGAAGCACGTAATTTTGGGCAACAAATAGTGGGGTGTTCTCTACCTTTAGCTTAGCTTGAGAAACCTTGGAGAACCTGTATCCTGTCATCTTGCGCAACTTTTTCTGTCAACTCACCAAGATAGAACAGCACCTGTCCCAGTTTATCATAAGCATAACATATCTCAGGCCCAATACAGCATCCAACTAGGAATATATCATCAGAGAGACTGAAAACCTTCAGGCCTTCTCCAAATTAAAGAAGCAATACTAAAATCACAGGAACGCAATATTTGAAGCCAGGTATAATTTCTAGTATAAGACTGCAAGAAACAATCACATAAAGGTATCAAACAAAGGAATCCCCCATACAAGTTATGCATCTGTGAGCATGGCCAAGTTCCTTTCTCATTAGGAATTGATAACACATCATTCACTTCAACTCCTTGATTCAAGTAAGAAATAGCTTATTGTACAATTTACGGTTATTATAATGTAATCAGGAGGACAAAACATCGATTTGATTGCAAAAAGGAGGGAGCGAAAACAACGTAACTTCTTCTGAATACCAGGTCACACGAAGCGTTCTACTCAAGAAATGCTTCTAAAAAAAGGTAAATTACAAAAAAGAACTAAACTGCCAGAATAAGAGATTCATCCACGGCTTACTTCAGATGCTAAAGCTAGCGACGTGAATATTTACAAAAAAAAAAGGAATTAAAAAACTCAACAGGACCAGCAAAACCAATAGACTCACGAGAAGATACTTGAGATTAGTGGTGCTAATGTCATCCTTGGTCTCATTTGTCGAGAAGAGTCCTAATTTACTAATCATTTCCTCGCACTGCGCCCAAATTTTCACAACCTTTTTTCAGGGTCTCCTGAAAATCCACAAATTAATATTAGAGTTAATAAAACAATCATATCTGCACACAGCGAAATAAAAAAGAATAAACGCAACATAAACTTATGAATCCATAAAAATAATAAATGTTGAAATTATCAAAAAATTCTTACCTGATCAACTGTTGATTCGGAGGCGGCGAGATGAATCTTTCGAGCCTGCTCGAAAAGAGCTGGCAAAGACAACTCCTCCATCTTCATTTCACCCATATGTGAACTTATTCGATTACCGAAATTCAAAACCCTACGACTCTGCTTTAGTTAGCCTAAATTTGTATCAATCTGGAATTCGGAGGGAAAGAAGGAGCTTCTCTTTCTTTTGAAATTCCTTATTTGTGCTTTTCTCGTGTATTCTGATACGAATAGGTAGGGACAGAGGGGAGAATCGCGGCAACTCGTACGCCTAGTGCGTCGGTTGAAAGAGTTTTAGTGTGCAAGAGAGAGAGGGGCGTGGGGGAGGTAGGCGTGGCCGGCACCAGGTGATGAAATAATCGATTTCTGGAAGGGCCTGGATGGGCATAGAATATGTGGACTGTCAAAGGAAATGATTTCGAAGGCCCAAGACTGTTGCTTTAATTGTGGGCCGTTGTTCAACTATGGGCTGGACGATATTTCTCCAAAATGTTGTGTGCACGTGCGGATCCAGATTTTTACGGCAACGAGGCGTGAAGAATTGGAAGCAGGACCGCCATTATCCAGTGCTGGCGTCAGGAGGGCAGTCCTCCAAAATTTATCAACTTTTTGGACTTGGTAACCAACATGCTATGCGTTTTTCGTTGACTATTTGACTCCTTAATAGTTTCAAAATTTCAAGATTCGAATCCCTGAATCACCGCTAGTGGAGAGATATCTAAGAACTCTCTTTTGATTATTGAATCACCGCTAGTAGTAAAATAAATAATTATACTTTAATTAGCCATATATGCAAAAATATTGGGTATCAGAAAGTAAATTTATCCCAATTAATTATCAACAACGAGTGTGAATAGAGTTTCGAATGAGGTAAAGTAGAAAATCTCTTTCAAAAAGTAGGGTGAAGAGAGGGCCAAAATGCCAAAATTTCACATGTAACTCAGAGCTCTGAGTTCTCAGTCTCCGTTTATATTTCAGGTGACCGATTTTTTATGTGGTCGCTAAGTCT
This sequence comes from Coffea humblotiana, assembly GCA_023065735.1. Lineage (NCBI taxonomy): Eukaryota > Viridiplantae > Streptophyta > Magnoliopsida > Gentianales > Rubiaceae > Coffea > Coffea humblotiana. Next base: position 1,012,893 of record CM041209.1, on the reverse strand, counting down.
CGAGTTGTACAAGTATGGTTTTTCTTTCCCCTTTTTTTGAGTTCGTTGTACATGTATGGCTTGATATGTATTTAAACCAATAACGGGCAAAAAACCTTACCTGCATAGTATACTTTTGATTGTTCAATTAATCCTTGTGTTAAGGACAGATTATTTAGTTAGCTCTCAACCTATTAAGTCAGTACATTTTTAATCCTCTAATTATTAACTCCTAAAACGTATCCTTCTAACCCTTTTATACATTTGAGATGTTGAAACAAAAAGAAACCACCACCATGCACAATATACAAGCAAAAATCTACTCATAACTAGCAAGATTGATAGAAATCTGATTAGAAGTGACCATTTGGATTGCGGTTTTCTGTCGGAAAATTGCGTCGTTTTCCGTGATCACATTTTTCTATTACATTTTTTCCTCACATACATCAAATCGCTACAGTAATTTTTTCATGAAAAATGACGGAAAATGCAATCCAAACAGGCCTGAGTTTAGATTTGGAATATACCCGAAAAACACATTCTAAAAGTGTAGTTTTATTTAAATTTGATAACGCTAGAATAGTGGTCAACTATTAGCCAACAATGGTTAGTAGCTATTGACCAACCTGTAGTAGTTGCAACGATGATTACATGTGATTGAAATTACATCAATTTGAGATAGATTCCGTTAAAGAGTAATGATTAAAATTACAGAAGTGCTAGAAATATACATTTTTAGAAATAAGAGAACTAAACATATACATACGAATAATAATTGAAGAGTTGAAAGTGTTCATAATTAATAATTCGAGAACTGACCAAAATTTTTAATTAGCTACGGTCGCTAAATTCACAAAATGGTATCTAAGTGACCATCGAATTTTGGACGAATTTGCCGAGATTTAGCACATGTGCTACATGCGTATAGCTCATTTCGTTACAATTAATCACAAAAGTTGATGAAAAGGCTACACTAATCTTGCGAGTCGAGTAATCATTTTTAACCAAAAAAAAAAAGTCTTAATAGCAAAAAAAAGCATAATTTGCACAGTTTAATGACCGTTAGAGTTTCTTGCCCTTGTGCAATTAGTCTCCATCCAGGTCCTTCCACTTTTCACTGACAACCATTTTCAGACCTCTTGACATGTGCTAAATTTGCGAGCTTAATATATTTGATAATTTCAGCAGCGAAGCGCTAATTTAAGCATTACTTTTTCAATCGAAGGAAGATGGCGGATGCATAGACTTTTGTCGGAGTGCTTTAAGCACGATGAATCAAGTGGTGGACAAATCCAGCCTCCGCCAGCAAGAGGCAAGAGCCTAATGGTTCCTATTCCAAGGGTGAATCTCTTGAAAGTTGAAACTAAACTCCCCAAGGAGGCGGTCACATGCCCTCATGAGTCAAAAAATATATCGAGTAGGACAACCAATCAAAAGCTATACAGTACTTTAAACTAGGGTTGCATGTAGAGCTTTCCTGCAGCAAGTCCCATCTTTACAGGTCTAAAATTTGTGAACCAAGGAAGCAAAAGTAGGCACCGTGGCCTCTGCCTTACCATTTCTCGGTTCCTCTGATGGGACCTGGGTGGCATCATCATGCTTCTGATGATCAGTAAACAGTAGTGTTGGGCTGCGCTGCACCAATAGTTAGTGTCCCTCACAAAATTAACATCTCTTGGACCATTAGGCAAAAATTAACACATCTCTTGGAACAATTCCACATCATAATTTTGTTTTAGTTACTGCTACTACTAGTGTGTGTAGGGGCTACGATCTTCCAATCATCTGCCTAGGCTACCACATATATATATATATATATATAAAAGTTACAGTAAAGTTTTAGACAAACATTCAAAAAATTCACTTGCCAAACAGGGTCTAAGTGTGGTGCAAATTAGGAAGGATTTTCGCAACGAATGCTATCTGTATTCGTTAACATACCGATATTTCACTCAATTTATCATATATATATATATATATATATTACACCAATAATAATTATTTTTTCTTACATTTATACATTTTTTAAAATTAATCTCCTTATATATATATTAATTAATTTTATATTTTTAAAATTTTAACACTTGAAATATATTTTAATGCACAAGACACTCGCTAAACAAATCGAATTAGAAAATCACGGCCAAGTGAGTCAGGCAGGCAAATGATCGCATTCGTCCTAAGTGTGTTACTATTTGACCACATATAGGTCCCGTTTAGCAAGTGAGTTTTTTGAGTGTTTGTCTAAAACTTTATTGTAGTTTATTGTAGAAGTTGTAGAGAAAATTTTTGAAGTGCGTAAACATATGAATATTTTAAAGTATATGGTTTAAAAAATTTGAGAAGTTTTTTGAGATTATTATAGTTAAAATTATTTAAAAACTTGTAACAGATAAACTTGGCAAAAAACTTGTTTGCCAATCAAGACCGTAGTAACATATTTGGATAAGTATAAGCTGTAAACCAGACTTAAAAGCCGTCACGAAAAAATCGTCTCTAAGGTGTGGGCGCAAAGGGGGACAAGGTACGCCCTTGCCAACCTGGAAAGATTACAATATTCTATGGAAACTACTTGAAAGAGATGTGTAATAATTTTATGGGCATCATCATTATATTATTGCCTTCTGTTAATCTAGTCTAGCAGTAATGCTGACAAAGAACCCAGGAATCTAGCTCTTCTGATCCCATTTCCTTCATGACTATAACCGAAGAAGAAGAAATCAAGAAAGCCAGGAAAACAGGGGTTCAGACATGAACGCAAAAGTGGGGCTGATGGGGCCAACCTCCGCTAAGAACCAGGAGCAAATTTCCTTCAACTTTTCTTCAGTTCGGTTACAGCAAGGACCCTATTTTTAACCGATTCTGCAGTCTCAACACGTGTATAGTCCATGCTTATGGCGTTCTCTGACAAATTTATAATGGATAACTAACACACCTCAGAGATGGTACTATGGTATGATACTACTAGTTTTGTGCAGTAGGGTATGGCTGCTGCTGCCGCTTCTGCTCTAGGTTTCCACCTAAATCTTGGGGCTTATATGTCCAGGGATTGAAGAGAAATTTACTCCCTTTTCCTTGTAAGTCTCAAATTTACTCTTCGCTTCCTGATTGCTCAATTATTAATTTCTCTAGGCTACTGTCTGTCGCTCAACAGCCCCTGCTGCACTCCTTTATGTTTCTCAAATGTTCTGTTAGGTTCATGTGTTGCAGTGTTCGTGTTACTATGTTTGACAATCTTATTTTCATCTTTAGCTTGCAGTTGGAAATTCTGTTTGTATGACTCTATCGTTGATTTGTTTTGGTATTTGGTTTTGTGTATCTTCAAGCTCATTCTTGGCTATTCTTGCGCTTGGAAATTCTTTGACAAAATCAATTGTGTACGAATGCCTAATTTTGGCAAGTAGATTCCAGCTTACACTCAATTCTTGGCTTTCAGAAAAGAGGCAAAATCATACTGTTGAGTAATGGATGGAAAAGGGATATCAGGATCCATTATGGTTTTTTCTGAAGAGAAAAATGAGAGCTTGTATCCTATGGTTTTTGGCGTCTCCTGTGCGTTTTTTGCCCTTAGAATTTTGTCGGAGCCTAAATTGTCCCCTGAACAATGGTCAGACATTAAAAATGGGATGCTTCAAGGAAGTGCTTACCTTCTGGGATTGCTTGTTTGGAGGGCTCAGAAGGACGAAGCCGGGAATGATAAATCAGAGCTTCGCCAGAAGCTTGAGAATGCACAGGGAGAGATAGAAGAGTTGAAAAATAGAAGACGTGAGGACGCAAAGGCAAATGAGAAAGTAGTAGGCATCTTTGCTGCACAGGAGCAAGGCTGGTTCAATGAGAGGAAGAAGCTTAGACAACAAATTGGGGGTCTTATGAACGAATTAAGAATTTCTGAAACTAATAAGGATAAAGCTCTTTCTGATTTGAAGGGAAAGCTGCAGGACAATGAACTGCTATTGAAGTCTAAGGATAAGATTCTCAAGGAAGAAGAGCAGAACAGGCAGGATCTTGAAGAAAAACTGAAGAATGCTGAGAGTACTATAGCAGAATTCAGAGAAGCTGCAAAGCAGGAAAATCAACGGCACTCCAATGAGATTTCAAAAACACAAGACTGCCTGCATTGAGCTTGTCTCAAACCAGAGACAGCTTGAAGCAGAGATGGGCCGGGCTCTTAGGCAAATTGAATCATTGAAACAGGAGCGTGATATAATTCTGGAGCAAAAGGAGCAGTCACTGTCGATGACTCAAAAGCTATCCCTCGAGCTTGTCAAAATGCGAAGGGATATGGAACAGAAAGACCAAATTCTGCCCGCCATGCTAAGAAAATCTAAATTGGATACAACAGAGAAACAAATGCTTTTAGAGGAAGTAAAATTGTCAAAGGCAAAAAGAAAGCAGGCTGAGCTAGAAACAGAGAGGTTAAAGACAGATTCTGAGCCTAGGCGTGACAGGTATTCCCTAAGAAGTATGCTTTCTAAACATGCAAATACAAAGGCAGATGCTGTTTCTGGAAGAAAAGGGGTTCATTCAAATGCAATGATGGCATCAAACATGGAAAGGCCTACAACACACCAAATAAATTATCTTGTTGAGTATGAGCAACCTGGATTCAGGGAAGGAATAGAAGCTTTTTCACCTCTGTCGGATCGCTACTTATCTGAGGGAATTCAAGATACAAGTAAGACTAAATTCTTGATGTGCTTTTCTATTCTTTGAGTAATACACTTACACATAGACTAGAAAAGAAAATTGGTTACTCCTACAAATTTATGATTATCATCTTTCCAGTTCATTTTACCCGACTATGATTTATATGATTTCAGCTGACTTTCACCAGTTGGAGGGTTGGGTTCGATCTCAAGCTGAGAAGTATAGAACTGCTATTGATCAGAGGCATCAACTTGAGGTAGATGCTTTTGCAGAACAACTTAGAGTCAAAGATGAGAAGTTAGAAGCTTTTCGCTGGCGTTTATTGAGTATGGAACTTGAGTCAAAGAGGCTGCAATCCATTATTGAGGGGCTTGATAATGACCTATCACAGCTCAAACGAGATAATATGAAGTTGGAAGCTGTACTGTTGAACCGAGAAGCAGAATTACAATCCCTGAAGGAGAAGTTGGCATTGCGAATGGAAAATCATCCTAACAGCCAAAGGATCTCCTCAAATGCTTATCCGCATGATCTTACATTAGCCTATGATACCTTTTGGTCAAAAGTGAAGATAGTAAAGAGAAGACCAGGGGAGGACGAGCAGGAGTCAAAGACAACCACAGAGAGAAATTTACCAACCGGCAGAAGATGAGATGCAAAAGAAATCTTCTGCTAATAACCAGAGCAAAGATATAGTTTTGACACTCCAACCTCCACAAGTGGAACTTGAAGAAGAGTTAGGTGATGCAATTGATCAAGATTCCATTCAAGAGCAATCTTCTAGTTCACAAGATGCTGAAAAAGCTGAAGCGTCACAATCAGCAGTCAAGTGCTTAACAAACAAGATTAATTCTTCATGGAAAATGGATCTTCATGCTCTTGGAGTCTCATACAAGATCAAAAGGCTGAAGCAGCAGTTGCTCATGCTTGAGAGATTGACTGGAAAGCGAGAGTGTCATGAAAGCAGTGATAGCAGTAACAACGGACAAATTGACAAAAATGTTTTTTGTGCTCTAATGTCCTTGCTCAACAAACAGGTTGGTCGGTACCAATCCCTCCAGGGGAAGACTGATGATCTATGCCAGCGAATGGTACATTTCTATTTCATTATGCTAATTTTACAGTTTAGGGGTTAATTTTCTTCATCAAATGCAAGGATCAAAACCATTTCACTATCTTGTAAGGTCTTTATCTTGTAAATTCACAAAATATTGGGCTTTCTCTGGATAACAATTAGATGGAGGCCCTTTGATGATGTGTAGAAAGAGTGATCACAGTTGGACGCTTGAAACCATAGTTCTACTTATCATTTTTGCATGTGTTGTGCAGCATGAAAACAGCTTATATGTGAGAGGTGGAGATCTGAATACTGCAAAACAAAGGAGGAAATTCGATTGCTCGAGCAATATCTTGAAGAGACATTTCAACTCCAGAGATATATGGTTGCTACAGGACAGAAGTTGATGGAATTACAAGCCAAGATTGCTTCTGGATTTCTTAGTGCAGTTGAAGAGTTCGAGACACCTGCTAGCTTTGACATGAAGAGGTTTGCTGATAATATCAAAACACTCTTCCGAGAAGTCCAAAGAGGTCTTGAAATTAGGATATCTCGAATTATTGGAGATCTAGAAGGCACTCTTGCTTGTGATGGTATCATACACTTTAAAAAGTAGTGCAGGAGAGTTTTAGGAAAGTTTTTTCTTACTTCTTTCTTTTTTAGTGTCTTTTTCCGAATTTAGTACTGCTGAGCAAATCTGTACAGAATTCACTACATGAAATACAAATTTCTTGGTATTGTATCTCCTCTACTTCATTGAGCCAAATTATAAGTTGAACCCAGCTAGCAACTCTATGAGCAAGCCCCTGAAAAGCAAGTACCAACTACTAAACTCTTGCAGTTAGTGATTGAGAATTTCCCACTTTGCACACTGGTTGCCTCAATATATTTCTCATCAGGAGCAGCATTTGCGGAATCTAGGGAAGTGTTTACAGCCATTTTTGTCTGATTCCGTAATCTTATTTGGTTAACAACATTGGTGCATGTAAATTTGTTGAGGCATGGTCTTTTTCTGCTTTCACTTTGCTGACTGTTGTTTTTTCAGGCCTGGTCTTCCTTTCTACAAACCCATGGAAGAAAGTTCCGTTGCAGTGAAAGGAAGAACCAACCTTCCATGAAATACGGACAACTGTACGTGACGACATTGTCTCCATGGTAGCGAAGGTGAACAAATTCACTCCCGTTACATACTTCCTTTCAATCTTTAGTGCAAGATCAGGCTGGTCATGTCTGCTGATTATATTGATTTGGATATGAAGAAACTGTACTTTATAATCTGAATCAGCTACTTAGTCAAATGATTTTTTTTTTTTTTTTTGGGGTGGAAATTTTACTGCTAAAAGTCGTGGCACAAAGAGTCATGGTCAGCAAGAGGATCTCCTCCTTTGGTACTGCTTAATAATAAAGGAGAGGTAGGGAGATGAGATGCAAGATTGATTGTGTGATTGCATTAACTGGGATGGGATCATTCATTCGAGGGACTTACATCACATGCTGGTGGATCGTGTTTCCTTTTTTCTCAGGGTATGTCTGGAGTCTTAGTGTATCCAAAGTGTTATCAAGCATGGAGCTAGGCTGCAGCAAGTTGAAAATTCAACACGGTACTGGAGTGATACACTGTAGTTTGTTATTGTTGTTAAACCATGTAGGGTGGCAATGATTAGGGAGGATGAGGAATGGTTGCTGTCCAATGCATAAATGAAACCCAGTGGGCAGCTTCAATCTGAGGGCTCAAAGCAAACAGTGGTTTGATTCTGATAGATGGAAAAACAACAAAAACTCTTTGTTTCTTCTGTCACTTTGAATGGATATCTGAGCTCATGTCATGTTCCCTCTTCAAACTAGAGACTTGTATTAACGTGGTTGTAGCACTCCACTTTCAATCGCTCTGCCCCGTCAGATTGAATTAAAAACACATACTCCGCAGCGGAATCGGTGGTAAATTTGTCGAGGCATGCAGTTTAATTTGTTACTACTATTGTATAATCGCAGCAATACAAAGAGGAATTATCGTTGTACCAAAAACATCATAAACTGTGTTGTCGTAGGAATTGGTTTATCAGCGATCTCTGGGTCCTGCCTTTGGACCAAGCCCTTGCTGCAGTTGGGTTTCATGAAGCTGCTTTTTTTTTTTTTCAAATTTTTGGAATAAAGCAAACAGCGTCGTCAACTCAACTCATGCATAGGCACGGGTAGTTGTAAATGATGCAAATCACAAGCCTTCACACATCCCATACATGCAAAAGAAGCCAGAAATCAATCAATGCCGGCCAAATTGTCATTCGTCGGCAACCCTCGTTTGGATGTCTCAAGTAACAAACAATAATAGTCTACTTCGTATTGTCTCTTCATCTATGTTTTCCCTTATTATACTCCCTCTCTCTCGTAGTAGTAGTAGTATTAGTAGTCTCTGACCGTTGCATTGCTACAGCGGAGTGTGGCTGCCGACTAATTCAAGATCGTCTGTTGTTGTGCCTTCTGTCTGGGCCCATATGATAGTTTGGTTTGTCAATTCACCCAACTCCTCTTGCATTCAGTCAATTTGGCTTTTAATTGGAAACTTTTCCGCCCGTTTCTTTCATTGAAAATAAATAACTCGTGAATGAGAAGCGCCTGGAGCGTTTTAGACCTGCCCACTTCCCAGCTAAATCTCTCTCTCTCTCTCTCTCCATCAGGACCATCACATTCCACATTTCAGTTTTCAGGCACCCGCTCCCCCTCCCCCTCAATCTGAATGCATAAGAAGGTCAAGAAATTAAGAGAGACGATCGAGGAGGAATCCAGTAAAGCATTTGCTGCAGATAGATGATCAGTTTCGATTTGGGGACCGAAAATGAAGCAGCAAGTCCAACCGGTACTCCAAAGCTTTCCTTGTACAAACTCCCAAGCAAGCAAAGACAGCCGCCACCAGTGATGTTCACTCCACCCGTCACTACTTCAGCAGCATCAATTCCATTCCAATGGGAGGAGGTACCGGGGAAGCTCAGACCCGATTTCAGACCCACGTCTTCCCCGGCAGCCGCCGTTAAGGACAAGAATTCTTCTGTAGCCAGATGTTTAGACCTCCCGCCCCGGCTGTTGAATAACAAGAATAATACTGGTACTGCTACTCACAATTGTATCATCCATCATCCTCCTAATAAACAACTATTTCCAGTCACGAACGATTCTTCTCCACGACGGTGCTCAACGGGCCTTATCCTGATGGCGCTGGCGGTCCATCCTTCTCTCGCAGTTCCGCATTTTCTTTGCCTAAAACTAGAGGGTCTTTCAGGAGCCTGGAGGATGAAATTTTTAGAGATGTCATTAAGTACCGACAACATCGTCATGATGCCATTGATGAAGTTATTGGGAAAAAGAAAGGTGATCAAATGATAAGGAGAGATTCGCTTCTTGGAAATGGGGGAGCTACAAGGAGAACAGCGCTGCTGCCAATGATGGCAGTTTCTCCTTCTCTACTGGAGATGATCACAGTTTTGGTTGTCCTTCTTTCGCTTCAACAAGTCGTGGGACAATCAAGAGGAGAAGCAGCTTCTCGAGTTTCTCTCATGCCAGCTCCAACCTCATTGTAAGTGTCTGTCAACCGGCTTCCATATATTATATACAATACATTTTAGTTTCCTTGTGATCCAACTGTTATCTTCCCTGCTAGTTGATCTTTGATCTACATTTGGAAACTAAAAATTCTTGCTTCTGATTTTCTACTTTATTTTTGCTAATTTACATGAATCCCTCCTGTTTAATATACTGGGACATCGTATACAACGTACTAAACAAAATCTTTCCTTACTAAAACTGCACCCCCAAAAAAAAAAAAAAGAATACATGCGTATCTTTCTATTTAAAGAGAACCCCTGTCGCTTCAGATATCATGATGCTATTCTTTCGTACGCATGCATAATAATTTCCTATACAAATATACGATCTTCTTTTTGTCATGTTTCAAATCAACACGGACGGTCTTCCTTTTGATTTACGTTTATGTGTATTTTTACTCCCTAATTGTTAATTAAAGAAAACAATATTGAATCTAATTCAGTAGAATACCGCTGTAGGCCGGCATTTATGGGAGCTTCAAGCAAGTGCTCCCTTGGAGACGAAGACAAGGACAAAAGAAGGATCAAAAGTCGGCTGAAATCAAATGTGAATCTCCGGCAGCTGGCTTCAGTACTCTGTCCAAAGAGAAGGAAATGGAATATGCAACCTGCCGTTTGGGGTTCCTTTTAACTTCACCTACTATATCTCTACCGAAAGGCCACCATTAATTTCACGTCCTCATCCGATTTCTTGATCCTGATTATGGGGAAAAACTAAAAATTCATATTTTTGTTCCCATGTAGCAGGATTTTTGTATCTAGTACAATCAAACAAAATCGCATATCAAATTGCTGACACTATCATGGATGGATGCTACCCACCCTCCATATGTATGATCCTCTCTAGAAACCTGACTCAAAAGTATTTTTTGTCCTTTTATTAGTCTACGACAGTATGACTTGCACATGAACTTCTTGAGAGTTCCATGAAATGTATCCATATCCTATTCTCTGAAGTGTTTAAACCGGATGGAACGATTTGAATAGTGCAAAGATAGAAGAAGAAACCAACTCCAAAATTTTCTTCTCTCCAAAAAAAGTGTGAACTTTGACGAAAAACCCTGTTTGGATTGGGGTTTTCTGTCGGAAAATTGCGTCGTTTTCCGTTATCACATTTCCCTATTACCTTTTTCCCTCACATACATCAAATCGCTACAGTAATTTTTCCATAAAAATGACGGAAAATGCAATCCAAACGGTGCGAACTCGGTTAAAAGCAGGATTGAAGGACCTAAGGAAAAAGGCACTTTTGATCTCTAGTTCAATCAAAGGGGCTCCAATCCTAAATTACGTACTTGCGAGTAAGCCCAAACTAATTTAAATCATTGCATAACTTGGGCCGTATACGTGTCTATTGGCTATGTTCATGCACGTGTACAAACTACAAACAAGATAAGGAATTAACCAGAAAAATCTAATCTCTCTTCATGCACAAACATGATATATATTCGAGTACATACATGGCTGCATTATGAATTGTTCACTGAACCTGAACCTCTACCTTCATCCAGTACCAGCATTTTAATTTCTAGATGTCCTGTTTGTGCATCAGGAGATCAACATATCAACGATGGTATTACTTACTGGACCTTGTGCAGTTCATATCCATGTCTAAAGGAGGAACAAGGAATTCAACCAGAATGTCCTAAGCAAGCAATATGAATAAAAAGCTATTTCGGAATATTCAATTCAAAAGACAAAACTGAACCAAATCCTACATTCGAAAATCTAAAGGGGAACTAAGATCCAAAATCTAAAAGATGAATCCTACGTTCTGAGATCTAAAGGAAACTGAAAATCATGAGTAGAGTCAAGCCATGGCAGCAGCAGCCATTGCCCTTCTTTTCTTGTAATTGGCTTTGAAGCATGCTTGTCTGAGTTTCTTGGTTCTTGCGGTCAGTTCCATCTCGGGAAGCACCTTTAACATTCTTTTGTGCTCTTCCAGCATTTCAATCTCACTTGTCAATCCCAACTCCTACAAGAATTCAAAAGGTTACTGCAACATTCTTTCAGTAATTCCCGTTTGAATACTTTGCTATACTACAGTTTCCATTAATTTCAGACACTACTGTTTTCTGGGTTGTTTTATTAGAAGGAGAGGAGGAGGAATTAACGAGAGGAAGGGGAACGAAGCTGTAACGACTATAAACATCGTTCTCCACTTAGAGACTTTTATTCCGTCCTCTGTTTTTCTTTAAAAAAAAAAAAACTTTAAATTCCTTCATCCATTCAGTTCAGGATTCAGTACTAATCAGGATGGAGTACTGCATGCCGCTAGCGTGGATGGTACCTTAGCACTGTCAATCAACGACTTCAAGCTCTTGATTTTCCTGTGCGGCCAGCGCCTGATGTTGAGTTCCCTGCATCGCTTCTTCAGGACAGTGAGGCCAACCTTCAATTCCTTAGCTGCTTTTGTAATTGGAACATCAAAGTACTTTTGAATCTCATCCACCTCAAGCGCCGATGACTTGTACCTCCCACTTACCAACCCGTCGTCCGAAACCAAGGGCTCTGACGATCTCATCAAGCACACCGCATTTCCTCCAGATGCTTCGCCAAAAACAGTCTCACCATTCTCAAGCAGCGCTTGATCACGTATCTCTCCAGCTGCATTCAGCGGTTTAGCATCGACAACATTGATGTCTCCCTCAAAAAATGGTTCTTTGACGTCTGGCTGTGGGTGCCACCCAAAATCCCCACAAATGTCTTCAAAATCCTCGAATTCCATTTCCAAGCATGGAATGTTGTTATTCTTCCACGGAAACGCAGGGTATGACTGTTCCCATGCTCTACAAGAAAGGATATATTAAGAAGATCATGAAAGATTACGTCAACAAGTAAATAGCTAGACACATCGATCAAAATAGCTAGATTCATAATTTTTGTGACATCCTCAGTCTTACGTACCCTGAAGGTGGTTGTTCTTCGAAGTATAAAGATCCATCAGATGCAAGGACGTTCTCCAACTGGTATACCAGGCTGAGGGCTGGGGGATTCATTCTGCGCAGGGGGAAAAGCTGAAGAAGTAGCTAACATGGTACGTATAAATTGTGGTGGAGAAAAATTGGAGTTCGTGCAGATGATCATGGGAGTTACAGGAGGGATATTATGGAATCAACTTAACTAAGGCATTAATGGTGAACAATTACCAATTACCAATTACAGAAGGGGCTGCATCATGCAATGTCTCTTTAATGCTTTATAATGTTAAACACGAATGAACATGCATGCCAAACTCCCAAGTACATTCCAAAAAGTGCATGTACATTACTACTACTACTACATTTTAATTTTTTTTTTAAAAAAAGAGATTTTTGACTCTGTTCAACTCTAAATTTTACAAGCAAAAAAAAAAAAAAGATTAATGGTTTTTTTTATCCATAAATATCTTTGAATTTAAAAACAAAAAAAAAAAGCATCAATATGCATGTCTTTGCATCATTGCATGGTCAAAAGTCCAACCCGTGGTCCGTCTAAATTAAGGCGACGATGTCCATGTAAATGTTTTCCCTTTAAAATATTCGATTCGAAAAGAATTTCCAGATTGTCAACAATAAAGCCAGAAAAAAAAAAACAAGGTAGAATTGGTTAAAGGTGAGAATGGATGCATGGGTGGATTATCATGCATATTAACCTTACCTGATGTATGAGATTAATGCATGAATTCCAAAATCGTTGGATCATTTAAGGAGTAGGTTACACAACAATTAACGAGGCGGATGGAGTTAAATGAGGAGGGAAATCGTGCTTATCCAGTACAACCTGGTTTTGGGGCTTCGAAATGTGCATTAATTGATTAATTCCTCTAATCTGAGCCGTCATTTCTTGGAAATTGGCCATAACACACTGCTAATTATACTTCCCACGTATAATCTCGCAGTTAATAAGCATCGAAGTCCGTGTATCGGAATGCGGCTGCCGCTATCTGAAACCGGTGAATGTTTTTTCCACCCACGCATCCACACTGTACTCTACCCTCTTCGGTCTTCAGAGCTAGGGCGGATTGCCAAATTTTGGGGAATTTTTTTTAAAATTTTTAAGCGAATATTCATTTTATATATTTTTAATTACCCTTTAATCTCATATAAATTACATTCTGAAAAAAAAGTACTGCGCTAACTTTTTTTCAAAAAGTTGTAATTACACAAAAGAACTCTAATTTGGATAAATCACGCTTTGTTTGTCGAGAGATTTATACACCGTTCCTAAGTTCTTATAAGAGTCTTAAATGTGAATTGGGAATTTCAGATTTTGTTTCCCGATGACTCATGAGCTTCAACTAGATGATTAAATTGATGTTTAAGATTTTGTTTCCTTTGAATAATTTCATACGTAATTAAAATTTGGTTTGGTTACTAAGATCGAGATTTCAAGAATGAGAGATTTTAAATTCAAATTTTCCTCTTTCACTCCTTGCCATTTTAAATCTCACCCTTCTCCCGTCAAAAAAAATAATTATCTTTTCTAGAATATGGAAGTTATTGTGAACAAGAGAAAAAGCGAGAGAAAAGAAAAGGAGTAACCCACTTTGTAACATTATTGCCTAGAAAAAGCTAAAATAAAGTCTAGCAAAGCTAAAACGAACGCCATAAACCCAATACCTGACTGGCTGCGGCCCAAATATATGGTCATAAACTTTGAGTAAGTCGTGCTGCGGCCCAAAATCCAGAGTAGATGTGTTTTAGAGTCCATCAAGCATCAATTGGGCTCTGGGCCAGATGGAGAGCATCAAGCAGCAAGCAGTACGAGATCAAAATCAATGGGTGCGGTGTGAATTGAATTCTAGTAGTAGCCGTTTTAGGATAAGAGGGGCGGGACCCTTCGCTTCCATCACCACCATTTGCGGCACTGATTGAATTAAATTACGAGTTAGTTAGCGTTGTATGAGCATTGTCTCCCCAATCACGGTAGGAGTTTGGATTTTGCGAGCCGAGTCCCACAATTTGGAAGCAGATCGGTGAAATAGTCTGACTTCACTTGACTTGCTCGATTTGTGGGTCCTCTCCATGTCTCTATTATTACTGTTTCTGATAGATTCTTATTAAGAGGGAGAGGAGGGAGTAAGTATTAGCAAGCAAGAAAAACTCTTCTGTCTTGTGCTAGTTGTGATATCATTCATACAAACTACTACACTTGATTGTTTGACTAAAAGCTCTCGCTGCTGATACAAATTACTGTCATCATTTTGACGTAATCTAGATATCAAGTATCAAAGCAGAGACAGGGGGGTTGAGCTTGACGGATACTAAACCCCAATATGACGGTGGGTCAAACTGTCAAAAGTCTTTCTTTCTTTCTTTCTTTATGTTATGGGGACTTCAATTTAATCAGTTTAGGTTAGCTTAAAATGACATTTAGCTATTCTGAATTCCTACTAACTACAAAACCCAATGGTTTTTCTTTCTTTCTTTGATGGCTTAGATGAATTTTTACTACTAGTATTATCACATTTCGTGCAGTGGTCACTTATTACCGGCTTAGAAGTGTCAAAATGGGTGGTTCGAACGGATCATAGTTGAGTAATAATGGATATAATTTTATTAATCCATTTATACAATTTTAATAAATGGGTCAAAATAACCCAACTCATTTATATCCATTTTAGAAATGCGTGTGCGTATGAGTACATCCAATTACAAATCTATGACTCAACCAATGGCCCTTTTTGCTGTTGGCCACCACAAAAAATTTTAATCTTTGGTGGGATGGAAGGTTAAGAGTTTAAACTTTGCCTCCCATCATCATTGTGCTACTATATGTGGCTTCTTCAAAATGCATATAGCTGTATAGTGTACTCGTCTGGTTCGATGTTAGTTTAATTTTCGTCATTTCCTAAATAGTTCAGTGGGGTCTACCTTTCCCCTAGTATAGATTAGAATATGAATAACAGTACAGTAGATATTGCCGTTTAATAAAAAAAAATACAAATCTATGAGTCAATTGAAATTCTACTTGTTTTTATTTATTTATTGCATATTGTTTGACATCAAATAACCGCATTTTATTGTTATTAAATTAATAAAAAATTTAAATATATATATATTTAACACCTACTAAAATTTAAGTTTAAATAGAAATTTATTTTCATATAAATATAAATGGTTGAATCGAATTAATCCACTGCTCATCAAATTGAACTGTGGTGGATGCTAACGTTACCAACCAGCCACCACTATGCCGTCAAATGATCCTCTCCATGATTGCCCCCAAGGTCATGCTTTTCAAAAAGGGTTGGTCTAGAGGGCGGACCACGCCTTTTCCATTCAGCCAAAAATAATTAAAAAGAAAAAAGAAAAGAGTACACCAAACTTTACCTTTCATTTTCCCCACTCTTTTTGTCACGAGACAGTTGAGACTCCAAGCTAGGGGTGCAAACGAATCGAGCCGCTCGCGAGCGGCTCGATTCAAGCTCGAGTCGAGCTCGACATTTTTCGAGCTCGAGTCGAGCTCGAGCTGGTCGAGTCAAACTCGAGCTCGAATTCGAGCTCAAAATATTAAGCTCGTTAGCTCGCGAGCTCGAGTATATATATATATTTTTTATTTTTATTTTTATTTTAATAGTAAAATTACATAAATATCCTTAATATTTTATTATTTATTAATAAAAAATATTATTTTATTTATTTTTTTAAAAAATAAAATAATTATTTTTATTTTTTCGAGCTCGAGCTTCAAAATTGCCAGCTCGTCGAGCTCGAGTTCGAGTTCGATGAAATTAAGTCAAGGCTCGACTCGATAAGGCCAAATCTCGACTCGGCTCGGCTCGTTTGCAGCCCTACTCCAAGCAACGAAAGTTTTACATTGTTGAACCAACGCAATTGAACATATACAAATAGTTTCTTGATTTAGAATTGAGCCAGACAATTTAGTGCATTTACAAAAAAAAAAAAAAAAACGTAGTTAGGGTTTGAAACATCAAAATGCGGCTAACTATCTATGGATTTCATCGTCTTATGTGTATTAGTAATTTAAATACGTCTATGAAATATCTTCAAGTAGTTAATTTTGATTTTGCAGACTCATTTATCCAACGCGTTTTTAGTGATTGAATTCACCACACTCCTCATTTATCAAAACACTTTGCAGTTCACCTAAAAACAATAAATTTTGGTGCCTAAGTATTTAATAAAATAAAAATTCAATTATAGCCAATTACGTTAGACTTGTTAAAATTTTAGGTGAGGAAACCTAATTGGTTCGTTCATATATTAATACTAGGGATAATATCATATACCATCCTTGAGGTTTCTCCTAATATCACATGACTTCCTAAAGTTTCAAAAACATCACTTAACTCCCCATAGTAATTACATATAGACTATATAAACCCTCACTTCAAATATAATTCACATATCAAATAAATAGGGCTAAAAATTTTATAAAAAAGGAAACAAAAGTCACTTTCTTCTCTTTCTCTTTTCTGCAATATTCTCTCTTACTTATTTTTTGGATGACTATGTAATTTTCTATTTGTAAATTATAATAAATTGAATTTTGTTATCTTTTACTTTTTATAATTGTGATATAATGGGATATGATTTATTTGTTTATTTTGAGTTATTTTTTATAATAATCAGTACGATTTAAAGGTTTGGGCATGAGTTGAGAAGAAGTTGAAAAAAAAGATAATGTTCATAAGAAATCGGTTTTGAGCATATAGAGTTAAATTAGTCAACTGTATTTCTTGACAAATATCTTTTTTATTTTTCAAATATATATTTTTATGGACTATAGCATTATGATGTGGTAGTACTACTAAAAATTATTTTTTAATGATGGTTTTGTTGACGTAAACAAAGTGATCTAGGAGAACTTTTATTTAGCAAGTAGAAGGGTAATTTAGGATTTTTAAAAATTTTGTTATATAAATGACAAAAGTAAGAAAGGTAAGTGATATTTTTAAAACCTTAGAGGTGTCAGGTGATATTAAGAGAAACCTTAAGGGAGGTTTCTGATATTATCCCTTAATACTACGACACGATGTAATGGTGCACTAACTAATTTATGAAGTTATGACCTATGATGGTAATTGACACAGAATGTAAATGGGTTAACGAGAACAATTGAAATTTGAAATAGCGCGTGGGTGGAAGTCCTTGTCCTTGGGGGTGGGAGTGGAGTAGTACGTATTTCATTATATATTTTGTGTGGTGCCCTTGGCGTGCCTTTAAAGAGCGTGCGGCCGCGGATGGATTCAGCTCATATTGACGTTTGGACAAACATTTGGTTGGCCAGCCTGGGGCCGCCTATTCCTACATCCAATAATCCTTTTCAATTTTTTCTTGGAGTTTCATTTTTAGTAATTCTGTGAATTTCCCTCATCATTTATCCCACCAAAGTCCAATTGTGCTATATATGGAGCCACCAAAAAAAATCCATTTAAACTAGAGAGATGGATGATGCACCCTCTGATCTGAAGTCTCTCTTTTTAGACCTGGAACTGGAAGGGATTGTAAATCCATCTTAGTACATGAGTTTTGCACAGCAGAGGACACTGGAGAGAAGGAAGTGAGTTAGTGGGGAACCACTAAACCGGCAATCATTAGAAAGAGGACTTGGGCTCAAGCGATAAGACCCCTGACCCCCAAATTTCAGCTTCTGAAAAGTACTAAAAGGGGGTGGACTTGGGATTAATAATGAGATGCTCCAAATTATTCTTGCAAATAGACGTGGGTAGCCTTGATGGTGCTCCCTCCCTCTTGTCCAATCCCATCATCCTCTTCCAATTTTTTTCCGGTTCCCTCCCTCTCTTCTCACCTTCTCTCTCCTCTTCTCTTCTGTCTTCAAAACCACTTCCCCCACCTCCAAATAGTACCGTTCCACAATACAATCCAACCCACAAGTTGTCGTTTTCCAATTTTCCCTTTGGTTTAGTCAAAATCTTTAGACCGAACCACATTTGTCGCGTCAGTTAGAATGGGCCTATTTATGTCTCATTTGCTTTCCTCCCTTTAAGAAAATTAAAGCCCCACTTCCACTCCCCTCCCCATGATCAAACAAAGCTTAATGGGAAGGTGGGTGTGGCTTTTATAGCTTTGGAACAAGGCAAAGCTTATGCTTTACAATACTCGTACCAATTTACTTACCATATTAAGTTCTTCTTCATTGCTCCATTACTTGTTCCTGTCTTGGTTGCTGAAAGATTTGATTTTTAACACTTTACGGTGACTACTAGATTCTTTCCAACACCTTCGCATTGGAAAATTGTGGGCTTTTGAAGTATGTGTTGTTTGAGTTTATTCTTCTTATCTTTTTTCCCCTCTCCAATTAAGTAGCTAGATGTCTATTATCTGTTCAAATTTCTACAGTCAAAGCTTGCAACTTTTTTGATGTTTTTAAGGAATTCGGATGCTTTTGGCAGGAATATCTTTAGTGAGGGACAATAGGAGTGTAATGATCAAGTTTTTTTTCTGGACAAGATGGGCTTTTGGGATTCCAGTTATCTTTCGTTTATCATTAAGCTTGTAATTCAGGATAATTTCGCGGCCTAAACAAGGGGAAACGAAGAGAGAGAAAAGAGACTTGAAATATACTAGTTCTTGTTCAGTTGAAGATAAAATGGAAAGTGTCTTCCAGGGACATTGCTGATTTTCTCGCAGTCTTTGTCTTGTGTATAGTATTAGTCGGTCCGTTGAATCACGTAGCTGCTTTTCGAGACTGAAATGCGATTCTAGCACGTTTATCCACGCAATAGAACGATCAGAAAAATAAAATGAAAGGAAAGGGGTCTAGTCTATTTTCTATTCTGGCAAAAATCTTTTTCCATGTTCTTTTTAATCATTTTTTTTCCAGCTCTCTGTCAATAAGCTTTGAATTTATTGTCCAAGATGTTGATTGATTTTTCACTGCAGAGCTCAAAAAACAATGAGAACACTTCACTTGATGACCCATGTGAGAACTAAAATCGGGATTTTGTTTTCAGGATAAGAACTTTTTAGCTTCTGTTGCTGTGACATGGAGGCTTTAACTGCAACTGCTTCAGTTACTCTCCCTCGAGAACCAGCCATCTATGATGAGGCCTCTATGCAGCAAAGCATGGTCTTCTCTGACAGTCTAAAGGTACTTTCTTGATCCCTGATTGGTTTGGCTTCTAGTAGTTATTTCACAGCGAGAAAGTTTTAAATGGAAATTTCTTCTTCAAGGACGGAGTAGCATTCATATGTACACGAAGAAACAAAAGTTTCTGTTACAGGACTAAATTATCTTTCTGTAAGGAAATACACATATCTTAGTGATGTATATGTAAAAAATCTGAAAATACTAGATTAATGAAATTACAAGAGAGCTTGCTGGATTTGATGCATGTTTGGGGCTAGATTTGTTAGAAACTTGGATTTACACAGTAAAGGGGCAATTCTTTTACTAAATAATCTCTTTCCTGGTCTGTAATTAAGAAAAGTGTAAGGAATTTGTCTGTCCTTTTTCCTTATGCGTATGGTTGAATCATTCATGCATCTTGTTAAGTACACTTCGAGCTTCTTGATAATCCTTAATTCCTGTGCTTCCATGCCAAGGCTATTACTCCATACTATTTAGCTTTTTTGACTTGGTTGTGAAAACTTATGTCTCTTATGGCATGATTTTTGATAGGATTTGAAGAATCTGAGAAAACAATTATACTCTGCAGCCGAGTATTTTTGAATTATCATATACCAGTGATGACCAAAAACAAATGTGAGTTACTTTCTGTTATGTAGAACTTTTAACATAATCATGGCATTTTATTTTCATCTGAACTGAAATATCCTGCTTGCACAGAGTTGTAAATACTTTGAAAGATTATGCAATCAAAGCTCTTGTAAATACTGTGGATCATTTGGGCTCTATGTCGTACAAGGTCAATGATCTCTTGGATGAAAAGGTTGATGAAGTTTCTGGAACTGAGCTTCGGGTATCTTGCATTGAGCAGGTAAGTTGGGTTGCGTCTTTTGTCCAAATAGTCTGTTTCCCTGCATCGTTTAAATTTGTTACTTTGACCTTCCAATATCAACATTTTTGGAAATGCATAACCATCTTAAGCAGTGTTCTACTTTAATTTTCTAAGTAAACTTAGATTAAATTGGATTGCATTAAGGAATATAAAAATTGCTTAGCTTTTTCTTCCTTATAATACTTTTGGGCGGAGAAGGCAGAGGCTGCAGGCATCGTGTTACTGTTTATTCAACATGCATCACCTGAAAATGTCTAATAACAGATATTTGTCACTGCAGCACTTTCCTGAAATTGGCTATGTAGGAGTAATAATGTTGTTATATAAAGACGTCATTTTGGGAGTATTGACGTCTTCCAGATTCCTGGATGCACGATCCAGAAAGTTTGCTGACAGAAAATGATTCATTGCCAAAATTCATTTGAATGATAGGAATATTTTGCATTAAGCTGTTATCAGTAAATCTGGAAATGAAAAATTTACATTTACATTTTTCTTCGACAATTTATCCTGTCTTTTCATATCAAATACAAAAGGATCAGAGGGGATTTGTGAAGGGGACAGATTAATAGATAGACATTCTTCATGATGGCATTCCAATTGGCACAACGAGTTACTTGCTGTGGTATTGATTGATGTACAAAATCAAGCGTCAAATGCATTTTGCAATTCCTATTAATGTTTCAGTTTGAACTAGATTTCTTGAAATTACAAGGTTTTGGTGGTCAAGGGCCAGAAAGTGAACCATAGGTCTTAATGAAAATGTGGATATGTTGATTCTTGCTCTCTTGTTGTGCTTCCAGAGATTGAGGACTTGCCAGGATTATATTGATCGTGAGGGTCTCTCACAGCAGTCACTGGTCATAAATACTCCGAAATACCATAAAAGATACATATTGACAGGTAAATAGAAAATCTCTATTCTCATGTTTTTGATTTCCCTTCTTTTCTGTCATCTCAATCGTAACTGTTGAACAACTACAAATTTGTTGTTCAGCTGCAGAGACCATGAACGGTGTCAATCATTTAAGGTTGCATCACCAAAGATGTAGCCTGGATGATGAAGATGACTGGCATCAATTTAGGAATGGTAGTTTCTTGCTTACGATTCTGTTGGACTTGCTATTTTCTCTGTAACTTGTGTTGTTTGAGCAACTCTTCAGCACAACATAATTGTGTTTCAACAGCAGTTCAAGCGACAATTAGAGAAATCCCATCATCTGCAGTTAGGTAATAATCCTGTGGTTAATTGGTGGTTCATCAGCTTGAAACATCTAATTAACCAGATCATGCTTGCTGCAGGAATGGGCGTTCTCCGTCACCTTCACCGCGACTTTCTCAGCAACCTGGAAACTTTTCATTCTCGGGCACTTTTCCTGGAAAGGAATCAGGTTCTCATAATCAACTCTCATCTATTTTCCTTGTTAATTTCTTATGTAAAATATTTTATCATTTGTTTTGGTTTCTTATATGGACTGTTTTGGTGATCAGAAAAGCGAACAGTTTCACCGCATAGATTTCCCCTTTTACGCACTGGATCTCTGGCAAGTCGACAAACTACTCCAAAGAAATCTAGGCCAACAAGTCCAAATCCAACTCGACCAACCACTCCCAATCCTTCTATTGGAAGACAGGTATTTGATAGATCCTTTCTTTTGTTTCACTAGTTTCTTTCCTTTTAACCTAGAGCAAACTGTACTTCTTTGATCTCCTGTCCCAAACAAGAAGACAATATCAAGTGTAGTCAGAATTCTTAATTATTATTAGTTTGCTTTCATGTTTTCTGGTGTTTGTTGTTGTTTAAATGCTTTTTGTCTCTACCAGTTCCCTGCAGAAGCTCGGAAATCAGCTTCAATGAGGTTCCATGCTGAAAGAGGGAGTCCAAAAGATCCCAGAGATACTGATCACAATTCTAGCAAAAGTAAACGCCTGCTCAAGGCATTGCTTAGCCGAAGAAAGTCAAAGAAAGACGACATGCTATATTCTTACTTAGATGAATACTAATGCCACCCACTGGCGGAAAAGAATTCCTGCAAGGAAGATGTCGCCCACCTGGCTCTATATTTCCCTGCTACACCCGCCCATTTTGTAATGCTAGCTGTTCCCACTTCCTAGTATTCTTTCTCCCTTTTCTACCATTTTAAGTTGCTTGAGCAGAAATTTGTTGTGTCATAGATACAGTGATATCAGCAAGAGTTAAAATCATATTACCTTTCCCCTTTTTGTACCAGCAAGGATGCACCAGCGGGTATAAGCGGTCAATTGCTTATTTATTAGAGAGAGAGAGAGGATAAGGGAAATAGGTGCAACGCTGTTGGTTTGATGAATATTGCGAGTAGCGTAGCGTAGACATGCTCATATTTGCAACTATGTAGGCAATACGAGATTTCATCTCTGCTAGGAAAATAAGCAGCGGAAATGCAGTTTCAAGTTAGCTAATTTTCGTCCTTGTTCAGCCAGTGCCCTTCAAAAGTACTACTACTACTAAGTCCTCTGTGGGGAATATAAGCACAAGAAATGCACTTTCAAGGTAGTATGTTTTGTGCGTGTTCAGTGCCAAACCCTCCTAAACTACTAATTCAAGCCAGATAAAAATGCAACAAGAACAATAAGGCCTATAAACAAACACTTGAAGCCAGAAGATAAATTATAAGGGTCTCTTTAATACCTTCTTATAAACTTGCACAGAAATAACAGAAACTCTAATCCGATAGCCAAATGGGATTTAACAAGAAACTCGCATCTGATGCATTGTTTTAGTACACAAATTTAAACTACTTCACTTGAAATACAATTGATCCAAGTGGACATAAATGTCAAACTTCGACTCCTCGATCGAATTCATCTATCGTTTTTGTGGCAAGAGTCAGCACATCAACAAATGCACTAAATGATGCCCGCAGAAATCTTGGCTCTACTGCCTCAAAATGCCTGTAGAAAATAAACTGAATCATGTTAAACCTACACACCCTTAGTCATTAGGATAACAAACTACAAAGAAGCATTGGGGGTGTGCACTCAATTGATTCCAGCATCAACATAGATTGGCAGACATGTTCACAAGCATTGCAAAGGATATCTGAACCAAAGTCTTGATCAAAAGAATGGGAAGGAGCTTACACTAAAAGCTTTCCATCCGAGACTGACATTTCGCGCTTAACCTTGTCTGGCTGCAATATATGACCATTAAAAGAGTCAAATCAAGTCAAATGTTAAACCATTTTAACTGATGGGAAGAGTTAGACATCACCATACCTCCTTATCTACATCCAATGCTGAGTAGACAATGCGAACTTTTCTTTTCAGATCATAATTTACTTCCAAGTCACTGCATTTAACGTTTTCCACACAATTAAACAAGCAGCAAGTATCTGATGCATGCTCGTGCTGCTAATTACCATCCAGAGATCTAAATCTATGAATCCCATTCTGTTTTACTTGCCGTGATTCAATTTTTATTATAACAATCAAGTAATTTTATCATAATGAATTCCAAGAATCCCTGCCTCAATTGCTTATATCCAATATTAAACAAGAAACCCCAAACCTGCAAGTAAATTTAGAATAAGTAACAGAAGGGATTGAGTTCCCTTCATTTCTTTTGCGATAGTCATGTATTACAAAAATATTAGTCCCTAGTCTAAATCAGCCAAAATACGACCGAGGGGAATCTTCTCTTCGGAACAAGGGAAAAAAAGGTTTTGTGAAACTGGCGTCTCTCAAGAAACCAGAGTTGCAGGAATTGAGAAATAAGACATACACAAGTAAAACTGCGTAGGGTTGAAGTAAACACCTCCCAATCCACATCTCCGAATCAAAACAGAAATTATCAAAAAAAAAAATTTACATTTGAATGAACGGAACCATAATAACGGATGAAGTTAGAAATTAGTTCCGCTGGAGTGCAGCAATAGTACCATCCCCAACCCAAGTACGAGCTGCAATGTTATGCAGTGATGTGGTATTATATGCCTAAACAAGAGAGAGATAGAAACAGATGGAGAAAGAGAGAGACTGACCAACTGAAATCCCATTTGGGTTAGGACAGTATCTACTGTTGTTTCGTCGGAAGGGATAACCTTCATCTTTGTTCCTAGGGCAACTTGGTCTCCTACTTCCGCCTCCCGTACAGAAGCCGGCCAATGTTTTGTTGATTAAGTTCAAAAAGGAAAGGGATAAATTACCTTTTACCCCTTTCTAGTTTGGTGTTTTACCACGTAACCTCCTATCGTTTAAAAATCTATATATAACTCCCTTATAATTAGATATAATTAATAGTAAAAAGTCAAAATCAAACTAATAAATTGACAAATATTTCTTTCATTACTTCTTCATTTTTTTCCTCCAACATAAAAAAGAAGAAATTGCAATAAAAAATAGATAAATAAGAACTAAAAAATACTATTAAAATTTGGTTTAAAAACCTATAATGATATTTGTAATAAAAAAGGATTTAGTATTTTCAGCTTTCAAATCATAGGGGGTATAAAGCAATTTACTCAAAAGAAAAACTCATGCAATACGCCTTCAATCGTTCAAAATCTTTTATGGAATGAAATATGGAAAGAAAAGGAAAAACTCACATTTTGATGAATGAATTTTTTTATCCTTCATGTTTTAAATAATAGCTTTACATTCCTTACAAAATTAAGTCGGTAAAATTTGATTGCAATTTAGATTTTTGATCATTTTTTATTTTTGAATCCATTATGTGATCCATATATACGATCATTTTTAGAGATAAAAAAAGTTAGAGAAATGACTTTCACTGCCTTCATAACTTCCGGTCAGATGCTAAAAATTATTGAGGATAGAGAGATGATTAAACCCTCGGACGAGGAGTCTCACTCTAGGCAAAAATTGCCGGTTACATACGAGCAATCGGTTACTTAATGAAAAAAAAACACGTGTTCCCTCTTTTCTCGGTAGTATATGGAAAATTCTATCATCCCTTTGTATCATAGCCATGATTGTAATCTAATAAATTTTTGCCATATAATTGAATAATTTAAACTCTTGAAACCATTTAAGTGTTGATATCTCTCTTTTAATACATCAATAGTGAAATGGAACGTAATGGTATGATATTCAAAAGGTACGGTAGAGTATTCCTAAAAGTTGATTTTGAGAAAATTTGGGATGATTCTTACCTTGCATGCATCTTTTGTTATTTGTTTTTCGTTAGATTAGCGTAGTTAATTTAAGCAAGTTTCCTTTTTTATTTCCCCCGGTACAAGGACGATTTATAAGCAAAACTGGTAAAGTGGTTTCATTACTTTCGTTTTTTTTGTTTTGTTTACTTTACTAGTTATCTGCTTCCATATAAATCGAAAAAACAAGTCTTCTGGCTTTGGGGAAAAAAATAGCCGGCAATGCCCCCACGCACAATAGTGATTATTGGAGAGAGAAAAAAATTTTAAAAACTAAGGTGCCTTTAGGAGTTGAGAATTCGAACGAAAGAGAAAGGGAAAGAAAATAAAGCCTGATTTTTCTTTGTTTGTGAGTTTTAAGTAAAAGATAAAAGAAAGGAAATGAGAGGATGAATAGTTGGCAAAAATTTTTCCTCCCAAATTGGAGAGAAATGGAGAGAAAGTTGGAGGAAGCTTGTAAAAATTTTTTAAAATACCTCTTTTATCCTTAAAAATGCCTTGAACAAATATTTAATGCTTTTATCCAAAATCATTCCACTAATTCTCAAAACTCCCAAACAACATAACAATCCATTCTCTTCTCTTCTCTTCTCTTCTCTCTCTCGTAACTTAAGTTTTCCCTTCTTCTCTTTTCTATCCTAAACTCCCAAACTTAGCCTAAGTTCCTACCCCATAAATCTTGAAGGTAAAAGAAAAAATTAACACAAATTAATTCGGATAACTAGGACTCAGTTAGGCAAGTCAGTTTGTCCGAAGGTTAGACGCAGTACATTTATAGTACTTAACAATGAGACTGCAATTGTGCCCATCCTCAAACTGGAAATCCTGGCGCAGGAAGTCAAAAGTGATTGATCTAATGGGCCAATGGAGCACCCCCAGTGCAGAGCGGCTGGGCAGCGGGATATCCTCATTAGGCCCCCGGGTCGTGTGGTCGACTCTGCCCTCTTTTCAAATCCTTGGCTCCTTGGTGGTGCGGGGGTCAGGGCCCAGTGGGGATTAGTCGGCTACCAATGTAGTTCGGACACCCACTGAAGGCAAAAAAAAAAAAAAAAAAAGGGCCAATGGACAGCTTTGCTAGACCACTGTTTTGATTTTAGGAAAAACTGCTTGACAACAATGACGTGATCGAGAATATATACTGCTTTGGACAAATGTTGCTTGTATCATCAAACCACTTTGGATAATGATGTTGCTTAGTGCATTTGGCTTTATTGGATTATCGTTAATATATATCTTAATTGGATTGGATTCCCAGTCCACCAAGAAACTTTGAGCGCCGGAGTAACGAACGAAAGTGACACCAAAAAGAAGGGGTCTACGCGCATTAGGTTAGGTGCTGTAAGGGACTGCCTTGTTTGGATGCATTTTAGTGGTTGGTTAGCAATAAAGAATATCTCGCGGTATATTTCTTGACTTAAATTGCTGCGGATCACACCATTATTCATACGTCTCTCCCCTATGAAGAAAGCCCTTTCTTTTTCCTTTTTTTTTTCTCCCATTCCCGATGTTTGTTTTACTCATCCAAGGCTCTAGCATGACAATCATTTGTGGCTTCTTCTTCTTCTTCTTCGAGCATGTTATGAGATGGCGGTTCTCGGTCAGTGGACTGGGTGCTCAGGTGATCATACTTAGAAAGGTATGTCATGTTCGTGGCAAATTTTGTTTGTCTCAAAGTGAATCATGAGTCTTAGTATTTATCCCTGCTCTTCATGCCGGAGTCTAGTTCAACGAGCTTTTGAGTTGAGAGTCTTTTGAGAGCGAAGTGATGCTCGAGAATTCTATTCATGCTTGCTGCTTTGCTTAGGCTAAATGTTCTAAGTATGTACTTTCCAACCAATTCTCAATTTGGATTGCCTTCGGTTTTGGAGACTTCGGAAGATGATCAGATGACGCTTGAGGCGCCAGATTAATCCGCTGAAGCTACTGATGACCCAAGTCAAATTCATACCAGGTATCCTTTTCTGTTTCCTGAAGAAAATGTTAGTACTAGTTCGGGATTATAACGTTTCCCCTAATGTTAAGAAGATAGACACTGCGTCTAATTTGCTGCATGGGTCTGAACTTCTTCTGTTGACCATTAAACTTGTTCATGTACTTGTATGATGAATCGGATTTGTCCGCTAGATTAATTTCTTGAGAGAGGTTCCATGAATAAGTTAAAAAAAAAAAAAAAAGAGTCTCCTAGCGTCTCTGTCTCCGTCTGTTATGTGTTCAAGTGCTCTTGATTGCATAGTTTGACCAACCATTGGGGATTACTGTTGAGAGGATCTAACGCTGGTTAATGAATAATCTTTTCTTCAACTGAGACGTGAACTCTCCTAACTGATACGGTGCAGAAATCTTGAGTTTCATTGGTTTATAGACATGAGAAGATGAGGAATCACCAGTTCTGTATTAATATCAGGTACACAGTAAAATGGAAATGCAGTTACAAGTAATATTTCCTGACCATTGATCGGGGTGTGACTAAAACAGGAGGACAGAAAAAATGCGAGGCATCTAGTTTATGATTGCCTTGCCATTTTTACAATCATCTTGCCTAAAAATTGGCTGTTTCATTTTTCTCTGCCCTGCTGCACTCCACGAACAAAACTGTGACTATGGTCATTCTTGGTACCCAGGCCGACTTTTTTGTCTCCTTGTGTTCTTCTTCAATTAACCAAGAAATAAATTAGGCGAGTTTTGCTTGTTTTAGTGAAAAGCCGCGTTACCAGAAGCTCATACATAATCAAATGCCCTGCAGATATATATATATATATATATATATTTTAAAGAGATCCGATTAGGCTTGTACATCTCCATCAACATATCAGCACCACAAAAGGTAATAGGACAATTACCAGTAAACAAGCCTCTCACCTCTCTTAGCTATGTCAGGGCAGGTCCTACTTTGGCCAGTCTTAGACTTCTTGTAGATCTTCTCAGGTACTCCGCTACCAAAACGAGGAGGCCAAAAAGGTACAAGAAGAAGGCATGAAGCTTTCCCTACAAGGTCAACCATGAAACTCAAACTAGTTCCTCCCTCAGAGTTGATTCTCCCAAATTTTATCCACCCTGAAAAAGCATCAGCACACAAGCACGAAACAATTTAATGGAATAGGCCACCTTGACAGCATTTAAGCACCATCATTACAGCTATTGCCCCTTTATGGGACACCTAAACTTAGGCTTCAGCAAACCCCGTTTCAAGTTTCAACAGATTTACATTTATTATATCCAAGCCAGCACTAGTTTCAAAATTGAAAAATGGTATGCTGTCAATATTGCTATTTTGGTACAACTCCATAGCGCAAGATGGCTACAATGGCAATATTTTATATCCATATTTAATCTTTGTCTGATCCTTTGTCTGAATGGATCCTTTCTTAGTTTAGAGCAAGTCACTTAGTAGTGTTGCATTATTCTTCTGATCAACATGCAAATACTCACCAGAGCTTTTCAGGGGCAAGTTTGTCCAATCATGCGTGCTTAATTTTTTCTTCTGATGCCTTGAGATAATTCAAGAAGAGCTTTATTGACTGGAGTTAATGATGAAGTTACTGATTCGAGCAAGAAATAGAAACTGAGTACATATCACACACATCCAGTTCAGAAAAAATAGAATTTTAGGAGGCCAACCACTGAGTAACTTCCCAATAAGTAACAGAAAAAAAAGAAAGAAGTGAATTGCGCCTGTAATTGAATCCCGTGGAAGCATGGTTTTCTACTTATAATCTCAAAAGTGGAAACAAGAAAACTAAGCCTGAAACCAGCACTTCATACAATCAAGTTCTGCGATGAGAACGGAATTTTGAAACAATTTCTAGCTGCTTCACAGTGCCTCATCATTATTTTGACACACACCCAGAGAACATTTTAACTCAGCCTTGTGACATTTTAAATCCAAATTATAGGACGATCATACAAGTTTTGTAGCTGATAGCATAATTACTAAACCCAACAAGGAGCTCAACCCGAAGAGGTGATCGGGTCACCGGTTCAATCCTGAGTGGATCAGCTCAACGGAATATTACACAATAGTTATATTATATAATATAATAATATATTTTAAATTATAAAAATAGTAAAATTTTTAAGTTAGTGGTTCAATTAGCAGTTTAATCGGCGATTTTTTCTAATTCACAGGTTGAATCGCTGGCTCGTTGATTGGCGATTGTTTCTAATTCACAGGAAATATTTAAGTTAGTGGTTCAATTAGCAGTTTAATCGCGATTTTTTCTAATTCACAGGTTGAATCACTGGCTCACTGACTAGCAATTTTTTCTAATTCGCAGGTTAAATCATAGGTTTGTTGCTTAACTGGTTTAATTAGCAACCTAGCCCAATCCTATGGCCGGTTCAATCACCGGGCCCGGCCAGGTTGGGCCGGGCTTACCTATGGCTGATAGGTAGCTTAATGCCTTTAAGGACCAGGCAAGCTACTTTTTCCCCGGTTTGGTCAGTCAATTAAATGCCTTTCCCACTTTGGCTCTGATAGTTCACAAAATTCATAACAATCTGCAGGTACTATGGATTTCAGAACAAGCATCAGCCAGCTAATAACATCAGCAAGATCCAGGTAATGCAAGCTAAGCCAGAGTTTTTCCATGCTCATCATCTCATTTCAGTTGCCTCAGTGTTTTCATTTTTTATTTCTTGTCGTCCTCTTCTCTCTCTCTCTCAATTTTAATTTTTGGTCGGATTTGGCAGGGAAATACGGCACCTGGTTTCAAAACAAATTTTCAGCCTACTTTTTCCATTCTCAGTTACAAAAAAAGAAATTTCTACCTCTTCAGTCCTCTCATGACTGACAAGATGTCCCCCATGGAAGTTCTACCATTCGGCAGAAGGATACAATTTCTCAGCAATCCTTCTTGCATTGGCATAATTGAGCAATGACATCATGTCTGAACCATCAAAAGACTACTCAGTTTTGCTAAGTAGAGATCGTTCAGGTAAAATTGCAAACTAACAAGTAAAGTCTTGTGCTGTGAACAGTAATAATACCTTCCATGGATAACTGATACAGAATCCAGCTGCACGGATTGCTTCAAACTCTGCAAGCATCAGCTTATGCGTCCAGCATGCATTTATTTGACCTTCAAACCCATAATTGGTCTGCATGCCAGTAGATGATTACTTTAACATATTCCTGCAAAATGGCCTCAAATAAGTCTGCCGTTCTAACAGCTTTTACTCATATACTGTAATTTCACCTCTGTTAAGTAATGGCCACATATTATGCATCAGTAACTCGAGAAAAGTGGATCATGCATAAAATTGCCACCAAAGGAGCGTTAACATGTTAATGAGAAAATGACAGAAAACCAAAAATATTGTGATACATATACAATTACAAAACATTTGCATATGGCCAACTGCTTCATAGCCAACGATAGTTATTAATCCCAGGTTTGAGTGAGCAAAAAATGCAGGAGGATAACCATAACATCTTAGTAGTTTGCTGGTCAACTATATTATTCTGCACAAAAGTTGAAAAGGAATAGGTAGTAATTTGAAAAGGAATAGGAATAGGTATTATTCTACCTATTCCTTACTACCTTGAGGGAATCCACCAGGAAGAATGATTAGACCTTAAGACAATTTGAAATAAAGGACAAGTAAAATAGCAGACTAAGACTCTGGCAACTCTCTGTTGGTTGAAACAGATGCCCTATTTGGATTATCAAATATTGCTTGTGTAAAGGTTTGAAAATGATTTAAACCACAGGTAACAATCATGCACCATGAACAACACACTGGTTGATAATCATGCAATCGTTTACAGCAAGTCAACAAAAGCCATTGGTTGGTCACAAAGCCTGCCAACTTGCAGAAGTTGTATCTTAAATGCACAGCAATACATCTTAAGCGTCATGCAACAAAGGCAAGATAAGCCATCTGTTCCTTACTTGATATAGAATTGCTCTTCTGGTTTGGCGTGCCAACATACTCTTCAAGATATTCCTGCATAGAGGTTACATTTCCTTAAATGTCAATCATCTCCGTGACACTATTTGATACCCTGGATTTCTAACATCAACAAAACCAAACAAGCCTTAAAAAATGTGCAGGAACTTTTTCATTGTACCATTCAGCTAAGTTGATAACCTAACAGGGGGCAAAGTTCAAAAGTTGCAAAAGAAAAATCATAGAATCATATACAAAGTTTCCTGTCCCAATTTTTATCTTAATTTCAACAACGAAAACTAGACCAGCAAAAAACCAGTCCACATTTGGCAGAAGTTTTCCGACTCACTGCTCAACTAGTCTAGCTAAACTTCCTTTCAAAACCAAGAAAAAATGAATAAAAGAAAAATGTGCTAAAACAAAAACCATAAAACAGGAAAAGGAGGGTAACCTTTGAGTAGTGAGTGTCCAAATCAACAGCTGCCCTCTGCTGAGGAGTTTTTGCCCTCAAAAACCGGATTGCAATTGACAAGGTTTGACGATCTAGCTGCAAAATAGGGAAAGTTCTTATCAGTCAACATGGTTGTACTGCATATTAGAATCATAAATTGATGCTGGAAATTCAAATACAGTGGCTACCAGAATCACTTGATCTCAAGCCAACTAAACAAACAAAACTGTTCATCAATGGGAGGCGGATATAATGATGGCCATAGCAACTATTTTGTAAACCTTTTGCACTTGACTGTTCGATAGAAAGAAGAGAAATGCAGAGTTTATAACCCGTTCCCCCCCCCCCCCCTGGGGGGCGGGGGGTAAACTTGCTGAGAGAGGGAGAGGGAGAGAGACAGAGATTATGTTCAAAACAGTTTCAGAGGGGAATTACTTTTGTTTCAATGATTTAAACGAGGTGTCCAGAAACAATCTAAGATTGCATTTTTCATTGTACAGATTGGAACAAGACAAGGAACCGCCATAATGGTTACATATCATTGAACCAGATTGCATGGTTAAAGAATATTTGTCAGTTGCTCAGAAAGGACACGTACCTTTGGAATGCATTCATAACCTCCACCCGTCACATTTAGTAAAGCCAGTGATAATACCCTGCCAGGGACCATAGCAGCCATTTTGCAAGCAATCATACCTCCTACATAAATCCCAGCTTCACTCAGTCATGCGAACTCATATGCCACTTAGAGCAGAACCGAATCCTAACACTAGCACCTAGTTCCATA
This sequence comes from Coffea humblotiana, assembly GCA_023065735.1. Lineage (NCBI taxonomy): Eukaryota > Viridiplantae > Streptophyta > Magnoliopsida > Gentianales > Rubiaceae > Coffea > Coffea humblotiana. Next base: position 980,407 of record CM041209.1, on the reverse strand, counting down.
TGAGTATTTCCCAGTGAAGTGAACCACATCATTAAAACAATGAACAATCAAAATCATGACAAGTTCAGTTGAAGTGCATGTCTGACATTACTTAAAATATACCTCAGGTCATCAACAACTATGTTTTCAAGAAGAACTGTTGTGTTTGGTGGCCAGAATTTCCTCTTCAATTTTGAAATTTAGTATCAAACTGAAAATCGACCCTTTTATTCCACACCAAATCTTATCCTTGCAATAACTATATTTCTGTTTTGTAAGCAATCCTTCCAATAAGTTGATTAATCTATCTTAAAATCACAACTGACATTAAGGGGCTCAGGGAAAACCAAAAATGAAACAAATCAATAAAACGACTGAGTAATGTTGTCAGTTATGGACTCACCCATTGAATGTCCAAATACATGGGCCTTTTCCCAACCCAAAAAATCCATTATAGCGACCGCATCTTTTGCCATAAGAGTCGTTCTGCACAATAACCATTCCACAATACTATCAGTTTCAGAATATATCCGCACCCTCTATGACACAGCTGAAGTAAAAGAACTAGAGCCCAAAACCCTGTATATTTGGAGTTCCAACGCGTCAAGGTCCACTTTTTTACTAACCTCAGCAGCTCATTTAGGAGGAAAAATGAAAACCATCTGCAGAAAGCTTTCATTTTTCTATTTCAGAAAAAGAAGGAAAGAGGAACAGGAGAAAAATGGCTTGCCGCTTTGCTTAAATCATTTTTGTCAGAACCCCAAAAAGGAAAAAAGAAAGAAAGAAAAAAAGGACAGCAGAAAGGAAGAATTTCTAGCATGGAATGGACGATCATCACAAAAATACAACATTTACATCTTCGACGGTCGTTAAAACGAAAATCCATCACAAGTCCATGTCTTTACCAGAATCTCAAAGAGTCAATAAACTAACAATCAATTAATCAACCCACGATATCTATGGGGGTTGTAATGCTAAAAAAGATTGGAGTTTTGAGGACTCACGTGTAAGCTGACTTTTTGGTGGGCACGGAGCTGCGACCCATTCCACGATTATCAAAGGCACAAACCTCCACTCCAGGGCTCTCATTGTGACTAGCGATAGGGGTTTGATCGCCGGCCGACGATTCCTCATCATTGGGCGTCAAGGTACCGGCGAGCGCCCTGATTTGCGGTTCCCATGAAGTGTGAGTCCCCGCCAATCCTAGTAATCAAAGCGAAAAATCATCATCGACCCACAATAATTATATATGTTAACACTTTGATATCTTCATCTTTTGTTGTTTTGAATTTTTACCGATGATCATGAGGACTTTAGTTGGACCTCGACCGTAAGTTCTGTAGAAAATCTTAATTCCATTATCCCCAGGGGCAGCTTCTGAAACGTTCTGGAACGAGCTGACCTCGCAGAATGGCATGTTGGGTCGAATTTAATAGAGAGAAAAGAGAGAGATAGTAGACGAGGCGGAGGAGAAGGAGGAGGAGGAGATGCAGACGTGGAGGAGGAAACGTTTATTTTCCAGGAAAAAACACCACATAACGAGGAGGAATGCTATTTTTTTTTTCTTTTATAAGTACCATTACTAACTAATACAGCTGAAAATAAAAAAATAGAAAAGATTATGTGTTGTTTTCACCGATGCTGCTGTTTGTTTTCGTTTTCGTTTTCGTTTTTGTTTTCTTTTTTTGGTTGTATTTTATCTGGTTTTAGTTAGTAGACTAGTACTTGTTTAATGATGGTGGGACCTGAGACGCGTGGCAGATAAGGAGTGATTTAGCGGGGGATTAGGAATAGGAAGCTGGTCGGCTGCGCGTGGCGTCCAGGTCAAAGTAAAAAAATGTTAGTACTATGACCTTTTTTTTTTCTTTGTCAAAAAATGTTAGTTAGCAGATGCAAAATCCAATTCAACGTTAATGGCAATGGGGCAGAGACAGCCAGGAGCGAATCGAGCGAGAAAGGGTCTTCCACTCTTCCTTAGATTTTTTGTTGTTAGTAGCAGGTGCTTGACTTTCTTTTCCTAGAGTTACTTCAATTCATCCCCTCTATTCTGTACCCTTATTCTATGCTCCGAGGTTCGGGGTAAAAAGAAAAGAGGAAAATCAATTAATCTAATTAAATACTCTGTGCCTTCCTTCCGTCATTGCATCTCTATGTAAGGATTGTTCTAAATCCATATGAGTGCGTGATACACCTATCTGGTCTGATAATGGTTCAGTGCCCGTTAGGTTCTCTTTCATCTGATTTGATGATAGTTTAATCTCCGTCAGATTCCCTCGACTCACCACTTCTCTAGAATAGGCAACCATCTGATCTGATGGTGATTCAATCCCCATCAGATTTCCTCCCATTTGATCTAATGGTGGTTTAGTCCCCATTAGGTTCTCTCGGCTCAATTGAATTACTCCTCTAGAGTAGGCTCCCCCCTCAATAGGAATAGGAGTAAATTAGACTAAACTAAATGTGACGTTAAAACAAAAAAAAAACTAAATACTCCTTGCATTCCAATTATTTTGTTATGCTTCAAAAATTCAACTTTTAAGAATAGTGATTTGATTATGATGTTTGTATTTCTCTTTTCAATGTTACCTCCAACAAATTCCAAATTTTAATATCAATGGTAACACACATGCATATGATAGAAGAGAAGGGCTATATCAAAATGAGAGACTAAAAAATATTTTAATTTTCTCAACATATTGAACGTTTTAGAATATCTCAAAATAAATTGTATGACACTTTCAATGAAATGAAATCGGACCATTTAAGAAAGCATTCAACACGAGTGAGCACCCACTAAATGAAGGATGGCTATATGAACGACGAGTCATTACCACACCGGTCATTCTCTCTAGTTGTTAATGACTACACTAGACGACTATGATTCGGGTAAAGGGATTTGTTTGAGCAGCATGATTGCCGGGGCCGGCCACGGAGGAGAGTTCAAGCCCGAATTCACATACGTCACGCTACCATGTCGCCCAGATTATATTCAACTTCTTGATTGGATGTTTACATTAGTACCAACAAGTTACCAATGAAAAAACATGTACTCCACTAACAGAAAAACACGGTAGGTAAATGGGATATGGAGACTGGCTCGTGTAAAACGTGTAGAAAAAATGGGTGGGAATAGAGATGCGAACGGGGAAGATGATGACTGGGCCATTATCACATAAGTAAATATATATCTTGAGATATGATGCCGAAGGATGAAATGCTGAAATTTTTTTCCTTTTCTTTGGAGCCAGCCACGCGCATGCGCGTGCGCGTTCATTATATGGCAGCGAATGGTGACAACGACAGAAATCCAGAGAGGCATGTGTATTGTTTACCCATATCCATTTGATTAGCTCTTTCCAAATTCCTCGACAAGTGTTTGGACGCTACCGAGGACAGTTGGTTACACTTACACATACTTTTTTTTTTTAAATCCCCTTAAAATCTAAATCCAGTAAATTGTTGCTCACAATTGATAGCGTAACCAAAAAAAAAAAAAGAAAAAAATTTATTACAATTTAAGAGCTACAAAGAACGACGTAGTACCAACAGGTAACAAGTGAATTGGTCAAGAAGTCCCCGCGTGGCCGGCATCTAAGCATAAGCACGCATTTTTGAAGACCAACGACCTCGGTCTAAAATAAAATGCAAACTTTGACTTTGGAGCATTGGCCTATCCAGTTTTGACAGAAGGGAGCAGAAGTATAAGCCAACCCAACAGTCTTTTTAACTTGAATTACCCTAAAATATGAAACTAAGGGCTCATTCTACCAACTAGTTACCCGCTTCAATCTCTCCCTATAATTAAGATCGACCAAATTTCTACACGGAGCAGCTGCTACGGATGACACTTTTTTAAAAGGAAACAAACCTGACATACCATTTCCGGAAACCTACTCAATTTACCAATCAGATCATTAGATTTTATACGGACCTGCTGTGGATGACGTGGTGAAAAGTACTCGAACCAGCCATCATGTGCGCCAGGTGCAGGCAAACCAGCAGGACGCAAAGGATGGATCCCATTGAGGAGAATCCTGTGGATCAGAGCCTATTAGCAGCAGCAACAATATCGATGCAGAATTACTCGAGTTCAATTCTCATCCATGTTGAACTCCAAAACAGCACCAGACAATTCTCATCTATGTGAGCTGTAGCAATGGCACTGCCAAGAGCAAAGTCAACCAATGCCGCTCGCTTACCACCAATGAGACTTAGTTGTGTGTCGGAGTGTTCCATGCTTCTAGATCGCAATTTCCACCCTAAATGTCCGGTTCCTATTTTTGTCCAGTTCCTGTAACAGGTGCAATGCAACACAAAAGCCAAGTAAATGAAGTGGCATGCTTAGAAAGCAATCAAGTATGATCAAATGAAAAACAAGAAACGCTTGAAACGTTCTGTTGTGTTGTTTCTTTGCTTCGTGCAAATACTTGTTGATGCCTAATTTGGATACTTTACAATCACCCATCACAGCCTCGCATTGGCTTAATTTAGAAAGCAGAAGGATGAGCAAATCCACTGAATCCCTCTGTTACAGGACATTTCAGAAAAGAGGAAGCCATAGAACTTTAAGAACAAGAAAAGAATATACATGAATGTGTGCGCGTGTCTGTGTATTAAGCCGTCTGTTACTAAATGATGGCGAGTCAAACAGAGTCTGTAATGAATACATTCATGTGTCTTCCAAAAAATGGGGAATAGTTATCCAAACAAAAGTAGTTTGAAATAAATAAAATTGTGCAACAATCAAATAGAGCACAAAGTTGATTTTCTAAAATTTGGTACCTTCATTCATTCTCTTCAGTGGAAATGCCATATATGAGCAGCTTCACAACCTCCAGTGGAGGGAAGTAGGCAGGGAAAGTAGGAAATTTGACCAAAGATAACACGTGTTACCACTAAACCATTTCTTTTAATTTCTTTCTCAGTCTAGACAATCTTCTCTGCAGAGGCAACTTCTCAGATCTCATTTCCAATTTGTCCAAATAATATATAACTTTTTTCAATGTCTCCACAACCTCTTTACTATCATGGCCAAAAGCTAACTCTAGAATTCTCAACACCCTTTGTAGCCGCTTGAGTATTTCTTTATCATCCCTCCCCAGTCGAGTTTGAATGGAGACCACACAGTCAAGAGCCTCCCCTGCAATGTAGGTAAAAAAAAAAAAGATCAAAACATGAAAAGAAGTTGGTTAATTAATGCAAAGAGCAGAAATGGAGATTTTATTGTCAGTCAGTGGTAGGAAAAAACTAGGAGCCAATCAAGAACTATATGCTCCAAATCCTTCTAGGATATAAGCTGGTCAAGCACAAAAGAAGGTTGCTACTACAATCTCTACAGGAATGAAGTACCTACAAAAGTATATACAACATGCTTGAGCATAAAATGGGTAGGCAAAGCTCACCAACTGGTAGGGATTCTTCTCCAAATGCTTTTTCACGGATAAGTAAAGCATTTAAGGCAAATTTTTCTGCTTCTTCATCTTGATTCAGATTATACAGTACAACTGCCAGATGCAACATCGGAAAGGTGATGGACTGATCATCTGGAGGTACCGTCTTCATCATGATCTGCAGACTTTTTCTGAGCAAGCGTTCAGCCTCAGCAAAATTTTTGAACTGTGAATAGGAAGCAGCAAGGTTCATTAGATGGATGACACAGCTCGGATGGTCTTTCCCTTGATATTTCTCAGTAATCAACAAGCACTCCTCCAGAAGGACCCTGCCTTCTTCTCCTCTGAAAATGTAATGACGCATTTCAATGATAGACAGTCAAAACCAATTTGAAAGTCATAAATTTAATAGAAAAGCTTTCTTCCACAGGGTTTAGCCTATTAAACGCAGTATATCACCCCAGATGTAAAGTAGAACAATCTGAAGTGAATAACAACTTGAGTATTTATAATTAAAAGATGACCCTTCAAACATGATATTCATCAAAAGGCATTGATAATCTAGCACAAAGTTAGTTAGTTAACAAAGAAAGTTGCATATAATTAGCTAATTATTTACCTTCCGACTGCATGAAGTAATTCTGCCACATCTATTCTCATCTTCTCCATCAGCTCATCATCTAATGCTATGGACTTTGAATGCTTCAGAACTTGAAAAGCGTCCTTATATAGATTGATGGCTTCATGTACATCACCTGTGATGAGCATGATTGAATCCAACATGTTTAGGAAGTACAAAGAAGTCCATGACATGGTAACACTTCTTAATAGATAAAAATTGGATGCAACTGTGATCTTAAATGGTACGAGAGGAGGCGCACAATGGACATAAAATCGAGATATCTGAGTATTTTGTTGTAAAAGCTTACCTGTTGCACATTTTACATGTGCTATGGAACACATAGCCATTCCTACTCTTCCATCTTTTTCTCCATATAACTTGATATACTGGTCTAAAATTCTGCACAATGACAGAAAAAGCCAAGAGAGCTTGAATAATCAAAACCAAAACCTCATGCAATTAAAGCATATTAGCTGGAGATATGTAACCTCTTGAAAACATTTTCGGCTTCAGATGATCTTCCTTCCTTTAATAAAAGATTGCCCAGTGAAGTCAAAGGCAACAGCAATTCCTCACATACAAGGCCCCTTCCAGATTCCAATATCTTAATCACCAGGTTATATGTCTCTATTGACTCCGTGGCTCTTCCAGTAGAACCCAGAACTTTTGCAATGCCTAACATCGGAGTGACAAGGAAAGTACTACTATTTCCTGCAAAAAGAAAATTTTCATAAAATATCAATGCTTGCAGAGAAGTGGAGGCAAAGCTACCATGGCAGATGACTAAACTAGAATGTAAAAGTCTATGTCCCTATGAAACAACAGATGCACCTTCCACTTATTGTTCCTAATAACCAGACAAGTAAAAAGCAAAACTTCAGTGGAACTGTTGAGAAAATTAAGGCGAGGCTGCAAATATAGTGGCATCCAAGGATAGGCATCAATTAGTCACTCCAGCTGTAACTATCTCACCATAACCTGTCAGAATGCAGCATACAAAAGTACAAACTGAGAAAGAACAAACTTACCATATTTCTTTTCCATAATTCTAAGGGCCCTCCTGTACTGATAAATGGCCATTTCAAACTTTTTCACCTTCTCATACATGTTTCCCATGTGTAAAAGTATCGAATCCAGAAGAGGCTCATCATCTTTTAATTCCTCAACAACTTGCTTTACCTGGTAGCAGTAAAACTTACATAATTAGTATAGGAATATCCAAGAAAATACTCTTAGGATAAAGTACCAGATGCTCCCCAGAAGAAAATGTGACTACTTGAAGGACTAAAAACTAAGCATAGTCATCAAAATATAATCATTCAGAAATTCGAAATGATACCAAACACAGAATGAGATATCTATTTCCTAACAAATTTGTCTCACCACATCTAACACAGATGCAACCATCCTTGTTTCACTTAGAGCCATGTATCCCAATGCAATTACATCGAGAATAGCAGCTTCTTCTATGCCTCTAGCACCAGTATCCATCTGTTGTTTCACAGCAACATAATTTGCTTGAAGTAGGTCAAAGGCATCATTTTCCTTTCCCAATCTTATCAAAGTTTTGACTTCGTCGAATAAACCATCCAGCTGTCTTTCAAGGTTGTATATACTGCCAAGCGAGAGGGAGAGGTATCACTCAACTTTTCCCCACTCACAATGAGGCATATAGCATAATATGACTGACACGGTGTGCAGGACTATTTTCCTAAAAGATTTTGACCTACTTCAACAGAAACAGCAGTTTAAGATGTCTCCACATTTCAATTTGGTCACAAGTCCAGGACATGCCCAGGAAGGTTATCAGACACTATTTGCATAGTTCAGTTCAAGACGCTGAAAAACAGATGGAATTTCAGAAACTGATTTGTTTTAGCTTAATCACAGATCTGTTCTGAGCATTGCTCCGCTAGTGCATCAATGAAGGAAAGCCGGCTATTACAGGATGCTATCCTTAAAGCTTTGATACAAGGAAGCTGCTTAATTGAGTCAGACACATTAGCAGAAAAATAAGCAAAAATCTATGAACTATGATCACTTCAAGTAAAGCTTTTTAGCTGATATACATGGGCACTTCTACACAAGCACCAACAACGAATATAACTCAAGCTTCTGTAGGAATTTAGTTCTTGATGCAATTGTGGTTTTAGTACCTCTCCAAATTGCTTGGACTATGATCACCAGAGGTGTTCAATCGATCTTCTTGATTTGTTCCATCCACTTCTACTGTGCCATTTGTGGCAAGTCGCCTACAATGACGACTGAATGGCGCTCCAGGAGTGCTAACTATGTAGAGCTTAACATTACATTTTTTACATGGAAGACAGTAAACTGCAGAAGTAATGAAGCCCTTCAGCAGCTGATATAAACGGGAGTCCAGACAGGCGGCAGAATGCATCCTGAAAGATCAAAGGAAAGGAAAATAAACGCAAAATGGACAAATACTGGGGTACCATCCGATTAATATGGGTTAATTAGCTGAAACAAAAAAAGAGCACAACAAAAAAAACACGTTGCACGCACAAAGGGAGTGACTTGGGGAGAAAGGTAAATCGACAATCCCACACCTATTAGAAACTAGAACATCAAACTTTTTAAAGGAAAAAAAATTTTAAAAAAAGGGTTGCTTCACAGTGATGCCGCAAAGGGAGAGTTGAAATTTCTGGATTAGTTCAACAAGAAGTATTAAATGGTGAGAGGCAAACTACGTTATTAGAGAATATGACATATAAATCATTCCCACCCCTTGAACCCACAAGCTTGAGAAGCTGTACTTGGTAGACGATAATTAAGCTGATAGAGATATAAGAGTTAGACTGAAGAAGAAGAAGAAGAAAGAAATAAAACTAACAGCTTAGCAGGGTTCAGGATTCACATATCATCCTTATCCTTGTGTAGTTACCTTAAGTGCACAACTAAATGCGCTAAAAAAAAATAGAAGAAGGACGAGAGAAAAGTTTAATGCGTACTTGCACAGATTATTAGTGGGAGTTATAAGAGAAGAAGTTGAGGAAGAAGAGAGCAGAGAAGCTGCAACAGCTGCTGCCATTCTTTATCTGCAATTCTGCGAGCCACCGCGCCGGCTGTCTCCCGTTGAATAGAATGGAATAGAATATTATGGAACTGGATGGAAATTATTCCCTCCTTTACTTTTAGTTTTACCTGCCAACGATATTGGACAATGATGTTTGGGCTGGTGGGCAGGTTGAGCCCAATATCATTTGTTAGCCCACACTAACGCAAACAGTCCGAGTTCGTAAAGCCCAAGTGGCAGTTTTGTATTTTCAGAGGCAAATAGTGGTATTTTGCAAACTATTGCCACGCGTACAAAAGGGGCGGGGAATAGCAGCAGAAAGATGGTAAAGAAGAAGAAGAAGGAGAATAAATGGCAATGGCTGCCTTATCGTCTTTCTTCATCGCTGCGCCAGTATCCACCCCCTGTAAACTACCAGTAGTGCCAGCATATCAAATGCCACTCTATTTTGCTAATTTCATAGTTTATCTCGAAATTCGTTCGTCTTGACTTTAAATTTCACTTTGCTGCAGAGAATTGATCTCCAAGCTCAAGTTAATCCATGCCGTTGGAACCTCGAAATTAGGTCCCAGGTACGATTCTTATGATTTTGGTATTCGACTTTGTACGCGAATACGAAAAAACTTTTGTCGATTTACTTGATGAATTATTGGAAAACAGCGGATTTCCAGCTCGAAAAGTGATGGTCCTGGGCGTAGGCGGGTGTGGAGGCGAAGAAAATTGGTAATCGACAATTTCTGTTTCCATTTATTTAATTTTTTTTCTGGAATTATAGTAGTATCCCCTAATAAGTAGTAGTAGTAAGCATGTAAATGTGGCTGAACTTGAATAGGATTTTATATCTTAGTTTACCTCTCATTCCAGCTCTTATACTCAACCAAAGACAGCCTGAGCAGTGCAGATGCTTGATAGTTTTATTTGTTGAAATTGAGAGCTTGTAGATAAGTGTGAATTTGGAACCTTGCCTCACAGTGATTCTTTTTGCCAATTGTTTTCCTTAATGTTATAATCTTTATTGCTGGATCTTGATAATTTGGAACTCAATATTGTTGAAACTTAATTTAGTTCATCTACAGGACAATAACTTATGCTGACTTGCATGATACCTAGAAGGTAAAAACTACCATCCTCTTGAGAGTCCATGACAACAACTCTGCTGTTTAGATGCAGAATGAGATTATACTAGTTCAAAATGTAATTGATGGAAATGATGGCATGTCATTCCTGGAATCTTCAAAATAGAGTGAAAATTGAAGTAATGATCCAAAGCTAGCCTCTGTGCTGAGTGTAAAGGTGAGCAATGTTGTGTTTATGCGGTGCATGCTTTGAAATATTTCAACAATGAGAAGTTCACATTGCTGAGAGAGCGTGTAAATAGACTTTATAGTTAGAGAATATGTGAAATCAAAGCTACTTTTCTGAGAGGCTTCAATAAGGAGATGGAGAATGGTAGTGCTTTTTATTCACTGGTGGAATCTAAGATTTTGGTTTGAGCTTTGCTAAATTGCATGATGAACTTAATGGATTTATTGTGGTTCAAAGTCTCGTTTTCCAACGGTGTGTACTGGATACTTGCTTCGAAGATGCGTTGTTAGTAGTTTTTAACAAGCCTCCCCTGCTATATTCACTAGCACAATATGGGTTCAACTTCTTATTTAGTGCTTACATTCCTATCGAGGACGTGCTATTGCTGGAAGACTTGAGCACTCTTAAGCTGGATGTTGATCACTGAGTTTGTTATCACAGTCATTTCCCTGGAAAGAAAGTTTCTAGTATTTTCATATGTTGAAGCATTTTGGAGCTTCTTTAAATTTTGCAGTGATGTTGGTATTGTCAAATCTGGTTTTATTTATTTCTTATTTTCAGTTTCAAATTTTATTTCATAAGTAAAACTTAGTTTATGTGGCGACTCTGATGTGGCAAATGTGGGATTTTATTTTGGGATGATGTGGCAAACTTAGTTTATGTCTGATGATGTGGATGAAGACAAAATTGTGCGTTCTTGTAGAAAAATGCTTAAAGTTGAGACCCATTGACAAAGCAAATTCTGTAGCATGACCCGATCCCAGAATAGAAGTTTTGTTGGCTCTACAGATATCGTTTACATGGAAAGCGTGATTGAATGTATCTGAATAAAGTGATTTGTAAATGAATTTTGATAGTTGCTCTGGCATTTCTCTGTTTTTAACTAAACTAGTGCTAAGGGCAGACTCATGTGGCTGCAATTTAAGAATAAGCTAATTTTTATGAAATTTTCTTTATTGAATTGATAGTTATCTTGGTAGTTATGCCCATTGGCAGTTACCTTGGCAGTTAAGCCTATTGGTAGTCACAGCGAAAAGTGGAAATTATGTTGGTTATGTATAATCGGATAGTCAGGATAAAATTTAGTTTTTGTGAGGATAAAAATGGATGCTTAGAAAGTGACAAAAGATATTTACCCCAATCCCTTCCTCACTTTATATGTTGTATAGATATAGATTGTGGAATGCCAAACCTCTATTTTACTTGGGGCCTTTAAGGAATTTTCACTTTCATAATGGGCCAGATATTTTGTGCTCTGCTATTCTTATGAATTCTTTAGCCGAAAATGGTCTTTGCAACCATTATTCTGCTGTAAAAAGTATTCCAGACGCCTCAATAGATTTATTATTTATTTGGCAATTCCCTCACCAAGTGCCCACCCTTTTGTCCCTTTGGTAATTTACAGACAAAGAAGGATGAGTTTTTGGAACCCAAATTGGAAAGAGTTCCTTTCCTTGAAGAACAGGTCAGGAAGATAAGAGACGGGGGGAAGCTCCTGACGATGGACATCCATAGACTACTATTATCTGAGGATAACCGATTTGATTTTGTGAATGAGGTGGCAGCTGAGGCGAAAAAGTATGTTGAAAACAACCGGGATGAATATGGTGCGAAGAAGGCTATCCTTCATGTACTGAGCAATCGAATGAATGATGCTGGGACGTCTCGTCCAGAAGCATACTTGGAGTCCGATCCATTCAATCCTGGCCCTGGTTATTTGAGAGAAGAGCTTTAGATTATCGTAGATGTTGTAAATTGTAAAAATAATCTGATAGACGAACTTTGTCAGATTAGTTTCTTGTAATAATTGCAGTCAGTGTTTACCCGTCTTTTCCTACTGATTTCTATAATAGTTCGAGCGTTTGAGCTCACATTACGGTTGACAAATGATTTGGTTCCGGTAGTGCAAAAATTGATAACGAGACGGTGCTCGGAGTTAGGAGTTCTGTTCGCTGTTTGGCCTTTGGCTTGGAATGGCAGACCGAAATCTGGCTTGATTACAATGGAGCTAGTGAGCAAGGTCACGGATCTACCATGCAATTGCATACGGTGTATTTCTGTCAACATTTGAGGCAAATTATCTGAAAAAATTGAAGAGCTGAAACTCTCACTCTATACGATCAAGCATTAGAGTATTGAGATTTATTATCTTAAAATGTGACGGAGATGAGCCTACTAAAAAGCATTACCCAAAAAAAAAAAATTTTTTTCCTCCTCAAAATAGAGAGTGAACCTTCTTTTGTATTAATAGCTTGGTGGTGAATTAAGGTAAACATAACATTTTAAAAAAGGCATTTTTTTCTTTAACAAATTTAAAAAAAAAAGAATTGAAGAAAAATTTTAGAGGCACCACAAAACCAATTTCATATATACTTTTTAATCCTAATGAACTGTCATTTTTTTCCTATTCTACTTTTTTTTCGGTTTTTGAATTGTAATCCCAAATGCGTGCAAAATTTTATTGCAAATAATAAACTTGTGTCTCTAAAGGGATAATTTCAAAAACCTTCCTTGACATTTTTTATAATATTACTTAGCACCACTTAGGTTTTCAAAATCTCGCGTACCTCTTTGGATTGACTTTTTTGTTAGTAGCATTTCAACCCCTTTATTAGAAATGCAAGAAATATAAGAATTTTATTCTAACACAACCCTTATGTTATCCGACTTGTGAAGTTTACAACGATAATAAAAAATTAAATGAGGTTAAAAAGTAAAAATATGAAAATATGAACGGTTATAAATGTAATAACGAGTAATTTTGCAGATATACAACAACTATTTCTTAATATAACAAATGATATTCTAACAAAAAAAGGATATTCTTAGATGTATATCTGGTCATTAAATCATTTTTTATTAATTTATTTAATTCTAACTTATTTATAATTTTTTTCTATAAGTAGGATTTGTATTTCAAACCACATATATGAAAAGATTGATTTAATTTTTAATACAACTTAAATTACATCATGTATTAAAAAATATTTAAAAAAAAATTTCTTGATTTCCTTGTAACTACCCCATAAAAATTTTCAAGGTATTAATTATTTATCAAAATCCTTCTAAATGATTGATTTTGACCGGATTTAATTTAACTACTTTCTTTACTATCCGACCACCACCTCGATGCAGAGAAATACGGGTCAATATTGGATGGCGATTTAACTTTTTGATCTATATTTTTTGTTTTAACCTTTTGGTTATATATAGTTATTAAGAACCCAAGGGTAATCTCGTTAATCTGCGGTCTTTAACAGGGACAAAAGAAGGAGGGGAAGAATGCAAAAAAGAGGAAATAGTGCAGGTGCGTGGCGCGGCCGGGGCTAGTTTTAACAGTAACACAAACACAAGCGCTCGCTCGAGAGATTGTTAGGTGCACGCTTGGGTTTTCCTGTTTACTTCGATCAAAGTAATTAGAAAAGAAAAAAAATTAAGGGCGGAATTCAATGGCCGAAGCGTATTGGAGGTACAGCGACAGCCGGCAGCAGGCCCCGGCGACTCTTCAGTTGCCGGTCGCGAAACGTCCTCGTTCTGATTACGGTATTAATAATATATTCCACCGTTTGTTTCCAATTTTACCTGTTTTCGTCGATTTTTTCTCTAAGCTAGGGTTTTGGGGATTGTTTTGTTTGGGTATTACTTGCAGAATCACTGTGTTTTGCAGAAGCAGTAAAACCAAAAAGAAAAAAAGCGATCTTTGATTTCTTCCGAGTGAATGCAAAAGATGGCTCTTGAAAATTTGGGTAAAGTAGATTTAGCCAATTGTATAGATTATTTTTAACAGTAGATGATTGTGTTGACGCCCATCAAAACTAATTTGTCTCACTTTAGGGGATGAGAAAAGAGAAATAAGAGATGCCGCGGGTTGTGTTTGGACAAAAAATCCTTTTTTGTTATTTTTATTATAATAATTACTGTTGTTGTGGCCGGTTTAATTTTGGTAAAGTTATGAATTATGAGGACATAGGAAAACAGGGCATCCAGAGTTGATGTTTCTTTTCTTATATAAATTTTTATTTTACATGAATGGCATACAGTTATTATGCCATACTTCAAATTGGCTACTAAACTGACCATGTTTGGACCTCTATGATTGACTTTGATCTGTTCTTTTTTATGTAGCAGATGTGCCTAGTGGCCATGAATTGTTGAACTACTATGCTCGCGAAGATGAAAGGGTATCACACCGTGTCATCAGAGATACTGACCCTATTGGAGCATCTTACGACCGTTACCTACGTAGCTCGGTATTTTTTGGCATTAGGTTTTACTCTTCAAATTTAGATCGCCAGGTTAGGTGAATTTCACCTATTTTTGCTTGTGTCTGACACACTTTGCTATTCAACAGCAATTGTCATCTTACTCTGGTGGGGAGTCTGCAAGATCAATGAGTAATGGACTTGGTGGACATCCTGTTGATGATCCGCGAATTGTGGGCATGGGGGGATCTGATTTAGCTATAAGCACAAAGAGCCGGAGCATGGGTGTAGGTGGTGGAAGATCTGAACTTCCCCTTCCTCCTGATGCTTCCAGTACGCTGTTTGTGGAGGGCTTGCCTGCCAATTGCACACGTCGAGAAGTTTCTCGTATCCTTTTGTGATTGGGATCTCAAAGCACTGCTTTCATATTTCTATTCTACTTTGGTTTCCTTCACTCTGGTATGCAGATATATTCCGCCCCTTTGTAGGCTACAAAGAAGTGAGGCTTGTAACCAAAGATTCAAGGCATGTAAGTATAAACACTAATTTATACCTTTTCCTGAATCCATAAAGGCTTTTGTATATGTATTTTTATGCTGCTACGCTGAATTTCCATGAACTGTTGCAGCCTGGAGGTGAGCCGTTGGTCCTTTGTTTTGTTGATTTTGCAAGTCCAGCTTATGCAGCTACTGCAATGGATGCATTACAAGGTAAGATTGAGAAATACAATGTTATAATCTATTTGCTCCTTGTTACACCATTTCCCCATGAAAAGAATAGTGAATAGGTAAAGAATTATGGGCTTAATTATGAACTTGTGCTTAATCATGGAAGATTGAAAGAAACACTATTGCTCACAAGATCTTGGAAGATTGAAAAGAACCACTATTGTTTTCAATACCATCTGTTTTTATCAGCTCCACTAATATTATCGCAACATCGTCACTATTGTTACCAACGCAAGCCCAATTTTATCCGTTCGACTAATATTATCATGACTTTTCCTTTTTGAGCCATAAATTTGCATCTATTATATTAAGAGATGTTGCTAAGACGACGATCAATTCCAAAGGGTGCCCATTTTTGTATTTGGTACCCAGTAAATGGTAGCACCATATTTTGCATGTCTGGATTCACTCAGACATGTATGACTGTACTGACGACAATGGAGTTTAAAATCAACTAGCAAGTGTGACCAGGTTACTGGTTTTAGTTATGGTTGGCATTTTAAGTTGTGTTTCTATTGACAATTTAAGAGTGAGAAAGGAAGCAGAA
The DNA here is from genome assembly GCA_023065735.1 of Coffea humblotiana. Classification (NCBI taxonomy): domain Eukaryota; kingdom Viridiplantae; phylum Streptophyta; class Magnoliopsida; order Gentianales; family Rubiaceae; genus Coffea; species Coffea humblotiana. Next base: position 964,597 of record CM041209.1, on the reverse strand, counting down.
GGCATGAATTCAGGATCTGAGATCATGAATCTAACAGCTAGTGCCACCAAGCCTGATGTTGGATGCAGTCTCTTGTACTAGTCTATTCTGAACCGAAACTTATATCTCCAGAAATGGTGCAGCTTAGTTTTCATTTTTACACTTCTGACTTCACGTTGAACCATTTCATGTTCTTCATTCCGGGAAATTCACATTGAGATCAAATATGACAGGTATTGGTGAGATTACTCGTCTTTAGAATCCAGGAAATTATCCATGCATAATGATCGAAATTGTTGATTGGTGATAATATAAAGTCAATAGCTCTTTTAGCAAAAGAATAAGATTTTTTGGCCGCATTTAAGATATATTTTTTTCTTGGGCACATACGGATTAGTGGAACTCTATGTGGTGGACTTGCATAGTTTGCTGAAAGTTGGTAAATAGCATAAATGGACATTATTATACGAGTGTGTTTATGTGTTTCCAATGCAGCAATAATTCAACTATGAAAATGAGTTGATATCCCACAGTTGTAATAACAAAAAAACCTTGGGATGAGACGTAAAATAGACAAACTTAATCTTGCAGGTTATAAATTCGACGAGCATGACCGTGATTCTGTGCGTCTAAGGCTGCAATTTGCTCGCTACCCTGGTGCAAGGTCGGGTGGCGGGCATCGTGGAAAACGCTGAATTATGCAGCTACAGGTGATACGTGATACACTCGATGCACTTGAACCCTTAATGTTTATGGCCACTATGTTTTGTTAGATATAGTGGTCATTAAAGCACACTAAATAATGGAACAACGCTTGTATGTAGGACCTACCACGAGAGATGATATGATGCCTTGGTCTTTTGCGAATTACATTGTTTTCCAAATGGACGCTTTCCCTAGGTCCAGCTTGAATCGGGTGGGTTGCCGTATTTGAGTGGTGGCTGCTGATGTCTTAAGAGCATGTTAGCGTTTTCTATTGCTGTTGTTTTTCATCTCAAAATCTGGTATCTATTCTGAAGTTGGAGGGCATGCGGGATAATGTTATAGGTCATGGCAGATGATCCTTATCCTTTTGGCCTTCAAAATATAGGAGACTCTTATACAAGTTAATGTAACACTAAGTGCAATTTATTTAGTTTACTATTGTGCTACATGATGGTTTTTAAGCTTGTTTACTGAATCTGTGCTTGATGAGCACTATAGCTATTTCACCCTTTTCCTTTTTTTATTCTTTTTTTTTAATTACGATGACGCAACAGACTATTCATTTTCTGCCCTAGTTCTTTGGTTCACTTTATATGTCAAGGTGTTTGTGCCCTCTACATCCTTTACAGACATTTGGAAAATCTAATGCAAGCATAAGCCGGACTGCATTTTGTAGGTTTCTTCTGGAATTGGAAACATAATACCTTTGGAATGATACCTTGAATTCATTAGCTTCTTATCAAGAATTGGAATGATAATGGAAGGGTGTTACGTGCCCCTATCAATGTCTATTTAAGAAATTTTGTTAAAAGAAAATAGAAGGATGGTTAGAGAGAGGGAGAGCTGCATCTTGGCCATGCATTAATCACTTCTTTGAGTTGAAGATTAGCAACTTGTGCACATGTGATGCACTTCCCTTTGATATGAATCCAAAACAGTCCTGCATGTGCGTCACTCTCTATTAGGAGTTTCTGCACATTTTTCAGTTCTTGAAGTGGAGAAAATGCCGTCTCCTGCAGTAGCAGGATGCATTTAATTGACAATGTTACTCCAATGTCATTTGGATTGAAGAAGCTCCACCTCTATCGAAATGAGGAAGCTCCAAATAGACCTTATCTCTGGGCAGGAAATCTTGCTATGAAAGAACACCAACATAATTGCATTAAAATTTGACATAGATCGTCTTAACATTGACTTCTTGCAGTTAGTTTGCACTAGGGGCATTGTCAACTATGCAGCACAGTGCTGTATTCTCGTTTCACTCAACCATCTATGTTCAATGATGACGCAAGTTTTTCCAGTACCTTAGATAGGGTTCCTTATCTTGAACTGTATAATTTTAGAGCGATAAGCAGAATCTTGTATCAATGGTGGGGATTGAGAAGATTTTCAATTCTTGTTATGGTATTTGTGCATCTCTTTGCCCTTAGTTGTGCCGCTAATGTTGTGTGGTTTTAATTGCTTTTGGAAGCATCATATACTTTGGTTGCCTGGCTGTAACTGCTTAATGGGATGTAAAAACTTCATGATCTGCTGATTTGCTGATTGCTGTCTTTCTTGGTGTTCTGTTTGAGCCTTGTCTGATGCAAGGCATATCTTGATTTTACATCTGAATTTCTGTTCACTCGCGGCTGTGGTAATTGAGCTACGAGCATTTTCATGCTCGAGATTCTCTTGCTGATAATGTTGAAGGGCCCACACTGGTTGTATCAGATACGTTGGATTTGGCTTTGGAATTTTGGAACAGTCAATATTGGTCTGAAAGTTACTTCTGAAAAGGAGGACATGGAATGTGGAGCAACTTCTCAGATTTTTAGTTCTTTCTGTTTAGCTAACTGATTTTCATTGTTGTTGTGCTGTGGATGTGGAATGCAGACAAGCACAGCATCTAAGTATTTTTTTTTTTTTGGGCTGTAAACTCATCTTGGATAAAATGAACCTGATGGAATGTGAAAAAAAATTCTGTTTTTTTAAATGAAAATTGTTTAGTAAACTGAATTTAAAATATGTGGTGCTCTGGTGCTCTGGTCCTCTGGAAGTGGAATGCAAACGAGCAATTAGAGTCTTTGTCGATTTGATGTTCTTGTCAGCTACAAACCTTACTGATCTAAGTGTGCTCAAGCTGCAGAAGGCGGATCAACTGAATCAAAGTTTGACCTTAACAAATTTTAATTCGTGTTTGGCTCTTTTAAGACTCCTGATTTCTTTTCCTCCAGTTATTTATTCAAAGCTTGAATAGATTGGCTTTCTGCCTTGGTCATGAGCTTGAGATTGTTCAGCGTATGCCTCGTTCTGTTCTTTCTGTGTTGTATTCTTTTTTCTTTGCAATCTGCTGTCAGTCAACCGGAAAAAAAAGGCATATGATGTTTATGTTCACCGGATTTCAGGTCGAAGTTGATTTTATGATGAGAACATACTTTCAGATTTTAGCACTTGAGCATTTCTTCCTTTCGCCTTGGTTTCTTGGTTTTATAATAAGAGGAAGGTGGCAATATAGCACCAAACGGATATTATAAGGCTATGTAAGGATGGTTTTTGAAATCAGTTTAACCCTTGCCTCTATAAATTAGCACAAACAACTGGATGATCTATAAAAAAAAATTAGGGTTATATGCAAAACCCCCCACAAACTATATACCCAGATGCAGTTTACTTCCTAAATAATAATAATAGTCATTTTGCCCCCTTGAATGATATGTTTGGACAACACTATCCTTGCTATCTTAAATCCTTTTTTTTCCTCTCTATTAGCTTTTTTCATTTTTTTCCTTTTATTTTCTTTATGTTCTCCTTCTCTCGTGGAACTAGATAACGTCTCTCTCCGATGGAAAAGACTTTTTGTTTTCCTGGTATGTGTGAAAAAGAAAGATATTTTCATAATTAAAATTCTCGCAAGCTTTGGATGATCATGCTAAACTAGGCGAAAGAAATTGAGGGAACCCCATGCTACTCGAACGACGACGACCACATTAGCATTTTGTTTGGATGGCCATTATTTAGCCAAAAATTATTTGCCTGCATCATAAATATAATCTTTAACACATCTTTTTATTTCATTTACAGCACGTCACAAAAATTGATATAATAATTATTTCAAATAATCTCCTGTCCAAATAACAGAGCAGTAATTAGTAAAGTACATAATAATTTTCCCGGTAAAAATTTCTGTGGAATGTAGTCAGGTGAAGCCAATTTCCCTGAGCATGAAATCTTTATTAATCATTTGCAGTGTTATCTTTCACGTCATCCAATTAAATTATTAATAGCCCATGTCTGTAAATGATATTATTGTATGATTCTACAAAGAACACATTCAGTTTTTTCCCCCCTTTGACAACGATAAGAAAATTTTCCCCCCAAAAAAGAGTCAATATCAGTTAAGTTCTCCAAGAATGTGCAAATTGGTCTCTACCAATTCGAGTAAATCTTGGGTTATGTATGAATTGAGACTCGTGTATAATTTTGTTTGGATAATTTTTTATACACTCTCATCTCAGAGAGTATATAATTTTTATGTTGGTAGATTTAAATCATTGTTATATAATATAAATTTAAATTTAAAATTCAAATCATGCACGTATAGCATACATTCAAAGTTAAGTTGTCACTTAATCCATTTTGTTTTAGTGTATAATTTTGGGTTATCCATTAATTGAGTTTAATTGATATATCCTTGAGTTTAATTGAGTTACGGGTCTGTCCAATTATCTAATACATTAGCACAGTAAATTTTGCATCAACTCATTTATGTAATTCACGTTTACATCGAAATTCTATGGTTTACATGACTGGAGCTGGTGATTCCCATTTCCTATCCTTGGAGGTTCCATCCCAGAATACTTGTAATAATAAATTTGATCTGTAAGAATAATTGAACTAATAATTTTTGTTCTGGAGTGGACAGAATCTGAAATCTAAGCCGCTAAAATTAGTTAGAGGTGAGGCTTCGTTCCCAGAATCTTATCCTTCCCGTTCTAAACCACACGCTTTCCTTTGGCCCATTCTCACCGTGCCATAAACAGCAGCAGAAGCTGGCAACTTCAAAGGTTGTTCAGGAACACCTCTGAAGCTCTGCTTTTCATCAAGACTTCTACTTCATTAATGGCTTTGTCTAGCCCACAACTTCGGAGGTTTCTCTTAAACCACAGGGGATACTGCAACTACGAATTGAACAACAAGACCACAAAAAACACCGTCGCGGTTAAGGGTGGGGGAGGCAGATGCTGCTCAGCCATTGCAATTGATGCCCCATCTTCTTTGACAGGTGTTTCCAGCGTTAGATGGGGCTCTTCCTTTGTACAAGGTGTCCGCGAAGAGATGGAGGATGATGTCATTATTGTTCGGTCAGAGGATCTTGCTGGCTTCTCTTATGCGGCTGTTTTCGACGGCCATGCTGGTTTCTCTTCTGTCAAATTTCTCAGGTTTGGCTAATTGGTGCTGTGGCTTATTACATACGAACCATTAAAGGGGGGGAACTGCATGAGCTTTTGACGCTCTGAGTCATCCGTACCATCTTGTGCAGCTTTCTAAATTGCTTCTCCATTTTTATTGAATCCTATAGGGAGTCCCTGGATGTATTCAGCGATCATCTAAGTGGGACTAATCAATCACTACTAAAAAAAATACTATTGTGTAATTTAACCCTCACTTTTGTGCCAGTAACTTTATAGTTTTTCTGGGGACTGCTACAGTTAACTTTCATGATTTCTACATCCACATTACTTTTTACTGGGGAAAAATTGATGCTTAATTCAATGTACTGGTTCCAGAAATGAGTTGTACAAAGAATGCGTGGCAGCATTACAAGGTGGACTTTTACTGAGGGAGAAGGGGTTTGACACAGTAAAGAAGGCGTTAGAAGAGGCTTTTGAAAGTGCTGATATGAAACTCTTGAACTGGTAAACCCATGTATATTCCTGGTGAAGATTCTTACTGCCTCATTAATATCTGTGCGCTGGACATGTAATCTAGTCTCAATATGATTCTACATTGTATATGATTGCGTTGAAGGTTTAGACGCTGTTTGATTTTGTAAAGGCTTGAGACGAGCGCTGAGGAGATGGATTCTGGCTCAACAGCTACTGTGATCCTAATTGGAGATGATACATTGTTCATCTCTCACGTTGGTGACTCATGCGTGGTAATCTCTTTTAAGTTTTCATGATTATGCTTTTCCATTTTTTTTGTGATGGTATACTCATACCAAACAGATGCCAAACCCAGCTCTTTTCCTTTATCAATCACTTTGGTTTAGGTGCTGTCACGATCTGGAAAAGCAGAAGTGTTAACCAGTTCTCATCGTCCATATGGAAGCAACAAAGCGTCTCTCCAAGAAATCAGGCGTATCAGAGAAGCAGGTGGATGGGTGTGTTTTCTTTTCTTGAATTCTTAATTTGATTGCTTTTCTTTCAGTTGTATCAGCTATCTTGTCTAGAATGATTACGCTGCCTTTAGAATTAGATCTTTCTGCATTTGCTGTGCTCTGAAAACCTTCAGAGAAAGTAACAAAAAACAGAAAAAAACTGTCAGAAACTACATTAGTGTGACTCAGCTTCACGGTGTTGCATCTGGAGTTAAATTCAATCTCTCAAAGGAAAAACTGATAAAGTCATGTCTTTTAATACCATTACTATGACAAGTCCTTACCAAGTGGGCATTTACTGGCCATGAATATGCTACTCAAACAATGAATAACACTTCTTGAATTTCAATATGCTCCTTGTTCTTAGCTGACTAGGTACTTTAGGGGACAATTCTTTTTTGTTTTATTTGCTCAAGTCGATAACAACTGCTCAATACAAGTTGAGGGCTATACATTGAAGCTAATTCCATTTTAGTTTACAAACAATGCTAGACTTTTACCCTTTCCCTGGGATGGTGTGGAATAGTCTTGCCTTAATTTTTTCCCCTTCTTTTTGCTAACACAGTTTTTTTGCTATCCCTGTCGCAATTAAGCTCATTTTGTTCTGACATATCTTGCAATTTAAGAATGAACAGGGCATAGAAATATAGACATAATGGAAATTTTTTATGTGGTGCCTACAGATAAGCAATGGCAGAATTTGTGGAGATATTGCAGTGTCACGAGCTTTTGGTGACATGCGGTTTAAGACCAGGAAGAATGAGTATGTGTATTCCTCATTATCCTCAATTGACACAATGAATTTGTTGCCATGCCATATATCTACTTGAGAATCTAAGAGATCCTATGCATTATGAATCTTCTGTTAATATTTATACATGTTGCTGTGAAGGATGCTGGAGAAGGGAGTTGAGGAAGGCAGGTGGTCCCAAAAGTTCATTTCCAGGTACGTGATATTCCATTTTCTACAAACAAATGTATTTCATTCACTTGTATTCTTATCACTGCTGAAACTAGAGTGGTGAATTTAGTTGTCCCTAAAGCGCTGGACCAAAATAATTATGGTGGAATCTGTTTTTAACATTTTGTCTATTCAGTATCGACCACTTCTACAGTGCAGGAAAATCAAATTTTCTTGGGCCGTCCTTAGGTTATCCTTTGTTGAATTATTTTTATACAAAAAATGATGAGTCAGATTGTGTTCCAAATGTGAGATAAATGCCAAATCAAATTTTTATAAGATGATTCCTTAGGTCATTACAGATTTGGTACTAAGGCTGGAAGCATGATAAATCTCAAATGCACTTCAAGAGAAGTTTTAAGTTAGACTTAGGAAGTCCACTCTTGAATTAATAAAAAATTTGCAAACTGCTCTTTTATAATGCAAGAGCCTTTTGGGATTATTTCAGGATACAATTTACTGGAGACTTGGTTACAGCATGTCCTGATGTTTCCCAAGTTGCTCTGGAATCAGATGCTGAATGTGTAATATTAGCATCTGATGGATTGTGGGATTACGTAAACAGGTTTTATTCTTAGAGCTTTTGGAAGTTTGGCTTTTGCCCTATCAAGCAATTAGTCATTCATTCATTTTCCTTTATACTGGTAATCCAGTCATCCTGAAGAGCATAACGGTTGAGAAATTTTGCCATGTTTCAGTTCAGATGCAGTTGATTTTGTTAGAAATCAACTTCGAGAACATGGAGATGTTCAGGTAAGGAATCTGCCATGGCTCCTTAATTGATCCCGCAGTACAGTAGGCATTATCTAATTTTCTTTGCTCTGATTACAGAGAGCTTGTGAAGCCCTTGCTCAGACGGCACTGGTAATAAACGGAAACTGCAACTCAAAAAAAAAAAAAACTTCTCTACGGTCGTTCTGAGATTCATTTGCTTTTATAGCTCTTATGCTGAAAATATGCTAATTACTACAGGAACGAGGGTCACAAGATAACATCAGCATTGTGGTTGCTGATTTAGGGTACGTGCTGGCTCTGTAGGTTTATGTCCGTTCTCGTCATTTTGGTCTTCCTAACCTAGAAGTAAAATGAGATGGTTTTAAATGAGGGTGGTAACCAACCAAAAAATGTCTCTCTTGGTAGCTCTTACTAACTCATCTAGTACAAGGTTCAATAAAGATTGAGCACATGAAAGGTTAGTGCACAAAGCTGGCAAGAAGTTCTTTGTAGGCTATTCTTTCTTTTGGATGTTTCCCCTTAGAAAAGGGAACGTAACTTTGTTATGTGAATCCTGGTTGTGGGATGTGTTGTTAGTAGATATTCCATACGACCGAAACCAACACTACTTCACACTTGAGAAATTTTATATGCTCTTTTACTGATTATTGCTGTTCTTGCTGTCCGTTTTTTCTATGTACAGACGGACCGACTGGGCAAGTGTACCTCTCCGGCAGCAAAATTTGGTATATGAGTTGGCCCAAGCTTTGGCTACAATTGGCGCAGTTTCAATTGGGATATGGATGACGTCTCAACTCAACTTGTAAAATGAAATGAAATTATCCACGCCTGTATTGTATACGTGTATATTCCAACTGCTAAATCCAAACTAACCCTTGACTCGTTTGGCTTATTATACTTATACGGGGTATTACTTTTTTGCCTAATACTTGTGTAGATACAACAGTTTACCTCTGGAGAATGATCCTACTCCCTAGTCCCTAGCAAGAATTGGAATCCCATTTTCTAAGACCATATTACATACACTGTCTATTGCCTTTCTATTTTGACAGTTTTATGCTTAGTCAAGGCGCATTTGGCTGCGCTCCATATATGCCCCTTGCTTTAATTTTCTTTTCTTTTTAGCTTTTTTCTTCTTCTTCATTTTTTTTTTGGGGGCTGGTAGAAAGGTCTTGCTAAACATCAAAATTAAGTAGGTCTTGAGAATGTCAGAAGAGGTCTCTCAATAATTAGGTCCTTTTGGCTTATCATATGCGGTGATTAGAGCTGATATGCGCACCATCTCTGAGCAAAACATTGTTAAATTTCTCAACACAAAAAAAAAAAAAAAAAAAACTTGGCGACGATGCCAAGCCTTGGCCTTTGTCAAGAGTGGATATGTAGTCCTAATTCAAGGATTAACCCAATTTGCAGTATTAGGGAATATTCTTGAGAAAAAAGAGAATTTAAACACCACCATTATACATACATAGATTAAACGACCAAAATGGTCATTGAATTATTTAAAATGGTACGAATTGATCATCAAATATTTTTTTTTTGGATCAAAAAGCTTACTCAACTCTTTAAAATGAGCCCAAAAATTGTTGAACTACTGTCGTAAATTTTCAAGCATAAAAACGTCCTATTATGATTGACACAAATTTTTTTGAAAACAAAAAAGACCGAACTTTAGGGGCTAATCTACATATTGGCCAAACTTCGTAGAAGCTAAGTGCAATTAATAAAAAAAAATCACTAACATCATCATCCGCTCCTTCTTCCTCCTCCGCATCCACCACCCACCGCCACTATTGTACGACGACTAGATCTGGTCGTGGGGGAAGGAGGGGATGGGAGGGGAGGGGAGCGGTGGCGAGCAAGGGAAGGGGAAGAGGAGGGACAGTGGTCAAGAAAGAGGAGGAAAGCAGGGAGGAAGAAGGGAGTGATGGTGATGGTGGAGGTGGAGAGGAGAAGTTGACAATTCATCAGCATTATACAATGCAATAACTAAGCACGTCTTAGAAGCCTTGGTTTGTTAATTTGTTTAATGATTTGCTTGTTCTCTGCGCTGAAATTTTGCTGCTTGAGCTTGACCTCCCGGTACGCCGTTCTGTTTCCCTCCTGCTAGATGGGGTGGGGGAAGGGAAGATCTCATCGGTGCATGTTTGCTTCGACTTGTGCTAATGCTCCCTGGTAGGTCGAAGTCCTCACAAATGGCGTGTTTGTATATGACTTGCCAATTGAATTTCGGGCTTTGCCATGTACATAGTATAGTGCCTCTGCAATTCACTTCGGGATATCCACCTCTCTTTCAGTTGATTCCTGGAATTGTAGCCATGATCGATTATTCAACTTTAAACGTTGAGGAGCCTAAATCTTCTTCCTCAGAACATGAAATTCCAATTAATTCAATAGAAAGTGATCCTACAGATTCATTTTAGGAAAGTTCAGTGACTTTTTGACAAAAGAAAACAAAAACAGCGACCAACTCACGTCATTTTAATAGTTTAGTGAAAATTTTGGCTATTTCCCCTTGTACATACAAATACGTACTCTAAAACCCTTAAACCAAAAAGAGAAGCACCATGATTTCATGGATGCAAGGCATTTTGGACTCTTTAATGTAATACTAGCCACTAATTTGATGACATGCATAAAAAATGCAATATGACGAAACACTTGATATTCACTGACACAGAGACAGAATTAACCCTGTCCCTATATCTTGTCGAATTTAAAAAAAAAAAAAAAAAAAGGGATGGTATGCATTCTGAATATGAGGGGAAAAAAACACGAAATAGACCAATGAATACTCGATAACCAGCCAACGTGAAATGACCGTCCCGCATCTCATGGCAACATCTCTATCCAATCCCAGTCTCCAGCAAAAACAACGTTATACTTCTTTGGGAGGACCTTCAGCCAGTCTGAGAAGCGTTTTCATACACTCCTCCGATGGCAAAAAAAAAGAACCCGACCCTATGGTGCTGATGCATGAGTTAGCGACAACTTGAAGATCAGTTACTCCTCCAGCAAATTCTGAGAAGCACTTTTCGACACTGCTTCCATGGCAAAACGAAACAACCTGACCCTATGGTGCTGATGCATAAGTTAGCGACAACTTGAAGATCAGTTACTCCTCCAGCAAATTCTGAGAGGCACTTTCAGACACTCCTTCCATGGCAAAATGAAACAACCCGACCCTATGGTGCTGATGCATGAGTTAGTGACAACTTGACGATCAGTTACTCCTTTTATCAGTAGATGCCAATGACCCAACATGTTGAATGCAATCATGGACCCCGACTCAACACAACCATATGCATGCAGGGACTTCTAAGAGGGAAAAACCCATATACACCAGGGGTTGGAGCCTCAAACAGATATGGCACGAGTGATGGCCATCTTGGCCCACTCAGCTGATTCTTTAATCAAATGGTCATCAGAGGACAAACACTCATTTAAAAAGTCCTTGCATGAGAGAGATTGCTGAATCAAAGAACCAGCATTACTTCCCAATGTATCTGCCAAATCTCCCAGCACCCCAATAGCAGTTTTCATCACAACATCATCCCTGTAATAAAATAAGTGAGACATTTAGAAAGATCCAAAATTTAAGGACATCAAAATAAAATATCAACTCAAAAATGGTGATGTAGAGAACACTAACATGTCTTTTTCCATGTAAATGCTATCCAGAAATTGCAGAATGTGAGGTGCATAAGGAATCAACAGCTGAGTTTTAGGAGAGTTCTTAAATCCCTGAAATATCCCTGAGTATGCCTCTAAGATTCCATTCCTCAACAGATTGGTATACTCAATCATTTCGTCATCAGCGCCTGACGTGTGGGCAGACAATTCAGCTGCGCTCTGGAGCATAGGCATGGCATACATCAAGTACTTTTCAAAATTCTCTCCTATAGCCAGAGCTATGTCACCAAAGCATGAAAAGATAGGAGGTTTCACAGATCGGTGTAACTGATTGCTCGAAAGGTCTTTCAGAAGCTGGGTCATTATTCCATCACAGTAAGGCAGTACTTTGTCATCCAACGCCCTGCATATATCACCCACAACACCAACAGTGACAGCACAGACCTGATACTCCTCAAAATTTTGAAGACCCATTTCCAAATACTTGTAAAGCTCAGGCATGTACTTTGCAAAATCTGGGCCAGTTGCATGGGCAACAGCTCCAATGGCAAGCATAGCTTCCTCATGCACAGTTGCACTTCTACAAGCAAACACCCGAAGGAAGAGATTCATTATCTGATCTGCAAACTGCATGAACGCATACTTTGCTGGCTCAGATGCACCAAGTTTCTGAGTAATGACCTGTAAGCACCCACAAAGTAGGCCCTGTAACTCGTTCTGCTTCTCTCTCCCGTCAGAAGAAAGCTTCTCTGCTTCCAGGGTTTGGTGAAGCTTCGTCATAATGATAGGAACTAACTGCAACACCATTGAAGCTGTCTCGTCTGTGGAACACCTCACCACTTCGTTCAGTGTCTCATAAGCAGCAGTCCTCAGTCGTGACTCCCCAGCATCTTCCCTGTCAGTGACATGGAGGAGGGATTTAACAATTTCCTGGAAAAAAGGAGTTATTGGAGATGTGGACCCAATATCCTCATAACCCTGCACAAGGAAATAGAGAGCACCACAGGCCTTCTCAGCAACATTGGGAGCATCATTCATGCTCTGAAGCAGAACCGTGACAATCTGTTGACAATTTGCAGGGGTAATAATGGGAGTCTCTACAGTTGAACCATGAAGAAATTCAAATATTCTACCAAGTGTCCATGCCGTCGTATCCTTAACATGACTATTAGGGTCATTTGTGAGTGCAGTAAGCATGAAATTTAGAGCAACATTGACGATGGAGGTCAACTTATCAGGCGATGGACCCTCCAGTATGGAACCAAAGGCATATGTGGCAGCCTCTCTCTGTCTCCAATCTGGCTTTGTTATGTTTTCTTCTATAAATGGCATGACTAGAGGGACAATATCATCACCAACAGTGCGAGCAACCAAACCAAGGCACGTACCACCAGCCATAGCAAGATTCCAAGCACCCTCATCCAGATCCTGATCTTCTTCTTGCTTTAAAAGTGTCTCTAGCAGCATAGGTACAAGAGCAGGGAGAGCCTGCTTGATGAAATAATAGCATGGGACATCTGAGTCTGCAGTAAAATCACCCCCATATTCTTCCAAAATATCTATCTCCTCGTCACATATTGAGCTCCAGAGTTCAATAGCTTGAAGAGCAACGGGCTCCTCATCTTCCCTGACAGCCTTGGCCGTGATATTGAAAATATCCTGGATGTATGGAGCTAACTTCTCGTAGTATGTAGAGGCAATCGAGACCAAACATTCAAAAGCAGCCTGTCGGATTTTGACATCAGGACACAAAGTAGCCTCACACACAACTCTCATGATGTAATCACGCTCCATATCATTGGAAAAGTTTGCGTGAGAAAATCCAAGAGCATTATACAATGCTCTGGTAGCTGCAAGCCTGACATCATTATTCACCTCATTTGCATTCATACCTTGGACAACAGCTGTCAGTATTTTATTCACTTGATCTTGGTCTACCACATCCGGAGAAACTTCTTCACACAAATACCCCAGAGTTTCCAAGGTGGCTTGCTTCACATGAGCGGGGACCTGGTGAATGTTTGACAGAAGTGAACCTATCAATTCAGGCCACTGTTTTTGAGGCAACTCGATGGCTGCAACTTTTGCGATGACCTGTGAAGCCGTAGAGCGAGCATCATGCACGGGAGAGGAAAGTGTCTGTAATAAGCATGCTTTTATCTGAGTTTTCACACCCATATCTAGTGCTAACCATCTTTGGACAAGCTCAAATTTCCTATGTTGCTCCTTAGCATCCAAAGCATTTTTAAGGATCAAACCAGCTAGTTTACGGCTATCAACTGGTTTGTCCTCACCAGCAAGTTCTCCAGAAAGAGACAATAAGAACACAGAAAGATTTTGCTCCTGAAACTGCCTCAACGAATCTTCTGCATGTTTACGAACAGTTGAATCCACTGATTGTGCATTTAGGAGGACTTGGGTAACTTCCATTGCCATATTACCTCTGCAGACAATTATAAACTTCATCTATTAGACATTCACAATGAACATCGCGGGTGACCTAATTGATATGCAACCCCAATGCGAAAAGGTTAAATACAACACTAACAGCACAAAAGAAGACCATGCAAATACTTGGGCAGACATGATACTGCACCGAGCTCCGAGCAGGAAATGGGAATATCAGGAAGAGGTTGTAAGAAAACACAGCTGATGCATCACAAAAAAATGAAAATGCAAAAAATAGAGGCAAAAGGACACACATAACCGCGGACTTACATATCATATTCCCGGGATACCGGCACCACCTTAAGAGTTTAACAAAATATAAAGATGAACTTACCTTCCACAAAACTATCAGGTGAAAATCATGCAGCTCGTAATAATGTCTCCTAGATCAAACTGATCAGCCCAGACAAGAAATGTAAAAGCCCAGGGCAAAGCTAATACCCGACCAACTGGAATGCGTAGGACAAATCATTAACGTAACCAAAAAGGTAGGCTCTACACTCAATCTAGCTATTGAATACCCACAAAGACAGAAGCATACTAACAAAGTTAACGCATTGATCTTCCAAGGCATCAGATACATAAACACATCAAATTCAAACATCAGCACGAGCTTACGAGACAGTAAAGTCAAACTAATTCTACTGATCCTGAAGCCAAGTCAAAATCAAGCCGGCGGTGAAACTAATCAGCAACAGGCACAAAACCGATTCCATCAATTGCAAAGCTGAAGCCTATAGACTAATTCCCTGAATCCCGCCTAAGTCAAAAAATATCCAACTGAACTCTAAGACCTTAACTCGTGATTTACATACAAATAAAAGCCAACCGATCTAACAAAAGTCGACAGTTTAACCAATTAACTGAAAGCAAAATGGAAGTTGCTTCAGCGTACACAGATATAACATTTAACAAAAGAAAAATGAAAACAGACTGACGCAGATTGGGATTTCGAGAATACAACAGTAATTAAAATAAAAGGCAAAACTTATAAAGCATTTAAAAAGGGGAAAAAAAACAGAGATCGAGCATTGAGTTGGCTTAAGAAAAGGTACTTAAAATCCGAGAAAAAGAAGTAAATCCATTAAGAAATTAGCAAGAAGGTGAAGAAAATTACCTCAAGGCGTGAATCGTTGAAATGACAGAGAGAGTGTGGGTGTGAGAGAATCACACTTCGTTCAGTCGATGATAATGAAACAAAAGCGGCGCTGTGAAACCCTAAGAGAGAGAAAGAGAAAAGAGAGGGGAAGGGCGCGGATGTCAAGCTGCAGTTGAATTATGCAAATCTTGTAATATCTGGGGTTGGGGGGGCGCCTTAATTATTTCCTTTTAAATATTCTTAAATTTGTAATGGGGAATTATTATTGGCTGCTGCTGTCCAAACCAGCCTTTTTTTTTCTTTTAAATAAACCAACTATCGCCTTATGCCGGGGGTGGACCCACATACTCAACTGTTTAAACTCTTTTTCCTTCCTCCTGCTTCCTCTTTTCTTTTATTTTCGTCTTGCCACAAGAATAAAACTGTTTGTTGGTATTATTTGAAATAATTACTTTAGCATTTTTTGTGATGTGATGTATGTGAGATAAAAAGATGTATTGAAAATTGTAACGGTAATGTCAGCAAATAAATTTGGACAGGGTATTTTTTATTTTTGGAAAAAGGGCATCATAGAAGTTAATGAATAGAAGAAGTGTCTGCTGGTTGGCAGTATTATAAGTTTGTGACAGTTGTTATCAAACTCCTCCTGAGCAACCAAACTACGGGATGATGAGCCCAAAATTCTGCATCACTTTCTGGAGGTTTTTTCTTAAAGCCTCTCCTGAAATTAAAAAGTGACTTTTTTTTTTTAAAGTAAAGTTCATTTTAACGTTCATCTCACCACCCAATTAACCACAATTATATCCGCGGGCATCCGTTATTGTTCCAACGTTATTTTTCAGACGCATATGATAGACGAGTCCTTTTGGCTTATATGGTGATTGTTTAGCTACTTTTTTTTTGGATGAGTACAGGATTGCAGTCGAAATGATTCCCAGACATGATCCGCTGATTTCAACTAGTCACAAAACAAGAGACATCTTATACGTGTATCCATCTTCGAGCAAATATGGTTGGAATGTTTTTTTTTAAAACATTTCAGCAATATTGGTTAAACTATTATCTTTTCTATTTGATTCACGCAGTATTTTGTCATCCTTTTTCATGCCTGCACTGTGATTTCTCCGCATAATCGCACCCTTGATAAGATGAACAAACGAACTCAACATGGTTTGATGCCTTCAAATTTCCTTTTATTCCTTAAGCAGAATGTTTGTTATAGAGAACAAAAACCCTTTATAGTTCTTAACAATTAACAAGAAAGAGGTGAAATTTAAGGAGAGCATAGGGAAAAAGAGAAGTTAAACCCAAAACCTTGACCTTAAGATACTAGAAATTCCATAAAGAAAAAGAAAAAAAAAAAGAAGCCTTGTTTATTCTTACCATATAAAACGGAACATAATATAAGTATATACACAAGCATTATTATGCAGGTGTGGCATTCCCGCGATATGCCTACACCAAGCTGTTGCAAACTCACATTAATTAACCGGACAAAAATCCCCGTGGAATTGGGTGTCGTCTCTTCAAGCAAGACATGCAGGACATACCAGATATGCAGGAAACTCAAGGATTTTTGTTGCCGCCTCCGCCTGGTTTCTTCCCTCTTGGGTCATGTTTAGGATTAGGCCCTGCATAGTCATAATCCAACGCTACATCCAGGACCTGAACCTTTCTGTTGTTCCCGATCACAACTCCATCCTGCAACAAATTTAACCCCAAAAAAAAAAAAAAAGGTTGCAGCAAAATGAATCAGTTAGCAGATATGGACTGCTCAGGTAATTCTAATTTCTGAGGTGCCGATAGAATCTCAACCCTTTCTTTCTTATGCCATGTCTTATTGATTAATTTCCCTCTCCGTCATGCTTGCCATTTCATTAGGATGTCAAAAGGGTCTCACGTACGGATGTGAGATACCACAATCCTTTGCAATAGGACTAAAAACAGCGCATACCACCATATATTGGTGGCTGATCCTCAAAATGGCAACATTAATAAAACCAGCAAATACAATATCTACCTTGTCAGCTGAGTGCATGTGATTCACGCCATTGCTGAAGCCTTCAACCTTACCTATAAAGGACAATTAACAAGAATTTGCATTATCAGTTTGGGGTTAGAAATTGGTGTAACCAAAAAGGAGGGACTTGTAAAAGCTTCATCTTAATTTGTCTCTACTACGTACTCTATAGCCTAAATGCATAATGGTGAGCTATAGCTTACCTGAAGACAGGAGATTGAGTATTAAAAGATAGACTAGAAGAGAGGTGCTGATCCTGAGCTGCATTGCTATAGTTACATGTACTATTAAACCGAATGTTACCTATGGTTCTTATCTTTCTTGGGATGAGAAGGGAGGGCAGGAGGAAGGAGAGGTCCCCTTTTATCCTTCTGTGGGAGTTTGGAAAATGGCCATCAAAAGGGCTTCTGGTTTTGTGGTGCACCCCACCAAATAGATAAACGATAATGGTGAGATGCATTACCCATATTCCACGTCCTGGAAGTCAACTACACTATTTCACGTTACATACAAATAGAAGCAACATTATGGGCACTTGGATCACTCTTTAGGCAGCCTCTAGTAGTACTTTGTTGTCTGGCTGAAAGTTTTGTGCCCCCAGTTTTGATAAGTAAACTAACATTTCTTATTTAATAGCAGCATACGGTGCATGTATAGCGGTAGGTAACTCCTATTGAATGTCAATCCATAGATCATATCGTATATAGAGCTCTTGTCTGCTCCCTCCCTCCCTCCTTTTTTTGTTTTTGTTCTTTTTGGAGGGGATCCTTTCTGCTTTTGTTCCAACGTACGACAGCTAAGACCATGAAAAGGAAAAACAAAAAAAAATGGATGATCCAATGCACTGCATAACTTTATTTTTGCTTCATCATGAGTTAAGAAAAATTGAAATTGACTTCTCCGATTGATCTGTTGTGGTGCACGCTCAAAAGTTTAGGCTTCCGTCACCCTGTGAAATCAATAGAAAGGAGACAGAAATGGACAATGACCTACTTATGAAATCAATGTGAAGGATTTTTGAAGATTGAAATGTGGTACACCATTAGTGGGAGCACTAGGAAAAAGGCAGACAAACGCAGATGCATCTCTGGACTCTTTTAACATAATTACTGCACTAAAATCCTTTTTAATCATTCATTAACACCTAGTAACGAAATCAAAATCTATTGTTGGGAGACCAAATGTTGGAAATGATTGTGAATTTTTGGGTCTAATGATTTACTAATTAAAGAATTAAACCTCTGTTACCACAATGGTTCTACTTTGTCGGGAAAACAAGAAAGATAAACAGTGGCCCTTTTCACTCATACAACACCAAACATCGCTGCTTGCTAAATAGAGATGCCTTCTTCGTGATAAATCAACAAATTAGACGATGTAACATATAGAAACCTAAATAAATAAGATGCCAATCCAATCAGAAGGCAGCGGTAGTAACGTAGATCTTGCGTTTGACAATCCACAATGTCATAGCTCATTGCAGCAGTTCTAGTCACTAACTGATACAATCTTCTTCTATAATAAACACGCTTATAAAGCATAGGTACGAACGAAGACCATACCTTTAGATTTGCCCGGCAGTATTGGTCCGTCAACTCGATTCGAAATGCGAGAGCTTTCACCATTACTCCATCGATGAGCACAAACTGTTTTTTTGACCCAAAAAAAAAACTGTTCGAATTTCAAGCGTTTCAAGACTGGCCTTTCGCTCAGAAAAGAAAGAGTTGGTGGATTACAGCGAGGCCGTAGACCAACTCAACGTCGCGCATCTGGTGCCCTAGATTCGGTCTGCCTAGCTTCACTAAACTGAGAATAACCTGCAACCTGGATTCTCGGTGCCTCCTGACTCGTCAACCATTCAACAGCTACGATAGATATCAAGAGCGATGGTAGAGTAGTTGTTCTTTAACGAGCATGGGCCTCCATTTGACCCAAAAATCTATATCTATATAAATAAATTTAAGAAGGGATTTTTAACAACAAACCTCCGTGCTAACACTCTTCCTTTCACTCACGTTTCCACTCCAATTGATACTCCTTTAATTAATAATTTCACTCCGATTAAAACTCCTCCAACCCAATAATAAGTGATAACAACATAATTTTATCAAAAAATCGCAATTTACTGTCTCGTTCAACTTTCTTCTAGTATCTATCTCTTTCAACTTTCTTCTGGTATCGATCTTAACCCTCAACTTAATTTCATCATGAAACATGCCCGCGTACAAACATTCCACCAATGCCTAAATTTCAAATTCGTCAGATTGCAAAAGGAGGAAACATTTGCTTACAATGCTAAACATACACTGCAACAATCCCACACAATAATTTGAAAAGTTCCAGCAACTTTGTCTTGACGAATGAGAGATCTCACGTCAACTACGATGGATAAAATCCTAACTACACAGATTCAAACGTCACACACATCGAATTAGAAATTCCGGTACTATTTATTCTTTAAATATTGGCATTTTGATTGTAATAAATTTAATATTTTCAAAACATTTTATATTCTACAAATTTTGATTTATACTTACTAAAATTCTCTAAATGAAGCTTGACAGTAGCTCGGTTGTATTTATGTGATAAATTTGCTATTGATGATGGTGAACATCTGCATCAAACTATTGCAAAAAATAATGTTTTACTAGCCTGTGTTATTTGTGTAAGACATTATAAAGGTAACTCAATTTATTTTCACTTTATTTTATTTTATTTTTATAGTTTATTAATAAATATAGCACATTGTGCAGGACTATCACTTTGTACGATTCAAGCAAGTAAATTGTATGTCAATCACTATTTGGATTTTGCTCAATATCTATATAGTTGATAAGTTTTAAAAATAACGAAATATTAAATTATTAATAATGTTTCATACACTTATGAATATGTATTTGAAAAATTTGTAGGTTTGAAAATCATAAATTTGCTCAGAAGTTAGTGACGTGGTTGCGGTCATGCAATCTTACAATGTTGCGGACATTGTTGATATCAAATGCTAAGAGAATACGGATATCCGAATATGTAGTCACATCTACGTTAAAAATGTTCTCAATTAACTAATTAATTAATGAACAATTATCTACATATTATTTTGAATTAATAATTGTAATCTATATGATTTTTGAATGGTTTTAGGTTAAATATTTTCGAATACTTGCTTACATTCAAAGCATTAACATAGACAATATTTTCCATAAGTTAAGCAAAAATTATGGACAACCATGTCAATCTCATTTTTCAAAAATGGTGTGTATCCATTATAATGACGTAGTCAACACTATTGTTAGGTAATTATTTTCATATATCTTTTAATTTTAAATACATTTTTTTATTGTATATCACAATTTCTTCTTGACAGATACAATATTAAAATACAATTAAAGATTCCAGTGGTAACCTATACCTCGCTCTTTAAGACAGACATGTATGATTCATATTTCGTTGTAATGCTTTTTATTTCAGAAATTAAAAAGGAAAAGGTATGAATTATTTATACGTATATATTTGTATACAATATTATTTACAAACTTTCTAAAACAAATGATAATTTTGAAATCCGTGTGCTCTTAATTGTTAGAAAATTTGACGTACATTGTTCAACCAACACATTAATCCATGTAAAAATCATGTATTCTCATTTATAATACAAACTCTACAAAATTCAACAGAGTTAATTACACTCCTAATACTGGCATTCGTACTCAGAGTTGATTAGTGTGAATAATGTCCTACATTCATAGAAGATTATCAAAATTGAAGGCAAAATATTTGTAAGTATTTCATTTACTTATCAAATTAAATATTCAGTTACATTTAATTGAATCCTTATGTCGCTCAATTTATGATATAGATTTTTATTTTTTTTGTAAGATCCAACTTCTGTCAATATGATAGTTTATGAATAATGGGGATGTTTTTATCATATATTAAACTATTGATACAAAATCTCATTATTTTAAGGGTTATTATCACTTTATCCCCTTAACGTTTGATGTCACTATCAATTTTTCCCTTAACGTTATCTTTTAGTCACTTTACCCCCAAAACTAACCGTCAAATTTAACGGAGTTTGTTAATTAAAGTAAAAAGACAAGTTTAGCCCTTAAAGTTATTATCACTTTACCCCCATAAACTATAGTCTTATTATCAATTTACCCCATAGAGTTATTTTTTAGACAATTTATCTTACCATTAAATCAACTTAACAAGTTAAAAAACTTTAAAAGAAAATACCCTCCTCTTTGTATAATAAAAACAATCAAAAACTTAGAGTGGCTCTTTTCCTCTTTAGTATTAAGAAAAAAAGTCAAAGTATTAATCTGTTTCTTCTGAACAATCTTATTAATATTTAAAAAAAAAAGATCGGGAAGGGGAGGGAGAGGGGGGAGAGAGATAGAGAGAGAGAGCTCAATTCTTTTTTTAAAAAATACAAATAAGAAAGAATTATATACTTTTATTATTTTAAAATACTTTTACTTTATTGTTTACCACCAGGTTTCAATCCTAATTATAACAACTTTAAATTAATACGATAATGTTAGACTTTTCTTTATTATTATTATTATTATTGCAAAATCTAATTTTTTTGTCTCCTTCTTTCCTATCTCTTTTTCTTTTCCTAGTATTAATAAGTGTGACAAAAGAAATTTGAGAAAACCCTTTTATTTTTATATTTTTGGATCTCTTAAAGTGAAAAAAAAGAAGAATAATCATTCAAAATTTTGTATTTTTAATTATATATATAAAAGGGTAAATATATTTAAAAAAAAGTTTACCATACTAGTTAGATTAACGATGAAATAAAATGCCTAAAAATAATATTAGGAATTAAAGCGATTATATTACTATAATTTAAAGGAATAAAGTAATAATAACAATATAGTAATGCTATAGAATAAAAGGGTATTTTTGTCCAAAATTTTTTAATATGTTGAGTTGAATTACTTGTGGGGGTAAAGTGACTAAAAGATAACATTAGGAGGTAAACTGATAGTAGTGATATAGTTGAAGGAGGTAAAGTGATAATAACCCTTATTTTAACTATACTTTCATGTATCCTAAATTATACGAACAATTACATATATTTCTTACTTTTTTTAAATTCCTCCATCGATTATAATTGCTTCAAAAAATATGATTTACTGTGCATAGCATGGGTGTTTATACTAGTAAATAAATAAATATAAAAACTTTACTCAAAGAAACTTTTCCTCGACGTTATTTATTTTTGTCACAGTTTGAGTTTTTTCTCCCGACTAACAATCAACACTAATGTTTAGTACTTTACAAAAAAAAAAAAAAACTAACGTTTGGTAGAAAGACAATAATACCCTAAAATTAGGGATGAGTACAAACAATTAGTCAAACAGAATTCCTTTTTTTTTTTTTTTTGCTCCTGGAAAACATAATTCAAAATAGGAGTCAACCACTGCATTTGGAATTTATCCCAAAAAATATAAGAAAAGATCATTTAATGTAAAAAAGAAAAAAACTCACAAAATACTTACCAAAAACTAATATTACGTAATTTTAACAGCAAAAGAAGCCCTCCTTAGATTTTTAAATGTCAAAGACACACATATGAAAACTTCACCGCTTTTATGTCTCACCTCTTGATTACGTTTATAATTTGAGAAGAAACACCTTGATCAATAACAAGGCGTCAAATTAACTGAATTTTGTAATATATTTTTTCTAAGCAAAAGTGGAATATTTTTGGAAATTTTAGTTCTTAATTATCCAAAAAAGAAAAAAGAAGAATTCGCAATAAAAACGGGTGATACAAGAAGCTCGGATGGTGATTTGTGAGACAAACAATGGAGAGAAATGTAAACAAGGACAAAATAAAAACTGTAAGACATTTTCTCAATGGTCCAGGCTAATACACCGTCACAAAAGGGCAAACTGCAACAAATCATGCTTGGAGATAAAGGTAATTACACCAAAAGAACCGACGTCTTGAAGAATTTTGGACGGACAAGCAACAAACCAGACCAACATCTCTCTCACTAGACAAGTGACGAACACATCACAACTGAAAAAATGCCATTATACTTCTCCAACAAATTTTACAACCAAATATAGACGGTACAAAAAGGATACGAGCCATGAGAGAGGCTACTGGCAAGGCGAGAAAAATGATACTGCAAGGCAAAAACGCCAAGCCTTGCCTCCGTCTGATCATAAGCAGACGTACAGTCCTAATTCAAGAACTTCTATGATTGATACAATTTGCTAATCTTTGGGAATCCAATTCTCGAGAGATAGAGAATTAAACACCATTTTACATCCAAAACCACTCTCAAAACCTAAAATCTGAAAAGGAAAAAGAAGCACCAAGATTTCACGGATGCATGTAATTTTTTACTCTTCAACGCACTAACTACTAATGTTGACATACGGAAAAAATGCAACATGACAAAGCAATTGATGCGCACTGAAACCACGACGGAATACCATCCCTGTGACCCTGATCGATGAAGTACCCAAAAATGTATATTTTGTGACAAGGAAAAAAAATGACACAGTAAGCGTTCTGAATATGAGAAACAAAAAAGGGAGGACTCAGACCAATGCAAAATGTGGGCAGACACCAGCAATATAAAATTATTTTTTTTAAAAAAAGTAAAATAATGGAGGATAAATGAAGCTGCAGGTCTAGCGGCTTGAAAGTATCACGAACCAAAATTTGCGCTTGAAAATGCCAACACCCCCAAGACTTCAAGACAAAAGCAGCACCCGGGTGGTAGGCAATCATGTCAAGTAGAGCACGAAATAGCCCAATGAACAATCAATAACCAGCTAACGTTAAATGGCCATTCCGCAGCTCATAGTAACATTTCTGTCCAACCTCAATCTCCAGCAAAAACAACGTTATACATCTCCAGAAGGACCTTCAGCCAGTTCTGAGGAACCATCATCAGACACTCCTTCCATGGCAAAACCAAAGAACCCGACCCTGTGGTGCTGATGCATGAGTTAGTGACAACATGAAGATGAGTTAACTCCTGTCAGTAGATACCAATGACCCAACATGTTGAATGCAATCATGGACCCCGACTCAACACAACAAATGCATGCAGGCACTTCCAATAGCGGAAGAAAAACATATGTACCAGGCCACAGCCTCAAACAGAAATGGCACGACTGATAGCCATCTTGGCCCACTCAGCTGATTCTTTAATCAAATGGTCATCCGAGGACAGACATTCATTTAAAAATTCCTTGCATGAGAGTGATAGCTGAATCAAAGAACCTGCATTACTTCCCAGTGTATCCGCCAAATCCCCAAGCACCCCAATAGCAGTTTTCATCACAACATCATCCCTGCAATAGAATAAGTGAAACATTTAGATCCAAAAATTAAAGACATCAAAATAAAACATCAACTGAGAACCAGTGATGTAGAGAGCACTAACATGTCTTTCTCCATGTAAATGCTATCCAGAAATTGCAATATGTGAGGTGCATAAGGAATCAACAGCTGAGTTTTAGGAGAGTTCTTAAATCCCTGAAATATCCCTGAGTATGCCTCTAAGATTCCATTCCTCAACAGATTGGTATACTCAATCATTTCATCATCAGCGCCTGATGTGTGGGCAGACAATTCGGCTGCACTCTGGAGCATAGGCATGGCATACATCAAGTACTTTTCAAAATTCTCGCCAATAGCTAGAGCTATGTCACCAAAGCATGAGAAGATGGGAGGCTTCACAGATCGGTGTAACTGATTGCTCGAGAGGTCTTTCAGGAGCTGGGTCATTATTCCATCACAGTAAGGCAGGACTGTGTCCTCCAATGCCCTGCATATATCACCCACAACACCAACTGTAACAGCACAGACCTGATACTCCTCAAAATTCTGAAGACCCATTTCCAAATATTTATAAAGTTCAGGCATGTACTTAGCAAAATCTGGGCCAGTTGCATGGGCAACAGCTCCAATGGCAAGCATGGCTTCCTCATGCACAGTTGCACTTCTACAAGCAAAAACCCGAAGGAAAAGATTCATGATCTGATCTGCAAACTGCATGAATGCATACTGAGTAGGCTCAGATGCACCAAGTTTCTGAGTAATGACCTGTAAGCACCCACAAAGAAGGCCCTGCAACTCGTTCTGCTTCTCTCTCTCATCAGAGGAAAGCTTCTCTGCTTCCAGAGTCTGGTGAAGCTTTGTCATGATGATAGGAACTAACTGCAACACCATTGCAGCTGTTTCATCTGTCGAACACCTCACCACTTCGTTCAATGTCTCATAAGCAGCAGTCCTCAGTCGTGATTCCCCAGCATCTTCCCTGTCAGTGACACTAAGGAGGGATTTGACAATTTCCTGGAAATAAGGAGTTATGGGAGATGCGGACCCAATATCCTCGTAACCCTGCGCAAGAAAATAGAGAGCACCACAGGCCTTCTCAGCAACATTGGGAGCATCATTCATGCTCTGAAGCAGAACGCGGATAATCTGCGGACAATTTGCAGGGGTAATGATTGGAGTCTCTACAGTTGAACCATGAAGAAATTCAAATATTCGACCAAGTGTCCACGCCGTCGTATCCTTAACATGACTATTAGGGTCATTTGTGAGAGCAGTGAGCATGAAATTTAGAGCAACATTGACAATGGACGTCAACTTATCAGGCGATGGACCCTCCAGTATGGAACCAAAGGCATACGTGGCAGCCTCTCTCTGCCTCCACTCTGACTTTGTTATGTTTTCTTCTATAAAAGGCATGACTAGTGGACAATATCATCACCAACAGTGCGAGCAACCAAACCAAGGCACGTACCACCAGCCATAGCAAGATTCCAAGCACCCTCATCCAGATCCTGATCTTCTTCTTGCTTTAAAAGTGTCTCTAACAGCATAGGTACAAGAGCAGGGAGAGCCTGCTTGATGAAATAATAGCATGGGATATCCGAGTCTGCAGTGGAAATCACCCCCATATTCTTCCAAAATATCTATCTCCTCGTCACATATTGAGCTCCAGAGTTCAATAGCTTGAAGAGCGACAGGTTCCTCGTCTTCCCTGACAGCCTTGGCCGTGATATTGAAAATATCCTGGATGTATGGAGCTAACTTCTCATAGTACGTAGAGGAAATCGAGACCAGACATTCAAAAGCAGCCTGTCGGATTTTGACATCAGGAGACAAAGTAGCTTCACACACAACTCTCATGATGTAATCACGCTCCATATCATTGGAAAAATTTGCTTGAGCAAATCCAAGAGCATTATACAATGCTCTGGTAGCTGCAAGCCTGACATCATTATTCCCCTCATTTGCACTCATACCTTGGACAACTGCTGTCAGTATTTTATTCACTTGATCTTGGTCTACCACATCTGGAGAAACTTCTTCACATAAATATCCTAGAGTTTCCAAAGTGGCTTGCTTCACATGAGCGGGGACCTGGTGAATATTTGACAGAAGGGAACCTATCAGTTCAGGCCACTGCTTCTGCGGCAACTCAATGGCTGCAATTTTTGCAATGACTTGTGAAGCAGTAGAGCGAGCATCAGGCACAGGTGAAGAAAGTATCTGTAATAAGCATGTTTTTATCTGGGTTTTCACACCCACATCTAATGCCAACCATCTTTGGACAAGCTCATATTTTCTATGTTGTTCCTTAGCATCCAAAGCATTTTTAAGGATCAAACCAGCTAGTTTACGGCTATCAACTGGTTTGTCCTCACCAGCAAGTTCCCCAGAAAGAGATAATAAGAATACAGAAAGGTTTGCTCCTGAAGCTGCCTCAATGACTCTTCTGCATGCTTTCGTACAGTTGAATCCACTGATTGTGCATTTAGGAGAACCTGGGTAACTTCCATTGCCATACTATCTCTGAAAACATTATAAAGGTTAGCTGTTAGACAACAGAGCATACTCCAAGAAATTACAGGGATCAAAAAAGCAATGAATAAACATTGGAGAGAAACAAATTGAAATGCAAACCTCTGCAGAAAGGTTAAATTCAACACTAACAGCAAGAGTTTAATAGGAGGAAGAGGTCATACAATATTAATGTTAACTGATACATAATTGTGTACATACACATCATATTCTTTGGCTATCAGCACCACTTTAACAAATGTAAGCAATTATCAAATTAAACTTCTCTTCCAAACAACCATGCGGAAAAAATCATGCAGCTTGTTTAATGATGTTTCCTACATCAAGCTGATCAGCTGTGTCTTAAGGATGTAAAATCCAGGCTTGGACGCATAGGACAAAGGACTAATGTAACCAAAGAGGTTAGTGACAATAACAGCTCTAACATGCAACCTAGATCTTGAATTCCCCGCAAAAACAGAAGCATAATAAAAGAAGCTACCGGCATATTCATCTTCCAAAGCATTAGATACGTAAAGACATCAAATTTATCATTCAGCTCGAGCTTAAGTGATAGAAACAGTCAAACTAATTATAATTGATCCAGAGACCGAGTCAAAATTAAGCCACGTGAAATTATAATATGCAACAGGAAAATCCCATGAATTGCAAAGCTGAAGCCCATAAACTAAATACCCGAATCCCACCTAAGTGCACAAACATCCAACCAACACATCCGAGCTCTAAAAGCTTAACTCGTGATTTAAACAAACATAAAAGCTAACCGATCTAAAGAAAACTCGTCTGATTTAAGGAAAATGAATTAACTGAACGCAAAACGGAAGTTACTTAAGCGCAAAGATATGACAATTAAAAAAAAAGGAAAAAAAGAACTACGTAGATCGGGATTTCAAGTATTGTACAATAAGCAAGCATACAAAGTTAAACTTACAAAGCACTTTCAAAAGAGAAAAAAAAAAGGGCAAGAAAACATAGAGGATAGATCGAGCATTGAGTTGGCTCAAGAAACGCTAGTTTAAATTTGAGAAGAGAAAAACATAAATCCATGACGAAATCAGTAAGAACGAGGAGAATATTACCTAAAGGCGTGAGTTGACGAGATGAGAGAGATAGAGTGCGAGTAAGAGAATCGGACTCTCGGATCGATATGAAACCCTAAGAGAGAGACACTGGAGGAAGAAGAGAGAGACAAAGAAAGACGCGGAGGTAAAGCTGAAGTTGAATTATGCAAATGTTTTTAATTTAATATCTGGGGGCGTAATTATTTCCTTAAAATGTCCGCGAATTTGAAACGTGGGATCGTTGGCTTGTTGGTGTCCTGCGTCCGGTCCTCCACTCCACGGTGCGCTTTGTTTTAAAAATCACGCACTCCTACTATCGCCTCCCGGCTCTGCCCGACCTACAAACTCAACTGCTTGAACTTTTTGAGTTTTTTTCCCTGTTCGAGTTTTTTCTATTTTTTCCCTCCCGTATCGCCGCATCGCCCGTTCCTGACAGAGAAGGTGTTGCAAGCGTCCCAAAGTAAACAATTCTAGAACCTTCGGTTACCGTTTATTTCAGTGAGAAGTACTACAAGCATTTTCACATGAAACAACTGCCACTTTTTAGTAGTAAAAATACGTTATTTAAATGGTTATAATTAACAATTAACATATAGCCTACAAAAGTTCAACTCACACATTATTTGATGCAACATTTAATTCTATCAATAATAGAAAATCCTGTAGCAGTCCATTTGGATTAATTAAGGCGCGTAGGTGGATTTGATGTGAAATCCCTATCCAAAACCCTCAGTAAATGCAAATGTTAGTTTGAGTAACTTAGGGCATCCACAGTTGAATGTGATAGATACACCCAACCATTATACTTTGTCCCATAACCAGAGTGGGAGTATAGTGAAAGTGTAATAGTAATGATGTGTATCATAGCCATTACACGCATAATAGATTGGCTGTGGATTCCATTTGTCATTTATAAATTCCATTTGCTAGTTGTGATTTGAAGACCTTGAGTTATCGTCTGTAAGACAGAATTTTTGATGTTGGACATCATGTTAATCTAGCTTTGACAACATGTTAAGCCCCCATTTTGGGCCTAGGGTACTTTTGATTAAAAAAAAAAAGGTAATTTTGGGTGTTAAAGTATTTTTGAGGTATTGGTGAATGTCATTCCATAAAATCAAGAAGTGAGTTTTTGGTGTTTAAAAAGCACTTTTAACAAAAACTCAAATTTGATACTTTTAGAGTAAATTTTGTGGTTTAAAAAATAAAACATTAAATTTAATCATTTTACCTTGCATTATGAACTAAATAAATGGATAAATACATTTTAAAATTTTAAAATTACATATTATTCAATACAATAAGTACTTATTGAATTATGTATCCAAACAATATATTTAAAAAATTTAAACACTTAATAAGTACTTTTATCAAAAGTTCTATCGATGAAATACTTTTCAATAAATTACCACAATTCCAAACGGACCCAAGTGCCATCTTCAAATAAGAGATGGACTTCACACCACAATGGTTGTGGTTTCCTCCAACTTCAAATGTGTAAAATAAATAGGAAAATTCATGTTTAATGCCTCAATTTTCTAAAAATTTTAAATGAATTCATCTCTTTATTTAGTTCATAAAATATGATAAAATGATTAAATTTAATATATTTTTAAATATAAAATTCATTTTAAAAGCACCAAATTTGAACTTTTGCTAAAAATACTTTTAATACTAAAAGTTTCACTTCTAATTTTATAGGATGATATCCATCAAACACTACCAAAATATTTTTAGTACCCAAAAGTGATAAAAACTTTTAGCACCAATAAAAGCTTTTGCTTTTAATCAAAAGTACCATAACCTCATATGGACCCGTTGCCCTGAACTAAAAATGAATATGAGTGGGTGTATAATCATATTTATAATAAATTTTAATTACTATCTCAAAGAATAGTTGTTTTTTATAATATTGAATGAATATTATCACATTAGAAAAAATTTACATCTAACAATTTCTAAAGACTAATATGGTAGTTGAATATTTGGAGTATAATAATTTTTTGATATAAATATGAATAATTTATAAAAACATTGTTAATGAATTATTTAAGCCTTGCATTCATTCGTAAATAATTACAATAAAAAATTATTCTATGCTAATGCAAGGGCAAATTATCAGTTTATATTATTTAAACACAAGTGAGCTCGAATGAGTTAAGAGCAATTGAACTTGAGTAAGGTAAAACTAAATGGAGCTCAATCGCCAGCTGATACGAGAAGGATGAGTTTTAAGAGTTCGACGAGCTTAAGTGAATAGTGCATTAGTTGAGGTTGACTCAAGTTATGAGTCAATCCGTTCACTTCCAAATTACTATCACTTACCACTAGAGCTGCAAACGAACCGAACCGCTCGCGAGCGGCTCGAGTCGAAATCGAAATCGAACTCGAGCTCAAGATATTAAGTCCGACTCGCGAGCTCGAGTATATGTATATATTTTTTTTTATTTTTTTTATTTTAAGTATATATTTATTTTTTATTTTTTTATTTTAAGTATATATATAATTTTTTATTTTTTTTATTTTAATAGTAAAATTACATATATATCCTTAATATTTTATTATTTATTAAGAAAAAATATTATTTTATTTATTTTTTTAAAATAAAATAATTAGTTTTTATTTTTTTCGAGCTGTTGTTGGCTCGTCGACCTCGATCTCGAGTTCGAATTCACTAAAATTAAGTCAAGACTCGGCTCGATTAGGCCAAAACTCGGTTCGGCTCGACTCATTTGCAGCCCTACTTACCACCCAGTCACGCAAAAAATGGGATAAAGCAGGCAATTTTTCTCCGTTCTATTCTTCCAATCAAAATTGACTACGCCTATTATTTTTGACTGAAAAACTCAACGCTTCTTTTATTTTTATTTTTTTCCTCGCAAGTTTCTCACATTGAATGATTGAAATACCACATGAATCTCTCCTATATGATGGAAGTCAGGGTGGGTGAACCCCGTTCGGCTAGCCAACTTAGCCATGTCCAAAACCGTTGCTTTAAGCATGGTTTCTTAAAGGGTTAATTCCACTTTGTCCCCCAAACTTTGGATGATTACCCACTTTAGTCCCTAAACTTCAAAATGGGACACTTAAGTCCCTAAAACTTATAAATTGGGACACTTAAATCCTTAAACTTATAAAATGGGACACTTAAAACCCTAAACTTATAAAATGGGACACTTCGACCACCAACGGCATTCAGAATTTTGTCAACAATTTTCTTTAATTGGGAGGTATTTATAAGTTTAGGGACTTAAGTGTCCCGTTTTAAAGTTTAGGGACTAAAATGGGTAATCGTCCAAAGTTTGGGGGGACAAAGTGGAATCAACCCTTTCTTAAAAGATAGGAACTAGAACATCTTGAATCCACGTGATATTCTCAGTGTCACTTTTTCAATGCCAATTTCTATATTTATGTTAAGTATTTTATTATTTTAAGTTGTCATGTGCTATTTATTTAAGGGTTAAAAACAAAAAGCCTCCTGTGATATATCTAATACATAGAAAAGCCCCCATGGTTTCAAAACATACAAAACGACACCTCATGTTTTGAACTAAATTGTAAACTAACAGAATTCGTTAAACTTAACGAAAATGACGGTCTCAGCCGTTAAACTTACCAGATTCCGTTAAATTTATCGTTAAATTTACCGGATTCTGTTAAGTTTTCCGTTAAATTTACCGGATTCCGTTAAGTTTAACGAATTCTGTTAGTTTACAATTTAGTTCAACACATGAGATATCGTTTTGTATGTTTTGAAATCACGGGAAGCCTTTCTGTGTATTAGGTATGCCACAGGGGGCTTTTTGTTTTTAACCCTTTATTTAATTTTCTTTTACCCTCACGCGATAAGTAGGACTGACACTAAATTTGATATCGAATAGTAACACAGAGGATTCCAACTGTCTTGAATCAGGATTTAGTTCTCTACCTAAAATGAAATTGCCCCTGCCCTTGTGCAAAATAAAATCAAAAAATGAAAAACACCAAAGAAAAAAAGAAACAATGCGGGCCACACAAACCCATTCATAAACAAAGACATTCTCATTTTGAAAGCCACGAGCACAGACTTAAAGTTTAACTTGCTA
Organism: Coffea humblotiana; assembly: GCA_023065735.1. NCBI lineage: Eukaryota > Viridiplantae > Streptophyta > Magnoliopsida > Gentianales > Rubiaceae > Coffea > Coffea humblotiana. The sequence continues at coordinate 932,653 of CM041209.1, read as the reverse complement.
TTTTGCACCCTGTGAGTGTCTATAATGTAGGGATGGATGTATCTTCAATTTAGAGATAAAGAGAGGAAATAAACAAACAAAAATAGTAACCTCAGAGATGAGTGTCTTTGCAATTGGCTAATATGGCTCTCTCCCGACAACAATCTACCTAAATGTTTACCGGCAAGTGTTCTGTCAAGGCAGCTCTCCTTGATTGTCTCTTAGCACCTTGAACTCGTGAATTCTTGGGACTCTTCTTCTCTCCGCTGCAACGCTGCCCCTTCACACAGAGCACGTATTCAATTGCCGCAAAGGATTTTGTTAGGAAAAAGTTGTTTGCCAAGCAGCAGCTTTCACATCTCTCGTGTCTCCATCTTCGAGAACCAATGGAAGTTGGTGAGTTAGCGCAGGCACAGGCGCAAATGCATCAGAGTTCATCATGATAACTGTAATATTCATCCTCATGCTTCCCGTTGTCATAAACCGTGTTGTAGAAAATGTGTTCGTGATTCAGCATCTCATCCAGCGTCAATTTTCCGTCTCTATTCTCGTCAGCCTTTTTCAATACCATGACAAACAAAGCAATAACCTGTGGTTATAATTACTCTAGCCATTGGTGTAAACACCAAACGGTAGATACATGCTCTTTTTAGCCAGGAAAAAAAAGGGAAAGAAAGAAAAAATCGAATGGAAGAAATTAAAGGCAGACTGTTTTACACAGTTTGCTTGAGAGTGTTTAGCACATAGCAATACAGAAACTTGCCTCCTGAATCAAATAATTGCTGTAGTATTTAGCATATACCAATTCTCCTGGTTTCAGATACTTGAATAGAGGCTTCAATTCTTCCACTCTCAACAATCTGTCACCAGTTTGTCGACACCAAATTAAAGGATTAAATATACTTGAAACTTTAGCCATGTGTGGTTTTAATTACCACATCCGGGATATATTTTCACAGAAAAAGCAAAAAGTTACTTGTCGTGATCAACATCAAGTTTGTCAAATACAGCTGCTGCTGAAGATATATTTGCCGCGCTTCCTGATTCGTAGTCAAGGTAAAACTTGTAGTCATTGTATGCCCCCACCTCAAATTCCAGCAAATTCAACTTTTGGTCATTATCTTTATCCATCTGCCTGAACGTTTAAAAGATAGGACAAGGATGCGGCATTGTATATTGCAAATACGTGTGAAGAAGAAGAGGTGCAAACATTGGCAGCAGTTTAGAATAGAACCAACCTTAGCTTCTCTCTCAACAATCGTCTTTGAATACGTTCATTCCTGCTGTCTTCTGGATGCAGAAAACTGAAAAATTCAAAATTTCGTATTTCATCAGTAAGAGATGTTGATTAAAACTAAGTCGCTGATTATTGAACTGGAAAGACAGAACACGTACTCTCTGAATTCATATAAATTGAGATTCCCCATTCCTATCAACATCAGAATCGTTAAATTGTTCCATCCACCATCCGGCTTCCCCATATCTCGTATCGTTTCTCTCTGTTCCAGTACATTCTCTCTTTTCATTAGAGCTATGCGCATAAAAGTATCCAAATGCTCCATTTGGTTGGCCACGAAATGGGGAAGTCAAGATGTTTTCATCGTTTAATCAAATTATTGATCTCATCGCAACCAATAGACGTTTTATCTTAAAAAACAAGAAAGATAAAAATTGGGAGGGCCTCAGCCATGGAAATATTTTCTTCGTTTCCCACCATTTCGTAGACAACCAAATGCTGCACAACCAATGTTACACGAGATCAAGAATCAAATGATGAGTTACCAATGTCTTCCTTGGTGAACTGAGGGAGGTACTCATAGAAAGAAATTGATGCATCCCCATCTTTATCGCGCAACTCCAATTCTCTCCTTGTTCTAGAATCCAATCTATCAACAGCTTGCTGGGTAAGCCAAGCCTCCAGCTCCTTGGAATCAACCATCCCATCCTGGGGAGCCACGTCCAAAACAGGAAACAGGACCATCAACCTTAGCCTCAAGTTTAATGTCCCGTCTTCGTCATAATATTTCATATCTTCTTTAGCTGCATTAATATAGCTGGATGACGCTGCCGCTGCTGCTGCTGCTTTTGTATCTCTTGACGTATTCTCCTCAGCTTTTCTACGGGGCTTTCGCGACAATGGGGTCAAATATGGGAGAACCCAAACGCCTACTTAAGGCATCATGTTTGCGATGGTCGTCGGGTTTTGAATTTTTGGACAACACAATGAGCAGGACGAGGGCGGTGGCCAAAAGGGAGCAAACCACACCCTTCGAAGACATCTTCGATGGGGTGTAATTTATGATCGGAGCTAGAGAAGTGGGAAATTCGGAATTCACCTTTCTGCGCATTCTTGGATTTTTCCTCAGCTTCTGAAGAAACCGTTATTGACGGTTAAAGCTTCAAGGGACAATATTTGAGCCGACCTATGTGGCTGGACGAGACGCATTCTCAAATTTTGGGGTGCCAACTGCCAACCAAGACATTGGCTTATAGTCTTCTTTTGGGTATATATCAGAAACCTCCCTGAGATTTCTCTTAATATCACCTAACATTGCTAAAATTTAAAAATATCACTTATCTCCCTTATTTTTGTTATTTGCATAACAAAATTTAAAAAATTTTTAAACTACTTTTTTGCTTGCTAAATAAAATATTCGTAAACCACTTTGTTCATTTCAAAAAATCATCATCTAAAAAAATAATAATTTGCATTACTATTACATCATAATACTATACTCCATTAAAATATAAATTTAAAAAATAAAAAAAATAGTTGAAAAGAAATATACTTGCACCAATTTAATTCTCTATGTTCAAAACTGATTTCTTATGAATTATATATATATATATATATATATATATATATATATATATTTAACATCTTCTCAACTTTTACCCAAACTATTAAATTGTACTAATCATTATAAAAATCAACTCATAATAAAAAATAAAAGATAACAATTTCAATTTATTATAATTTATAAATAAAATATTGCATAGTCATTAAAAATAAGTAAGAGAGAATGATGGAGAAAAGAAAAACAGAAGAAAGTGACTTTCATTTCTTTTTTTTAAAAAATTTTAATCTCCATTTATTTGGTATGTGAATTATGTATCAAGTGAGGATTAATATAATTTTTTTACGATTATTAGGAGAGATAAGTGATATTTCAAAAAACTTCAAGAGTGGCGAGTGATATTAGGAGAAACCTAAAGGGAGGTTTCTGATATTATCCTCTTTTTTTTTCGTCAAAACATTGGCGTATTGTCTTGGTAGATGAGATGCCTATTAAAAGCAAATTGATGTTTAATTATGCTTCCAAAGAAAAACAAAAAATTTCTTCGTGTCAAAAAAAGGAACAAAAAAAGAATAAACGAAATGACCAGTTTTAATTTGTTTTAGAAGTTGGGCTTTGATAGCAATATAGTGTGCGTTCTTTTCTAACCCTAGATTTGGCACAGTTGAAGCAAGTAGTTCTTCCGGGCTATCTAACGATTGGCTCCAGGGTGCAGGAACGTTAGAAGCAGCCGGACATTAGATCCAGTCCAAACACTAGCGAGGTCTGAGCTACTTGATTTGATTTTCTGAACTTCTTTCTTCATCTTATACGATTTGGAGTCTCTATGATAAAATGAATCAAACCTTCCCCACCTTATATGTACCTTTTGTTGGAATGTTTTCAAATATTAAAAATATGAGCAGAATTCTAAAAGTGCTTTCTGTGTTTCATTCGCAACCTTTTAGGTTTCAACCATCATTTGAAAAGGTACAATTCCAGACATGTTTCTAACTATTAATCACTATTTAGGGAACATGAAATCTTATTTATATGGATCAATTTGTGATCTTTTGGTTACAGACAAAAAGATCTATAAATTCTAGAAAAATTTCTACTCAGAAATTGCTTCAACAATTAAAACCTTATAATTGATCAATCATCATATAGAAAAATAGCTCTTGAATTCTGATGCAAGCCTTTCTGCACAAAAGTCTTTCTCCACTCTATCTTCTTCACTTTGTAGATTTTCCTCAGCCAAAAACTTGTCAAGACCCGCTCTTGGTATAAATTTTCGACATCTCCATGGATGCATTGTTTATGCTAGCATAGGAGGTGACGAGGCAAATTTCTGGTGAGAGAGCCGAAATATCCAAGAGACGAGCTTACCTGCAAAATAGGAAGTGGTAGGAACTATGTCCCCCAATCTCACTTCCATGCCAAAGTCAGAGGTTGTTTGGGAGTTGCTTATATTAGATCAAAGATTGTGTACCTCAAGTGGACAAAGAAGCGAGTTTATCTACTAAAGAGGTCTACTAAAAAAATGATGAAGTCTGATTGTCAGATGTCACAGGATAGTTTAGAACGACAGAGATAGATATATTATTGGATAATAGGATGGCTGACAATCACATCAATCCATTAGTCACTGGTCACGTCATTCGCAGAGGCATCCGTTGTTTTGAGTTAAGGATACGGTCGAAGTGAGCTCTTATCATGGAATGACCAGGACGAAATCTCCTAGATCAGGATGGATCGAGGTGTTTTGTACTCTGGTCCTCTGAAGGATCCACAAGAGGAAAAGAGTAGAATTGGCGAAGATGAGGCGGAGGGAATGGTGGCTCATAATGGGGTTCTTCGTAGTAGACGCAAGAATGAATTTTTAACGATGATTTCAGTATTGGTATATTCTTATTTGCTATGAATATCTTGATAGGTAAAACGCTGAAATGATTGAGAAACTTCACAAGTCCTGTTCTGAAAGTCATTTTACGTCCTGTAGCATAAAACATTTTACACTAGAAAATATTTTCCTAGCATCTTCTGTTTCCAAACACTAGAAAATCCGAAAATTATTTCCTGGAAAATATTTTCAGTTCAAACAAACAGACCCTAGCTGCTAAAACTTTTTCATTTTGTAAACTTGTCATTGGCACGAACTTTCTAGAACGAGCGAGCGACGGGGACGTCCAAAAAACTTTGAGGGCCAAATTAGCCAATTAACAACAAACACCAGAACTAACGGCTAAGATCAGCCCAACGCGAGGGCCAACATGAGGCAAGCCGATTGGGCTCCAACATTTCATATACGAAATCCCATTGGTCCACGTCAACAGCTGTGACACAATTACACATCAGTCAAACATTCATTCAAACGCACCCACCCGCAAAAAGGTTAAAAACTATAAAGCTTCCCTATGTCCCTCCCCTCGTCTCCACTCTCCACTTCTCCATCTGCGAGCGGCCCCTTCTTTCTCCAGAGCAGAGAATAACTGACGAAATATAGGCATTTTTTTTTGGCTGTTAAAATTCTTGCGTCGCCGGCCGGGTTACTTAGCTTCGCGGCAATGGCTGGTGCGTGGACAAGACGCGCATCCTTGATCGTTTTCGGAATCTTATTCTGCGGTGAGTAGGAGACTGTTACTTACGTTTCTACTGTTTTTTTTTTTTTTTTGGTTTGATGTTTGGAGTTGAAACTCAGAAATGTTAAAACTGCATCTCTAGGAAATTCGTGATTTGAGAGTTTACGCAGTGATTGCTCTAATTAAAGGTGCCGGGCATGTGATTAATTAAATCGCACTTTAACGTGTTCTGTCTCCGGTTTTGTCATATCTGCCTTGGACTTAGCGTTGATGTCGGCAGTTTGATAAATATAAATATCTTGTTCAGATCTGTTTTTATGCTTATATGAGTAGCTAGTTTTCTCGTTTCTCTATGGATTAAAAGAAAGTTTGTGCTTGCATGATCTTGATGGAGGACAATTGAATGCCGTAATTTTAGTCCTCTTTTTAATATCAATGGCCTCTCCCGTCTCAAATTGATTGAATGGTTTTAAACACTTTCCTTGCAACCAACTCTGCAGAGAGTTAAGAGTTAGATGTAGTAATCATTGTATTGAGTTGAAAACCGACACTTGGCGTTAGGCTGTGGCCTGAATCGATCTAAGTTGAATTTGAGAGGGATGAAAAGAAGCTTAGGCTAGGCTGACACACAATTGTAGGATTTCCAGTTCGTTTGTAGTGTTGATTTTCTTACACCTGGAGTTCCTACACAATTGGAACACGTTGTGTAAACTCTGGTGGCTTGTTTTGAACAGGAAGTTTTTTTGCATTCTCCATTGCGAAAGAGGAAGCAGCCAAATTAGGAACGGTTATTGGGATTGATCTTGGAACAACTTATTCATGTGTTGGCGTTTACAAAAATGGGCACGTTGAAATCATAGCAAATGACCAAGGTAACCGCATCACCCCTTCGTGGGTCGGCTTCACTGATGGCGAGAGATTAATTGGTGAGGCTGCAAAAAACCAAGCAGCTGTTAATCCCGAGAGGACCATCTTCGATGTCAAAAGACTTATTGGCAGAAAGTAATGTTTACTTCTTTCTCATTTTTTGTTCATGTCTAGACACGTTATTAGTATATTCATTCACTTTAATTTTGCAATCCTGCTACTTCAAATAGATTTGAGGATAAAGAAGTTCAGAGAGACATGAAGCTTGTTCCATACAAGATTGTGAACAAGGATGGAAAACCGTATATTGAAGTAAAGATCAAAGATGGAGAGAAGAAGGTCTTTAGTCCCGAAGAGATCAGTGCTATGATTCTCACAAAAATGAAGGAAACAGCTGAAGCATACCTTGGAAAGCCAATTAAGGATGCTGTTGTTACCGTCCCAGGTTGGTGGAACTCATTGAACAGAATATTTTAGCTTGTCATATTTTAGACTCTAGATTGATTGTTCACATACTAATAAATTGTATCCTCCTGCAAACTGCAGCTTACTTCAATGATGCCCAGAGGCAAGCCACCAAGGATGCTGGTATCATTGCTGGATTAAATGTTGCAAGGATTATTAATGAACCTACTGCAGCTGCCATTGCCTATGGCTTGGACAAAAAAGGTGGTGAAAAGAATATCCTCGTCTTTGACCTTGGTGGTGGGACGTTTGATGTTAGTGTATTGACCATCGATAATGGCGTTTTTGAGGTTCTAGCAACAAATGGAGATACTCATCTTGGAGGTACAGGCTATTTTGAACTCATGATTTCGACAATGCATAAGATTAGAAACTCTGACTAGAGATTAGCATTGCTCTGTTTCATGTGTTCATTTTGTAAACATCTTGCAGGTGAGGATTTTGATCAAAGGGTCATGGAGTACTTTATTAATTGATCAAGAAGAAGCACGGGAAGGACATCAGTAAGGATAACAGAGCTCTTGGAAAGCTGAGAAGAGAAAGTGAGCGTGCTAAAAGAGCTTTGAGCAGCCAGCATCAGGTCCGTGTTGAGATTGAGTCTCTCTTTGACGGTGTCGATTTCTCTGAGCCACTTACCAGAGCTCGCTTCGAGGAGTTGAACAATGATTTATTCAGAAAGACCATGGGACCTGTTAAGAAGGCCATGGAGGATGCTGGTTTGGAGAAACACCAGATTGATGAAATTGTTCTCGTTGGTGGAAGCACCAGGATTCCAAAAGTTCAACAGCTTCTAAAGGATTACTTTGATGGGAAGGAGCCCAACAAGGGTGTGAATCCAGATGAAGCAGTTGCTTACGGTGCTGCTGTACAAGGAGGAATCCTGAGTGGAGAGGGAGGTGATGAAACCAAAGGTATTCTTTCTGGACCTTTCAGGCAAATGGGAAATGGACATTACATATTTTTGCTACAATCATGGAGAAGCAGTAATTGAAAATTGATTCTGTTACTCGAATGTTAATGTCTTTTGTTTTGTTGATCAGATATTCTTCTCTTGGATGTGGCTCCCCTCACTCTGGGTATTGAAACTGTTGGAGGAGTGATGACTAAGTTGATTCCTCGGAATACAGTTATCCCAACCAAAAAAATCTCAAGTGTTCACAACTTACCAGGATCAGCAGACAACTGTTACCATTCAGGTCTGTTTTCTTCATTGGAGTAGCAATCATGTACATGTGAAGAAAACGTGGGAAATCTACAGATATTCGTGAAAGCACTTGCCTTTTTCTTTTCTCCTTTTGAAAAGGACTCTTAAAGTGGTGCCTGGTTTAAATTGTATTAATGTCAACTGCAGGTCTTTGAGGGTGAACGGAGTCTTACAAAGGACTGCAGGCTACTTGGGAAATTTGATTTAACTGGAATACCCCCAGCTCCACGGTATGAAATAGTGCGTGATTAATAAAAGAGATCATATAGAGATTATATTTTCATTAACCAGAAATTATCCTTTGTTTGAATAGGGGAACTCCTCAAATTGAAGTTACGTTTGAGGTTGATGCCAATGGTATACTTAATGTCAAGGCCGAAGACAAGGCTTCTGGGAAGTCTGAGAAGATTACAATCACCAATGACAAGGGTCGTTTGAGCCAAGAAGAAATTGAACGTATGGTTCGTGAAGCCGAAGAATTTGCAGAGGAAGACAGAAAGGTCAAGGAGAAAATTGATGCCAGAAACAGCTTAGAAACATACGTTTACAACATGAGAAATCAGATCAATGACAAGGACAAGCTCGCAGATAAACTGGAGTCTGATGAAAAAGAAAAAATTGAAACAGCAACTAAGGAAGCTCTCGACTGGTTAGATGATAATCAGAACGCTGAGAAGGAGGATTACGAGGAAAAATTGAAGGAGGTGGAAGCTGTTTGCAACCCAATTGTTACAGCAGTTTATCAGAGATCGGGAGGAGCCCCTGGTGCTGGGATCTGAAGAAGAAGATGAATCTCATGATGAGCTGTAGAGAAGCATCTGATCTACTTGGATTTTTTTTTTTGCTTTAATTTGGTATGTAGGACTGAAAAGACGTAGGATAGGACAACAAATGATTTATCAAGGATTTCCTTTTTCTGTCCTGGAGACAAATTGGAATAGGGCAGGATGAAGAAGGACTAAAGAGTAAAGACCAATGGGAGATCGAGATCACCACAACTCCCTGCTTTCCATGCATCTAGTTCATTTTTTGAATATATGTATAGAGATTTATAAATGCGGATTGAGACAATGTACCCTTTTGATGTAGTGATTCTCGCGCAACCGAATAGTTTATGCTTTTATTTTCAGTTTTTATCCCCCTAAGCAGGGAGCAAAATGATCATGGGAACTCGGAAATGGAGGGCACTCAACTCTACAACTTCCAACCTAATTATTTATGCTTTTTTTTAACCTAATTATCTATGTAATCGTGTGCAAGGACCTTGAGGCGCCAGCGTGATTTGGTGCTATGAGATGACAAAATTGCTACGTCAAAGTTATCTTTCTTTATAGTACGGTAGGACTTCCCAACAAAAAAAAAAAAGAAGTTTAAGATATTGTTAAAAATCTCAGTAGTATGTTTTATCTTTATTTCCATTTTTTCTTTTAAATTAAAGGTTAAAATATAGAAAAGTCCCATGAGGTTATAAGAGCATACAAAAAAACTCTATAGTTTCAATACATTTCGGTATCTCATGGTTTGGACTAATTTAAAAATGCGATGGAAATCGTCTGAATTAACAAGTTTGAAATACACACGCTTTTTTTGCGAGTATTTGTACTGGGAACAAAACAAATTTTTAATTGATATACTTTTATACCCTTAGAGTTGTCCCTATGGTTAAGTAAACCTGCAGAAAAGTTCTTTATAGTTTCAAATCATACAACACAATACCTTGTGATTTGAATTAATATGAAATTGATAAAAATCATTTAAATTAACGAGTTTGAGGTTGCTTGACATGGAAATAATTTTCCAATTCAAATTTTTAGCTGATATACCTATTAAACTCCTTAGAACTCATAAAATTTTCAAAAACAACTCAAAAATTCCAAATACAACTCACCTTATTTTTATACATAAAGTAAATAAATAAAAATTTCAAATAAAACTTACCTTATCTCTATACATAAAATAAATAAATAAAAACTTCTAAATACAAGTTACATTATTGCTATGCACAAAATAAATAAAAAAAGTAACATGTAATCATAGGGAACTTTTTTGTAAGTTGACTTAACCATAGGTGATTTTTCTGTAGTTTGCTTAATAGTTGTTGGAAGGTCTTTTATTGCTCATATATATTAGGGTAATTGTAACATTTCATCCGCCTTCGTTAGTTTTGACAATTTCCATTTATATTTCAAATTAGTTCAAACTATGAGGGTCTGAAATATATATTATTTGAAACCATAAGGGACCTTTTCATATGTTAACTTAACTATAGGGGTTTTTTTTTGTATTTTACCCTAAATTAAAAGAAGGAAATTCCTTTTTTTTTCTTGCTTAATTCCATGTTTAAATGCACTTAACCCCTTACACTTTTATCCTTGATTGTGCTTTATCCTCCTCAACTCATTAAATAAACAATTTGCCTCTCTTTGATATTTTAAGGCAAAAATGCCTTTACTCTCTTATTTTGTTTCTTTTTTGTTTATCCATTCTATAGTTTTTTCTTTTCCACTACTTTCTTTTATTTTTAGTTTTTATACTATTTTTTCACTTTTCTCATATCACTATTTTGTTTCACTTCCTATCAGTATTACTCATTTGTATGTTTATTATAATATTATAATTATCTTTTACTTATAATTTCATTTTTGTTTTATTTATTTATACTATTAAAAAATTTAAGACAAATTGGATGGCGTAAAAAAATTATAACCATTATACCTTTTAAAAAGATACTAGCAAACAAAAACTTAACTATTATGTTATTACAATCTGAATTTGTACTATTGACATTAAAATTTATTTTATTCTAAGCTCTAAACGTATTTATTAAAGTAATATGTGAAATAGTTTATATGCATAGATAACATATATTTTGTTATAGCATAGACTTTATCATCATTACTACTTCCAATAACAAAAGGTCAAAAAGATAGAAATAAATAGAGAATAAGTTTCAAGATTGAAATTAATATATAGAGAATAATGACAAAGAGAAGAAAGTAGTCAATTATATGAGAGAGGTGAGAAAATTTTAAAGAAAAGGGACAAGTAGAAAAAGAGCAAAAAAAGGAGGAAAAAAAGAAATAGGAATGGGGAAAGTAAGTTCAAGTTCAATCCCAGCAAGATTTATGGCTGCTGTTAACTCAGTTTTTGGATAGAGCATAAAACCTAGAGTTCAAAACAAATGGAACATCGATAGTTAATAAAATTCAAGCCAAAATGCTAAAATCAAATCAAATAAGGCAAACTAAAGCCAATGAGAAATAAAAAAGAATGCAACTTCCAAATGGACATAGCATATGTTAAAGATGACCTTTTAAGAGGTAAACCTAATAATTGTGTATAGCATGTACAATGTTAAAATTTCAATCAGTGGAATATAACACCGAAAAATCCTCAGTCAGTCACACTAGCTGATTGCTGCATCCAAGGCCAGTTCAATTCACAAAGATCGGCCGGAGAATTGCCATCATTGTCCTTTATTTCTATATCAGCTTTATGTTTCACTAGGAATTCTGCAAGAGTTGCTCTTTCACATACAGCAGCATAATGTAATGCTGTTTGACCATCATTGTCCTGCAGTAGAAAGGGACAAAAACTTGAGCAAGCAATGAAACATCAGTAATTATAAAAGGGTTAAAGGTGAAAATAGCTGTTTTCAAATCAGCTGCCACCTTCGCAAATAGTCCTAAGATGAGGATCATCGGAAATGGGGAAAAAAAAAATAAAAGTGCATGCCAAATCATCTCAATGTTGGCCTCTTCTTACATTTTTTTTGGCCAAGCATCAGAAAGAGAATGAAAAGGACAGCACCTTACGCCTCTTCCCCCCGCAGAAAAGAACAAAAATAAAAATAAATAAAAAGAACAAAAAAGAGGGGAGGGATTGAAAATCGAATAACTTCTAATTCCTAATAAAGAAGCGAAAGCAAAGGTCTTTATCATCTAAACACAAGGTATAACCAGATATTAAAGTCATAGCCAGGCTCCATTGGTCAAAAAAAGAGCTAAAGGATTTCGCTTAATCCCCCAAAACAATGTGGTATGGTTATTACATGAAAGGTCAAAACATGAAGAAAATACATAACAGAAGTTCAAAGTATATCAAGGTAGTCTTTCACCTTTGCATTTATATCAGCACCTTTGCTTAGAAGCAATTCTGTGACATTCAGATGACCACGATCCACGGCCCAGTGTAACGGCGCCCTACCCTCACTATCTGCAATTATTTTAATGAAACTGCATGATATCCCAGTGAAACATGAAAATACACTAGGATTCTTTCTTCATTTTGTGAAATGCATCAGATTTCAATGTTTGCCATTCATTTCAAGGACCATCAATTAACTGGTGCAATATTGGCAAATGAAAACATATTTTCCCCATTCATTGCTCATTCTTCCAGGTAAAATCCAGAAGTATATAGTCCAGCAGTAAAGGGTTCTTGAAAACTAGTTTAAAAAACTTTTATTACCCAAATTACAAGTTCATAACATCACAAAAAAATTCTAATCTTCAAGACAGAAGAAAAAAACCAACCCTTTGCATTTACTGGAAAACCATTTTCAATGCACTGAAGTAAATTCTCTGCATCTCCTTCTCTTGCAAAAGCGTGTATTGCATCCAATTTTCTGCAAAGAACATAGCAATCCTTCAGACTACAATTCAAAGTTTGTTCAAAGAACAATTATCCTTGAATCATATGCACTACACGAAGTGCAACAAGAACAATTAGAAACTGCTTAAATGCCAATGCTGTTTGATGAAAGTATCGCAGAAGGGGGGTGAAGGGAAAGTGCCACAAATAATCACAATTGGAACCTCAAACACGAAGCAATCAAATTAAATGACAATCATGTTGTAAACTAAATATCATGTTGCATCTTGAAACTATATCAGTAACCTCTAAAATGTAAATTGTGAAAGCCCTTCACCATTTCAACAAAGCCTAAAGATTTGTATTCAATCAAATAAAGAAAATCAAGTTCAAAGTCTTCAAATTGGAACCTTCAAATCTAACATATGTAGAAATCTTACAGGTCATTTCCAGGTTCATCCTCATAAGTAAAAGTACTGAAAACAGGTCCCATCGGTCCTCTGGATCCTGCACTTGACGCACCACTAGACTCTTTACCTTCCTTCTTCTGTCATTAACCATGTGTAACAATAAGGACTAGCACCCCAAAAAAAAAAAAATATGCCCAGTAATTTAGACAGTTTAAACACTTACAGTAGCTGTATTGGTAATCCAAGAAGGATACAATTCAGTAACAATCTCAATGTACTTCTGCATTGCTTCTTCAGGGGGCATAGCACCCAATTTCTGCCATGCTTGCCTAGCGAACACGAGATTTTTTTCTCACTTATCAGAATTGAGATATTCATCCCAAACAGAAGAATAACTGATAGACATCACATAATAAACAATCATCTATCTCACAAGCTTATCATCATCATATGTTAAAAAAAAAACCCAAAAAGTGTCTTAATGAGTACTTTCCTAGACAAATGCATCCATCTGAAATTTAGACCAAAAAGCACAAAGAACAACAAAGACCAAGGAGAGTGTTTTCAACAGGAAAACAAATACAATCACACACTGGTCACTAGTAGTATAATCAAAGCTAATAGCACTCTCTATTATCTTTCACATTCTAAAGATCACTCAGTAACCAGTCTTGCCTCTCATTCTTATCTCATATATAAAAAGATGAGTCCAGATTCCCCGAGCACATATGACAAGACACTCCCAAATTTTGAAGCTGGTGAAAACAATTTGATGAACCACCCCGACCAGGTATTCTCAAACACATTAACCCAAGTTACAAACAAGGCTATTCTCATAAACATCAAACCAAGTTACAAGGGAAACCATGTATTTGCTTCAGAGTGACTTGCAAGCAAGGTAAAAATGGATGACTAGCATGATATACAAAGGAATGAAGTTCGAAACTGACAACCTCACAATCCAAACGGACAATTGATGAGATTTTACTTGCATGAGAAATTTCTTATTAGAGAATACTTCATTTAGATTTATTACAAGTGGAGGATAATATGATTTCTAGACGATATGCTTTGAATAACGGGGCTAGGCAATTCTCATTCATTGACCAATGGAAAGATTAGAAAGAAGATATATATATATATATAACTAGCCTTGCAATGGCCATAAAAGCCACAATGGGAGGGTAATTTATCTGGTAGAGAAATTAAAAACCAATTCTTGATTGGCCACAAGCAAAGCTTCAATTATAAAACTATCTGCACAAGAATTGAACCAACCTGCCACTTGAATAGTACAAAAATCACACCGAATCAACCACAGTAAGATCGTAGAAAGAGTACAGTAACAGTTTGCTCATCCACAAATGCATTGCAAAAGTGTTCCTAGTGTGTGAGAGAGAGAGAGAGAAGCTGAAAAGGAGCATTACCACTTGGCACGGGCAGTCATCTTGAGAGGCGACGGCTGAGCGGTGCTGCAGGGTCCCTCAGTGGCAATCTTATACAGGCCGTAGAGCTGCAGCTGCACATCATTCGAGACTTTCTGTGATGACCTATCCGCAGCGGTTGCGGCCACAAACGCGGTTGCCGCACTAAAAGCCTCATCCAATTCGGTACTCTCAACGCCCTCCCAATCACTATCACTATCACTACCACTAGTATAAGTATCGTCCCCACCAGGAGTAGCAACTGACCCGCTCTCCTTGGCGACAGCGGCAGCAATGTCCTTTTCTGTATCGGCAATCAACGGCTTCTTCTCTTCGAAAACCCTAGAATCTGATTCTGAAATTTCCCGTTCGATCGCGGCGGCTGAGGGTTTCGATTGGGATTCTTCGGTCGGATCGCCACGGACGACCCGGAGATTTTTCTTCTCGGAAAGCGAAAATTACAGCGAAGAGCTTCGCAAGCAGAAAGGAGAAGATTACGCCAAAGAAAACAGATTGAATAAATTGGTGCCATTCAGCCATTGCGTAACCGAATGATCTCAAGAAAAGGGGGGACAATTTTAGATACTGGAAAAACTTTTATCGAAACCCTAGCAGAAGACGAAGAATTTTATTCGCTGCTTATCCTCTCAGTAGTAAACTCGTGGGATTGGGCAGTATGTAGAAATCGAAACAAAAGCAAGACGAAAGATGCCGCCACTGCCTCAACCTTGACAGTCGTTGTCGTAGACGTAGATGTTCGTTCGACGGAGATGTATCATCGTTCTTCGAGTAAATTACTCTTTCTACTACAGTCAAAAAGTGTCGCACTCCCTAATGTTCACAGCGTCAATCAACAAACAATAGCGCAAGTTCTTAAGTGCGAGTTTAAAATTGGGAGGCAGAAATTTGGCTCCCCACTTCTAAATTCCCAAATTTGAAAACCATGGAGATTTTTCACCCTATATTTATTTACTTTTGCTTCACCAATCACCAATTCACCGCACATGGAGTATTTTTTGCCCTTTTTTTCCTTGTAAAACAAAAAATTCTTCTATCTATGCTAGTGACGAATGGACATGATAGTTTTTGTTTTCTTTGAAAAAATTACAAAAACAAAAATAAAAGGCTAACTCAGGTATTGCCCCCCTTCAAGGATCAAATAGCAAATTATCTCCTGCATTCGCGAGACCTACAAATTGCTTCCTATTGACCATTAGGCAAGCGTATGTTTCTGGCAAAAAACAATTATGCCCTCTTTGTTAGACATGTTTGTTTGAACAGAGTATTATTTGAAATAATTACTATAATACTTTTTATGATATGATATACGTGCGATAAGAAGGTGGGTGTGAATATAAAAAGGTAGGTTGAAAAATTTGTTTATGATACAAACAAAATATTATTTGGAATAATGAGATATCAAAACACTCCTAGATGATCCTTTCTTTTCTTCTTCTTCTCCGTCTTCTTTTCATATTATGTATAGATTCCTTTTTACTCCATCGGCTAGGACATACAAATTTTAATAGTAATGTATCAAAGAATTTATTTTTATGGTTTAACATATTATATTTTCTCATTAACAATTTCTTTTGATGGGTTATTTAGTTATGTAGAATATTTAACTATCACAAATTATTAAATGAAACAAGAGTGCATACTTAATAAAAAAAAAACCTAAAGTAGTTTCTATTTTTCTTTAACAAATTCTTGTTGTGTATCAATTATTGATGAAATTTTGATGGTGCACTAGTATGGATTAATTATTAATAAGATGTTTATGATGCACTAATTGTTAATAAAAATAGAAATTAACATAAAGTACTATTGTTAAATAGTTTAGTTTCTTATGATAATTTGTGATAATTAAATATTCAACAAAAATATATCTGTATATGATATGTGTCAAATAAACTGTTAATAAGCGTCAAGAAGAAAAGTAGATGAAGAAAAAGAGAAAAAGGGGTAAAATATTTATACTAAATATTAAATATTCTTAGTTACAAATAATGCATAACGATAATTTGTTAATAAAATAGGAGTTACTTAGAATAAATATATACTTTTTTTAAATTCTTATGGTGATTAAATTTTTTTTCATAAAGAAAGTCTTTAGTACATTATTATGAAAATTTGTATTTTATAGTAGGAAAGAAATTCAAACAATAATAAGGAAAACTACATGAAGAAATAGAAAAAGACAATGGTCATTGGACAATATTCTAACAATGAGGGCATAACTATACTTCTGCCATCCAAATACATTAGACTATTATTAGCATTAGCGGGTAATTTGTAGGTTTCATGAACATAGGGGGCGATGTGCTGCTACAGAATAGAACTTTGCGCATGAGGGTAAACCATATCTTTACCCATTTTGGATGATTCCATTTTAATAGAAAAGGAGCAAAATAATAATACTATAATGACGACGATGGAACGTCTCCATGTAGCCCTAGAAATTTCCATTTTCCTCTCAATTCTGAAAGTACGTTTGGTCCTGTTGATTGGTTTGATACGTTCGGCTAGGGTTTTCCATTTCTGGATTGGATTCTCTCTCTGTTTTTTTTTTGCAGGGCGGGGGAGTAAGAAAGACAACTTGCATAAATAGACACTACTATTTCTGGATTAGATGATCTCTCTGTATGCTGAACTTATTTCAAGTTTGGAGACTTGTTGGAGTGGAAAAGCTGGTGGATAGTGGATACAACAAATCGTTAGGACTGCACACCCTACAAATAACTCAAAACTTTGGTACATAAAATTTTTTCTTGCTTAGCAGAGAATTCCTCTTAAATTTTTGCACCCTGTGAAGTCTGTACTATTCTACCACTATTGCTCGTTATCCTCACATTACAGTGCTCATATGAACATTTCTTGCTTCACAGCTCTGAACAACAGAATTTAGCAGTCAAGCATCCGTGAATCCCAGTTTCTTCTTTTCAGTATTTGCAGTTCCCATAACCTGAAATTTGAATATAAATAGATTACACAAGTTATAAATATGATTATGCATCACTAAGAACAAAATGAGTGTTGAAACTTGATCTGTGGTTGCAAATCAACATACTTGGATCTGATTTGGTGATGGCTCCAGTTCCTCCGAAGTCACAGGCGTATTCATTCCTTCCCGTAGCTTGATAATATGCATTCATGGCATAGGCTGCATGAGCTCGAACAGTGTTGGGAAGATAGCATGCTCCGCCCTCTTGGATTGGTTTGCAGTCCATTCCCAACCCACATACATAATCAAGATTCTTCTGCAATGCATCTTCTCTGGCTCCTGTCTTCGGCAGACACCATCGTTTTGCCCCTGAAGCCGGGATTGGACTGGCATTGACTGGTGCAGCTTGTGGGGTGGGGTAGGAAGGGAAATTCGCTTTAGCCTGCCAGAGCCAAGTTACAAACCAATCAAGCAAATGAATACAACTACGAACAAATATCTAGCACTATGGTGATTATCAGCAGCTGCAGCTACCGTTGGCCGGAGAATTCCAATGTCATATGCTGGAGTCATATCTGGCTGGAAGAGACCAAAATTTCTCTCGCAAGTTGGCCCTGGCTTTAAATCCTCATTAAAAAGAGCAAAAATGTACGTCTCGAATGTTCTGTTCGGCATGAGCGGTGTCCCAACCCCAGATGTTACATGCTGCATGAGCTTTCTGTTGTATTCAGCTGCCGTATCGGCATCAACGCCGACTTGCCCTGCATCTCCTTTTGAGGGCCAGCCTGTTTCAGCTATGACAATCTCGAGATCAGAAAAGTCCAGGAGCTTTAGTGCTGAGAAAACTGCATCTAATTGGCCATCTAGCATGTTTGTGTAGGTAAACTTTGTGTCGTCATCAAAAGCGCCTGAATTGGGCCTAAATAGTGCATAATCTAGAGTGTCCGCAGAGCAGCCAAAGAATGGATATGGGTTCACTAGAAAAGGTGAATCCGTGGCTCTCAGGAAGCTTAGCAATGGCTTGAGCACATGAGTATCATAACCTTGCCGAAATTCCCCACTGGACGGGGGGCTTGAGCTCGAAAGAATACCTAGGGAATGTGGAGTTGAAACTTTAATACGATGGTCTAAAGACTCAGCAACAAGGGCAGCGTGGAGCGTCTGCATTGCAGGGACAAGACTGGTTATCAACAATTTGCTAGCACTGGAAATTACTTCATTCCCTACAAGAATCCGGACTATGTTGGTGGCAGGAAAATGAGGTGTAATGTTGGCTGTGACCCACTGTTGTGCAAAACTGAGATTTGTAAGGTGTGGAATTTCATTATTGGGGACAGTTAATGTAATGGCAATACCAGTGTGAGCAAATGCGCTTAAAATTTCAGGGTTGGCATCAAAAAGCCTCACACGATTGATAATGGTGTTTTCGAGGAGAAAATGTGCAACTTCTGCTGGCGGAGGTAGGTTGTCGGCCACCGTGCCATAGTTAACACCAATAGTTCCTTCAATTCCTAATTGCAACAATAAAAAGTAAAAACAATATGTTTAGTTCTCTATTTAGGAAACAGTCTCTTTATCACCTATATAAACCCTGAATCCTGCGGATTGCAGATAAATTTAAGGCATACCTTGAATATTTACTGAGGCAACAAGCAAAAGTGCGCTAATGACATGAACGAGAGTGGTGCCCATGTTCTTCTCCGTCACTTTGAATAGTACGTAGGTGATGATTTATGGTGTGATTAGTGGGAGACGCAGATTAGGCAATAGTTGAATAGAAGATTACTTCTGGGGATTGGGATTCTTTGCTTCCTGGCTGTGTGCTTCATGGAGCAAAAGTGCTGGAGTGTGTTTCGGAGAAAAAGAATACTTGATGGACCGGCTTTCACTTTTAGAAAGAACTGCGAATCTACATCCTTCCTTGGATCTGTAGCCTACTAAAGCAGAATTCGATTTTCTCAAGGAAAAAATATATATAATTTTTAGAAAATTTTCTCCATGGAAAAATTTGCAGCTTAATTGACATTTGAAGCTTAATAGTACTAGGAAGACTTCTCCTGGCAACATTTGCAGCATAACCGACATTAGAAAACTGAGATGTTTTGCCTACGTTGGCTATAAATCTGTACGAAACGAGGACACAATAATCTGCAATTTGAGGTGCATTACATTATAATTCTCATAAATACAAAAATTGCAGTTTACATCATTAGTCTTAGAGAGAAAATTGGATCAGAAGCGGAAGCGATGGAAAACAAGGCCGGAGTCATCGGCACCCCAAAGTAGCTCTCCCATCCTCGCCGATAGTTTTATTTGTGCAAAGCTTCTGAAGGTCGATGTATCCTATGATAGTATCATCGAAAACTGCATCTTGAAGTTGAGCTTCGTCAAAGGTAGATCCAGACAGTACAGTATTCTTGAATAAAGCTCCCTGTAGGTTGGCTTTCCCAAAGTTGACTCGGTCCAGAACTGCATTGGAGAAGTCTGTACCTGCTGATACACCTTAGAAGAATTAGTCTGATCTCAAGCTCAAAAAGAATGACGCTTTCCTCACTTTAACCAAGCCAAATACGATGGATTCTCGCCTTTACAATGGATTCCCAAAGTTGATCAGGTTTTTAAGTAGCACTACTACTAATTTTGAGGCTGAAATTGAAAAAAAGGAAAAAGAGAAAAGAAACGGTGGAAGTACCCTTAAAGCTTGCTCCAACGGCATAAGCCTTGGTCATGACGACTTCAGTCATGTCCGCCCATCAAATTTAGCGTCGGACAGGAGCGCTGCGGCGAGAGATTTGCCCTTGAGGTTGGACTTGTCATTTGCGTAATCACAAAAGCGGAGATCAAGTGGCTTGTCATACACACCATTTGCTTGACCAATGGTGTTGCCAACAAATGCACGCTCACACCTGTTGGGCTCTGTTGACAGCGGCGGCAACCTTATCTGCATACGAGTATATATCACTATTCACGACTCCTGCTATATACTTAATCATATCGCTCAGGCTGTGCCTCTGTAGGTCAACAGTAGTCAAAAAGTATTCAATCATCTTCAAGTTTTATGCGTGTGTGGTGCACAAGAACAGGCTAATCACAAGATCAATTGTTAGTTATACGAGATTCTGTCTTGAGACTAACAAAAGAATGCTAAATATATTGATATGGCAACACCCAAAGATCGATGATGCAAGATTTTGGGCTCAAATTAATCCCCAAATGGACCTGAAATTGTGCAGACTGAAAAGGGAAAGGAAGATGAGCTTGGTCGGCGGAAATTAACCTACATTTGCCCCGATGACGGGTGAGGCAGCAGTCACTGCCCAAACAGCAAGGACGCCACAAGCTACGCTTCTTAGTTCCTTGAATTGGGATACATTTTCCTTAGGTTGTACTTGTTCCGGATCGTCGTCTCTTCTTGAAGCTGTCCAGATTACATTAAGATCAAACATTAATTTCTGGCAGTTCAAGTAGTTGTCAGATTAAAAGGGAGAGAAAAAAAATAAAGAAAAGATTAGTAGAGGTTCTTGACTCCTTGTACCAGAAAATCTAAGAGAAGAACGATGGTGTCTTGTTGAGAGGGAATTTCTTCCAGTGGCAGAGAAGACTCTCTGCAACAAAGGAGTTGAGTTTGAAAGGGTTGCCATTTTTGTGAATCACTGGTGTTTCTTCTTCAGTTTGTCAACGACTTATCCATCCAGACTGAGTGGATTGACCATTTCAGACGTACACATATTTTCCTTGTGACGTGGCATGCACATTAATCGACCCCGTAATCTGCTTCGGATAAAAACGGCTCCGGTGGAGTAGAAGCAGCTGGGTCAAGGCAGCTCAAGGAGGAGGTGGTTGATGTGCTTTGCTTCATAATTTGGGCTATGCATGGTTTAGAATATTCCCAACACTTAAATTATAGTTCGCAATTCACACTTCAATCAGAAATTTTACCAAATGGTCTCCAAGTCATACTAGTTGATGTTCGATTATCCCCTTTCTCCTCTCCACTCCCTAAATTTTACTTATCCATTGCTTAAAAAAATGAAAAAAATTTTATGAGCATTTTATTTTGAATCATTTAATTTAGGGATAATTGCAGAAACCTCCCCTAAGTAAATTAAAAAAAAGAAATCATTTAAGTTAGGGATAATTAAATATTTTTAAAAAAAGAAATGCCCATAAAGAGCCAATACTTTACTCATCTGATGGATGAAAACCATAAAGAATTAATACTTTATGGGCCATTTTTTAAAAATATTTAATTTATATTAAATAGATAACCTATCGATTTCCTTTTTGTAAGAATATTACTGTAACACTTTTTGAATTTTACTTACAAACATTGATATATTTATCATAAATTAAATGTTTGAAAGTAAAATACTCATAAAGAGTCGGTACCTTAAATAGGTAATGCGTATTTGCCTATAAACTACACCCCTTAAAGTTTATTAATTGTTAATTGATTTGTAGTACTTTGTCATTCATTGGACATGTAACACAAAGGGTAAATCTAGTACAAAATTCTAATTTCACTCCCTAAAACAATATTTTAATCGCTTGGACTGAATTGCAAGGATTAGTAAGTTCAAGGAAGGTCAGTGCAATTTTTCAAACCACAGGGGAGGTCAGTGCAAGTGTCAGAAACCTCATGGGAGGTTTCCTGCAATTATCCCTTTTAGTTTTGTAGTAATTTGTTGGGAGACTTTTAAAATTATAGGATTGAATACTTTTATTTAATTTAGATATACCTTGTTGCTTTTTTCCTTTTAAATCTAATTATTTTTTTTCCTATGTATAAGAGGATTATACACAAACCTCGTTCAATAGGTTAAGTGATCATCGAGTAACCAAACAAGGTTAGGGTATGAAATGGAAATTTCATTCAAACCGTCACATACAATTAGAATTGGCCAAAATTATAAATGGACTGGTTACCCCCTACCGGTCTATGACCAAGGTGGTTTGGATAAATAGGGTAGACAATATACTATCAAATTGTTGGAAAAATATGATAAACGATAAAAAAAAAAAGAAAGTAGGTCCGATGTTAATTTTCTTTTTTACCAAATAGTGATACAATTCAAGTAGTACGAAATAATTTAACGAAATTAATAATTGATTACCTTATTTTTAATTGTAACCCCTGTCTTAAATGCTTTCCCTATTTAATAATTTTAATTTTGCTTACCTTAGAAAAATGTTGTAATTAGCTTATTAACTAATCCTACCACTAATTGCACTCAGACTTTATCGTGTTTTCCTTCAAGAAAAAAAAATACTTTATCGTGTGTGGACCTCCAGCACCGCCTTCGTGTTAATGACCAATATCTCCTCCTGGAATCCTGACTCTCTCGATTAGCTATTCCTCCTCGTTCTTTTCTCTCCCAGATTCAACGAGTAGCTGCAGCTCCGCTTCTTTCCTATTCTCCAGTCCTAGGGCTTGAATTCTTTGTCGATCGATCTATCTTTCATCCATCTCTCTCGATCTCTCGATTATTATGGAGAATTCGCCCTACGAGAAGCTGGACGGCCTGGCCAGGTGGTTCGGGATGAGCGTGGCTTCCGCATTCTTCGCGTCGCTTGAACGCTGCTCCTGCGTTAACCTCAATACCTCTGAGTCCGACGACGAGGACGAAGAAGAGGCTAAGGACCGCCCTCTCATGTTCACCAATCTCCGGTCCTTCGGCGCCGACTCGTCCGTCTCGTCGTCCACCGTCAATCATACTAATAACCAGCCTCCCTCCGTCGATTCCCTCCCTGTCTGATCAATTTTGTAATTGATCTATCAATTCAAGACTGATGAGTAAAAGATTTTGACTTTGTAAAATGTTCCTGTCGTGATGTTATTTTATGAATTGGAGGAAGAAATAAAGTACAAATCTTTGGTCTTGGGGAAGACCCAAAAAAAAAAGAATTTATTTTTATCCTTTAGAGGTTGGATATTATGAACTCTTCAATTTCTTTTCTTTCCTATTAATTAGGGCCTATAAATATTTTGTTAATGCTAGCTTTCGATTGGCATTGTAGTTCATTGATTCAGGAGAAAGAAAATTTAATCGTTTGCAATCTGTTTGAAATTTGAAGAAAACTCTTTTATCGTGGGTTTCTTTTGTCGACTTGATCCCAATTGCCTTATTTGGATGTTCTTTGGTTTCATTGATTGTTATTTTTCTTTCTCAAAGAGAAAATGGAAATAAGAAATAGGGTTTGCATATGAGATTATCTTTGAAGTGGTATATTACAATGATGCTTAGTCGTAATCTAGTGTCGTGGTGTATGGAATGCTGATATATATTTAGGGTATGTAAAGTATTAGAAGCAATAGCAAAGTAGTAGGAATTGAACCTGCATCGCTAGATGATAAGGCTCAGTTTTATGATCATGAGATGAAGATCTTTTGATCTTGCAGTTGTTTGAACTGCAAATGCAACAAAGTCATTGTTGTGCATTCTGATGTTCTTCAGTTTCCTACAAATATTGGTAGGATAAGCAACAATTGAGGCGTAGTAAAGACATAGTGTAAATTAAAAGATATTTTAATTGGAGTAATAGATCTCCGGTTTTTGTCCTTTTTTTGCCTCTTTTGAAGAGGTAGTATTGCAATAGCAAATGAGGTAAATGGAGGAATAAGGTGTTCAAGTATACCACTTTTTAGATCTAATAAGTAGTGATATATAATGAAATTAAAATAAAATCTCTAGTTGCTACTTAATGTCATCGATATGAGGGCGAGATTATCTGATTTGGAAAAAAAAGAAAAGAAAAAAAAAGAAGTATGATTCTCTTCATAGCATTATGTTCAGCACTTTTTGGTTCAAAAATGAAAAGCCTTTACGAGATTTCTTGAGCTAAGTTTACACTTTTTCACAATTCACATTTTGAATGGCTTTTTCCTCAACAGTTTGTCATCTCATATTTGGAATGGACACATTACTTGGCTGGTACGTGAGGCAAATGAAAGGTCATTTTGAAGGGCCATGACAAGTTTTGCCACAACTAGCTTGTGAGAATGTTAGAAATGAAAGTGTAGTACCCAACTTATATGCATTGCTGTCTCTAGCTTGTTAAAAAACTGCAGAATTTGTGCTTATTTTTGGAGCAATGCTAACAATAACTGATTGAAAGCCAATGGCTTTGAAATGCCACCATGCTAAAGACTACAGAGAGATTGATGAGTGCTTTTCAAGATAATTGGTGGTAAGTCCGGAAATTTCCTTTAGGTAGAGACTTGTGCTGACGCTTGAAGTTTCTAGGGAATTATAGTTGCAGTCCAGAATCGTACTTGTGCGCATAACTGATAACAAGTTGGGTTCTAATAATTCGTTTGTTAAAAATATTCTTTATCTACTTTTATTCTTAGCTAAGATAAGAGGTCCTCACATTCGAGATTGAGAGTGAAGGATCTTAAGTATTTCAGTAGGGAAATATTGGATGGTAGATGCACAGACAATGGTAACTGGTCAGTTTTGCCTCTGCTCATGCTGTTGCAGTTTACCAATAATGCCTACCAGGGGAACAGGTGGTTATTAATATCAAGATGGTGGCTGATTTTATGATTGCATCCGAATTGCAACTGGTTTTAGTCAATTTTGCATTATTGTTTTTGCTTGTCAGCTTCGTACGTAAAAACTTGTTACCATTTCTCTGGCTTCTTAGTTGCTCATGGATGCTGCATTCCTGGTTTCAATGGGCTAGATTGAATGGGGTTGGATTTCTTTCTAAATGAGAATTTTCTTTGCAAAAGTTGCTGTCGGGCCATCTATCTTATTATTTCCAAGGTGCTAAGTAGGTGCGATCTTTGATGGACTTCATTATAGTAACTAGAGCTGTATGGATATCTGAATCTAGATACTATGATACATAAAATGATCTTGCTAGTTAGGATTTGGCTTTCTTTTGCATTTTTCCCCATGTGATCTGTGATTTTTTCATTTAAAATTTCAAAATCTGAAAGTTGTCAGCCTCTGAAGGGAGTATAAGGCGTTTTTATCCCGCCATGTAAAAACACATTCTTTTGTAACATAGTATAGAAGTACAGATTCAAATATTTGTGGTTGTATTGATGTACTTTTTCTAGCCTTCCTCACTTTTTGTTGCTCACTGTCTGGGTACTCGCTTGTTTTACTGAAGAAAACAAGTGAATTTGATGCGATTGCATTTTATCCTTGCCTCCACAACATTGCACAAGTGTTGTAACTCACCTCCCTATCTTGCAGACTTGGAAAACGGAAGGCTGGATTTCTTAGGTGAAGAATCAATAGGTTCTTGTTTTGATTAAGAGGATGAGATTAGAAGGTGAATTAAGTATCCAAATTCTGAATAAATGTTTCTATTGTTTCAATCCTGCCATATACCTTTTTGACAATGGTATTCAAGCAGGCAATACAGAGAAAGTAGTTCTTTTTGTCCACAAAAATAGCGGATTTTGTGGCTGTTGGTGATTTTGCACGGTTAATATGGGAACTAGTCCGGTATGTCAAACAAGAACCTTGTGCTGCCTCTTTGAATTTTATCGTGTCTTTTAATTTTTCCAATATTATCTGTTCCCTATAGGTATCCGTCTGCGCAAAATGTAATCAGTGTTTTTAATGAATCCTGGGTCAATTTGGGTGCTCGAGTTTTTGCTAGACAGTTTTTATCCAACCTTGTCTATACTAACTTCAGAAAATTCGCAAAGTTCTTAAAATACACACCTCATAACGCTCAAAAAACATGCATCTCTCTCTCTTCTACTACCATCCTTTCACCTCAGCCCATATGACGCCACCTTCCTGTCAATGCCATTCGTTTTCTTTTTTCCCTCTCTCTCTCTTTCTTTCTACGGTGGTTGCACCAGCCCATCGGATTTGGTGAAGCCGCCTGGCTATTATTGTATTGCTAGGCAATGAATGAGAGAATATCAATTTTTGTTATGAAATTGGGCCCTTTAACATTTGGAGCTCACTAGAAAATAGAAATAACAAAACTCATCGTCATAAAATTGGTCTGGTCACACAGTCGTGTGGATGAGCGTGTGCGCCGGAGTTGTTCCGTATTCCAAATTGTCGCGAACTTCCTTCACGGAAGAATACAAGCCTGCGTATCTTTGAAAGGGATCTCCGTGGTTTCACCACTTTCTACACACAGTACAAGTTGCATGACCCCCCTCCGGGGTCATGTTTATCTTCAAGCGCAAGCAAATTATGGACCGATCTTCGCACAGAAACAGTACGAAGATAAAGCAGGCGCTTGAGGACAAAGAGAAGTTCACCAATGTTGTCGAGAGGTTATACTGGTGCAACATCATCCAATCCAATGACTGCTCCCCCCATGGACCATTCTACCAGCAGATCCTTGAAATTAAGCACCACTTTCTTGTGCGTACACGGTCACATGCGCACGGTGGCATTGCACACCAGCTTGCAGACATGTAAAATCAATCCGAGCCCCCAGCGTGAATTGCCGCAGTATCAGGGTACAGTAGCAGTATGATCCAATGAACCGAAAAAAAACTATGGTCCTTTCATTTCTCGTGTATTATTGGTAATAATAATAATGTGGAAGGATGCGACTGCGAGATACCAACCGTTTACATCCAAAACAGAAATTGATAAAGAAAATGGCCTGTACAGAAGAAAAGGAAGAAGCTAATAATTGAATTACAAATATGTTAGACATCACACCTCATGTCGTCATGTTAGTGCGAACAGAGAAGTAGTCCACGAGCAAAGCAGGGACCTCCGACAGATATCTGGGCAGCAGCAAATCAAAGTCGAAGAATTGGAGAGCCCTTATCCCAGTGTCATTTCCCAAAAATCTATAGCACGACCCAGAGTTCCCAAGTGAAAATGGCCCACGCCTCTCAAAATCCCAGCTAAAAGTTCCTTCAATTGGGGATGAAATGGCAGACAAAACTATTTCAATTATTCAGACCCAGCCAACGAACCCATGAACAGATGAAGCTCCCCACTAATTTTCCCCCCAACAATTTCTAGCCACCAGCTCTGCCAGCCCATGACACATTCCAGAGAACAAATGGAAGAGGTTGTGCAAGGACCCACTGGATCCTCCATCAGACGGATATGCAAATTGACGTCTCCTTACACACGACTCCCATCTTTCTTTTTAATGGCCCAACCCATATGAACTCCTCTCCTCTCAAACAATAAATCGAAGAATCCTAAAACCAATCTCTCTCACCAGGGCAGCTGCAGTAAAAACCTCGAACACAGTGTACAAATTGAACACCTCACCAAGCGTCAATGATGTACCCGGAAGAATCCCAAGGGCCCCACCGGACACCCAATTCTCAGGTCAAATATCCTTTTTACCCTGCAATGACTGGAATGCAGTCAGCGGGTTTTATGATGCCAAAATCAACATTATTCCGTCAGATTAAAGCTGCAAAATGAGGGGATCCCGAAAGAGGCGTCCAGCCAAAAGATCATTTGTGAGCAATGCCCCATCCCAAAGCCAATAGTGGTGGACATTTGTCAAAGAGGAATTGGCAATCCATAATTGTGAAATGATCTAATTCGACCATCCCAGCCTGCAGTAACAATTACCATGCCCCAGGCATGGGAGCTGGATGAACTCTGGAAAGCAGTCTTCAGAAACTTGTATTGAGATTTACTCAGAAGAGAAGCGACCACCTGAGAGCCTGAAGTAGGAAGCTTTTCCTCTGGCCAAGTTGCTGATCCCCTGGGTATGGACTCTAAGAAGAACTCGTGACCCAAAGAGAAACAAGTAGGAGAGAGAGGCAGTTTGTCAGTTGAATTCCGATCAACTCCAGACAGTTGCTGGATATCATCTGAATCCCCTCGTTTAAGCCCAAACCAAGGAATTGCTACCGAGGCATCACCTGAGAAGCACTCAAAAGCTCTTACATTTTTTGGCTGAGATGGAGATGTGTCGTCTAGATTAAAGGAGTTCCACATATATACATTAGAGTCCTCAGATGCAGAGATAATGTGTTTCCCATCTGAGGTGCAAGAAGCAAAGATCTGGTTTCCTGAGCTTCGTGAGCCTAAAAAGAAGGAGAGAGAGAGAGCAAGAGTAAGCACTACAAACCGTGACATCTCAAAAAAAAATGAATGACAAGCTTTAAAATCAGGTTTCACACAAGAATTGAACATAAGCATTACAGAGGCAAGAGACATTCGCAGACATAATCATTTCAACAACATTATCTGACACAAACCAGGAAAAATGCAAGCAAATACCTCTGTATTTCCTGATCACATTACTGCCGCTAAGGATTCTGACTTGAGAGTCAGCACAAGTAACAATTACTTTGCTCGGGTCTTTCGGGAAGAACTGCAGATAAATAACAGTAAATAAAGAGATGTGTACTTTTATATCCAAGAGAGATAAAATGCAATTAGAAACAGCATCAAAACCAGCTAGTGATGTATGATACCTGAAAACTGGTTATCCTTTTGCAAGGAGACTTCTTTTTAGCGGCCAAACACGTCTGTGCTTCCACCTGCAGGCGATCACCTAATACAAGACATGCATCCACGGGTTGTTTTTAACCAGACAATTAACCTAGGGCATACACATGCTACACATTGAAGATTAATTGCTGCAAAGCCTTTTTTTAACTCAGTGCTAAACAACAATACACTAAAAAGGGAAAATGGATACAACTTCTTAACCTAGACTTATGAAGATTTCATACTGGCACAGAACATAGATATTTAATTGCGGTATATCTGTTTCATGTCAATGCACCAGGAAGAGAAAATATCGTCAAAATTTTCCATTCTAAAGCCAAACGTTTTTGAAATCAACAACTTTGTAACTGCCTAAAACCACACAAGAAGTTGAAGCAGAGAAGGTTACAGCTATCGACCAAGTACCTTTCCTAGAGGTTAACATTATACACCCCCATGCATACAAAAACCAACACCATCCTAGAAAAGAACACAGTATGCCAACTATTGACAAAAACCAGAAAAAGAGTTACCTGCTACATTGAAAAAGCGACAGGTGCCAGTCATTGAGCCTATGATCCCTCCCTGCATGGCAAACAAAGAAATGTTGACAAAATTCATTAATTTCTGTCACAGTACATTTTCCTCCCAAACAAAAGGGGAAAACATCAGGATTACTGACCTGCCCATCAGGGCGATAACAAACTGCAGTAATGATGTCTTTTACATCACTCCAATCAACAACTCTTTGAACACTAATTTCCCAAATTCGAACTTTGCCATCTATCGAACCAGTAACAAAGTAATCATTGTTTACAGGATTAAATTGAGCGCATGTCACTGCATCACATCAAAATGGAAAATAACAAAGATGTACTTCAGAGATTACAATCACACCACATCCAAATTGACCAATATATCGCTCTAGCAACCACTATTTATGTATGAAATTGACATGGAGATAAACCAGCCAGCTTTATACCATAATCACTATGTGGAAAGACTTTCAGGCACTGATTGCATCCAACTTTCCATAAGCGAACAGTTTTATCAACAGAGGATGAAAGCAAACACTACAAAAACAGAAATACATGAGAAAATAATGGATTATCCACAAAGGTTTAACCCATAGGAGATTCTTCTTACTAGTTGGCATATGATAAACTCACATTATTCTTCGACCATGAGAGATCCAAGACCTCCGCTGTGTGACCTCGGAACACATGCAACGGTTCCTCCAGAATTCGAAAAACCTTTGGAGGAAAGATAATACAAGCAGAGTCTGAGGTCTTTCTGATACTCTTCAATTTACTGATTTTCTCTTTATCAGCCATTAGAGGTGCAAGTTCAGAGGGATGACTAATTGTGAAGTACAAACACGATGGATCTATATCCGGGATATCAGTTTCATTAGCTCTCTCATCTTCCACAACTTGCCAAACTCGAACAATCTTATCTTCTCCTGCACTTGCTAAATATTGTCCGTCAAGGCTGAATTTCATGGTTAAGATTGATCCCTCATGGGCCTGGATATCTTGCCCCTTGAACAGAGCAGAAAGCTCCTTCAATTTTTTCCTATTGCTCCGAACCTTAACCCTTTGGACCTTAGCTGCTCCAGTGGAGTTGGAGCCATTATTTCCCCTGTTCTCAGCATGTCCAGGCTGACTCGTCATGCAAGTCATAGAGCGTATTCTGCGCAACCACCGACTCTTGAACCTGTCCATAATCGCAGCATTGTTCCCATTCCTCTCCATTTCTCTTGCCACAAAGTGCTGATCCACAGATTGTGCACGATATGTGTTCTCAACCCCTTCAGTTGTCCGTAAATGGTTTAAGCCCACAACTCGAGTTTGACTCAGCTGAACATTCTCCGCCAGTTCATTGGTATTGCCCTCTCTTCTGCCGTCCGAAGTCCAGCCTCTCATAAAACTCTCATTCGTGCCCAATTCTCTAAGCGAGTCCAAAGCATCTGTGGACCAACTCGACACGCTAGA
The DNA here is from genome assembly GCA_023065735.1 of Coffea humblotiana. Lineage (NCBI taxonomy): Eukaryota > Viridiplantae > Streptophyta > Magnoliopsida > Gentianales > Rubiaceae > Coffea > Coffea humblotiana. The sequence continues at coordinate 902,009 of CM041209.1, read as the reverse complement.
TCTGCTTGAAGAAAATTCATCTTCAAAAATTGAGTTTCTCAAAACCGCCCCACTCTTCTCCAGGACCCTATCAATTTGCCCTCTACAGACATCCATATCACCATATTGGGTTATACAATCATCTCCCGGCAGCCTATCTAAATTTACACCCATCCACCTAAGGAATTTCCTTCGGCGCTCCCTAACATTTCGGGGACTTCTCATCCAGACATCATACTGAAAGCTAACGGACTCCCAATTCTCAAAACCAGAGTCAAAATCGGGACTTCTGGAGCAACCTAGACCTGAATCCGAAACTGATGCAATGCTTTCCTGAGCATCAAAGAATCGATATTCGTTATCGTCTTCGTAGTCACTAGTGAAGCTACCCATGATTCCTTGAGTTCAACCCATGAAACCCCACCTCAAGAAACCGACTTATTAAGCCTTACGGCAATGTGCAAACTGCCCTCCAACATAGCAACCTATAAAACAAACCAACACAAACATATAAATAAAATACACCACCATGTACGACTGGTATAAACAACAGACAAGTAACACAACTACCAAGATCAGTAAAAGAGAAGATTATATAATAGTCCTACTTAGCGACCAACTTTTACTTCAAAATAATACTACCAATCCCCTACGGCACCCAAATTTTATACTAATAAACAATAGATCCAACATGGATCCCAATCCGCAACCGTTGAACTTGGTCTTCCCCGAAAACTGATAAACTTCCTAAAACAGAAACAACAGAAAGCAAAATACTTGCATAGGAATATGAGCCCTAGTTTCCAGCAAATATATTAGTGTGTTAACATAACCCAGACACACTTAGTCCAAAAAGTAAAAAATAAAAATTTGCTGAATAGATAGAGAGCCCATCATCAGGATGACGACTGCAAGGATGTTAAACTGAATAGAGAGAGTTTAAGCGATGCAGACATACAATCATGAAACATACTTAAATTTTTAAAAAAAAAAAATTGCATTTTATAATATACCATAAAAACACACAACGGGTACATGAATGAAATCTTATCAACTCGGTGGAATAAAAGAAAAACTCAAATTTTAAGCGGCTAAAAAGAGGGAAGAAAAAAGATTCGCTCACATGGGTTTGGATTATGCAAATGGGATTGAAGAGAAAGGCATCTGCGTTAAAATGAGTTCATGAAATCAGAGTTTTTCCGAAGCAGATGAAATGCATTTATTCATCTACTACTAGTATTTATAGTATTTTGATTCCCCTTCTCTCCCTCTCTGTCTCTCTCCAGAGGGAGGGGAAGCAACAAGGAGGAGTGACAATTAAAAGAAGGGGAAAATGGGAAGGGGACACAGAGTAATTAAAGGGGAGAGGCGGGGCTGAAACTGTGAAAAATTCATTATTGTTACTATTATACTGGACTTACTGGCAGTAATGTTAAAGTATAACGAAACAAAAAGGGTTAAACAAGAAGTTTCAAAAAAAAATTCCTTGATATTCGTGAATATATTGGATGGCTCGAGAAACGAGATGTAGACTAGAGGAGGGCAGCCGCGGTGGTGTTGGTGGTGGTTGTGGTGGTAGTAGTCGAAGTGGCTGTATGCAAAGTACTGCTCGTGTCCCTGTACCCATTTTAAGCTAATTATTAGTACGAGATTGTGTTGGTTGGATTCTTAAAATCTTTCCTTAAAAGCTTGTGACAGTCAAAGCCGCTCCTGAATATATAATAATAGTAATAAGAAAATCTTAAATACATTTTTAGTAAAACTACTATCTGATTTAAAAATCTCCTCCATGAATAAATTTAAACTTTTTGTGATGGGATGTATGTGAGATAAAAAAGTAATTGAAAAAATAAAAAGATGTGTTAAAAATTATATCTATGATGTAAGCAAATAAATTTTGACCATTATTTGACTATCCAAACACGCTCAAAAAAAAGCTCCAACTTTTGTTGTCTGGCTCTTGCCCGCCACTGGTATGTTGACAATTAACGTGCACTAGTACTAGTGTATTATGAGGTGTTTTCTTTTAAGTTTCGATTACAAATAAAAGCTGTTCAAAAGAGCTACTATTAAAATGGTAAGCTTCATTTGGGCACAGTTTGGATTGAAGAAAAGGAAATAAGAGAACTCTAATTAAAAAAAGAAAAGAAAAGAAAAGAAATGAGAGTATGGAAATTGAGTTAATCCATCTTGTTTGGATCATCGAATGAAAGGAAAGAAAATTTCTCACCACATTAAATTCCACCATAAATATAAACAAAATTTCTTTTAAATACATATATAAAAGTCATATTTTAAAAGTTCAACACAAATTCTTATTAACATACTCGTTTTTTGCCATTTAAAAAAGTTATTTTTCCCGCATAATAATGCGCTCATTGACTTTGAGGGTCATATTAGTATAAATTCATTGAAAGACAACTCACAAAGACATATCGATTGTATGCATGTCTCCTGGATTTGTGAAGAACAACCAAATTATGAGATGGAATGCTACAAATGATCCAATTGTAATTATGCCAATTTAGTGACAATGGAACCAACACATAACCGACTGTTCCCTCCAAGATTACCTTAGTCGCAATGGATGTGTTGTCTTCCTTTTTATCCTACTCCTTGTTGTACCGTATGTTATGTGGCCGTATATCATTTATAAAAATTTCATTTAACTTTGTATTTTCATCATTTTTTAAGTTCTAATAACTACTATTAGGATTAAAAAAAAAGGATAATACAACATGTTAAGGCAATGTTTATTTTGAGGAAATGGAAGGGAACGGAAATAGAGTGATAAAACTTTTGATGTTTGAATTGGCTTTCGAGGAAGGAAAGGAAAGGATTGTGAGGGAAAGACAGGAATAAGATATAGTTATTTTTTTGTCCAAAAGTGGGCGAAAATGGAGAAGAAAGACATCAACATTAATCAAAAGTTTAGAATTCGTGAAAAAACCTATCACGTGTTTATGAATTAGATTTTTAAATTATGGATGAATAAATTGGCCTTAATAGTTACTACATATAAATCAAAAAATGAGAAAATATAAAGCATGTCTTTGAAATTCCCAGACGTTATAACGGGAAATGTTATATGCACTTTATTTTTATTAATTGTACTCCCACTATTTATTTTATCATTTAGTCTAATAAATGAAAATTATATGATAAAAATGATGGCGGGAGTGTGACTAACAAAAATTGGAATATAAATAACATTTCCCAAAACTGCAATCATTCCTGTCCTTAATTCTTATAATGCACCTCAGACAGTCTAAAATTACCGAACCAGCTACCAAGCTTAGGAGCTTATTTGACTAATACAACAAATTTTGAGGGAAAAAAGCGATTTTCCAGGATTTTGAGTAATTAACCTAGGGGTTGTTTCGTAATTGGTAACTGTTTAATACAACGAATCTTATTCTACTTCCAAACGAAACATGCAAGGGAGGTTTACCAAATCCCCTATTTATAGTGGTTTGTAATTTCATTTCTAAATTTGATTTCGGAATGCGAACCAAACACATCCCAAATTGTTGTACTGATTGCTTACTTATACGGTTAGCCTGCAATGCTAGAGTCAAGTACTCGTGGAAAGCCTCCCGACAGCTCAGACGGTCTCCGTAGCCTCCTCTTTAGGAGCAGGGAGCAAGTTTCAGATTCGACTCTTGAGAGCTATCGTGCTGTGATCTTTAAGACGGACTCTCACAGCTTGAGAGGAGTAGTCTAACCCGCTCAGGTGATTCTGACCAGATCAGAATACCTCTCAGTTAAAAAAAAAAATGTACTCGTGAAAAGCATCTAATCTCAAGTTCTCAACTATCTTGTTGGTGGTATATATAGTGGAATAGAATATATGGTCTCAGCCACAAATGGATGCTTAAATATCTAGTATTATATTTGTTACTTGTCTATGAATTAGGCCAGAAAGGAAATTTAATTTTTTCCCCGTTCCGGAAAGGAAATTAAGATGCTTCCCCGAAATGTGCCGGCATCACATTCTTGGGAGCGGACCGGAGAATCTCCAATTTCCACTTTCAACTCCAGTCCAGTTTCAGTTGCCAGCCAATTAGGAGTGGTTTTTGACCAACAAAAAACAAACCAATGACTTATCCATTTAATTGCTAATGATTTCTTTAATTAAAGAAGAAAAGGAAAGTGATTTTCTTATAAAATAAATAAATAAAAGCAAAACTGCTTCCAAAAAGGACTCCGGTCTTTTACCATTGTCTCAATACTGGCATTATCGAGCAGGGAAAGAAAAAAAAAAAAAAAAGAAGATAAATGGAGTCAGCCATAGGGATAATTCATGGGGACGGGTACCTGCAGGAGTTAGGTCAGAATATCTCCATTTGATCGTAGATTCCCTATGGTTGGTTAAGTGAATGTTTAACATTTCACTATAAATAGGGAGGGATGGATTTATTACTCATTTCTCACCTATAATGACACTCCATGCACTCAATCGTAGGCATCTCACTATGTCTCCATTGATTTCTGTAAGTTGAAAGGGAAATGATTAAAAAAAAACCAAAAAAAAAGGATCTGATTGTGGAGAAGGGGAAAAAAAAAAGTCTGAACTTTCGCTCCAGTCTCCAAACAAAATTTTAAGGAAGAAAAGTCTAATTCAAAAAAGGTTTCATTGTTTCTGGGTCCAAGTTGGGGGGCTACAGCCTCCACGGTTTGCTAGCGGTCAACTTTTAGGTCTTTCCTCGACTGGTAATACGAGATTAACAAGGAATTGAACAATTAGTTCTAATCATATACTCCCGCCGTCTCAAATTGTTTGTCGCATTTTGAGATTTCAATTATTTAATAATAGTAATTTGATGGTGATGTTCGTGAATTTGTTTTTGAAATTACCCTCAAAGATTCAAATTTTAAATTTAAATTTAGTATAAAAAATAGATAAAAGTGGGCACAACATTAAAAAAAAAAATTCAAAAGTAACTCTGACTTTGATATGAGATGATAAACATTTTGAACTATCTCAACATGACACTTTCAATAGGACAAAAAAAAAAAAGTATACATATATTTTGCTACTCATATAGCAATGAATCCACTGGGAAGCACCGGAAGATTTTGATTTTGCAAGGTACTGAATGCATTGAACCTATCGGCGCGCGGATGATGCTAATATCCAAAACCGTGATGTATTATTATTATTATTTTTTTCAATCGACACTTGTCTACTTTATATCTACTCCTACTTAGGGTTATAAATGAATCAAATCGCTCGAATTCGATCAATATTAAACTCGAGTCGAGTTCGAACTGACCAAATCAAACTCGAACTCAAAAATATTAAACTCGTGAGCTCGCGAGTCGAGTGTATATATATATTTTTTATTTTAATAGTAAAATTACATATATATTCCTTATATTTTATTATTTATTAAGAAAAAAATTATTTTATTTATTTTTTAAAAGATAAAATAAATATTTTTTATTTTTTCGAACTCGATCTTTAAATTGGCAACTCATCAAATTCGGGCTCAAGTTCAAACTTGATAAAACTAAGGCTCGACTCGATTAAGATAAAACTCGACTCGACTCGTTTATCGTCATACTCCTACTCCTACTTTAGTTTATTCTAAAAAGGAAGGGCCAATTGAACCTATTAAAAAATCAACAAGAACTGAACCATCATCGAACCGGACAAGTACACTACGCACCTGTAGCATATTATTAATTTGGAGTGGATGTGCTGCTCATAGTTATAATCGCATGTTAACACTTTCTCGACCCGGCCTTCTCAGATTTAATCCTGGTATTCCACCTCCAATCCCAATCACTTTCCCGATTGGCGTTCTTCTATCTACCTATTATATAAGAAGAGAGTGGAGTTACTATAGCAACTCCAATTATTGCCAAGTGGATCCCTCTCATTTTGACATATGGCCCATTCCTTTTCTTTTCTTCATTTTGCTTTGTTTTTTCTTTTGTTCACTTTATTTCTTTTCTTCTTTTTGATTGAAGATAATTAAACAAATCCTCATGTACATTGCAGGTTTGTTATTTAGTTTCCACTTTGTACTCCGTTTTTTTCCCCTATCATCCTAATCATTTATTCTATTTTTTCTCTATTGGATTAGTTGATGCATTTTCTTTCATTTTTGTCCATAATTAACTAAATGAATGATTTCATTATCGGAGATCAAGAATGGGTTTGATATTTCCTTTCTTCCATAGTCCAATAATTATGATTCATGATCGTCTACTTTTAATGTCTCTTTTTGGTATATACTATTTGATATTTTTTTTGTCATTTTTTGCGTCTTGATCAGCAAGCTTTGCTTATTGCTTTTCTCACATATTTCTTCTTCATCTGACTTCTTTTCTGCCTAAAAGAGGTATGTGATGCTGTGAATATTTTTCCCCAAATCTAAAGAAACATTTTTTTTAGTTTTTTATATTTTATTTATTCTGAAACTATTTCTTGATCTTTTTATTTTTGGAAAAAAATTCCCTAAGGCTGACAACAAGACGGGTGGTGATTACATGAAGAATTTTTAGGCTAACAATGAAAGAATTGTAACTATTTTTCCCTCATAAAATAAATAACACCATTATGCAGATTCATTCTAATTTTAATTTTTTATTTATTAAAATTGTTATTTGATAATAGGGTGATAGTACTACAGTAGAGGAGGAAAAATCTAATAAATGAAAATCCAAGGTAAACGATGATCAGGAAGAAAAAAATGATGCCTATTAAATTAAAAATTAATCAGAATCTCTTAATTTATGGATAGGTAATTATATTTTAATTTATATAAAGTTTATTAATTGTGAAAAGTGCTTATAAATTGGATAAGGTGGATGACGTGTAAAATAATTGTTGGGGCTAGCAATTTAGAATGTGAAGATAATATTTTATATCTCTTCATTCAACATTTTGAATGACTAGCTTGTATCCATGATAGGTAGTTTATTTTCATGGTTTTAATTTTAGCAAATGATAGCTTGGAAATAAAAGAAGTGCAAAATTAAATTTCAGAATCTTTTACTTAATCTGGTTCTATATGACTTTGTACTCTTATCCTTTTTTATTGCCCATAATGATAGATAATGTAATTAGAGTTTGAGATGATTGTTAGGCATAGAACTGGACATATCATTACTATTTGGCTAAAGAAGTTAATAATATTTTGTTGATTTGACTAGCTAAAACAATTGCAGTTTTCAAAGGAATGCATTTGGTGGTGGAAGTTAGTATTGAGGCTTTTAGCTTAGAGTGTCACTCTACAAAATATTATTAGAAAATTCTATTTTGATTAAGAAGACATATTTGCAATCAAACAAATTGTTGGATTTGAATTTGCATATGTAGATTTAGAAATATGGCAATTCATGTTTTTATTTAAACTTGCTATACGTATTCTATAACTATTTGGTTAGATAATGTTTTCATCTATTTGGAATGCTATTAGACATGATTTAAATGGATAGATTAACTCGCTCTATCTCTCAAAAAAGAAAGAAAAATTTGCAAGTTTGTATCTTTTTTTATTGAGGTTGAAGATAGTGACAGGTTTTTGTGGCTTTCTATATTTTTTCTAATTATTAAAATGTTAGAAAGATTATGACTACTCTTTATTTAATTACAACTAAAACTATGCTGCTATTAAACCGATAATGCACTCATAATGGATTTGCTTTCTTTTCTTTTTTGGTATCATTACGTACACATAATATTGGTTAAAAATTCTTTTTCCAAATCACAATAAATTGGGGTTAACTTTATATATGAAATTTATTTTCACAGCAAATTTTAATTGTTTTTATACTTAATTTTTTTCCTATATTTCTATTCATTATGTACTAAAACATTTGTTACTATGTATTTAACTAATGTTCTAGAGGGCCCTGGCTGTGCGTTGCACAGCCGAGGTACCTCTAGTCTTTATACAAAGGGTAATTCGATTTCACAAAGTAATGGAGAACTAGCTAGCTAGGGTTTTATTTTAAGCTCTCCTTGAGAATCGAAGTCACATTTGTCATCCCTTTTTCCAGCCAATTCACTCGCCTCCTGTCGTGGCGCTTTCGTCGTGATGAAAAAAAATCACAAATAGGCCCGACAGAGCTCAACTAAACTCCAATTATAATCAACGTATGTCCGATCCAGGGAGGTCAAAACTTTCTTAACAATTTCTAATCCTCAGCGTACGGGCACGCTTCCATTATAGACAGTAGCATAGTAAGTTTAGACACTAATAACTCAATAAATATAGACAATAAAATAGCAACTGTATAAAAAAAAAAACAGAACAAATTTTCTCTCTTCTTGATATTTGTGACCAGAAATTTGCTGTACGCTTAGATGTTATTGCGTTAGTAGCTACATTTGTTGATTTAGTATTTATATTTGTTATCTAATTGTCTGCACCATAAAATTGCTACTAGTATTTGTAGAAGCGCTTGGCTTCGTGAGTTCGTGTCGCTTCTCTCCCTGTGCAGTATATCCATATCCATATAGTATATCCTTTTTTTTTTTTTTTGGGTTTTTGAAGCATATTTAATCTGCAATATTGGGTGCACGTAATTATTTAAGTATGCTTCACTAATTGATCAACATCTCTAGGGCCTATGACAACTTTTTTATAGTTAGGATCAATGACATTAATGTCGGGAAATCGTGTGCTAGGGCGTACCACATATTCAAAAGGAAGCGGCCGGGCATATATGGGGATTGAAGAGACAATGGTACCAAAAGTTCTACTGCAATATTAACCTCTAGAAAAGTGCAGGCGGAAAAAGTTGAATTTGTCGACAGAAACCCTAAAGCTTGTCACTGTTCGTGTAGGTATTAGGTGGTAAGCTTGTAGTCAAGGATTAAGACGACTACGTCTTAATCGAAGGTTAACAAAGAATTACAAAGGTCAAAAGTGAATGTTAGCCTTGTTCCCATCAGAGTACACTCCTTCCTTAAAGTGCTCTAATTTATTATGATTTAATGCCATCTGTTATCTTTTCTTTCTCATCCAATTGCATTGATTACCGACCGGGTCATTATTCTGTCAAGTGTTAAGTACAGACAACCCGCCAACACCAAAAGGAGGTTGTAAAAAAGATAAGTTGACATACATTGTAAGGAGGTTCAATCTACTTTCTTTTTCTCATCTTCTTTGTCTTAGCTATGATTGATGAGACGTAGTGCTGCTAATTATTGTTGAGAAAAAGATCACCAAATCAATTGCGTAAATACTCCTCGATCAATCAATTAATAGTTGACAGGGGTGAGGGGGCTTGTGTGCATTTGTCTGTAGCCATAATTGCCTCATTGCTAATCATATATATGAACCAGAGATCACGTGTTCACTTCACTGGTACTTCATGAATGTGATCATTAGACTAGGTTACATTAGTTGGCTTCTGAAAATTTGTCTTCTTGATTCCGAAGCTTATGAAGATTCCCTGTGCATGTGGAATAAACAAGTTAAGCTAAAATGGTACAGCACAAGAAGAGAGTATTTGTCTCATGGTAGCTAGCTTCGCTGGATCGGCCAGCATCGCTTCAAGTGTTAGAATCAATAGCAGTACAAGTTAGTTCGGCTTTTCTCTATCAACAGCAAACATTTTCTATGGGCAATTATAGTAATTAACAACTAACCCCGGTTTTCTTTTAATCCAGTTCACTAGTTTCACGAGTTGGGTGGAGACCTGAGGATTGGATCATTACAACGATTAATGACCCTACGATCTATACTTGGAAGAACACATTATGTTTGAAGTTCTCACTGCCATCTGATGAATAATTTTTGTGCCATATGTGTCAGCAAACGCTTTCCTGCCATCCTGGTCCCTGATATCTGCCATATCTGTCGCAGCCCAAGTTAGAACGTTAAACCCATACTCGAATGAAACAAAATCAACTGCAGGTTTGTGATGGTACAGAACCAGGTTACAGCAATTTCTTCATGCTACTGTGAACTAAAACTGAGTATCAGTCCCTCCACTCCATCACAAGGTTGAAGAAGGCATGGACCATAAAATTTATGCCCAAGCATAACTTAAAATTCATGCATGAAAGAAAGCACGGATATTTTATGACATAAAGATCGATGCCCACCCGGCAATATTTGCTTTTGAATCTAAATTTTCAGAATGCGGCAACTGGCACGTTATGCATAAATCTGCACGACATAGCAAATTGTTTTATGCGGACAATGATTCATCAGTCTTGTCGTACGCATTTTTGTATTTGCTGAATGTATATGGTATGTAATTGGTGGAAAGTCTTCTTAAAAGGGAACCAGGCAGAGGGCTGCTGAAGTTGCTGCCTAAAATTAAAAGTTACTTCGTAACCTAACAAGAGAGCAACAACGGAATCAGTCCCAAAATCCTTTTGTTTCTGTGTTGGGAAAACCACATATTCATTGGTAAATTTTAACGTGGGGAGTGATCTGTAATTGAAGGCAATGGAGACAAGCACATAATAATATATAGCCAGCTAGCATGGAAGGAAGTAAAAGCAATGTGCCTCAAATACTGTGCATTGTATCCGTAGGAACGCCTGCTTCTTAAGCAACAAATCATTCTCTGGAGCACAGAAACCCACCCACACATCGTCCAAGGTTCTATCCCCTAAGATCTTCTCCAGTTCATAGATTCAGTTGCTGTTTGCTGTCCCGAAACACCTCCCACATTCTCTTAACCGTTGACTTATCAACTCTGTTATGGTATATAGTAATTTAAAGTACAGCTTCTACGAGCAGGATTAAAACTTAGTAGGCTACCGCAATTTGATCCCCAGCACATACACCTTTTTTTGTTAACTGCATGCCTTGTTTTCTTTTTCGATTTTCTCTCCATTCTTTTTTCGATTAATCTTTACTATATTGAAAGCATACACACTAGCGAGTCTAAATGCATGACATGTAATTTAAATTTAAATTTATTTTCAAATTTATGTATGCGGTATACATCCACCCTTACGAGTGTATGCAGTATCAGTACTAGCCTATAAATCTGTATGTAAGTGATCTCGTTGATGGACTACGTATGGCAATGAATGAATGTTTCCCTAATTAACTCCTTGAATTAGCATAATCCGACCACTTTTTAAAAGTAGGCTAGGAGTCTGATTAATTTACTGATATATTACCAATCAAGGAGTGCTCATTGGTGTGTTTGGTGGCCGACATAGAACTTAGTTGCAAACTCTGATTGATGCCATATAATACCAGTAAGAACCCTCTTTTTTTTTTCTCACGAACGCTTGATTCAGTTGATTGCACAATAAGATTTAATTCCAGCCAAAAGAAAAGAAATTGAAAAAAGAAAGAAAGAAAAAAAAGAGCACGAAGAAGTCGGGTACTTGAGTGGATGTCTCATGGTTTCACGACCTCTGAAATTGGCCTTACAAATCTTTTAAGATGTTTGGATTCTACTTTTAGGAGAAATAAAAGTTTTTTCCAAATTAAGTTTTTGTGAAAAGAGGGTACATTCGCACTTCTGATTTATACTGCCTGATTTGTTGGATCGATATTAATATTGGCCACCTAATTTGTGCATTAAGAAGCCTGAAAATGCCAACAAAAAAGAGAGAGAGATAAAGAAAAAAGCCTATGATATATCAACATCTTCTCCTGGCAGAGAGGCACGTAATGCAGTAATGCACTGAGCGCCACCCCCCCCCCCCTCCTCCTCCCTCCCCCCCTCTCTGTTCCCCCAAAAAAACGAAACAAAAAAAAAAAAGAAAAAAGGGAGGTTTGCACCGCATTTAGCAGAAAATAGAAAAAGAAATGCCATACGCTGCATGTATATAAAGAAAATAAAATGGTGCCGAATGCACTTGGAGAAAATTAAAAAACTTGTGCAATGAATGCCATCATTCATACCCGTGTTTCATTGTTTGCTTCAAATCAGATTTGGATGATTTTAGAAATTAAGGTTTGCAAGATTCAGAGCTCCTCCTCTACAATATCCAGACACCAACTAGTCGACTGGCTGCCTCAATTGTCTGCTTCAAAGGGGATTAATGTCACCTTTTCTACTACCGAAGAATTACCACTCAAATTAACAAACTCTTGCAACGTATTTTTCTCGTCGAGGGAAGGAAAAAGTGGCACCAGCTGCACTTGTCATTGCGGTAGTTGGAAGGAGTGTTGCTATACATTACTTCATAAATTTTCGAACTGCAAAGTCCCCATAATAGTAAGGTGCATGGTGTCAGGTTTGTCATGGAGGATCCAGCTTAGATGAATTGACCGGATTGAATCTCTATGGGTTTTACTTGTATATGAAGGAAGTGAGCATTACTATTTTTTCGTTTGATTTTATTTTCTAGAAGAACAGTAGCAAGGGGGAAACTGAAAGAAATGAAGCCGTGTATTCATTTAAGACAAATATAGTAATACTTTTAATTAACATTAGACTACACAACATTCACGTTCGTTGCTCAGAATTAGGGTGCGAACGAGTCGAGTTCAATCAAACTACTCATGTGTTTTTTTCGACCAATTTCGAGCTTGATTGAGCTACTCAAAGATATCAACAAACTCAAGCTCGAGCCTTATTTGTGAGACTCAAAAGTTTATCGAGTTTAATGCATCCATCATATATATGTGTGTGTATACACACATACACACACTAATGTTGAAGTATCTATACTATTTTTTGTTTTAAATTATATAGAATATTAATTTATATCACTTAAGTTCGATTGATTTCAGTTGCACTCAATTAAGTCAAAATCTGGTCAAACTCAAGTTCGAGCTCTAGCAAGATAAAATTAATTTGAGTTTAAGTATTTTAATTCGAGTTGAGCTCGAGCTGTGTACTGCTCAAAATTCGATTCGATTACACTATTATTCAAAATGTAGCAAGTATGACTAAAAAGGAATTAACAGGAAATTTTTTTTGTTTATTGAATTGAAGGAGAGACTTCACCACAATAATCTAACTATTGTCTCTATTAGAAAGAGAATAAAAAAAAACACACACACAGAGTTTTACTACAAAAGCTGTCTGCAATTCAAAGGATGAAATATCTAAACTAGGTACTTTTGGGTTTTGGGCATAGTCTTTCCCACAGTTGTACCATTACAATTGACTTTTTGGTGTTGATGGGCCTAAAAAATGGCAAGTACCACTGTACCACGGCAACGGCCACCACCACAAAGCATATCTTTGAAATCTTACAGCACAGAAGGCCGTGGTGGCGCGGACAGTGTACACCAGACGAGAAGGTGGGGGGGCCTCTGATGGTTGCAATTCCCTGAGATGGATTAATTAGGATGGGTGCCCACAATTCACTTTGTCTTTAAGCATTGCTATCTCCCACTAATGTCATTGGGCTGCTTCTACTCTCGTCCTCTCCCTCCTCCCCCGGTTTTTTCTTTTGGTTGGTATGGTATAAATCACTTACTGTATTTTCTTTTTCTAAGATGTAAAAGAAAACCAAAAACTCTGCGAGCATAGTAGAACAGAAAACCTAAAAGAATGCAAAACGCATTAGCAGTATCTTTTTGCAGTAGTATTAAATTTATTTTTTTTCCTTTTTGAGAAACTTCAATTTCTGCTGAAGGAGGTCAAGAACCACAATGGGTGATTGGGGATTGATATCAGCAATAGCATCCCATGGTTTAGGCTTGGAAGTAAACGTGAGTTTATTACTGCATTGCTATCAGACACAGACGATTGCCGGAAAAGTAATAACGAAGCATAAAAGTACTGAGAAAGCAACAAAACTACATACTACAATCCAAACACCGATGATGATGATGACAATGATCTCAATTTCTGACAGCTGGAAACAGAACAGTTGAAGCCATAACACAAATAGGACGAGGACGATGGAGGTGCTTGATTATCATGCGTGCCTGGGGTTGGGCGGGAGGGTTCTGAAGCAAAATATTTGGTTGCTGACACTTTTCTGTAATGGCCGAATCAAGTGAAAAAGTACCATGTTTACGTAGCAAACTCAGAAATGGGACCATTAATTGTTGTGGAGGTGTGGCCTACTTGGGTTATAAGTTTTTCCGAAGGAACGCGATTTTCATAAGTTAGTACTTGGCCTACTTGTGTTTTTTTTTTTTTTTCCCAGAAACTGTAGATAGCCTACTTGGGTTATAAGCAATGTGGTTAACCTCGGATCGGATAGTGACTCGGTTAAACTACTGGGTCTGAGGTCAACTAGTCGGATTGGTCGGACCGTTCATAAAAATCTGCTGACATCAGCATGATGCTATAATTATTTTATATTTTTTTAAGTTTAAAAAATATTGAAATTAATTTTTTGTTATATTTTTCCTATTAATAAATGAAAGTGTTACAATTTAAGTAACTCAAATTATGTTTGGGGAAAAGAAGAAGAAAAAGTTTGAGAACCCGATCAATTAGTCGAATCGGGTCATTGGTTTAGCGGATTTTTGATGATTTGGACTGGTTTTTTACCAAAACAATTTTATACTACAAACCAGTTCAAAAAGAAGGACAATTTCAAGGTCGGACCAATCGAACCGACCGGTCCAATTCGAATCTAACAACACTGGTTATAAGTGAGTAACATTATTTTTATTTTTCCCTAAATGGTTACCATGGAGAATCTCCAATATACAAGTTAGGCAAACCAAACTTGATATATTAGGAAACTTGTTGCATTAGAAAACATGATGGCGTTTCAGTGGCATGAATTGATAGATGAGAATACAAGCAATAATTAGTAACTAACACTGTCCGTATGGTAATAACGTTTTAAAGTCACACCGCCCGTCGGTGGGTTACGTTGTTAATTTTGTTTGAACAATATGCAGTACTTATTTGGATAGGACAAAGGGGGCTTCTATTGTGTATATCAGCATATGTACCTGCATAAGAACAGAGTCAGAACAGCAATGGTGGGACGACTGTTTGTGGGGGTAGCTCTGATCCAAAAGCTATTGATGCTCTCGTCCTCTGTTGCGCTTCTGCATAAGGATTGAATTCGAGTTAAACGGCGATTTATTATGTTGCAAGGCCTATGCTTGGACCACCCTGTCCTCATATTTTTTCAGAGCCCTAGGGTGGTCCTGTTGCATTGCCATGTAGTTGTTTCTAGCTATGAATGGTGATTTACCGGACGGTTTGTCCCACCCTCCCTGGGGTCTATTCATATTTGAGGTACCCTTTACTTAATTGAATGCTGGGGGAAAGTTAGACAAAGAAGAGGAAACTAAAATAGATCGGAGATTTCTCGAGATGGACTTGGGCACGAGACGAGTTTTACGCGGTCGGGCATCGGACAATATGATATCGGGAGCCCTTTTGTCTTTCCTTTGTAAGAGCGAAGGGAGCATTGGACCTGTACAAAGAACAGGAAAGATGTGCCGCATAGGGGTGGCAATGGGGCGGGGGTTGCCGCTTCTCCTGCAAAAAAAATTTGTTATATAATTTTATTATAATTAAATTTGAGCAAATAATTAAATACTAAAATATCAACACATCACCAAATTATTATTCATTGTAACTTCATAATTGAAACTCGTAAAAAAAATTAAACAAAGGTTATTTGAATACAATCTAATATGATAAAACAAATATAACTAAAATAATCAAGTTTTCATTTTTGATACAAATGCAATCACTAAATTATTATTGTGTTTTTTTTAAAAAAAATTGTTATTGTATTAAGTGTAGTTAAGAATTTAACATAAATGTATTAATAAATTTAATATAAATAAGTAATAATTTTTATTAATAGACATATATAATTAGTAGTATAATTAATAATATCATTATATATATAATTATGTACATATATATATTTTTCAAATAGGTGGCGGGGCGAGGAAGTATACCCCGTCTCTCGCCCCATTTCTAAACGGGGGGGAAATTCCCCCCGCCCCCAACCCACCCCTCACAGGGCGGGTGCCCGCGGGTACCTGCTCCCGTTGCCATCCCTAGTGCCGCATACACTCACGGCCTAATGTGCCTTCTTCTTAGGTATGTGTTGGAAGGGTCGGTTCCAGAACCATAGTGTTAGCGGCCCAGGTTGTCAAGAAAGATACGAGGGGAACCAAAACAAACAGTGTTGAAGTCTCCAGACACAACCAGGCCCAAGACACAAAAGAAGCTGAACATCCACATTCATCTTCAATGCATTATACTAGGAAACAAAGGACATCTTTAGTGCACTACCCAAAACATAAAAAACTGAAGAGATTTTTGTTCCTTGCTGTTGAGTATCATAACAGAACAGAAACGATACTACTCCAGTTGTTTTTATCATGTCGAAGTACATTATGTTCTCGAAGTACTAGTATGTTTTTTCAGTTGTTTTATTTGTTTAATTAAACTACATTTTCATTGCTCTATATCTTGCGACAGACACCTAACATTTTTTTGATTCCATTCCATGGGATTGTCAAAAGCAGAATGTTTTGCTGCAAAATTGCGCGCTTCATCAAAGTTGCCCGCCAAACAGAACTAGGACCGCACGGCATCCTCCCATGACTTCTCCTAACATCAATATTGGCTCATTCCTGAGTAGGGAAAATTTCAAAGCCTCCCAAAACCCAGGTCCTAGACTTAAGGCCTTCTTCGGCCACTTCAACCTGTGCAAAAGCGCACTTGCACAGAAAGAGAAGACCAAAACAAAGAGTCGAGCTTCCATTCCAGCAAAAGATTTTCGGTCTATTAAAGTAACCATTTACCGCCCTTGGGGGGGGGGGGATCGGTAAACGCTGCTCCCACACTTTACCCAAGTGCGTTTTCACCGCCCCTTTTCCTCATCTTCTTCATTGCCGGTCCCCTTCCTTCTTTGAAAAATCTGAAAAGCAAGATTGCGCAATTTAACTGGTGAGTGAATGCATGTTTGGTTGGAAAAATCATCATATTTCCAATCTTGAGTAAATCAGACGAACGGGAGGAGGTTGAGTTGAAAAGCAGTTGATGGTGGGAAGTCAGACAAAGTGCTCTGTCGGGTATTCATGTTCGTAGCCATTGTAATCGTAGTACAACCTCTCTCCTTTAGCTATATCTCTGCTCGCAATCAGTAAGACCCGACACTCTCCGTTCACATTCATATCTCACGCATTTTACATTCTGCTTCTTCTTGCCATCCCTGCATCACAAGATCGTAAATACTTGTCAGCACTTTTCAAGGTAGACCTGAACAATAAACAGCGGATGCCTTTTGATACCCAACCCCTCAAAAGAAGAAGAAAAGGGGTTAAGTTTGATACTTGAGTGTCTCTAATGTCTTGTGGCGATGCACCGGGTTTCTGACAGTCGGAGCAAGCAAGATAACCGTTTAAATTATGTGATCTTTAAATAGATCAATTAGCCATCAAAACTTAACGAGCATTATATATAATATGGTGCTACATCCACCTGGTGCTTTAAAACACCCTAGAATGCAGATAAAGCGCCTGGCTGCTGATAATTTGATTGCCATTGATTTTATTATATCCTAGAGACTAGACAATGAGCTCAGGAAAGAAGTATGAGTTGGATAGCGAAATAAACGTACGGTGTGTGATTGTTGATGCCATTAATAAAGCGAGCAATATTACTACGCTTGTCCGGACAGATTACGAGGCTTTTTGATGGATCGGCTGCAGAAAGAAGGGTCATCATGCTGTCACCTTCATCGTTTTCTCTATTTTTCAAGTAATCAACATCCCCAACATACTCCGTGATGATTGTCAAATCCCTTATAAATCTGTCTGCTTCCACTGTGAATCTGTTAGGATCATCAATTTCTCAAATGAGTGTTAATGTCCCAGAATGCAAAACCCGATTGCATATGTTTCCAGTAGAAAGACAATCAAATTCTGGCTAAACTCACCCTTCTAAAGAATCAAAGACAACCATAAGGGGAGGCCATTCACCCCTTCCCATCATAGCCTTGCACAAATTCAAGGTCTGGCTATCTTCCTTGGATAAAACCTGTAATTTGTAAATTCTAAGTTTCATACTTGTACACAACTCAAGCTTCAGTCTTTAATGTAAATAAGACTGAATCAAATAGCATGTTTACAGATTGCTTACTATTAGACATCCATCGGACTTATAAAATTTAACTGATGGAGAACAAAAGATGCTAACCAAAAAGCATATTTGAGACATCATTATCAAAACTACGAATTTCATGCTGGCTTTAATATCTTGCGTCCATGTAATGAAAAAAGGCACCCTATTTCTAAATGCTGATAACAAGTTCATACGGGTTCTAATTAGCTAACATAGTAGAGTTGATTTAAACATCCAACCTGCATTCCTTCTCGTTCATGTTTAGCAAGATTGGCAGATCTTGGGGCCATCCCGGGGATGTAAGTGAGCTCATTACTGAATTCTGTCCGTGTTGCTATCAATGCTGTGGCCAGGGATGCCATTTGCTCCAATCTCCTTGCAGGATCCTCGCTGGGATTGAAAGGCAACAGCTTCCTTCTTTTCTTTGACATGACTAAACTGCTGCCAGTGCGCTTTCTTCTCTTTCTGCCGTCTAGAATATTGTATAAACAGTAACGAATAATAGTATATTGATTAACATTTGAAGAGAGCAGACGCTGAACAAAAGAGAGGTTACGCCTGCGGGACATAGGGATGCGTTGTACCTTGACCAGGTGCTTCAGCTGATAGTGAAGACCTCTGAATCCGAAAGAAATCTACAATTTTCGTTTGTACAAGAGGAAAAGCTGCACATACATGACAGAGCAGGAGTAATTATGTCCGATCATATGGTCTGTAAAGCATTTGCTAATGGAAACTAATACACACATTATTGTGGCAAAAACTTGGGTTATACTTCTAATAGAACTAATTTGAGATTCTCAGGTTTAAACTCGCTCTTAATTTTAGCTCACTTGTTAAGTATATCATCGATTTATATCATTTCTACAGGCATAATTTTCCCAAAACAAAAAAAAAGGTTGGCTTTTGACATCCCGGAGAAGAAACTTTTACAGATTTTACAAGCACACTGATGGCAAATGCTAATGAACTAATGACCAACATCCACCCCCCAGCCCCACCCCTTTGAAACTGGTGAGATCTAAACAAGCAACTCGGTCGACAGAATCCGATACTTACCACTAAACGTCAAAAACAAAACATGGAAAGTCTGGTGCAACTTGAAAAGGCTATCAGCAATTCTGATATATAAATTTTAGAATCTAAGGAATCTATTAATGAAACCGGAAGGTGGGGAGTAGGGAAGTAGACATCTTGAGTAAAGAGCATCAATGCTTGAATTTGCTTCCATATATCCCAAAAAAAATAAACTTTTAATAGGGAAAAAGAAGGACATACTGGTGAGCCTTTTGTTATTGGAGCAAGAGGGACAAAACCAGGAGTGTTTAGGGACGGATGCGAGGATAGGCCTGAGGCAAAATAGGTGAAACCCACGATCACATTTGTCACATAACAGAAGCTCGTCAGCATCCTCACCAGACCCACATTTCTCGCAGCACACATTGATGTAATCTTCTTGTTCTTCTGCTCCTCCTCCTTTCTTTGATCTGGACCTTTTTCTAGATCCGGGTAATACGGAAACTGGGATAGGAGCTTGGGTCCTTTTCCTCAGCACCAATCTCGTTGAAGAAACCATTGTTTTCACTCTCAAGTCACGGCTCCCTTCTTCTTGGGTTTCTTTACGTAGGCAGCGTGAAATAGTGACAATAAAATAAGGGTTAGGACTTAGGATGGCGTAGCGGAGGTTTTGGAAGATTTGAGGAACCGGGAAGGAAATGATTTGGCGCGCGAAATTGGTTTCGCGGGAAAATGGTGCTAGGCGCCAACCTGGTGATAAGTAGTACTGTAGTAGCATCAGCCTTCAGCCAGTGGGGGGCGTGGACTGTGGAGGTTCCGAGGTGGACTGTTTCCTTGATCGTTTCGTATTCGCAATGCACTTTGGTTATTGGGTTTGGGCTTTATTAACGTCTCTACTTGTAATAAATGCCTTCCAAGTCCAGGGCCACGCCTGAAGACGGCCTCTGAAGAAACGAATCGAGATTGGGTTTGGGCTTTATTAACGTCTCTGCTTGTAATAAATGCCTTCCAAGATCCAGGGCCACGCCTGAAGACGGCCTCTGAAGAAACGAATCGAGATTAGGGGTGGACGTGGATTGGGTTCGGGGTCTAAATTGAAAATTTTGGATTCTAACTCGTCTTTCTATAGTAGATTCAGACTTGACCCGTATATTCGATAGGTCTTGGACTTTAGAGTCTTGGAACTGTGTCTGATGGGTTCGGGTTGGATTCAGATCAAGTTCGGGTCTGAAAGGTCCAAAATTAAATCCAAAATCAATCACAAATTCAATCTCCAAACTTAAATAAAATCAAATTACAAAACTAAATCACAAATAAGTCGCAATAATCAATCTAAAACTGACCCACAAATCAATCTATAAAGTCATTACTAAATTATTAATTTTGGTAAAGAATATATTTATAAATATTTATATTTTATAATTATTAATATATTATTCAAATCTGGGTCGAATACCGGTCGGAATTCTATATTCCATATCCGATCCACTTTTTGTTAGAGTAAATGAGTCTGAATCTAAATTCAAGTATCGGAATTATTTTCTCAATCCAAATCTAGACAAATTTATCAGATCTAAGTCAGGTCCGAGTCCAAACCCAACCTGTTGACACCTCTAACTAACTTCCAATTCTGTGAGACCACATAGTCCGGTGGATGTGGACAGTATCAGTCCAATCCAATTGGGTTGTCAATCTCAAAATTAGGAAAATAAATAAATAAAAGGGTTATTATCACTTTACCCCCCTTCAACTATATCACTACTATCAGTTTACCTCCCTAACGTTATCTTTTAGTCACTTCACCCCCATAAGTAATTCAACTCAACATATTAAGAAATTTTGGACAAAACTACCCTTTTATTCTATAGCATTACTATATTATTATTATTATTACTTTATTCTTTTAAATTATAGTGATTCTAGGCATTTTACTTCATCGTTAATCTAATTAGTATGGTAAATTTTTTTTAAATATATTGACTCTTTTATATATATAATTAAAAATAAAAAAGTTGAAATGATTATTCTTCTTTTTTCACTTAAGAGATCCAAAAATATAAAATTAAAAGGATTTTTTCAAATTTCTTTTTCACACTTATTAATACTAGGAAAAGAAAAAGAGATAGGAAAGAAGGAGACATAAAATTAGATTTTGTAAAGAAAAATAATAAAGAAAAATCTAACATTATCGTATTAATTTAAGGTTATTGGGATTATGATTGAAATTTAGTAGTAAACAGTAAAGTAAAATAATTTTAAAATAATAAAAGTAATTAATTCTTTCTTATTTATATTAAAAAATAATTGAGCTCTCTCTCTCTCTCCCCCTCTCCCTCCCCCTCCCAATCTTTCTATTTGTTTTAATATTAATAAGATTACTAAGAAGAAAGAAATTAATGTTTTGACTTTTTTTCTTGATACTATAGATGAAAAGAGCCACTTTAAATTTTTTAAATTGTTTTTATTATACAAAGAGGATGGTACTTTCTCTAAAGTTTTTTAACTTGTTAAGTTGGTTTAATTGCCTAAAAAATAACTCAATATGGTAAATTGATAATGAAGCTATAGTTTATGGGGGTAAAGTGATAATAACTTTTAGGGCTAAACTTGTCTTTTTACTTTAATTAATAAACTCCGTTAAATTTGACCGTTAGTCTTGGGGGTAAAGTGATTAAAAAATAACCTTAAGGGAGAAATTGATAGTGACACCAAACGTTAAGGGGGTAAAGTGATAATAACCCTAAATAAAATGAATAGTTTCAAATCGGGGTTGTTTTGATTTAATCTGAATCATTTACTAGACTACACCTACAACCAGAGAGAATTTGGACCTTGGAGAATCACTATCATGTCCCTTTACGGACAAAACACTTTTATGTTTATCCAAGAAAAGAAAAAAAAAAGATTTTATGTTAGAGAATTTGGAACCCAAAGAAACACTTTCATGCCCCTCTAAGGACAACACACTTTTGTGTCATAGGGGGGGGGGGGGGGGGGGAATATCAATTTAGCGTCAACTGCAAGTAACACAAGCAACTTAGCAGTGGTTGCATATCTCACATTTTCTTCGAGAGGAGAAGAAAAGTCAGAAGTCATTTTTTTTTTGTCACTGTCACACTATCCATATCCTACGCTATCATAATCTATCTAGAGAGAGATCCAACTAAACCTACGGAGGATCAGTGGGAACTAAATTAATACCGGTTTAGACGGGCGCATTACGCACTCGTATACATTTTTTTAGAAGAGCCGCTTATTGTGACAATTAGTAGAAAACAATGTTTAGTGAGTTTGAACTGCTGGTTAGAAGTCATTCAAACACGTATAATTACTTGTATTCTTGCACCTCTTACAAAACCCATAAATGCAAACAATCATAATATCACTGCAAACCCCCCTCTTTTAAAGGAATCAATTGTGCAATGACATTATCTTCCTACTCAAATGTGTATTTAAGAAAGGGAAGCCAAAGACTAGAAAAAGAACGAATGGGTCAACTAATTGATTTAGGAGGTGTTTGGTTTCGGAATCACAAGTCTCAGTCATGAGTTTGGGTTTTGGTCCTATTTTTCTTATTTGTTTGGTTTAGAAGTGGAATAGGTTTTATTCTAATAAAGAGTTAATTAATTTGAAACTTAATCTATAAATGGAGAATGCTATGGGACAACATCTAATGCTTTCATTTTCATTGAATAATTTCTATGATAGTTTACCAAATTATAAGCATGAGCGTTGAAAAGATTTTAATTTAATAATTAAAGATTGAGACGATAAAAATTAGAAACCCTGAATTCAAATTCCTCTACCCCTACTTCATTGTTTCTTAAATTCTATCCCTTGCATCCATTCACCAAGCACTCCCACGAAGATATGTCCTTAAAACTTAAAAGATAGTTACTAGCATATAGTAATTCGATCCTAACAAATTAGGACTACTATTAACAAACATCCCTCCTATGTCTATCTTCACTATCTATATCTAAATATTTTATAAAACCTTCAAGTTCGTGATGATAATTCTAAAAATATCTATATGCTTCTTTATAATACTTATTTCCTTCTAAGTTCATTAACCAGTGAACCAGAACCCTTGTTGAGGGCTTTGATACCACTGTTCACTATTCACTAAAGAATTGTGAAGATATTCAACTCCGGTATTGTAATTAACAAAGCGATTATCAACAAAAAAAAAAAAAAAGAAGAAGAAGGAAGGCCCAAGGCTGAACCGAGTCAACGGCCCACAACCACCAATTAAGAGTAGTTTGGGTAGGGCCGGAGATGTTGTAAATCACTCTTAATAGTAGTAATTGTTAGCAGGAGTGCTCCTACCTATTACTGTCCAGTCTCTGCTTCGGAAGATCCGTTCATCCATGGAGTCCACGGGCGAAAAGCCTAAACTTACTAGTAGCAGTATTTACTGGGTCTCTTGTACCGATTCACCCGAGTTCATCCACTTGAGTTGGTGTCTGACTCACTCCTCTGTCGTTGGAATCGACGCTGAATGGAAGCCCCTCCGCAGCCACCAATCCACCTTTCCCGCGGTCTGTCTCCTCCAAATCGCATGCCGACTATTCCCGGACTCCAACGAGTCACCGGTCTTCCTTCTCGACCTATCCCTACTTCCTCTTCCGTCAATCTACGAATTACTGAGCAACGCATTTGTATCCCATGATATTCTCAAATTAGGTTTTAGGTTCAAACAAGATTTGGTATATTTATCGTCCACTTTCTGTTCTCAAGGCTGCGATCCTGGTTTCGATAGGGTGAGTCCGGTTTTCGTTATACTTTTTCCTTTTCCCCTCCAAAATCTGTTTATACTTTTCACCTTTTTTATGTTTGAGTTTTTGGCTGGTCAAGGTAATGCATTTTTTTCAATTTTTGGCTGATGAAGGTAATACATGCTTTTTAAAAGGGTGGAATTTTTCTCATGCGCGTTATTTGGACCAAAATTGCTCCTGCTATATAGCGATTTTTTGTTTTGGCTGACATCGTTGTTATTTTTTCTGGATTGTACGTGGCTTTTACTTGTTTTCTTGGTAGAGAACATAGTTCAGAGGATGAAATAGGTTAGATTAACGATGTTGCAGACTTGCAGTCACCCTTTTTCGTTGATATAATTTGTGATACCATTTCACTGATAATTGGTCAGAATAGGTGGAGCCTTTTCTAGATATTACAAGTGTGTACAGCCATCTACAGCACAAGCAATCTTCAGGAAGAAAAGGTACCAAAACAAAGCAAGAGCTTGGCAACCATTTGCCAAGAAGTGCTGGGTTGTTTCACTTTCAAAGGTTCGAACATTACCAACGGCTTTGCCATTAGCTCCATCCTCAAGTTTTATTATTGTGTTTGATTGCATTTTCGGGAATTTACGTAGTGTGATGCATATGCTTTAGGAATTTCAATGGCCAGTGATTGGTCGCACCGTCCTCTTAGCGAAGAGCAAAAGGCGTATGCAGCTGCTGATGCTCAGTGTTTGCTTGATATATTTAATGTCTTCCAAGCAAAGGTTGAGAAAGAAGGTTGGGCGCCCTTAATGTGACTATTTGCTGCTGTACATTCTTGGGTTAATCTCATCATGTAGAGGTCACCTTTGAAGTTAAATGCATAGCTACTTTCAAGTGTCTGTTGACTGTTAATATGATGTGTGGACGCATGAACCATTGAGGTTTATTTCAATGCAGATAAATTATCATTTTTCTCATTGAGCTTTCTTAATTGTGTATAGACAAAAATTCTAATGTTCTTGATTTCTTATCTGTATCAATGCTTTCTAGATTATCTGGTAATAATATACTGGGCTATTAGTTGCAGGGAATTCTTTTCATAGGTCTTCGAACTTTAACCTCGGGTTGAAGCAGATTCTTGAGATCCCTAATTGTTGTCAGACGGTCCTAAGGAAAAATGTCTCTGAAGCTTCTAATGTGATTCGAGCTACTATGCCTGAGTTCCCAGGTAGAATTCCTGCTATTGAGGCTAAAGCCTCTGAGAAATCAAGTGGATTTACCAAAGAAATGGATGTCATCCTCTTGCGTATTGCTAGAAAATATGGCGACAAAATTTTGTTGAAGGACTCTGACAGGAACCTAAAATTTCCAAGAAGAAAGGAAAAAGGTCATCTGCAGGGATGACTTACAAAGAAAGACTCGTGCAAAGTGTTGATGATTGGCAAGGGCCCCCACCATGGGATCTTTCAGTGGGTGGTGATGGATGTCCAAAATTTCTCTGTGATGTGATGGTGAGTTGGAAAGTTCTTCTTTTCAATTTGTAGTAGCTGAAACTTTTTGCTTAGATTTTGTTAAGGTTAACTAGATGGTACATGATGGTCCTGGTGTGTACTCCTGTATGCTAGTTGTCTGGATTATTTCAAATTCGGTATTTTGAGTGTAAAGACTGATAGAAAATGGTATAGGTGGAGGGCTTAGCAAAGCATTTACGTTGCGTTGGGATAGATGCTGCTATTCCGCATTTAAAGAATCCTGGAACTAGGTGATTTTTCAATGAACGATCTTGGTGATTTTCAAAAGAAGTTTTGGAGTATGCATCAGCAGCAGAAAATGGAGACACGGTTCCTTAACTGCTTTTCATTTTTTTTCAGGGATTTGATAGACCAAGCAAACAAGGAAAAAGAGGGTGCTTTTAACTCGGGATGCGAAGCTTTTGACGCATAACTATCTGATAAAACATCAAATATACATGGTCAAAAGTCTTCTGAAAAATCAACAGCTACTTGAGGTAGATCTCCAACATTTTTTGGAAATATAATTCAGCTTTCCCCAACCCTGCTTCTTATCCAAACAACAGGAAACAACAATTTTGATATTCATTTTCTTTATTGTTCGCCCGTCAAGGTTAATGTTGCATTTTTAGTGCCATCTCCTGGAGAATGAAAATTGGTTGACTGCAGGTAATCGAAACTTTTCAACTGAAATTTGTGAGGATCAGCTAATGTCAAGGTGCACTAAATGCAATGGGAAGTTCATCCAAAAACCCTTAACAACTGAAGAGGCTGTGGAAGCTGCCAAAGGATTCCAAGTGATTCCCAACTGCTTGTTTAACAAGAATCTAGAGTTTTGGCAGTGTATGGACTGCAATCAACTTTACTGGGAGGTATTTTTTTTTAAATGCATTTTTGGGTTCCATCTCATATCCCACCCCCCTCCCCCCCAAAAGGCACTCCCCTTCTTTTTTGTTTTATTTTCTCCTTCATCTATGTCAAGATCTACAAGATATTGTTTATTATTTTTTTATCTTTCCTTCAAATGAAGATACATGTACATTGCATTGTGCCGAAAATGCCATCTTTACTTGTCCTTAATTTGATCACTGAGTTCGTTCAATGGATTCAGGATGCTGTTCCTTAATTTGGATCCTTTCTATGGTTAAAGCAGAAACTTCTCTATATTGCATAGTGTATTGTATAATTCATACCATATCTCCTGCTCTATCTTTGCTGGAAGCTCTGTCTGCTGCTTTTGGTTTTAGTAGCTGTAGTGCTCCCAAAAACATGACGGGATGTGCATGTGCATGGAGTTGCAATCTTGTGGATAGAGTTTAGAACCCATCTTTAGTCAGTAGTGGTCATACCAGTCTTGGTTCAATGCACAGCATTTTTCATCTGAGATTCCTGTTATACAGAGCTTCCATAACCCTCCATTTATTGCATGAGTACTGATATTTAAGCTGAAATTTGAGTTAAATTGTAAGCATCTGTGGCTTAGTGAAGTGATCCCCAGTAGCATTGCTCACATGTAGTTTTGTACACATTCTGTTGTCACAGGGAACCCAATATCACAATGCTGTTCAGAAGTTCATTAACGTGTGCCACCTAAATGAATAGCTCAAAGCCAATTTGATTTGATGATCAAACAAAAGGCAACCATGCTTCTATCGTGGAGAAAACGAAAGGCAACCATGATAAAACAAAAGGCATTGTGATTTGATGATGACAGTGCTGTTCAGAAGTTCATCAACGCGTGCAAGCTAAATGGATAGCTCAGTGGCATTTGATTTGATGATCAAACAAAAGGCAACCTTGTTCTATAGTGGTGAAAAAAAATACTGAATAAAAGTTTTGTTATCTTCGCTCTGGCTCAAGTTCTATTGACTTCTTGTTACTTCCAATGTAATGGGCTGCAACCCTCCCTGCAACCCACCAAAAAAAAAAAAAACTTTTCTGTATCAGTCCGCCTGTATCAACTTATTGTAAAAAGTAGCTGTTTGGATTGCAAAGAGTAGATGGTGTAAATTTTTTGGTGTCATACACATCCGTTGAAAGGCTCCATCACCTTTTACTCTCTTACATTCTGTAAGTGGGTGTGTGTCCAAATAATACTCTCACTATCAGTCTAACACTCCCATATTGTGACACAGATGTTTTATTTTGTTTTTGACTTTTTCCCCTTGTGTTCCCCCCAACGGTTTACTGGGTGTATCTAATATCTGTAGATTGGTGGGGAAGGGATTGCTTTATCTGGAAGCTTAATCCTCCTGGTTAATAATGAGAGGCGCTTCTTGTAGATCATTGTAATGCGCGGATTAGCATTATAGATGATGTATAATAGTAGTGTGGGAAAATGGAGTTGAGTAATGGCGTTGGAGCATTGCTTATTATTCTTTTGATTGATAATTTAAAATGGATAAACAGCTGGTTATGAAGAATCAAGAATGTATTCCTTAGCCCAATCAGCTTGACTTGCGGATCGACTTTCTGTCAAAGCAACACATCATGTCGTCAAAAGCACTAAGATTATAGCGACTAAACAATGAATAACTACTATAACAAGCGTTTTGTTTGGTAGGCAAGCACTATGCAATATGGCAAGTGTTATTTAAAAGATAGAGACAGACTTATGTGTGGAAATAGAGAGATGGGAAAAAAGCAAAAGGACCCACACGAAACTCTTTGTTGGTCGGTGGGTCCAGCTCCGTCGGATCATTTTTCAAGTTATCGACTTTTCAGACGTTAAGACGATTTTTTTTTTTTTTTTAAAGGAAAACGTCAAGACGAATGTGGTGGAAGAAGGAGGCATCCATCTTCATTAAGGTTTATTGTGGCGCTGTGTCTTTTGTTTCGATGCACATCCTTGTCCGGATGTTTGATTGTTTTCACGTTGAACATTCGCGTTAAGTAGTACTTTAGTATCCTTGTCCAGATCTTCTCCCTGTTTTTCCCCCATTTTTTTCCCCTTTTCCCCGGCGACCAATGAGAGAAAACCTTCAACAAGGAAATGTGGAACCTCTGTACATGTTTGGATTGCATTTTCCTAAATTTTTTTTGTAAAAAAACTACTGTAATGATTTAATAAATGTGAGATAAAAAATTGATTGAAAAATATATGCATAAAAAACATAGCAATTTTTTTTTAGAAAATTGCAATCCAAACACATCCTTAATTTCCCTTAGTTACATAGTAGTAGTATTTTATCTAGCCGGTAAAATAAGAGTTACAAAGGAATTGTGAATAGAACAAATAACAAATGCTTGCTTTCCCCCGAAAAAAAAAGGGGTAAAATACAAAAAAATCCCGTGGTAAACTTAATACACAGAAAACTTCCCATGGTTTCAAAATATACAATACGACACCTCGTACTTTGAACTAAATTATAAAGGTGATGGAATCTGTTAAACTTAACGAAAATGACTTATTGGAACCTAAAAATTTTTTTTTATACCTAATTTTTAACAAATATACCTGTTCTACCCCTTAACCCTCAATTCTCTCTATCTAGAGAATAAAACAAATAATTTTTTTGAACTATCTTTTGTTTAATTATATCAGGGTATTTTGGTCATTTTCGTCCATTTCCGTTAAGTTTAACGGATTCCGTCACCTTTACAATTTAGTTCAAAGTACGGGGTATCGTGTTGTATATTTTGAAACCACGAGAAATTTTTCTGTATATTAAGTTTACCACATGGGTTTTTTTTATTTAACAAATGGTGAACTTTATTAAATATGCTGAAGAGATTTATTTTTAACCTTCCTGCCTACCCCCAACAAACCTGATAGCCAGGCTCGATATGTTGAAGAGATAGTTTATTTGGATAGGGTATTATTTGAAATATTATTTGGAATAATTACTGTAGCACTTTTTTGTGATGTGATGTATGTGAGATAAAAAGGTGTTGGAAATATAAAAATGTAGGTTGGAAAATGTGTTTATGATACAAGCGAAATATTATTTGGGATAATTTCACTATCCAAATAATGGTCTCGTTTGGCAAGTGAATTTTTTGAATGTTTGTCTAAAATTTTACTGTAACTTACTGTAGAAGTTGTAAAAAAATTTTTGAAGTGTAAATTTTTGGATATTTTGAAATGTATATTTTAAAAATTTTGAGAAGTTTTTTGAGATTATTATAGCTAAAGTTGTTAAAAAATTTGTAGTAGACAAATTTGACAAAAAACTTACTTGCCAAATAAAGCCAATATTTCGCTTGCATTATAAATATATTTTTAATTCACTTTTTGTTTATGTATTTTTAATTATTTTCTTATCTCACATACATACATCACATAAAGTATTACAGTAATTATTCTAAATAATATTTCAAATAATACTCTGTCTAAATACACTCTTAAATTTAAGATGATAAAAAATGTGTTAATAATGTAATAAAATAATAACAAAATAATGGCTATCCATAAGAAGTTGGACAGGACTATGGATCTCGTGTTCCCGGGCTTCCTCCCTGCTGCTAGGCTCGTACGAAGAATATTTGGAGAACCTTCGTTGCTGTTCTGTCCTGACTTTTGACACGGAGCAACTAGACTGACGGCGGCTCAGCTCACGTTCCGTCATTATTCCTCAGATTGTTGGATGTCTGGCGATAGATGGAGCGGACTGCTCCCTCTTCAGTGTTCACTACTGAAGAGTAAAGTGTAAGGATTGGATTAGGGCCGCCCCCAAGTCCCATGTCCCAACTCAACACGCCGCACGCGCTCTGATGGGACCAAACGGGACTTCTACAAATCCAAATATTCTTGCTCTGCACCGAACGTTTCGTTTTCTCATTGGTTCCATGGGGTCCTAAATTCTTTCGGTGTTGACGTTTTTTACCACGTTTGTTCCTTCTTTTAGTTTTAACAAAAAAAATAAGAAAGGGAATAAAATTTAGGAAAAATATTTCCTCGCATATTATTGATTCTTATATCTTTTATGTCTCTCACATATACAATGATAATTTTTCATCCCTTACACATACTAACTCTGTACCTTTTATGTCCCTCACGTACAAAATGATGATTTTTTTATCTTTTACAAATAAAAAATGCACATATTTAGTCATTCGACTCATTTCTAATTATATTTATGCTAGAATTAAAAGCGCGTGAAACTCATGCTTCACAAATTTTAACGCTAAACCAAAAGGCCACAAGAACGAAAGGAAAAACGTCTCTCATATTTCGTTATTCTTCGTTCTATTTTTCTAACCAAGAAAGAGGCATCAGCCTGGCTGCATCCAACAGCCGCTGTGCTGCTGTGTCACCGTTGATCGCTACCATTTTCGATCACAAAATTTCATCAAAATTCAACTCCCCGTTCATTTATATTTCTGGGAAGTATATCATGTCTTCCAAAGTACGTTTACACTGCTAAATTTTATGTTCCAGCGATGTTACACTTTTCAATTTTCCGAGGTATATACTTATTTAACAACTCTACTTAATATTGAAAATTAATTTATTCGCTGAAATGTATTGTCCTTTAACACACTAAGCACTGCTTAATTTTCTGATCAAAATTTTAAAGTAAAAATCATTTACTGAATTAAGCACCCTCTCACATAACATATTCTCATGCACGCTAGACATCTTCTCTCTTTCTATTCACACACACACACACACACTAATATACTTAATCACTACCTTTCAATTGTTTTGTTATCTTCACTCTCATATACCTTACAAACCCTCCGATACGCAAATAAAGGCAATCTTTTTAAAAATAAAATCATCATATTGTGCTATATATCAATTCAGCATTTGAGCTTAGTTTGTTATTAAACAAATATGACTTTGTTAATGCAAAACTTTCAACAATTTATATTCAGATTTCAAATTTTACTTTTATCAAACAGAACTTAAGTGTATAGTTCGTTATCTACCCTTTTTCCTTTGCTGCAAAAAAAAAAAAAAAGAAAAAGAAAAAGAGAGAAAAAAAGAAAAAATAAAAGGATGTGGGTAAGTTAGCTCAAAAACATCGTACTCAGGCAGAAATCCTTTCCGTCTTAAAAAGAACCAATCTCTAACATAACCACTAAAAACTTATTCCCAGCGTACGTAGAGGTCGCCGCCGCTTCAAAACTGTACCTATGACCCTGGATTCTAATTTCTAAACCATGTAGACAGCGAAGGAGAATTTGGAAAGATAGCCTGTTGTCAATATTGTGCTGCAAAATGATTTTAATGGTCGAGGACTCGAGGGTTGCTGCGCAATCAAATTACGCAAGCGTACCTTTTCCTTAACAATGCACTTACATGAATATGATTTTTCAATATTTTAGACCAGCCGAAACATTAATTATTGTCAACCCGACCACGAATTATTTCGAATATGTCTCAGCTTTAGCGATCTAACCTTAAGTAGCTGAAAAAGTTGTTGGTTGCTCTGCTCCTTCAAGAATGAGTCAAGCTAGCTAGGGCTCTTTTGTGTGGACTGTGGAACATAAGTACTTGTACAGGAGTAGTCTAGATGTCATTCAGGGTCTTGTGTCCTGTTTGCTTGTTTTAGGTTGTGCTACAGAAGCACCATAAAGGAAGAGCTTTCTACCACTACAAGTGCGCCTTCTAGTTATGAATACTACTCCTGAATTTGCTCTCATCCATTGCTGGCCTCACAAGAAAGCAATTATACACCATGATTCTCTTGCATTGGACAGGAAATTGTATCGTATACATGGACATCTTACAGGGCAAATTAGGCTATACAGTGGTGATGGGAACAGTTGAAGCCTCGCATGGACAAAAGAACAAGGAACCTAGCTATCTGAACCTGAACTGACGGTCTCTTCCCCATATAACAATAACAATAGTAGCAAAGCTGACCATCTGCTGATTCTCCAGTGACTGAAATCAGTTGTCAGAAGGAATCTACCGAAAACACTTGGGTGAACTCAATTTATGTACACTTTGTGATCCAAATTTTAAAACACCCTCGGATGGCAAAATATGGGCTGTATTGTAGATCAACCCAAGCTTTTGCCTATTCACAATACATCCAATCTTTTTTTAAAAGAATCTTTTTTTTTGTTGGGGCAAGGTGCAAACAGACCCCTTAAAAAAGTGCAACATTGAGCAATACATTTGACAAAAAAAAAAAAAGGTATACGTTTGACAAATTATGTATCTATATGCTCATGAGGTGTCTTCATTAGAGTATGCGAAGTCTTCAATAAAGTATAGTCTACCAATAGTACATAAAAAACTATCACTAAGTCGTCCCGTCTCTCTCCACTCTCTCATATGCATATTGTAAGCCAACGCATGAAAGCACAAACATAAGCTTCGCATCAAGTGGCTTTTTCTTGCTTTAAGACCGAGTGGTGGAAAGTGGAAAGTGGATGATTTTCCTCTCTTTCTTTCAAGACTCTCTTCATAGCCTTTGCCTTTTTCTCTCTATCTTTTTCTGCCTCTTAATTTCTCAATGGATACTACTCAGTGGCCACAGGTAAAAGACACATCTATATGTTTTCCTCTCTCGCTCTTATATCATCATAACATCTTTATAGGGATGGGATTTTCAAGGGCTTTTTTTTAGAAAATTTTTTGCTTTCTATGTAATATTGAAATTCTTGCATACTTTACTACTGGCTAGAGAGATGAGATGATAAGCACCCGCCACTAATGGTTGAATTTTGAGTGATTGTTTTGCTAAATTTTGCTGCCTTTGAATTGTTTCTTTCCTATGTGTCTGAAAGTACTACGACTGCACTTTTTATCTTTGCTTTCTCCTTCCAGCATCTGATAAAGGGGCATGGGAAAAGTTAAAACTAATTTGTTCTTACGGTTTTTCAAAAGTCTAAAGTAAACCCTGCACTTGTTTTTTTTTGGTAAATTTTATCTTGTCTTGCTTGTTTGCTGTTTCTATCTTTCTCCATTCCATAGAACTTTTGCGCTATCAATAGATCTCTTTTTGTGATCACGTAAGAGAAACATGGGCTTTTTCCGATTGATCTATGTATTTACTCTTTTTTCTTTCCATGCCTTGATGACTGCCTGCTACAGGGCATAGGACTGGCGAAACCAATTGAAACGCCGAAGCCAGCAGCAGCCCTAGAAAAGAAGCCAAGGCCGCAAAAAGAGCAAGCTTTGAACTGTCCGAGGTGCAATTCTACCAACACCAAGTTTTGTTACTACAACAATTATAGTCTCACTCAGCCAAGATTCTTCTGCAAGACTTGTCGGAGGTACTGGACCGAAGGGGGCACTTTACGAAATGTGCCAGTTGGAGGAGGATCCAGGAAAAACAAAAGATCATCATCCAGTACTACTTCAGTTTCGTCATTACCACCAGCTTCATCATCAGAAAATAAGAAGCTTCCGGATCTGAGTCATCTTACCAGTACCGCACCTGGTTTTTCTCAAAACCCTAAGACTCCTGAGGGCCAAGACCTAAATCTAACTTATCCCCCCGTACGAAACTACAGTGCCAGTTTATCCGGGCTCATGCAGTTGCCTAATTTTCACGAAAACAAAAACCTTGATCCCCATCTCGGTAATATTTCATCATCCATGTCCCATGTGCCTGCAGCAGGCCTAGAGTTTCTGAAGAGTACTAGTGGAATATCTACGGGGGGTTTCAGCTCTTTACTGTCGATGCCTCTTTCTGATTCTAACGCAATCTACTCATCTTCTCAACAACTCCCTATGCAAGAATTTAAGCCAAAGCTCAGTTTTTCTCTGGATGGTTTTGACAACAACGGTACTGATTATGGAAGTCTACATGGGGTTCAAGTTGCAGAAAATAATAATAATAATAATAGCTCAAGACTCTTTCTTCCTTACGAGGAATTGAAGCCACTCTCCTCGGTGACTTGCGACCAGTATAACGAGCATCAGCAGAATAGAGGGCAGGAGGGAGAATCTGCTCCTAACGGATACTGGAGCGGGATGTTAGGTGGAGACTCGTGGTAAATCGTAGCAGTCAATGCCTGAAAGAAGTAAAGAGTAATCAAAAGGTGGTGCCTTCATGATCCCTTATTTAATCTCAACTGTTTAGTGACTTATTCAGCTGTTCGAAGTGTGATATCAAATGAACTAACAGATAGAGGCTTCTTCTTCTTCTTTTTTTTTTTGGATTGGGGAAGGAGGGGGTGTTCTCTTTGTCATCATCTTGTCCTTCTCCTGTGGTTTCTCTTTTTTGTTGTTCATTTTTTTTGATCTGTTCTTTTTTGGCCTACTATTTAGTTGAAATGCTACTATTAAATTGCTCTGAGTTTTCATCATGATGATAAGATATCGTGTGCAACATAAACTCACAATTTGGATTGGTTTACTACGTGAAAGAAGAAAAAGAAAAGCTGGTTGCCAGCTGATGTTCGGGTCCCAAGCGTTCATGCATGGGCATGTAAATATGTGTGAACTTGCACAGCTGATGTTCCTAGTTGAGGAATGGGAAAATGTAGTAATACAACTACAGTTCAGTTGTTCAAATCAGCACCCTTTTGGAATGTGGGTTGATGTACGGGCTCGGTAAAGTACTTAAGTAGCTAGCAGGAACGATTAGCTGAGGCTTAATTAAGCGTTTCTTAAACCTAATTTAACTGGTAAGAACATTAATTAAATGATCGCAAAGCCTATGACACGACTTTAAAACTTCAAAAAAGGGTGGGATGAGTTAAGCAATTAAGCTTAGGAGATGAGAACCCATACACCAGTGAAGTGACAGCCGTCTCGGCCCTTTCTGTTTTCACTTTTCTTTTCTGTAGTTAATTATTGCCCATCTCTTCTCATCTTTATATATATATATATATAGGCGAGCATATAAACTAAGGTTAGATTGTCAGGTCTTGGTAGAAGGATTTGTATCATCAGAATCTTCCAACCGTTAAAAAAAGGGTACCCATCATCCATTCACTAAGTGGGATTTGGAGTGCGAAGAAGAATAACGCAGGCAGAGGCGCAACTGGGGATGACGACCACCCACGTTCCAAATCTTTATAATCACATGCTAAGACTCGCTTTAACACCCCCAAAAAAAGAGGTTCACTTCTTCTGGTTTTAGGCTTCGTGCTTTTACGATACATTCAGACAGACTGCCACCTTAATTTTTTTTCCTCAGGCGAGGGGTTTTTTTATTGGGTTTTGGTGGAGGAACATTTTCTGCGGTTCCTGTATGGCTTCGCTCAGTCTCCAAGGTGGAACGGAACTCCTATCTATCTCTGGGAAACGGTGGCCACTTTTGTACGGTTAGCCTTTATATTATGATTTCTATGACCATTTGTACACTGCTCCTATATTGTGTATGCAGTAGCATGGGCTAAAAAACATAAAATAAGCGCTCGCATATTTCAGCGCCTAATTAGTTGATTTGGGAAAAAGCAAAACATCCCTCAAGCTAGATTGACCGCACCCATAACTATGATCATTGCAATATGTAGGAAAATATGATATATAATTTTAGTGAATTATTAATTTATGAATGAATGAGACCAAAAGTCATGTAAAGTTTTTTTTTTTTTAAAAATTATTTTATTATGTCGTTGAAATCTTTAATTTAACTTGTTTACCCTACTAAGTTAATTTAATTAATAGAAATTTTATTTAGTGTGTTTGGATAGGAGATTGTTTGGGATAATTTTTTTTTTTTTAAAAACACTGTAACATTTTTTTTTGATGTGATATATGTAAGATAAAAAAAATCATTGAAAATGTATTGATAATTCAAACAGGTCAGCGTATGCAAATAAAATTGCGACAGATGATGTGCAAACCAAACGCACGCGCTCAGTCCTGTCATTTGTTTCTTTGTCATGGAAGTAAGGCTACCGTGGGTCGCTTGATCTTATCTAAGCCGTCGGCCTTGCCCAAAAAACTGGGGTTACAACTTGCAACGATGAAGATGCCTTGTTTGGTGG
The DNA here is from genome assembly GCA_023065735.1 of Coffea humblotiana. Lineage (NCBI taxonomy): Eukaryota > Viridiplantae > Streptophyta > Magnoliopsida > Gentianales > Rubiaceae > Coffea > Coffea humblotiana. The sequence continues at coordinate 865,975 of CM041209.1, read as the reverse complement.
TCATATTAAAGTTAAATCATGTCCATACCCATTGTTTAGCCGATGATTATGTAAATTAGTAATCATATCCGAGGTTATGTTTCATGGACTCCAATCCAAACCAGCGGTGGATGAGAATTTCGATGATGTCATTTCAGAGTAGCTGGTTCAGATTAATAGAAAAGCTTCACATGAATAGATGTCTAAGGATCCACTCTCTAATTCACATGTTAAGTGGATATGTCCACACACGGGACTTTTTCATTAATTTGAAAACAACTATTATTAGGTAATTGTTTCGCACCCACAAAATCTTTCCAACTTATCCATCCGTGATGTACTAAGATGTTCGATATGTATGCGTGTTGTGTGGATAATATATCATATGACCATTTGTCACTGGGATTGTTCTTCTATCCCTTCGGAATTTAGATTCAGCTTCAAGCAAAGACACAAACCTAGGAATATAGGATTTTGACCTATGACCAGTGAGTTAGTAACTAACGACTCAAGCATATGATCAGCAAGTTGGGTAAGAAGGAAGCGGAAATTACCGTCAACCCACGGAAGAAAAACGAGTTTGGGATGATTTGACTGTTACCACCGCCTACACATTCACGCACAGTCACCTCCTGTAAAAGTAGATCAAAAGCAGGCAATATTGTATTGTATTATTACTTCTCTTACCAGCATGCTTGTTAAAGCAAGCAACCAAAGTTGACTCTAGGAGAAAAACATTTGCTTACATCCGAAGTTAATTTTTAGGTCCTCAGGCTTTAGGACAAAGGAGGGATGTACCATGCAAACCTGTTCATTTTTGCAATCAATCAGCAAATATCTTTGTCTTTCTTGAAATAAAATTGCTTTTCTTTTGTTCGTAGCGTTGGTTCTGAACTCTACCCACCACTGGGTCTGGGCCATGAATGATAGGAAGAGGTGATAGGATGTTACTAGGGTAGTAATGGAAGAGGGTCCTATGCCCGATGACTTGGCCTCACATGTCGTCTTCTGTTGGCCTACAGCTCACCTAATTCTTCCACAACGCATGGCCTGGCCACCATCTTCCCAGTCGGATGGATGCAAACCCGCGACTAACCTCTCCTTCTCCCCCAATTTATCAAAACCCGCGCATCATTATACCCAGCAACCATTCTTGTCTTGTCATTTTCCTTTCAGCCGGTGCCTTACGGATCAAGATGGCCCGGTTGATACAGCTACCTACGCTTGTATGCTAGACTCTTGCCATTTCTCCAATTTCGGCCAACAAGTCCATGCTAACGCGGTAAAAAAAAGAAGAAGAAAGGTTCGTAGGCCGCAAAGATGTTGCTGTTTCGACGATGCGGTTCAACTGTTTGAGAATATGCCTGAGAGAAACTTGCACTCCTGGATTGCTGTTCTTAACCGATATCTGTCTACATGAATGGCTTCTCTGAGGAAGCATTCCCATTGTTTGAGGATTTTGCTGCTGGAGGGTGTTGAGTTAGAGTTCTTTGTGTTTCTAGTGTTGTTGAGGATTTGCACTGGTTATGCTGGCGTGAGATTGGGAGGCCAGCTGCATGGGGTTGTTATAAAGAATGGCTTCGCGTCAAATATTTATGTTGCAAATTCATTGATAGTATGTATGGAAAATGTCGAAGCTTGGGTGATGCAAAGAAGGTGTTTAATCTCATGAAAGAGAGGGATTGCGTTTCTTGGAATTCTGTTGGTATGGCATGTACCGTCAATGGAGAGGTGCATGAAGCATTGGAGTTTTTGTATAGAATGTAAGCAGAATGTAATTTGGGAGGCACGTGTTGTGTCTTGGAGTGCTATTATTGGTGGCCTTTCACAGGATGGTTATGATGCTGTAAAGCATGTTAGTGTCAGGGTTTGAGCCAAATGCACAAGCACTGGCAAGTGCTCTTCCCGTTTGTGCCAGATAATAAGAATTAGGAAAGAGATTCACGGCTATCTCGGGAGACATGAGCTTATGCATAACCCTTTTATAGTCCAGTGGGTTGGTAGATTTGTTTTGGAGGTGCTGGGATATGGAAACTGCTATGTCTCTATTTTCTTCTTTATTCTCTATGAAAAATGAGATCTCCTATAGTACAATGGCCGTCAGTTATTTTAAGAAGGGGGAAATTTCAAGGGCTGAGGATCTTTTTGATCAGATGGAACTTGATGGAAAGAGGAAAGAAATAGTATCATGGTACTCAATGATTTTAGGCTATGCGAATAACTTGACGTTTGCTGAGACTTTTGCTATGTTTCGAGATTTAGTAAATCAAGATGTTGAAGTTGATGGTCATGCCCTTGGAACGGGTATCCTTGCTGGTTTAATGGAAAATGACCATATAATGAACTCAGGTATGCAAAGCTCGAAGTTGAGGCCTGGCATCTACACTGTTAGAATCATCTTACCAGCCGGCTCAAGGTTGGCAAATATTGAGCGAGACAAGCAGGCCCACGCATGTGTAATTAGATGTGGTTATTAATCGTATGCTCATATTGGATGCATACTGCCTTCACCATGCATGGTCATGGAAAAGAAGGAGCTGCCTTCTTTCACAGATTGCTTTTAATGCTTTTAAGCATATGAGCAGGAAGATGGAGCATATGAATGTTATTCGAAAAATGCAAATGCAGCCCAGCTGGACGTTGTGATCGGGAGTGCCTTGCTCAGTGCAGTGGCTGTGTTATCCATGGAAATTATACTGTTGCAGAACTTGCAGCAAGTAAAGTCATTGATTTGGAACCAAATAATACAGGAAAACATGTTATGTCTGCAAATTTATACACTTCCAATAGGCAGATGCGGCGATCTTGCATGAACCATGCTTCTGATTATATTAGGAAGGATGAAGAATTAGGCTTTGTCTTGGAGTTCAGGTATGGACTGGATGCCAGAGAAGAGGTTTGACGGAGGAGTCGGACTCCGCCACGCATTGAAGGCATTTGAGGATGCTGCGAAGGCCTCTCACTCACTCTGCCCGGCCTTCTGTGAGTCTTGTCCGGAGTGGGAGCGTGACTTCTCTGTAGAGTCTTTGCTGGTCCAGTGATTTAACCAGTTCCGCCACCGCCTATTCAGGCTGAGTCTCAGGCCCCGAGGCTGAGCTGGCGCTCCAGAAGGGCATTTTCAGGAACATCCTCTTCCTACTTCGTCGTGCCTTTTTAAGTCTTTAACTAACTGTAAGAAAAAGATTGATGGAGAAATGGACCGACGGGTGGCAAAACTAAGCTGGGCTTCGGAAGTTAAATGGGCTCAATCCCGCGGAATCGTATCCATCAACAGATTGACCCCCCTTTTATGGATCCATCCGTCGGTCCACCCCTTTGTTTTGTCATGATTCCCACCGACCGCACACGAGGTTTCTGATTTTGCAACGTCACGTTTACTGTAGTTTGTAAAATACTCGTATCATATTCCTATATTATCCATACTAGTGCTCAATGCATGCCTAATATGTGTGTAATAAAAAAAAATACATAATTTTTATGTTCATATATTTTAAATAAAATTTTTATTATTGAAGCAAATTTTAATTTTTTAAATTTTTTTATAAAATAATTTTATATTTGTAGTTATAATATTTAGAGGTAGTTATGTTGAAAACATATATTTAAATAGTTAAAGTAAAAATAGTCATGGGTAGTTATAGGTAGTTAAAGTGAAAGAGAGTAAGAAGGGAAGTTCATAAAATGATAATAAATGTTAATCCCAAACCTTTCCTCAAACTTTATATATAGTATAGATAATACACATACACACAATAAACATATAATTCAACAAACTTTTATATTTTGTATACTCTAAAAAATATTCATACCGTTTAATTAATTGTATAGAATACATAATAAAATTTTGACATATTATATTTTATGAATTATACTTCAATTTTAAAAAAAATTTAAAAGTTTGAGCAAGGATAATGATTTATCTTCTTAGTTATATACAAAATAACAGTGACATAAACATAATTCTATAGATTTATACACATAAAAGTAATAAATTGATAAAATTTTAATAAATTTAATGGCCTTTACACAAAAATATGAGTTAAAATTGGTACAAATATAGCACATATTATAGTTCTGTAATTTTCAAATATATTCATACTATTCACTTACAAATTTATATACCTAATTTTACCAAACATGTATTTTTGTACCAAAACTATTATTCCGTGCTTTTGAAAACAATGTATGCCAATGGTTTTTTTATGGGTAAAACCAAAAAAACCCCTTATAGTACAGCTATTCTACAGAAAAATCTCTTGTGGTTCAAATTATACACATCGGTACCTTATGATTTAAAGTAAAATGAAAAATAAACGAAAATCATTAAATTTAACACGTTTGATGTAAACGCACTGGAATTGTGCGTGATTTTTCCAACAAATAGTTTTTTGAGGCAAATTTTGATCTAAAATACCTATTTGCCCCTCATACCTTAATAAAACAACCATGATTCTTTTTCAATTTTGCTCCAAAATTGCAAAAATCGACAATTTTTGCTTATATTATTAATGAATGAAACTAATGAATCAAAAATCGTTTGTTTTATGTTATTTTTTACTCATATTATTAGGATTTTTTGCCATTTCACTCAAAATCGTTTGTTTTAATGATTTCCGTCGATGTCCTCAAATTACTTCAAATCATGAGATATCGATATATATGATTTGAAACCACAAAGGGCTTTTCTATAAAATAGTTATACCACAGGGAACTTTTGTGTTTTTTACCCTTTTTTTTATACATGTACATACAATATCGTGTATTATACTCGTACCATATATGGTTACTCCTACCATTTTTTTTTGTTTACTACTTCTTTTCCAGTTTGTAACACCAATGTCCCTTTATGTTTAGGGTACTTTTCGACGACAAAATCTTAAATTTTGGGAAAGATGGGAATCATCGAATGTAACACGAAATCAATCTTGTTAATTTGCCTCTCTTTCCAAAAAATTATCCTTAAAACTCGAAGTATAAAAGTCTCCCCATCTCCAGTAATGCCATTAGATTGGACCAATGTATATCAACTAGTTGGATGCATGTCATAATAAAAGAGAGAGTAATATTTTCTCACTTATATCGGGTATCTAACATGCACCTGAATCCAGTAGCTAGCCACCAGAAACTCCTGCATTGTATTCATGTAGCAGAAACCATTTTCATGAATCACTTCCGAGTGCAAGCACCTGAATCTATTAGTTAGACACACAAACTCCTGCATTGTATTCATGTAGCAAGAAACCATTTTCACGATCACTTCCTGAGTGCAAGCACTTGAATCCATTAGTTAGTCACACAAACTCCTGCAACCGTACTCAGGTAGAAGAAACATTTTTCATCATCTGTAAGTGCGACTAGTGTTTAATAGCTAAACCATAATGCTCAAATTCTTGACTTAAAGCCTCATTCAGATTCAGAGTGCAAAAGATTCAGTCAAGTTCCAGTTCCCTTTCTTTCTAACACGATAAAGTATACTACAAATTATGTTGATTAGTTGATAATGGTTACATCTGCCACCTTTTAGGCTGCAATATGCATATAAGCTGGCTGACATTGATTAGAATTGATACAAGCATGAATGAGAACTCTACAAATACCTGCCACACCAACCCCTCACATAGCATCATATTACCCGTAAATGCTTCCAGAACTTTGGGGTGGTCATTACAGTTCAAATTTCACAGATACAGTAATGCAATACGAGGGTAAGTATTAAGCAAGAGATCTGAAACAACAAATATAGGCTTTTGAGACAAGGGTATTACATGTTCAATGAATTCCAAGACACAACAGAAGTAGCAATTCTCAGATTCAGATGCTGACAAGTATCAACTTCTGAACTTTGCCTCAACATCACAAAGAATCAACAATTCCCTTTTGGCGTGGAAAATAAAACTAAGCAGGATCATCTTACGGTGCTACCAATTCTCTTTTACAATTTTAGACTTCTCCAGAATGAACTTTCCCTCCTTGTACTTCTGTGTTGAGTCGTAAGCTCGCTCATACTTCCACCCTAATAGCTCATGACAATCACCCACAATGTATGTCGGCAACTGTGTGTAGACCCAGTCATGAGCTGTCTGTCTTCTTTAACTCCCAAAACAATGTTCATCACATGAAAGTACAAAAAGGCTCGCCCATTTCTTCCCTAAAAATTGCATCGCAATGAATCTAAGCCACTGATGCCCAAACTTTATTCATGATCATTGCAGTCTCAAGAAATTGGCTTGCTTTGAATTGAAATTGATAGTCATTCTTAACAAAACACAACATTTGACCTCCAAGTAGAATTAACAACACATAAAATTTCAACAATCATTTATACCACTTATCTCCACTACTAGGGTCATCATATATCCTCATCTTCGTACACAAGCGAACAAGGAATTCTTTATATTTTTTTCCCCTTAATATCTACAAGGTTTTACAGCGCCTACGGGGAAATAACCCGATTTTTGTCGTTTGACGGTAGCCGTGACCATAATTTGTTTCCGGACAACCGAACCAGCCGTGCCATACTAATTTTCATAGAACCGAAAACCATATCCTTTAACTACCATCATTATGTATTCCCAACTAAAAACTCTCCCCAATTAGATGACCATGATAACAAGAACTAAACAAATCATCCATCCCATTAAGAATTAGGGAAGTAATTTAGAGGGTACGATTGGATCAATCCGTTACCTGAAACTCCTTGGAAATTATATCATCATGAAGCGAAACATGATTCTTGCATTTATAGCAGCTATACAGGCGAGGTCCAACCAATTCACCCATCAATCAAAGGTTCTGGGGCACAACACCTCACCTGACAAAACGCATGATTTAGAAACCAATGAAGATATACATATATATATACAAACTTTCAGCAGCACATTGATGGCTGGCTGCACAAGCCAAAAGGGAGAAAAAATCACAATGTTCTTTACCTTCAAATGACTCAAAGAGATGACCCAGAAGTCTGCAGCCAAAAAAGCCAAAGGGTAAAAAAAGATGAGAACAACAGAGCTTGTTGACGCAGAAGATGGTATTATATTACGACACTTACAGGACTTTGCCAATATATATATATATATATATACGCGCGCGCACACACACACATACATACTGGAATGAAATGATGAAAAAGGATGTTGGGTTTGACAAAGACGGGATTGGTTTTATAAGTAAACACCAGTACAGACCTCATTTTATATATAACAAAGAAGCGTGTGGAAATATCTACTCCGCCACCCAAGCAAGATTTAGACAGTACAAGAATAGTGATGGTGCCAAACAGTAGTGTTTAGTTGTGACGGTTTTGAAGAAGAAGCAACGGTGACTTTTGAGAAACCCCCTATATAGTACAGTATATTCTTAACTTCAGCTCACCTACCATTGTCATAATCAGAGATGGACAAAGGTTGAATTCGAGGGCAGAATTAAAGCAGTAATAGCATTTTAAAAAAAAGTCATTAATAATTATACAATTGCACTAACCTGCCTGGCCACTCTGCCTTTGGGCTTTGGGTTGACTGTTGCCATCCTTGAGGTCGGATGGAGAGAAAGTGCGGCTGTCGGGGGATATACAAAGGGACTACTACTGCTGGTACTGAGTCAGCAGTGAATAGGCAGGGGGAGGACAATTTCAAGAGTACTTGTTCGGATATCTAATTTTTTTAAATAATATTTTACTTGTATTATAAATTTATTTTTTTATATTTTAAATTATTTTAAATTTTATATATATTACATCATAAAAAATATTATAATAATTATTTTAAATAATATTATATCCAACCAATTAGTTCAGCGTATCAGCCATCATTACTTATAAATAAATATATTAAACGAGAAAATACCGAGTGTGCAACACAAATGACAAAGCCAAGGCCTTCTTTTTAACTTCCCCGCCCACAAGCTGCATCTGCATGTGGTCCTTAGAAACTTTGAAAAGTCTTGTCAAGTAATGGAAACGAATCCACTCTCACTCTTTCCAATTGGAAACTTTTAGAATTAGAATGCGAAAGTTGTTAGGTCTGATTCCACGATAAATGATTCCAAGAGGCAGCTAAAATAGAAAACTTAAAAAAGTTTAAATAGTACAAAATACCCAACTAACTTGCTTCCCAAAAGTCCACTAATTTGCTCCCCAAAGGTCCATTGATTTGCTGTTTTAATTTGATGTCTAATCAAACTTTTTTTTTAAATCGGGACATGAACTCTCTAAAACTTATTTAAATTCATTATATTTATAATCATCAAAAAAGAGATTTTTTTATAAAACTCTCGATGTGAGGTATAAATACAAACTCAGCAGAAGTTAATCTAACCAAATGGTAATAACTTCTGCTTATTTTCACTACTAACTGTTCCATTTTAACTGCTATTTCGCTCCTTAAGTTCAACGAATTCTAGAATCTGCAACCAAATTAAAATCAGATGGCCTTCATTTGAGTTGAATTGGTAAACCTTGGATTTGAAAATACTCACAAACATAAAAATAGCATGTACAACTATAAATAGCAGCCACATTCTTATATCCAATGTATTTGACCCCGCACACACACACACACAAACACACACGCACAAGAAGAGGAGATTTAGCACAGCAGAGTCATTCTAGACCACGACTTATCCTTTATCCACAGGTTCAGGGATTTGCCAGCATTAAAACGCAATAGGTAACACGAGTTTACATGTGACACCACCCAATGCATTCGCTGCCTGCAATTTCAGTAGTATTCTTTCAAAATCTTTGCCTTCTCAATTTCAAACCTCCCTTCCTTGTACTTCTCTCTGGCATCATAAGCTCGAATGTATTTCTATCCCAAAGACGCGAAACAGTTGCTGCAGTAGGCCTCAGCAACCACAAAATATCCACTCAGGAACTGTCTTTCTTCCTTCTGCCCCAACACAATGTTCATTGCGTGAGCGAACATGTATGCTGCCCCAGATTTTGCCTAGCAATCAAACGTAACAATCATGAAAACTGAAGATGCAGAGGTTCCAAACCAACAGATTCAACCGCATGTTTAATGGTTTAGCACTGAAAATATAAGTTTCAACTTCTATCAAATTCTCCTGCCGAATTTCTTTCTTTTCTTTTTTTTTTCATTTCCCTACTGGGTTTTCTCGGGTCATGGGATCTTACAGGAAAAAAAAAAAATGAAGAAGCAGTGACAACAGCAATGCTAACTACTTTAGGATTTAGACCAGAGAAAGAAATAACACAAGTACATTATTAGTAATATATTTTCTGCTGTCGGGTTAATTACCAGCTTTTAATTTTTTTATTTTTATTTTTGGGGACAACTCTATTACCAAAAACCATCCAACTCCAAATTCCAATCCACTAGAAATTAAAAAGAAGAACATAATGGTTTCTGTAATAGCAACTTGTGTCTGTGAATCATGATAACGGGTCCTCTTCCTTTGATTTGTATAGGATTCTTGTAGCCTTAACTCATGAAACTCCTACGAATGTCCAGGAATTGTGCAACGAATGCCAAGTATATTCCTTATGCCAGACCTGCAACAAGTAGGATGCAAGCAGAAATGCTGCAAAGATTGCAATCAACCACACATTTTGACAACACATTGCTTTATCTTAGCTAAGAATCGTCAGGTGTTATCATATATATATATATATATATGTATATGTATATGTATATGTATATGTGTGCGCGCGCGCATGCGCTCCCAAAAAGAGAGAGAGAGAGAGACTAGATGATGATGAAGAGGTAGAAAGTCTTTCATCAGATGACGATATCAAGCACGGTAATTAAGAAAAAACGAGGTATAGAAAAGATGATTCAATTGCAGGTTTGAGAATGTATATATGTAGTCACCCGAAAATTCTTAGAGAGAAGATCATCGCGAAGAGCCACAGGCGTACGGCACTCTCTGCAGCAGCTGTAAAAGGGATTACCCGTGACTGCCATTTTTGACCTGCAATGTTTACATCAAATTTAATCAGTAGAAGGAAACATACTGCTGCAATTTGAACCGGAAAAGTGCTAACTTACTTCTCTGCTGCTATTGTTTGATTAATTTGACTCACAAAAAAAAGAAGATTGATGCTCAGAAATCAGTTTGAAAACAAGGAGAAGACGCCATTATTTAATTATGCCTGTAGGAAGCGAAGCCAGTATATATAACAGACAACTAAACAGGGACAGGATTGGTTGATAGGATTGGAACAGAGGGCTCTGAGAAAACGAAACTCCAAGCCGAGACTGATGAAGTGTGGAGAGTCCTATGATACAGCTATATGAAAAGATAGAGATCAGTGAAGTGAAGCTACTCCAGTGCAATGTGATTAACAATAAGTTTTATGTTGAAAAGTGAGGTATAACTCTCAATTTTTGCACCCTCCAATGAACTGGAATTCCATCTCCACCAAACCTTGCTTCTGTTTACTTACTTGCATACCATGGGCGAATGTCACAAGCACTTGCCACTCATATTTTTCACAACAATCAATTTTTTGCATGCATTGATGGTTTGAGAGTTTTTGGTTTTTGGAGAGCAATGAGAAGGAGAATAGAAAGGAAATTCCGATAATTTTGTCCTCTCGTATGTGGGCAGTTTTGGCAATTTATAAACTTAGGTTCGGTTTGGGTTATATATATATATATTTTAAATTTAAACGAATACTTAATTTAATTTAATTTAATTTAATTTACGGAGTAAAATTCTAAATTTAAAACAGCAATGCCAATCGAGTGAGCAATACAATATAAACCAATTTTTTTTTTTTTTAAAATGGGCATAAGTCTATCGAATTACGAGTACTAATAAGGAGGGATTTAAACAAAATGAGAGGATTATAGGATTAGAAAAAAAAAGAAAAGAAAATAAAAGAGATGGACGGACGGAGTACCTGAAAAAACACACCAAAAAAGTAGAAAAGGAAAACGAAGAAACCGAGGCTCTTTTGTTGCTCCTGGGTATCAATTGCACCGACTCAGATCACTGTCTTGGCTAGTGAGAGATCAGAGATGGCTGGGCCTCACAGCAGTAGAGAGATGGCGGTGGCTCCCAACAATTACGATGTTTATGGAAAGAGGATCGCGGAGGAGGCTCCTTCGAAGACGGCAGTGGCTTACAACAAGTACAATGCTTCTGGAAATAGGATTGCAGAGGCTCCTTCGGAGACGGCTGTGGCTTACAACAAGTATAATGCTTCTGGAAAGGGGATTGCGGAGGCTCCTCCCGTGGCTGCGGCTAAACGCCGTCGAGCTGACTTTGGTACCAACTTTAATTCCCGTCTCTCGCTGTTTATCTCTGTGCTCTCAATTTCGCTTTCGTTGGGTTTCTACATTGCTAGAGAGCTAGGTTTAAAGTGACTATCGTTTCATTTTGGGGAGGAATAGCTCATCTGGATGCCTTGTTTACCTGGGGTCAGAATACCCCTGGCTTTTCACGCCCTTATATTTTCTGTATGTCGATTTGCTATTACAAAACCTGACCTGTGGGTTTTACGGAGATGTGCTTCTTCTTGGTGGGGGAGAGCTTTATTGGAGGTCTCGTTTATTTGTTGGTCTGGACAGATCCCTATCTCTTTCTCTCTCACCCACACAGCTAGAAATTTAATGCTTTTCTGGTGCTAAATTGCTCTTCGAAAGAACAAGAATGTTGTGGTACGTGTCTTTGTAAGGGTGCGGTGAAAAGCTTAGGATTTGGAAATGTTTGTTTGTTCGATGGTATGAAAAACCATACCGCAGGAGAAAAAAATACAAATTTGCGTGGTTTCTTAGATAATAATAGCGTTAAAATTTAAGCATAAGAAATGAGGTGACTGATATGACTCTGTTGCCCTTTTCTGTTTTTGGGTGTGGAAAGAAAAGGGCAAGAATGATGATAGCTATGATAGTGGTTCTCAAATTTTATTTGTTAGGTATGGTGATGGTGTATCTATTGTATATTTTAAATAGCCGAGATCATTTATTGTCCTTCTAATCCTGACTCGCATTTTCCATTTCTTAAATCTATATCCCATCATTTTGTCGGTTTGTGAATCGGGATAATATGGACTTCTATCTTCTGCCACGTCGCAGATGACCCTAGCAGCCTTAGTTTCTCAAGTTTTTATGCTCGTGGGGATGGAAGAGGAGAAACCCGTGTAATTGTAGACACTGACCCCATTGGAGCATCCTACGATTTTTAACCTCCAGTGGCTCGGTAATCAGTTCTTAATCAAAATCTAGACTTGGGGTCTCAAATTAGTTACCTTTTTTCTTTCTTTCTCCGTTTAGGGGTGTTGTGTATCTCTGACATACTAGTGCAATTGAGCAGAAAATGTCACCTCATATTGGGGGAACATCTGCCCAGTCTGTGGATGGCGGATTTAAAGATCATCATGTTGATCTCAGTGTTACGGGATCCAATCCAGCTCGACTCAGTTTTATGGGATCCAATCCGGCTCAACCCAGTGTTATGGGATCCAATCCAGCAAGAAGGAAAGGATAGCCAAAGCATGAATTTGCAGGGTGGAATACCAACAAATTCTGTTCCATCTGATGCTTCCAGGACATTGTTTTGTGCTGGGTTTGCCTTCAGACTGTAGACGGCGGGAAGTTGCTCGTATCCTTCTGTGACCTGCAAACTAGTGGTTTTACTCCCTATAGTTCCTCTGTTGTTTCCTTTACTCCATTTTCTGCAGATCTGTTTCGCTGCTTTGAAGGCTATCAAGAATTGAGACTTATAAGGAAAGAGCCAAAATATGTAAGCCTTTGCTTGGATTTATGTTTGTGATTTATTGCTTAATTTATTGGTAAAATCATCGCCTTGCGACTCGTGCAGCATGGTGGTGATCCATCAGTACTTTGTTTTGTGGATTTTGTTAGTCCCGCTCATGCAGCTGTTGTTAAGGATGCTTTGCAAGGTGAGATGATAATCACACTCTTATATAGCAATGGGATCCTTTATTTGGTGGTTGTGAGGGTAGTCTTACTATCTTTGTTTTTCATGACATATATGAAAGAAGATGATTCTGGGATCATGTTAGTGATCGGGTTAGTGTGCTCTTTGTTAGAGGAATATTGTGACTTTTAAGTTACACCTCCGACAGCATAAAACCAGTTGCCATCTAGAAAATGGATGGAATTTAGACAGGATTTTACATGCCTCTTGGGTTTGACCTCCAAATATGTACTCATACTGGTTTTCCAAATAGGTAGTGTAACATATGGACATTTTCATTGGAGAGCATTGAGTATATATGATGGGGTTTAATAGCTGGATTTTGAGATTTGTTGATGTCTATATGACGCTGTCAGTTAAACTAAATTTTAGATATGAATTGTGAAGTAGTCAAATATTATTTGCAGGTTACAAATTTGATGAGCTTGATCCTCTCTCTGTCCGTTTGATATTGCAATTTGCTCGTCACCCGGCTGCAAGGTTGGCTGGTGGGTACCGTTGAAAATGATGAGGTATAAGGTGACAGGTGATCTGTTCTACACTCTCATATGTATAAGTTTATGGCAACTGCAATCTGAGAACCACCCGCAATGGTGACTAAAGTCTACTGAGTTTTGAAAATCTTTGTATTATTTTTGGTTTTCACAAAATGTTGCTTCTATTGTAGGCACTCAGATTGTGTAAGTTAGTACAGACTCCAGATGGGTGGTTTTCCTGGGATCAGCTTGAATCGGGTGGGTTCTCATTTTTCAAGGGTTGGATGCTGGAGTTTAATGGCCCTTAGCTTATGTTTTTCTTTATTTTCTGTCTCAGACTTTCACTAGACTCTGATGTTGGTCATGTTTATTGCGATGGCTAGTGTTTTCTATCTGAGGATATTACCATAATTTCCATGTAGAGCTTAAAGAGTTGGTTACATATGAATCTCATGACACTCTTTTAAATTTACTAACTTGATTTTCAGGTAATATTATGATATTTAGAGCATAGTACTCTGCAATATGGTACATGTTCTGTTCGCTATCCGTGTTTATACGATTTTTTTAGTTGTCGACAAGTTTATACGATTTTTTTGTGAGCTGGACTGGTGCTAAGCAGTCAGGAATAAGGGGGAAAAAAGAAAGAAAAAGACAAGGAAAAATGGATTGAAAAAGCAAGCTAAGAAAATCAAAGTGATAGTCACTTGAGGCCAGGATTTAGTGACTGTAGTAGTGCTATTCTAATGGTGGGAAGTAGTCTCTGAGATTCTATTAAAGTTCTTTTTAGTCATTGTCTGCACTGTTACATGTATAGATTATGTGTCAGAGCTGTTGTCCATTACTACTGACAATGCTGCCCTTTCGAATGTTTTAGAATGTCACATTTGCAGAAAGATTTCAAGGCTGGTATGCAAATCAGGGTACAAGCTTACTCAAGCCATAAAATCTGTAATAGACCAACTAAAGTTTACCATATTAACGATGGCAGAACAACTAATGTTACCTAGTTAGTCCTGGCATGCCTTCTTCAGAGTTCTTCTGTTATACCTTATTCCAAATGACCATTTAATGCTAGGGGCTGCATGCCAAAATTTATGCATATTAATTGGGTGTTATTTTCTGCATCAAATGTCAAAGCACGCATGCTGTTTGAGGCATAACAAACTGAGCTATGGAGAAGGGGATCCAAAATTTACTATAACATCGTAGTGCAGTAATACAGATTCCGTCTCTTTTCAGCTTTGATCGTAATTGGATTAATAGCTGATCTTTTCAATCTTTTCTGCATGATGCTTCACTAAGCACAACTAGCCTATCTAAAGGCTGTAGTCAAAAAATGGAATTTTGTTCATTAGAAAATGTGCTACTAAGTAAATCACATTTACTGCACCTTCTAAGACTGCAGGATAAGAGTTCGGTGAACATCTTACTTGCTCAAAGAGAAAAGCTGATAGTTTTTGTATCTCTTTCAAGTGTGGTCCGTTGTTAAGGCTAAATATTAATTACCTTATTAGGTGAAAAGATATGTAAGTTTGCTATTAATATTGAGAGCTTTTAGAGAAACAATTGAGGGTAACTGATTATTCTCCACTTGCCAACCTTGAACGTAACTGGTCAAATTTTCCCCTGACATTTGACACAACCCTGATTTCCCGTGATACTTTCTAGAGGTCAATACATTCACCCTTCCCTCTAATTTTCTTCGTGCCATCTCCCCTTGGGTAGGCCTTCAAATAAAGTGTGACGAGTCAATGCTAGTTCCAAAACTCTGTAGGTATTGGTACTAAGATTGTTGCCATCTTAGTCTTTTTTACCTGTTTACATTGTGGGTTGGAGAAGTAAATTTGATTTTTCATTATATGGTTTGAAACTAGCATTCATGCAGTTACGTGTAGGTCCTGATAACACTCTCAGAGCTTTGTTATTTTGTCTTATTTAGTTACGTGTAGGTTCTGGTAACACACTGTTCATTTTGGTGTGAAACTTTGTACTGCTAAATAGATTTGAAACAATGGTAGTTCATAGTTGTCATCCTTCTCTCTCTGCAGCAATGATTCTTATATCGTATCATCAATGAGCTGTCTCACTGTAATACTAGTTAAGCTTACATTAATGATTTTCCAAATTTGCTAGGCCACTTTTGGATGGCTTTTACTCTCTCCCCCTTTTTGATAAATTAATTAATTCATAATCACCTTTGTAATGATGACTTTAAATTGACTTATGCCATTTAAAAAGATACATTAGTATTTACAGTCCCAAGGGACCCTGAGATTGATGATATGATAGCCATTTTAGTTTTCGATACACATAAGATTAGTCATTTTTCAAAAAAGAGTAAGTGGACTTGCCTTTCTGTCTTTCTTTAAAATGAGAGCATAATCATTGGAGTTAAAGGAAACAGACAGTAAAGTGTGTAAAAGTGCTTTTTGGAGAAAGGGTACTAAAAACTGGAAACTTAGCTCATCTGAGGGCATGAAGATTACTTTCAAATTCCATCAATTTACTTATCAGTCTAAAAGTGCATCATAGATCCTGAAAGTAATAAAATAAGTAATTCATGAATATTAATTCTACAAATAAAGTAGAATAAATTGAAATGTGGCTTGAGACTTGTATGCATGTATCTGTTGGAATTTTTGTTTAATGGTTTTTCTAGAAAATTGCCTTGCACTACTCTTCTTAAATCAAAATGTTGCATCCAAGCTTCTGATCTTCGTTGTAAAGAATGGTTTTCAAAGCTGCATTAAGTAGGAGGAATAGCTAATGAGGATAGATAACAAGCTTTAAGTCAAACCAAACTGTTGTTTAAAGAACAACCCCTAGATCTTAGTAAATCTCAAAAAACGTTAGATTTTTTGTCGAAAATGAGCTGCAAACTAAATTGATGATTGTTTGAACAGAAATGTTTGGGGATCACATTTATGGTCTATATCATGGTTTGAATCAATTGGTACCTGTAAAATATGTTATGTTAGAAGATATATGAGATTTGGTAAATGCTAATGTTTTTTCATATTGTGATGTCTAAATGAATTAAATACTCCTACAGAATGTAGTTCATGTAGAGCTTTGGTGGTCTGCAGGAGAAGGGCAAACTTTTTTTGCTTCCGAGATTCTCATGTCAGTTTTGCAGCTGTCGTTGGGATCAGGCATAGAAGATAAACCAAGAATCGGAAACTGAATGTCCTTGAATATGAGTTTAATCTTTCCCTCAGAAATACCGAAGCTGATTGGAGTGGGCGAGGTCAGTCCAACATACATTTGTCATTTTCACTAAAATAGTGCTCTCTTGTTAAGACTGCTAGTATGCTGATTGCCATCTGTATTGCAGGATGGAGATTATCGTCTTTACTTGCTGGGATAGCCCTTATCGGCTTTTCTACCTAGGAAGTTTCTAGGGGCTCTTTTTTGGTGTCTTTGCTTTCTTATGATTTCAAAGCTGCTTATTTTCTGGCTGCTTCTGTGCGTTATAAATAGATATATAGCATCAGTAATCATGGCACCTTTACTGATAGTGCAACACGTGGCTTTCCTTTTTGCAGGTGATGATGTGCTGTAAATTTCAGTGCTCTGTTACTTGCGTGGCTTACTTTTGGATCCATTCTAGTTATGCGTGTCTGACTTCTCTGACATGTTTGGCTGGAGTGCAAGGTATGGTCCTGCTGCCTAAAGGGTAGCGATTCTAGTTCATGTAGCTGTATTTCTAATGGGCGACTTCCTGTCTGTTGGATTACGTCTGTCGAGTCTACTTCTGTGTGGGCGGTTCTCGCGTGTTCTTGTAGATATGGTAACGGTGATTGTGTGCCTAGATTTTGGTTTGTTTTGAATAGGCACTACTGTTCTAACGTAAAGTGTGTTTGCCATAGTTCTTTCCCCCTTGCTGCAGTGTAATTTTTATCTATGAGGAAGAACTATCTTTTCAGGTGTCATTTATTAGAGCACTGCAACTACCCATCTTAATTCCTCTATATTTTACGTTTGATAGATGTGCTCTTGGCTTGCCAATTTTATGAGAAACTGCAGTTTCTAAGTTTTGACTGTGA
Source organism: Coffea humblotiana (assembly GCA_023065735.1). Classification (NCBI taxonomy): domain Eukaryota; kingdom Viridiplantae; phylum Streptophyta; class Magnoliopsida; order Gentianales; family Rubiaceae; genus Coffea; species Coffea humblotiana. The sequence goes on along the minus strand of CM041209.1, from coordinate 848,562 downwards.
AGTGACTTGTCCACGCGTTGTCTTTGGGTGCAAGATGCTTTCTGCGATTACCCTGGCTGTTGCGTCTCTTGCTTAAAATTGAGTAGAGTTGCAGAGGGGAGGGGCTGATTAGAAATGGAGGAAGTTAAGACATCGCTTTTGCTTTTGTGAAAGACGCAGGGGGAAGAAGAAGAAGAAGAATGCGACAGAGGAAGAATATATTGATCGGTGGACTGGTGGTTGAATTGATCTGATTTGTGGTTTTAAAGTCCGAGAGTCGACGTTATTAATCACTGCATATATTATATGGGGGGAGCGAGAAATCCTTGATTTTTTTTTGGTCAGTTGAACCATTAGAATCTTATAATTAAGATATAAGATTAGAACGGTACGGGCTTCTCATTGCAAAGCTAAATCGCCATATGAGCATGCTAATTACATGGCATTAATTAATTTTTGTTTTCCGACAATATTTGGGTCACAGAAACAGTAAGCATCCAAGTGCAATATTTGGGGTGTTTCTGTGTCACTTTGGTGGTGAGTGAACTCTTGTAATAATATGGAACTCCAAACAGGTACCACTACTTGTCACACACGCTCTTGACGTTTCATTCAAACCCCAGCCGTCTTCTATTCTTTTCTTGAAGTCCCAACTTATATCTTTAAGCTGCTATTCAGATTTACCACCCAAAGCTACGGTTTGATCAAGATCAAATCTGAATGGCTGATACGTATTCGTCGATCGAGGAATCTGCCTGCCTGGCGTGAGTAGTGCCATTGCACACAAAGAAGGGCAACAAAACCCGTTGTCTCGCTTGCAGTACCCGAAACTCGGTTGATTTGCTTAATTATTTTGATTGGAGTTGGAAGAAAAAAAAAATGACAGATTTAAGAACAGCTTCGTCAAATTGATATCCTAAGATTTTGTCCACACTGCATTATTATTTTTTCTTTTTTGGTTTTTGGTTACCATAAATGCACCGCACGTAAAGCAAGAAATTAAATGAAATGATCAATGGATAACAAACGATGTTATTTTTTTTAATTTAAAAAGAAATACAAACGAGTGATATAACCGCGATTGATATCACTTATTAATGCAGACACAAATGCATAGTAAGCAATCGAAGATGAGAATTTTTTTTTTATTTTTTTGCCAAACACGGAAAGAGACAGGTCAGGTGCTGCTGCTGCAAAGGGAAATCTTGGAAATGCTCTGGATTCGGAAGGATTTTAGGGATGAACAAGGAAACTATTTGGCTACCCTGGGATGGGAAAGTAGGAAACGGCTAGGAGACTAGGTATGTGTTGGAATTTTTTTGGACCCGGACTCCCAACTATCATCGAAAAGAGAATGGAATTAGCTATTTGGGTACCCTTTTCTTTTTGCTAACTTATCATGAGTTAACTGAGAAAGACCCAATTAACAATCCGGTAGATACTACTGTGCCTTCTATGCCCTTATTTATACCCCAAAAAAAATGTAAAATAAAAGAATGCGTCAGATTTGAGCGTGTGTAGTGGATAAATGATGCTACTACATTGGTGGATAATGTACCATTTAAATCCACTAACCCCGAACGCTAAATAGAACACCATTGGTGGATAATGTTCGGGTTGCTTATAATTTTTCAGCAGAAAAAATGTTTTGAGTTTTTTTTTTTTGGGTAAGAATTAATATTTTCTTAACGCGTCATTGAATTACTTTCTTTTCAATCGAATAGGTCACATTTCAAAAAATGTTGCCAAATGACTTTTTTACACCCAAAAAAAAAAAAAAAACTCTTTCAAACAAATGCAATCCAAACGACCTCTTAACTCATTTTTTAAATGCATTAAGCATGCGAGATATTGACGGAGAAGTAATTCTGCAGAATCCGATTATCCCATAACCGAAGAAGGTGGACAGATTCTTATAGTAAGTAGTTGAATCTGAATCCGTAACGGAACACATATAGATAGATTCCTTCCGATTCGGATGTTGGGTGAAGTTTAAAAACCAGTGTACGGTAGCGACTAGCAAGTAGTAGTAGTAGTAGTCCGCAATAATTTTGCTTGTTTGCAGGCAATGCATCATCTCAGGAGTGCGCGCTCTTCCCATTCCATGGCGGCGGCGGAGGAGACTGTCGAGGAGGATGAGGCGGAGGCGGCAATGGGCAGGTCAGCAGATGATGATGGTATTATTAATGATGATGAGGAGTATGTGTGCCCGATCAAAGAGGTGGATCTAACAGTGCCCAAAACCGATGACCGGGACATGCCAGCAGTGACCTTCAGAATGTGGGTTCTGGGACTCATTTCCTGCGTCGTGTTATCCTTCGTAAATCAGTTTCTTTTGGGTACCGAAAGAATCCCTTGACCGTCACGTCCATATCCGCCCAGGTTGCCGTGGTGCCCCTGGGGGCCATCTCATGTCCAAGACCATCACCAAGCGGGTCTTCTTTAAGGGTTCCCCCTTTGGAGTTCACGTTGAATCTGGGGCCTTTTAACGTCAAGGAGCACGTCTTGATTACCATACTAGCCAATGCCGGTTCCGGAACCGTTTATGCCACCCACATTCTCAGCGCTGTCAAGCTTTTCTACAAGAAGGAACTTGCTTTCTTACCCGCCTTAATCCATGGTTCAAAGTCGCGGTCGCGGTCACGGCCCGAAAACGTTCCACATCGGTCTCGGTATATCGGTCGCGGTCTCGGTGAGACACAAATTTTTAAAAGCATTTAATATTTTAAAAACTGTTAATAATATAAAAAAAGTATGTTAAACAAAATAATAAAAAAATAGCAAAAGAAATTTTGTAAAATGTACTATTTTTATAACATATTAAACACGATAAGTACTTTTAATTATTTAAGGACAATGGCATCACAAAAAAATCAAAATAACATAGACCACAATTTTAAAACTAATAATTGCAAAAGTAATATCAACCATTAACAATACAAACTAAAGATTTATTTATAGCATAAAGTTGGAGTATTTGATCAATCTCCTGCCAAAAATAAAAAAAATCATATTAGATAAAAGGCAAATATGTAAAAAGATATACTGTGGCAAATTTGTTTTCATGTGATAGTACTGTGGCAAATTTGTTTCTATTTTCCAATGAATGATTTCAACCTTTGACTTCTCCTTCTCGTGTGTTAGGATCTAGCTGTAATTTTTACTCCAATGATCGATGTAATTGAGCTGCGGTCCCAGTGCTTCTCCCCAATTATGTCCGGGTTTTCAGATGAGCTTGTCCCAATTATGTCTGGAAATAGAATAGGGAACCACTATGATTAATCTAAAGAAGGCCCCATGAAGTCTTTTATAACTTGTCCATCACTCGCATTTCTTTCCCCGTATGAAGGATCATCAGTACTAGCCATGGTTCGATACAGGCGGTAGAGAGGTCCCCGGATTTCCCCTTTTTAATCCTTTTTTTTCTTTTTTCTAAATTTTTTTTATTGAATCAACTTGACTCGGGGTGACTCGGTGTGACTCGACCATGACAACCCGTCGCGGTGACGTCTCGGCCGATTTTTCGGCGAGACGAGTATCTCGGTCTCGAATCGTCGCGGTATCGTCTTGGCCTCGGCCGAGACGGTGCCGACTCGGCCGAGTCTTCGAACCATTTACTACCCACCCAGATGTGTATGTGCGTGTGTGTATGTATATATGATTAACCATCAAAATGGAGGGGATGATCAAATATTTCACGTGAACTGACTAGGTGTATTGGCATTTTACGTGTTTGATCGATCTCAACGTACTGCATTGGCTGCTCTGCAGGTGCTAGGATTTGGGTGGGCGGGGATTTTCAGGAAACAACTGGTTGAGGCAACCGAGATGTGGTGGCCCGCTAATTTGATTCAAGTCTCCTTATTCAGGTGACGCCGCGCGCTGTGTTCCCAATTATTCAAGTAACTAACTAAATTAATCTCCACAATTACTCTTGCTTGCATCTGCAAGAAGCCAAGAACTCTAAATTCCTCAATCAAATTATATTTATTCAGGGCTCTTCACGTGAAGGAAAAAAGACCCAAAGGTGGCTTAAGTCGGAACCAGTTCTTCCTAATAGCCTTAATCTGCAGCTTCGCCTACTTCGTCTTCCCCGGTTTCCTGTTTTTAATGCTGACCACGTTCTCTTGGGTTTGCTGGATTGCCCCCGACTCGGTGTTAGTGAATCAACTGGGGTCCGGGGCACAGGGAATGGGAATAGGCAGCTTGGGATTCGACTGGACTACAATTTCAGCCTTCCTTGGGAGTCCCCTGGCCAGTCCTTGGTTTGCCACTCTCAACATTCTCGTTGGTTTCATCCTCGTACTGTACGTCATGGTGCCACTCTGTTACTGGTTCAACGTCTATAATGCCAAGAAAATCCCCATCTACTCCGACGGTCTTTGCATCTCGACGGTTCAACCTACGACACTGATGCCGTTATTGACTCCAACTTCCACCTGGATGCAGCAGCATACCAGAAGAGTGGTCCTGTGTATATGAGAAACTTTTTTACTCTGACCTATGGCTTCGGCTTTGCTGCACTACCGGCCACTCTCATCCATGTATTACTATTCAACGGGAAGTACGTAATTCCTTCTCTCTACTTAGAAATGTTTGTTGTTTTTCCCTATTGATCAGTTCCAAATTATAAGCCAATTCTCTTAGCTTAAGTATCTAACCCAGACTTAAAATGTATGTCATCTTCTTCATGCACAACATGTATTTGGGCAACTTTTTCCTTTTCCATATATAGTTTAGACCTGTAATATAAAGTTGTTCGAAATTAACTGAATGAACTCGTCTCGTTTGTAACAAACGAGTGTTGCACTAGCTCTATTTTTTTTAATGCAGGAAAGTATGGAACCAAACTAGAAATGCATACAGAGCTAATAAGAAGATGGGATATACACGCGAGGCTAATGAAAGAGTACAAACACGTTCCCATGTGGTGGTTTCACGTTATCCTAATTGTGAACATTGCGGCCATCATATTCGCTTGTGAATATTACAAAATGACACTGCAGTTGCCTTGGTGGGGTGTCTTGTTAGCCTGTTGCCATTGCCTTCCTTTACACCCTTCCAATTGGTATCATTACGGGCCATACAAACCAGGTAACAAATTGATTTTTTTTTTTTTTTTTACCAATTCATGGCCTGCTGAATCTTTTGGGACTTGTCTAGTTAAATAGTTTGTACTAAATGTACTACTTTTCTTTGTGTGCCTCGGTTACTCTATGTAGCAACCAGGTCTGAACATCATTACCGAATGTGTTATCGGATATGCATATCCGGGGCACCCCGTTGCTAATATGTGCTTCAAGGTCTTTGGGTACATAAGCATGAGTCAGGCTGTGTCTTGCCTAGCAGATTTCAAGCTCGGTCACTACATGAAAATCCCACCCAGATCGATGTTTATGGCACAGGTCTGTCTGTGTTATAGTACTTAGAAGGACTTTTATTTGTGTCTTTTTGTTTTTCCCCTTCTTTATAAGGTAGTAATCTTGCGGGAACTGGCTATCTTGTTCAAATCAAAGGAATATATGCATCTTCTGATTTATATATATTCAGTTTGATCAATTCCTCCAAAAATTCAGGTGTTAGGGACACTCGCGTCCGGGTTGGCGTACGCATTAACTGCTTGGTGGCCTCATGGATAGCATCCCTAACCTCTGCGACAAAATCCGTGCTCCCGAAAGAACAGCAACTGGACATGTCCGAGCGACCATGTCTTCTACGCTGCCTCTGTGATCTGGGGATTGGTTGGGCCTCAGAGGATGTTTGGCGACCTTGGTTTGTATTCCAAGATCAACTATTTCTTTATCGGGGGAGCAATTGCCCCTGTACTGGTTTGGTTAGCATCGAAAGCATTTGCAGGGCAAGGGTGGATCCGGATGATCAATATGCCAGTCATGCTAACCGCCACCTCCTTGATGGCCCCCGGCTAGTGCTGTCCAATTATACTCTTGGCTCCTCCTTGCATTTTTCTCAGGCTACGTAGTCTTTCAGACATTGGCCAAACAAGTGGGAGCGCTACAATTATATCCTGTCCGCTGGACTTGGATGCCGGAACTGCTTTCATGACCGTCTTCACGTTCTTTGCTCTGGCCAGTACAAGAATATTAATCTTGTCTGGTTGGGGATCAAACCCGGATGGATGTCCACTGGCATCTTGTCCAACTGCCCAGGGAATTTCTATTCCCGGCTGCCTGTTTTCAGCTAGATTATTAATTAGTGGCGCGGAAGCTTCTAACCAAATTAAGGTATAACGAGTAAATTATTGTACCTAAAATTGTAAAATGGTAATTCTCAGGAAATATTTGGTGAGGCACACTGGTTCTGTTTAAGTAACAATTTTCTAGACAGAATCACCTATATATGCAATTAATTGCACAATAACTCACTACAAATATACCTACAAATATAGCTACTAAATAAATAATAAAATATAACACCAGAATTTAACGAGGTTCAGCTAATTTGCCCTACGTTCTCGGACACTACAGACAACTTAATATTTCACTAGAAGAAAATATTACACAGAGAGAGAGGAAGCAAGTTATGATGTTCTTGCTTGGTATGTTTTATCCTATCAAAGGATCCTTCTATTTATAGTTTACAAATAAGAGAATTCCTAACAAAACTAACGATGTGGGAGGTAGAGCTTTGCACAATTGTCAACAAACAATTTGTAGCTTTGACAATTGTGGTTATTGAGCCGATAAGTCAACAATTAGTTCAATCAAATCATATATTTCTCCTCCTCCTCCTGCTTTATACGATTTTTGGTCACTGTATGCTGCTTGCTTTTGGTTCTGCAGGGATCACAAGCAGCACTAATTTTTGTGGTGCCCATAGCATTACATTAACAAATATTGTACTCTTTGTAAGTTAAGAATTCAAATGTGCCCCTTTTTCACAATTCTTCCCAAAATAATAATTTGTGTCATTTTCTATTCTTTTTTTTTAATAAAAAAAGGTCAAGGGTAAATGTGGAACTAGAACTCGATCAGCATTCGTCTTGGAAATCAATCTTGAAATACCATGTGTAGAAGTTGGTTGCCTGTATCCATCCTCCAAATTATGACTCTTCAATTGCCGCCTTTAAAGACCATATGTATAACGACCCTCCTTCCAGCAATTGCCGACGTACAACGACCTTCTTCTGCACAATAAAATTATACTATTATGTTTCTTAGTGTAAAGACAAAGCAGAGTATCTTGGAGAACATGTACTTAAAGTTAAAGGACAATTAAGCGACCAACTTGTTATAACACATATTCTTGATGTCTTGTGCCTACCTGCCTATGGATGGTTTTGTTTAATTTCTATTAATTAATTAGTCAGTAGTGATTCTGTCATGGAGATGGAGATGATGTACTGTCTATGGGATTTGAAAATTACCTCTCCATACATTATAAGAGGATAATCTAAAAATTAAAGGGGGCAGGTGAATTTGAACATTTCAACGTCAAACAGCCTTTTCTTTTATTATCGCATTCTTGAAAATGACATGGAGTGTGTTTGGACAGATGATTATTTGGCCAAATATATTTGCCGACATCACCATTATAATTTCCAATACACCTTTTTATCTTACATACATCACATCACAAAAAGTGTTGCAGTAAAAATATCTCAAATAATTTACAATCCAAACACACTCATGCTTTGCTTTCGGCTTCGTGAGTTATATAGTAGTAAATATAATTTAAACTGCTTGGAAAATGACATTGGATATTTTATTCACACGTACAATATTAACATCCATCCTTAAAAGTAATTCGGTATTACTGTTAATATGTACGTGCTTCCTTAATATTTTATATTTGTATTGGGGTATTCCACACCTAATTAATTTCTGCAATTTCCGATTAAGTCGTAAACTAAAGAAGACTGTCTTCGCAGTAAACGACCGGAATTCTGCTTTTTCCTTTCCATCACACATATCACACGTGTCTACAGTAGCAAATCAAATTCCAAGGCAAATCTGCGGAATGGACGAGGGTTTCTGACAGCCTACTGTAATAGAATAAGCAAGTGCTTGTGAGATCCATTAGGCAGGTTACTCGCTCGCTTTGAACGTGGAAAAACATGGGAGACGTACGTATGTGGCCTACCTACTTCTTTCAGTATTGGGAAGTACATTACATATGTCTGATCGCAGAGACGCTTTTTTTTTTTTTTGATATTTTTTTTTGGTCCTAGCAAAGAAGGGATGGGACTTTGAAAGAAACATGAAGGAAGCAGGGTAATTCGAACTCACGATCCCTTTAATTTATGGGATATTCTTCAACCTCAGCAGAGATCTTCCCTCCGCCCTACTTCCGGTAAACTTAGCAAAGGCATGGCAGGCTACTACTCAAGCCGTAGTTAGCTTGTCGCGGTAGATTTAAAGTCAAAAAGGACTAGGAATGCACAAACATATTAATCGTTTGTAAAGGACTGGCTGAAACAGCAAAACCTCGCAATCTTTTGGTCTGCATAAAACTTAGAAGCGAGAAGAAAGTCTGTGCGTGCTTTTGGCTAGTACTCGGTACATCCACGCGGTAGCAAATATCATCATAATCGTTCAAGCAGATTATATAAGTTACAGGCCGGTGAGGTTGGATATTAGTATCTGTTTTTGGAGGAACTGGGGGAATAAAAGCCTTTGGGTAATTAAGTTCTGACCGCGTAAAAATGGTGCCCAAAAATGACCTAAACCCTGTTGAAATGATGGATGGATATAAATTCATGAATTGGTTATGTATGATGCAATATCAGTCATTTATCTAACTGTTCCAAATCGAAATACGCTCCAACAAAAGTTTGGTTACTGGAAATCAAGTCCCTGAGGAGAGAATTAGTGATGGCATGATCAAGCAAAGAAAACCACAAAGTGAAGCGCGCAAACGTTTTCTCTCGTTCTCCGCAGCAACCGGCCGGAAAACCTGCAAATTACTATCACCCATTATTGTTAGGATTTAAAAATGAAGAAGAAGAAGAAGAAAGGTGAAGACTTCATAGATCACGTACTTCCAGATGGCCTTGATCAATGAGACAAGAATTTATAGACGGAACACGTTAAAGGCGAGCGGATAATTATTGAACGGGGAAGCATACAAGAGTGATATTGGTTCGGCTCATCTTCCAAGCTGTTCTGCTCTGCTCTACGACAGAATGTTATGAGCCGCAACCAATATCACGCCATGTCTGCTTCTCCCTTAATTTGGCTCACTTTTTCTCCCCTGCCGGCAGAAAGAGTCTTTACTTCTTGATGGTGATCAAAAAGAGTGCTGCCTCGCCTCTTTTTATAATGCCAGAAAGTGACCATTTGCCATATATGCCTCAACCACCTTCCTTAACTTTGATATGTCTGAAACAATTGGTCGGGCCAGTGAAACGGCTGCCCACAAACCAAGGACTGACTATAAGAGATGAGAAAGCAATTCCTGCGCCTGGTCAATTAGTCGTCTGCAGAGAACAAATTATCATTTCCCAGTCAATTAGGCTAAGAAAGAACAAATTATCATGATACTAAGACTAAGAATCCACTAACGGTCCTTTTCCAGTTTATTTTTGTTTATAGAAACAAAAAAAAATCGAGCATAGTGGAGGATACTTTGAAAATCGCACGTGATTTTTGTACGGATTTGTTGTCATGTCTTTGTCGTGTAACATTTTGTAGTACTATATTAATATTTCATGGTCAAATTAATTCATTCAGCAAAAACAACACAGGCTAATCGCTCTTTGACCGGAAACATGCGTACCTAACAAATCGACGACACCTTACCATTTCATCATCAACAATTTGCAATACTAGAAATTGGCAATAAGCGTTTTAACTCTTTTTATTGATTGATTACAATGGTGATTCAGATCAAGACAGATTTGCTGAAAAGATCTGCGCAGAAAGCTTGCTAATTTCCACCCTTAATGGTGCAAAAAGCGAATCCAATTAATTGGGTTCCTGCTTAAGACGCTAGCTAGCTAGGTACACATTAGTACTGGCAAATGTGCAGGTAACCAACCTTCACGCCGCGAAGTTATATTTTGGTACTTTTGATTTTTCAAAGGAAGTGGAGGGGCCTTCCTTTTTTGAGTTTTTTTTTTTTGAGAAAAAAATAAGAATACCTAATCTTAAAGCAGTGGGCACAAAAAGTTTGGTCTCAATGATGAACAATTGTACATTGTTAAATTCGGTGGTCATCATCTGCTTCAATTTCAGCAAACCCTTTTTGCTTTTCTTTTCGTCTGTAGACATATTTTACTACACTAGTATATAGGAAACTAACCTTTTCATGCCTCATAGGGTAGGCAACTGTAGCCTAGCTAGCTAGCTAGGTGATACCTTGGTCCGAGAGTTGAAAGAAGTCTTCTCTTTTTTTTTCCCTCATCTTGTTTTTTTTTAATTTTTTTCCAGCATACCAATATAAATCTATTCTTTTCCTATACGAACCAATTACAAAAAAAATTTTTGACATTTTTTTTGAATTTTTTTCAAAACATGTAGGATTCGAACCTTGATCTACCAAGTTCAAACAAAAAGGTTTTAGTCAGGATAGGCAATGAGAATTGGAGGCGTTGATAATCAAGTTTGGGTGTTCAAGTAAAGATTAGTTATTGTTCCAATTGGACCGATTACTAGAGCTCGTGTTAAGAAATTTAAAGAACAACTCAACACATTAGTTCATGTTGTTCGTGAATCAATTGAAGGTTCTAAAGTGATTGAAAATCTTAATCAAGAAAAATAATCAATTGTTACATTGCTTCAAGTGGTCCAGCAAACTAGCTCTTAGATTTGTTGTTTAGTCATTTGTTTAGTAGTTGCTTAAGTAGGTTAAAATTGATGTAATTCGCCTAGTTTAGTCTTGAGGATAGACCGACTCATTTAGTTGCTACTTTGAGTCATTTTCATGTCACTTTTAGAGTCATTAAGCTCGGCCAACTTAAGAGTTTCCATTAGGCCCAAGAAAGTCAAGTTGGTTTCCTAGTGGTTAATTAAAGTGTTGTTTATGAGCTTATTGTCAAAAGTTTCCTAGTTGGAGTGGGTTTCGTGTCTTGTAAACTCTATAAAAGAGTTAAAACGTTTTTTCAGAATAATTAATCAAATTTTCCAGCAAAAGTTGAGAGATTCTCTTTTGGCTTTTCGTGAGCTTCTTTTGAATATTTTAGAGATTCTTTTGAGTGTTTAACTCTAGTTTATCAATCAAGAATCGCTTTTGATTGTAGAGCCGTTCTACCAAAACCTTGGTTCGCTAATTCGTTAAGTTGTGGGTTGAGATAATACCAAGAAATTCACATCTCGGGGGTTAGATTGGGTCGTAGGTTTTCCGCTGCCAAACTTGAATATCACCATCACAATCCGAGCTTGTTAATCACGAGTTTCATATGCAACGGAGATCGTATTAAGTCTTTTTTTGGTGACCACTGAGCCAAAACTCAGTGATTTCTTCTTGTTTTTTCTAGTTTTGGGAATTCAAAGGCACCTATCACCTCTCATACACATTCATCATTCTTTGTAGGGTTAGTCGCACTAAATCCCATGCAGTTAATTAGGTATAAGTTGGACTTTGCCCCTTGATACTTTTTTATCATCACTGTGCCCCATCATTATTTGTTGACCTTTGCCGTTATTAAACACAAGCTTTATTCATTAGTGACTCTCATAGTCTTGTTTGTTAACATTTGCCGCGAGGGGACGTCCCGAGCACCAGTTGCACTACACTTTTGGACTTTTTAGTCCAAGGGGTCTAATAGTAGGCATAAACAAAATATGGGGTCCAAATGTTAATCAATATCAATAAATATTCTCATATGTGAATTATTTTTGAACTTCATTTATTCGATATGTGAATTATGTGTCAAGTGAGAGTTAATACAGTCTTTTTACAATTACTGGGAGAGGTAAATGATATTTTTAAAACCTCAAAGGTGTCAAGTAATACTAGAGAAACCTCAAGGGATGTTTCTGATATTATCATGAGGAACAAAGGTGGTTAATTTGCATTGTTTTGACAAAAAAATTTTGTTGCATTTGGATTTGTTTCCTTTCATTAGCAATTTTTAGTTGTGGTTTTGCAATGGAGGTGGAATTTGTTCTATGTTTCTATGATGATAATATTCTTGGAAATATAGGGACATTGCTTCAATATTGGTAATGGTGCTGTAAAGCTAGATTGTTTTATGTTTGAGAATTGTCAAGCCGTGGAGGTTATATTTGGATTGTGACTGAGAGTCAATGAAGTTTTTTTTTTTTTTGGGTCAAGCATTTGAGCACGGATGAGGCTGTAGGCAAGCGCTGAAACAAGTAATGATCAGAATTTCTTGGATTAGCTATATTAGAGTTTGGAGTGTGCTTCTTTTATTACAAAAGGGTATTTGGACCTAAATTGTTACACAAACAGTGAAAAGCAAAAGAGGTAGATGTAATTCTTTAACTTGAGAGGAGCTTCCTACAATTGCTAAAAACATCAATGAAGGTTAGTAAAATTATCCCATATTCTATTGTTAAAGAAAAGTTACTCCCTATATTCTTAACCTAACTTTCTTTTTTTTTACGTCAGAGCAAGTATCTTCGCTGGCAGTAGAGGAAGTTGAAACAGGTTTTAAGGAAAAGTAAATAAAAGGAAGAACAAGAGTAGCGTCATTAATTGCTGTTTTCTTGGGTCGTTTTTTTACGGGTTGGAATAAATACTAACACGTATTGGTTAGCACATGATTTACATATAAATTAGTATTAATTATTATTTAAATGCGGACCCGCATTTTATTACTCCTTGCAATATAGCGCTTGCCACCTAATTAAACTTCACTTTCTCAATAAACTTTAACACCGTTAAGCAAACCCCTATATTAATGATAATAACTAACTTACTGACCTTCCTTCACCCGAAAGTCTAAACCGGCGACCTCTCTGGCTTAGAGGTAGAGAAACCGAACCGAACCGAACCGATTTATTTTCGAGACAGTTGACCCGCAAGGATTTGGTCCGCTTTCATGGTTTCTCAGGGGACGAGATTTTGAGAAACCTGGCGACGGATTTTAGCATCTAGTATCCCACCGGCGGCAACTTGGAAATGGAAATTGACGCTACACATAATTGGAATCCATCCATGGGCGGAGGCGTGAGAGAAGTTTTGTTTGAAGTACGGCGTCACGCTTCAGGAACTTACTCCAATTACCCTCCGACGGGTCAACAGGTTCACTCTGCATTTTCTTGGCTATGTCCTTTTTTCGCCAGAAATTTGCATATCCTGATTGCTTATTGTTTATGACCAATTTAGGTGGACGATGGCCGCGGAAGGACTTTACTCTCCTACTTTTCATTGCGAGGTACTTCTAATGCTGACTGTTAATGGTAACTCACTAGTTGTATCAGATGCTTGAGTTCGTGATGTTCAAATACAGGTGTAAGTTGTACAACTAGTACTTGTAAATACGTGATACTGGACCTTTATTAGGGTTGAATCCAAACTTGTGAATACGCAAAAGCTATACCGTTTTCAGTTTGCATATTTTCACCTTGCATTCAGTCTTCTGCATGTTTAATGTACTTGTGCTAGGCAATTGCAAATTCGGCTTGGAAATATTATATAATTTAAGTAATTTAGGCTTGAGGGACTCTGTGGCTGATTATTGATCGATTAATTTGATAACGCAGGCAGTCACATTTGGAAATCAAAATAGTCTTGGACCTCAAAATCATTCAGTTGTTCCTTGTTCCATTTCAAAGCAATATAACATTTTGCTTCAACTTGATTTTCTAGTGTTCATATGTCATTCTCTCCTGGAACTATATATGCACACACATGCTTCTCTCTCTCTCTGAATTTCTTTGCTTGCTGATGTTTGTTCTGAAACTTCCTCAACCATGAAGGCATCACCCAAATGAAGGAGAGATGGACAGAATATAGGAATCCAAAAAAGGTGGGTAAGCATGCAGCTTTGTTCATCTCTCCCCATGCAGATCGAGTGGCTGTAGCTTTCAGGAATCAGATAACGTTCTTGCAGAAAGATGATGACTATCAACAACCAAGTGGCACTTTTACCAGTGAGTTGGCCAATCTTGGAAAATTATCAAATAATGTATGTTACAATGAGTTTGTAGAATTTTGGGGGATCTTCTATCTGCAACCAGGGTGAACTGTTTGTTCTAAAGCCACAAGATTATAATTTGACCATTATTTGGTGTGTAATGGCATATCTGTAGTTGTTTATTGCTTTCATCTTTTAGGGCTCTCACATGATGGGAGCTAATGTTGATGTTGTATTTCCTTTTTTACTAATAAGTTATAGAAATTTGAGGGGTGCTATCATTGATTCAAAACCTGAAAAATAAACATGTTAATCCAGTCTTGATGGTTGGGCTCTGATATTCATGCGTTTCCATAAGCTTAACAGTGCTTCTTGCTTGTTTTTATCTACTAGGTGGAAACATCAGTGCCTTCACATGTGGTACATGGTCAGAAGCTCATGATGTCCTTGGAGTTTTTGATGACACTAATACTCTATATTTCATTAAAGCTAATGGAGAAGAAATTACCAGAATCACTGGGAAGCATCTTAAAGTCTCCCTGCCAATATTGTGCTTGATTTTGCAGGATGACAATGATGTGAACAAAGCATGCTTGTAAGCTCTATGTTTGATTTGAGGTTCCTTCTCCCTGCTAATTGCTATGTCCATATTTTCCTATTTCAATTGTCGGTCTCTTAGTTGCTAACATTTTTTACAGGTGTACCTTTAGCATTCTTACATCAGATGGTTCACTCCACGATTTAGAAATTAGTCAGGATCTAAGTGCCTCCATGTCTGCAGCTCCTCTTGCACGTACTGGAGTAATGCTGAAGAAACAATTCCCAAAGAATGTTTTCTGTATGCATCACCATCCAAAGTTGTCTTTGTTTGCTACAATCAGTAGTGCCAGTGGTGTTGCCATTTCCAATACGTCAGGACATCCAGGTTAGTAAAATTTTGGAGTTGAATAGATCTCAAAGTATTTGTGTTGGTAGAATGTTGGATAAAAGAAACTCTAACTAGTTGACAGCATGCCCCTAAAGGCTGTACCTCAGAATTGGAAAGATGGTCTAAGAATGAGTTTAGTTAATTTTAAGAACGAAGATGTAGTAACTTTCTTCTTTTGCGAATTTTTTTACTTTTGTTCTCAATCTTCTTTTGTGGTTAGCCTATATACAAATAATTGGCAAATAAGTCCTCTGAGTTACTGCCTATAGCATGTGATTACTGATTGTTGCTGTGAACCTCTCTTTTAACAACTTTAGTTATATAAATTGAAATAGCGAGTGCAATAGACAATAGTTTCATCTATGAACTATTTTTTTTATCAGACTGATTACTTGAAACATCTTGTAAAAAGAGGCATAAAGGTCAGAGTTAGCCTGTTATTCTTAAAAAGTGGATTTTGCATGAGGATAAACTGTACAATACTTTAGTTCTTCACTTGTTTCTAGTCATTTGGCAGTCTTCTAGTGTAAAATATTCCTACATTCTGTTGTTTACTAAGATACTGTAAGTTTGGAAAGTTGTAATTTATTGCATTATTTGGAATCCATCTACTTTAATTAAGTCAGGAGAAAGATTTTTTTTTTCAGAAGTCTATTATCAACAAAATATACTTAATAGAGGCATTCTGTTTTACTAAATAGCCAATTATCTCCCTGGATAGTCCATGTTTCAGAAAAATTAACTCTTCCTTGATGTAATTATTTTTTTAATATTTATTCCCAATAATCTTCTATGATATTTAGTGTTTGACAATTTCCTCAGGATCACCTAGTCTATCTCTTTGGCAAAGAAGTAGCAGCTCAGATTTGGAGCTCATGGTATCCATTGATTTTGAAGGTTTATATGCTGAAGCAAAAGGTGTAGATCAGTTGATTTCTCCAAAGGTGCTCATCTCACCTGAGGGAAATTTTGTTGCCACTCTTGATGCTAGGGGTTGCTTGCTTATTTTTAAGTTTCATCAAAAGCAGTGGAGCCTATCAAATCTTTACAATACAAAGAGGCATGATCTGCAAATGAAAAATGACTTGTCTGGTGGAGGTATGGATTTTCTGAATGATATAGTTGACTTTACTTGGTGGTCTGATGATGTACTTGCTGTTGCGAAAAGGGATGGCACTATTACGATGTTTGATGTCCCTACTGGTGTTAAATTGTTGGAGAAAGATCCTGTTTACTCAATGCCTATCATGGAAACAGTGGAGAAGTTGTCTGGATGCCTTTTTCTTTTGGAGAGTAAATCTGGGCAAAGCTATAAATCATCTGAAGAAAAAAGAACAACAGACTTGCGTCTTATTGAGCAGCTGGAATGTGCTAAACTGCAGTGGAATTTATTTTCATTTTCAGAAAGATCTGTTTCTGAAATGTATGACTTGCTAATACGTAAACAAGACTATCAAGTTGCTCTTAGCTTTGCTCATCATCATGGGTTGGATAAAGATGAACTGTTGAAGTCACAATGGATGTCTTCTTGTCAAGGAGTAAACGAGATAAATAAATTGCTGTCAACTATCAAGGACCATGTTTTTGTCCTGTCTGAATGTGTAGATTGTGTAGGACCAACAGAAGATGCAGAGAAGGCTTTACTGGCTTATGGACTCCACCTAACAGAGAATTACAGGTTTTCTAAATCACAAGAAGATGAGAGCAGCCAAGTTTGGGACTTCCGTATGGCAAGATTAAAGTTGCTTTTGTTTAGAGACCGGCTGGAAACATTTCTTGGGATAAACATGGGAAGGTAATAATATTTTAATTTTCACTGTTTAAAGAAATATAAGTTTTGTTTCTTCCTACATATATATACTTATGTATGTATACATAAATATAAGTTTTCTCTTGTTTAAAGACAAGTACTAAAGCTTTATCTTATGTTATTTTGTATATTTGGGCAGCAATATGTTTTTATGTTTTCTTTAAGGAATTTCTTGATCCTTGACATCTCGGAGAGCACTGCTTAGAGTCATCTCCCTGATTGCTTTCAAATATCTCAACCTTCAATGATTTGTTTATAGTATGAGCTGGCTGATGAACTCACTGGGGAATAAACATCCATCTCCTACACAAACCCCTGAAATCCTTCCCAAAACCCGACCACAAAAAGAATGAAATAGTAAGGAGAAGAGGGAATTTAAGTTTTTGAACCAAGGAAGTGTTGCAAGTGATTCTGGCTTATTCTCTGCATAAAGAATTCAGGGAATGTAATGCTGCGACAATGTTATATGCAGAATTTTGATCACCTGAACAGACTATTGGGTAGTATGGGCACAAGTGTTTAGGATTGAATTGCTGAACTTTAGCGGACTTTGGACTGGATTTCTGGAGGGCGATATTTGTCCTGACAACCAAGTAGGGGAGAACATTCAGGCTGGAAAATCTTGTGTCGTTTATTTTAGCATATTATATGGTAGCCTGCAGTTTTTTTTGGGTTTCACAATATCAGTTTATGAACTTTTGAATCTGGAGGCCTTGTAATCTTCCTCGCATTGTTTTATCTTGCAGTTGTAGGATGCTAAAATAGTTCCCAATGACTATGCCCTTAACTTAAACCATTTTGCAGGTTCTCGGCTCAAGAGTACAATAAATTTCGTAATTTACCAATTAATGACGCTGCTGTAGCCCTTGCAGAGACAGGGAAGATTGGAGCGTTAAACCTTCTTTTCAAACGACATCCATATTCGCTCGGTCCTTACATATTGGAGGTTCTTGCTGCTATTCCTGAGACAGTTCCAGTTCAGAGTTATGCACAGCTCCTTCCTGGGAATTCCCCTCCTGCAAGTATTGCTCTGAGGGAGGAAGATTGGGTTGAATGTGATAAGATGGTCTCATTTATAAACAGTCTACCTGAGGACCATGGTAGCAGGGTTCTTATTAGAACTGAACCAATTGTCAAGAGATACATGGGATTTCAATGGCCATCAACTGCTGATCTTTCTAGCTGGTACAAAAATAGAGCCAGAGATATTGATACCTTAAGTGGGCAGCTTGAAAACTGCATGTGCTTGGTTGACTTTGGTTATCAAAAGGGGATCTCAGAGTTGCAGCATTTCTATGAGGACATCTCTTTCCTGCGCCAGCTTATTTATTCTGATGAAAATGAAGGGAGAAGAAATTTTTTTCTTAGTCTTATTGCTTGGGAGAAGTTATCTGACTATGAAAAATTCAGATTGCTGCTCATGGGAGTGACAGAGGAAGACGTAATCGGAAGACTAAAGAATATTGCAATCCCATTCATGCAAAAGAGGGATTATCATATAGCTGCTGATTCTACAGATGAGCTGATTGGTAGCCAATGTACTATGGATAATACAGCTGACTCATTTCTGGTTAGATGGCTAAAAGAGATTTCTTTGGAAAATAAACTAGGGATATGTTTGATAGTATTTGAAGAAGGGTGCACGGATCTGGAAAATAGTTACTTTTTCAAAGATGAGGCCCAGGTGGTGGATTGTGCTCTGCAGTGCATGTATTTGTGCTCTTCAACAGATAGATGGAGTACAATGTCCTCAATTTTATCTAAACTTCAACATTTACGAGGTTTGTATTTTTGAAATTACAGGGTTCCAACTCACTAATTTGAAGTGGAAAATGGTTAGCAGAGTAGCTGGATTGATGATGATGTTTAACTTAGGTGATCAGTTTCATACCTGATAGGAGAGCATGCAGACCTTAAACCATGAATAGGTTAAACAAAACAGGAAGTTATTTCTTTGTGTAGCTTGGCTATGGCTTTCAAGTATGAAAGACAAAAATACATTTTCTTCCCTGGCTGGGGCAAGGTCTGAAATTACATTCAAATGGAATGAGGAGGTTTAGTAGAAGGGCTTCTATAGTATATTTTTAACAATAAGGAAGTGCTCTTTAGCAGTTTTAACAAATAAATAAGTTGAACTTGTTGAGGGTCTATTGGTTATTGACTGCAAAATTCATTTTGGTTATAATAAATTGCAACTTGCTAAATAAGTTCTGTGCATCAAATTGCTCAAGTCTGACCATAATTATTGTTCAATGTAATGTCTCCAAAGATAATGCAATTGGATGTTACAGGTTATGGAAATGAAGACCTCAAGACAAGATTGAAAGTCACTGAAGGCCACGTTGAAGCAGGGAGGATTTTGGCAATTTACCAGGTTTATTGACCTCACATGTCGCTTTTCTTAAATAGTTTTGGCTGTTTTGGTTTCAGCTGGATGGACTTTGGCGATTACCATGGTTATTGGTCTGGCATGTTTCCAATTTTAGTAGTTTTGACTGTTTTGATTTGAGCATTAATTGGCTTATGTTTTGGTCTGCTTTCTGTACTCATATTTATGACCTGAGATGCAGACTTGCAGCACTGTCTGCTTTAGTGCTCCTTTGGGCTTTCCTAGTTGGTCTTGTGTTTCAATCTGCAGTTTATGTTTCAATTTTTTTCAACTCATGGATCTGAGTACCTTTTAAACAAAAAATTGTGATTCCATTAAGTTTCCTGGAATTTCTTTTCTGTTCTTAGTCTTGTAGTCTGATGTATAACAAAGAGAAATGGATGTTAAGGAGTATCTCATTACTGTCTTAACCATGTAAACCTGCTTTTGGATCCTTGGAGTTTGTAAGAGGAGTATAACAAAATTATTGTCGGGTCTTCTGCCTCTGCCAGCCATTGTTTAGACGGATTTTGTACAGAAAAGAAGTTTTTCAATTAGGTCATTGTTCTTTGATATTGGTTCTTATCAGTTTGTCTCCTGGTGAGGGTGACGTTGATTTAGCGAAAATGTTGCTTTTAGTACCATCAAAGACTAGCAGGCTTGGAGAGAGTATCTACAATTTTCGAAATATAACAGACTTTTCTACCATTAGAATTTCGAAAGCTTTCTGAGATGTCAATTTTATTCTACTACTGCCATGTGGAATTGGATGCCTCAGTTTGGAAATTTGGAATGTGAGTTAAAAAATATGATAGTTTTACTAGAAAGTAAGGAATATATGGACCCACATATTAATCAAACTCAAATTTAAAAGATAGTGGGGAAATATGAGGCTGCTGTCTCTTTTGATGTATAAAATACAGAAGAAGAGAAGCATTTGAACTTCTCCATTTTGGAAAGCAGACATTGTGTTGAAAAAGACCAAAAAGGCAAGACATCTTGAGTAGAAGTCACATCTAATAGCTGAGTCCTGTGTTTTCTTGTCTGGCTTTTATATTTCTTTCAAGCTACATTCTGATGTAAAAGCATTCGTAGTTGGAAGCATTGATTGCAATGTTGCAGTTGGAGATGCCCTACTGGGTATCATTTTATTCAAAGGTTGTTATTCATGTGTTTGTCATCTTATTCTCGTATTGGTCTTCAGGTGCCAAAGCCTATTAACTATTTTAGGGAGGCACATACAGATGAAAAAGGTGTAAAACAGACACTTCGTCTTATACTCTCCAAATTTATTCGGAGGCAGATGGGTCGATCAGATAATGACTGGGCTAACATGTGGCGTGATTTGCAGTCTTTGCAAGAAAAAGCTTTTCCCTTCCTTGATTTGGAGTACATGTTGATAGAGTTCTGTAGGGGATTGCTTAAGGCTGGAAAATTTCCACTTGCAAGGAACTATTTAAAAAGTACAGGTTCAGTAGTTTTGGCTGCAGATAAGGCTGAAACTCTGGTCATTCAAGCTGCAAGAGAGTATTTCTTCTCAGCATCAAGTCTTGATTGTCCAGAAGTAAGTGTTTAAGTCGTGTTGTACTGTACTCTTCCATTAAGTTGGGAGTCTGAAGTGGGTTGCTGTTTGTACAAGTTTTCCAGCTGTGATCAATGTCTTACAACAGTGGCATAAGACAAGCTTCTTCCATCTATTGATGGCATGTTGGTGTTGTGGGCTTACTCTATAATTTTTTGGGATAAGACATTCAAAATGGAAATTATTTACGTCAGACTGAAAAGTTTGACAATTTTTAAGCAATGAACTCAAGTCAATTATTGATAGTTTGCATGAATACCAGTTGAGACAATGTAATGATGTCTATTTTTTTCTAATTTTTAAGATGTTTTAATGGTGTGTAAGTTGGGGGTGGCTGGTTTCAAGTACACATTTAACTTCAGAGCTATAAATTTACTTGTTCTAGGCCACATGACACAGGTGTACTGTACTAAAATTTTCTTGGGAATCCTCTCACATCTCTCAGACATCTGAGTTTCATGTGAATTTGGGGGTGGGGAGCAAAGATGAGGGTTTGTTTGAGTGAATTGTTGCTGGAGTATATAACTGCAGTTTAGAAATGACTCATGCTACTTTTGGTCTGAAGTGTGATTGTTATAGTGAAAGAAATATTAGAATATATTGGCTTACTTAGAAGCATATTTTCTCACTTATGACATATCTGATCTATTTTAACTATTTTAGCTACTTGAATCATCTTTGCTAATTGGAATCTTGTCAATGGGGCTATTGGCATGGCTTTTTTCCTGTTGGAATGTTCTTAAGAAGATTTTTTTTATTCAAATGGCGATAATAGAGAATAAATTATTGACAACCTGCTGAATTTTCTTTCAGATATGGAAGGCTAAGGAATGTCTTAATATCTTGCCTAGTAGCAGAAATGTCAGGGCAGAAGCTGATATCATTGATGCCCTTACCTTGAAACTTCCAAAACTGGGAGTAAATATCCTGCCATTGCAATTTAGACAAATGAAAGATCCATTGGAAATAATTAAGTTGGCAATTACAAGTCAAGATGGAGCTTATCTCAATGTTGATGAACTTATTGAAATTGCCAAACTTCTTGGATTGAGCTCACACAATGAAATATCATCCGTACAAGAAGCTATTGCAAGAGAAGCTGCTGTTGCTGGAGATTTGCAACTAGCTTTTGATCTGTGTCGTGTTTTGGCTAAAAAGGGTCATGGTTCTGTCTGGGACTTATGTGCTGCTCTTGCAAGAGGTCCTGCCCTTGATAATATGGATGTAAATTCTCGAAAGCATCTTTTAGGGTTTTCTTTGAGCCACTGTGATGAAGAATCTATTGGTGATCTGCTAAATGGGTGGAAAGATCTTGACATGATGGGACAGTGTGAAACTTTAATGATGCTGACAGGGAGTGAGCCTCCTGAATCTGGAGTTCAGGGTACTTTAGCCATCTCATATCCACTATATAGTACACAAGGTTCTGTTGATTTTGGAACTTGTTCAGGAAAGGTTGATAATGTTGGTTATGGTGATCAAGGACATCTTGATGCTGTAAAAGATTTGCTCTCTCTAGTTGCAAAAAATTTGCCTTTTGAGATTGGTTATCAATGGGAATCTATCCTTAGAGAAAATGGGAAAATTTTGTCCTTTTCTGCTTTGCGCCTTCCTTGGTTACTTGAACTGAGTACTAAAGCAGAAAACACTAAAAAACAAATATCAGGCTCAGTTTCAGGAAAGCAGTACATAAGTGTTAGAACACAAGCTGTTGTAACTATTATCTCTTGGTTGGCAAGGAACGGTTTTGCTCCAAAAGATAATTTAATCGTCTCCATTGCTAAATCAATTATGGAACCTCCTGTTACTGAAGAGGAGGACATCATGGGATGCTCTTTTCTCTTAAATCTGGTGGACGCCTTTTCTGGTGTGGATATTATTGAAGGATTTGTGAAAGCAAGGGAAAGCTACAACGAAATTATGAGCATTATGAATGTGGGGTTGATTTATGGTTTATTACATAACCGCAGAGGCGAATGTGAGGAGCCTGCTCAGAGGAGGAGGCTGTTGCTTAGGGAATTCCAACAGAAACACAAATCAGTTGCATCAGGTGATCTTCTTTGACCCAGCTTTCTTTGCTTAATACTAAATATTGGTCCCAGAGTACAGGCTCATATTTCTTTTGCTTTTGAGTTATTGTTGGTCCCAATATAGTGGAGAAGCAAGTTATTAATTTTGTTTTTTGTTTTCCTCACATGACTTGTTGAATTTAGATGAAAGAGATGAATTAGACAAGGCACAATCTGCATTCTGGAGAGAGTGGAAACTAAAATTAGAAGAGCAAAAGCGTGTGGCAGATCATTCAAGGGTTTTGGAACAGATTATTCCTGGTGTTGAAACAGCTCGTTTTTTGTCTGGAGACACTAGCTACAGGGAGAGTGTTGTTTTTTCCTTTATTGAATCCATAAAACTGGAGAAGAAACATGTATTAGAAGATGTTATAAAATTAGCCCATACCTATGGCTTGGATCAGACCAAGGTATGATCATCTGTGAAAGTCATCAGGCTTAAATTAATTATCAGTCCTCATGTCTTTAATATGAGAAATCTTAAAGTGTATGTTAGTATTTCTAAATTTCAAGTTTTCTGAATTTTGCATTTTCAATTTAAAATTTCTTTTCTTTTTGATAATTCTTAGGTGCTACTCCACTATATAAGTTCTACTTTTACTTCTGAGGCTTGGACAGTGGATGATATTGTGGCTGATCTTTCACAGTTCAGAAAAGAAGTGATTTTCTCTGCTGCGGAAACCATAACAGTCATTACTAAGTCTGTCTACCCTTTGATTGATGGTCATGATAAGCAGCGGCTTGCTTATATATATGGTCTACTTGCAGAGTGCTACTTGCAGCTGGAAGAGCTAAAAGAACCACTTCCTACTATTGGCCAGAGTCCAATGCACTTAGATGCCATCCATTTAGCTCATTTCAGCAAGGTTGTAAGCCAAGAATGTTTCAGGGTTTCCTTTATTGGTGGCCTCAACTTCAAGAAAATTGCTGGATTGACAGATCTGAACTGCGATTGCTTCAATGATGAAGTCTTTTCACACATTAGTGAGAAGAATGTTGAAGCGCTAGCAGATGTGGTCCGCAACCTTATCGGGTTGTATGGAGATTCATTACCTGAAGGTCTTTTATCATGGCAGTATGTCTACAGACACCATGTGCTGAATTTGTTGACGACCTTTGAAACTCAATTTAAAACAGATAGCCTTAGTGAAAGCCCTGAAAATTTTCATTGCTTCCTGAGTGAGCTTGAGCAAACCTATAATGCTGTCCTTAAATACGTGAAATTCATTGAATATCCAGGTATATTGGACATAATGATGCGATTCTTTGCAGTAATGGTACCTTTTGAGAAACCGTCAAGTAAATGTTTTGACTCAATGTGGCAGGAGTGTCTTCTCAAGCTATTGAATATGTGGCTTAGAATGATGAGTGACATGCAGGAACTTAAATCTCTTGAACATTCAGATGAAAGCTTCTGTTCAGAATCTTTAGTGACGTGTCTCAAAGTATTCCTTAACTTGATTTTAAAGGGGAAAGTCTCTCCCATTGAAGGTTGGGGCACCATTATTAGTTTCAGTAACTCAGGCGTTAATGGTGATGCTATAGTTGAAATTTTTAATTTCTGCAGAGCAATGCTTTTCTCAGGATGTAGGTTTCTAGCTGTTGCCTATGTATTTTCTGATGCACTGAGTCAACTCTCGCCTGGGTCGGCTTTGGCATTAAGCACTGGAAGATATTATATCAATATCCAGGATCTCCCCCATCTTTACATAAGTTTACTGGAGGTGATCTTGCTTGACCTAGACAGTGGATCTCTTGAAGAGCAAAAGTTTCACTCTTTCTTGTCATCTTTGAGTAAACTTGAAGGGAACTTGGAGGATTTGAAATGTGTCAGGGATTCTGTTTGGAAAAAATTGGCAGAGGTTTCTGACAACTTGCAGCTTCCTAGCCACTCACGTGTATATATCCTGGAGCTTATGCAGTGTATTAGAGCTACAGATAAGGAGCTGAAAGTGTTCTCTTCTGAGCTAGACACCTATGTTATTCCTTGGGAAGGGTGGGAGAATGTCCACAGTGCATGTGTAAATCATGAAAAGACCAGTGATTGTGGGATGTCAAATGTTGCAGCCACAGCTAACAGATTTACAAATACTTTAGTTGCCCTTAAATCATCTCAGATGTTGTCAGCTATCTCGCCAAGCTTGGAAATTGCACCAGAAGATCTATTAACTACTGAATCAGCTGTTTCTTGCTTTGTAAAAGTGTCTGAATCTGCCAAGTCTGAATCCGAGATTGATGCTTTGATAGCTATGTTGGGAGTGTGGGAGGAACTTTTCATGTATGGAAGAAAAGATTCTCCTAAGGTAGATGATAGTGGAAATAGTTGGAGTAATGATGATTGGGATGAGGGATGGGAAAGCTTTCTGGAAGAATCTAGGGAGAAAGAGTCGAAGAGTAACAGCACTCTTTTGGTTCATCCTTTACATGTATGTTGGCTGGAGATCTTCAAAAAATTAATAAGGCTTTCCAGGTACGAGGAATTTCTGAGATTGGCTGATAAGTACAAAGGAAATACCACGCAAATTTTGCTTGATGAAGATGATGCTCGTTGTCTAAGTCAAATTATGCTTGAATTGAACTGTTTTATTGCTCTTAAGATAATGTTGTTACTGCCATATGAAGCTGTACAATTGCAGTGCTTGGAAGCCGTAGAGGTAAAGTTGAAACAAACAGGCATCCCGGATGAATTTGGCAAAGATTATGAATTCTTGCTTCTTTTATTATCATCTGGAATAATAGTACCTATCATCACCAAAGCTTCTTATGGCGCCACTTTCTCGTGTCTTTGCTATATGTTTGGGAATGTCTCTCGTCAGTGCCAGGAGGCACAGTTGTCAAGCCTCAAATATATGATAGCCAGTGAGGATAAAAGCAACTTGAACCTTATTTTTGTTTTCGCAAGACTGCTTTTCCCATGTTTTCTAGCAGAGCTTGTGAAAGCTGACCAGCAGATTCTGGCAGGGTTTTTTGTTACAAAATTCATGCACACTAGTGCATCATTTAGTATAGTGAATGTTGTGGATGCTAGTCTTAGAAGATATTTCAAAAAGCAGCTCCAACTGCTAGACGATGATGAAGCCTCTTGGGAGGGCATCAATTCTAGTGAACCTTTGTTGAACACCATATTGAGCTTTAGAGACAGGTTAGGAGAATTGATCCCATCCGCTTTGTCATTACTTCCTGCACCGGGTTGATGATGTTTTGGATGTTTTAATGAACATTTGGTTTTAGAGTTGTTAAAAGGTATCTTCATATACATCTTGCTGAAGAATTCAAGGGTCCGGTGACGTTTCCCTTTGTGTGTATAGAGGCGGACTGGCCTGGAACGTGATGAAGTGAAGTGGATCCTTCTGGAACTCTTTCGGGAGAGCTCGGGCCCACAAAAATGCACAGTGCTATTGGGTCGACTAGCCAACAGTGCCTCGGGGGAGTCTATATACTTGCATAGCAGATAACAACAGTGAAAAACAAATGAATCATAGTCTCAATTTATTACTGAGCAGCTTTTTGTTCGCACTATCTTTTACTTGTGTTTTGCTTTGTTTGGCTACAATTTTTTTTTTAATTTTTGACCCCCACCAGCTGGTTGAAAAGAATCTTTTTTGTCACAAGTTTCTTGAGACATCGATGTTGCAAAGATGTCTCGAGAAGAGTTTGGAAAGAATTGATGGTGGAGATCTCTCTCTGATTTTTGTGCGGTGAACATTATAGTTGGAAGAAATTTGGAATTGTGATAGGTCTTGCAATAGAATAATACCCATTTTACAGCCAGATTGGCATCTAATGTGTGTACGGCCAGTTATTGGCTTAATGTCTATAGAATTGCATCTGCATCATCTACATTTGTCATTTGTGTTGTGCAATTGGTTTCGAAAATTGCTGACGTCCTGAATACCCCGGTGTCTCCATGCTCTGCTGGATCAGACAAAGGCAATGAAGAGATTTGGTTAGTCATTTTTAGTTTTGCAAATGGACAACTTTCCGTGAAGCCAGAGAATGCAGGTGGTAGTAGTAGTACTGTAGCAGTAAAACGAGTCGTATTATTAATCCACATCAATCTCTCCCGCTTACCGGTTTATAGTTACAAAAAGTATACGTTGGAAAAGTATACGTTGGTTGTTACGCTCATTATTGTGGTCCACATTTGGAAGTAATAAAAAAAATAGAGAAGGAGTGCCCGCAAATCGCGCGGGTGTTTGGTACTTATGATTGAAGAAAGTTTTTGGTTGGACAAATTATAATACATTACAAGAATAGTACGTTGCGATAAATAATTAGAAGTAGGTATGATTATAAGACAAACAACATAAGAGTCTTTCAATATTAGAATCAGGAAGTTCCCTGAAGACAAATAATTAGATACAGCAAATTCCTAAAGGTGTACGGACAAATATTTATGAAATATATTTCAGGTAAAAACTACGAGATAGATAGCCAGAGTAGTTAAATAAGACATCATGTATAGATCTACTTATTTTAGTGATACGAATAGTAATAAACTCATGTAGATTGCTGGTAATAGACAACAGCAGATGCATTGCATCTTGATGGTTTCTTCATTTTGGTCCCAACTTCAGGCCATCTACATGATAAAGTGAGAATATATATGATCGAAGGCCCTCCGCAACTTCTTGCTTTTAACTACTCTGAATGCCTGAAATTATAAAATGGAGGGCAATGCCGGGATAGTTGGTGTTTTTTCTATGTCGGAGTAGCTACTCTTGGTGCTTTTGGCTTAAGGAAAAGCAAATAAGTTGACGGAGTTCTGTGGTGAAGAACTACGCATTGTTAATATCCACATTTGGTCTGTTTTCAAGTGAGTGGGTCATTAACTTACTAATGAAAGTGATTAAGAACAAGCTATAACAAAATGAAAAAATCATGGGACCAAAATGAAGCAGAGGCTTAAGTGGAAAGCCTCATTAAATCCCAAATTAAGTTTATGGACCCTTGTAAAGATTGTCAGTCGGGCCCTCCGCAACTTCCTGCTTCAGTGGGTAGTGATTGGTTTTCCATGCCTAGGATTTATTCAGTATAAGGGCATAAAAAATATCTCAAATCCCAGAATATGAAAAGAGTGAAACTGAAGAAGGTGAAGAGGAAGTATGGAAACAATCATAACCGACGCGCAGCCGTTGGGTATTAACATACGGACGTCTGGCTATTTAATTGAGACTATAATGAGAAAGAAATGGATTGTTTCGGCCCTATGAGCTCGATGATTATGAATTTTGGATAACGATGCCGGGCATTCTGTTTCTAGACAAAGGTTGCAAGAGAGAATCCCAATCCCGAACTCAGGAGCCATTAGTAGGCCCACGTTCTGACCCATTAAATCGAGGTGTAAATGATAGAGAAGGAGGATTTGAAAGGAGGTGCTTCCACACCTGAGCTCTAACCACAGTGACGGTATATGAAATATTGGCCTTTCTTATTCCATTTCATTGTGAGCTCCCTATACAAGTGATCTCTAAGTTTAGTGATCATTAGTCAAAAGACGCACTTATGATGTGTGAAGGCAATTTCAGTAATGACCGTATAATTCAATTGCCGCATTTATGATCATGACTTTTTCTTTTTCATAATGACCGCACTTATGATGTGTGAAGGCCATTTAGGTAATTTCACAAACCCACAGTCTTACGTGTATTGTACCAAAAGCAAACAAATTGTTGCAAATTAATTGCACATACCATAAATACCCAGATGTTTCAACAACATAAAAGTTTTAATGATCTATAAATAAGGATATTTCGGTTAATATACCTAACCACAAGACTTCCCTCACTTGTACCTATAACTATAAAACACTACAGAATATTTCACATTCTCAAAAAGTCCCTACCTATGCGGTTGAAATGCAACCCTCTCTTTCCCTAAAACTCAATTCTTATATATATAAGGATTTTATTGCAGTTGGAGCACGGCTCAATTTTACATTTGTTTTAAAAATAAAAAAAAATCTTTGTGACAAACAAAACAACGGGAGATTTTGTTGCAGTTGAATGCCTCCAAGCTTTGACTGCATTAGACAGACGGCTTGGGGGTTAAGAAGTACTGAACACGTGATAGACACGTGCTCATAAAGTTTTACCCCTCCACTTACTGCGACTCGCCGTTTAAATTTGAGACGGGTACTACTAGTATATATATATCTATATGGACAATGCTACAGTGCCTATAGTTATGATAACGATATTAGGAAAAACCTACCTATTATAGGTTTCTATACCCTATAGTGACAGATAAAGTTTTTTAGCGACTTTTTAAAATATTATACTTTAAACTATTTAATATTAACTTTAGGTAAGTTTTTAATTAAAACTGGTAAGTATACTGCTTGAAACTAGTAAGTTTTGATAATTAACCAAATTTACTATTCTATCAACAAGATTTACTATTAATCTATAAAAACTTACTATTACTTGAACTAAACTTACTCTCCAAAAAGTAAGTTTCGAATACAGAGTAGTAATTTATTTTTTAAAAAAAGTAACTTTCATTTTTATTTCGATTTACTTTTTGAGACATAAATAGGATAACACTTATATGACCATTTTTTATTTATTTTTGATTTATTTTTAGCAACCATTTGATTATTTGATAGGCCTATCCACCTAAATAGGATAACACTTAAAAATAAGAAAGTAAGTTTGCCATTTAAAATAGTAAGTTAACAGTAATAAATTAGTAACTTTTATACTTCAAAATGTAAATTGGAATAAATATTAAACTTAATTTTTAAATAAATAAATTATTACTTTATATCCCAAACTTTTTACTTTTTAGAGAGTAAGTTTAATTCAAGTAATAGCAAATTTTTATACATAAATAGTAATTCTTACTGATAACATGGTAAAATTGATAAATAATCAAAACTTACTGATTTAAGCGACACATGTACTATTTTACTTTAAACATATTTCAAACTAGTATTAGGAAATTTTATTTGAAATAACGATAAGATGTTTTATTAATGATTAATTCTTAGTACCTTAGTTAGTAAGTACTCATAATATACCGGTATAATACATGATTATAGGTATAATTTAAAAAAATTTATTTATATATTTTAAAATTACTATGAAAAAATAGTTTGATTTTCACATAATCTTGTAAAATATGTGAATAACATTTTGTCGTATTATAAGTTTTAATCATTTTCAATTTTTGAAAAGTTTTGAAAGTTGGATAACAATAACAACAATCTTCCTAGTTATAAATATAGAATATTACTTGTTTATTATATCAAAATTTTATAATTTAACACCTATGAATATAATAAGATGATAAAGTTTTAAAAAAATTTACATCTGAGACACAAGAAATAATAAGAGTAAAAGGCCTAAAAAATATGAAAAATAATATTAATAATAAAATGACAAAATTAGTATAACAATTAATATAAGAAAATCAGTATAATATGGATTTTTTTTTCTTGGGAGATTGTTCATAAGAATAGGATCCAAAAATTATAAATGAAAATCACATGCATATACAATCTATTGTATAATTTAAATTAAATTTAGTTCACGTATAAAATGGTCCTAAAATAATTAGTACACTATGATACAATGTTATTTTAACAACAAAAAAATTTTTTTTTACTAAAAGTCTGAAACATCCATGACATACATATAAGGGATATTTTACCATATTTGTATCTCACATCTAATCATGAAAGTTAATTTTCAAAAAATATTTTTGACAATAGAATTATTTTGAATTTAGTCAACAAGTTGAGATTTTTTAAACAATAAAAGTGAAATATTTTGGGAACTTAGTTGTTTATTTTCCCATAATTAAAAATTGCTATATTTTAGCAATTGTTGCCATTGACTTTTCATTCTGTAGACTAATTTTTATCAATGCAATATTAGTTTTTATTAACAATAATTGAAGTTCTATTGATCCGAGGATTGGCATTTTATTGCTATTATTTTATATGTAACTATTTAACCTAAGTAATAAAATAAATATAGCTACTTAAAAAAAAAAAGGAAATTGGTGCTCAATTGAGTATGGTGTAAATATTACTACACAATTAACTAGAGTTTGAAATGGAATTAAATTTATTTAGTATTTTATTGCTAACAACTTTGACCCCATTTAATGGTTAAAGAAAAATAAAAGAGACGTAGAGATTGGGATTGGTTCTTTTGTGTGAAAAATGAAAGTTCTTCTAAACTATTGCTGCGTGAAATTCTGGATGCATATGAAATTAAAAATGTGATAACTTTGCAATTCATTCTCATTCATGATGAATTTCTTCGATTCTATGTAGAATCGCAATTTTTTCATTCAGCATGAAAACATTCTTTTTTTGTCATATTGATGGCTTTTGCTTTTAAGATTATCTACATGTCAGTGGTTAGTATTATTGACAAGGTTAGAGGTCATGGAAAATGTTACTAATTTTAGGAGAAATTATGTATTGTAAAAATGATTTAATAATTTTCTATTAAGCATAACTACTACATACAAAAGAAAAAGATATTTGATTTTAGTTTGCTTTGATTAGAAGAACTTGTACTAGTAATAAAGGAAATTTCAATTCAACAATCAACATGCACATGATTACAGTAATTTTTTTGTCATTTAGACTAATATATGCCATAAACTAGTCAGATTTAGTCGTTTGTGAATTCATAATTTTAACAGTTTACATAAAATTCATCTATAAAAATTTATGATTATTATAAAATGACATTTTATAATAATCTACTTACCATTTGCCAATAAAAAAAGAGTTTGATAGAAAACATAAGGATACAAATCCATAATGTAAATGATACAAAGTATGTTTGAAAGTCACTGGACTTAACATATGGGTAATTTTACTATAATTTTTAAAGATTATGCTATGTTAATACAACTTTAATTTTTATACTTGTGACCTAGAAAATAAATTTATTAAGATTTTACCATTTTATTAAATTCATAGGCATTAATATATGAAAATTGTGTACCATTTTATTATATTCATAGGTGTCAATATATGGAAATTGTGATGTATAGATAAGTGCAATTCTATATATAACTCGAAAGATTTGTTGTTACTGTCATCCAAACTTTCTAACCTTTCACAAATTCAACAATAATTCAAAATTTATAATATGACAAATTATTCTTACATATTTTATAAGGTCATATGCAAAAAAAAAAAAAATTTCATAGTATATTTAAAATGCTTAAAACATATAGCATTTATAAATGATACATACAATTGTGTATCATACATTTACATTACGAGTAATTACTAACTATAATACTAAGCTTCAATTATTAATAAAAAAATCTTAGCATTATTTCAAATAAACTTCTTAATACTTGTTTCATATAAGTTTCTTTAAGTAAAATAGTAAATTTTTGCCACAAACTAGTAAGTTTTGATGGTTAACCAAATTTACTATTCTATTAACAATATTTACTATTAATCTATAAAAACTTACTATTATTTGAACTAAACTTGCTCTCCAAAAACTAAGTTTCAGATATAGAGTAGTAATTTACTTCAAAAAAAAAATAAAGTTCCATATTTATTCAAATTTACTTTTTGAGACATAAAAGTTACTAATTTATTGAGTTAACTTACTATTTTTTATGTAAAACTTACTAACCATAATTTTAGGTACTATTTTATTTAGATGACCAATACAATAGGTAATCAAATAGTCGCTAAAAGTGTTTTTACCTGTTATATCAGGTAAAAACTGTTTCGTTACCATAACGATCGTTACTTCAGACTTTTCCATATCTATATATATTTGTCATTTATTTATTACCCAAAAAAAATGGTAAATTAGAATTTGAGGCGGTGCTGGCAGAAGAAACAAAGAGATTATTCGTGACATCAGCACATGGGATGGGGTGATCTTCATATCTCATCCCGTCTTCTTCGTCTCCCACTTTTGTTTCTCTGTTGCTCGATGGAGAGATTACCTGTCGAAGTCTGTCTCAAGATTCTTAGTTTGTTAGATCATCAAAATCTTGCAACTGCTCAATTGGGTTAGTATCGACTGACTCCTTTTATTTCTTCTGGTTTCTCCAAACCTTTTTTTTTCCCCCAGATTGAATTCTCAGTGTACTTGATGTTGCTCTGGATTGCTAAATTTTTAGTTAAGATCCGATCTCGATTTCTTTTGTAAATTCTACCCAAGACAGTACTATCCTCCATTAATTAATAATTCGCGGCGTGCCTGTTGGTTTTGTGACATTAGGGATCCATTCTCCTAACGGTGATTACCGAGTGCTGGTCTTTGAATTTTTTCCTTCATTTAGCATCTGATCGATGTTGATGTCTGAGTTCAGTCCTTTATTTCCTTATTATATTGGCTGCCTTGAGAATCTTGATTATTTTGCGATAGTTCAACTTCCGCTTAATCAGGACTTAAAATTCTACCTCTCTGAAATCCAATTTGCCATTGTTGAATTTGTCTAAGATTGGCTGTTCTCCTGCATCTCAGCAAAGAAATGCTGCAGCTTTTAGGCAATAAATCACTGTTTGAGTTGAGGGGAACCGAACCAACAGATAACTGTTTTGCAGTTTCGAGCCTCTTAACATTCTTACTATTACTGAACTAGTTTTGAAATTGAGAAGCGATCAAAATTGCTCCATCATTATATATACATGGGCAAGAGTCAATCAGGATTCGACAGAATCAGCTTCTAAGGAGTAAGGATCCTTTAGATTGTTGCCAAGCACTGGATCGTTATGTCTATTTGCTAACTCTCCCGAATTTCCAGTTCTCAAATTTTAACTGGGGATACGAGATCTTGCATTCATCATGCACCCACCCCTTGCAGACAGGAAAAAACACCATAGTGGTAGAGAAAATGATTTTGTGAGAAGGGCAACCTTTGAATTTTGATTTATATCATTCATAGCCATAAATTACCTTTGCAAGCCCATTGTCTGCTTTAGTGTAACTGGATTTTTCCATTTACATGCTGGGATTATGCATCTTCTGTTTCCTTGTATTGAATTTGATGGAGAAAGATGCCTTCTTATTGTTGAAGTGTGCAGGAAGTGGAAAATCTTAGCCTCGGACGACACTTTATGGTCTAACCTGTTTACGCAAAGATGGGGAGTAGATCATGCCACATTCTTTGCTCCTGAAGGTTCAAAATTGTGGAAAGATGTGTATGCAGTGCAAGATCGAGGTGATCGTGTTGGATTGTAAGTTGAAATCAAATAGCAACTCATTCAAATAGCAACACATTACGCAATGTTGGAAGTATATTACATTAACCCTGGCCTTACCTCGGTTGAAGAACATTTGGTCCCTTTGCCTGCTAATGCTGCCCTGTCACTAGTGCAAGTGCATGCGTTTGTTTGCAACCTCTTCTGCGTCGTACCTTTATACTCTATTAAATCCATTATCCTTGAAGCTATTGTCCTTTTCTTTTTCCCAAATTGGAAAATAACCCTTGGATATTTTTTGTGATAGCAATAAAAAAAATCCCCTGTAGACCCCTAGTTATCTGCACGAAAGTGTTTGGTCTCAAGAATTTGATAAAGAAGATTCAATTGAGGCTCATAACTAAGGACCTGATATATTTAGCAATCTGTTTTGCTGAAGACCTTAAGCTTTTTGTTGTGACAAAGTAATTAAATATCCTTTTTGCTGTTTTACTAAGCTGACTTTAGTACTTTCAGGGGCCTAAAGATCATAAGAGAAGGAGATGATTATTACCTTGTCCACCAAGGCGAGATTCAACGGCATTTAGGCTCTAGAAGACCAAAAACTGGAGAAATCATTCATTCTCCTACAACTGTTGGGGAAGAAAAATTTTCTAACATGGTGGAACCATCTTCAGGTATTTTAGATAAGATCCTATTCTTCATTGGGGACTTGGAGTCTGCTTCTGTACATGCAAAAAGGAGTCGAGTTCTGTGAATAATTCTCAGTTGTGTTTGTGTATAACATATGTTGTAATACAGAATATAAACGTAAGTTGTAATACGAAATTTGCTGCCAATGCATACTGGATCAGTTGGTTAGGACGGACTACTTCCTCTATAAAGGTCATGTCTTCAAATTTCATTGTGGATATGAGTATTGCATTGGTGGTAATTTGTAAGTATTTAGCAAACAACTTGTGATTCCAAGAGCTTGCCCTGGCCTAGGATGGCTACGGCGCCTAAAACTATCCCAACCTTTTTTTTGTTTTTTTTTTGAGGCTTACACACTGCACATATTTTATCTGTGAAAGCATCCTTTTGATGGGTCAGTTTTCAATGGAACGCCAGTTGCATTGTATCTTATTGTCCTCGCGGAACTACCGAAAAAGCAAGGTATTATTTTAGGCCACTGCTGTTTTTATACCTTCTTTCAACGGCACTGTTGCAAATCACAACTGTATATAATGTATTCTCTTTGATTCTTTCATGGGCAATTACACTTGAACATTATACAGTGCTTCAGCAATGGTTTTTGCAATAATAATATTACTTATGGCTGGAGATTTTGTTACCTACAACTCCAAACATTAATTTATGTTCACATCGGTTCCTTAACACCCGTTAGAACTCCGCCAAACCTGCATTTGATTCGATTTGCAATCTGACCAGTTACAATCCCTTTCTTCGTAACAGCGCTCTACGTATCATCAAGTAACGCAAAAGATTCCTTGAAGATACTGTAGCAGTAATATCTACGTGAAGCATTGTAATAATGAACAGCAGATGACATACCCAGCACCATTTTTTGTACGACATTTTTACAATTAATCCTATATTACCCTCGCCTGCCGAGGGGTGGGGGGAGGGATAGATATCATAGATCCAACTAAACTATTGAAAATTTGAAAAAAAACTAAACTACCTCAGCAAATGCACCAAAAAATCTTGGCCGAAAAATATAGGCAAAGAATTTCAAGCACCCCACCTATACTCCCTTGTGACCAACTGAGCTAGCTCGGTTGCCTCTTGCCTTCTTGAAATGAACAAGAGCCCCATCCAATGACTCTTTTTTAGCGTGCTTGATTTTTGGTGTTAATGACCTTCTTAGAGGTGTATGATGTACTAAAAAATGCTTGATTCTTGCATGGAATTCTTTTCTCTCGTCTCAGCTACTGAGGGAAATAAACGTGTAATCCGCTGTTACAAAGAATGCTTAATGGCATGTCGTTCTTACAAATTGTCGCAAATAAAAAAGAACATTATAAAATATCAAATACAAATCTACGGCCTCAATATAACCTTAATCTGAGCTCAAATTTACGAAAGGGGCAACCATTTTTTCACTTTCTGCTCATCGACAAAAACATGAAAATTAAAAAAATAAACACAAAAATATCTCCACAGCAATAGTTCAGGAGTATGTGAATTGTTCTATCTGTATCCAAAAATAGCTATAGCAGCATTAAACTTCTTCTTGGTATCAGCTTCTGCTCTCCTTAGGCATTTCTTAAAGAGTGAATTTAGATTTGTTATAGGCAACTAATGAATCAAATGTGTGCCTGCCATGGGATGAACCCTCACAAAACATTTGTTTGTGAAGACTCGTTAATATCAAGGAGCATTTAGTGGCTCTGCTTCAGCGTCTCTTTCTTTCATTGGCGTCCAATCTTCTGCCTCTACAACCAAATATTCCGATGAGTAACCATGTGGCAATGTAACATTTATACAAGACCATTGACTAAATTGCTACACGTGGATGTGTCAACTCTGTTCCAACAATTTTCAATACGTGAACTTCTACCAAGGAGTGATGTCTACAGGCAGCAAAATTTACTTACTTGGCTTGTCCGCAATTGCTGCCAGCCGTCTCTGTAAGATGGACGCCACAAACAGGAAGATCGAGCACATGCCAAACATAACAGTGATGGGGAATGCATCAACCTTCAAATTGCAAAAAATCCACTTAGCATAGAGGAAAGTACATGATTGATACAAGGGTTTTTTCAACATACAGAACTAAAGATGAAAAGTTCCTGCATACCCAGAAGTTCAAGGTGTCAAAGGAATGGTGCAGCATTACCCATTAGAGTGGGATTGAAATTACCATGTTTTGGCGAAATGTGTAAACCAAAGGGCCATGCAATTCTAATAAAAAAAAATTTATTTTCTGCCAAGCATCAGTAACTTACATTGTAGAGTACAATGCACACAAAGATGTTCAGGGGGATGCGGAAGAAGTTCATTATAGTGCTGCGTGCCTCCTCAGGAATGTATTGAGATCTCATCTTCATAATTGATGGCCAAAAAATTCCAACACAAGCTTCAAATGTACAGAAACCAAGAAGTTGGAGACAACCAGAAAATGAGATACCACCACCCTTTACCTTCGAGGGGGCTACCAAGAACTGTTAAAAAATTAGGAAAATTAGATAATAACCATAATGGAGAGGTAAAGAGTGGAGAAAGCGAGCTGGCACATACATTTGTCATTATAGGTAGCAGCAGAGAGGCAGAAGAGATCATAAAGACAATCTGCATATAAATCTCAACTTTAGGTGAGTTACGCGCCATAAGTCGAGATGCAAATGAGCTTCCCAACATTGAAGCCAACATGAAAGTTGCAAAAATAAAACCATGGGGAATTTCTTCATCATTTGGACTCAGAGCAGGAGTCCATAGAAACACAAAAGTATACATTGAACCTTCAAACAGGGACTGAATTGCACCCAATAATGCTATCCTCTCATCTGAACCACGACAAAATATAGCACTAAGGACCACAAAAAGGAATCTAAAAGAAGGATAAAAAGAAAGGAAAGCAGAAAATTGATAAATCATCAGTTGAGAATATATCATGATTACAAGAGTAGTAAAACACATGCAATATAAATTAAGACTTTGACAGGTGACTCACTATTATAAAAGTCATTGCATCCTTATCATCAAGATCACTGCATGCTAAAAAAGTTCAATATGACAAGCTGCACATGATGGAGAAGAACACCACATCCAAAATCATGGTTCAAAGCACATGTAGATTCAAATCTCTCCTATTCTTCATTTTTATTGCTAGAGATTTCAAATTAGAGCCTTTTCATTCAGTAAAAGAAATTAGTGCCTGTTGTCAATAGTTGTATATATACAAGGCCGGCAATAAAAGTAAATGTGAATCTATATGTCAAAAACTTATCATAAAATGATTCATTTGAACAAGCACTCAACATTGCTACAGTTGCCTTTTCCGGATTTTCTGTTTTAATTAGCAACCAATATTCTTTGATATCAATTAGTAAACTAAAGAAAAGTAACCAAAAACATAAAAGAAATTGGAATGTAGTCATATACAGCAAATAAGAATGGGCCCAAAGATGAGGACACACGAGACAGACATATATTTCGAGTAAATGGCTAAAACAATGATTCATCAACTATGTCATTCGCCCAGTTGATAGCATTAGGAATGGTTTTCAGTGCATAAGCAGGTTAGGAGATCTACCAGAAGCAATTGCTACAGCTGCGCTCTTGAACTGAGTTAGCAAGTCCTTATTCTCCGACGGATCACCATAATTCTCAGTCCATGTTGACAATATAATAGCCATTCCAATTGCCAGAAAGCATGAAGCGGCATCAAAGGGAGATACAGGACCAAGACTTAAGGAATCAACCAGCAGATTTCCAAACAATCCAGAGAGAATAGCAACAAGACCATTTCCAAGAAATATAGCCTTTGAGAAAGTTAATGAAAGCCATTGCTGATCAAAGCCCCTCTACAAAGATAAATCAACCCTTAGAATTAACACTTTCACCCTACCTAAGCTATTAACTTTGATTCTTTTTAAACTATTCAAAGGGGTGTTTTTTTTTTTTTTTGGAGGGGGGGTGGGGGTGATACCATGCTTAATGAAAAAATGCAAAAAGATGCAAATGCTAGAGTGATGTGTTTCGAATCCAAAAACGAAACAGATTATATAAATCCTGAAGACAAATCATTTATTCCAGATTTATAAGATAAAAATAAATTTATAGAAGGTACCCACCAAGTTTTCAATTCCACATGTATCTAAGTCTAGAAGCAAGGCAAATGGAGATGCATAAATTAGGAGACTATCTTCGACCAACATGCAAATGAGTTCATCATCTCGAAATACACCAAGGGACCCCCACGTAGTTAAGTTTTCTACCAAATATGCAGAAACAAAACTGATGGAGCAAATGACCAAACAAGAAATACTTATAAGGAGAAAGTACTTGCAGATCACTCCACCCCTGTCCTTGTTGATGGACAGTCATCCCAAGCTAACAAAATTCAGTAAAGACAGAGAGATTCTAGTATAGGATGCATTCACAATTCTAACTTATCAAAGGTGATTCAAATTCCCCACACCTTGAAGTGTTCAGCAACAAGCCAAGACTCAAATCCTGAGAAAAGTAGGGAGGTAGCAATACCACCCAATACACGTCCCAACATCAAAACTTTGTACTGTGGGGAATGCTTGGTGATGCAGCTGAGTATGTAAGTAATGCAGTAAGTCACGCATGCTCTCTTTCGTCCCCTGAAATTTATTGAAAGCTCAAATGAGTTGAATTGGCAGAAAATAAAAAGCTATGACTGTGTAATTTTTAGGTGGGATTTCTCACTGTTTGTCTGCCATAGATCCGACAATTGTGCCAAACAACATGGAAGATCCAAACCCAGCAATAAAAAGCTGTCCAATTTCCCCCTTCCCGAAGCCATAGGTGCTGTAAAGGTAATAGACATATGGACCTTGCAACCAGTCACCAGCTGTCACCACAAGAATGCTAATCGTCAGCACTCTAATCTCCCAGAATTATACAAGACAAGAATGCACGTGGGTTCTAAAGCAGCTAACATATAGAAATATATAACTTGCTTCAGCTATTTACCTTCCAATAATCTAGAATCTGAAGAAATGTTTTAATACGTTACGTTGTGAATGCATAAGCAATTTTTCGTGTAAATACTATATATGAAGACAGCCCCTGCTTCCGTCCGTCCAAATTGCACTTTATCAATCAAAAGGAACGCAAACGCAAGTAGATGAAATCCCCAAGATCCAGATCCGAAGCCTCAAAATGAGAGCGCATGACAAGCAGTAACATGATTAAGGAATTGATAGCATTGGAAGAACACCCCCCCCTCCTCTCTCTCTCTCCCCCCAAGATCCAATTATTTATAAGTTCCTCAATGATAACAGACAGATCAGACTGAAACATAGGCAAATAAGGACGCGTGGCAATTGATTTGCGAAAAGTTGTAGATCTGAGGCAGAACGATAATGAAGAGACGAAATGAAGTAAAATAGAGGAAAGTAATAGAGAAAGTACCCATCATGAGAGAGTAAACAAGAAGGTAGTTGTTCTTGAAGGAAGTGAAAGCCTGAGAAGTTGTGATCCGATCTTTGTTGGTCTTGCTCAACTCCAAAGCTGCCACTACCGCCCCCAGCGCCCCAAACACCATGTAATAGAACAACTCCATTTGTATTGTGTATTATCTCTTTCAAACTACTTCCAACTCTACTAAAATCAATTGATCTCTGCCCCCTTGTCGTCCTAAACAAAATTAATCTCTCTTCCGTCAAAAATAAAAAACAAAATGCAAAACACACGAGACACAGAAGAGCCGATCTAATTTGGGGAATCGAAATCGGACACCGGTGCTCCTCCTCCGCAACCACACACACTGTATCTCTCTACTGCAAAAAAAAAAACAACAAATGAAAGAGAGTAATAGCCACTCCTTTTCAAGTAGCGGGAGTTGTTTTACGTACCCGGGCCCCGGGGTTTCACAGCAGCTAGCCGGGGAGGGGAACTCACAATTTATACCCGCCAGCTAGGGACGCGGCTAAGCATGGAAACAACTCCTTACATTCATCTTGTCATTTCTTTTAGCCGTTAGATTCAACCGATCTGACACGCGGCTACTGGGGATTGGTGTGATTCTGTCGGTGCTTTATGTTACTATAGGAGTATATGTATTGTCAGCTCAGTACTTTCCCTTCCAACTGCCAATTGGGCTTTTGGGCTGGCTATTGGATGTCACATTTTGCTGGTTTTTTTTTTCTGTGGCGAGGTCCAACTCCCAAATTAAAAGGATTGAGACTAATCAAGTAATTTCTTCGTTGAATCTAAGTGGGAAATATTGTTAAGTAAAAGATTCTGAATTTAATATTTTTTACTTAAAAAAAAAAAGCAATTAATTTCTTGTTTGCTTGATTAGTGTTCCTACTTACCTTAGGCATCTCAAAATCTACGGTCCCTTACCCAAACGGTTTGGGGCTTTTCTAGATTTGGTGGCAGGAATGTGAGAAATTGGTCTCCGGAGTTCAAGGCTCCTAGCACAGATGCCTTTTTCTTTTTTTTTCCCCCTTTGTTCCTCTAATTTTTTTTTTTTGAGACTGATTAAAAGCCTTAGAATTCGTTTGAATTGCTAACTTTTCAAATTCTTGTAAAAAATATATGTACTCTTACAATATGATTTATGCAAAATAAAAAATAATTAAAAAAATACGTTCATGAAAAATATAAATTTTTTTAAAAAAATTACAATTCAAAGATGGCGTTGGCTCTATTGCAATCAAACATCCCATCCATGGTAAGAGTAACAATGAGATTGACACCGGTCATGATCTCTTTATCAAGATGTGTACTTGTTTGGATTGGCACTTTTTATAAAAAATTATTTTTTAAATATATTTTTAATCACCTTTTTTATCTTTTATATATTAAATTGTTGCAATATATCCTCCTATAAAAAATTGTAGTATAAAAAAGCAATCCAAATGGAATCCTTATCTGATTGCTTCCCTTATTTGCTCTTCTATCCTTGTCTGATTGCTTCCCTGCCATCACTTTCTTAGATTGTAGGTCACATGGGGATGCACGTATTTTCAACCAATAAATAAATGAAGTCATCTTACCTTCATTTTCACTTATTCTTCAATCAAAATTAGGGCCGTGATTGATTTGATGACGTGTCATCCTTTCGGAAACGGAAACAAAAAAAATTTCTTTTTTTTTTTTGTAAGTTGCATAGGTCACATGTTTTGCAAGCATTCATAACATCCTATTACTGAAAATGTTTGGTATAAAATTACGTCCAAATAATCATCCAACACCGGCCGTTTTATTCATTTTCCTCTATTATTTTGGACTCTGACCGAAAGATATGAATCAGACAAGAAAATATGTAGCATTTTCCTTTACAAAAATAAAGAGGAAAAAAAAGGAAGCAGAATCTTCAAATGTATTAAGTTATTTCTGCAGGAAGAAAGAAAAAAAAAAAAAGGTTGTCCCTGCAGAACAAAACCAGGCTGAAGCATGCGGTGCCTGATCAATTACATCTGATGATGACACAGGAGCCCGTATTGAAGATTTAAATTTTTTTTTTTACCATTTTTGTGGGAAAAGAATAAAATCAGAACGTTCCTTGAGGACTTCAGAATCTAAATCCACCTAAATAAGCGAAAGCAGCCTCTTCTTCTAACAGCCGCAACCATTTGGAGAAGAAAATAAATTACGTTGTCCAAGCATAAGACCACGACGCTAAATTTATCTCTTTACAGAGAGTATCTCTTCCATAATGAACATGACAAAGTCCTAGTCGTTGTAATACTCCCAAAATACTCTTAACTCTTTATGTCATGGTTTTGTATTTTGATTTGTCCCGAAATACTTGTCATGATTTAAAATAGAAATAAATGAAATTCGACTTTTCTATTATATCCTTAAAACAACCCTCAAGGTGGAGCATTTAAATCATATTCTCTTAATAAATCATGCTATAAACTACTATCTTTGTTTTAGGTAGCTGTGCCTTTTTTAAAATTCGGGTTAAATACCAAAAACCCTCCTGTGGTTTGACTAATATTTACTTTAACTCCCTATGATTTGGAAACCTATAATTTGACTCCCCGTCGTTTCAAATAAATTGAAAGTTCGATGGAAAACATCCATATTAACGGAATTTCTGTCAGACTTGCACTTTAGGTGAAACGACAAGGAGTTAAATTGTAAGTTTCCAAACCATAAGGAGTTAAACTAAACATTAGTCAAACCACAGGGGGATTTTTGGTATTTAACCCATTCTCAAATGCACGAAACATTCTTCCAAGGGTTTGACTTATAGAGGGGTAATTTTGTCATTTTTTCATTCAGCCATTAATGTGGATGTTTTCCGTCGAACTTTCAATTTAGTTGAAACGACGGAGAGTTAAATTATAGGTTTCCAAATCATAGGGAGTTAAAGTGAACATTAGTCAAACCACAGGGAGGTTTTTGGTATTTAACCCTTAAAATTTTAAACTCAACTTACAAAAATTTAGAGTTTAATTGAAGGGCAATAATAAAAAGACATTTTTTAGTAGCTTACTTGTCTCAGTTAAACTTTATTTTTTTTTAAACTATTTACAAGGTTGACCATAACATACAATAAAATGGGACTGAGGAAGTATTAACTACCGAAATATGCATGCATCCCGAAAGATTGGATTATCGAGACATGTAATGCTAATATTTGAGTACTTGATGATGGGAAAATGGACCCCATTAAAAAAAAAAAATTTCTCAGTGCTCGCCATAAATCCTTAGACTTAAAGAATGGTGCCAATACCATCTAGTTCACTATTTGTATTGGTAATACGAGATGATGGGAAGATGGACCCCATTAAAAAAAAATTTTCTCAGTGCTCGCCATAAATCCTTAGACTTAAAGAATGGTGCCAATACCATCTAGTTCACTATTTGTATTGGTAATACGAGTATTTGCTATTATTATTTTTTGGCCATTTGACATGTTCCTTTTAATGTTTATTAGCCTATAAAGATCTTTATTTTGATGCTTTATCTCTCATTAGTGAGAAGGGCACATCTTATGAATAACCTATTTGTATTGGTTTTGAAAGATTTAACAACACGAGAAACACCACAAAAATATTATACAAATATTTTTAGACAAAAAAAAAAACAAGGGGACCACATTGTAATACAACATATGAGTAATTAATTATAGGGATAATTGCAGAAACCTCCCCTGAGGCTTCTGATATTTGCACTGACCTCTCATGTGGTTTGAAAAATTACACTGACCTCCTCCGAGGTTACTAATCCTTTGCAAATTTAGTCCAAACGATTAAAATATTATTTTAGGGAGTAAAATTAGAATTTTGTACCAGATTTGTCCTTTGTGCTACATATCCAATGAATGACAAAGTACTATAAATCAATTAACAATTAATAAACTTTTAAGGAGTATAATTTATGGACAAACACGCATTATTCATTTAAAGTATCGGCTCTTTATGGGTATTTTACTTTCAAACATTTAATTTATGATAAATATATCAATATTTGTAAGTAAAATTCAAAAAGTGTTACAATAATATTCTTGCAAAAATGAAATCGGTAGGTTATTTATTTAATATAAATTAAATGATTTTTAAAAAAAGAAATGACCCATAAAGTATTAATTTTTTATAACTTTCATCCATTACATGAGTCAAGTATTCGCCCTTTATGTGCATTTTATTATGAATCATTTAATTTATGTTAAATACATAAATGTTTGTAACTAAAATTGAAAAAGTGTTATATTAATATTTTTACGGAAGAGAGATTTGTAAGTTTTGTATTTAACAAAAATTAAATATTTGAAAGTAAATACAAATCTATATTTGAGCGTAAATATTTGTATTAAATTAAATATTTGAAAGTAAAATACCCATAAAGAACCGGTACTTTAAATAGTTACCGACTCTTTATGGGCAAACACGCATTACTCATTTAAAGTACAAATTTTTTACGATATTTTATTTTCAAACATTTAATTTATGATAAATATATCAATGTTTGTAAGTAAAATTCAAAAAGTGTTACAGTAATATTCTTGCAAAAAGAAAATCGGTAGGTTATTTATTTAATATAAATTAAATTAAAAAAAAAGAAGAAATGCCCCATAAAGTATTAATTC
Organism: Coffea humblotiana; assembly: GCA_023065735.1. Taxonomy (NCBI): domain Eukaryota; kingdom Viridiplantae; phylum Streptophyta; class Magnoliopsida; order Gentianales; family Rubiaceae; genus Coffea; species Coffea humblotiana. Next base: position 803,934 of record CM041209.1, on the reverse strand, counting down.
TTTATAGCTTTCATCCATTACATGAGTAAAGTATTGGCTCTTTATGGGTATTTTATTTTAAATCATTTAATTTATGTTAAATACATAAATGTTTGTAACTAAAATTGGAAAAGTGTTGTATTAATATTTTACAGAAGAGAGATTGGTAGTTTTTGTATTTAACAAAAATTAAATATTTGAAAGTAAATACAAATCTGTATTTGAACGTAAATATTTGTATTAAATTAAATATTTAAAAGTAAAATACCCATAAAGAACCGGTACTTTAAATAGGTAATACGTATTTGTCTATAAACTATACTAGTTAAAGTTTATTAATTGTTAATTAATTTGTAATATTTTGTCATTCATTGGACATGTAATACAAAGGACAAATTTGGTAAAAAATTCTAATTTCACTCCCTAAAATAATATTTTAATCGTTTGGACTGAATTTGCAAAGGATTAGTAACCTCAGGGGAGGTCAGTGTTATTTTTCAAACCACAGGGGAGGTCAGTGCAAATGTCAGAAACCTCAGGGGAGGTCTCTGCAATTATCCCTTAATTATACGATGTGTACTGCCCATTAACTTCCATGGGGAAGTAAATATAATTTCACAAGGACTAGAGAGAGTTTGCAGGACTTTTCTTACCTAAAGCCCTCAACGAAACATAATAGAAAATCAAGTTCTACATGTTGCCTTTTCACTAATATACCATGGCAGGAAGAGGATAAGACCAATAATGGATTTTTTTTTTTTTAAGGGAGACCCTGGGAAGGGGAATGAGCAAGACTCAAGAGTTCAACCACAGTTAAGTTTTGGTTTGTGGGACTTGAGTTTCATAATCACATGATTCAGCCGATAGGTATATGCTTTTTGGTTGAGGCGGTGGAGCGGGTTTAGCTAACCACATAATTAAGGAAAATAAAACCATAAGAAAAACACGTGGAGAAAGAGAGTTAGGAAACCATACATAATGAAGCTGATAGGATAAGGGGAGACGAAAGAAGTCCATAATGGCAGAGAACCAGCGCACCACAGCCACGAGTCCAGATTTTGACAGACCAAAATATCCAGAAGATCCCTGGCCCACTAACTTCCACAACATAAAAGTAAATTTCTCAGAGAAAGAAAATCAAACGCAGAGGAAGAACCCCAGGAAGAGAAAGAAAGCTCAGCTCGCATTTCTCCTGATATAAAAGTACATTTCTTCTTTTAGACATATGGCTTCCCTCACCACTTCAGTCAATCCACATTCAACTTGCTCTTTACATCGCAATTTTCCTTCCAGGATCCCAGCCTTAAACTACAATTATTGCCCGAACTCTGCTAATGAACCCAGTTCCTGTTGCCTGACCCCTAAAGCCATTATTCAAAACTCAAGCAGGACAAACTCAGGCGCAACAGCTGCTAGATTCACCGTTCGAAGCGCCGCAACCAAACCCGCCAAATCACCAGGTACCTGCTATTATTGCTCCTATGACTCGTATCATTTTGTAATTGCAAACTATAGAAGACCTCAGATATATAATCACAAAATCGCAACATTTAAGCATAATCTCAGTGATTTCTTTCCTTTTGGAGGGATCAGCTGAAGAGGACTGGTCGATTAAGAGGAAGTATCTGCTTGAGAAGAAGGTAATATCTGATTCACTGTACCACAAACCATACTGACACAAGCAGGCATGCACATTGTGGACACGGTTAAAGAATGCAATTACTTCATATAGACTGCATTGTCTGTCAGTTTACAGGTTGTCTCCATCATAAATTTTAGAACCACATTTTTTCGCAAGTGCATACGGAGTTTTGGATGCTTCAGATACCACACAAGTTTAACATTCATCAAAACTTTTTTAACATAGCAGTGGCTGTTTAATAGTTACTTCCAATGCCATGTCCATCTATTTAACCGTAGAAACCTTTTGGTCATCAAGAAGATAATAAATCACAAGTGAAGCAGAAGTGAGGTTTCTACGGATCCAGATCATTTTTTTTTATTAATTCAAAATGAAAACTTAGCTTGTGTATGGGAAATTGTGATAAAATTACAAACTAATTCATACAAGGCCTAACCATGCCACATTATGTAGGTAAGGAGCGTCGAGGTGAAAGAAGCTTTGCGACTTCAGAAAGAAAATAACTTTGTGATTCTTGATGTACGTCCAGAGGCAGAGTTTAAAGAGGTAAATGTCCTTCTTCTGCCATAGAAACAGAATTATGACTTTTGATTTGAAGTCAGAAGGAAGTCCTCAGCAGCAACCCTAATTTTTATTGTGCACACCAAGACACGCAAAATGCAAGTACCAATAGACCGATAAGTACTTTTTAAGTATTAAAAACACTTTTCAAGACAGGATACTTCAGACCTAAGACACATGGATCATTTTTGCTAAAACTGATGCACTGACCAAATTATGCAAGATCTTATCACACACTAGTGTAGCATATAAATCATCTGCCTCGCCCATGGTTAGGCAAACCAACTATAATTTCAAATGTCCATGCCTGTTTTGTAAAAGCTTTACTAAATGATCATTTCCTGGCACAGGCTCACCCGCCAGGAGCTATTAATGTTCAAATTTATAGGCTCATAAAGGAGTGGACAGCATGGGACATTGCCCGGAGGGCAGCATTTGCATTTTTCGGCATCTTCCAAGGAACAGAAGAAAATCCAGACTTTATGCAAAGTATGGCTCTTAGTATAAATCAATCAACTTAAGGCTCATGGAAAAAGCTCTGATGTAAATTGAGAACTAATTTTTTAATACTTGAGAGCAGGTGTGGAATCGAAAATAGATAAGAAAGCGAAGATAATAGTAGCTTGCTCATCTGGTGGTACAATGAAGCCATCACAAAGTCTTCCGGAAGGGCAACAATCAAGGTATTACATTTCGACGTTCAAAAAATCCAGTCATAGTGATGTGCCAAAAATAACTAGTGGAGAAAAACAGCTATATTAATTAACGTGTGTGAAGACAGTGCTACATAATGCTAAGTGTTAAAAAGTTCATTACACTGTCTGCACACTGTACAAGGGAGAAGATTTATTAACTGCTTTTGTTACTTTATGTAGGTCACTGATAGCAGCTTACTTGCTAGTTCTCAATGGTTACAGCAATGTCTACCACTTGGAAGGAGGACTAAATACCTGGTTTAAAGAAGGATTGCCTGCAGCTTCTGAAGATTCAGGTTGAGCCACAAATTTTGTTCCCAATGGACTCAATTTTAACCTTAACATAATAGTATCTAATAATGTGTGTTTCTTTACCTGCGATGATAGCTGTACAGAAATGAGTTTTAAGAAATTAAGGATTTGAGGATGATAAAACAATGGTACTTGAGTTCAGCATATTCGAACTGCACATGCATCTTATTCAAATAAAGTTCTTCATTACCTTGTTTGTTGCTTAAGCCATCAAAGAAGCCCTTGCCATAGCAAGAACACATTCATAAGTTTCATTTCCTCCAATGAATCCACTCATGCACAGAAGTACAACCAGGGATATGAGTAGCTTCGCAAAGCTCTCCATAATTGAGACCCCTCCAGAGAGATGGTCGGGGTTTCCGGCTTTCAAATTTTTCGGGTGAGACTGCCACTCTCTGAATATGCCAGTTCTCACTCCTATCATCCTACAGAATAGTATAACACAATAAAACCGTGAAATTTTTTGCAACTAATGATATTCTTTTCCAAGAAAAGATGATTCACCAGCTATCTGTTGCACACGTTTTGACCTAACAAAATGAAAACATTGCACTTAGCCAAGCATAAATTACTTGACCTTGATGAGGTCGCTATTCCTATTGCTCCTTTGAGGCAAGAAAAGCAAGTAATGCAAGAATATTTATCAAGAGAATATCTCTCATTAATAGACGACATTGAACTTGTTTTCCTTCTATGCACATGCTGATATAAAAGATCATCGACAATGAATGGACTGCAAGAGAATAAACCTATTAACATGCTTTTCAAAAAGAATAATGTAGGGTGATGAACATGATGGTACCTGATAAATAACATACATAATTGAAGGATCAATCTTCAGTTCCCTCTCCAGGTCAAAAATGTGAAGCTTCCACTGCTGAAATGCTAATAACTGTCATTATGGGTTGTCATGACCATTGGGTTTATTGATTGCTAAAGAAGGAAAGGTATGATCACAGACCAATAGGCAAACAATTGAAAGAGGTGAGGGATGACAGAATCAAAAAGCTAAATAAGGTCATCAAGGACATGATTGAGACAACCAGTTTCCACTTACAGGAAAAGATCTATTTTGCACAATGACTTCCCCAGTTGGATCTACAGCTCTCTCTTTCTGCTAGACATTCCATAACTACGGATCGAACTTGCAACCATGATTTTGCATAGAAATGAGCACTCCGATATGAAAAGTTTTAAAAAAAAAATTGTTCCTTTAACAATCTTGTCATGCTTAAGCTATGAGTAGAAGGTCTGAAGTTGTGCAGGATGATAGGAAAACAAAAGTTTCCAATCAGCCTAGTTCTAACTTGAAAATATTGTCGAGTGGAAGACAAACCCAACTCAGAATAGTGAGAGTTCAAGGGGAAGTCACCTCCAAAAATTCCTTCCCTGCTAGCTCCATTGCTTGTTGAAAGGCATTATTTTCATGCTCGGGTGATTGATCTAAATGAGTCCCAATCCAGATTCAATCTTCCAACTCTGGAGCACAAGCTCGTGTTGTTCACAAACCTAGGAGGCTGGTCTGTATTGCATTGATTTATTCCATTGTCAGTAGCATCTACAGCCAATTAAAGCAAAAAATTTGGTGCAAGTTGATAAGCATCTGACTAATGACAGAACATACACAGGCCATGTCAAGAAGCAAGAGCAATACCTTTCTATACTGCCATTCCAGTCTATCAGCTAGCTTCCCTTGTCTAATCTAAAGCAATAATAAAACTAAAGAAGCAACTCCTTGGGAAAAGGACAGGGAAAACCAGAAAGAAGATAGGATTCAAAGGTTTCATTTGCTCAGTGAAAAATATTATTGGACAGGTAAAACAGTAAGTTCATGAACCATTCAGGACAAGGCTTACAATACACGGTTGGATTGTTACCTCCATGAAGTTATAAACTGTCAAAAATAACAGGTGTACATCTGGATGTCCCTCATCTGGCTGAACCTCCTTGGCAACTATCTCCTTCCCATAATGCTGGAAGTAAAAAAAATCAGGAACAGAAAAGCATAACCGCAGATTGATAAACTTATTTATCTAACAGAGTAATCTGAATAACTGTAAATTTCACGCGCCAACAACTCTGCTGCTAGACTAAACCCGCTACTGCTCCTCCTACTGCAAAACAGGCAGCGGATCCAGGACTATGGGAAAAAAAAATACAGAGCACCGAAAGATTTGTGGGCAAGTAAAAGCTACCTTGCAGACGAGGCCGGCACCGCTAAGTTCAGTGGAGTGTCCATAACCAAAACCTCGTTAAAACCTTCCTGGTGACGGTCGTAACGGTCTATAATGCTTGGGGTCATAGAATCCTCCAACATCAAGTACAGCAACAAGCCCATCCAGAACCTCAAATGAATAGGTTGTTTTTTCCTAATTAGTCACTTTAACAGCAAGAAAAGGGGGGGAAAAAGGTCCGGGCAGTCATAACAAAATTATTTTCAAAAGTGCCTGGGAATCGCGGGTACGGATGATTTGGGCATTGGAGAAGCTGTTGGAGAGGCGAATCATAAAGCAGCCGAGAGCTTCGTCGCAATGAAAGCTGCCACTGTTGACTACCCACTCGGTTGGCGCTATGTGAAAAGGAGGAGGAGGAGGAGGCGGCAGCGCAGGTGTAAGCCCTAAAATTACCAAGAGAGTTTGCGATGACGACGGAGCTGCAGCGGCAGAGGAACGACCCCACCAGGCTCACCGTCCCCGAAGCTTTAAGAAGCATCTGTCCTTGCAATCGATTCACTCTGTACACTACTACTACTACCACCGAATTTTAAGATTAGAGAAAGTGACTGATTAGATGACAATCCAATCCTCTCGTAGATGAAAATTTCCTGTATATGCGTTCATTCCTGCAATGCTCTCGTGCGGACTTTCGTAGTTTGTGACGCGAGTAAAATTTTGCATTAGTGTTCATTATAGCTGCATTTAGATCACAAAATATATTTGCAGAGAATTTAAATCAAGCACCTCTTTTTATGTCAAGTCAGAACTAATTTTGTAAAAATGGCCACAAAAAGATTTTGTAAAACAGTAGAGTAATTATCCAAAGGGAGCATGGCTACTAGATTAAGACCGGAATATCAGGACCTAAGGAGAGTTGTTGGAGTTAGTTATACCAATTGTAAATCCGCGTATTATCGTTCTCTCTCCATCATAAGAAAGAAGGAAGGAAGGAAGGAAGGATGCACTACTATACTTAGCCCATGCATGGAGAACATTCACATTCAGCTATGACCATTTTTTTTCTGGTTCCATCTTCTTTCGACAGCACATATTCGCTGCGTCATGTATTATTCGCGAACCCACCACTCGCTTTGTGAGAAGGGGTAACCTTTGAATCTTGTGAGGCGCCGTGTTATCCTCTAGGTGCACCCCCAAAAAAAAAAGAAAAAGAAAAAGAAAAAAAAGACATCCTTTTTGATGCCTTTATTGATTGATTAATTGATATGATATGAAAACGGTAGGTAATCTCGGCGCCATTTTGCAAAAAGGTCAAAATCAGACATAAAATGCAACCAACGAACGTCCAAGTCAATGACCATTTTCAGCGGGCATCCAAATTTCCACATGCCCATTGCCAGCCCCTCCCCTTCCTTCTTCTAAAGGCGTTGAAACCAAAACCTCCTTTTGTCGCTAATATTTATTTTCTGGCCAGGACCGTCTCCGCACTTTGTTTGTGTAACTGCTACATCATTAGATCGTTAGATACCTGACATGGACGAAAGGAAAATTTTCTGCTCTGTTGTTCTTGGGAAGAAGATCCCAGCAAACAATGAAACAATAATAATAATGTAATGCTATGCTGCTCAAAAACAGATCTATCTGTACTGCTGGCTACTTTACTACAACAAACAATCAGTATCCTGTGGAAGTTTTTCCGCTAAACATTAACGCCGTTTGGATTGCATTTTCCGTCATTTTCCATGGAAAAATTACTGTAGCGATTTGATGTATGTGAGGGAAAAAGGTAATAGGGAAATGTGATCACGGAAAACGACGTAATTTTTCGGCAGAAAACGGCAATCCAAACAAGGCCTAACTATGCTATAGAAGGAAGATAGGAAAAGGGGAGAGAAAAAACCAAAAAGATCATGCTGGACTATTGAGTACAACAGAGAGAGAAAGACAGACTACTCTTCTGAAACTTTTAACGGTTTTCTGATTTGGTATAGTTTGATTGGTGGACGGGTGGGCACGACTCAACTTTCTTGTCGACCAATTTCCCTTTCCTTGTCATCCAAATCTACGGATTCCCTTCGACTCCTCCTCAAGAATCCATATAATTTCCGAAACTCCTTGACGGTGGAAACACCGGCGTCTTTACACAGTATTCCCGAGTCCCCGGATTCCTCCCGCTGACCGAACCGACCCGTTGCGCGACACCCTGGTAGCTAACTTGGCGTCCGCGTTATTCTGCAGAGCGGATATTACGGACTTCAAGGCCCGGCTGGGTGAGGCCCGGTTGGCAATCATAAGCTCGCCAATTTCGGCCGGAGTCAAACTCGCCCCGCTTTGGAACATCTCTTCCACCTGAGGGAAAAGCTTGTGCTCCTTCACACCCAAATGGCTGTTGGCCAAACTTTTGAAGGCGTTGAAATCGCAGAGAGGGAACTCCAGGTGAACATCTATCCTCCCGGGCCTCAGAATCGCGGGATCAACGTGATCCTTGCCGTTCATTGTGAATACCATCACGCGCTCCTCGCCGCAGCACGAGACTATGCCGTCCATGAAGTTGAGGATCCCCGACAAGCTCACCGCCGTCGATTTCCCCGTCAGATGGCGCTCCAGATCTTCCATCACGATTAGCGACTTGCTCGTCGTTTGCAGCAGCAGCGACCTCAAATCAGAGTCGCCCGATATTTTGGATAGGTCGACGTCGTAGACGTCGTAGGAGAGGAACTTGGCCATCGCAGCGATGAATGTGGACTTCCCGGTACCGGCGGGCCCGTAGAGGAGATAACTCCGCTTCCAAACCCGGCCTAATCGGTTATAATACTGTTTGGACTTGAGGAAGGATTCTAAATCCGACTTGACTTTGTTCTTCAAGTCCGAGTCCATCACGACCGAGTCAATCGTCGCCGGATGCGTGAAGGGAACCGACCTCCACCGTCCGTTTCTCTGCGGCTCGTCCTCGACGTTGATGTAAAGTTTGACATCCTTTCGCTGTTCGAGTTCCTCGAAGACCGCATGGATATGCTGAAGGTAGGGGCGCAGAATTCTGCGCTTGTCGGACTTCCTGATCTTGAGAACCAGCGATTTCAACCCGGACCCGTCGCATTTCTGGTTAATCCAGTACAATCGAGCGCCGAGGAAATTGTCGAGGACGATCTGGTTGGGGTCGAGGACGAGGTTGATCTCGTTGGGTTTGGCACCGGAGAAGAGGTTGGTGAAGTCGGAGTCCTCGACGGCCGGTAGAGAACTGAGGTAGGTGTGAACTTTTCTGTAGAGTTGATTTTCCTGCATGTGGTCGTTGAATTGGGGAACTCTGTACAACTGGTACACGTAAAATTTGTCAGCCAAAGTCCGCCACCAATTGTTCGCGATATGCAGAATGGATGTTCTGGACAAGAATCTAAAGATTAAAAAGGGGACTACGATTATCAACAAGAATAAAATTGCATTTAGAAAAAACATGGCTGATTACGCGTATGATTTGTGCCTAACGATAATTACGAAGGAGAAGGGGAAAAAAGAGGGTTGGATTGTTATTGCCGGGAAATTAAAGACGAGCTAAAATGGAGAAAGTAAAGAAGGGTGGGAGCGACGGAGGAAGAGGGGAAACTCCTCATCTGCCAAACGATGGAGAAATGATGGTGCGGGAGTGACAGGGAAAAGGCATCATCATCCGGAAGAAGAAGGGAAAGTATGGGGATGATTTGATGATGATGATAAACCACTAATAGCAGTAGCAGTATAGTATTATAAAGGAATACTAGCAGTGCTAATTATGAAGCTAGTAGTATAGTAGCAGTAAAAATGAGGGAGAGAGGGTTCCGGAGTTGGAGATTGCGGAGTTGGAGATTGTGGAGGAGGATGGAATGAGAGGAAGAAGAACGTATCAGATTCATAAATGGGGATGGAAGAAATTAGGGCCATCTTTAAATGGCGTGTTTGCTTGGTTTGAATTTCAGCTCCAGGAGACGGCTATTGCCGGCGCCCTTCCCCCGTTTAATTGGTCAAATCATAATACTAGTCGTATATATATATATAGATATTGCGTGAGAGACAGAAGAAATGAACGATGTCCGCGTCTGAGGGAGAATTTGCGAGATCAGCTCTTACTTGGACTCTTGCTGCTTTTTCTTTTTGTTTTTTTTTTTTGCCTTTTTCCTCCCTTCTTTGTATTCTGTAGAACCCACCGAGCTGCAAATATTATAAAAAGTGTGTTTTATGACACTAAAATTAGAGCGAGCAATGATTTTAAAAATTTCACAATAAACTCACCCCTTTTTTTTTATTTCAGGCACCATGTCACAAAATAGAAAGCCTTTTTTTTCCCGCATTTGCTTATAATTATGATTGCGTACGGTCATTTGTTATTATGAAAATTTCCTAAGTGGCGTGTAACAATCAGCTTATGATTTTTCTATCAAGTGCCTTTAGGAAACTCGTTAACACATTTAATATTCACATAATTTACTTCATATATATATATATATATATACATACATGCATATATTAATAATTATTATTTTCTCTTATATTAATATACTTTTTTCTATTTAATCCAGCATACTTTCCTTTATATTTATATATATTTTCTAATTGATCTTATATTTTTAAAAATATAACACCTCAAATATATATTAACAAGCGTCGTATGGACATACATACCGTCCACACTTATATACTGAGTATCAATTCATGGACCCACTTTAACGACAACATATAAATAAATTCTCAGCTTCCACTTACTTATTAGTTGGATAATACTGGTAAAGGCATGACATTATATTTTAAAACGAGAACGCTTATTCTATTAGTCTGGCGTGAAGCCTTTTCTTTCAATTTTATCTTATTCTATTTGTGGTCAATGATACAGAACACTACTTTTTCTCAACCAAAAATAAAAAAAAAAAAACGAGTAGGAGGAGAATAATAATTGGGGTGGGACTTTTCAGTTTTCAATGGTCAATAATCCATGGCCATGGATGGTATGCTTTTGATTATTCGACGGATGATGCTTCAGTGGTCATTCAATTCAACAACGGAGCTTTGATCTGTTTTAAGTATGGGAACGTAAAAACTGGGGGGCTTCTCTCTTTGATCTTTCTCGCGGGGGCTGGGAATGGGATACCTCATAGCTGTTGTTGGCCTTGGACTCGCTGAATCATTCCCTCCCTCTCTTTTTATTTACATATGATATGGATGGGAGATTTGACTCACAATTTGGATCTTTGTCTGCCTTACAGTTGTATTGTATCTTCCAAGGAAGCTGCCCTTGTGTATATAAATACAACAGTAACTAAATGGCAGTACAAGATTGCGCTAACACAAATGCTACACTTTCTTTTTTTTTTTTATATATATATTTTATTTTTATTTTGCAGTTTACCAATGTGTAAAATGTGGATTTGGGTAAATTTTGAATTTAGTTTCTCTATATATATATATTACCATGAAAATTGATTGGCAAGACAACAGTAAATGATTCGCAGCTAAGGACTAGGTGGGACATCACTCCGGCGGCCACGACAGTTTCTCCGCCTGAAAAAGTAGTTATATAGATAAAGAAGAAGACTGGGGGCTCTCTTTTGCGTTTGTTTGCTTTCGGTCGGTTGGTTGGTTGGTGAGTAGGAGTTGGAAAGACAACTAACCAGTGTTTGTTTACTGCCTAAATTACTTCCTGTCCAGGAGCTTGTTGGGGCTTCGTCGACATCACCCATTCAAGTCCAACAGACTTTTCCATTTTCGACCGCTTAAAACTGTCGCGTGGATACACACAACCCCCCCCATCTTGTTTTTCTTTAATAATCATTTTCCTGGATAATTGAAAACTCTGGTGAGATTGAAACCCGCTCTTCTCATGAATAAGTGGTAAATCCTCGCCTTATATTAATATATTGCGCGAGTTGACATCAAAATTACAGCTTCCAGCTAAATCAATAGGCAGCTCAGCGGATTTCTTTTGTTCCTCCGTTTATGGGCGCAACTATTTTTTCAATCGTATCTCCTATTACGTGATTTCTTCCACAAAAAAAAGAACCGGATTTGCACATAATTAATGATCCACCGATGGATTTTCAATAACTTGACCTTCAACAACGGAAGCCGTCAAAAAGCAGACGGTCAGAGTGGTTTAGTCCGCATGTGCTGCGTTGTTGTAGCGTTTGTTCGTCGCTGACCAGATGCCGTCGGAGAGTCAAATCAAATGGGGGCGACCGACCGCGTCCGTCATCCGTCGTCCAATAACCATTTTTAGCGTGTTACTTCCGCATATCATGATATATGCCTCTCTCGTTCACGTGGACCATGAATATATATGCCTCTCAAATAACCATTTTAAGTGCTGCGTTGACGTCTCATTTTGGTTTCAAAGAAGCATCTTGCATGTTAATTTTGTGCAGATAAAAACATTCCACTGGACTTGGAAGAAGTGCAGAAAATAAGGCGGCAGAAGCGTTAAAAAAAAAAAGAGACGTCTAATGTAATCGATTTGACATGCACGCATTACCTTTCCTACATTTTCTTACCTTTCTACATTTTATCCAAAAGTATGGAGCAAGGCAACTTCATCTGCCTGCCTACCGATAATTGCTTGATTTTCATTTCCGTCAGCCTGCAGAGGCGCTTATCCTTTGCAGCTACACCCATAATCATAATAGTAATAATAATAATTTTAAAAAATCGGCAAAAAAAAAAAATATTTTCCGGGCGCTCTGAATTATTATGCATCGCCGTCGATCACATCTCATCGCACAACTGACATTAATCCTCTTCTTCCAAGGAGTACCAGACATGAAGCAAAAGAAACGCTTTACTTGATGGAATGAAACACACAGCTTGCACAAGCAACGACGAGGGCAAATTTATTTCCATCGTGGATCATAGTCGCACGACTGATTAATCCTCAAAATAACCACGGCGGGTGACAAGATTCAGTACAATTATTGGAGAAAATACTACTAAATGAAAAGCCAACATTCCCTTCTTCCCTAATGAAAAGACATTTTTGCCCGTCCCCCACTTCTTCCCTAAGCTGCCTTTCACTCAACAACAACATCAACGACCAGATTAATGCCACAAAAATCGGCCAAATCCCATCGCCATGAAACCTTCCAAGTAATTATTCTATTTCTATATCTATACATGCTAAAAGACGCTTAATCAGGGAACACAAATATTTGTTAATGCTCGGCGGGTGTACATTAAGATTCAACCGATTAAACTAAACTTCTGCAAACATATCAAATTTGATTCTAAAAAATATATATAGTATATAAAAACTATCTTTGGCGGAGTGTTATACAGAAGCAGAAAATCTATTGCTGCCTCGGCTCAAATAAATGATTAAGGGTCTTCAGCATCATCTGGCTGGATGTTCAAAATCTGAGAAGTCACGAGTTTAGAAAGCTCGCTGATCGCAACTTGTACATAATCTGGATCACTATGCCTTGACCATCCTGATGATTGAGAATTAAATCTGGTGTACTCAGTTGCAGCAACCTTCGTTTTTGTTGTTGTGGAAATTACTCTCTCTAAATCTGATTGTGACAATGGTCGATGCTCCTGAAGAGGTACGCGAATCAGAAAATTAAAAGTACTCTAAACTCAGACACGTTCTACAGACGATCAAATACTGGAAGCAAACGTAATATTTTCTATCCAATTACACCACTTTTTCTAGACCAAGTCTAATTTTCTAAATACACTGATTTATGTAAAAGATCCATGGCAAAAATACGGTTCATATATGTTTAATTCAAATACAACCTAAACTTTAAACCGATGAAAAAAATCACTCATAGGAAGCAACCAGCTATGACGAAGTTACCGAAGTTGAAAGGTAAGAGGAAGATACAGAATCAAAAGCACGAGGGTTCTTACTAATTCATATTGAGATTAACTGAACTTTTACGCAAGTCTAATATGAACTCATTCTTCTTAGTGAACTGCATCTTAAATAAATGGTGAAATGCTTGATTGACAGACAGAAGATGGACCAAATGTTCAGAGCAGAGCCTTAGAGCATCTGAACAAGCTTAATGAAGCTAGTGGTAGAGTAATAATTGATGCAAGTTGGGAATAGTACACGAGCCCATGCATTCATATTTATTATTATGAAATCAGAGTGATTTCTTGTCATCACCACACAGACTGCAGTCAAAAGGAAAATGTAGGTGCAAACCAGATAATTGAGCAAGTAAAGGATAAAATCACAAACCAGAGAAGAACTTCCCCCCTTCTCTGCATCAAGTAGATCCCTGATAGGAAAATAGGCAGCTTTCTTACAGAGCTCAAGAAGATCTGAGCCAGTGTATCCATCACATAGACCAGCTATGCGATCAAAGTCAATGTTATCTTCAACCTTCTCACCCTTCAGAATCACCTTCAGTATTTCAGCTCTCTCTCGGCGATCAGGCATGCCGATCTCAAAGGCCTGAGGAAGGCGCCGAAGAATTGCTTCATCCAGCTCAGATGGACGGTTTTGTAGCAGCAAGTACCATTACACGAGCATTATCTGCAAAATAAGCCGCATGCTATTACAGGCAGAACACTGATGCAAACAGAAACTGAGAACATCAATAATAAACATGAACAAAGCTATTGGTACAAGATAAACCTTTAAGATCTGGTTCAATTAGTAAACAATTCAAGCTCACAACAAGACAGGGGTTGCTTTATCTACGGATGCAATTAATTCTCCCAATCCAAATTTAATTCATTCATCTACATGCAGAAGAATGAAATATTCTCAGGGGTATCCGTTAATACCAGCATGCCATGAGTTCAACGAAATATCAGCCGTGAAAAGAAACTATTTCTTTTGAAATTCAATCAGTCAATTAATCAACTGTGGTAAGGCTTTTTCACAAGCCATACAGAGTTCCTGGGAAACTTTAAGATGGACCTCAAGTTGAAATCTCAAACTTACGATCTGTGGTAAAACCATCCATAAAGCCATAAATTCAGTCTTCATGTTTGTTAGTGCTTCATGGTCAGTAGTCTTGCGCTGACCCAAAAAACTATCCACCTCATCAATAAATATAATTGCTGGCTGGAGCTTGTAGGCTAAGCTAAACACAGCGGCCACTGCAAAAGGAAATAGAATTGAAGTTCAATAAAGTAAAATATAGAATCATGAAGCTACCAAGCAATGTTAGATTGAGTAATTTGCTCCGAAAATATCAACCACACCGTGATGAGTAAGACCAGTAAAAGTCTCTCAAAAATTAACAAGAAGAGCACTAAGTAGCAAAGTCCATGTTGTAAAATGAAAGTCGCACATGACATATGTGCCCATTTACAAACATTTTAGCAGACTAATAGGATGTAGGGAGAAGAAGAAAGAAAATCCCTTAAGTGGAACGCTGATCAAGACGCACCAAGTTTTTGAGCATCACCAAACCATTTGCTCATCAGATTTGATATTCTCACATTGATAAAAACAGCACCAGACTCTTTTGCAATTGCTTTGGCAAGCATCGTCTTCCCAGTGCCAGGAGGTCCATACAGCAAGACACCTTTTTGTGGTCCAAGGAGCTTCCCACGAGCAAATAGTTCTGGCCTCCGTAACGGAAGAATGACCAATTCAAACAAAGCTTCCTTGATGGCTTCCAATCCACCAATAGAGTCAAATTCCACATCAATATGATTGGGGTTGATGACATCACAAGCTATCACATCCTACATGCCATTGAAACATACCATGAGTCAAGAGATAAACATAGTGACTGCATTTGATAATGAGGGCATGACAATGAACAACATGTCACATTCCAAAAACACATCAATGGGTCAAGGAGTAAGAAAGGAAACAACTTTTGATCAGAAGAAAACCTATCCCCTTCAAAAAGCTAAGGTTCTTACAAACTGCAGAGCAGCTATATAGTGAATGCTCAAAACGTACAAGCTTAATACTGGTAATATACTGTTAGTGAACCACAGCAGCCAGCTGAGCTACAAAGCCTCTAATTCAGAGTCTACCACAGGTATCCTCACACAAAAGCAAAGGGGAAGAAAAGTGGCTATCATTTCCTTTCAACTCCATGGTGTGGAAGTTCCCAATTACAAGTCTTGGAGTTGGGAAGAGGTGCAAAAAGAAGTGAGTTGTTGGATTCTTGACCTAAATAAAACATGGCCACATCAAGTTCATGTAACCTTTCGTAATGCATGTTAAACCCTGATGGCCAAAGGAATAAGGTACTATAGAATGGATAGAATTTCTAACTCGTGTAACCGTCCCAGCAAAAAGAATTTCTAACTAATGCAACCAATTGGTTAAATCTTTTACCTAAACGTTCTTCCTTGGGGAGGTTGGAAGAATATTAACGTAGAAGAATCAGGAAAGGAGATAATGCTTTTTGGCTGGACTTTTCAAAACTGCACAATCGAAAAGCACAGGAGAAGAAGAGGCTCTGAGCCTAGGAGGTTAATCTTTTGCCTTGTTTTCATTCTATGTTTTGCAGACTAATAATCACTCTCATAATGATCTAACCAAAAATGATAAAAATAAAAAATAAAATCACTCCCATAATGAAGACCCTTTTTCTCAGCTGAAGGGCTCTCAAAATATATCAATCTCTGCACTAGAAGGAAGGAATATCATTGCTTAAGAAATCCAACCCAGGGTATTCCAACGATCAAAAAGCTCATTTCTTGTCGGATACTCAAAATAAATTACTCCAACTCAATATCAATTCAAATTTTCCCTAACATTAAACTTTTAAATTATTTCTTATACTTATCTCTCAATAGACCCTCTGTCTCCGTTTTATATTTATTTATATATGGTGTTCAAAATAAACAATATTCATATAATATACGGTTTATGCAAAAGGAGGGAAAAAAAAGGACCTCGTAGGGATTGGTTTGAATAAGAGGGCGGCCCAAGCGCTTGGAGATTTCCTTCTTGTGTTCGAGGGCTTTCTTGGAGGCCTCCCGGTTCGGGTCGAGAAGTCGGAGCCCCGTGAATAAGACCAAGCAACTCAGAGCGGCGCTGGCAGCGTACAGTATCAGGTCTTGCACGAATTTCATCTCTGTTGAATTGCTCTTCATCTTTCTCTCCTTTTTTTTTTTGCTTCTTCTTCTGTGTTATACTACTAGTAAATATTAGAAACTAATTCGATTAGGGCAGAGGATTCACAGTAGAAAAAGACGCAGAAAAGCGCCCTCTCACTCGCTCAGCTGCACCAATCGGTAAATGATTTTCTTTCTCTTTTGTTTTCCCACTTCGTGTATAGTAATTTTTCTTGAAGACGAAGAAGGAAGGAGCAGCGAAGAGGAAATTTCGCGATGGGTTATCGAGAACGCGCTCCTCCCAAATATCAAAATTACAAATCAAGTCTCCCAGTTATTGGGCGAAAAAAGAAGTTGGACCGTCCAGATGAAGTGGGCAGAGACAAATGTGAACTTACATCAATGCGCTTTGCTGTCCCATAGCAGCACCGGCTTTCAATCGACGGCCTTGTAGAGTGCACTGGATCAGGAGCATATGAGGCTGAGTATGGAGTACTATTCGAGCTTGCTTATTTGCTGCTAGTTTCTTCTTGGATTCAGAGGCTAATGGGCCTCATTTTTTTTTCCCCACATGTGATGTGAGGTGCATTTATGAGTGGTATTGTATACGGTGTGTGATTACCAAACTTATGTATAAAAAGCAACTGTAATCACCACATAAAATTGTTAAGAGATTGTAAACTAAAACGAACAGTAGCTGAATAATTGTTGGGTTTGTTTCATTTGTCACTGGGTTTACCAAACCATAGTTGGACTTGGACACCGTTCCAATTTAGACCTTGGAGCAAGCATTTTCCCATTGACCCTTACATCTTTCTACATCTAAATCCTGAGCACGATTTGGTATAACCAAAAAAAAAAGTGTCATTATTTATTTTAGAAAAAATCATTCAAAACATCCCTTACATTTTGTAAAATAACTTTTTTATTTCTTATTTTAAAAAGTGTAATTTTACGTCTCTTACAAACTCATATTGATCAAATTTAATCCTTATATAGGTTTTCGACTAGTTTTTTGTCGGAATCTAGCACGTGCCTTGCATATAATTATTTTGAGGAGTAAAATTGTCAAACATATTTCACATAATTTGATCCATAATTCCTTACATTTTACACAATGAATTTTTCGTCCCTCACATTTCACAAAATAAATTTTTTCATCCCTCACATTTTGCAAAATAAAAAATTTTATCTCTTATTAATCATATGTACAATAGCCTTTTCTTATTTTTGAATACTCATATATATATATATATATTTAATTTCACATGAACAGTACAAATAGCATGTAATATATTTTTATTTAATTTCACCTGAATAAGTTAATGGTAGTTGTAGATGAAATCAAATATATATATATATATGTATATATATTACATCCTATTCATACTGTTCGAATGAAATTAAATAGATATATATATATGAATTTAAAAAAAAAACTATTCATATACATAATCAATGAGAGATGAAAAAATTCATTTTGTAAAATATGAGAGATAAAAAAATTAATCTTTTAAAATGTAAAGGACAAAAACATTCATTTTGTAAAATGTGAATGGTGAAAAAATTGAATTATGTGAAATTTAACTTGACAAATTACCTCTAAAAAATGATCATATATAAGGTACATGATATATTCCAATAAAAATTTAGTCAAAAATCTAGGTAGGGACCAAAATTAACTAATATGAATTTGTAAGGGACGTAAAATTACACTTTTAAAAATAGGAACGAAAAAAATTATTTTACAAAATGTAAGGACCGTTTTGAACGATTTTTCCTTTATTTTATCAAATGTATCCTTTTGATATTCACTATTATCTATTCATATCTTATGTACTAAACTTTCCACTCCTACATGACCATCACTACAATAAACACCCATGTATACGTACAGATACCCCATAAAGAAATAATAAAAACAAGATTAGTAGTCCCCTCAAAATGGGGAAAAAACCAAGGGATAATTTCAGAAAACATTCCTTGAGGTTTCTAACTATTTCATTAACCTCTCTCCAAAATTTAAAAATTACACCAATCTCCCTCAAAGTTTATTATATTATAATATCTAGATTTAAAAAATAATAAAAAAGTGATGTTAGAAGAGAGAAAATAGTATAATTCCATCATTATTCTTCATCCACTACATTATTTTATTAATTTAATATCAATCAACGCATAAAACAAAAACACTAAAATTTATTGTTTATCATTAGGAATCAAATCACATATAGTATCCAAAAAAATAATATACCATTTTATATTTTTCACATAATACCAAATTTGAATTACTTTATTCAGTTATATTAAATATCCATTGTCAAATATGATCAATAACAAATAATTACAAAATTTGCAACCAAAATATTACAGAGAACAAATTTAAACATTATAAATATTCTTTTCAATATGTCAAGATTAGTTGCCGAAATTTATATGGTATTAAAGTTCGTTCTTTGTAATATTTTGATTACAAAATTTTTTGATTATTTTTTGTTGATCGTATTTGACAATGAATTTATAATTGAAAATAACAATTTGAATCTTACATTAAATGAAATATACATAATGATGTACTATTTTTGATGGAATATGTGATTTAATCTCTGATGATAAACAACAAATTATGATATTTTATGTAATGTTTGGGTAGATATGAATTTAATTAAACAATTTAGCAGCTGAGTGGAAATAGTTGAATCATATTATCTTCTCCCTCATAATATCACTTTTTAATTGTTAGTTAAATCTACATGTTATAAGATAATAAAATATTAATGGAGATTAGTGTAATTTTTAAAATTTGAAGGGAGGCTAATGAAATAGTCCGAAACAACAACGTCAGGCGAGGTTTCTGAAATCATCCCAAAAAACAAAAAAGAAATGATGAAAGCGGACCGTACAATATCCCAAATTGGGCGTCGACTCTACGCAGTAAAATGGACCGCATATCGTAGGCTCCGAAGTACTTACGAACAACGACGAAAGAAAGATTGAAAAAAAAAAAACATAAAAGCGAAATTATTCAGCGAGAGCTTTTGTCTCGAGTTGTGTGAGGATTAAGAAATTCATCTGTGGACTTTCGTAATTTATTGTTTGCGTATGAGAGGACACAAGCAACCGTATTCTATTTCTATTTCTATTTCTATTTCTATATAGTAGTACGAGTTTTCCACCACATTGACACGCACGGCTAAGCCAATCAACTGAAATTGTATGTTTTGAGCACATTAAGGCGAACACGCAAGTCGGTAATTTACAAAGAAACAAATTAAGAAGATGCTTAGAACGTAATTGTCATGTGGAATGCGACGTGAACGAAAAGTTGCGACAACTTGCCAATAAATCAGAACGGGGAAGAAATAATTTCTCCATTCCCATATTTGGCATAAACCAATCTGCCAACGAATCAGGGCAACGCTCTAAATATTTTTGTGACTTGACTTGCGCAAAGTTTCCAAAAAGTAAATAAAATATAAAGTTAATTTACAAATATTTTAAACACTTAATCAAAAAAATGTTCTTCAGGCAATGAACAGTCAAATCAAGCGATTGCCGTGTAAGGGGCCGCGAGCACCCGACCGTGGCGGATCAACAGGGGGTGAGGGTTGGGGGAGGGCGGAAATTTTCTCCTCTAGCATTAAATGGAGCCAGCGGCGGGGATCAATAGTGGGGAATGGGCAGGGAATTACAATTAAGAATCCTTACATCGTGGGTCTTAATTTTAATCATTAAATTGTGTGCGTGCACACGCGCATATATATATATATATAACACACACACACACATATATACATATATATGATATAAAATAAATACTATGATTTTTGTAATAACATAATATAATCTTTCTTGTTAATTTATTGTGGTTGAACAATAATTTTTTTGATTTAAAAAAAAACCATAGTTGATTTTAGATTTTGTGTAAAATCAAATATAGAAAAATGAATTCATAAGATAAAAAGAATTTTTTAAAATTTGATTTACGTTGAATTTTTTTTATTAATTTTAAAAAAATATTAATTAATAAATTCATTGTTAGTATTGTATATATACAAAAAAAAAACTAAAAATAGTAGCAGAGCAGGACAAGTGCCACCCGCAGAGTAAGGCAATGGTGGAAATAACAGAGAATGGGGAGCTTAAAGACGATGGGACAGGAGGCAAAGGAGGATTCTCCCCCTCATACCCATCTATTCATCCCTACTCACACGCCAAAATTATTCCAACTTAGTGATTTCTGTCTTCTCTTTTTTTCTTCTTTTTTGTTTCCGAAAAGGAAAATTTCCCTTGTAATTCAGCAACACGCGGAAGAAAAACGCATGCGGCCTTATTTGGATTCTGATTTTTCGTAAATTTTTTTTTTTATATTTTTTATAAATAAAAAATTTCAATTACCTTCGTATGCATCAAATTACTGCACTTATGTACATTTATCATATATTTTTTAATAAAAATTTCTAAAAATAGCAATTCATACCGGGCCGCAGCTTCTTCATTCAGCGGCTTTGGATTAAAGAGTTAGTGGTTTCGTTGGCAACATCACAACTTCAGTATAAACCATCAATTCAATTTCCCCTGACACCAAAAAGTTGTTTCGGTCGCTGCACCCCCAACGTCCATGTGTACACCACGAGCCTGAAAGTGAAGGCAAGGCAGCGCCCTTTCCAGTTTCCTCCCTCCCTTGTGCTTATATTACGCTTTCCCATTCGTTTTTAACTTGCGTACTATTTAGTCTATACTACAGCACCAAAAAAAGTCTAAAAGGAGCCAACGCTAACCATAACTGCTCCTGTCATCCTAGGACTAGCAATTGCTTCCATCCTAAATCCGAATCCCATCACCAAAATCAAATCTTTTCATCTCCATTTTACGTGTGTCGACCGAGATATTGGACTCGGGGATCTTTTAGTCAACGGGGAGGCAACTCATTTGTAGCCCACCATTTTGGTCTTACAAGTCGCATCCCATTATAAATGGCAATCATACTGATGTAGTACTCCCCAGTAGTATTTGGAATTGTAGTCGCCATGTGTACTACCAATGTCTTTATGGGTTTTTTTGGCATATCTTGTACTGCAAGAGCGCTAGATGTAGTACAAGGTCTAGCCCAGTCGGTTGGTGAGCTTTATTTGTTTCCCTCTCTGGCATCTCTGGATTCACTTCTTTAAATTCTAGTTATTACCTTACAGCTGGTTCACTTCGCCTGTGTGCTCCTCCTCTCTTCGAAAGAGCTACTAGTAGTATTCATCAAGCTAATGATTACGTATTGAATTGGATTCTGCTGCAGTAAAAGAGCCGAATCCATCTGGGAATTTTTTTTCTTTGCTTTGGGATTTCTTGGTTTAAGTTTTATAGGTAATTGGTGATTAGCTGTCCTATGTTTTTTGTTCTTCTGCGTTGTGGTGTAGCTCTTGGACGGTTAATTGATGATAACAGCATTCTGGTTGCCGGTCTAATTCTCTGACCAGCTGGACAAAGAATATTTTTTGATCCTCTTTGCAGGTAATCAATTAATACTCTTGCTACCTCCTTGTTTATAATTTGTCATTAAGGATTTTTTTTTTGCTTTTCGTTCTTTTTTCCACGTTCATCAGATGTGCACAAGGTAATTCAAGACTTTTAGTTATTGGGAATCTTGTACTGATGACTGTTCATTAATTTGGTCATGGGATCGGAATTGGCAGGATGAGTGCAAGAATGGCTCGAGGGGGAAACGCAGACATTGAAGATTCGAAGGAGATTATAGGAGTAGTTGATGGGGAAGATGTAAGAGGAGGGGGTTTGGAGGAGGATGCGAAAAGAATTCCTCCGTGGGACGAAGCAAATCACCTTTCGAGGAGTAATCGCGAGCATAGTGATTGGGATCGTATATAGCGTGATCGTGATGAAGCTCAATCTCACCACTGGGCTTGTTCCTAATCTCAATGTCTCAGCTGCACTTCTTGCCTTTGTCTTCATCCAGACGTGGACCAAGCTGCTTCAGAAGGCAAATTTCTCCTCAGCTCCGTTCACCAGGCAAGAGAATACCATTATTCAGACTAGTGCTGTTGCATGCTATAGCATAGCCGTTGCAGGTACTAAAACAGCTTTTCTGTTGTAGCCGTGCAAATTTCTTGACAGAATTGCCCTGCTTGCTCGATCACGCTTTTGGTGCTATCCTATTGGTCAATAAGTTAAGACCTTATTGATTGTGGTGTTTAGGTGGTTTTGGGTCTTATCTCCTCGGATTAAACAAGAGGACGTACGAACAAGCTGGAGTTGATACTGAGGGAAATGTGCCAGGGAGCTACAAGGAACCTGGCCTTGAATGGATGATCGGTTTCCTTTTTGTTGTCAGCTTTGTTGGCCTTTTGGCTTTGGTTCCTCTCAGAAAGGTACACCGTTCCTGCCAATTAAAACAGCTAGACGTTTGTTAAATCCTGTCTTAGGACCAGTTCAGAAATGTATTTTGACAATCTGCGTCTCTAGTAGGCTTCACAAGCTACGCCAGCGCTTGGTTGGGTTATTCATGCTCTTCCTGCTTTGCTTTATTCACAGATCATGATAATTGATTACAAGTTGACTTATCCCAGTGGAACTGCAACTGCAGTACTCATCAACGGTTTCCATACTCCCAAGGGGGACAAAAATGCCAAGTGAGCAAAGAATGATTATTAGAAATTTTACTTTGATATATATATATATATTTAACATGGTATGGTGCAGATAGAAAGGAAGAAAACATTAAGTGGACAGGATATATCTTAAAACTTGATCTCCTTTTTTACCTCTTCAGGAAACAGGTGCAGGGGTTCATGAAATTCTTCTCAATTAGTTTCCTGTGGGGAATGTTTCAGTGGTTCTACTCTGGTGGAAGCCAATGCGGATTCGTCAACTTCCCCACATTTGGGCTGAAAGCTTGGAGACAAACGTCTATACTCTTACCCTTTTAGTTATTTGCTTTTTCTTTACATGTTCTCAAGTCTTGTAATTGGAATTTTTTTTTCAACTGCAATTGATGTAATTAATTGAATTTTGCAGGTTTTATTTTGATTTCAGTATGACATACATAGGAGCTGGAATGATTTGTTCTCATCTTGTCAATTTGTCTTTGCTCTTTGGAGCGGTTCTCTCTTGGGGCATAATGTGGCCACTAATACACGACCGCAAGGGGGATTGGTTCCCCAGAACGTTATCAGAAAGCAGTATGAAGAGTCTAAATGGTTACAAGGTTGGTAAATAACTGTTTTTTACCTTTTTTTTTTTATCAAAGGGAAGAAGCTCCTTCTGAATGCCTTTTGCCTTCAGTCTTAGAACTTTTTTTTTTTTTAAACACTTTATTGATTTCATGTCAAAGTTTCTCAGCATCACCAGGATCCGCGGAACAGATCCTTAGTACAAAAATCTTGGACATTCTAGACTCAATCCGTTTGATGAATCCGGCTTGATCCACATAATCCGGCGCCGGATTCATTGTTATTGTTCAGCTTCAAATTCATAACAAATCTCACTATTGTTTTCACTGCAGGTCTTTATTTCTATTGCTCTTATTCTTGGGGACGGATTGTACAATTTTCTCAAGTCGCTCTTCTTCACTGGACTAAGTCTACATGCTGCATTGAAGAAGGCTCGTAAATCAGGTAAGTAAGTAACTTGCACACGGGCTCCAAATTGCATAATGCTGCCCCTCTCTTAGACCAAGAGTATTTCAACCAAAAATGCGCTTTCAGCAGTAACAGTTTCCTAGACATCTTGCTAAATTATGTCTATTTGGTTACAGAAACCTCAGACGGTAGAACTCAACCACTTGACGATCTTCAACGAAACGAAGTCTTCATGAGAGAGAGCATTCCTTTATGGGTAGCATGTGTTGGATATGTCTTGTTCTCCATTATATCCATCGCTGTAATTCCGAAAATGTTTCCACAGCTGAAGTGGTACTTTGTTCTCGTTGCCTACTTGCTTGCTCCATCACTAAGTTTCTGCAATGCTTATGGTGCTGGTCTGACCGACATGAACATGGCATACAATTATGGGAAGGTAGCCCTCTTTGTGCTTGCCGCCTTGGCTGGAAAAGATAATGGTGTAGTTGCAGGGCTTATTGGTTGTGGGCTTATAAAATCTATAGTTTCCATATCGTCTGACTTGATGCATGACTTCAAGACTGGTCATCTCACCCTAACATCCCCTCGGTCAATGCTGCTTGGCCAAGGCATTGGGACCGCCATTGGCTGCATAGTAGCCCCAGTAACTTTCTTCCTTTTCTACAAGGCCTTTGATGTTGGAAATCCTGACGGCGAATATAAAGCTCCCTACGCACTGATATACAGAAATATGGCAATTCTGGGTGTTGAAGGCTTCTCTGCACTGCCACAGCATTGCTTGCAGCTGTGTTATGGGTTTTTTGCTTTTGCTTTTGTGGCCAACTTTTTTAGAGACGTAACCCCCAAAAAGATTGGGAAATGGGTGCCTCTTCCGATGGCCATGGCGGTGCCATTCCTGGTAGGCGCTTATTTTGCAATCGATATGTGCGTGGGCAGTTTGGTCGTCTATGTATGGCACGAGCTCAACAGCAGGAAGGCCACTTTGATGGTTCCTGCAGTTGCTTCCGGTATGATATGTGGGGATGGATTGTGGATTCTCCCCTCATCGATTCTAGCTTTATTCAAAGTTAACCCGCCAATCTGCATGAGCTTCTTGCCTACGCCAAAGTCTTGAATAGCGTATTAGATGATTACTCAGGTCAAATAACAGGAATGGGTACATTAGATAGTTTATTATTCAGTTTTTAGATCCATATAGAGCAGCAGAGAAATTATGACACAAGGAGCACAATAACTGATAGAGCAGTAGAGAAATGACGACACAAGGAGCACAATAACTGGACGTAACAATCAATTTCCGTGGTGCAGTGCAGCTGTTGCGGAAGAATTGTAAGGTCGATCCAGTAGTTAAATGGGCAAAAATGATTTTTGCTAATATACCATTGTACATCAAAAGGTTTTCAATTGCGGGGCATTGGTTACAATCTTGGATTATCAATATCAGACTAGAATGCGTCAAAAGTAGTAATAGAAGCAAAACAATTAATCATGGAGTTTGTAAGCTTCCAATGCCTCGTAAATTTGTAAGAAAGAGGGAGAGAGAGACCATCATCACTGTGAACTAAAAAATAATAAGCGCACCGAGGCGAGTCTCACAACTACTTTAGAGAAACAGAGGAGCCCCACGACATGATCAACTTTTGTCAGAGATAGACAACAGCAAACCTTAGCTGACTTTTTAGTATGGTCCAGAGTCGTAGGTTCTTCCCAATCCATTGAAAAGTAGGGGCGATTGATCACCAGGTCTGACTTAAATGTGGCTGCAATTTTCAAATCCGGCGGAACATATAATAATTGTTGCGTGAGCATCAGGCCCTTGAAGGTGGACGAAAGCGAAAATTTTGCAATCGTTAGAATAGCCAATAAAGCGATACCCAACGTGGCTCAGTTGTGTATTCAGCGGTCATCAGTTGTCACTCGAGGGATCTTAAAGAGAACGATGGTCAATCTCCACGTTCAAAGTACTTCTAGAGACTGACGTCCACTTCTTTGAGCCCATCATGACTCCATTTTGGTTGATCGAAGCAGATTCCCTCTCCACTTTCTTCCCATTCTCCTTCCACCCTTTCGAACAAACCATTTCAACCACAAACAAGAACAAAATCCTACGCAGAACAAACACCGTTGCAGTGATCTAGTAAAACATGCAAACCGATATCAGTTATTGGCTTCTTGCACTTTTGGTGCAAACGATTATCATCTACTTCCCGGAAAGCACCAGATTCCTATCTTAAAACTCTGGCCCTCTCAATTTACCTTGGGAGATAGTACTGACTTTCGGACCACATCTACTAAGGATCAGCAGTATTCGTCCTAGCTACATCACTTTCAATGCCAGACGCCCAAGACCGCTCCTACAGCATTCATCCCATACCCAATACCCTCACTTATGTTCTGCCTTTCTGGTGTTCTTATGATTAGACCGCCTTTTCCATATCCGTCTAATTCAACTAACCTACAGACTTATGTGAAGCCTTTGCTCCTTGCAGACTAAAGTCTGCCCAAATAAAGAAAAAGGACAAAGGTGTACCCAAATAAAATTGGGTTAAAGTCTACCCAAAAAATAGAAAAGTAAGGTTCCAACATTAAAGAACCGGCCTTTGACATGGCCCAACTGCCGGTACCGGTGCTGCATGGGACAAACAATCTGTGGTCATCTTGAATGCTTGTCGAGATCTAACCAATTTTCACCAGACTAAGAGCTATAATTCACCATTACCTGATTCTTTATCAGCCGTCATGAACTAATTTGAGAACAAACTCAGCGCCATGGAGACAAAACCACTAGTATAAAGCAGCATTATAGACTTCATGAAGTTACTGCAGCTTCACTTAACCAATGACGATATGTTGGCTACTAAATGTCAAGTGAATCTTTAAAAAAGGCAATTACTGCAGATCTCCATCACGTTTCCGAACAGAGAAATGTTACAGGATTAAAGCTTACTATAGTGAGGAAGTAAATGGTAACAGGAGCAACAGACTCAGTGAGGATAAATTCAGGCTTTGTCTTCGAGTTCCCCGGTTAAAATAAATAGTAACTTTCATGTCATGAACGAGATGATGTAACATCTTGGCATCTTGCAGAAAGATGTGGAAATTATCAGAAAGCAAGTAGGATTATGCAAATCTCTCCTCCAGTTTAGCTAAAACAAGTCACACCCATTGATCAGAATAGGAGAAGATAAGTTCAGCAAACACCAATAAATAGTAGAATTATGCCTTTAGTAGTTCCATTTTATATAATTTTTCTATCAGTAATAAATAAAATGTACAGTATTATAATTTGTAGGTGCAGCAACAAGTTAACTATGGTGGATCCTAAGTAATTTCGCAGAGCTCATAGGCTCAAAACCGGGCATAGTTTCAGTCCTCTGGGGAAATATTAAACATGCAATGAAAGGTTTGAATTGAAACAACTAAACCTGCTTTCCTCTCCGTCCACAAGTACCCAATCAAATCTTTCCTTTAAGAAATGTTTCAAGTTCTGTTTTGGATGAATCTTTGTTGCACTAATAATAATGTCATTGTATACGCTAGCAGCTAGATGTTGCTATGGATTCTTTCTGCCAGCACAACGAAGAAATAATGCTTGTATCGACATTCATATTATAAACGAGTTCTCTCTTGCGTAGAATCTTGGTCCTACGTATATATAAAAGGAGAGTTAAAATACCAGAATATATAAAAAGAGGGAAAATTCCATGCGGCCAATGCGAGAATTTCTGGGGGAAGAAGAGGGGAAGGAAGGAGATGAACATTCATTAATGACGACCGACAACTAAAACCGCCAGTATGTACAAGTTCAAAATTGGTTACTACAAAGCTTTGTACAGCTTATTTCATCAACAAAATCCAGCTGCTTCCATTTTCCGAATCTAGATAAAGTAATCAAAGCATAAAGGCATAACAAAAATTACAGAACTGAAGAGGAAATAAATAGATTTTGTTTTTTTCTTTTTTTCCCTTATTTAAAAAAAAAAAATCGATTGAATGGAACTTGAATTGTTCAATCAATAAAACCTGTTTTCTGGAACACAGCGTTACGCACGCTCCGCAAGTCTCTTCCCTTGAGAGTCCGTCCAACGCCTTCGAAAACAGAGAATGTCACGTGAGATCTCGCGACGATCACGTGAGGCGGCACCATCTCCTCCTCATCCTCCTTTTCTCTCTCATTGTCTACCTCCTCCAACCGCTCTAAATTATCAAACTCTCCCAATTTCTTCTTCTTCGGCCACACAGGGACGTTCACCGGAGCCGATTGGTGGAACCTTCCGGCGGAAATCAAATTAGAATTCTCGGATCGAACCACGGGCGGGACCATCCTGGCGGCCGAGGCTGCGGAGAGGGAGGGGTTGAGGGTGGATTTCCGGCGGACAAGAGGAGGGTGGTGGTCTTGGGAGAGGGCGGCGGAGAGCCCGTAATTGGGTGGGTTGACGTGGCTGCGATGACGGCGGAGATGGGTGGTCGGCGAATTGGAGGAGGGGCGAGGTGGGGAGTGGGATTCGGTGTCGGTAGAGTAGGCGGAGGAGGAGGACCAAACGACGTCGCTCTCGTCGAGCTCGAGAGGATTGTGGTGGCCGTTATGGGGGTCGGGCTCGGGTTGGTCTAGAAGGCTCAGAAAACGGACCGTTGGAGAGGGAGAGGCCATGGTCGTTGACTGTGACTGTCTCTGACTCTCGGGCCGTGGCGAAAGCCAAATTAAAAAGCTTCAATTATTTCTGTATTAATAGCGGAGGATTAAAACACCCCAAAAAAAAAAATTAGCTTATCTTTTCCGATTCTTAGTTCTCATCCCTCAGGAGAAATGAATTATTTCTTCGTTGGCCGGTCCCCTGAATTGAGGGGGAAAACAAAGAGTAAATTTTGTGAGTGACAAATTGGGAAGGTGACAGATCAGACTCAGAGCGGATGGCCGTGGTTAAATTGGAGAATAGATAGATTCCACGTGCACTTTGTAATTTTTTTTTACTTTTTTTCTATAAATGAGTACTGTATTTACTTCTGATACACTGCTTTAAACTTCATTTGGCCGGTCAAAATTGGCGCTGGAACTGTTTCTGGTTCCTGCCAAATTGGCGCCGATTCAAGGCATTATGGAAATCCAAGGTCCCCATTAGCAATAATATAAGTACGCTATGATTCAAGAAAAATTTTAAATTGTCAATGAGGATCCTATTACTGGCAAATCGCTGATGGCACAAATCTAGTAGTAGTAGGACCACGGATTCACGATCGACTGTTCATACTGCAATGCGTTACGTCAACTTTTATCTTTTGGGAATGAAATTAGAATTCATTTAGGGTCTGTTTGGTAGGATGTAAAATATTTTCTTTGGGAAAATAATTTCATTGGAAGTCTTTTTCTGAAAAAAGTTTTGTTTTCTTTCCAATTTTCATCTGTTTGGTTACTTTTGGAAAACATTTGTCCTCATGAGTAATTAATGCAACTCCTCACCATATCAAGAAATTCTCTCCCGCCAGCCGTCTCCGCCATTCCTCTCTCGTCTCCACCACAAAAAACTTTCCTCCACCACATACACCGCCCCTGTCATCATTCTTTGACCGAGGAGATTAAAGCAATAGATACATGAATGATCAATATCAGTTTTCCAATTCAATCAATCAGTCATAAGACATTGAAGATGACAATGAAATAAACCAACTCTCACAAGAATTTTTTTACCGCTAAAATTCTTTCAAATATCTAGAAGATCTTGGATTGAAATTTCCAAAGCAAAAGCTGGTCATTGTTGGTAATATATAGAATTAGTTCATCTCTCTTCACCGTGGCCAATCTTAAAAGACTTTCTTGCTCGTGTAAAAGTTCCTCTAAGATCTCTTCTTTCGTTATGCTGTCAATCTCCTTGTTTAGTCTCTCTAGATCCTCCCTATTTCTGTAGATCTTAATTGTTTCTGTAAGTCCGACGCAAATGCAATGGGATGTGCGATAGGTTGGATTGCGTTTCTGTGAGAGGACGAATAACATGGAATGAATAGAGGGGCGATGAAAGGATCGATGACGTTTTGCCGAGAGATATCGGACAATCCTATCGGAACTATTTCATATGGTCTTTTACTTCTTATGTTGATGAATGTAACTAAGGACAAAAGGAACAGGATTAGACGATTGAAAATAACTTCAGTAAGTTTACAAGTGAAGTTATTTTACACCCACTTATGGAAAAGATTTTACGAGAGAAATCATTTTCTTAGCGCTAAATTGAACCAAACAGCAAAAATCACGGAAAATATTTTCTGGAAAATCTTTTCAGTCGAAACAAACAGACTCTTAGATTTTAGTTTCTGCTAATACATAATATTTTAGGGCATGTAAGTAATTTCTCCTTATATATGATGTAAGTAATTAGGTCCACAATTTTGTAAAAGGATGTAAATATAATTTTACAGATCTCATGAGAGGTTTCTAAAATTATCCCTAAAGTTTATTATAAATGGCTGATGTCTATATCATTTATACTATATATAAAAGGAGATGAGACTATTTGGTGTAAAATATTTTATCACCTTTTTTTATTTCGGTGTAAAAAGTTAAATAATACCAACATATTCCTTAAAAAAAAGAAAAATGCACTCGCACCGATTGGTCAGAGAAACTTCAAATAACCGTCAATAACTTTTCATTTTGCAAAAAAGAAAAGAAAAACTCACATAAAATATAACAGAGATTAAAGAAGAAGCTCACTGTAATCGAGAAATCAAATCAATAGTGGTTATTGGTTTTGTCAAATAGATGGAAAAGGAAGGGGGAAAAAAAAACTGTGGTTACCGGTTACCTCAGCCAACTGGTCCATACGCTTTGCTTTAGCCTATAGGCAGGCGTTAAAGTTGAAGCGGCGAGTTCCACCGCTCACTGGTCAATACTTTGACTAGGTGGTAGAAACCCCAGCGTTCTTGTATGGGAAAAAAAAATGGAAATCGGTCCCTCGTAGTCATAAAAATTACAGTTAAATGTAAAAAGCTCTCACAAATTATTACATTAGCTGCACTTTATACCCTAAAATAACATAAAATTAACAATTAAAACAAAAGAAGTAGAAGAAATAATAAAAAGATAGAAGAA
The DNA here is from genome assembly GCA_023065735.1 of Coffea humblotiana. NCBI lineage: Eukaryota > Viridiplantae > Streptophyta > Magnoliopsida > Gentianales > Rubiaceae > Coffea > Coffea humblotiana. The sequence goes on along the minus strand of CM041209.1, from coordinate 772,903 downwards.
ATAGAGAGTAAATCAGCTTTAAGTATCCGAACAACCCCATTCCACTGCATATTTCAAGTCAAAAAAGATTGCCATCGAGGCAATGACGGGGTAAAATTCTTTTTGTTTCCTAAATTGCCCATTGTACTTTCAGTTTCTTTTCATATGCATATAATTAAGTGAAAATATTAGGTAAGGGGGATAGATTGAATGGTATTGAAGAAGGGAGTATATAATTGAGAAATTTTAAATTTGAGATTTCCCACTCACTAAAAAAGTGAAAATTATAGATAGTTTGTTAAAACTTTTAACTCTAATAATTATTTTATTTACTAATATGCGGGGCTTGAATTTAGATTTGATATTGACCTTTGTTGCTATTATTATTGTGCTAATTCATATAAAAAAAATTTGGGTTCTGCTTTGTTTAAATTCTTGTCAAGATTCCAAATGGAGTTTTGCATACTATAAGAAGTTATGGCATTATAATGCATCGAGGAAGATGATGAAAATTTTTAAAGTTATGAAAGGAGACCTTCAATTTCCCCTTTTTTTTTGGGTATTTTGTATTTTACTTTATTTGCATTTGATTCCCCACAATCTAAATTGTCATTTAAAGTGATCCTATGTTTCATTTTCATATATTTTTATTTAGACTTTTGTTATGAATTGAAAATTAATCTACTTGAAGTGACAATTCTTTGCCACCAAAAGGAGCTTTTTGCCACTTAAGCTTTTAATGGAGAATAAATTAGTGATTCATTAATCACTTACTTGGAGTTAATATTTTAATTTATTTTTTAGTTGACTAAGGGTGTAAAGTGCCGATTAAAAATTTTAGAATGTAAGGTGCAATCGGTGTAATAATTCATGGAAGTTTTCTACATTTGACCCTAAAAATATACCTTTTCAAAATATACATTGGGAAACTCAAATTAAAATACTAAAAAAAGTTAAAGTACGCTTATGATTTATTAGTAACTAATATCCTATAAGTAGTTAGTCGCGGAACAAAATGCTGGCTTAGAAGCTAGGATACATGCTAAATCAGAGGAGGATTTGCTATCTTCAAGAACCGGTTTGGATTGCTACTTTCTAAAACTTTTATGGAAGAATGTATTATAACAATATGTGACGTAAAAAAACGATTGAGAAATGTGTTTATGGAATGCGATTTTTTTTTTGAGAAAAATGACAATCCAAATTGCTAGTTTTCTAACAAATAAGCAAATAAATCATACCTTACTTTATCACAGTCACAAAAAGTAAAAGATAAACAAAATTTAATTTATTGTATATAGTCATCTAAAAATATATGAATAAGAGAGAATGCCGGAGAAAAGGGAACTAGAACAAGTGATATTTATTTTTTAAAAATTTTTCATTTTCATTTATTTGATATGTTGTGAATTATGTGTTGAGTGAGGGTTAATATAAATTTTTTTTATAATTACTTAAAAAGATAAGTGACATTTCTAAAATCTCAAAGGTATCAAGTGATTTAAGAAAAACATAAAGTAAGGTTTCTGATATTATCCCTCAACAAAAACTCCGCCGCTCATAGATGGATAGTCAGAAATAGGCAGTAATTGTAGCAAAGGAGGAAGCTACTAACTACTCCACAAAGTAGATTCATTTCAGCATATGCATCAGCATTCGTAAATTCTCGTGCACGAGGCGCGTGGTTACGTGCCACGGCTCCGGGGACAGTTCCGTAATTTTGAACCGTACCAACCCCGACCGCCGTAAGATCTGTTTCTGTGTGTAGTTTATATACAATACCGCGGCCCTCAAGTTGTGGGTGTTGGACTTGCAGGCTGCTGCTGCTGCTCTCGCGCTCTCTCGCTCTCGCTCTCTCGCTCTCTGTCTCTCTCTCTCGCTCGCTTCAAAGATTCTGTGTTGGTAGTTTGGCTAACGATCCGAGAAGGAGAAGGAAAGAGAGAGAAGGTAGGAAGAATCTATTCTTTCTATACATTTCACCGAAAATCCTTCTCTCTCCCGTAAGCTAATAATTCCTCTAGTTTCTTCTTTTTCTTTCTTCTTGTTTGTCTGTTTCTTTTGTTACATCTCATGTAGGGAATCTAAACACTCTGATTCCCTCACCTAACCTAACTGATATGATGAATATACTTATAAAAGTTTATGAAAATTTTTGGTATACGGGTGCGGGAGGGGTTTGACTTTTGTTGTTCAGTATTTGCAGGAAACAATGGCATCAGATCAGAAGGTTCACACCTTTGACGAGGTTGTTCAGCACAACAAGACCAAGGATTGCTGGCTGATTATCAATGGAAAGGTCAAATCTTTGTTACTTTCGCTTCATCTCTCCTCTCTTACTTTAAGAGTCTCTAGCTTCTACTAGGTTTTTAGGTTTTTCATGTTCGATCTTCATTGTTATACCCTTGCTGTTGATTTTTGAATTTTCTTGAATTTATCTCTCTCTCTCTCTCTCTCTCGCTAGATGAATCTCCCTTTTGATAACTCTTATTTCACTCTGTTGGCCCAGCAGAAGCTCCAGGAATTTTGTACTTTTGGATCCTCTGGGCCAATTAAGATGTCTCTTCTTTTATGTAACTTGCCTAAAGTTTTTAAGTATATGCTGATGCAGCTCACATCATTGTCACTTGCAAACAACTGTAATATTAAAAGCTGAATTGGGTCATATATGGCTCAGATCTTTTTGGTGATTCAATATGAGGTCCTAGGATCAACCGTTTTATTATTTGATGATAAGTTGTTTAGGCAAATAGGTATTGCAAAATTGTTGTCTCCCCCTAAATGGTATCATTCTGTTCTACAACAGACTGTTTTTATCCAGGAGAGTGGAAACTTGCCCTGTACACTGTTTCATACTCTTTCTGCTACTTGTACACCACTGCATCTTCAAACAATTACTCCAAACGCTATAGGTTTGTAATCAGTTGTTACGGGGCTACAGATGAAATGATGTAGCGCTCTAGGAGAGTTGGAGTGTATAATCAGCTAAAAGCATCTGTAAGATGTTAAACAAATTTGTATTTGCAATGATGATGTTCAAAAATTTCTCTTAGGATGCAATCATAGTCTGTTGGCCTTCTTTTGGGTTTGAACATCTTTGCACATTTGTGAGTTTGGTGAAACAATGGCTTCTTTTAGTTCTGCAGTTGACGTATTAATTCAAACTTTTACCAGTGCAAGGATTATGAAACCAATTTGATGGGCTAAAGAAAACCTAGCACTCTTAGGTCTGATGGGCCCTTTGGAGATTATTTGTTTAAGCTGTTGGGCAGATGTTGTTATTATTGATGATTTTTTTTCTCTGTTTTGACCATTTCTGCTACTTTACATTCATTACAATTGCTGACTTCCTTTTAGGTGTATGATGTTACCCCATTCATGGAAGAACATCCTGGAGGTGACGAAGTTTTGCTTTCAGCAACTGGTAATGTTGTTAAATTCTCCTGCGCTGACGCTACACTTTATTCTTGACCTTTGGGCCTTGATTATGACTTTTGGAGGTCTGTTCTAATCATTATATGGAATGTTCAGGGAAAGATGCAACAAATGACTTTGAGGATGTTGGCCATAGTGACTCTGCTAGAGATATGATGGACCAATACTACATTGGGGAGATAGACAAGGCCACAGTTCCCCTGAAACGCATGTACATCCCACCACAGGAAGCCCAGTATAACCCTGACAAGACTCCAGAATTCGTGATCAAGATCTTACAGTTTCTTGTACCCCTCTTGATCATGGGTTTGGCCTTTGCTGTCCGACACTATACCAAGGAGAAGTAAACAATTAGTATTCACTTGGCTCTGGTCCTAAGATGACCTTGCATTTACGTAGTGTTTGACTGTCATTACATTTTCTTAAAATAACTTTTGCTGCTGATTCTGGACCTGTATTCTCAAGTTAGTATCCGGTTTTGCATTATCCTCCATTAGACCTGCGCTTTTCTTCTCTTTATACTTGTTGTAATCAGGAGTCAGGACTCCAGTTGCGCTTGCAAGGTCGAATTTTTAGCTTGTTTGGTGTTCTTCGAGTCTCTTTTTTTTTTAATTAAAAAAATGCTATCTTCCAACTTTCGAAGTGCTCAGCTAGTCCTCTCAAGCGGTAGTAGGTTAGAACCCCCTCTTGCTGCATGCATTTTTTACACTGGTTGGGGAGTCTGCCACTGTTCACCTAGTCACTGCTACGTGTTATGATCCATCGAGCACCAATTTTTGCAATTGTACCGTGCCTGTTCTACAAATTTTGGTCTCACACTAAATAAAAGACAGCTATAATGCATACATGTGACTAATAGTAGTGAACCTTTAAACGCCTAATTCAACAACTGATTGGCATTTCACATCCAAGTGCCACATCAGTTCAATGGGATAGAATCGTTTGTTTATCATCTATAATCTTGATTGTAGAACATACTATTTTATTAAAAATGATACTGATACAAGGCCACCGGAGGCAATGTTTCCCCAAAAATGTTGGGGACCTTGAAACCATTTTGATAATATTAACTAACAGCAGCAAGCAGACTTCGCTGGCAATTTGAACAGATAACAAATCTAGCGCAGGATGTGAGGTGGGTTGGGATTCATAAGAAGGCCATCTATATGAAGAAGAACTAAGTTAGCATAGCTTCACGTTGGTAGTGAATCTATTAAGTTGCAAACGTCAATTGAATGATTCCACGAACTTTGATCAGAAGCAGAGCATGGATACTCCAGAAATACACATCTCAGTGAGTATGTTACCTGGCTGGCACATCTAAACCCTCCAAAAAACGTTCAAAGCCAGCAATATGATTAAATATCTGTCTTACTGCGCGCTTTCTGTTTAAAGGCCCTCACCGCCACCGGCTGGGATGAACAAATTAGTTAGTCATAAGCTCATAATTTTAATGACACCATCAAAAAGGGGTCTCTATCTTGTCATGCAGGGTCACAACCAAGTCATGTGCATCATTAAGGAGTTTCCACACGTCTAGATGCCCAGCCATGCTATTGCACTCCCTTAAAATCTCATCCATGCTGCTATACTTCTCTATGATTTGTTTCCTTCTTTGCAAGACTGAAGCAGCAATGGCATACAACAATAAATCTTCTGTTGGGGGTGCACGCAGCCTTATTCTGCTCCAAGCAGACTTCCAAATACCAGCTCTAATTGCAGCTTGATCTGCCCACATCACTTCCCACAGGCAAAGTGTTTGCTCAAAAGTTAATTCCCTCCTAAAGAGTACCACCACCATCCTGTATACAAAAAAGCAGTCCTCTGCCTGAAGCTTCTCCAAGTGTCGGTAGAGATGTGAATCCTTGAATTTTATAATTTTAGAAACAATATTCAGTTGCCTTCTGATTCCAACCTCATCGAGCCTAAAATTATGCCGAGCCTTCCTCATAAAACCAACAAAACACCAGAAAGCTTCATGGTCCTCAGTCATTACAGCAACGATTGGGGACAGCAAATCACTCATTCCCTGACAGTAGCCAATTTCAGGGTCATAAAGAGCATAGGCTTCAAGAATGGCAACTAGTCGAGCAGCATGGAAAATCCTGGAAGGTTCTAGGTGGTCATAGTCCTTCAACCCAACAGTTTCAGCAGAACGACGTGCTCTTTCATCTGGTACTGCGGCCTGAGTTGGGGAATACGATATCCACTCTCCATGTGCACGAACTGCATCAAGGCGAATGATCCGCTGCCATGACGCAAAATCTTCTATATTTCGTGACTGGACTTCAGTCTTTGAAGGAGATGATTCATCCTTGGGGGACATACGAGGATCATTCTCCTCCCTACTTTCAGTCGATGGAAAAGTTTGACTGACTTCAGGGTCTTCTGAGGAATCTGAGTCTGAAGAATCAGAATCATAAATCACACTTGCATCTGTAAATCGTTTAGAATCAGCATTCCCATCCAACATTGATGCAGTTAGATGTTCTGAGTAGTTGATGGATGGGCTCCTTTCCTCACTGGAAAGGGATTCCCTAGCACTGACAGCATCTTCAGAATTTGGAGAATTACAGCCTACGAGGAGGAAGCTGCTTGTGCCACCAGCTTCGCTCAACTTAAAGATTTCATCATTATGTTTCAAAACTCGGCGGCACTGCTTTCGAAGCTTCTCATATTCCTTTCTGCATTCATCCATGTTGTTCAACCGAAACTAGAAAATTTAGAAGAAGTTGAAACAAAGCACACAAACTCACTGTGTGTGTGTGTGTGTCAGAGAGAGAGAGAGAGAGAGGAGATGAGGAAGGAACCTTGCATTGAGAGATAGAGAAGAGAAGTTTTTTTTTCCCGGGGGGGGGGGGGGGGGGGAGGGGGAGGAAACCATGCACAATACCTTTTCTCAGTTCTTATAATATTCCTTTCCTCTTGTGTACTGCTCAAGTCATAACTGTAAATAAGAGTGGAAGTCATCAGGTAGTGGCTATGCTAAATATTCTTATTTAAAAAAAAAAATAGTAACTCAAACAGATACAGATAGTTCCTATCTGCAATTTATTTCCCAAGTCCTGCAACAGAAAAAGTATCAGCACAAGTGTTCATAATGTGAATTGGCAACAAGATACTCCAATTATTAAACCAACCAAGCAAAAACGTCTAAATCAAGTACCATGTACACCATTTAGCTATGAAATCCTGTAAACTTACTCCCCTCCAGTAGCCTCTCCCTGAGTTCCCCCTTCCAGTTTTTTTTTTTTTTTGGTTTTTTTTTTGGGGGGGGGGGGGGACGGGAGAGAGAGAGAAAGCAAACAATTCTAGCCTTCAGGAAAAGTTGTTCTATGGACCAAGGAAATAGTAAAGAACATGTGTGCCAGTAACAAAAAAATAAATAAATTCAGGAAAATGTGAAAAGGCTTACACTCCAAGAAGGAATGGCCAGACCTCCACCCTGATTCTTGGATCAACGCCCTATGAACAGAAAATGAAAGTTTTGAAGTTCAGCTCTATAATAACAGAAATACTTATTAATTAGTATATACAAAACAATGCATGAAACTCACCCCACTTCTAACTTTCTTGAGAAATTTGGCTCCACGATCACGAAGTTTTCCGTCTGGTGTAAACATACTTCTCCATTGTTGAGGTGACAAAGCATGTTTTCTCTTTCTTCGGGACCATGGAGATTTTAGACGGCCCCTGGAAATAAATAACAAATTAATTAGAAATACCACTAGATGGCCACATTAACACAGAACAACATGTAGCTGAAAGGATCAAGGAGGAAAGATTTTCCAGGCAACAACAAATATATAAACCATGCACATTCATGGTCGAACTTCCCTAATTTCCAATATCTGAGGGCAGGAAAGAAATGCAAGTGAGGGCATTTGTACAAATCAAGTTAGAATTTAAACCAGATTATTGTTCTCCAGCAACAACAGACAGCTAAAATCTTCAGCTACAAGGATTTCAGCAGAACTTGATTTGTTTGAGTATTTAAATAGCAAATTGAGATGTGAAGTACAGGAAACAGAACAGGTCATAAGCATCACTTGGTTAACCAGCCTTGCTATGGATACAACTTCCTTAGAAGGACATCATGCTAAATGAGTTGAAGTTAGGCTCTTTCTTAAGAAAGATCTGGTCACAATACTATTTGATATCTTAAGGGCTATGCTCATTTAGACTCCAGAAAAGTTCTCTTCTACAAAAACATTTGCACATATGAAAACACACGAAATTTGTATGGAATATCAGCAACCGGAAAAGAAGAGAGAGTTTTCTAACTAAAGCACCCTAAACAATGGCAATTGCACAGCCAAGACAGAGCACCAGTCACACTTTAATTTTGCTTGACACACTATTGCAATGCATACTGGTCCAACATCAAGTACCCAACTTTTTTTTTTCCAAAAAAATAATAACAGTCTTATTCTCCAAACAAAAGGAAACGCTATCAATCAAATATAGAAAGGAACAATCAGTAATGTGGATGCAACATGTAGTACGTGAAACAGAATGAAATCCATTAACCAACGTTGACACAATTAAACTCTCAGCCACTTTTGATGCAAAATGGGAAAAGACAAAATGAAAAAAATACTTCACTGATTGAGGAAGTGAGACTATGGCGAGGTCGACACTGACTGACGACTACTCACTACTCAGAAATCTGAGATCTAAATTTACAGAACACTAGCATTTCTAGCTGTAGAATTGGAGAAGAAAAATTCATAGCGAGGTACATGGAAAAGAAGATCTAGAAACGGAGTAGATATTGATAGAGACTCACCGATCGGAAGAAGAACAAGAAGCTGGCGAAGAGGACGCTACTACGAATAGAACCGATCTCAAATAAATCCACGACGACGACGACGCCGATGATGACGAAGACGGTGAATTGGAATTGGAAGATGACGAAGTCTGACTTCGTCTGAGAGCTTTCATCTACTAACTTACAACACTTTAAAACCCCAAAAAAAATCCCTTCTTCGGAGAAAGATAACTTACTCTACCAATGGACTTTGATTCCTAAGGTATGTCAAATTTCATTCTGTAGCAGTAATTTTCAGTTTATTTTTTTTTTGAAAACTTTGGTTTTCGTGCTTCCAGTTTACCTAGTGTTGCAGAGAACGGCGGCGGCCAAGGCGAGACCGGCCAAGGCCGTGACAGTGAAAGCTACTCCGGCATTAGAAGCTGTTGTGTACTTCCAGAATCCACTGTCGTGCCCTTCGTCTCCTCCGCCTCCACCGCTGCCGCCGCCGCCGCCGCCGCCGATAAGGAAGATTCCAGTTAGCTTGTTGATAGTGTTACTGATTAGTTCAACAACAGGGGAAGGTCCACCAGCTGAGGCTGTAGAAGTAGTGAAGAAGAAGAGCAAGAGCATGGATGATGGATGTAAAGAGTAAAGGAGAGATGGAAGATTCCGGAATGACAGTTTTGCCCCTCAGCAGCAGCAGTTACCCTGCATCAAGCCTAGTGGATTTTCCACCATAACCAACCTAAAGATCACCAACTGCTTTTCTTCTCCCAGTGTTTTTCTTTTTTCTTTTTCCTTTCTTTTTCTTTTTCACTTTACTTTTTTCCTCATCGGTCCCTTTCCTTGTCTCTTCTTTCTTCCCTTCTTTCGTTCTTCTTGTTTCTCTCTCTATAGACTCTCTAAGGTAGTCTACTCTACTCTCTAGGCTCAGTTCTGTATATTTTTGGTCGAGGGAAGTGCAGACTTTGGGCTTGTGGTCACCAACAAGTAATTAAGCCTTGGTGGTTACCACCAAAAATGTTTAATCCTTACATCGCATCCTTCTTTAAAAAAAAAAAAAAAAAAAAAAAAATTCCTACTTTCCGTCAACTTATCACTGTGCATGACTATTTTTAGTTGCTCTCCCCGTGATTCAACTCCTATCGACTTCCCTTCCTCTTGAATTAGAATATATTAGATTATAAAAAATAAATTTCTCTGACAATGATTAAACTCTCGTCGACTCCTCCTTCTCCTATATTAGAATAGATTAAATTATAAAATTATTCATGTCACGACAAAAATACACTAATATTCAAATCCCGTGACTATCACATTTTTAATAATTCTTTAAGACTTTCAATGTTGAATTGTTGACTATTACAAAATTTTTAAACAGGAAAATCTCTCCCCTGAATTGTTTCAGTTGGTGAGAAATCGTTTCCTGTGGGAATGGTTATAGGGTGGGATGCGAAGACAACTCTTCCACAAGTGCTCTTTGCGATTGTATTCTATGTGATTTGTCCTGTCATTATATGTGGTCAAATTTTTGACATATAAATATACTATAATATTATATTCCAAGTACAATAATATAACATAACTATACACCAAATATTACAAAATCTAATAACCAAACTGAATCGCATGGAACCCTAGTTTCACTGAATCCTTCATTTTGGGAGGGGACTCAGTGCAATTATGATTTGTGTAATTTGATGCAATTGTTATACGTATTTAGATTTTTTTATGTACATCTACATTATAGTATAATAGTGAATATACCTCGAGTATTTTATTTATGTGCATCACTTTTTTTTATTGATATAACAGTATAACGCAACCATATATCAAATAATGCAAAGAATACGACAATTGGATTCAATTGCATGAAACTCCAACTGCACTGAGTCCATTTCGCAACTCTCTCTCTCGGGTCCTCTGCCCCTAGTTTGATGATTAGAGTGAACAAACATTTTTATCATAATATTGCAAGCAAATTGCCACAAAAAGTGAACAAATTGCAACCTACGAAGACTATATGCAGACAAATAAACCTCAAAGCATCCATAAATTGGTTCTTGTATTCTTTGTTTACGCGAGTGGGGGCGTTCCTAGTGAGAGGAAGGACCAATTCATTCCAACATGGCATAAAAAGCATTAACGTATGAGAAAATAGTGGCATCACAAAACGTTATTATTAAACTAAAATCAAGTAGTAATTTAAAAGTTTTAGACCTATGATTTTCCTTGTTTCTATTTTGGTGCTAAATCGGAGGTTGCCCAATTACTGGGTGGTTTTCTAGTTAGGCTGAACTCGTTCAGAAATGGCAACTGGGCTTTATTTTTCGTTCTATACAAAAAATAGTACTCCCGTAGGAGGAGGAGGAGGAGGATTTAAGTGGTTTCGAATCTTCTGTCTCCAAACTAGTTTCTATCCCTTCTTTGTACAATTGCTACATGTCTTTAACTTTTTGATAATCTAAATTCAAACAAATCGATAATAATCAGTTGACAAGTTTACTCAAAATCAATTAAAACAGATAACTCAAAACTTTTTTGCTTTTGGATAAATCAAGCAGTTTCAATAACTCAAAACTATTTTTTTCTTCGGATAAATCAAGCGATAGTTCCCTGTCAGAATTTCTTCAACTCTAGTTTACATGAAGAAGAAGATTGCAAGTTTTGTTTTTTAAGTAAACTTGTAAATTGGTTATTATCGGTTTGTTTGAATTTGGGTTATCAAAAAGTTAGAGAGACATGACAATTGTACAAGGAAGGAACAGGGGAGATTGAAACTAATTTGGGAACAGAAGATTCGAAGCCGATTTAAGTCCACTTAGCAATTTCCATATTGGGGTTTTCCAGATCTTTCTTTGGTTTCGGGGCGCTACCATCATCTGTTTATTCTGTCTTAGAACGATTTCCATTTTTAATACGTAGCTTGTATCTTACTAACTAGTATTTGTTCTGCGCGCAAGAACGACGTTAACGAAGTATCGCTAATAAAAGAAATGGTAATAATAATATTATAAACAGCTTGCTCTCGGATAAAAGTGACAAGAACGAATAATCTTTTAGTGTCAGCAGCATCGAGAACAGGCTACCCTACGGTGTAGCAAATGAACCCACGACCAAATTCCATTCGTTCTTCACAAGCAAGAGTTGTACGTCCAATTTTTCACTCCAGAATCTTCTTTATTCTTGGTCTGATCCTTTGTAATAATGTTAATTTGTGTCTGCTTTTTCTTTGCGGTCGATGCATTTTTTTGTTAAAAGCCACTGAAACTGCTTCACGAGCAATGGCTATGATTATGTTCGTTGGTGTTACCGCATCCTTTTCAGGCAGGCGTACCTCTAATGACTTCAATGAGGAAATTTTTTGAGTGATTAACTCGCGAGAGTGATGATTAATTTATTACTATCTGACTGAACCCCCGCTTCCTTAATGGTTTTTATCGGTGGACTAGACATCAGACAAGGGGAAGAAAAAACAAAGAAGGTGCAAATTATACCCAAGTCTCTTAATTTGGCGTTCTGCTCCTTTCTTGAACGAATACAAAAGGCACAGATGCAACACGCGATACCAATGGCTTTGATCTGTTGGCAGCTCTTTTAGTTTCATGACATAATTGGACTGTCGCTCAACCAGAAAAGAAAAAGATGCGTGCTTTTGACTCTTTTTGATTGTCATCATAACATCTAAACTGAGACCAGGGCAAGAAAGAAATCAGTACTGCTCAGCAAAGTAAGTTTGATTTTGATTTTGTCCTTCCTGCCATTAAATTGTACTCCTGTTTGATCTAATTAATCTTGTTTGGATTGCATATTTTCTGAATTTTTTTTAAAAAAAAATTACTGTAACGATTTGATTTCATACATGTGAAGTGAAAAGTTGATTAAAAATAAATGTTTACGAAAAACGTAACAATTTTTCAAATTTTTTTAAAAAAAATTACAATTCAAACACATAAGAGTCTTCGGTCTTTGCCGATTGGTTCTCGTACAAGTTAACTTCAATCACACCAACTATTCAGACAGCCCAGATGGCAAATTAATATCTGCGTAGAAAATATTAGAGGAATTCATGGCATTCATGAATCTGAGGGATGGATGACTATTCCTATTCGTCTAGCTAATTAAAAGTCATCTTCTTGGGGGCCGTATAAAGACTAATAGGCAGTTTGCTCCCAAAAAAGAAGACTTGCTTTGAGGACTCGCGTGATGCGTGGTTAATGGACTTAGTCGGACAAGGAATTCAACGGACCGGGTCAATGGAGCCCTCGTTTAATAGGTGGATCATTGGTTGAATTGATACGTTGCAAAAGTAATATCTATAAGTACACAAAATACTAATTTTATTATATGTAAAATATTTAATGAAATGTATTTAGAGACTAATTATTGTATTTAAAAAGATATATAACGGACATATAAATATTCACAGAAGACTTAATTTCATTTTATTGTACTTTTACACAAATAAATTATATAGTCAAATATAAAACAAGATTATATCACTTATTTTCAAGGATATAGCGTGGATTTTATTGTTTTATTTTTTGTTTAAAAAAATAATTTTCTAACTACTCAAATATTATAATATGATGGTAACATTTTTAGTTTGAAAGTTAAAAGGATTAATTATATAATAAAAAGTTAAAACAAGTTTTTTAAAAAATAACTAGTTCTCAAATAAAAACTAAACAAGTGGAAAAAATCTTTTACACATTTAAATGAAAATTCAATGTTCAAATCTTGTCATATACATATGTTTAATAGGCACACATTAGCACACTTAAATCTCATCCAACTTGTCAATTATATATACATAGTAATAATTACTATTCCCCTTCTGTACATATATATATAAATTAATTAATTTTATCTTTCTAAAAATCTTAACACCATACATCTCAATGAGTGCCCCATTAGGCACTTGTTAGATAGATCCATATTAAAAATCGGATAAATTCTTAGTTAAATCAACGAGTGAAATGGGTTTGACCAAATTTGACCAAATCACCCTTATTCAAACCAGAACTAGAGGCCCAGCCCGATTTGGTAACCTGTTCATTAGGCGGAACGGTTCAACTCTTTACTCTAGGTTGGACCAAGTTTGATCCCTATGGTTTGACAACTATGCTCGCATGCAGATTAGAAATTCAAAGCATGGACCCCAAAAAAAAAAAAATGATTGCTCCAGTTTATAATAGTACTAGTAGTTAAGTTGCACTATCAAAAAGAGGGAGCGAGAGAAATAAAAAGAACATTTTCTCTTCATTTTTGTTTTGGAAGTTTTACAATGGCAAACCATCATCAATTGATGCGGATGCGGAGATTATATTTTCATAAACTGACAAATCCCTAGTGATGATACACACGACAAAAAGTTAATCCCTGTATCATCCAAAGTACTGGGGCATAGACTTCACCAACGAGCGCGTTCTAAAAAACACTTGGATAACACGATGCTGATGCGCGTTAATTAGGATGAGGATGCACTCGAGAACGCCACCATCATAGACACTCATTGCTTCCTTCTCCTGTCTGGATTCTTAGACAGAGACCTAAACGAGAAATTCCAGTCGGAAGAAGACATGCTCAAAAAGCTATATATCCTGATATCTCAAACCCACAATGCCGGAAGACCAAAGCTTGTCTCAACGTGCCAAGCTTGATCAACAGTGCTTTAGATTAACTCATTTACTGTTTCCAGCATGAAAAAAATTGCTGCAAAAAGAAAAAATAAAGTGGGTGGTTGGCTTGTAATATGAAAATTCTAGTTTGCGAAGTTGAAGATTTGTCTACTGCAAAAATTGGGACCATATCTGATATCTCAAGCCCATAAAATGCAGGAACGAAACAAAGCCTTTCTTTTTGTCAAAACATTCCGCCGCAGAGTTTTAGGTGATCTCTTAACCAAAAAAAAAAACGATGCGGCCTATGATGAAGAGGTCGACCTTGCCATGCCTCTCAGGCGAGTGCTAAAAATATGATAAGACCACAGATCTAAGTGCTACTCAATGCCTCGGTAGATTGAGACTCGGAATATCTTTGTTACAGTTGTACTGCATTGAGAGGCTGAGAATTTTTCTCCTATGATGATTGGTATGGGGCAGCAGGTCCAAGGGAAAGAATTTAAAGTTCAGATTTCCTCATGTGGTACCTTTAACTTGCTCCCCCACGTAACTCCCAGCCGGATGAAGTTAGAGCCGATAATATCCGCAACTAATTGCTTTGCAGCCCCGGTTCTACGTACTTGGGATCCTTCTTTCAAGAAAACAATCAGATTGCTAGCTTTTCAGCTCTCTAGTACCAACAGAAGTACGCGAATATAGAGATCTCCTATTGCAATGTTAAAAGTGGGAAAGGAAACAAGACAATCATCATGATTCATCAGTCTCTTAACTAATAGTGTCGGAAACAGAGCAGGATTCAGGCAGGTAACAAGATTTTATACATCGTTCTTAGACAAAGCATAACAAGATTTAATTGGGCCTACTTCCAACCTCTAGGTAGCCAATATTTATTTGTCATGTGGCACTCTGATTTTATTAGGTGAAAAGAGTGAGGGACACTCCCTGGTGCTTCAAAGTTTTTGAAGCAGCATCCCTGTCCAAAAACCAGGTGAGAAGTCCCTGGGGGGAAACTTCAGCGGCAGGCAAATTCGAGTTGGGATTCCCCAGCACATCTTTCACTGCAGTGGCTAACTCGGCGCCAGTTACCACCATTGCAATCTCTGACGAAGAGTTGATCACAGGAAAGGTGTACGTGATTCTTGGTGGAGGTGGTTTTGGCGAGTTTGTAATAAAGGTGACCCAACGCTCCTTCTCATTTCGCTGTGGATGGTTAGGGAATAGAGAAGCCACATGCCCATCTGGTCCCATGCCGAGAAGCATGAGATCGAATTTGGGGAAACCAGTAGCATCTGACAAAGGTAGGATCTTTCTCTCGACCAAGTCCCGGTGAAGGGCCTCGTAATCTTCAGCTGCACCCTCAGGTGACTTTTTGTCATTGATGGGAAAAATTTGACCACCTGGAATTGATACCTGAAACAAAGAAAGCACTTGATTGATGCCTTCCGACATGGCAAGGCCAACAACCGAGCTGTGAAGAGGCAGCAGATACAAGCACAACAGACAAACAATGGCTTCTTGTTTGAAACTTCACATTCGATCCTTCAAATTAGTGGGAAGTCCATTACATCAGATTCTACAGTGTTTGTTTCAAGGCGTGGGTTCAAAATTATATGATTTTGGCCATTTTCTCATTTCAGATACATTTTTATAACAGTTGACGTACGTTCCCAGTTCCTCTTTGGTATTTCCAGCTCAATAAAAAGGATTATAGAAAAAGATCAGCCATCTTATTCTGGGTTAAGCATCGTGAACAGAATTCATAAGTTAACGGCCGCATAAACTTTTCAACTTTCGGAATTCACTCAGCTGTGAAAAGTCAATTTCAAATCGAGATTCTAGAGCATAGATTTTGGCATATAAAGTAGTAATAAAGAACAGACAACTAGCGTCAATACCACCAGAGGCCGCAGATCAATCTGGCTAGCTATGGCTACAAAGTCAAGCCCCTTCCGTTAGGAAAAATGTTCACCCGATGCTGGTCCAAGTAAAATAGCTACAGCGCTCCCCAACGTGGGGAGCTCCACGTCTTATTAAATGGTAATAAGAAGACTGGTAGACCCTCAGGCCGTTCGTCTTGGCATCTCTTTTTGCTGAGAGTTCTTTGTTTTCATTCCAATATTTGTAGATAGCTAGATTAGAATCTGAGATTGTGCCATATATTGCTAAATTAGAAATGACGAGGAAGTCACCTTTGAAAGAAATCCATCGTAAGCAAGTTTGTAATTGCTATCCTTGTGATCCAGGGGAACCACCCTCTCATCCAACCAAAATATGTTCCATTTTGACCAATCCACTGATTCCTTGTGAGGGGCCTCAGTTAGATACCTGAAATATGGATGGATATTAACGTTAATCATGGGATCAATATGTGAGGTTGAATCATAGTAATCTGCTCCATTAAACCCAAATCGAGTTTGGAGCATTAACTTTTTCCTTGCACGCTTTGTTGAATTTTATTAAATGATGTTTTTTTATTTAAAAAATAAAGCTAAAAAAGCAAAAGAAAAGAAAAGGATAACATCGTACTCTTGATTATATGATAGTACCTCATAGTGTCGATTAGGGTACCTCCCGAGAGGACGACGTTGAAAGAACCTTTCTCTTGGACAAATCTTTGGGAGAGATCGGCGGTGTATTTGGCCAGAGCCACCGCGACATCATCCTCGGTGTCGAATTTCAGGATGGTCTTCTTCGCTTTTTCACTAGCCATCCTCCTCCTCCGGTTTGATTCGAGATTTTTTGTCGTTTGGCCTTCTGGAAAATTCGGATGAAGATTGCAACTTGCTGCTCAATTTCCCTCTGCGCTGGGCACCACCATACTTATATATAGTGCGCAAATATTCTTCTGTAGTGGCCAGTCCAGTCGGGCCTCGGATTCGTATAAGATTCGTCGTACAGTTTCCACTCGCGAAAAGAGATGGGAGAAAAGGATTCTCTGCAATTGAACCATCCATGAGCACTGCAAACCGCAATTGATGTGACTTTTAATTAAATCTGGGCTGCTAATTACCAAATCTAAAGTTTTTAAGCAAAATCAATTCTTTGCGATTCAAATTATATGGAGACAACAACTCTCATAAGGTCAAATAATACTGATGCGTATGGACAAAGTGAAGGAACCTTTCTCTGTGATTGATGATGAATCACTGGAACTGCGACACATAAGCAAGCAATAATGTGCAAAACTTGGGCAGATGGGAGAGCCCCAAATATGAAGACGGTTTTGCTTGCTGGTTGCTTTTGTCACTAGTCGAGTGGTCTGACTTTACTTGAACTTGCCAGATTAACTACAGAACTGGATTAGCTTTGCGATAAAGTGTAGTCTTCTTGGTTTGAGAACTCATCAGTGAAACATGTTTACCAAGAAAAACAAAGAAGATTCTGGCATACACAGTGAGGCTACCTTAGATCGACTTCTTCGTAGTCTTGCCAAAATGAGAGGGAGGCATTCCACAGCTGAAAAATCATTTCGATACGTGGAAATCCGTGTTGGCACCAATTTCGCTATGCAAGGAGTGGTGCCTCTGTTTAGTTGATACTTTCAGAATTAGCACTCAAAACTCAACTCATCCTTCTCTTTTCTAATTTTTTTTCTTACCATAAAAGTTTGAATCCATGATCTGCAGCCAATCTGGCGACCAGTTCACCTAATACAAGTTGGTTAAAAGGCTCACAACTTTTTTCTATCTGCAACTACATGAGGACGTAAATTGAGCAGGCCTCGCCGGCCCTGGTGCAACGGAAGGAGCTCATGCCCCATCCAACGGAAGGGGGAACAGCACGCAAGTTAATATAAATACTCGTTTTTGAGGACACCAAAAGTAGTTTACCATATGATTAAACATAAACCCTGGGCTGTCTTCAATTGTTAGATAACTTAATACAAGGACTTGACATCACAAAAAGAAGACAGACGCCCAAGTATCCTTAATCCCCAGCACCGAAAACCCAAAATTTCCAAGAATGCTTACCAAAGATAATTTCAAAGGAAAAAAATCACCGTAAGGCATTCAAGCATCGGGAATATTCAATTCTTGCCTGCTGCTAATCTGAGTAAACAGAAACACCACTACCTTACATAATAATGATAATCTTACAAAACCATTCAAGCACATCCACAAGGTAAAGACATAAAGACCGAGGGATATTTACCGAGCAAGATCAACTGATGTTGTTATAGGCAAGTGTGCACCCTACAGCTTTGAAGCTGCACCCTTGTCCAAGAACCAATTCAACTTCCCTTCTGGTGAAACCATTTGCACGGGAAGCAAATCGGTGTCCTGATCACTACCCAGTGTTGAACGAACAGCATCGGCTTTACCAGCTCCTACTACAACAAGTGCAATATGTGCGGAAGAATTTATTACAGGGAATGTCAACGTTATCCTCTCCGGAGGAGGTTTTGGCGAGTCCTTGATGAAAGTAACCCACTTCTTGTTCTCTTTCACAAGTGGATGCCCATGAAAAAGAGAGGCAACGTGCCCATCTGGTCCCATTCCCAAAAGCATGAGATCAAATTTTGGAAAACCATTGATCTCTGATACTTCTATTGTCCTGTTCTTAACCAAGTGCTTGAGACAGGTCTCATAGTCATCTGCAGCACCTTCAGCAGACAATGCATCATTTATGGCATACACGTTGCCAACAGGAATTGGAATCTGGCAGACAAAGGAATAACAAATTACACAAGTTCAGAAACTTTCAGGTAATTCATTCATGGAGGGGAATAGGATGGCTACAAAACAAATTTGGTTCATCTAATCTGCAAGTAAAACAAGTACCACAGCCACAATAAAGTGAAGGTAACACATAACAACAGGGCAGGAGAGAAGAAGATAAACTGCAATAAACAAATATAGACTACCAAGCACATGTATAAATCTCCTACAACAAGATAGTTAACGAATCATGCCATACTTTGTTTCTGGACTATCATTAAGTTCATACATAATAGAAAATCTACTTCCCTTGCCTCACAAGTAACTTCAAATACAAGAGCAACATTCCTTATTAAGCTCAATTAATAACAACTCTATTGTTTGAAACAATATTCAGTGGCTTTCATCAAATGACAACTATTCCACCAACGCATGGGAACTTTTAAGGCCTCTGGCAAAGCCATAAATGCAGAACAAGAAGTAACTGAATGAAAGAACATATGGGATAAATGTGAGGCAAAAAACGAAGCACAATGGGAAAATGATGCCAAATAAAGGAGACTTATTGCTAACCTATCACGTTCAAGTTGTTCATAAATAAAATATGTTTTCTTTATGCAGAAGTATTGCACTAGCACTTTAGTCAGCACTTCTGCTCATTACAAAGAGATCTATGATTTAAACTTGAAAACTAACTTGCCCATGACTGATGACAAACCAAGGAATTTTGTTTCTTGATAGTGAAGGTTACAACAATATAGATGAAAGGGGCAAAGTCTAAATTTCTCCAACATTAATCCCCGGGGACAAAACTCTATTTTTCATAGGGATTTTTTAGAAAATCTAAGTTTTATTATGCGAAGAGCTTTAATTTATTAGATATCAGGGGATCCCAGAACCATCAACACCAATTACTCTTTGAGTAGTACATCAGAATGCTATCAACATCAAGCACAGGGCGATCTATGAATGTAGAAATTGCTAGAAAAAGCCTATACTTTCAAATGACAATCTGAGCTTCATGTATTAACACCATGTCAAGCGCTTGTTCAGATGACCGATTTCCATTAACTCATCCACCATAGGGAGGAACACAGCTGTTAGTGAGCTCATCTGTTCCTTGTGCTCTTATTTTAGCCCAAACTCATCACATTTTCTATTACACCATCTTCAAGCTTCCAAGAGTATGTAGACACAAAAGTTTTAGTGTGAAAAAAGAAGGGGGGGGGGGGGGGGGGGGGGGGGAAACTGAATCACTAGCGAAAACAACAAATCTTTCTTTTGCCATCTAGTGTAACTGTACAAAATGGGGCATGCACGAGGCATAATTATATAGGTCAAATTAACATTCCACTGAAAAACTTGACCGCAATGTTGAAGGACTAAGCTTAACTAATAAGCTTAAAATCCCAGATCATATGTTTACAAGCTATAACCAAGTATCCATCCACGAATTGGATTAAAGCTGCAACAGATTAGCAGAATGCGATCAAATGATAAGCAAGAATTAGAAGGATAAGCTCATATCACTCGTGGGGTAGTATTTTAAATCCCAAGATAAAAAGAAAATTTGTAAAGCCAATGGTCATGCTTCTTCTTAACCTTGGATAGAAAGCCGTTATAGGCCAGAAAATAATTGCTATCGGGATGATCCTTTGGAACAACTCTTTCATCCGCCCAGAAGACGTGCCATTTGGACCAATCCACCAAATCAATGTAGGGAGGCTCTACTAATTTCCTGCGATCCCCAGCATCCCAAATCAATAGAACGGAGAGATAGATATTAGAAAGAAGGAGGATATCGCATATCACTGACCTGAGAGACTTGACAAGAGAACCCCCGGATAAAACAACGGTGAAGGCACCCCTTGTTTTGGCGAATTGATCAGACAGATGGGCGACATACTCAGCCAAGTCCACAGCCAGGTCTTCCTCCGACTCAAATACTTGTTTATTTTTCTCGGTTGATGAGGCCTCTGCCATTGACGTCTTTGGAGTCTTAAAAGAATTGGAATTGGTGGGATTGAACAACAATGAGAGTTGCTGTTTGAACCTGAGGAAGCAGAAAACGGAATCGGGCGATCAGGATCGAAAAGCCAAGGGAATGGAGTGGGGTGACAGGAGTGGTTGAAGTAGTAGAAGTAGCAAGGGAGTTCGGGTTGGGGAGGAGAGTCGGGAAGAAGTGCAAGTAGTAGAAGAAAGAACAGGGGAGCAAGAGGCCATATGTAGAATCAAGAATGGAGCAGAGCAGGTTTCGAGGTTTCATATTTTAAATTTTAAAAAAAAAAAAACTAGTACGTGTTGGCAAATGGAGATTGGAGACTGAAGTGAAGAGAGGACAAGGAGGTACTAGTAGAAGGGCAGAAGAGTATGGGCCAGCGGCACCTGTAAGGACAAGGAAGGGTGAATGAAGCGGATTATTGCGGTTGCTTGGACGGTGGTGGCGTGGGGACTGGGGCTACGAAAGGACGGTGGAAATAGAATTGATATTTAACATGGGATAATTTCAAAAACCTCCCTCGAGGGTTTGCCAATCTCATTTAATATCTCTAAAATTTTAAAAATTACACTTTTCTCTCTAATCCACTTGAAAAAAAACAATACTAACCTTAACATTCTATTGAAACTCTCTTGTTTGCCATGCTCATACAAAGGATGGGTTTTATAATCATTTTCCCTCCTTATTCATTTCTCTTATATTTTATCACATAATATGAAAAACTATCAATATTATCCTCAACCTGTATGTTGATCAAATGTCAAACTAGTAACTTTTTTTTTTATATAACTTTTATACCATCCAATTTTTTCTGCTCCTTTTTTTAATTTTTGTATCAAAATTAAGAATAAATCGATAATAACAATGCCCAAAATTACTAACAAACTATGATAGTTCCATCATTGAACTAGTCCAAAAAGTTTTTAAAAAATTAAAATGACACTCTCTTCTCTATCTTAAAATTGATACGTATTTTCAATAAAGCACTAAAAAAAATGGCCCATTATATGGATAGATTTATTGTTATAGTTGATTATCAAACAATATAAAAACTTGATGCTCATTCCTTTTATAATTATGCAAAATTACTCTATAATTATTTAGAATAATAAATCAAACTTTATAAGAGAAGGGTATTTTAGAGAATTCATTGAATTTTTAACCCTTTTTTAAGGTTTGGTTACCAAAAATGTCACGTTAATGGAGGTAAGTATAATTGTTAAAACTTGATAAGAGCTAAGTGAAATAGGCGGAAATCTCAAGGAAAATTTTTGAAATTATCCACAACCGTTTGGGTTGGGTACCAGGACTCCGACCCGACAGGAGACGAATCACACCTGGGCTTTTGTCATTTGCTCTCATGCAACAAAGTTGGCTTTTTTATTCGATGTCATGCCAGGCGCAGGTGGAAGGGGCCAAAAATCCAAACGGCAGATATTAACATCCTCATCTTTAGTTTCACTGATTAACAATTCCCGTGAAGATTTTGAATAATCCTCATAAAATGTAACAATAATAATAATAATGGAAAATTTGAAAGACAAAGCGGGTGGAATTCTCTACGTACTGATTTAGTGTACTGATTTTTTTCCGATCATTCACCCCACAATTATACATTTCAAGTAACAAATGGCATATTCTACAGCAACGTACTTGTATTACACTGAAGATTTAGCATACAAAGCCCAATTTGCTTATCACTAGCCGTTGAGGGATTGGTACTGGATTCTCTGATCCTTAGAAAGAGTGTCCCTGCTTTCAGAATAGGGAAACACGATCAGGAGGGAATGAGGACTCAAGGCACATAACAAGAGCAGCAAGATCGTAGCCTGAAATTCGCGACATATCGCATAATAATTCGCGACAGTTACTTAGCTCGTCTGAAAAATGTTTTGAATCATTTTGCTGGGAGATTCAAGGGCACCATATTCTAACTGAGATAACTCGTCTGCAGAGAGTTGCCAACCAAGGGCACCTAAATTCTCCTCGGCCTGTTTGACTGACTTGACTCCAGGAATTGGAATTGTTCCTTTGCAGATGCACCAGTTTTATAGCAACCTATGTGGACAACAATGCAATAAAGGCCTAACATAAAAAGTTACTACTATCCTAGCACAAGTGTCATTACTTGCCTAACTTTTTTGCTTTGTTCACATTCCTCAGCCTTTCCCTATTTGAATTTTCAATACTGCTCCGATCTAATTAAATTCACTAGAACATGGGAGATTAGGAGGTAAGAACGCTCCAAAGCTTGACAGTTAGGTGGTCTCAGAATAGTGATTATCTACTGTTTAAGTCCTAACATTCTAACATGTGACGAGCACTCTATATGATGCACAATGCAACTTCAAAGTCAAGGGATAGATACCTGTGACATGGTTTTCCGTCTTTTCTCGGCAATTTCTTTTAATGAACTTAGTAAGGGCTCCAGTCCCGGCAGGATTTGTCTAAATAGTAGGCCCCTACATGAGTTACAGCAAAAATACCTTGAGGCAAAGCATGATAGAGCTGCCTGGTATGTAATCTTTGGAGATCAAGGCACATACAGCTTTTAACAAGTGGAAGAATGTGAAAGTTCATTTACCTAGGTCCCTGAGGAAGATTAGAAGGGCTGTATTTCCCTGTTAGCATCCCAAGCCCTAAAGGACTATATGAAATCAATCTAATACCCAAAGAATCACATAACTTCTTGATCTCCATTTGGTCCCTTCCCATGCTAAGCAGTGAAAACTGAACCTGAACATTGGCAAACCCTGAACACAAAATTATCAATCACAACAAAAACAGAAAGCTATTGAAATGCCAAATAAAAAGGTGCTATTGTCAGCATCCTAAAACTGCCAAATGACTTCTGGGCTTTAAAACCCTACCACTCGACACATCTTGCAAGCAATGCATGTAGTAGGCCCCAAAATCTGATTAAGGACTCAGTAAAGGTCGCCATCATGTATGCTCCACAGACATTCCAACAGACCTACTTGTATGTATCCTTTTCACTCGACTTATAAAGCATGTCTGTGTACTGTGATTTAAGACGGGATGCAACAAACTCAAAAAAAAATTTTAAAAGTGGAAGTGTAATTATTTTTATCTATTATTGCCAGGCATTCAACTATGATTTCACAAAAACAGGTTAATATTCAGACTAGTATTGATTTCAATCAGAAGCCACAAAGAGAATAGCACCTGTGCAGAGCATAAAGGAACTCCCCTGGCTTTAAGGTAATCATGTATTTTCAGAAGTTGTTTTGGCCCATAATTGCTCACACCAACTGCCCGAACTAAACCCTGCATTCCAAGATGTCCATAATGTAGTTACAAATCTTTGTCACGAACTAAAACAAAACTAAGGACATTGTGCTATTAATTATCCACGTATCATGTCAATTCGTATAAAAGCCAAATGATAACAATCATCATGAGCATGGAACCAAGTAATGGCTGTGATTATTGAATAAATGCCTACAAGATTACACCTTCTCATGCATTGCAACCAAACCATCCCAAAGAGCTTGCTCTTGAAGAGGAGCATAATTGGCAGTTGACCAGTGCAGCTGTCCAATTCCTATTTGTTCAATTTGCATCCGATGCAGAGAAGACCTTGGAAAAAATTGTCCATGATCATTTATCCAATCAAGAAAACTAAAAAAGACTGACATTAGGCTCTCAAAGATATCCTGTCCTGGCTCCTTGTGGAATCTCATTTACTTGGAATGGATTATTATCTCAATGTCCCTCACTTTTAATTGGAAGAGAGCTCAGATCTTGTTTCACTTAGAACTCAAAAAACACTAAACATCAATTAAAATAAAGAATTAGTAGCACACTTGCAAGCGTTGACAAATTGTCCAGGTGTTAGACGCCATGGATATGCAGCAAACTTTGTTGCAATGACTATATCATCTTGGAATGCCTTTCTTCCTGACCAAAAAAAAAAAGGCTGGTCTATTAGCGGTCTTGACAAAAACCAGACTTGTAAAAGACGAAAAGATATTAGTCTCTATAAGCTTTAGTAGAAAGAAAAAAAACTGAGATGCAGAAGTGAAAAGCAAAGCGGACAGGACTTCATCAATTGCCAATGACACTTAAGACAGCATCATTACACTCCGACCAGCAACATGCCAAAACAAACAGCAAAAGACATATGGAGAACCTGTTGATTGTTAATGCATTCCTTTACTAACTAGCAAACTTAAGTGCTAAAATTCCTTTTGAAAAAAAATAGTATATCAGTAACTTTTTGCAAGCATTGCAAAAAGGCAATTAGGTAAGATAAGATCTCCAATACCCTGCTACGTATGTCATAAATGGTCACTGAAAATCCATAAATGCAGGTTAGGCCATAGGTGACAAGATAAAAATAACAGTGATAGACTATTGCAATCCCAAACCAAGAAATCAATCATCGATCCACCAAACTTCTGAAGGAATCAGTTTCCTCAAGAATATTACCAAAAAGTAATAGGAGTAGCAGTAGCAGTAGATGATAATATCACCAAAAAAAAGGTGAAACAAAAGAAGCGGACCTTGAAACTCGCGGATGAATTTGCCAAGAAGTCTCTCGCTTTGTCCATTCAACTTCCCAGTTCCATACGAATCAGCAGTATCAAAGAAATTAATCCCATTCTCCAGGGCAAGATTGAAAGTGTCCTGAAGCTGAGAGTCCATTGATTCCTGATAACCCCACAGAAGCTGGTTCCCCCATGCCCAAGTCCCAAACCCCATGGGCGACACTGTCAGAGGACCCATCTTTACCTGCCAAAATTCCCAAGAAAAGAAAATCCTGATCTATCAAATACTACTGGTACACAGCATATTAGTTTACTTCATAATGTATTTACTGGCATTATATAACACAATTTCACGTGGTACCTATCTGTTCCTTGAGGGGATTCATCAATTAAAGACTTACTAGCTAGTACTTTAAATATTACCTTTTGCCAAGGCCAGAAACGAGGGAATTTGAGGGTCTTCAGGGCATTTAAGAGTGATGAAGGGATAAAGGAGTCTGCTGTTGAAGCTTTAGCTCCGCTGCATTTAACATACCAAGTGGGTGGTGCTGAGATTGATATTGATGCGGGCATCCAGATGAGAGAGCCATTGCTCTCGCCTTCGCCTTTCTATATTGTTGAAGCTTTAGCTCCGCTTTGCTGACTGTTTTCTGTGGAGGACAGACAACGTGTATATACGTGTGTGGGGTAAAAATATGAAAAAAATGAACGCTGAAAACCATTTGAAGTTTATTTTGATACACAGAATAGAACCCTCTCTCTCTCTCTCTGTCTCTCTCGTTTTGGGCACAGATACATACAGTGGTAGTACTCTTTAATTTAGTGGCATTCGATTATGAAATCACGAAATGAAAGCGGGAAGGAGCGGCTCTATCTAAAATTAGCAAAACAACTTCATCCGTTTATTCAATTCGAAGGCTAAATAGGGGAAAGAAAAGAACAGTAGCAACTGCTGTTGAAGAATGAATAAAAAGAATAATGTTTGTTCTAGGGATAATTTCAGAAACCTCCCTTGAGGTTTTTGACAATTTCATTTAGCCCTCTCAAAGTTTTTAAAATTACATAGTCCTCCCTTATTATTTAAAATGACAATGCTATCCTTCAATATTTTAATGAAATTCCCTTATTTTTTATACTTATATTTAGAATGATTTTTAAAATTAATTTTTCATTCTTTTTCCTTCTTATTCCTTTTCATTTTAATTTTTTCTAATAAAACTGTAGAACTACCATTATTACCTCTAGTTTCTATTGTAATCAAATGTCGAACTAATGATTTTTTTATGAGTTGACTTTATTGGTAATCAAATGTTTTTTGCTAATATTTATTTCTATTTTTTGGTATTAAAATTAACAATAAATTAAAAAAAATACCCAAAACCATTACTAAATTATGATAATCCCACTATTCGAAAAATTCATAAACTCTGGATCAACTATTTCAACACTTTCTTTTCTACCTTATAAATCTAAATCCATAATAAAATACCATCAAAAGTATCTTATCATAGTGATAAAATTATTATTATAGTTGTTTATTAAATAGTATATATGGACATGAAAATTTTGATATCTTTTCCTTATAATTACACTGCATAATCTTATAATTGTATAGAAGAATAAATTAAAACTCACTACACAAGGACATTTTTTATATTCATTTTAAAAATGTGACCAAATCAATATTATTTTAAAATTTTGTTATTAAAACTATCAAATCAAGGGAGGTAAATGTAATTTTTCAAATCTCAGGGAAGTTCAGTGAAATTGTTAAAGAGGTTTCTGAAATTAACCCATTTGTTCTATGAGATAATTTCAGAAACCTCCACTGAATTTTTTGACAATTTCACCCCAGTTTTTAAAAATGTTTTTGGACGATTTCACACAAGTTTAAAAATTATACATACCTATCTTGAATTTATCATTTTGGTAACAATAATCATTCAATGTTCAAAATTTTGAATGACTAGCCCAAAATGCCCTTGTGAAATTGTGGTACATTTTATCTTTTTATAAAATTCTTTAAAAAAAATATAGAACGTGCATAAAATCTCAAGCCTACTTTCAACCATCATCTTTACTATGTTAAATCTTTCATATTCCCATTTTTCAAATTAGTACAATTATCACTATGATCATCATGCCATTAGTCCCTAAATTCTAAAATCTTAATCTAAATTGAAAAAGAAAAAATCAGTATTATTAAACTTAAAAAATTTCACCAACTGCATTAGCATAACATGTTATCTCCTAAATGTTGGAGTAAAAACACTAGTCCCATCACTTTTAAACCTTTACCTTACATTTTCTTCTATTCATTTTCAGATCCTCCAATCACAACTAAAAATTAATTTGTAATACATTAAAATTATGTTTAAGACATAATTGGCTATTTCATGGGTGAAATTTTATTTTTGTTTTCATTGAATGTTTAATTTTGTAAAGCATTCATATGCACCAGATTAGGAATGGATTGTTTAATTGCATAAAAAATATTAATATGTGAAAGTTATTATGGTCATCTTATAGGAACATAAGCAGACAAGTTTTTTGTCAAGTTTGTTTGTTACAAGTTTTTTAAAAACTTTAGCTAAAATAACCTCAAAAAACTTTTCAAAAATTTTAAACTATACACTTCAAAATATTCAAAAAAAACACACTTCAAAAAAAATTTTTAAAACTTTTACAGTAAATTACAACAGTAAATTTTTAGACAAACACCCAAAAAATTCACTTGCCAAACGGGTCAATTATTCATAATATTATTTAAAAACCTCAAGATTACTAGGTAAAACAACAAAGAAGTTTATGACGGCTGTGGGATTTGAACCCACGCCCTTCCGGACCAGAGCCTAAATCTGGCGCCTTAGACCACTCGGCCAAACCGTCGTGACTGGTGTTAATGAAGTACTGCTTCCTCTTTTTGGAATTTGAACATCTTCTTGAATCAGTCCTAGTCACATGCATGTCTAGTTCTTTTTCTCCTTTTACTGAGTTGAATATGTTGATGATGGCATAAATAGTGATCTTCTTTGTTTTGTTTTGAGGTCTGCTTTCAGCAGGTCATTAAAAGTTGATTTTTTTTTTATTTTAATTTTTGGGGAATCCGTAATCCTCATCATAGTGTAGTAATTCGATTTTTCCAGTCGTCATGATCTGCGCATGTCTCCTAATTCCTCCTTTTCACTGACCCATCGTACAATTCTTTCTCTGTTTTCATAAAAATTTTGTCCTTCTTCTTTTTCTCGCTTTTATTAAACCGGGGATGATCGAAGCTTTCGAGTGAAAAGAAAGATGGATAGACTGGTTTGGTTGTTGGGAGCTATCGTTTAGCGGTATCCTGGCATTATATTCGGTCAGCAACAGTTAGTAAATCCCTAGTAGTAGTTCTCTGATAAATCATGTCAAAATTACAAAGGGGAAGAAAAACAAAACAAAAAAGGAAAGGGAGATTCAATTTGGGTTTCCCTTATTCTGCATATGTACTGCTGGCTTGTTCTACACATGTACTGTTGAGCGTCGATCATTCATTCAGATTGTTTTAAAGATTCAAGAAAACCTCGAGGAGGGGAGAAGATGGTAGAAATGGGTTTGGAATCCGGGCTCATACTGATCTCGATAAACCGAATTGTCTCCAAGCCATTCCAGTACACTTTTTCTCCTTCCGGCTGTCTCTTTCTCATGGAATTCTACCAAACCAACTTTGAGGATGGATAGCGAGATACTGATCAGGCTAAGCCCCGGAATTCTTTTCCCTGGCACTGCCAGATACCTTAGGCTTTTAAAGTTCTGGAGGCTTTTTGCACAGGATTTTCTGGTATCTCCATTCTGTCTTCTTTCATTATTAGCAAAGGCCATCTGAGAAATCCCACAACTTGAAGGGCAACATGATTCATCCAAGAGCCCATCTGAGACAAGATTGCACCATGGCTTTCGTGATGCAGATGAACTCTCTCCTTGTTCAGTCAAGATATCAAAATCTGCTTGGTCTTCCTTTCCAAAGTGTTCATTAACCCCTACCCCATCAACATGCGCCTTTGTTGTCCTCTCATCGTCGTCTCTGCGCTCAGGATGCTCGTCTCTTTTTGGTGGAGCTGCATGCTCTGCATTTTCATTTGAATCCTTGCTACTGCTCTGCCTCTTATTGGAGTTTTCCAGCAGACCATTTAGTGTGTGCAACTGTAAGAGAGCAGGAACAAGAAAGTAAAGGAACAAGAAGTAGAATAGATAACATTGAAGTAACGACTCTTAAATTAAGGAGAACCGGTTGTAGATACTTAGATACCTGCTCAAGCAAAGACTCATTTTCTTTCTTCAAGGCTTCAAATTGGTGGCATAGAGCATCGAAATTCGCTTTTAGTACTCTATATTCTTGCTCTAGTTTCTTTGATTTCCATCTCGCCCTTTTGTTCTGAAACCAGATTGATACCTGGCGCGGCTGCAGGCCTAGATCTTTTGCCAGCTGCATCTTGTTCCTTGGTTCAAGCTTTGCCTCCCGATTAAAACATGGACTCAAGTGACTTCACTTGTTCATCACTGAACCTCTTAGCATTGTTGCGCCTCTTTCTCTTCGGAATTGGGAAAGAGCTGTGCTTGTTGGAAGGCTTCCAGCGCTCTTGTTCAAAATAGCCTGTTTGTTCCATCGCGTTGTTGATTTCTGAGTCTAAACTCCTTTATTAAACTCCTTTTGTCGGCTTGAGGGGCAATAGACTACCCTCTATGTTCTAGCCTACGCCTACTGCTGTTCCGAAGCTGTTGCAGATGTGGGCTTTTGTTTGATATATAATCCTGCATGTAGAAAAGCCGGAATGAGGTCGGTAGGATAGAGGTGTGATGCAATTGACTGAAGTTTTTTTTTTTTTCTTTTCTCTTAGTCGTAGAAGACGGGTGAAATTTAAAAAGCGAAAATGACACAAAAAAATTTTTTTTCATTCAAAATCTCTAATTTTTGAAATTTCAATATGCTGACAGCGATTGTTGTATTTCTTCGAGATTTAGGGTGCGCTCATCTACGCCATTGTTTCCATACATTAAGTTAGTGTACCTTTGTGCTCGAATAAAATTCATGTGTGCAACGTTTGTAAATGCAAAATAATCATGTAAGAAATACAACCTAATCAGTATAACTGCATGAAAACCCCCTAAACATGCTTAACCAGTGTCTTGAGAAACGCCTAGACCTACCGTGGTAATTTTGCTTTGCTTCTCGAGTATTACTGCTGCTATTGCATTGTAATTCAAGGTCACCTGAGAGAGGGAGAGGAGTGCGATGGTCTTATCAGGAGAAAGACTGTGGAGTGTCGCTGCCTGATAAGGCCAAAAAAAAAAAAAAAAAAGAAAGTTGAGGCCGTATAAATCATGAGAAGAAGAAAATAGACCCTTGAACAAATCAAATTATTTCAGTTTTGTCTGAAGATTAAACCCTTTTGATTTTGCGTACAGATATAGGTGTGTCGTGTTTCACAATCAAACCTTGTCAAACACAACTTTTTCTTCTTGACGTTTAAGTCGAAGCCCGAAGGAAGTGCCGTTTGGAACATTGGGCATGTCCTGTCCAGGGTAGGCGGTATGGAATTCAAGGGCCTGTTGCATTCTCCACAGGTGTCATCACCTCCCTTGGGAGTCCTTTGGAGTTTGTTTAATATCTCCGAGGCAAATGTGACCCACCTAATGGTTTAATAAGTCATTCCATACCAGGACGTGGAAGTACCCCAGTGGCTTAGCCAAAAGTATGTTATCCAGCGATTGAGGGTGAAGGTTAATCTAATCAATTCTCTAAAATAAGAATGGTTTTGGACCACTAAGACTAGTTTTTTTTTTTTAACTTGGGAACTTGCTGATCTGGTCTTTGGCATTCAAGCATTTTTTTTTCTCCCAAAACCCATAAAACAAAGAAACACAAGAAACACGAGGATCTCCCACCCAAAAAAAAAAAAATCACTTATCTCCCGTCCATCATATGACATATCCTCAGAGATTCAGGCTTCCTGAGGTGTGGTGCTGGTTTCTGTTGGATTTCTTCTATCCTTTCATAGCATTTCTCACTAGATCTTTTGTTTGTCCCGCAAGTGAATCCTCATCTTAAACTTGCAAAAAAATAATTTTCAAGCCCTATCAGACTCAACGTCAGACGGTGCATCTTAGATTTTTGTTCAATTTCTTTTTGTACCCTGCAACGCTGGTGCTTCCTTTTCTTTAGCGAGCGAACTCTCAACTTTCCCTCCCTCGCAAAAGAAAATATCAAGGCCTATCACGGGCATTGTCAAAAAGGTATCTAGCTCCATCCATTCGAATGAAAAATGAGTAGCCGCAAGTTTCTGGAGTTGGTAACATTTATTTATGCTTGGTTGAAGGACGAACAATGACATGTCCACAGCAGGGGAAGCTAGGGCCCAACTTTGCGAAGAAATTGCGATCTATTCCTCTCTCACTGACTAACATCTTCGTGAAAATGACCCGAGAGAGCCCCAAAAATAGTCAGATGTGGAGGGATGATGATTGTGAGAGATTGCATGGACGACCCGCATTGGGCGAAGAATGGGTGGAACAGATGCGTATTAGAGCCGTCGGATCTCTGATTATGCCTGGGACGTGGGGCTGGGCAGGACAGGTGTTCAGAGCGGACTGGTGCCACAAATCAATGCGTCTGGATGATGGCAGATATATAATTCTGTGTTCACTTTCACAGGCTAGAGGGGGCAGCTGATGGAGTTTGGTTTCGTGCAAGGATGTAATCGAGCCAAGTCGAGCTCGATTGTTGCTATACTTGACTTATACGTAATTAGGTTCGATCAAATCGTAACTCAAGGTTTGACTCAAGAAAATTCTTTTTAAGTTCGAGACTCCGATTCGATAAGGCTCGATCAAAGGTCAGTCTTATCAAGTCGAGTCTAATCAAATTTTTTGACTCGATTCGAAAAATATACATTTATAAATTTGATATAAATTATATTTCATAACAGTCATTTTATAAGTATAATATATATATTATTTAAATTATATATATATTAATGAAGTATATCCGGCTCGACCATTAACTTTGTCGAGCCACAAGCTGCAAATTCTTGATTTGAACTCGACTCGAAAGTATATTTGAGACCAAGTTCAAGTCAAATCGTTGACCGATAATGGCTCGACTCGCCTACCTCCCAAGTTTCGTGTACAGAATTGTTAGATAGTTGGGTGGGGAATTCGGAAATTGATGATTCCATCATCGGTCATCATTGCGGAGACGATGTACAATAATTAATACGGTGCCATGCCACAGTATTGGATGAGATTGGTATTTTGCTAATATGTCAAAGGTTGATTGCCACTTGCAGCCAATCCATAGACAGGACAAGATGTTTGGAAGTACTAGTCTATCTTCTTCTGATTTTTTGGATAAATATCCGTGCGTCTCAACTCTCAAGGATCGGTGGATATTTTGTGCCAGTGAGATGTTTGGATTACTATTTTTAAAAATTCTGTGAAAAGATATTCTGTACACTATAGTAGTTTGATATATATATATATAATAAAAATATGATTAAAAAGATGTATTCAAGAAAAAAATATAAATTCTTGCGGAGTGTTATACACTTTGTAGTTTATCAAGATTAGAGGCGTTACTAGTGTGGTGGCGCCCATTCTACCCCTCCTCGTTGTCTGAATTTAATTTCTTCTAAAAGAATACGAGTATCTTGAAATGTGAAAGGCGATTAGGATTTTTATTATTGTAAAATATAACCTTTCATAGTTTCTGCATCCCATTTTGATAGTTTTGATTTTTTTCACACAATTTATTGAAAAAGTAAATCTAACCCACTGTTTTTCTAAAATATCTTTACATTAATATTAATAGTATAATTAATCATTATATATTTTACATTAATTGCAACAACAATATTGATGAAAAGTGACACCATTTAAGGCATGAATCAAAGCAATCAATAAATAAAGTAGGTTATATTCACTCATGACAAAGTACATTAAACAAAGGTATTTTAGAGAAATTAAAAATTAATTATATTTTTCGATTAGAAAGTATACTATAATTTGGGATGACTAAAAAAGAAAAAATAAGACTATCAAAATGGGACGAGAGGGTATAATTGAGACTCTCTCCGCTCTTCTCGTTGTTGTTATTATTATGATTATTATTTCTTTCTTTTTTCCTCACTTTTCTATCTTCTTGTCCTAGGCATGGTATTTGTGTACTCCATGCCATAAAATGAAAAAATACGCACATTTCGGATGTAAATTAACGGACATATAAATCCTACAAAATGAAAAAAGGATCTCAAATTTTAGATAGATCTAATAGCATATACAACTTCTTAGTCACTTTTGTGTTTCTTGTTTTTGGGTTGAGAAGTACCTTTTAGTGACTTAGAGGTCCAAACACCTTCCGGACTTTTGTGAATTCAGATTTCTGTGCTCCGGCTCGGTCCAACCGTGCTGCAATTGCGTCGAAAGTGACTAAGGGAGTTGGACTTGGTTTTGCAGCCGACTGGACTCGGGCTATTCTGATGTCAGTTGAGTACATGTTTGGGCTAGACGAACTTAAGAAGCCCAAAGGGCTTTTACCCATATTTGCAATGCAGAAATTGCCAATAGCAGCTGGTGGTGCATCATCAGTCATCACATCTGATACGAGTTGAGTTGCATTCGATTCAAGAGTGAAAGCTTAGGATTAATCTGTTATAGTGTTATGCATTGCCCATTTATAGATTTTAAAATATATATATATTTTCTGTAAATTAAGTGTCAAATATTACCCGTAAATTTATTTTTTTATTTTTTAAAAAAATCTACGTAACTACGCGTAATGAATCTGGGTATCGTGGACTATGCTAAAGGAGACGATTGAGATTTCTCTGGGGCCTATTTCCGGTCAACAGCTGGACTCTGGGCCATTATGCTGGTTCTGAGCTAGGCCCGCCCCGTTATTGCGCGTGTTTTCAGAGTATCAAATAGAAGAATAGTATACTATACTATTCTTCTAGTACAGTCCAAAACCCACTCTGCCTGACTTGCCGCTATTCTCTGCAGATTACATATTCCTCAAATGATTTTTCTTAAAAAAAAAAGAAAAAAGAGAGAAGTGGAGTATCACGTTCCCTTTAAGAAAAGGTCAGACCAAACACGGTCGGTTTCTGCGTTAAGTTTGCTATTAGCCACGTGGGCAGAAGTTGCATCCCGTCTACGGAAAGAGTCGAAACACCGTGGATGCGTTCACTCCCCTTGCCCCTCCGCTACATGACTCTCCGTTGCATTAGAAACAATTTCTCCCCATCACGCTTCAATAAAATTTATTTGTAAAAATCAACACAATTTATAATATATTTCACTATTTGTGTTATTTTTATATATACTTTTTATGAAATTAATTAAGTTTTGCCGTCTGATTAATCATTACAAATTTTATCAAGATTTTTTCACATTTGTTTTTTACGTTCCGTCATCCTCCGAACCACTTAACCCATCATTCTCTCAACTTTTTTACCATTTAAATATTTTGTTTCTAAATTAAGTGCCAAGATATTTTTAAAAATATCATTTTTCAGTGTGTTGATCTAAAGATGGGAAGAAAAATAATGACATGACTGCATAAATCAATAACATTATATAAATTTGGATATAAATAAATAGAGAAACCAACGGAGGGAATCCAATAATGCCTCGGGTCTTCAGGCAAATTCAACCAATTTAAGGCAAAGAAGAAGACAATAACGCTGTTGTTTTTTCTCCCTTTCTTATTCTTCTTTTAATAAGAAACTGGTGAAATTTAAGAAATAAGGAGGGTGAAGAAATTTTTGAATTCAAAAATCAATCGTGTTGTTTTATGTGTGAGTCCAATTTGATTGATGAATTTGCCATCAACATTTTGGGGCAAAATTAATTTCAAATGCACGTGCTTTTCGTTCACCTCTCTCATAATTAAGAAACTAATATATGCGTGTGCGCTTGTTAGTTGTGACTTGCAAATTTCACATAAATTACAGCTATTGATTGGGCTCAAGTCCAAGCGGCCAACCCACGGGCCACACACCGCATGGCCTTTGGTTGATTTGCTTTCTGGACTTCGCAATTTAATTGCAATGCGTTGTTATTTCGTGGTAGATAGATATATTCTTCATTACCCCCCAAAAAATAAAATGAAGGATAGATACGTCGTCCGCAGGTAACTTTAAACATAGAGTTAATATATAAAAAGCAAGCGAAAATCGCCAAATCTCTAAACCGATCGAAACAAATATAAAAATTCTTTAAATCAAAATGAGGGGATCATTGTTCAGTTTATCTCTGTCACGAGTCGTATATTGTTTAGAATACGATTTTTCTTAAAACATATTATCATCTGCGACGTAGCTTTAACCTTTGTTTAGGGTAGTGGTGCTTTTGCTAAAAAAAATATATACTTTTAGAAGGCAAAGTACTTTTAATGTATTTAATGAGCATCATTTCTTGAATTTAGGGGTTGAGTTGTTGACCAATTAGTCATTTCTGGCATATGTTTAAAATTGGTGCTTTTAGAGTGAATTTTTTTATTTCAAAAGTAAAAAATAACTTTAACAATTTTATTATAAATTTTAAACTAAATAAAGAGATAAATGTGTTTTAGGAATTTAAAATTGCACATTATCAAATAGAAAAGGTACTTATACAAGTATACATCCAAACAAAATGATTAACCACTTAATAAGTACTTCAATAAAAAAAAACTCTACTAATTAAGTCTCTTTTAATAAGTTATCGCAACCCTAAACAAGCCTTTATACCTCAGCCATGGCACAAGTTATCGCATATAGATTGCATATAACCTTTAGATTGTCAATATTTAATGTTTCTTTTTTTTTTACATCAATAAATTTAAATGCATGACACAAAATATGGAATTAATTTTAAAAATCTCTTTTTACACATATGTTATGCATCTAAACCTTTAAACTTTAAAAAAGGGAAAATAAAAGAAAAACTTTATAATGATAGTACAAGTAACATCAATACTCTTCCTAAATAGTTAAATAAACAAAAAGTTTTAAGCAACAAAAGAAAGCGTGAGGTTGAGTTTAATGCCTGAAATAATAAATGTTCTCATGCTGAATCTTCTTGGCGCTGCAGCAGGTAAAGGTTATGTATTTGGATTAGCTTCGTGGAATATTTTTGTCCTTGATTTTAAGAATTTTAAAATTCCACGTTGTTAGTATATAAAAATAATAGTAACTAATCTTCTGTCAAGTACAAAAATTTGAATTATCTAATTTTTATCCAATTCCATAGATGTAGGAAGTCAAAATCTCATGGTTATTTCTTTAAGTACCTGCATCAATAAGATTGTCATCAAATCATATACAGTCCACGATGTTGAATTCTTTTTTCCTTCCTCCTCCAGGTACGCAAGTAATTTCCCCTTCCTTTGTAGGCAATAACTTACTTCTATGTATGCATCAGTACGTCTTAAAAGTTATAAATTATTTCATCTAATAGATTATTTATTTATTTATTTTTTAGAATGAAAGGAAAAGCTGAAGACTAGGATGACAGAATCTCTAGCACAAAACAATTTTGAAACAATATAATAGCTTCAATGTTTTGGATAATACAAAAGTACAATTGACAGCATTTTTTTTTCTATTCAAGCGCGCTAAAATATATTGGATGTGTTGTATCGTGGTATTTATTTATTTTTATTACTCTCCCATATCTTTTATAACTGTCAGATATAAGATTCAAATTCTTAATGTAATAGCAAGAAAAACCATTGAACCAACCTCATAGAATTGAGTTTAAGTGTGCATAATAGATAAGTCAAGGCCTTACTCAATTATGAATCTATCCCTAAAATCTACAATTACAAGTAGCTTAGAACAATCGGGTGCAAATCGATAGTTGCTCAAAACATTAGGCTTCAAGTTATTTTTTTTTCATTTATTTCTTTGAAAGCTTATTTTCTTATTATGACTAAACTATTCAATTTGATTTTGTTATATTTCTTGCATAATTGCGATATTCTCTTGAGGAGGTGATTTGAAAGAGAGAGAGAGATATAATTATTGAAGTTGGGCTAAGTATAGATTTTGGTGATTGACCAATCAATTCGCAGTCGTACCCCTCCTTTATCCGAAAACAAGAAATCTACGTTTTCGTGCTTCTAATTAGAATGGAAACACCAATTTATTTTTTTTTGAAGATTTGAAATGGAAACACCAATTTAAAAAATTCTGTATTGAAAATTTTGTTGACCTTCCAATTCCAATTATTAAAATTGTTCTTCCAACTAAATTGAACACTTTTTTTTTTTTTTTTGCTTTCTTTGTCTTTTTTTTCTTTTGGTAATTTCAGGTACTTAAACTCGCTTATAGAAGGAGAAAAATGTTCACGTCTAGATTAACAAACACAAGCCAAAAAATAAAGTTATAACGATGAAAGGAAAAGGAACATATTACTATTATGAAACTTTACCAAACTTATGTATACTTGCTAGTAACGCAGTTGTGTTGCGCAACCGGAGCTGTTGACCGGTTGAATCTTTACTCGTGGGCAAGGAGTTTCCTACTTCTTTCGTTCCACTTTTAATATAACTCTTCTTTTTAATCATATGCATGTTACTATTTAAATTTAAATTTATAGAGATAAAATTAAAAAAAAAAAGTATAAATATTACAATCAAATTATTATTTTTAAAAAATTAAATTCTTTAAATATGATCAAATAATTGGAACGGAGGGAATAATATTTAAAAAAAGGAGAAGAATATTAGTAAAAAGACATGAGGTGTAGAAATGATGGTCACAAATGAACGGCCGGGGACATGGTTCTTGGTGACGCAGGAAGCGAAATGATCACGCTATGTTTCCTTTTCCTTTTTCCTCCTTTCCCTAAAGGAAGAAAAGAAAAAGATGCGGAGCAAAATTCGGTGGAACCGGGCCCTGTGGAGCGTGATTGCTTGCGGCCCCAATTCCCGTGTATTTTAATTTTACGGAATCGTACTGCAACCCAAACCTAATCATCGTTTTCGGCCTTTTAAAACATTTTTATTTAAAAAAAAAAGAGTTTTGACAGACATTTGAAGGGAAAATGGAGCATCAGCTGGAGGTCACGTGACGCATCCTTTTTAGCCAGCGTGGGAATTTGTGGCGTCATCATGACACGTACGAGACGAGATTTGGCAACGGCTGTTGCTGTACATTTGCCACCGAGTGCCGAGTGCCGACTACTTGACATTCCTACTCCTATGACTTTTATTTTGTTTTTTCTTTCTCAAATTATATATGAATCGTAAACCCCCTAGTCCTAGGACTTTGTCGGCCGGTTGGCTCATTGCCCGTGGACCCCATTTTCGCCGGAGTGGCTAACCCAGGGTCGCTCGTTAGCCTAGCCACTAAGGTGCCGTGTAACCTATTCTGAGAGCAACATCCAGACTATAATAAGAAACTCTAAAAATAATTTTAAAAATAACTTCACAAACTCTAAAAATGCCCAAAAAAAAAAAATCTTTCAAAAACATCTACCACAAAATATCCCCAAAAAAGTTTTCATATGTACAGTTACATACTCTGTCTTGTTTGGATTGTAATTTTCTACCAAAAAAAATTTACGTTTTCTATAAATATATTTTTTAATCACTTATTTACTTTGTATATATCAAATCGTTACAGTACATTTTCCTACAAAAAATCCTAAAAATAGCAATCCCAACAGGAATTTTTGAAAAACACTCTTTGAAAACAATTAATCCAAACAAAATAAAAATAGAAACTTCAAAGAAGAATACTTTTGAGATGAAGGAATGATTGGCTTATTTTGTAGACTATATATATATATGTGTGTGTGTGTGTATATAATACATGTACCATTTTTGAGCATCGTAGTACTTTGGATTCACATTTTCGATTCCATGTTTGTGAATTTATGCACTCGAGTGATAGGAAACACTTAAAGTGCCTTATTAACATGATTTAGAGTGCTATACAATCGTTGACAATACTGTATACTACATATATATAGTGTTGCTAGCTACTTAAATAACGTGTACCTGTTAGTTATCCTATTACAAATTCAATAAACTATGGGTTGACCTATACTGCATTTGAAGAGCATAATATTTTAGAGTAATATAATACGTATTATAGGTGTATCGGTCCCTATGCGGATGTTTACATAAGAAATATCATATGTTAATATATTTTCTCAAAATTAAAAAGCTGTATTTTCCTTTTAGTATTAGAAAATTTGACTTTTCTTATTACATGGATAGTAAACCATGTAAGAAAGCGATCCACTGGTGATGGAAAATCGGTGATATATATCATTTTTTAAAAATATTTTATTTGTGATATAATTGCAATGATGGATAAGTAAAGATATCTTGTTTGAATTAAGATATGCTAAAGAGTGTGGTTTTTGGTTGGAGTCGTTCGTAGGGAAATCCCCACAGAATAAATGCCAGACACGTGAGTAAAACCCCAAAAAACCCACCCCAGCCAGGACCGTTTCAGATTTTCCGTTCCGTTCCGTCTTCTCTGGAATGTACGCTTGCGCCTTGACTATTCATTCAGGCCAGTCATCTCTGTTCGTGTATAAATGAAGAAATCCCCACCTCCCCCAAGTAAAAGTAACCTCTTCCCTTCCTTCCTCGCCTTAGCATACGCCAGCCAGCAGTAGTATATAAATACGAACCCAATCTTCACATCTCAAAAACCCTCTTCTCATCTTAAATAGGAAAAAGAAAAGAAAAGCGGGCCTCGTATGCTTATCTTTTGCACAAGGAATACTGATTAATATATCATGAGCAACGTTCCAAGGTCTTTAACAGACTCTTCGTTAACCCTTTTCAAACTCGCCATTTCGGCCTCCGATCCTTGGCCTTTTTCTCTTGTTTTCTTGTAACGTTTGGTACATACTGCTTCAGCAAAAGCCAAGAAAAGCGAAGAAAACCACAGCAGGAAAAGCTCGCCGGGCCGGTGAAGTTGATCGCCTTGGTTGGTTTATTGCAAGTATGGTTGGTGGAGATAAGAATCATCCGCATCTGAATTTTCATATTCATGTGCCACACATCCATTTTCACCACCACGGGAGGAAAGATCTGAGAGACATACCGAAGGGGTGCTTAGCAATTTTG
Organism: Coffea humblotiana; assembly: GCA_023065735.1. Lineage (NCBI taxonomy): Eukaryota > Viridiplantae > Streptophyta > Magnoliopsida > Gentianales > Rubiaceae > Coffea > Coffea humblotiana. The sequence goes on along the minus strand of CM041209.1, from coordinate 732,841 downwards.
GTGGGCCACGAAGGAGAGGAGCAGCAGAGGTTCATCATACCGGTGATCTACATCAACCACCCGCTCTTCATGCAGTTGTTGAAAGAAGCCGAGGAAGAGTACGGTTTTGACCACAAAGGCCCTCTCAATATTCCTTGTCATGTTGAGGAATTCCGTCAAGTTCAGGGTATTATCGACAAGGAAAGCTCCCACCACCACCACCACCACCACAACCACAACCACAACCACCACCACCACAACCACCACTGGTGCTTCAAGGCTTGAATTATGGATCTTTGCTACGCATTTTATTTTATTTGTTTACTAGGTTCTCCGAACAAAAGAGTAAAAGAATGTTGACGTGTCGGTGTAAATTTCTGGTTCTGAATTTTGTTTGTCAAAATTTTTTTTTTCAAAAATTCGGTCCTGCTTTTATTTGTTAATCATGTGCCATTTTTCCCGTCCACAACATTGTAGATGATGGAGGACAAAAGTCGGATGATATAGCAGAGTTGTTGTGTAAATTCAAACTGCTCACAATTTTCTTGCATCGTATAAGAAGTAGTAATAGCTATTGTTTATTGAGTCGTGGCGGTTTAACAGGTGGTTAAATCAAATGTATCATTTGTGGGAAGCTTTGTTAGGTAACTTGTAACAGGGAACAACGCTCCTAAATTAAGCAAGTAGTTGGAGGTTGGAACATGGACTTCGATTAATTTACCTCGTTTATGGTGTGAATCGTCAAAGAAATTGCGTAAACAAAACCCTGGTCAGGTAACGATAACAAATCCTATCCTTTCTTTAATCTTCAACCATATCAAAATAAAAAAAAAAATATGTCGTTGACCTTAAAAAACAAAGAGATAATATGTTGCTCTAATACAAAATATATACAAGTAGTGATAATATTATTATTATAAGTGTTGGGTTCAAATCTCCTCTCATCTTTTTTCCATTTTTTTGTCAAATACCCTCGTCTTGTATGTACATCAGTAGTACATGTACGTGTGTGAACTGGTGGAGCAAGCCTTTGTTTGGAGGGTGCTAAAACAATGTTTGTGGACTTACTTTTATTTTCTTCAGCTAAGAGATGTTACTAATTCGACGGAGAACTTGGAAGATTTATATATAGAAGCTTGCAGAGAAGTTGAAAAACTTGTATTCACCACTTAGGAACTTCAAATCTCACATGGTTTACTATCCATAGTTTTTGCGAGGTATGGGATTGGAGTTTTTCTGAGCACACATCACGGCGGTGCATGACAGGGTTGCAACCCTACTTTTCTCATCAACCCATTTGAAACCCCAACAAAAAAAAAAGGAAAGAACTGCAACCTATGTTAGTTGAGCGATTCGTTACTTATCATCGATCATTGTTTGATCCAGTTTAAAGATGGGCGGCAAGTTCTGCAACTTGCTCATTCAGTCTTGGGACTCTCTTAAGGGTTTGGGGTTTATTCAATCGAAAATTTGGGACCACGGGCAGAGCTAAAGTCCTCCGTTTGGATTAGCTGTTTTTTGGGGTGTTTTTGAAAAATTTTACTGTAACAGAGTTTTTAAAGTATATTTTGGAATATTTTTAGAAAATATTTTGGAATATTTAAGAGTAGTAGAGTTTTTAAAATATATCTTGGGATATTTTTTAAACATAAAAAAATTTAGACTAATTTTTAGAGTACTTTTTAGTATTTTATGGAAATGTATGCTTAAGGGCAATCAAGATTATAAATATCACTGCCCCAAACCAATTGATTGATTAAGGCAGCGTACGCATTTGACCTATCTATTTCAGTCATAACTCTTGTTACTTTCCGGAATTCTACACACTTTGCTGGAACCCGAATCATTACGAAATATATGACAAATTGTAGATCAACTTGGCTAATTGATGACCTGACGTGAGAGTGGAGAAGAGACGAGACAAATTGACCGTTAAAGATGCAATAATTTAAGCTTTACAAACCCACCCTATGTATCCTGTCTTCCTCAGGCGGTTAAATCATAAGCGGCATTCAAGGAATTCGATGGATTAGGTTTGAGGGAGTTTGGACCCCGCCCGGGAGGGGGGGGGGTGGTCCATGTGTTAATGAATGTGAAAATGTCTTGAAACTTCACTTAGATTTTGAGTTCATATGATATTACTGTATAGGAAGAGAAGACAACGCAGCGGAATAGAAAAATATATATCCTGAACGGGTCCAGATCGTCATGACAAGGAGCAAACTTTTCCAATCTGAATTCAACGATCAGATGAACTGTAAACAACTAATGCCATTGCAGTAGCATGTATTGCTGCGCTATCAACATCTTTCTGCGTGTTTGTTAAGATTGGAGAAATTGGGAGTGGGTATATTATGGGGTGCGGCTTTCCAAGCATGCATCCGAGAAAGCTGGAGACTTTTTTTTTATGAGGTGGATAAGCTTCCTCACCGTTTAACTTGGACGCCACCGTGCATTTGGCTCTGCATATTTTTAAGTGATGGGGAGTTGTTTTAATCTTGTACTAGCAGTCCAGCAGTAGTACTCCCTCCGTCCCACTTTGATAGTCCTGTTTCTTTTTTCACACAGTTTAAAAAAAAGTAGTTAACTTTGTTGGAAAGTAAATTTAGATTGCTATTTTCCTAAAATACCCTCGCATTAAATAGAGTACAACTTTACGGGAACTTGAATTGATGGTAAAAAAAGAATCAACTCTCATTAAATGGGGTAGGTCTATAGTAACAACAACTTACATTGAATAAAGGTATTTTAGGAAAATTAAATACAACTACATTCTTCAATTGGAAAGTGGATTACAATTTGGGACAGACGAAAAAGGAAAACAGGACTATCAAAGTGGGACGGAGGGAGTATTAATTAGAGGAAGAAAAAGAAAATCAAACGAAAAAACACAAGGAAAATTAAAGGCTCCAGCACCAGCATGTGGGGTCTCATTGTCTTCTCCTCGCCTCACATGCATGCAAATTGCTTCTTGTTCTAATCATGGTTCACCATTCTAAGTTTCTGCTATGCCGTTTCACGTTATAAAATGTTCAATATAAACGCTCAACGCCAAAGGTCGAAATTACATTTGATTAGTTATACTACAACTTACTTAGGGATGATAACTGTTTTACAGGCACTGTGCCCTCGTCTGCAGTTGAGTTGTATGATAGAAACATTGCGATGACTACTTCTTGCAAGTAGATTTTTTGAAATCCCTAGTACATCATTCGATGTACGCTGACATGAACGTCGCAAAGACTGAACGTGTATCACAATATGAACCTCAAAATGAGGGACACCATAATTAATTTCGAATATTAGAAGGGAGTTATTATTATTGTAACTATATTCAACGTTAACATTGTTGCACTCAATCTGTCTGGTGAAGTGAAATGTATTCTCAGGGATGAAAGTTTGGGTTGCAACGAATCTTCTGGTCGCACTTTTTATTATATTATTATTTTTTCTTTCATAAACATCATATTTTCATAAAAAATCTCATCTTTTAAGTATTTTGATTTTTTAAGTTTGTTAAATTTTGTGTATAACTCAATTAATAGTTATTGGATTTTAAGAAAATAAAAAAAACTAAAATATGATAGTTATAAAGTAAAAATAGTAATATAACAAAAAAGTTGGATATAGAATGACATGGCACAGAAAATGAGACAAAAGATTTGTTTCGAACTTGGAGAGAGGAGGTTCCAAGTCCAGACAGATTGCAGATTACATGCAGATTTAATATACATGTTCGTAAACTATAAATTATGGTGCTGTAGTCTGTTTTGGGTACTGCACCAATGATCTCAATTGCATCTCCGAGACTGCGGAACTTTTCTAAAGTTTATTCCTTAAAGTAAATGTTTCTCGTCCGTCTTCGTATATTTTAAAAACTCCACAAAAAGCCGAACGCGACCGCCACTTCCCGCAGCCCTTTTTATTGCGATAAATCTCCCCACCGGTGATGAATAATCTGTCAACGAACGCTGCAAGTAACTTATTCGAAATGACTTTGGAATGTGAATTTTCGCAACAGAACGCAGCTATTAAATGATTACAAGTGGGTCGGTGATGCGAATATTTCCTTCTTTTTTTTTTTTTTTTATAAAAATTCTGTGATGAAGCAAAGGAGAAATTCAAATTATATAGCTCGCATCAAGAGTGAGTCAGATAGCTAGTCGGACGCTTTGGATCGGATTAAGGGTTCGATTGGGCAATTTTACTCTTCCTTATTTTCATCAGATGGCTATGTGGCGCCTTCTTCTCGATTACTTTAAATTTTATAAATCTGATTATAAAAAATGACTATAGAAAATAATCAGAATTAGTAAAAACGCTTTTTTGGATGATTAGAAAGTTAAGTGTAAATTTTTGGCCTTCCGTCCGTTTTTACTGTTAAGTCTGACAGATTTAAGAGTCGCACGATTCGTGAAACACAACCAAATTTGACAAACATAACGAAAAAAAGTAGATGGAATGATTCAAAATTTACATTTTTAATAGTTTAATGGGTAAATAAATTCTTTTAAAAGTTGGGTGCCCAAAACTCTATTATTCAAAAATTAGCAGTGACTACCAGGGTAATAATTTGCTCTATTATTAATTCATCCACTATTGCTTAGTGCTTGTTCAACGGTCCCTAGTATAGTTCTTGTAGTTATCGTAAGCAGCTTTCTTATTAATCCGCAGAGGACTCCGAGCCCGAAGAGAGCACCAAGGAAATGCAAATGTTCTCATTTCCTTCCGCCTTCACTTCTTACCTGGTTGACCCATTTCCACCCTCATTTCTTTTCTGTATTCTTTTTCCGTTTGTAATTGAGTTTCTGTTTACATAAATTTGCAACTCATACTTTTAGCTACAATTTTCCGTTGTCCTTCCCCAGAAGGAGAAAATAAAATAGTACAAAACAGAATTTACATACTGCGTTCAGGTATAAAATTCCTTGCTATATAGGCCTCGTGATTTACCAATTGTGTTCTTAAACACGACTCAGATGGGAGTAAGTTAACTCGGCTATATAGATATATGTATATCAAATGAGTTTGAGTTCTGACGCATGTCGTCTGACAAGTAGTCAAATAGGTTTTACATCATCTTTTGCCTGTAATTAGAGACAGAAGAAGTAAACAAACATTAGGTAGCCCGGCAATTGAACGTGTACAGGCAAAAATAGAAATTTACTCTTTTAGCTAATATTTCGGAAGAAACTGGCCGACAGAAATTGGCAAATAAGCAATCACATCCATTCCTTTTCTTTTTCGGAAGAAACCCAAGAGTTGTAAAACTGGATTACAACCTTCTTTCTTTTCCTACTCCAAACAAGAAATGCTACTTGCACCGACTCCTACACTTACTGCACCTCCATGCTCCAACACGCAAAGCCTGATATTAGTACGTAACCAAGCACACTTTCTGATCCTTTCTACATCAGTTCTGCAAATCTTTAACTGGGAGATGGGGGGAAAAGAACAAAGAATTAACATAGGTATCTAACAGTTCTACAAGTATTTTTCACCTGCAAACAACACGCATCCTGTAACGGGTTCAGTACTGGTGATGTCTTAGGTTCGAATTGCGTAGGGTAACACCATGCAAAAACTTTGTATAACCAAGAAAACTGAGTTTTCCATCAGACTCTCTTATCCAGTCCTTAAGCAAGGAGTGAGCTGCGGGGCCCACATTCATTTCCTGCATCAAAGACCGTCCTTCAGTCCAAGGTTAGAGATTTCAAGACTAACAAATTTTAGAAGACTTGAATGCCTCATTTACCTTAGCTATTTCTTCCACTGAAGTTACACGATTGCCTTCAAGTTCAAATTTCTCAAAGGCTGTACTGGCAATATGCTCCCATTTTTTCAAGAGCCTCCAGCTGATATAACGCTAATTGCAGCGGCACAAAACTCTTCAAACTCTAGGCTTTTTGTGGGATAAGGGTTCCAACTACGATTTAGAACACTACTAGCTGTTAGCTCCAGAAATCACAGAACAAACAGAACAATGCTAATTTTGACATTGACTAAAAAAGACGGATAAATTAATATGACAAACATGGACTATTAGAACCCTTGAAACTTTAGGTGCATTTAAAAAAAAAAAAGGGAAAAGGACTAAGAGAACAAATGCCTTTTCTCAGAAGTCCAGCACTTAGAACTGATAGCTGGCACTATTTTGCACAAGTCATGGCATCATAAAAAAGCTACTTTTCTTTCACTCATGAGTCTAGTTAAAACTTGCTTTCTTTGACTCGTCACGGTATTGAAAAAAACAAAGGGAAATAAGGCTACTTCGAGTGTTCTTTATTTGTTGTTAAATTTATTGTTTTCATGGAGGTCATTTTAAACCACCGTAGGTGAAGTTTCTATTTGTTAGGGACTTTGCATTGTTAAATTTATTGTTCATGGAGGTCATTTTAGACCGCAGTAGGTGAAGTTTCTCTACTCTGTCATTCTTTTCACTCCACCTGGAAGGAAGAAAACTGACTAGCAGTGATCCTAAATCTTTCCATTTCTCTTCTTTGTTATCCACTCAAAACATTGCCATCCATGCCTTGCGCACTCAATAAAAGTTCAAAGTAACAGAACAAAGTATTCAGACATTCACTGTCTGTCAGACAATCCAAGAACTGTAGTAAAGAGAAGGGGCGGGAAACAACTGAAACAATTATTCTGATTATCAAAATTTAACATCACCAAAGAAAATGTCTTACCAAATTCAAAATTTCAGGAACCCTTGATTCTATCATGGCATCGGATGCATTTTTCATAAGAGCCTGCATGGTCATTTCAGAAATTAGGTAAGAAGGAGCAACATAAGAATCATTTATTAGACCACTTCAAGTACTATTCTCCTGTATGCAGAATGAGTAAAGTTACAGAGTCAAAGTGAGAGCAACAATTAACTGTTCTAAAATTTTGAAGGGATACAAAACCATCTTGAGGTTCTAGAAGTTTAAACTGAGCCCTTAAGTAGATCAGCTCGTCCTCCGTTAAAGCTTTAGAAAGAGCCTGCAACATTGTAGAACCAAAAGCACATTATGATTTAACTTCCAGATGTATAAAACTTTAGAAGCCATTCAAAGAAATTCAAAATAGTCAGAGAGCAAGAACCTTCAGTGCCGCACGCTTTAAAGGTGTGGCTCGAACATATGACTTGACTAGCTTGTAGATCAATATATCAAGTGTCACAGCACAACAATCTTGGTCCCTTAACCATGGGTGAGCTGGAAACACAAAGCCGTTTATACATTCCACAGGGTAAAAGAGAATAAACCAAGATAACACAATCAGACAAAAGAAATACAGAATCCGATCCTCGCCTGTTTAAGAAAAGTCTCTGACTATGAAAGTTTCAACTTACTCAGTGCTTGGGCAGCAGTCATTCTTTTCCTGTGATCCTTGTTCAAAAGCCTTTTCCACAAAAATCTTTAGCTTCTTGCTGACACTGTAGGCCAAGGTGAGTCATCAAAGTTAGGATCAGCTCGAAGCCACAGAACGAAAAATCCCGATTCAGTACGAGCCCAGAAAGGTCTGCTTCCACATAATAAGATATATGTTATCACACCAACGCTCCATATATCTCCCTCAACACTGTAAGATCGATGAAGTACTTCTGGAGCAACATAATAAGCACTGCCAACAATGTCATTGAGGCGCTGGTCTACATTATATAAAGAATATAAAGTTATTAATCAGGATTGAGAATGAAATGCAGAAAGAATCCAGGATCTATATACAGCTAGTAATGAAGACAGGAGACACATATATGAAAACTTCTCAACCGTTTTATAACAAGCAACTTCGTAAACATAATATCTGGCAGCTCATCTCCTATGATGCCTTGTGCCTGATCCTATTTGATCAGATAAAATGTTGTCAACTTAAGTGAATCCTGTGAAATGCCAGAACAAATTTGACTAGCATTTTTGTTGTTATTGAAAAAAAAATGCTTGTCAACCTATCACTTCCCCCTCTATTTGTTATCTATTCTTCAGAAAATTCATATGACCGATTAATGCATCATTTCTTTAACAACCTTTTGGTACTTCCAGTTCCTAGCAAATCACAAGAATGCATGACAGGACCCATTGAAACTACTTAAACCAGTGCTTCAACAAATACATGGTCACATTAGCAGCTCATGAAGAAATTGCAAGATCAATTCCAGGGTGGCAGTTGAAACTTCAATTAAGCATAAGTCTATATGTTATCTATTACAAAAAACATAATGATTTAACCATGGAAAAAATGAATCAACTTTCTGATCATGTACAGTAAACTTGCCAAAAGTGCACAAGAAGATAGATTTAATGACTGCAAATGCAGATGCAAATACAGACACTACATTGGGAAATTGATTTCCATGTACTCTTTGGACCTTCTTTAGCATCTTCAGACAGACACAATTTACAAGGATTTCAGCTAGAACCAAGTATCATGTTCATAATTTGCAATTTATAATACTAGAAAATGACAAAGAGGAGATTTGACTCAACCAAAAAACTGCACCTCAGAATTAAGGACTATCATGTACTTCCGGATCATCTGGTGACACCTATTTAGTGATGACCATATCCAACTTAAGATTTAAGCCATAGATCTCCATTTAAAAATTCCAAAAATGTCAAAGCAGCATTTTAAACTTGCTGCAACATATGAATCAAATCCAAGTTCAAAAATGAAATTTCAAACCATATTCAGTATATTAATTTCTAGATGCCCATAAACATAAACATCAGCAAGCTTTACTTCATCAGAATAAAGCAGAAATTGATTGAAATATAGGTACATGAACTGAATCTTGACATGGAAAATTTATTCACTTCAGAAAAGCATGACAGCGAGATAATTTAAGATATGAAAACATTACCAGGCCTAATAAAGTCGGACAGACCAAAATCTATAATCTTCAATGAAGCATCCTCATCCCGCGTGGAAAAAAGAAAATTCTGCAAGACAATCAAATAATTAACCATGTTACTTTCGGGTCCATAGGCCTCCTTGAACTAGTGCAGTTATCATATACATGGCACTTAGTCGAAATCTATATGTGAAATGAATTAGTTGCATAGCCTCCATGCCATATCAATAGCATAACTAAACTAACAAAAAAAATAATAATCAAGTATAAAGACCTAATAAATTAACAGAAAGCACTATGTCGATTGATAGTACATGGTTGAAAGCATGCGTATGGAACAAGTGCAGATAAACATGCATCATGTGCCTAGCCGCTTAAGTTTGCTCTTGAAATACCTCTGGCTTAAGATCACGATGCACAACACCTTGAAGGTGGCAAAAGGCAACAATGCTCAATATCTGTACAATGATACTCTTAGTATCCCTTTCTGTATATCTTCCACCTCTGTAACATGAAACTTGTAAGGCATGACTTCAAGCGAAAACAAAATTATCAGAATAGATTGCACAGTCATGGGATAATACCTTGACAAAATTCTGTCAAGAAGTTCACCACCTTCACACAATCTGTAAAGAACACCAATGATTTTTAAATATATTTGAGCGACATTTCATTATTTTCACTTACCTAAGAAGTGAGCTCGAAAAAATTGATATTTTGTCCAATCACTGATAAACAAAAAAATAATAACAATTCTGAACAAGGAGATCGTTGTAGAATATATTATGAGATGCGAGGCTATAGCAAAATGCTTTTTGTGATAATATTCAATCACGATTAAACACTTGACAAAAGTTAATACAAACAACAAGAAACAAACCTTTTGTAGGTACAATAAAATGAATTACAACTTCTATGAATTGGAAGCATGAAAATACTAGTATATTAGGGTATACATACTCCATAACTATGTAGACGTTCTGGTGATCCTCAAATGCTTCATGAAATTGGACCAGATTCTTATGTCCAGACAAGGCTTTTCAATATCTTTACTCCCTACGGACATCTTCAATCGATATTGCGGTAGTCATCTGCCAGAAAGCATTTTCTGTCAACAGCTCTGCAGTAAAACTTAGCACCCACTTTCTGATAAATCAATACACTAAGCACGAGAGGAACTTCAAGCTTCTCGTGCCAATAAAATTTACCAATCGGTTACAGAGAGACGGAGATTAATATTAATACTAAGGAACAAAACCATAATTTTGAACTGGGTAGTTGATAAAATCTTGAGGTTTCAAACTCCCAAAATCAGACTTGGGGGTTAATCAATGTCCGCATCTCCACTCGGTAGACTTAATATTTTCAAACACAGTGAGGGAAGAGCCTTCTAAACCAGACAAAATAGTCAGCCTAGGTGAGGACTGAGGACTTCAGCCAGGAATAGATTAACTGCAAAGTTGAAGATTCTAACAACAGATTTTTTTCCCCCATATCCGAGGAACAGAGCCCATAGTCCGCGTTAATGGAAATAAAGAAAATAAAGAAGCAAAACCGAAAATCAGCAAGACATGTAAAAGGGAGGAGTTTTTGAAGTGGTACAAACTGTAAAGACATACCACACACCTTAGCTTTGGAAATGATCTTCACAGCTACTGCCTGATTCTTGAGCTCTCCTTTTTTCCCTTTGGCCCAACATGTATGCCCAAAATGTCCACGCCCCACTTCTTTTCCCAGTTCATACTTGGCAACGAAATTCTTGGGATACCCAAAGCTCTTGTCCAGTGGCCTCTCACCTTCATTGTCTGCTGCTCCACCGCCGTCATGCTCAGGTATCGGCCCCTCATTCGGCTTCGCCGGCGCCCCCTGTCGCTTTAGAATCGGCGGACATGATGGGCTTCGCCGGCGAAGGAGGGGGGAAGGGCCACCTGAACTTCCTCCCCGGAGTTCTCGCCGGCGACGGCGAAGGCCGAACACCTGCGGGGTAAGGACTCTGCCATGGGCTGGCGGCGAAGGAATGAGCTGGAGTGCTCTTATTGGAGTGACCGTTGGCCGATGGTGGGCCCGGAGATACTGCTGGCCTGGGCTTCCGGCGGCGGTCTGCTGCAGCCGAGTCACCGGCGGAAGTGGCAGTGGCGGAGGGGTCACCGTCGAAGGAGGCGACGGGATCGTCGACCTTGTGGACTGAGACTGAAACACTTTTGGTGCAGCAATGCCCCATTAACGGCTACAATTCCGACGACGATCGGTTCAAAGTCCACCCATCCACCGGTCAACTGAAAATGTTAGATGCTGACGCCGGCCAAAAATAACGTGGAGAAATTTATGCGCGTTTAGAGCATTTATATTGGAGCATGAAAATTTCACAGGCAGTTGGACCGCTGGAGAGAGGAAAAATAAAATACTACTACTACTACTACCCCAGCTCTGCCAGTTCTTTTTTTTTTTTTTTTTAAACCATGTCAAATACTGTACAGAATTTTACGAGGAGTTTTGAAATTGTCCGACAACAAATTCAAAGTTTGAAAAGACAAAATGGTTAACGTCAGATTTTACGTAAATATTTGTTGTCAAGATTGAATACTTTATTACTGCGCTAATTGCAGAGTGTAAACTATGAAGACAAATTCAACGACCGACGCTAAAATGGTATTATACTGCTCCGCTGATCCCCTTAATCTTCTTAATGGTGGAAGGTTTCTCATTGATTTAAGTGACGGGACTGAATTTGTGAAACAAAAAAAAAGAGCGTAACGTCCCATTTAAATTTTTATTTTTAAAATTTTTTGTTTAAAAAATATATTATAATAATTTGATATATATAAAATAAAAAAAATAATTTTAAAAATATGTTCATAAAAAATATAAAATTTTTTTTAAAGAAAAATAACTTTTCAAACAAAACCTAAATGTGCCAGATCAACAACTAAGATGACGGCTGAACAAGGGGAATTTGTGGAGGCAACTACCAGTATTAAGTATTAAGCGTATCACGCATGGTGTTCGACAGAAGCAGGCTATTTTTTTTTCCAAAATTTTTTTTAAAAAAAAAAAAAGGAAGAAGAAGAAGAAGAATAAGCAGAGGGCTAGGACAAGCAGTTGGCATTGGACCTGGGACGTCGCAATTACGACTAAGGAAATCAAATGTGTACCCTATTAACGTTTCCTTTCATCGATAACACCGATGCTTGCCTTTTTCTTTTTTCTTTTTTTTTTCCACAAATTAATTTGGTTAAAGAGTAGATGGTGCGTCCATACTAAAAGCGTTAGGAGGGAGGGTGGAAGGAAGTGGTATTTCTCTGTACTAATAGAGAAGCATTACATTAGGAAGTTTTTCTTCTTTTCAAATTAATTTGGTTTGCGGCAGTACAAAATCTACAGAGTTTGAGAGCAATTAGCAACCAGCGTTTTTTTTTTTCTTTTATATGCCTATGGCCTATGGGTATCTATGGGGTATATTCCCGGATGCGAAATGGACTCCGGCTATTTTTTTAAATATAATACTATCGTAATAAACAATAGTTCAAAAAATATTTCATCCATACAATATTTCAAATATTTCAAAAAATTTGGAAGTGTTTTTGAAAAATTTTACTGTAGCGTGTATATGAAAAATTTTTACTATACACTGCTACAGTAAATTTTTTCAAAAACACTCCAAAAAATAACTAATCCAAACGGACAAATGACAGAATTGAAAGGAGAATCACCTTCCGAGGTACGTAGCTATGAACCTTCTTAATGTATGGAAACAAGGAAGTTTCATCGTTCATGCATAGCTATTAGTACTATCAGAGTATTAGACTAGTACTATGTAATAGTTTTGTACACTTTAAATAATAGTTGCTTCAAGGTAGTGTATTTAAAAAGGTCATCTCATCATCTACTTACTACTACCTATAGAAGATGATGACATGATAGCTCAATTGCACGAATGCAAGGCAGCATGGCACCACTTGGGGTTCCCTCTCTCTGGCAGATTGCAACTTCCAAATGCCCACAAACAGCGCATGTTTAAGAAGCTCAACTACCGGCTAAGGTTTGGGGGTAGAAGATTGATTACCCTCCCTACCAAACAGACTAAAATCCTACCCTAAGGCAGATAGACGGAAGAAAGAGGTCAGGTCATCACAGGATTATTTCCTATCCCGGGGAGCAAGCAGCTGTAATTCCCCGTTTTCCAGTTCAGTAGTTCACTAGTGCTACTAAACACATCTTCAAAATTCACGGCTTGCGTACCTAAAAAACAAAACGCAAGGCACCTTTCTTACCAATCTCAACTTAATAACGTTTTTCCACCTGGCTGGAAGACCAGCAACTATTTTACTGGTCAGCTTAGCACAAACTGGCCCGATTCACAATAAGTAGGAAATAAGATGTCATCAGTCCTAACTACTGAATAATACCTTACCATGGGCTGGGGCGAGGTGAGGGTTGAGACGTTTTAATGATGCAGTAACATCCATCCACCAAACGAGCAAGGAAACATTGATTGACACTCTCAAATGAACAGGGAAGTAGTTGCTTGGGCCAAAACATAGAGTGCCTGAGAACACGTCTTTCAAACCGTTTGTTCACTCGGGGGCATGAAAACGGCATCATTACCACCGTCTCTCAGCATAACCAAACCAGTGGGTATAAAATGGAGTACAAGCATCCTCACAGATTTGTGCATTTGTAAAGTTATGAGCAAAAGAATATGCATGCCTAATTATTGCAACAAGATCCTAGTTCCTACCAAAGCGATAGGGGTTCATCTGTGATCTTGACATCCAACTAGCTGACATGCTTCCCCACGAAATAGAAGAAGACCAGCCTTGCATGAAGAAAAGGGGAAATTGGGATACAAATACTCTTATCCCCTAAGAACATAGTCATTAACAGAAGAGACTACTGCCAAGAACACAGCATCCAACATGATTACAAGTCAAGATCATTCAAATGACCACATTCTTATTTCTGGTTTACAGTCAAAAACGTATCTTCAACGTCCTTGGCTCTCAACATCTTGTATTTGTGTTGCTCCAATCATCTGCGAATTAATGTGTCTGTCAACAATCGTTGTTCCTAAACCAAAACAAAGCACCACCATAATTTAGTTAAAAAAAAATTTTGAAGATACAAGATCATATGCCAAAGAAGTGACGCTCGTTCACAAAGCGAACTAGAGAGAAGACTAATAATAATACAAAATCAACATGCTGTCCATTCAGACCCAACATTTAGATTCAAACCAGATCTGATTCCATTACAATTCTGTGCATGTACATATGATACCAAAAAAGAAAAAAGCATCCCTTGCTAGACAGCAACAAAAATCTTCCAAATTGGAGGGAACTCAGGAGCTCTTAATGTTAAACAGAAAACCTCTACCTCTCTACAAAGTTCACAGCCACTGTGAGGAATTTATACAGCAGGTCCATTTCTTATCAATAAGGTGCTTAAACGAGATAGGAGATATGATATTCCGTCCTCCAGTTGCTACACCTGCTTTTATATCTCGCAATAGCCCTTTTTGTGCTTTATATAAGGAAGCTCACTACTTTCCAAAGAAATAGTGAAAATAGGAGAAAACCGTGATTAAGAAAGTTCAGATTGAATGATTGAGGTGCCTCCTAAGATACAAAAGATATTGTTCCAAGGGTGCACCAGCAAAGGAAATAAAAACATTAGCCTAATAGGATAAAAAAAAACATGCAGCAAAGGTGAAACGGAAGGGGAAACTGATAATACTCTTGACATGGATGCTATCTAGTCATGTAGCTTTTGGATGCAGTTACAGTATGCTTTCTAGTAATGTAGGGGAAAATCTCAGCAGCATAGGAACTGCCAAGAACTTTGGTTCATGATTTAAATTATGGAAGGCCTTTGTGGCATAGAGTTTGTCACTGTAAGGAGTTGGACCCAAGGGTAACCATTAGTCACAATCTTGTATCTCACCACAGTTGGTAAAAATAAGTAGGACAGCCAACGGGTTACAGACAATATCTGGAGCAGATGGTTCCGAGAATTCGGATGCCATGTCAGGCATACAACATGAATACATTAAGACAACACGAACACCAAATAGGAGCAACTTGTTAGAAGAATGACCATCATTGCTGCACAATGAAGCAGTATATGCCTACATGCAATTTCACAGGTAAGAAATTGGTTGAGACTTCAGAATTTTGATTCATGATTGTAGCAACATGCAATGCCCAGGAAATCTTGACATAGAGGCACGAAGCTGCTAGTGCATTTGCAAATTTAAATAATCAGATGCTCGTTGACTGTTCTACCAGAGTAGATTCCAGTTTCCAACATTTCATTTGATAATTAGCGAATCAAACATTACATAATGAACTTGTAGAATTCCTTATCAACAATCCACTATCAGTAAAAGCACGAAATACATTATTCCAACAACATGACTAGTAAGTAAATAGCAACCATTACTTAGTTGAAATGATGTTATGACACAACCCAAAAAAGAAAAATCGAAAGGGTTGAGAAATATACTAGTCCTAACTCAATGTCTAAAGCAGAGTGGTATATGATAGCTTATTGCTCCACTATAGAAGCACAGATGCATATCCAGCTTCTTCACCCTCCTAACTCTGTGTCTAAGCCAGGCCAAACAAAACAATGATGGACCCTCGATGGAAAACAGTGAGCGTGTTTAGATAGGAGATTATTTGGGATTTTTTTTAAAAAAATATCGTACCACTTTTTTTACGTGATACATGTGAGATTGGAAAATATGTTGATGATACAAGTAAGTTAGTGTGCAAATAAGGTGGTATAAATCCTGAATAACTCGTTGGAAAAAGAAAAACAAAAAGACAAAAAAAAAAAAAAAATCAACAACAAGATATTGAACGGATAGCGAACATGGGCAACTAGCTTAAACAGAGTATCATCCTTCAGGAAATTCACATGGAGGGACAATCCTTATAAAAGAAAAAAGAAAAACCAACTGGCAGAAAAATTAAGCACATTAAACAAAAAAAAAATTTGTGGCGTCCAACTCACCGATGACCGCTCCAGTGGACGATTAAAAAAAAAAAAGAGTTCTACCAAGAAGCTTTCTTAATGCCCATTAAAGCACCCCGCGATGCCAATTCCCGGAAACAAATACGAGACGTCCGAAAAAGCTGACAAACGGCACGTGGGCGACCCGTGAGAATACATCGGTTTCTAATCCGGGCAAAGGCACTGATTCATGCCAACTTGTAGCGATGCTTCTCCTTGAGGTCGTTTGGAAGTTCAGGATCTCTAACGAGGGCTTTGTAAAGCTTTCGCTTGTCTTCGAATTTAGCAGCCATCAGTCGGCGGTTGTGATCTTTCATACACCGCTTCTCCTCTGCCAAAACACTGAAATTCCTCGCCATTGCCATCTGTCGTCGGAGAAACGAAAAATAAGATGCAGCAGCGCCTACCCGCATGGTCATTTCCGTCTATCCATCTCTTGGCAGAATGCCGCTCCGATCAACGTTTTCCCCGCCTCCCAGGCCCCGGCGGGCCAACAAAAATACTTTCTTTGTTTTAGACTGTCGTCTACCAGTTCTGGATTTAGGAGTAGGCCAACAAAACGTCTTTTTAACTACCCGTATTACACCTCTATTATGTTGGGTCGAAGGTTGTTCGGCCCTTGCGATTAAAATCCAACCCACATTTACCCCAGTCAGTCTCAGGGCCCATTTCATATGATTCCCCAATAGACGAGGCACTTCTGCTTTTAACTGTCCACCAAGTTTTCATCCCATCACTCGTTTTCGATGGTTGTACTTTCTTTCATCTCATCAATCTTTGTGCTTGCATTAGTTGTGCATTGTACACCATATCATTAGAAGCAAAGGAGATTGTTTTGTGCATTTATTAATTTACTTTACTACCCTCCTTAGATCCTTTCTTTTGGTCTGGAATCGATTTATTAAGGGATTTGATTACTCTTTTGCCCAAGTAGATGCTTTTTTTGTATGCGTAGTTATATGATAATCCTATACGTTCTGGTCATTTTGCATGAAATTATGCATCAGCTAATTTGCCAGCAATCGCAGCAGAACTTCTCTGCTGGCTTAACACTTTATAGTTTTGCATGCATTATCTCTATTATTCAGATCGTCGTTTTCATCGTTTCTTTTTGCTTTCCTGCTCTTTGGAAGCTTCCTTTGTTGTTATGCTTCATCTTTTTCCTTCCTTTGCTTAGGATATTATGATGTCCTGCATTCAATATTGTAATATATTCTTTTAACTCTGTTGCTTTTTTGCCGTCTTCTTGGTTTTCCTCTTTTTTCTTTATTCCTGAGTTGCATTATTTCATATGCTTTTTGTATTTTGTAAGCTTTTATGTTATTTATACTTAATTTTTTATAGCTTTATTTTATGGCAATTTAAGCATTGTTATGTTTCGGTTCTGTATATCCTTAGTAAGTTCAGCATCAATTTATTTTCCCCTTTTTGGCATGTTTATTTTTGCATGGCATTTTGCATGTACCCTTTATGCTTTGATACATTCAATGTTATCAAGTGTAGGTTTGCACAGTCAAAGATTGTCCTCTGTGTCTTTAACTTGTTGCCTGATTCCATTATTTGGATTCGTCTTTGTGGTGTGATACACTATTCTTGTTCGTTTTTATTGTGGTTCCATCTTCTGTAATTATTGTAACCACGAGCTTGTCTAAGCTCACTACTAGTGAAGATCTGGCAAAAAAAAGTTGCAAGGAGAATTAGACGAAATGAACAAGCAAGAAATAGATATGCTATACTATCTGTTGAAGAAAAAGAAATTCAACGCACAAAACAAAGAGAGGCTTACCAGAGGAGAAAGGAGAAGAAATTCCTTTCTATGTCTCATTCTCGGCAAGTACAAGAAGCCTCAGATTGTTTTCTCCAGCGTCCATTGGTTACTCGTCAGCCTAATGAAGAATTGTACCAATGTATTTTTATTTCGTCTCTATTAGTTTAGGTTAATATATATGGTTCCTAAGCAATAATTTTGTCAGTACACGTTTAGCTGCATGTCCATGGCTCGCACAAATATTTGCTTCACTTCACGCCTATCTATAACATTCACTCTATTCCCACACGTTTGATGCATAGAACATCCCAAAGAAAAGGATTCGTACAGGCACCGCCGCCTGCCCATTGCATGGCAGAAACAACACCCCCAACCCCCCTCCCCCCAAAAAAAAGTATGCTTCACTGTAACCCAACCTGCATCATGAACGGGTGTGGATTCTATGGAAATATGAATGGTGTTGATTCGTTTAATTTAAAACTCAACAATTGAAGCTGCGAGATTCCTTTAAAAAAAAAAAAAAAGTGCCACATTTTATTGTATTTGTACCTTGAATCATGATCGACTTCCATCAGTTACTTTTTACCATACTATAATTATAGATTGTCATCCAGTGGACCCCATGACTCAAAACTCAAGAACCAATGTCATACAGTTACAAATTTAGGCCGTGTTTGACAACTCAGTTCAACACTTAAAATCAATAGATTCAAATTTTATTCAATTGCGTTTGATAACAAAAAATAGAACATTTAAATTACTTAAATGGCACTGAATTTTCTAATCAAAACTTGGTCTAAAAAATAAGCAATAAACTATTCACTTGTTACTTAATATAATATACATTCATATGTATCAAATTAAGGCTCCGTTTGGAATTGCAGTGAAGTAATTTTGAATAAAGGCTCTATTAGTGAAGTATTTTTCAATAAACTACCGCAAATCCAAACAGGTTCTTAGTACTTAACTATTTAATAACTTAAACGACTCAAATTTCAGATTTCAAATTTCAAATTTTATCAAATGCACCCTTAATCCAAGAAAAAAAAAAAGAAAGGCATAGGTACGTATGGAGATTGAGAGAAAGACCAAAATAGATAAAATAATTAGAATGGCCAATTTGTCTTATGTGCTTTAAAAGTTTTAGCCTTATTATTAGCTTATATAAAAGCCTTGTTCTCGATTATTTTAGATTTTACAAAATTTAATTATAAAAATTAATTATCTGATTCAGCAAAAGCTATTTTTTGAATGATTATAGATTTCAACTTTTTTGTTATTAAAAAATCTACAATCATAATACAAATACAACCAAGAACATCACAAAAGTTAATTGATTAAAATTAGAATCCATAATTAATTAAAATAATTAACTGAGAACAAGTCCACAAATGGAGTGTTCTTGAGACTCATT
Organism: Coffea humblotiana; assembly: GCA_023065735.1. Classification (NCBI taxonomy): domain Eukaryota; kingdom Viridiplantae; phylum Streptophyta; class Magnoliopsida; order Gentianales; family Rubiaceae; genus Coffea; species Coffea humblotiana. The sequence goes on along the minus strand of CM041209.1, from coordinate 713,824 downwards.
TGTTAATAATTGGATAAAGACGGTTCATTTAAAATAAAATTAGTTGTCTTTTAAATTTATTTTGACAATAGAGGATGGTTTCGAAATCTTAAACGTGGTTATAATCTAAAAAAATGAACAATATGGGTAAAATTCTAATGACTGATGATTCATTAATTTTTTTCAATTAGGAATTAGAGGGAAATTCTCGGATTAGTTTGATTGCAAGTAATAGCCGATGGTATGATCATTTTGATTTCAAATTAGATACATGAGTTATAAGGGCTTAGTGCAACAAAACTGAGGAATATGTCTAAGGGTTTAGTGCTTGAGAGTTTTAGCACTATTTCGTTCTTTTGAAGAAGCAAATGGGTTTTAATTAAGATTTTTTAATTGCTTTAATTTATTTGTTGGAAATATGTTTTTGCGAGTGATCTATTAATTTTACCCCCAAAATTTATAACCGGGTTGTTAGATGGTTTGATTCACAATTGAGAGTTTATTTCTAAGATGTAAAAGTTTGGATTTTTAAATGTGAAGGACCAATTTGCTTCGTTTTAAATGTGAGGGACGAAAAGAATATTTTTACGAAATGTGAGGGATGAAACATGTCATTTTCTCTACCGAAAAACTTCTCAAAATTTTTAAAATACATATATTAAAATATCCAAAAAACACACAAAAATTTTTTCTTATTTCTTTTCTTCTTCTTCCTCTCCCCATCTCATCAACCCACCACCATTTTTGTTGTTGGCCAGTACCACTGATCTCTTTATTTTTTGTTTCTTTCTCTTCTCCCTCTCATTCTCCTCCTTTCTTATCCCCTTTTCTTTCCTCCCTCCCCCTCTTTCTCCTTTCCCTTCCCTCACCTCCTCCACTTCCCTTCTCCCTCCTTTTGGCACCCTCCTCCTTTCCCTAGTACGATCTGGTCACACGATCAAATCACGCTAGAAACAAGAGAAGGGTGATGAGGGAGAAAAAAAGGGGAGGCGGTAGGGGGAAAGATGAAGAGGAAATGAGAGAAGAGAGAGAGTGTGAGAAGCAAAAAATGATTTTTGTTGGAGCCAATTGCCTACGGGGGTGCCGACACCAACGGCCGCCTATAGCGAGGAAATAAGGAGGAAGATCAGTGATGGAAATAGAGAAGAAGAAGAGTATGTGAAATAAAAGGAAAATGAAATAAAGAAATATTAAGATAAAAATGAGAAAGAAAGACGAAGAAAAAGAAAAATAAAGTTTTACACATCCTAAAAAGGTTTTCTACAAATTATACAATAAGTTACAATTAAATATAGACAAACACCCAAAAAATTCACTTGTCAAATGGGCATACTTATGAACGATAAAGTTAATGGGTCGTAGAACTTAAAACTCAAGAATGATAGACGTAACTAATTACCCAACCTCATCCCTTTCGCAACTGCCAACCAGAAACATACCTCATATTACATTTTCATGGAAAAATTTTGGGTAGATTCGGTTTACAACCTCTCATGTAGATTGAGTGACAAAAATGTTCCACATCATATTCTCGGTTATTCACTTTCTTCTAAATTTACAGCCACCGGATCCTCAATATCCTCGATCTTTTTGCTCTATCATTGCTGCTTTGCTTAATGCTCTAGTTATTACCACCACCATTATAGACATTACCCTTTACCTCTTTCCTCCAACCTAAGGCCCTATTTGGCAAATGGATTTTTTGCATTTTTTTTTTTACAAATTTTTTAACAATTTTAATTATAGTAACCTTAAAATACTATCCAAAATTTAAAAAATACCTACATTATAATACCAAAAAACACATAAAAAAAATTCCCTTCTCTCTATTCTTCTGATCATTATTAGCTTGCATCGTCCGTACAATTCCACCAGGATCTGGAGGTAGAATCAGGATCACCACAACGGTTAGTTGATCTCAATTTTTCCTTCATTTTCAGAGTGAAGTTTTTGTCAATGCAAGATTGTTTTTTTACATTGTAAGTTGTTTATGATGTATGCCTTAATTTTGTGCAGCTTCCAAATAGACTTGGTAAAATGATTGCCCCTCTACATTGGCATGATTACAAGAAGAAGTACGGGAAGCTTGATGAGTTTGTCCCCAGCCATCCTGAAGTATGCATTTTCTTCCTAAGTTAAATTTCTGCATTGCTCAATAATAAGTTTAAGTAACCTATTTTCTCTTTCCAGTTATTTGTAATTGATGGAGACTACATACAACTTCGAGAAGGTGCACAAGAAATCATAGCAGCCACAGCAGCTGTTGCTAAGGTTGCTGCTGCTGCTGCTGCCGCTGTAACATCGTCTTACTCATCATTGGTGCCTTCTGTTGCTGTGACTCCGATGGCTCAGTCTCACCGGTTGAAGAAAGTCCACATCTGGAAAGTCTGACAGGAGCATTTTTAAGGAGTATGCAGTGTCCAGGCCTTCAAATGCCATCGATAATTCATCTCAGCTATCTGCAATGAAGAACCAGCATCCAAATGGCGTTTCCTTTAGCAACAGTGAAGGTGTGTCAAATGTAAAAATCTTGAGTAGACCTACGGATCACACGGGAATGAATAGCTCTGAGAGCAGGCATGGGCAATCTACGCTATTGACATATGGAAATGGAACAAATTCTGAGAAGAATGATTTTGGCAGCTCCCAAAACAAGGGTTCAACTCAATGGAAGACCAGTGGGAGTGTAGTTGGAAATCAGCAGGGCAGGTACTCAAAAGAATATTGAATGAATTTTTTTCTTTCTTTTTTTTTTTTTTTGGTTTTGCTGCTGCAATTTGGTACCTGTATAATATTTTCAATTTCTGCTGTTGTTAGGGTGGCTGGTGCTGCTGCAAGTCCTAGGAGATAGTAAGTAATGACGCATGCTCTTTTGAAATTATATATATATATATATATATATATATATATATATATATTTATATTTATATATGTACATGCATGCATAATTGCTTTATATATGTGCTCTTTTGCATCTGAAAGAAGAGCTGAATTTTTGAGATAGTTTAACCGAGTGTGTTTGACCTTAGTCTTTACTTTGACTCATTTCATGGAAAATCATGCCAGTCTCTTTTGAGTCTTCTTTCATAGTAATCATGTTTGACTGTCAAGGCCTAAGGGTTTTCTTGACTGTCAAACGTGTTTTATCAGCAAATGGTTAAATGCACAGGCAACTTCCTTCAAGTTTATGCAGCTGTAGCAATGAGCCAAGGTGCTCATAGACACGTCTATAGTGCTTGATGGTGATGTCACTTGAATAGAGAATATGGAATATGACATTGTCTACCGGACAACATAGTAGTATTATATCAAATGATCATTTGGTACCTTGAATGGTACATGAGATATTGGTAGTTTCTTTGTCGTGTGTATTGCTTAATGTTGGCTTATAGCTTACTGATTAGTTTTGGCTTTCTCGTGAACTTATTCGGCAGGATTGGATGATGCCATTACCTAACAGATGTGCATTCAAAATTGCACTTTCGATGATTTTGGGGATGATGACAAGTGGGAGGTCTTATACTCTCTAGTTCGAATCTCCAGTTGTTGCTGATTAATATCATTCACCGCACCCTTTTCTTGAACTTGGCTCATTTATCTGCGTGTTTTGTATGCTCGGAATTTTACATTGCTTGCAATGACATGATGTGTTTTGTTATGCTGAGTACTAAACATTGCTTGTGATGATGGTCACTAGCAACTTTCATCGTTTAATTTTAGTCGGGGAAAAAAATGATATCTGACCCCTCACTTACTTTTGCTTTCTTTATTACTATTTGCGTCGCGTCAGGACTGAAAATCAGATGCCAAAAGTACCCTGCCTGCTTTGTTAAAAATGAGTTTCGAGCATCTTACGGAACTTGTTACAGGAGAACTGATAGGGGTAAGGTAATATGAAACAAACCCTTCACTTGGATCTTTTTATTCAATGGCAGTGCATAGCGCGATATATTGAATTTTTAAGTCAATTGTCATATTAATCGCAGCTTTTTCATTTGCTTTGTGAAGAATTGAACCTTGTTCCCGGTGCTCCACTCTCTTCCAGTTGTCATATTAAAAGTACCCTGAAGGATCTGAGGGCGGCAAAACTCAAGATCTCTTTTATTGCTTCCTTTTGTTTTGGACTACAATAAGATAAGATTGAAAACCAAAAAAACCAAAAGCCATATTAGAAATTCTTGCTGGGCAATCATAACTGGATGAGAACCTTTACGCAGTCAGGTTCCTTCAGAAGATCAAAGGCTCGGTTTATGTCCTTGAGTTGAACTTCATGAGTTAAAAGCTGATCTAGTTTCTGTATCTCCTGCAAGATAGATGGGAAATTTCAGCTAATTTCCATGGTCAACGTAGAAAGTTTTTGTTTCTGATCTCTCCTCTGTTGGATGGTTGAGAATTGAATTATTTCAGTTGAGGTTTGTGCTTTTGAATAGGAAAGTATCCGAAATTTTTGAAGAAAAAGCTATGCTAAAGATAAATGGAATTTAAGTGCATTTTTCTTGAAGATTATTCTACCTTATTGATGCATTTGTCAATCACAACCGGAAGGTCAGACTGGACTTTAACCCCACCAAAAATAGAGTATTTGAATGTTCTGCATCCGAGCAGGGAAATGAAGTCGATTTCTATGCTCTTTTGAGTCCCCGCTCCAAGCATTATCGTTTTCCCTACTCCCTGATAGCAAATTACCAGGAAAAAGATAACTTGGAATTAGTAGTTGTTTCAAAGACTATGCTCTATGGTTGTGTTACGGGACAGTTAATTACCATTTTGGTGGTTTCCAGAGCTTCATTAACCAAATCAGGAACCCCCGTGCATTCAAAGCTATAGTCCACTCCTCGTCCATTAGTCAGCTCTTTCACCATTTCTGAGATGGATATATCACCAATGGCTTTGGGATTTATATAATGCGTCATTCCAAAAGCCTCCCCCTTTTCGCGCTTGTCTTTGTTTGATGTCAATACCTATAATTTGTGCTGCTCCGCACACTCGAGCACCCTCAACTGCCTGCATTACATTTGAAAGTTAGGTCCTATGAGAAGAACATGACAGATTGAGGAAGGATCCATTGGGATAGATACGGTTGTATTTCGTGCAATTATATGAGGTTGTTGTACTTCTTCATATATTGGTGTACCAAGTTGTATTTACACATTGAGTTGATGTGCATGAAAAAAGTGTACGAATACACCAAGGTTATATGGTGGTACATCAAATTATGTAAGAAGAATGACAACCGTTAGAACTGCATGAAATCCTAACCGTATCGTCCCTCGTCCTAACATTTGGCATGTTGATGTTGCACTTACTCCCAATCCAACAGCGCCAAGTCCAAAAATAGCAACGGTAGAACCTCTTTCAACCTTGGCTTCTTTCCAAGTTGCTCCAAACCCAGTGGTGAAGCCGCAGGATAGGAAGCTAGCGTGTGGTAGAGCTAGCCGTGAATCCATCTTCACGATGTAGTTAGCATCTACAATGGTATACTGGGACCATGTGGAGCAACTAAGAAATTGGTACAGCATTTGGCGGCCACCTGAAGTTATAATGGACATTCTTGATGAACCATCTGGCATTAATCCGGTGAAAGCTTGCAAGGGGTAGGTCTCGCATAGGTTGGTCTTTCCGGAAATACAGTTGTTGCATTTTTGACACTCCCCCAAGTATGTAGGAATGACCATGTCTCCCACTTTGAGGTGAAAGACTCCTTCACCGACACTCTCTATCTGGCTGGAGAGAAGATGAAAGGGGTTACTATTCAGTTCTATTTGGTCATTCTATAAAATTGATAACTGATGTCTGAAATTTAAAAGTGAAACTGAATTACTGAAGCAAAATGCGAGAACAAAAGAGAGATTGGGAGAGGAATCGATTACCCAACACCTTCATGTCCAGAACTCGAGGGAATAGAGGCTGGAATGAGGATTACCAAAACAAGTGAGAAAGAAAGAGAGTGGAGTTAAAAATCGGAAAACAAGATTACCAAAAAAAAGGTATATGAGGAGTAAAGGGAGAGTAGGAACCGTTGGAAGCCATTGCAGCATAAGACATCAGTGTGACAAAGGCTGGCAAATAACATCTTTTACCCTAACTTCACCTGATCTCGGAGGTTCCACCTCTATCTCTTCTATCTTGGGTGCCTCGCCTTTTCCCCAGCAAACAACGCCTATATTTTTTTTTGGAGGGGGGAGGGTGGTGGGAGTAGCATCATCAATTAAACCTTAAATGGAGGTATTGTGATATCTGGGGATACAGAGAGAAAAATAGCACAAGAGAACTAACAAGTAAGGAGTAGGCAATTCCTTGTATTGCACCAAAAATAGAAAAGAACGGACTTAGGGGAGCAGCAATAATGAGAAATCTACCAATCCACACGTAAAGTGTGAAACAAGGACAATTGTATACAGATTGCATTATTGTAGCTAGGAGCCAATCAATTAGTAGTGGGTTCTGTACCTTTGCAAGCTATGATGTCGGAGCTATTACGGGTCGACATTATCACCACACTTGATGATTAGGAGGGGAACTTGAATTGGCTTTCCTTGTGTGGAAGAGACGATGCTTTCAACTGCTTGAAACTTAATCTATATCGTTGTAGTCTTGTAATCTGATCTGAACCGTCTTCCTCTGTTTTGATAATTTGTTGTGCTAAGCAGCTGAAAGAAGAATTATATCAAATCCAACAATAATTGCAGCATATATAGTTGTAAAATAATTACACTAAAAGGAATGGTGGTGTTGGTTGCTGTATGATATCGGATGCTACTGCAACAGGGCAGAGCAGAGGATAAGACAGTAATATGTTTTTTTAGGGGTAATTAAGGCAGTAGCAATAATGTTGGAGTCTGAAGGACTATAACTGGTTTAGATTTATTAGTATGGTAGACCACATTTCCACTGTATAATGTATATGCTAGTAGTACAGTATATGGCTTTTAGGCACGCGATGCATTCATTTGTCGGTTTACAATTATTGGGTGCCATGCAACTTGCATGCGCCACTTTTTTTGTTTTTATTAATTTTCTAGCCTACCGCAAGTAAATAGAGCTTTGCCATGCAACTCGCATGCGCCACTGTTGGTTTTTTTTTTAATATTCTAGCCTACCGCAAGTAAATAGAGCTTCATCTAGCCGCTTGTGGGTTTGCTTATGGAAAGCATGCGCATGGAACAAGTGCAGATAAACATGCACCATGTGCCTAGGCGCTTAAGTTTGCTCTCGAAGTACCCCTGGGTTAAGATCACGATTCACAACGCGTTGAAGGTGGCAAAAGGCAACAATGCTCAATATCTGTACAATGATACTCTTAGCATCCCTTTCTGTATGTCTTCCGCCTCTGTAACATGAAACTCGCAAGGCATGACTTCAAGCAAAAACAAAATTATCAGAATAGATTGCACAGTCATGGGATAATAGCTTGACAAAATTCTGTCAAGAACTTCACCACCTTCACAAAATGCTTTTTGTGATAATATTCAATCACGATTAAACACTTGACAAAAGTTAATACAAACAACAAGAAACAAACCTTTTGTAGGTACAATAAAATGAATTGCAACTTCTATGAATTGGAAGCGTGAAAATAGTAGTGTATTAGGGTATACATACTCCATAACTATGTAGACGTTCTGGGCATCCTCAAATGCTTCATGAAATTGGACCAGATTCTTATGTCCAGACAAGGCTTTCAATATCTTTACCTCCCTACGGACATCTTCAATCGATATTGCGGTAGTCATCTGCCAGAAAGCATTTTCTGTCAACAGCTCTGCAGTAAAACTTAGCACCCACTTTCTGATAAATCAAATACACCTAAGCACGAGAGGAACTTCAAGCTTCTCGGTGCCAATAAAATTTACCAATCGGTTACAGAGAGACGGAGATTAATATTAATACGAAGGAACAAAACCATAATTTTGAACTGGGTAGTTGATAAAATCTTGAGGTTTCAACTCCCAAAATCAGACTTGGGGGTTAATCAATGTCCGCATCTCCACTCGGTAGACTTAATATTTTCAAACACAGTGAGGGAAGAGCCTTCTAAACCCAGACAAAAAATAGTCAGCCTAGGTGAGGACTGAGGACTTCAGCCAGGAATAGATTAACTGCAAAGTTGAAGATTCTAACAACAGATTTTTTTCCCCCATATCCGAGGAGCAGAGCCCATAGTCCGCGTTATGGAAATAAAGAAAATAAAGAAGCAAAACCGAAAAATCAGCACACATGTAAAAGGGAGGAGTTTTGAAGTGGTACAAACTGTAACGACATACCACACACCTTAGCTTTGGAAATGATCTTCACAGCTACTGCCTGATTCTTGAGCTCTCCTTTTTTCCCTTTGGCCCAACATGTATGCCCAAAATGTCCACGCCCCACTTCTTTTCCCAGTTCATACTTGGCAACGAAATTCTTGGGATACCCAAAGCTCTTGTCCAGTGGCCTCTCACCTTCACTGTCTGCTGCTCCACCGCCGTCATGCTCAGGTATCGACCCCTCATTCGGCTTCGTCGGCGCCCCCTGTCGCTTTAGAATCGCGGACATGATGGGCTTCGCCGGCGAAGGAGGGGGGAAGGGCCACCTGAACTTCCTCCCCGGAGTTCTCGCCGGCGACGGCAAAGGCCGAACACCTGCCGGGTAAGGACTCTGCCATGGGCTGGCGGCGAAGGAATGAGCTGAGTGCTCTTATTGGAGTGACCGTTGGCCGATGGTGGGCCCGGAGATACTGCTGGCCTGGGCTTCCGGCGGCGGTCTGCTGCAGCCGAGTCACCGGCGGAAGTGGCAGTGGCGGAGGGATCACCGTCGAAGGAGGCGACGGGATCGTCGACCTTGTGGACTGAGACTGAAACACTTTTGGTGCAGCAATGCCCCATTAACGGCTACAATTCCGACGACGATCGGTTCAAAGTCCACCCCTCCACCGGTCAACTGAAAATGTTAGATGCTGACGCCGGCCAAAAATAACGTGGAGAAATTTATGCGCGTTTAGAGCATTTTATATTGGAGCTATTTTACCGGTCAGCTTAGCACAAACTGGCCCGATTCACAATAAGTAGGAAATAAGATGTCATCAGTCCTAACTACTGAATAATACCTTACCATGGGCTGGGGTGAGGTGAGGGTTGAGACGTTTTAATGATGCAGTAACATACATCCACCAAACGAGCAAGCAAACATTGATTGACGCTCTCAAATGAACAGGGAAGTAGTTGCTTGGGCCAAAACATAGATATTCCTGAGAACATTTCATCAGTCCATATTGATAATGTCTTTCAAACAGTTTGTTCACTCGGGGGCATGAAAACGGCATCATTACCACCGTCTTTCAGCATAACCAAACCAGTGGGTATAAAATGGATTACAAGCACCCTCTCAGATTTGTGCATTTGTAAAGTTATGAGCAAAAAAGAATATGCATGCCTAATCATATGCCAAAGAAGTGACGCTCGTTCACAAAGTGAACTATAGAGACGACTAATAATAATGCAAAATCAACATGCTGTCCATTCAGACCCAACATTTAGCTTCAAACCAGATCTGATTCCATTACAATTCTGTGCATGTACATATGATACCAAAAAAGAAAAAGCATCCCTTACTAGACAGCAACAAAAATCTTCCAAATTGGAGGGAACTCAGGAGCTCTTAATGTTAAACAGACAACCTCTACCTCTCTACAAAGTTCACAGCCACTGTGAGGATTTATACAGCAGTTCCATTTCTATCATAAGTGCTTAAACGAGATAGGAATATTGATATTCCGTCCTCCATTTGCTACACCTGCCTTTGTATTGCGCAATAGCCCTTCTTGTGTTTTATACGAGGAAGCTTACTACTTTCCAAAGAAATAGTGAAAATAGGAGAAAACCGTGATAAAACCAAAGTAAGAAAGTTCAGGTTGAATGATTGAGGTGCCTCCAAAGATACAAAAGATATTGTTCCAAGGGTGCACCAGAAAAGGAAATAAAAGCATTAGCCTAATAGGATAAAAAATAACATTCAGCAAAGGTGAAACGGAAGGGGAAACTGAAATACTCTTGGATTCTTCTTTGTGGTGTGATATATTCTTGTTCGTTTCTATTGTGGTTCCATCTTCTGTAATTACTGTAACTACGAGCTTGTCTAAGCTCACTAAGATCTGGCAAAAAAAGGTTGCAAGGAGAATTAGACGAAATGAACAAGCAAGAAATAGACATGCTATACTCTCTGTTGAAGAAAAAGAAATTCAACGCACAAAACAAAGAGAGGCTTACCAGAGGAGAAAGGAGAAGAAATTCCTTTCTATGTCTCATTCTCGGCAAGTGCAAGAAGCCTCAGATTGTTTTCTCCAGCGTCCATTGGTTACTCGTCAGCCTAATGAAGAAGTGCACCAATGTATTTTTATGTCGTCTCTATTAGTTTAGGTTAATATACATCGTTCCTAAGCAATAATTTTGTCAGTACACGTTTAGCTGCATGTTCATGGCTCGCACAAATATTTGCTTTACTTCACGCGTATCTATAACATTCACTCTATTCCCACACGTTTGATGCATAGAACATCCCAAAGAAAAGGATTCGTACAGGCACCGCCGCCTGCCCATTGCATGGCAGAAACAACACCCCCTCCCCCCAAAAAAAAGTATGCTTCACTGTAACCCAACCTGCATCATGAACGGGTGTGGATTCTATGGAAATATGAATGGTGTTGGTTCGTTTAATTTAAAACGCAACAATTGAAACTGTGAGATTCCTTTTAAAAAAATAAAAAAGTGTCACATTTTATTGTATTTTTACCTTGAATCATGATCGACTTCCATCAGTTACTTTTTTACCATATTATAATTATAGATTGTCATCTAGTGGACCGCATGACTCAAAACTCAAGAACCAATGTCATGCATGCAATTACAAACTTAAGCCCATTTGATAACTCGATTCAGCACTTAAAATCAATAAATTCAAATTTTAATATATTCAATTGCGTCTGATAACAAAACATAGTACATTTGAATTAATTAAGTGACACTGAATTTTCTAATCAAAACTTGGTCTCAAAAATAAGTAATAAGCTATTTACTTATCACTTAATATAATATACACTCAAATGTATCAAATTAAGGCTCTGTTTGGAATTGCGGTGAAGTACTTTTCAATAAAGGCTCTATTAGTGAAATACTTTTCAATAAACTACCGCAAACCTAAACGGATTCTTAGTACTTAACTATTCAATAACTTAAACAATTCAAAATTTATATTTCAGATTTCAAATTTTAATTTTCAGATTTCAATTTTTATCAAATGCACCCTTAATCCAAAAAAAAGGCATAGGTACGTATGGATATTGAGAGAAAGACCAAACATAGATAAAATAATTAGAATGGCCAATTTGTCTTATGTGCTTTATAAGTTTTAGCCTTATTATTAGGTTATATAAAAGTGTGAGAACCCGAAAATTTTCACGTTTTTCAAATATTATTTTATTTTTTTGCCCACATTTTATTACTGCCCTTGAAAATATTAAATGTTCTATGCATTTTACAAGTAAGTACAGTTTTAAAATCATTTTCCTGGTATAAGTTTAGTGTACGTTAATTTGAAGTGCATTCTTGAATGTGGGACCCGCAAGTGCGATATAATTTTGTCGATTAGGTGACGAAATATTAAGTGTTATTATTTTACAAGGTACTAGGAGACAATTAGAGGTTAGCTAGATAGATTAACCGTTGGAGGAAAGAAGATAAGTTTAAAACCTAAAGGACGTCACGTGTCGCGACCTTACTTGAGGATGGACTTGCCTAACTTTGCCTAACTTTCTTACCTTTACCAAATAGCAAATTTGACCAAAAATCAATCCATTATTTCCTCCTCTTGGCCGAAATTTGGAGAGCAAAAGAGAGAGAGAAACCTTCATCCTTCACTTCAATTTCTTGCTATAAGCTTGAGTTCCAACCGATTAAATCACAAATCATTCCATAAAAGTGCTAGTCCAAGTAGTTTCTAAGGTGATTGTGGAGTTATTGTGGGAGGAAGAAGCCTAAGCTACCATTTTTCTTGAAGATCCAAGGTACTTTGTCAAGAAATTTACCCTTTGTCCTTAATAATGGTAAATTAGTGGTTCTTAGTGGCTAAATATGCTACTTTGTGGAAGATTTTCATGGTTTGAAGTAGTTTTATGGTGGATTTTTGTTTTATGGTGAAAATTCTGATCTCACATGATACTTGAGGGTTTCTATTGTTTTGATATGAATTATTGAAGTTTTGTGGGCTAGAATACTTTGCCTAAAGAAATTTTCTAGATTACATGCACAAATTCCAGCTTAGGGTTTCCATGTGATAGTAATCTGCCATGTTTTTGCACTGCATGTTCGTCCTTGAGGGAGACCAAATCAGCCCTTGGCCAAAACATGAAAGTTGTAGAGAATTGAGTGTCGATTATTCCTGTAAAATTTCAGCTCAATTGGAGCACTGTATCCTGTGAAATGACTATTTTACCCCTGCTGCCCTGTTTCTGCCAAAACTGGAAATCAGTATCTATAATTGGCTCGTTTGGATGGGAAGATGAATGAATTAGCTTTTAATGTCTTCTTAAGAATTGTAGCCTTGTATCTTAACTTTCAAATGGCTTTGGAATCACCTGAATCGGAGTTGTGTGTGCGGAGATATGATTGAATGAGTCAGGACTGCTAGTTGACTTTCACAGTGAGTTTCGAACTGGAAAATCTGGGGCTGTTTGGGTAAATTTGACTAGGTTAGGTTCAGAACTGGGTTGAGGTGTTTCCATAAGAATTGTAGAACAATGTCTTAGCTTCGAAACAGTATAAATTTTACCTCAATCCGATCAGTGTAGTTTCGGTTGTGACCAATACACTAAAAGATGTCAAACCTGCCATTTTGCTCCTTGTCTTAAACCTTAATTCCGGTCACTTTTCTAGCTTAGTTTTGTTATTAAATGACTTTTAGCCTATTGAACGGCTATTGTAATGAGATTATTTGTGTGTGATTTTGGGGGCTGATTGAGGAAAATGATGAAGCTATAAATGGCTGGAAAATAGGTAAATACAAAGGGCGTGCTGCCCGAATTTGCACTCAAATGGCGATTTCAAAATTTTAAGAGCGGACATAAGTTTTACGACTATTTTACTCATGTCTTTTGGACTAAATGCACTCGTTTCACTTTCAAAATCATACTTAAATTTCGTACTAGTAATTATTCAAATTTTCCTTGATTCATCAAACATTTTATTGGTTGGACCATAATATGTTCTCATGATTATTCTTAGGGTTGCTTGGTGACTAAGGGTGATATCCGAAAGGATACTTTGGACGTTTTGCTTATTTAGGAGTGTTCTATATACGCTTTGTTTCTAATGACTATGTGAACTATTGTGACTATTTGGATTGTTGCTTTAATACGTGATTGAGGTATGTTATGTTTCCAAAATGATTTTTGCTAGGCGAGTGTGTACTTTATCGCACTCGACCTAAATGAACGTGAACTTTCAATGATTGAATGATTAAATGTTACTTGTGCATGAATGTAAGCCTTCTGGCTGAACTGGGCCCTTGCCCTTTGTTACTGGTCGACTCGAGCCAGAAGCGGATTCGGTCGGGCGATTAGTGACCCTGGGTGAATGTTTGGTATACTCGAGTATGACCACGAAGTTGGCGGAGATTGGGGAATGAAATGAATGAACGAACGACAAGAAAATGAAGGAGTTTTCACTTACAAATAATGTTTTAATGATCGGAGAAATAAGGAAAATATTAGGCGAATGAATGAACGAACGAACGAATAGCTCCTCGTGAGCATATATCCTTTTATTGTATGTGTTACTATTGCTTTATATCGTAAATGTTATCTGGATTACTTGTTATTACATGCTTAATGTCCTTGTTTAACTGCTTGGTTTGTATATAGAATCTCGCTGGGCTTTTAACTCATTCCACGCCTTTTGTTTTCCTTACAGGGGTAGCAAGCATGGGCGAGGGGCCTATATAGAATAGTATAGCCTAGTTTTGTTTTGAATTGTTTTGTTTTGGCTTTTATTTCCGCTCTAGTGCTTGGATAAGGTGAACTGTATCGTGAATTCAGAGCTTTGGTATACATTTGGAACTGTACTTGTGGTTGAGATTGAGATGAATGTATTTATATGGTTCAAGTTTGGGTATTGTTTTCGCTTATTCTCGAGACTTTTCTTATTTTATTTTATGTGAGTAAACGAATCCTGGCGAGAGTTGGGCAGGCGGTCCGCCGAACCCTTTGGTTCGCCTTAGGGGAAGGTGGGGCTGTCACGAAAAGCCTTGTTCTCAGTTATTTTAGATTTTACAAAATTTGATTATAAAAATTAATTATCAGATTCAGCAAAAGCTATTTTTTGAATGATTGTAGATTTCAACTTTTTTGTTATTAAAAAATCTACAATTATAATACAAATACAACCAAGAACATCACAAAGCTAATTAATTAAAATTAGAACCCATAATTAATTAAAATAACTAACTGAGAACAAGTCCACAAATAGAGCGTTCTTGAGACTCATTTGTTAATAATTTGATAAAGATGGTTCATTTAAAATAAAATTAGTTGTCTTTTAAATTTGTTTTGACAATAGAGGATAGTTTCGAAATCTTAAACGTGGTTATAATCTAAAAAAAATAAACAATATGGGTAAAATTCTATTGATTGATGACTCATTAATTGTTTTTCAATTAGGAATTAGAGAGAAATTCTCGGATTAGTTCGATTGCAAGTAATAGCCGATGGTATGACCATTTTGATTTCAAATTAGACACATGAGTTGATTGTGATACACAATTTTTAAAAAGTATCAAAATTTGTTGTATTTTTACATATTATTATGTTGTGATCTTTATTTATTGCGTTTATACTTATATTATGCTCTATAATTAGGACCAGCAACTGTATAACTTCCAGATTATGTATCATGGAGCTAGACCTAGTTTCATCAATTACTTTTAACTTAATCATACTTAATCACCTATTTGGCAGACGAGTTGTTTGCCAAGTTTTCTTCTACAATTTTTTAACAACTTTAACTTGTATAATATCAAAAAACTTCTCAAAAATTTTAAAATACTTATATTAAAATTGTGAGGACCCAAAAATTTTCTTATTTTTATCTTATTTTATTGGTTTATTTAATTATTTATTCATCTGTTTTCTCTGAATAATTTATTTCAACCATTTTACATCCATTTACATGGAACAATGCCTTATTTATATTTCAAAAACGTTCCGTTAGCAAATTTAATTTTTCTGTGGCTTGTCTAGTAAGAAATAGCGAATACACGATTTTCGAGGCAAAATTCGATTCGAGAGTGCAATAATCTTGGAGAATTAACAATGATCAGTAGTAGACTAAGAAAGGTTAATTGAGGGATTAGAGGTGAGTGAGTTCAAATTTTTGCTTTATCGCACGCGCGTCGATGGTTTCCCGAAAGACGCGCCGATACAAACTAATTGGAGATTTGAGAAATTAATACTAGACTCGTGTGAGGACTCATGTTTTTATTTCTAAAATAGTTATTTTTATGATTATTTACCCTAATATTAGTTAGTTATATTATCGTTACATGAATTTTTTTTAAGTTTCGCTTTATCGCGTGTGAATCGGAAGTTCGCGTATTTCGAGCCGGAACGGTTAAATGGAGATTTAAGAAATTTATATTAGACTACTAAGAGTGAATAATTATAGTGTTAAAAGAATTACATTGGAGGTTTAGTGCACAAGTATAACAAACGAGAGAGAAAACGGTGGTACGGTGCGCGCGCACACTATTTCTAGTTGACTTTGGCACAAATTTTGGCCACAAATCCCTTAATCTTCCAAAGGAAGATTCACACAACAAACCTCTCTTTTCTCTCTCATCTTGGCCGGGCAAAAACAGCAAGGGAAGAAGGAAGAAAGCTCACCATTTTTACTCCAAATTCTTGCTACCATTTCACCTCAAATTTCTCATACAACTCACATATCACTTGGAGAGCAACTTAAGCTTGGAGGAAGACACCTTCTTGCAGTTTTCTTGGGAGATTTTCGGTCAAAAATTTCTGATTTCTTTCAAAGCTAAGAGGTAGCCTTCATCAACCTTGAACTTTTCCATTTTCTTCAAAGATTGGAGCTTTACTTGCAAGGGTTTGAACCCTAAGCATGGATTAGGCTAGCGGACTTGAGGTGTTTAATTTCTTAATTTAAATGTTAGGCTAGCGGTCTTGTGGTGACCTCTAGGTAGCTGCCTTGAGGATAAAATGCTTATTTAATGTTGTTTTTATGTTAAGTGAGTTAATTATGGTTAGAAAAGTGAAAGGAAAATCAAAGGAAGTGAGGAACTAGAACTGGCCGAATCTGTCCAGTGATTTTCGTACCTACCTTTCAAATTTTTGTGGGTTATTTTACTGTGAAATTGGTTGATATATGTTATATATAGTGTGTAGAAAGTTTCTACCAAAAATCATTTGAATTGGTTGAGCAAAATTTGAAATTTCGAAATTTGAAGAAAACTGAAAAATGTGTTCAGGCAGTCTGAATAGTACCACTTTGATCCAACATATCTCTTTGTACAAAATTTGAAATTGAATGCCGTTAGGGGCATTTGAAACTAGACACTTGTAGCTTTCCAACGGTATAAAATTCACTTTCTAGTTCGAAATGAGTGAGCCATAATGACTCGGCAAAGTTTGCTGTCCTGATCTGATGGTCTATCCGAGAGAAGGTAGAAGTTGCACTTTGTGGCTCTATTTACTCTCACTTATGAAACTGATTTTGATAACGACTTGTTCTGATGAAATGTAGAGTTTTTAAGTCTAGTTCCAATGCCACCAACCATTCTTAATTTCAAGTTGTATTGAGTGAAATATGGTTCAATTTTCAAACTATGGCAAAGCTGGAAAACCCTTCCTTTTGCTGGCCGACTGGTTTAGTTGTTTGTGGAAATGTTTTACTTTGAAATTTTGATGTCAACCAACTATCAATTGCTTATGAAATGTTTCTTTGGACCTTGGTTTCACAAATGAACCAAAATGGGACTGATTTCATGGTGCAAAGTGTTTGAAAAGGAAAAAGAAAACAAGAAGACAGATTTGCTTTGGAAATTTTTTGAACTTTGGTAGTTTTGTTAACTACCTTCCCGTACAAGTTTTATGTGAAATTTGATAGAGAAGTAGTCCTCCTATGCAAGTTGAATTGTACCAAATTTTGTGTTATTCTAAGATCATTTTGATACCCAAATGAGATCCCAAAGTTTACTTTCAAATCTGGAAAATTCACTGTTTAGTAGTGAAAATTTACCAACTTTGAGCTGCTATATCTTGACGCTTAAAACTCCGAATTTAGTTCCGCTTGTTGTGTTTGAAACTTTGTTTAGAACTCTTATTGTGTTACGAATTTCAGAGGCTAGTTCACTTTCTGTGAATTTTTCCGAATTTCCAAAGTTTGCCGAAAAACATGACTGAAACTATCTTGTGTGCTCAAATCAGCCACTTTGAACTAAAATTTGATTACCTTCCGTTTGGAATCTTGGAAAAGTATCTTCTAGAAACTTTTAGTACTTTGAAACAAGATTCTAACGGTATAAAAATTTTCCATTTTTTGACCCACTGAGAGTAAGTTTCTGATCTTCCTAAATTTGACATGCAAAACTGAAATTTCCCAACTTGATGAGAAATGAGTTTTGGAAACTTTTCCCTTACCTTTTTATAATGATTGATCGTTTTAAACTCGATTTCATGGAGAAAATCAGTTTTTCTTGTGTTAATAAATCCTCAGTTTTGAACCTTTATTTTGAGTGGTTAAGGTTCTTTTGTTTGAGGTATTGACTAGTCTAAATGAGTGTACCTTCTTTATTGATAAATACATGGTTGTGAGTGAGATACTTGTTAATTGTCCAAGCGCTCAAGGAGATCTGCAAGGAATCTCGAAGCGACGCCTAACGACTTAATTGCTCGTTCACTCACTCTTATCTTGACTTGGTGAGTGTCAAGTGTGTGAAAAATTGTTACATACTTAATTGTTATTATTGATTGAGTATTTTGAATATGCCGGGTCGAGTGTATAACTTTATCGCACTCGTTCTCGTTTAAGTGAAGTGTATTTGAATTGATTGAAGTGAATGGTTATGTGAATGGTTATGTGTATTTGAATTGATTGAAGTGAATGGTTATGTGTATTAAGTGAAGTGTTGTAATGGTTAATTATGCTATGGTTGCATATGTCGATTTGGAGTGAATCTGCTCGATTCCTAGTGATAATAGTGGGGGACGCCCAAATCTCATCAGCCGACCTTACGACTTGAACCGGCATGGGATTGGTCAAGAAACTTGGTGAACCATGGAAAAAGTGTATAAGCTTGATCTATTGGAGAGATTTCGCTTAGCATATTCGAGTAGTATCGCTTTATATAAAAGAAGTGCGGGCCCGGAGCAGGGGAGTAACGGTGAACGGGGAAGAATAAGTGAAGTTCTACGGACTTATAATCTACCCAATTGACGGAGTGTCAACGCATGGAAGTACTGGATCGAGCAAGTAGAAAATAGCTCTTGAGAGCTCCTGTATCCTTATCTCGTGTGTTTTATTGTTAATTGTGAATTACTTGAATGTTACAGCTTTTCATTCTTGTTCAAGTGTTATTGTTATTTGAACTACGTGTTTTGCATGTTTTCTTGGCCTCACGAGCATCCGCTCACCCCGTTAGATTTGTTTTCCTTATCAGCAGATGAACTGGAAGGGATTATGAAAAAACCTACTTGATGGCTCTTTTGGTTAGAATTTTAGAATGTATTTGTCTAGACATCTTTTGGAAAGTTGTATATTTTGAAAAGTGGATGTATTTTGAACTTGTGGTGTAAGATTTGATATTTATATATGGAAGCGACTTCTCTTTTCTTATTTCGTCTTGTCTTATTAGTTATTATGGTATTAAACTTGAACGAGAATTGTACCGAGTCCTGACGAGAGTTGGGCAAGCGTCCCGCCGATACCCTTTGGTTCGCCTTAGGGAGAAGTGGGAGCGTCAGAAAAATACCCAAAAAAACACACAAAAATTTTTTCTTATTTCTTTTCTTTTTCTTCCTCTCCCTATCTCATCAACCCACCACTATTTTCGTCGTTGGCCAATACCACCGATCTCTTTATTTTTTGTTTCTTTCTCTCCTCCCTCTCATTCTCCTCCTTCCTTATCCCCTTTTCTTTCCTCTCACCCTCTCTTCCTCCTTTCTCTCTAGCTATCTCCTCCTTTCTCTCCTGCCACCTCCTCCACTTCCCTTCTCCCTCCTTTCGCCACCCTACTCCTTTCCCTAGTATGATCTGGTCATGCGATCAAATAACATTAGAAGCAGGAGAAGAGTGACGAGGGAGAAAAAAGGGAGGCGATGGGGGAAAGATGGAGAGGAGAGGAGGAAGAATGAGAGACAGAGACAGAGAGGGAGAGAGAAGCAAAAAATGATTTTTTGTGACACCAACAGCCGCCTATAGCGAGGAAGTAATGAGGAAGATCAAAGATGGGAATGGAGAATAAGAAGAGTATATGAAATAAAAGGAAAACGAAATAAAGAAAGATTAAGAAAAAAATGAAAAAGAAAGACGAAGAAAAAGAAAAAAAAAGTTTTACACACCCTAAAAAGATTTTCTACAAATTATACAATAAGTTATAATTAAAATTTAGACAAACACCCAAAAAATTCACTTGTCAAATGGGCATACTTATGAACGATAAAGTTAATGGGTCATACAACTCAAAACTCAAGAATGATAGACGTAACTAATTACCCAACCTCATCCCTTTTGCTACTGCCAACCAGAAACATACCTCATATCACATTTTCATGGAAAAATTTTGGATAGATTCGGTTTACGACCTCTCATGTAGATTGAGTGATAAAAATGTTTCACGTCATCTTCTTGGTTATACACTCCTCTTCTTCTAAATTTACAGCCACCGAATCCTCAATATTCTCGATCTTTTTGCTCTAACACTGTTGCTTTGCTTAATACTCTAATTATTACCACCACTATCATAGACATTACCCTTTACCTCTTTCGTTCAACCTAAGGCCCTGTTTGGCAAATTGATTTTTTGCCAATTTTTTTTATAAATTTTTTAACAATTTTAACTATAATTTAAAAAATACCTAAATTATAATACCAAAAAACACATAAAAAAATTCCTTTCTCTCTATTCTTTTTTTTCCTCATTCCACTTCAACCCACCACCACCAGAGCCACTGGCCAATGCCAGACGTCAACTCTTTTGGCGTCGATGCTGGCCACCGTTTTTTCTTCTTTTTTTTCTTTTCTTTGTCTCCCCTTCCTCGCTTCCTCTCATTTTCTCATCCCCTCTCTCTTTTTCCCCACTTTCTCCCCCCACCTTCTCCCCCCTCTATTCTCCTCCCGTCACCCTTCCCTTCTCCTATATGAGATTTGGATGCACTCTACTTATTCTATCTAATATAACAGATACTTTGCAATGAGCAGATTGATGTTACTGCTGTGTGACCAGATCGCGCATGAGAGAGGGGGAGGGTGGCAAGGGAAAGGAGAGGGGGAAGGAAGAGAAGGAGAGAGGAGAATGGGAGGAGAGGAGTGGGTGGGAGAGAGAGAAAAAGGGAAGAAAAGAAGAAGCTAGCCTCATCGATTGCCATAAGGAATGGAGAAGAAGAACAGTGGGGTGGGGGTGAAGAAGAATAGAAGAAAAAAAAGGAAGAAGAAAATGAAAAATTAAAGTTTCTTTGAAAAAAAAAGGAAATTTTTTACACGCCTCAAAAAGTTTTTCTATAAATTCTACCAGAAGTTACAGTAAAATTTGGATAAATATTTAAAAAACTCATTTGAGAAATAGGACCTAATTTCACTGCTCATTTCCCTTCCATCTTGCAATTTCTTACTACTCTAGTAACCTATAAACTTCTCATCTCCTCTGTTAAAAGATTTTTCTCCCTCTTCCTCTTTATTGGGATAATGCTTTCATCTCCAATTGTTTTGGCCTCTTGTTCTCTATCATAAAAGTTCCATCACTTATTTTATAGTTTCTAATGTCCTTAAAAATGCAAGACTTATAAATTTTTTAAGTAGATCTGAAAATCAAATGAAAGATATGACTAATAGATTTTCTTCCTCTCATTTTTCAAAATTTTCTGTCTCAAGTTCTTTTTTTCATACTTTTTTTGCCATAATGTCTCATTTCTCATATCATTTTAAGAATGAATTCCAACTTCGAATGACTTAACTTTGCATATGTAAACCTGATTCGTAAGGCAAAATTAGTTGATATTATAAAGATTAAAAAAAAATGTGGTTGGACCTTTATATATTTAGTATACTACTCAGTTGAGATGTTTACCATCAAGAGTAAGAATGGAAGCCATAAGAGGAATAGCAAAAGCCTTGAGAGAAGAGCTTATTAATTCAGTCGGTGTTGTTGTGGATCGGGATGATGAGTAGAGAGATGGAACAATTTTGGTTTTTAAGTGTTAAATTCGCATTGATAAAATGACAAATTCTGGATCATTTGGTCTACAGGTAGGACCATAGATCGGGTCTACCTAAGTATTTGCCTATTATTCATCACTCGAAAATATTAAGGCTACAAAAACATCCACGTTTTAATTGAAGGGTATAATCGGATTCAATTAAAGTTTACAACTTATTGAACTTGAGCACGAGGATAAATTGAAATGTCAAGCTCGACTCAAATTTGATTGAGTCATATTAAGTGCTTACTGCTCACAAATTATCGATTAAGGAATCCTTAAACCTGCTAGAGCCCCTGATCAAGCCTTGTGTAGACGAAATTTTTTCATGCCTTTGGATGCCTTTCCTACTTTTAATTGTCAAATACAGGATTCGAAGAGCTCCTGATTAAGTCTTATATAGATGAAGTCTTGTCGTGCCTTTTCTACCTCTAACTGTCATATACAAAATGTGAATCTAGTAGCTAGAAAGACATTAAGAACTCTACCCTATCCTAATCATTGGGTCGATTCTAGTGGCTAGGAATACATGTTATAAAACCAATTTTTGTTAGGCCATGATCCAAATTAAGAACCACACAAGTTAAGTTTGCTTTGGTGTCGGCATCTCAGTCACAATTGCATCATACCACATAGTGTAAAAACGGTTCATACATTAAACCTATTTGAACTATTTGTACTAGAGTAGAGTAGCGCAAAATGGGTTGGCTCAAAGAAGCAACTCGGACGTAAAAGATTTTCTTCATCCTGTATGAAAAAAAGGCGGGAGTGTTGGGCATTTGCTTGGGCTTTGGGGTATCCATGCCCAACGCCCAATCATATCTCCTCAGGCACCGTAAACTCTCTTCGTTTTCTCGTGTCGTCAAACGTTTTTACTCATTTTCACTTTTTTTTTAGCCTCCACCATCCAATTCCCTTTAAAGCCAATTAATAAATTAAATAGTTAAAAATCCCACCTTCTCCCCTAAAAATCTGTATATACGCCACCGTAGAGAGAGAAAGTAAGTGAGAGAGAGAGAGAGAGAGAGAGCTAGTCGGTAGTCTACAAATCCATTCCTTGACTCACTGACTGAGGCAATTCTGTCTCACTCATTTGATTCAACCCTTCTTTTGACCTCATTTTAGTCCTTTATTTCTCGCTTTACGGTGTCTTTATTTCTCTCTTGCTTGCCGATATACATTCTTTAGGGTTTTGGGGGAAGATATTAGGGTTTTTTTTTTTAAAATTTTTGTCAGCGAGAAATTGGAGGACTATTTGTAGTGGGGAGATTTGACCAATGGAGGCCGCGGCAGGTGTTGCAGCCGCACGCGGTGTTTCTCTGTCCGTGCCCTCGTCTCAACCTTCTCGCAAAGAATGGAGGGTTGTTTCCGAAACATCGGTTCGAAGTTCCAGCAACGAGGTATTCTTTACTTTCAAAGCCTACTTGCATTGCTTGTTTCTTACTACTTAGATTGAAAGGGCTTGTGAATTTTGTTGCTTTTAGTTGAGATTACAATAATGGTGAACTGTAGGAATTGGAGCGTTCAAAGTTGGGGCAATCGGATGAGAGATTGATATACGAGGTAATAAATGTCTTCTTAAAAATGGGGTCTTATGGACTTTTTCTGTATTAATACTCTTTTGATTAGGGAATGTGAGTGAAAAGTGAAGGTTATTTTATGTGGTGTTAAGGTGCAACAGGGAAGAGAGCCGGCTGATGTGGATTTCTGTTCCATTACCATTGACGGAAGTTTGGACAATGATATTTTACAGCAGAGGCTGCATAGCGTGGTGAAACAAAGAGAGGAGTTGCAGCAGATGGAGACCGAACTTCGCGCTCAACTTATAGCAAGGGGAGAAATTATGGAGATGCGGAGCACTTATGATGCTCATATCAAAGAGCATGAAAATGCCAAAATCAAGCTTCAGGTTTCATATTTAGCTGATTAGCGTATATGCATTTTAGAGTAACGAGTTTGTGGTTCCTTTTTTTTTTTTTTGCACTTCTGGGTTGCTTATTGAATATCCCTTTCACTGCCTGTGAAGGAGCAACTGCGAGAGAAGGAACAAAGGATACTCGAGTTGGAGAGAAAGATGGAAGACAAAGAAAGGGAGCTGCACGCTATCAGACTAGACAATCAAGCGGTTTGTTTTGCAACTTTTCACGTTATTGAAGGTAATCTTGTTTCAGCCCCTGGCGCTTGCTAACCTAAATTCATTCTTTGTTATAAACTTTAGCAGGCATGGGCTAAAGAGGATCTTTTTAGAGAGCAGAGCAAAGAGCTACAAACGTACAGGTATGAGCTCTAGAATATTCGGAGGTCAGAGCCCATTTTTTAGTGGAAATGAGGAGACTTTTTGGCTATAGTCCTCTCGTCTTTATGCCCATCATTTCTTGGCAAGCTTTCGAAATTTCATTCAGATAAAGTCCTGGTTGCTTGATGAAGAGAGATAAATTTTTTCCTGTTGTATGTTGTTGTGAGCATTCGACATTTGTTCTTCTGCTTTGTTTTTGTAGGAGGGAGCGAGATAACACCGAGGCTGAAAGAGCCCAGCATATCAAACAAATCCATGAACTTCAGGAACATTTTCAAGAAAAGGACCGACAGCTGATGGAGTTGCAGGAACAGGTATTGCTTTTGAATCAGAAGTTAGCAATTTTCATCTACTTTAGCAAAGCTTTTTGATCATTTTAAAATGCGAATTGGAGGAATTTTTTTTGGGCCTTTTCGTTTATATCCTGCTAATTAATATGCTCCCCAAAGATCATACATGAATTTTAATTTGTTTCCCTTTGAAGAATTACCATGTCAGTTTTTCCAGCATTTTTTTGAAAAAGTTGTTCAATCATATTTATTCAGTACTGTGACTGGTTGGGAATCTTCATCATGCAGAATAGGATTGCTCAAGAGAACATCCTCTTCAAAGATGAACAGTTGAGAGAGGCCCAGGCTTGGATAACTCGTGTACAGGAGATGGATGCACTACAATCAACTACTAACCACTCTTTACAGGCTGAACTTCGAGAACGCACAGAGCAATATAATCAGCTTTGGCTTGGTTGTCAAAGACAGGTTGTTAAGGTTTAACCAAAATTGTACTTTCACATTTCCTTGCTGGTCTCCTGCTCTTGATTTCTTCTTCATCCTAATTCTTTACAAGTACTACATGATTTCCCTAGAAACAAAATGTATTGGTATTTGTATCAGTTAAAGCCAATGATATTTGTTGTTTTCTTAGTTTGGTGAGATGGAGCGTCTTCATCTCCATATACAACAGCTGCAGCATGAATTGGCTGATGCAAGAGAAAGAAGCAACACATACTCAGATGCCTCACATGTTTCTCAGACAAATCCAAGGGATGTTTCCCAGATTGGAAAGAGCAATAGTGGCCACCTGGATATGAGTGGAAGTGGTTCACCTGGTGAAAGCTCTAGCCTACCTAATGGAAATGCTGATAATGCTTCGTTTGTTTCAGTAGGCAATGCATCAGTGCAGGTAGAGTTTCCACTAAAATTATTGTCTGGATGTTTGTTTTGCAAATATTGCTGAAACAATTCCTTTTTAACCAATATATGGATGGGTGTCATTTGTGGGTGATACCCTTCCTAAATTCACTCTTGCATTCTCATTCCAATACAGATTATTAAAATGAGGAGTTGTGTAAATAATGAGGCATTAGACAGAAGATTTCTTTTTGTTTTTGGAATTTTGTACTGCTTCTTTGAAAGGCATCAAATATGTCGTATAGCTCTTCAATACATTTACACCTTACTTTAGGGCGTTGCTACATTTTAATCCTTTATATATCCCAAGGAAGTCCCAATTCTTCTTCTTGTTTTTTTTTAAACTGCAATCCATATCTCTGTTTACTTGTTGAATATACCTGAGGATCTCATAGTTGAAGATGCCTAAGTTGTTAGAATGTTTTGGATATTCAATTCTGCATCCATCAACTTCACAAGCATGCAAACAACTATTAGAAGTTGTCTGTTAATTCCATGAAGCTGTAATCTGTGTTGTCATCAGCTGTATGACAAGTTCTAGAAAGGTGGCACTGGTTGCCAGTCCTTACTGTATCTGCTGCGGATTGAAAAGTACCCTACAGTTTTCTGTATTATAAAGAAACTAATTTGAGATTGTTGGCATTGTAGAAGTATAAAGCTGTTTGAATCTAGATCAACGTTGAGTTGGAGATGCTCTTGTCCTTTATTATAAACTATTTTTTTCCCTAGTTTTTTATTACTTTCAGCACATTTGTTCTTCCTCCATGTCATGTCCAACTCATGAATATAAAACACAAATATGATGGTTTTCTTTCACTTTATCTTTTCCACCTTATGTTGCTAGGCTGATCATGCCCATGGAGTTCCAATTGCTCCTTCATCCCTACTTGGGATGCCAACTTACCTTCCACATGGACAGATGACTGCCGTGCATCCCTTTGTGGTGCATCAGCAAGGGGTACCTCATTCTGTACCATCACATGTTGGACATTTTCACTCTGTGCCAGCAATGTCATCACTTCAGCAGTGGCAAAACCAACAGGTGCTCTATTAAAATTTTGGCTGGTTTATCTCGAGTGTTTACCTTCAGTGTGATGGTTTACGACTATGTCACTGTTGCTGTCTTAGGCTGTATCAGAGGGTGCACCAACTCATGATCAACATTCTCTACAAACTGAACCTAACATGTTGAGGTCGGATTCCAATTACAACTATGAATCCTCTGTAAATGGTCAGGTTCTTCATTCGGGTTATATGAATGTTAACATCAGCCAAGGAATGGAACCTCATTCTGTGGTTTCATCCTCAAATGTGGAGGGACAGGTCGATGGCTTAAAACTATAATTGCTTAAACTTGTCTTTGTTGCTTCTTTTATGTGGATACTCATTCTCTTCAGCCGCAAATCTATTGCAGCCAGTTGAATCCATAGATACAAGCTACCTTTCGGGAGCCCAACCTCAGCAGAGCTTGCAACAAATATCTTCCCAGTTTCATGATGCTTTGAGATTGGATTCTCTTGCACGCGTTAACGACACAAAGGTAATGCATTTGCTTAATTCAATGGGTCTCCAGGGTTAAGTTCACCTAATGGTCTGGTTGCTTGTGGTAGGCTCGCTGTCTATTTATCAGTGGAGAATTTGTATTTCGATTCATTAAAATTTTCATCTGGAACAGGAGAAGAATGTCAACTCATTATCTAATTCTCCTATGGAGGTGCAAGGTTTAATGATGGAGAAAAGTGGCTCTGCCTCCAATGAATCATCTTCTGAAGAAGCAAATCATGCTGCAAGTCTGAGCGAAAGTACAATGGATACTGCTGCAGAAGTCATTCTTTCTGAATCCTTCACTGCTGCGGGTCAGAAAAATACAGGTATAGGTGGAAAATTATCAGAGGCTAATCTACTTGATGAAAGATCATTATTAGCTTGCATCGTCCGTACAATTCCACCAGGATCTGGAGGTAGAATCAGGATCACCACAACGGTTAGTTGATCTCAATTTTTCCTTCCTTTTCAGAGCGAAGTTTTTGTTAGTGCAAGATTGTTTGTTTACATTGTAAGTTGCTTATGATGTATGCCTTAATTTTGTGCAGCTTCCAAATAGACTTGGTAAAATGATTGCCCCTCTACATTGGCATGATTACAAAAAGAAGTATGGGAAGCTTGATGAGTTTGTCTCCAGCCATCCTGAAGTATGCATTTTCTTCCTAAGTTAAATTTCTGCGTTGCTCAATAATAAGTTTAAGTAACCTATTTTCTCTTTCCAGTTATTTGTAATTGATGGAGACTACATACAACTTCGAGAAGGTGCACAAGAAATCATAGCAGCCACAGCAGCTGTTGCTAAGGTTGCTGCTGCTGCTGCTGCCGCTGTAACATCGTCTTACTCATCATTGGTGCCTTCTGTTGCTGTGACTCCGATGGCTCAGTCTCACCGGTTGAAGAAAGCTCCATCAATGGAGTCCACATCTGGAAAGTCTGACAGGAGCATTTTTAAGGAGTATGCAGTGTCCAGGCCTTCAAATGCCATCGATAATTCATCTCAGCTATCTGCAATGAAGAACCAGCATCCAAATGGTGTTTCCTTTAGCAACAGTGAAGGTGTGTCAAACGTAAAAATCTTGAGTAAACCTAAGGATCACACGGGAATGAATAGCTCTGAGAGCAGGCATGGGCAATCTACGCTATTGACATATGGAAATGGAACAAATTCTGAGAAGAATGATTTTGGCAGCTCCCAAAACAAGGGTTCAACTCAATGGAAGACCAGTGGGAGTGTAGTTGGAAATCAGCAGAGCAGGTACTCAAAAGAGTATTGAATGAATTTTTTTCTTTCTTCTTTGTTTTTTTTTGGTTTTGCTGCTGCAATTTGGTACCTGTATAATATTTTCAATTTCTGCTGTTGTCAGGGTGGTTGGTGCTGCTGCAAGTCCTAGGAGATAGTAAGTAATGACACATGCTCTTTTGAAATTATATATATATATATATATATATATATATATATTTATTTATATATGTACATGCATGCATAAATGCTTTATATATGTGCTCTTTTGCATCTGAAAGAAGAGCTGAATTTTTGAGATAGTTTAACCGAGTGTGTTTGACCTTAGTCTTTACTTTGACTCATTTCATGGAAAATCATGCCAGTCTCTTTTGAGTCTTCTTTCATAGTAATCATGTTTGACTGTCAAGGCCTGAGGGTTTTCTTGACTTTCAAACATGTGTTTTATCAGCAAATGGTTAAATGCATAGGCAACTTCCTTCAAGTTTATGCAGCTGTAGCAATGAGCCAAGGTGCTCATAGACACGTCTGTAGTGCTTGATGATGATGTCAATTGAATAGAGAATATGGAATATGACATTGTTTACTGGACAACATAGTAGTATTATATCAAATGATCATTTGGTACCTTGAATGGTACATGAGATATTGGTAGTTTCTTTGTCGTGTGTATTGCTTAATGTTGGCTTATAGCTTACTGATTAGTTTTTGACTTTCTCGTGAACTTGTTCGGCAGGATTGGATGATGTCATTACCTAACAAATGTGCATTCAAAATTGCACTTTCGATGATTTTGGGGATGATGACAAGTGGGAGGTCTTATACTCTCTAGTTCGAATCTCCAGTTGTTGCTGATTAATATCATTCACCGCACCCTTTTCTTGAACTTGGCTCATTTATCTGCGTGTTTTGTATGCTCGGAATTTTACATTGCTTGCGATGACATGATATGTTTTGTTATGCTGAGTTCTAAACATTGCTTGCGATGATGGTCACTAGCAACTTTCATCGTTTAATTTTAGTCGGGGAAAAACATGATATCTGACCCCTCACTAACTTTTGCTTTCTTTATTACTATTTGCGTCGCGTCAGGACTGAAAATCAGATGCCAAAAGTACCCTGCCTGCTTTGTTAAAAATGAGTTTCGAGCATCTTACGGAACTTGTTACAGGAGAACTGATAGGGGTAAGGTAATATGAAACAAACCCTTCACTTGGATCTTTTTATTCAATGGCAGTGCATAGCGCGATATATTGAATTTTTTTGTCATATTAATAGTAGCTTTTTCATTTGCTTTGTGAAGAACTGAACCTTGTTCCCGGTGCTCCACTCTATTCCAGTTGCAAAGTTATTTACTTATTTCTAAGATGTGATATGCTGGCTGATCCTGCGGCATGCTTGTGTCTGAGAGGTTTTACCACCTCATTGCAAAACCTTTTCAAGACAAAGTTGATCATGGTATGCAAACAGATATCCAATGTACTGAGCTACCATATGCCAATTTACGCCAATTTACTGAGCGAAGGAAACTTAGATACAACGGTATCAAACTTAAGGTACAGGTTGGCACCGGAGTAACTTACTTGAGCTACCAGCTTCGCATAGAATGAACGGATAAGATTAGACATGGTCGGGCTGTAAACAAAGCAAATTAAAAAATAATCACATAGTTATGTACGGGACAGAAACTAATGGAACAAGCAAATTCTCTGAGGATTGCTGGTGAAAGTCATAGGAATTGTTTGGGCAATTTCAGATGCAGATAAAATAACGTGTAGCATTTTAATTTTGGATGACCGTGGAGCATCACGACCTTCCAAATGAATGCATATCGGTTGGAATTAGTATTAACGGGTAAATTTAGCATGGTAATAAAAACCAGCCCCGCGTGGTGGTTCAACAGGCAATCAAGTGAATCGGCCATCTAACTGGGTTGGGTTGACAGTTAGATCGGATAGGTCATAAATTTCTTGATCAGTTAATGATTCGACAGTTCAATCGATAAAATTAAAAAAAACTATTGATTGAACCACTATTTCAAAAAATTATATTAGTTCTATAATTTAGAATATAGTATTGCATTATTTAATATAGCTATTGATTGAACCGATCAACTTGAAATTGAACTAGCACTCGAATGAACCGGTCACCTTTGCGGATTAAAGTTCAGGCCGGGTTTTGTACCTGTGGAATTTAGCTATTGTTAGAAGGGAAGAAAGCAATTTGAATAATACAGTCACGAGCAGGATGGAGACTAATGAAACAAACAAATTTTGTCAAGAGTTGATGGTGAAAGTCATATGGATTACTTTTGAGTTTGAACAATTCAGATGCAAATAAACTCACGTGTAGCACTTCTGTTCTTTAATTTTAATTTTGTTTTTCAATGGCAACAGTTATAATACTCAACTTCAACAGAAAGGAAGATCAACTAAATTGTACAAGGGTTAAAGGAGAAATAGCCCGTTTAAACCATAAAGGAGCAATGATGCACCCTCTAAATTATTTTAATTATTTTAGCTGCAGGATGCTGGATTTGAAATCTCGATCTACAATAGCTCATAAAAGAATTTTAAATCTCTCTTGGTGACCCACTTATATTCTTTGATAAATATGAAGCATTGCTAACACTAATGCCAAAAAAAAAAATTTTAAAACTTGCGAGTATCACTACCTTCTAAGAACCAACTCGCCTTAGAGGAGTTGGTCACTAGATAAAGCATAAAATGTAAATCTAACTGCAAGTCAAGAGTTCAAATCTTTACGCTTGCAGTAAAATTTAAAATGTGTGAAATAGTGCACCTCTTTGGTGTAGAGACAGATAGGAAGCACTCCCTCTAACTCTCCTTAACTCAGTTGGATCCTTCCTGAAATATTGCACGTCTCCTTTGCTCTAGAGGTAGGAACCACTCCCTCTAACTCCCCTTGACTTAGTTAGACCCTCTCCTAAATAGGTTAGAGTAGGAGTTGACAATTGGCAAAAAAAATAAAATAAAATTCTAAGGCCTTGCTCTCTGTTATTTTATATTTCACAAAATTGTTTATGGAGAATAATTAAAAATCAGCTAAAGCTACTCTTTTATTGATTATGGATTTTCAACTTTTTTTGTTATTAAAAAAATCTATAATTTGAACACAAAAGTAAATAAAAATATTACAAAAATTGATTATCCAAAATCAGAGACTATAATCAGCTAAAATAATCGATCGAGAAGAAGCCCTAAATTCATGCATCTTGGCTTACTATTCTTCATGAAGGAAATTTGGCAAGAATTAGGGCTATAAACTAACCAAACTGTTCGTAAGCAATTCGATCAAATGATCGACTTAAAACTAAATTCGAGTCGATCTCGAGTGCTCAATTAGGCAAACGAGTCGAGTATCAAGTGTTAATATGTTAAGTTCGAAAGTTTGACGAATCTTATCGAGCATTACGTATTATAATATATATATATATATTAACGTATAGTAACAATTACGTATAATAGGCTTGAGCTTACTCGATCCCAAATGAGTCGATCTCAAACGCCTCATAGGGCTTAGCAAATCGAACTTAATCATAGAAATTCATACTTGATCAAGTCGAGCTCGATCTCAAACATTGAGTTTATTTGGATGATTTATTTGAGATAATTACTGTAGCACTTTTTATGATGTGATGTATGTGAGATAAAAAGGTGGTTGAAATTTGTAAAGTAAATTTTTTTATTTGAAATCAAGCCAATCCAAACAAACCAATTGTTATATCAAGTTGAGCTCGAAGTCAAGCATGGCATTGCTTGGGATCGACTCAACTCGTTTGCCTACTTAGTAAAAATAGCTAGTTCTAGACTTCTGGCCAGCGTAGTCAGGGCCTAAGTTAAGGAGGGGCGTGCCAGTAGGCATCTTGTCTTAGAACTTAGGGGGACCTACATGAGAATAACCATCTCACCTGTAAATCAAGGTCAGCGATCCCACCCTTCAAAGCATCTATAACAATAGTAGTAGGTAATACGACAACCTTTATCTGGGGTAAAGAGCAAACAAGGAGGAGTTGGTATTCTTTTCAAAGCAATTGTAAGATAACAAACTACCCTGCATGCCCATCCCACCTCCCCTCAAAAGTGAGAAAGAATGGAGGAAAAGCATAACTGAGCAAACAATGCGGAACCAATGGGAATTTTACTCATGAAGGAAATAGAAGAAGATCCAATATTCTCTAGTTAAATACAAACTAACATGAAATGGTCATTCTTTCGAAGTTCTCAACCCTAGCCCTATCAAGACTCGAATGTTCCAAAGCTCATTTTCCTTGGCCATCACCAGAATTTGCATCCAAGGAACTTTGCTTACTGCCTCGTCCCTCCATCAAACTGCCTGAATTAGAAAGCCCAGTTTGCATGATTTGATGCATGCCATGGTTGGAACCAGCTTGACCTTGGAATTGTTGCTGTGCCTGGAAATGGAGCAATTGATGTTGCTGATCTTGAGATCGGAGAGCACTAAGCTGGAAGGGCAACTTCTGAACAGGAACTCCTTGATGCTGCTGCATTGTTGTGGCTTGAGCTTGTTGCACATAAGTTCCTTGTTGAGCACCAGAACTTGAAGGAAGCTGTAACATATTCTTAGACGTTGGAAAGATGTTATATCAACAATGAGACTAAATGACTTTAACCCACCTGTGGAGGCGTTGCTGATGGTTGTGGTTGAGCATCAGCAATGGCAGCTAAATACATCAAATTTCTCTGCAGGACTGCTTGATACCTTAATCATTCACAAAGTCACAATGATGTCAAGAACACTCTGCTTGAATACAAGTACTGGCAAAGGAGACTAAAAGCTTAGCACTTCAAATTCCTTTCAGATTCAAGCAGCTGACATAATCAGCAGACATACACAGAACTTGTACACAAATTCAGCAAATTAGAGAATAGCGTAGATCTTATTTCAAAGTGAAATTACTAAAGTTCGACATCTGAGGAAAAAATGGTTTAATGCCAATGAATCTGATACTGAAGTTAAATTTCATATATGATAATTCTTTGGTAACTTTAAACTAGCCTAGCTGATATATAAAAAAGTTCAGCAAGTATATCAGCTTGATCAAACAACCCTTCATAGTTCAACTACTCATACAATTCTAAACTACTAATACCAATTTTTGCTTAGTGATATCATGCTGGCTGGAAAGTTTAACTATTAATGAAATTTAAGTCCCTGGTCTCAATGTATTATATTATTAATTTTTAACCAACCCCGTCTTCAGCAAATCTTGATGTAGCAGTAAAGATGCCTATCCTTGGAGATCTTTTACTCAAGATACACATCAACAATTATACAACTGTTTGGCTCGTTCCACTATATTCTTATTTGTTTCTCCAACATTTATAAACAAGTAACAGGCACAAATGGAGACTGTAACATGAGGATTGATAGATGAACTCAAATTTAAACTACATTTTGTCAAACCTCGTTATCAAAAATGTACTTTTAACAATGGGACTGTTTTCATGTGAGAAAGCATCACAATAAAATGTTTCCATTTGTTTCTCCTTATTGAAATTCTAAACTTTGAAACAGTCCTATCCCTGGTAGAGAAAAAGAGAGGGAGGGAGGGGGGGGGGGGGGGGGGGAATAGAAGAGGTACTTGGTGCCAGCAACTACTTTAACTATCTTCATCACACATCATTTGGGTACGCCATAATTCAGCTACACTATTTTCCTGTGACAATTTTAGGGATCTAGTGGCATAGATTCAAGCTCTAAAGAGGACACTTCGAGTGAATACCATACGATTCATAACGTGAAAGATTTTATAGAGAAGAAACTAGAATGACAATTCAAGGACTCTAAATACTCAAAGAAAACTTGATGACTAGTTCAGGGATTCATCAGCTGAAGGCCACAGGGGCTTATCCGCAATGATAAATGTATCCCACAACAGAAAGCAAAGAAGAAGAAAAGAAGCTTTACACCAGAGGGACGCAATGTACGATCAATGCAAACAAATACGGTTTTTTCAAAAAAAATAGTAACTTACTGGGCACACTCTGAAACTTTGCCAAGGTTTTGATTTTCCAGTATAGCCAAAATCAAATTTTTGTTGTCATCCAAGCACTGCATCAGTCATCAACACACACACTCAGTAGTCACGTAATTCAATACTAGTATTTATTAATCGCGAAAATAATAAAGATATTGGTACCAATTTATCCATCTATTTCTTTTGGGGGGGGGGGGGGGGGGGGAACTTAATAGGGCATAATAAGACGTCTAAGATGCATCATATTTTCAAGACAAAAATTCCGAAAGAAAGAAGATATCCAGATTATTCATTTCTTCTCGATAGAATGGGAGGAGGAAGGATATGACTTCAAATTTGGTAATGAAAAACCAGAGGACGTCCATGTCCTAGCCAGCCAACCGGAAAAGTAATAAACCTCAAGGAACAAAGCTGCATCGGGAAATCTTGTCAAATCCTTGACATAAATTTCATCTTCTCAAGTAAAAGGAATTTTGTCGATGGTTGGAAAAAAGAGATATGCTACCCAGAAAACATAAATAAAAAGAGAAGGGTTTGGAAAAGATGGAATAGTAAAAGTGAAAATGTACCTTCTGAATCTGCTCGGTGGTGATGGAATTAGGAGAAAATGGCAAGGAAGGAGGAGGAGAAGAAGTGAGAGCCGGCGTGGGCTGCTGCTGCTGCATTTTTTTTTTAAAAAAAAATTCTTTCTTTTGGTCTGATAGAAAATTATACAGCTCCTCCTTTTGATTCTTCAAATCTTAAACCCTAAGAAAGCTTTGGTTTTGATTTTAAGATGAAGCGAAAACTGTGACAAGAAAAAGCGCGTTAGGATCGGATTTGCGGAGGCCGGGCCAGAAAGAAAGAAACAAGTATCGTATAGGTGTAGGGATGATGTTTAAGTCAAATGGAGGAGTAAGTGAGAAATGGCAGTAATTTGTTGGATTATAAATTATTAGAGATAATTTTGTAAAAAAAAATATTATAAATTTTTTATATGACGTACGTGAAATAAAAAGATGATTGAAAAATGTGTTGATGATGGATAGAAATAAATGAGTGTATGTTAATAAGATGCATGGAAGTAAATCAGTGTAAATAAATAGAGTGTAAATAAAGTGTAATTATTTACTATCCAAAGTTCCAAACACCTTGGCGGAAGACCAAGACCTCCACTGTAGTACATCTGTACACGACTTGTCCCTTCAGAAACAACGTCGTATTGGGTACTTTGCAGCAGCCAGCCGGGGGGCGGCTGTTACGACATGCGGGGTGGGTGCATTGATGCAATTTGCTTGCTGTCAGCGTAGGGCACACGTTTTCTGTTCTTGTTTCTCTCTCTCTCTCTCTTTTTTTTTTTGGAAAAACTGTTCTCTTTTTAAACGAAGGGCGCACACTAGTATTTGGTTCTTATACATATGTGCTAATAATCAAGGGGCGTTATACATATGTGCTATTATTATTGTTGTTTTATTTGTTTACAATGGGACAATGGGATAGCATAAGCTTTGTTTGGAAAGTAATTTTCTGTGAACATTCTGATCATCTTTTTATAGTAATATATCAAATTGTTACAGTAATTTTTCTACAAAAAATTTAGAAAAATACAATCCAAATAAAACCATAGATAGTTATTCTTTGTCTATGAAAATTTGTATTTTCAAGGCGAGAATGTACACTCATGGGGTGTGCTTACCGTGTACATAATTAGAAAAATGCTTTTTTTCATTTACCGATTGGAATTTTAGATTTTTTTTGTCTTAGATTAAAATATACTGGTATAATATCTAAAATATAACGAGAAGGAGATATGATGATAACAAAGTTAGAAATTTTAGTGACTAAGAGTAGTTTATGTAACATTCCCAATTTTCCAAATGGTTAATACAAATGTTGGGATCGTAACTATTGATTTATAGCTAATAACATTGGATAATAAGTATATTTAGTAAAATATGGGACATGTATAACATGAGATATAATATGGAGGAAGGTTGGGTTGGGTTGAATAGTAAAGTGTAACAAATTGTAAATAGGATGCATTGGGTTCAAAATTTTCTATTTAAAAATATATATATTATATGTAGGCATAGTATACGATATTTTTTTAAAGTACAATTGAAAGTTGCACGCACAAAATACTTGTTCAAAGTTATGAAACTAAAAATATGGGTAAAATTGCTATTCAAATATTATAGTATATTTCTACTAATTTCAACTCTTATTCTTGTATATGAGGCGTTAAATTTAGCAAAATATTTTTGGCACTTCCATTTTTATTAATCACACTTTTATTATTATTTTAATCATACAATCTTCATTTGTTAAATTAAATAATAAAACAAATAGCATGAATGCAAATAATAAAAAACGGAATGTGAATGATAATTCACTAAATTTATTAGTCATCACTTTATTAATATTATATATATAAATATAATGTTAGCCCCGTTTGGCAAATAAATTTGTTGGGTGTTTGTTTAAAATTTTACTGTAACTTATTATAGAAGTTGTAGAAAAATTTTAAGATTGAAAACTTTTTTTCTTTCTTTCCTCTCTTTTTCTTTTCCTTTCCCCCTCCCCTGCCACCTCCCCCCCCCCCAATCGAAACAAGCTGCAGTAGAAAATTTTTTTTTCTCTTTCCCAACCTCTCTCTCCGCTGAACAGAAAAGGAAACATGCCATCCAATTCTCTGGCGGTTCCATCGATAAAAAGAAAAGTCCAAGACAAGTACAAATAGTATTGGTCGTTCTTCGGCCGCCCCAAGAAGATCGAGACCACCAAGAAAGTCCCCGCTTTTGTCGACACCTTCTACAACCTTGTCACTAACATTTATGAGTGGGGTTGGGGTCAATCCTTCCATCTCTCTCCCTCTATCTCCGGCAAGTCCTACCGAGACGCCACCAGAATCCTTAAGGAAATGGTTATCGATCTCTTGGGTGTCAAGAAGGGCGCCCACATTCTTGACACCAGCTATGGGGTCGATGGCCCGATGTGCACCATCGCTGCTCATTCTAGTGCCAATGTCATCGGTATCACCATTAACGAGTACTAGGTAAATTAAGTCGGGATGCACAATGAGAAAGCCAACATTGATTCCCTGTGTGAAGTTGTTTGTGGGAACTTCCTGCAAAATGCCCTTCCCCAATAATAGTTTTGACGTCCATGAGACGACGTTTGCCATCGTCGATTATCTCGCTAGATGTAGAGGAGAGGAAATGCGGAAAGAAGAGGAGATGGGAGGAGGAGAGAAAGGGGGAAAAAAAAAGAAGAAGTGGCCCGCCAAAAGGGGTTGCCGGCGCAGTAACAGGCGTCGGTCTCTTTTGGGCAGGGGCGGAGATGGTGGTGGGTTGAGATGGAAGAAGAAAGGAAGAAAGAAATTTTTATGTGTTTTAAGTATTTTAAAGTGTGTAATTTTAAATTTTTGAGAAGTTTTTTGAAATTATTGTAACTAAAGTTATTAAAAAAAACTAATATGAGACAAATTTGACAAATACTTACTTTGCCAATCAAGGCCGTTATATGATGTTATTTCCTATATAACTAGGAAGATAATAACCCCGCTAACACCACCACTTGCAACGATTTCAAGCCAAATAAGGTGATTTTTATCTTATTTGCCTTGTCAATATACTATTGCCTCGTTAATATACTATTTGCCTTGTCAGTATGTCGCATTTTGAAAATTTTAACTTTTTTAAGAATAATAAATTGATATTGATGTTAACGGATTTATTTTCAAAATTTTCAATTTAGTGTAAAATATAAATAAATATTAAAATAATATTGAAAAAAGAGAGATGTCCCAAAAAGAAAAAAAATATTACTACAATTTCAATGGCATGAATAGAATATACTATATTTTAGGGTTAATTACATTTACCTCCCCTGAGGTTTAACCAAATTACATATCAAACCCCAGGTTTAATCATATTACAGTCTCCCCCTTATTAGTAACAACATCTAAATCCCACAAACACAAACAATGAAATGGCAGAAATACCCTTTTTGCAAAAGATTTTATTTTGCCTACATAAAACACAATACTTTGATTTAATACTATTTCCAAATTAAATAAAAGAGTTGTTTTTTTTAAGCATTACTTTCTAAAATCATCTACCAATTAATAAGAGATTGGGTAAGGAAACAAAAAAAAGGAAGTCTAGGAGATGGAGCGATCCTTTAAAACTTATCCTCAACATCGCCGCTTCGGTTTGCAGCAGCACAATAAAAAAAAGCAAAGAAAAAAGAAACAAAATTTGAAGAACACCAACCACCACCAAAAGTCATTACTGCTCCTTCTAAAACACCCTCTCCATAACTATTCTCTCCAATCTTTACTTAGCTTCCAACATCTTGACCTTCAGTCACAACTACCACCACTTCAACCCAATTCAACAATTTCTCTTTTTCTCTACCTAAAATCTCAATCAAGTTCTTTTTAACTTTTACTTTCATACCCCATATTAGGGATGGCAATGGGGCGGGGGATCCTTCCCCCATGCCCCGCCCCGCTCCCGCCCCACTTCCCTCGCGGGATTAAAAAATTTTATTATATAGTTTATTTTAATTAAATTTGAGCAAATAATCAAGTATTAAAATATTAATATATTACCAAATTATTATTCATTATAACTTCACAGTTGAAACTCATAAAAATAATTAAACAAAAGTTATTTGAATACAATCCAATATGATAAAAAAATATAACTAAAATAATCAAGTTTTCACTTTTGATATAAATACAATCACTAAATTATTATTGTATTTTTTTTAAAAAAGTATTATTGTATTAAGTGTAGTTAGGAATTTAATATAAATATATTAATAAATTTAGTATAAACAATTAATAATTTTTATTAATAAACATGTATAATTAGTAATATAATTGATAATATCATTATATATATAATTATGTATATATATATAAATTTTTGTTTCAAACAGGTGACGGGGCGGGGGTTAGGGCGGGGGAATATACCCCCGTCCCGTCTAAACGGGGGGAAAAAATTTCCCCCCGGCCCTCGCCCCACTAGTCCCCCGCGGGACGGGTGACCATTGCCACCCGTACCCCATATCACCCATAGCGAGCACCCACCCCATTGCCACCCCTACCTCAT
Source organism: Coffea humblotiana (assembly GCA_023065735.1). Taxonomy (NCBI): domain Eukaryota; kingdom Viridiplantae; phylum Streptophyta; class Magnoliopsida; order Gentianales; family Rubiaceae; genus Coffea; species Coffea humblotiana. The sequence goes on along the minus strand of CM041209.1, from coordinate 674,999 downwards.
ATCATCCATCGGCACTCTTTACCATGCGAAAAAAAATGCATCAGAATATTTGTTCTTAAGCCACATTGCCTACCATTGCCTTTGTTTTCATATGCTATAACTACTAGATCTATTTTTTTTCTAGTTGATATACTTTCTTTTTTAATGGTCACTTTGTCAATTTGAATGACATTTTTTTTGTAAGAATTGAAGGAAGAGGAGATGAAAGAACAAATATGATAATCAATAGAAGACATTGAGCAGATGGCATGAGGAAGAGGAAACTTTTTATCTTCGGAGGTTTGGTGTTTGATGGGCTAAATTTAATTTTTCTTCTCAAAATTTTCTGTTGTTTTATCCATGGCCATTTAGAAGTGTTGGCGGATAGGGAAGAGCAGGCAAATGATATCAATGGGGATCTGGGGCAATTTGGGACTTTCATTAAAAATTTTGGCTGACATCACTAAGACTCTTGCAGTCAACGTTAGATCAATGGCGGTAGGGGGTTAGGTGTTATACAATTCTTAGAATGGTGGAGCTTTCCGTAATATGTCCAAACTTGGAGGTCTGATTTGTAGTTTGGTCAAACCTCAAGGAGGTCAATGTAATTAACCCTATATTTTATAGTGGCAGGACTTTGACAATCAAAACCATATCCCCACCGTACCACTAGTAGTAAATAGTAGCGTATTTTAGTAACTCAGCCCATTTCACAAGACTCAGTAGATTTATTACCAGTAGAGTACTCTGTCGGCCACGTCGCTAGACATCTACTAGTAGTGTTAAGATCCGTTCCCCAGCGGCGGCTTCAGATCACAAGTCAATGGCGTCGTGCTTTTCCAGGTCCTCCCTCTTCTTCTCGGTAGGAGCAGTAATTTTCTTCTTCCTCCTTAGTACCTCTCTGGCCGAGATCCGTTCGACTGAAATCCGATCCGATTCGCGATCCACCATCCCTTTTGACGAATTCGGTTTCACCCATTCCGGACGCCTCAATCTCACCGTCACCCGCATCTCCTTCTCCAAACCCCAGCCCCACTTCTCTCAACTGGGTTTCTACCTCTGCACCCGCGACTCCTGGGCCCAAGTCGTCCAACAACTCCAAGATGGTGACATCCAGTGCCCCCTCCGGTCCCAACACATCAAACCCGTCTTCGATTTCAATCATCTCAAACCCGATCACAATCCCACCGTCTCCGTCGAAGTCTCCGATGCCAATCTCTTCACTCTTCTCTTCTCTAATTGCGTGCCCAATTTGGAGGTCTCCATGGACGTTCACTCCGTCATGTTCAATTTCAACCCCGGAACCGGTCAGCTTGATTTCTTATCCGCAGGCAAAACTTGTTTGCCTCTTGTTTACTTCTTGTTTTTCCTGGCTTACTTAGCGATGGCGGCTGTTTGGGTTTATACCCTCTACAATAACCGATTGACCGCTTATAAGATTCACTTCTTTATGCTCTCCGTTGTCATCTTAAAAGCCTTGAATTTATTGTGTGAAGCCGAGGATAAATCCTATATTAAGCGGACCGGGGCTGCTCATGGGTGGGATGTTTTGTTCTATTTGTTTAGTTTCTTGAAGGGTATCACGTTGTTCACTCTGATCGTTTTGATTGGGACTGGATGGTCGTTTTTGAAGCCATACTTGCAAGATAAGGAGAAAAAGGTGCTCATAATTGTTATCCCGTTGCAAGTCGTCGCCAATGTTGCTCAGGTTGCCATTGATGAGACCGGCCCCTTTGGCCATAATTCTGATACTTGGAAGAAGGTGTTTTTGCTTGTAGATATCCTTTGTTGTTGTGCTGTATTGTTTCCCATTGTTTGGTCGATTAAGAACTTGCGAGAGGCTGCCAAAGTGGATGGAAAGGCTGCAGTGAATTTGATGAAGTTGACATTGTTCAGGCAGTACTACATCATCGTGATCTCGTATATATACTTTACCAGAGTTGTGGTTTATGCCTTGGAGACTATTACTTCGTACAAGTTTCAGTGGACTGGTCCTGTGGCTGCTGAATTGGCGACCTTGGCCTTTTACCTATTTACTGGCTATAATTTCAGACCTAAGGTGCAAAACCCGTATTTTGCTATTGATGATGAAGAGGAGGAAGCTGCTGCTGAGCAACTCAAGCTTGAAGATGAATTTGAGTTGTGATGTTTCCATCCACGTGCAGTCTTGAGGAATATCTACTAACAGGACGAGGATGGAAGTTTGTTTAACAAGAGTTTCATATTTTCTCCAACATCAATGAGTAAGCATCCTTGTCATCATGTATACCATAAATTTGCTTCTCTCTCTCTCTCTCTCTCTCGTTCTTTTTTTTTTTTTGGCTGTTGGGGTGAGGAGGGGGGCTGTTTCGTTGGTTCAAACAGTAGATACTTTGCAATCGCTGAGGTCCAATGCTGCCACCATTACTTTGTCTACCATTGCACTGGGTAGCTTGTGATTAGAATTAAAACAGCGAATCATTACACTCTCTTTGTGAGTATACGTTTGGTGCAGACAGCTATGTAAAATTGATGAATAATGAGCATTTGTTTTTGTCAGTACAAGTTTAGTGCTGGCTTCTTTATTTTTGCTTTTTGACTTGTAATGAATGACATAGAGAGAGCTATTCTTTCATGAATTCCACAATTTGCACTTAAAGAGGTAGGTCTCCGAACTATGGGATGTTGAGCCCTCTATACTTCGTGTCCCCCCTCCCCCCCACTTTTTTTTGTTCTGTGTAATTGACTTTCAGGTTGCATATTGGTTGTGCATAAAACGGATTTGTGGTCGAATGATGATAGATATACTTTTATAGTTCAACCTTGTAATCATGTTGTTTGTCCAGTTTAGGTTCTTTCTGAGGCTTGTATGTGCTCCACTAAATTTAGCTTAGGAATTATGTGATACTGTACATCTTGTCCCCTCTTTAGGTGCTCATCCCTTCTGTCTATTTGGGGTTGGCTGAATAATTCACTTGTTTACATCCACCTCTCAGTTTGTGGGATGGAACAGCACCAATTCGGTTTGTGGGATGGAACAGCACCAATTCTATTTGGGTGTCTATCGATTGGTCCTGCAAACATGATTAGATTACAATTTATCAGACTTAGAAAGCAGGTCATCATTTTGACAGAGTTTTCCTCGAATTTTGTTTGCATAAAAATGTACAATTTGCAAGACAATTTGACCGCCACCGCCTTTCCCCTCTTTTGGGAAACTAACTACCCTAGAATCATCATTTAGTATACTCCTATAAGAGGAGGACACGTATAAAAAAGTCATCCTCAAATCATCATTTAAGCAAAGTGCATATGATCCTCTGTCGTCTTTCCCTATATGGACACGACTGACTTTCAACTGCTAGAGAACTCAAACAGCATTGTCTTGTGATACACACGTAAATTTTGCCATGACGGTGTTAGTTGTACCCAAACATCTTGCGAAGCCTGTAATTCAATTAGCCTTCATTCCCAATGTCCCAGAGGCTGAGCGCCCTTAACCGCAGCCCTTCGGAGGGCGGGGTTATGGTTTCTGGGAGGCCATTGCTCGTTGGCGGGGTGGGTTCTTATAACAACACCTTACTTTGGTTGCTAAGGACTTCCCAGCGTAGAAGTACCAAGGTCCCACGCCAAAGTCGCTATCTGCGCTGGAGCAATCTAAGGCGATCCCAGAACTCCCCAGTCGCCATTGCAGCAGCCGCAAAAGAGTTGGCCAACCCCTCTTCAGCAACCGAAGTGGCTCTTTTTGACTAAATTGCCGCTAGTTTGGTCAATCTCGTGTTTTTCGGCGCAGAGCCACTTGGGTTGGGAATCTTGGGATGTCATGTATGCATTTGCGATTATTTCACATATGCGTTTGAATCCCATCTCCACTCCTGTCTTTTATGGGGGTCTGTGGTGTACTAAGAGAAGTTAGACGGGTAGCATTTGCTTTACCTGGCGACCCTCCATCAAAGAAGTGTCGTCTCAACCAAACGGGCATTGGAGTCCTTACACTAGTTGGGTAAAAAGCAATGAGTGTGTTTGTACAGAGTATTATTGGAAATAATTATTGTAACATTTTTTGTGATGTGATGTATGTGAGATAAAAAGTAATTGGAAATATTAAAAAATGAATTGAAAAATGTGTTTATAATACAAGCGAAAAATGATGCTTCCGGTTATAACCCTTTTTTTTTAATAAATAAAAAAGTACTCGAATTTAAAAGACACCTCTACTTGCTTCAAATGCATTACAGTTACAACACAAGAAATGGGCTCTCCTTCGATTGTGTGTCCATCCGTACTGAGACAATGAAGGACTATGGCCGTGGCTCTGTCTTTTTCCGGTTTGCGCGTCTCCCAGTGAGCAACAAATGCGCAAAATAGCCGTCCATGGCCCATTGGACCACAAAATCGCCCGAAAGCTACCACCGCCCAAGGAGACAATCCCCTCTTGAGTGTTGCTTTGGATTACATTTTTTAATTGGAAGTGTTTTTTTTTTTTGGTTTAAAAAAAATTACATGTACAATTCTGTATATGAGATAGAAAGAACCAAAAAAAAAAAAATTTGGACTACGTGTCATGGGAATATTCTAATAATTATTTTTTTCCCAAAAAAAAAAAAAACATCGGGCCAATCGCCACTTTTATTTTAGTATGATAGTAGAATACCAAAACTTCAAATAGGCCCTGGCTTCAACATAATGCTATAATGGGGTGGTAGTCCTCTCACTGATCTTTTTTTTCTTTTGCAGTATATATATTTGGTGGACCGCGGCCTATTCGACAGCTGTTTTCTCCTTTTCGTAACTTTTGGTTCCTCACGTTCACGCTCTGGCTTCTGAGTCCTATTCCTGTATCTCGTCTCCGTCACAAAATTTTGAAATTTTGAATCCTGTCCGTCTCGGTGTTTTTCGTCGAAATACATAAACAGAAAAAAGTTCGGTAGCAAACTCGCCCGCGTCAGGTTTATTTTTCGTCTTTTTACACTGGCCTACATTAGTTAATAAAAGTAGTATTAAATTTCTGTCCTATCTATATATCTATATGTAAGGGGTTTTTAGCAGAGACCCTGACAATGACTTTCAAATTTCTCATTCTTTTTTCTAGATTTTTGTATTTATTTTAATACATAAAAAATAGTGGGTTATAATCAACCCTATCACTAATCGAATTTAAAATTTAAAACATTCCTACTATCTACTTCATAAACCATTTATAGTTTGTTATTTATACTTTAAATTCTTTTTACTCCTTAATTAAAGACAAATGCTCATTCGTATGCTATTTTAATACAATGTTACATTTTTATAATTAACAAATATTTGTCACAACACTAACCCTATAACCACCCCTACAAATGATCTTTGCAAATTACAATCACGTTTCAAAAAAAATCACAAATGTGCAATTAAATGTAAAGTTGAGGGGGTAAAGTGCAGCTAAATGTAAAAAGTAGTGGGTTATAACCAACCTTATCACTAATCAAATTTAAAATTTAAAACATTCCCATTATCTATTTTATAAATCATTTATAGTTTGTTATTTATATTTTAAATCCTTTTTACTCATTAATTAAAGACAAATGCTCATTCGTATGCTATTTTAATACAATGTTACATTTTATAATTAAAAAATATTTGTCACCACACTAACCCTATAACCACCCCTAGAAATGAGTTTTGCAAATTATAATCACGTTTTAAAAAAAATCACAAATGTGCAACTAAATGTAAAATTGAGAGGATAAAGTGCAGCTAAATGTAAAATTAAAGGGTTTACTATACTTGACCCTAAAAAAAATTTCAAGAACGGAACAAGTAGTGGATTATAGATTTTTGTCTAAATTTTAATACATAAAAAGTAGTGTGTTATAACCAACTCTATCCCAATCAAATTTAAAATTTAAAACTTTTTCATAATCTACTTCATAAAAAAATCCCAAGAATAGAACAAGTAGTGGGTTATAGATTTTTGTCTAGATTGTTGTATTTAGTTTAATACATAAAAAATAATGGATTATAACCAATCCTATCACCGGTCAAATTTAAAATTTAAAACTTTTTCATAATCTACTTCATAAACAATTTATAGTATTTTTTATATTTTAAATCATTTTAATATATAGTCAAAATATATTTATATAGTATTATTTATAGTATTATTTATAATTTAAATCATTTTTACTCCTTAATTAAAGACAATGCTCATTCACATGCTATTTTAATATAATTTTAATTCAGAAACATACAACATAATCAAGAAACAGCAGAACCAATTAGGACTATATTTTGACAAAAAAAAAATTAGGCTTAGATGTCACTGGCACGTTGCCGTAACTTGCGATGTCAATTAGAACTATTTAGCGTTTTTTTTTCAAGGAGTTATGACACTGTAAAGTTTATTTAGGCAAACTTTGTCTGATCAGTGATTTGAGTATCAAGTTATTCAATATACTACAAATCCTATAATATCAGTCTGTTACAAAAAAATAATATTTTGCTAGCATGTGGTATTTGTGTACGAAATTTCAGAGGTAAATCAAATGCTTTTACTTATACTTTATATAATTTGAATAGTTTTTTAGCGAATATAACTATACTATACAAGACCATCACTTTGTACAATTGGAACTAGCAAATTGAATATCAATCATAATTTAGATTTTGCTCGATACTTACGCAGTTGGTGAGTTCCATCAGTAACACTACATCAAAATTTTAATGTTGTTTCATACTCTTATCAACATGTATTTCAAAAAATTGTAAGTTTGAAAATGATACATGTGGTCGAAAATTAGTTACGTGGTTGAGATCAAACAATTTTACAACATCACAAGTATTGTTGATAGAAATTCAAAGAGAATATGGATATCCGAATATACAATCATGCATACAGTAAATTTACTCTATTTAATTTAATTACTGCACAATTTTTTTCAGTTTATAATCATAACTTATAGTTTCTTTCATTCTTACTAAGTTAAATATTTTTGAATATTTACTTACATTCAGAGTATTAACATAGAAAACACGTTCTACGAGTTATGCAAAAATTGTTGGCAACTATATGAGGGTCATTTTTCAAAAATAGTGTGTATGTATTGTAATGACGTGGTCGACACTGTTGTTAGGTAATTAATTTCATGTACCTTTAATTTCAACAAATTTTTCTGTATTGTATCTAACATTTTATTTGTTAAACAGGTACGATATTAACATATAAATCAAATATTCCAGTGGTAACATGCATCTTAATCTACAGAACAGATATGCACGAGTTGTATTTGGTTGTGATGCTTCTTATCTCAAAAAATTATAAAGAAAGGTAGAATTTCTTGATATATGTTTATTTTTTATAATGCTATTCATAAACTATGTAAAAAAAGTACACTAATTTTGAATTTCGAACGTACTTAATTCTCAAGATAATGGCGATATGTTGGTCAACTAACAAATCAATTCATATAAAGATCGTGTATTTTCATTTGTAGTACTTATTCCACAAAATTCAACAAAATTAATTAAATTACCAATTTTGACTTTCGTACTAAAAATTGATTGGTGTGAAAAGTGTTCGCACCTTCATGCAAGATTATCAAATCGAATGCATAATCTTTGTAAGTATTTCATTTTAACAACATTTAATTACATTCATTTTTATTCATATATCATTCATTTTCTAATATAAATTTTTATTATTTTTTCAGGATCTGTCTTCTGAAAAAGTAATTTCTGAGTAATATACATTTTCTATCATATTTCAAACTATTGTCAGACAGATATTATATTTTAATTGTGTTAGTACAATTTTTTAACCTTTTTTAATTCACCCTTTTATTTTCATTTTTTCAATAATGTCAGTATCGTGCGTAGCACGAGTATTCATGTGACAGCCCCACCTCCCCCTAGGGTGTACCCTAAGGGTTAGCGAACTGTTTACCCAACTCTCGCCAGAACTACTAACGGTCACATACACGCAATTATAAACGTTTCGGAAGGTACCAACAAGTAAGGTTAACAACAAGTGCGCAAAACGAAAACGGAAAAAACGGAACGAACGCGTCCCAAACATAACGAAACTTTAAATAAGAATCAACAAGTACAATTCCAAGAAAATAGGTCATATACACATTAGAAACTATATACACATACCCATTATAAGGTTTACAATTCAAAACGTAATGTTCAAGTCCCACATTAGGGTTTCTAAAGGCGATGAGCTATATAAAGGTACAAAAGAATGCCTAACTAACTCTACTCGCTTTACAAAATCATGATTCCCAAAAAACATACCCTGTAAGGAAAACAAAAGGAACGAGTGTGAGCTTTCGCCCAATGAGGTACTAAAAGCCATGCATTCAAGCGCACGAATGTAGCCATGTTCAGTTACACTTACTATCACACATGAAAAGAACACCAAACCAAGTTCAAGGGTAAAAGGATACGGGTGGCTCTCGGGAGCCAATTTCCCCTTGCAACACTTGATCACATCCCGTTGACCCTCCGTCAACGCTCAACGGACAAGTACGACCGTAGATCACCACTTTACACCCAATACCTTCCACCATACATTCCCCTACCGGGTTCGAACACCTCACAGTAATCAGGGGTAATACTCGAGTATACCACAAATTCGAGGAGCTAACGCTCCACTCGACACACAGTAACCTCATGGCTCGTTACCTAATCGACCGGCCCTTGCCGGCTCGACTCTATAAACGACCATAGAGGCTTGAGCTCAGTTATCACAGTGAGGTCGTAGGGCTCATGCCCAAACGACACCAAGCCAAGCATGAATCAAATTCACAGATATTCAATCAAATTCACAATTATCCAGTAATCAGTTATTCAAGTAAGAGGACAAGAGCGATGAAGTACACTCTCGCCTCAATCACAGACACCACAGTTATTCAACCCAAGAATTCAAGTGCTCAACCAATTAAACACAAATCATAGATAGTACACTCACCACTTAAGCAAGCAAATAACAAGTTTTCGCCCAATGGGTGTCCGGAATCACCGGCACGACCTACAAGAAACAAGAAACTACAATTGAGACTCGAACACGAGTCAAAGGCCCCTTACGTGAATTACTAAAGCAAAATTCAAATATAACTCAAAAATGGAAAATATTTCGATTTTAAGGTCAAAGGTGTCAACAACCCCAAAATCTCACACTTTTACTCAACCACAACTTAAACGCATGAAACCTTAATTTTCTCGATACTCGAACAGCATTTCCCCTAAATTTCAGCTTTTCCATCCTACAATCAAACATCAATTTCCACCCAAATCAAACACAATTGCCACAATTCACTCATAGGCTACTTTATAAGCTTCATTAGGGCCACAATACCCTTCATTCACAACCAATTGTAAGATTAATAACCAATTATAGAAAAGCCCCAAATTCCAAAACCCTAAAACTGAAATTTTCATTCAAAACTGAAATTTTCCGCAATTAACCGTAATTCACATACAAGAGCTCCAATTGGCCCAATATTAAACCACCAATCCAAGGCTAACTAGTATTTATCATATAAAACAGAAAAATTCCCAATAAAATCAGAAATTCACTAAACTTTCAATTAAACCATCAAAGCATCCATAAATCTAGCTATTAAGCCACCATAAGCCACTAATTTAGCATTAATAGGAACAAAAGTGAAGTTTCCAAACAAAATACCTTAATTCCCAACAAAGGTTGTAGCTTAAGAGCTTAATCACCAAAACAATTCCACTAAGACCTTCAATCTCCCTTAGTAAGTGGTTTTTATGGAAGAATTTGAGAATCAAATGGTTGGTTTGCAAGATTGAGCAAGAAATGGAACCAAAATGGAAGCTTTTCTCTCTTCTTTTCTCTCCCAAATTTTCGGCCAAGAGGATGTAGTATGAAAATGATTTTTGGTCAAAATTAACCTTTTGGTAAAGGTGGTCAAGAGTTAGGCAAGTCTTGTCCAATGCAATCGCGACACGTGTCACCTTTTTAAGTTTTAAACTTATCCTTTTACTCACTAGGGTTAATCCATCTAGGTAACCTCTAATCACCTACTAACACCTAGTAATTAAATCCCTTTACACAAAAGTTAATCTAATTGACCGAATTTCTCTCACTTAACGCACTAGCGGGTCCCACGTCCACTATTCACTCCAAAAATCTCGTAAATTGACTTATACTAGAAAAATATTTTTAAAACCTTATTTACTCATAAAAATGTCCAGAAAATTTATAGAATCAAGAAAAGGTGGAAAACGGGTGCAAGGAAATAAATTGAGACCTAGAAATAAAGAAAATTTACGGGTTCTCACAATTCACACTAGTGTATAATGTAATATGAAAAAGTTTGCATATGAACTCATCCATCATTCGGCCAAAAAAGAGAGAAAGAACTCATCCATCATACTTTTTTTTTTTTTTTGATAAACATCAATCATATTTCATTTCTTATAAGATTGATAGGAATTTACAATAGCAAGAGTAATTTAAACATATCACAATCCAAACTAATCAATATATGGATAAATGGAAACAAATCACAATCCAAACGCAGGCATGGCAGCATTTGAAGTTAAAACGGAGCCCCAACTTTCGTTACCTCCCTTATTTTTGTTATTTGTGTAACAAATTTTTTAAAAATCCCTGACTACCCTTTTCACTTGCAAAATAAAATATTCCTAAATCATTTTGTTCACTTCAAGAAAACCATTATCTCAGAAACAATTTATTGTAGTATAGTGTTACCACATCATAATGCTATAACCCATAAAAATATAAATTTGAAAAATAAAAAATATATATGAAAAGAAATACATGTGCATCAATTTAACTTTATATGCTCAAAATCGATTTCTTATGAATTTATATATTTTTTTCAGCATCTTCTCAACCCTTGCTCAAATCATTAACCAATCATTATAAAAATCAACTCAAAATAAGCAAATATATCATACTCCACTTTATCACAATCACAAAAAGTAAAAAGATAAATAAAATTTAATTTATTATAACTTACAAATAATATATTGCATAATCATCCAAAAAAATGAGTAAGAGAAAATGAGGAGGAAAAGAGAAAAATAAGTAAGTGACTTTCGTTTCTTTTTTTATTTTTTATCTTTATTTATTTGATATGTTGTGAGTTATGCGTTAAATAAAGGTTAATATAATCTTTTTATAATTACTAGAATCAGTAAGTGATATTTCGGAGGTGCCAAATGACATTAGGTGTCTGATACTATCCCTTATTTTTATTAGCATCTCATGTAATGTACCTTATGAAAGAGGAATGGGAGTTGGAGACAGATAAATCGCTGTGGCCCTCATCAGAAAGGGCGCCCGAATCCTAAATTAAATAGGATTGATCCTTGTTTGGAATAAAATAATGAAAACAGTGGGGACTTGGTACGGTGGTCAAGCACTGTCAGAGTCAGAAAACGATCTGTATTGGAAATTATAGGGGAGAGACTGAGAGAGAGAGAGACAAGGGAAGAACGAAGAATTGAGGAGAGAGAGAGACATTGGAAGCTGAGCGCCTTTATTGTGATCAGTACAGATTTCTCTACACCGTTGCGGTGCGAATGTTGGAAGCATGGGAGCAAAGCAAAGGCCGAGAATGGCGGCAAAACACATATAATCTATTCTCCCCCCCGGCGGGGGCCCCCTCTCCAGGTAAAAATAATTAATATTAAATTCCAAGAGATACCACTTCCAGTCTGCCACTGCTCAACTACTAACTCATAATTTCATAAAGCCCCCGCCCATGCCCCGTGCCTTCCTCACACATTAATGACTTAGGCCTCATCTGGACTGTGTAGTCTTTCGAAGATTTTTTTGCATTAGACAAAAAAAAAAGATTTTTTTTATAGTTTTTGTAAACATTTTTTTTGATTGTTTCTTTATTTTAACATATATCAAAATACTATGATACAGTTTTTGACAATATTTTTTTTAAAAAAAGCAATTCAGACGGACCCTTTTATTTTTGCATTAGACACCCCCAACTTAATTACTCATCTCCCACTGCCCAAAAGGAACGACCAACCGCACAAACAAGAAACAAGTAACCGAGGGTACCCCCCACCTTATCCCTAACGGGCTTCAATTTGATTTCTTTTATTTTTTTTTGTTTTTGATTTTCCCTTTACGAACGCACAAGGAAGACTGATGTTTAGACTTTTGAGAACAGATTGTGAGACGAAGAGAGTGATTGACCCATTCTTTGCTTTTTAGTTCAAAATCAAGAGTTCAATCAAAGGCTTGATTATTGAGTATGAAATTACATTACTAGTAGTAAGAGAGTAGTGAAATTTACCATAGTTCGGTAAACTCGATTGAGCGTGTTATTGAAAATGATATTATAATATCGGGTTTGTTTGGATTGTAAGTTATTTGACATATTTTTACTGTAGCACTTTTTTGTAATGTGATGTATGTGAGATAAAAAGGTAATTGAGAAGATAAAAAGGTATATTGGAAATTATAATGATGATGTAAGCAAATATATTTGGAAAAATAATCAGCTGTCCAAACAAATCCGATTTCAAAGTCTCAACTCCACCGTAGGGTTTCCTTACAAAGCATCACTTTTCTTCAAATTTTGATACGTGTCCGTCCGTGTGAAGTCATTTAAATCAGTTTTTATAACATGAATTATTATACGTGTTAAAATTTAAAGAACCGTGACGCCGCTACTTAGATCAATTCATATAACATGATTTATTAAACGTGTTAGAATTTGAACCTCAATTCATATAACATGACTTGTTAGAATTTAAAGAGCAAGGGAATTGCATTTTGGGACCGAAGGTTCGAAGTGGATTACAGGCCGCGTGGGTTTCCAGTTTGGGAAAGACTGGGGCTCAGTAAGACGTGTATATGCACCCCCAGCACTGCCACTAGTATGGTTTGCGAGGACTACACATCTAAATCTAATCTATATAGATGGTCGAATTATCTACATCATGGGAAACGGTGAAACAATAATCTAATATAAGACCAAGTCGTTTGAGCGTTTCAACCCCAAACATGGAAGAAAGTAGTAGCAGCAGTAGCGCTGGTATCACAACCGAGTCGCATCGTACCCCATCATTTCCGTCCAACAACAGCGTGATGGATCATCATCACCGTCCATTGCTATCATCGGCCAACGGTGCTGATGATGATGAAGATGATGGTGGTGGCCGTCGTAGCGGTCCCTCTCAAAACGACAGCGGACCTAACGAGGTGGAGCGCTCCCCAGCACCAGCACCAACACCAAAGCCTCCCAACTACAGCTGCCATCATTCTTCTAGTACCGGCCCTAGCCGCAGCAGCAGCGCTGCTACTGCTAGTACTAGTACTGGTATTGTCTTCCCTGACCATGTTGTTGGTGTTACCAACAATGGGAGTGCAACTGCTGGCTTAGCTGCAACAACTTTGCAGCCTTTTGACTCTCCTTGTTCTATTACCAACACCGCCTCCAAATCCCCAGGTATATGCACCACTATTGTTATTATTATTCTTCCTCCTACAAGTCAATTCATCCCTAACCAATTCACCCCCTTAGTTCGTTAATATGCTACTATTACCAACATGTCCTGCTACACCACTACTCGTTTAATTTAATTTTCTAGTCTGAAAAACTTGGCAAGAAAATGGACCAGAAAGAATACAACTTGATTTTTGTACTGCTACTAATTAAGGAGGAGGAGGAGGGCTTGGAATGGCGGCAGCTTCAGCAGCTCTGGGTTTTCCTTTTACAGCGGCTCAATGGAAGGAGCTTGAAAGACAAGCTATGATCTACAAATATATGATAGCATCTGTACCCGTACCTTCCGATCTTCTCTTACCTGCAGATCCAACTGCTGCTCCCTGTCTGTAAATTTTTTTGTTTTTGTTTTTATTTTTTATTTTCTTGTCTCCTTGTTTAATTTTACTAGCTAATTTATATTTTAAAAAAAACTAGGGATATTTTCTTAAAACGTGCTTGTTGTTGGGCAGCAGTGCTCCTCGGGGGGAGTCATGGAGGTGGTGGTTCACTATACAACTTGAGATATGGGAATAGAGATCTAGAGCCAGGAAGGTGCAAAAGAACGGATGGCAAGAAATGGAGATGCTCTAGAGATGTGGCTCCTCATCAGAAGTACTGCGAGCGCCACATGCACAGAGGCCGTCCCCGTTCAAGAAAGCCTGTGGAACAACTTCAGTCTTCGTCCGTGTCTCCCGACGACAATCCCAACAACAACATCAGCAAGAAGTCCCGCCTTCACCACACCTCCCTTCACCCTAACCCCACTGTTGCTCAACCAAACAACCATTCCTCTCCACAGTTTCAAGGAACCGGCACCATCCAGCAGCTCAAGGACCCTCAACTTCTTGATGCATCAATTGCTTTCAATAGTATCTTTGCATCTTCTTGCAATTACAAGGAATCCAACAGGTTCATTCACTCATTTAAGTTGCGCCTGCCTTTCCTATTACCTCGTCTAAGTTTCTTGGGTTCTACTTAATAGTCTTTTGTCCGCTCATATCAATTGTAATTCGCAGGGTTTTCGGCTGGGCCGTGGATGGGGAAGTTATGGCAGCAAATCAGGTTGAGCAAGAGGCGCTGCATTTGATGGACACCAGAAGAAGAGCGGGATTGGCTCCTATCCGGGGCTATATCTACGGCACTAACGCCTCCACTCTGCAACAGGGCTATGGCGAAGAGGAGCCATTGAACTTGTTTTCTTATGCTACTGAAATTGCCTACCCGGGAGGTATCCACAGCCGGAATGATGAGTACTACCATGCGTTCCTGAACTCTGATTTAATTGCATCGAAGCAGCCTCAGATAGACCAGCACTGTCCTTCTAGGGGCTTTATTGATGCGTGGTCAAATGGGATCTAAAGACAATTGACGAGTCCTCGGTGCCATCTTCAAAAGGCAATGGCCTGTCCCCTTCTTCTCTCACGCTTTCGATGGCTATGGCGGCAGGAAATGCACTTGATGAAGGGATGGACTGGCCGCAGATTCTCGTCCCCGTACGCCCACGCCCAAAGATAGGCCCTGTTTCTTGGCTGCCTCTCATTCCAGGTGGGCCACTGGCTGAGGTTTTGCAGCCTAACTCCGTCGCTTGTGGATCAAATCCAGCATCTCCATACGCTAGTAACGGCGACTCAGTCAGCCCTCCGGCAACCACGGTTTCATCACCGACTGGCATTTTCCAAAGAGCGTTGTTTTCTCCCTCTGATGGCAGCGTCTGCAACAGCCCAACTCTAGCGGCTTCGGCTGCTCCACCAGAGGTCGTCGCTTTCCAGTGGCTTAATTGAGAGTTTAAGGGGCTGCAAAGATGGTCAAGCATTTTAATTTCTTAATAGTCTATAATTTTGATTCCTTAGTTGTGGTTGCTTTCGGTTTCTCAGACGAGTTTATTAGGGCTTAAAGTTTTTTTTTTTGGAAAGATACATTTCTTGATGTTTCCTTTGTCGTCTTAGTGGTGCACCCACTGGAATTCTCTTAATTTCCGTGGTGTAAAGTAGTTAATAGCGTTTTGCTTCAATTTTCGGGCTACACAATCTAGCTATTAACGAACCTTTTCTTTTCTTTTGGTTTCTAAAAGGGCTCCGAGATACAGATGCTATAATAGAAAAAAAAAAAAAAAAAGAAGAAGAAGAAGAAAATCCCTGGTGAACAAGCGACTGGTGTTTCCAAAAGCTATTACAATTGAGTGTTGATGATTTTGTATAGTGCTTGATGTTTGTAATAGTTGATCTTCTCGTAGCTCTTTAACCCTTTTGGGACGAGAGAGCGTTTTCTTTTAAAAAAAAAATTGGTGAGAAAAGAGCCAATTGGATGCTAAGAAGATTGACACGCCTGGGTGCAGTCATATTGGGGAAGCAATTCCAGTTGAATCTTCTTGGAAAGCATGAATGGATGAGTCTGAACATGTTCTAAAACAGCCAGGCTAGGTGAGATATTTCCCCTTACTCTGAACATTCTTCGTCACCGCATAAACAAATATGTTGCCTTCACAAAAAAAAAGCTTGTTGCTGGAATCAGCAAGCACTAGCACTAGAGAGAACCAACGTGCAATCAGCTAAGCACTAGCCATATGGGGGTTAAAGGTCAGGGAGTTGAACTCCCGCAGCAGGGTTCGATACCTGACAGCCATATGGGGTTTTTCAGGTGATTTTGAGGGATTTGAAAAATACATTTTTTTGGCTAGCGCCCCGGGACCCGTTAAGCTCAGGCTACTGCGAAATAAGATGCAAACGGGACACTA
Organism: Coffea humblotiana; assembly: GCA_023065735.1. Lineage (NCBI taxonomy): Eukaryota > Viridiplantae > Streptophyta > Magnoliopsida > Gentianales > Rubiaceae > Coffea > Coffea humblotiana. Next base: position 658,814 of record CM041209.1, on the reverse strand, counting down.
GGACGTTCCATTTGTCTGCAAAATATCTACCTTCCCTTTGCTTCTGCGTACGCGTTGGCGTCTGGTTTGGCCCTCCTTAGAGCATACTAAAAAGCCCTTTGGTATTAATTGAATTAACTATTTTGCGCTCCCTTATCCATTTTTTCTTCCTTTTCTTTTTTATTCTTCCCTTTGTAAAAATTATTTGGATAGCTCTTTCTCTCTCTCTCTAACTTATATTTATTTTAATATAAATATTAATTTATTATTTGCATTTTAAAGAAATGATTCATCACTTGATCAAATGTTCTTCATGTTTAAAGTAGCATCTTGTTATTGTATACGTATTTTTTTAAAAATCCAATAGAGAAATGCCAAAAATTGAAAGAAAAAAAAAAGAAGAACACGAAACACAGAGGAAGAATTCACTTGAACCATTCCACCCGGGATGTTTTGCTGTCCGTATATATATATATCCAAAATTGGTTGTAGTAGAACAAAATAGGCGATGAAGGCTTATAGTTTGTCCATCCAACTAGCTAGACAACTTGGTGTGATGCTGCTGCTGCTAATAATAGTCAATGTTTTCAGAACCGGACCGGACCGGCCGGTTCGACCGGTCGGACCGTGACCGGACATGTCACCGGTCCGGTCCAGCATTAAACCCGGGAGGTGATGAAAAACCGCTAGAAACCGGTCGAACCGTGTGAACCGTGTTAAAACCGCACGAACCGTAACCCAGCGGTTTTCTAATTTTCAAACAAAATTGCAAGAATGTAGCTGCGGAAGTTCGAACCTTGGTTTTCTTGTTCCCATGAGGCACTCTTCACCACTAGACCACAGCTTAGTTTGTTAAGAGTTCTACTTAACTTAACTAAAATATAGATTAAACAAATCAAACCCTAATATTAAAAAAGAAACAACCAACGCACTTTTCTTTCAAGTTTCAATCTATCACTTTCTCAGCTTCAGGCGGCCAACGGCTCCAGTTCTCCTCTTGAATTTTTTTTTCAATTTTTTCTTTTTAACCTTTTCAAACCCAAATATCCACAACAAATATTTCTCAAGCCTTCACCTTTATCACTATCATCTTTTGCAAATTGTTAGACAAGTTTGGAAATTTCAACTTTCACAAGATATTTGAGACTCAAGAGCTTTTCCTGTTTTCCATTATTTGGTAAATTTAATTTTTCCTTTTTCAAGGTTTTCTTTTTCTATATTATTATCTTTAGCCGAATTTTTTGCATTTTCTTTCTTTTTTTCCCCCAATTTTCATCTGTTTCCCTTAATTTTTGTTTTTATTTTATTTGATTAATTAAGGATGAAATTATGAATCATTAATTAATTTGCAATCATATTTGGAGAAGTTATTTTTTTGGATGAAGTATCAAATTAAAGAAATTAGACATGGATGAAGTATCAAATTAATAAATTTTGTTTTATTTTCATCTGTTTCCCTTAATTTTTGTTTTATTTTATTTGATTAATTAAGGATGAAATTATGAATCATTAATTAATTTGCAATCATATTTGGAGAAGCTATTTTTTTGGATGAAGTATCAATTAAAGAAATTAGACATGGATGGAGTATCAAATTAATAAATTTTGTATCAATGATTGTTTCTTTTTTTCTATGCTATTTATTGTGTTTTTATTGCTTTTTCTATGCTAAAGTAATTAGTCTACTGAATGCTCATTCATCTTGAATTTTATAGGTTTCACTAAAGCAACAAATTAAAGACATGTTAAAGTTGATTTGTGAAAGTTGTCAACAAAAGCTTAAAAAAAAGTGCCAAATTGGACCCAAATGTTTGTATGTCTTGGTAAATTCCTAAATGGTAATCTCAGGACCACATGTTTAGTAGCAATTAATTTTTTATGTATTTAGTTGTATCTTTGTTTTTTAAAATTTTTTTATTTTTTTTAGTTTGAGAAATTATATTTATATTTTTATAATAAAATTTTAATTTTTTCAGGTTAAGTTTGATGAAATTGTGAATGTGGTGTTGTTGCTTATCATGCCATTGATAGAAGTTTGTTATTCAAATGGTTTGTCTTGAATATGAGTTAGACTCTTTTATGGACTTTTTTAAGTATTGTAAAAGAATTTCAATATTTATTTTATTTATTTTTGTGTTTTTATTTGTGATAATTGGCGAACATTTGGATTGTATCTATTCATGTTTGTAATGAATTTATGAAAACTTGTGGTGAATTATGATATTTTAATTATGTTTATCATTCCAGGTTTTATGCATAACTTTTAGGAAATTTGTTATTACCTCAACTTAAATTTAGTTATGTTGGTGAATGCATTTTAAAACTTAAGTTATCACTAACCATGTTAAATTGTGCATTAGATGTCAAGTTCAAGTGTGGAATGAAAACCTATGAAATACTTAACACTCAAGTTGCAAAAAAAAAAAAAAACAGTGAACGATGAACCGGCCGGTCGGACCGGTCGAACCGCGAACCGGACCCCTCTCCGGTTCGCTGACCGGTCCGAGTTTAAAAACATTGATAATAGTAAGCGCACAAGCAACTTGTGTGGCATGAAATGCAAAGCATATTTGGGCTCAGAAGGTTGAGTCGCGTCTTTGTGATGTTGCGGACACAAATTAGCGCAATTTTGATTTTTGCTGTAGGGACATATATAATTACCAAAACAAAACCAACCTTTTACTAATAAGAGTAGTATTAACTACTAACTGCTAAGGATGGTTTTGAAACTGTTCCTCGCCCATCCGATTCTGATGCTTATGCTTACTACTTCAGTCATTCTTGTTTTTCTTCACTTTCCCACACTTACTAGTACTATCTTTTCTTAGCCAACAGCCCCTTAAGTTTTGGGAAGGTGGGAGGTCAATGGTTCAATCCTTGCCTCCCACTAAAATTTGCCACATTTTGTGGCGGTTTAATTGACCTTCATCGATGGAGTCTGTACTCACATCGAGACTCCCTCTCCCCTTAGATTAGGCTAGATTAGGTTATAGAAATTCTATCGTTGCGACAAAAAAAAAAAGTACTATCTTTTCTTAGGTATCCCAAAAAAAAAAGGAATCGGAAATGTAGAGTTGATGGGTGAGAAAAAGTCGTATGTACGAAAAGGATGGAGTGGATGGGGGCCATTTCGTTTCGCGTACTATATACTACTACTACATCTTAGCTGTAGGGCTGTTAACTGCTGTACATGAGAATCACATATACGATCGGTTAGAAACGGTCCAATGATCATTCGTTCGCTGCTTTGTAGTTTGCTTATTCTAATATTTTATAAAGGTAAAAGAAAAGAAAGAGAAAAAAAAAGAAGAGAAAAGTCTAAGCGGCAGGACAAGTTGAGATGGCCGAGTCGGTCTGATGCGCCAGATTAAAGGGCGTGAGTTCAAGTCCCACTCGAGAATATTTTTGGTGCTCGAGTCGTGTCTGCTGATGGTTTCTCAAGGACACCGTTAGGTGTGCCGTGAATAATAGAATCGTTCCAGCATCTGTTTCTTTTTCTATTCTGATTCTGTTTCTTTTGCTGGGCAAGACGAAAAAGAGAACTGAAAGTGAAAGATCGTCGTCTACCATACCAAAACTTCTATCGACTGCTGCAAGTCTAAATTAATTAAATTCGAACGACACAATTGCATATTCGTCCGAGTAACTCATTATTCGTTCCATTTGACTATTCTGATTGTGAATCACTTGCCCTGTGGCCGGATTGCATTTCCATTGTACAACTTTAAGACATTTGAGCGTTGCATGCTACTGCTTTCCACTCCGACTTGGGCATGTACGAGGTTCCAAGATCACACCTGAATATGGATTGTTTTAATTAAATCGCAATTTCTACTTATTAACCTTCTGGCTTGCTATCGAGGAAACTTGGTGGTCAAAAGTTTGAGGAGGGTAAACTTCAAACTTTGCCGCAGAACAAACATATATTATATATATAGAGACACACACACGCACGCACGCACGCAGAGAGAGGGAAGCGGGATGTTAGTTTAGTCGGCCGTTAATTTGACTCCTCAATTCGACATGAACGTTCTTGAGAAGCCTTTGATACACGTTCTTGAGACTAGTGTGGATGCCTGTACTAAATTCTTCTATGAAACTTCAACCTCTTCAGGATCTGAATTCGAGACATCAGGTTAATCATCATTTGGCTGGTTCATCCCGTGAAGATTACTACTTATTGTGGAATAAGGTTGAGTACAATGCGTCTAACAACTTTGGTTTGTTAGGAATTTAACGAATTCGCATGTCACTCTCTAAAGCTAAAAGAAACAAGTAACTAGAATCGAGAAGTTTATGAGTGCTAACAGTAACAGGGCTAATACTTACTTAGTGCTTGGTTGTACATGCATCCCCAAAGGTTGACTCGCGCTTTTGTTGATCAACTAGAGTTGCAGTTATCTGAACTCTTCTCCATGCATGTTATTTTGGCAAGCTTTGATCAGCTGATCTGAGCTATCTCCTTACTTCCATCCGTTGGAGAGGTCTCTCAGCTCGTCAGTGCATCAAGAAGACATCTGCTATGACCTCTGCTGATCCTCAAGAACACAGGTCACAATGTTGGTACAGCTGGGGTTCTTCGACGAGTGATGCCATCTGGGAGTAATATCTACATCGCTGTATGGATCTGGAGCTGTGAATAGCAGTCGTTTTCTTCGCTGATCCCTTCTTTTCAGTCTGAGGGGTTGAAGGCCTTTGTCTTGGCGTACTCAATGACCGAGCTCGAGCATTTGTTGATGCCGTGGCTGCCATGTACTTTGGTTTATGTGCAGGAACAGAGAAGTTGGAACAAGTTGGAGTGTGAGCTGCTGGACTGTATCTCTCTTCTCTTTGGCAACGTGGGCTAGCTGACTGCATTTTGAGAGGTTTTATTCTGACTGGGGATTGAGGAACAGTTGGTTGGATGGACAACTCGGACATCCTATGGAGAGGAGATGAAGTTGTGTAAGAGGATGGCCAGTGTTGACAGTCCTGGTAATTGCAAGCTTGTCTTGTTGGGAGATTCTGAGCTGTATAAGTGCAAGGTCGGATGCTGCTGTCCATTTCAACAATGTTAATGGAATCTTTTTCATCACACGAGGCTCTGCTGATTTCCTTGGGCTGCTTCTTATCCTGTCAAAAGACTCGTATAATATGGGGTTCTCTTCATATGCTGCTTTGTCCACTGAAATTTGAGCTTTGCCAGTTTTCCACATCTATTCGTGACAACATTAGAGGTTTTTTTTTCTAAGTATTGAGAGGTAAGATGCATTGTTTAAGACTTTCAGCTGAAGAATGTCGTACCAAAAGATGAAAAAAAAATGTTGCGGAAAAAACAGGAATAGATCAAAAACCTGTCGAGAGAAGGCCCGAGAAAGATGCATTCCAGGTTTTGAAGCAACTTCTTCTGTTTCCTGCAACAGGTCATGGATGTACATTGGCGGTGGGGTATTGACCATCAACTGAACCCCTTGCATCCCTGGACTGCACGCAGAGTTATGAAAGAGCTAATCAAAATCTCAAAGCAACAGGAGCATGAGAGGATTTTATTGACATCTCTTAGGAATCACATTAACCATCTTGGCCGTGGTAAGAGGTCCCCATTTGCTGTTAGCATCACTACGAAAAATATATCCTTCACATGATAGCCTCTTTCGTTGATCACGCGCTTGAGCTTGCAAGCGGATAAGAGCTTGCATGCATTGGAGTGTCATCTTTGCTCGTTCGCGGACATTATGGCCTCTTACTAAGGCTTGCAGCTTTACAAGCCCTTTAAGTGCACGTAGTGCCCGTCTTGCCTAAAACAGGAATATATTCATCAGCTCTTGCTTTAGTTTCTGAACTTCCAAGAACGTGCAAAATGGGAGTAGTAGATTACCAAATACCCTCTGAAGGCTGATTGAATTAAAATAGCTGCGCGCCGCTGCCCATCTGAAATGGAAGGCCTAGTAAGCCTTAAAATTTCTGCAGCGGGCCTGTGCTGTCGCAACTGCTGCTTCAGCAGCCACTTTTGTTGCCATAGCCACAGCAATTGCACATTGTTGCTGGGCCATCTCTGGTGCAGAAGTCCCTGCCAGATTTGCGCCTAACATATTGGCTGATGCATTTGAGGCCAAGTTCATTTTTTGGGCTTCATCACGCTGTATTGTTGTTTCGCAAGACCAAGGCTTCTGGAAAATCCATCTTCGTTTTCCCCTCTTCTGAGAAGAAACAAGAAAAGAAGAAAAGCATTTGATTTTAACTCTGCAATCACCATTTACTTTGACCTCCGTCAAGCTTGCATGAGATCTAATCTAATATTGTTTACCTTTTCTTCTTCTTGTTGGTCATGTCCCTGATCCCTTCTTTTGCCGCTCTTCTTCTCATCTTGGTGTCGGTCTTTTGCAGGAGATATGAATGCCTTTTTCACCACGTTTAACCAAGAAGTTCCTCCAATCTTCCCCATGCAGAGTTTGTAATTTGAAGAAGTTTACTGGTCCAATGGAGGGAATCTATGGGCTCCGAAGGAAACAAGATCAAGGGAGCGCAAAGAATTGCAGTCCCCGGTATATAGGAACGGCAATTGCATATTGCACCTTTAATAATTGGCCAGCTGCGAAAGCAGAAAATTGTCGACTGCCCATTGTGGCCTGCAAACTGCAAAGCACTCACAGTGTAATGTTACTTACTCGTCAAACATGAAAGAAAGAATGCCTGTTCTCCTCGATACTGCTGAAAGCTGTGAGAGAAACATCACAGCATGAACGAACGCTTTACCTTTGTGGCTCTGAAAAATACAAAAACTGAAAAATTCTGCTGCACGTGCTATGAGATGATGAAGGGCTTGGAAACCAATGCTAGTGCGATTCTTGGGGATTTTCCAAATAAATGACCTGCAATGCCTAAATAACTTGCACTAGTAGTGCTGGTTGAAGGTTCATGCAAAATCGGGTTGGCTGGGGATCACTTTGAGGGATTGGCCAAGTAGGAGGAAAAAAGATAAACAGATGTATTATTGAATGAGTCCATTGTCGGGATTTGACTTTTTCTGTTACTTGATTATCATTTGCTCAAGGGTGTACTCGAGTCGAGTTGAACTCAAGTGTTACTGTACTCGAGCTTGAATTCGATATTTTTCTGAGGTATTCGAACTCCAACTAGAATTTAAACGAGTATTTAAGGCGAAATTCGGACTCGACTCAATAAAATTGTGATTAAATTCAAACTCGATTCGAAATCCCATTCAAGCCTAAACAAGTTCATGTACTCAATGACGAGTTCGAAGCCAAACTGTTAATCAAGTTGCTTGTGAGCTATTCCCAAGCAACTTGAATCATCATCACCCCTACCCTTGCCAAGTTGCCACACATGTAGAGTTTAAATAGGAGGGAGAAATTATCCTACCTGAAAGTTCCAGGCTTTCCTAAAAGTAAGAAAAAAAAGAAAGAAAGAAAGGAAATGAGGTCACTGCATTCTAAATTAGATACTCTTTTGAGTTTACAAGGATAATAGCATTCCGCCATTCTGCCTAGTTCGGAATTAATGGATATCATTACATATATGCATTGATCCTTGAACCACTGCTATATTCACGAATGCTCCTCTTCATTTAGATGCACGATAAATGTCTTTATTTATTAAAAAAAAAGTGATATGATCATTTTTTGTTTGACTAATCCTAATTTTTATTAATAAATGAAATGGATAATTTCACAAACCTTTCCTAAGATTTTTAATAATTGCAGAGAGTTCCTCTGAAGTTTTAAAAATTACATATATCTCCATTACTTTTACTATTTATATAACAATGTAGATCCAACAAACTAGATTTTCTCTCAAAAATCCTAAATTGCCCTTTTCCACAAAACTAAGAAAGAAAAACATAATATATTTAATCATTTTCCTCCACATTTTACACAAATCAACAAACCTAATTTCTAGCAACCATCCAACCATAAGTTTCAAATCTAAATAATTATTTAAAAGATCTCAAATTGCATATACAACATCAATGCTTGCCATGCAAAAAAATAAAAAATAGAAATACAAAAAATACACAAACACAGACACATAACATTGACAACCAATTTTGTACCCCAAAATTAAATCTCAATACTCAAATACCTTTTCACTACAAGCTAATTTAGCCTAAAACCACCATTACAAATATCTTATAACTTGAAAAATATTAACATCTCAAAAGTAGAGAATAAATTCTACCTCCACAATAAAATCATAATAAAAAATTTCTAATTCAATGAAAGAAATCCTTATGCAATTATTGACATTTTACAAAAAAATTTCTTGCCAACAAGCAAAATATGACAAATTTCACATCTTCGATTTTTCTTCCTATTTCAACAATCAATTACATTATTTATTTCTCTATTACTGCGAGACTTTTCATTTCTCTCTAGTTTGGCACATAATCTGTTCTATCTATTAATTTTGTAATTTCAATTTGCTAGTATCCATAAAATTGCAGATAATAAAAAAAGGTATAGTAGTATATTAATTAGAAAAGAAAGGAGCAAAAATAGACAAGAAATAGAAAAATAGATTTTTTTGGATTTTGTAAATCTATTGCTTTAAATTGAGAATTGTCTACCAAGTGAAAGGCATTTTAGATACTTTACTATGCCAAGGGAGGTAAATGTAATTTATTAAACTTGAAGGAAGCCGAGTGAAATTGTTTGAAATCTGAAGGGAGATTTCTGAAATTATCCCTAAATGAAAACACATATCACCCGTACATTTGGATATATATTATAAAAAATAGAGAGACTCCAGTGCTCCTCCAGACATACTTAGTGGATTTAGATGCGTAAAGCGTTGGTTCGCGCGGTACCAAAAGTAAATCGGTTGAAAAGTTTAACAAATGACTTAGACAAGTTTAAAGCAACGGTTAAGGAATAAAGGACCTGAAAAAGAAATAATGATAATACATTTGACTACGACGAGATTACAAGACAAAGGGAAAAGAGGGTGTCCCTGGACGTAAATCGGCCAACGGATCTTCTGTCCCACACTCTATACTATTTTTTATCTCATTTTTTATTATGTTGCTATTTCTCTTACATAAATATCATGTTTTAGTTCTTTTTTGTTTCTTTAAAATCCAATAACTATTAACTGAGTAATACAAAAAATTTAACAAACTCAAAAAATCAAAATTCATAAAAAAATAAGTTTTTATGAATTTTCTGCTGTATTTTTTAATTTTCTACTATATATATTGTTTTTTTGAAGCTGTTGTATTTATTTTTTATTCAATTAATAGTTATTGAATTTTAAAAAAATAAAAAAGAACTAAAACATAGGAAAAGTCTGAAGTAACGATAGTTATGGTAACGAAACTATTTTTACCTTATATAACAGGTAAAAACACTTTTAGTGACTATTTGATTACCTATTGTACTGGTCATCTAAATAAAATAGTACCTAAAATTATGGTTAGTAAGTTTTACATAAAAAACAGTAAGTTAACTCAATAAATTAGTAACTTTTATGTCTCAAAAAGTAAATTTGAATAAATATGGAACTTACTTTTTTTTCTTAAGTAAATTACTATTCTATATCTGAAAATTAGTTTTTGGAGAGTAAGTTTAGTTCAAGTAATAGTAAGTTTTTATAGATTAATAGTAAATATTGTTGATAGAATAGTAAATTTGGTTAATCATCAAAACTTACTAATTTGTGGCATAAATTTACTATTTTACTTTAAAAAACTTATATGAAACAAGTATTAGGAATTTATTTGAAATAATGCTAAGATTTTTTTTATTAATAATTGAAGCTTAGTATTATAGTTAGTAATTACTCGTAATGTAAATGTATGATACACAATTATATGTATCATTTATAAATGTTATATGTTTTAAGTATTTTAAATATACTATGAAAACTTTTTTTTTTGGCATATGACCTTATAAAATATGTAAGAATAATTTGTCATGTTATAAATTTTGAATTATTGTTGAATTTGTGAAAGGTTAGAAAGTTTGGATGACAGTAACAACAAATCTTTCGAGTTATATATAGAACTGCACTTATCTATACATCACAATTTCCATATATTGACACCTATGAATATAATAAAATGGTACACAATTTTCATATATTAATGCCTATGAATTTAATAAAATGGTAAAATCTTAATAAATTTATTTTCTGGGTCACAAGTATAAAAATTAAAGTTGTATTAACATAGCATATTCTTTGAAAATTATAGTAAAATTACCCATATGTTAAGTCCTGTGACTTTCAAACATACTTTGTATCATTTACATTATGGATTTGTATCCTTATGTTTTCTAGCAAACTCTTTTTTTATTGGCAAATGGTAAGTAGATTATTATAAAATGTCATTTTATAATAATCATAATTTTTTATAGATGAATTTTATATAAACTGTTAAAATTATGAATTCACAAACGACTAAATCTGACTACTTTACGGCATATATTAGTCTAAATGACTAAAAAATTACTGTAATCATGTGTATGTTGATTGTTGAATTGAAATTTCCTTTATTACTAGTACAAGTTCTTCTAATCAAAGCAAAATAAAATCAAATATCTTTTCCTTTTGTATGCAATAGTTATGCTTAATAGAAAATTATTAAACCATTTTTACAATACATAATTTCTCCTAAAATTAGTAACATTTTCCATGACCTCTAACCTTGTCAATAATACTAACCTCTGACATGTAGATAATCTTAAAAGAAAAAGCCATCAATATGACAAAAAAAGAATGTTTTCATGCTGAATGAAAAAAATTGCGATTCTACATAGAATCGAAGAAATTCATCATGAATGAGAATGAATTGCAAAGTTATCACATTTCTAATTTCATATGCATCCAAAATTTCACGCAGCAATAGTTTAGAAGAACTTTCCTTCTTCACACTAAAGAACCAATCCCAATCTCTATGTCTCTTTTTTTTTTCTTTAACCATTAAATGGGGGTCAAAGTTGTTAGCAGTAAAATACTAAATAAATTTAATTCCATTTCAAACTCTAGTTAATTGTATACTAATATTTTACACCACAATCAATTGAGCACCAATTTCCTTTTTTTTTAAGTAGCTTTTATTTATTTTATTACTTAGGTTAAATATTTACATATAAAATAATAGCAATAAAATGGCAATCCTTGGATCAATGGAACTTCAATTATTGTTAATTAAACTACTATTGCATTGATAAAAATTAGTCTGCAGAATGAAAAGTCAATGGCAACAATTGCTAAAATATAGCAATTTTTAATTATGGGAAAATAAACAACTAAGTTCCCAAAATATTTCACTTTTATTGTTTAAAAAATCTCAACTTGTTGACTAAATTCAAAATAATTCTATTGTCAAAAATATTTTTTGAAAATTAACTTTCATGATTAGATGTGAGATACAAATATGGTAAAATATCCCTCATATGTATGTCATGGATATTTCAGACTTTTAGTAAAAAAAAAAATTTTGTTGTTAAAATAACATTGTATCATAGTGTACTAATTATTTTAGGACCATTTTATACGTGAACTAAATTTAATTTAAATTATACAATAGATTATATATGCATGTGATTTTCATTTATAATTTTTGGATCCTATTCTTATGAACAATCTCCCAAGGAAAAAAATCCATATTATACTGATTTTCTTATATTAATTGTTATACTAATTTTGTCATTTTTATTATTATATTATTTTTCATTTTTTTTAGGCTTTTACTCTTATTATTTCTTGTGTCTCAGATGTAAATTTATTAAAAATTTATCATCTTATTATATTCATAGGTGTTAAATTATAAAAATTTTGATATATAAACAAGTAATATTCTATATATAACTAGGAAGATTTGTTGTTATTGTCATCCAAACTTTCAAACTTTTCAAAAATTGAAAATGATTAAAAACTTATAATACGACAAAATTTTATCACATATTTTACAAGATTATGTGAAAAGTCAAACTATTTTTCATAGTACTTTAAAATATATAAATAAATTTTTTAAAATTATATCTATAATCATGTATTATACAGGTATATTATGAGTACTTACTAACTAAGATACTAAGAATTAATCATTAATAAAACATCTTATCGTTATTTCAAATAAATTTCCTAATACTAGTTTGAAATATGTTTTAAAGTAAAATAGTACATGTGTCCCATAAATCAGTAAGTTTTGATTATTTATCAATTTTACCATGTTATCAGTAAGAATTACTATTTATGTATAAAAACTTGCTATTACTTGAATTAAACTTACTCTCTAAAAAGTAAGTTTGGGATATAAAGTAATGATTTATTTATTTAAAAAATTAAGTTTAATATTTATTCCAATTTACATTTTGAAGTATAAAAGTTACTCCCTCCGTCCCAAAAACTTTGTCGTGCTTTGGGAGTTGAACTTTTTATCTACAGTACTAAGTTTCAACTTTGTTTTCCGATTTTGCCACTTCAAAATCACTATTAGAAACAAGAATGTGTGGTCATTAGTGGTCAAGAAGACAGAAATGACATGTGGGGCCAAAACTACCAACAAGAAATCCAATCTGCCAGCAGAGAGTGATATTTACGCATCACTTCAGACCTTGTGTGTATCTCACGAATGTCTTTGCAACTTTTGTTAATAGCAAATGAAAATCAACGGACCCACTAATAAAAGTAAGGAATGAGGAAATCTTGAAGGGTAAAAATTGAAACAAGAGAAATTTAGTTTTCCATTTTGAGTACGTGACATATATTTTGGGACAAACAAAAAAGGAAAGTATGACACTTTCAATGGGACGGAAGGAGTACTAATTTATTACTGTTAACTTACTATTTTAGATGAGAAAACTTACTTTCTTATTTTTAAGTGTTATCCTATTTAGGTGGATAGGCCTATCAAATAATTAAATGGCCGCTAAAAGTAAATCAAAAATAAATAAAAAATGGTCATATAAGTGTTATCCTATTTATGTCTCAAAAAGTAATCGAAATAAAAATGAAAATTACTTTTTTTAAAAAATAAATTACTACTCTATATTCGAAACTTACTTTTTGGAGAGTAAGTTTAGTTCAAGTAATAGTAAGTTTTTATAGATTAATAGTAAATCTTGTTGATAGAATAGTAAATTTGGTTAATCATCAAAACTTACTAGTTTCAGGCATATACTTACTAGTTTTAATTAAAAACTTACTAAAGTTAATATTAATTAGTTTAATATAATATTTAAAAAGTCGCTAAAAAACTAGATCTGTCACTAAAGGTAATAGAAACCTATAATAGTAGGTTTTTTCTAATATCGTTACCATAATTATAGGCACTGTAATAAGTTTAGCTAATGTTTACATAGAAAAAAAAATAATATAATAAAAAATGAGACAAAAAATAGGGCATGGACAGAAGATCGTTGCAAATCAATCGTCCGATTATTCGCGAAGGAACGTGATTTCATAAATTTTTATTACGTGGACAAGGTGACAAAGAAGCTGGACACGGGAGTCCAGAGTCTTCATGCCGTCTAATCAACTCTGAATTCTCAAGCATTCAAGATTCCTCGACATTCTTCTCATTCCCCGCTATAAAATTTGTTTACCCATCCCCTCCCCTTCATCCTCAGCCAGAGTAGAAGAAACAAGGTCCAACTTGATTGCTTGATATTAAAAAAGAGCTCACTATCACTTCCCATTTCTCAGTTTCTTTTGAACTGCGAACTTTTAATGGCTACCAAGATTCTTGCATGTTCTTCTTCTCCCCTGGCACGCCATAACAACCCTGCTGCTGCTGCTGCTCCTGCCGCTAGGTCTTCAAGACTAGCCACTGCTCCTTCGGGTTCTGTGTTCTTTCCATCTCCTGGGCCATTTCGAGTCAAGAGTCCATCCAGACTCTCTCTTGTGAGAGTTCAGGCCAACGGCGACCATAAAGATTCCGCGCTCGACGTGCAACATGTCAGTAGCCAACCCAAAAATCAGGACACCGCCGTCCAAAGAAGGCCTCGCAGGTTGGCGCCCGTTGACATCTCCCCCTTTGGTAAGTAGTACTACTGCTACCGCATGATTCCCTGTTTCACCCTTGGCCTTCTGTAAAAGTTTAAAAGGGGAAAAAAGGAAACTAATCTCTCTCTTTCTCTTTCTGGTTTGATTCCCTGCCTTCTGTGGTTAACAACTTAAACAGGTTTTCTCGATCCGCTATCTCCACGAGAACCATGCGCCAATTGCTGGACACGATGGATAGATTATTTGACGACGCCATGACATTCCCCGTAATGGGAATTAACGAGGGGGCGGCAGGGGGGCAGGTTCGCTCCCCCTGGGACATTCACGAAGATGAACGTGAAATAAAGATGCGCTTTGACATGCCTGGACTCTCCAAGGAAGACTTCAAAGTCTCCGTGGAGGATGATGATATCCTCGTTATCAGAGGCGAGCGCAGCAAGGAAGACCGAAAAGACGATGATGCATGGACTCGGCGGAGTTACAGTTCATATGACACTCGCCTCCAACTCCCACAAGACTCTGAGACCGACAAAGTTAAAGCAGAACTCAAGGATGGAGTTCTTTACATTTCCATTCCTAAGAGACAGGTGGAGAGAAAGGTCATTGACGTAGAGATCAAATGAAAAGCTTCAGGTGTCGTGTTTATACGTGGTTGCCAATCATGTGCTATTATTAGTGATATGCTACTGGAAAGGTATAATAGTCAGCGGAGGTGGTTCAAGTTTTGGATATATGCATGTAACTACTACCATGGCATGCACGTTGCTGTACTTTTTAGCATGTACAAAAAGTAAAAAGTATGCAGGTTTGTTATCTACAATTTCGCCCCGATACCTTGTTCCTCCTCCGTTTGATCCAAGTCCTTCCTGGATAATGAAGACATCAAGAACTGTCCGATTAACAAAAAGAACTTATTCACAATTTGTCCAAATAAATCGAGCTAAATTCCTCGACAGGGACTTTTGTGCAGAGTAGAAACTCATTCAGGAAACATATTTTGGGCTACCTTAGTTCCAGAGTTTTATCACATAAGCATCCTTATAAGGTCAATCATCAGAGTGGATACTTAAAAAGTGTAAATTTTCACAGGAAATTAAGGGGAAAAAGCACCTAGTCCGCCAGAGGTGAGAATACATCTTTTCTGATGAACTTATCTGATCAAGGAAGCACAGAGAAAAACTGAGGTTGCTGCAACTTGAGTGCAACAATGCTATTATAACCGAACAGAAGGGAATAAATTCCAACATTTCTAATAATGCAACGACTATTATCAAATCCTGAAAAAACATATCTCCGCACATTGAGTTCTAAATTCCGTCCAGTAGAATAGCCCACTGATGTTATATGTGGTCTTTAACTCTTTAATTGTTATTCCTTTGCACTTAGATACACGTGAATGACACAGCCGTAGCTTCTAAGAGCAAACGAAAAAGGCAAATATCTAAGCATACAGGGACTTTGGACGCACACACCATAGCAGCTCCAGCAATTCAAAAATTAAAAATGCAGTCATGAAAATGTTATTTCCCTTTCACAACATACAACTTTTAGCATTTCCAAATTACGTCTTGCACCTTCAAGGCCTAAAAGAGTAACAAGACGTTAAAAGGGAGGGGGAAGGAGACTTAGCTGTTGCATTATTTCCTTCCTTGCTTCAACCATTCAACCTGGACAAGCATATGCTTATTGCTATTTCGATCATCTCTTACAGCATGCATGATGTACATAGTGCAGCAAGTCTGTCTTCAAGACCATAAAAGGTGGAAGTTAGCAATAAGATGTTATATACAGTCCATTTGAGGTCTTCCTTCCAATCAACCAGAATACTAGTTGTTATGCTTCTTCTTCACTTTTCTCCTCAAAGCCTTATCAAACTCGGGACCAGAGAGCGATAACACTTGATTCAGTAGTAACCTAACCCCATGCTCCTTCACAATTGCGTATCGAGGTTTTATTCTATCTTCTAAACTGTAACCAAAATACTGAGGGAACTTAACCAGCTCTGACTTGGGATAGTCCATAGTAAGAAAGAACTCCCACTTGGGGACCATGTTCTCTGCCAAGCTAAAAGTATACAGAGCCCCATATCTAGAAATCATGGTTCTCACATCCTCGATGCTGTAACCCCTTTCCAGAAAGAATTCTGTCAAAGGCTTTAAGTTAGCTTCTATGCTAAGTCCAAATGTTTGAGGAGACCGTTGAAGAAGAAGCGCAACATCAATCCCCAATGAGCTGAAGTATTCAACTGTAGGCCATAGCTTATCCTCAACACTGTAACTTATAATGTTTGGGCAACGAGTTAGAACCTTACCCACATTTTCAGCCGAGAGACCAACCTCATAAAGAAAATCAACACTTCCTTTCAGTTTTGACCTGCTGTAAGTAAGAAGGGCGGGAAAGCGGTATATAACTTTTGCCCACTGCCTTTTATCCACCCCTAGGTTCTCCAAAAATGTCATGGTGGGGATTAAATTTTCAGAGAGGACTAATCCACAAAGTTGAGGCCTTTTGCGAATGATGGTTGGAATATCTGATTTCAATATGCCAAGATCAAGAAGGAACTCAACCACTGGTTTGATTTTTCTGTCCAAACTATAGTAGGCAAAAGCCGGGAATTTGCGTATCACCTCCCTAATTGCCTCCAGGTCCATTCCAAGCTCAACTAGATAGCTAACATGTGCAGGAAACTTTCCCGCTGGGCTAATCTCACTTACCCGAGCCAAGGCTTTCAGCTTCTTGCTATCAAGGATGGCATTAGAGGGAGAAACTAATGTATCCAAATTTTCTTCAGTAATTGGGTTTTGATAATTTGCTTCTATACTTTCTTTCACAGGTGGGTTTGGGAAGTTTTCTACCACATCCACCAGGATTCCTCCATATTCCTCAAGGAGGGTTTCAAGGTAAGGAATAAGAGCATCCCTGATCTCAAGAGTTGTAAGTTCTCGTCCTGCAGTGTCA
The DNA here is from genome assembly GCA_023065735.1 of Coffea humblotiana. NCBI lineage: Eukaryota > Viridiplantae > Streptophyta > Magnoliopsida > Gentianales > Rubiaceae > Coffea > Coffea humblotiana. Next base: position 641,930 of record CM041209.1, on the reverse strand, counting down.
AGGAAAATTAGTTTGGGAGACTGAAGGCAGTTCTCCATGCACTGGAGAACTGAACCAATTTCGTTTTAAAGAAGCAATAACAACATTAAGGATCGAACCTACTAGGTAGCGAGATTTTGTGAACAGAATGAAGTCGCGAGACAAGGTGATCAACAAAAGCAACTGACTTATTAATTACTCGAGCAGCCAGTGCACTGCTCAACCCTTGCTTCTTTAAGAACAGTGTCAGTACAGCCTTGGCTTCTTCTTTTTCTGCAGCTAACAAGCTAGGAGGCACCATCCTCAAACTGAATGATCCATCTACTCCAGATTCAGCGGCTAATGAAACCAAATATAAGAATGTTCTTCTGTCAATGATGAACTAACATATTCATGCAAGCAAACCAAAGGATGAATTAGCCTATTTGATGGTGGTGTCGTATAGAAAGAGGTAAGAAGTTTCAGTAGCTCACCATATTTTGCCCAGCAAACAAGAACTCGCTGAGGAGATCGAGAATGAGTCCTGAAGTAATAAAGCATGATGCGTGGGTTATGGATCAATTAACCAAGATAAAAGGTATCCACACTTGCTACATACTACAGACACATCTCAATCTTTTTTTCTATTGCTCAATACAGATGTAGTCATTTCCATTTTTTTTTCTGGCTAAAGACACATCTCAACCTTGCAGTCAGGGGTGGAGCCATTATTGCCTTCACCTCAATATTTTAAAAGCTATAGAACAACCTATACAAAGTTTAGAGCTTTTGTAATTGCCCCACTCCTCCCCCCGCGGCGGGAATTTTCAAAATATTCTATCTAGTTCTTCCACCAGTGCCCTCGAAAGTATGAAATTTTTTTACAAACTGCCCCTCACCATTTCTATGATGGAACCATAAAAACAAAACATGGTGCTATTTGTATTTCCTTTCAAATAAAATATTATTTGCTTAATATTGAACTCCACTTATATGTCTAACCATATGAATTACAAGCAAACTAATTATTCGTTTGACTAAATACAAATTAATTGTTTATTAAACAAACAACCAACTCAAGCAGAACGGAGCAATGGAATCCACCAAAAGGAGGAACGATAAAGATCAACTCTGATGCTGCCTTTTCAAAGAATATGAACAAAAGTGGAATAGGAGCTGTGGCTAGGAACGCAGAAGGAAAACTGATGAAAGCATGGGCCAGAGCTGAGATAAAAACAAGCGAACCCCTGGTGAGGAAGCAGCTGCAATTCGAATGGGAATGCAAGTGGCTTGAGAGCCAAATGGAGAGATGTGGAGCTCCAGTCTGATTGCAAGGAAGTGGTGGACATGATAAACAAGGAAAATGGGAAAGAAGCTAGAGGTTGACATCATTCTAGAGGACATTGCAAACATGAGATGCGTGTTTGACAAATGTACTCTCTCTTTTGTCCATAGAGTAGGAAACAAGTGTGCACATAGTTTAGCAAAGTTGGCTGTCAAACTAACTAGGAATGTTGAATGGGAAGAGTGCTTTCCCATGAGGCTCCGTGAGAGTGCACAAAATGATTCCAAAAGAAGTAATTCTGAATGTATCAAACCTTGTAATATCAAGCTAATGAATGCAAATATGACTTTTGACCAAAAAAAAAATACAAATTAATTGTTTTATTGTATATATCAGAAACTACGTCTTTATAGTTTACGTGTATTATTAACTATTCTATAATTTTACATCATTAGATGACTTGATAACTATTGTGGATAATAAACTAAATACCAACCTAGACACGATCTTTTATTTTATTTTATAATATTGAATAAACTGGTTCATGCCTATTAAACTTATAAGAAACATAACTGTTGTGGTAAAAATCCACAAAGTCCACCTTGCAAGTTTAACCTAAAACTTTTATCTCCTGAACAAAGGTCCTGCCTGCAGTACTTGGAACAGATATATCTCAAGTACAAAATACTGAAATAGTTGCATTTGGATAATAAAGCAAAAAGTTCACAATATTCGTTGCACTCAAACAAAACAATTCCCATATGTCAACAGAGCGTACAACACGTTCTACAGTCGATTTAACTCAAGAAAAAAGTTGCACAGGAATTTCATGCTTAAACCTCAAAATTTAAAGGAACCAGAAAAACGCAATCCAAGGCCCAGCTTCCCGAAACAAAGAAGTCATAGTGTTTCACAAGGCAGTGAGAGAAATAACTAAGAAAATAGTTTGAAAGAAACCTGATATAAAATGGCCTCCAACTCGTGGACACCACTGAAATTGAGATCTTTTTCAGGGGTTGCCTGCATACGACAACCCAGGAGGAGGTAGAAAGAGAACTCAACATGGGATAGGTCTCAGATTTGAGCAGCCGGCCAGCAGGGCTTGTCTTCTTCTTCCCCAGCTAGCTTGGACGCTCCAGTTTTAAGTTCAGAGCCTCCTCTCCACTCGCACGGGCAAAAAGACCCAAGATTTCTTGAGGGGCTGATGCGGCAAATTTATTAATTAATAAAGAATAAGTCAATGCAAGTGAGGTCACTCTTATAGTACTTCTAAGCTGGGCCTTGAGCCCGTGGCGTGGACGCCTCGTCATTCTCGGTTTTGAAGCAAAACAAGTTTGGGCATTTTAAGTGTTGGACGACAAAATTTCATTTAGCAAAATACAAGGGACATTTTAAACAATTTTGCAGGTTATACTTGAGAATAAAATTCAATTTGTAGCATGTTAGTTGGAGACGGTCATATTTGATGCATTCGTTTTTTTTTCTCCTCGTCTCAATTATGGTCAATTAATTCCTAATTTTTTTGGAACTTTGCATTTAAGCATTTTAAAATCATTTTTTATTTTACATGTATCACATTTCAAAACATGTTATACTTTTATATTTCCTAAAAACTTTTCCATAAAATGCACCAAATGAAATAAGAGTTAATATCATATGAACTGAATCAAAGATCAAAAAGATACGATACTGTAATTGGCCATCTCACCCGACTGTTTGCCTCATTGTAGTTTGCTCAATTGCAACTAAATATTATGAAAAAAATGCATCTTTTTCTTTTTATTTATTTATTTACTTGAAAAAAAAAAGTTTAGAAGAAGAGAAGCCTGACCGACCTCACTCCAAGTGTTATTTATTTATCACAAAGTGTTAATATAAAAATCCAATACTCCCGTATTGGATAAGTCCAACCATTGGTCTTTGGTTTAATGACTTGGGAAGGAGAGTCTCTCCCGTTAAAAGAGTATAACAGTGCACTTGTCTGATTTTGAAAGTTAACCCCTCAATCCTAGTCTGTCTTAGTTTCTTATTCAATACAATAGGTGTTCAAAGATAAACTTAAAGAGGTTTTACCCAAAAGATTTTCCCATTTGAATCCTCGAGCCAAAAAAAAGGAATCAGCTGTAGGATGTCAATCTCCTTTCGTGAGAAATTGCGTGTAATCATTAAAAAATAGTTCATCAACTAATTGAGAATTCCGGCACTATGCAATTAAAGGCCCGTGTTTCAATCCCACCGTTACTATGCCACTAACTTGGCTCCCTCTCTGCTTGTTCCTCCTTATTATGCCAGTTAAAAAACACATATATCACCCAATAATAAAAGTCCATTGTAGCCCACCTCCCGCCGCAGCAGATTCAATGAGGCCAAAACTATTTCAGCCTTCGATATTTCGTGGCATTATTATTTTTTTGGATTCTTTTAAGAATAAAATTTCCGTAAAACTTATTAAAATACTACACATTTGTGAGATAAAAAAGTTATTTATATCGTGATTGAACTATAAGAAAAAAAAATAAATACAAAATATAAAAATAACGGGAAAAATAGCCCGAGGGTCATCGATGGAATTCTGACTCCATAAAAAATTGGGCCCGGTACCGACAGCAAGCCCATTTCCGAGGGATGCGGCAAGGCTATTATTTATGTGTCACGTTTTGTTAGCTTACAACAACAATGAAGTACACCTGTCCTGTCCATTTAAGTCGTCCAAAACCAGCCACGCCCAAAACCAGGTTTCTGGCAGAGAAACGAGACAACTTTTGTGATTGAAGTGATCCAATATTCACCTCTCTTGCTAACCATCAAACTTTGAGGAGACAACATAAAGACTACAAAAGAGAGGCTGGCCATTGATAAACAATGAAAGAAGCTTGTAAGATTGATTAAATCATGGATCTTTGAGTTAGAAACATCAAAGAGTCTTGCACTGGCCACAGACGTAACATGATAATTAAACCAACTTCACCATTCAACCCCCGTCCAACTCTACAAGCTAAAAGCAGACAACGATCAATACCTTCCCCCGGAGGCTGGGAGTACCCAGCTCATAATGCAATGAACAAAACTAATAAACGTAAACGTGACAAAGTACCTTAAAATGTATTTGTATCTATGTATGCATATATATAGATATGGAGATATATTATATATATATATATATATTCATCAGCAGAAGATTCAGCATAAAGCAAGTGCCAAGGACTTCAGTGCATAGGTGGGGCGAGGAGCACGCGGTCGAACAGGAGTCCTTTGACGGGCTTACCCTGCATGGATAACAACAATAGGGAAAGTTCAGAAAGACAGAAAGGACAAATAGATGGAAAGCAAATTCAGAATCAGAAAGCCCCATGATGACAACCTTATCGGAAGTGAACCCAAGACTGCACCACTGCAGTTCAGAGCTGCAAATTGCGCTCTCAGCCTGCAAACGAAGTGAATTCCATAATATTCAGGAAAGACATCACTCCCCATTAGAAAGGACATAAAAGTTTTCCACAAATTGAGAACATGCTGTCTTAACTAAGACAGAAAATCCACGTTTCACCCCACAATAGATCACTAACTGGTCATGGAAGATGGTAGTATGATTCTGTAGATGTTCACAAAAGACTTGTTTTGTCGACTATCTAGCAGAAAGGCGGTCATGCAGAAATTGGGCAAGGGAAAGGGTAACTCAAATACAGCACAACCTTGAAAAACTTGCAAGGTACTGAAGCCTCTGCAACTACATACTATTCTTTGATAGTGGCCAAATTTGAGCAATAGTAGCTACTGAGACAAGAAAGATATACTTCCTTAGATGAACTATACAAGGGCAAAGCTTAAAAGCCAAAATCCTAGGCAAAGAAGTTATTCACAAAACTATTAATTAATATAAGGGATTAAGATGTAACATAACCACAGCAATCTCACAAACTAGGCAATCATAAAAAGTACTATTAGGAAACCCAGAATGGCCTCGATTGATGATATGCATATCCAAATAAATCTTTCCATCCACTTGAGTCAATCAGAAGATAATATAGTTCAAGGTTATAATGGATTAAATCACCGAGCTGCCAATAATACACTATCCAATACTGATTTCTTAAAAAGCCCAAGATGTTTCAATTCAGCATCCAGCCTCCCTTACAAAGAATGTGGACAAACACAGTTCATACTCCTGAGTCTTTGCAGGAAAGACAAGCAGCATCACCACCACTGGCTAACTAAGGTAAGCAAGGTTCCAAACAACATTAACATCCAGCTTAGCAGTCCACACAACTCAAGGTTTCCAAGATGACAAGACTTGATCGAGTTGTTCTGATGTCTCAGCTTATCAACTAAGAAAAATCTGAACACGTAGTTACTAATATAGTTCTCTTGACAAGTTCTTGGGGGCTGCATCAAAATTGATCTTGATGTCATCTTTAAATATGCATTACAAATAACCTCATGACTGGATCCAATCGAAAGTTATCTTTTCGTCCCTAGAACAATGTTTTCATTATTCCCCAAAAACTCTCTCTCCCCTTAAGCCTCAAATAAGTTTTCCCTCATTCAGAAAATCCCAAAATAAAATAGTGATAGAATGTGAAACTTCAGAAGCTTAAATTTCTCAATTACCATCATCACGAGATTAGTACAGTTTGCATGTACACTCTCCCTTAAATATCAAAAGAATTATGTGTGTTTTGAGAGAGAAGGTCAAACCCATTACTGATCCCAAAAGGAACGCTTCTCAATCAAATATCCAACTCCAGTCAGAAATGGTGCGCAGGCTACATGTGCGGATACACAAATATTTATCTACTACACGCAAACCAAATCAGAAATTAAGAGTTACACAAGCAAAGTCACATCAGGTTGTCCACTGAATTTGTCTCCTTAAACTAGAAATTCAGGCATCTTGCATGTCCACTATTATTTCCAAGCTTGACGCTTTAAGATGGACATGAAAAGAAAGTAATGCGTAATAATGTACTACTTCACTTTGATCAGTCCCTGTGAGTTGAAAGAGGAATTCCAAAATGTGATGACAACATCAAAGAACAGTATCCTGAAATCTTATGTGACGATTCCAACATGAAGAAACAAATACAAGATATACACCAACAATTATGGTCCTATTTTGAATATTCTACACAAAAATTTAAGTATATTGTTACCAACTAATGGTTCTTCCTGCATTGACATGATCCAAAGAAAAAGACTAAAATCCAGAGATTACTGCCTTAATGGGGGTTACAAGTGGAAGTGACTGAAACCACTACCTATGAAATCCAGAATAAGCAGATAACCATATGGCCAATCTTCACGAAGACCACTCCAAAGAAACCCACTTTCTGATTTTTAGACTGCAATGGCAGGTAGCTGATTGTACGCATATTATTAAGGCAAGAGATGATGAAAGAAATCGCCAACAAGAAAATAGACCTCTTTTCCTCTTTTCCTTTAACTGAGACAACTAATGTATATCTAGGCAGTCTCAAAGTTTGCCAGACAATCAAGAAGGAAGTTTTATTATTATGGACAAGGGGACAAGCAGATCCTAAAGCAGATTGACATGAAGAATCTTAGACATTTCCAGTCCAACATCAACTTCTACAGCCAAATTACCAGCTTTTTTAAAGTTCACACTCATGTTAGCCACAAGCTTACAAGCTAGCATTTATGCGCATCACTGAGAGAGCCAGCTTGCTGTACCACAACGGCACCCAGAGAAAAATCAATATAGCACATAGTGAAACCATAATTAGAATAATCCAGCTTCAACTTTTAGAGAGGATGGCATAAAACCAGCAAAAAGAGAATCATTTCAATCTGCACAGGTGTCCCAAAATCCAAGCCTCAGTGACACGCATCCAAAAAAAAAAAGCAAGCTTCACATAAGGGAATCAAAATTGAAACTTAACCGAGCATAAATTTCACAAACTAAAAAGAAAATCAATCACAGAAAGTGAAAAGAAAATAAGGCAGAGGCAAGAGAAACTAAATTCATGTTGCAAGATAGAAGAGAAAATGAGTTCACAGTGGAGGAGAACGACTAAAAGCAAAATGAGTAAGAACATGGCGGTTACCATCACAAACTCAACAAAAGCTATACGAGTTGAGTGATGATAGTCACCCAGCAACCTTAGACGATGAACCTGTGGCAAAGATTGGGAGTCCAAGGGTTAAAGGCAGGAACTTGAAGAAGCAACGAAGCTTCCAGATAAACCAAAAAGGGCAGGCACTAACCTCTCCACATATGGACTCAAAGAACAGTTTAACATCTGCTTGAGTAACCTGCATTAAAAACCAGAATACCAATGCCATATCCTTAATATAAATGCTTGTAAACCACAAGAAGAATGGATTATAATTTCCAAAGTACCTTCTTGTCTATGTTTGTACAATAAATAGTTCTTGCACACATCTCCCTTTCATCTTCAGACTAAAAATCACAAGGGAACAATATTAAAAGTGCAATAGCATGTCCCAATATGCACTTATCAGCATCTCAACAACAGCAAGCTTGAAGAAACACTTTACAAAGTAGCCAAAGATGAATAAAAATCTCACCCTGGGCAAGAATGTTGGGTTGACAGGAGCAATTGCAGTTTTGGAAGGCAAAACCCTAACAGGATAATATCCAAGCATGGTGCCTGCAGACTTAAAGCATTCCTTGCACCTTCTGCCAGAAACAGTGGAAAAAATAATGTAAGCAGTTGTGATGTATGAAACCGGACAAGCACTCGATTGCAAGAACAGGTAATCAACATACCCTCATCAGTAAACTCAACGAAGGCAAAACGAAGTACAGAGTTAGGGTCACCGCAGACTCGACAATCCACAACCTTCACGATCAAACACAACAGCAAGTTAATAATGGACAATATCAAATGAACACAGATCAAGTATTTTATGTTATTCAACACGTATCAAGTATGACAAGCTATATAGAAACAGGTTAACCTGTCCGCAACTAAGAAAGAAGCAGCAAGTTGCTCTTCAGTAACCTAGAAACATGAGAAGAGGCACAACATTAGAACATGTGAATACTCTGAATATCGATGATAAAGTACTGGAGGAATTTTTATTTAACCTGATGATCAATGTCAGATACATATACAGTCCGCCTAATTACGTCTTCTCGCTGAGCCATAGTAGTTCTGCTGTTCATTCTTCGCTTTCCATGACTATAGTTGATCTTCTTCTGTGCATGCCATAAATAACCAAAACAATCAGCATGACTCAAACTGACCACCAGCCAAGTTGCTATGATAACTTAAAAGGAATCCTATCCCTATTTTTCCCTATTTTGATGCATAAACTGGCAAGTGGAAGAGAGTTCAATTGGCGTATCCTTACATTTCCATAAATTTTACAACGCAACTAATCTAAACAATCCTAATAATTTACCTCAAGAGTCATCCCACCTGAACAAGGGCAAACCTATTACAATCTGAGCCACGGTGCTGAAATGTGTTTCAGAAAAATTTTGAATTTTTTGGCACCGCCTTTGCTTAGAAACCCTACATGTTGCTGACTAGTATAAAAATGAAAAAGGAAATGAATCATGAGTTGAAGTACCCTTCTAGCTGAATTTGCAGTGGGAATCCCGGAGTTGGTGTGAATCAAAAAATTGTTAGCATTGAAACCAAAGTGCCCTGCAGCTGGTGGCAACAGCCTGTGATGGTGATTGACGGCGGCTAGAGACGGAGGAACAAATTCCTCGGCCATGGGATTGAGTTTAGAGAGCATCTCCTCCAAATCCCTCATTTCCCTCTTAAACCCCTCTCCACCATCATCAGAATCACCGTCGTCGTCGTCGTCGTCGTCGTCGTCGTCATCAACTCCACCATTCCTCCTCATATCGACACCTTTGATGTTCTGGTGGGAGATGATGATGTTGATTGCCGTTGTTATTATTGTCACGGTGATTCCGGTTAGGCAGTCCCATTGCCGTTGATGTTATGGTGATGCTGAATGCCCGAGTTAGGAAGGGGCATCTGATTGGTAGCAGCAGGAGCAGCGGGCGGAGCACTAGAAGGCGTCTGGTGGGCAGCAATCATCTGCTGCTGCTGCTGGACCATGAGGTTGATGAAGGTTTGATCGGCAGCAGCCGACGGCGGTTGGCTTCGTTGACCTGAGCATCGGAGGGTTTGGGTTGGGGTGATTGGCGGCCGGCGGCGTGGGTCATTGTGGACTGATGATGAAGGTGGAGGTGGTGGGATGATCGCCTCCGACGACGTCATTTTGTGCAGCACCATTCGAGTCAGCACGATTGGATGAACCGACCACGTTGATTCCAGCATTCTCAACCACCGCCATGATCGGACTCGCAAAATCCACTGACACTCTCCTCGGCCGAGGTTTTTGTCCTTCTTCTTCTTGTTTTTTTTTTAAATTTTTCTTGTTGGGTTATCTTACTGTTTTTAATTTATTTTGGGTCCTGAAAATAACAAAGGAAGAACAGAAAAGCCTGTAGCAATTGCTATCTAATCAATTAAGGGGGGCTTTGTTTTTGTTTTTTGTTTTTTTGGGGAGGGAGTATTTGATGAATTCGAGAGGAGTAAAAACAAAAAAAAACGCTAAGAAAAGGATATATGTGAAATAAATATACTATTTGTTATTAAAAAAAAAAGCGTACCTTGAAGGATGAAGAGAGGCTTAAATGGTGTCCATTTGAAGGAAGAGAAGAGGCGAGAGCTGAGAAATCAAAGAAGATGGAGGAGGGAAGAAGAAGAAAAGAAGACCAACAAAACAGACCCCCAACTTTTCTTTCTTTCTTTCTTTCTTCTCTTGTATACAGTAGTAAGTACTGGTATTGTATTTTTTTTTATTTTTTTGACCAAAGTACTACTCGTACACAGTAGTAGTATTTTTTTATGTTTCCTTTTTGTTTTTTTTCTGTGTAAAGCCCAGAAGTATGCGGTACCATGTAGCAGCAGAGTTTTAATTAGCAGTATTTATTTTAGACTTTTAGGAGTAGTGACTAATGAGAGAGAGTGCAGGATGAAGATTATGACAAAAGTATACAGTGTATAGGGTCTAAAACAGATGCGGAGGGAGGGATGGAGGACAGAATTCATCATCTTGGCCTTGGGATCGTTCCGTTTTTGGCCACATTACATTACATTACATGTCTCCTCTCTTTGACCTTCTTTCCCTCCACTACCCACCAAAATGCAAAATGATTGCTACTGCAGTGCCATTTGCCCTTTTTTCTCTTACTTATTCCACTCCTCTTTTTTTTTTTTCTCTTGTGTCGGCCGTCGGGGTGGGGATCTGAGTACTTTTTAAGTAACCACTTCATTGCAAGCAGGTAGTAGTAAGTAAGTATCAATTACATCTCTCCGATAGATATGTGCTTCTAGGTTTAGTAGTAAAACTAATAATAATAGTAGTAAGTAAGTAACATATGTTTATTGTTACTACTACGATGGATGGATGGATGGATGATTGAACGACGGACGCATGATTTCATGCGCACATCCCATCATCTGCTGTGGCCTTTGCTAATATATAAATATATGCACCCGACGTTGCGCACCTGCTCCCAAGCCTACCCTCTCTCTGTCTTTGCTTTCATCTCCGTAATTCTAACTTAATATGGATATGGAACAATATGGTTATATTCTTTTTATTGTGTTTTATAGTAGCGCTTTTAGGTAATCTTTCTTTCTTTTCACAGCGTCCAAATTAGTAGTATAAATTAGCACCCACCGCACGGTCTAAGAATCCACAAAATTGTCCGTTCAGGCTGCAAATAAAAAGTCAGAGCGGAAAGTCACGCTCATAACAACAGAACAGACTATTGAAATAAAAACTCCCTTTTCTTTTCTTTTCAGTAGAACCCATGAATGAGGCGTTAATTTGGAGCGTCAACCTATAGTTATACATTGGCACATTGGCCTTCCCAACAAGCAAAATAAGTGGGTACAATGAGAGCGAAGATTTTACAATCAAGTTCACAAAGCATAATGCAGCGGAGACATGGCTCAGGAATGCTTAGACCGGGTCAAACTCCAAGCCATCATTGAAAGGACGGGTCAAATGGTTGAACTCATCTCGACCCTCCGTTCAATTACTACTTTTTTTTTTGTACTATTTGTATTTTTTACGTGTGTTTCGTCATTTGATCATTAGTTAAAGCAACTTGCACGCTCACTTGTACTAGAGTATTATTTTGCGGGAATCAGATTCAATTAATATCCAAGTAAAAATAAGTAAAACGTGAACAGTGCAGCGTATGTGTGTGTATGTATGTATATATGCATGCTCATACATCATCGTTTTTTTAATCTGAAACAGCTAGTACCGACTTGAAAAAGCAATTCTCATGGAGCTAGTCCGTCGACGACACATACCCTCTTGGAAAGGACTACTACTCACTTAATTTGATCACTTGTGATTTCTGGGATTACAAGATAGTCTAATTTGTTGTAGCCACCGTAAGAAATAAACCCAACAAGAAAAGAAAAAAGGGTTTTTTTTTTTTTTTTTTTTGGTGCGGAACGAAAAAACAAGGATACAAGACTTGGAATGAATTCAATAACCCGTCCATCGTCTATGGTACCGAAAGAAAAGATAAGATTAAAAAAAAAAAAAGATTATTAACAGTAGTAACATTAACAACAAATACATACGCAGTTGCAGAGGTATATCCGGGGTATGGTACTATGGTATATGTAAATGTGTGATGCAGAACAGAAGAGGGGTGGACGCATGTCAGCAGGGGTTGGAGTCAGGAATGGATTCGGACGGGGGAGACACGTGTAAGGACGTTATTAATAGGTGTTGAATAAAAACAAATTCCGAAGGCATATATATAGTACAGGGATCGATGCTATTATTGCCAGGATGCGCCAAGGCCCTGGTGAAGTAGAAAGTACTAGAAAGGGAGGAGCGGTCTCTACTGTTTACTCTCTTGAGTCTTGATGGTGGCTGTGCGCGTTGGGACTTGGGAGTGGAGTGGTGGCAGGTCCCTCCCGCGGCCGCGTCCCGTGCCTGGCCTGAGCCTCCCCTCACTTATTGAATTCGAGATGAGAATGAGAAAGTATTCTTGTCATCATCATCCTGCTGCTGCTGCTGGCTATGCTGATGGCTGATGGCTGATGGCCGATGGTGAAGTAGATGTTGGCTTTGCCAACTACTCGCTAGTACGAACGTACGCCCACACAGCCACCCACTCACCAGTTACCACTGCTGCCCTGCCAAGTTTTACGGACCCCGCTGCTCTTTGACTTCCACGTGTTACAAAACTCCTTGCCCACTCTGCCGCATCTACCGTTGGGCCCCCCCCCCCCACAGCCCTCATTAAATTTTCGCTATTCTTCATTCTTTGTCTTTTCCCCCGCCTTACATTAATTGGAACTTGTTCACCCCTACCGTCGTTCATTCCTGGCCCTTTAGGCCATTCATACGTACCTATATCTATATCTGCAAACTACAATCGCGTTTTAGTCGCGCTTCTTCAAAATTATGATTTGCAAATTAACTCCATTTCTTCATGTACGCTTGGGTGCCGCCCCGCAGGGACTGAGCCCAACTCAATCTTTGGTTGGAAGAGAGAATTATAGCGCAACTCAATCTTTCTCTTTTTTTTTCAAAAAAAAATAATTCGTAAAAACACATGGAAGGAGGCTAAAACGGAACGTCATAAGCGACCGTCACGGCGAATTGCTTAAATGGGATACACCCGATCGAGCATCATCCAGAGTTTCACCGTCGCCCCTTTTAGTGTTCAGGAGTGTGCTTACCAAAAAAAAAAAGGCCAAAATTTTTAAACTTGAGATGGATCCAACAATTAGTAGAAGTAGAACCAGGAAAGCTACTTTACATTTTTACCCCGTCCCCGTCACCTACACGCAAAATACCAAAAATATATCAGCACTTGAAATTATTGTAGTGGCAATTAGCAAGGAATTTGCTTATTTTATTTTACTTAAGAAATCATTCTCTCATATGAGCATGCTATTGAGTAGGAACGTAGGATATAATAATCAAATTATTTTATAAATTGGGCTGCTCGTCTTGTGGGGCCTCCAAGCAACCTGGCTCTTCCTCAGCATGGCAAGGCCTTGCGGGGTTGTTTGGGTCACTAACTATCTAGCAAATGTTGGTGCATGGTTTCCTATGGATGTTTTGCTCGGTTCAAAGCTACTAAAGTACTATAATTTATGATGCTGCTTATCTGTACTATCATATATATATATATATATGTATGTATGTATAAAGGAAGAGGGGGTTTTGGTATAAATAAAAATCTATCACTTTATATATACTTCATAAATTATCATTTGTAGTTGTCCACTGTCAATATGATTTTCTATCAAGTAACATGTATTTTTTCTTATTCTAATTTTAATTTATTTAATAAATCTTAATTTTCATTGGCAACTACTAATTGTGGTTACAAATTCCTACTAAATTACTATTTTTTATACATTTTATTTTGGTAAATTTTCTACATATGTTTTGTCAGAATATAAAGCCAGTTTTGTTAAAAATAATTTCAATAAAACTCAAAAATTTATACAAATATTTTCCTTATTAGTTGCACTCCATCAATCTACTGCTCTAGCAGTCTACCTTGCCCGTTGATGTTAAAAACCAGGAGTTGTTGAGGGGAAATTTTCGAAAAAAGATCTAATCTAAACTAAACACTGGCTTACTAATAGATACATCCCTTCTTTTCTTTTTCGGAGACGATAAACCTAATCTATCCTATACTAAGGGGGAGGGGCGGACTAAGGAGGCCTGAGGATAATCCAGAGAGAACTGAACCACCACTGGACCAGACGGGTGTACAACACATCCGCCTGAATTTTTTTGAAACAAGCCACTTAAATGTGGCATTTTTGGTGGGAGGCAAGGTTTCACCAACTAGGTGGTGGCCACCAGCCCAAAGGCGGTTACTAATAGATACATCCCAAGCAGGTAAATATAGCCAATGGCCTTTTTCCTTTGCTACAAAAACGGAAAAACCATACAAGGTGCCTTTTTCTACCATTTCAAACTAAAAGGACGAGTGCAATAGGTCAACTCATGCATGGCTCGGAGCAGGAGCTGTAAATGAAGTAACGAACACGCAAACACCTTTGTGATTTATGAATCTCAATCAGCAACGCATTGGTTTTTTTGTCAACCCCATCGCAGAACAACCACCCCCCCCTCCCCGGGGATGTGTTCTTTGTTGAGTCAACAGGATGGTGGTGTTCACCGTTCTGGCTGATCCCAAGGTTAACGTTTGAGAACAAATGTCTCAAGTTCATTATCAAATATTATGTAATAAAATCCGATAACTGAATAACAGCCTAATCAGCCCAATGAGATTTTTAACACTAAATCATTATGCTGTATCTGTCAATAACTAACTAACCGAATATTAGGAGTAGTACTAGCTTAATGTGTAAACTATGGAGTCAATGGCCCAATATACATCAGCAAAAAAAAAAAATTTTTTTTTTGGGGGTTATATTATATATGTGTGTGTGAAACAAAATAGAACCGAACCCCCTCCCAAGCAGCAGAATCTCTTGTCTCAGAAAGAGAATAAAATGATATTTTTTCACCATTGAAAATTGATAGTTTGGCAAATGGAGAAGCTAATACGCCGTGAACCATTTAAACTACTGCGGTGGTCGTCGTCTAGTGTCTACCAGCCGGTTGTGGAATCAGGGTCACTGAAAAATGATGCAGAGGAGCAATGATGGTGGGCGTAAATTTACCACTGGCCACTTCGAGGAATCACGCCCCATTAAACATTGGACCCCAACATTTTCGTCGCCATTACAGCCAAAAAAAAAAAGGTTGGTAACTGGAGTACCGAGGCTGCGGCCACCGTTATGCTCTAGGCTCTATGTCGGTTCTTCTTTCCCAAAATGGGAAAAAACTTGAAAAGGAAAGGTGCTCATCCGTCCTTGCCCGCCGCCACCAACGGAAAAATGTCTTATCAATTTATTTTTCATTTCGTTTTGGTGGGGTCCAGAAACCTGTCACGAATCTGAATCTGAGCGTACAATGCTCAAAAAGCAGCAGGCAGCCGATCTCAGGCACGAACTGCTTGTTGGTCGTTGTTCTTCAGTCGTTTAATGGCTTCTTGGGAACCTGCTCCCATTATCCCTCTCACTGCGCAAGCCGTCCTTTTTGCCCTTTTTTGTGTAGCAATTTTAAACGGTGTGCGGGGTACGGCCTTTTCCTCTTGTTCTGATGAAGACGATGGCCTATTAGCATACAACAATCGGTAGCAAAGCAACAGGGCAATTATTGCTAAGCATGCCAATCGTTTATTGTACTTTAACTGGAAATACAACGGATTTTACTATAAGTCGAAACCGTTGGTGCATCCTTATATGATCTATCAGGGTAATACAAATTTTGTAAATCCCTTTACTTCCCAAATGATTTTTTTCCCCCTTTTTTCTTGTCTACCCGCGTGAGGTTTATTTATGCCAAAGATACTTAAATCTTAATAATGCTGGAAAAAGCTCTTTACCTTTTGTACCACGAAAGGTTATTTCCAGCTCTTTACCTTTCATTTATTTATTTATTCAGTGATTTCCACTCCTTCAACTACGATCCAGACAAATGATTACGGGACCTTCAGTTCAGGGCGACGTTTGACGGTAATAGTCAAATTTACACATCCTGAAGATAGGGATAATTTCAGAAGCCTCCCTCAAGTTCTTGACAATTTCATCTAGTTCTCTAAAACTTCAAAAAGTACACATATTCCTTTGATTTTACTATTTTGGTAGCAAAAACTATAGTTCATTTTACCTTCTTATAAAATTCTTTAAAAATATATATATGAAATGCGTGCAAAATCTTAAACTCACTTTTAATCCTGCATCTCAGCTATATTAAAACCTTTCATATTCCTATATTTCAAATTAATATAATTATCACCATGACAACCATCATCACCAGTTCCTAAATTCTAAAACATCAATCTAAGTTAAGAAAAGGAAAAAAAAAACAAATTAGCACTATTAAATCCAAAAAAATTCACAAACTGTGTTAATATAACATTCTATCCCACAAATGTTGGTGCATCGATACCAGCCCCGTCTGTTTTAAACCTTCAATTTATTTCTTCTTCTATCCATCTCCAAAACCTCTAAACATTGCTAAAATTACATGTTAAATTTGTGTTCAAAACATAATTGCCTATTCCACGAGTGAATATTGTTTTTTATTTCTATTAAATGTCTAATTATGTGATACATTCACATGCACAAGATTATGAGTGAATTGTTTAACTGTATGAAAATTATTAATTTGTTAAGGTTATTATAATCACTTTATAGGGCAAAAAAGGTAATTGTAATGTTGAAAACCTCAAGAGTATTAGGTAAAATTGTTATAAATCCTGAAGGAGATTTTCTAAAATTATCCCCTGAAGATATTACTAACACAATCACAAGTAACATTGAACGGACAACATTTTGATCTAAACTCATTTCATGCTCTCATAATTCACGAGCCATCGTGTATGCATAGGCGAAATTAGAAATTTTCATTTGAGGGGACAAGCTCCAATTCAACTAAAACTTAAGTATATAGTTTGAAATATTTCTAAAATTTGACCTGGGCAAAAGTTTAAATTTCATGTAGAAAATTTTTGAGAATTTTACTTTTAAAGGAAGAAAAACTTCCCGCCGTTCCCAAATTCCGCCCAGGCATGCAAGACACCGCCACATGCAATTCTTCGACTTGCTAATACGAGGCTTAAAAGCCCACTGCAATTCATTGACCGCCTATATTCATACAACATACAGATCTTCCGCGAAAACTAAGTCGAGCATGAAATTAAACATTTTGCATATAAGGCCTACCAAAAAAAGAATGGGAAAAAACCAATTATGCCCTCGTACATTGAATGCTTTCATTGAACAATTTATTTTATTTTGCTTAAATATTTCTTTCATTTAACATTTTATATTTTTTCGAGAAAAAATATTTAATCATAATAAATTAACATAAGACATTAAAAAAGTGTGCATCTAGTAAAAATTATTCTATGTAAATACCATTTTTATTGATAATTCTTTATTGTTCAATAATAGTAAATAAATAATAGAAATTAATGATTTACTTTCATTTTTCTTCTTTATCCTTATCAACAATTATTCTGAGCAGGAAGTTTCAAATGCAGGACCTTTTATTTACATTATCTTTTCCGGTGTCATCCAATTTATCTCATCCCCAAATATAAGAAGTTAAAAGATCAATTACAGTAAAAATAATTTATCAACAATTCGCTATTAGTGTCATAAAAATAAGTATATTTAATTTATTTAATTTTCATGTTGTTAATACTAAAACCTAACGCATCACTAGGAAATTACAGAAAGACGGAATACGTCGTGAACGTTTATAGTCTCAAAGGATGATAAAAATCAGGCCTAAACCTCACAAAGGTCAAGTGGGGTAGGTGCCATTGGGCCTGCCAGGGTCCACACCAAACCAATCGCTGTGAGAGTTATATAGGGGAAAAAATGCGAGCAATTGGATTAGTCTCAACTGCAGGCATTTTCCCCTCGGATTCCGGTCGCATTTCAAATTTCAATCCGAAAATCGGCACAGGTGCGAACTCTGCCTCGCAACTCCTAAATCCTGTCTCATGTTTCTCTTTCTCTTCTTCACTTTTCCAATGTGATATAGACTTTGAAGTCCTTGTTTCTTTGTTCACTTAACTAGAGGGAGAGAGCTGAAGAAACCCTAGGTCCATCATTGTATTCTGCTGCTGTTCAAGAAGCTCCAAATTGCCGTGGCGTCCTTTTTTTTCTGCTCGCTCTTAGCTCTGGTATTGTTGTTGGATTTGCCTATATTTTTACCTTTTAATTTTCCCCTAAAGTCTACTCGGCAGTCTTGTATGCGGTGAATAATTGCCAGTTTTACCAGTATGAATCATCGACTATTCTTCGGTGGGGTTTAGATAATTAATTTCTATCGTGATTTTAACTCTGGAGTTTATTGTGGAGAAAGAGGGGGGGGGGGGCGCGGAGGGTGGAGAGGGAGGTGCAGCAAAGAAATCTCGAAGCCTTCTGCTTCGTGGATGTCTGAATAATCTGTAACCAAAGGCTCTTAGTTTGCCTCTTTCTCTATAGAGATCTTGCCTATCACCTTCACTTTTTTTTCCCTGCTTCATTCTAGACTGTGCGTGCAGGTTTTTTGGAAGCAAGTTCTACGCTGAATTTTTGAAATTATTATTGTTTTTAAGTTTAATCCAGGCTTCTATCGCTGGTCAGTTGTAGTTATTATCTTTTGTCCGAAATGATTTTGGGACTTCATGTTTATTGAGCTCATCTCATTCACTTGTGGATGCATCATCTGCCAATAAAACGTTAACCCTCTTTTCTGAGCATCTTATGCAATCTGTATTTGGTAATACTAAATAACATTTTTTTCCGTAGTCCTTTTTATGATAATATGGTGAGAATGGACAACAGGTTTGGGGAGTTATGATGCTAGATTATCTGCTGGTTCATGTGTTGAATGTGTATCAGGCTATAATTGGCCTTCTGCTGATGCATGGAATTATGTTCAATTTTGAGTTGCCAAACCTCTTCTCAAACGTTTTGGAACCTATTGTTCAAGCCAGAAATTTTACAATTTTAACCTTGTTGTTACTTTTTAGTTTTGTAATACAATGAATCATGTTAACCTAGTTCTGTTGTTCTGCATGGCAGATCTAAATTTTTCATTCATCAGGTTGCATCCATGCTCATCTTTGTAAACTTTAAGAAAACGAGGAGAATGATATTAACACACCACAGACAATTTAATTGCAGTCAATTCATGTCAATGCAAATTACTGAGGGGTAATTTACATATTTTCCAGGGTCATATTCTTCAGTGCAGTTAAATAGATCTGAGCAAGGTAATGCATTGGTATATGGAAATCTTATTTCATCTTATGACATACATGCTTTGTTTATGATAGATGTCAAGCGCTTGGACAAATATGAGCTTTGGAATCATACATAGGGATGTAGATTGGGAGTGGGAGGAGTCAGGGTGGACTTGTGTGTATTTATATAAAATTGGAGGTTCTTGCTCAATCTCTGAAGAGCTATACAACTGCAAAAATTTTAGAGAGGATGAGGAGACAAATTTTATTTGGAATATATTATTGCTTTGGAGCATCTTGGAGCATATGAGCAATGGAGCTTGTGGAGCACCGCTCACCGCAAGGATTGCTCTCTTGGTTTGCTTCATAGTTTTTTGTTCTGATTTTTTATTCTTTTATTGTGAAGTTGACTAAATGATGTTAATAACATACCTTAGAAACCTTTATTTAGGTTGTTTTTTTCAGAATTGTGCCTCTGTTGTGTTTATTTGGATCGTGAGTTTTAACTTTCTATTATGCAATATTGCAGCTGAGACCAGATTGCTGAATAACTTCTGTGGGAACTGAAGATGAGTGGCCGTTTTTCTCGCACGATCTATGTGGGTAACCTGCCCTCAGATATAAAAGAATGGGAAGTTGAAGATCTTTTCTATAAGGTGTGAGTTAGCATCTTTTTAATTGACAATGATCTTAATTACTATTTCTCTAAAGGTTGTGCTATTGCACCATTGTTCAATTGGTTTTCTTTATTTTGCTCTTCTTTTTCAAAATCTTCCCAGAACATTCACCTTTCTGATTTCCTCCTAAAGTGAAATGAAACAGATTCTTTTGGACTACAATCAGTTTATTATGAGTTAATGTTTAATAATCGAATGCTTGAAAATCACTTCAGTGAATTCTGAGTCAATCTGTAGCACATCACTATCATGTATATCTCTGGTGGCAATGATAGTGACGAGAAGCTTCAGTTGTTATGCCAGGAATATTGCATAGTGGCTATAGCATTAGCAATCTAGTGTTTTTTATAGGAGAGCAAAAGTTTTATGTGTCAAAATTATCGAACTAGTATTTAGCAGAATTTTCAACTCAGTAAATTTTTGTCCATTGAATCCTTTGTTTATTCAACATAAGTGAGTGTGCAGTTCATGTAAACCATATGGTTATCATGCATTTGTCTCAGTTATTGATGATTTTTACACTTTTTTCCTTTTTTTTTTTAAAGTCTGGTCAGGGGGGATGGGGAAGTCTGGCAAGTAACCAAACTGAAGTTTTATACATTTCTTCCAATTTTCTATTTTCTGCTGGTGGAAAATGTGCCTGATGCCACTCAATCTATGTTACTTCTTTCCTTAGCCTTTGCCATGCTTATTTTTATGCTTACTCTCTTCATGCTCTCACTTTTTGAAGGTAAGATCAAATGGGAATTTCGTTTTAATCGGTTCAATTTTCAAATGTCTCCTATGTACTGTAAGGCTTGAAATGCTGCTTGATCACCTGGTGCATTTTCTGGTGCATTTTCTGTTTTATTTCTGCAGTATGGCCGCATATTAGATATTGAATTGAAGATTCCACCTCGTCCTCCTTGCTACTGTTTTGTTGAGGTATGAATTAACTTTTTGTCTATTTTAGTCGCTCTCTCTCTATGATGTTTAACTTGGTTACATTACTAGTCTTGCAGTTTTATGTGGATTTTGTGGCTCACATGGATAAATTATTTGATGTAGTTTGAGAATGCCCGTGATGCAGAAGATGCTATTAGGGGTCGAGATGGATATAACTTTGACGGCTGTAGATTGAGGGTAAGAATAGTTGGTTCTCTTTAACCACTTTTTTATGCAGTTCATTGTCGTCTCTGTAGTTGACTTGTTATGGGCTCAAAATAGGTAGAGCTTGCACATGGGGGTAGAGGACCATCATCTTCAAGTGATCGACGCAGTGGCTATGGTGGTGGTGGTGGTGGTGGTGGTGGTGGTGGTAGTGGTGGTGGAGGAGGTCGCTATGGTATTTCTCGCCATTCTGAATTTCGAGGTGCTTTTGCTACTTGAATTCTTCGTTCTTTTTTGGTTGCAAAATGTGGAATTCTTCTTTTAATGTCGTGGAATCTGTGCATTAATATTGTTTGCCTTTGTTCAGTTATCGTTCGTGGGCTTCCATCATCTGCTTCTTGGCAAGATTTGAAGGTAAGAAAGTGCATCAGACTTCATAATTGTTGGTTCTAGTGCTTGGGAAGGTGTGATAGCAACTCTGCCTGGAATTGTTTCAGGATCATATGCGGAAAGCTGGGGATGTGTGCTTTGCAGAAGTTTCTCGTGATGGGGAGGGTATTACTTGATATACTCTTCCATCTTGTCTCTTGGTATAAGTTGGCATTAAATTTACTCTTTTGCATACTTTTGTTCCGTGCAGGAACTTTTGGCTTGGTTGACTACACTAATTATGAGGACATGAAATATGCTGTAAGCTATTATATGACTCATAGGTGCTTATATGCTTTTCCAAATGATTTAATATGGGAACTTCAATTTTTTTCCCCTCCAGATTCGGAAACTTGATGACAGCGAGTTCCGAAATCCTTGGACAAGAACTTATATCCGGGTATATATGATAATATGTGCATCCATATTTTGCAATGAAGGTGTCTGCATTCTTCCTGTTTTATTGACAGCATTTTTAGTACTACTACTGATTTTGTTGGACTTGCTTTATATGTTACATATGTGAGCACACTTGCACATGCGTGCATATGCATTGTCTTGCAAGTTTTCTTTTCCTTATTCTGTATTGGGATCTTACCTTTAGTCTAATCTAGTAATGTGTGAATGTAACAGTAGATACCTTGTTATATTCCTTGAAGGAAGTATGAGTATTACCACATCTGTAGTTTATCCTTCTTCATTGTAATTTCTTACCCTGCTTAAACCTGTAAATATAGTATTTTCCTATTTTGCTGTTGGGTTTTTTGGTAAAAAATGCTTTGGTAATCTTGCTGCTTGCTTGATGAGACAATATGGATGTGAATTTTTTTCATCCTGAGTGATTGCAGTCATGTGGATTAAATGGCAAAAATGTAGATTTAATATGTCTGAATGGTGAATGTTTCCTTATTTCTCTTTGTCTTTAATATATATTTTTGGATTCTCGTCCCAATTTTTTTCCATAAAGGTAAAGGAATACAAAGGCAGTCCATCACGAAGCCGAAGTAGGAGTCGCAGTAGAAGCAGGTCTCCTAGAAGGAACAGGAGGTATTAACTTTAGTGGTTATCTTGGATTTATTTAGCCAATGCTTCCGTACCTTCAATAAAGATGTTTCTATCTGCAGCAAATCGCTGGAGCGATCTGCTTCTAGATCACCATCAAAGTCTAGATCTGCTTCTCCTGTCAAGTCTTCAAGGTGTGTGTTGCTTGTTCTGCTAATCTGCTGTTTCAGTCTTCCACACTACTTTTCATCTTTACTGACACTCAGGCAAACATTTTTCTTCAAATTTGCAGAGCTAAATCAAGGTCAAGGTCTGCATCCCCTCACCCGGTGAGCAAATCTGTTGCTCTGGTGGTTTGTGTGGTTAAAATTCTAGAGTTTGGTGTAGAATATTAAAGCAGAAGTGTTCCTTCTTTATCTAAGTAACTTTAATTCATTCAATTGCAGGCACGCTCTGGTAGTGGCTGATTACATTGTCGCCTATGTTAGTCTGCTTGCTGGGAGAGTGTGGAGGCTTGTCTTAGATGGATTCAAGTGGACAGGAAAGTGGATGACATCCTTCAAAGGAAACCTTCTAATGACTAAACTATATGTCTCATGTCTCATTGGCTTCGTTGGTCTTATTAAGTATGCTTTATATTCATCTGAAGAAGAATTTAATATTCATGCATTTGGTGCTTAGATGTGACATATGAGGATGACTGCATAGGTTCTGTTGGTGTCCTCGTAGTGTTGATTTGATAGTTTTTGAATGTTGGATGTCTCCTTATTGTACTTGCCCTCGTTGAATCACTAGTCATGATGCGTCTGTTTTTAGTAATTTTAGTGTCTTTGCTTTCGTCATGGGTTACTCATGTCAGTTTAGCGGTTACTTCGTGATTGAGGGAGAGTAATTCTTCAGTGGCCCGGGCAGTAGTAGTTTTATCACCTTGGCGGAGGTATAGCTAATAAATGTACTTGTTGGTTTTAGCATATTAATTTTTATTGCTTTTAGAGTTCAGAGGGGCAAGAGTCCAATTCTTGAACTTCCCTTGTTTCTGCTTTCTGGGCACTCTGCAGAAGGCGGATCACGGGCAGGGACGGTTGCATTCCTAGCGGTTTTGATCATTTTCAACAGCGCTGCACACGGCATAACTTTGTTTGCACAACGTGTAACTTTAGTACAAAATTTTGGCGAGTCCCACACGCGTTGTGAAAATCGATGTACAACTAGTGATCTGGACCGCACATTTTTTTTTGGCCAAAATCTGATGACCGCTCCTGCCCCTCATCCGCAAAAGGCCTTGGTGCTTGTCAGAGTTGCATGTTGAGGTTGAATGGCGGTTATGTGTATGCCCTGATGTTGGATGTGATTATGTAATTAGTCTTCCAGCCCCAACCCCCGCTCCACAAAAAAAAAAAAAAATTCAAAAATTTATTCCAGATTTTGCTTACCTGATGATGATAATAATTTTAAAAAAAATATGTAATGCACTTTGCCACCCTAGTGAGCAAAGACTTGTATTATATTCATATAATACTACATGTTTGTATGTATAATTAAAAAAAATTGTATTTTGTACATTTTAAAATATTTTAAAAATAGTCATATGTTGCAATTAACTTTGTAAAATTTATAAGTGTAAAAGTGAAAAAATTTTAATAAATTTAGTGACTTATATGCGAGGATGATTATATTTCAATTTTTGAAAAAAAATTTAAAATTTGAGTAGGAGAACGAGAGAATGACTTATCTGCCTAGTGACATATAACATAATTTTGTAAATTTATACATAAAAAGTGGAAATTTTACTAACAAATTTAATGTCTTGTACACAAGGATAAGACTTAAAATTGGTAGAAGTATTGCATAATTTTTGAAAAATATACTATTAATGTCTCGTACATAAGGATAAGAGTTAAAATTGGTATAAGTACTACATAATTTTTGAAAAATGTACTAATTTTAATTGTATTTTAGTTTTATAATTTTCAAATATTATTCTTACTCTATAAGTACAAATTAATATGCGTAATTTTGTAGAACATGTATTATTATGCTAAATTTTTAATCATATTTTTGAACAAAAATTATACAATATATGTACATATAATATCTTATATTATATCCGTTTCGTATTTTATCAACTATGCTTTGCACCTTTCAACTGTTAAATTTATCCTCCATAGAACTTATGGCCTGGAGTCCGAACAACATTTATTATGGTCGCTCATTTTGTATGCTTGCCCGGTCGGGTTATTGATAACTAAGTTTATTATAACAAGTAACTCTACTCCAAGTTTATTATAGCAAGTAACTCGAACTCTACTAAAAAAATGAGTGACTCAACTCGATTTTATTGAATTTAATCAACTCGATTTTAGCAAGTAATCTACTCGAGTAGTAACTTGAGTCAAGCCTAAGCTCCAAAATAATAAGCTCAATTATGCAAGCTTAATCGCACATATGTATTAAATATATTAAATATGTTTTTTGTATTTATAATATTACTTTTTTTTCCATCTGCTGCTGTCACTATTTCTTCTTCACGAGTACGACTTTTACCAAAAAAATTCTCCTTTTTCTTCTTTGACTATTTCTCCCCCTTATGCAGACCGTATGACCCCTCTTTCTTTCCATATTCTTTATCTTCGTGTTTGATGGCTCTTTATCTTCTTCTTTAATCAATTCTTTTTTTTTTTTGGCTAGTTCCTAAAACTTCGGTTTCTTGGATCTTGTATCCCAAAGTGATAAGTCTGATTGTTGAAGGCTACAAGATTGGAAGCTTTATTTGCTTTTTCAGCTTCGTTGTTTTGGGGATCATCGATTGAAGACCGTATTTGATTTGATTTCTGTTTTGTCTTTGGATATTTGCGTTGTATTATTTGCTTTATAGTTCACAGATTTGCGTTGGATATTTGCGTTGTATTTCTGTTCATGGTATTTGTTTTATGAATTTTATGAATTATGATTCTTGAAATCATAGATTTTGGTTTTGGATTTGAAATCATTCGATCGGAGTTCCATTTAGCTTGGAAACTGGTTTGAAATTAGTTTTGAGGGGAAAAAAAAAGAAAATGGATGCTCAATTGAGCTCAAATACGAGCTCGAGTCCTACACGAGTCAAGCTCAGGTCTATGGTGAGAGTTTAGAGTCAAACTTGAGCTTGAGCATATGGGTATTTGAGTCTGGTTTAACTCAATTATATCTCTACCTATCTTTATGACCCTAAAACGAAAAGAACAAAAAAGGGTTAATTGCACTTTGCATCCCAACTATTCTTGTATTATATTTTTGCGACCTTAGCTATTCGTTTTAGCACTTTTTTTCTCAAAGAAAAATTCAGCACTTGATTACGTTCGACTTGTAATTTATTGCACAATTTAAAAACCAAATCATCCCTAATGGAAAAAAAATTTATGACCAAGACATCCTCAATTTCATAGCTAACTTCCTAAAATACATTGACCCTAAAGAATTTAAGAAAAAGCTATTCACTCATACGATCTCTTGATTTTTCATAGGAAATCTTGATCTCTCTCAAAAGTTTGCTTCTTTATCTATCTGAAAAGTTAGACTCTTGCAAAAGGCAATTTTTTAAATAAAAAGAAAAACAAAAAATACCGAATTGATGAACAAATAAACCAACTATTGCCAATGTATGTTTTTCTGTACCTTTTATTTTAGCAGAGTAAAAGAGTATCCTTAATTTTAGACCTCCACGGTTTTCGTATTTTCCTTCCCGGAGTATCTCATATCCTTGTTTGAAAAAAAAAAAAAAACTTTTGGAATCAGTTTAGCGTTATCTAGCAAAACTGAAGTACGTATGCATGTGGGAGTGGACTAAAATGGAAAGGCCTGGGTTGAGTATTTCTTTTTTCTTTTTCTTTTTTTTTTGGATTTTGTAAGAGGTACACTGTGGATACTTGTTAACATACTTACATTCTATTTAACTTACCATGTATATACGCATACCAACAATTACTACTTTTTCTTCCGGCTATACACTTTTCCTAATTAATCCCCTCACATTTATACGCTTTACCTAATTAATTCTAATATTTCTAAAAATCTAACACCTGAAATATACCTTAGCGGTGCCCACAGGGTACCTGCTTTAATATCCATGCAACAAATATAGACGGTAATATGTGGTCCTTTGACTTTATTTTGTGTTTGTGTTAGCCTTCTACTACTATTTCAATAATTACTAGCTATGCGCCATCCATTTTATGATTAATAATTACCACTTAGTCGTACTTGGTAGGTTTTCCATCCAAAAAAAATAGAAAACGATTTTGTTGCTGCGTGTATTATAGGCCTTATAAGCCATATATGCCCATTCCGCCGTCATGTTCTGCAGGTATATTTTACTTCAGTTGTCATAATTAATCGCTTGCATTTGCCCCTTGGATTTTTAGCATTCTTTTGCATTTTTTAACGTGCTTTAGTGTGTGTGTGTGTCACAGCTATTTCTTTTGCAAAGGGCCCATGGTTAAAGGAGTACAAAGGTTAGCCCGCTTTGACGTAGGCCCAATGGTTAAAAGGAGCCCGTATCTCTCAAGACTGCCCATCTCTTGAATTGTGGTGTGCCCTAATTGCGATCCTATAAACGTCCCGAACTCGGCGAATCACCGCACCACCTAAACCCTACGGCCGAACCCCCGGTCCCCGTCCGCAGTCGTCAGGCGGTGAGCAGAGAAAATTAATAAACCCTTTGCTTCCGTCATTTTGGGTCGTTTGTTTTGTTTCGATTAATTCTTGAATTTTCATTCTCGTACGTTCTCTGCAGATCAATTTTATCATCAGGGAAAAAGATGTCGGTCGGAGAGCTCGGCTGCACCTACGCTTCTTTGATTCTCCACGACGATGGCATTCCTGTCACTGTAACCTTTCTTTTCTTTTATTCTCTTCTCTTCATTCGACATTGGTTTTTTCCGGTTTTTTTTGGATGTGTTATTCTGTGAGCTTTATTTTAATTGTTAGTGCGTTTTTTCACAGGCAGAGAAGATTGCTACATTGGTGAAGGCTGCGAATTTAACCGTGGAATCCTACTGGCCTAGTCTCTTTGCCAAGCTCTGCGAGAAGAGGAACATCGATGATCTTATCGTCAACGTTGGCTGTGGCGGCGGTGGTGCTGCCCCTGCCGCCGTTGCCGCTTCTGCCGGCGCTGGTGGTGCTGCTCCTGCCGCCGCTGCTCCCGCCGCAGAGGAGAAGAAGGTACCTTTATTTTGTACTATTTGTTGCCTATGTGTAGTTTTACCTTTATCAAAACCGATAGCAGTAGTACACTGTAGTCGTGCTCATAGGGAGCAAAATTGACGATATTAAATGGGCAAATGTCATTTTTTTCAGGAGGAGCCCAAGGAAGAGAGTGATGATGATATGGGATTCAGCTTGTTTGATTAGGTGTTTCTCAAGCTTATTCTCTTAGAAGAAAAGAATTAGGATCAACCAGTTGGAAGTTTTTTGGTATACTTTTATGTTATTTAAAGATGATTCTGATTTACTTTTATGATGTCAGTTACTGATCGGATAACTATGATGCAAAAAGTGTTCTATATTTTCATCCATTGAAGCATTTTCTTTTGTGATTATATTTGGGATAGTTTTCGTTGTTCCAGTTGGGTGTTGACCTCGTGGAATGTTCCCTTCTTTCTTGCTAATTGCTTCTTGTCTTATAGCATAAAATGCAACTTATTTCCCCTTATTATCATGCCCTGAAACAACTGTTCAAAGTAGTTTCCTAATCTTCCATGTTGTTGAGATCAATTGTCAAACTATGCAACATGTTAGTGATGCTACCGTTGGACTTGTATTGTGGACTAGATTTTCACGCCCATGATTTTCTCGCATTCTGTCATTTTATTTGTTTTACCCGAACTCACTTATTATTTCTCGCATTCTGTCATTATATTGGACTTTGTTTTACCCGAATTCACTTGTATTGTGGACTAGATTTTCACGGCCATGCTACCGGTGGATTTGTTTTACTGTTGGACTTAGTTTATCTGCAATTGTGACTTTATTATTTGCTGGCTTCTTTTGCAAACTTTCCACCCTATTACTTTTTACCAAGTTGCTTAGAACTGTATGCATCTCATTTTTCCTGGGAAGTGGGTTATAAAATTGCTTTTTTAGTATGTTTTATGCTCTTCATTGAACCATTATTTAATGGACCAGAAATGAACTTTCCCAAGAAATAAAACACGGTTTACTTGAACTTGGGCATAGACAAGTAGACAAGTCCCTGCAGTAATTCTGTTGGTTTGGTTGATTTTTTTTTATTGTTTAGCAAACAAACATAGTGGATGTGATCACCTTATCATTTACGATTTTTTATTTCAATTCTATATTCTTCCTAGCCCTCCTTAGTGATTGATGATGGCTTTTGTGACCCCTTTGCGGTTTTCTTGAGGAGATGCAGTTTCATTCCTTTCGTCATTTAAGGGGATTTCTTCGGCTATGTGAAAGTTGTGGGGGGTAGTATGATAGCGTTTAACCAAGATCTTTCTCTTGATAAGATGCCTGCACTAGCTTCATTACATGATTGTCAAACTGAAAACCTTAGGCAGAAGGGCATCATCATGGTTTTGTGCGATGTTTGGGGCAAATGAAAACTCATTTGATCGCAGTTTCACCATATTGAAACTTCACCTAGTGAAAAGACACTGAGTATATTGGTTTTCTTTAAGAGCGAGATTTTTAGCACATATTGTGAATCTGTGGGTATTAATAGCCAAATCCTGTGTGGTGGTGATGTGGGATGAAGTGGATGTACCTGAAGAACAGATGGGTTCAGAATAAACTTCTTACAGTGAATATCGGATTCACCAGGTAATGGTGGTCTCGTCTTGCAACGTTACTTGATGAGGAGGGATTCGCTCTGTATGTTTGTACCAAACAAGCACCAATGCCCTACCCTTCTCTCAGGTGTCTCTGGTTTATTCGTGTTTAAAAAAAAAAAAAAAAAAAAATCCCGGTATTTGCAACCATGGTTGAACTGTAGCACAACTGACCGATGTTTTTCTGGAAAATAATTGAATATCTTCCGTATTCTACCGTGATTTGACTGAAGCACAATGCCGCTGAGGTTATGAGAGTTTGAAGTTGGTTAAGTAAGCGCCTTGCGTTAGAAAAAGAGTTGGTTGTTTCAAGACGCTGCGTAGTTGGGAAGGATGTATCAGATATGAAAATTATCGCCAAATGGACGAGTTTTATAGGTTTGAGCGATCAAGTTGCGCAGCAGTGATGAAATTATTATTCTTCCTACCTTTACAGAGTCTTTTAACTTTGGACGAGAGATGTGTCCCATGGAGAGTCCTCGAATTTCTTGTGAAGAGGAGGACCGATTTTGAGATTCCAAATGTTGTCATAGTAAGTAGATATTTAGGATTGTTCAAGCTTGTTGTGGAATGTGGATGGACGGACCAGTGTTGTTGAATCGCTATCACCTCAACTTCCGGAACCATCTGTAGGAAAATGCGAAAAGAAGCCTGCTGGTTGCGTGAAATCACTCTAATAATCCATTCGGATGGGTTCCTTCACAGGAATTTTCCATGCGAAAAATTAGAGGTAATTCAGCTGTAAATCACCACTAAAAATGACCTCCCGTGAATCACCACTAATTCGGATGGGTTTCTTCTTGTATTAGCTTTGTTTGGTCTGTATATATTACATAAACACAGGAGTGCGCTCCGGCAGTTTGTCAATTCGGAAGGCATTGAATATTTCAATAGCCCAAATGAAAAATGTATTTCATTTTTCAGTGAAATATTTGCAAGTGTAACTTGGATTTAAGCGGGTCGTAATCAAACATGGTTGAAAAGAAAATGTAAAATCGCTCCTAACAGAAATTAGCAAGTGGCGTCAAATAGTGGGCTGGGTGCAGAGCCAGCAAGTGGGGCGGGAACGGAGGGCCAGGTCAGCGGTGAGTGGTCGCGAACGCCGGCCGGACAACACTGCTGCTTTGACCTCCGGGACATACCGTGTTTGACTCGGACTCGGTGCTTCTACTGCAAGTGGTTGCCTTTTCTTGCTACTGCCAGGCAATGGTCGGTTGGATTGTTATTTAAATAATTCTTCTTTCTTTTAGTAGAGCAGGTTTTAATTTTGAGATAAACCAGTAAAAATCGAATCCAATTATTCAATTAATATATAGTTGTAGTCCGAACTCATCGAAGCTGGGATGGAAAGCATGGTGAGGTCCCGCGTCCGTTTTGACTCAGGATCATAAAATTCTACGGGGCACGGATCTTGATTCTATTGATCTTATCAATTTAAAATTAATTTTCGATGCTACTTAAGATTTGAATCATTAGCCATGAACCGGATTGTAGACTGTAATTCGCGATCCTAACAATTATGGAAAGAATCAAATTGCTCGTCCATTGCCTGAATATTGAATATATATACATATATATATTTTAAAGAAAAACATCAGCCAAAGAAAACTAGCCACGTCCCACCTGTCAAAAGAGAAAATAAAGAAAGTATACAACCATGACAAAGACGCGACGGTTCTTGGAGCGCTTTCCAGACTCGCTATTGATTGAATTTGACTTGGCACGCGCAAAGGTCTTTGCCATTAGACAAACTTGGGAACAAAGAAACTTCCCATTCTTCGTAGGGGGTCTAAGTTCAGGGTTCCGGATATTTCTCTCTCATCACTAACAGTTAAAGTACCTTTTCCGTGTATGCTTATATAAACCACCTCTTTCCCCTGTTTTCTTCACAACCGCATCCATAGACAGAGTAAGCAGAATTAAAACTCTCTCTCTCCAGTCTTTCCCTTTGTTGTAGTCCTCCTTTTATTAGTCTTGCTCCCAAACCAAAAAAAAAAAAAAAATCCAAGAAGAAGAGAGCAGAAGCATAATCAAAGTCATGTTGATGTCTTTATTCAGTTCTTTTGATGCCCTTTGTGCCGAATCCTTTGGCCAAAAGTCATGGGCACCCGGTGCTTCTAAAAACCAACGTCAACAACAACAAGAAGGGTCAGGGTCTCCTCTTGTTCTTTCCTCCGAGCGCAAGGCGGCAGGGCTAGTGTCAGTTGATGATGCTGGCGGCAAGAACAAAGGCAAACAAGGAAATTTGCCGTCATCCCCTGAGGCCAACAAGTCTGGAGATCATCATCATCATCGTCCGTTGCAGCAGAAAAGGAGACCAAGGTTCGCCGTGGAATTGGATGGGGTGCACTGTTTCGAAACCATCATCCCCTATTAATCGATTATTGATTTTACTTTGTGGTAGTGGCAGAAACAGATTTTGATTCTTTATCCGATCCCCTTCATTTTAAGTGCGTATAGATGTTGTAAATTTGAAAAAACTTGATGTACCACTAGTCTGTTACTACAGCCAGCATTCTTTGTTTTTCCTTTTCTTTTCAAAAATCAATGGAGTTGCTGTTTTTTCATTCTTCGATTTCCTGTTATGATCCATGCGGATGTCCGATTGTCTTTCGCTCGCGTACTATTGCATATACTTTTTTTTTGTTTGCATATACTATTACTGATCTTCTTTTGCCTCTCCTGAACCGATATGATGAGAGACTACGGAAAGAAGCAACTTATATTAACCCACGACGTTCAAAATACAACAGGGGAGACCCTTAAGCTTGCCCACAAAAACTATTGTGACTTTTTGATTTACGACGGAATGCTTTTGGTCGCTAATTCTTTAGAGGGGTAGCGTTGCAGAGTGGAATCTCAAACTCAGTACTCTACCCTTAGGCTCGTTGGCTTTCTTTAGTCTCACATATGGTATCAGGCTTTCTCTGCAAGGAAAAAGTAATATGTGGTTGCTACAAAGCAACTAATCGAACCTTAACCTTTTAACATTTGCTGATGAGAGGTGGTAAATCCCTTTTTGCTATTTGAGCAAACTCTTGCTGTAACTCCTTTTTTTTTCTTTTAAAAAAATTATTATTATTATAGCTGACGTCTTTGGAGTTGTAGGGATAGATATCTCTTGGGCATATTTTATAAATATGACAGATAAAACTTAAATGAAACATCTTCTGACTGTGAGTGTGAGGGAGAAAATCATCTTCTGACTGTTACAACTTTCATTACTACTACATATTCTTGACCCTATCTGCCATTTAATCCATACATGTCCCACACGACAGTGGATAAGAATTCAAAATTTGATGAATATACTTGACAATTAGAAGACCGCGAGGACTTCTTTTAGCTATAAGACACATCCCAACTAAACGTTTAAGCTGCTTGAACCTGAGTGAGGGAAGGATAATCCTGGACGAAAGCCCAAAACAACCCCCCTTTCTTTTCTTTCTTCCTCTCCCTTTGGCTTGGGTAGAGCCCTCTTTAGCGATTATAACTCCATTTTTGTTTATATTATTTTTTATTATTGTGGCATCTGAAATTTGATACGTCACATTAAAGGTTGAAATAATTCAGGAACTTCTTTCACGTGGAAATCAGGGGATCTCTTCTTTGTTCCTGGAAAAAGAATTGGAGTGCCGGAGAGAAAACGTGATACTAGTACAAGATGATGTATAGAGATATGGACTGAAAATATAGGTGAAGAAGAAACGGGAATTGACGGTATTTGGGTACGGCAACAACTTGGGTAGATATGCTCTAATAGTTTTAACGGTCCAAATTTCGTCACATTTTTATTGTGTATTTAATACTTGAATTAGTTAAAGTTGGCATGACAAATTTTGAGTTACTTGATCTATGAATGGATCTCGTAAATAAATTAGATCTACCCAAGTTTTTGCCTTGATCATCACGGGTGGGGAACCTCAAATTCTTGATCATCTTATAACTGGAAGTTGGTCCGTGGAGAAAGTGCGAGATAAACGTGGGAGAGGTGAGTGTGGTTAGCATTCGATACATGTTTTAGGTTTTATTTCACATGCTCTTATAATGTGTATCTATTAGACACTCATTAAAATATATTAAATTTTAGGAAGATGAGATTAATCAAAGAATGTGTATAAATGTAAAAAATATAATAATTATTATTATGCATATATATCCTTATACTATATAAGAATGAGTTTAGGGCTTGAATTTCAACCGTAAGGGTGGGGCTTTTTTGGAAACGTGAGAGTGTTTGAAGTGCAATTAGAGTATTGAATATTAGTCATTATAACTAATTTAGTTTTGTTGTAATTACTTGGATGTCCTTTTAAACATTTAAAGCTAGGGGTAAGCTTGATATGTGACAGTGTTTGATACCCGATTAAACATTGGGTACAACTGAATTCAGCTTGTGTTTTAGTGAAATTACATAAAAGCCCTTCTAATCATTTAATTGTATTAACATCTAAGTCTTTTAATTTCTTAAAGCCTTTCTCATCAGTTATTTGCAAAGTTATGATATACAGATGTTAAGACACAATTAATGTCAATTAGTAAGAAATCTGATTTCTTGGCCGTTATCATAGTAATCCCCATCTATTCAAATTCATTTCATTTACTTATAGGTTTTGTTCCGCCACAATTATGCAGCATATTGAATTCGATATTGCTACATTAGCTACTTCTCTTCCCCATTTTGCAACACCTTTCTTCTTTTGTTGTTTTCTTTAACCAATCTACTTTTTGGTTGTAAAAAATCTGTAATATTGCAATTTGTATGTGCAATAATTTTTTAGCATTTTAATTCAATTTTTCATGTTAGACAAGCTTGATAAGAAAGAGACCACATTTGTTAATTGTTATTTATGGTTTAAAATAAGTTTATCATCATAAATTTTCCCATTTATAGATTGCATCTACTTTCTTTTGTTGTTTTAACTATTAGTTAGGGTAATTTTCAAATTGTTTGCTACTTTATTGACTATTTCATTTAGACAATTTTTCACTTCATCTGATTTGCCAATATGTTTAACTATCTACTTTAAAACTATTTGGCTACAAATCTTAAGTATGTACCTCATTACTTTTAATTGTTTTTCTTGATTCGAGTGGATTAAGATGCTTTAGTACTTTTTGAGGTAATTATTTCTCTAAATTAGCATGTTAGTTGTTGTATATCTTTGCAACTAACACAAAACTGATATTTCGTGATTGTAACTCCTATCGAGAAGGAGATGCTTTGCTATTTGTCCTAAATCATACAATAAATTATAATTAATTGCTTACTCATGTAAAGGTCTCGTGATGATATATCCTTGGAATCAATATAAATTCAGAAATTTGGCTGCAAGAATCGAAATTCCACTAGCAATGATTTCTTCAAGTATGCTAATTGTTCAAATTTCACTTTATATGACAAGATAATGTGGTGGATTGCCCTCATATCAAGATCAAATTCAAACTAAATAACAAATTTTAATATTCCTAAAAGTGCATGAACAGATATAATATGTCTTTTATTATATTAGATTAGATGCAAAGTAGTTTGATCGTATTTTATAATTATGTTTTATTGCATATTATATATTTTTTAACTCAATATGTAACTTATATTTTTTATTTAATATCACATAATAAAAATTGTCATACTTCAATCCTTATACTAGAAAATGCCAAATAATAATTATTAACTATCTTTAATTATAGACACTAAACTCCCACGCGTTGCGTGGGCTTTTCCCCCTAGTATATATATAATAAATTGAGTAGAATTGATGTCTTAAAACGACGTGTTTGTTGGAGGTACCGTCAGAAAAACCCATTATCATCACTAATGAGGAAACATGGGGACAACATAATAATAAGCCTTATCCTTTCCTTCTCCATTTCCCGCCCAAGACGTCATCTTTTTTTTCATCTGAAGAAAAGGAAGCTTGAAAAATGATCGATCGATGTTTCAATTTGCAAGTAATTTAAGGTTGTATCAGTCCTAATAAGGAAGCGTTTTGCACGTGCAAGCATTTGGAGAATAATTAGCAAAAGAATTTCAATGAAAGAAAAAACCAAAATTACCCATAGAGATCCAAAAGCAACAAAAGGCCTAAGATATTTTCTACTCCTTCCTCTCAACTGGCGTATATCCCTCACCAGTAGTACTTGGAGTATTTTAAATTTCTAGACAGTGGTAAAAGTAAAAAGTAGACGGTTTTCTATTTATTTTTTTTGTCTTTAAATTCATTCCTTGCTTTCTTGCGTCCCACTTCAACAATAAGCCGGTGGCATCTGAACATTCACTAAAGCATTAATATAACTTGTGTGCTACCCTCACCTCCTTTCTATAATTCTATCTTTCGTCTTGGTACCAAATCTAAAGGACTAATAATCCTGTGGTGTGTTTGGCAGCTGGCCTCCCGTTGTTCAACAAATGGGTTGTGTGGGTGCAATTGCTACTGTGACCATGGTTCAAAGACTCGGCCCGAGTCATCACCGGAACGGGGATTTTCGATCCGATATCGGGACGAGATGATTCCGAGATAATGAATCACTGAGAACTCGGCCGAAACGTCTTCGAAACGGATAAAAATGGTTGAGTCATCTCGAGTCAGTTCGAATTTTTATTATTTTTGCTAATTTTTTAATTATTTTTTTACAATTTGTAAAATATTAAATATTTCAAAAATTTGCATCTCGTTGAAATCGCGACCGAGACCGATGTGGAACGGTCCAGGCCGTGACCGCTACTTTGAACCATGGTTGTGACCGCACCTGCTGCAGTTGCGGAGGACGCAGCAGGGATTTATTTCGTGGATAGATACCATCACCATGCCAACATCACCAAGGTCGGGGCTTCACGCCTACAATTCACCTTAATCTCCTCCTAGTAATAGTAGTACATGTTTCTTCTCTTTTTCTTTTTTCTTTTTCTTTTTTAATGTAAATGGGAGATCTCGAACTCGAAATGTCTTATTTACATTTCCTTCCATCATACTGTTCAATCCATCCCTTCCTTCGTGTTTCTTCTCATTTGAATCTGCCTTTTGTTTCATATTGTTTAATTAGCTCATTGTTTGGGTACGTATCATCATTGTATGCATGTCTCTTGTTTATCAGGAGGAAGTAGGAGATGGATTAACTAGACTCCAGACTCTCAAGGCAAATTGTATAACCCGAGTTAATGGAGGGACGACTGAGTCAAATCAGCAAATCCCCAAATTTGCACCTGAATTTGACGGTTTACGCTGTTTTTGAAACCCTGATGGTGGGTCAATAATTAAATTAATTTGTAGCTGTCCAGTAAAGCTGGTTCTCTGTTTGAAGCATAGTTATTAAACCCGACTCGGAGAGGAATCCAGTGAAAGAGGTGGGTCAACGGGTTACTGGTTCAACCGGTGGGTGAGTGGTCCAACCGGTGGGTCACTACATATATTTAAATATTATGTTTTATAATTTTTTATATGGTTGAAACTATAATAAATTATGTTATAGTAAATACTCAGTTAGTTCAATTTATTATAGAATCATTAATTCTTATAAGAATTAACAAAACCTAAATTTAATTAGTAATCCACCAAATTTCAAGTATAAAATTTTATCGAAGTGTAATTATCTAGTTTATTTATGAATTTTAAGTGTGAAAGGTTATTAAGAATAATATTTGTCTTTAAAATGAATTGTGTAATATGTTATTTTTTAAATCCATTTCATAATTTATAGAATTTAGGGAATAATAAAATTTTATTAAAAGATTCCAAACAAAATAAGAATAAAATTCTAATATATAATATAGAAGGGGCAAATAAGTACCAAATGAGCTGCTAGGCTAGTGGTGAGTGCGCTTAGTTTTATATTTGAGGTCTGAGCTTCGAATCAGCATTGTAACATTTTCTAAACATTTTTAACCAAAAATTGGGTTCCTTAGAAAATCGTCCGGTCCAACCGAGTTGACCGGTCCGGTGAAAAGTCAACGGTTCTGTTGCACAAACTATCCAATTACAAAACCGGCTCGGTTTCATGGCCGGTCACCAGATTGACCGGTCGAACCGTCGGGCCGAACCGGGTTTAATAACTATGGTTTGAATGCCTCGGGGGGCATGAGCCTTCAAGGCAGAGCCACACGCTCGGGCCCTGGTTGTTTCTAATTATGGCTTATTTACCGACATTTTCTCACTTTCTGTTGGACTGCTCCTGAATCTTATTGGTACCATGGTCCGTCCCCAACACACCATCTTTCCCCAAAGCAGATACATAGGGCCCGTTTGGAACCTCAGTTTTTTGAAAGTTTGTCTAAAACTTTACTGTAGCAATTTTTTTAAAACTTTACTGTAGCAATTTTTGAAATTTTTTTTTATAACTTAAAAAAAATTCTATTAGAAATTTTTTTTCCTGTAGCCAAAAAATTGTGCTTCATATAAACACAATGGGGGAGTTTATTATGACTTTTTCAACTAGCTTGCATCTAAATAGGTAAACATGGAGATTTCGTATATTTCACAGTAATATGGAATTTTCAAAACCTGTATGCAAATAATTTGTTAAAACAAAAAAATTTGAAAAAAATTGTGAAAATTAGTGGCATTCATGCAAGTAGAAAAGAATCCGGTAAACAAGTACATAACCAAAAGGCTTCAATTGCTACATGCCCAAATATTCATCCCAAATATTTTAAAAAAGTCATATTATACAACTGAAATTAGTTTGGACTACGTGGGAATCAAGTAGACAGCGTGAAAAAACTAGGACCTGGAACCATATACTACTCATTTCGGTGAAGGTACATGTGATCAGCCATTGCATTTCGTAATTCCTTCCAATCACGGAGTGCTTCTGGAGTGACGTCGAATTGTGGCATTTGAACTCCCTCGGTACTTCCGCCATCCATATTAACTTTATCTGGTAAGTAGATGTCATATGGCTGCATCTTCCTAATGAAATTGTGTAGTACACAGCACGCTACAACAATGTTTCTTGTGCCTCAATAGGATAATTTTTCATAGGACCATCCAAAATTTTGAACCTCATTTTCCATACCCCAAACGTCCTCTCTATTATATTCCGAACCGAAAAATGGCGGCGATTAAATAATCCTTTCTGTGCAGTCTGTGATCTTCCTCCTGAACCACTCTTGAAAGGGGCCATGAATCCAGGCATGTGCCTGTACGCTGCATCAACTGCGTAATATTTTTCAGCCGGTGGTACTGGAAATGAAGCATCCGGATTGGAAATAGCATCCAATAAGACACGACTATCATGGGCACTACCTTCCCAACCAGCTCTGACATATACGAACCTCATATCGTGGTCACATGCGGCTTAAAACATTTTGTGAATCGTGCCCTTTTTGTTACGAAAGGCATCCTGTTCCTCTCTTGCACGCTTGTCGAGACATGTGTTCCATCAATAGCTCCAATACAATCCTACATATTGAATCTATGATAAATTAAACTTGCACTTCGAAACTTATTAGTTTTAAGATGCGGGGCACGTACCTTAAACCAGGGATAAAATCGTCTATTATTCCGAATCCGAGGATGAGTAGTATCTGTTGTTCCTATGTCGGAGTGCAATAGGTGCTAATCGGACTAAGGACTGGCACAGGCGGCCACACGTGTCGATGAATTGTCTCAGTGGAATGCTGAAATCGTTCACCTAGCACTCTTTGTGTCAAATCATGGCTCACGCCCATACAAAGCAATTGCTACTCCTTCCTCTAGAGTCACTTTTATCACAGGGGCCCTCAGTAATGTATCCACCTTCACGCATAATCCGGCATAATTGAACAAATGTGGGCACATTCATGCGCATGTTGTTAAGCATCCTAATGCACTTTCCCCCCAACAGGTCATCAACCCAACCCCTGACCTGTGAATGGGCATGTATGGACTAACTGCCTTGTTCTTGGAATCTGATGTGTTTGAAAAGTGCCACGGATAGTATTAACACAGCAATTGCGGGCTTGTCTTGCATCATCTGGGTCATCTAAATTCACTCCAAAATTTGGCGGCAGCCTAGCCATTTATGCTCTGTTTGGGCAAAACACCTATACCTTGAATAAAAGTAATACATAAGCATCAAATGAGTAAGAAGCTAGAAATATTGTGATTTAGTGAGGCACTCATATAGTAAAGTTGAACTCCTATTTATTATTTCGCCAACTCGAAAAGTCAAAATACTTGAAATGGAGAAACATTATAATAAGTCTTAAAATGATCCGCACTACGTAATGAAACAACCAAAGTGCAAATTTGTTTCCCAAAGGGGAAAACTAGCATCCATCAATCACAAATACAAATCTGGAGTCATTAAAACACGGAAACAAAGCCTTCCAATTGGTCCTTAACCACCCTAGGCACATGCAGGTCTCAATCATCTAGTTCGCCCCCTCCGATCGTTAGTGCATATAAACGCTTCCTAGCCTCACTCTTCTGACTCAAAAACATCCTCCGATGGTCAGCGGAATCAGCCAACTTAACAGCTGCTTTGACAGCTACTTTATCTGGCAAGCCTTCTATTGTGTTTAAGACTGCATCTGCCTTTGCCACCGAGTACGGGTCATCATCCTCGTAAATCGGAGGAGGAGGAACTAGAGTAGCAGCAGGTGGGGGAGGTGGGGCATCTACGCTCTGGGAGGCGCTCCGATCGGAAGCAAACGTCGCATCCATCCAAGATATTGCATTATTGTATGAGGTGCGACTTAGACCAGGCGGGAGGTCGCCGTCTTTGGCGGATGAAGATTCCGGAGTCTTTCTTTTCCCTTTGCCTTTGCCTTTGGAATGCTTGCCATCCGATTTCCCAATTGACTGCATAGGAGGCGGCATATCATCAGTCAGGTCCACGTGCTCCGTACCCTGGCCACCCATATTTCATATGCTTGACTTTGCCTCGCTCTTATCTCGTCATTGATGTCAATTGGTGGTTGGTTTGAGTCCCTGGCATATCGGCCTTGGGCATCCATTTTGTCAAACACCTCCGACAATAAGTAGAAGACACGGCAATCTTTGTTGTGGTAAGTTTCAAAAGATGGATTCTCCTACACATTTAATACCAAAATTAACATAAAGAATGTTAAAAAATAGTTTTTACACTTTATAAGCTTATGTAATGCAAAAGAAAAAATTAATTGGAGTACCTTAATCACAGCTTGCCATTTGCTTTCGTCCATGGTTACAGTTTGGAGGAGGGGATCCCATCCGGCTCCAGTCACCCTCAATCGCATGCGATTGTATTCTTGAGTTAGATGGCGTAATGCATAATACTTCGCCTTGATTTGAGTTGGATCAAAGTGGCATCCTTTTTTGGCAAATTTATCAACAATTGCCGGGAACACCTCACTCTTTAAGTTGCCCTTGTTTATTCTATTAGCCCGTTTAAATTCAACCAAGTACTCCGCAAATTCAAGCTCTCGCTCCATTGGAAATTGGGCTCGACCTTGCCTTGATGAACCAACCTTACCAGCCATTGGTTTTTTACGCTTTATGTAGGACAAATAAGATTAGCGAAAATTGACTATTAAAGATGCAAAACAGAAATTGAATGGCAGATGCTTTGCCCCACTGCACATATAGCAATATTGAACTAATACAGTGAATCACGTGCAAATAATACCAATGAGGAAGGAGGGTAGCCATGAACATGGGACATACAAAATAGTTAATTCAATATATTAGTGACGGGGTTGGAAAAAGAGACGAATTCAATAATACCTTGAAGTAATTGGTGATGCAAAGCTGTAAGTCGTTCTCTCCACACTCGGACCAGGCAGTGGTAACAGAACCAGGAAGTATGAGTTTTCCGACTATGAGCAAAAGTGAAAATTAGCCCTTACAGTTCTTAACAGTCCGACATGCAAGGAAAAAAAAATCTACCCCCAAAACAAACCTCTAGAAATGGATCTAGTGCGCGGCGGCATAAACCTGTTAACAAAAAAATGTATGCCTATATCTCAAATTTTGGAATTCAGCAAAATTACCTACCTCTATAATAGAACAGAAAAATAGGTGCAAGAAAGAAAAAAATTTGAACTAATTCAAAATATTAAAAAGCAGGAAATAGAATTTGAACTAATTCCGCTAACCCCCTATTTCACCTAAATCAAATGAAGGCATGAAAAATATTACTACTACTCATGGATTAATTAAACCAAAGCCTCAATAAGTACACAATTTAAGTGAAAATTTTTTTGTGTGCTCATCCGAATGACTCCCTCATAACCAGATAGCTATTTGCAGTCAAAAGAATATATGAAATTTAGAATTTTAACACCTTCTTAAACCATTAAGGCAATCAGGAATGAAATGAGAACCTCTCATGCCACAAATTAGCATAAGAGCATTAAACTGCTCCAAACAGGTGTAAAAAAAGTTTCCACACACCTCCGACAAGTTACATTGGCCTTGCAAACACTCTACTCATTTCCCAACATTTTCCCAACTTATACTTTGGCATTAAATTCAATAGCTATGATCTACATCGGCAGTTTTTCAATGAGGAGGGCAATGTTCAAATTCTAACTTAAAATCTATAGAAAATATTTTTTATGTGAATTTGAATGCC
This sequence comes from Coffea humblotiana, assembly GCA_023065735.1. Taxonomy (NCBI): domain Eukaryota; kingdom Viridiplantae; phylum Streptophyta; class Magnoliopsida; order Gentianales; family Rubiaceae; genus Coffea; species Coffea humblotiana. The sequence continues at coordinate 600,305 of CM041209.1, read as the reverse complement.
AATCATCATGACATCTATTACACAAGATAACAAACAGCACTAATTCAATTGGTTTCCTCTTCCTACCAAGAACCGAAGCTTTCCTCAATCATCTTGGCCCAAAGCAACACAGAGCAACACATGCACATTACACAGCAACACATAGCAATCCTTTTATGAAAAACCTTTAATCAACTCAGGACCCAAATCAAATTCTTACACAGCAATCTTAAAGAATTAATTAACACAGAGCCAAATTAATCAACACAGAACTTTCAACTTTGATGAAATTGACACGAGCCAAATTAATCAACACACAGCAATTAACTCAGCAGTCTTTCTCAAAAACCAGCAAATTTAATACCAAAACTGTAAAGAATCCAAGAGACAAGCATCGCCATATACAGGGAGTAATCAACAAAAGCATCCAAAAAAATTGAACTGGAATGCTGCGGGCAACAAAAATTCAAGCGTGCCGACCTCAATTCAAAGCTATTGGGTGAAGGGAATGCACCTAAATGGAAGCAACAGCAGCCTTCCCTAACGGACTGGCACAGCCGTTTCTTGGAAGAGGAGGAGCGTGGGGGAGGGGATGAATCAGCAAGTTTATCCGGAGGGCCAAAGATGAATCGCTCCTTCCAAGTTTCGCCGAACCTTCGTCCAGGCACAAATCAAGGTTGTCGACTGTGTTTGACCAAGCTGCAGTTGTTTCCCGCAGCTTCTCTGACAGGCTCCGACCAGCTTGCGCTACTGTCGCCGTGAGTTGGTGGGTTGCCTTCGTCCAGCACAAATCAAGGTCACCGACTGTGTTTGACCCAAGCTGCAGTTGTTTCCCGCCGCTTCTTTTTGCTCCGACCAGCTTGCTACTGTCGCCGTGAGTTGGTGGGTTGAGTCCGGGAAATGCTGCAGTTGCTCCGAGCTTGCTCAGCTTGCTACTTCGCCGAGTTGCTGTCTGGAGTCGCCGAATTGCTGCAGTTGTTTCCCCTGATTTTCTTTTTGCTCCGAGCAGCTTGCTGGCTTCACCGAAGTACTGTATAGGGTAAGCCTTCTGTCAGTGGAACCAAAAGGAAGAACAGCAACTACCGGTGCGCTGGGAGAGCCGTGAGTTGTTGGAAGTTTTTTGGGATTTTTGGGTTCAAAAAGAAAAGTGCCAAAAACTACGTCGTTTTGGTAAAAGTTTAACAAGGGAAGCCGTGAGTTTTTTGGGTAGTTTTTTGGGATTCCTGTAGCAAAAGTTGTTAAAAAACTAGTAGCAAACAAACTTGCTCAAAAACTCAGGTTCCAAACACACCCATAATCTCCTTAAAAAGCTGGTTGGGTTTGTCAAAGTCCTATTATGACACTCGTAAACGTTATATAAGATATAATAATACTCGTAAACGTTAGCCAAAAGAGCTAGTAATAAATGCTTCGTGGTTTTCTGTGGTTTCCCCTAAAGTACAGCAAAGTTCCCTTTTGTGCTAGTAAGATCATTGGCGCGATCAGGCGCTAGTGTGCTTCGGTGTTATCACCTACAGTCAAATTGTTAGGACGGTGCTCCCAGTTCGTTGTGCTACTGAAAGTTTTATGACACAATTTGTCGCGTTAGTAAAATGATACTGCTAATATATTTGTCTAAGACGTTTGTGCTTGTACTGGAAAGTTATGGAAGCGGGAACAGAGCCCTGAAATTCACTCATAAACACAGCATTTCCGAATGGCTGTAAGCTTTGCTAGTTCCATGTACTTTGGTCCAGAAAACCAGAAAGAGCATCAGTGCATGGCAGCGGGTCGCTTAACCTAAAATTACAGATTGAAGTGGCGTATTGCACATCCATGATGCATGAAACTACCCTTGTTCAAAAATGGTATACATAAACTTGGAACAACCATCAAACCCAAATTCCTTGAATTGCAGAAAGAGCACGCGGTAAAAGCCTAAGCATACTTAAATAGTCAGAAAAGTGTGTGACAGAAGAGGAGGGAGGCAACAAAACGCCAATTACTAATCAATTATACATCCTTCATTCTAACTTGTGCGTAATGTCTTGAGTATTGTAGCCAGACGCACAGAAGAGCCCGCCAACAAAAAAGAAAACAGAATCTAAAACTGGGATAAAAGCTAAAATTTCACCAACTGAGAGCAACGACAGTGACAGGTGGCAATTTTATACACCACTTCTCAAATATGTCTTATGTCCTAGGACACGCTCTTCTTCCTATGTTTGGCAAACGTTTTTGCGACGCTAAATATGATTGCCTTAGTAAAGAGTCCATGATCGACACTACAAGCAACAACCACAGCCCCTCCCAAAATTAGAAGCTTTGGTATGATCACCCCCCTAGGCTTTTCAGTTGACTCCAGCATCTCAGATTCTGACGAGTCTTCTTCGCTACTTTCTAAGGACTCAGGTGGTCTGGGCAATCTTTGTGTTAATTTGAAGCCATAAATGCAGCATGTGAGAGCAATGCCCCAGATGCTCTTGTCCTCTGATAAGATCGAAAACCACGCTCAATCTTTCTGACAGTTCCCCACATACCCTGTCTTACTCCAAATTTTGCAATTTTCCCATGGGATGCCCATATCTTCGTGATGGAAGAGTAACACCTCACATGCGTCTAATTGGCCATTTCCTTTCCTCGACTCCACTGTTTCATGCACCCATGAGGAGTTATGCAACTAGCAAACACTTGCACTAATTACCAATATATACAATAAGATGTGTAAAGAAGTAATTTTTGTCTTGGAAAATAATCAGACCGTTGCAAAAGAAAGCAGTGCAGAACTATAATCAAAGGGTTCTGTTAATTATGTGGATGCATGCTTGCCAATGGAAACAAGAAGAAATCTTTTTTACCTGCTTGTATGTACCAACTTGAATAATAAAGGTCAACACGTCTTGGTTTGCCCCGCCTTGGAATAGAATCACAAGGCACTCCCTGATTTGAAGAAGGAAAAAAGACAGGAATAACATAAGAATCCAAAACCCACAAGGATGTACAGCTGACAAAAGCAACTGTAGGGAACATTAGAAAATCTATACACACTGCCTGCTTTGAATATTGTTAGTAACCAGAACTAACACCGGCTTTTCTTTCCTCCCCTTATGAAAGAAAGAGAATCGAAGAAACTCCTATATGACCTATGTCCACACAACACACCAAAAAAAAAAAAAAAAAAAATCGAAGAAGCTCCTATATATATCAGAACGTCACAACAACATGGTATTCTTAAAGGCGTCAATAGAACGTTAAGGTACATCTTTGACATGAAGTGATATCCCCTTATTTTGATCAGATGATATTAATGAACAACAAGGTGCTACCCGAAAAAGCCATCTTTTTTAGCATGATAGCCACATTCTATTATGTAGCTTTTCCAACATTCTTCCAGCACCTTCACTTCCTCTCTGCATCAGCGCCAAAACAATCTTTGGCAATAGTCTTCATCATTCTTCATCACCTCAATCATGTCAAGCACAAGTTGCTAAGATGACTGTAACGGAACTTTAACAAGGACAGAAACAAAGGCACTCTTGTTTAAAAAAGACAGGCACATCATTTAATATTTTTGCAGTCCCCTTACTTCACTTATATGTTTGCCAACTGATCCTTTGGTTACCAAATCTCCCCAAAAGAGCACTTATTTGAAGAGCTCGGTTTTTTTTTTTTTTTTTTTTTTGCATTTATGTATTCATAGAACAAATATCTAAGCTGACCATCCAAATACTTCCCTGACCTTGGACCTAACCGTCTCGAAATACTTCTTTTTCATTTGAGTAGTTCAATAATCTTTCAGCTCCTACTTCAAAATTGCAAAGATAAAAAATTTAAAATGTATTGATTGACATGCATTTCCACAAATGTATAGGCAAGAAAACACCAAAAAGAAGAGTCTCTCACAAACCTTAGTGACACAGTAATAAGATCTTCCCAATTCCCATATTCGACGCCCAATTATGTATTCTCGGTCACTGCAGAAGAAGGGAAACTGCCAGAAAGAGCATCTGAACAAAATAAGTACCAGCAAGAAAAGATAATGCCTGTGCTGTAATGATAAAACAGAGCATTCTTAACCTTTCTTATCCAGTGCACTATCATCGTTCCTGTGGTAGGGCATTCTTCCAGGGTTTCAGCATGTATAAGCATATCATCCCACCTTCAGTCGAAACTCATCATCCCAGAAGAAATCCCTCAAGAGCTCAGGTGTGGCATCTTCATAAACTGTTCTGCTGCAATATTGAGGAGGACCAGTCTAGCATATCCACCAAGATGAGATTAGTCAAAAAAACGAAAATGACAAAGCACACAAAGGCCTATAGCCACTACAGTTATATTTAAACAAGAAAACAAGACAGTTGTTTGCATAAGATAGATTTTACAAGTGAGAGAGTACCTCAGGATCTCTCTGCCAGGCTTGGTAGCTCATCTCTGAGGTGGAACGTTCCATCATATGTTTCCAAGGGGGACCTCCATCTCTCCTCCCAACCAGATGGCACAAGTGTTCCAAATCCTCGTTCGTAACTGCTACGGGTACTTCCTCTTTTAATTGTGAGAAACCACTGTACAAATCACAAGCACATGATCAGATTTGCCTCGTGCACTCCAGACTAAAATAGAAGAAAAGAAGAAAAAAAGAAGAATGGATCAAAATTAACATAATGGACATCAAATGCATCGTAACAAACTAGTGTTTCTTTAGGATATGCTGCATTGACCATGTCTTTATCCTATCTACCTTCAAGCCTTTTTTGGTCCCTTTTTGCCAATTCGCCGATAAATGACAATAGTTAAAGCGATTAGGCATCGAGCTTAAACATTCTTCGATCGGTATTGAACTGAAATTCAAATAGGGGGAAAAATAAGCATAGGAAGCTAGAATTTCTGGCGATTAAAACGCCAATAGATTACCTGGAAATAGCATCATCAGTGGGTGGGGGGAAAGCATCCTGTTTCTGCTCCACACAGGTATCCGGGGAACAAGAAGCAAAAGTTGGAGGGGCAGGGGCACCAAAACTCAGAACTTTGGAAGGAAGAAGAGAAGAACAAGGGGAAGAAGGCGCTGAAAAATCAAATTTACAATTGCCCAACCTGGCCATCTGGGTTTCCAAGCCCACCCTAGCATTACACCAAGAAGAAAAGGCTACCCAAACCGGACCCAACAACATAATCACCCCTACAAACCATTCCCCCCATGGTGGGTCTCGTCAGAATTTCCAAGAATGCATCAGCTACCGCCATAACTCCGCAACAAGCTGTTTTTTTTTTTAATTGAAGTATTACAATATAGTAGCAGTACTTACAATGTATACAAACAGAAAATCAAAGAAAAAGTAAAGTATACAAGAAAAAAGAAAAAAGGGGAAAAAGTTAAATCTCTCTCTCGATGCTAAAGATTATCCAACAGTCATCAAGAGAAAGAGAGAGGGGAAGAGGAAAGGATAGGAGAGAGATGCTAGTACTTATTGTAGGCCTAAGAAGGAGACAAGAGAGATTTTACTTTATGTGATAAAAAAATGAAAATGACACGAAGGGCTGAAATGAAGTTTAAGGAGATTCTGCTTCTTCTGGGTAAGCTGAGTTTTCATTATTATTATTATTATTATTTTTGGGGGGATATTCTGTTGTATTTCCACCCTTTCTTCTTCTTTTTTTCCCTTTCTCAGAAAATAATAACCGTGTCTAAGAAGGGTACGAATGATCCTCGCAAAGAAAAGACAAAGAAAACACCCCAAAAGAGGGAAAAAGGAAAGGGGGTTGAATGGGCAACGTAAGAATAGTCCCCACACCGCCAATGCCGAGTTGTATTGTTATGGCGGTAGTATTTGGTTGGGGGAGGAATGGAATGAATGAATGAAATTTGAACGAATGAGGAAGAGATGGGAGAATAGAATGGTTGAAGGGTTCAGTTAGTGTTGGGGAAGAAGAGATGGGTCACGTTGGTTAGCTATTACTCTGGTGGAGTAATTTTTTTTTTTTTTTTGCTTGCGAGGAACGACTGGCTGTTCTGAGTTCTGAGTGGGCTGCTTTCGTACGTTTGATTGCGATTGCCATTCGTTAGCTGTTTCATTCATTGGATTTTGTGGCCGCGGGGTGTCGGCGTCCTCACTCGTTAATCGTTATCCTCCTCCTACTCCTTGATGCCGTCTGCTCCTTGCTGGATAGGATAGGATATAAGGATAGCGTTGTGACGTAGGCTCTCCTGGAATCCACTAAACCCCATGGATCTGTCCCAGCAAAAGACAAAGATGTTGATGAATCCGCCAGTTTCTACGGTTGGGCTGATAATGCACAAGGCCCAGCTAACTTTGTCCAACATTTCGCTCCGTACACATGTCCCCCAACCCCCCCCCACCGTATCTGAGCTCGAGTTAAATACTCAAACACACTGCTCGAGTTCGAGCTGAGTTTGTTACATTGTGCTTGACCTCGACTTGAAATAATATATTTGACATTCGAGCTCGATTGGTTGGAAATCAAGTCAGTACTCAAACTCGCCAAAGAATTTTCAATTGAAGGAATAATTTAGTTATTTTAAAATATTAATTAAATATTATAGTAGGTACTCGATAGAACTCGACGAGTTCTCAATTACGTAATATTCTTATTCGAGTTTGATTCGCGAACTCAATCGAGTAGTTTGAACTCGACTCAAACTTGTCTTTGATCGAGCTCGAGGCTCAAGTCGAGTAGCTGGCCGAGCTATTTGCGAGTTCGACTGAGTTGTAGCCTTACCCCCCACCCTTTTTATTTCCTAAATCCTACTATACTGTGCTCAGGTTTTTTGTATCATTTTTGGATTTTAATTGTTGCCCTCATCTAATGTTTGTTTGCTTTGTTGTATGTATATAAAACTTACCAAACACTAATGTTAATTCAAATTCATTTCCAAAACTTATGTCACTTTTTCCTTAAGGGATAATTGCAAAAACCTCTTATGAGGTTTCTGACACTATCACTCACCTCCCTTGATATTTAGAAAATAGTACTTACACCCTTGAACTTAAGGTTTGCGTTGCAGATTCAAGTCCGTGCTGGAAAAGTTACCATTTAAAAAAATTTTAAGAAATGAAATTGAGAAATTTGTACCAAATTTGCCCCTCATGCTGGTTGTCAAGTTGTATTATGAATGACAAATATAAAAAGTTATTAAGAATTAGCAAAATTTAAGGGGTATAAATGCAATTGAATGAAATTTACTAACAATACATAAAGTAACGGGTGGATACTAATGGTTAGTTAAATGACTATATATCCAGATTCTTGCAACAAAGTTTATAAACAATACACGTCACTTTAAAAACTCTCTATTTGTGGGGTAACACAACTGCTTATGTTGTCAGCACCAATCATATATAAAAAAATATCATTGAACAATCAACTAATTAATAACATACTTAAGCATCACTAAAAATTATTGAGCATGAGATAAGTCTAGTTACAAGTAATTAAAAGTGGCATACTAATAAGGTAAAGTTATCTTATTGAATGAAAATTGTAGTAAGTGCATTAAAACCACGTACTAAAACTACTGTTGTTATAATATTTTCAGATTACATGATTATAACTGTATTAATAGAAAAAGATGTAGTGACTTGAACAGCAGTAGTAGGCTGAACTAGAGGAGGTTTTGAAATAGAAATGACATAAACAGATACATTTGTGCAAGTTCTCTTTATACTTACTTTAATAGAAGTTACAGAATTGGCTTATTGGTCTTCCTCTCTGCCAATTGTATAAAAATAGAATTAAATTGGCTAGTTTGAAGAACATAATATAGAAACATGTACATCGTTTTCTCCCCTCAATTGGCAATTTCTTAATTTTGCTTACAATGGCTAATGATGCTAAAATTCACAGGTAATTAGTTTAATTAGTCACTTAATTTGTTGACAAAAAATAATTTTTCTTTCTAAAATTCATTCATTAAGTTTATGCAATTAGTCAGAGTATAAAAGTAAAATCATATAATTTATTGTTAATAATAGGTCCAATTTCCTCCTAGGAAGTTAGTGCAATTTTCGAAACCATAAGGAGATGAGTGTCAGAAACCTCAGTTTGCTTAATTTGCTTATAAATTTGTATGCCATAACTGAGGGCTAATTTCTTAGAATATATGTATAAAAAAAAACATCCGTCAAATGTAGCTCTGACACAGGGTATTTTCTCAATCTATACCTGCCGTGCTGATTCAGCACGGCAACACAATGAATTTTCCCTTCCCCGACCAGACGGTGTCAACCGCTGCAAAATTTCAATGTGGCCAGCGGCGCAATTTTTTTTTTAAAAATCAGCCTGTCCCCAGCCGTGCTGACCGGGCACGGCTCGGGACAGGCAGTCAAACAAAAAAGAGCCAGAGCCTTTGTCAGCATTTTGTCAGCCAAGCCATGTGACGAGCATCTTTAGCGTATGGAATACATCAATCTTTCTTTAATTAACAACTATTATGCATTTAATAATGGTTTAATAATAATACAAATTTTAAGTAAAAGACAAATGGGATATTTACAATACAAAAGGCATATGAGGACATGAATAATGAGGTTAGGTTAATGTATTTATTTTAAAAATTAATGAAATGAAGTATATTTAGGATTATGGTTAAAATTTAGTTTAATCAGGTTATTTAAAAAAATCTTGGTAATGAAATTTATTTAGAATAGCTGTAAAATTCAGAATTAATTCACCAAAATACACCATTAACATCATAAAGAAAGGCCATGACTCAAAAAATGAGAAATTATATCCATTTTTTGCAAATGTTGAGGCCCTAGCATAATTATGCAAAAGTTAGGGGACAAATTATAAATATAATTTATGGACTTAAAATGAAAATCAGCGAACATAAGAACACAATCAAATTTTTAGAAAATTAAAGAATGCCTAAAACCCATAAATATCTAAAACTACATATTAAAAGAAAAACAAAGGAAAGATAAAACAAAAAGCTTGGTCCATATTCTTTAACCCAACCGAGTTCCATAACAAATTTGGACATTTGGCTGAGGCGTCTGATCCAAACAGAAATTACCTACGTGACTCTAATACAATGAATGTAAGTCCAATGAAATATACGAGTAAGTCCAACTCAAAACTAAAGTAGTTAAATTTAAAACCTAAACAAGACTATGCCTCTACCCACAAATTATTGGCCAATATTAGTCCATGAATAACTCTCAAATGTAAGCCCAGTTGAAATTTTTTTTTGTTATTTTCTAGAGCTGTTAAACGAACCGAACTGTTCGGTAGCTCGGTTCGTTTCGACTCGTTCGTATTCGTGAAAAACTCGTTCGAAATCTTAAACGAACCGAGCTTGAACGAATTTTTTTGTTAGATTAATAATCGAGCGAATACGAGCATATTCGCGAGTTATATTCGCGAGTTTTTAACGAACGTTCGCAAACATACTAACGAAACGTTCGCGAACACGAGTATGTTCGCGAGTTTTAAACGAACGTTCGCGAACATGAACATAATTATCATTTGGCAAATTTTAGGATTAATTTTATGGTTGGACTTTTATATTTGGAGGGTAAATTGCTTTGTTTTATTTGTTGTTTTTATGTTAATGTTAGTTATATAGTTAATGAATAATAGAATTTAGTCACTTAATGCTTTAATTATTTTTTAGAATGATTAATAATTTGCATGACATATTTAAGGTTTAAAATAATTTGGATTCGAGCATTTCGAACATATTCGTGAACGGCTACGAGCCGAATACGAACTCGAATTTGAACACGAATTTTGCTTAACGAACCGAACACAGAACACAGGTTTGGAATTCGAAATTAACGAACGAACACGAACGTTGTTCGAATTGCTTAACGAACAGAACTCAAACATGAGATATTCGATTCGATTCGGTTCGTTTACAGTTTTATTATTTTCTAAGAAACTAGCCCCTAAGTCAGAGTATTTTTAAAAATATATACATTGATTAGCTTAAGTATATACAAAAAACAAAAGAAAGGAAAACCCCTTGTCGTAATTTGATAATGGTTTACTGATTTACAGATAAAACTAGACAAAAATTAGCGTTGACCTTTTTGTTAATTTGAAATACTAAAATTAGTCATTTTTGCTATAAACTTGCAAAACGAACTTTGTATTCCTTGAAACAAAGACACAAAATCAAGAAATCCATAACTTATATTCAACAGCAGACACAGCAAAAACCCTAAACCCTAAAGTCTAAAACATTAAAGCAAAACGCTAACCCAAAAATCCTAAACCCTAACTTTAAAAACCAATTTACGTAAAAGCTATTTTTTTTCCCAACGTCAGCCGACAGCGACTTTAAGATTGAGAAGATGTCGGCCGCTCAGCAAGGCAGCGGCCTGCAACGCTGCAAAAGTGTCAGCCGCACAGCTGCGACTGACACATTCTGACACCGCTAAATTTTTTGTTAGCCGCAGCCGTGCACAGTCAGCACGGCTGCAGTTGACACATTCCGACACCACTAAATTTTTTGCAGTCAGACTGGCGAAGGGAAATTTATTTGTGCTGCCGTACTGAGTCAGCACGGCAGGTATAGAATGAGAAATACCCCATGTAAGAGCTACATTTGGAGGATGTTTTTTTTATACGAATATTCTAAGAAATTAGCCCATAACTGAGGGAGATAAATATATAGAAAGGAAAGAAAAGGTCAAAACGGAATTCCCAAGGGACCGGAAAGCGTCTCCGTGTTGCAGTTGCTTACTAAACCAGTCAGTAGAGCAGAGCAGTGCAGTAGGTAGTAGGAACAACCAAAATATCAAAGACCACCAAAAATATCAAAGCCCATATAGTCCGTCCGTCCTGCTTTGCCTCTTCTCGCCATTTACCAATAACCGGCATCCATCTAGCTCCTACTACCACTCTACCAATCCCCAAATTTTCCAAAGCATAATTGCTGAAAACCAAACCCCGTTCGCCAGTTCCCCTCATCATTTCTCCCCTCCAATACAAATTATACAATACCCCAAAAAAAAAAGATAAAAATAAAAATAAAAATAAAAGGAAAAAGGAAAAATGCTCTGCTCAATTTCTGCCTCCACTTCCACCGCCACCTCCTCCTCCTCCTCCTCCGGAAGATCCAATTCCAATTGGCTTGAAAAGCTCCGTTCTTCTAAAGGTTTCCCCTCCTCCACCGACCTCGATCTCGAGCAATTTCTCGCTCTCCCCCAAAACCACAACCACCCTGTTCCCCAGACAACCTAGAACCCAGCGACCACCCCCAGACCCATCACCCCACCGATCAATTACTTCAAAACCCGACTCAACAAAACCCATTCTTCACCATAGTGACCAATGTGCTGGCTGAGCTCTTCTGCATGGGCGACTCCTCCCTTAAGATCCAACCCGGAAAGAAATGCTCCCGCAAACAGACCAATCCCTAAGTTCTGCCTTCCTTCGATCCTCCTTCAGATTTCAGTAATAATACTGCCAACTATGGTGGTATCAGCGACAATGCGCCCGCGCCCAGCAAAACCGACAGCGCTTCTCCCGTGAGCGACGACAACAGTGGAGTAGGCCTGGGGAAGGAATTAGCTGATCACCAGCAAGTCAAGCTGGTGGAAAATGTCATTTGTATTGAAGAAGGGGAGGTGGAAGAGGAGGAGGAGGAGGAGGAGGAGGAGGAGGAGGAAAATGGGTTATGGCAATCTTTCCGGGTTTTCCAGGACCGAGGTCACGGTGATTGATACCAGCTTCGCAAGCTGGAAATTTGACAAGATGTTGTTTAGGAAGAAGAATGTTTGGAAAGTCCGGGACAAAAGGGGTCAATTCATGTGTTCTGGGAAGAAGAAAAAGAGGAAAGCGAGTAGCGTCGATAGTGAAAATGTTCGTGGCGGGCTTCATCGAGTCAAGAAGCCAAAGACTTTTAATGGGCAACGTGGTTTATCTAAAAAGGGAAGTGATCGAGCATTTAAGGACGTAAGTTTGGATGCTTCTTACCCCTGCTTTTCCTACTTCACGTCATAATTATGCACTTTATCGCTAGCTTTAAATTTGATAACTCGTGTTTTTGTTAGTTGAACGTCAGTTAGTGGAGTTGGTATATTTTGTAATCGTAAACTTATGAATGTTTCAACTTTCTCTTTTGCCCCATTGATGATTTTCTATAAAATGTGCTTTATTCTATGAGTTTCTGACATCTGGTGGTTGTATCTCTTCGGTTTTGTGCCTTTCAAGTTCAAAAGAAGATGGTTTATAAACTTGTATTGTTTCAGAAGATGACAAGTTAAGGTAAGCATATAAATAAGACAACGGAGACAGTCATTTTCGAGTGCCTGGCAGTAATTTTGTGAACTCATGTTGCATGCTTTCGGACGTAACATTCTATAGAGATCTTGAATCATGCCAGAGAGTGGATTCAGATTAGTAAGAATGCTTATCGACCTTAGAACTCTCTTCGGTAGTTATTCTTGTATTTGCAATCACTTTTTCTGGATGACTTGCTGCCAACCATATAACATCTTGAGCATTTGAAAGGCAAAAACTTTGAATTGCCTCAAATTTGGGGCAAGAGACGGTGCTTTCAGTTTTTTTTTTTTCTTTTTGCTGCCTGTACAAACTGCTTCATTTGTTTCGGGGAGGTAAGCATGACCATGATACCACGCGTCTAGTTTGTTCAGGTATCATATACATAGTTTGTCTTGATCTTGTGCCCTGCAGCTTCATGATAAATATTTACTTGATGAATCTTCAATTCCTTCCATTGGATTCCCATCATTTTTTGGGCAAAAATTTCCTTCTAGTATTGCCTATGAGTTTCTCTTATTGTGGCTGTAGACAATATATTTTAGATAGGTAATTCTAGTAAAGTTTGTGAAAAGTTTTGATGAATTGTATTTTATCAATTTCATTAACTTCAATGCAGTTTATGAATGGCTATTTTTGGATCAATCTGATGGCATTAACGATTTTACTTTATTTGATGCTGCTGGTTGGTTGCAATACATTTTAATGTATGTGGTGATATGGGCTTGTATGACTTACTTATCCTTCTATGGTTTTTGTACTTTGATTTTCTTGGGTAGAAACTTGCTTTCTCGCCCCTGGATCTTCATCTTTCGGTTCAAAGTTGTGTTTACTTGCTTGCAAACATGGATTGTGGTTTGTTAATGTCTGTGCTTACTTGTGCCTTCCCTGTGCTTGTTTCAGCAGCTTTATTCCTGTTTTAAAACTTTGGCTTTACTTTTGGTGCCACATAGTATCACTCTTCCAAATGTGTGACATGTTTGCTTAGTTTGTACCTCTTCTGTTCTTGCACAATTACGTACAGCATTCCTTGTCTAGTGGGATTCTATTTCTTAGCTATCCAGTCCAGTGGGATTTTTTTAAATTGCTTTTTCTCCATGAGATGTCCAGTGGAATTGTTGCCATAAAAGAGGCTCAAAAAGCTATGATGACTTCATTTTTATCTATGTTTTGTTGTGAGATTATGGGAACCCACAAATACTTGCTTGTAACTGGATTCTGTTAGCATGTTTCTATGTTTATGATCCTCTTGTGTCCTCTTTGGCTTATGCAGGAATATCATCTGAATGATAAATCACGGACAGCCAGCAGAAAGATATCGGATTCCTTTAGCAAGGCTCTGAAAAAGAAGCAATCAACCTTGTAAGGAACATGTGGCTTCTGATACCTTTGCTTTTCATCCACTTGATCAATTAACTTTAGTTTGCTGAACTTATGGCTCTGATGGGTGCATTGCTTTTTGCCCAGGAGTTTGGAAAATGGGGGCTCATCAGTTGTTCTTATTAAAAACATACCCACAGGTAAGAAAAGTGGAACAAGCAGTCCAAGAAGTTGTCCAAAATCAACTCAGAGACAAGTCAAAGTGTAAGCTATAAACTGGCCGTTCATAAGTTCCAAGGATGAAGGTGCGAGTCTTGTGATCTCTTATTTGGTTGATGGAAGATTACAAGTCGTTGCTCTGGCAGTAGAGCTACTTGCAAGGCCTTCTGGGGTGAAGAAGATAAAGAATCAGTTAATCCATTTATCCATTCTTTATTTGATATATTTATTACACGCACGCGCGCTCTCTCCATCTTTTGTAACAAGGCGGAGGGTTAGGTTGGGAAGGGTATGAGATTGTTTTGTTCACCCATATATTCATTACTGAGGCTGCATGTTCCTGTACGCCATTTACTGTGCCACTTCTGAGTCAAGTTTCATTTTCTGTGGTCTACGAATAACAACAATGTGGCACACTATTTTGATTGCTGTTGCATACTCTTTTATGACTCGTGGAGCTCCAATCTTCATCGGTAAATTCTGTTTATTAGAATGGATGCCCGATTTTGAGACTGGCCTGCAAACGATTATTTGCAATGAGAAAATAATTGATATAGGCTTACCTTTTCTCTTGGTCAGGATATTTACTTGTTAGTTCTTTGCCAACTGATGCTGCACGTGTATTGGGAAGGTTACGTTTGCAGGGAAGAGCATGGAGCCACAAATTTAGTCCGAATAGGGAGCATCTGATCTGTCACTGAATGGAAAAAAGGTACTCCCTTGTTTGTCTGCAGCACCATCCTCTGCTCTCTCGACAACGGGAATCGGTGGATCAAGCCACCACCAAATTAACAAAAAGGGCTAATTTCAGGAGCCTCTCCTAGGTTTTGCACTGGCCTCCCTCGAGGTTGCAAAAAATTTCAGATACCTTCTCTAAAAGTAATTAGCTTGTAACAAGTCAACCGCATTCAAGAAAACAAACAATAGAAAATTGGTTTGAGGAGAGGGAATAGATTGTGGTTCAAACAAATGCGCTGCTCTCACATGTTATATTTGTTGGTCAATCTAGTATCGAAGTATAAATTGTTATTTTAACAAAGTCAAAGGTAAGGGGGTGTAAATGTAAATGCAAATGCTGATAAATACAAGACATCAACTTTAGGCTTGAACAACTCTTTGCAATGACTGCTTCCACGAAGGCTCGTATAACAGCAGTAACAAACAATTGAAGAGTAAATTCGGGAGGATTTAGATTCAAGAATTGGGTGGAATCAGTAAAAAAATATAACAAGAAATCACACAGTCTAATTTCAATGAAGAAGTGAACTCACAAAATATGGCCTCCTGAAGCCTATTGTCTGAACCTATTGTTTTTACTTGTAGGGCCGGCTATCAGGCTACATGATCAAGAACAAAAATTAAGAAATGTGCAACCAAGTAACAAGAATTCTTATACTTGGGCATCAAATAAGTCTTTTCTTGTTACCTTGATTAAGATGCTTGAATTAGAGAGCAATTTCCAGTCATCCTTAGCTACACAATCACTCAAGTTCAAGCTCTATTTCTCTCAAAATAAAAAAAACAGAGAAAAAGTCGATCTTTTCTATCTCTCTATTTCTCAAGTCTGACTTCTTTAGCCTTTTTTTGGGTCATAATTGTGATTATTTTTATTCATTTGTTTAACTATTGGCTTTTTTCTAAGTTTCGTTTAACTATTGATTTATAAGTCCACATGATTGCCAAATACCTTGTATGTTTTATGGGTAATTCTATCATTTCACCAGACATGATATAAGTGTTGGGCCCCCCTAAATTTTTGATAGGGAATATATCTTAGGGAGATCAGGCTCTCTTTTATAGAACTCTAATAGTTATTCCCACTCCTCTAATTTGGGTACCAGAAAGTTAAACGTTTTTACTTTTATCTCCTGTTCATGAGTCACAAAAATAGAAGAACCCAATAATAGAAAAGGGGAAAATATAGACCAAGAAAAGAGTAGCAAATTTTGCAACCTACCGGAAGGCTTCTAAGCGAGAAGCACGACCAAGAAAGTACCATGAAAAGGCGGTGTAGCAAGATATTGTAAAGATGAAATTGACATGGCCTTGTGTCTCATTCAGTCATTTGAACTTGGGAGACGGAGGAGAGATACCGTCATCCAATTGTGCTGCCCCCCTACTAATTTATTGAAACTGTGGGGCGCAGGTTCAAAAGCTATCCTCCACAGGAAACCATTCCCGCTTCTTACAAAGCTTATGTACGAGTACGAATTCTCATTACCCTATATATGTCCAAAATCATTTCACTTCTTTGCAAAACTCTCAAACTCCCTTCTATTTCTCCTCCTCTCTCATAGTAATTTTTTCTCTTCTTTTCATTTTTGCCTTTTTGTCCTAAACTCCCAAACTAGGCCTTAAAAGTGAACGTTAGGAAGAGAGTTTAAAAGCGCGAACGTTGCCATCTTACAAGATGTCGGGTATGGCGGACTTCCTTGCTACTCTGCCCACCTCATCCCTCTCTCGTTACATTTGCCGGGGACCGAAAAACCCTACTTCAGGACCGTCATTACCCGTTAAACTCATCATTTCAACCGCAGAGAGCTGTGCGCGTGCCTCCTACGCACCAACATCATCAAACAACACCATACCCTTCTTGGGTTTGCGGCCGACTCTATTGCCCCAATTCTGCGGCACCACCACCACTCTCGCCGTCGCCAACCATAACTCTACAGAATCTTTTCCCAACGGCCGTAAGTAACTTCGTTCCTTCTCTCAGACTTACCTTCGAATACGTTGCCTGCATATTCACACCTGAATGTGCTGCTCTTCAAAGCGCGTCGTTATAATGCTCAATCTTCTCAGGAATAATGCTCTTGTCCCTCTTCCAGCAAGTGGGATTTAGGGAGAGAGATGTAGAAGCCCTGTTGAACTGCAATCCAGCTCTCACATTAGCCCCTTTCGATTCCATTCAATCCCGGGCACGTTCACTACAAGCTCTGGGGTTAAGCCACCTTGCCCTTTCTCGATTAATTTTGAAAAGGCCAGAAGTTTTAACCGCTCCAGAAATTGATTCATTATTGCACTTTTTTCTTCGGAATGACGATTTGGATATACGAGGCAAAATAGAGCCTGCAAAGATTGAGCGCCTTCTAAATGCAACGGAACCAACTTTCTTCCTGGGATTTGAAGACAAAGTAAGACTGCTGCTTCACCATGGGATTCCCCAAGAAAAGCTTGTTCATGTTCTCAACAAAGCTAACTTAACCAAGGCATTGTGCCTTAAGTCGGTTGATGAAATTGGTCGGGCGCTGGCTTTCTTGAACCGCTTTGGTGGGGTTGATTTAATTCTTAAACGTCCATCGATCCTTAATTATGATTTGGACAGCCAATTGATTCCGAGAATCACTTTCCTTTTAGAGTTGAGTGGGCGCAATGAGGATGCCACTGCCACTGTGTTGCGTAAACTGCCATTTCTTGTGGCTTACAGTCTTGATCACTTGAGCGATCATGTTGAGTTTCTCAAATCATTTGCCGGGTTAACTGAGAGTGAGATATTCAGGATTGTTGCGGTTTATCCGAATTTGTTTAGCGCCAGCAGGAAAAGGAAATTGCACCCCAGGATTGACTTTCTGAAAAAATGTGGTTTGAGTTCCCAGGATATATGCCGGTTCTTGATCAAAGCCCCTTTGTTTATTGGTCTCTCATTTGAGGAAAATCTTGCTTGCAAGCTGGTTTTCTTGGTAAAAATTGGTTATGAGAACAGAACCAGAGAATTGGCTATGGCAATGGGTGCTGTTACCCGGACTAGCTGCAAGAATTTGCAGGAGGTGATTGGGGTTTTCTTGAACTATGGATTAACTTGTGAGGATATTCTGGAGATGAGCAAGAAACATCCTCAGATATTGCAATACAACCATGAATCACTGGAGGAGAAGCTGGACTACTTGATTGAGGATATGGGTCGTGAAGTAGGGGAACTATTGGCTTTTCCTGCATTCCTCGGTTATAAGCTTGATGGTAGGATTAAACATAGATATGAAATGAAGAAGAGTAGTTTAGGTGAAGGAATGTCCCTCAACAAGCTATTGAGTGTCTCAGCTGCTAGATTCTCGACTAAAAACAAGATACAAACGATTTCATTGATTGATGACATGAAGTGAAGTAATGATTATATCACATAGATATTGGTACATCTCCTGTTCAAACTCTAGTGCTTCCTTGAAATGGTAATTCCAATAGACAAGAACGCTGGTTCCCTTTCATGTCTGGACTCTGGTGCGCTGAGACATGATGAATATGGTTACTCTTCAGCGAGAGAGAATTGTCTCCTCCAAAGGCCCTTTGTTTATTATGTATAACATTGGACTTACCCTTATTGAAGGTCTTCATGATTGTTGTTGATTAGTAAGAGTTTCAAGTTCAATTTATACCTGGCAGAAATTAATATTGCATGTATAGGAGAGCCTGTTCATTTTTTGCACTACAATGTTCACAGTTTAGAGCCCAGTACGTGTAACTGATGTGTTCTATTTAGAACCTGAACATCCATACCACTGTTTATTGAAGTGTCTGCACCACAAGTCAATGAAAGTTCCTAGGGCAGATGAAGCAAGTTGTCATACTGAAAAATGTACCTAGATGAATTGCAAAAACTCTTTTTAAGTTTCTACTTGCTAGATTTTCTTAATTGATCTCTTGATTCTCTTACATCCCCTATTTGATCAAAGAAATCAGACTCTCGCTTTCCCCAGAATCATTCTTGAATCAGACATAGATAATTGACTTTCTTTTGTTGAATGTTCACTGAACCAAACATTCTAGGACCTGTAAAGCATGTTGCAGCTGTAGCAGGCATACCTACAAATACATTTCCGGGATCTATCACAGCAACAATCACATTTGATATGTGCTTATGAAAATTTCAAGAATTGTGTCATTTATCAACTTATTTTTTCCGGAATGCAAAATTAGTTATTCTCTACATGCTGCTTTTAGGTTTTATTCTTTTGTCTGATTGATTTTATCTTGTTTCTTAGTCAGAGTCAAAAAACATATGTTCCAGGAAGTCAGCTTATTAGCATTAGCCAAAGAGAATAGCCACCTAAAACACGCCTACGCAACCAAGTGCAAAAGAATGGCTTGGAAAGAAAAGGCCTTTTCAACTTATTCATTTCATTCTAACGTTTGATGGCTTGAAATTTGTATTTACCAGCAATATAATTAGCAAAAATTTTAAAAAACAAAAACGTAAAATATAAATTACATGAAGTCAAGCAATTATAATTTATTTTAATCTATTTTCAATTTTGATAAGATTAAAAAAAAAGTCTTGCACAATTGTTCAAAAGTCAAAGAATAAAGTATTTTTAAAACATTTATTTCCTAGTATAAAACAAAATATTTTAAATACAAGGAAAATTTATTATTATGAAAAATTTATTCAAATATTAATTGAGCTTATAAATAGCCCAAGATATCATGATGCAGTGAAAAATTTATGAGGACTAATTTGATATTCTACTATTTCGGTATTCTAGGATGAAGGTGGAAAGGACTTTCCCCAAGATTTTTTTTTCTGAGGAATGAAATTTCAGGAAAAAAAAAATTGCAACAAACATTCCAAGGGAAAAAATTTTCCCACGAACCGTACCAAACGCTAGAATGAAATGAATAAGTTGAAAAGACCTTTTCTTTCCAAGCCATTCCTAGGGTTAGTAGACATGTAGCCACGGAGATAAAATCTCGTAGAATGCAAGAACACAACGTTCGGTACAATTCCTGGATAGCATTCAATTTTAATTTCTTATGAATTTAAAAACTTTACTTAAAATTTCCCATTTGGATTTGGTACCTACATTTTTGCTTATATAATTCCACAAAGACTTGCGCTTTTCAGAAAAGATTATTCTTACACTTTCTTGAGCAAAATGTTGGTCAATATGCTAAAAAGTAGACCAAAAAAAAACATGCATGAAAACACGAGGGTAGGATAAAGAGAAGAAAGAGTAGTAATTCAGATCCATCTTTCTGTATAAAATTTCAGAAGGAAATAAATCCAGTTTTTCGTAAGCGGTCCTGCTTTCAGCCATAAGCAGTAAAACGGCACACTGCACCTCACCGTACAAGAAGGCAGACGCCTAACCCAATGTTTCTCCTCAGTCTATATACAAGATCATCTTACACGGCCCTATTCAAGTTGCAGCAGAAAATTCCTTCTCATAAGCTACAATAATGCTCCTCTCAGAGTTGCACTCTTTGCTATAAAGTATACGTTGGTTTTAATCACTTACAGCATATGCCTCTACTCTGCCATGGAAGGTTCTCTAGCTGGTTCAACTGTCAGCGGCTCCAATTTCTCTGCTTTACCATTCCCCTTAGGAATAATCAGTCCATATCCTCCAGCTTTTCTTTTGTACACAATGTTAATCTCACCTGCAACAAGGGATACAACAATCAGAAACAAAAGGAACATCATAATGCTAAGATTTTAAAATAAAAATATAAAAATGTATAGAACCTAAATTCTTTACCAGTTTCCTCATTACGAAAACCATAGAAGTCATGATCCACGTTTTCCAGCTGCTCAACCGCTTCACTTACAGTCAAAGGTGGCATGTCAAAGTATTTTGTACGAACAATCTGCAACCGGTACAAGGCATGAGACTCTCTGAGAAAATGCAAGAAGCTACACTTTTAGTTGGTACCAAGATGAATGAGGTACCAACTCAAAGCGCACGATACTGATGAAAATATATTTCTATGTTCTTTGAATTTGACACCTACTCGTATCATGTCTGCAACGGATGAGTATGAGTTCACGAATGCATGCAAACTAGTAAACAAGACAGTTATCAAATTACGACCAAACAAAAAATCAATAGCACAGTCCTTCCAGTTTATACAGAGAGGCTGTCATGATATGTTACATTTGTCGCACAGCACAGCATCCTAATCTAGCGCACTCAGTTGACAACATGTTGATAAAAAATAATAATAATAAAACTGTTTCACATGCAACAGAAGTCACTGCAATGGGGTTTGCCATAAAATAGATTTGATTAAAACCGGTTGGCAAGTTTAGAAGATCAGGTTATGTCCTCCCACAATTTAGTTGGACAAACCAATTTGCTGGATTCTTCAACTAATGGAAATATCTATCAATGCTGCAAAATCGTTAACTATCATCCAGCAACAGATGTAAAGCACCAACCAAAGAAGTGAATTAGCTAAAAACCAAACACATGTGAACCAAAAAAGAATAAACAGAATCCCTCCTGATCGATCATGTCGGGAATAATGAGAAATGCTTGAAGATAAAAAGCTGCTTTACTGGATCAGATAGGTGCAGGCAGAGGTCAAAGACACATCAACGCTTTCTTGACTAGATGAGTCACCCAACCAAGATTCAGAAAGCACATGAATACTTGATTAGTTAGCTCACTAATACTAGTCAATCCATCGTCGAATGTAATGCAGCATATTGTTTTTGTTACTTGAGTTTGCTCTTATCTAAGTGGCAAAGATAATTGCTAGCATCGAAACTATGACGAATACCCTGCGGCGGATGTCAGCGGTTCGAGTCCGCTTATCTCCCAACTCGTGAACTTAGCCGATAGAAAGCTATATGATAGCACCCAATTTTTCCGATTCGGCGGTTCGATCTATGATCTATCATTCATGGACGTTGATAAGATCCATCCATTTAGCAGCACCTTAGGATGGCATAGCCTTAAAATAAAAGTGAAAAAAAATGATAACGCTATAGAATATAGGCATCATTAGCTATAACTGTTTCTATCTCTTTCTTTCTCTGAAAGAAAGAACAGAAAATATCAAAGAGACAGACTTGCCTTACCTTCATTAGCTAAGGCAGATTTGGTGTGCTCCACCACTAAACCTACCACTTGTGGACGGAACTGGAATCCCAACATACTTGGCCATTATTATGCTCATAAACTAGATAAAACATTTCTAACTGGAGTAGTGTTTTGCTTTACCAGCGATGATTAAATTTGTAAAGCACGTATTGGAAACACCAGAAAACAAGCGGTTAAGTAAAATCATAGCATGAAAACAAGCATGAATACTCAGGGTAAAGACAACGACGATATAAACGAGAGAGGAGAACCTCATTGGCAATGTCCTCATCTTTTATCTTGTGCCTCGGGAACCGTCTCTAAGCCCTCTTCAACTGCTGCTGCTGGTAGTGCACCGCCAACATCTCGGTATTTGAGTCTGTCAAAACCCTTCATGTGACGACCGTGATCTGAATCTTTCTCTTTGATCTTCCTCAATTTCCTCTGGATGATGGATGCCACCAAATCTATGCTTCCATACACTGTCTCTGCATCTTCCTCTGCCCGAACGACACCATGCTTCTTAGTAAACAAGGTTACCTGACAACGTAATCTCAACTTTTAAGTAAAGCAAACACAGAAAATTCCTGGGACCAAGAAACTTGTTGAAAATTTGCCCATGAGCTGCAGCATACCTCACATCTTCGGATTCTGGGGCCTTTTCCAAATTCTCCACCTCGGACAGACAACCTGACATCCACCTCCCTCACCAGATGGCTGTGCTTTTGCACAGCCTTGCCCAACTTCTCTTCCACATGACTCTTCACTGCTGGAGCTAACTGTAAAAGTACGTAGCTTCTAAATAACTTTGTACATACGAACGGAAAGAAAGCGTATAATTGCTGCGTGCACAATAGTATCAGTACTGAATACATAGCAATTACAGAAAATGTATCTTTAATGTTTATCACGTAAATAGGGAGAAAAAATTATCAATGCTTGACTGCAAATGCCAGTGAGATTCACATCTCCCCCTTGGGCCCAAAAGGGGCAAAGACAAAAGAAAATATTAAAGTTGGGTGGGAACGCAATTGGATTAAAAAGATAAAAGAGGTGATTTTACCAAAGAAAAGAGATTCAAAAGAGGGGATTGGATACCTCAAGGTTTTTGCCCTGAATGATTAGTTTGACAGAGGAGAGAGGGCCATCCCAAGACATCCGGATGGGGAAGGATGTGGAAGGAGGGGGAATCTTGAAAGCGATAGCGTCAAGGGTCCTGAACCTTGAGCTTAAGAAGCTGTAACAGGTGCTGGAAGACAATGACCAAAGGAAGTGGAGGCATAGGGGAAGAGCTGGTGGTAAGCGAGCAGAAGAGTAATAGAAGGGTTAGTAGTTCCGCGGGAGACGTGGGGATAGCGGAAAGGCGATTGTAAAGTTGGGGAAACCGCTGCCATTCCTGAAGATTCTTCAAGATTACTCGATCAAACACAAAACAAACAAAAGGCCAAGGCTCTTAAGAAGAAGAATCTATCTTTTTTTTTCTTTTTAATGTAATTCTGGGTGCCACATGCTAACAAAATACTACTCGTTAAAAGAAAAATGCTGCAATATGTCCTGGGTTTTTCTTTTTGGAGGAGGAGGAGGAGGGGATGAGGAAAAACGGCGACAGGCGAGTAGCCCCCTGCAGGAGTAGTAGTATTTAGTAATAGTACTAGCAGTGAGTGAGCAGAATTGTGCTAGGAAGAGGGAGAGAGTCGGCTGGGTAAGGTTTCAAGATTTTGCCATTTTTATTTGAAAAATTTTTTGGAGCGGTTCAGTGTTCGCACACAGAGACCACTGCTGAAATTATTTATTGGAGTATCAAGTTGGTTGAAGAGGAGGCGGACGTGTTTGGGCAGGGATGGGTGGGTCATGGAACAAGGACACGTGACAACAAAGGACTAACATTCCGATCCAATATGGTCCCCACCCACCAGTACCACAAACCACCCCGAGGGCCCGACGGGCTTTTGGCTGCTCCGCTCTGCCCATCACTCTCACTTTGTATCCAAGTTTTCAATGGATAAGTTTTGAGTTTCCGCCATTCCCAAAATGGGGTTTTATCTTCAATGTCAAACACTGAAGTCAGTCAAACCCACAGTTGTCGGCCCAACCAGCCACTCTTTATTTCTTCCTCCTCGAGTTGAGGCCCATTTTTAAGCAAAGGATAATATTAAGTAGGATCCAAGAAAGAAGCCAATTTAATTTAAGTTTTGAGAATGTCTATGCAGTGTCTGGGCACTAACTAAGTTCAATTTTAACTTTTGAGAAGGAAAACTACACTTACAAAAAGTTACTTGAATTCTCATGGCAGCCCTTCCAAAAAAAAAAAAATCTCATGGCAGATTAAAAAAAAAAAGAAGCTATCTTTTAGATTTACGTTTTGTCAAAAAATTGGTAAGGAGTGCATTGCGTGTATTTAGACTTCTTACCCCCTCCTCCACTAAGCGTGGCCCCACATCAATCTCCACTTCCTTGCCCAAGCGAGTCTAAATTGACTTTTATGGTGAATTTTCTAGAAAATTGGAGTTTAGTCCTGTAAGATATTTCTTCAACTCAACTTCCGATTCCACGGTTCAAATTCAACCTAGTTACATTTTCCAATATATTATTTGCTAACGCTGTGTCCGATCAAATACCATTTTAAGACTTAATTTGACCCAATGAGAGAAATGTATGCATTTTTCTACCTTTTTTTTTAGTTATAAGTTGGGAAAAGAAAACAGAGGAATGAATCTTTTTTGGTTAAAAAGATTATTTGAAAGTAAAATGGAGATATGGAGTTCTTATTATCAATGTGGAGAAAAATGGAGGAGAAATCAAGAATAGGCTCATGTGCTTTTCCAGAATTGTCACTACGATATATACATTCACACGACATGAAATAACTAAATGGCATGCAATGCGGATACAAATTGGCTTAGTTAATAAAGACAGATCACGTTCTTCAAAAAAAAAGTCACATGTGCATGTCTACATATAAAAACCCTATAAGTGACGTATAATCTCGAGACATGTCTTGACTCGTGATACTGATTAGAGCTAAATTCATCTAAACTTTTTTTGTAAAAATAAAACATAAAATTACTAAATGGCATGCAACAATTAAAGAGTTTAAAAAGCTTTAAGCGTTTTAGGGCTAAACACGAGAAAGAGGGAAGCCATGTAGATGAAATGACTCCATAAAGTCTAGTATGGTCCAGACTCCAAACAAGGAAGAGGGAGGGAGAGGTTTTTGGTTTTGGGTAAAAAAACCCATATGATATATTATAGTATAATTCTACACCCTCAAGTCTATGAAATAGGGGGCACGGTGACGAGCGACGCAGCCACCCTCCTTCGTTCACAATTGTGTGTGGGGGCCGCAGCAGAGTGATTTTTTTTGCTAAATTTATATGTTATAAGTTTTTTAATAATTTTAATTATAGTAATTTTTAAAAAAATTTTAAAATTTTACATTTCAAAATATTAAAAATTATATACTTCAAAAAATTTTCTATAAATTTTACAGTAAATTACAGTAAAATTTTAGATAAACACCTAAAAAAATTCACTTGTCAAACGACCAGGCCATAGTTGTTTTAAAACAGTCAGCAAAGTTGATTCATTGCGATCACTAGTCATTGTTACTAGAGTAGTATTCATTTTTTAGTGGATAAAGAAAGAGGCGAGGATGACAATCCTAGCTGGAGAGAAATTAACGATTGGGCCCACCGTTAGATGGCCAATAGCAGCAAAGAAACCTCTGAGATATTTTTCTATTTTTGTGCCTGAGCACGTTTGAGAGCCTCCCAATAGGAAAAAAGGAGAAGGAAAGATATTTGTTGATAAGTACAGGACTCATTAGCGGTGGGGGAGGAGGAGGAGGAGGAGGGCGTTGCACTAAAAGTCCGCCATCCACCAAACCAAACCAGCACCAATAATTCGGAATCAAAAGGAGAACCTTTATTTATTTATTTATATTTTTGGTTGATGATTTGGGCTTATGAGCAATGCGATTCCGATTTGCAGAGTTGCACCCAATAGAGAAGCGTTTTTTTATATGGCTCAAGCACTGGCCACTAGGTTGGGGACGCGTCTGCAGTGGAAAGAGAGATAGCGTGTGACACCTTCGCAGCCACAAAACAAAAAAGATCCCAAATGGCGTCTCCACTTGGCAACATTCCGTCCATGAGACTTTTGAGAGTCCAAACCCCCACTCCAAAATATCTTCTTCCTGGGACCCATTCCCTCCCTCCCATTACCTTAACAACTCTCTCTTCCCGCACAAATATCTCGACATTGTACGATGGCTGGGTACAGTTACTTAGTTACTACGGGCGGCTCACATCATTCGCCCTAATTGTACTCCCACCCCTGACTTCCAGGAAAACTACGTACATCCACCCTCACACTTTTGCTTTAATACAAATATTAATTATTACGACTTTTCTAATTAGTTTCTCAAACCTTTATATTTTCCGTTCTTTACTGCATTTGTAATGTTCTCTTCATTTGGTAATATAGGATGCATAAGAGTAAATAAAATCCCTACCTAATAATTGGTTTAATACAACATTCTTTTTTTACCTATTAATGTATCTAGCTTTAAAATAGGTTTTTAACCCTTACAAATCAAAACTTCTACCACTCAAACAAACAACATTCTTTTTTTTTTTTGGCCCAATTAAATTTATGTTTGCTTTTATGTATAGAATCCTCAGCAAAGAATTCATTCCATAGTGACTTGTTGTGTTGTTATATAAAGAAATTCACGTGGAACGGGAGTTGAAGTAAAGAAACAAGGCATGTTTGGATATAAATTATTTTTTTAAAATATATTAGTTTGCTTGTACCATAGATATGTTTTTTCAATCACTTTTTAATAATAATTTATTATATTTTTATCTTATATACACTAATACACATCACATCTCATCTCAAAAAATATTATAATAATTATTCTAAATAAAATTTGAAATGACCCTATCAAGGCATACTCACAGTTACGTTAATAGTCTATTGTAGGTTTAGAAAATCTTGAGAGGTGTTTCTCTAATAGTAGAAAATCTTAGAGGAGCTGAGCCTAATTTACGGTATTGAGGTAGTCGTCCTATTGGTCAGACCTCGCCCGCTGTCCCATTGGCTGATGGACGTTTAAAAAATGAGCGCCACCAAGCGAATGAATGGCAGAGGGAGTGGGCTGAAATAAGTCTTTCAACCCCCCCCCCCCCCCCCTTTTTTTTTATTTTATACTTTTCTCTGATTTGAGAGGATGGGGGTGGGGTTGGGTTCGACGTGGCCAATTTGGGCCATACACATGGATGACTCTTCCGGATATTTTGTGTCCCCTTCCCATTTGCTCAGCAGTATCTCTAAAACCACTGGCTCTTTTTTATTTATTTATTAGCAATAAAAAAAAAGTCATACGTGCACAGGAGGAGGAGTAATGTGAGCCATCAGATTTGAGGCGGTTAAATGAGAGAAGGGCTAGAAAAGGGCGACCACCGAACCGATAGATCATTACCATCGCTGGAGCTTTTTAGAGTTGTTTAAAATTTGAGATATTTTTTAGGAGGTTTCCTTCAAAGTGTGAATGCTGCTCTATCTACCATAGTACCAGCACCTCTGCACCTGTTCCAACCTCCAACTATTTTTCGTCCCAAAACGTTGAACGGAATTTTATTTTTATTATATTTTTCAAACCATCACCACTGAAGTTGGGTTTTTCATGCTCATTGGTTATTGCTCCTCTACTCACAAGTCTCTCTGCGTCCCATTGGCCTCCTCAAACATTCTACTAGTATTTATATGTTTCAATAAAAACTGTTCATTGGGGTGAATAATCTGCCAGAGTAAAGACTTTTTCTTCAACAAAATTTAGTGCTAATACATCTTGTAAGCACTGGATTGGATGGGTGAAGTGGTGGTGAGCAGTGATGATGGGGGTGGAGTAATGGAATTGCAAGTGAAGGAAACAGAGGGTGCTGCTGCACAAACCGGCAAGGGAAGGACGAACGACAATATTGACGGTTCAACATCGTCAGCTGCAGCGACACCTGCTTCTTCCATTGTGAGGTGGGAAAGCTTTCTCCCCAAAATGGTGCTCAGAGTCTTGCTGGTTGAGGCTGATGATTCCACTCGACAGATTATTGCTGCTCTTCTCAGGAAATGCAATTACAGAGGTAGCTTGCTGGCTTCCCGGTGCCTAATTTTATGTTTTTGGGTCTTATTAAGATGATGCCTTTTTTTTGGGGGTGGGGTTTGGGGGATAGAGTATTTCTTTTTTCTTGCTTCCTCTATTTTTCTTCTTCTACTGCTTGATCGGTACTACTAGAGAGTATGGATGTTTCTTTCTGACAAAACATCTGGCCCACAACTGTTGGAGCTCGTATTATATGATCATAAAGTCCTCGAGCTTGTGAAAACGGTAGTTACTTCAGGCTTTGCATTGAATATTTTGGTAATCTGATTGTCAGGGAAGCTTTTGCTGTTTATGCAAGAATTGAGTTTCAGTTTCGATTTGGGTTGCTCAACCTAGGATACCAATAGACCATCAGATCCAAATTTAGGATCTTATCGGCTATGCCAGTGGGCTTTCAAGCTGCAGCTTTTGATCTTTGTGCTGCCTAATTTTTAGAAATCAAAAGAGATGTCGCCTCTTCCAATCTATGAAAATTTTCTTCTCTTCAGTCATGAGAAAATTAATACTAACTGGTATCTACGTGTAATGGGCAAGCCTTTCTTCTTGTTAGCACTTACTTATCCTTTTTCCTTCACTTAGAAATAATGAAGGTACGGTTGGAAAGAGATCCTTTGCAAATAGTGAACTAAATGTTTCACAAGTGCAGTCAAAATGACAGATCAAATACTGAACTAAATGTTTCAAGGACAGATCACAAGTGCAGTCAAAATGACAAGCGTCGTGTATTTTGAGCTTCCTAAAGTGTGCTTTATCTGCGGAAGTTCATGATGTGGAAGAACATGATTTGCATGTTTATTATAACTCTAGATATCATCGTGTGGCAGTTTTTTACAGTCCGATGACCTCATTTTGTATAAATTTTGGCATCCTCAGCTGTCAACATGTCCACTGATTGACAAACTGATCATTTGAAAAAAATTCCTCTCTCCCTCATAGAAATGTCTATTGAAATATTAGTAACTTTTTCGTTCTATTTGCCTGATCAGTTGCTGCAGTTGCTGATGGCCTGAAAGCATGGGAGGTACTGAAGGGAAGACCGCATAACATAGATCTCATATTGACCGAGGTTGAGTTGCCATCAATCTCAGGATTTGCTCTCCTCACACTAATCATGGAGCATGAGATTTGCAAAAACATACCAGTTATAAGTATGAATAATTTTTGTTTCTCTGCTATTTTCTTGATCTCTGTGCCAATTTCCTGGGCATCTCATTTTGAACAGTGATTTAATGTTCAATTCCCTTTCTGAAGTGATGTCTTCACAGGATTCAGTTAGTACTGTGTACAAGTGCATGTTGAGAGGCGCTGCCGACTTTCTTGTCAAACCTGTTAGGAAAAATGAGCTGAGAAATTTGTGGCAGCATGTCTGGAGGAGACAAGCTGTAAGCATATTCATCGCTCCTCTGCAGGACTTCACATCTTAATTAGTTCATTTTTTTGACTCACGATTAACAATCTTATAGAATCCTAACTTGATTCGATGTGTCCTATCAGGCAAGCAGTGCTGGACAGGGGCCACCAGACGAGAGTGTTGCACAACAGAAGGTTGAGGCAACAGCCGAAAATAATGCTGTCAGTAATTATTCAAGTGATTACATGGCCTGCATCCAGAAAAACCGAGAATGCTTTGAGAAAGGAAGTGATGCCCAGGTAATATTTGTCAAAATTCTTTACAATGCAGGGTGCGAGTTATTAATGCTTGTGCGTTCAAAACGTCACCTTAATTAGACGGGCTACGTTCTCTTGCTCAGAAAATTGTTATGGATGACAAATATTTTAGGCTGCTTCATGGACTTTAGCATCAGTACACTTTAAATAAGTCAATTAATATCAGGTGAATTTCCTAGGGTAAGGTCAATATGTTGTCCATAATCCCTAAAACCAAAGGTGATAATTGTTGTAGCAATCAAACTTAGCACCTAAGTGATGTTCCACACTAAGTTTCCCCATTTTTGTGGTTATGCAGAGCTCTTGTACAAAACCAGAGCAGGATACAGAAGGAGCAGAAATGGAATGCATGCAGGGACTCTCACATCCGCAATGGAGCAAGCAAGGTAATTTGGATATAGAGCAACAAGAAGGATGTGACAATGCGAGTAAGAAAGTGCAAGCATCTGATAATGGGACTGAGGGTAATTTCTTTTCTTCTTCTTATTGCCTGTTACTTCTAATCTTTTTAAAGACAATTTCTCTTTTTAGCAGGAAAGTATTTAGATTCACAGTTGCGTTATGTAAATACAGGATCACAAGAAGCCAGTGGCAAAGATGGAGGGAAAATGGCTCGGGGAGAAGATCTAAATTCAGGTGTCCATTGGAACGCTATCATGTGACTAGTCATGGTCGTGATAACGTCAAGGATTCTGCTAGAGAAGCAATTGACTTAATTGGAGCTTTTGATAACTACCTTAAATGCACTGACAGAAGTATTGGTTCAAATGCTGGTACAAACAAGTTTGATTTGTTGCCACAATTGGATCTTTCCTTGAGAAGATCTCTTCCAAGTGTCTCTGTAAATCAAATTGCAGATGAAAGACATAGATTAAACCACTCAGATGCATCAGCCTTTTCAAGGTTAGTTTCCATTTGCGGTGTCTCCTATTCTTTGTACTTCTTATTAATTGTTAGGCATGTTTTGCTTTATGCATTATTAGTCCTAGCAGTCCGTAAGATAAAAGAGGCGGTGATAAGATTGAAAGCTAGAAATTTGCAATGCCATGTACATTGTCAGCTCAGTACACGTTTCAAGATATTAGAGAGCACTGGACTATATCGTTTTATATTCACAGTGGTCATCTGATAACTGTTCCTATCTGCTGAATTTCTCAATCCAATTTGACTGAAGGAACCACCAGTGTCAGGAACCCCAGAACTGTAGCGTAGGTGTTATACAAATGCATAAAAGAATTGTGCATCTTTCTTGAAAGGAATCTGATTTTAATTTTATTCTCTATGGGAATTCTTCCATGTTAGCCTCCCGAGCAAAAAGTTCCAGGAGTTAGGGTCCTGTGATGTTTAATGGTTCATCTTTTTCTTGTCTTCTAGAAAATGTTTTCCATCTTTTTTCCAAGTTTGCGTTTTGTCCTATGTATTCAAGCAATAATGACGAAAGCTGGCGAGCCCGAGTAGAAGGAATATCCAAATATGTGAACCAATAGGAATCACTCTAAGTTGGATTATTTTTTACTACGGAAAAAAATAAAATAAAACCCTTTAATAATGAAGTCAAGTGTCATGCACTATTACTAAGCTATGTTCCAATGAAGTCAAGTTGGGTAGACAGAAAAAAGTCATAAATTAGAATCCACATCAAGAGGGCCAATTAGTGCAACATTTTGGGGCTTCTAAATAAAGAGTTCGTCTTTTTTTTTTTTTTGGGGGGAGTCCGCAGAGGGAGGAATTTCCTTATTTAAATTTTTTGGGGTAAGAAACATCGAGGAGGTGCAAAATGAATTAGGAAAGCTCGCGTCACACGTAGGAAGGGTTGGTTTTCTACATCACTTATCACTCTCTCCACTCCATGCTTTCAGGGTAGTTATACTCAACGAAAGGTACTGGTCAGCCTCTTCTTGATTCTCATTCCCTTCTCTTGTGCTGATGATGAGAATAATGCAATCTGAGTTAATCATATTACCTTGGGCTTGCGATGGAAACAAGTTTATCTATGAAATGTAAGCAAGTTCCAAAATCGGGAATAATTTGTCAAAAGGATGAGCAAAATTGAAAAGCTGTGACCAAAATTAGATCTTGAAGGATTTTTATTTTTTTCTTCCTGGGTATAAACTTTACAAACAATAGAAATCTCTTAAGTATTTTGATTTATGTCTTTCTCTGTTAATTGGCTCTCGAGATGTTAACCTTTGACCATGCAAACCTTGTTTGATCTGATTGATGGGAATATTGATATATGCAGGTATGTTAACAGGAACGTGCAGCCCTCAACCCTCAACATCGCCTAGCACTTGCAATCAACAGAAAGAACAGAAAAGCAATTCTGATAAACAATTATCTAATCACACTATCGATTATAATTCTGACACTCATGGGCCAACGATAAACTCTCAAAAACACGTCGATTTGGCTATTGGTCAATCCGGAGAAAGTGATGCTAGATTTTCTTGCCCTCAACCTAGATCGTTACCTGCCCCAATTCCTGTAAGGGGTGTAAGGTTTGATAGGGTAAACAACTCCTATGGTTCGTTGATACCTCAAGCGTTTGGTACGCAATCAGGCCTGTCATCGGTGCAGCCTCCAGGTTCAGTTAGTCATCAAGAAGTTTCCTTTGGAGTGAATGCAATTAACCAGCTAAATCATCAACCAGGAAATCAGCAGCAGTTTTCTGGCCTTATGACTCAAAACACCAGTGATACTATGGATCAAAATGAGAACAATGAGGGGCATAAAGTGGAAGACCGAGGACATGTTTCTCCTGCCACTGATCAGAGTGCAAACAGCAGTTTCTGCAATGGTACAGTAAATCACCTGCACAGCCTGTGCTGTGGAAGCAATGAGAAGATAGATACAGTTCCTTTCAGGTCTGCGGCAGAATGCGCTAGTGAAGAAGCTTTCCGAGTTCAGGATGGAAATTCCATCAGATCAATACAAAGAGAAGCGGCGCTTACGAAATTTCGCTTGAAACGGAAGGAAAGATGCTTTGAGAAGAAGGTAGATATGTTATAACTTTTGCTACAATCATTTAAACTGAAAGCTTGATCGGTTGTGGGTATGAAGAATTAATAAAACAGTTTGAAAGTGGGGATCAGGACTTGAAATTCAAGAAAGCAGGGCAGTCTTCCAATTTTTTTTTCCTATATGATGGTTGTATACAGTAGTCTGCCAAATGCATGTATAAGTTTCTCCAGTATCTGCTGTTTAGAGGGATCGCTAGAATTGGCTTTTAATGATTTTCTACAAGTCTGCGAATTCATACTTTGAGCTACTCTCTGTTTTTTTTTTAACCCCTCCCACCTCTTAATTTATCTCCTTCGCTTCTTACAGGTGCGCTATGAAAGCAGGAAAAAACTTGCTGAGAAGCGTCCAAGGGTGAAAGGACAATTTGTTCGCCAAGTGCTCAATGAATTTCCACCTGAAAACCCATAAGTAGGTAAACCCATCTGAATGGAAGGTCAATGAAATGGAGGAGGACCTCAAATTCAGAACCAGAGAAGAGGGCTATGATCTATCAGTTTAGAGTTCAATTTATCTTTGTTGTCGAAGTTCAAGTTATCTACAGGTGCCAGAAGTTAATCGATGACAAAGCGCAACATGTTCTTCCGGAATCAACTCAATGTTAAGCTGTTGTTGTAACATATAGTAGTTCTTGGTATCCTTTCCTCCTGGCATGCTCTATATTTCGGAGGGGTTTGCCAACCTTTCTTTGTCCTCCTGTTTGTAGATGCTTTGTTTTTTGGAAGACAGCTAGTTGCTGGCTCTTACAAATTCCTTAGCTAATGACTAGAATTTGATTAAGACTAGTTTGTTGTTATCCGGTTTTTAGCAGAATCATAATGTGCCAGTTCATATGTAAATAGTCTTGTCTAGTGGTTATGATGATTATTTGGTCATTGCAAATTATTGCTGCTGCTTGTTACCATGTTGAAATCGTGTCGTAGCATAGAGCGGGTTGCTAATATCTAAGAGATTGCTTGTTGGTTCTTCTTGATCTTAGAGAACTAGAAATTGACAATGGCTGTCACTGTCTCAAGATCCCTTTCCAGGTGAAATGAGTAGAAAAAAGGTACTACTACTCGGTGTCGTTCATTGTCCTCTACGAGTGTTGCGTCCCATTCAATTTTTGCTTTGGCTAATGGTGATAGGGAGGGGATAAAAAAATCAGCACAACTCCATTAGCGTTCAAACTTGGCATAAGATGTTGATTTAAGATGGAGGAGTGGGGATTAAACTCCTCCCTCCTCTTCTTATATAATATTAGCTGTTGAATCGCGGGCCATCGAAGTGGGGAGCTTGGAAGTTGGACACGGATGTAGTAGCACTGCTAGTCCACTCCTGCCTAGATAAGAGTCTTGGCAACTTTAGTTGCGTTTGCTTTTATGTTGGCCATTTTTGTTTCGTTTTCACCTCTCAAACATCGTATCATATGACACGATTTGTGGAAGTTGTGGGATACAAAAATACATCTAAAAAGGAAGGGGAAAAAAAAACCACCGGCTGAAATAGGCTCGTACGCTGTAGCAATCAGTTAAAGTGGCTAATCCGGAAGGCCAGAAATTAATTGCACACTCCGTTGTCCCAACACGCAAGTCATGCAGATGTGGTGGCGGTTGGAAGGGTCGTCCATTGAAAACCTGATTCTTATTTTGCTTTATCAGCAAAAGGCAGGAAATCTTATCACAAATTTTTTTTTTTTTTTTAACTTTTAAATATATTTAAACTTTCTTTTTCTTGAAAAATAGATTTAAACTTTGTCGCCACCTCTGACTAAAGTGGACATGTGTTGGGCAGGGCCCATACGGCCCGACTTTTAATTTGCGATTCTCAGAGGGGAAAGAACGAAAATGATGGAGAATCGCTTGAAATCATTGGCATAATAGACGGCCTGCAACAGTGCAACCAACCACGCCCAGCCCTGGATTCGACTTCATTGACTCATGGGCTCAATAACTGCAAAGACCACTTCGCTACTATTTTTTAACGCTTAAATCAAAAGCTGAGCTTTGGCTCCCAAAACAAACAAAAATAAGCGTGTGGGCAGGGGGCTTAAAAGCGGTAAAGCCGTTTTCTTAACTTAAAAGCAACTCCTCTCGCATATTTTCCATGTCCTCCTCTCCTTTTCTCTCCATCTTTTGAAATCTCTGTCCCCACTGCTCAATCAATTTAAGGATGACTTGCGACATCAAGACCGATTTCCTTTTTGCACTAGTCGAGTTCCCCTTTTCTTCTGTTTACGCCTCTTTTGTTCTAGTTTTTTTTCTTAAAAAAAAAAATTTTTACAAGGGACGCCGTTCAAATTCTTGGGTAAAACGTCAAAAAAGCTAATTGTAGTTTGACGAATATTTAATTTAACTCCTTTTTATTTGAAAATCTACACTTTAGCTTCCTGAAAATTACATGAAAAACATTCAATCTAATGGTTGCACATAAAATATCAATATTATCCTTGTATAAATGAATACATCACGAAAATTTTTCGTCATTCTTAGACTTGCAATCCAAAGAATCGAGAAAGATAGAGAGAGTGAAAGCAAACAAAAAAACCCTAAATTCAAAATTTCCCAAATTCTTTCAAGAATTAGTGGAGAATTCCAGCAAAATAGGATGTCAGTTGCAAGGACAATTCATTCTCTTGTTGGTACTGATATCTCAAATCCCTTAGTATTCCTCTGATTCAACGATTTTTACTTTAGCATTCCTTCCATAATTACATAACTTGCACTGTACCGTAGGTTTCCAAATAAGAGGGAATTTGATTGAACATTTGACAAATTGCAATAAAGTTTTTGGTATTTTACCCTAAATTTTTTAACTGCACAGTACACATTTCGAACGCCAATAGTCCAGAAAAGGATTTTGGCTAATTTGGCTTTCATAAGTTAAGTATCCAAGCAAGGGACAATTTCAGAAATCTCTTTAAAGTTTGTAACAATATTACTCGGCACCTTTAAATTTTTGAAAAAATCACTTGCTTTTCTTATTTTTAATTTCTTTAATATTATCAACCCATTTCAAGATATATTATTGAAATACTCATTAGTGAATAGAGAATATGCTTTCATTCCAATATTGCCCTTTTCTTATGAACCATTTTGATTTCATGACGAGTCTAGTTTTTTTAATTTTTAAAAAATTGGCCAATTCAATTTTTTAATTAGAAATTATGAGCAATTAACAATGTTGGAAAACCTATTAACAACTTTTGTGTCATTAGTCTACACAATAAATATAATAAAAATTTTGAGATTCTAAATACTTTAGAAAATCAATAAAAGTTAATCCAAGAATTTTACAACAAAGAACATAGTATTTTGCACCTTTAGAACACCTCAAACAAGTGTGTATATGTGTGTGTGTGTGTATATGTGTATATATATATATATATATGTGTATGTATGTATATGTATATATGTGTGTGTATATATATACACACAGACACATATCCATAAGCATCTTTTGAATTAAAAAATATTTTTTGCTTTTGAGAAAACCTCAAATGAGTTTGTAAATATAATCATTTTGTCTTTTTTTATTTTTATTTTCAAGTCATGAATCTAAACAAAAAATTTTAAAAATCTCCTCAAATTGACCGAAAACACTTCATAATAAAAGGAATAGTCTTTTTGGCTTGGAAACACTTTGAATACATTCTTAAAATCAATTTTTTGTACGTTAATATACCTATTGTTACATTGTGTCCATCAAAATTATACATTAATACAATTTGTCTTTATTTTCAATATTCTATTACATGCTTTTAATTTTAGAAAAAATTGAGACAACAAAGAGCACATTTGGATTGAAAACATCTTCTCTATATAAAAATGAGTTTTCAAATAATATATTTTAAAATGAATTGACGATGTTACAAAAAGTTTAAAATAAGAGAGGCAAGTCATTTTTTTTAAGCTAAGGGGTGCTAAGTTAAATTGTCAAAACCCCCCCCCCCCCCCCCCCCCCCCCCCCCAAGGGATTTTTCTGAAATTATCCCATAAGCCAAACGAAATGCCTGTTCGTTTTCCAACACTCATCATTCTACTAACCAAATAAATTAGACAGGAGGGGACACCACAGCACCAAGTTTCACTGAACTCCAATTGATTGGAAAGGCTATCATATCTTTGCCACTAGCACTTTAAAAAAAAGGCTTCAACTTTTTCTGCAATTATTCTGAAAGCGCTCCCCTCAGATTCCTGCTGAAGGAGAGATATCCCCTGTATCCCTCTTTGATCAATCCTCTTGGTCCACGGCGAGAAAAATATAGAGTATGATTTACTACTGTTCTATGATTTTAGGGTATATTTCTAAAGCATGCATGTTCAGCAAAAGTGCAATGCATATTCACGATGGGAAATAACCCTACTTCAGTAAGTTTCAGCCACTAATAAACAATCGCTAGCAAAGTTCAAAGCCATGCATGTCCCTATGTAACACACATGCTTTCCCCTTTCACAGCTCTTGCTGCCAAAACCACTGCATTTTCTTGAAACTTAGCTATGGATCCCCAAGCAATGCAGATTACAAGATCCCCCTCCCCGCTGTCGAAAGGAGAGGGGGGGGGAGTAAAAAACGGTACTCTGTGTACTCCAGATAAACCCCATCTAAAACAACCAGGGAAGCCTTTATGAGACAGCTTGCGAGTCGCATGATCGCAAGTTCCAACCGCCAACTATAACTTGTCCTCTGATAGTCCATCAGCAGTTTTAGTTTGTTTCATGGTGAAATGCAAATTCAAGTGCATTAGGGACCGATGGACCATAAGTCCAGAGCTTCGACACAAAAAGGCTGGGTACAGAAAATGACCAAGTTCTCATGCCTTGCGCAATAAGTGAGACAATAAATAGCAATTACTATTAGCTCTTTCAGTCTCAGCTTTTGCAAAAGATTAATCATATCTTCTTGATTGTGCATCGCCTTTACCAAATCCACCACCAAGTGGCCGTAGATGCGTACAGCCGGAGACTACTGCTAATACAGATGTTAAAGGGTCACGCAACCACACACACACACACACACACGCACGAAAGCATATATACAATTACTCAAACGCCCCCAATATTCATAGGACATAATACAGACAAATCCCAGCATTTTAGAAAGTAGTAGTATTGAATTCGAGAGAAGTTAAAAGAGGCAAAAATTTCACTAGCAGCTGCCGGTCAAAAGCAGCAAGGCTACAATAATTGCTTCCTTCCGTCTCCGGAAGCTCGTGTTATTAAAACCCCAAACCTATCCTTTCCTTAGCATTGTAAACTTCCCCCCGGGCGTTGGCTTCCCTCCCTCCTCACTACTCCCTTGCTGCAAATGTCACAAATCCACGCAAAATCTCCCAAACACTGTGCTAATAAGCAAGGATTGGCAGTTGACAAATTGAAGTTCAACAAAAAGCTCTTCTACACCTTCTCCACATTCCTGCTCTCTATTTCAGCGCTCATCTTCCTCATCTGGCTCGTTCTGCATCCCTCCAAACCTCAATTTTCACTCAAAGAAGCTGATATCTATCAACTAAACCTCTCAGGTCCACACCTTCTCAACTCTTCCATTCAAGTTACTTTACTGTCCAACAATCCCAACAAAAAAGTTGGTATTTACTACGATATTCTACAAGTGTATGCATCCTACAAGGGCCAACAAATCACTCTGGATACTTCTCTTCCACCGTTCTATCAAGCGCATGAAGAGAGCAACCTCCTTTCAGCGTCTTTGGTCGGGAATGGACTACCTGTGGCTCCTTCTTTTGGCTATGAGGTAGGACGCGACCAATCTGCTGGGAATCTGCTACTGAATCTCAAGGCAAATGGCCGTCTCCGGTGGAGGGTTGGAACTTGGGTTTCCGGGAGGTATCGTTTCAACGTAAATTGTATAGCCATCATGCCTTTTGGTCCCTCCTTGCCAACTGGCCCTCTCAGCACAAAGCAAGGAACTCAGTGTTCTATCACCCTCTGAACAAGGACTGCATATCTATCCAGCCTGCTGCCTGCCTACTCTGTAAAGTTTCCCTTTTCAAGCTCATATGGAATCGACTACGTCATCTATTACTAGGAAGCATAATGAGAATCCTCGCGCCCCACTCTTTTACTTCTCTTGCTTCAAGTTTTGGTTTGCATTTTGTCAGTAAATAGCTTTGAAGTATTTGTGGATATAATTGCTTGTTACGAATTAAGTGTGACATGAAGCAAAAGTAAGAATTGAGAAATAATAGTCCCACTATTCAGTTATGTACGAGCACAAGGAAAAACGAAGACTAGATGGCTTTCTTATCAGTCATCATCCTCAAATTTTCTCATTCCAACTTGAAACGATAAAGATGCTTTTAAATGTAATTGGCACCTCTGAAGTGGGAAAGGTTCAAGTAACAATTTACAGTAACAATCTGGTATATTTCATTTTCCGCTAGTTCATGCGTGGACAACTGTATACATTTTCTCCTACAACTTGTCTGCACTTTTCTGGGACCAAAAAGACGCAGAAGACCAGAAGGGAGCAGGATATGCAGCAAAGACGAGGAGCTTCCACTTGAAGAAAAAGAATACATCTGACCCAAGAACAGAATTGGCTAACGAATCTTCCAATTACCAAACCAACCATTCCACAGCCAATGATGGTTCCTAAGAACATTGTCCGCAGCGTCATCACTCGTCAAGGATCTGTCGTGCTTTGATCTTTATGCCCTCTTCCAGGTCATTCTTTAATCTTTTGTAATCCTGTGTTCTGACAGAACTTCCATGATTGTATCTATTGGCCTAAAATCAAGGCATCAGCAATATTTCCTATCAAAAATTGGGACCAAGACTGAGGGCAGGCTTGCAGCCATGCAGGCAAGGTAAAAGGGCTATTTGAGCCACCATCAGTGAGGGAATAGGTTTAAGCAGAACCCAAAAAGTAGTTTATTTAGAAAATGTGAAAGGAAAAAGCCCAAACACAGTCGCACAAACACAGAGGAAAGCAAACAATTAGAAAAAGGGAGAGCATAGCCATTTCTTGTTTACCAAAATACAAGAAGATGATCCATGCAACGATAATTACAGAATTACTCAGGTCATTGCTTAAGTAATCCTACAATCCAAATGCACAAAATGTCTATGGAAATATATCCAGAAACAATCATGTTTGAAACATCAAGACTCTGGAGAATCCACAAGGATGATAATCACTTTTTTTATCTAATTTAGCTATGCATCTATATGCAACAAGCACTGTGGTACACAATTTTTCAGGCCATTTACAGCAAATCTCCAGTTTCCCTTACCCGCCCTGTGGGTTGAGTCCTCCAAGCAGGTGGGTCATTTTCAAAGTCAGACGCAACTTGTGCTGCTTAGTGACAGTTGTGCCACAAGCTACAACATACTGATTTATTTTTGAACGAATCAGACATCTCATTGAGGAAGCATAAACTAAAAAAATCAATTTAAGGCAGGGGGAATGAAAGTTCGTAATCGTGACATAGCATTCTTAACGCTATAATGTTTGTAAAAGCATCAGTTTAGCTTGAAATCGATCAAGACTTCATTCAGCATCTACCTATACTGTACAACAGACACAAGCAAAATACCAATAGCAAGATCCTCGAGGAAGTGAATATAAGCTGAAGGAGGACAGTCATTGTTCCATCATTCAAGAGTGCTGGTGTCTATACATTCAGCTGCTGCTGGCAAGCACTAACCTATTTGAGGATTAGAACTTAGATGCACCAAAATTTGCTCCGGTCAAGAGACCTCAAAACTGACCTCTCACATCAAAGATTCTAAAGTTTAAACAGAACAGGGATCAACCCACTTCCAAAAATGCTTTTTACACGAAAATGCACCTTCGGCCACTCTCTTCATCTCGGAATCTATGTACTCCTCAACCTCTTCCGTGCAAAATTCGCATTCCGGCAAGCCCTCCACAACAGCATCCACCGTGTGCAGAACATAGCAAGCTGGTAATCCCGGATAAGACGCAGAAACCCTCTCCTCCATCTTCTTGCAATACGAATCGGGCACAATCTTAACAATGCCCTCGTCACCAAAATCTCCACGAATCGCGGAGCCCAGCTCTTCTTTCACGGCTCGAGAAACAGCGGCCTCGACGGATTCCCCGGGCTTCATTTTCTCAGACAGAGGCCTGCAGCGGTGGCGAATGACGCCGTTGGACAATTCTTGGTGGGATTCGAGGAGGACTCGATTATGTTTGCCGATGACCCTGACAACGACGACTTGGAGGGATCGAATGGGAGGAGAGGAATCGGCGAG
Organism: Coffea humblotiana; assembly: GCA_023065735.1. Lineage (NCBI taxonomy): Eukaryota > Viridiplantae > Streptophyta > Magnoliopsida > Gentianales > Rubiaceae > Coffea > Coffea humblotiana. The sequence continues at coordinate 559,701 of CM041209.1, read as the reverse complement.
CAAGGTTTCGCCCTCGGAGAGCTCGAGCCAGAGATTGTGGACGTTTTTGGTGCCGGGCTTGACACCCCAGGAAGCGAAGGAGTCGGAAGGCAAGCGGGGCTTGAGCCAATCGGAGAGGGATTGAGGGTAGGGAAGCTGGGGTTGCTGGGGGATTTGGAAGAAGGGAGGGACATGTCGGGGATTCTGAGAAACCTGCGAGGGTTGAGCGGGAAAGAGATTTTGGGGAGGGGGATGAAAGTGGTGGGGAATTTGGGAGAAGAGACGAGAAGGAAGAGGGAGAAGGCGGTGAAGATGAAGTCTGGGAGTGAAGTGATGGGTTTTTTGGGGAGATGGTGAGGAGATTGGAGTTGAAGGTGGTGCGGCTGAGGTAAAGATGGTGGTGGTGGTGACTGATGTGAAGACATGTGAATGAATTTTTCAATTGAATTGCTCAGTTACAGCCAGCAGCAGTAGTTTAGGCGGCGGTGGTAAAGATGGTGGTTGGAGACAAAGTTGACAGAGGGATGATTGGTTGGCCATGAACGGAGCGGGGTATGGATGGGTGACTCCGTTGTTTTGTGGTTCAGATGCCCACCAGAAATTTTAGAGGCTCTCTTACGGATCAGAAATTGGAGTTCCTCCGTTCGGATTTGGGCCCTTTACAAATTTACGATCACTCACTTCTTCTCTATGACTGATTACTACTGCTGGGCCGGCCTGCTACTGCGCTAATCATTTATGCTAATCATCATCATTTACATTGCTGTTGATTTACCGTCGATCACCGTACGCCACAGCTACCCCATTTACTCTCATTAATGACTTGAACCCGTGATGCTGTCTTATTGTCCTTAGTCGTCAGTCCTCTCTCCTTTTAATTCTTCTTTTCCCTCTAATGACACTATTTGATTTTCCTTATTTTTTTATTATTTTGGTATGAGAAATCATGGGAAATATATAATATGGAGCAATTTGTTGCTCACAGTTAAGCAAGTTTTAGTTGGTTTTCCAAAAAACAAAAAAAAGAGAGGAAATTGTACTATTCGTCTTTAAAAAAAAAAAAAAGTAGAAAGAGAGATGAAAAAAAAAATTGACGAGTTTCTTGTTCTCTTTCTGTCTTTTTTTGTTTTTTGGGGGGTGGGGATGGAGGAGGAAAAAAGTATTCTCCTGGATTGTGGGTGGTGGGACAAAGGATGACGGTAAATATTTGGTATGGAAAAATGTTAAATTTGGGCATCAAAGATGTTCCAGTCATTTAATGAAGTAAAAGAATAGTATAGATGTGTGCATATTTTTACTCATTTAGACTTTAGAGTAGTATGGAGACAAGCTAACACTTACAAGGGAAAGGGCAAAAAAAGTGAGTGTTAAATTAAAAACTACTGTATTAACGTTTTCATCAATTTAACTACCTTTTTTCTTTTTTTACCCCCGTACAATGGAGGATCAAGCCCGTTGGCCTCATTTTACTTTGTGATGTGTATGTTTTAGAGAAGGACTGTATGGGCCCTACTAATTCGTTGAGGTTTAGATCTGTGACTGTGGTCCAATTCCATATGCTTGGGGATGGCTGCTCCCAATTCCTGGGCCAGTCGGCCGAGTGACGGAGCAAAACCCATGGGGCCCAATGTTTTTCTGAAGTGGGCCTGCAATTCACTAGTCCTAGGGAAAACAAGGTACCAAGAGCTCGAATTCATGTCGGTGTTTTTTTTTCCCCCAATTTCTCTTATATAATTTCTACAAAAAGTCGAGCTAATTTCTTTTTTTTTATTTTATGTTCTTATGGGATAAATGACGAGTTGATTCCATATCATATGCTCGCAAATATAATTTAATAAAAGGTAAAAACATGTCAAGCTTTGAGATAGTTATATAGAGAAAGTAATTCTTTTGTCAAATTAATTTAGTTACAAAAAGAATTTGTCAATAATAAAATTTGATTAAAACTTTTTACTTTGAATGACAATTGGACATCAAGATCGGATGATTAAGCATCAGGCATTATAATATCTCTCTCTGGTTTGTGTTTTTTATGTTCTTTCTTTTTTTGGTGGGGGAAAGAAAGGGTGCAATTCTGTTTTGCTAGAAATATATCTCCAAAAAAATTAGGCTAAGCTTGACGGTAAATTTCTTCAAATATTGTCCAAAATAAAAAGATGAGGAGATTTTGAGGGCATTTCTGATGCCCGCCGTGACTAACAGGCACGACGAGTGAGAAAACCCCTTTTATTTATGTATCCTTTTTATAAATGCTTACCCGCGCCATCCAGGCAAAAAATTGCATCTAAATCCCTTCACGGCGCTATTTGTTGCAAATATTGGCCACGACGTCCGTGGCCCTTTGTTTTTTTTTTTTTAAGAAAAAAAAAAAAGAAGCTGACTCTACGGTGAATGTGACCGAGGGAGGAGGGGCAGGAACGTTTGGTTTGTGGGCAGCAATCATTCCTGAACGTTCATTGTCTAGATTTGGCCCAAAAATATATATATATAAAGTGCAGATTGCATTTTATATTTTTTTTTTACATTATATGTGAGATTCATAAAATTTTGTTTTATAATTACACGTTGTTGAAAATAAATTATATCTTGTGTAGTTTGTACAAAATCGATCCGAACGATTTTCCTGACAATCGCACGACTCGTGTCCCGCGAACGAGTTACAAGAGAATATGGCAGGCAACAATTGAAGGGCTCAACTCGAGACACTTTTAACTCCAATGTGAAACCTCTTGGGTCAGAGTCAGTATATTCGGCATTGTTTGTGATTAGTGATGAATCTATCTATGTACTTTTGTTCGTGACTAGTGATGTATTTAGCTATTTATTTTTGTGATTCAATAATTATTTTACCGAGAGGTTACAGTTTATATATTTTAGTTTTTTCCTTGAGCTTAATTCAGCTACTAATTTCCATACCTCAGTCTGACACGAATAATAAAATTATTGAAATGTACATACTAATTTTATGTATTAAAACTAATATTCTTATGCACTTACAAATAAAATTTGTAAAAAGAATATTCACAAAAAAATGAAAAAATTATTCTTCAAAAAAGTAGCAACTCAAACAAAGTCTAAACTTCCAATATTAGATCCTTATATATTACTAACAATTTTATTTTTTTTAAGCAATTAAAATTAGTACAATTAGCAAGTGCTAATTTGTTTTAAATGTTAAATCCTTTTTTAAATATTACAATTTAAATAGTTAAACAATAAAAATACTTTTAAAACTTAGTAGAGGTTTTTTTTTTCTAGATGGTGAATTTTCTAGGCCTTTCATGTAAATTTAACTAAGAATTTCAACCAAGGTTTTCAAAAAATTGAATGGTCAAGATTAGAATTCTAGCCCTAATCTTCAATTTTAGTTGATAGTGAATTGTATTATTATTTTTTACTTGTGTTGATATTGAAACACTCAATTAACCTAAAAAGTATATCTTTATTAAATAGGTTAAAATTGGATAACAATACACATTTGATATACAAACCAAATTTTGGTAAAAAAAATATTTTAATATATAGTTTTATTAATTACTGCCGTACAAAATTCACTAATTACTACTCTACACACATTTGATAATTTTTATCAATATTTACTAATTCATTAAATGAATTAGCTCATTTTTTACCATTCTATTACTTGATAATTAGTATCTATTGCATTTACAATGCTTACAAAAAAAAATTCGCCTGTAAGTAAACTACTCTTTTATTTCCCATACACAACTCTAATTTCAATTAGATAATCATAATATTTACTTAAATTTAGATAATTAAAGTTACACAATTAAAATAATTTAAAATTAAAAACGCTAAAACAAACAACAAATTAGTTGCATAAATTAAATTACATATTGTTTTATAATTTTAAATAGTTTAAATTTGTTAAATAATTAGTTGCAATAGGTCTTCAAAAAAGTTACAAAAGGTAAAAGGAATAAATATATTAAGCTGCTGCTATGTCTCTTCAGCGAACGTTTAAAAAAAAAAAAAAACTAGAAAAGAACCCACTGTGTGTCATGGACACGACAGGCTCTACTATAAAAGGGACCAATTTGCAATTTTGCGTAAACTGATAAATTAGTCTTCCATGTGTCAGAAACACAGTAGGCATAGATTGAGAGATGCTCCATTTCAGTAGGCAATATTTCAAGATATTTGCCTAAGCTTGATGTATACGGGTGCAATTTACTGCGCTATCCAATTGTACTATTTTTTTTCTTCCTCTTTCACCCTTCTCTACACCTTTTTTTCTATCCATAATTGACACATTTAAAATTTGAATTCTGAAAATTCTGAATTTGAGAGCGAGAGAATTCTAAGAATCATTCAATCGGACCTAATACTTAATAGGTTCTAAAATCTAACCATAAAAGAAATTAAAAGTTTTTTTTTTTTTGGAAAAGTCAACAGGGTATAAAAAGACGAATTTGGCGGTGAAGATGCTCATAGAGAAGGCAATCAACGATGATCCCATGGCAAATGGATAATAAATCGCTTGTATTATTAAGTCCACGCCCGGCATTAGTGGATAAAATGGGAGTGGCTGCCATCTAACTTTGACATCGACTTTAGTTGGTAGGTATAAAGCAGGACTACTAATAGTACTACTTTGACATTGAGCTTGACGTAACAATTCAACTACTTCTGACATAAATGAGGATCAACCAACTACTACTAATAGTAAGTAGTATGTAGTCAGTATATTCCATTAATGTAGTATTCCACGTGCGTGGAAAAGCAGTACAAGACCTCAACCACAACCAAGTATTTTGTGGAAGGAAAATGGGAGTACTATTTTAATTTGTTTTGGTTGTGAATGTCGTATGAGTTCTCAAGGACTGAAATGAAAGACCTAATTACCATAAGATTGGGTGGTGCTAGAGATTGAATAAGACGTTGGCACACGTAAACTTGATTCCATACAGCAAAAGTTAATCAAGAAGCATAATGAGATGACGACCCAAAAAAAAAAGAAAACAAGAAAAAGGGATTCCGCATCATTTAGAGTTGGGAAAGCTCTTGATCCCAAATTAAGGAAGACCCAAGTTCCTTCCGTAATGGGACTTTGCTGATATTATCATTAGTATGTATACAAGTACATCGATGGTTTCTAACATACGGCCATGAAACAAATGAATATTTACACTCGATATTCTCAATTTTCCTCTCAGAAGTGGATGACAGATCCTTAAGTGAAGTCTTGGTGGATGGTCATCAAATCAAAATAAAACGTCCTCGCCAAACGAGTACATCATCCTCTCCGACCTCCATGGATCCCGGGGTACCACCTCCTCCTCCATGTGATCCTCCGCCGCCAACAACTTGGCTCTGCAAAGGGGACACGTCAGGTGGCCCTTCTCAACCCAAGCATCAAGGCAGTGTCTGTGGTAGACGTGTCGGCAATTGAGGAGCTCCCTCACCTCCTGACTCCCCTCCAAGTTGTCTAAACAAACTGCGCAACGCGGATCCTTATCATCGTGGTTATCATCATTCTCATTCTTCATCCTTACCGCAACACGATTGTACTCATCCACTGACAGTTGCCGTTTGATAATTGCAGCGGCAGTTATCGACTCGACTGAAACCGGAAATGGAACCATTGCAGGAGACGGGTGAGTCTCTCCTTCTCCTTCTTCTTCCTCAAAAAGGCTGTCGGGAGTTTGGTGTTGCGAATGTGACAGTTTGCAGAGCAGCAAGAGATGAGAAAAGAAGGCCTTTAACATGTATTTCACGAAGCCCAAACGGCAGCGGAATTGGATGTTTACTCCGGATGCATATTCTGACATCGTCATCACAACGTTGAGCAACCCCATCGATCTTTCTTTTTTTTTGGGCTGTTGAGAGTATTAATTTTAAGGACTTCGTAACGCTGGTAGGATTAAGATACGTATTATTGTCTGTGTATGACCATACGTATGTATATATATATATATAAAGCTTTCTCTGATAATTTTAGGATATATGGTATGCAACAGACAGCAATTAAGAAGTGTGGTGAAATGCAATTAATGTTCCACGTAATGACAATTGAGAGGAAGAAGCTGACCGCTCCAACTATCAGGGGCGGCGGGGGACAGTGGCTGCTCCGTATTGATCGCAAGTCATGACTAGAAAACTTCTTTAACCATGAACCTTTATTTCCGTGTGTTTTTTTATGACCAATTTTTTTTGACAACATGGTACAACAATCTGGCCATTCGCCTTTTTCTTAACATAAATCATTCATCTCTCCGCGAGACAATATAGCACAAGTTTGTTTGGAAACAGATTATTTGTCACATTTTATTTACTTGCGTCACTAATATATTTTTTATTTATTTTTTTATCTCACATAAAAAATATGCTACAATATTTTATTTTATTTTTTTAAAAATGATTACAAATAATCTCCTATTCAAAAGCACTCAAAGTCACTCTTACTTGCTTCCACCTCTTTTTCCTTTTACATTTTTTTCTTGGAGTAGGGAAAATGTTTACCTGATTTCTTTGGTGGTGGGATTTCGTGAGACAGCCCATGTGAAGTCCAAAGGGTTTGGTTGGATAACACATTTGTTTAAATAAATATTACAAATTTTTTTCGTATTGCATCATAAATATTAAATAATCTTTTCTAATTAATTATTTATCTTCCAACTATTTTTCTTATTGTCATCAGATATATATATATATATATATATATTATATAATATGCCACATCAGAATAAGATTAATTTATTCTAGCAAAATGTAGGCGAGGACGTTTTCAAAAATAAACACAAAAAAAAAAACCAAAGGCTACATACATGTGAATAGGATACTAATTCCTCCGTGAATAGTTGATCGCCCACATGCTCTGAGAATTTGATCGGCTGCATGTTATCTGTAGCATAATAGTACCAGTAGAGTCAGGAGAATAGATTTCTGACTTCCGAGATAGATCAGATGACAGACAAAATTCGTAACTATAGCCGGCGTGTCAGAAGTTAAACTTCTTCTAGCGGGCTAATTTCTTAAAATATATGTATAAAAAAAAACGTCCGTGAAATGTACCTCTAACACAGGGTCTTTCTCTATTTATACCTGCCGTGCTGAGTCTGCATGGCAGCATAATAAATTTTCTCTTCGCAACCAGATGGTGTCTGCCGGTCAGAACTTCTGCAAAAATTTCAGTGCGGTCAACGGCGCATTTTTTTCAAAAAATCAGCATGTCCCCTGCCGTGCTGACTGGGTACGGCCGAGGACAGGTGGTCAAAAAAAAAAGGACCAGGGGCCTTTGTCAGCCTTTTGTCAGGCGCATGACAAAGGCTGCCAAAGGCTAACAAAGGCCATGTGACGAGCATCTTCACCGTATCCCTTAGTCCATTGTCACCAAGATCAAAAATTACCAAATTGCTCAGATGCTGCATTGACGACGGGAACCTTCCAATGAATTTATTTCCATTCAAATGCAGAATCTCAAGTGCCCCCAAGTTACCCAGTGAACTTGGAATTTGACCGCACAGATTGTTATTTGCCAGGTTTAGGACCCACAAGAATCGCAAGCTGCCGAAGCACAGAGGAACTTTTCCGGAGAGAAGATTGTTGGATAGATCCAATTCTGATAAACCTTTCAACTTGCACAAGTCTTCTGGGATACTTCCTGTGAAACGATTACCACTGAGTTTGAGAAAGTAGATGCATCCATTTGGCCAACATAAGGCGGTGGAATCTCTCTAGTAAGAAAATTTTGTGAGAGATCTAAACTTGAAATATCCGATGAAAATGATTTGAGAGATCCCTCCAATTTGTTGGAGCTTAGAGATATAAATCGATAATTATTATTCTTCAGTTCTTTGAAGTTTGAACTCCAACGGATCGCCAGTTAGGTTGTTGTTGGAGAGATCTAATGAGCTAATATCATAACAAAGCACTCGAAACCAACTGGGTATGGCATCTGAAATACCCGCATTGCTCATGTCTAACTCTTCAAACTTCTGAAGTCCGAAGCCAACCTGGAAACTGGGGGCCTACTTTGATGGGTGCCATTTCAAGTTGTTGGAGTTGAAAAGGAGGTTCCCATGTGGAGCTCAAATTCAGAGTGAGGAAGCTTGGTGACAAAGGCCATTCCGTAAAAACTTTTTTTTTCCAAAGTCAGCCGCTACCGTGCTGACTGCACACGGCAGCGGCAGCAAAAATTCAGAAGTTGTTGGCTGCTGCCGCAACGGCCTGCAAAAATGCTGCTACGTCTGGCAGTGTCAGTTGCTGCCGTGCTGACTGTGCACGGTATAACACCTGCTGACCACACCGAAATTTTTGCAAAGCTTTTGACCGGCTGACAGCTTATGATCGGGAAGGGAAAATTCATTTTGCTGTCGTGCTAACTATAGTTTAAGAAATACCCCATGTTAGAGCTGCATTTGGCGGTTATTTTTTTTAATACGTATATTCTAAGAAATTTTTTTTAATACGTATATTCTAAGAAATTAGCCAGCCACTGGCCACTGCCACTGCTATAAATATAAATATAATAATACTACTATAGTGTTGGAATCTGTCGTTTCTCCTTTGCTGAAAGCTTGCAGTTGCAGGTATGAAGTTACAGGTGGGTTTGGTTCTGAATTTAGAGTTTGATCAGTGTCCCAATGTTGACCCAGTCAAACCTTCTCGATGGTGAATCGTTTACTTTCGTCTGGTTACAGGTAGGGAATGGCAATGACAATAACTATCTAATGATAATGATCGATTTATCAAAGATTCCTATATTGTACTACAACTGATGTTTGGTATCTATAGTACAATAGCGGCCAGTCTCTCTTTATTCTTTCCCTTTTACCTTTTTTTTCCGCTTTCCATCTTCTTCCTCGTCCTTGCTAATTTTCTGAGGACATCCCTAGAATGTCTGAAGCTTGGGCATCGCTCGGTATAGCAGCAATCCACAATATCTCCTACTATTAAAATCTTGTTGATAATGTTCCATACATTTAAATCATCAAAACCCACAACAATTACCTAAAAAGTTATGAAACAGAATCAGTCCCAAAATTCTCAAAAAATTAAAATAAGATATGCATCTAGTCAAAATTACAAAATCAAACTTCTTTCTCTAAATCATCTTTCCTCTATACATGGTTATTTTTCTCAAATGTTGTCACGATTTGATCTTTCCAATTCTTCTTGAATACCGGCAAATAAATCTCCCCCTGTGCAAATATATCTCTTCCCATTTTTCATCACTTTCTCATATTCTCCAACCTCCATTTCAAGGATCTAGAGAAGTTTGATAAAGAAGAGGGAATTAAGCAAATAGATGAAAAAAAACGAGGCTTAGGCTTAGGTTTTTTTCTTGTGTTTGGTTTTGTTTGTTGTATTGCATTTAATTTAATAAATATTTGGGTAAAAAATAAAAAAGCCCCTTGTGATAAACCTATTATACAACTAAACCCCATATGATTTCAAAATATACAACACGGTACCTCGTGTTTTAAACTAAATTGTAAACCTGACGGAAATCGGTAAAATTAACGGGACTGATATACTGAAAGCTAAAAACAAATTCTTTATACTTAATTTTTAGCAAATATTACTATTCTACCCCTTAGCCCTAATAAAACTCCCAGTGATGTTTGAACCTCCCAATAAAACTCCGTGAAGCTGCCCTCAACAAGTGAACTAGACTGTACCTAGTGTTGCAGAGAAACCCCCAGCCCATCATTCGAGACTGATTGAACCTCAGATACCGGTGCCAAAGAACTTGTCCCACCCTCCTTCAAGGACGATATATGAACATTTTCCGTTGAAGCAGCACCTGCCATAACTGGAGTTGGTGTGACTGTTTGCCCGGCTACTTTTGTGGGACGAATGATGGGGAGAATTGGACGAATGTTTGGAATATAAAATATCCCAGCAGAAGTTAGACATGTAAGAAGAGCGTCTTTTTTTTGTGTCATTATTGGTTAGACGAGTAGAAGAGGTGCCCAAGGAAAGAGTGCAATCAACAGAGGAAGACGGCGGAGATGATGTGAAGGAATACATTTCAGCAGTTTCATTAAAGGGTTTATTGTGATGGTTAGGCATGGAGAAGGAATTGGCTTGATGAGTGTGGAGCATGCCACATGAACATGGCCCAGCCATGTTTCCATGAGAACCACCATTGCACCTATTACTGTGCATCATCGTTTGTTTTCTTTCTTCTTTCTTTTCTTGCTGTTGCTTCAATCTCTGGATGGATGAATAATCTCTCCAACTGGTCTTTGAATTTATTGGGCTAAGACAAAAGAATGAAAGAAATACTACTAACTATGGGTTTTGTGAGAATGAGGTGAAAAAAGGGTTGGAAATTAGGAGGGTTAATAATAATACAGGTCAAGTTTGGAAAACATTAATACAGAGAGAGGTGGTACAAGTACAAGCAAATAGTAAGTTGAGAGCGATGGGTAATAATCAAATGGTTGAATGGGGGAGTAAGTTGAAGCTTGGAAGGAAGAGCTCATAATGTTATATGAATATGATATATGAGTGTACAAGAGAGAGAGAGAAAGAGTTGGAGCTATGTGGTAGCTTTCTTTTAAACTAATAAAATGGCGAAACAACAGTCAGCAGCTGCAGTAGCCGGGCATTTTGGTCATTTCATCAGTGCCCGTTAATTTTACCGATTTCCGTCAGGTTTACAATTTAATTCAAAACATAAGGTACCGTGTTGTATATTTTGAAACCATAGGGGGCTTATTTGTATAATTGGTTTACTACAGGGAATTTTTTTAATTTTTACCCTAAATATTTTGACTTTAAGATGGGCCAAGTCAATAATGAAGATGAAAGCGCCCAATTTGCTCTACAATGAATCTATGAGATTAAGCCAACGGGTCACCAACACATCTTTAAAGTCTTGATGGATGTGAAAGGTCAAGAATTCAATCATTGTCTAATTGTGACTTCCCCTCCCCCTTCCCTTAGATTAGATTAGAATAAGTTATACAAACTATTATTTTTACTTGCAAAAACGACAAAAAAGAATCTATGGGATTAAAAGATCTAAAAGTGGGCAATGGTTAGTCCCACAGAGGCGAACCAAGCATTATGTAAGGGTTTCATTACCCTTTGAATCTCATTGATGAGGTGCAATAAAATAAGTACTCTTTTTCTTTTCCTTTTTTTTGGGTTATCCAATAAAAATTGTAGTACTATTACGACAGCTGATTATACATAGCAATCCTCGATTTTGTTTAGAGTAAAACAATTAGCATTGTCGAAAAATAACAGATATATTTGTTTTATTATTATATGGAAGTTGCTTTCTCTATAATCGTTCACTGTAAGTTTGCACGTCCTCAATTAGTCAATTGGATGATGTTCTGTCGTAGACTACTTATATTTCAATTAATTCATTCGGGCTGCAACTTTATAAGATTTTTATAATATATATATATTTATAGTAATATGATATATGTGAGATGAAAGATTATTAAAAAAATATGTGAAATGAATATTTCAAAAGAAGAAACTATTATTTAAAAAAATACGTCAAATGAATATTCCAAAAAAAAAAACCGTATAAAAACTCATAATCCAAACCGCGCCTAAGCATATGACGCATTCATGGTCCGGCTGAACCCGATTTAAACTCGATTTAAACTTTGAAGAGTAAAATCCCAAGAGCAGCAGAGTTTACGAGTGAAACTCGTACTAAATCCAGTAGTTCAGCATGGTGTACTGGAATCTCTTGCTGGTTTTATACTCTCAAGTCCTTTTTCCTTTTGTACGAGAAAAAAAAATAATAGAAACAAGTTTTCTCATTTGCCTTCCCATCTTGTAAAGCGTGATGTCTATTTACCAAAGTTTATAGCAAAAAATAAAAATATATGGAGGGGCGGCGTGTTTTTTCTGGTTTTGGAGGATGGCGGTTTGTATTCGTGGAGGAGAAAGGTAAGCTAGAGAATTGAATTTGAGCCAAAGCTCGGATGTAAACCTCGTAAACTATAATCAAGCAAAACGAATCGCACATGCAAACACGTGTTCGCGCCTCTTTTCTTTTGCTTGCTCCTCAAGCCCATCAAAGCTAAAAGTTATCATGCAGAATAAATAAGGATTAATTTTCTTTAGATTGACGGTGTACGCATTATTACTATTGATTGTATGACAACTAATATTAGCTAAAATTTAATGTTTAAATTTATTGTTGGATGTATGATAACTAATCTTAATCAAAATTTTAAATCTAAAAGAGAATATTAATTAGAATTTAAAATTTAAATTCACTGTTGAATGTATGACAACTAATCTTAATTAGAATTTAAAATCTAAATTTTTACATGTATATTATGCATTTAATCGTGATAATATATACACTGATGTGTATATAAGATTAGCTCAAAAAATAAATAAATAAATAAATAATCATCGCTGAAGGTCAAGCTGCCATAAAACTTGGAATTCACAAGTCTCCAGAAAGGTTGGGACAAACCTATTCCCACATTGAACATGGACAAACTCTCATTCTCGCTTTGTTTGGTTTGGTCTTTACCTCTTTAAAAGTCTCCGACCCCCTAAATGCTGTTGTTAAGTGGTCCAAAAAGGCATGGAAAAACCATAGAAGAAAACATTCATTTGGCAATATAATTACTTCTATAAGATATCTATTATGTCCCTCATTTTAAAATGTTTAAAATTTATTAGTTTATGTTATTCAAATTTGACCTGAGCAAGCTTAAACATTGCCATGCTCGAGAATTTTTTATTTCAGCTTGCTTGAGTCGATATCGAGCAAAGTTATCACCACAAATGCATCCCCAATCATTGGATCCATATGGATTAGATGTTTTTAGAAATGCATTTAAAAACTTTAATGTAATTTTGTGTATTAAAAATTTTAACTGTGGTTTTTTTTCCCCTTTTATGACACACCACCCATTGGCCACGGTGGTTGCTATGGCTTAAGAGCTAAAACATGAAAACTCCCAACTGCTTCAACAGTTGATGCTGCACGGCTCATCTTCATATACATTACAGAACAAAGAAACATCCTTGCCAAACAACTACATCAATCTACCAGCCTACCACGAAACTGCACCCTCGAGAATGAAAAAGATATCAGCAATCCAAACGGTTTCTTTCTTCCTGGAATGAATTGAGTTCAATATCCAGATTTCCATGGGATAGACCTGATGAAGTTCTTTGGACAGCCAGCACCAATGGAAAATTCTCAGCGCGATCAGCTTGGGATGCCACTAGAAAGCGCCAGACAAAAGTTTTTCTGGTCCAAGATGATTTGGTACAGTAAGTTCATCCCTAAGCATTCCTTAATATTCTCCACTTGAACAAGCTGTAGTATAGCATCTCTAGACAGTGGACTCGTATAATGAATTGGATTTCTGTTCATATTAGAGGAAAAGATGTTATTGGGGTCATCAGAAAAGTTTCTTTTAGAGCCAATTTACTTTGTTTGGCCTGAACCAAAAGCTCGCATCTTCCAGCACCAATAGAAAAACACAATTGTTTTTGAGCAAATCAAGGATGTCAGGATGAGGTTAGCATACTCCATTTTTTATCACGTTTAGGTCAAGTACAGAGATATTCTTGAAGCTTGGAATATATATTCAGCATGGTTATTGTAATTTTTTTTTGTGGAAAATAGTTCTCTGTATAGGCAGTTAATTCTGGCATTATGTACCTTTTGGCCAGTTTGCTTGCCTTGGTAGATTCTTAACCCTCCTATTCTCTTGCTGTTCTGGATTAGGAACAAACACCTACTTTGTAATATTTTTTATTTTTTAAATGCAGCTGATCTTTCCCCCAAAAAATATGTTTTTTCCGTCTGTAAGCCTGTGACTATAACTTTAAGGTTCTTGAGCACCAACTTCAGTAACAACCCTCATCGAAGGAACTAAGATGCTCTAGTAATGACCCAACTGGGTTCTACTAAGTATCCACTCCCATAAACGGAAGATTTTCCAAAATTACGAAACCAGAACCGGTTCTATATGTTCCTGGTACTTACAAACTTTAACTTCCGTTAATCTCGGCTGGCATACATCACAAAGGACTCTTGCAGCAAGACCTGAATATTGCCAAGGTATGGCCAGACTTAACCACTCACCCTGAACGTTCAATTATTCACCCTAGTATACATTATGATATAACTTCAGGATTTATCAGTATAGATGAAACAGTAAATAAAGTATGCACAGGAAAAAGCTTTCAAATCATCAATTTCCTGAGGTAAATCCTTGGAGTGGACAAACTAGAATCTCGAAGCTACCAATTTACTTGCCCATAAATAAGAAATTCTAAAGATGCATAATCACGTCTCTGTTCTTTCACATCCATATTTTTGCTATTATTTTACCTTGTTTCTTTTTCCTTCCAATTTTTTATTCCTTTGGGCACGCTTGGAGTAGCTGGGTAAAGGTGATTAAACATCAATAAAAAAAACTTTAATTATTAGCTCTATATAGGTACGAACATGAAGAACTTTGATTTGCAAATATCATAGTTCGGAATTCATTGACATGCTAATGAAAAGCCAAAATCAATAGGAGTACCAGAGAGAAAACAAGATTTATGAAAAGGGATAACTAAGAAAATGTGTCTAAAACATCAAATTGGTATATCATACGCAGCAAACTTCCATGGGCAAAGATAAGGAATTGAAACACACACATGACACACCCCTATAGCTTACTGACTGGTGTTGCAACTTCTGAAACCATTATCCCCAATGCTGCACACATAAAGTTAGGCTCTTTCGAAAACAAGGATATGCAAAAGCAGCCAAAAGTCGAAGGACGTACTCATGCAGATGAAAGCACAAAACATATACGCGTATACAGGGAATGCCAAAGAGGTGATAAAGAGAACATAGATTGAACCATTGAACAGCCTATGGATTTATCATGTATTAAGATCCAAAGTTCGAAGGAACAGCAACATCCCATTGCAAATACAACAAACACCAGAAATACAGATGAGGAGCTCTTAAACGTCTTAGTATTACAGTAATTCACAACATTGCATTACCTCAAACTCTGAGCATCTGCAACTTATTAGAGAATGCAATAGCAATCCAGTCGGGCAGGGCAGCAGACCACTGCAGTTGGTTAACCTCCGTTCCAGCCAAGTACATGGACATGGGATCGATCCCATTAGGGCCCGCAACAGTAGGCAACTCCCAGATAAGCGCCTGTCCATCATCCCCAGCAGAACAAATGTGCCTGCTACTCTGGGGAGCCCAGGCAATTGCATTGACACTGGCTTGATGCTTCTCCAACTCTGCCACAGGCATGGTGGGTGACCTGATATCCAAGATGACAACTTTGTTGCTATCCATCAAGATGGTAGCCATGTACCTCAAGTCCTGCTTGTTCCAAGCCAACCTTAACAGAGGAGTATCCGGCTGGGGACTCTCATATATGATAGTGGAGTGCTCCTTATCCCTCAGATCGAAAATTCTGACGGAGCCATCAGCAGAAACCGATGCAAAAACCCCCGGCTTCCCCCCAAGCAATATCGGTAGACTTCCTTATCATGAGCGATCAATTGGGTTTCTACGGCCCCCTTCTCTATGTCCCAAATGGTGCAAGTGGTGTCGATGCTGGAAGTCCCAATTCTCCGGGGCTCCAAGTCGTTCCAGTCGAAGGAGGTCAATGGGGCGCAGAATTCACTGGTCTTGCTGTTGTTAAGAGTGGAGAGGGGTTCAATAGAGGAATCCCTGACTTCCCAGATGCGGAGGTAGTCGCCGGAGGAGGCGAGGAGCTCGGCTGCGGACCTGGGATTGGGGGGTTGGAACATTAACTTAGTGGGTGGGTAAGGGTGCTCGAAGGAGAGAGTGGGGATGGGTTTGAGAGAGGTGGTTTCTTCGTCGAAGGAGAAGATGTCGACCCTGTTGCCGGGATCCTCGACGAAGCTTCCGACGGCTATATTGCGGCGACGGCGGTTATGGTGGGAGGCGGCGGAAGAAACAGCCATGGCGTAAATCGGGTACGGACAGTCATGTGAGACAGAGTTTTCAGAGAGGAGATGGGGTTCCTGGGCCGACGATGGATTATCCATCTTTTTCTCTTCGTCTTTGGTTCTTGACTGCAATCTGGCTTCCAATGGTTTGTTTTCCTTGGTTTTATGATTTGATTTCGCAGTTGCTGCAATTCTGGCCGCTGTGGCCGCCTCCTGCTTGTCAACGCTGAATACAGTAGACAAATGCGAATTGGTCCTCCTAGTAGCAGTGGCCTATTTGTAACGACAGTATTACTGTATCACGTAATAATCTGATGATTATTGTTTTCTCATTTATTTACCATGGTTAACTTAAAATGCTTTCAACGCCTCGTTCTTTAAATATATATATATATATATATATTTTTTAATTCTTATATATCCTTTCATACCTTTTAAATTTCAAAAGTAAGAACATGTTTCGTTCGTATAAGAATTTGGTTTGAAAACGATTAATGTAAGGATAAATAAAGAATTAGTCATATATTTAAAAAAAATAAAAAATAATATCATTCATGAAATCTAAATTATGATACTAGATAAAAACGAAGTCTACTAGCCTTTCAAGATGGAAAACTATAGAACATTTGACCCTAATTAAATTTTAATAATAGTGCAAAACTCAAATGCTAAGAATAGCCTTGGGCATTATTCATTACTTTATGTATTCCTTTTGTTTTCTTCATATCTGAACTAGAATTTTGCTCGTACCTTAGCATATTCTTTTTTTATCTATTATAAATTTATACAAATATTAATAATTTAAATATAAAAAATTAACAACATTTCTACATGTTCATCCATATTAATTTTAAAAAATTAATTTATTTTAAATGTTCAATTGTTTATTAATCTTTAAAAACTTTTTATTTATATGAATTTATACAAATACCAATAATTTAAATATTAAAATTAACAATATTTTTACATGTTCATTCATGTTAATTTTAAAAAATTAATGTATATTAAATGTTCAATTATTTACTAATTTTTAAAAAATTTGTTTACATACTTTTACTATAATATGATAATATAAATCAAATAATGTAGCCCATATCAAAAATTTGGTAGATACTATTTTTTTATAAATATTCTTTTAGATAATTTAAACTTTTATAATGACCATAAACCTAGAATCCTATATTCATATTTAATTAAGTATAAAAAGATCTAGCAATCCATTTTCTTCGTTAATAAATATTCAGTTTCCAATAATATTAATAAATCTATTAGTGTAACAGTTAATTCTTTTTTTTTATACTAAGGTAATTCAAATTTAAGAGAAAAGATGATAAACAATTTGAATACCAATCAATAATATGGTAGTGAAAATGAAGTAATTTATGGAATATGTAAGATTTTTAATAATTGTGATTTAAAAAAGTTTTACTATACTTCTATATAATAATTTGGTAGAAAGTGTATATCATTAAGATAAGATTATGGTGGTGAAAGGAAGTAAATTATGGGAATGTAAGACTTTAATAATTGTGATTTAAAAAGATTTTATTATACTTGTATGTAATAAGTAGTAGAAAGCAGATATCATTAATATAAGATTAGTTATTTTTTAAAGCTATTTTAAAATTAAAGATAATTTTAAACACATACTATAATCATTGTAATAATTTGATAAAAAACAGCTATGATTAATATAAGTTATTTTAAAATTAGAGATAGTTTTTAAACATATAATATAATCCAAATAGGATTAGTATGGGTAAAATCCAAATGACCCGTAATCCATTAATTCTCTTCAATCAAGCATACCACGTAGGAGTGAGAAACACTTAATTAAAATAGTTACTTTCATATATATATATATATATATATATATATATAACTACTATATACATGTATATATATGTTTGTGTGTGTAGTAGTTAGGAGTATTATAATATATTATCAGTTTTTGGTTTGCATTTTCTAATGCCAATACTTGCAACCATTGTGTTCAATTCTCATTTTATATGGTTTTCATATTATGGGAGGTAAAATTAAATATATTGTAAAATGTTAAACCAAATTAAAGGTTGTGATTTATTTTGCTTCAAATTTTATCTTTTCTATTTTATTTTGAAACTACAAATATAAGTACATTTTAAAAGTAAAACCAAAATACAAGTTATGAAATTTTTTTACTTCAAATGTTAACTCCTCGATTTGGATTTTTTTTTGTTTTAGTGTGAGTAGGATGGCTCAAACCCGAGCCTCCGAAATTTCTCTCTTACAATCTCCCTCTCCATACCACCCAACCCATTCCTCTTTCCTCGATTTGGAGGTTGAATATGGATTCAACGACGAAATTTCTACTTTGAAAATTTGGAATCGTTCAATTCAAAATTTTTCTTGTGAAAATTTAATCCCAACACAAACACACCATAGTATATACATATGTGTATATGTAATTCTTATAAGACAAAAACTATAGATTTCTGATAGTATAATATATTTCAAATGAACAACGCTAATATTACTTTATTCTGGTTTGGACAGGTAGAAGAAGAAGAGACGAGTATGGAAAAAGAAATTTGAGAAGACTGGCCTTGAGAGATAGAGGTTTAGAGGCTATCCAAGGGTTTGGGAAAATGATGAAAAGAAAGGGATAGAAAATTAGAGGTGGGGATAGGAAGCTAGAGGAAAGGGAAAGAAAATACTAAGGAATTAGAGAATGGTGGAAAAAGATGAAGAATAAAGGTGAACTACAATGTTGGGCGGAGAAAAGAATAAAAAAGAAGGGAATTGTGGAGATATGATAGAAGTGACAAGGAATGACAGGAAGAATAGTACATTAGTAAGAGATGTGAAGGTCATACGATGCAGCAGATGACCAGTTGGCGAGTAAGAGAGGATGAAAAGAGTAATAACTTTTAATAATTTTAAAAATTTTAAGAACGCAACTTACAAAGATCTTTTTGACATATATTATAGTTTATGAAAAACACTATTTTATAAACAGTTGACAATTTTAGGGGTACAAGATAGGAGAAAAAATTTTCTAAAATCGAGGAAAATGAATTAGTTATAATTTATATTTTTTATACTGTAAGTATTGATACATGGGTATAAATTTTGATATATGGACATAAATTGTAATCAATATGATAAACTTGGCCCCGTTTGGATTGTACTTTCCATGGAAAAATTATTGTAGCGATTTGATGTATGTGAGGGAAAAAGGTAATAAGAAAATACGATCACGGAAAACGACGCAATTTTCCGGCAGAAAATGACAATCCAAACAGGGTTTTTTCATATACTTAATCTTGTATCACAAAATTTACTAATATATATTATTATTTTGAATTAAAATATAAACCCGCGCATTCCGCATAGAATGCGCTTGGTAGGAATTTGTAGCTGTCGTTTGTTGCTGTTGACTGACCATTCTTCTTCATCTGTGATGCCGACCGGATTCAACTCTGGACAGTCAAATGCGGTCTCTTTTTGCTGGTTCGTTCAAAGTTGTTAGCTCCATTCTCATAGCCCCATTTCTCTCACAAAGATGAAGCCATCGGCCCAAAACTTTGTCTTCGCATGAGTATCATACGATCATATCTTCAAACGGGTACCTAGGCAGATATAGTGGAGTTTGGTCCTCATGGTCTTGCAAATGAGCCTGCCCAATTCGTTCATTTCTTCCGCAGATGTAGCCCAAAGATTGAGTCTGTTGGCCTATTGTCTTCTCTTTTCGAAACCAAAGAGAAGGGGAAAACATATAGATTATTTACTTTTTGTTTGAGAGACTTGGTGGAGCCCAAGATTTTCGCCACAACCTGCAATGTTGGACTCTCGGATTCTGGGGCTGCTTCAAGTGTCTTTTGGTATCCTCTTCTCCATATCCTCAAACACCAGTGGCTGAAAAATGAAAAAGGAGTTCATAATCTTGTCGTAAGCTTCGAATTAATTCAATGGCCTATGAAGTTTTTGTACCCTAACAACCCTTGCATAAAGAATAACCATCTGTAATTGATATCAGAGTTATATATATATGAAGGTTTTTTTTTTTTGGCTGGATTTGGCATAAAATGGTTAATCTTACAGTGGTGTAGCAGTTACTATTAAATTCACTTGAAATTCGTAGATCATTTGACATAAATTGAGTCGCATCAATGCTAAAAAAGTAATATGGCACTGTATGGTGCCGCGTCGGCTTTGGTGACTGAACGAAAATGACAAAAATTCCAAAGGCTTCAAAATTCTTGGCCAATCGCACCATTTAAGGTTTAGCTTTGCATAAAGGGATTTTCTTAGCCGGTGAAGGAAGGATACAGAGAAAAAGTACAATGCTTTGCTGGAATATTGGAATGGAAGAGACCACAGAGAAAATAATCATCCCAAGGACTTTCAGTCTCAATTCAGTGGGCGCACATAGGTCACATGACTGAAACAAAAATCTGTTTGGATTGATTACATTTCAAAAATAAGTTTTTTAAATATAATGTTACAATAACGCACAATAATTTAAAAAACATCTCATTCGTATAATATATCAAAATTTTAAAAAAAATTTTATAGTAAAATTTTTTCATATACACCGTTATAGTAAAATTTTTCAAAAATATCTCTAAAAGCAACTAATCCAAACGGAGCCAACGTTTTTCAAATTCCGCTGCTGCTCCAAAGATATTTTGTTTGGCAAGAATGATTGAAATGCTTGAGGTAGGTATATATCCCTTTCCATGCTTGTGTGTATATATATATATATAGACACACACACACACACAACTTTCTTGGTAGGATAGGGGAAATCGTTTGCTAATTTAGTATGTATTCGGTCGATGGCCTGTCAATTAAGAGATTCGAGATGATTTCGATAAAATTTGTAAAACGATTCATTCAACATTTGATATTTCCTCGTCTCGTCTTGGTTCTTTCATCAGCAGGATGGCGTCACCATTACGATGGCGCGATTTAAAATGATAAACGTTCAAAAATGTCATGTTTAAATGTCAGTTTTATATCCTTGCACTTTTTTTTTAAAGTTTAATTAATAACAAGAAGTCTCAGTCCAGAAGACAAGTACTAGATGATAATCTTGGAGTTGGAACCGCGGGAAACAAGCCACATGGGGCATGCGGGCGCCGGCCATTGATGGTACATGAATGGATGGTCTTCCCCCCGATCAGTACGTCTGGAAAATTTCTGCATTGGGTCGCTTTTTTTTTCAATGGAGGTCTGGTCATCTCTGTGACTCTTATCTTCATGTCATGTGCTGCAGCAGGAAGTAAGCAAGTACAAATCCTTCAAAAGAAAAAAGAAAAAAAAGTATACCTGTACAAAATTTTTTTGGAACAATCGTTCCTTTGCCACTCTTCTTCTTCCACTACTAGGCTACTACTAATACTACTTCTTCTTCGTCAATGAATGACTCAAAAAAAAATAGAAAAAAGAGAGAAAAAAAAACGCGACCTCATCGGGTGTGGATATAAATTACCAGGCCAATAAAATGCGATGACGGTGGACATATGGCGACAGGGCATGGTGATCACTGTCTGCCTTGGCAATGACTATGAAATTTGTCTTCGGGGAAGGATGGAAAGGGAAAGACGGTGACAGATGGCAATTTGCATGATGGCACGGCTCACGGGTCCTGAGATATTTTCAGTATTGAGATGTTTTACGGTTTTATACAAGTAATAACAATAAGGATCTTGGATGCAATTTAAACTCATTCAGACGCTAGCAAGATGGCAATCCCAAATACCGAAAAGCATCGGATGACATTGAATCCGATCCTCCCCAACTTGTTCTCTCATTTATTGGCTGTGAAATTATCCCGTCTTGAAATCGTGGGATCTGATGTATCCGACAAATAGATAACCTCTGGTAGGTTGATATTTGATTGATAATAATAAGTGAGAAGCATGAATAATGTCAAAAGGGATGAGGACCTTTTTCATTTTATACACTACTTCATATCACCAAAAAAATGTTATAATATCTTTCAAAAAAAATGACGATAGCAGTGAAAATGAGAAAGACGCGGGGCAATAATTGCGTCGGAATGTGACTGGCGTTCCTCTCCCGAGTCCGGAGACTTGTACAGTTATACTTAGCGTTGGGAAGGGGCTAGAAACTTGAGAAGCAAAGGTCCACCTTTTTGTATTTTGTAATTTGTAATTTGTATTGATCAAGAGTCTTCCACCAAATGGGGCCAGAGGAAGGAGCTCCGGACTTCCCTTGCCAGACGGCGACGGCAGGGAATAATTAATAAATGATTTTCTTTACTCAGCGTCGGCGGGGGCCGCTCTCGCATTGAAATAAAACTCAACTACTGTAACTTATAATACAAATAAAGAGACTATTGGTGTCTAGCTTTGAGTTTTGCTTTACCTTAATACAATTAATAATGATTTTCATATTGTGTATTAGTAAAACACCATGCCAATATTATATTTTTCTTAAAATATAAGAAGGTTTCACTGAAATCTGAATTCCAGAGGGATGATAGTTACTGGGAACGTATTCGTCTGTTTTTTTTTCTAATAAAAAAAATATTCGTCTGTTGAATACAAATACGAATTTGAATTTGAATGATATAACCTCAAGCACTTGAGTTTTTTTTTCCTTCTTTTCTGTTTGTGTTGAAAACCCAAGAGTGATTGCCAAAGTCGGCAATCACTCTTTTTAAGTCTGTGTGCCGGACGTCTAAGCAAGTGAAGTTGTGCTAACCGGTCCAATCCTAGAGAGTTATAAAACCATTTCTTTTCTCGTTTTTCTTTCTTATTCTACTAATAAATTGTTTGATACTTCGTCCAAGGACCATTTCTCTATTTTGGTGTTCTATGTTCTATCACGCATTGGATACTTAATTATTGCAAAATGTTGATAAGAAGCAGTCCATTGTCATCAGGGATTATGGTCAAGGATCATGACTAGGATCCGACTTCGATGAATATCGGCTATATGATGCGTCGATCAATATCTCGACTTGGATGAATATCAGCAGTATGCGTCCATCAATATCTTATAGCCACTTAAGGTTGGTTTGGTTTATGGGATGACACTGAGTTGGATTACTAATCTCATCTCATTTTATATTTAGTTACATTTTATATAAGAGTTGATGTATTTCATTTAATCGAATTAATCCTCTATATGGGAAATAAAATAATCTCATGAAAGAAGGTGGTATGAGTTATATCGAAAGGAGTAAGAGATGAAATTATTACAATTTGGACTTATTTGTTCTTACCAACAGAATAATGCTTTATTCGAACAATGGTATAAACTTACATTCTTACTATAATATTATTTAAATTTTGGTCTAATTTGCCCCCATTAATAACATAATAAAATTTTGGATAAATTTGATCCTATTAATGAAAAATTTAAAATTGGATAGTTTTGTCCATTTTAATGATATACCATAATTTTGGACTGATTTGCCCAAACTATTAATAAAACTAAATGTCTTACTCATTTGCCTATATTAATGAAATAACTAAATTTTGGGACAAATTTCCCCTTATAATAAAAAAATTATGTTTTGAACTAATTTACCCATTTTGATAAATAGCCAAACTTTCGACTAATTTACGTCTGTTATTGATAAAATTAAAATTTTTACTAATTTGCCCCTACCAAATTTTTTGACTGATTTACCCCCACTAAAAGTTGAGTTTGAGCTTACTAAAACTCAATTAATACCACTAATTATAGGTCTGGCAAAGAGGATATTTTGGTTTCCTTATACTATATAAGAACGAGTTTAGGGCAAAGATAGTTTTTAGATTTCAACCGCATGGGTGGGGTTATTTTGGGAATGTGAGAGTGTTTAAAGTACAATTAGAGCATTAAGTACAAGTTATTACAGCTTTAATTTTGCTATAATTACTTATATAACCTTTCAGACATTTAAGGCTAGGGGTAGGTTCGGTAAGTGACAATGTTTGGTGCCAAGTTGAGTATCATGTACAACTGAATTAAGCTTGTGTTTTGATAGAATTACATAAAAGGCCTTTTAATCATTTATTATACTAACACCCAAACCTTCCAATTTCCTAAAGTCTTTCTCATCCGTTAAGGAATTAATTGGATGTTTACATAATTGGATTTTAATTACAATTATACTATATAAGAACGAGTTTAGGGCAAAGATAGTTTTTAGATTTCAACCGCATGGGTGGGGTTATTTTGGGAATGTGAGAGTGTTTAAAGTACAATTAGAGCATTAAGTACAAGTTATTACAGCTTTAATTTTGCTATAATTACTTATATAACCTTTCAGACATTTAAGGCTAGGGGTAGGTTCGGTAAGTGACAATGTTTGGTGCCAAGTTGAGTATCATGTACAACTGAATTAAGCTTGTGTTTTGATAGAATTACATAAAAGGCCTTTTAATCATTTATTATACTAACACCCAAACCTTCCAATTTCCTAAAGTCTTTCTCATCCGTTAAGGAATTAATTGGATGTTTACATAATTGGATTTTAATTACAATTATACTATATAAGAACGAGTTTAAGGCAAAGATAGTTTTTAGATTTCAACCGCATGGGTGGGGTTATTTTGGGAATGTGAGAGTGTTTAAAGTACAATTAGAGCATTAAGTACAAGTTATTACAGCTTTAATTTTGCTATAATTACTTATATAACCTTTCAGACATTTAAGGCTAGGGGTAGGTTCGGTAAGTGACAATGTTTGGTGCCAAGTTGAGTATCATGTACAACTGAATTAAGCTTGTGTTTTGATAGAATTACATAAAAGGCCTTTTAATCATTTATTATACTAACACCCAAACCTTCCAATTTCCTAAAGTCTTTCTCATCCGTTAAGGAATTAATTGGATGTTTACATAATTGGATTTTAATTACAATTAATTAACCTAATTATTACCTGAACAACCATTATCATATTTATGCCCCATGTTCAGCGGATTGTCCTAAACAACCATCACCATAGTTATGCATCCATGTTCAGCCGATAGCCTTTCTTCTTTTTCCGTTTCACCTCTTTGGTTTATTATGGCTATTAAATATTTGGTGGAAGACATAGCTTTTCCTTTAAATTGAGGTGAGCTCTTTGGGTTTGAGGTGGCTTTTTTTTTTATGATTGGTTTATTCAAGAACTTCATATAGTTTGCTTTTTGATACTTCTAATTCCAAAAACTAACTAATTGTACTATTTTTCTGGTTCTTGTATTTGTGGAATAGGTTGAAGTTGGTATCAAAACCAGGCTTTGTTGCATATATCTTGAATAAGGTTAGCAATTTTATCACCTTGCTTATAATTCATTGAATGAAGTTGTGTAGAACTAATTTTTAAAGTAGCGGAACTTATTTGTTCTTATAAATTTATTACTTATAAGTTATAGATATTAAGTCAAAGTTTAATTAGAACAGGGTATAACATGAGGGCATTGCAAAAGAAAGTAGGACGACGACCTTGAAGAAGTCCCTCCAAGCCTGAAGAAGATCGATTTGCTTTTGGAAGCATTGAAGCTCGTGTCACACTGGATCCAACACATGCTTAGTTTCATATCCTATCTTCTCCTCCTCGGCCAAGTTGCTAACATCAAATATTGCATTCATTAGACTTTCTGGTATGCCGTGATTTACCACCTACACGCGTCGTCACATACTATGTATCAGTTAAACTATGTATTTTGACAGTTCTAGAAAGAAGGGAGTCTGAATTTCTAGAATTCCCGGTGTCTTGTTGCTACTAAATTGCTAGGAATCCAAATTCCCAAATGAAAAAGAAAAAAAAGAAAAGGGAATGATATGGTAATTACCATGAAGAAGCCCCAATCTTGACATCTTCTTCCAAAATCTCAGATAGTTTGAAGATGCTAATCAGTATTGTTCAAAGTAAGGTATGAAAAAATAATGTTAGGGATTGAAACTTGAGGTTCTGAGGCAATAGGCTTATTGGCGTAGATGTTGCAGTAAGCATAGCAATAAGGGATGGAATCGAGGCCTGGTGATTCTGCCAGCAGTTTAATGCTTGACAAAAATTTTTATGGTTGAATAGAATTATTATGGCATTTTATATTATGGATAAAGTATGGTTCAAGTAGTTATTTTTATTTAGTTTTTCATGTAATATGATTTGGAATTCAGCTTGTGTTTATTTTAATTGGAAATTTTATGATTGTAAAATTTATTAACTTAGAATTTTGTCCTTCATTGAAACTAAAAAAGAAAATTAATCATGCTACATAGTACTAAGATGTAATTTGCACTCTATTTGCTTTCCATGTTATGATCTCATTCTTGTACTCTGTTGTTTATATAATTCCAAATACAAAAATTTGCTTTTGTACTTTGACAACTCGTTTTGCAATATTATTTAACATGCTATCTAAAAGAATGTGTACTGGAACTTGATGAGTTTAAGCTTCAGCTACATCACCATTTTGATTGCATTGTATTAATTCATTTACTCATAATTTTATACTATACACTGATAAATAATGTTTCTTGATTTGATTGAAACAACCATTATTCATAGTTCAAACGAGTCAATCACGCAGAGTTGCTATATTGGATAATTATACAAGTAAACATTGGAAAATATCATTAAGCAGATTCTACCATAGCTTGCTATTCGAATTCATATAAGCAATTTCTTCTGATTTTAGTTACCATTTCCTATAATTTCAAATTTAGAAAATATTATTTGCACCAATTTTTTTATAATCAAGGTAATTTCAAATTAGATATTTAACAATTATGCAGATTTGAACTTATTTATAAGATTATGAAGACATGTCTCTAGCAAAAAAAACCAAATCTGAATCGTTTCTACAAAACTTTAAAGAGACCACTTAAGTTTCTTATCTCTCTATCATTTTTGGGCATTATTATCTCTATAAGAAACATGTAATTAAGTCGTATTATGTCTACCAATTATATAAATAGTTAGTCTAAAATAAAATTATTTTAGATTAGATTGGACATAAAGTGATTGATGGATAAACTTGACTTGATAATTCAAGTTGAGCTTAAGTCGAGGGAGAAATCAGAAGCATTACTTGAGGGATCTTTCACGAACATATATATATTCGGGAGATGAGGGGTCAAATTGATAATTTTAAATGTTTTATCATCTTGGATAAGTTTTAGAAAAAATTTTTGGATACTTTTCAATTGCACTTCACACATTCTTACATTTTCAAACTACCTTTATCTTTGCAGTCGAAATTCAAACGTAACCTTTGATCATAACTGATTCTTATATAGTACAGGGATAAGGATATTTCATTGCACATTATTTTATTGACTCACTATGTAACTTATAAATTTTCTGTTAAAATCACATGATAAAATCATCATACTTCAGTTCTTATACTACAAAATATTAAACAATAATTATTAATTATCTTCAATTACAAGTACTAAATTCCCACGCATCGCGTGGGCTCTCCCTCCCTAGTATAAATAAGTAATTCCACCTCATCATATCTCTAACCAAACACAGGTTGAGGTTGCTTTTTGAAGTATTCCATCTAATATAAAACTAACCAAACACTGGACTGAATTCAGGATGAATAATTCAAGAATAAGTAATCCCTTCTCATTCAATCGGTGAACCGAACGCACTCTTGGGGTTGGAAGGTCAATACTCGAAATTGCTTCATGAATCAAAAGACATAAAAAAATTTTTTGTTTCGTCTAGTTTGGCAGCAACTCAATGACATTACAATTGGTTTGGTGAATTATTATACCAAGCTCTCACTGTTCAATTTTGGCTAATCAAAGGATGAACTCAAATTGAAATTGGTGCAACGGCAAGTGGTTTGGATGACATAATGATCTCCAATTTTAAGAAATTTTATGACCAACCACCAAGCAATCCTGACGTCTTTGACCAATAGAATACCACCACTTGGACAAATAAAGACCTTATAATATCTTATTTAGAATATTTTTATTAGTTAAATATCAACTATTAGACTTGTCAAATAATTGGCTCGAACCATGATACAAATTTTCATTTCTTAAACTCACAATCGCTAATATTTTTTTCCATCTAGAATGAAGCTTACTTACAATGATGACGTGGTTTATTACATAGTCAAAATGTGGATTATGGTAATTTAACTGCCAGTGAATGGATATTATGTTTGTATAATACACAATCTAACTGTAAATAAAAAATCCAATATTACCTATTTTTTAAATACTTTTAAAGATACTTATATTTTCAACAAAAAGTATAAAATATGTAATAAAATTTTCCTGTATTATACTTCATGAATAATACTTCAATTCAATTATGCACAAAATAATAAAATACTTATATGGTACCTTTTGCATATATAAACGCAAATAATATTAGCAATTTAATATAACTATAATTAATTTAATATGTCATATACATTAATATAAGTAAAATCTTATATTTTGTTTTAAGTTAGAGCCAATATTCGTATAGCATAACATCTAAAAACTATAGTAAATGAACCAGTGATTTTGGTTTCGTAATTTTCAACCATATGTACTATTCACATACAATTTTTATGAGTAATTATACTAAACTACTTTTTTTTTCAATCAAACTTCTAAACATATCTTTCAGAAAAAATTTGTATTATCTACTTACATATAATATTTAGTATCATTGATTTGTTTGGATTGAGATGTTTTTCCTAAAAGATTTTTCATTGCATCATAAATATGATTTTTAATCAATTTTTATTTTTCCTATCATATTTTTATTTTACACGCATTACATTTTAAAAAGTATTATAGTATTATCCTACCATATTTTCCTAACTATGATTATATCCATGTAAGTTTTTCTTTGATTTCTAGTTTAAAAACTCCACATAATTGTTTTTCGCTTGTAATGTCATTTTGCTAAGTATTAATGAGTATAAAAGAAAATGTTGAAGATTTGGATCCTAGCATCTGTGAATTTAATGTTGTCTCAATCCCTATTGGGTAAATTCCAAGTATTTAGAGTCCTTAAAGTTGTCTTTGCAAAATTTTTTTGCTCCAATTTAACTAACCCATAATGGACATAGACAGAGAAATGGAACTCTTATACAAGAAACGGACTATGCTCGCTTAGCAAGATAAAGTGTAGAATGGTCTTTCCAACTCATTATATCTCAAAGTGGTTGTCTCATCTTAAGTGGTTAGTAATTTTGGGGACGGATAGATTAGGTGATTCGGAGTAGAGAATACAAATAAAAGTTCTCGAGTTCAAGCTCTTCCACTTCGAGACTTCTCACTTACACTTAAAAAAAGTGAGTTAACTATTTTATGATATTACGTGTCATCCTAAAAAAAACCAATTACTAAATTGGCATCAAGTGAAAAGTTTAGTGGTTTCAATTACGATTTTGCAACCTTTCATCGTATACATGGTGCGGTTCATGTTTGAATGGTTTTCATCAAAATTCATTATTTGACAATTTTATAATACTGATAGTGACAGTGATTCTGAAATTCAAACTAAATGGTTCTTAAGAGTTTGGCGAATAGAAACTAGGGATGGCAATGGGGGTGGGTACCCGCGGGGGTAGAAATGGGACGGGGCGGGGGCAAAATATTTACTCCCGCCTCCCCGTCCCCCGCATAAAAAAATATATATATACACACACACATATATATATGTGTATATATATACAAAAGTAACAAAATCCCTTATTATCCCCCTCAATTCCTCCTTCGTTCCCTTCTTCGCAGTCACCGCCATCGCTTCCCATTCCCCTCAATTCTAATCACTATTCAATTAATCGCAGGCGTAAAGGAGAGAGGTGAACTAGAAGGACGCGTAACTACATTTCTTAAGAATATCAAAAAGTCAGGTGTGCCCATTTCTTTTTGGTGCATTTGAAGTAAGTCGTCTACTGTGGCTTAACTTGTTGTGACAGCATTGCAGGCAATGTCATTATTTTTATTGATGAGGTCCACACACTTATTGGTTCTGGGACAGTAGGACGAGGCAATAAGGGATCTGGTCTTGATATTGCCAATTTATTGAAGCCATCATTTGGACGGGGTGAGTTACAGGTAATATTTCTTCCTTGTTACATGCTTTAGTGTGCATTATGTTACTAGATACTCATTGATACCTGGACAAGAAATCATGTTACACTGGTATGATCATGGATATTGTAAACTCAAGTTTCTAATCTTAACTTGAAATTAGTAGCCGAAAGTTTCTAATCTTTCCTCGCGGGGGACCGCGGGGGAAACGGGGCGGGGGATGGCGCGGGGGACGGGAGGAGTTATTTGACAACGGGGCGGGGGATGGGGAAAGGATTCCCCGCCCCATTGCCACCCATAATAGGAACCACAACTGATATTAGGAAATCAGAACAGGGGCTAGAGTCTTAAAATTCACAAAAAATTAGAATGGAAACTGAAATTATGATTCTGAGTTGGCTCAAATCATCCAAAAAAATTTTCCTTTTTTACT
The DNA here is from genome assembly GCA_023065735.1 of Coffea humblotiana. Taxonomy (NCBI): domain Eukaryota; kingdom Viridiplantae; phylum Streptophyta; class Magnoliopsida; order Gentianales; family Rubiaceae; genus Coffea; species Coffea humblotiana. The sequence goes on along the minus strand of CM041209.1, from coordinate 529,392 downwards.
GTAATATTTGAGCACTAAGTCACGATAGCTTGGAAAGTTATATGCGCTTGTGTTATTCCGTGAGTGTCGAATCAAAACTTAGAGAAGTCCAACTAAACAATGGTACAGTACTACAATTTAGATAGGGATAATTTCAGAAACCTTCCCTGCGGTTTCTGACAGTCTCAATCACTTCCCCTGAAGTTTCGAAATTCGTATCTACCTCCCCTGTCAGATTATTGGGCCCCAAATATGATATCATGGATGATAAATTGACAGAAATATCCCCGCTGTTGAAGTAATATATTCTGATAATGGGACGACTTAATTAGTGAAATGAGTAATACATAGAATTAACTAACTTAACTGAAATTTAGATGCAAAATGAATTCCTAATTTCGGTTAAGAGAAAAGGCGCCAAAAATGGGCGCCCATTTGGTTGTTGATGTGACAATGAGAGCTGACTGATCATTTGTTTTGGTGAGGAATAGACCTTCATCAGCCATACTGAGAATGAGAAGAGCATTTGAGAGCTCCACGAGAAGCGGGAGAGTTGAAGAAATTGAGGTGAAGTATTGCTGGAAAGGGTGAAATATTGTTGTTCTGAGAGCATTTGAAACAAAGCAAGGTTAGATATTACGTAGCATATGGCTGAAGATGTTACTGACCGTGTGTCATTGAGCATGTCTTCTTATTTTTTGGCATTTGTTCTGCGTGTCTACTTGTGTTAAAGTTGATTTTATGACAATGTTTTCATTATTTCTGGTTATAATAGTTATAAACTAGAATGTGTATTCATGCATATGTGATGGTACTGTTTATATGAATCATACAAAGTAATTTGCATGAGGTCGGAAGAGTTAGTCTGAGCTAGTATTATATGTTTGTATTCATTGAAGTTCATAAATGGAGATCTGACATTGTAGTATGGTGACTGGTGATGTTCATGACATTGTCTCCATTGTGGAGGGACAAAAGTATGAATTCCTAATGTAGATCCTCAAAATTACTCCTTCATTAATCTGCTGAATAATGTTGCCGAGAAGGCATTACATGAAATGCCTGGAAATGTTAATCTTCTTGTACATATGAGATGTGCAATACCTGGAACAGAAGGTTATATTGAAGTGAATGATGATGAAACTGTTCATGATATGTTCTGCGTGTATGAAGATCAAATAGTCATAAACATAGAGGTGTTCAACATGGACATTATCCCTGCTGAACAACCTGTCATGTTGTTGAACAGAAAGATTGATGGTGACCATGAGCACATAGAAATTCAGAACAAACATTTTGCATGGTTAGATGAGCAGAATGTTCATTTTATTGACAGTGAGGATGAGGGCTATGGTTATGAATCTAGCTCTGATGAATCATGGAAGCAAGGATTTGATAATGACAATAAAGATAATATAGGTGATGAGCTTATGGCACTATCCGATAGTGATAGCAGTGATGAAGATTTTCCAGAGTTTGATGATAATGATGTAGCTTAAATTATACAGATTTTGAATCTGAGCAAGAAATTGACCTTTTAAGAGAAGTGTTAAGATCAAAGATGTGGACTTACAATCCAAGGGAGGACATAGATTTCAAGAAGGGACATCTATTCACTAATGTTGATACCTTTAGAGCAGCACTGAAGGCTTATGTGATCCAAAAAGGATTTCCCATCAAAAGATTGAAAAATGAGAAAATCAGGTGTACTGCAATCTGTGATGTTGATGGATGTAGTTGGAGGATTCATGTGTCCCCTGTAGCTGATTAAGTAACATTTATGATTAAATTATACACACCTGAACACACATGTGTGATGGATAACAAAAATTGTGAGGCCACCTCTGATTGGATGGCCAAGAAACTTGTTGCTGTGATGAGAACCCATCCTCACCTATCAAAAAGGGCATTGAAGTTGAGATGCTAAAATATGGTGTGCATCCTAGCAAATAGCAAGTGTATAGAGCCAAACAAAAAACAAGAGAAGAGATTGAAGGCACACATTCTGAATCATATAGTAAATTGTCAAAGTATGATGTGCTTCTAAAGCAACATAATCTTGGTAGTGTATCTAAGATTCATTATGATAAACCAAATTTACTAGTTGAACCAAGGTTCCTGAGACTTTTTATTAGTTTTAAAGGACAGAAAGATGAATTTTTAGCAAGTTGTAGATCTTTTGTTGGATTTGATGGATGTCATTTGAAAAGTAGTTTTGGTGGAGTATTGCTAACTGCTGTAGCATTGGATGCTAATAACAGCATATTTTCAATTGCATTTGCTATTGCTGAGGTCGAAAACAAAGAGACTAGGAGTTGATTCTTTTATTTCTTTGAAGAATTCTTTGGACCATTCCATAACAATATTCCTGTAACTTGCATGAGTGATAGACAAAAGGTATTATTAAACACTGAATTTGTTATAATTTGGACAACCTGCTATGTAGATATGGTATCCTCTGTTGACTGGTTTTGCTTTTCATGTAGGGGCTGAATCTTGCATACAAACAGTTACTGCCATCTGTGATTAGAAAATACTGTTGCAGACATATTTACAGTAACTTCAAAACTCAGTTTCCTGGAATGTTACTGACCAGCTTCTTTTGACAAACTGTTAAGAGTTATGATGCAATTGAATTTAATGAAACAATGCAGAGTATCAAGGACATGAATATAGAAGCATGGAGGTACTTATCCAAAATTTCAGTTTCTGCTTGGGCTAGGCATGCATTATCAACAGAGATGAAATGTGACCAGGTCACAAACAACTTCACGAAATCCTTCAATGCATGGATTGGAGACTTAAGGGACCAACCAATACTGACACTTGTTGAAGGTTTGAGGAAAAAATTTATGAAAAAATTGCACAAAAAGTACCAGAAAGGTTGTACATGGACGTTTGCTATCCAAAAAATATTACAGAAAAGCTAAAAAGAAATTGCAATACATTCTAGGAGATGTTCATTGCAGATGGCAAGTGAGGATTTGTTTGAAATTAGTGATGGTGACAGAGCATTTATAGTGAATTTGAACTAGAAGACATGTGACTGTGGAGCTTTCCAATTGTCAGGACTCACATGCAAGCATACTACACTTGAAATTATATACAGAAGACAGAAATTGGAGACATGCTGTGATTTTTGCTTCTCAACAGTGGAATGATCCATCTAATTCCTCACGAGAAGAGATGGCCTCCATTACTTGATGTCACACCAAAAACTGTCATTCCACCACCATTGAGAAGAGCTCCAGGTCGTCCAAGAGTTAATAGAAGAAGAGGGTCTGATGAGCCAGGCCAATTTCAAGCAAAAAGGAAAATCACTATGAAATGTGGAAACTGCAAAGCTTTTGGCCATAATACTAGAACATGTCAAAGAGCACCTGTGAGACAAAAGAGTACAAGCAGCAGTGGCACGAACAAGATTCAGTCTAGTGATTTAATTGACAGCAATGATTTTGCTAAGCGAGCTTGTAATTTGTTATCAATTTTCATGTCAGGTTACTCAAAACAGAGGAAAATCAGGAAGGGGAATTGCAAATTCAGGGCTTGCAGGATCTGTTCTATAGGTTACAATTCTTTTAGATTCACATAGAGACTTTTCCTATGATGATAGGGCACAATTTGCTAATACATGGGTGATTTCTGCAGGATCATGCTAATGACAATGTGCCTATTGTGGTTTCTAGTCAAGGCAGCAACCCAAGTCTATCAACTCAATCTACTGCAATGAATGCTGAGTTAAATTTGCAAACAACCACCAATGCTACTAAGAGAAAGTTATTTGTTCCTTAATCTCTTTTACATTATATCTTCACTAATTTGGCTAATATACACGCATGTATATTGCATATAACCCCAATAGGAAAATTTCAACAGCAGCACCTCAACCAATTGCAGTTCAGCCTACTGCTGCATTACATCCCAGTGGAAGTGTTGAAGTACAAACAGTTGTCAACATCAATGCTTCAGCTTCTCATGATACTCACAATGTCAGTAGCAACTTCACCTTTTAGTAGTGTCTGATTAAGAGTCTTTTGTTATTTAGATGACAGAGATACATAATATCTGATCATGTAGTATTAACATTGGGGAAATGTGATATCTGATCTTTTGGTGATCTCATTTTGGTATCTGAATTTTTGATATCTGATCTTTTGGAGAAATGTATCTTTATTGTATCAACCTGGATGCCTGAGTGGTGTCATTTGGCTGTTGTACATATAAATTCCAGCCCACTCAAAGCTTTTGTATTGCTGCAACTAAGTAGTATGAAATGGTTGTTGAATAGAAACTGAAGTTTCATTTGCAGTATTACTGCTAGATTGTGTTTTTGGCTAATCAATGCTTGTGGTATTCAATAAGCAAAACTGGAATATGATACATTGCAGAATCTGGTTCTTTACTATTATAAACTACATCTCATTTAATCTCTTTTACAATCAACATAAAGACATAAATAGCTAAAAATACAAGGTTCATTATAAGCAGCCATTTCACTATGGAGTTCGACTGGTCTACGTTGTCAATCTGCACTTGATCTTCTCTGTGCATGATTGAATGTCTTTCTGCTCTTTGGCTGCTCACTTCACCATCTTCAGACGCTTCGAACCACTGAAAGAATATCAACATAAAAACATAAATAGCTATGAATAAGAGATTCATTATAAGCGGCCATTTCACTATAGAGTTCGACTGCTCTACTTTGGCAAACTGCACTTGATCCTCCTTTTGCATGCTTGAACGTTGATTTGTTCTTTCGCTGCTCACTTCACCATCTTCAGGCCCTTCGAACCACTGAAAGAATTTGCAATTTGAGCAGCAGAAATAAAGCTTGTTTGGATTCCTCTTACTCTCAGAAATTTTAATGGTTGCTTTCCGATGACAATGGCAATATCTGTTTCTTATTGAAAATGAAATTGGAGAATTCCATGATGAATCTACCAGGCTTGAAGAAGCCATGTGCATCTGTTTGTAGTTAGTTCAGCTTATACTTATATGAGCACTTTTACTTTACCTCAGCCACAACCCAACAACAGCCAAATGCTTTCTGTTGCAACTCCAGTTTGCAATTATATAGAGCTCCAAAGCAAGACTACTGTTTCTTTTTACCGTTACAAACAACTGCACAAAGAGCCATTGGCATGAAGCAGAAGACAATTTCTTGTAGTCATCCTTGCCTTTTTCCATCAGTTTCACATACACCCCCTGAAATTTCAATAGAACTAGAAGCCTTTGTACTATTCAACATAAACATCATCACTAATGACAATCTTAAGGGCAAAGGTGAAATTTCTTTATTTTCTCTCTCCTGATACCTATTTTATATTCATTGTCCACCTCAATTGGGTTGAATCTGATACTATCTACTTAGTTTTAGGGAAGGTAGATGAGAATTTCAAAACTTCAGGGGAGGTGATTGATACTGTCAGAAACCTCAGGGGAGATTTCTGAAATTATCCCATTTAGATAAGTTAGCGACCCAACCTCTCTGAGACAGCTATAAAAATCTTTGAAGTAGCTCAGGATCCAAGCATTTGTCGCTGTTGGAACATTGATGCATCAAGCTCTTTCATTTTTGCATTTCCGATTCAACGTTCATGACAGCAAAGTGGCAGTACAAGTTACAAAACTTTGCAACCTGACCCATAAAAATCTTTGAGAAATAAGTATAGGATCCATGCATATGTCGGGGGATCATGCTCAGAAAAGAGGGGGAGTGGGATGGGGAAGAAAGGAGGGAGAGGGTGATGAAGAGCCATTGGCATGAACCAAAAGACAATTTCTTGTAGTCATCCTTGCCTTTTTCCATCAGTTTCACATACACCCCCTGAAATTTCAATAGAACAAGAAGCCTTTGTACTATTCAACATAAACATCATCACTAATGACAATCTTAAGGGCAAATGTGAAATTTCTTTATTTTCTCTCTCCTGATACCTATTTTATATTCATTGTCCACCTCAATTGGGTTGAATCTGATACTATCTACTTAGTTTTAGGGAAGGTAGATGAGAATTTCAAAACTTCAGGGGAGGTGATTGATACTGTCAGAAACCTCAGGGGAGATTTCTGAAATTATCCCATTTAGATAAGTTAGCGACCCAACCTCTCTGAGACAGCTATAAAAATCTTTGAAGTAGCTCAGGATCCCAAGCATTTGTTGCTGTTGGAACATTGATGCATCAAGCTCTTTCATTTTTGCATTTCCGATTCAACGTTCGTGACAGCAAAGTGGCAGTACAAGTTACAAAACTTCGCAACCTGACCCATAAAAATCTTTGAGAAATAAGTATAGGATCCATGCATATGTCGGGGGATCATTGCGGGATCATACTCAGAAAAGAGGGGGAGTGGGATGGGGAAGAAAGGAGGGAAGAGAGGAGGAGGAAGAGGGTGATATATATATATATATTTTTAATAATGATAACATTTATATAATCTACTTTATCATATTTTAGGGGAAAGGAATACCTAACCGATGGGAATTCCCTCGAAGAAAACTACTGAAGTGGCTGATGAGAAAGATAACTTTCGTATGTTTCAAAAAATGCTTTAAAAATTTTAAAATCTTAAAAACATCTCAAAACGATTATACTTTAATTTTTTTTAAAATACAATGCTTTTTAAAAACACTCCAAAAGAATTTAATTCATACTGACTCTAGCATATTCAATCACCGCTAATTAGTGCCATCAAGTCCATCTGATTGATAATTGTTAATGGAAAGATTTGATATATATGAAATCAAAAGATAATTAAAAAATATACTCACAAAAATATAAAATTTTTTTGATAAAAAAAAACTAGCAACTAGCGGGCTTGCGTGGCTACGCCTCCCATAATTTCTTTTGGTCCACGATCTGTGGTCAGAGAGTCAACTAGACTCGTTTCATGCCATTTCCATCGATCCTAGAATAAGTCGAGAATGAATTGGAGAAGCGAAAGCTTCTTCCAACTTCTGCTGTTCTGCACCTATTTCTTCATTTATTTACTAATTAACGTTGCAAGTTTTCTTGCCATTTACTCTTTCGGAGGCTTCTTTTTCTCTCTCTCTCTCTCTTTAAATCATCCGTTTAAAACTCCCCCCTTTTTTAAGGATTTTTTGTTTTATTGGGGAGGTGGGGGTGGTGTTGGTTTGTGTGTTTAAGGAACCAAATAAGAAATAGGAATAATTTCACAACCCTCCCTAAGATTTTTAATAATTATAAAGAGCTCTTTTTAAGTTTTAAAAATTACATATATCTCCCCTATTTTTACTGTTTAGTAACAATATTGGTCCAATAAGATAGATTTTCTCACAAAATCCTAAATTGTCCTTTTGTACAAAACTAAGAAAGAAAAATATAGTATATTTAATCATTTTCTTCCACACTTTGCACAAATCAACAAGTTTAATCCTTAACGATCGTCCAAATATAAGTTATAAAACCAAATAACCATTCAAAAGATCCCAAATTGTATATACATTATCAATACTTGTCACAAAAAAACAAAAAAATAAAACACACACAAACCCCATTGACGACCAATTTTATACCCTAAATTTTCAATGCTCAATACTTTTTTAATACAAGTTAATCTGATCTAGAACCATCATTACAACCCTTCTATGGTTTTAAAAATATTAATATCTCAAAAGTAAAGAACAAATTTTACCTCCACAATAAAATTATAATAAAAATTTCTAATTTAATGAAAGAAATCCTTACGTAATTATTGATATTTTATAAAAGTTTTTCTTGACAACAAATAAATATGCCAAATTTCACATCTTTAGTTTTTCTTTCTATTTCAATTATCAATTTTATTATTTATTTTTCTATCATTGCGAGTCTCTTTATTTCCTTCTAGTTTAATACATAATTTGCTCATTCTATTGATTTTGTAATTTCAATTTGCTAATATCTATAAAGATGAAGATAATAAAAAGAGGTTACATTAACTAGAAAAAGAAGGAGTGAAAATAGACAAGAGACAAAAAAATAAATTTTTTTTGGATTTGTAAATTATTGACTTAAATTTAAAATAGTCTATCAGTGGAGGGTATTATAGGTATTTTACTTTGTTAAGGGAGGTAAATGTAATTTTTTAAACCTGAGGGGAGTCGAGTGATATTGTCGGAAACCTTAGGCCTTGTTTGGACAGCCATTTTCCGCCGGAAAATTGCGTAGTTTTTCGTGATCACATTTTTCTATTATTTTTTTTTCCTCATATATATCAAATCGCTACAGTAATTTTTTTACAAAAAAAATCCTAGAAAATGCAACCCAAACACAACCTTAGGGAGGTTTTTGAAATTATCCCTAAGAAATATAAGCAAAAAGAAAAGAGCGTGTCCAAAAGTCCAAGTGTAAATTAGCGATTGGTTGTAGACTTTGGAGTCAACTACTTCTTCCGTACCATCCCTGCCAAGAGGAGAGCCTTACGTATAATTGTATATATATGCAGTGGACGAAGCACTTTCCAGGAAGAAGCCTAAAACCTAAATAATTGGAGTGGCGGTGCAGCACTGTACTCGTCCTAACGGTTACGGCCTGCTTCAGCATCCCTTCTTAATTTTTATATTTATTTTATGTTTCTACTTTCCAGTGGCCTGCAAGTTCCATGGAAACTAAAGTTATTTCCAGCGGAATCAAAGTATGCGAGCCTCCCCGAAAGCTACGTCCGTCCAGAATCCGAAAGGCCAAGACTCTCTGAAGTTTCCGATTGCGAAGATGTCCCCGTAGTTGACCTAGGCTTCGGGGATAGGAACCTCATGGTCCGACAAATTGGCGATGCGTGTCGGGACTATGGTTTTTTCCAGGTTCGCAAATTAAATATTTTCATTTTTCCAGCGGTCATTTTCAGACTTTTTTTGCCTTCTCCTGGCATTTCATTTATGGGTGAAAACAGTACCACGTCTTGCTTTAGACATTTATCATTCGTGTCATTTGGAAAATATCCCTATTTTCTTCTTCTGTGGGATCACTTCACCAGGTAATAAATCACGGGTTTCCAAGGATGCGGTGGACAAAATGCTTGAGACGGGGACGGAATTCTTCAGTCTCCCGGTTGAAGAGAAGCTCAAGTTGTACTCGGACGATCCATCCAAAACCACGAGGCTTTCAACAAGCTTTAATGTGAAAAGGAGACCGTTCACAATTGGAGAGACTATCTCCGGCTTCACTGCTATCCTTTAGAAAAATATGTTCCCGAATGGCCTACCAACCCGCCATCTTTCAAGTAAGTTTACTCTTCTGAATCTGTCTTCCGTCTCCTGATTGCATTACCACTAGATACCATTGCTCCGTGTCCGTGAGATGATAATGCAAGTGATGCAAATCGTCAGCAAGGTTCTTTTCTCTCATTTTCACGATCATCTATTTATCCCTTCATTTAGATGGCCACTTTGATTGCATGATAGATCAGAGTCAAGTCGACTACCTTCATTAATTTAATACGATAACATTTATCACGTACGGCGTCTGATTATATTATGGCAACAAAGAGATTTTTTAAACGTGATTCGTTTCTAGACTCTTTATTAATTACATAATAAAAGTTTTTGAGGTCACGTCTCAAGTACCATGACAAAGATACGCAGTACAATTATCGAATTAGCTATGGCCCTACTAAAAATCCTGATAAATTGGTTAAGAATGGAGAACAAAGCACAAAACTTCTGCCTATTCTTTTTCCTGTTATGCTTTTATCTTTTTACGATTTCAAAAGTGAAACTTTCCATTTTATGAGGTCATCCAAACTTTTGCAACCAATTACTATATACGTTCCTCACACTCTGCCGGGTCTTGCGGTCGTGTTCCAACATCTCATGGCTTCCTTTGTCTGTAGTAAAAGGATTTGCGACTATGGATGTCCCGCACGCAGTGGAGTCTCCGTGTGGGTACCAAGATGTTATTATACTCTCTTTTCTTTTATCTTTTTATTTTTTTAAAAAGCATTGGCACTGAACTGGTAGTAGTGGTGGCGGTGGTGGTGGCGGTGGTGGTGTAGTGCTTTAAGCAACGTGCTCGTAAAAGCAAATAGGACGAAAGTCTTTAGAAATGGAATTGGGCATTTCCATTACAATTGCTACGTGCATCCAGGGACTCCGTTGTAGGTGCTGCAACAACAGGGGAAGATCATGGCTCGGATTAGATCAATTTGAACCGCTGATTTTTATATTTATTTATTTGAATTTAAAATCTAACAGTTTAGATGAAGCTGAACTTAATTGGCCTCGCAGTTTAGACCATGAATTTCATAATGTGCAACTTGCACTAAACAACCCTCGTCCGTGTCCGTGCCCATGAGTGCTATGCCGCAAGTTTACATAAGGATAGTGTCTGTCTACTCTACTCTACTTTAAGGAGGGTTTGTTCTTTACGATCAAAATTCTTCTACTAACTAATATGAGAAGTGATTGGAAAGAACAATTAAAGGTCCAGTCCACCTCTGGAAACATTTGATGCTAGTATTAACCAGATTCAGGGGGGAGGGGTCTTTGTGGCCATGATTTTCTTTTCTTCGTCCCGGTTGTGGGGCTGTTGTGTCTCATTAAAATACGTCTTGAAACGAACAATTCTTGCTTTAGAAACATATTATTATTATTGAGCATTGAGCAAAGTGCGTGACGGGATATACATCTACTTAATTTGCGGTGACTAGTTTCAATTAATCCTCCTCCTCCTCCGGACTCTTGATGATGGCAGAATCAAACCTTCATCACTAGTACCAGTATTAAATAAATAAATAAAAAACTCGAGCATTAGAAAATTGAAAAGCCACCAGTGAACTGTTTAATTAGCTGTGAGAACGAGAATCTTCCAGTCGCGGGTGTTGAAAAGTAATACTCCACTTCTTGAAAAGTATGTAGACGATTTTTTCTTTTTTTTTTTTTTTTGGGGGTAGTGGAGGAATACTACCACTAGTACTCAGTAGTAGCGTATAGAAGCAGAGTAATAAGGGCGGGTTGGTCGCGTACTAGAAGGTGATGCGTCATGTGCAACTCATTTAAGTGTTGTCCCACTTTAATAATCCATCGGAGGAATGAGATCAAAGTGCAATTTTCAATACTTTCGGCGCCGTTGGATGAGTGGGATGACGCAGCTGATGACGTTAGAGGCTGACCTCATTTTATTGGTAGCAGTGACTAGTAGGCCACGTACAGGTACAGGCTGGCGCTGGTGCTACAGTTCATTCGGCGGAGGTTTCTAGAATGCGTCATCTAGTCTGACTGACCGTCCCCCCTCCCCAACCAAAAACCAAAAACCAAAAAAAAAAAAAAAAAAAAAATCCCTTCCTAGTCTAACAAATGGGCGGATGACGTCAGATCATAAACTCCGCGTTGACGTAGGCAAGCATCGAATCCCTCCCTGGTCCGTCCCTCCCCATGTGTGTGTTCTTGTACTGTACATAGTACATAGAGAGATGGGAAGGTCCCGTTGTGTGATGACTGTGCTGTCCCTTGCTGCAAAAGCGACAGTAACCAAACCAGTCGGCAAGCAAACGCAAACTCTACATTTGCGGCAATTTTTGTCATTTTTTTTGCGCAGTGGGGTCGGTCCTAAATACTACTTCTCAACTAAAATTAAAACTTTAAAACCAATCACTTAAAGCTTTTTTTCTTTTTCTTTAAAGATTGGAAAACTAAAAAGTTTAGGGACAAGGCCGTGGTAGGATCCATCCCAGAAGAATTTGTTTGGATAGAGTATTATTTAAAATAATTACTGTAGCACTTTTTGTGATGTGATGTATGTGAGATAAAAAGATGATTGGGAATATAAAAAGGTGAATTGAGAAATGTGTTTATGATGCAAGCGAAATATTATTTGAGATATTTGTGCAATCCAAACACTCCCTTTGTGATTTTCTTAATGTCTTCTCTTTTTTTTTCCTTTCTAAGGTTGGAAAAAGGTAATGAGAATCCTCACTTTTAAGCTCTTTTTTGTTTTTGGTTCCAATAATCACTTCTCTTAGGGAATTTTTTTTTCTATGGAAAGAAAAAAACAAGAACAGACCGTGGCCTGCCAGATTAGTAGGAATTGACATCCAATGCATTATCTAGAAACGTAAGCTCGAAAGCTTTGTCTTGGAAATTTGAATCCAATACACCGAATAATATGCATTTTTAGCAATCAATAATTGAGTGGGCATCAATAATTCTGTGTTTACTACTACTACTACTACTATTGTTTCCCTGGTTGATGTTACGGTGGGTCGGGGGTGGTTTATTGCATTAGTATAATGTTGCTATCATGAATCTTTTGTCTGTGTACTAGTATTATTTTATATACATACATATGTATGTATTTATTGATACATCATCATTTTGGCCAGCATCAGATCAGCCTAAATAAAGGGTGATTGGTATAATAGGAGACTAAAGAGAATACGATTTTTCCTTTCAGTTAAGCATTCAGAGCATCATGTTTCAGGCCTACACATTTTGTCAATGCTGGCGACTCCAAAAAAAAAAAAAAAAAGCTTCGTCGGTTCCTGGGAAAGAAAAAGCAAATATTTGCTCTCTTTTTTTCTTTTTTACAGAGAGTCAAACTAAGGCCCTCTTTTGGAACAGAGGGAATAAAAAAAACTAATGGATTGGTTTATATTCTCATGTTATAATTGTACACAGAGGGAATATGTAAAGTGTGTTTTCTTTTCTAGGCCTTTTTTACTTTTAGCACAAAAAAGAGGTGTTTAAAAGATCGGGTAAATGGCCGAAATAGAGACTATTCTGATCTTTTCGTGCATCGAAACGCATGGCATGATTGGGGGGCGGGGGGACCGTGTTACGCGTTGTTGGTTTCTGTCCAGAATCATCAACCCAACGTCATGGATGACGATGACGATGGTGTGGACTGTGGACAGGCGGATGCTGGACCGTTTTTGCAATATTTCAATCAGCGGTGGACTCCTTAGTAGTTTGGGTTTAGTTAGTTTCCTTTGTGTTATGCGACGTAAGCTCTGCAGCCGGGCGCTCCTATGATGGGCTTGGGCTTTTCTAGGCCTCATTGATATGTTTCCGTTGTATTTCGAGCCATACGATATGGGCATTTTGTCGGAAATAAAAACCAAAGCCCAGAGTGCAGTTTTAAACTGACCGAGGCTGCGATTGCTTGCGAGCTCATACTAAAGCAGCCCCACGGTCCACCAAAATAGAAAGAAAACTTTCCGTCTTCGTCCTCGTCGTCGTCAGAATTCAGAAACGACTTTAGTTTCGAGCACCCGCCATAATTAACCTCCGGAAAATAACACTACTGGGACTTTGGCAATGGTTGTAACTACATTTTCAATATATTTTTAAAAAAATTACTGAGGGGAAATATAATAATTAATTTGGGTTGATAGGGAAATGGTGAGTAATTACTGCGTACAAGTACGGGAACTTGCGTTGAGATTGGAGGAAGCCATTGCAGAGAGCCTCGGCCTAGATAAGGAGTGCCTCAAGAAGGTGTTGGGTGATCAAGGACAGCACATGGCCGTCAACTATTATCCTCCGTGCCCACAACCCGATTTGACTTATGGCTTGCCCGGGCACACTGATCCTAATGCCCTTACTATTCTGCTTCAAGATTTGAACGTCGCTGGTCTTCAAGTCCTTAGAGATGGCAGATGGTTAGCCGTGAAACCCCATCCCGATGCCTTTGTCGTCAACATCGGTGATCAGTTACAGGTATACCGTATACCTTCTCCACCGGGTGGTCGGATCCTTTTATTTGAATTATTTTTTAAAGACGATTTTTGATTCCCGTGACTTTAATCAAATTAGGCTCTAAGCAATGGGATTTACAAGAGTGTATGGCATCGAGCTGTCGTCAATGCTGATCAACCAAGACTTTCAGTGGCTTCCTTCCTCTGTCCCTGTTGACCATGCCGTAATCAGCGCCCCGAAGCCTCTCACTGCAGATGGTTCCCCAGTCGTATACAGGGATTTCACCTATGCCCAGTACTACAAGAAGTTCTGGAGCAGGAACCTCGACCAGGAACACTGTTTGGAACTTTTCAAGAACTAATGGGAATCCCCGGGCATTCCATTGAGTTTTTGCTTCCTTCAGGTCCCCCAACTTTTTTCCCTGCCATTATTCGGCTGCTTGCAACTAGTTTCTGGTATTTGTATTCTTGTGAATAACGGATGGGATACCAATGTAGCGCTTGTCCTTTCATTGTCATGATGACCTTCACCATTTGTTCTGCTTCTGTCCGGTTATTTATTTTTGTTTGTGCGTTGTGGGAGGGGTTCAACCGTGGCGTGTTAACTCCAGGGCGGAGCAAGAAGGATTGGCAGGATTTTATGCATGGGTGCGGCTTCAAGAGTTGTTGACTTCAATCGGGGGCGTATGCTTAGATGACATGACCGAGCCACAATAAACGGGATTCAGAATTTATATCTTTCTTTATTTTTTTTCATTTTTTATTGGTGAAATAAGTGGACAAATCTTTACATGTGTCTGTGCTTGAGACTTGTAAGGTTCCCTGCCCTCGTTGGTCCTGCACTTAGTCAATGAGTACAGGATGATTGTGTTATGTGTTTGTAAATTAATGATCCTTCTTTGGTCCATTTAATTTCGCCAGAGAATTAATTGCTGCCAGGCTTACTTCTTCCTCTGTATAATTGTTGAGCAACCATGCGAGGCATCTCTAGACTCATAAACTGGTTGGTTATGACTTATAAAGCAAGATACATCATTGACTATCTCATCAATATCAACTGCTTCCTTGCATGCTAATTTTCCAGGATGATAATCTATATCATGCTCCGATACTCCTCCTCGTGGATATAGTGGGGTGTCTGGGTTGAAAGCAGCAGATGTTATCAGAACTGCGGCCCACAATCCACTCTGCCTGGATATCATGACGCTTCACCTAAACCACTCTTGGGTAGTAGACACTGGACGCTAGACACTCGGCTCGGCTGTCATAATATTTACTCAGGACAGTGCTTTTTTCCATCACTAGATATGAGAAACAACGGGAAAAGGAGGATGATGCCACTTTAGTTTCAGGAAATAAGTAAACTAATTATAAATAAACAAGCAAAAAAAGAAAAAGGTATTGATTTCATTCACTTTCTTATTCCGTTTCAATGCTGCTGTGAAATAATAGTAATACAGAAGGAAGGTACATTAGTAGACGGCTATACTGATTAGAAACCACCAATCCAATCACGTAAGAGACAAAAGGAATTCCCAAAACAAAGGGTTCATTTAAGCAAGTAAGCCTTCATTTGCACAGCTCCATGATCCAGGTATTGACAGCAGAGCAAACCTTGCGGAATTCTTTGAATCCAGCCCCCTTTGCCAAGGCCTCGAATTCCTTCTCAGTCCTCTCTTTCCCACCAGGGTTGTGGGCCAACATGATGACATCAACGTGGACAACATTCTGAGTAGCGAGCGAGGTGTCTGGGGCTTCCGGAAGGACACATTCGGCGAGGATCACCTTCCCGTTGTCTGGAAGTGCTTGGTAGCAGTTTTTCAAAGAGTTTCCGGCAGTGGTCGTCGCTCCAATCATGACAGATCCACTTCATGAAAATGGCATCCCCTTTAGGGACGCTAACAAACATATCCCCACCCACATGCTCCACCCCGGGATGAGACGGGGCGTCCTCTACGACGTGGGGGAGCTCAAAGTTGATGCCATTGATCGTGGGATATTTGCTGATGATCATATTGAGCGTAGCCCCAGTTCCACCCCCCACGTCGACCACCGTCTTCAGGCCCTCAAACCCTCTGTAAACTTCCAAAATCTTCTTCATGGTAATGGTGGAGTGATTAGACATTCCCTGGTTAAACACCTTGTTGAATCTGGGATCGGTTCCGTGATATTCGAATGCAGTCATTCCGTAGGCCTTGTTGAAAGGGATTCCTCCGTCAAGAACCGCATCCTTTAAAGTGATACCTGCAGCAGGTAAATAATTAAAGCAGCAAGCTACTAATTTAAGTGCTCAAATTACAAGTTTATAAAGGATCAATTAGTTGAGTTTTGAGCTGATTGGCCCGGAGTTAGCAGCATTAATTGATAATCCCAAAGCATTTTTAAAATTTTTTTTTTAAAAAAGAGGCCTTTTATTATTTTTTGTTTTGTCTTGTTTTGTGGGGAGGGAGCTGATTGGAGTCGTAGGCAAAGGTCACATAGAGTACTTATTTTCTCGTTAGGTAATCATGAATTAGCAGTTAGTGCCAAAGTGGACACCTTGCGTAAGGAGTGCGCAATTATTTATCATATGCGTCAGCCATAGATAAATTACTCCAAATTGAAATTACAAGTAAAATTATATCATATACCGACCACGTCTTTCTGTTTCATTTCATCGTATCTGTGACATGTAGTAGTTGGTTTGGTTTACTGACGGCCAGAAATGAGACTTTATCCTCGAATACAAGAACAACCAGTGGGAATATCCGTGCGTTGACATTATTAAAAAAAATAAAAATAAAAGGGTGAACAAATAAAGGTGAAAAAATCGTATCAATAAAATTAAAATGTAATATCTATCTAACAATAGCTTGAAATATAATAGAAATATGATAGAATGTGTATATCATTCAAGAACTGTCTTTTTTTTTTTTTTTTTCAGAAGATGGATCCTGAAAAATAAGCCAAGTCACACAAGTGATTCATTCCTCGCACGATTTTCAGTAGAATTGAATAAATCTTGGTGGATCATCATGACCATGAGCACGCGCAAACTTGGAAAGATAGCAATGAATAAAGGACAAACAAAACACCGCAACTGAAGTAGTTAAAGCTGGCAAGTCCCACGTATTATCACAATGCGCCATGTGTAGTGTGTGGGTGACTTTTATTTTTATGTTTTAAAATTTTGGTTCCGTGTTTGTAATTTCATATGGGTTAGTTTTGATATTTGATCTTTGGATTAAGCAACTTAGTCTTCCAGCTAACTATTGAAAAAGAATGGCCCTTGATGTTGCTTAAAAAAGGATGAGCAGACATTGATGGATTCTGCCACGCATACAGGAAGAGGAAGAAGATAAACTGAAAACACGCGTATACATGAATGCGTTATATTATGGATGGAGTAGCGGTATTGCTAATGCCAGGAGTACTATAACTTAAGGAGACAGAGACAGAGGGTAGAGGATGTTACCAGCTTTCCATGAGGACCTTATCTGATTCATGAGCAAAAGAGGGGCCATAGACACGCCATCAGCGTTCTTGGTCAAGAATTTGCAAACAGGGGCCAGACCGTAAAGCCTCTCGACGCCACCATCGGCCAGATTGTTGAGCTTGCAATCGAGGACAGAGTAGGTGGCCAGGAGTCGGAGGATGCGATCAAGCATGATAGGAGCTTCCGGGTTGTGGGTGGGGAGCTGTGCGGCGAGTTCCGATGGGGAGACATAGGCGCCCGGACCAGCCTTGGCTATAAGCTCCAGGAGGTCAAGTTCGATGGCTGATTTGAGTACCATAGGAAGTACGGATGCACTACCCAGGCGCATGGCGAATAAGCAAGCTTCCTCCTCTGCCATTATTTGATTTCTTTTTCTTTTTACTCCAACTTCAGCTTCAGAAATCAGAAATGTCCTTGCGGGAGGTTTGTTTGGCAGGGGAGGAATCAAAGGTGAAGGGAAAAGCTTCCGGGACGAATGAAAAGGTGAGGCTGGAATATGAACGCACCCAGTAGAGCAGAGGGGAGTAGTTTATATACTATGTATAACGTCAAAAATCCTCTGTCTCAGTGTGTTTTTGTTTTTTTTTACCCGGAGGGCTTTTCTTCCCTCAGACCCTCGCTCGATCTCACTGTCTGGTGGTTGGTGGAAGTCACCATCGGACCCCACCGCCTCCACCCGCCACTGACCACGCACCCACTGCCTTGATCTGATGTAATCTAATTCACTGTGCATTAGCGTTTTTGAGTGCGATGTTTTACTTAAAAAGATGTCCTAGTATTATCCGGAAAATGAAGTTTAGTCAGATGCATTTGCACCAGGATTGGTACTTATACACCTATACCAGTGAAATAAAGATTCATCAAATCGCTATTTGCAATTTAAACGATTGTTTCGTTATCTCGAAGGTCATCTTAGAGTCAAAGAATAACACAACCCAGACACACTCATTCACATATCTGTGACTGAAAAGAGGAAGAAAAATATTGTAATGATTATGGTTTTCCTTACATTGGAAATTAAACGTTAGATACTACCCTATTGTCTTGATTCTTAAATAATAAGTTTGTAAGTTATTGAACTTTTACATGTTCCTTCAAAAAAAAAAAAACTTTTATATGTAAAATATAATATGAAAAGATGTAAGATTGTGGGGTCTGTTCGGTTGAAAGTAAAATATTTTCAGGAGAGCATAATAAGTGACATTCTAACCACTGAGCTTTGGCTAAATAGTCACCAAAAAAGGGATTAAGTGCTTCTGTGACTTGTAGGATGAAGGTTCGAATTTCACATTCAGTGAAAAAAAAAATTAAAAGGAGGTGCCAGAGAGCACATTTTTTGGTCTAGTCGTGTCTATATACCTGCTAACCCAAGTCTTTTGTAAAATAGGATAGATTAAATTATGCCCTTTATATAGCTTCTTTAGACTCCCCTGTAGAATAGAATGGATTAAGTTATAGAAATATTACAGAAAAAATATTAATATTGATAGATTAGGTTATACCCCTTATACAGCCTCTTTAGACTTCCCTGTAGAACATGATAGATTAGATTATAGAAATGTTACAAAAAAAATATATTAATATTGAGTGGCATTCTCGTGGAGGTTGAATATGACTATGTCAAAATTCGTTTCTTTTTCTTTTTCTTTTTTTGGTAAAAATAGGACTTAGCATTAATAAAGATTAGGTAGAACAATAGATGAAGCCTAACTATTACATTCCCACCCTAACATTACGGGGTAACAGACCCCTCTGTTGTTCTCATCATATGCAAAAGAAATTTCTCGAGGACAGGGTACAAAAGTCACTAAAGGCATGTCCAATTTGCATCCTAATTTTACTAAAGCATCAGCACATCTGTTGACTTTCTGATACGCATGTTTGAGTTTAACTAGCTGGAGCCATGAGAGCAAGGATCTGCAATCCATGACAAAGTTATGAAAATAATGGTCTGGATCATCACTTGAATTCAACAAGGTCAAAATGTCGGCATAATCAACTTCAATTTCCAGTAGCAAAATATTCAGAGATAAGGTCAATTCCAACCCAGCTCTAATACCCCATAATTCTGCGATCATATTAGTGGGTAATCCTAGATTTCGACTGCAATCCCTTGATCCAGCAGCCGGAGGAATCTCTAAAGATATCTCCAGCTTCTCTCAGTTCAGGATTTTCGAGTGCTGATCCATCTGATTCAATTTGAACCAGTTAAATGTGGGTGGAATCCAACTAATCAAATTTTGAGATTTTTTCTTGGAGCAAGAACTAGAGTATGGTCCTAGATTTGAGAATTCTATGGCAGGGTTGATGCTTGTTCTTAAGAGGAAATGATTGGGACCAAGTTCCAAATGGACCAGCAAGCAAAGGCAAAGAGGATGCCCCATGGGATGGAGAGAGGGTGATGGAGCGGAAAAGGTGCAGTTCCTTTTAAGCCAGGTTTTGAAGTCAACCTCTTGTGCTTGGACTATCCAAGGAGGTTTCAAAGACAACCAGAAATTAATGGTAGAAGGACAATATCCGAGGACATGATCAATGTCATCAGGATGTTCTGTGCATAGTTGGCACAAATCATTGTGAATAATATTTCTCCTAAAAGGAACTGTTTAGTGGCTAATTTACCATGCGCTGTTAGCAAGATGAAGTGCTTGATTCTATTTGGAATTTTTTAGCTTCCATGTGCTTCCAAAGTTGAAATTTGGTGTGGTTTGTGGTGGCATGATTAGAAGCTTAACTCATATGCTGATTTCAATTGAAACTTGGCATCAAGGGAGGGACTCCATCTGAGACTGTCCTGAACAGAAGAAGAGCGAGGGGGTCTTGAAGTAGAGAAGATTTTATTAATGATATCACTGGGGAGGTGGAAGGAGATCAACCACATAGTGCTGGTCTTCATTTCGAAGGACGGGACCTTAAATTTGATTTCTAGATTGATCGAATCAAACCATTTACTCGTTCAGACCTTTAGAGATTTTCCATCTTCCACCTTCCCTCCCATATGTCAAAATTCTGACATTGACCATGTCAAAATTGGTGAGGTAGCTACATCATTGGCCTTATTTGGAGAATTGCTTCTTTTAGTCGAGGAACCAAACACATAGAGTTCAGCTACGGACAAGCATCACTGTAAGAGTTTGGAAATTCTCTATCCCTAATCTCTCCATTGCCAAGAGAAAAATTAAAAATTAAAAACAAAGAAAAGAAAAGAAAATACTTCTGTTCAAACCGGAGATCATTTACTAAGTCGCAAGGTCGAATCTGAGAGGATAACATTTCACCTAATTCTCTAGCGAATGAAGCAAGCCTTGGCAGCAGCAATTGGCGACCGTCACTCCATTTCAATCTTGATCTCGACTGCCCGCTATTTTCTTGCCAACAAAATCAAATAAATTAAGTAGCGAAAGTGTGAAAGACGCGTAAAACCTAAAAATTTCCTTCTCCTCACCAACTTCTTTACCTACTGCACAATCTTGCTTTTTCTTTATATTATTCGGGTTGCCAAAATACTTGGGGTCAGAGCAAATTGTGGCCTTTCAATATATATAAATATTGAAACAACAGGGGTACTAGTTTTACAATTTGGAGTTACATTAGGTTAAGGAATCATTTCAACGTGTCCCTTTCAGAAATGCAATGAAGATGGAAACTTGGATCCAACCAACCAAAGCCTGAAGAAAATTCATGACAACTTAACGAAGCAGGACACATGGCGGGAGGGGGCACTAAGTTTGGCAATTGGCTCGAGGGTTCCAAGAGCCTCTGAGAAACGAAAACAACCATGTTGGGAATGATAACTATTTTTTGAGATGTTTTTAAAATATTTTACTGTAACAGTATATATAAACAATTTTTACTATAAATATTTTTGAAATATTTAATATATTGTATCGATGAAATGTTTTTTATTTATATGTTACTATAATGTTGTATTTAAAAAAATTATTTTTGAAAAAATATGCAAATCCAAACGGAGCTGACACCTTCCTCTTTATCAGAACATTATATCTCATGCAGTTGTGTATATTGTTATGTTTACTCTATATATTCTTAGAAAGTGAGCAATTTATAACTCTTCGCGATCGCGAATTCACCTCATTGGCTTTCCTCACAATCGATTGAAGGTCAAAATTGGGTATGAACAACTGTGAGGGAAAGCGATAATTGAAGAGGGTAATAAGTATGGATGCTCGCATTTAAATATCAACTGTTGTTCAACAAATGCCTGCAAGACATCCCTTAAAAGCACTGATTTGATTTATTTTAAAATTGATCAATTAGGAATGACCCTTAATTCAGGTCAAGAAACCTACACTTGTTTCTGATAAACTATTTTGATACTCGGCGAGTATAAAGTGGCATCTAGAACATGGTACTAATGGAATAGCAGAAATAATTTTATATTTTTCTTGTTTTTCACTGATTCTTCTAATCTTTACAAGGAAAAAAAAAAGGAAAAGAATAGCTGATGTCTTGATAATCGAATCCTACAATTATTTGCTGATGTTTCATTCTAAACTTCGTTACAACTTTCTGCTGGGCCCTACATCAGGAGCTTCCCAAAATGGCCCGATGTCTTACAGAAGATTGGCCCTGCTTACCACATATATGTTCTACGGACGGTTGGGCCTGCTTACTATATATATATATTCAGCGAACGGTTAGGCCTATTTTATTATGTCCAAGTTTGTTGAGGGTTAATTATATCAGACGGTCCGATATATATATATATATTTTTTTTACACCCTCTCACTCTTCTCTCACGGCTTTCTCATCCCTAACTATTATGCACGGGATTCAAAGTCCGAACTTGACAATGAAATTTGAATCTTGAACTTGACAGTAAAAAAACTTTAAAAACCCTGCCTTCTTCTGACTACTCACCAACCTTAGGATTTGAACCCTCTCAATATAACTAAAATGCCCTTTTTTTAAATTGTTGAAATTTGAGAAAAAATATCCATTGCAGAATGAATTAAAAAATGACCATAGAAGTTTTCGAGCCAAATTTACCATGTTTTCATAACATTGTTAAGAGTGAGAAGAAAAGCTATAATTTCATGTAAAGCAAATATTCCAACTACCACAGAGAATGTAGCTTCTGTATACACATCATAGACGTTTAGAAATCTATAAATAGATTGACATTGTTATGTATTTGTAGGTTTTTACTTATATTTTTATCATTTTAGTTTTTGGATAATATGTATATATATATTTTTCACCTTCTCACATGAAATAAGCTAGTCATTTTCCTACATCTTGAAGGTATATTTGGGCATAAAATTTTTAAGATCTAGATCCATGGTACATTTGATAGGTTAAATATTGTGTCAAGGATTTGAAGATCATATATATTTTGCATTACAAAATATAAGAATTTACAAATGACTTTGCAAGTAAAGCGATAAAACGGTGACACGTTAGGAGTACATATATAGTGTGAAACAAGCTACACCTTAAGGGGCTTACTATAAATAACATTCATTTGTACTAATATCTTTAGATATTGGTGTTATACCATGTAAGTTTAAAATGGTGTTATACCATGTCAGATATTGTTGTTACTTAGCAAATTAGTACTATTTTTTCAACGTTGCTAAATCCATTTGAATATAATTATACTGTATAAAAATATAAAAAAATTTGCAAATAGAAAAGATCTAAGCAATTCAACGTGTTTATCTCAATGCTTACTTTAAATGAAATAAAATTAATTAGTACATTTGGAATGAAGATTATTTTGTAAACTTTTTAACTCTTAATACTATTTTTAATGTGATTTATACAAGATGAAAATGCGACTAAAAAATAAAAATGTAGTAAAAAAACGTGTTTAGAGAATCTAGATTTTTTTTCAAATAATATAATAGAGTCCAAATAAGATATAAAGCAAGGTACAACAGTGACATAAAAATACCAATTCACATATTATAAACTTATGAGAATCTCGTTGAAGTTGCAAGGTAAGTAAAATTTATTAAGACCAATCTGTTTATAATATAAAAGGAAGAAAGAGAAGTGATTGAACACTAGCATAGAAATTTTGGATTTTTTTTTCCTCCACAACACAAAATTTAAACTATTTGAATTTCGTCATCTTTTATTTTTTTAATATTTTATATGATGTGACTCTATTTTTTTTTTTAAATAAACGCTCCATTTTAGCATTATTTTACAACCATTATGTATGGGTATTAATGTCATTTTGGCATAACTTTATGAAGGGGTGAAGTCCATAGTTTTGAAATTAAGGGGAGCCAAAATGTTACAACGGGAAAGTTCAGGAAAACTAATTGTACTTGGCCCCGTAAAATGTCGACTCTGTGAGTACAGGTTGGGGGGGTCGCTTCAATTCCTGTTTCGCTCTTGGGATTCTGGCCGTCCGTTAGAATGTTCAAAGCACTCAAATCTCAAGAATGATTGAGTAGTGATTTTGGGGATCAAACTTCTTTGGGTTCCATAGACTGTCTATCTAGTCACCACCGCCACCCTCCTCCTGTTCCTACGTCCTCACCTCATTTCAAATAGCTTCTGCAAAAAAAAGAAAAAAAAATCTCATTTCAAATAGCTTTGGTGGCAGCAGCTTTGGGGCTTTTAGGTATATTTTTCTCCTTCCCGATGATAACCAAAATGCAGAAGTTGCCCTTATCGCCAATAGTGAAATGCACTGGTACTAGTGTTATAGACGAAGAAGATACCATGGTCATAGATTTGTGCTCTTCACCGTCGCCTAGATCAGAGCTAAAAGGGACTCCTATAAGACCTGTCTTTTGCCTAAAAAACAGAGATAATATCAAGAGGATAGAGGAGAGGGAAGATTGTTTCATCCTAGATTTTGATCCTGGTGAGGATGATGATCTCACATTAAGCGTCTCCTCCAAGAATGTGGATGGTGTCTCTCCTGACGTCTCTCTTGTTGGGGAAAAGGGGAAGGTACTTTTCTTTTTCCTTAAAACATTTTCATTACTACCATCTTTGATTCCCGCGTTAGTTAGTGCTACTATCTGGCACTAGTAGCGGCTGTTAATGTTGGGATTATTTAGCCAGAATAGAATTGAAAATGTTTTGGTAATTGAATAGAACATGTCCATTTTGGTGCCCCAGGTGGCATGTAGGGACTACCCGCATTTCAGACATGTCTGCGTCAAGAATCCTTTTGGGCAGACACCTGACGATAGCTATTGTGATTTGGTAATGTTGATTTTTTTCTTCTTTCTTCTTTTTATGTCAATCCAATCCATAATTATCCTGTAATTGCTGCTGCTTCTCGATGTCATGTTGGAACTATCTTCTTTTTGTTGTAACCAATATCTGCTGCACGGTGCAGTGCTATTGTTTTGTTTGTGATGTGGCTGCTCCTTGCAAAAAACTGGACTGGAGCTTCGGGGCATTGCCATGCTACAGACAATGCTGCTTGGAGCGTGGAGAGGAAGGTCAGAAAAAATTCAGGGAACACCTCACTATAAATAGTAATTACTCGCTCGAGTCTGCTTGTATGTGTTGTTTGCCAACTGGTAATCTGACGGAATACTCAGAATTAAGACATATGGTTTTCCCTTCCTGTGAAGAAGTTACTGTCTTCATTCATGCGATGTTTTCCGGTCCGGTGTGATCGGTAATGTGCAGGTTTTGCTTACGCTCACCATCCCCTCCCCCTAAACTAAAGCCCTCTGGCACCAGTTGTATGTATCAAGTCTGCGGACATTCAACAAGTTATAGTACCCGCTACCTGCCACCTGTTTTCAATTCCTCGCTGAGATATAAACGCAAGGGCTGTGTTGCATTATATTACTCACTTGATATATTACTCAATTGTTCACTTTGTCCTATTGTACTCGTATTCGACTCGGCAGGATTTGGTAACATAGATTGTGCCAATAACCCTACATTCTATTCCAGTGTTTGTTTGAAAAAAAAAGAAAAAAGAAAAGAAGAAATCTCCAGGTTCATTCCAAATCCAACTGTTTATGTTTGCCAGCAAAACATCAGCAGGATGGGGATTTCCTTGGTTACAAAATAATTGGAGGGTAGCTTTTTGCTGGGGCATTTCTAGTGGAAGGATTGGATTGGACTTTGGTTGCGTTACTCGGAAATTAATTTCGTATAGGATGGTGATCAGGCTTTGGAGTTCTTTGGTTTTTGCCACAGTTGCATATTGATTAGTAGTAATACAAACATGTCAGTGAGTAGGATCAGCGCATTGTGAATTCTTTTGTTTGATTAGATTAATCATTGTCAAGGTTGACAGGGTTCGCCGTTTTGAATATCGTGCGAATTTTTCTCAAGTTTCAGCACAGAACTGTGAAGGAGCTCGTGAATTTGATCAGCAATTGTCGTCTTGCTATTTTCAATCATTTCCCCCTGGCCTGGATAAAATTGTTTTAATTTTAGTGACACACGAATATTAATGACGATCATAGATAGACTCGCTAATAGGAAACGAAGAGCAGACCATTCATAACTTAGGACAGAAAAAATTTATGCTCTAGCGTAAATTTTGTAAGAGTTCTTTTCCGCCGCATATGGGGCGTAGAAAAAAAAAATAAAGTAAATATGTGTTTCATTAGTAGATTATTTGGGAGTGTTTGGGATGGTAAATTATTTGAAACAATTTTTTGAAAAAGAAATACTACAGGTAAGGTGATTAAAAAATATGTTGATGATACTTGCGAATAAACTTTTGCAAATAATTCACTATCCAAACTAAGGTTTTTTTTTTTATCCTTCTTTTGATAAAAAAGTGATATGGATTTTTTTTCCTTCTTTTGATAAAGAAAAAAATGATTTGGATGTTTTCTCATCAATAAGAAAACCAAAGATTAACATGACATAAAAATTTGTCAAAACATATCTTCACGAAATGAGAGACATCAAGCAGTCAAGCAAGAGGAGGATGGGCCGGACACATTTTGGGCTTCAAATGAGGACAGGAACGAAAAGTCACTAGATCCAACAGCTAAAGGCCCATACCCACCAATATGTGGAAAACCCTAGTTTCAAAAAGAAAAAAAAAAACCCAAAACAAAATCTTTCCGTCCTTACGCCAACAAAGGTTTATCCTCCAGTCGTCGCTGCCCGCTGTGTCTCTCTCACTCTGTTTCTCCATCATCTGGTAAAGCAAGCAGAAGCAATCAAAGAAAGCCATGCCGGGCCCCGTCGTCGAAGAACTTGACGTCGACAAAAAGCTTCAGGTTCTCAGTTTACTAACCAACTTCTTCTACCTTCTTAATTTTTCTTTTAATCTTCTTTTTCTTTTCTGTTTTTAAATATTTTTATCAGTCAAGACGTTATTATCCGCGCGAGTTCTTTTTTCCTTTTTCGGTTTGCCTTTTTTTATCTTTGATATGCTTGCTTAATAATTTTTTAAAGGATTAATTTGCAGGGAGATGAGCCAGTGGTGGAGGACGTGAAAGATGAAGACGACCACGATGACGATGCCGACGATTCCGACGACGAGGATGATGACAAAGAAGACGGTGCCCAAGGTTTTCGTAGTAGTATTTGTTTACTGTTGTTTTTCCTGTTCTAGATGTCCCGTTTTGCTTTATATTTATGTCCGTTATAAAGTACTCCTGCTCCATGCTTTAGTTTGCTAGTAGTTGGGTTACCGATTGTAGTGCTCCGTATTTGGTGGGCAATTAATAAATGCTCCTTGTATTGTATGTTCCCTCCTCAATCCTCTTGTGGTTGAAATATTTTTGACCAGTCCCCCCTAATGCATTCAACTCAAATTTGAAAAGTTCCAACTGCTGCATTTCTTGGTTCATGATGGTGTATTCTAGTAGTACGTGTGAATCAGATGATAGCTTCACTAGCTGCGTCGCTCTTGGTTAGTGGTATTCTAGTGGTGGTTGTTCTCCTTGCTTTACAACTACCTTGTTGCTTCGACATTGCTGAATTATACTGATTGACATTTACTTGCAGGTACTAACGAGAGTTCAAAGCAGAGCAGGAGTGAAAAGAAGAGCCGCAAGGCAATGTTGAAGCTGGGAATGAAACCTGTTATTGGTGTCACTAGGGTCACCATTAAGAGAACCAAAAATGTAGGCCTGTATTCTATCCTCTGTTTATTTCATTTTGTTTGCCTCGTGTTGGTCTCCCTTCTCAGTTCTCGCCAATCGTCTTCAACTGTTTGCAGATATTGTTTTTCATCTCAAAACCCGATGTGTTCAAAAAGGCCCAAATTTCTGATACCTACGTGATATTCGGAGAAGCTAAGATAGAGGACTTGAGCTCTCAGCTGCAGACACAGGCAGCCCAGCAGTTCAGGATGCCGGACATGGGCTCTGTGATGGCCAAGTCGGATATATCTGCTTCAGGTGCTGCAGTACAGGCAGATGAAGAGGAGGAAGAGATTGATGAGACCTGGTGTCGAGCCTCGTGATATCGATTTGGTGATGACTCAGGCGGGGGTGACGAGGTTGCAAGGCTGTCAAGGCTCTCAAGGCCCACGATGGAGATATCGTCAGTGCTATCATGGAGCTAACAACCTAAAATTGGACTACGGTCTTTTTTCCAATTTTTTATGCATTCCAGTGTTAAGAGTTCGAAATGGTGGCACCATTTTGTTTAATCATTCACCTAAATGATAGCTAGGATTGTCATTTTTATTTTTTCCCTTTTTGCGCTTGACATTTGCGGGATCATCTTAGTAGAGAAAAATATTTATCGGCTCAACGGTTGACTGGTCTCTGTGCTTTTTTTTTTTGTGCTACTTTTGCGAGTTCGCTTATGCAGAGATTTAAGTTGTAATGCTATCAGTTTTGGTGATTATGGATTTTAGTGTCTTGGCATCTTCATCCTAGTTACGAAACACGCTTGCTCGCTCGCTCATACGGACCATGCTGCTTTGCAAACTGTAGCCGGCTTTGAGGATCACATTTTCTCGAGTGAGATTTTTGCGTTATATTAGTCGTTTGGATGGCTTATAATTATAATTTAATTGCATTATGAGCACTAGGGCTGTAAACGAATCGAGTCGCTCGCTTTGGCAAACTGTAGCCGGCTTTGAGGATCAAATTTTCTTGAGTGAGATTTTTGCGTTATATTAGTTAGTCGTTTGGATGGCTTATAATTATAATTTAATTGCATTATGAGCACTAGAGCTGCAAACAAACAGAGCCGCTCGCGAGCGGTTCGAGTCAAAGCTCGACTCGAGCTCGCCACCTCGAGCTCGACTCGAGTTCGAGTTTAAAATATTAAATTCGTTAGGTTTGCGAATTGGAGTATGTATATATATATATATATTAAGTTTTTATTTTAATAGTAAAATTACATATATATTCTTAATATTTTATTATTTATTAAGAAAAAATAATTATTTGTTATTTTTATTAGATTATTTTCCAAAAACTCGAGCTAACGAGCTGCTCATGAGTCGGAAATTCGAGCTACATTACGAGCTGACAATTTGAGCTGTTCGTGAGTCAGAAATCGAGCTACAGCTTGCTTGCCTGGCTTTTCCTTGGTCAAGTCGAGCTCGATCTCAATTTTCTTGACTCGTCGAGCTCGAGCTCGAACTTGAGCCCACCTGTTATTAAGTCGAGCTCGACTCGATAAGTCCAAAATTCAACTCGACTAGGCTCGTTTGCAGCCCTAATGAGTATCCCATAATAACCTGTGTAGAGGAGCCAATTATCCATTGACACATGTTAGTTCTTCTAGCCAGTTCGGTCCAATATATGAGCCTATTCAGTTATTGGCCGAACTGATAAGGGATTCCTCATTCTTCGGATAAGGTCAGGGTTAGAGTCCAAGAGGGACTCCGCTTCAATAACCCAGTAAGACTCATATTCTAATGGGATAACTACTGTGGGTAGAGGGATAACAACAAGGTACAGTATGCTACATAATACTATTACTTTCTCTATCTCCACGTACTTCCTAACTCATTTGAGCGTTGGAGTCACGACAGGGAGCCAATCCTGCTGTTCGGCTCATTGCAGGTTAGTTCAAGAGCACACGCCGGTGCTCTGTTCGGATCATGATTTCAGCGTACTCTTCAACTTGCAAGTTGACAGGTAGACTTACCAAACAGAAAATCTAGTACATAATCCAATGACAAGTCTGGAAATACCAAAAGAAAATATTAGTCATATATCGAGCACGCAATCTAAATTATAACTCGGAAGCAAAACTCCTCAACTACTAATTAGTTAAAAGAGACGTGAACTTAGATTTTCTTATCATCCTTTAGAAATGCCATTTTTTAAATATAACAAACTTTAGGGTGTTAATTTGAAATTTAAATCCCTTAAATTATGAACTTGCTAAGTATTAAATTTGATATATTTGAATATATATCATATTAAATGACAAGTGAACAGCTCATAACTTAGGATGCGTTTGATAAAATTAAAATTTGAAAACTGAAGTTTGAATCCATTAAATTATTGAATTGTTAAATATTAAATCTAATATATTTGAGTACATATCGCATTCAATGATAAGTGAATAGTTTATCACTTAATTTTAGGAGTAAATTTTGTCTAGAAAATCCAGTGTCACTTAATTAATTCGAATATTTAATTTTTGGTTATCAAATAGTCTAAATATGTTAAAATTTGATTCCATTAAATTTAAATGATGAATTAGGTTATCAAACAGGAGCTTTATTTTTAGGAGCAAATTAAATGTTTGATTTTTAGTTATCAAATGCGTTTAAACAATTAAGATTTGAATATATTAAATTTAAATGTTAAATTGGGTTATTAAATAGGATTTTAGTGAACAAGTTTTGACTCAATCCATACTAGCAGAGTCCACCTATAAAAAGGTAAATTATGACATTGCGCCTATTAAAAAACAGCGAATGTAAATGATGACGTCACTAAATGATAAAAACAAACATGAAAATCCCTAAAAGCAACGATTGTAAATCGCGACATTACTACGCTATATACACAAATATGGAATCCTTAAAATCAAGACGTCATAGACACAAATATGAGAATTTCTACAAACAACCATTGTAAATCATAGCATTACGATGCTATAGACACAAACACGGAATCCTTCAAGACGCCGTAGACACAAACATGGAATTCTTAAAATTAAGGAGGTAACTTATCCAACATTATTAAGATCAAGGAGGTAACTTATTCGACATTATTAAGCGACAGAACACAAATATGAGAATCACTAAAATTAAGGAAGTAGCTTATTCTTTAATTTGTTTACGTCACTTACTATAGCATTTCCTATTGACAAATAACTGGCTTGGGAAATTAAGGGCCATTATATGTCTAGAACCATTACAAATTTTTTTGTGGAAACATTTTGTATAGAAAACAAAAATCGATAGTCAAATTCAATTTTGAGACTATAAACAATCTAGTTTGAGTATGAACTCACGTTTCACGTCACACAGCATAGCATCGCAGATGATTCATTCTTCAAGAAAACCAGCAAGAACATGTAAGAGACATCTTTGATCCCTTGGAATATTGCAATTTCAGTTCAATAAATTTCAAATCAGACAAAGCTAATGTCGTCTAGTAAACCAAAACGAAACTCCAAAAACGAGCTTCGCACATAAGGAACCAGAAAAGAAAAAGCTATCATTAAGGACAAATAGATTGGCAAATAAATTAACAATGGAATGCAAAGGATTAGCTAATATGCTGAGAGGAACATGATTGTGCATCACTTCAATTCATAGCAGTAAAGAATGAAGCGGCAGTTGTAGGAGAAACACCAGAGAAGCATGCTGGGGGAAGAAGCATGTAAATTTCCATTAACTTCTTGGCAGTCTGCTCTGCTATCGGCTATCGCTATATAATTACTGTTCAAATCTCAAGAAGCAAAGATCCACCAAAAGTAGGCACTACTATATTCTCTAACTGTGTCGTAAAATATATATATATATACCCGAGCCCTGGAATTAAGCAAATAAGGGAAAATCATAGCAGTGAAAGAGGAAGGGAAGAGAATGGACCCACAAAACGAATACTACGACTGGTACTCAACATCTCCCCTTAATGAGCCAGCCCAGCGGACTGAAGCGCCCCTCTGTCTTCTCCTCCAACGGTACTCAGTAATCAAATCAAAATACCCTTCTGCCTTTTTGCTTTACTATTGCTACCAGCAATAGTTGTAGTATTCCTTTCCCTTTAGGTGTTTCTCCTTATTAAATAAGCGCCCTAGTATTTTTGCATAATTGCGCTTTTGGCAGATGGTCCAAGTCTCCCACTGTTCAACCAACCTTCGACAACAATTTCAATTAGTAGTGGATTTTTTCTTCAAAAATTTTCAATGGGTGGCGAATTTTATGGTATTGTGATTTTATTCAGCAGACAGAGGGGTGAAGAAACTGACGGGGAAGATATATATAAAATACTAAAAGGAAGTGTTGCAATGATGAAAGGCAAGATTAAACTGAAAATGCTTAATTGATTAACTCGTGAGAGTAGGACAAGAATAAACTGGTGCCGGAAAAACAAAAATTCGATCTCCATGATGAGAACTGAGAAGAGAAGGAAGAATAATTGAACGTGGCTAGAAATAGACGAAGAAAGTAGAGGAGTCGGAGTCGTGGTGGTGGCGGAGGATGGCGGTTGAGGCAGAGGGAAGGGTTCTGAGGAACAGAAAAGAAGGCGGCCTGGGAGTGGGAAGAGACATCTGCTCTCTCAGAGTTGCCATTACCAAACTCTTGTATTCCTGCAAAAGCTCCACCATCATCCCCACTCTTATCATCTTTCGATTGATTGGTCAAGTGTTTGATCGAATTCTGTCGGCCCTTATTTCCCTCTCTACACGTCTCTCTCCTCGTTCTAGAGAGTGCAATGAATTTGACTGCTCCTCCCGCCAAAAATGGATTTGGGAAATTATTTAGCCAGGCCGATGAGACAACGAACTGGAGCGTGCGTTTGTTTTTATGCTAGCATACTAGACTACACTACACGTTTATCCTGTGCCTGATAAATAGGAAAATCCGGTCCCCATTTGATTTGACTTTCTTTTCTGAGGAGGGGGAGGATGTAGTATACTAGTATTAGAGTATTTTACTTGTAGTATTAATTAGAGATTTATTATTAAGTATTCACTAATGATGGTTGTTCCACTTCCGGAGTTTCAGATTTTGCCTTTTAATACCCTACCGTCAATAAAACAAACGACAACATCCACAAGTCCAAAACAAAATCAGGGAGGTTTTATTTACTCATCCTCTGGAATTTGACTAATGAGGTTGCGTTGCGTGATACTACTGGTTACTAGTTGCGTGAGACATTGTGCCACTCACGACATGGTTCCGCGTCGCGGAATCCGCCAGCGTCACCTGACGTACGATGGAGAAACGCGGTGTGCCGGATTGAAATCAAGCGACATGGATGTTTTACTGTGTAGGGTGCTATTAAAATTATGAAAACCCATGAAAAATAGAAAATTCAATGAACAAGTGAAATGAGTTAGATGTATTTGTTTAGCATGTTAAATCTGTCGAATTTAAGTTTTTTTTGTCCCAACTCGACATTTTTATGTTTCCATTAAAAAGTTATTCTTCATATCTTATTAGTGAAAATGATTTCCATGGGAATTACTACTATGTCCCTAAAATGATTTGGCCAACTTCTTTACTAGATTATTCTATTTTCAAAAAGATGAATTAGTAACTGCACGTTACAAAATGTTAAACTAAGATAGCTAGAAGACATAGGTACAATTTATAGCTAATCAGCAGATAGGAGTTTGTCGGCAGCATACATTTATAATCGATTACATGGGGGCTTGATTTTTAACTAATCTTCATAAGTCAGCAATGAAAAATTTATAATCCACGGTGCTAGTTGAAGATTAAGGTTAATAGATTTGAGCAGTAAAGGTTCCATGGATGATCAGTAACAATAGTTGATATTCCGTGTACTCGCCGACGTGTGCAAATACATGTTCATACATGGTTGCTGATGTGGATGACAACGGTGACAAATTGGTTAGGCGCCGAATAAGGATAGAGCTGATGATAGTAGTTGACCCAAGAAAAGATGCGTGCATCAGCTTATATCTCTACATATTAGGAGCGTGGTGACTACGTTATCTAAAATATGAGTGGATAGTTACACTACCAATGATGGAGTTAGGTTGAATGACGTGGACTATGAAATTAGTGGGTTCATTAGAAGAAACTGCTTTGGGTTTTGAAGGGAACTTGTCACTATAAATTAGAGGTGGCAAAATGGACGGATGGGCGGGATTTACTTGGATTTGAGATAGAATCGAATCATATGGGTTTGGACCCAACTTTACCCATATGTGTTTTGGCACTAACTTGGGCGGGATCACTTTGGGATGGATTTAGATTGATCCCGCCCAATACCCAAATCTATTTTCTACATATTTTTTTCCTTTAATTCATTTTTAATTTTTTATATAACTTTAATATTTTTTATTTATTAAATTTCTTTTAGTTTTATTAAATAAACATGCAAGTGCTTTATATTCAGGATTCCCACCAAAAATTGGATTAACAAATAAAGGAAAAGATAAATATACAACCATATTCCAAAATATATCAAGATGGCCAAGTCACTTAGGGTGTTGAATATTTATTCTCATCATTGTCCAAGGATGACAGGTCTAAACTGACTGAAATGCTGGAAATTCTTGTGGATAATGACTAGAAAGACTGCTAGATTATATTCGCTGGTGTGACTATAAAAATTGTTAAAGATAATTTTTGAATCTAAGAATCCATTTGGATTGGCTATTTTTTCAAATATAATGTTACAACAATATACAATAACTCAAAAAATATCCTATCTATATTAGTATATCAAATATTTCAAAAAAAATGTATAGTAAAAATTTTTCATATACACTGTTACAATAAAATATTTCAAAAACACCCCAAAAAATAACTAATCCAAACGGAGCCCTTACTGGATATAATTGATGGGTACCCAAGTATTTCCCATCAATTAATGGGTATAATTGGAATTTGTCCAATTTTAAACCCAATATCAAATTCCAGTATTCATCCCGTCCAAAATTCCCATGAGCATGGATAATCCATTGGGACTTGGGACAAATGGCCACCTCTACTATAAATCAGCTTGAAGACACCACTTTCACTCTTTGTAAAGTATGGCAAATCTGATATTTCTTTCATTTTAATGGCATTTTATGAGTCACGTAGGCTATGTATGTACTTACGATTTTCCGAAATTTCCTTAGAAATATTAGGTTAGTTGTTAGGATTTCAATATTTTTATGCAATCATTTCTTTCCCATTTCATGTTTTAACAGATTGATATTAATTTTTGTACAAATTAGCAAGCTTAGTTTGAAAGATCTGTTTTTCAAAAAATTAGTTTTTCAAATATTATAAAAATTTTTAAAAAGTACTCTAAAAGGTACTCTAAAAAGTGATTTATTTTTTTTTATATTTAAAAAAAAATAAAATATATTTTAAAAACTCTACTACTCTTAAATATTTTCTAAAAATATCCCAAAGTATACTCTAAAAATTTTGTTACAATAAAATTTTTTAAAAAACATCCCCCAAAAACAGCTAACACAATCGGAGCAATGTTATTTCCAAGCAATCTTCATGAGTGTTCTAGTTCACTTCACGTTTCGCAGTTTTATCGGCTCTAGTTTACTTATTAACTTTTGTTATCGGCTCTTGTTCCTTTATTCATTCCTTGTAATCGGCTACTCTTGCCACGAATTTTAAACCCTCAAGACTATTCAAGGCGGGGCAAACAGCAATCGTTTTCAAGACCAGAAGTTTATTGGCGCAGTCTCATCGGCGTGTTCATAAAATTTTCCTGATTTTACCAATGTTTTAAAATCGAACCGTTAATTAAACCGGTGAAGTGAAAGGGTCGAGGTTCAACCTGTCGGACCGATTCAATCCCGGTTCAATGAATTTTTTTAAAAATAATTTATATAAATATATATATGTACAAAATAAGACATGTAATGGACTAATTTAATACTTTATATGATGAAAGGTTTACTATTTTTTAATAACTTGGATTTTTAAAAATAAATTTTTTAAATTATAAGTTAAAACAAATAAATTTCATCTCAATTTCAATTATATCTAAATCCAACTTAAAAATATCACAATATTTTGAAATTATACAAAATTCACATCTATGAGAATTTAGATATTGTGAACTTAAATTTTAATTTACGTTTTGGAATTTACAGATTGCAATTTAAAAAAGAAAATTTGGAGTTTGAAGGAAGTCAAGAGAATTGAAAATAGAAATATAAACTTGATAAGAAACAAAAAATGAGATAAATGTGAGTGGTTGTGGCATTAAATAATTTGGGTTAAAGAAAAATAATTCTTTTTTAACTTTTTTCAATTTAATGGACAAAAACAAAATTAAAAGATGGAAGAAAAATATCAATAAATTAAAAATAAAGAGGTTTGATTAAAAATGGAGTGATAAAAGAGGAGAGAGAGAGAGAGAGAGAGAGTTTTTGATTAAAAAGAAAGAGTCATGAGAGGATGGGATTTTGTAAGAAAAATGGAAAAAAGAAATATGAGTATTTGTTTTATATAAATAAGTTATCAAAAAAACTAATAAAATGTGATAGTGCAACGGTTAATACATTGGTCTTTTAATACAAAGATCTTGGATTCGAATCTTGATAGTTGCATTTTGCAAAAAGTTAAAAAAAAAAAGGGGGAAAAGTTGAAAACCGAAAACCGCCGGCGGTTTTCTAGCAAAGTCAACGTTGCCATAGGACCGGACCGGTGCCATGGCCAGTTTACGGTTCAACCGGTCGAACCGGCCGGTCCGGTCCGGTTTTCAAAACATTGGATTTTACTCGTACAAATCGGATGGCATGCTATCGATTGACAACTCATCGGCGACAGTTTGTTCGTCGGTAAAATTTGACGTAAACACCTGTCATTGGCATATCGCGTATCGATATCAAAAGGGCAAGCTCCCTCCGGTTATGGTTCTTTTAACTCACGAGTGATGCCCTTCTTAGTCGCACTTATTTTTCTACCAATGTACATGTACTCAGTTACAGAATAGAAAAAATGGACCAGAAAACCAAAATGGTAGGCGATGTTTTAGTATTTCAGTTGAAGACAGCCGCTGGGAAGTAACACGTTAACCCAAGGGAAAAAAAGAGGACAATACTAATATCTTTTTTTTTGAAAAAGAGGACAATATCTTGAAGTAAAATGAAAGTAGAAACAATTGATATTTACACGTAGAAGTTGGTAGTAATGAATAATAGGGGTCTGACTCTGATAATCTCTTATGCTCAAATCCAATTAAAAGGAGTAGGACCTGATGAAGACCTTCTTCCAAGTTTTCCAGCAGAGTGACCGACCTAAACCTTTGGTGACGAGGGCCAAAGATGGAGCGGAA
This sequence comes from Coffea humblotiana, assembly GCA_023065735.1. Taxonomy (NCBI): domain Eukaryota; kingdom Viridiplantae; phylum Streptophyta; class Magnoliopsida; order Gentianales; family Rubiaceae; genus Coffea; species Coffea humblotiana. Next base: position 492,969 of record CM041209.1, on the reverse strand, counting down.
GCAGAGGCGGGCTTCGGATTTGGACATGAGTCAGAGTGGGGCGAGGATGGCGGCGTTTGTAATTTCTCCAGTACTAGAAGTTGGGCGTTGTCTTCGGGTTTCCAAAAACAGGCTCCTTTGCGCTTGTTTCTGATGCTTGCCAGCACATCGTACTTGTTGCATATTCCCCACACCGTCACCTTTTGCTCTTCGTAATCCACAATAATCGAGTATATACCTGTGATGCCAATTCCGATAACAGATGGTTGGACAGTGGATACTCCCTGCTTCTACTACTACTACTACTGTCTACTAGTACAAGAAAATTTAAGAGCCACGTTTGTTTGGACAAAAAAAGAAAAAAAAAACTTAGCTACACTTCAATCCAATTCTTGGCCCAAGTGTGATTAAAAAAAAAACTTAAGCCCAACTTGGATGAAAGCCAAGATACACTTCAATACAATTCTTGGCCCAGAGTTGTAAAACTCTTCCGGATCGAAGTTTCGAAAGAGGTTCTTCTAAATTCTAATTCAAAATGGGAAATTACAGGAGATTCCTCATAGAGACATCGATCGTGGACTTTTTTTTACCATCGCCGATCATGCGCTGACACAAAACTCAAAAAATATTTGGTAAAAACATAACACGATTTGACACTTTCTAAATTATGTCCAACAATCAAATCTGTGTCGTTCAAAGTTCAAATTAATGGGGCCGTTTTTGAGGGCCGCGCGTGCCCTGTACAGAGAGACATTCAGTTGGAAGAGGAAGTGAGTATTAATTTTACCTTTGAGATGGGCTAGGGCCTTCTTGACTTTCTTCTCGCACCCGTAAGAATAAAGAGGCACCCTCATCTCTACGTATTGGGCCTCAACAACATTCGTGATCCCCGCTGGCACTATTTGCAGGTTTGCCATCAGCCTATTTCCTCGGATCAGTCGGGGAAAACCAGAATCCTCCCCACGGAGGAAGCCAACTGATCCGCTGCTCTGTCTCTCACAGTTTCTACCAATATATATACATAGACATATATACATATACATATATATGTATGGTGATTGCGTTGATAGCAACTGGCTTAACTCGCAGCCTATGAATGACTTAGTATTATGTATGGTATACTGCGTACTAACACAACACAGTAGGCTAAAGTATATATATATGCGCGACTTCTGGTAAAAGGCAGCAGACATCAAGCCAAGATTCCTTCAAAAAGATGAAGTCTGTGCCGTTTCGCTTTCTCGTTCATCTTTACGATATTTTAATTTGGTTTCCTGATATTATTAGTAAGCTGCTTGTTAATACAAAACTTCGTTGCTGGAATATAATCTTCGCTTCTTCCTTTCTTTCTACCGTCAAGCTGACATTTAATCCGTTGTTTTCGCATTTCTACTCTGGATCAGATTTTATAAATTTGCTGCTCTTCAAAACCGAATATAACGCTTCTTCCTTGGAGCAAACTTAATTAATACCCGTCATGGACCAAGCATATGCGTGCGTGATTACATTTACAATCATTTTTCATTCTGATTGCTGTGATTCACACTAATCCAATTATAAATGGGAAGCTTTTGCATGCACGACTCGTGAACGTCATCATAACTGGCTAAATATCTCCAGCATGCATTGCTGGGAATGGACTCTCAAATTAAAACTGGTTAAAGAAGCCTTTCGTTTCGAACTGTGGTGGTGTTTTTTCTTTTTCTTTTTTTTTCTTGGTTGGAGAAAGGCAAAAATTTACAAGGATGAAAAGCGAAAAGCGATAAATTTGCTTTGCTTAACCATGAAGAAGTTGCCGTGCATTCAAGATGGTGACGCATAGCATAGTAGCAGCAGCTCTAACTTTTTCGGCGGCTGACTCGGATGATCGAAGTCGAACCATGCATTTTTCAATTACTTGACGTGGATGCCATTTCATTCATGTTATGTGAGATTAAGGCGGCCGGATAACGTGTATCTGATCTGATTTGTTGGGGCTCACGTTTCCTTGCCCATGCCTTTTTAGGTTCACCAACTCTGCAAAGTCTAACTTTTTTGTTTTTCCTGAGCACAGAGAAAAACGCTTTTACCTAGTCAAATTAGGAAAGTTTTTTTTTTTTTTTTAAACTCGGCGTGAGATATTTAGCAGTGTAACGCGATCAATAAATCATAACCTACACCACCACACACGCGACAAATTATTTTGCGTAGTCCTCCATTAGTGAAAATTTTTCATGTATATTTATTTTGTGTTGTCTTTTCTTTTCAAAATGAAATAAGGATGCCCTTGCTCGAACCTAATGATCAGTACCGAATGATTTTTTTTTTGTTTGTTTTTTTGGGTAGTGTGTTTCCACTTTTGGAAATAAAATACTACTACTACCATACCAATTAGTTAAAAATAAAGTCAAATTAGTTCCGTGATTTGGTGGGTTGATAATGATGGATTTGATGATGATGCACTAATTTAAAGAAAAGGAGTCAAAAATGTGGTGGGGGACAATCATACATGTGTCTGTGATGATTTGATTATGGTATGGGAGTAGTGCTTAGATTAGCAGTAGCATCGCTGAGTTTAGGAGCAGTTAAGTAAGACTAGTCCTCGTCAGTTACTGCCTATGCGACAAAAATGGCACGCCAGCGTTAATAATGTCTGTCGGATATCCGGCATCATCGCATATGTACTACTACTGCTATATCCTTCCAAGTACTCATCGGAGGCCCCACGCCACCGCCAATGAAGTCACTCTCAGACTAGGATGACTCGGATCTCACTACATTTCCCATACCTAAATAAATATGAATAAATGAATGTCCCCTCGCTCAGTCAGTCCTACTCCTACCACGTGGATCCGAACCCAGCCTTCTGTGTTCTGAAACCCACTGATTCATTATCTAGCCATTACCTAACCTTCCCCATGAATATATATTAATAATAAATTCTTCCTCAATCAAATTGCTCCTACGTTACACTACTAATTTCTTGTTTCAGTCGCTGCTGCGCGCTCAATCCTTCATTCATGCATACCTCTGATGTTTTTTTATTATGATTATTTAAAGTTCAATACCGTACCTCTTGTTAATTGACTTGGAATATATATATATACACGTGCATTTTCGCTTCAAAATTATTTCCAACTTATTTATCACCAACACTTGAGCTATTTCTTCTAATGATTGGCTAAGCGAAAAAGGAATATGTGACCGCGTCTTATGTTTTCCAGCAACACGTAAATATTATTATTGTTCATCGACAAAAAAAAAAAAAAGAAAAGAAAAGCAAAAAACATCAACTTTGAGTTTGAATTTCGGTGTTATCATGCATGCAGAATCTAAGATCTTGTCTTTCATACAATTAAGCCCAACGATATTAAGCGTAGGAATGAGTCTATTCTTTCTAATGGCAAATGCAAACTTTGTCCAACTTTGCCTAGCATGCAATTTGTATCCTGCTCCCCCCCCCCCCCCCCCCCCCAAAAAAAAACGTCGCTCATATATAACATTAATATCCCCCTGCAAGTCCACTAATAAAAAATGGTCAAAGCAACCCAACTAGAATTTTTTGTTGTGTTTGGATTGCCATTTTTTAAAGAAAAATTGTTACGTTTTCAATGAATACATTTTCTAATTAACTTTTTAACTTACATATATCAAATCGTTACAGTAATTTTTCTATAACAAATTTAGAAAAATACAATTCAAACAAGGCCTTTTTATTTTTTTTAACCCTCTGCGATCCACGAGATTATAATCGAGTCTTGCAACAATAAGCTTTTCTTGCTTGAGCTTAAAAGAGTCCGTGGGCGCATAGCTGCCTTAATCTCATTCGATTCGAATAAAAGATACCATGTAAAATTCAGCTGTAAAAATCTTGGCCTCCACACAAATTAAGAAAAAGAGTTTGTACATATTAGTACACACAAAATCCAGTACTAACAAAAATGCTGGACCATTTCAACAAATACCGGATCTGGTATTAGAAAAAACCAAATCTCTGTGGTTGAATGTGTGCCTTTAACTTATTTGATATTGCATGATGTGGCAATAAACGTTGAGTTTCTTTTTTTTTGGAAAAAAAAAAAAACTATGTAATGCAACAGGCATTGGGGTTTTCATCGGAGAAGAGCTGAGGCGGTGGGATCCTTTCCATGACGTAAAGTGGCTGATAATAATACATCATTTTTTGCATGCTTAGCTCATCGACGTTACTCATCATCATCACCGTCTCATTCCCACCTGCCGCATCACCATTATTCCCGCTCTCACCGCCACCGCCTTCTTTCTTTTCTTCTTGTGGGGGCGCCGGCGCGTCGCCCTTCTTCTCGGCTGCTTCTTCCGGATTTTTTTCTACTTGGGGTGCTTTAGCTTCTTCTCCTTCTGCAGCGGGTGGCTTGTCTTCCGAGGGCTTTGCTAATGCTTCCTCTTTTGGCTTCTCTGCAGGTTCGGGTTGAGGAACAACTTTGGCTTGCTTTTTGGTGCGTCTGTAAACGTACTCAACCAGCCTGTTTGCGTCCATGCTGCCTGTCACCGTGACTTTCCCGGAGCTTAGCTCCGTCTCCGCCGTACGTACTCCTGTTTCAGTTAGTGGCCCCAATCAGACTAGAGAATATTTTTTTCCTTTTTATTTTTTTTTTCCTGAAGGAATCTGCAGTCAATGCTTCGTTGCGAATTATTTTCAAATTCTTTGAAAAACTCCTTGCGATAATACTCCTTAGAGGTTGATTGATACTTGTTCATATTTGATCTCATCAATAATATTAAAAAGCTTTTGTTGATTTGAAAGACCCAACTTTTCAGAGAATTATTGTTGTATATCAAACTCAACTCTGGATTATCTTTTTGTTTTGATTTTGGGGGTGGCCCTTTAACTCCTGGATACTTTTTTCCTCGATCAATATTCTAATATTATGAGCCGGTAGCCCATCCCGGGAAACAACTTTTTCAGTACTTTTAAGTGGAGGAATTTAGTACTAATATTTAATCCTTAGAAATACTACTACCTTTGTTATGCCAACTTTTTGTTATGCAGGCAGGCAAGTAAAGTACCTTTCATTTTGAGAATCTTTCTCTTAAGTTGGCCAGCGCAAGCCTCACAATGCATGTTCACATTCAGCTCCACGGTGGTCAATCCGCTAACCTGGATGATGACGATGACGATGGATCATTTTTGGTAAACCAGTTAACCAACAAGATTATTCTTGATACAGAGTTAATACCCCATTTTTATGCTGAACTTAAATAGTAGTACATGGCAGTATTGATACAGGAAAGAAGCAAACCTGCGAGGCAACAACCTGGGGCATTGGCTCCCCCTCAGCTGCGGGTAGCGGCGACAACACTTGGGCTCTTCTTTTGGTTTTCTTCTCAATGGCGGTGCATACAGCTTGGGGCTCCACTATACCTTTTATAGTCACTTGGTTTTGCGACATGTCGATTACAACCCCCTCAACGCCTGTGATCGTCAAATGCCCACCAAATTTATCGTCAAAAGTTTTTTTTTTTTTTTTTAAAAAAAGAAAGCCCTGCTAGTATATTAACCAAAGCAGGGTAATATGTACATATACACATACATACATATATATATATATATATATATATATATATATGTCCTATACCTCTAATCTTTAAAATGGACCGCTCAATCTTCTTTGCACATCCCATGCAATGCAGGTCCACCGACAAAACAAATGGTGTGGGGGGCTTATCGGCTTCATCTGTTTTCTCCTCTGCCTTGTCTTCTTTATTCCCCTCTGTTTTCTCTTCTTTCTTTTCCTCTGCCTGGGCCTCTTCCGGCTGAAAGTTAATTAAGCAAATGAGATCGTATGTTGACCGAAAATACTGCGGTAACCCAAAAACAATAGTTATGTGCGTATCTGCTGCAAACCACAAAACTAACCTGCTGTTTAGCTTCTTCTTCACCCATTGGCGGCTCTCTGTCGTCAATAGATTATGGAGAAAAAAGGACCCAACTTTATAGGAAGGCTCAAAATTCTCCAGCAGCAGCAGAAATCCGGATGAGGAGGGAAGTAGTGAAAGAGAGGATATCAACGAAGAGAATCAAGGGCATTTAAATGGGAAACAATACTATTCCGCATAAATGTAAAGCGAGGGGCGGTGGGATTATAACTCTACAAAAAGCAGAGTCTGCGATGGCAGGGCACGTGCAGGGCCACTAAGCAAGCAAGGGGCGGGGGGAAGAAGGAGAGAGAAACAGAGAGAGAGGCCGGCCTCTTTAATCAAACCGAGAAATACAAAACAGAAGTTTATTTTATTATTTTTTGGGGGTATCCAATGCATGAGCGGCTGGAGGAAGAAGGAGATCAGGGAGATTCCAGAGGGGAATGCTGCGCATATTTATAGGCAGAGAATTCAGAATCGAGTTAGACGCAAGCATCGTGCGTCCTGTTATGCTGGTCACTCGAGGCCAAGTCAGACTCACCGACCTAAGCAACACTTGCTTATTTTCTTTTCCCGAAATAAAAAAAAGTTTAAAAGGAGGTGAATATTATCCCATTCTAAGGCCAGGATCGACATTTTATAGTTACTACCCATGTGGTTTTTTGCTGACCTATCAAATTTTAGGAGCAAGGATACAGAAATCCATTTCAAGGTCAAGTACCCTACATTTTTCAGCCACCAATTATGTAGTTGGGAAGTCATTTAAAACATTTGTCGCATTTTGCCAAATAAATTTTTTCGTTATTCATTTTCAGAATGAAAAATTTGTGTCCTTTACAAAATTGAATGGATAAAATTTGGTTCCCACCTAGATTTTCAAATTAAATACATCATGTGACTCATGCATGATCATTTTATTAGGAGCAAAAAAGTTAGATCTTATTTGTAGTAAAATAAATGCCCTGATCAATACTTATTTTTACCTCTAAAAAATAAGTATCTTACCTGAATCATATTTATTTTTTCTCCTATGCAATTAAAATCTGAAAAGAATTTATTATGAATAAAGTAATTCAAAATTCTAGAAAAACAAAATGAGGAGTTAGAGGTTCAATGGAAGGGCCAGATTGAAAAATCGTCTTCAAATATATAATATATAGATTAGATATAGTACAAATATTCTACATGACATAATGATTGGTTTCCAAAACACTAAGGAAGTAAGAAATGGACTTGTATCACAAAAACATACATGCATTTTTTCCCCCATTTTTTTTGGGGGGTGAAAACGGTAACATAACTAATCTTAACTCCTATAGCTGCACTTACAAAGTGCAAGGTGAAAGACCTAACTTAACCACAGGCGTTGTTGGAGCAACTTTTGCTTTCCCAAATAACACCGAGGCGAGTCCATCTCCCAACTTGAAGCGGGGGAAAGGAGAAAGGTTTCCACTTTCCTTTCCTTCATTCCATGCCCTCCGTTGAAAAGCACACCTTATCGACTTTCTGTGCGGATCAGCCGGCCAAAAGGACGATAAAATCTGTTCTTACCTTTAATCATCGTAGCCAACCCCGGACGGAGATAGGTCACTCACGGTAAATGAATATAAACGGATTGTCCCAAAAAAAAAAAAAAAAGGGGGTTGCGGATGCTAAGAGTTCTTCTAATGATTTGCCTGTAAAGAAGGATACATATGCTCAAAAGTTGGTGTCACATGGGGTTTTTTCTTTTTCTTTTTTTTTTTTCATTTGATTGTCTTGTGCTCAAAAAAAAAATCCCTCTTTTTACTTCCTCAGCCAAAAAAAAAAAAAGAGAAAATTTAAAATAATTTTTTTAATGAAACCTCTTTTACCATTTGCAGGACCCCTTAAATTAGAATCCAACGTCACTTTTGTGATATTTTCTCGTTTTAACATTATTCTGAGAAATTCGCCTCCAAATCACGTAGTATTATTTCTTTTTTACATTAACAAGTTCTTGGTGCATTTTTTATGTTCTCCAAATATGGCACAATTGTCCCAAAATAAAATGATTATTGTCATCCTTCTCCTTCCTCGGTTAGCTAGCTTACACCTCATTATATCAAGACCACACACCGCTGAGAGATGACGCATACATATACTTCCCTGCAAAGATATCCCAGTCACCTTCTTTTCCCAAAATATCTCTCTCCTTTCCCTCTATTTGCATCAATATCTTTATTCTGTCATTCAACAACGGCAGTAGCTATCAAGAACTGGCTAATTAAACACTAACGAACATCTACTTAAAATGAAGCACTTGTACAATTGAGAAGTCGTGGTAAAAATCCCACAATATTGTGACCAGGCAGCTTTGTTTGGAGGTGTCTAATTATGCATTAATAATGTGACCGACTCTGAGACAGATTACCGCACAAATAAATGTGTACGACAGAACCAGTAAAATTAGGTTGGGTTGAAGCGGGTAGGTAATTAACTCGTGACCGGACTCATCACTCATTTTCGATCGGTAACACTTGGCTGATTTTGACGAAACAACTTCAGTCTTCAGATGCATTAGTTGCATCGATCAAAAGATGCAACTTTGTCTGTAGCAATGCAAAACTGAGCAAAGTCCAACATCTTTCTTAGGTGGTTCGGCGTGGAAATGAGTCAGCGTGCATGGCCGGGCAACCATCCTGAGGTAGAAAGTAGAAACCCACAGCTCGATCCATCCCAAGGTATTGAATGATTGTCTTAGGCTTAGCTAGCTAGGCGTCATCAAACAAAGGAAACGAGGACTTGAAAGGGATTTGCTTTCCCCGTACTATCTCTTTTTTGCACGGTAATAGATGCGGCGAAACTCTGCTTAATTAATGTTTAATCCTTATTTCCACCCAAAAAATAAAAGAAAAAAATCAAACGAAGGAAACGGGTCAATTGAACAACCCAATAAAAGAGCACCACCAGACACTAATTATTACTTAGTCTAGGCAAGTAATCTCAGAGTGTGTTTGATAAAACTGAAACCTGAATCCATTAAATTACTAAATTGTTAAGTATTAAATCTAATACATTCAGTAATAAGCGAATAATTTATCACTTAATTTTAAAAGCAAGTTTTGCTTAGAAAATTTAATATCACTTAATTAATTCAGATGTTCAATTTTTTGTTATTAAACGCGTCTAAACGTGTTACTTAATATCTGAATAATTAAGTTTAAATGCTGAATTGAGTACGAAAAAAGAAGCCTTTGCATTCTTCACTTTTAAGATTGCATTCGGGTTTCCTGCAACTATTGACCATCCAGTCCGTGCGCTTTTAACCCGCACGCTGCTGCATGCATGATGACAGATACAAATTCTTTTTTTTTTTTTTTTTTTTTTTGGTGCTAGTCCCCCAAATTAAGTTACTCCATTCTATAGCATGCCAACCAAAACACATGCCTTACCGCAACCCTCGACGCCTTTGGATCTTGGCTATTGCAATTGCGAGGGGAAAAATATCCAGAGCAACTCTGTCCAAATTCAGAATTGATGAAATGTACATGCAGACCCGGGCATTGAATACAACTCGCACATGGATAACGCAGACCCTCATCACACCCGATAATTTATCCGGTACAACTGAATGGTTAAAACCGCTCGCTCAAATATAGCTCTGCAACAGCGGTGTGTATTGCTGCACCAATCGGCAAGACGTCCTCGTCCAGAAAGAAATACGGAGAGTGTGGAGAATATACTGAGCCCACATTCTCATTCCGAATCCCAATGTTAAACATGACTCCGGGAATCGCCTCTTGATAGAAGGCGAAGTCTTCTCCAGCCATAACCTTTTTAGCTTCGTTCACATGGGCAGGACCAAGGAGGAGTGAGCCAACCCTTTGTACGTGCTCGTGCAAGCTCTCATCATTTGTGCAAGCAGGATTTGGCGGCAACTCCGTCTCTTTCCAGTCAACATATGCTTTACATCTGTGTACTGCAGCCTGTTTTTCAATAACCTACAAAAGCTCCACAGTTTTTACTAATCAACCACTTGATATGTGGATCAACTTTTCCCATCATCATACCATAACGTCAAAAGAACACGCATCATACTCTGTCTGACATCTCAAACTAAAGTTTCTGGATTTGATCAGTGATTTTGGGGTTTCAAACGGGATATGAGGTACTAGAATTACGACGCAAGAGCCAGACTTGAAGCCACACCATCTCAAAGTATTACGACGGGATATGAAGGCTATCTCAAAGCCACACCATCATGAAGAACAACAAATGTCTAAACACCTTTTCAACTACTGTGGCGATGTTCAAAGACAAACTTCTCTTTTGACTGAGATATGATCAAATCCACGAGTTTCTCTAATGCAAACAATAGAAAACAGAAACAAATTCATATAGCACATAAAACTTTCTGTAGGAGCTATTACTCTGAAATCATTCCTGAATGCTTTAATAGTTTCAGACGCCAAGAATCCATGTTCTTTGTCAATATAGCTGTGTTACTCGTATTCTCCAAAAATGGAAAATCAGCTAAGCATCTGAGTTTTAGGAACACTGAAAGGAAAACAAAAAAACTACAAAATTCTCTAGCTCTACTTCACATTGAATTCAAGATCTTAAGCAGAAATGGACAACATTAGAAGTTACCTCTTTTACCCTCTCCATTAGTCTATGCAAGCCTTCAGTGGATAAACTTCTTAGAGTTCCTCCCAGTTCAACGTAGGGTGGAATTACATTCAATGCATTCCCACCTCTGACATAAGTAACAGTAAGCACCTTTGACAGAATTGAGTTTTAGTATCAGTTTAGCTATTTTTGAGTGTTGGCCGACATGTATTCAGACACAGGTATAAAAGCACCTAAGTTATAAAAAAAAAATCGTTCAATTGAATACAGACGCGATTGGGATGCCATTCTAACAGGAAAATAGTGTTAAATTATAACTGCAATGAAACAAAAAAAGAAACAAAGACTAAAAAGTAATAGAGGAAAATACTTGACTATGGAGAGGATCTACTTCCCGGGAGACAATTTGTTGCAATGCCAAAACCACAGATGATGTGGCAAGTATTGGATCCATGGTATTGTGAGGTCCTGCAGCATGTCCGCCTTTTCCTTCTATTCTTGCTTCAAAGAAGGATGCACCAGCTAAAAAAGGGCCTGGTCTACTTGCGATGGCCCCTGTCGGTAGTTGATAATCAATGTGCATTCCAAATATTGCTTTTGCACTTCCAAGAGCACCTTCTTTTATCATGTAAGATGCACCACCTCCTCCCTCCTCTGCAGGTTGGAATAGAAGTCTCACAGTACCCTTTGACAAGAAACTCAGAATCAATGTTTTAAGTCTCAAAGTATCCTTATGTTTATGCGGGGGCTACTATTAAATTTTAATAGGTCAATCTTTCAAACTGGAACATGAGCTAACAAGTCTATATAGCCAAAGAAGAATTTGGTCCATTTTTCCTCTGCAGTGCCACCTTGCTTAGAAGTTAAAATGATTTTGAAATGGATGAAATCAGTGCACACAGAGAATCCTGTGGAAGTCTAGCCTGGGAGCCTTCTTCTTGCTTCTAATCTTCCGTCCATTAAAAACATCAAACTAGAGCATGATACAGAAAGGTTCCCCAAGATTCATCTTAATTTGGTAGAAACTATATTAAGCCACAACACAAGCTGTCTGAAATCAGTTGCGGAAGGTCAAATACATCCTGTTCATTTCAACCTTGAAATGCTTCATCTACAAGATATATAAGTTTATTCAACATGCTTCTACATGATTTGGCTTGAGAGATCTCCTAACAATAAATACTGCACACAATAAGAATAAAGAAAATGTGGTTACAGATACGTTGCAGTTTCAGATTATTCTGCAGTCAGTAGGTTATCGATGATTCTAAGCAATCACAACTGCCAGTTACTTCAAAAATGTCAGACACTAGCTGATCCAAGGTGTCATGGAGTGAGCTGAGTTAAAAGAGGGATCCCAATCATCTAAATTGGAAAGTTATGGAGAAGGTGAGGGATTCAACATGAAGGGTTGGAACCAGACAAAAAGGGGAGCTAAGAAGGCATGAGAGCTGAAGCATGTCTTCATTGGGAGTCTCAACACTGAACATGTGAAGTAACCAGCTCAGCATCTAGATTCCACTTAGCCATGTGGTTAGATTGTATTGGTAGTTTTGGAAGTTAGTTAGAATAGTAGCAGCATAAGTAGGATAAATTGCTGTTGTAATCTTAAGATTTTGGTTTCCTGGAACTTGTATTGGTCAATAATCATCCGAGTGTTTCCATTTTCCTCTCCCCAAGTTTCCTTCATTCTTCTCCCCTTCTCTCCTTATTCCATCTCTTCTGTTTCTGTAATAGTTTTGCAATACAATTAAACCCCATTCCCTGATCTTGGAGTTTGCATTTTACTGTTTCATCAATTTCTTTTTCTTAAACCCTGGGTAATCTGATCACTCCATGACACAAGGACACCTTCTTGACCTAATATCAGCTGCCCCGGATGTGAAAGTTTATCTCAAGCAAGCCAACTTGCTTGACCATCCCAATAATGATAAAGCCTGGATTTGATATTTGGCTGCAACATTCATGGCTGTTATATCTTGGTTTTTTTTTTCTTTTTTTCCTTGGCTTCTCGCTCATTCTGTCATTGATCATGAATGATCTTTATTTTTTCCCCCCATTTTTAGAATGAAAAATGGAGAGAGGGGAGGAGGAGGAGGAGGGGGGGGGGGGGGGGGAGGGGGGGATGGAGGCTTCTGTGTTTCCTTTCCAAATGCCAATCACTTCAACCAGATCACAATAAACACTTCTAGATCATCCAAACTGCCATATTAATACGCAAGTTGAAAAATGAAAATGCAACTAACCTTTAGATAGTGCTTTCGTTCATTGAGTAGCTTAGCAGCACCAAGCAGCATTGTTGTGTGGGCATCATGCCCGCACCCGTGCATTTTTCCCTCAACTTTACTCTTATGCTTCCACTCAACTAGTTCCTACAGTATTTGATTAATCAAAGCCCAAATTACGAAGAATAAATCAACACATTTTGCTGCACAAAGTAAAAAAACGATGATTTTTGAGTTCTAGAGAAAATATATTATAATTATATACCTGCAAAGGAAGGGCATCCATGTCGGCTCTTAAGGCAACTACAGGGGATGTCCCAGAGCCAATAAGGGCAACCAATCCAGTCTGGGCAAAAGGGTATTCATAAACGATGCCAAGTTTATCGAGTTCACTGCGGATAAGTGCACTTGTATTGTATTCTTCGAATTTGAGTTCTGGGTTTTCATGAATTTTCCTTCTTACAGAAACCAACCAATCTTTATGCATTTTGGCTGACTCGAGAACCTGATTTGCGTATTCTTCGTGATAGTTTCCCTGAATTGCATCCACAAAACCGATGATGAAGGAAAAAATTAGCAAAGTGGACAGAGATTCAATGAGTGGAAACATGGTTCTTGTTCTCCTCCCGAGTTCTCGATGATTTTGGCCGACCTTTGAAGATGCTAAAGAATGAGAAGAAAAGTTTCCACGTGCAATAGAAGCCCAGAAATTTTAGTCAGAAGTAGATTGGAGCTTTAAACAGTAGATGACAGAATTGTTTGGTACTCGGCCACAGTTTGAGTTTGATGAAAGAATCTTCTGCCTGTGAGACCCAGAATCTCTGGCTGGGCAAGAAACGGACGATCTCCTTATTTTCAACTTTTTTTTTTTTTTTTTTGTAATTTTATCAACCCATTTCATTAAAAACTCATTTTGGAAGAGGTAAAACAATTCTGTTCCAAAATTACCTTTTTCTTGTGGGCCTTTAATTTTCATAACAATCCAAGTTAAATCCTTAAGAATTATAACATATTAAGGAGATTGAAATATCTTTTGCAATTTTGAAATCATCGAACCGGAAGAGAAATATAAAAGAAAAAACTATTGTAATTAGAAAAAATAACATTTTACCCCTTGAAAATATCTCAAATAAGTTTCTAAATACACACTGTTAATAATTTATCTTTCTCTTATTTTTGAAACCATTGACTTGGACAAAAGATTAGAACACTAAAAAAATTCTCAACAATTTATAAAATTCTAAATTCATCCAAAAATACTTTGTAATAAAAAAAATACTCTATTATGTTTTTAAAAACACTTCAAACAAGTTTGTAAATGTAAGTTTGGACATTGTGTCTGTTACTGATATTCAAATCATCGATCTAGAAAGTTTGCCGATTCGCTGTACAAGTTGTCTGTTTCTATGTTACAGGTTCCGGCGCTAGAAACATGTAAATTTTGTGTGAACCATTGAATCATGAGTACAATTATCATAACCTATTAATGCGCACTTTGTAATTACAATCAATGACCTGTGAGCCAAGAAATCTACTTATGAAAGCTGAGATCCTAAGGTTAGAGGCTTTTAAGATTTACGAATTGTGAGTTTAGTGTAAATTAGATTCATATTTCTCGTACCAAATGCAAAGTTGAAATAATTGATGAGTTATAAAGAAGAAGAAAAAAGTTTTTCAAAAAAAAAAAAAAGAGTAAAAAATGGACCTTAAAAATGGTTGCGGGCTTGGGGCTAGAGTAGTTATGTTTCCCTAAAACGGTATGTTCTATGCCAATATTAATTGGACTCCATAAGTCCGATTTTGGCAAAGTCCAAATTCAACTTACAAGATAAATAGAGTTTTGAACTGTTAGACTTTAGAGTTTTAGCCTAATTTAATAGGTTCAAATTCGTTTCACAATTTAATACGAGTTTTGAGTTCAACTCGATTCAATTCAAATTCATAATTAAATAGAATGCATAATTATATATAGTAAATGATTAATATTTATGTATTATTATAAATTTATATATAAATTATCAATATTTTATTATAATTCGTTATATATATATATATATATGTGCGTGGGCGCGCGCGTACACGTATGTACCTGTGCCTACCAAGGATTTCAGAGAACGAATTCCTATTTGAAGAGTGCATAACTGCATGGATAAACTCGCGCTAACCTATCAATTTGTAATCCAATTGGATTTTTTTTGGGTGGTATTTTAAAAAGAATTGGAACGGAATGATATAAAAGATGTGCTATCAATGTCAAAATATACTATGAATTAATTATGCCGCATGTTGCTGCCCGCGCTCGGTACTTAGTTCGCACCGGGCACTGTGAAACGGTTTCCCTCTCAATCCTACCCCCCTCCGACATCTCTTCCTCCCATCTCTAGAAGGTTAGAAAAACACTGAAACTTATCTCAGTAAGTATAATCATATAATCAACTCGCTGTTGGCCTTTAAATCATCGTGTTGACGTCACATCAATCCTACCAAAAGAAAAGAATTGTTAAACCACATCTTTCCCTCTCAGAATCCGAAAACCTGCTTTCCACTTATTCCAGCCTACAGCTCTGGCAAAGAGGCCAAAATCAGCTCCTGGCATCGAAGCCTATCATGAATAGGATTACCACACGCTTACGGAAATGAAAATCTCCTGTGCCAAAGTAAACTTACAAATACAAAATTTGCTACTCTGGATGGTATGCATGCTAATGTTTCATTGCTACTTGGAACTCCTGCTAATTAGATACAAACACGAGCATGGGAAGACGAAGAAGCCTTTCCAACTCAACTGTGACTAAAAAAGACGTCAACCTTTAAGTTCTATACAACAAAAAAAACCTGCATGCTTTCCACCTATTTTTGAACTCCAAAGAACTGCCAAATACCAATAAAGACTACAAGTAAAGTAATTATCACAAAGATCTTCCGCATGAACATAGGCGACGGAACTACGTGCAACCAGTCTTCCTTGGACGGAGCGCGCACAGAGTTTTTGATATAAGTCGATAAAAATTCACCTCTAGACTCCCTTAAACCCACTGTACTTCCACCAACATTCTTGTTACATTTTTTAAGCAGCACATCCCCCTTCTCTTCTGTATAAGCAGCATCTGTGTTCCTTTTTGTAGCCTTCTCATCCTGCAGCACCTATCCAAGAAAGTTTAATAACAGAGATGAATCATTCAAATCAACAAGAGTGCTACAACAAATCCTACCTCGGTTACTACTGATTGTCCATCATCGTTTTCTTCAGTACAAACTGATTCCATAAGCAGGCTGCACTGAACTGGCCCAATTTGAAGTTTATTCTGCAGACGAAGTCTTCTTGGGGCAATTCCCTGGGCAGCAAATGTTGGGTTGCTGGAAAAATTCTGGAACTGTCGACTCCTTAATTTAATTCCAGTACCAGAAGTGCTGTCAGTACCAGTATCATTGTTGTGAATGCCAGGCACTTCAGTGCTTAACAAGTCAGGGACAACACTGCCATTGAAAACAGCAGGATAAGCGTTGTGTCCAAGATGATTGTTTCCCGCTAAATTCAACTTCCCCTCTTGGTTGTCAATGCTAACATCAGCTCTATGAGCATCTTGCTCCATATTTGCCACCTGAAGGGTGCCATATCCTTCAATATTTCCCATGAACAACTCACTTTCAAAAAAGCCCGCCTCAAACTAGCAACAGCAGCAATAATGTAATTAATAATTTAGCAACAGGAAAAAAGTTCGAAGACACTTAATATATCTAACAATACAAAGAAGTTAAACCACATGATGAAGTAAATCGGCTAGACTTTTTATTCATAATGAAAAAATTGAAGCTTCAGAGTATCTTTGGAGTTCAAGTCACCTGTCCCTGCGTCACTTCCGCTTCAGAATCACTACAGGACCCACCATCCCTCACAAAAGCTCCATTCATAAGCTTAGTATCCCCTGGAGTTCCACATTCAACAGTTGAAATTGCATTAATGCAGGATTCTTCGTTGGAATATTCATCGGAGTTAACAAGAACTGAGTTCAAGAAGTCATAACTATTTGTCCCATATTGAGAAGCCATGCTCTGAGCATCACAGTTGATGTCATTGGAGACAGGATTACACATATAACCAGATCCAAGTTCCAACTGAACTTGTGAATGCAACGGGGAGAAGATTTTCCAGTCCAATGCCTCCGGTATACGGTCATTAAAAATATCTCTTAATGACTCCATCAGATCTGGATCTGACTGAACCATTGAACAAGAAAATAATAATAATAATAAGTTAGGCACATAGAGCTATCACAAAACCAAATGAAGTGAAAACAAAAACCAAACCTATAGTCAAAATGATAATTCTCCAACTCACCTGGATACACGTTGGGTCTATCACTTGACCCTTTTCTTCAGCAGAAAGTGAGCAATCATTTTGCCAACTGGTAGGCAAAGGATTTACAACAATTGCTCCATCAGACCCCTTGGCAGGACAACTTTCTGCACTTGAAGGATGCACTTCAGCTTGACTGCCTGCAACTGGTGTTAAAGCCTCAGAATTGCCATCTTCAAGGGGCAACTTCTCTGTGGTAGGAGAAGGAACTATTGTTTCAACTTCATCCAAGTTTGAACCATCAGCAGTCTCATCCTGCTTTAATTCATGCTTCTTAAATAACCGACAGAGTACAAAGGAGCCCTGCAAAAAGCAAATTAGTTGAAGGGACAGCCTTTCAGTTAGTGAAGTGGTACAACAGAGAGTTAGCAGGACAAAAATTAGAGTCAACAACTGGACTAAGTGGAAAAGGCCTTGAGTGTCTTTTGGTTTCTTTTTTTTTTAACAAAAACATTACTGGAACGAATCTCGAATTATCGCAAAGAGCTTCCTTTCATTGTTACACGTCAAATACATAAAGAAGTCCCTGCGAGTGAAATAATTCAGCTCTCTGTATTCCCCTATTATATCCTTTAACCACGAGCTATAATATGCAAGCGAATTAAATCAATGTATCTGACATGTAGCATTCTTATATTATGCATTTTTCCCAAGTAAAGTTGAATGCAATAACTACTGCACTATAATGAATTGGCAGACATAACTACCAGTATAAGCAAAACCAAGTAGCAAGAAAATAAATAGCAATCATTGTTTAAGAGTTAAGACAAAAAGTAAGAGGCTCGGAAGCCTGAACCTGTCCAGGGTGGGTACCATCCAGCTCCTTATTGGTTGCACGATATTCATGTATGACCCAATTAGTCCTCTTGCCATCTGGAGCACGGCCAATGTAAAAGACCAGAGTCTTTTTCATACCAATCTTGGTCCCTCTCCTGGTACTGATATTCCTATCTTTACCAGTAGCTTTCCAGTAACCCTGCATTGTAGCCCTATTCAGCCTCTGCCCATTCTGGTATTTGCGATCCTTGGGACAGAAAAAGAACCACTCATTGTCGTATGACTCTATGGGAGACAAGTCTGCACAAAATTAAGCCCAAAGTTTGAGTAGAAAGAAATATAAATAATCATGATCAGACATTGAAGAATTCATTAAACCAACAAAAAATAAGCTTAATAATATATAACTTGTAAAAACAATCACGATCGGACATTCAACAATTAGTCAATAAGCAAAGCACGCATAAAACCAAAACTAGGAGGAGTTTGTTAACAAAAGCAACCATAGTAGCACTGCTTATGATCACATGAATTTACATCAGAAAATACGCAAAAGATTCTATCTTTTGCTAACTTGAACGTGCTCCCTGTGATAGACGTTTATTCGGCGTATAAGAACTATTAATTAATCATCCACGAAACTCAGCCTACATTGGTAAAAATGTCAAGAGAAAACCACCCATATTTTGGGATAAATTCGCCAATAAGTTATGATCAAACATTCACAGCAGAAAACAATCAAAGTGCCTATGATCAAAGCACGCATAAAACGACAAACATAAGCAATCATCCTTGAAATGCTTATGATCACATGGATTCACAGCAGAAACTACCCAAAAGATTCTATCTTTTGCTAGCTGGAATGTGTTCCCTGCGACAGATGTTTTTCGGCGCATAAAAAAAACGTTAATTAATCATCCACGAAACTTGGCCTACAATGGTGAAATATAAAGAGAAAAACACCCATATTTGGGATAAATTCGAGATTAAGTTTTTTTGGGTGTTTTTTGTTTTTTGTTTTTTTGGGGGGGGGGGGGGGGGGGGGAGGAGGAGGAGGCAAGGAGAAGTTGAGGGGGGATGTAATCACCGGGCAAGTCCCAAGGCTCCCATTTGCAAATATCAACTTCACGAATAACACTGACATCTTTGTGGGAACCGATGATTTTCAACCGCAGATAGTGATCGATGAGCTCCTCGTCGGTGGGGCGGAACCTGTAACCGACCGGCAACTGTTTCACGGGAAGCACAGTCATCATCTTCCACCAAAGGCTAGTTTTTCTTCAAGCAAAATTATAAGGGACAAGACAGGTTAAATTATAAACACAGCCGTATTGAAAAGCAAAAGTTAGAGGAATTGGAGAGGGAGAACAAAACCCTAAAAGGCCAGGAATCAGGATGATGGATCAGGGAGGAGGGGTTAAAAGAAAGACTGAAGGAAGGAGGAAAGATTCGAGGAAATTTCGGCCGCGTAATGCTTCTAGAGATGGAGGAAGCATCTAAGGAATTTACTTCACTCCCCAAACCCCCCACCCTCTCTTTTTAGTAATTTGCTACTGCTGCTCCTTCCGCGACTACTTTACCCATTCGTATCCCCTCCCACTACACTAGTACCACTATTGCCGCTCTCCACAACCCCATAAATAAATTAAAAAAAATCAACAGAGAAAAGTGAGAAAAGTTACTCCACAAACCTATTACGCAGCAGCAGGGGTCCGCGTTTTAATTCTGCGTATATACCGCGTAAAATGTTCGGACGTGGTTTTATACTCAAACTTCAATCATGCCATCGCACTTTCTTAACTTATCATTTCTGCCCATTGGAGGATAACGTATGGGTACGATTGGGATTTCAACTTTCAGGGAAGCTTAACGAGCAAGGAGAGATGCGTAAAAGTCAATGCCCCAATTACCAGTTGCCACGTTGGAAACTTGAAGTCATCTTCGCAGTTGGACTTGGACGGACCTTCCCCTGGAAGCTGCAGCTTCTCCGTACCAAGAAAATTCTTTTTTTTTTCCTTTTCTTTTTAATAGCTTGACCAAAAAAAGGATCAAAACTTCTTCAAGACTGGCAAACAAGTTTTTTGCTAAGTTTGTTTGCTACAAAATTTTTAACAACTTTAATTATAGTGATCTCAAAAAAATTTTCAAAATTTTTAAACTATATATACTTAAAAATATCCAAAATTTTACACATTTCAAAAAAATTTTTACAACTTCTACAATAAATTACAATAAAATTTTAGATAAACACCCAAAAAACTCACTTGTCAAACAGGGCCTAAGTTGCAAACAAAACTACTATGAATGTGCATGTGTAGAGCTTTGAAGTTGCCATAATCATTTCTTATTTCGAAAAGGAAAAAATTTTTTATTAAAAAAAATTCTACTCTAAACAACATATTTTCTCAGTCCCATAAAATTTATCATGTTTGTCACTTTTTCTTATCCCAAATTAATCGTCATCTTAGAAAAATCAATGATTTGGACCAGTGTTATTTGACCCGGATTGGATTGGCCAGTTTGACCAGTCCGATCGTGAACCGATCTTCTTCTCGAGTTAGTTTATAGCACAAAATCACTTTGGTCTAAAATTAGTCAAAATCGTAAAAAATCAGTTAAACTAGTGACCCAATTCACCTGGTTTACTGTGTTCTCAAACTTTTCTTTCTTGTTTTTTTCAAACATAATTTGAGTTATTTAAATTGTAACACTTTCATTTATTAATAGAAATATGAAAACATCACCTACTTAGTATAAATGCCAAAATCACTCATTTTCTTAAATAATCTCTAAATCAAGATATTTCATTCCTGTCATCTTGCCAAATTAGCATAAGTGATTCCAACTTGCATTAATTTATTTTAATTTAAGTTTTCAAGTAATTTTGAAAAAATAGACATATTTTAGTCATGAATTTACATTTTTATATATAATTATTAGGTATATATTTGATTACAAGTCTAATATTTTTGAAACATTTTGTATGATTGGTCGAATATAACCAATAATTTAATTTCAATATTTTTGAAACTTATAAAAATATAAACTAAGTATGACATCATGCTAACGTCAGCGGGTTTGAGAACGGTCCCACCGATCCGACCAATTGATCTCTTACTCAATAGTTTAGCTGAATCACTATCCAAGACTTTAACAACATTAACTTGGACTATTTCTCTCTCGAAAAGATGGCCCACCACTAAAGAAGTATAAGGAAAGTAAACATTCTGATTCCTATTAATATATATATATATATATAATGACAAATTTTATGGGACGGGTAGTGCTAAAATGATATGAGGGCACACTTCTTGATTTTTAAGAATGTTTAACTCATACTACCATTTTTTTTAAATCGCTTAGCATAAGTGTACTCTTTGAAAAATATAAAATTCAATTTAAGCGAACATTTACACCAAGTTGTAACCCTTGCAATTTTCTTTAGGATGATCGATCAACGTATGGCCTTCAATTTCAACTAGATTTTAACCCATGCACTTGCACAGTTGACATAGTCTATAGCGATTATGAAAATATTTAATACGTATCTAGTATAAAGTGTTTAAAACTTTTAATAAATTGAAAATATATAGAATTATTAAATATGATTAAAAGAAGGAGTAGTGAAAAATAAATTGGGTAAAACTCAAATTGGGAACAATATTCCAATATATATATATATATATATATATATATACGAGTCAACTAATTTATGAAAACGTATACCTTGCTTCTCTTAAAAAAAATACACCTTGCTTAGCATGTAAGTCCATCTTGCTTCCATCTTGTAAGTCCTTCTTTATGATTAAAAGAAGGAGTAGTGAAAAATAAACTGGGTAAAACTCGATTTGGGAACAATATTCCAATATATATATATATATATATATATATGTATGAGTCAACTAATTTATGAAAACGTACACCTTGCTTCTCTTAAAAAAAATACTTCTTACTTAGCATGTAAGTCCATCTTGCTTCCATTGCCACACCATAATCAATTAACTAAAACATAATGAATAAATAAATAAGACAGGGCAAGGGACGAACTAATTAATTGAACTAATGTAAATTGGAAGAACTTACACATACACTGTACATTCCCATGATTGAAAGGTTAGATGTTCAAATGCCATCTTCTTGGTGCAAAATTAAACCTATATTGGAAAAAGGATCTAATAAATAAAGCAATTAAGAAGGTACAAAAAAAAAGTAGGAACTTTCCATACATTCATATAGTCAACAAAAACATTGCGCAAACGAATTGTGTTCTTAAAAATCATCTCATATACTTGAAAAACCTAAAAAGGTGGGCAAACATTTTTAAAACATATATACTGTAGAAGTTATAAAACTAATGTATCAAAAGAGCCACTACTAAATCATCATAAAGTTTCTCAAAAAAAAAAAAATTATTGAGTATGGTATAGGATTTCTTGAGTATGAGAAGATCGAAATCATCACTAACTAATACATTTTATAAGAATGGTATAGGATTTCAAATTTGAGGTTAATCTAATACAAGAATAAGATTTTTAATTTTGATGATAAGGATTATTTTATATTTGAATGAATTTTGACGATAGATAATAGATTTAGCTATTCATAATAAAAAAGAGTGGATGCTATTTGAGTGAAAAGGGAAATTCTCTTATAAAATAAGATAAATTCTATCTAAGATAAAAGTTGGAGATTATGAAGGGAAAATTTTAAAAGATGAGACGATTTTTTTGTAAAACGTAGGATTTGAAAGATATGTGATTAAGTGGACAAAATATATGTATTTTTCAAAGATATATGATTAAGTGAATAAAATATATCTATTTTACAAGTTTGGAAAGAATTATTAACACTAACCAATTAATCGGGTCAACCCAAAAGAAAACTTGACCCGTCAATTCTGCTCAATTGAGCATGCCAAGTATGAGTGAGGAAGAGTCTAATTAAAATAGCTAATTATATATATATATATATTAAATTAATTTTCTATACACTGATAGTGTATACACTTTCATCATTAGATATATGACATATAATTCAAATTTATATTAATTTTCTATACACTAACAGTATATACACTTTCATCATTAGATACATGACATATAATCCAAATTTATATATATATATATTTCATCATCAGCCGTCAACCTGAATTACGACTACAATTTACGACTATCATTACATTTTAGTTTCTTTGTTATTTTATATATCTGCCCAAAAAGAAAACAAAATTATCTCCACCAAGAATCCCAATTTTGTCAGCAGATGTTCTGGGATCCCGCACGGCGGCACAATGGCTCTTTACCAAAACAAAAGGACTTCCATGAATCACAAAGACACTGGAGTACTTGGAACTGGAAATGAGTAGACTCGCCTTTTCTCTCTCTGTGTCGTCATTGAACTGGAATACTTGGAACAGGTACAAAAGGGAAGGCAGTGGTATAACCAGAATTCCTTTACAAGGTCGACAACATTGCTAATCTTGAATTCCTTTAAAAGGACTTTCATGTCGCCCTTACTAACCTGAACTTTTGGCAGTCTAATTACAGAAACCAGCCCAGCGTGCCATCTCCCTCCACTACAACAGGAGACTGCTACCAAGATACCTGTTTTAACACCATCCACACATCCCGCTTCCTTCTCCTTTCTTCTAGACGCAATGCAAAAGCAGGAGGCTATGCAGTGAGATCCATGGATCCACCGCATCAGTGGGAGATCCAGAAGCAACGAGAGAGAGAGAGAGAGAGAGAGTGCAACCAGCTTCAGCTGACAATGTTGCTCCAAACAGGTCTAAACCTCAGATAAATGAAAGTCCACTTTTTTGTCAGTGAGGGTGGGTGCAATAGTCATCCTGATAGACATGTGCTTTTCAAACTCCGCATCTTCAACCTGAACCCCTCCGAGGGTCGTTTCAGCATCAAACAGACTCGTAAAACCTTCGGTCCTGTTTTCTTGAGTCACAAGCATAAGAACCAAGCCTTACAGCACCCACAGTTGTCAGGACATCAGACGAGAACATGGCATTCTTACTGGTGAAAACACCACAGTAAGCCGGGCATGATCAGAGAGTGAATAGTTCTCAGGCCACATCCCTTTCTCTACTTCTGTTGGGAAAAGTACTGCATTCTTCACGCTGAAACCAATTGTTTGCTCTGTACCATGGACAACATCATCCCACCCATCCTTGCTAAATTCCTCTCTTACCTCTGACCATGTAGGGTGCCATATTCGTTGCTGCAATTTCATTATTGGGGAAAAAAAAAGTTATCGTCCATGCATAGGTGTCCAAATCTGAAGAAGTAGCACTCTCAGAAGGATAGCAATATAAGAGGCAACTAAATCCTTTGAACGAACTACTAGATGACATAATCTGAAGAAAAGTTCAATTTCCTTTTGCTGTACTCCAAGAGACCAACTTAGAAAAGTTCAATTGATAACTATATTTAAAAGGAAAGATTTGATGAAGGACGTTTCAACGCACAGAAGGTGTGCCATACATGTGAAGCTGACAGCACAATATGCTACAAAAGAAAAAGATCAAATACCTCAAATTCTTCAAAATCAAGAACACCATTTCCATCAATGTCTGCTTGCACCCACAAGTCTTTAGTCTCCTCTATGCTTAGCCCATAGCAATGGCCAACCAATTTAAGCTGAGAAATTATGAAATAAAATCAGATTGAAGAATTGACCTTAGTTTAAACAAAATTGAATGACTTTTTATCATGTAGAGTACTTGTTAAGTATAAATTTATAGTGCTACCTGCCGCAATGCTTCACAGAAACCAGTGTAAGTAATGTAATCACCGTCACTATCAGCCTTCAAAAAGGCAAATGCATCGTGCTCTGTCAATGAAGCTCGTCGAAGTTGATACTGAAATCCATCAAATGTTAAAAAAAAAAAAGAAGACCATAATCGGAATATGTATCACTGAGGAAAGAAAGCACAGAAAAAAACAGAATTCAAATCATAGACAACAGTTGTTGCCAACGAGTAAGGCTATCTTTTAAGTCCAAAAGATATGTTGCACCCAATAATATATCTTGTACCAAATAATCAAAGTAATTTGAGAAAGATGCTGCATAAATTATTTTATTATCTTTTTAAGTCCAAAATATTAATTTCCATATGAAAGTGCCATCTGTCGCAAAACAGGAAGCCAACCATAAAGGAGAAAGGGCAAACATATATGCCCAAAGAAGGTGATACAAATCCAAACCCATGGCTGCAAGGTTATGGTTAGTGGATATGGTCACAGTTCAGCATCCAGAGTTCCAAGGGTTAAAGGGAACATGACTAAGTATAAAACTCTGTACTATAGCCTTTTCAGCCATCTAAAGAGCAGTCAACCAACAAGGACTAGAAGATCAAAACTACATCAAGCATGTAAAGAAAAATAATAGTCTCAATAAAAGCACTGTAGAGTGAAAAGTTACACAAAGTTGGACGCATTATCTCACCTTGAACATTCCAAAGACAGCTTCACTCCAACTTGTTTTCAGTAATTTTCGATATCTGTTTGGATTCAGTAGCCATATGAAATCTACACCACAGATATTTCCACGATGATTACGGTGGCTTACCCACTGCATAAAAGTTTAAGACGTCAGACACTGGAGTAAACTTGGTACTCCTACAAGCAATTATGAATATGAAAAGCAAGTCACCTTGTGTGCATCAGCATCAGCGTACTGATGAGCAGTATCATATGATGATACAAATCCCTGAGATCGCAGAAACTTGTAAACATGACCTCGCTTGCTTCCGTTCCAATCTCTGAAATGGCAAAGAAAGGAGCATGTTATGAGTAATACTTTAACAATGGCTGGGATTATTTGCAAAATAACTAAAAAGAGGTTTACCCGCAGAGGATAATGGGAAGGGGGTTGAGCTTGTTTTCCTTTTGATAAGATTCCACATACTGCAATATTTTGTACACCTATTTATGGGTGGCATGACAATAAAAAAAAGCATCAGTTAGTGGACATATGAAGCAAACCATGCTATGGTTCACCAAATTAGCAGTACACGACCACGACTTGAATAAAGAGATTTGACAGACCTGCCGCAGTCTTTCCAAACACAGACTTGAATTGTGTGGAAACAACAAATGGGTGTTCACAATGAGAATTTCTTGACGGACATTGCTATTTCGACTTTGTGAGAAAGGTGCAATAAGTTCAACATGTAACAGCTGAGCAACTCGGTCTCCAAAATCATTAAATAGCAACTCTCGGTGGTTCATGACCCTAAATATGTCCCGATGGACAGCAGTCAACAAACCTGTACAATTTCAGAGGGCGACGGGGAGGGGGAGGGGGGGAGGCAGGTTAGCTAGGAAGCATAATTCTAAAATATTCTAATTCTTCACCTAGAGTTAAGATCTTTTTTTTTTTTTCACTTTATTCACTAGGCAGCGCTAATGTCAACCCATAACATGTTGGTT
Source organism: Coffea humblotiana (assembly GCA_023065735.1). Taxonomy (NCBI): domain Eukaryota; kingdom Viridiplantae; phylum Streptophyta; class Magnoliopsida; order Gentianales; family Rubiaceae; genus Coffea; species Coffea humblotiana. The sequence continues at coordinate 466,720 of CM041209.1, read as the reverse complement.
CAACCCCCACATGCTCTAAAGAATTATCCCGTATGCTTGTACCCAAGTCAACAAGATAATTTTATCAGCATATATGGCGTCAGATGTGCAAACTCCAAAAAAATATATATATATCATGGAGTCGGGCAGCAAAACTAGTACTCCTCGACTAACTAATTCGCTAACAACTCTGTTTGACGGTTTCGATACCCCCAATCAAAACTATATCATTTCTTCTTCATTTTCATATTCCTCTGCTCTTGCTTTTCCACATCACTTTACCTTCACCCTGTACCATTTAAGAACCCAGCAATAGAGCAATTTGCCTACTGGAAATGCGCTATTGGAATGGAGATAAAAATGAGGATAAACCAAGAAAATAAGTTAGAAGTTAGAACATGGGGGAAAAGGATGCAGCAGGCAGGCCTCACATTGGCAATTTCAACGCAAAATACAGATGACCAAAACCAAATGTGATAATAGTACTTAATGATGACTTCCACAGAGCCTCCCCAGTTCAATGATTTCATTTTTAAAAAAATCAAAATAAACGAAAAGGAAGGAGAAAGGGGGGGGGGGGGGGGGGGGAAGGAGCCAATACCATCGCCCACGATTGTTGGTTCGCGCGAGTTTAAAAATAGTATAGCCAGCAGCTCCAAGCCTCTTGTTGTAAATATTAACAAGCTCTTCGTTTCCAACCCAAAATTCCTGTATTTGGAAAAAACATAGCACAAAAGGGGGTGTCAAGACGATGAATTTAATCAGAATTGTTAAGGAGAGGAAGGAATAACAAGAGCTACACGAGGAAAGATTACCTGGAGGCAGATAATGGAAGATCTTTCGTACAACAACCAATCCAATATCCTGTGGTTCCTGTTCAACCAATAAGCCTTCTTCTCGCTTTCCCTGATACTCTGGTCCTGCCATCCCCCACCCAAACCCAATAAGCAATCAACCTCAACAGAAAGGAAAGACCAACCAATTAATCCTTTTCGTGAAAAGAGAATGAAAGAGAAAACACATACAGAGAGAGAGAGAGAGAGAGGAACCTCATGGTTGAGACGCTTGTAGATAGGGGCGAGGATGTTGAAGGTGGTACAAGAAATGCAGGTGGGATCGGCAACTGAGGAGGCTATAGCATAGCTTCCAATCCTCGACACCCTCCTACTCCTACCTTTTGTGCTAAGGCCTGTATCCCTCGTCCTTCCCATAGGAAAAAAGATAGTACTACTCTGCTATTATGCCTCCTATTTAAAAAGAAAAAAAAAAGGAATGATATACTTGGCTCCTTAATGGTGGTAGAGGAGGAGGAGGAGGGCAGCAGCGGCAATGAAGAAAGTGAAGGATGAGGCTAGTAACAGCGTTTGAAAGAAAGAGGACGAGGTGGGGACAATCAGGGATTTTCGTTAAGAGGCAAAACCGAGACGGGAATACGATTCTGAGAGTTTGTTGGTTGTAGATGACGAAAAAACAATGCGGCCACAAGGCCCACAACCAACCAAAGCTCCGCTTCCTTAAATTTGTGTAGTATATATAGGCAAAATGCAATCACAACGGGGGTGGCTGTCCCTGTAGATTGTTATTACTACTGCAAGAGAAGTTGCTCAGAGATAAAAAGAAGAAAGAATCCAGAGAGAGCGCTATGGGAAAAAGGACGGATGACTAGTGAATGAATGATGATGGGGAAAGAGCGAGAAGGGGGAGTGGAATTGTGGTTCTGGAAATGAATTGAAACGAATGAGAGAGTCCAATTCCACCGCCCTGCTCTTTTTACGGGCGGACCGTCCCTCTCTGTTTTTCTGTGCGTGAGAAAGATTGAGACAGATACAGAATCCAGATAGTGTATTTGCCGGTTATTCTTCTCCTTCTTCTTTTTTCTAAAGATGTTCTAATTATGAAAAAAAAGAGTAGTGGTATTCTAACACACCAAAAAAAGAAAAAGGAAGTGCTATTCTAACACAAAAAAAAAAGAAGTATATTCTAACGGATGCTCAATGTTTATTAGTACACCCAATTCAAATACAGACAGTTCAAAACTCATCTTTTCTCTCTTTTTTTAATGGATTTCACGAGGAAGAGAACAGCTGATATTATTAAATTTGCATAGATTTGTCCTGCGAAGGAAAATCCTTGTAATACACTATTAGACTATTAGTACCAATGATAAGGATACACTCGATGTATGTACAATTTAGAAACAATCCCTTTTTATATGAAAGAATTTAGTATAAATTTTTCATAAAAAAATTGATCTTTTAAAAGTTTGTTTAATAGACTTTTAATTAACTTGGTGATTACAATGTTTGTGGGTAGTTATGCATGAAAATTATTTGTGATTGCATTGATTGGCAGTATCAACAATATATAACCAGATGTTAAAGGTATCTATATCTATATCTATATATATTAGATGACAGGTTTTTGACGAGGAACTTTCACATACGTTAGAAAGCTGAATCCCTTTTTACTATAAATTTTAGATTTATTTTAATTCAATAACCCTTATCTTCTCCTTATCCCTTCTCACTCTTTAATTTTATGTGATCCACTTAACACCACAAAATTAAAACGCCTAAGTTTTAACTAACAGATAATAACCACGTCTGCAAAATGATACCCTACAAATTTAAATTTATGTCTCACATTTACTACTGACACTTACCATAATTACTAATGCAATACTCACACTTATCACATTACTGATAGCAATAACTATTTGTTAATTTAAGAAACTCGCAACTATAGAAGTCACATATCCAAAAATTTAGGAGTCTGTTTGATTACAATTTTCACAATTCTACGTATCTTATTATCATAATGTATTTTACTCTTATAATCATTCACAAAACCAATGATAACTAACCCATTTTCATTTGTCATCACACAAATTAAATATAGTAAAAACACTATATATCATACTGTCACCATGAATGAATCCCATTTACAAGCATTTCAATCAGTGACAAAGTCAACTTTTTTTTTCTAGAGGGGTTAAAAATTTTCCTAACATAATTATTTTTATGTGTTATGTTCAAATAACTTTCATCTATTTAAATATATGACATCTAAAAATATTAAAAATTAACTTTAATTATAGGGGGATTAAAAAATAAATAACTTTTTAAAAAAAAAATTAATTCAAATGTATTTTATTCACACACACACATGCACACATATATCCATATATATATATATATATATATATTCTCCTAATATAAACTAAAATTGTAAAAAATTAGGAGAGCCAACTTTGTTTTACACAAATATTTACACAATATGAATTAAATTTTTTTAAACTTTAGGGGAGGGGGGGCTATGGCTCCTATTAGCTCCCATTAGTTCCATTATTGATTTTCGAACTTGCAAGATTATAAAAGAAAAAACAACTGATCACAAAATGAATCCTACACTATAGTGATCCCATTGAAATATTTAAAAAAGGTTCGGCAAGTTTACTTCCAAGATATACAAGTCTCATTGAACATTTTTTTTTTGTAGTATGAGCTATACAAAATTCAACAGAATTAATTAAATCACCAACATTGATTTTCATACTAAAAGTTGATTGATGTAAAAACTGTTCGCGCCTCTGTACAAATTATCAAATCGAATGCATAATATTTGTAAGTATTTAATTTTGAAATAATTTTCATCTATTTAAATATATGACATGTAAAAATATCAAACATTAACACTAGCGTTTAACGATTCTAACCATAGTAGTAGTTAAATGGGCAAAAATCATATCGCAACAGCTCGGATTTTATTTCTATAGCAACTCAGATAAAAAAAAAGGACAATATTAGTCCTTTGGAAGTGTAAATACATTTGAAGTTGAGAAGAATGTGATGTCCAAAAGTTGGTGTGAAGATAAAATCAGAGAGTTTCCGCATTAACGTCAGGCGAGAGATCGGAATTGTGCAGAATGGGGGTCAGAAGAGAGAAAGGGAAATTGGATGGTTTATAAGATTCAACCCTCCATGAACATCCTCTTGAATAATAGAGTACTACATTTCAAGCAACAACAATTACGAGAGTTAGGAGCCATAAAATTCCAAAACCCTTTCCCTGCTGTGATCCTTTTGGCCGAAAGCTTGATTCGACAATTTTAAAGCCAAAAAAGGATAAGGCAAAAAGGAGAGCATATGAATTGAATTAATGGCGGATGACAGGGATGGTAAATACTACTCTGTCCGCTACTGCAAAATTTTCCCATCAACAGTAAAGAAAAAGAAAAAAAAAGCAGCTGGCATAATCCAATCCAGCACAGCACCATTGCAACCGCGTAGGGATGAATCATGAAGACCAAAGGGCGCGGCGGTGGAGGTGGAGGCGGAGGCTCGACTCCCTTTGATATCTTTATGCTCAAATTGCATGGCTTAGTTGATGGTCCAGAAGAGAAGATGCGTTTAATTTGAATTTATTGTGACGGTGTACGCGTGAATATAAATAATAAATTTCACTCCATTAAGTGAAGTGTTACGTTTTTTTTTTTTTTTTAAACGTTATTCTAAAGGGAGAGTGGGAGCAGAGTCCCCACTTCAGCTAACTGCCCCGGTCGGAGTATATTTATTTATTCTATCATCCGACAATCGAAAATCGAACATTACGCTTTATTAGTACTGAGTTTAATGAACCCACTAACCACTTCTCTCAAATCTATAGCCTCCCCCAAAAACAAAACCCCCAAAAAAAAACACAAGTGTTACTATATATTAATGGAGTAGTTTTTTAGTTACGGCTTGTGTTCATCACCATGTAAAGCAAAAGAGCTCTTTGGCTCTTCCTCAACCAAAAGTCCAAAACACAAACAAACCCTTTTTTTCCTATTGATTTCAGAATTTCAAAAAATGTCCTTTCTCGCCAGATGCCAATTCAGAGTTGGTCATTTTTTAATTTTTATTCATCTCCAAGGCAATATAATTAATTGTGCTACAAGACAGTCCAGTGGGATTAGAAAAACTCCGTTGACCAGTACTAGTAGAGTAGTCTTCCGAGACCCATGAATGTTTTAGGCACTACAACAACAATACGTTGAACCAAAAACAGATTATTACAGTGTATTATTATCGTACAATAATAAAAAAAGTCTGCATCACAGTACTACAAAAAAAAAAAGAAAAATCTATGTGGAACTCATGGCAATTGCCAAGCAGCGGCAATCAAAAAAATTTCAACGTGACGATGAATAGAAGCATCATTAGAGGACATCATCACAAAATTCATTCAAGCAGTGGGATACAGCAGCTGCAACTAGTCGCTCGTTCATTGCATGGATGTGGGCCGGGCCGGGCCGGTTGTAAATTTCTACGCTCAACTTGATTGGTGATGAACCGTCACGTCATTTGCTTCAGTATTACTATAATATATCCTTTCAGTTTTGTCCACCATGCTTGATGAATGATGCTGCCGCGATCCATACTCATGTTACTCTCTTCTTCGATTACACACTAATGTGAACTTAGTAACAATTTATTTTTGTTACGCACCATTATGAATATTACAAGCTTATTGTGTGTAACAGAAAACCTATTCCCACGTTACAATCCATCTACTAATAAAACAAAATAATCGTGGGCCGAAATAGGGCTGTAAACGAGTCGAGCCGAATCGAGTTTTTGGCCTAATCGAACCGAATCTTGACTTAATATTTTAGTGAACTCGAACTCGAGCTCGAGCTCGACGAGCCCACATTTCAAATTCCGAGCTCGAGCTCCACTTCGAAAACATAAAATTTTATTTTTAAAAATAAATAAAATAATATTTTTTCTTAATAAATAATAAAATATTAAGGATATATATGTAATTTTACTAGTAAAATAAAAAAAATATATGTATACTTAAAATTAAAAAAATAAATATATATATACTTAAAATAAAAAAATAAAAAAAAATATATATATATACTCGACCTCGCGAGCCGGCTTAATATCTTGAACTCGAGTTCGAGCTCGATTTCAACTCGAGCCGCTCGCGAGCGGCTCGGTTCGTTTACAGTCCTAGGCCGAAATAAGTAACCAAAGAAAGTAAAATCCAATTTGTCTATTTGATTCTTTGTAAAGTTTTGGCCGCAGCCGAAAGGTGCATGAATGGCCCCCATTGCCGTGTGCTTTTGGAATAAAATTGTACTGGGTTTCCGAACAAACCCCCCAGATATATATCCCCCCCCCCCTCTCTCTCTGTCCCTCTCTCTCTCTGCACGCGTGTGTGTGTGTGCTTTTTTTTCTGGTACGAACCGTAAGATGCAGTTCATTAAATAAACGAATGCAAGGCAAAGTAGATTAGTTCAGTACAGTCATAGGCAGGGATATTCCCCTGATGTCTTCCAAACTAATGGGTGGACACAAAACAACCTCGGACGTTATGCCTTAATGCGACCTGTTGTAGCTGTCCCATGAGGGTCCTGCAATCATCATGTAAAAAAAAAAGAGGAGAGAATTCCTGGGTGTCAAATTTATTTTCTTTTTTTATCAAATTAACCGCAAGTAAGGCGTCCAATTCAATTTCCAAGAGAGGGATGCTAAGTCGGACAGCCGGCGTTAGACCATCCCCTTGATGCCCAACATCCTGCCAAGGCACTTTTTTGCTGCTCCCAGATTTCTATGGAAGCCCGAAGTTCAAAACCCCGCCAATCCAGGATCATCATGGGCTGAACCGTGAGCGTTATAAGCTTAGCCCATGTAATTGGAGGAGGCGTCCAAGAAATTAAAGATTCAATTCAAGTTGGGCCAGAAGGTGTTTCTTGAAGGGCCAACACCCACAAGCAAAAAGGGTAACCCTTGTGGCTTCATTAGGGTTTAAGGTGCCCTCGCCAGTCTTTTGCACTCTCCAGGACGAGGACGACGAGTTGTTACTGCGAGTGATCGTCCTGTACAACGTTCAGCCAAGATGAAGACGATTCTGTCATCGGAGACTATGGATATTCCCGACGGTGTTAAGATTAAGGTGAAAGCCAAGCAGATCGAGGTGGAGGGACCCCGCGGGAAGCTTACTCGCAACTTCAAGCATCTTAACCTCGACTTCCAGCTCATCACCGATGAGGCCACCGGAAAGAGGAAGCTCAAGGTCGACGCTTGGTTCGGCTCCCGCAAGACCACCGCCGCCATTCGCACTGCCCTCAGCCACGTTGAGAACCTCATCACCGGCGTTACCAAGGGTTACCGCTACAAGATGAGATTCGTCTACGCTCACTTCCCAATCAACGCCTCCATCACCAACTCCAATCGTTCTATTGAGATCCGTAACTTCCTTGGCGAGAAGAAGGTATCTGCTCGCATGATGAAACATTTGGGCCTTTTCTTTTCTCTTTAGATTTGTCATTTTTCTGATTTCTTTTACATTTTCATGCATGTGAATTGTTGATTTGATTTAGTAATGCTGCGAGAGGACTTGACTTGTGCGGAGGAGTTCTTCCTCTTCCCCCTTCCTTTTGAGTGTGTATTTGAGTATAGTTTTTGGGCTGGACTACTAGTGCTTTGTGTTTGTTCATTTCTGGGTTCATCGTCGGATGCTTTTGACCCTCCAGTTTGAAACCAACCAAGCCGAGAATGGTCCCCAACTTGAGATTTCCGTAGTTGGGTGTGTGAGGTTGCTCGATGACTTCATCTGGTTTGGTAGTGATGTAATTGATAATCTGGACTGCTTACCTGTTTACATTAGCTTGTCGATTTTAGTGTCCAGTTTGCTTGTTATGTGATTGTACTGTGTTTGGAATCGTTTTGTTTGTCTCACTGGTCATTGGAGATGCAATAGTTTTAGTACTATTAATACTATATGCATCTTTAATTCATAGAAATGGGTAGTAGATGTTATTGGCATTATGGTTTTGACTCTAAATGAAGTAATTACTGTCCTTTGCCAAACATACTGTATTTTGATTTTATTTTTTTAAAAATTTCCTGCCCTTTTCTTTCTTTCCTGAGTTCTGCTGGAACATTCTAGACCAGTGTCGTCGAGGCTAATAAATAATGACCAGCTCATGGTTGAACCTTCCTACTAGACCAATGATGCGTGTTTGAACCTTTCTGCTCGATGTTTGTATAAACTTGTTCTCATATTATTTCTCGGCTAATCATAAACGGCTCCTCCTTTAATAAGGGTTCATTTTTGCTTTCTTTTGAAGTAATTTATTGGCAGGTTAGGATTCTCTGTTATCTTGTTAGACAATGAGGGGGACTATGGAATTGCTTCCAATGGGTTGCCTCCATTAGGCATGTTGAGATTGCTTGAAATTTCTGATAGGGAACATTTTGTAATGTATTAAGTTTTCTGCATCAGGTGAGGAAGGTGGACATGCTTGAAGGAGTCAGTGTTGTCCGGTCTGAGAAGGTTAAGGATGAATTGGTGTTGGATGGCAATGACATTGAGCTTGTTTCCCGATCTGCTGCCCTCATAAACCAAGTAAGAGTCACTCTGTGCCATATTTATGCCTTTTTTTTTTTTTTCAAAATATTTGTGACATTTGAATCTGCAAGTTTTGTTCCTTCTCATTGTCTTTAATATGTAGCCCAACTGGCTGAATAGCTAATGTACTACCGTATTTTGGACAGAAATGCCATGTGAAGAACAAAGATATCCGGAAGTTCCTTGATGGTATCTATGTCAGTGAGAAGGGGCGAATAGTGGAGGAGGAATGAGGAGACTTAGTGTGCTATATTTCTTAGTTGTTCTCTTGGGCTAATTCCCTTTTATCATATCCGAGTTAATTGTGGAGATTTGTTATAGATGACTTCTATTTTGAACTTAAAAATTTTGTGTTTCAAGGCTCTTTTCATCAGACTTTGCTTAATACAGTTATGGTTTCAAATGTTTTCGAGTTAGTTGTTTGGTTTTCTAGGACGTATTATGCTGCAAGCGAGCTGTTTTACTGTTTTTCGTGACCGTCGTTGTAGCTTTCCGTTTATGTAGGCCGCTTGTTCAATTCGTAGCCCGAAGACACAGTAAAGTAGGAAAATTATTGCTCGACGTCACCCATTCAAGTCTCAGGCTCAGCTTGAGATGATAGTGACAAAAAGATCGAAACCAATGGACGACTGCATTATTGGGATGGTAAATTTCATCAGAATTGGAATACAGGTGCTAAACCTTTGGTTTGACTAGTAATTTTGGTCAATTTTAGGTTTATCGGCTGTGTTGCAACTTTCCTATCTATGCGAGAATATCATTGCTTGTGATATTCCTTAAATTTGGCTAGAATTTTCTTTATACTCCGCATAAATAAATATCTGTGACAAAATAGATTTGCTTCGCTTTGGCTATTTGCCTTTCCAGTGTAGAATCCTGGTCGCATGGATCCCTCAGACTGAGATGCGATCCTTTTTGTTTTTGTTTTTGTTATATAGGATGATAAATATTTTTCCAATATTAAATATTTAGTCACGTGCAATAAAATTAAAAGAAGAATGAGCAGGAAAACAGGAGATGCCTAGTAAGGATTGTGGTAATTAAACGCGGAAGCCCAATGTTGCTGTTGTACAGGTAAGACAAACTGGTCCTTTCGGTGGCACCTTTGGACTGGCCTATGTTGGGCCATTTAGTTGGAAATAATGATTTTGAATGAATATTTGTATAGTTGTTTAAAAACTCAAGAAATTAACTAATATAGTTTGGATTAATCTTATATATGCTAAGAGTATAAATGTAAAAATTATTATGCATGCTATACATGTAAAAATTAAAATTGGAATTAAATGGCACACATCCAGTCTCATTAGGATACAACTTGTCAGTGTACATAAAATTAACTAGCATAATTTTCACTTAAGATTTTGCATACAAAGTAAATAGCTCTTAGTGTATTCAAATGTAAGAAAATTCTATTATCAAACAAGGTTAATAGAAATAATTAACTCATTAATTTTAAATGTTTAATGGGATTATCAAACACCACCTTCATTTATTTATTTATTTATTTTGGTCAGGAATGATTATTAAGATCCAAATGTCCAAAACTCGTGATTGCTGTATCTTTAATTATAGAATTCAAGAGAAGCTTGTTTTATAAGGGCAGAAGCAGGAGGGAGAGAGAAAGAACATCAATTTTGTAGATGGCTTACAGCTAGTTTGGGAGTTTAGAATAAAAAAGAAAAGAAGAGAAATGATAAGTTAGAAAAGAAAACAAAGGATCAAAGTTTCTATCTAAGTTGTTTGGGAGTTTTAAAAAAGAAAAGAAAGTGAGTAGTTTTCTTTTGTTTGGGAATTGAATGCAAAGGAAAGGAAAAAAATACTCAAATAAATTATTTTACAAATATGCCCTTTCTATAAACAAATGTGAATTAAACAAATTAATGTAGATTTGCCCATAGAAAATAACAATGAAATAGAGATGCACCTTATTAGAAGCCCATCGAAGATACAGAAATATGCAAATGGCCACCTATTTCTTAGAGGAAGAAGATGATGGCTAATAAAGTGAGAGGAGATGTTCTATTGAGGGTTTTGCAGTGGAGGAATTCATCGGGTATTAAAATGTTTTGTATCAGGATTTTAAGGGTAATTTTGTCATATTCAAAAATTTACTTAAACTTCCGTCCGTTCCTTTCCTTTGGGCGGAAAGTTTTCCAAAAAATGGATGGCGGTGGAATCTTTCCTATTCTTTTCTTTTCTTTCTCATTTTTACTCCCAAACAATGGAAAACTTTCTTATCCCTTCAAAACCTTTCTTTTCTTTTCATTTCCATCCTCCCAAACTAGCTGTTAGAGTTTTGGCCAATTCGACAATGAAGGAAAGCCAAGAAGAACAATATTTGAAAAGGAAAGCCATTTGGAAAGAAGATTTGTACTAAGTTTAGGCCGCACGCCAGGGCTTAAAATTGCAAGCCCTATATCCTTATACTATATAAGATTGAGTTTTGGTGAAAGAGGGGGTTGCATTTCAACCGCATAGGCAGGGACTTTTTGGGAATGTGAAATATTCTGTAGTGTTTTACAAGCTATAGGTACAAGTGAGGGAAGCTTGTGGTTAGGTATATTAACCGAAATAGCCTTATTTATAGACATTTAAAACTTTATGTTGTTGAAACATTTGGATATTTATGGTATGTGCAATTAATCTGCAACCATTTGTTGCTTTTGGTACAACACACATAAGCCTGTGGGTTTGTGAAATTACCTAAATGGCCTTCACACATCATAAGTGCGGTCATTACGAAAAGAAAAAGTCATGACCATAAATACGGCAATTGAATCACACGGTCATTACTGAAATGGCTTTCACACATCATAAGTGGGCCTTTTGACTAATGATCACTGAACTTGGAAATCACTTGTATAGGGAGCCCACAAGTGAAAGAGAATAAGAAAGGCCAACCTTGCTCAACCATCACTGTGGTTAGAGCTCAGGTGTGGAAGCACCTCCTTTCAGACCTCATTCTCTATCATTTATACCTGAATTTAATGGCCATAAACGTGGGCCTACTAATGGCTCCTGAGCTTCGGGGATTGGGTTTTCTCTTGCAACCTTTGTCTGAAACAGAATGCTGCATCGTTTCCCCTCTCACCCGAGCTCATGGCCGAAACACTCCATTTCTTTCTCATTATAGTCTCAATTAAATAGCCAGACGTTGGTAAGTTAATGCCCAACGGCTGCGCGTCAGTTATGATTGTTTCCATGCCTCCTCTTCACCTTTTTCAGTTTCACCCTTTTCATATTCTGGGATTTGGGATATTTTTTTATGCCCTTATACTGCATAGATCCTAGGCATGGAAACAATCACCGCCCATTGAAGTAGGAAGTTGCGTAGGGCTCGACCGACAATCTTTACGAGGGTCATTAACTTAATTTGGGATTTGATGAGGCTTTCACTTGGCCTCTGCTTCATTTTGGTCCCATGGTTTCTTCATTCTGCTACAGCTTGTCCTTAATCACCTTCTATCGGTAAGTTAATGACTCATTCACTTAAAAACCGACTGAATGTGGACATTAGCAGCGCGCAGTCCTTCACCACAGAACTCCCTCAGCTTACTTGCTTCCTTAAGCCAAAAGTACCAAGAGTAGCTACTCCGACAAGAAAAGGCACCAACATCCCTGCGTTGCCTCCACTTTCAACTTCAGCATTCAAAGTAGTTAAACAAGAAGTTGCGGAGGGCCCTCGATCATGTATGTTCTACACTCATCATGTAGATACTGAAGTTGGGATCAAAATGAAGAAACCACCAAGAAGCAACGCATCTGACTGCTATCTATTACAGCATCTACATGAGTTTACTACTATTCGTATCACTAAATAAGTAGACATACATGATGTCTTATTCAACTACTCTGCTATCTATCTCGTAGTTTTTACCTGAAACAATTTCATAAATATTTGTCCATACACCTTTGGGAACTTGCTGCATCTAATTATTTGTCTTCGGGAACTTCTTGATTCTAATATTGGAAGACTCTTATGTTGTTTGTCTTATAATCATACCTGCTTCTAATTATTTATCGCAACGTACTATTCTTGCAATGTATTATTATTTGTCCAACCAAAAAACCTTCTTCAACCACAGGCACCAAACACCCGCGCGATCGCAGGCACTTCTCCTCTAGTCTTAGGGACTGAAATTGAAGACCGGGAAAGAGAGGTAGATATAAGAACGTGTCCAAAATGTTGTTATTTTCTCTCAGGGGAAAAAGGAAAAAATGCAGAGTGATTCGACCGAAAAAGAACATCTTATCATGTCATAAAACAATGAACCAACGTACTAGTAATTGATTAATCACCTCTAAAGGATTGGGGAGAATAAAGGATTGGGTTGGAACTAGAAAGAACAAATTGCACGATTAATTATTATTATTATTAGTATTATTCCTCATAGCTATAAAAACTGATAAAAAGCCGAAAGAAATGGCAATCAACGGAAGCATTTAAAGAAAAAGTAACATTGAGAAAGTGTTTGTACGTAAATAATGAATTAGATGCACTAATGATTACTCGTAGGGTACTAGTTTTTTTTTTTTTAAAAAAATTTCTTCAACAAATCCTTACTCTTTCTTTCTAAGATAAGAAGAATTGGGAGCAGATGACGAGAAATAATGAATAATAGGACTTCATTTTGTTAAATTGATATAACGGTATATATAATGCTTCATTGATGGCTAAGATTTTTGGGCTTTAACCTAATAACCATGGCTTCTTTACTTTGGGATGGTTCAATCGGTGCATGAATTTGTGGGTGAACCAAACAAAAAAAAATGTAAAATTGAAAAAAAGAATTTGTTGGTGATTTTGGAGCTAAATTTAATAACGTGGATTATTTACATGGTCTAAAGCGCCCCGTCCAAAATAGTGCGAAAAATGAGTTACATAATTGAAAATTTGTATTTATTTTATACTAATATACTAGTAGTTATTTTGGGCTTCTGTTGTTTTTGATTGTTTTGTGACTAAGGCTCTGATTGATAATGCAATTTAATACTTAAATTTAATGTATTCAGATCTTAATATATGCAGATGTGTTTGACAACAAAAAATTGAATATCTGAATTAATTAAGTGCCACTGAATTTTCTGGGTAAAACTTGTTCCCAAAAATAAATAATAATTTATTCACTTATCATTGAATATGATATATACTCAAATATTTGATTTAATATTTAACAATCCAATAATTTAATGGGTTCACATTTCAATTTTATTAAACGCACCCTAACTTTCATATTCATTGAATGGGGAGTAGTAGTAGTAGATCAATAGTGTAATGCTCTGTTTGATAATCCAATTCAACACTTAAATTTAATGGATTCAAATTTTAATATATTAAGTGGTACTAAATTTTACTTTTAATATTAAATGATAAGCTAATATGATGTACACTCAAATGTATTAGATTTAATATTTAATAATTCAATAATTTAATAAATCCAAACTTTTTCAAATTTCAGTTTTATGAAATGCAACCTAAGTATTAGTATATTGTAAAGCGAAGAAAGCCAAAACTTGAAACTTGATTTGCTTTCATGTAGAATTGGATAATGAAAAATCGTGACTTGGAGAAAGGGACACACCGGGGAGGGTTTTGGTAGGGCTTTTCAGTTTTCCCCCCGCAAACTCCACTCTATGACAATACTAGTGTACTAACTAGTAACTACCACAGCTACAGTGCACCGCATTTTTTCAATTTCACTACTGAACAAAATTTCAAAGTGGTCTTTGCGTCGTCGTCGTCGTCGGTCAGGGAAGATGAATATCGTGAGATCCGGTTCTCGTTCCGTCAATCAGTTGAGGCCCCTCAAAAACCTCACCCTCCTCCTTCAATCGCCGGCGATTGCCACCACCCGCGCTATCTCCACCGTTCCCCCCTCCATCCTCAACCGCTCCTCCCTCCTCTCCAACCACCTCTCTCCCCGCCAACTCTCTCCTCTTCCTCCTGCTCTCTCCGTTGCCTCTGTCCGCCACTTCCGCAACAGTCGCGACCCTGCCAGCCGGTAATCAACTTTGTCACTACCCATGATTTGTATCCGTGGGAGTAATTTTCAACTGTTTTTACCTTTTTTTTTTGCGTATGAAGATGTATATTTACTCGTTCTACTCTTAGGAACTGTGGTTTTATTTTCCCCTCATGAAGAAGTATATTTACTGGTCTACTCTTTGGAACTGTGGTTTTCTGGACCTAGGTTTGAGATTTCGCCGCCCGTCAATTGGGGAATTCGAATCGTACCTGAGAGGAAGGCCTTTGTGGTTGAGCGTTTCGGAAAGTATGTTAAGACCTTAACTCCTGGAATCCACTTCTTGATTCCCTTCGTGGATCGAATTGCCTACGTTCATTCCCTCAAGGAAGAGGCCATTCCAGTTCCCGACCAGTCTGCTATTACCAAGGACAATGTCAGCATCCTCATTGATGGTGTTCTCTACGTCAAGGTCTCTTCCTCCTCCTTTTTTTCTTCTCTTAACTACTACATGTTTAATTTACTGATTCATTTTTGGTCAAGGTTTTCTGTAAATTTTGAGTGACGCACTCTCCCCCGCCCTCTGGTTTAAAGCTTTGTTGTTTATGGTTTTCGTTTAAATTTCAGATTGTTGACCCTAAGTTGGCCTCCTATGGAGTTGAGAATCCTATATATTCTGTCCTTCAACTTGCCCAGACAACCATGCGTAGCGAGCTTGGCAAGATCACTCTGGACAAGACTTTCGAGGAGAGAGATGCTCTGAACGAGAAGATTGTGGTAAGTTTGATTGTTTGTTTTTGGTTTTCACAAATCCCCTCCTTTCTCCTCCCAGTCTCATGCATGTTTTGTGTTGTCTTGTGAGTATCTGAACGCAATGCATAAACCATGCAATTATTGATATTTGAATGCTAGCTGATTTTGCCAAGCCCGCAAACAAATACAAAATTGACCTAAGTGCAAGACCTTTAAGCTGATTTTTGTGGTTCCTATTTGATCTCCCAAATCATTCCATGGGTGGGGGATCCTCTAGTCCAATTGTTGATCTTATATGAAGCAGTAGAAAGAGACCTTAAAGCATGAATTACTCTTTCTCCAGAGCATGGGTTGGCATGTGTTAGGGTGCTTTTTGTTATTTTCAACTTTCGCTTTGATCCATGTTTGAGCTTTAAAATTTTAGACAGGTTATGTAAGTAGCAAATTGAGATGTATATGCTTTTGCACCTTTGCCGGTACTATAGCTTTTGATTTGACCAGCTGTTTCCGCTTGTAGATAGCCATAAATGAGGCTGCCAAGGATTGGGGTTTGAAATGTCTGCGTTATGAAATAAGTATGCAATATTTCCTTGAATATAATTAGACAAATTAGTCTGGTTGCAGTAAATCCCTTCTAAACCAGGCATTTTAATTTGTTTCATCAGGGGACATATCTCCTCCTCGTGGAGTGAGGGCAGCTATGGAAATGCAAGCAGAGGCAGAAAGGAAGAAGAGGGCTCAAATCCTAGAGTCGGAAGGTAATTGTGTTCTTGGCCCCTCTTTCTGTTGAGATCAAGTTACTTTTACAAGGTGTTTAATTTGATTTGTAAGTGGTAATGTTGATAATTTTGGCAATAGTGCACTTTTACAGTTCACATATGCGCCTTTGGTGATTGTACTCATCGGTAGATGGGGAAATTCTAAGTACAAAGTTAACCGTCTCAAACAGAACTGGACCGTAGACACCTTTATCCTCTCAATCTTAACCCTTCTAGTTTAGTTGTGTTTAAGGAAGTATGGACTTTTTCCTCATTTGGAGATTCTGCAATAACTTTGCAATTTAGAATTGATATTGACTTGCTATAATTATCCAATCTAAGCTGTAACTTTGTTAACTGTGGTTTTAGAAATGGTCTGTTCAGGTTATACAAATTTTTTATTATTGAATCTGAGGAGAGCCAGAAAGGACAATATTATGCTTGCAATTGTGATTTTCATTGAGAAAATTGATATTGAATGCATATTGACTTATTAAAGTATTGTTTCAGGAGAAAGGCAGGCAAACATAAATATTGCAGATGGGAGAAAGAGTTCCGTGATACTTGCTTCAGAAGGGGCAAAAGTTTCCGTGATACTTGCTTCGGAAGGTGCAAAGATGGACCAGGTTAATAGAGCTCAAGGCAAGTTATCCTATCTATTATATATTGATGATGGACTTATAATCACATAACTTCCATAACTAGCAGTTGTCGAATAGTCAGTTTTTGCAAAACTGTACAGAGGTTTAATCATAGGTTTCACCTTGTGAATGCTTGGTTGTTGTGGAATCAATTATAGAATTAATTCTGAGGGATGTTAATTAAAAATCTGTGCTTAATTTATACCTGTCGTTGCATGTTTTGTTTGATAAGCTTGTTAAAATTTATTGATATCTTTTATGTTTATTTTGGGGGGCCTAATTAAACAGGTGAAGCTGAAGCCATTCTTGCTAAAGCAAAGGCAACCGCAGAAGGAATTGCAATGGTGTCACGATCTCTTAAGGAGCATGGAGGAGTTGAGGTATTGCAATGGAGGCTTTTATATCCGGTCTAGTAACTTTAAATTGCATATGAACTTGGGAAAATGTTTGCCAAATTTTTTGTCTTCCCGATGACGTTGGAATCTTACGATAGAGGCCTTGATATTGAAAGCCACGTAACTTATGATTTCATCTAATCCTCAAAGGAATAAGTGATGGTTTGTAATATGGTTGGTAAAACATAGGATTAAGTGATGTATGTAAAAGATTTCTGGTATACTGTTTGGCAATTTTTACTAGAACATTTGCACTGTGTCCAATATTTACAGGCTGCAAGTCTGAGAGTCGCAGAGCAATATATCCAAGCATTTGGTAACATTGCAAAGGAGGTATAGCATATCTATTCTTGGCCCTTATTCATCGGTTGCAATCTTCAAATAAGTTGCTAATTTTTTTGGTTTTTGGTTTTTTTTTTTTTACCAAAATTGTCCAGGGGACAACACTATTACTTCCAGCAAGTGCTTCTAACCCTGCCAACATGGTGGCTCAAGTAATGAGCATATATAAGAACCTTGTTAAAAAGAGTCCTACTGATGAGCTTCCAGAGATTTCAGAATCTGCAGCACTACCTGAATCATCTCCAAAGGAATCTTCTCTACCTGTTTCACCTCGAAAGGAAAAGGATGAGAACTCTCAGCCTGCTGAGAACCACTCCGGTGAATCTGCTTTCAGTCTGCAAAACGCCAAGAAACGTAGTTAGGTGGTAACACTTTGAGGATTTACCACGCGTTGTGGGTTTCCAACCGTTAAATTCTTTTTGTTAGCTGTGAAGGCGACAGAGGGTATTAGAGAAAAGTGCAGAGTTTCATATTTTATGGGGTATGTTTTCGTCTTAGGGATGAATGAAAATTGAGAATAGGAACAAGCAGTTATTAACGTGACTTCTTGGAGTATTGACATGACTCGAAACTTTTTCGTATATGGTATTTTGCAATTGTTGCAATTTCTTACTATACCTTCCCAGTTTGCCATATGTTGTTTTTGCTTCATTTCTAATCTTTCTAGCATTGTAGTTTGCAATTGTTGGAATAGCTTTGCAGTTTCTAATGGGAGAAAAACCAGATAGACGATACTAATTTCCTCTTTCCCATTGCTTTTGCAATTATTCGACCTGTACTGAGCCAACATGACATTCGAGTTTTGTTTTGTTTGGCTTGCTCCAAAGATATCAATCACCCATTCCGTACTAATAACGTGAAATAAAAAAATAAAAAATTAAATAGCATCCTTTTGACCTTTTTTTTAATATATATATATATATATATATATTTTAGTATATCCTAAACTCTTTGTACGTTGGTTTTTTGTAATTTCGCAACAGGGGAGAATAAATGAAATTTGTGGCAAAATGTCACAAATAAGAAATTCGATTCGATGGACCTCTTCAGTTATAGCACCACTATTTAGTTTCAACGGCCATAACAAACCCTCTGCTGCGTCCCATAAAATCAAAACGAAATACTAGATCAGTAATAAGGTAAGAAAAAAAAAAGCCTCCGCACTTTCCCCGAAAATTGAGCTCACACCATAAAAAATTATACCAACACATCGAGCACACATTTTTGTCCACAAAAAAGCTACAGCTCTGCATGTTTCAGCGCTCGTTTTCTAAGTTCTACCTCCGGATTCTTGCGCCGCCGCTCTTGATTGACGGGCATTCATAACTTTTTTTTTTTGTTTTGAGGACCTTCCATGTCTATATAACCTCCTCATTTGCATCCTCCTCACTTCAGGAAAAAAGAAAGAAAGAAATAAAGAAGAAAAGCATTTGGGATTTCTCTCTCAGCCCTCTCCAACTCGCCTAGCTTCCCCTCTTGCTGCCCGTCGTCGAGAAATCAATCATGGGAGGCTGTGCGAGCAAACCCAAGGATTTGGACACCCAGGAGGCACCTGCTCCGGTCGAGAAACCTATCGACACCACCGAGAAGGCTGAGGTGAATATTACTCCCTAGTCCCTACTACTTGCTTGTTATATATATGTCTGCATTGATTACCACCACTTCTCCTGTAAACCATTATTTATTATTACTGTATTATTATACATAAAATGTCTGCATTTATTTATGTATTGCCCACATATTATCCAGCAGTTTCTTGATTCTTTGACCCAAAAAAAAAAAAAAAGTTTCTTGATTGATCGCTACTTCCATTCGTCATGCAAATTTTTTTTATATGATCATCCATCATCATCCGATCCCATTCCCCCAGGAGACCACCGAGACAAAAACCCAAGAGCCTCTGGTAGATCTTTCTGAGGCCCCCAAAGTTGAGGAAGCAGCTGGAGAATCAACAAAGCCCGAAGAAGCTGCTTCTCAGGAGGAGGAGAAGGAGAAGGAGAAGGAGAAGGAGGAGAAGGAGAAAGATAAGGAGGGCCGAGGCCGCTGAATCATCAGAAGCCACTTCTTCTGCTCAAGAGATCAACAAGGCTGAGGAGCCACAAGAAAAGGAAGACAAGAAAGATGAGGCTGCCCCTAAACCCCAGGACAACTGATCATGCATCTTTCTAGTTAGCGTGCCAGGAATTACCATCTAGGGTTTGTTTGTATGGGGTGGACGTGAAATGCAATGTTAAAAATCTAGCTCCAAGTTTCTTGGGGCTCATGTAATAAAATTGCTGCATCATCAATAAAGAAAATTATTTACCCCATTAAGCACTTATTTTTATACGTCTCATTCATGATTCATGCAAAATCTGTCTGTAGATAAACGAGGAGTACAACTAGATATCCTGCAACTAGCGGCAATTTATACCATGGTGCCCGCCTGTTGACATTTAGTTTCAACAATTTTCTTTGCCCGCGTCCTAAATCAGTTCGCTGAAAAGGAAGGCAGACAAATTTCAGCTGAGAGTATAAATCCGAGTGATTAAATAGGGTAAAATAATCTCAATGAAACGTGATTATTAACCTACAAGGTTTATATTTTGTAAAATTTCGGTGATCACATTCCGCGTTACAATTTCCGGAACATATATAAAGCAAGAACAGAAGAGAACAGAAGAGAACAGCTTGGTCAACCAAAGAGTTTGTAAGCAGGGAACTGCAGTTCTTTCCAATGAGAGAACAAAAACAGCTTTTTGTTGAGTTTAGTTTACACAATACTAGTGTAGTGCTGATTGTGAAGGCCAAAAAAGTGTGACAACGGAACGGCTTTTCTTTTTGTTATACTAATAATACTAATAATAATAATAATAATAATAATAATCTGGACTGGGATGAAATCTTTCTCCTCATTACTAATGGCTTGTTACGGAAAATTAAGGACAAGTAATAGCGACGTATGGAGTGACTTTCTTGGACGTTGCACAATAGGACGACCAGACATACGATTGTATGGTAGGTAGCCATGACATGCGATTGGTTGATGTGACTTTTTTATTTGATTTATATGCTTAGCTTATATTATTATTATAAACAAATCATTAGAATAGTTGGCACATCATTAAGCGTCTGCTTACGTTGTCAATAAACAAACGATGATGGAACTTTGCCATCTTGTCGCTAAAGCTTTGTTGGCGACTCAGAGAATCTCCATATTTACTTCCTCACGCAATTATACATCGTAGAGTATAAAATTATTGATCTGCTGGAATCCATTCAAGGGGGGAAATTATATAGTCTCTTGCAGATGCAGATCGGCTCCCGGCACGGTGATCCATTCTAGTCTAGTTCTAGCGCTCCAAATAAAACACACACACACGCGTACATATAGGAATCAAAATTCATCATGCCAAAAGTGCAGGAATCAAAATTTGCCAACTGAAGAACTCGTATGGAAAAAAAGATGGATTCTTCATACACAATTACTACAATTTTGATCGCAGCAAAACGCTGGACATTTTGTTCACACTTTTATAAATAAATAAAAAAAATTTACACACTATAACTTAAAATTTCAGACCACATGGTGGCGTCTGCAATAAACGAAATCAAGTATTGAAGAAGAAGAAGAAGAGAGTCCGAGTCTTTATGCTGCTCAAGTATACCAGTCAGCAGTAGCTGTCTCTTAATCAATGAAGAGCAGGCATGACCGATTTACCCTTGCCCTCTCCTCCTCCATCTTCACCGTCGTCATCCTTGACCGCCATTATGACCAGAACAGCTAAAAGTGGGTAGCTGATGGTGCAGAGTGTCCAACTGACGATTAGTTGGCTCCAGAATGGAGCATTGTGTGCATCCACCTGCCAAGAAACTGCTGCACCCGCACTCTGCACTCCCCTGTAGAAACCAGCATACCTGAAACCAATATTCCCACCAATTCATCCACCACCCTCCTCTTTTTTGGTATCTAGACTACCGCTATGTTACAGTAGTAGTAGTACGGTATTACTACTTATCCATATCGTGTAACAGTAGTACAACGCGAGACTCTTAAAGAGTATTTTACTACTAACAGGATAGTTAAAATGAAAGGTACTAATGACACCCGTACTAATGTTTACCTGCTGAGGACCTCAGAATCATCGGCCAGGGCTCCAATGACCCAATACACCATGCTCTGGAACATGGCATCAAGCAAACCATAGCTAAAATACAACACGAAGGGCCCTGCAAATTCTGAATCCTTAAAATCCAGCTTGACTTCGGGTTCGTGATGCCGGGAGTAACCCAGCTGCTTCGCAAGTCCGCCTCCCCAAATGGCCGTCCCAAGCAAAGCGACCACGCTAATACCCAGCAGCCCCCTCGCTCTCCTGCTTTTGAAACTGAAATCCATCAGGTACCCCACGAACACCGATCCGATTAACTCGGCCCCCCAATATAAAACATTGTTCAGCCCGCTAGTCCTCAAATTAAACAGAAACCCCGTTCACGTTATTGAACTGGTAACTGTAGAAGAAGTTACTGGCCCCAGGAGGCAGGCACCATGAGCAGCATTTTCCAGTTGAGGAACAATTTCAGAATCTCAACAACCTCGGTGGAGACGCTGGAGTACTTAATGTTGGTGCAGGAGGAACCGTCGTCGCGTATAACGCGACTGGGATGCAAGATCCCCAGAGAAATAATCATCCCGACAGACATGAAAACCATGAACCCAATGTAGGTGGCGTCGTTGACGGAAGCGGCCTTGGTCCGGTGAAAGTTGAGGACGAAGGGAATGAGGCCACCGATCACCCCGCCCATGTTGAAGATGCACCAGAACATCGAGATATAGGTGCCCCTGCGATCGTGGGGGGGATAGGAGGTCATGATGGCACCCTGGGCAGCCCAGAGGAGGCCGGCTTCTATACCGGGAGGCCGCCGGCGACGACGGCAAAGCCCTGATGCTGGTAGTGATTGTAGTAGAGGAAGGAGCCCGCGTACAAGCCGTAAGTGGAACAGCTGGCGAAGAGGGTCATGTGGGGTCCCAAGATGTTATAGATTCCGCCGCCCATGATGCCGAAGACGGCGAAGGTGGTGTAGAGGGCGGTGAGAGCGTTGTTGGCAGCGGTGGGATCCACCTGACCTCCGCCGCCCAGGCCGGAGAGGGCATTAAACATCCCAGGACAGCAAAAAACACACCACTCCGATCAATCCCACCTGAACCAAGGGGGAATTGTACCTGAACAAGGACTTTTTGGGGATTTCTGATGCTGCTACTGCGACTTTTCCATTCTCTTCTTCATCCATGAGTTAGTTAATGCAATGATGATACACTCAGTTACGCAGCAAAGAGGGATGAGTAAGAAATGAGAGCCTTGGAAATGATTCGATAAGTGGTACTCAATTCAGACCACAAGTTATGTACTCTACAATTTTAGAGAATCACGTCTTATAAGTATGCTGCAGCTAACAAACTTTCCTCGTGAAAGTGATACCTCTGCTCTAAAGTTGATTATTGCCATTGCTTAATATGCTCCAAATTACTTCTTATTTTATACTTATTAAGTAACTCCTATTTGTAGGAGTTGAATTTGTTTTGAATGAATTGTTAATTTGAAATCGTAATGACATGAATTGCTGAATGTTCTTTTCCAAATGAAACCATCAACACGAACGAAGACATTTTTTATTTAGGTGGTGAATTTGTCACTAAGCTTAAGAGCAGAGCAGAAAAGATGCATAATTGTCGTTTTGCTTGTGTCGTAGAGTCGTTTTTAAGGGCGGGCGTTGTGGGTTACTTGCAGCTGCTGAGCAAGACTATTCATTTTGTAAAGTCCTCACTCAACTCGACTGGGACAATGAAGGACAGACAGACAGTGATCGCTAGCTCTGGCTAGAGAAACGTCCAGTTTGGCCGTTCTTTTCTTTTTTTATCGCAAGGGAGCGTATCAACGTCAAAAAAAAAAAAAAAAAACTTTTATGATCCCTTCATCTTCATGGCTTTATCCAGACAAAACTTCAAAGAAAATATCTTAGGAAAGATATTGCCCCTTTTTCCTTTCCCTACTTAGGTTTACCTACTTAAGAACCACGTAATCATCCAATTATACCCTCCATACGAGGGAGGAAGGTGGGACTTCCGTTTGGGTTGAATTATACCCTCCAAGGAAATAATAATTTAACGATGTAATGTATACATGAGTTAATTGAAAATGATAGCTGTAAGAAAGTATTTCCAAAATTCTTTCTCAAAAGAAACAAAAGTGACAATCTAAATTAGAGCCATAAATGAACCGATATTTTGACATTCAATTTGGCTCATTAAATTATCGAACCTAACTCATTTATGTAAAAAGTCAAAAATTGTGTTCGAATTCATCTTATTAAAATTATCCTGAGTTTGAATTCCTGATCTTAATTCATTCAATTAAACGAATAAATTGAATTCGAACTTAAATAATTCGAGCCGTGCTGAGGTCACCAGCGGCTCATTCGTTTAACAGCTCTAAGTTTAAGCTGAACCTTTTCTTCCTTTCCTTTGTCGTTTTGATTCCGTTGACGAGTATATGTATATCTCCTCATAGTGACAGTAGTAATGATTGCCCGTATGGCATTCGATCTCCTTTGTCCTACCACCAATGATAGCACAATACAATAGCAAGGAGATGCCGGCTGGCCACCGCCGGCTAATCCTAATAAATTGCCATTCTTATGTGGCGTGTAATAAAAAGAGAGAAAAAAAAAAATCTTTGTATCCTCCCTCCCTATTATATTAGTACAGTATACGTATTATGGGCCTGCCGGCAAAGCATGAAGCGAGGGAGGGCATTGGTTTCTCGCCATTTTTCCCATTCCTTACACAAGACCATAAATATATACTACATAGAAATTCTTAATGCTTCCTCAGTACTACTATTTCGATGTGCAAATGACCGGCTTTGGACTTGGCCACAAATATTCACATTCTGTTGTGTGTCCCGATTTGACTTTTTAAAAAAAAAAATATTTTTTCGAGTATAATTTGAGATCTCTCACTTACATTCATCCCTCTTTCGGTGCCACCTAACCTATTTCTCTCCTCGATTTGATTCATTTTTTATCTCTTTCCAAATTCAAACAAATTTCAGAATTAACTCAACTAATCGACTAGTAATGTATTCGGTTGTTTTATTCATAAATACTTGTGTTTTAAGTTTTAACACTTGATCTAATCAACGCATAATCATGGTAGAGATAAGTCAAAGATGACGAATCTTTCATGATATTCCAACAATAGTTTTTTTTATATAAAAAAAGAAAAATTTTCATATCTCTTCACTCTTTTCTCACTCCCAAATGCTGTCAGGTATAGAATTTAAATTGTAGAACCGTAGTTTTTTTTTTTTTTAAGGTTTCTTTGTGCAAACTGCGAAGGGCAACAAGAAGAAGCGAGACCTCCATACCACTAAGACTGTTAACTGCAAATAATTATAGGAGGCGGCAGGTTCAGGGTAGTATTTTTTCTGATAAAACAGGCCGTAGTATTCCGCCAGTTCTCCATTCAGTGGTGTTCTTTGTGTTCAAGGCATTCTAATTTTAGGACTTGTAGGGTTGGCATTTATGCTGACTATATTAGGGCAAGTAAATTTTCATGTATAGCAGAATAGAGAGTCGACATCCCAAACTCTGGAGAATGAATGACATACACTGGTAATTCATTCTCTCAACAAACAAAGCAGAGCAAATTACGTCAAATATCACTAAACTATACACTAATTCTTGTTCAGGTCATTAAACTATTTTGTTAGCAAAAAATGTCACCGAACTAACTAAAGTGCTTGTTTTGTAGCATTCCGTGTAATTTCACCGTGAAGACAAACGGAATAACTGTCACGTGAGTTGCAGGCTTAATTTTAAGGGGCAAAATCGTGAGTTCAACTTCTTGGCTGAAGTTTGTCTTCACAAACAGGCTCCGCCTTTTAGGCCAACATCATTTATGGTTCTCTGATACCATTAGCCATAAGGAAACAACTAGTGTTCATAAAGCAAGGGGATTCACTGGCAATAGCAGCTCCTTCTCCCAACTCTATTGTTCTCACCTGCCCTGTCATGGCTTAGGGATCCAAGCCTTCTTTCTTGACGAGAAGAGGTCCGGCCAAAGCAACAGAAAGAGGAGAGGACTTCCTATTCCTAATAGGCCAGCCTCCCACTATGTGAAAGAAGAGCATTTTCTCTCATATTCACTTCTATAGAAGTAGTTCGCTTAGCCGCAGCTGAAGCCATAGATCTTGCTCGGAATGCTCCCAAGGTTCATCGGTCGGATTGGAAAAAAGAATAGCAAAGGATGGTCGCAAATCAGGGCTTTCTTCAAAGGGAGGAAAGGGCCATTTTGACTGGGGCCATGGACCCAAAATGAGTCTTTAGTTGCGGGAACAAGCAGCAAAGTAGGAAGGGCATTTTCCTTATTTAGCTGTGGGAACAAACCCCCTTTAAGGGGTTATTTTCTTGACAGGAATCAACATAAAATTTACCTATTGCAGGAAGCTTTGATAATCAAACGTGCAAAATAAATGTCTACCAAAAATATATTTGTGTATATTATAAGCAAAAAATCTAAAGCCACAAATAAAAATCAAGAACACAAGAAAAATCGCTATTTCTAAGATTTTTTGCTTGAGATTTGGAGCCCATGACTTCACTGAGGTCAAACACAATACAATAGGGAATTTCCATCTTTCTACACAAAGTAGGAAGCCGAACAACCAATTTGATTGGGTCCACATCATGAGCAATAACCACCAATTATGCCTTGTTCTGCCTGAGGATCCTCTTCTTCCTCTAGATCCGGACGTCGAGTGGCCATTTGATGAACTTGGTGAGATCCTTCTTTGGTGGGAGGGTTCCTCCAATTCCAGACTGCTCCGGACGAATCTTGAACAAAGGATTCACCACCTTTTCGATCTTCTCCTTTTGCTCACGGCTCCTCTCTTTGCTAATCTACAACACTTGACTATCTTCAACTTCCACCTTGACTTCCTCTTTCTTCAGCCCACAAAGATTGGTTTTCAAGACATTAATTTCTGGGGTTTCTTTCCAATCAATGCAAAGCGCTTGCAAATATTGATGTCAATGGAGAAACCCTGCATATTTTTCTTTCAATTGAAAGTTAGAGGAAATTGAGATTCCCAGTTGAAGGGGTTCGTCATTGGGGCTTCTTTAGTGCGCTCAAAATTTTAAGACAAGTTTGCCCTTCAAACCCTACGCTTGCAGATCACGTGATATCCATTCCGTTTGACTTCACGGTGAAATTACACGAAATGCTACAAAACATGCATTTTGATCAGTTCAGTGACATTTTTGACAACAAATAAATTTAGTGGCCTGAACAAGTACTAGTGTATAATTTAGTGATATTTTTGGCGATTTGCTCAACAAAGTAATGGTATCTAAGAAATAAGCCGTGACCTAAGCTGGCAATATGAAGCTGAAGTTGAGGCTGGTGGATGCAATCCGAGGGGCAAAATTTGTCCGCATGCTTGGGATTCCAAAAGCAATGGTTAGCAAAATTTGTGTGAGGTATGGCTCTTAGGATTGGAAAAACACAAGCAGGGCAGGGGGCTGCTTCTGGAACGACTGAATCTAGTCCGAGTAGGCGGAATTGTTCCTGCAATCGTCTGCCTGCTTTTGGTGGGCTCAAATGTGCTCTTCTGCATTGCTTCTTTCATTTGCTCCGACGCCGTGAAGAATTTTCCCCATCACCGATTTTTTTTTTTAGGCATAGTTTCCAGGGTTAATATTAATACCACATTATTAGAACGAGCAAATTATCCGGATAGCCATTGAACTTTGGAATTATCAAGTTTTGGCCATTGAACTATTAACAGCTTAGTTTTGATCACCGAACTATCTAAAGTTTAGATTCTGAGCCATTCCGTCAAATTTAATCATTAATTATGTCATTTTATTTTATCGGGTAAATCGTGCAAGCACTCATATCTATCATATTTAACGATAAAATCTAATGGAATGATTCGAAATCTAAACTTTAGATAGTTTAATAACTAAAATCAGACTTTTAATAGTTCAATTATCAAAATTCGATGATTCTAAAAGTTTGGTGATCATCCAAATAATTTAATCTATTACAACTGATGGATTACGAATTACACGTACACAAAGCACATCGAATATCATACCCAGTTGATGCATCTAAACTAAGGCACAAGGCCCCAGAAAAAAAAAAGTAAACAGTGTTAAGTTGGTAGTATATTAAACATCGAATTATACCTTTAAATTTTAACTCGATCTTTTTCTCTCATTAAAAAAAATAAAAAACTAAAAAGAAACCTAATCGTATTCAATAGAATTTAGGTAAGTATAATTCCTCAAACCACCAAAAAAAAAAAAACTCAAACCTCAAGACAGTTTGAGCTGAGCTACAAAATCAAATGAATAAATAAAAGTCACTATTAAAAGTAGAGCATATTATTAGGAATAATTGAACTCCACAGAAGAAGAGATTTAAGTCGATTACAACAAGAAGTGGTATAAATCTACAATGACAAACCATCATTTTGGGAGGAGGTAAAGGAGGAGCAGTTTAATTCAACTTAGATTGAATGGAAACTGCATCGAAAGAAGGAATCTAAAAGAGTCTGGAATTAATTGCTTCGGTCGTTCTCGTCCCTGAAGTGTTGATTTTCAATTTCATGTTGGGTACCCGTACCGCCAACCCAGCCAAGATCCAATGTAAGGTCCAGAAAATAGAGCAAGAAACGAGAAGAACGCAGCACAAGAACATAGGAATGGGTCCAAAGATCCAAAAAAAAAGTGGGAAAGAGAAGTAAAAGGCCCGCAAACCAAGCGACCAGAAATAGCTTCCCTTATTCACAGTGGCGGCGACGTAGTCAGGAGTGACGCAGTAGTGATGCGCTTGGGGGGGATGGTGGTCGGTGGGGACATTGATGAGGATGCTAGCGTGGCTGTAATACCTTATGGACTGAACGTTAAACAAGAATGCGACCAAGAAGCATACCAGTATGCTAAAATACTTGATGGAGAACGCCAGCTGGCTCTTGTCTCCCACCACATCGAGAAACCACATCCCCGTTGGAGAAGAAGAAGAAGAAGAATCAGGCTCATGATCATGCTCACCTCCCCATTGCCTGCCCATGCCAGTCATCAATACTGCAATGACAGAATTGAGCATGATGGCCGTCGATGCCAACAGGGTTGATGCCATTATGTTGTTTCTCAATGTTTGCACCGCCAAAACCCCATTTTTCGACTCGTCTTGCAACCAATTAATGAATCAATCCCATTCGTACAATTTCATGCAAGTACAATTTCAGCGTTAGATAAATGATAACTATACAAAATTTGAATTTGAAATTCAACTTTTGCACACATATCATGAATCAAACGGTGATAGTATATATACTGTCAATGTGTATAAGATTTATTCAAATTCCTGACCATAACTCTTACGAAATAAAATACTCTACTGACTTTGTTAAGTTACTATTATTAACTAAATAATAGAAAGATAGATGAGCTGTACGAAAACAATGAAGCTTGAAGGAGAACAACTCCTTAATTAATATTCCCAAAACTAAATAGATATAGGCATCTAGAGCCTTTAATGAATCCAACTATTTGAGAACATATTCAAGTTTGAAAAAAATTGAATCGTTCAATAAATAAATCGAATTCGAACACAATATTAGACTTGTTTTATAATCGAGTCGAACATGAACTGTTTGCGAACTATTCGAATAGTTCCATAAATACACATATAATTATAAGAACAAATAAATATAAATATAAATACATTTAATAATATAATATTAGCACTTGACTTAAGAATATTTTTTTTCTATGTGTAGTATAGTCTTAAGAATTCAAAGAATAAAGGATTAAGTGTTGTAATGAAAGAAAAAGGGATGGAAATATATGGCTTGCTAGAGGATAAGAAACATATATGGCTTGTTATGTAAGTTAAAAGATATCAACATATATATAGTTGTTTGTGGTTCATTTTGAAAAATCATCAGTAGATATTGAAATTAGTTCAATAAATATCTCATCCATAGAATGAGAGAGAGAATTGGAAAATGTTATTTTTAAAAAAAATATAATTAAATCATTTTCAAAAGATCATTTAGTTTAATGAGTTGAGCTTGAATTCAAAATTGAATATTTATACAAGTTAACAAGTCAAATTTAAGTAACATTTATAGTTCTTTTAATAGTTGATCGAACTCGAACTTTGGCACATCATTAAGCGTCTGCTTACGTTGTCAATAAACAAACGATGATGGAGCTTTGCCATCTTTGTCGCTAAAGCTTTGTTAGCGACTCAGAGAATCTCCGTATTTACTTCCTCACGCAATTATACATTAGTATAAAATTATTGATCTGCGAGAATCCATTCCAGCCTTCCAGGGGAACATTATAGGGTACAAAACAAAAAAGTCTCATGTGATAAATCTAATACAAAGAAAAATACCCTATGGTTTCAAAATATACAACACGACTCCTCATGCTTTGAACTAAATTGTAAAGGTGACGAAATCCGTTTAAACTTAACGAAAATGGACGAAATGATCAAAATACCCTGATATAATTAAACAAAAGACAGCTCAAAAAAATTATTTGTTTTATTCTCTAAATAGAGAGAATTGAGGTTAAGGAATAGAATAGGTATATTTGATAAAATTAGGTATAAAATTTTTTTTTAAGTTCCAATAAGTCATTTCCGTTAAGTTTGACGGATTTCGTCACCTTTACAATTTAGTTCAAAGCATGAGATGTCGTATTGTATATTTTGAAATCATAGGAAGCACTAGACTTACCACAGGGGCTTTTTTCTTTTTTTCCCAAAATTATATAATCTCTTGCAGATGCAGATCGACTCCCGGCACGGTGATCCATTCTAGTCTAGTTCTAGTGCTCCAAATAAAACACACACACACGTACATATAGGAATCAAAATTCATCATGTCAAAAGTGTAGGAATCAAAATTTGCCAACTGAAGAACTCGTATGGAAAAAAGATGGTTTCTTCATACACAATTACTACAATTTTGATCGCAGCAAAACGCTGGACATTTTGTTCACACTTAAATTAAAAAAAATTTACACACTATAACTTAAAATCTCAGACTACATGGTGGCGTCTGCAATAAACGAAATCAAGCATTGAAGAAGAAGAAGAAAGAAGAACAGAGTCTGAGTCTTTATGCTGCTCAAGTATACCAGTCAGCAGTAGCTGTCTCTTAATCAATGAAGAGCAGGCATGACCGATTTACCCTTGCCCTCTCCTCCTCCATCTTCACCGTCGTCATCCTTGACCGCCATTATGACCAGAACAGCTAAAAGTGGGTAGCTGATGGTGCAGAGTGTCCAATTGACGATTAGTTGGCTCAAGAATGGAGCATTGTGTGCATCCACTTGCCAAGAAACTGCTGCACCCGCACTCTGCACTCCCTTGTAGAAACCAGCATACCTGAAACCAAAATTCCCACCATTTCATCCACCACTCTTTTTTTGGTATCTTAGACTACTGCTATGTTACAGTAGTAGTAGTACGGTATTACTACTTATCCATATCCTGTAACAGTAGTACACGCGAGACTCTTAAAGAGTATTTTACTACTAACAGGATGGTTAAAATGAAAGGTACTAATGACACTCGTACTAATGTTTACCTGCTGAGGACCTCAGAATCATCGGCCAGGGCTCCAATGACCCAATACACCATGCTCTGGAACATGGCATCAAGCAAACCATAGCTAAAATACAACACGAAGGGCCCTGCAAATTCTGAATCCTTAAAATCCAGCTTGACTTCGGGTTCGTGATGCCGGGAGTAACCCAGCTGCTTCGCAAGTCCGCCTCCCCAAATAGCCGTCCCAAGCAAAGCGACCACGCTAATACCCAGCAGCCCCCTCGCTCTCCTGCTTTTGAAACTGAAATCCATCAGGTACCCCACGAACACCGATCCGATCATCTGGGCCCCCCAATAGAAAACATTGTTCAGCCCCCTAGTCCTCAAATTAAACAGAACCCCGTTCACGTTATTGAACTGGTAACTGTAGAAGAAGTTACTGGCCCAGGAGGCAGGCACCATGAGCAGCATTTTCCAGTTGAGGAACAATTTCAGAATCTCAACAACCTCAGTGGAGACGCTGGAGTACTTCATGTTGGTGCAGGAGGAACCGTCGTCGCGTATAACGCGACTGGGATGCAAGATCCCCAGAGAAAGAATCATCCCGACAGACATGAAAACCATGAACCCAACGTAGGTGGCGTCGTTGACGGAAGCGGCCTTGGTCCGGTGAAAGTTGAGGACGAAGGGAATGAGGCCACCGATCACCCCGCCCATGTTGAAGATGCTCCAGAACATGGAGATATAAGTGCCCTTGCGATCGTGGGGGGGATAGGAGGTCATGATGGCACCCTGGGCAGCCCAGAGGAGGCCGGCTCCTATACCGAGGAGGCCGCCGGCTGAGACGGCGAAGGCCTGATGCTGGTAGTGATTGTAGTAGAGGAAGGAGCCGGCGTACAAGACGTTAAGTTGGAACAGCCGGCGAAGAGGGTCATGTGGGGTCCCAAGATGTTATAGATTCCGCCGGCCCATGATGCCGAAGACGGCGAAGGTGGTGTAGAGGGCGGTGAGAGCGTTGTTGGCAGCGGTGGGATCCACCTGACCTCCGCCGCCCAGGCCGGAGAGGGCATTAAAACATCCCAGGACAGCAAAAACACACCACTCCGATCAATCCCACCTGAAACCAAGGGGGAATTGTACCTGAACAAGGACTTTTTGGGGATTTCTGGTGCTCCTCCTCTTCCTCCGTCTGTCGTCGCTGATGCTGCTGCCTGGACTTTTCCATTCTCTTCTTCATCCATGAGTTAGTTAATGCGATGATTGATATTTCAATTACGCAGCAAAGAGGGATGAGTAAGAAATGAAAGCCTTGGAAAATGATTCGACAAATGGTACCAGTCCTACTATACATGTATATGTGTGTGTATATATAAAAGGGATTCAGAAATCAGAAGGAAGAGAGTATTAGTGAGGTGTGGATAGGAATTAGCAGTTGGAAGAAGAAGCGAAGCGAGGAGGGCATGATTGTTATTTAAGTGGAAGTTTGGATTTTGCAAATACGTCCGGACTAAGATACACCTCCCAATCAAACACAAAGCATCTGCAATCAAGTGATTGAGTTCAACAAATATTCAATTCAGACCATATGTTATGTACTCTTCAATTTTGTCTTAAATAAAATTCTACCTATTGGGAATATCTCAGTATGCTGCAGCTATCAAACTTTCCTCGCGAAGGTGATACCTCTGCTCTAATGTTGATTATTGCCATTGCTTAATATCCTCCAAATTACTTCTTATTTTACAGTACTTATTAAGTAATTCCTATTTGTAGGAGTTTGAATTTTTTTTTCAGAATGAATTGTTGATTTGAAATCGTAATGACATGAATTACTGAATGTTTCTTTTCCTTAATGAATCCATCAACACGAACGAAGACAATTTATTTAGGTGGTGAATTGTCACTAAGATTAAGATGCAGAACAGAAAAGATGCATAATTGTCGTTTTGTTCGTGTCGTAAGAGTCGTTTTTAAGGCGGGCGTGTGGGTTACTTGCAGTTGCTGAGGCAAGACGTATTCATTTTTTAAAGTCCTCACTCAACCCAACTGGGGACAAATGGAGGACGGACAGACAGACAGTGATAGCTAGAGAAACGTCAAGTTTGGCCGCTCTTTTCTTTTTATCGCAACGGTGGGTATCAACGTCAAAATATATATATATAATCTTTTATGATCCTTCATCTTCATGACTTTATCCAAACAAAACTTCAAAGAAAATATCTTAGGAAAGATAATTCCCCTTTTTCCTTTCCCTACTTAGGTTTACCTACTTAAGAACCACGTAATCATCCAATTATACCCTCCATATGAGGGAGCAAGGTGGCACTTCCGTTTGCGTTGCAAATTTTCGGAATTGTTTTAAACAAGGATATAATAATTTAACAATGTATTGTTATCCATGAGGTGATTGAAAATGATATATTGAAAGAAAGTATTTCCAAAATTCTTTCCTCAAAAGAAAAAAAAGAGTGACAATCTAAATTAGAGCCGTAAACGAGCCTATCTTTTAGCGTTCAAATTCGGCTCATTAAGTTATCTAGCCTAACCCATTTATGTAAAATGTCAAAAATTGTGTTTGAATTCGATTCTGATCTTGATTCATTCAATTAAACGGACGAATTGAATTCAAGCTTAAATAACCCAAGCCGTGCTGAGCTCACCAGCGGCTCATTCGTTTAACAGCTCTAAGGTTAAGCTGAACCCTTTCTTCCTTTCCTTTGTCGTTTTGGTTCGTTGACGAGTATATGTACGTCTCCCCCCTTAATAGTGAGAGCGTAGTGGTGATTGGCCCAAATGGCATTCCATCCTCCTTTGTCCTACTGCCAATGATAGCACAATATAATAGCGAGGAGATGCCGGCTGGCCACCGCCGGCTAACCCTAATAAATTGCCATTCTTATGTGACGTGTAATAAAAAGAGAAAAAAAGAAAACGGATATTTGCTAATCTTTGTATCCCCCACCCCCGCCCCCCACCTTTTCTTATTATATTACTCACTCCGTCCCATTTTAATAGTCCTGTTTTTCTTTTTTGTCTGTCCCAAATTGTAGTCCACTTTCTAATTGAAGAATGTAGTTATATTTTAACTTTCCTAAAATACCCTTATTCAATGTAAGTTGTTGTTAACCATAAGGGAAAATCGTTCAAAACGTCCCTTACATTTTACAAGATGACTTTTTTCGTCCCTTACTTTTAAAAGTGTAATTTTTACGTCCCTTACAAATTCACCTTGACCAAATTTGGTCGCTACCTAAGGTTTCCGACTAGTTTTTGGCCGGAATCCACCACGTGACTTGCATGTAATCATTTTTTAATTAAAGGCAAATTGGTCAAATCAAATTTTACATAATCTGATTCATAGTCCCTCATATTTCACAAAATGAATTTTTTCGTCCCTAACATTTTATAAAATGAGTTGTTTCGTTCCTCACATTTGAAAAAATGAATTTTCCATCCCTCATATTTTTCAAAATGATTTTTTTCATCCCTCATTGATCATGTATACGAATAGCTTTTTTCTATAAACCCACATATATGTTTATTTGATTTTACCTGAACAGTATGAATAACATGTAATTTATCTCTATTGGAATTTCATTTAAACATGCTAATCGTAGTTATACACATGCTATTCAATAGATATATATAGGGATTTAAAACTAATAATTTTGTTTGAAACCCATGTATATATTTATATGATTTCACTATTTGAACCTATTCAATATTTGTGACATTTTTCTTTGGTAATAATTTATTTATTGAGTTGTATAATAAAGGTCATCTAATTAATGGGTCCTCTTTATAAACACTCGATAATATTTATGATTAAATGTCTTCTTTATTTTCAAATTTCGAGTAAAAGAAATGAATATAAGTGAAAAACTAACAATTTTTTTAAAACCTCATGTATATATCTATTAATTTCACTTAAGCAATACGAATAGTGTGTAATATATCTCTATTTGATTTCACATGCTATTCGTACTGTTCAGTGAAATCAAAATAAATATATACATGGATTTAAAAAATTTTTCACACACATGATCAATAAAAGATGAAAAAAAATCCTTTTGAAAAATGTGAATGATGAAAAAATTCATTTTGTAAAAATGTAAGGGATGAAAAATTTATTTTATGAAATGTGAGGGATTATGAATCGAATTATATAAAAATTTAATTTGACAAATTTGCCCTTAAAATATGATCACAGTGCAAGGCACGTGGTGAATTCCGACCAAAAATTAGTCAGAAACTTAGGTAGGGACCAAATTTGGTCAATGTGAATTTGTAAGGGACATAAAATTACACTTTTAAAAAGTGAGGGACGAAAAAAGTCATCTTCTAAAATGTGATAGACGTTTTGAACGATTTTCCATTACTATAAACCTACCCCATTTAATGAGAGTTGATTCTTTTTTTACCATCAATTCAAGTTCCAATAAAGTTGTACTCTAATTAATGTGAGGGTAATTTTAGGAAAATAGTTATCTAAATTGATTGTTCCAAACAAAGTTTAACTACTTTTTCCTAAACTGCGTGAGAAAAAAAAAATCAGGAATATCAAAAATGAGAAGGAGGGAGTAGTAACAGTACGTCGTATTCTGAGCCTGCCGGCAAGGCACGAGGCGAGGAGGGGCAGTGGTTTCTCGCCATTTGCCGACCCCTTCCTTTGAGGTTTTTCGTTCCCCGGATTAGTTGGAATCTTGGAACTGACACATTTTTTTATTTTTCCCGTTCCTTACGCAAGACCATAAATGTATACTGCACAGAAATTCTCAATGCTTCCTCAGTACTACTATTTCCATGAGTTGGCCGCAAATATTCACATTTTGTCGTATCACGATTTGACTTTTTAAAAAAAAAAAAAAAAAAGTTTTTCAAGTGTTATCCAACCTCATCTCTCTCCTCGATTTTTATCTCTTACCAAATTCAAACAAATTTCAGAATTAACTCAACTGGTGGACTAGTAATGTATTCAGATGCCAAAAATACTTGTGTTTTAAGTATTTTTTCTGAATAAAACAGGCCGTAGTATTCCGCCAGTTTCTCCATTCAGTGGTGTTCTTTGTGGTCAAGGCATTCTAATTTTGGGGTTGACATTTATGCTGACTATATTTGGGCAAGTAAATTTTCATGTATAGCAGAATAGAGAGTCGACATCCCAAACTCTGGAGAATGAAATGAACATACTGCACTGGAATCTCATTCCTCAACAAACAAAGTTATGGCATCCAGGAAATAAGCGGTGACTCGAGCCTGGCAATATGAGGCTGAAAGTTGAGGCTGGTGGATGCAATCCGAGGGGCAAAATTTGTCTGCATGCTTTGGATTCCAAAGCAATGGTTAGCAAAATTTGTGTGAGGTATGGCTTTTAGGATTGGAAAAACACAAGCCAGGGCAGGGGGCTGCTTCTGGGAACGACTGAATCCAGTCCGAGTAGGGCGGAATTGTTCCTGTAGTCGTCTGCCTGCTTTTTTTGGTGGGCGGCTCAAATCTGCTCTCCTGCATTTGCTTCTTTCACACCGTGAAGAATTTTCCCCATCACCATTTTTTTTTTTTTTTTTTGTTGAGGCCATAGTTTCCAGGGTTAATATTAGTACCACATTATTAGAGAACCGATGGTTTACGAATTACACGTACGCAAAGCACATCGAATATCATACCCAGGCCGATGCATCTAAACTAAGGCCCCAAAAAAAAAAAAAAAAAGTAAACAGTGTTCAGTTGGTAGTTATATTAAACATCGAAGTATACCTTTAAAGTTTCTAAATTTAAAAGGTAACTCGTCTTTTTCTCTCATTAAAAAAAATAAAAAACTAAAAAGAGACTTAATCGTGTCAATAGAATTTAGGTAAGTATAATTCCTCAAACCACCCAAAAAAAAAAAAAACTCAAACCTCAAGACAGTTTTAGCTGAGCTACAAAACCAAATGAATCAATGAAAATCACTATTAAAAGTAGAGCATATTATTAGGAATGATTGAACTCCACAGAAGAAGAGATTTAAGTCGAAAATAGAGCATGAATTACAACAAGGAGTGGTATAAATCTACAACGACAAACCATCATTTTTTTTGTAGACAAACCATCATTTTTTTTGGGCGGGGGGGGGGGGGGGGGGAAGTAAAGGAGGAAGCAGTTTGATTCAACTTAGATTGAATGGAAACTGCGTCGAAACAAGGAATCTAAAAGAGTCTGGAATTAATTGCTTCGGGTCGTTCTCGTCCCTGAAGGGTTGATTTTCAATTTCATGTTGGGTACACGTACCGCCAACCCAGCCAAGATCCAAGGTAAGGTCCCAGAAAATAGAGGCAAGAAAACGAGAAGAACGCAGCACAAGAACATAGGAATGGGTCCAAAGATCCAAAAAAAAAGTGGGAAAGAGAAGTAAAAGGCCCGCAAACCAAAGCGACCAGAAATAAGCTTCCCCTATTCACAGTGGCGGCGACGGTAGTCAGGAGTGACGCAGTAGTGATGCGCTTGGGGGGGATGGTGGTCGGTGGGACATTGATGAGGATGCTAGCGTGGCTGTAATACCTTATGGACTGAACGTTAAACAAGAATGCGACCAAGAAGCATACCAGTATGCTAAAATACTTGATGGAGAACGCCAGCTGGCTCTTGTCTCCCACCACATCGAGAAACCACATTCCCCGTTGGAGAAGAAGAAGAAGAAGAATCAGGCTCATGATCATGCTCACTCCCATTGCTGCCCAATGCCAGTCATCAATACTGCAATGACAGAACTGAGCATGATTGGCCGTCGATGCCAACAGGGTTTGATGCCATTAATGTTGTTTCTCAATGTTTGCACTGCCAGAACCCCATTTTTCGACGCGTCCTGCAACCAATTAATGAATCAATCCCATTCGTACAATTTCATGCCTGCAACTGCATTTTCCTTTCTTATTACTCCCTACTTAACTACTATATACCGTATTTCACTCGCTCCGTCGTACTAACTACTGTTACGTTTCCATGTCTCTTGTTAGTATAATAATTACAACAAAAAGGAAACCAAAAAAAAAAAAATTGCAAAAAAAAGTAACAGTTGGTGATGAGCGTAATATTTCGTGCGACGAGATATCTAATCGATCAGAGATTTGGTGTTTGAAATAACTTTTTGCATGCCCGAATTGGATTTGAATATACGAATAGAATGATTAACAGTTTGAAAAGAAACAGAAAAAAAAAAAAAAAGGGCCGGGCGGGGGGACGACCTTCATCATTGCCTGAACCCAGAAGCGGCGATTGATGGCATTGATGCCGATGACAGTGCTAGTTGGGAGCTTCACGATCTGATGGAAAAGCAAACGTGATATACCAGCATGCCCCCGAGCCCAACTGGCACTAACACGTAATCAAGAACCTTTTCCCTCCATCTGGTGATAATGTTACACAAATAATCCTCTAATGAAATAGTAAAAACCAATTATATGCATTTACTTGAAAAGAAAAACATTTCAGGCGAGTAAAGGATCTCTGCTATTTTCTGGTCTCAGTCGAAATGCTCTCCTAAAATAATGGTGGTATTATAGGGTTTCTCCCCTCCTAAGCCGCCGCGTGGTCGTGTCGTTGGGGTAGCCGAGAGGAAAGGTGGAAGTGTCCAACTGCAACACGGGTCTCTGCAACCCGGGGCTCCGTGGGACTAAAGATTTCTCCTCTTCACGACTTGGCACTTACGGAGCTTGTAGCGTCAT
Source organism: Coffea humblotiana (assembly GCA_023065735.1). Taxonomy (NCBI): domain Eukaryota; kingdom Viridiplantae; phylum Streptophyta; class Magnoliopsida; order Gentianales; family Rubiaceae; genus Coffea; species Coffea humblotiana. Next base: position 428,174 of record CM041209.1, on the reverse strand, counting down.
GCTAATCACAGCAACGAGGGATGGGAATACTGCAAAAGGACCAAAATTCCTGACCAACAACTCTGGCGAAAATAAAATACTCTACTGGCTTTTATAAGTTAATATTATTAACTAAATAATAGAAAGATAGATGAGCTGTACGAAAACAATGAAGCTTGAAGGAGAACAACTCCTTAATTAATATTCCCAAAACTACATAGATATAGGCATCTAGAGCTTTTAATGAATCCAACTATTTGAGAACATATTTGAGTTTGAAACAAATTGAATCATTCAATAAATAAATCGAATCCGAACATAATATTAGACTTGTTTTATAATCGAGTCATGAACTGTTTGCGAACTAGTCGAATAGTTCATAAACACACATATAATTATAAGAACAAAATAAATACAAATATAAATACATTTAATAATATAATATTGACGTAAGAATATTTTTTCTATGTGTAGTATAGTCTTAAGAATTCAAAGAATAAAGGATTAAGTATTGTAATAAAAGAAAAACGGAAAGAAATATATGGCTTGCTAGAGGATAAGAAACATATATGACTTGTTTATGTAAGTTAAAAGATATCAACATATATATAGTTGTTTGTGATTCATTTTGAAAAATTATCAATAGATATTGAAATTAGTTCAATAAAATATCTCATCCATAGAATGAGAGAGAGAAATTGGAAAATATTATTTTTTAAAAAATATAATTAAATCATTCCAAAAGATCATTTAATTTAATGAGTTGAACTTGAATTCAAATTAAATATTTATACAAATTACAAGTCAAATTTAAGTAACATTTGTAGTTCATTTAAATAATTGAATTCGAATTTTATTCATTAATATACGAATAGAGGTGGAGCACCAAATATTTGACTCGTTAAAAAACTCTATTGGCAGCGGGGACAACAAGGCATTGGGGAGGCCTGGCTTCAACACCAGTGTAGCCCGTCACATAAAGGGCCTAAAATTCAGAATAGGGATAAAGGTCACAAAATGGTCGCAGAATTTGGTTGATGGGCCCTCTCTCTTTATGACAAGCTGGGTTAGGCCGCAAATTCATAAAAAAAAAAGGTGCTTGATATGTGTAAACCAAAAATCACATGTCTAGATTATAACTGGGAATTGCTGTTCCAGTATTAAGGGTGCTTGTGGCCCAATGTTCACTGTGCCATTAGAGATAGCGAATAGGGATAAAAGGTCTTAATTTCGAGTCTTGTTAACAGGGCTAATTCCTTAAGATTATAACTGAAAAAAAAGTCGGTAAATTGTTGTTCTAAATAAAGTTGTATTCTCATACTATATCTACCATGCTAACGAAGTACAACGGGATAATAATTTTTTTTTTTAAAGATAAAGGCTGTTGTGCTTAGTTAGCAACTGTAAGCCAATAATTAGCCACCAAGAGCAATTGCTCTTTTTTTTCTAATTTAATTAATTGTTCTTAAAAGTTAGTTTCCAATTTGTATCGCGCTTTTATGTCTTGGTTCATATTTGGCCTATCCACACGCCACTCCATAGAGCTTTACTTGTCCTTTTGGCAAATAGGCATGTCATGTATGTATATTGGTGATTGGTGAGAATGGTACACTTTTCTCAAACAATCTTCTTGTCTGAGATTAATGATATAGTAGAGTAATTAATTGGCAAAATTTCTCTAGTTGGTGGAATCAAATAACCATATTAGGTGTTATTAATGAAACTAAATAATGACAAAGCCAAAAAAATCATCTCAAAGTGTACATACATAATGTAAGAAAGTGAAAGAATGTCATTTTTTTTGTGTATTTTGATGAAATAGCAAAATCAAAGATGGAACTAATATGATTTAATTCAATAGTTAAAACAGACAAATCTTAGAGCTGGTTAACAAACTACGATAGGATAATATACACAAAACTGTATGTAGAAGTTTATTGGTAAACTTCTTCATGACCTACTCCATAATCATTTCCTTCTCTGAGTGCATCACAACTTCCATAGCCCTTCAACAAGTATTTTTAAATAAAGGCAAAACCCGATTCACAATAGTAATTCAGAAAGAAGTAAGAGGTAGTTTTTGATGAAACTTATATTAATATAACACCATGATGGATATGCAGAGGATAGGGCGAAAACTAGTTGAAGTATTGATTTTAAAAGCACATGTATAAAAAAAAAAGATTAATTGTTGGCTGTCGTGCTTAGTAAGCACAATAGCCCTTGATGGCTAATTATTAGCTGCCGTGATGACTAAGCACAATAACTTTTGCCTTTTTTTAAAAAAATAAGCACGGCAGCCTTTGGTGGCTAATTATTAGTTGTCGTGCTGACTAAGCACGGTAGTCTTTGCCTTTTTTTTTTTTATTAAGGTTGTTCAGCACAGCAACCTTTGCCCTTTTTGAAAAAAAAAATTTTGGTTGCTCTGTTTGTCAGCACAATAGGTATCGTATAGAAACGCAACTTTGTCAGAGTAACAATTCACCAAAAAAAAATTTCCATCTATAATCTACTAAATTAGCCTGTAAATGGAGAGATAGTAGTAATTTCATAACCTGTATGTATGTATTCTGTTTGTTATTTATGTGGAAAAAAAAATCTATTTGTTTTTTACCTTGACTAATTGGGCACGTGAATGTGAATGGGCCGCCATAATTACAGTGAATAAGGTACTAATTTGCTTGCTGTAGTGATCAATCGAATCGAGGCACTATTTTGTTCAAAATGCATGCTACATATAAACGTGTGAGGTCTCTTATAGTGTTATGTCATTTTGTGTTTTGATATTCGTACCTTAACTTTATTACATGAAGGGTAAAATGATCAAGTTCTCTGACAAAACAAAAAGCTCGGAAACCTGCCCGTAACTTCTTATTTTTCCATTTTTCTATCCTGAACTCTTAATGCTTGTCTTATGCATAATTAGTAAAACATGGGACGGATATAATATGAGATACTATACTCATATTATTAATATCTCATGTTATATCAGTCCTATGTTTTACTTACATATTATTGTTTGGATAATAATTATTTGTCCAAATAATTTGCTTTCGCACCCACGGTTAGCTAGTGTACTTTTTTACATGTAAAATACCTCTACTTTGTCAAAAAATATTTGGCTTATATCATAAACACATTTCTTAATCTATATTTTTATATTTTTAACAATTTTTTTATCTTATATATATCACATCACAACAAATAATACAGTAATTATTTTAAATAATATTCTATCCAAACAAACCTACTAGTGTATTTGGTGGAAATAGAAAAATTCAAAGACGACCGCTTGGGACTCGAAAATAAGAAAAAGAAAAGGAAGACCAAAAGTGGGTGGAATTGGTGCACAATTTGCCATGTCGTCAGAACCAATTCAGAAACACATTCGCTTGGTGGGTGGCTCTCTGCTACCTGAATTCTTCTTCTTTTACTTCTTCGTGCGATTTTTTTTTTTTTTAGTTAAAAAAAAAAAGTTTGCAGTGGAAATAAAATTCACTTGCAACAAATTTCCAAATTAGGGTTCTTTCGACTTTCCTCCCACAATCTCCATCCCATCCTTCTGTATGATCTCCAAACCTCATTTTTCTTTTTCTTTTACTTAGATTAGTTTGAAACCCAGGTTGAGAACCAGGAAAATGGCTGGTGAGTTTGGTGGAGATTCGACCCACCACTTCTAAAGGAACAAAACGATTTGAGAAGTAAATCCAGTAATTAGTTAGCAGAATGGAGAAGTGATGGATTCGAGTGGATAGTTGACAGCAATGGTGGTGATGATTAAACTCAAGGGTTGAGATAGGAGGTAGACGTTGTTGGGATGGGGGAAGTTCGATGTCTGCCGGAATACAGAGCAGAAGAAAATTGGAACGTTTTGTGATTTTGAGGTTTTATGTTTTGGATATAACAAAGGAAAAATCGTGACATTTTGTAAAATAATTTTTTTCGTCCTTCAATTTTAAAGATGTAATTTTACCTTCCTTATAAATTTATATTTGTCAAATCTAGTTCATATCTAGGTTTTTAACTATTTTTTTCTCAAAATTCATCACATACTTTGTACGTAATCATTTTTAGAGATAAAATTGTCAAATTATATTTTATATAATCTAATCTATAATTTCTCGAATTTCACAAAATAAAGTTTTTTCCCTCATATTTTATAAAATGAAATTTTTTGTTTTCACATTTTACAAAATAAAAAATTTCATCTTTTATTGATTATGTGTGCGAATATTTTTTGTTATTTTTAAAAATTCATGTATATGTTTATTTGATTTTACATGAACAGCACAAATAGTATGTTATATATCTCTATTTGATTTCACCTAAATAAACTAATTACAATTGTAAGTGAAATCAAACAGAAATATATTACATATTATTTGTACTATTCAGGTGAAATTAATATTTTTGCAACATGTGTACTGTTCAGGTGAAATTAATATTTTTATATATATGAATTACAAAAAGTCATTCATACAAATAATCAATGAATAATGAAAAAATTCATTTTTGCAACATGTGTACGAATTATTTTTTCTTATTTATATAAAAATTGATGTATATGTATATTTAATTTTACCTGAATAGTACAAATAGTATGTAATACATTCTTATTTGACTTTATTTCAATAAACTGGTTGAGTGGTATGGATGAGGGAGTGTAAGTGAGAGATTTCAGGTTCGAACCCTCTTGTTTACACTAAAAAAATAGAAATATATTACATGTTATTCGTACTATTCAAGTGAAATTAAATAAATATATATATGATTTTTTTAAAAAACTTTTCTTGCATATGCTCAATGAGGGATTAAAAAATTTATTTTGTGAAATGTAAGAAAAAAAATTTATTTTGTAAAATGTGAGAAACTATGGATCGAATTATTTGAAAATTAATTTGATAATTTTGCCCCTAAAAATGATCACGTGCAAGATAAATGGTGGATTCCGATAAAAAATTAATCAAAAATCTAAATAATGATCACATTTGATTAATGTGAATTTGTAAAGGACATAAAATTATACTTTTAAAACTGAGAGATGAAAAAAGTCATTTTATAAAATGTAAGAAACGTTTTGAATGATGTTCCATGTAGCCAAATCAATTGTGTGTGTGTGTGTTTTTTTTTTTTTTTATCAATCGTCACTTTATCTATAGTATCATATACTATTTTAACCTAAGTCTAAGGAGGCCGGTGAGAACTAAACTACTATCGGACCAAACAGATAGAGCACATCCATTTGAATTTTTTATAAAATCACTTAACGTGACAATTGCATTAAATGGCTTAGTGGTGCCACCGGCCTTTGGACCAGTGGTTCAATCAATTGTGTTGTGTGACGTGAAAAATGATGCGTAGACTGAGTCTACAAAAGCAGTACTCATTTGGATCGGGGATAGAATTCCATGCATTTCACAGGAATTTGACCCGCATTTCATTTACATCTTTCTACGTTTTCACATTATCCAAATGGTATTTACACATTAGTCCTCCGTTATACTTTAAGGTCGCAACGTCAACAAGAGAATCGGATCAGGGGAAGACTTCCCCAGTCGTCCCTAATAAATACCCTTCCTCCGCTCCCCAATTTCTTGCTACACTCTCGCCTGTTAGGAGAGAATATATAAAAAAAAAAAACAAACAAACAAAGGCTAGAGAGACGAAGAAGAAGATCTTTCCCTTTTTTGTTTCTGGAGATACTGTAAGTGATTTCCTGCTGTATTCCCTTTCTTTTTTTCTTTCTTTCTACATTTATATGTATCTACAGATTTGTTGCTTTTAGCTGGTCAACTGTTTTTTTTTTCTAGTATTTAATCTAATTATCTGCTTTTTAGGGCTTTCAAATCTGTATATGGGCGTTGTTTAATCGGTTTCTTTCTTTCTTTCTTTCCTTCTTATATGTAGTCCTTTAATCTTGTCTACAAGAGTTGTATTGATGTTGCCATGGACAATTTGAATAAAGATTCTAGCTTTGCAACAAATTACCTTACCAAACTAGTAAGCATACATGTTTATACCCGTGAGCCTGCTAGGCTCATGCCTGCTCTCTCTCTCTCTCTCTCTCCTTTTTTCAGATTTGTCGTCCTTTTTGCAGAGAAACTTGAATACCTGACGTGGTATTGAAGTTTTTAAGTTAGGGCTTGGGTTTACTTTTTGACTCCCTGCTTCATATATTATGTTCGGCTTTTCTTTACTCCACGTGTAAGACCCCGAAGGATTTGCTCTTCTGTCCCTGTGTATGCCTAAAATCTGCATCTTCACGGTTTTATAATTTCAGTCCTTGAATCCATTTTAAGCTCTTTCCTGGGGTAGTTTGACTACTAGACTTGATGCAAGTTCCCAATCTTATATACTCCCTCCTGAAGCGCCTTTCCTCATCTGGGGAAGAATGCTTTATTGAGGGGCATTTAACCTGCACTGAATATATTCCATGGCTGGCTGAGGATAAAGCTATGACATGGGCTACTTTCTTCAACCATTTTGTCTCGCATCCTCACATTGTTAGTAGTTAAACTGTTCTACGGAAACTCGTTCCCTAGCATAGATAGTTTGTCTACTCTCTTCCAATCATGGTTACTGCCTTTTCTGAGAAAGGTCCTTCCAACCAAGTTTGACAGTTTCTGGTGTTGTCTTGGGTCTGCAGAGTGTTTGGGACAAAGGCGTAAGAAGTTGCACTTCGTAACCCCTGAAAAGTTTTCAGATTTACCCAAGGAAATGGAGGTCTTTGGCAAATCTATGTTAGCCGTCCCTACAAATGTCATTTATCTGTCGAGCATTCTTGGTCAAGATGGCCCAGACAGTGTTCACAAGTGTGACTGGAAATGCGAGAATGAACACATATGTGGGAACATGTATCGCTGCAAACTAACTGGATTGACTCACATTTGCGACAAAAACTGTAACCAGAGAATTCTGTATGATAACCACAGCTCTCTTTGCAGAGTTAGCAGGCAGATTTTCCCTCTAACCCCAGCTGAGGAACAGGCTGTGAAAGGTGTTCGGAGAAAGCTTGATGCTGAGAGTTCTGCACCTGACAGCTGCGCTTTTAAACGCAGGCGGGATGCACAATTTCAACCCTCGCCGTTTGAGAGATCATTCTCTGCTGTTGGTCCAATCTGCAGTCAAGTTGGAGATGGCATGGATATGAGCTAGAGATTATGACTGATTTGTTCATGCCCTTGTCTCTTTTCTGTGTTAGTTTTCTTTTTTCTGGGACTAGTATGAATGACAGAACTGATATGAACACCTAATGGCAGACTTGACTGTCTTGCCTGTATGTAGGAAGAAACTTATATTCGACTGTCCTTTATTTGAGCGCAACTCTTTCAACATCTTAGCTCCTTTTTAGGAATTTGGGTAATATTTAGTTGAGTTGCATTCTATGCCCAATCAAATTTTGAACCTTGACAGGCTCATGGTTCTAGTAGAAGATATATTACTCTTTGTTTTAGTGAGGCAATAATGCATGTAGCATGTATTACTGCTCCTTTCCAATAGTGCTTCTCCGTTGATTCTATTTTGGATGTGCATTTGTCTGGTTAATGTGGGTTGGGAACGACCATATCTGTTTTCAGAACTGAGGTAGAATGCAGATATTTTAATCTTCTTTTCTCTGTGGATCGGGGATCTATGATGACTTGATGAAAGCAATTGTATATTTGCTCCTTAGTGTCATTTCGCAGGAAGCCAGTACAACTGGAGCATTTTGTTCTGCGATCTTTTGAAACTTGCCTATTATAGAATATTTATATTTGACTTTATGGTTATGTCTGCTGTTTGAGGAAGGGGTTGAATATGTTTTTCAACATTTATCTTGCACTGTCTTGTGCTTTTCTCTTCTGCTTGTTCTGTGAAGTCATTCCTGAAGTTTTTCTTGTTTTGCAGGGATTGTGGGATGAACAACTCTGGAGAATTCTGAATAGCTTATTTTGTTGTCATACATTCTTGCTGCATAAGTTTATTGTCAGGGCCTTGAGGTGTTTTCTGATTGTGATTTTTGTTCTTTCTGGTGCAGGATAGAACTTTCGTCTGTTGTGCGGCATGTGGCAGTAAAATGATCTTTGTCTTGAGTCTGGAATTCTGTACTTGCTGTCTTGCCACATTAACCAGATCCATGTGAGTGCTTTTAGGTTGTCAGGTGGAGTTTATATGCTGCCTGCTTTTGTACCTTCAATCTCTTCTGTTCTTCTGTTCAGGATTTCCTTGAAGATATGTTGCTGGGCAATATGGTATATCTGATGACCTTGAAGGAAGGTCATCTTGATGGCCAATGTTCATTAATCTACTCAATGGTTGAAGCACTTCAAGGCAACTCTACATGTTTAATAGTGATGAACCTGTTAAAGCTTCAACCTCAATCACCTGAGGCCTTGATGCCATCCTTTTGAATTTTACCTTGGGACTTCAACTGTTTCCCTCTTACTGTAGAGGCTCTGGCAGCCTTTTTGGTCCTTCTTGTTGAGCTTTATCAGTCCTGCTTATCTGGAAGGGTGCACGTCTGCTACTCTGGAAGCATGCTGAATGAGCTACTGGTACCACTGTAGCTCTGGCACTTGAGAGTAAAAAATATTTTGACAGCTTGAACCTGAATCTTGAGGTAGCTTCTAAGTTTCTTATCCCGGTGTAACTAGAATCTGAATATTGGTAGGTTTAGTTTGTAGGATTCTACATGCTTATGGTAACGTGTTTATAATGAGGCCTGTGATCTCCTTGCTTTTTCTTGTTTGTTTAGCTGAACCAGAATGATATTCTTCTTTGGCTGTGTAACTAATGGTTATATAACAGTCCAGGATTTATGGAATGTTGAGATCAACGGATTGTCAAAAGTCTGAGAGCTCTGAGGGCCCCAAGGTCGTTCTTGTCGCTTTGTCTGATTTTTGTTTGTTGCGTGCAAGCTTTTTGCTAAGAGCTTGTTGGTAGGCGAAGGTGGTGTTTGCAATTTTGTTCATTTTATTACTCAGAATGGTTACCTGGTATTCTATTTAAGTGCTCATTGGTAATTCCATCGGAGAAGTTTTTTATTTGGTAACTTAATTCGAAGTGGTGTGTCATGGTGGGTTTGGGATGGCGTAATGGAAATTTCTGCTTGTTTTATTGTTATTATTATTTTGGTGGCTTTGGGATGGCGTCAGGAGGGTGTTAAGAATAAGCTAATCGGTCAGTTAGAAAAGGGGCGTAAAGCAACCCGCTGAATCACATACATGATAACAGCTTCAGTTTGTTCTGATCCCGTCTCTTTGCTGCAATGATGCGGCAAGGAAGTTGCGATCAGAGACCAGTGAAGCATGCATGCCCATGGGTAGGAGAATATCTGCTTGTTTAATCATGTAACTTGGTACTACATTTGCGATCAGAGACCAGTGAAGCATGCATGCCCATGGGTAGGAGAATATCTGCTTGTTTAATCATGTAACTTGGTACTACATTTGCTTCGACTTGTATTTCAAGAAAGTTGCAGTTATATATAATATATATATATATATATATATTTCAAGGAAATTTAAATGAAATAGTCAAAAACTTCAGGAGAGGTTTCTGAAATTATCCCTACCGGTATTCAAGTTGTACATAGGTTTGTACTGCGCCCCCCATTAATTTGCCATTAGCATTGTATCTTGCAACATCTTAAAAAGGACCGTTTTCCTCGTTTACACTGCGCCCCGTAAATCGAATTGGCCGTCGGACCGACCATGAGGTGAGTCTGAAAAATATGAGCCTAAACTCAAAGAGTACAAATTACGAATAGGTAGGTGGAAGTCAACCTTTAAGAATATTTTTCAAACCTATTACGAGTAGTAGCACGAGTATCCCTGCTAGAGAAGCGAGGAACGAAGGAGTACTCTATATATATATCAAAAGCAGGCGAAGTCGCTCCCCTGCAGGATAAAACAAATACTGTACTAATTGTCCTAAGCGCCTCAGAACTCAGAAAATTTTCTGCTAGAGAACTTTACTGATTTGAGTATTATTGGCGAGTCTTGGACACGGAAGCCGGAACAGTGGCTACCAAGTACCAAGCTATGGGACTTTGACGAGGATCTGAGATACTACTCTTATCTTTTAACAATATATATGATTTCTGACCGGAATCTTGGTTAGCCTTTTCATGTGGTCTTCGCTATGCACAAGAAAATTGATTCTGTTCCAAGATATTTTGAATATTTTTCTTTTGTTTCTTCTTTTAATTCTTTGGTGCGACATGATCTCTTAATTAAGTTGCCAAAGAAAGGCAAGGCATTGCTTCTGGATGAGGCCGTCCAAGATAAAAGAAATGCTAAACCCAAAAGTGCCATCTTGCGGCGGATGGATTTGCGAAAAGCAGCATCGCAGCAGGCGGGCGTGCGTGTTCGTTGGTTGGTTATCAAAGATACAAATACTACTACGCTTTCTGGTCAGCCTCCTTTTCTCCTACTCAGTCTTACACAACCCTCCCCTCCATTAATCCTTTGGTTCAGGACTAAGAAGTAAGAATTGGACGGTTCCTTTGCTAATGGCGATGAAACTTTCCGTGTTACCGTTATTGCTGCTGGTGGTCTCTTTCTTGTCTACCTCTTTTGCCTGCACATTTACCGTGGCAAACTACTGCCCCTTCGCGATATGGCCCGGTACATTAGCCGGTTCAGGGACGCCACAGCTCCCAACCACCGGATTCCAACTGCAATCGGGGCAAAGCCTGAGAATCCCAGCTGTCCCGGGGTGGTCAGGTCGCATTTGGGGAAGAACTGGGTGCACATTCGACGCATCGGGCGTGGGGTCCTGTCAAACAGGGGACTGCGGGGGAAGGCTGGAATGCGACGGCATGGGCGCAACGCCTCCTGCCTCGCTCTTCGAGATAACCCTCGGCGCTGGAGATGACAAGGATTTCTACGACGTCAGCATCGTCGACGGCTACAACCTGCCGCTCATTGCGGTGCCGCAAGGAGTACTTAATGCAAAATGCAACGCCACTGGCTGTGTTTCCAACATCAATATGGGTTAGTTTTGTTTTTACTTAATTTCTTTTTTTTTTATATATATATATTAAAAAAAAGAAGAAGAAGTTTGGCAAATATTTCCAGGGGGAGTAGTAGTAGTAGTGGTGGCAGAGATCATCACACTTGATGCATTAGATTAGAGTTGCAAGGGGTTTAGCATCCCGTCGAGGTGAGAAAAATCACCGTCTCCCGGACATTAATCCCCGCATTTGATTCTGTCTCAGGTTGCCCTAAAGAACTTCAGGTGGTTGGTGGGGAAGACGGGGAAGGGAACGGGAGCGGGAACGTTGTTGCCTGCAAAAGTGCATGCGAGGCATTTGGATCAGACCAATACTGCTGCAGTGGAGAATTTGCGAACCCATCGACATGCCGTCCATCATTCTATTCCACCATTTTCAAGAGAGCTTGTCCAAGGGCTTACAGCTACGCCTTTGACGATGCCACCAGCACTTTTACATGCAAGGCTTACGATTATGCCATAATCTTTTGTCCCGTGAACGGGTACATACACACATACGATATACACACACACACACACACACACATATATATATATGTATCGTCAATTTTTTTTTCTTTTTGTTTGTCTCTTTTTTCCTCTAGGATTATGTAGCTAGCGAGATAGTAAGCAAGAATTTGCTCCTGGAGCAGCTGCTGCATTGTGACAACTTGTTTTTCTTCTGTTTTTGTTGTCGGTTCTGCTCCAGTAAAAGGCGTTGATTTGTGACAAATGTAGGATGAAGCAACCAAGTATCGGTGCATTAACATCTCCACCCATTCAAAGGAGCCGAAACGGGAGGGTCGTAGGGATGGTAGCATCTTCGTCAGCTGTCCTCAGAAGACCCTTCTCTGCGCTGTTCCTTCTCATCATCACCTGGTATGTCTAGACATCCAACGCCAACGACCCCATTCATCCGACCAGGCTACATACATATACCAAAGTCTTTAGTGTAAATTCATCCTTGTTTGTGATTGAATTTGTTAGTTAATACTCTCGTAGGTTTATGCTATTCTTCTAGAACATGTTGTACCATGTACGATTTTTACGCTATTCTTGTGGGTGGTGCTGTACCATGTATGATGGAACAGATAGGGTTTAATACCATATAGTTGTTACACGATGGTTAAAAAGAGTTCCATACAAATGAGAGACTGGTGACGTTAACATTTACAAAAAAAATAAATAAATTTAATGCCATTCTCAAAGTCCCAATTAAGTGCCTACAAGTTTGAAACAAAAAAAATTATTTAACACCCTTCAAAGTCGGAAATCTATTCGGATTAAGTCCTTCCGTCTAACCCTGTTAAAGGAATGACGGTATTTAACTATAGAAGAAGAAGCAATAAATGAATTTAAACAATTCTGTTTGAAACCCAATAAGAGAACACACACACAAAGCACCACATCAAATTACTGTGGAAGATGCTAAGGTTTCTCATCCAATTTAAAAAATCTTCTAGTTTCTTTTTTTTTTTCCTTGGAAATCTAGCACATGACTCCAGACTTTTTTAGATCAAAAAAGTTATCACAAATGAATTTGCCTCGTATGAAAAAAATTATCACAAAAAATTAGGATTAAGTTTTTATACACTGTTAATGTAACGTTTTTTCACACTAATAGTTATGAATGTATGTCATATGCATACAAATTGAATTTCAAATTTAAAACTAGATTATGTGACATACATCTAATACCACACGTGTATATACTGATAGTGCATAAAAAAAATTACCCAAAAATTTTCCGACGTAAATTTGCCTTGTTAGCCTTGTGGTGGTAAAAAGCAGCAGACTGGGTAATATTGAAAGGGACTCCAACGAACCTTAGAAGATCCCGGAAATGACAAAAAAATGGAAAAAAGAAAAAGAGAAAGAACTTAAAAATCACTGAAAATGATGTAGACAGTTGGATTTTGAATTTCTTGTTGCACTCTCCTTAACACCTTCTATAAAAGCTAAAACACGCCATTTTTTGTTTTTTTTTTTTAAGAGGAAATGAAACGTGCCATTCGTTTAAAATAAAAGTAGAATACTGTCTATAAAATATTAAATGCAAGAACGCAGGTCACCTTTATGAAAATGTGTATCAAGGAAGGGAATGCAATAGCAATCTGTGTGACAGGAAACAAACAGGTAGTTTCCGGCTTTCGTCTTAAGAAGATTATAATCCACCAATATGTTTTGTTATCTGATGAAGTACTGATGCAGTTTGTTTATAACTTTTAATCAACCGCTGATTATTCTTCTTCCCTTGCAAGATCAAGGGTAGAGTACAGTGAGTTTAATCCGTTTCCTTTAAATCTCAGAATTGAATCACTTGCTACCCCTAAACTTATCCTCACATGTCCGCAGATATTATACATTAACACATGAAGTGCTCTCATTTCTTGGTCCTGCTTTTCTTGGGAGCTTGAGCTTTCCTTTTCACTTTCTTTCCTCCGCCGGTCTTGCTCTGCTTTTGCAGTGCTCCCTACAGCCGAACAATCATCAATCAGCAACCTTTGGTCCCAGCTCGAGATCAAAAGGCATTCTGACTATCCAAATAAAAAAAGGGATGAAATAACATACCGACACTTTCTCAGCTTTCTGTCTGACTTTCCCTTTGCACTGTTCCATGGCACCCTCACCTTGATTGGTTAGAACTTTAGGCAAATTATCCACCTCCTCTTCTGAATCAAATGAGAATCCATCCAGAGTACCTACACATGCAAAATAAACTAATTCAAAATTTAAGCGCATCGAGATCATTCTGACTGAAGAAACTGGTAAACGTCATAAACACAGGAACAGCATCAGAGACCTTAGAAGGGGCTAACCTTCGACCATGGTTTCTGCCTCGTAAAAGTTGGCTTGTGGTTTTAGCTGGATAAAGTCATTCATGATAGCCTCTATCTAAACAAGAAAAGGTGTGAAAACAAGTTATCAGTTTATCTGAACCAAAAACATCTCATTCCAAGTGCTTCACACGAGTAAATCTAACGAGATGCCAGAAAAAAAAATCGAGGATAAAGAGTACTGCATACAATTAGATAGAGTATCTTGCTACGTCATTTAACGTGTTCTCTAGCATGTCCATGCTGTCTTATTAATATGTTGTTTCTGGGTAGGGGTTAGGTGAGGGCATGGTACATGAATGAGTAAATGTAAAATGAGAAGAAATAACAGAAGTATATAATGGACTTACCTTGGCTTCTGATTGACCAAAGCTGACCTGAAAATTCGAGAATTATGCTTAGTTTTACTCCCCCCTTTATGTGTGTGTGTGTGAGAGAGAGAGAGAGAGAGAGAATTATACTTAGATTTGGACAAAAAACATTTACCACACAAAATGTTCTGGAAGGAAGGATATTTGTTCTGTATATGGTTCCTAAAAAACAGATGCATCAAAATGAAGAAATCAAATGAGCAAAAGAGCCTATAGAACCTTTAGGACAAAGCTGGTAAAGTAGCACCAGGAGAAATGAAATAATATTAGAATAAAAAGTTCAAAATGTATAAGTACATATAGGCTGCGAATAAAACTAAAAATACAATAGATAACTCAAAGGGTCACTAATTCAAATTTCATGATTAATGGAAAATAGAGAATTATACATGCCTTTCAAATCCAATAACATCTCATGATTTCCAGATGAGTCATCTGAGATAACCACACGACCAACAGCACCCACATCACCACTTAAATCAATTGAATCACCTTCACACTCCACAAGTGCCTGCCAAGAAATTAGAAAAAATTTACCAGCTGTAGATAAACCATCACAAGTTTAGGCCTATAAAACTAATGCCTGTGGTCAAAATTAACAACTTAAAAAGTGTCAATAACCATAAATAAGCAAACCACTGGTACCAGACTTACTTCAAAAAAAATGGCAGTGACAATAACCACAATGCATGGGCAGAATTCCTTCCCCCCTCCCCTCCACTCCCCCCCCCCCCTTTTTTTTGCTCAAAACAAAGAGTACAAAGCAACTTTCAGTCGTCACGTCTTTGCTTTACAGACAGGACTCAAATGCAGTCTGGCTCTTCAAATGATCTTCATCACAGCCAAAAAGTTTCTTCATTGTTGAAAGAGGAGAAAAAAGGAGTGTGGCACATACAGGGACATAAAGTTCACTACTCATGTAAATTGAAATTTACAAATAATCTCTAAGATGAAAAATAAAATACACCAAGTGACACTGCATTTGTAACTGTAGACATTATGCTGGCCAACCTTTGAGTGTTGTACTTTCTCAGTGAGCACCAAAGGCAACCTGGAGGAGGCCTGCAGATGTAATTTCCAACAATAATTCACTAACTCAGCATAATAAATAATTTAATAAGAACCCAAGTTTCTCACATGAAGCCCACTACACTTCTCAGACAAATTTTCCTCAATGTCCAGGTCTCCAACAGTTTCTGTAACAACCAGATCATAAAAATGTAAATTTTGGGCAACATATATGAACAAAGATGTACATTTACGGTAGGAGGAGCATTCTTATTAAAGTTGCTTGCCCAACATCCTTGACTCAGAAAGATATTAAACGACAAGAAAACATAAGAACCAGAACACATTTTCCTTACCTCTGTTCTTGAGCAAATGTACTTTTTCTGGTGTAGAAGGTTTATCACCTTCGCTTTTCAGCTTCTTGTTTAGTGTTTTTGTAATTAAACCATCCTGCGATGAAGATTCTCCATCATCACAAGGAATTGCAACCTCATATATTTCCTTTTGTTTGTATTCAGTTTTATCACTCCCATCAATCTTCTTATCAAGGAGAACATCTCTACTTACAGGCTTGGAGTCAGGCAAAGAATCAGAATCTGAAGACAATGTCCAAACTGAATCATTTGGTTCCTGTTCAATCAATGACAATCTCCAATGTAATGATCATAAAGACGAAGAAGATAGGAAGTCGCCTAAAATAGATTTTCCTTTACTAACTCGGGAGCAAGACATCACAATTGTCGAAATTAAAGATATCAAAACCTTTAAAATGTCTAAATCTCCATATAGCCTATAAACAGCCTATTCACAGATGCTCAGATAGCAATGCATCAGTCAAATCGAATGCTAATCATGTAAGAATCAAATAAACCCAGTGAAAGCCCAGGCATAACAAATAACGAATCAAAGATTACATGGAGCCCTATAATGGATGAATCTAGTTTTGGAGAAAAATTCTTACACTAGGTGCAATAGGCATTTCTGATGCTCTTGTTTCAGCTGCTCGTTTTTCTGCCCTTCTTTCTGTAATATCGCCAACATTAGAGAGAGTCTGAGCAATCCCCTTCTCTTAGGTTTTGAAGAATAAAACTTTCAGCGTTGAGCAATTAAAGAAAGAAAATCAACGTGATAGAAGGACCACCTCCTCCTCTTGCACAATGATCTTCCCTTTCTTTTTTCCTCTTCCTCCGTGGTGTTTGCAGCTCAGCTTTCTGGTTTTCACCTGGAGCACTGGTTTTTAAAGTCTTCTGATCAGCTTGAGAATGTCCTCCAACCTGACCATCTGACCTTTCTTTCTGAAACAACTTGTTGAGGTCGACTTCATCCTCATCATCACTTAGAGGGGACACAGACCCCGATGATATGGTCAGAGCCGACTGAGTTGGTGCCTAATTCAACAAATTAAGTTCTCAATGTCATTACCCTGGCGCGATAAACACAGAAGCCAAAAAGAAGAACAAACATTCAAGGGGTGCACTAAACAGCCTGATTTCTTTATTTATTTCTTCTTCCATTTTATTGCTCAAAATTAAACTAATAGCAACATGTTTCAGAAGCAACTGATATATGAAATTTGAACCCTATAATTGACTTGGGGCTAGTTCCAGTATCCAGGCATTTAACATACTTTTGACTAAAAATAACGAAATAGAAACTCGTAAATTAAATTTGATTGCAATGACGGATGACCTAAAAAAATTGATGGAGGTGCAAGAAGGATAGAGGCTAACCAACTATTTCTGCTCTTTGGGTCAGAGCTCGTTTCAACAAATCCAATATTTCCATAAGGAAAAAAAAAAGGGTGATTAAAAGAATTCGAGAGAGAAAAACGGAGAGAAAACAGAAGCCGTTACGTACCTGAAAAGAACGGAGCCAGTCTGGAGAATCTTCCCTGGAGCTTCTACTGCTACTCATGTTCAGATTTGCCCTAACAGCAACAATAATACAGCAAGACCACAAGTGTATTCTAAAACCCTAATCAATGTTGAGGTTTGTATGAGAAAGAGATCCCGGACATGGCCGCCTCTTGGGCGGCTGCGGAGTGAGGTTTTTCCCTCCAACTTTTACAAATTTAACCCTCCCGCCTCCCCATCCCCAATTACAACTGTTTTCCTATCAAACAAAACCGATCTTAAAAGATACTCTAATTAGCTTTTTGGAAAATGAATTTTCAAACACTATTCCATATTTTGGTTTCCCCTTTGTTTGGATTGTAAGTTATTTAATATATTTTTACTGTAGCACTTTTTATGATATGATGTATGTGAGATAAAAGGTAATTGGTAAGATAAAAAGATGTATTGAAAATTGTAATGATGATGTAAACAAATATATTTGGGAAAATAATGAGCTGTCCAAACATCTTGTTGCTCGCGTCATGATTTCAATTGTACTAATTAGCTTTGTAAAATTTTTATTGCACATTCATTTTGAAAGGCTTGTAGTCCACGCCATACACCTGTTGCATTTTTGGCATTAAAGTGTTTGGATAGAGTATTATTTGAAATATTTTTAGAATAATTATTATACCACTTTTGTGATATAATGTACATGAAATAAAAAATGTGATTGGAAATACAAAAAAAAAAAAATTTTTAAATATATTTATGATACAAGTAAAATATTATTTAACAAAATTGAGCTGTCAAAACAGAGTTGCATGCCTTGTTGCCCAAGTTTTTATTTTTTGGACATGGTTTTGATTAGATCTTAACTTATGGCGAGTCATGTTTATTATGCTCGTAATGTAAGGCCTTGTTTGGAAAGCAATTTTTCATGAAAATTACTATATATTTTTTAATACATGTTTCAATCACTTTTTTACCTCACATATATCAAATCGTTATAATAAATTTTTTTGCAAAAAAAATTAAAAAAATACAATCCAAACATGACCTAAAGCTTTTTTCATGTTAGCGTTTTTAAATACGTGATGCATAATTTGTATTCAACAAATATGATTGTGTAAAAGGTACTTTCGATTACTTCTTAATCCATGTAAAGATTTATTGCGTGGAGTAAACACACTTAGACATGCATGTTGATTCCTTCTTCATCTTATCTTTTTTATTATTAATATTATTTGTTTTTAAATTAGAGAGAGATTGAATTAAAGAAGTAGAGAGGGAAAAGGAAAATTTGAATTAAGAACTCTAATTTTGGAAATTTTGGAAGCTTGTCTTTATTTTAGTTGATACTATAAGATAATTAATTGCATGTAACGTTTTATCATTTATATTATATAGTGTTGTAACGAACACTTTAGTATTGATAGGGAAATATTTCTCTGTTTTATCCTTAAAAAAAGCGTTGCATTTAATATAGTATTAATACTTTTTTTTATTTCTTTTCTCTAGGGTAAGTGGGAGACTTTAAATTTGGATTCTTTCATCCAATCCATTCCTCGTCCGAATAACTCCACCTATTGTTTCTCCCATTTAACATAGTATTCTCCTTCATTCAATTGAAAGTGTCCTATTTTCTATTTTAAAATATTTCAAAATATTTGTCTAATTGAAAAAGTCAAAGCACATTTTAGTATATCTTTTCAATATAACCCCTCCCTCTAAATATATGCATGTTACCATTCAAATTCAAATTTTGAATTCGTAGAGGTAAAATTGAAAAGAAAAACACAAAGCATCACAATCAAACAAATATTCTTAAATAGTTGGATCTTAAAATAAGACTAAAATTCCGTTTGATAAAACTGAATCTGAATTCTGAAGTCTGAATTTTGAAATCTGAATACTGAAACAATTAATTTGTTGAATTTTAAGCACTGAAAAAACTATATGAATGTATGAATTTTAATACTAAATTTATTTATACTATTTGATAAATATTTATAGTTGAATGCTTAATAAATTTAATTTGACAATTTTACCCTTATATCATTTTATTCAAAAAAGAAATAGAATCTATGATTTAATTAGTTTAAAATTGTTAGGTATGAAAATGACAATATTTATTTTTAAATCAAATTAATATAAAAGATGAAATGTATTATATGAGAAGTATGGAGAAGATGTGAAAGTCATTAAAAAGGAAGAAAAGAGAAACTAAAAATTGTTAGATAGAGAATATTATGTTATTTAATTAGATAAGAATTTTGAACATAATTAACAAATATGGGTGGATTTGGTAAATAAGATAAGGTAGTTGAAATAATTCTATTGATTCTTATCAGAATTAAACATTCGGTTAGGATTTTTATGCTGAAAAAAATACACACAAATTCAGCAAATAGATTTTCATTTATCAAACACTTAAAACATCTGAATGTCTGAAAAAACTCAGATTCAACACTTTTTTATGTTATCAAACAGACCCTAAATAATTGCATTTGGATTGAGCTATTTTTCAAAAACAAAATGTTACAGTAATATATACATATAAAAATAATTTCAAAAATACCTTATCTATACAATATATAAAAAATAACTCACAAATATATATAAATTTTTTAAATATATATATTTTATAATATCTTCCACCTATCACCGTCACCATTCCCTTCCTCTTTCTTTCTCCTCCTTCTCATATTCTTTCTCCCTCTCCTTCATCCTCCATTGCCCTTCCCCGCCACCCCTCGTCTATCCTTTTCCTCCTTTCTCGTTGCAATCTGGTCAAGGCCAGATCGGGTGGGAGGAGAAGAGAGAGGGTGGGGTGTGGTGGGGAGGAGGAGAAGGAAGGGATTGTGAGTGACAGTATTAATTTTTAAAAAGTTTTTTAATTTTTTTTAAATTTTAAAATATACCCTAAAATATATTTCAAAAATCCCTTTAAAAACATCCTATAAAAAAAAATTTCATATACATTATTACATTAAAATATTTTAAAAATAGTTAATTCAAATGAACTAAATTGGAGGAAATAGTAGTATATTAAACGCAGCCCCTGCAAAATTAAAAAGCTGTCGTCAACCTTGAGTGAAACATGTAAAAAAATTTTTTGAAGGGTCTGGAGGAAAATATGAAACAACTGCGGGGTTGCGTTGGAATCATGAAAAATTTGTTTAGAAAGCCTGGCTGTGGGAGTTTTTGTCCCATCGTAAAAGCTGCAGGCGAGAGCAAGTAGGTTAGACAGATAAGGGGTTTTAGACTAGTTTTTTAGGCTTTGAACTATTTAGGAGGAGTGGAGGAAAACGGTACTGTCCATCCGCTCCTGGGCTGGGCACCCCTTTCTCCTTCCCTTTTGAACGTCGCAAGCACCCGGCACAGCGAGATTACAAGAACAGAGAGAGAAGTTTTAGAAAACTTAAGCAATTGCTTGCATCAACCGGAACAATTATTATTTATTTTATGGGTGAGGGAAAACAGGGTGTGATTGTGGTTGAAATGTCTAATATGACAGCAAAGGGGTTAGTAGGGGGTAACCCCATAGAACAATTGCAGGCCAAGTTTAAGGATCTGGAAGCTCGCTTCAAAACTTGGGTCTCCAAGCAGACTTTGCCTGTGGAAGCTGCCGTCGTCACCGCCACAGGCGCCACCCAAGGCGCTGCTCTCGGAGCTTTAATGGGTACCCTCACCAATGACATCTCTTCCTCAATTCCAAACCCTCCACCGGGGGCCCCCAATCTCAATCCTCAGGCCATGGCCTCCTTCAAGCAAGCCCAGGTACAGTTTCCAAGTTTTCTGATTTTACTGTTTTCCCACTGATTCTTTTGGATTCATTATTGCTTGCTCTGTACAAGTCGGTTTTTTATTTGTGGGGAGTTCACTTTTTTGCTGATGAAACTCTCTTTTTTTTAATCTCCCCCCCCCTCTCTCCAACCTCTTATTCTGTTTTGAAGTTGCGTGCTAATGGAAATCAAAGTTTTGTACCTGTGATTGCTTATCAGGAGAAATCATTTCCACATGTATCTCTAATTATGCTGTTTAAAATGTTGATTGTTCAGTCAATAGGAGTTTGCTTTTTTTTTCTTTTTTACGAGTAAGCTGGTTTTGCGTTGGACTAAATGAAGATAGTGGAAAAAAGATGGTATTCTTTCAATGACTTTCTGAAGGAACGAAAGCTGCATATTTGGAATTCATATATCCTATAAGCATAATTGGCCTGTAGTAGTAACTGGTGCTTGCTCTGAATCTCTGATTCATTCAAAAATCCTCGTGGAATGGCTTCTAGGAGCCAAATCAATTATAGGTGTTTTCCAGCTTAGGCAACTGAAAGTATGTTGGCATAGGTTTGCAACTTCAAAATCCCAAACCCAGGAAAAGCAAGTGATTAAAGATAGAGTTTTTGAAGTATTGAAAATGCCTGAAACATCTGTTTATGGGTTGCACGCCTAACTCTGGGGTTTGCTCACAGGCTCTTTCAGGTGGTCCATTGATACAAGCCCGCAACTTTGCTGTAATGACAGGGGTTAATGCTGGCATTTCCTGTGTCATGAAAAGATTGAGAGGGAAGGAAGATGTTGAGTCCAGGTAATTTCCAGTAACTATAATTATTGAAAGGATTCTTGGTGACCTTATTCTTGGAACTTCATCCAAGCTCGAGGGGCTCATAACTTATCGTGCTTAACTCAGGCTTTATGTCTTATAACTTTATGCCTGTGAGAAACATGATAAAGGAGCAATAGAAATCGATTCGGTTAAAATGGGAAACAGACAATTCTACATTATGATGTATCTACTTGTTATTTCTACTTGTGATATCTGCTGCTAGAGCACCAATCTTTTTCCCCCTTTTCTTTTGCTTCTGACTTCTGAATGCATGCATGTTTGCTATGTTAACTCTGTATCTGAGATTCGGTCTATGCTGCAATCAGGCATGGATGTGTCCTGTAGTGTACCAGAATGATTAGGTTTATCCCTTTATTGAATTTGGAGTCATAAGTGGAATTATTTGGGAGTAAAATATGGCTTTTGGTGGAAAATTAATTGCATGAAAGTAGTGCAGTTGGTAGAGCAATCAGTTGCGCCTGTTGGTAACTTTGCTCTGTTCTATCCATCTTTACAAGATTACTCTTGATGATAATCTATTTGGATTCCATAAACCTGGTGAATTGTTACTCCATTAGTTATTACAAAACAATGTTGGATTGCTTAAAAAGATTGGGCTTTTTTATCATCAAAGGAGAGCCAGCTCTTCTCATGCTTTCCGTGTCTCTTTTACTCTTTTTCTTTTTTGGACATTATCTGTGCATAAGTATGTGTTGTGTCAGAATTCAAGCACCCAGTCAATTCGCTAATATGTGCATTAACTATATAGTGCCAGTTGATGACTTTTATGTCCTCTAGTAAAACCTTTTTGGGCATGGGAGACCATTTAGGAGATTCTTGATGACATTTGTCCTATTTAATACATTGCTGTGAAGAAATCAGAATTGTCTGACTTCTACCCCTCTCCTGCCTTGTTCTTGCCTTGTTCCTGGAAGACCCTTATGCTCTGGGGAAACTTCCACCTGGACTTGAAATCCCTTTTGATTGACACAATTCTGTTACCATGCTATCCACCTTTCCCTGTTTTTATCCTCCTCATTTTCCTTGGTAGTAGATTTCCCTTCCATGATATGTTGAATGATATTATTTTTTATGTTGCAGTATGGTGGCTGCTTTCGGATCTGGTGCCATGTTCTCGTTAGTAAGTGGAATGGGTGGGACGAATCAAGCAGCCAATGCCGTTACATCAGGTCTCTTTTTTGCGCTTATCCAAGGTGGACTCTTCAAGGTAAAATAATATAGAAGATCAAGTAATTTGCTCCTTTGAACATGCTGCTGTACAACTTCATTCAAGATCAATTTATAGAACATCCACTTTAGGTGTTGAGACCTCTAAATTATGAGTTAAAGGATATTAATGTTTTAGCTTATAAGTTCAGGGTTTTCTCTTCCTATTAATACCTAATAAGACCTTACTAATTTTGGAGTACTGTTCCTACTCTTGTAGGGCTTCGATATTTCTGAAGTGATATTTTGTCTCTTGGAGTGCTTACTGAGCAATCCTATCTTTTATCTTTCTCACACTTCCTTCCTTTTTTTTGGCCCTTTGGGCGTGGAGTTAATGTGATTCACTTTCAGTGACATTAAGAATGATTTTTACCTCTCACCTGTTCATGCAGCTAGGACAAAAGTTTTCAGCTCCGCCAGCTGAAGATGTGTGCTATGTCAAGACGAGGTCCATGTTGTCAAACCTTGGTTTGCAAAACTATGAGAAGAATTTCAAGAAAGGCTTGTTAAATGACAGCACTTTGCCATTGCTCACTGATAGGCAAGTACTGATATGCATGCTTTCATGATGGTAAATCTTTTTTTCTGAACTTGAGCTGATGTTTTTCGTTTTTTAGTTTTAATTCGCCATTGTTTCTTTAGTGCTCTTAGGGATGTTCGAATTCCCCCTGGACCAAGGCTTCTGATTCTCGATCACATACACAGGTTTTTGCCATGGTCTATTCAAAGAGAGTAAGCCTGTACCGTGCAAACTCCACTGCATGAAAAATCTGAGTTAATTTCCTTATATGTAGGGATCCAGAGATAAGAGAGAAGCGAGCGAGCTGGAAATGAAGCTGGTCTGGTGAGATAAATGCTCAGCAAAACATGCATCCTTTGATTCACTGTTAGTCCCACCTTTATTTATTTATATGTAAAAGAGAGAATGGTGGTTTTGGCCTAGTGCTATCTCAAATTATCACTGTTCCTGAACTAAAATTAGCTGATAAATACTTTTGGACGGCTAGATAAGTTTCAAGTTTAAAATTGTGATTGTGGTGATATGCTTTTTTCATGTCTCAAGGTTTTTGATTTGATTCCATTCTGGGTCTCTAACAACGATGATGATAAATGGGATCCCGGGAATCAGTTGATGATCATGGTTCGGCATCCCCCCTCCCCCCCCCCCCCCCGCCCCCAACCTTTCTTTCCTTTCCTTCCTTGCTTCCGTGTCCCCATTCTTTGGAGAAAAGACCTCCGGAAGACAGGTGGTTTTAACGTTTTAGTCAGTATTCTTGTGCTACTTTCTCCCCCATGATGCAGCGTTGGGTTGTTTGTTTGAAGCACGCCAGTCATTTGAAAACAAATCTGTTTTGATTGTGCGGCTAAATGGGGTTTCTCTCGAGGCTTGTAGAGATAACGGTGGCAAGAGTTGTTAAAAATGAAAGAATTTTCAACTGGAGACGGTATGTGCCCCCATGGGGTTTGAAATTTGTAGATTGCTATCAATCACATATATATATATAATAAATTCGTATTCTCATCCTTATTTTTTTATTTTGTCTCTGTTCTACGTGGCTTAACGACAGAGTAAGAGGTGCAACGCGCTTTATAAGTTAACCCTCTAATAATTATGCTATTCTATCGTTCTTTTTTCTCTTGTCTTTACAATTTTAAATAATCCTTTCATAATTATCTCTTCCATTCTTTCACCTTTTTTTTTCCTTAATCCTAATCGTCAAGCCTAAATTTTTCTGGGGATTACTATAAATAATTTTGAATTATGTTTTTATTTCTCTCATCTTCAACTCAAAAGTTCTAAATATCAAATATTATATTATCTTTATCAGATTATCGTTATCGTAGATATTCAACATTTTTACTCATTTATATGGTTCTCGATCTATTACTCATCATTTTATCAAGCAGTGAAAATATTTACACTTTTTTACCAATTTTTTTGGAAAGTTTTTTTTTTTAACTTTAATGCAAGAATCGGATTTGGAATTTCGTTTTTATTCCCTTCAATGCAAGGACTGCATTTGAACTTTATTTATGCTCGTTATATGTGGTTTGTAATTTCCTACACCTTCTTCATAGTTAGATCATTGAATTTGAATTTTCTAAATAAGTTTTCAAAAGGTACAGTTTGATTTTTATTTCTGGCAAGGTTTTTGTAATTAATTTGTTATTTCAATTTATGGATTTACTCTTCAATTCAAGTAGAACATATATTATTTTTTGGTTAGTGATTTAAAAGTGGTCTTTTAAACTATATGTTTTCACACGATTTTTTAATTGCCTTTGACAATTTATTAATTGTCTTCGACAATGGTATTAAAAAAATTTGTGCAGTTTTCAATATTTTTTTTAGCCATTGGTAGAAAGTTTCTAAATAACAAGAAAGTGTCACTGATTACATAAATGGCAAGGTATCAAGTTCATTGTCATACAGCAGTTCACGTCATACAATATACATGAAACTATTTAGATTTTTTATATTTTTGACTTAAGACCAAAATACATCTTATGTTTTCGTTTTGCTTCTATTAGCCATGAACAGATTTAGAAGGTTGCTTTGTTCCTATGACTTGATTGATTATGAATTCTGATCTTTTATTAATACTTCATTCGGTTTCTTTTCTTTTCATATTAACTTTTAAGCCATTTATATTAAGTATCAAAATTGATGTTTTAGTAATGGGTTGGCCATTCTTTTGTTTACAGAAGATCAATCAAGATTTGATCTTGCCTATTTTCAAATTTTTGAATATTATCATATCGTCGAATGTTTTTTTTTTTTTTTTGCATTTTTGAATTATTAATCACTGAATTAGATGTTTAAATTTATATTATAAAACTATTTTTGAATAACAATGTGCATATAGTAATGTATTTAAGAAATGTTATAATAGATTATACAATAAGTTTGTATTTTATGCAAATATTTTTATGAATTACACTAAATAATTTATTATTTTTAAACAATTCTGATTCAATGAATGGGTACAAAAACTAGTTACTAATGAAAGTAAACGGCGAGACCTATGAATTCTGAACTAAAAGTTGTGCGTACTTCTCCTTTTTAAGTAGAACTACCTTTAACCATTTCATTGTGCGTTTCTCGTTTGGAATTCCAGATCTAATGTTGGACGTAACAGAAAATGTCGGGCGGACCATCTTTCAGTAAGATAGGTGCGATGCGTTCGGCTGGTCCAGAACGCTTAGTTCTATTTGGTTGGCATCTAGACGATTTTTTTGACTCTCTGTCTCTCTCCATGTGCGGACGCTCTATTTTTGTTTCTTTTTTTGTTTTTGTTCCCTTTCGAATTAGGATCATATATAGCTTTTTTTTTTGTTCCCCCTCACAACCACAGTTAAGTGAAAAATCGCGTCAGGAGTTGTTTCGAGTTCTTTGACCTTTGATTGGATGTGAACTTTTACTCGATGATGACTCGACTCGTATTATAGCATCTTACTTGTGGGTGTGGGTAAGCGTGTGGAGTACGCATTGAAGAAGAGGATGGTGTTGTTAGTTTTAGACTTTGATCCGGTCCTGGAACCCCGGGGAGGTGGATGAATTTTGAAAATGTCAAAAGAGCTACCGGTGGAGGTGGAAAAAAGTCGTGCCCTTGAAGGACCGGAACCGAGCAACTCTATCTACATTTACAAGATAAAATATGGAAATCAACCATTGAGACCTTAGAAGAACAGGAGACTCACATAACACCAAACTCCAGGTTTGTACAAAATCCCATGCGTGAGTGACATCTTTGCTACATTAACATCTGGTGATAAATAAATACTCGCAGTATGCCTGTTCTTGCTTGCTTGCTGCCCCTTGTATTTAAGAAAAATAATTTGATACAAAAAGTAAATACTGCAGCTGATATTAGTGCCGGCGTTTGCAATCGTGCCCGTCCCATCCTTCATTTTAAGCTTTCAACACCCCAGGAGAGGGGGCTGCGTCCATTCATTACAACGTAAAACACTAAGAAGTACATGGTAAACATTACCAAAAACAGCAACACATCAAACCAAGCCAGTCCATCTCCGATTTATGTATCCAAAAGAACACACCTTAATCAACAAAAGCATCCAAATCACATTCCCTGCAGCCGAACAAGTAGGCGGCGATCCACTATAAAATCTACTCACATTTCATATGCTACAACATTCACATTCACTAATTAACTGCTAGTAAATCCTGTCGCAAACGCAAAGAGCATGGGGAAATAATTAAAAAAAAAAAAGAAAAAAGAAGCCCCCAACACAAAACAAGAGGTTATAGTACTTGAGGAGTTGGGGCTACAGGGACAGCAATGGAAGGCCCCCTGGAGAAGCTTCTGGGCCGCAGAAAGCTGATCCATCAAAAGCCATCATGCTGGCTCTGTAGGAGCGCGCCTGGCCCACAGCCTCCGCCTCCAGTTCACCCAGTTGGGAGCAGAAGCCGCTCCTCCCCCTCCTCCGCCACCCTCAGCCTTTCCCACGTTCTCTGCAATTCCTCCCTCATCCTTTTCTCCCTTTCCATGGCTTTCTGGAGTTCTTTCTCCAGCTCCTCATTTTCTCTTCTTCAAAATCTCCCCGTCCTCCCGCTCTACAACGTGTTCAGGCTGCTTTGTGCGGGCGAAGGCCGGCACCACCATGGTTGGAGCCATTTTTGTCTAATCTCAAGAAGACAACAAATTGTAGAAAGAAAAAAAGAGAGAGAGAGAGCTTCCAAACTATGCTAGTAATTAGTATTTGCCAAGAGAAACGAGGGGGAACTTGTTTGATTATTTGCCAACGTTTGCTCTTAATTTCTTGCCAGCGCAGAAGGCGTGCAATATTTATAGGGCCTGGACCCTGGACCCTGAACCCTGGAATATGGGGGAACGAGGTGTCTAGGTTCAATGTATCTGTCTTCCAACGGCCGTTCCTCGATATTTTTTTTTTTTTTTTGTTTCTACCGTGGGCCAGGCTTGGCTCGCATTTTTGTTTCACTCATAAAATTATTATCTTATTTCCGAAATATAAAATTTTTTTTTTGGGGGACGTCATTTCCGAAAAGTTTCAAAGCAATGGAAGATTGATTAAATCCTAAAACTTGTTATCAGCCTCAACAATTATAATACTCTCGCCGTGCCATTGAAGTGTCGTACTTTTTATTTTGAAATGTCTCAAAATAATTGTCATGTTAGAAAAGTTAAAGCATTTTTTATTTCTTTTTTCAATATTGTTTTTCTTTTCTAATCATATGCATATTACTATTTAAATTTAAATTTAGGGAACGAAATAAAAGAAAAGTATAAATATTATAATCAAAACATTATTTTTTTAAAAAATAGATTTTAAAAATATGACTAAATAAATGAGACGGAGAGTAGCTTACTGTAGGTGAGTTTGGCAGGTGAGTTTTTTTAAAAGTTTGTCTAAAACTTTATCGTACTAATTTACTATAGAAATTTTTAAAAAATATTTTTAAAGTGTGTTTTTTTTAAATATTTTTGAAATGTATATTTTAAAATTTTTGAAATATTTTTTAAAAATTATTATAGTTAAGTTTTTAAAAAATTTATAGCAGACAACTTTACAAAAAAAAAAACCTTATCTTTCAAACAAGGAGATAATATGACTCTTGACATCGCTCAAGAAAAAGAGTGAGAGGAATTTAACATGATTTCCTTGGAGTGGGCCCCAAATTCACATAGTTTCGTGCAATATTTGTCAACTGCGTGTTCGCCTTACTTTGTCCCATGACGTCATCACATACCTAAAGGTTTTGTGAGTTCATTTGCCCATGGTTGTGGGCGGCTTTTATTATTGTGACAATGACAAGAAGGGATATATTTCTCACTTATATACTCTATTTTATATCCTTTCTTTATAAGATGATGATTTACGGTCGGTCATTTAAAAAATTGCCACCCCAGAATCGGGAATTTCGCCAATTTGGCCCCTAAACATTTTCACTTAAATCAATTTCGTCCTTAATGAAATATTTTAACCAATTTAGTCCTTGAACTAGTTTTTTACTTCCAATTTAGGACTTTTCACTACATTTTACTCAATTCGTGTGGACCAACAGGGGTATAATTGTCACACTGGTTTAATCTTCTGCAATTAACCGACGAAACAAATTAGAGATCATTACAAAAAAGGGGCGAGCATCTGGGTTTGAAGACATTAGGGCTCATCACAATTTCTCAATTCTATCTGCAAAAGAGCACAGGTAAGATGCATTAAGGGAGAAACTATTTCAATGGGGCATTAAGTTCGTGCAGCTACCAACGCTCAAATCAATCATTATATCTGATTCCAAAGCTTCGCAAGGCTGCCGTTAGCTACGCATCAAATTGAAAAAATGTCTTACCATTTGAATGGGTGCGTTGGCAACCAATTAATCTGATGGGCAGAGAGAGAAGGGAGGTGAAAAACTGGAATGTAGAGGAGCAAGCCGCCACAAGGGGTTCGATAATGTCATTTTTCTCCATTTTGCAACGCATGTGCCTAGTTATCTTATCTGCCATCAAATTGTCATTAATTTGCTGATTAAGATTTGACAGGATACTTGTAAGTTTTAGAATAGTAAAGATTATCATGGGTTGTTTTTGACTGTCATCTGATGGGTTCGGCAACTGTATAAGAAGAGCCATCATCACATATTAGTGTCATCTGATGGGTTAAGTAAGAAACATTTAAATTACTTTGTGTCGAAGTGTTGGTTTTTGGTTAAGAACTATGGAGGCCTGAAACTAGACTAGACATTGTGGTAGAATTTTTCTGCATTGAGTTGCAGTTGCAATAAGCCTGCTGAAGGATGGATCATCATCCCCTGAAATTTCCGGATGTCTTCTTGCGGTTCCATGTTGCAAACTACCATTCTACCAGCATTCTCCTGCATGCTTCCCCACAACACACATGTCAAAAAAGGCCATGACTAATACATGAACTTGCATCATCTGCTGTATTGGATAACCCCGACCTAATGGCTAATACTTCCTTCTTTCCACCTACACTACAAATTTGCTTCTGCCCCATTCCACTCCAAACCATGGAATTCAATCCCCAAGAGAAGCAATGCCACCTCTTTAAGTTCAAGCTCCAGTTCTTCTCCTTCATTCCATTTCTATGCATTCACCTTTCTTCTTCAGCTGTTTTAGCTCCCATTCTCCAGGATCCTTCCACTTGGCTTCACTTTCTGTCACTTTACTTGAGAACCCCTTACCAGCAGCCCATAAAACTACTCGTTGACCTCACTGCCTCTTTCAGATGGGTGGAATGCACTTGCAGCAACCCCTCTTCTTGTACGTACCGCTACCACCCGCTTCCCTGCGCTTCTCCTCTTTGCAACTGGCTCAATTCACCTACTTGTTCAAACTGTTCTTCTAAACCCACCGATCCCATTTGCTCCGACGGCTTGTTGCCATCTCTTTCTCGCAAGACCAAGGAACCGGAAAAGAGTGAGGGTGCAGGCCCTAGCTGACATCAGGTTCTATTCTCCGTGCTTTTCGTGGCCCTACCGGGAGTTTTAATTTCTTTGAAGGTAACACTAGATCGTTTTTTGCCAGGACCCAAGCATTCGGACCACTCATTGGAGCTATGGCTGGTTCATATGCTTTCAAGTAATTGTCTCTTGAATAATACTGATTTGAGTGTTGGTAGCTGCACGAACTTTATGCCCCATTGAAATAGTTTCTCCCTTAATGCATCTTACTTGTGCTCCTTTGCAGATAGAATTGAGAAATTGTGATGAGCTCTAATGTCTTCAAACCCAGATGCTCGCCCCTTTTTTGTAATGATCTCTAATCTGTTTCGTCGGTTAATTGCAGAAGATTAAACCAATGTAACAATTATACCTCTGTTGGTCCATGCGAACTGAGTAAAATGCAGTGAAAAGTCCTACATTGGAAGTAAAAAACTAGTTCAAGAACTAAATTGGTTAAAATATTTCATTAAGGACGAAATTGGTTTAAGTGAAAATGTTTAGGGACCAAATTGACGAAATTCCCCCCCCCCCCCAGAATCCAAGGAGCTCATATGATAGAGACCGCTAAATTGAAATAAGCACTCAATTTAGCGGTAATCCTCACTTCTTCTTTTTTTCCCATCATTTACATACACTTACATTTATCATAAAAGGCTTACTTGGCAAATATCCTCCTAATCAACTAAAATGCTACTCTCTCCATATCACCCGTTTATTATTATTATAAAATTAATAAAATAAACTACTAAAATAGGGATGCTCTAAAATTTGGATTCTTGTTGAATATTTAAATCAAATTAACTGACTTTGCCGTGTTCTCTGAGTGCGCAAGCCCTAAGATTATGGATTCTCGTTGAATATATTATTTGGGTTCTAATTTGATTCTTTTTTATTAAGGGTTGATCACGAATCGCCCTTGATTTCTCTCGGTTGGAATTAGTTTGTCAGACTATTCCTTTTAATCCACAATTGCTGTGGCGTCAGTATTATAAATCAAAAAATAAAAAAAAGAGGGAAGGGGGGGGGGCGATGGGCATAGATTATAATTTTCTAACGCAAACAAGAAAGAAAATATTGTAGACGTTGAACCTTGCCTCCGACTAAATTATTGTAGGCTACTGCAGCATGGATGTTCTATACTACTACTTGGAAGCATTTGCGCGTGTTTCCGTTTCTTGGAACTTTCAACGCAGTCGAAATGGTTATAGGCTTCGAATGAAAATCATTTCGGGTGCTTTTGGCGGATTGACGGTCAATATTAGACTTAGAGCCCAACCCACCAATTTGATGGTACGTATTTCTCCATCCCAATTTTACAGTATTTCAAAGATATAAGGAGGAAGAATTATGCCTAAAGCTTCATTATTAAGTTGATGAGCTTTGGATCTGAGGTTTAACAAGTCGTTTAATTAACTTATTATCTATTGATATTAATCTGTTCCTTCTTTCTCTTTTTTTCTTTTGTATATATATATATATATAAATGTGCACAGAAATCACATATGCCTGGCTTTCCCGTCTCTCGTCTGAAATGGAAATGCCCCGAGTCGTGTACTTGCAGAGCCGGAGAGGCGATTGAAATGAATCCTGCGTGGCGCGTGGGAATTTACTTTCAATCACTCGTGCGTATGAGTTGAAAGAAAGATGGAACTAGGGGCCGACGGTGGTGGTAATCTAATCTCAAAGCATTTCTTGACCTTACGACGAGAAGAAGGGTCGTTTGACTTTTGCTGCAGTGCAGTGGTGACGCGGACAGTGGCGCGACCAGTTGCCGGATATTATTAGTACTAATATTATTATTTATGACTGCATTTGCGGCATCCACGACCCCACCCACACATACCTGATCAATGATACACAGTACTGTATATTATTAAAGTAGTATTATTTACAGAATAAGGCGGTGGAGGGGAAATTACGTCTAATCTAAGGAAACATATTGTCCAATCCCATCTGGGGTTCGCATCAGCTTAAATTTAGAAAAACCAACAAGTTAGTTAGTTAGTCAGTTAGGCGTTAAAATATCTTGAAGAGAATATTCGAATTAAATTCCTCGCATTTACGTGCCCATGTCATTTTCAACTCCTCCTGCACTGTTATGACATCAGTTTTATTGTGATTGAAAAATTGCTACGTTATTTGTAGACGTATTTTTCAATCACTTTTTTTTTCTTACATATATCAAATCACTATAATAATTTTGTTATAAAAAATTCAGAAAAATGCAATCCAAACAAAACAAGCAACCCAAAAACTAATACTCCATCTGTCCTATTTTGATAGTCCTTTTTTTTTTCATTTGGAACCCAAATTGTAGTCCACTTTTCAATTGAAATATGTAATTATTTTTTATTTTTTCTAAAATACCCTTATTCAATGTAAATTGTTATTAGTATAAACTACCTTATGTAATATAGATTGTTAACTAATCCCATTTAATACATTTAAATTTAATGTGAAATTAATATAAAATGAGAATTGATTCTTTTTTGACCATCAATTCAAGTTCCCATAAACTATCAATTTAAATTTTCATGAATAATTAATATAAAATTGTACTATATTTAATGTAAGGGTATTTTAAAAAAAATAGTAACATAAATTTATTTTTTCAATAAAGTTAACTATTTTTTCTTAAATTATGTGAAAGAAAAATTAGAACTGTCAAAATGGAACATGGGGGGTAATAAAGGTTAAAGTCTGCTGGAGGACTTATTATTCTCTCTGTCTTATTTTGATAGTTCTATTTTTTTGCACACAGTTTAAGAAAAAATAGTTAACTTTATTAAAAAAAAATTTAGATTGCTATTTTTCTAAAATATCATTACATTAAATAGAGTACAATTTTATATTAATTATTCATGAAAACTTGAATTGATGGTAAAAAAGAATCAATTCTCATTTTACATTATTTCACATTTTCAACAAAAAAAAGTTTAGCCACCTAATATTTCATAAACCTGATCACAAAGAGCCATATTGATCATGAACCCTATCATTCAATTTTCAACTTCTGCCAATACTCCGTTTCATCAGTCTAGTACTCCGTCAATAGTATTCCATTTCATTTTCAATTTCCGCCAATAGTGCACCATGACTGTTTCAATTGAAATTATCAAAAAGTTTTAGCTGCCTAATACTCCCATTCATAATCAAAAGTTTCAGCCGCTTAATACTCCATTTGATTTTCAATCATCCGCCAATAGCGGATTCATGTTCTTTCCACCAAAATTTTCTTCAAATTTTACACTGAAATTTATATATATGGCAACTAATCAAGCTTAAATAAAGGCAATGAAAAATGGATAATTCATCCAAAATTAGTGCCATTAATTTGAATATTTTGCTAGAAAACATCTCTTCAACTTTGCAAAAAAATACTTTCATTGTTCTCTACATTTCAAAGATGACTTGTTCATGTTTTTGATTCGTTGAGATGAAATCATTCTTTTGTTGGAGTTTCATTCGAAAAATTGTGAGAATATGGATGGTTATTTAAATTTTCACTCATGGTTTGTAGACAATGATGACATAGTTTGTTTCCCTCCTGATATAAATAAGGTTGAAAGAATAACAAAGTTAGCTTTCATATATCAATATGTTTTGAAAAATCTAAATATATTATATGAGGTTAGTTATATTTAATAATAATCTATATTAAATAAGGTAGTTTATAATAACAACAACTTACATTGAATTAAAATATTTTAGAAAAATTAAAAGACAACTACATTCTTTAACTGAAAAGTGGACTACAATTTGGGATAAATGAAAAAACAAAACAGGACTATCAAAATGGGACGGAGAAAGTATTTACTTAGTGGTTTATACATGCTGAAAGAGCACGTCAAGAAATTCTTTGATACTCAAGTTGTATAAGACAAGGTTGAGATTTCTGAAGAGGACAAGATTGGCCTTGAGAAGGTCAATTTCCCTGCAAAACAAGTGATTAGCTAGGAGAATATGTTGTTACCTGGAATTAGCAATGGAAGAAGGTATTTATAGTGAGAAAAGCAGGGGAGTCAGGGAACTTAAAACCTCTGTCATGAGGTAGGGTGCGGCCATAGATTAGTTAGAGAGTCTATCAACACAGTGTTTAGAGGATGTTGCAGGTCATATCAATCACTTAATGTCTCCCATGTGCATGTCACATGGGACCTTTCCAAACTCACAAGTTTATCTCGTTGATAAATAAAAAGTTAGCAACTATCAGCTTTTGGTTCGATGGCCGTGGGGTGGGAGGCAAAGTTCAAACCATGCCCTCCGCCAATTGCCAAATTATGTGATTCTCTAAAAAATTCAGATGATTGTGTAGTGTACTTGTTTGATCCGATGGTAGTTCAGTTCCGTCGATCCCTTCATTTATTTATTTAGCCCTCCTTTAAAATAGATTAGAGTAGGAGTAAGAGTAAGTGTAAAATAAACTATTATCAACTGTCGAAAAAAAAAGAGAAATAAAAAGTGAGCATTGCAAGGTTGTCATCCAATCTCTAAGTCTTAACTGCTCAAGATGCACCATAGTATCCGTATATTGCAAAGTTATCATTCTATCTTCCAAGTTTTTTTTTTTGTTCATTTTCTCGTGTGGGTCAGTAGTATGGCCTAAACCCGGTTGACGATCTAGCTACTATTCTATTATGGGACGCATTGTACTCTCTGCTGCCAAAGGTGCCTTTACTGAGTTAGGTTGGTCTGGTAGCACAGTGAGACCTATTTGAAGATTTGGACTTGATTTAGCCAGTGCATGTGTTTGCTTTGCTTGCTCAACAACTGCTGCGTCAGGTGTGGCATCCAAATGCACAGCCATTCCTCTCTTGCCAGAAATGGTGGATCATACACCCCAAGTTGCAATGAGATTTCCCCACAAGTCATTCCTCATATTCTTTGATGGCCCTTTTTTTTTTCTTCTTTTTAAAAAATGGCTAATTTCATCTTCAAATTTTTTTTGTTGGTACCGATTTAGTCCGTAACTTTTATTTTTAGTCATTTGATACTTTAACTTACTTTGCAGTTTCAATTAATGACCTGCATGATGGTAACATTGCCTAAAATCAATTTGACTCCTAATTGACTAATTAAATAGAGGTAGTATGCGAACGTTACTCACGGGATTGTAATATAACAAGTAAATTGTGTAAAAAAAATTACTAAATAAAAGTTTTTAATTGTGTAAAAAAATCACTAGAAAACTTTTTCAAAAGTTTAATTTTGTAGTTTTTTTATACAATTTACTTGATTTATCACAGATCTGTGAGTAATATTTCCAAAATACCTCTGTTTTGTTAGTAAATTAAGAGTCAAATCGATTTTAGGTAATGGGACTGCCACAGAGACCCTTAATCGAAACTGCAAAATAAGTTCACGTATCAAATTGATTGGGAAGAAAAGTTAGCAATTAGATCAACACCGGTGAAAAAGTTTAGGGACAAAATTGGATATTTTCCCTCTTTTTGGAACATTTTAAGTTAACTGGAGCCATATACGTGTAAAGATTAAAAGAAATGTCCGAGCCCATTGGAATATAGAATGACAGACTGCCTTAAGAAAGGATCTTGGAAGTGTTTTTTTTTTGGGCGGGTTTGGGGTTTGACTTGATGAATTTGCATGAAACATTCAATCAATATCCAATAATTTTGGGTTTAATCCTTCTTGTATTGCGTATAATGAAGCCCATCTAAGGACATCACTCCTGAAGCCCATAAACCTTCCTTGTAAGTTGACCTGGGCCGAATTAATCCTCGGAAGTCAGAAACGGCGCCTGTCACTGGTAGTAGAAGTCTAGCAGCCTGTAACGTTAAGTTGTAATAATTAGTCTCATAATAGTAGTTAACAATTAATGCACAATAAGAAATTGTTAAATATCATTAGAACATACCTAAAAAAATACTTAAATTTGTTAATACATTCTATGTAATTTCTTATGATGGCCGGATATATTTAGTAAGAAAGTTAAATTATGTATTTAACCACCAAAGGAAATTCTTTAATACATACGTTATTTCCTAGAATTATGTACAAAGTTAAGGATTAAAGGGTGATGAAAAAAGATCTAAACATATTAAAGAAAAGAAGACGAAGAAGAAAGATAAAATGAAAAAGGTCATTAGACAGTTAATGTTCTTGTTACGAGGGCATTATTATGTTTTCGTTGTTCGCACACATTTGGCTTTAGATATCAGGGGACAATTTGTTGGTTTCGAGAATACAGGGAGTAATTTGCGACGGCAAGAACAAGTATCAATCACAACTTAATGTTCTCCAGGACATGCAAAAAAAAAAAAAAAAAAAAAGCATTTCATCTCATGTAAAATTACAATAAGTTACACTTCAAAAATATTTTAAAAAACTTCTACAATAAATTACAATAAAATTTGAGATAAACACCCAAAAATTTCACTTACCAAACAGGGTTTGAATTTCTAGCTTACTGTCGCGGAGAAAGGACCAAAAAGAACGGAAGAAGATTTAATTCCATGTATTTAGGGTTTTACTTTTCAGTAGTAGTAGTTTTTTTAAAGTGGTGACATGTCACCTTTTCACAGCGGACAAAACCTATAAATACGGATTTAATAAATTGATGATGATCTGATCTGATTAATTACTTGTAGTAATTGACAACAAACAAAAGAATAACATATTAGTATTATACTAAGCCCACCACTTCCAATTCCCCTCTCTCTCGGCGCTCTACGCAATCCGTCGCGCACTCTCTCTCTCTCGGCCGTCTTTGTTGCTTATAATTCTACGCCTCTGCTTCACAAACTTCATTGCGAGTAAGTTTTCTTCATTTATTCTACTTCATTACCACAATTAAATCTACGGACAATAATTCATTAGTTCCAGTATATTTTTTTTTGGGTACTCGATTTAGTGCCATTATCTTGATCCATGACATCATAAACTCTTTTTACTGTTTCTTGGTACTCGATTTTTTTTTTTTTTAATTCTCTGTTTCCTTTGCATGTTTGGGATATCTAATCTTTTTGTGTACTAATTTTTTTCATTGCATGTATTTAGTTTTTTGGTTATGTATAAGTTTGACATCCTGCGTACCTGCATAAATAGAGCTATGCACCTCCATAATAAGCAATGTTTCTGTTTTTTTTTTTGGGGAATCTCTGACTTTTTTGTTTTAAAAATTTCCACCTTATTTTCAGGTGCCCTTATTACAGCTATGTATTAGGCTAGAGCTTGTTCTGGCTTTTGTACCGCCATTAATTATTTCCCGAGTCTCTTGTTTGGTAGTGAGATCCCCTGATAAATATGCCTTGTTAGCAGCTCATCATTACTGGTTATAGCATGAAAATTTTCATGAAGAGTTAGATTAGACATTCATCGACAGCCTAAATTAAGCATTACAATATCTGTCTATTTGGTGCTATACAACGATGGATTTGCAATATGGGAGGTTTGAACAGATACTTACTCAGTTTCTTCTTAAGAGCATACACATTATATTGGATTCGAGGGTTCCTTCAACCCGACCTTACAGCCGTTGCAGAGAAGTTAAAAAGAGTGACAAATGGTTCAATTTAGCATTAGGGGACCGCCCTTCTGCGTTAGAGAATCTGAATTTTTGGCATAGAAACTTAACAGAGCCGATCATAATTGATATAATTCTTGTTCAAGAACCACCGAACTCTTCATGTGGCTATAGTTTACTACCTACTACTTCGGGATTGGGAACATTTACCGAGACAGTTATAGAGAGATGGGTTGTTCAGTGTGAGTACCTGAGGACAATGACTCCTCAATCTAGTGATGTTTCATACAAGAAAACATACAGAAATCAATCATACTTTTACGCTCGCTTTTTTCCATGATGAGGCTTCTTCCAGCTTACAAGGCCTTTCGGAAGCTATCATCAACGAATCAGACATGTGATTTTGATATCAATTACAAGGTCTCCACTTTCAGTGCTCCTTTCTCTAGGGCAGAGGAGGAGTTAATGAAGCATTATAGCTTCATTCCAGTTGATGCCCAACAGGGTCGCTTTGCCATATCTGTTACATATCGGGACAATCTATCTCACTTCAACCTAGAGGCTTCTACATCTTTTCCGCCAGAGATCATTACAGACTATGTTGGTAGTCCACTCACTGATCCTCTGAGGACTTTTCCATCTTCTTTGGAGAGACGTTTCCATGCTACGCCATTATTATCAAGAGGGATGCACTCACCTTCTTCGGTGCCCTTTCAGCGTCCGCACAGCTGGACAAGTGGTCTCCACAGGGGGGTTTCTTCTCCTCAAAGCCAACCTTTGGCTGGATCTCCAGCTCTATATCGTGCTTCATATGAGGTCTCATCTGCAATTTCTGATACATATGGCCGTAAGGTACAAGATTGCAAGTCTCCAGCTCACTATGAAGCAGCAAGCTCCAATGACTCCTACCAGCTTTCTCCTCCATTTTCCCCATCTCCTTCCCCGTCTCCTCCAGCATATCTTACCAGTGGGAATCCTGTGCAGACTCGGTTGCGATCAGAAAGTGCACCTGTCAGTATTCCACATCCTATTGTTGGCAGGAGTTCACGATACATTTCTCCTAATTCGTCTGATCCAAACAGAAATTCGCTTCCACCTTTATCCCCAAGATTCACAAGGCATGATTCGTTATCTCAGGAGTCCCCCTCTGGAACCAGATCATTGAGGAAACCAGATTCACTCAGATCTGCAGAATCGAGCTGTGGAATGACGTATTTGGGTCAGAAAGTACGTGCGCATTCTAGTCTCACTGATTGATTCACTTATTCTTTACTGTTGTAGCTTGCCAAGGTACCCTCTTGTCTACCGCAAGTTTTCATTTATTATTGTCCTCTAGGTTCAAGAGATGCCAAAGATGATTCTGGGCGGTTCTCAGGTTTACTTTCCTCCAGTGATTCACCTCGTGTCGGTTTCTCAAGAAGCTCCAGTAGATTATCTTTTCAGGATGGCCTGGACGAGTGTGATTTTTCTTGTCCATTTATAGTTGATGACGTCGATACTTCTGAATCCCAGGCCAAGTATTTATCCTCACTTCTGAGCTGTTATCTTTATTTGTATTCTTCTAGCCTTAGCTTGAGCAGGAAACTGAAATTCTCTGTACCTTTTATGTTGCTTGATATTGCTTCTTTTTTGTTTGTTGCAGTTTAGAACTAACTTTTCTGTTTTGAGTCTTGTCACCTGTAAGGAGTAAAAATAGGAGTATAGTGCTATGTTGGTATTAAATGATCGAAATAAGGTGCTTGTTGAGAATATATATTTGGAACTACAATATATGGTGGACTTTTATGTTAATTAAATGCTTAAGGAATGTGTAAAGGCTAATAAGTTAGGTTCTGATGAGGCCAGAAGAAAAAGGCCAAAGAATAGTTAGTTTATGAATTGAGGTATGAGATTTGAAAGAAAAGGAGAGAGTGAATATAGTCACTAATGCACCCACACAATTGATATTGGCTTTCTCTTAGGGCATATGTCCAAAGATGTGTGTAATATAATATTATGCACATATTTATTGGTTCTTATAAGTATAATATAGGTACATTTCAAGTAGCCTACACTGGCCAGAATTTTATATATATCTATGTGAGGGACATATGAAGCAGACTGAACCTAAACTAGATTGTTGTAAAATTTCAAATCAATTTAAAGTGCAACTTTTTCACATCTTATTGCATTGGTGTTGTCCATCAGGTGGTTTTGGAACCATTGAGTTGTCACATGGTAATAGGGGAGAAAATACACTTTTTAAGTTTCAATATCAACCCAGAATATGCCTGGCCTAATGTCAATCAAATTTCCCTTAATTAAGGTTTTACTTTTGTAAGATTTAACGTCAGAAAATAGACTCTGAACTAGAGGGCATTAGGCTAAATTTTTATTTGGTTTTCTGCTGTATTAGTAGCATACTATTAATGTGGTCACTATATTTAGCAACTGGGACTTGTTAACCGGTAAGGGTAAAAGTTTTAGCTTTTTAAAGGGCAACACAACCTTGGTTGAAGCATCATTTGCGCTATTTAGCTGTCTGTTTTAACTTTTTCATGTTTATTTGTTTCATGCATAACAGGAGAAATTTTTTTTTTTGAGTGCGTAGCAGGAGATTTTGTGTTACCTTTAGGCAAATCTGCAGTAGACTGGACTTTTTTTGGTATTCAGAAATTTAGCCAAGCTTTATATGTTTTTGGTTGCTTGCTTCTTTTTTCAGGCGTATGAAGCTTGGATACGTTTTGGTTGACATGAATAATTTAGACTTGATTTCAGAATGCTTCAGAATTGCCAAATATGACATAACCTTGCCCATACATAAGTTTGGTACCTTTTCTCAACCTAACTTTGTGCAGAAAATCTTCAGAATGTACTACGAAATTGAGATATTAATCAAAAGTACAGGAATGATTCTTTCCCTGCAATCAATATGGAAGCTTTCTTTTCTTTTTTTTTTTTTTTTTTTGGGGGGGGGGGGGTAAA
Organism: Coffea humblotiana; assembly: GCA_023065735.1. Lineage (NCBI taxonomy): Eukaryota > Viridiplantae > Streptophyta > Magnoliopsida > Gentianales > Rubiaceae > Coffea > Coffea humblotiana. Next base: position 387,441 of record CM041209.1, on the reverse strand, counting down.
AAATCGATATGGAAGCTGATTTGTTAATTGGTTCTTACATCTTCTGCGGATACTTGAATGTGTGTCATATTATTGCATCCCATTTCAAATCACATGACATTTCTGCCACCGAAGCCAGCAATTCCTTGTCTGTGTTTGAGAAATTCATTGGCTACCTCCCAATGATTGTCTTTTACGTCATTCTTTTCTTTCTCAGTGGTCTGGGCATTCTTGTGCTCTGTTCTATCTAGGGCGTTAACAGCTAAAAGAAAGGATGTTTTAGCTGTTGGACCTTTTGATTTTATCTTTTGTGTTATAAGTAAACTCTGGCTATTGCATAACATTTGTTCTCTTCTTGGTCTACAGTCAGAATCTTGATTTAAGGAAAGGTTCAGAAGCTTCTTCACAGGCAATTTCATCTGTGAGGAAATCCCAAGATGCTGCTGTTCGTGCCCTAGTTCACATGCTACGGACAGCTCCTCCCTTGCGTCTGGACTCTAGCAGTTATGCTTCTGGTTTTGAGAAATCTGAACTTGAGAGTATTGCGGGTGCTGGTTCTGGATTCGTCCTGCCTCGAAAGACGTCAGATGCATTAGAGGAGCTCAAGGCTTATAGAGAAATGAAGGAGTTGCTACTTTGCAAGAGCGGAAGCTTTGCCAGGGCAGGCAGCAAGGACGAAACATCTTCCGGCTGATTTTGTCACGTAATTGCAGGAAGGTCCCTAAGAAAGATGCTGACTGCCACTAATTCTACAGTTTAATCTCCACATGGACAAAGTAGAGCTTTGATAGGATGATGATGCCATGGCTGTACACTCCAGGATTTTGATTAGTGGGGAGTGTTGAGTTTTCTGACTGGGGAAATACTTAATTATTATGCCGTTGTTTCAACATAGGACATTTCAAACGTGTAGATAGGATGAGCAAAATGACCCACAGTTATTGTAACAAAAAACTGAAATTCGGGAAAAAGCATCAAATCATAACCTTTTAAACTTTTCGTAAGAAGTTAATATCTGTTTACTTTTCGGAATGCACATTGGGATGAGGTAAAATTTTTCCCCCTTCAAAAGTAATACCTTTTCTTTTATTTAAGAGAGAATAAAAAACCCTTTTGTTTTAACAACTTTATTTTGTTCGATATGGAAGAACATGAATGTATAGCTAAGATTGTAAAATCAAAACTATAATGGGCGCTGGCTGGTCGCATGAAAAGTATTGACCAAAGAGATTCAAATGAAGAGGGGAGAGGTCCTAATATTTTTTTTTAAAAAATAAATAAAAAGATTGGAGGGAGGTTAGTGTAATTTACCCCCAAAAAAGAAAAAAGTAAGTAGGAGTGGTAATTTGGTGTTTAAAAGCCGGAGAATAGGCGTTTAGGTGTAAACTTTTGGTCACTGATCGCATCGTTTTTTACCAGTCAAGTGGTAGTATTAAAATAGGGATTAACCGTAACCAAAAGCTTCTCTCTGCGCTTTTGTGCGGTAATGGAGTCGTCCAAAAAGAAAAACAAAGGGAAGGCAGAAAATCGGAGTCAGAAGTAGTGCTGTCCTGTTACTAAATAGGAATAAATAAATAGGTGGGGGGGATCGGAAGTTACGTTAATGTTAGGACAATGGAGTACTACTCTTTTTGCCCAGTGTGTAATTTGCAGGTTCTCTCCAAGGAAATCGAGAGGTATATATATGTATCTCTCTCTCTCTCTCTCTCCCACCCCCTTACATTCCATTCCATTCCTTCTCTTCTCTAAGCCAGAGCAACCCCATTCCTCCTGTTGCTGCTGTTTTCCATTTTCATGTATTTTGCTGCCCTAGTCGATTTCTCTGCTTTTTTTTTTGTTTTTAAATAATAGTAAATATTTGCTATTAACCAATTCTTTGAGCCCATGATTATGCAGGCATGCAAACGATCACTTCGCTGGCCATGAACTCGCCCGGGACTTAGAATTCGCCCAACAAATTCAGCTTGCGCCCCCTACTCCTCTGGTACCTCCTCTCCCTTCAACTCTCTCTCTTTCTCTCCTTGTAGATGTTATTTTGTCCTGATAGCCTTTTCAAATTTAATTTTCCGATCATCAGCTTTAGACAGTATGCTACTTGCATGTTTACAGTTCTTGATTTTTCATGGCCTGAGCAGAACAACATAAACCAAAATTATTAAATTTTAGTAGCATCTTTTTCCCTCTTTTGGTGCTGGGTTTAAGAAATATATCGACTCTCTATATGCTTGTCAAAAATTTTCTAATTGGCCTTTTTCTATCTCTCCCCCCCCCCCCCCCCCCCCCAAAAAAAAAAAACACACACACACACACAAAATAACCAAAACAAAAAAACCACTACTTTTTTTTTTTTTGGCTGATGGTTATTGCATTCAAGAGTCAAAAAGTTCTTATTTTAAGCTTGTCACATGATTAGGTTGATAGTGCCATGCATTGTCAAAGCAATTTCTCGATACCCATCAGAGCACTTCCTTGTTGAGGGATGCCGCCACTGAGACTGATGCTTGTGAAGGGAGTGATGTTGATGGGAAATTCTGCTCTTTGATCAGTTTGCAACTTAAGGAGACCTTCTATCAAGTAGAGGGTGGTTTGATCGCTTTGCTCAGAAATTGTTTGGCATCCGAGTCTCAAGATACAACCAGTATTTTGTCCGGGTATGTTGATCATTTCCAAAGCCGAGAATGGGAAGACATTGGGTGGGGTTGTGGATGGCGTAATATTCAGATGCTTAGCTCGCATTTGATCACACAAAGGCAAGAGGCAAGGGAGGTTTTGTTATGGTGGTGCTGGATTTGTGCCTGATATTGCTTCTCTCCAAAGATGGCTTGAAATTGCATGGGAACTTGGATTTGATGCACAAGGTTCAAATGACTTTGATAGGGAGATCTATGGCAAAAGGAATTGGATCGGAACTACTGAGTGCGCTGCACTTTTCGTTCTTTCGGGCTACGTGCCATGGTAGTGGATTTCTGTAGCAAGGGAACCCCACCTGCATCTTCAACCACTGCATTACACCATGGGAAAATGGCTAGCGAGGAAATTGTTGGCAAGGGGAAGTTGACAAAGGTGCATGGGCCCATGGATAGATATTTGTCTAGACGAGATAATAGCTTTACCCATGAAATTGTCACTATGCCTGAAGACTGTACACATTCATGTGGCCCTGTTGGGAAGATCAAAGGTCATGGAGTAATCATTGACTGGGTGTGGAATTATTTTTCTGACAACAATTCCACTAAACCTAGCAGTCACCGTGTTGTTCTCAGTGAGAAAGCGTGAGTATTTATCAATCTGTTGCTAAAGTCCATAGCCTATGCCAGACTTGATGTTTGATTTGTATTTATCTAGCATTGCATTGTAATCTGCTGCCAGAATTAACATGCAGGCCCTTGTACTTCCAACATGATGGTCACTCAAGAACCATCGTGGGGATTCAAGCTAAACGCCAGACTAATGGGATCTATCAATACAATTTACTAATCTTGGACCCTGCTCATGTAAGTTATTGCTTGACTTGCTTGGTAAAATATTTCTTAATTGTTTATGAACTGAATAGACCTTTCGATTCTGGTAGTTGAAATCATTCTAGATGAGTCGAAAGAACAGCATTTTACTGTCAGGCAAGACAAGCATAATCAGAATACTTGGCACTTCTATTTTTTTTTAATTTTTTCTTCCTCTCTTCCCTCCAGAGAACAGAAGCTCTTGCAAAGTCTCTCAAACAAAACTTTGGATGGCAAAAGCTGATAAAGAGAGGTATCCACACACTGAAGAAGCCGCAGTATCAGGTTTTACCTCGTTCCTATCACTCATATATTCGGTCTTACTGTGTTTTGCTACATTGTGGTACAACTATGACGTTGTTTCAGCTTTGCTTTATTGAGCCTGGAATTGCATCTGGAGAGGAGATTGACCAGCTGAAGGTCTTATACGGCATCAATATTGAAGCGTAGGTAAGGTCTTCTTCTCTCTACACTAAGTTGATATGTGCACTATTTGAGATTGATTGATCCTTGAAGTTTGAAATGCCAATAATGTGTGAAAAGTGCATATCTATTTTGATTCCTGGATTTGCCACTCCAGGAATACCAGTTTGAGTTACTTTGAGCAAGCGGGGAAAGGCTAGAAATAGCATCTTCTTTATAAGTTGCTACTTAGCAATCTTCAAAATCACACATTGTTGGATTCATATGTATCAATTCTACTTCATGCTTTGGAGCCTGTAGAGTTTTGAGTAAACTCCTTCAGGTGCTGTTATCAAAGACGAGTGGGGTCCTATTTCCACAACCTGACCCCTGTCCATGACAACTATGATATCTGACCTCATGACAGTGGAAAGCCTGTGTGCTACTGTGATCTGTGTCATTTTAGAAATAAAGTCATGAGTGTTGGTTACTTTTGGCAATTCTAGAGCACTCACCACTGCTCTTTCAGATTCAGCATCAAGGGCACTTGTTGCTTCATCTAGGAGCATCACTGCTGGCCTTTTTAACAGAGCCCTTGCTATGGCTATTCGCTGTTTTTGTCCTCCTGAAAGTAGGCTTCCCTTTTCTCCAACCACAGTATTATATCCATCAGGCAATGTGCTTATGAATTCATGAATATTAGCTTGTCTTGACACCTCTATGATCTCAGCTTCAGAAGCCTCTTGGTTCCCATAGCAGATGTTGTCTCTAATCGAGAAACTAAATAGAAGCGGCTCCTGCTGCACCAATCCAATCTGCAACCTCAGCAACCTCAGATTGTAGTGTTTTATACTTTTTCCATCAACCAGAACACTACCTTCCTTTGCATCATAGAATCTCAGCAAGAGGGCCAAAACTGAAGATTTTCCAGCTCCACTTGGTCCAACTAGCGCCACCCTTGTTCCGGCTTCAATTTTTAAACTGAAATTGTCAAGTACAGTCATTTCCTGTCTGGATGGGTACTTAAAACTGATGTTTTTGAACTCAATGTCCCCCTTGATTCTCTCAAATTGTGTTTCTGCTGGTTTGTCTGATTCAATTTCAGTGCGTCGGTCAAAAGTTTCAAACACAGGTGTTAGTATGCTAATAGCAGAGAAAAACTGTAGGTACTAAAGTCCAGAGTTCTGTGATTGATGGTACTGTGAGTGAGAATATCTGGTATGATCTAATTCCATTTTCAAAGCTGGCTTGCCCTCTTTCAACCAGATATGTTGTATACCACAAAGCAACAGCATGGGCAATGTTCCATAAGCAAATGGATACACCTTGAATGATGCCATACTTAGCACTTTCCCTCCTGCTTTTTCTCAACGGTGTCTTCAGAGACAATTTGGCCTTTTTGAGAATTTGGTCTTCATGGCAAAAGGATGCCACAGTTTTAATGTTTGTTGCAGATTCAGAAGCAAGGGCAACTAGTTCTGAATGGGCTGTATTGGTATCACTTGAAAATCCTCTAGCTGATTTTGCCTGTACAAGGCCACCTATGAAGTGGCATGGCATCACTGCCCAAGCTACCAAACCCATTCTCCAGTTTACTTTCATGCTGACAATTGTTGCGATCAAAATAGAGGAGATGCATTGGACAATGACAGACATGCGATCAGCAATAATTGACTTGACTGTGGAAGTTTCATTGATGATGCGTGATGTTAGTGATCCAACACTGTTTTCAGGCTTTTCATACCAAGCTAATTCATTGCGTAGTGTAGCTGCAAGATTAATTTTGCTTGTGACTGGCTGCTTTTGAGTAGTTGGGAAAGTTAAATGGACTTAAAATAGAAAAAGAAAGCAATCAGTGAATTTTGCAACTCATTGTAATTGTGATACCTGTGAATAAAGCTTGTCTGAGGTTTGTCATGGCCTTCTCTCCTACCACTCCAAACAAGTAATGCTGCACGGTGTGGGCAAACAACGAGAGAATTCCTATTGAAGAAAAAAATATTGAATACCATCCAACTGTCTGCTTTGCATTAGTCTGGTAATATGTTACTCCTATTGTTATAATGCAGTAACCAAACACGGGCTTGGAAATGCCGGCAAAAGCTGCTGCAAAAGATGCAATACATATGTTGCTAATCTCTTTTTTATTCAATCCAAACCACATTCTGAAGAATATTGTGGTTGTTGTAATTTCTTTATGTTCCTGTTCCTTGGGAGGATCTCTGATGTTTCTGTTCGATGGTGATGTAGGCTTTTCATGATGGTCTAGATATTGAGATGAAACCCGCACCTTGTCACTTGCAGTTTCTTCATTAGAATCTTTTGGTCTGTTTCATGAGTAATTTGAATCAGGGAAAGAGAATTTCAATTTCAAAATTATGTCAGTGTTTATTAAAACAAACACAAAGATATGGTATAGATTCAGTTTTGGATGCATTTGTGCATATAATAACCTGGGATCACTTTCTTGGTATATGCTCTGCATCCTGAATAAGTTATTGTAGGATTTACTGGTGTCCGATAAGTAATCATGTGTCCCTGACTCAGAAACTTTTCCATTTTCAACAACAACAATCATGTCTGCATTAATGATAGTTGACAATCGGTGTGCAATCAAGATGACCGTCCTTCCTTTCATTGCAGTGTCAAGGGCTTCCTGAACTAGTTTCTCTGATTCTGAATCAAGTGCACTGGTTGCCTCATCAAGCAAAAGAATTGGAGGGTTCTTGAGGATGGCTCTTGCTATTGCAATTCTTTGTTTCTGTCCGCCAGACAATTGGAGACCCCGCTGTCCTACCTGTAATTGTTCAACCGATCAGAATGTTCACTTGCCATTGGATTTGTACTTAGCAGTAAAATGACCGGCCGCAACTCATCACCAGGCACCATAGCATGTGCAAATTGGGGAGGGGGGATTGGATTTATCTCTTTGAATAGGGGGATAAAGACAAGCACGTATCAACCTTTTTGTAACGAAAGAGGAACTCTAAACATTGAGACCATTAACAAGTGCTTGGTACTCACTGGTGATTGGTTTTATATATCAGGGATTAATATCAGAGAATCTTTTTCAAGTGTTGACTGTGCCGTCTATTTTATGATTTGAATACATGGTCATAAATGATAGTAATTCAAATTTTGCTCTTTAAAATGCAACCAGGTGTTTGTTTACTTTGCATATCAGGTAAGTTCTGTTAGCTCCGCTTGAGTTTGATATGTGTAACTACTAGTGTGTCATTCCAGTCTGGTGGATCACGATTTTCAAATGATATAATGCAGCAGGTGAAGATTTCAGTAACTTTAAGCTGCTAAAGACTCATCGGAAAGGACAACAATAATGATTGGTTGTTGACATTACTGTAGCTGAGGATGCAAAGGAACTGATGGAAGTGCCATTCTCTCTTTGCTGGAGTATGTTCACTTTTCTCAGGTTGACTGCGGTACTATTTCTTTATGCATTGCAAAAATGTGTATGATGTTTTTTGCTAGTTTTTATCACTCATCAGTGGAAAATGTAATTGTGCCTGTGATGGGGATTTTTGAAAGGAGTAGAATCAGTATCAAATGTAGTGATTTTGTTGAAAAGTGCCTGACCTCTGTTAAATACTTGTCTGGTAGTTGGGATATAAAAGAATCTGCATTTGCTAAAAGTGCAGCATGCTGGATCTCTTCATCATCTGCATCCATCTTTCCTATCTTGATGTTATCCTTGATAGTACCAGCAAAGAGTGATGGCTCCTGGGAAACTAAGCCGATGTTTCTCCTGAGGAACTTCAAATCAAGCTCCTTTATATTGTGGTTGTCAATAAAAATGTCACCTGAATGGTTGGTTGTTCGTTTAGATTGTACTCTTTGTAAATATAGTGGTGTTAGGACCTTTGTGTAGGATGCATGCACACCATTATTTTTACCCTCAAAAGACTATATGACATGGTTGATTTGGGTTTTCCAGGACTACTAACCTTTTTCAGGATCGTAAAATCTAGCGAGTAAGGAGATGATAGTGCTTTTGCCGCACCCGCTACTTCCGACCAGTGCCACCACCTTTCCTGCTGGGATTGAAAATGAGAACCCTTGAAGGATCACCTTTTCCTGCCTGGAGGGGTAAGCAAAGTATATATTTCGGAGATCAATGTTGCCATCAATGGCTTCCAGTATCTTCCCTTTTGAGTCAGAATTTATTGCAGATTTTCTTTGGATCACCTGAAAGACTTCCTTCCCTGCAGCTTTTGCTTGGTTGAATATCTGCATGTCTGGTGCAGCATAAGTGAGCGATCTGCAATGAAGAAAGATGTAAAACCATTGGTGACGGTCCCAGCTCGTGGCCTTTCTTCTGCTGTATGCAGATGGTTGGCAGAATCTATGCACGCCATTTACGATTTTAGTTTCTTACATAGCTCCGAAGAGGATGCTCATAACTGCAGCTATGACGTCTCCTCCAGTTGATCTCTTGTTCACAACGACAACTGCTCCGACCCAAACAATGAGAGCCCCACGAAGTGAAGGTCACAGTTTGAAACATACCGGTCCCTGCACCCTTTATTAGTGCTTCTTGCTTGCTTAAAATGAGTTGCTTCTCTAAGCACTTCGAAAGCGACTTGATTGCTCGGTTTTCTCCAAACAAATGCGTATACGGTTTTGATCTGGGAAATCGTCTGTTATGAAAAAGGTAAGCACTGTATAAGTCCTCCTAACGTTTTGGACAATGCATACCTGTTAGCGGCAATGCCCTGAATCCTGCAGATGCAGAACTATTACCTGTTCTACCAGTGATGTAGCCTCGGAGAGGTACGTCAACTTGGTTGCCGAAATGGAATTCATCTTTTTGTATAATTGGCTCCAATAAATAGAATCAGGGGAACAACGAACAACGTGAGGAGTGACACTTCCCAACAGGATATGAAAGCGATGAGAACCCCCGAAACGAAAGTTGCCAAGCATGATAGGAAATGCCCAAGCTGTATGCGGGAGGCAAAAGACTCGATTAGAAGAAATTGTACGACTCTGACTGAATAATTGTGCCGTTTGTGTCCGCTAAGCTACCTTTGGTGGTGGTATGTGTAGGACCATACACGTAGGCAAGGTAATCGCGTTTAATAAAATCGAAATCTGAAATCTGAAATATGTGAAGTTATTGAAATATCAAGGAGAAAAATTCTAACATTTGAGTGTATTAAATTATAAGCGAGCACTTTATCATTTATTGAAATATCAGTAAGGTTTAAATCCATTGACTTTTTGAGTAACATATCTATCACCCTCCTTCTCTCCTTTCATTTGTAGAGGCCAAAAGTGATGGAGACAACACGAAGGAGGAGAGGAGGAGGAGGTGGGTGCAAACTTAAAAATCCGGACCTTCTCTCCAATAGCATCCTGTATGACGCGCATGTGATCGGTAATTCCGGTGATTACTTTAGCACTGCTTTAAATCTGTATCGAAAGCTCCCATCTCCTGCCTCAGTACTGCTCTTAAAAAGGCAGCCTCAGACGTGATACTTGTCTTTGGCTTGCATGCATCCAGCATCCTATCTCTGCATGCAATATTATATTTAAAACCATGGTATCATATAATGTCTGGAATTTTACTTCATTCTTCTTTCACCTTCCTTTCCCAGTTTGATATTTTGCTTCTGCTCATTATGAGAAAGAAAGTTACCTACAACTCCGGCAGGAAACGTCGCAATGGCCATGTACCACACATACGGAACAACCTGGACAACCAGCCAGCCAGCCAACCAATCAACCAAGTGGGGTTCAGAAATTAATGTACAAAATTTTTTTTTTTTTCAGGCCAGTTTCCGGGAACTATAAATAATCGTGCGCTGCCCGGTTCTTCCGTTTTGCAGTAGTAATAAGTGGAGGAGTATTTAGATTAGATCGAGGCTTTCTTACTTGTTTCAGGGCTTTAACCATGGCATCAGTGTCGCTTATGTTGTTACCGGTATGCATCAAGGGCTCTGCCCAGCAAAAAATAGCCAATGGGTTGAGCCAGTCCATGGATTATGGATCCCAAGGTACCCGTAACCATCATTACCCAATCCCATGCGTCTGCGTAGCTCAAAAGTTGGCGAAATGCCAATCCGCTGATGATGTTCTCGTCAGTAGCAGCAGTGGTTGGATCTGGACGAGCATCATGATTGTGCTCCCGCTTCTTCTGAATCTGCTGATCGTCAACTACTTCTTGCATGCCTCCTGCCTAACCCCCGCTGTGTGGAGCTTTGATCTTCAGTGGAGCTTTTCGCACAGTGTTGCACTTGGTACCGGTGGTCTCCTGCTGGCAAGGCATACATGTCACAGAGATATATATATATATATTCTTTGATGATATTAATAACAGCAATGCTGGTGATGAAGTCTGCCTGTTGGAATTGCATTGGCTTTGATGATTACTATGACCGACGGGAATATATTGCAGTATATCCATTTAGCATTCACGAGTGTTTCTTAAATATGGGCTCGTTGTATTGGTGAATATAACAGCGATGTTGACAGCTCGCAAGAAGACGGACGGATGGTAGAGCTATAGTAGACAATCCAGAAGCTGATTTAGTTTATTCCAGAATGCAAGCCGTGTTTATTCTTCTTTGATGATAGATGGTACGTAGTCCTTTTGCAGTTAGTAACTCAAAGGAGGCCGGGATCCATCTAAATTGGCTCAAAGCAGATGGATCGTTTGCCAATGGAAAATGGGTGCAGTTTTCGATGTACATAATCAATATAACCCACTCGCTGCTTTTTTGTTTTGTTGGAAAAATATATATTTTGTGTTATCATGATATGTAATCCAAGAACAGGAATACATGCATGCATGCAGGGGACTGACTGTTGAAAGAGTGTAGAGCAGACCCGTATCGTATCGTATCGTATGTCCGGCGATTCTGGAATACACTACTGTAGCATTTCGCCGTTGGTGTCAACATATTAGGCTACCAGCAGTTTGTTGCTGCTCGCTCATTTTCATTTGCTTCTCAGTATAATTCCTAGATAGTAGTAAAAGATACTCGTACAGTAGTATAGCGTATTTGTTTGTGGTTGGTGTGCAATCAGAGCGGGAGCAGCCATTGGAACAACCGACAATGTATAGATAGGCCTATAAATCTAATACTGACATTATTATAATCCATTTCTAAAATCACTGAGAAGAAAGAAAGCTCCACAAGAAAAAGAAACACAAAACACAAAACCCAACCCCCCCCAAAAAAAAAAAAAGAAACACAGAGTGATGGCCCCGGTGGACCTGGGTAAGGACTTTGTAGCTGTACTAGCAGCAACTCTTTATCGTGCATTACCACACGAAAAATGGTGTTGGGCTAAAAGCCTGCAATCCATCTACTTCATCATCCGAGGCGCCTCCTCCTGACCGCCAAAGATTCAAGAATCCCCCCGCCCCAGGGTTGGTTTGGGGGCCTTTACTTTTCCTTTGGGTGTGGGGGTGGGGGGAGGACGCCTGCAGACTTCAGCAACCACGTGAAGTGACCTAGTGAGCGTCATCTCATCTCAACAACTTGATATCTAATCTAAGTTGGTTGGCTGCCATTAATCTTGATACAGACTCCGCCCCGCCTTAGTCTTCGATTCATTTATCAATTTCCTAGAATCCATATATTAACTAGTAGTATATGTTATGTGGCAGTACTACCAAAATATGCAAGCCCTCCATTCGGTTTTCTATTTGTAGCTCTGCTTCTTCAAAGTAAGTACTAATTTTTTTCCCCATTGAATTATTCAAAACAATTAATCATAAATGACGTAAAATTCAATGCATCTATATATCAATAGTAGTACTACTAATAGTAATAAAAGCTAGAGAAGTGGTCTTCTTGCCAGCGCTTCTCACTCAGTCTCTCTCCTCCTGCTTTCCTACCTGAATTTGGGACTCTTTTGAGTACGTTCTGGTTAGCCTGTGTTTCTTTCTGTGCAAACTCCTGGCGGACGCCGAATAACAATGGCAGAAGAGAGGAGCAAAGGTGGGAGCAAGAAGAGGAGTTGGAACGAGCAGAAGAATTGTCTTCATTAAAAATTAAGGCGGTCATCTACTGCTCGCACTACCTCTACTGGTGCTTATCAAGATGCTAGTGCTACTGCTTCCACTGCCGCTTGTACTTCTACTACTAGTCAGTTGGACGGAAATGGCAATTGTAAGACCAACGGGCGTATAATTGAGCCGCCCTCCAACTCCGTCACTGAAAATGAAGTTGATCTACATGAGTCAGTTCTTGATCGAGATAAACGAGAGGGGCCGGACAAGATTGCTGCTTTATTTGATAGTGTGTTTTCACAACCATACCCCAATCACAGATGCTCACTCCAGGTCGGAACCTTGTGTTTACTATGACAATGATGGAGGCAAGTTTCTTCTTCTTACCTTTCAAGAGAGTAACTTGTTGATCTGTATGCTCTCTGCTGTTGGTTTTCAACTCTTTTTTGTTCTGTAAGCATGTGCAAACCTGGCTTGCTTTGACCCTATCTGTCTGAATAACTTCGAAGGGCGGCCCTTCATCTTTAGCTTTTGATGGTTACTATGACCCTACCTATCTGTTTGCCTTTGGGATTCTCTCTGTTTCTGTCCCCATGGTTTTTTTGCTTTCGCACGAATACTTTTGCCAATTATTTCAAAAAGTTCATCTTGTTGTGAAACTGGATTGGGGCCTAAGAACAAATCGGATGGGGGTTTCCTGCAGCTGGTGGCTATGTCTTAGTCTCATCCCACTTCAATTTTGAGGTAGCCAATTTTTCTTTTCTTGAACAATGTGCTTATAGATGTGTTGAGGTGAAATCACACTCAGTTTGAGAGTTACTTTTCGGTGACCTTTTGCTTTTCTTTACCTATCTGTCGATGGTTGTTGTCTGGATCTCCTCCTACCTCCTTGGTTTTGTACTCCTAGTGCTGAGTTGATGTTGCCCAGATAGTTTCATTTATTGAGACAAGAAGAAACCGTTCAACTGCAAGTACAAAAATGAATTATTTTCCATGACTCTGTAAATTGTTTTCCAAGTAAACTTCCAGTAGTTTCATGCGTCTTGGAGTACCTCTATCCCTTTTTGCTGGTCCATGTCATGATATACCACAACATTGTGATCCCAGCGTGTGCCAATTTGTCTGATACAAGAACTGCCACACTTCTCTCTATCACATTGACTGAAGTATTATCTGCACTCTATGGATGGGACAATCTGCAGTAGTTTTGAGTTACAATCACTCCTTCTTGTTGTTCCTTTTTGTGAATGAAGGACTATGGAAGTGTCGATTCTGCTCTTGGACCTATGGAACTGCACGTCTTTCTGTTGATCTTATTAAAAAACTTAAGGGGCCCTTATATGAGCTGATGATTCACAAAACTATAAATCACAGGGAACCATGTTTCACATTTGAACTAGAAGGTCAGTAGATACTTGAATAATAGAGAATTTGATGTAATTGCACTTACTAGAAGTTTAAGTTGTCTGTTCAAACACATAAATTTTCCATGGAGGACTGGTAGGGCCAACTTCTGAGATAACTGCTTGCTGATACTCGGCTTTGGGCATGGGGCAATGTGACACAAGTCAATAACATACCTGCTTAGTGCTGCTAAATGACATGGAAAATCAAGTTTACTAATTAAACTTCTGCTGTTTTTGCAAACACTTCTAACTTTCTCGAGTTTGAGCAGTTGTCTCCATTTGTTGCAACAGATTCATGCCTATATTCTGCAGGCAATATATTTGGATTTAGATCGCAAGATTTCTATTGAATTCTTGCTCTATTGATGCAGGGTTGCGATCCAATTCCACGTTTTGTGGAGATGACCATGTTGAGGGAAACACTGGTGTTAGAATATATGAGACCAGAGAAGGGAATTCTGGTGCTCAGAAGAGCTGTGATTCTGTAATTGACTGTAGAGTGGAGGGAAACAAGAAGGATAGTTCTAACTTGACAAGTCTTCAGCATTCCCCAGTTCTTTGTGGAGATGACCATGTTGAGGGAAACACTGGTGTTAGAATATATGAGACCAGAGAAGGGAATTCTGGTTCTCAGAAGAGCTGTGATTCTGTAATTGACTGTAGAGTGGAGGGAAACAAGAAGGATAGTTCTAACTTGACAAGTCTTCAGCATTCCCCAGTTCTTTATGACGAATGCAGTGAAACTTACAAGTCCCAGGAAATCCAAGAAATTGAAAACGATGATATTGACCTCATTAATGGAAGTGGTCTGGACGTTACAGAATTAGATGTTGAGAGAGTACTTGAAAAACAAAATACACATGATTTGTACTGTCCAAACTGTAATTCCTGTATTACTCTAAGGGTTATTCTTCGCAAAAGAAAACGCCAAGCTCGCATCACTAGTGAAGATGTTAGACGTAAGAAACTAGAGACTGAAGTTGAATCCAGTTTGACTCACTGTTCTCGACAGGGCCAACAAGCAACCAGCATTGAGGTTCATACTACTGAAGAAAATCCATTGGATGATACTTCTCAAGCTGCAGAGAAGTATGAACGTGAGAGAGAGACTGATATCTTCAGATGCTTATCGTGCTTCAGCTTTTTCATTCCAACAGGTTTGATATGTTGCAATTTGAATGAAATGAACAGTTAAGATCTATGTGAAAGTTCAGACCTGCTTCTTTTCCAGGCAAGATGAAATATGCACTTTTAGTTTCCTGGTTGTGCAACAACTTATTGAGAACTATTTGTAAAACATGCTAAGCACTATTCATTGCCTATTTTTGCTTGGAGTGAAGATAAACAATTATATGACTTTGTCTTTGTTGCCCATGGTGTCCCTACTTCCTTTTTTATTCAACTGTCTCCTAATGTGGAACCAGTATTACTTGATGACATTTCTGAACTTGGGAAAGGTTCTCATGGCATGCAGGAAGGAAAGGTCAATGATGGATTATGATATTATCTATTTGGCAACACGGGTTACTGAGACCATACATTCAACATGTATTGTTGTGTATCCCTGTATAGTGATTATCATTGGTATTGCAGGAGAGAAAAGTAGATCACTTGACATATTCACTTCCAAAGAGGTCTACATTCTTGGAACTAGCACATCAGGCTGACAGTTCTGATGTTTGGCTAGCTAAATCTCAAGTTTTCTTGCCAAAATTGAGGGTTATATTGGTCATTTAATGCATGAAGAGCACAGTTTCACAAAATTTTTCCCAGAAAGTTACTGTACCATGACATGCTTTATCACCTTCAAGTGTTTAGGCAACACTAAGTCCTCTATTTGGATCTCAAAGTGAAAGGTAGTGAAGTATTACCTTGTGCAAGTTGCTCATGCATTTGTGAATTGTTACATCTAAATTGTCCTTTTCTTTTTAATTCCTTTTCTATTGTGAAAGCATGCATTTGTTACAACCAATTGCCCTACCAGTGGTGTGAGT
Source organism: Coffea humblotiana (assembly GCA_023065735.1). Taxonomy (NCBI): domain Eukaryota; kingdom Viridiplantae; phylum Streptophyta; class Magnoliopsida; order Gentianales; family Rubiaceae; genus Coffea; species Coffea humblotiana. Next base: position 372,182 of record CM041209.1, on the reverse strand, counting down.
GCACTTTTCCTGTTGCAACTTGGGAGGGGGATGATGATTTACCTAGACAGCGTGTAACTCAGCTTTGTGACCACTGGGTCCATGCACGATAGATCAATCATGAGAAGTCACATGCATGATAGATCAATCATGAGAATGCATGATGCAGATGTAACTAAATTTGTTGGGATTGCATGCAAAATGGTTTTCAAGAAACCTTCAGTTATTGTCTGGGCTATGGGTCATACCACGTCAAAAAAATTCAGTATTTCTTGTTGAATTTCAGGAAATGGGTTTAAATTGTTTAAGATATTTGGAGATAAAGCTGAAAAGAAGCCTGTTAAAGGTGAGCAGAAATTGACGAGTAAAAGCGGGATATCCTCTACTTTTGCATCAGATAGGGAGAGAACTTCAGAGCCAGGTTTCTAATCCTATTCTCTTTTCTGTGTATAGTATATTAACTAGCACTGGGATAAAATTCACCCATTTTGTATAATTTTGTTATGGGGTACCGAAGTTGGTTCCTTCTCCTAACTTTGCGACAATGTACTTTATCTCCTTCCTATTGCTTATTAGAGCCTATTCTCGTCTGCTTCAGTTTTTCTCGACCTGTTTAAAGAAAGTGCTTTCTGAAATAGTTGCTAAAACTTAATAGGGTAAATTTGAATATGACAATTTTGAAAAGTACAAGCAATGCCACACTAATGAACATTTTCAGGAACAGTTTTGTTTATATAAGATAAGCTAAAACCATAATAGGAAAGCAAACTAAGACACTTAAAGAAAGCTAAAATCTTCTTCTCTATGGAAAAAAAGAATGGGAAATGAAGATCGCCAGAAAGAACAAGTACAGCGTCACAAGAATACACTTCTCCAATAACTTGACATGAAGCATAACTTTTCAAGATTGTAAGAGGTTTTCTCGATCTTGAAGCTCAGTTAGAAGCAGCTACCAAGTGGACACTGAATTATGGGCAAATTCTGGTCTGAATTCTGGGGACTGAGGGGATTATTTTTGTTTGCTGTTGGAGACAAGCATTTAGATTTTGGTCTGAATTCTGGGGATTGAGGGGGACTACTTTTGCTTGCTGTTGGAGACAAGCATTTAGATTTTAGCCTTGAAATAAAGCCATAAGTTGGTCCACTCATTTTTTTCTAGTTTTTATCTTTTTACAAAGTCTAGAGAAACTGAAAATCAGAAGCTGAGTGGACCAGCTTTCAAATCACCTTTTTTTCCCAGCATCTTAAATGAAGAGCAATAGACAAGAATGCAGCTGAAATCAAATGTTTTCCTCTTTCTAGTCATCATATAACCAGGGAAATAAAGATTCATAGTGCTTTTGGAAAAAGCTTTAAGGTAATATGGTTAATGTTATTCCTTTTCTTAGAGTTGTGTTTCTTTGCCTGCAAAGGGATCTAGCATGTCCTGTTCTTGTGGTTTCAGGACTAATTGCAGTAATGTTCTGCAGGCACTGTTTCTAGGTCAGAGGCTTTGACAACAAACAGTAGCACATCTCTTCTGGCATCGCATGGGAATGGTCAGGATGGTCAATCCTTCTCAATGCTAAAAGATCTCTCAACCAACCATGGGAAAAGCATTTATAGGAGCCGAGTTGCTGAATCTGAGGAAGATGGAGATAAGATTTCACCCTCTTCAAAAGAAGAAATCTTGATCAACGGAAAAGAGGTGCTGAATGCAGGAGACGACTGTAACAATAAAATTAAGAACAGAGGTACAAGAATGATCACTAAATTGTACTTTTACATTTGAAGGTTATGAAAGAAGCCCTTAGAAAAGTCGAAGGTAGTTAAAAAACTTGCGAGTCATCTCATGTGCAATTATGCACGAGAGATATGAATTCGTTTCCAACTCACAGAACCTTTTTTTATTATCATGTTGAAATCCTTGTAAATTACTTGCAGCATTGCTATAGTTCTAATTCTCTATGACCATTTGATCTTACTAGTTAAATACATGTTTCTGGTATTGGGTGTTGAAGATTCTCATTTCTGTGCATCTACTACGTTAGATAATTGGTGTTGTCTACCTAAACGAGGCGCAATTTATATTGGTAATGAAATAGAAGGTTCTTTATGACTTTTGCATGTGTCTGCTTTGTAAACTATGCATATGTGGCTGCATCTATTCCTTTGCTTGTAAATACTTTGAAAAAAAAAACTGATTTGGTAATGTTTGGTAATTATTATTCATAGTATCTTCAGTAATATTTGGTATATTCTTGGTATTAATGTCTTCATTGTGCATGATGACAAGAATTCAGTATATGCTCCTTGCAATAAAAATTGCTGTTCTTCCTTCTAAGCTACTCACCTAATCTTTTTGGCCCTCGGATACAGGAGATGCTGCAAAGGGCCACTTTGAATCAGCAACCGGCAGTCAGCCAAACACATCAAACAATTCTGTAAACAGTGTAGCATATCATCAAAGTGACTCATCGAGGGGCCACTTTGAAGCAGCAACCGGCAGTCAGCCAAACACATCAAACAATTCCATACACAGTGTAGCATATCATCAAAGTGACTCATCAAAGGCACCTATCGACAATGTACCTGTTACTAATGGAGAATCTCTAATTATTGAAAGTGAGCAAAACTCATCAAACATTTCAGTAAATGTTGCAGCATATCATCAAGGTGATCTGTTTAAGGTACCCACTGACAAAATTCCAGTTATGAATGGGGTGTTATCTCCAGAAGATCCTGTACCAGGAAATCAACCAGATGGACTAAAGCTTCTGATTTCTTCACCTGGCGGTTCACCTGCTTCCGAGAAATCACGTGTAGGCCAAAATCCTGACTTGTCAACACAAAACAATGGTGCAGGTACATTCTTTTAAAAATTAGAGGCAAAAACTAGGAATCACCTGAAATGAAGGAGTGCACTTCTTTATGGTATTGCAAGATATTGCCATAATCCACTTGAAAGTTAATTTATTTTTGTCTTGCCATAATCCACATTCAATCCTTTCTCCTAGTCCAGTTGTATTTTGCTAGTCTTCCCTTGTCTTCCAAAAAGGTAACACAATGCCTTAATTTTCCTTCAGTTAGCATTTTTTAGAAACAAATATGGATAGACAAATGAATATATTACTTGATATGTCTCGAGAAAATATCCACATATTGGGGCCATAATTTTGTTACAAGTCTACAGGTGAAAAAGATGCAACTTTTGAACTGAGCAATTGTGATGCAAATAGTTTCTTTTTTGGTCAGTTTCTGCTTCTCTAGTTGATAGTTGGAGCTTTTTGACTTTCAGTAGAGTTAGATAGTTCAATTGAATAAGACGATGGTCCTAAGTGATGTCACATCTTAAATATTGATCTCTAGAATAAACATATACTGATTTATTGATGTAATGTCTTTGTCAATTGTTTGTCAACTGTGCAGAAGCGTGGACCGATTTAGCAATGTTTTCATTCACAGTGTTAATTTAGGATCAGATATTGTAGAGTTTCTTGTTTGAGGTTTGCCTTCATCTTTGTTACACGTGGATATGTGTGTGTGTGTGCATCTAGTATATGTTATTGCATTTTGCTTTTAATATCAAATACAAGCATTAAAAATCTAAAGACGTGTGTTTCACGAACATTCACAGCTTAAGATTCTGAAATATTCTGATATCTAAATGATGGTTGTGTTTCAAGGAGATTAAGAATACCTTACATCCTTGACAGATGGAGCCTACCTGAATGAAAATTCTCTGCAGACCATCTGCAATAACAAAGAGGAGACTCATTTTGGGAAACTCTTCAAAATTAACAAAGATCCTGCAGTTTTGTCAGTGAAAGGTATTTCACTAAATCAAGACATACCAGCTACTATAGCTAAAGATCTGAGGAAGGTAGCAGCTGAGCTAAATTCAGGTGAAATTGCAAACTTCAACTGTAATCAGGCATGGTTGTCAAATAAATTCTTGTAGAGTAAATCTGTAGGGTTCTCTCCCTTTGAGACTATTTTTTGCTAATCGAAGGAGCTTGTAGTTTCCTCTAATTAGAAGTTGAACAAGAAAGATTTGCAGTTATATACAGACGGCACGCACACACCCACGTTGATGCATCTAGATCTTCCTCCCTCCCCATGAAATTTGAATTACTTGCAAGTGGATGTTGAAAATTCCAAGTTTGTATAACTTACTGTCTGGAACATGTTTAATCCACAATTCCTTTTGGTACACACACATACACAGGGAGGGAGGGAAGAGGAGAGGAGGGGGGGGGGAGGGAGGCAGAGAGTGCTTAGTTGTTCATTCATCCTGCAATCTGTTTAATTTCATCTATTTCCTTGATCTTGAGTTCAATCTTACAGATCTTTCGAAATATCAACACTTTTTCCAATTGCTGTTGTAGATCTGCATCTCTAACTCAATAGCGCATGTTTCTTGTGTCTTTAGTGATGCATGCCAACGGGTATCTAATTCTTTCTTGAGGGAAACTCCTAATTGACTGCCTGTCATATTACAACCTGTTGCAGGCAAGGATACAGTTATAGTAGTAGAATCAGAGGCCATCAGCACAGTGGCTTCGCAAAGGCAACAAGACTTGACTATTTCAGAAGAAACAGTGACCTCAGCAAATTTAACTACAAATATCTCTGTGACTGAATCCACAGGAGCTGACGCTAGACAAGCATATGAAATTGAGATAATTAAAAGCATTGTTTATGGTGGTTTAGTCGAATCAATTACTAGCCTAGGTGTTGTTTCATCTGCAGCTGGTGGTGATGCCAGCACATGTAAGTTTTATAGATGGCTGGTGATACCATCAAGATTTGTTTGCCAGACTGCTATGACCACACATTTATTGGCTTTAGTTCATCTCGAACTAAGATTAGATGTAGTTGATATCTTGCTTTGCTTTGCATTTTTTTTATATTGAACTGTTATTAACTTTAACTGAAGAAGAAAGCAGTCTTTGTCCTTACTGATTATTGTTTACTTGAAGCAACGTGTCTTGGTTGTTTTTAATGTGTTTAATATGCCTGGAGACGTCTTATTTACTGAGAAGCATTGCAGTAAAATGTGAATTAACAATCTGAATATTATCTTCTCTATCCCAGTTCAATGGTCCAAGTCTTGATGATACACTGTTGAGTGCTCATGCTCTTTTTTATTTTTTAACATTTCAGCACTGTTGTGCTGCTGCTTAGTTCCATGGAGAGGAAGTTATGCATATTGTCCTTACTATAAGAATGCGTTGCTCTTTTACTCATCAAAGGATTCCTCCTTAGTTTATGTTTGTACACGTTCCCTTTTTTTCCTTTGTCATTTTAGGAATTTATGGCCTTGAATTGTACTTTATCGTACAGCATAATGTTGCAAAATGTTGTTTTCTTTTGAACAATCTCATTGGTTTTTTGTTTCACATCTTGCTGCAGTGAATATTCTAGCTCTAACATTGGCCAATGTGATTGGTGGACTCGTACTAATTGGTCACAATGTGAGTTGATTTAGTTTCAACTGCTGTCTACTAAGCATTCAGTGTTGGTTTATCACAGCTCTGCTGCATAAAAGGTTGTGCAGTAAACTAAAAAGATCTCATTCCAATTACCAATTGATTTCCTGCCTAAGACCGGAAAAAGCTATGAGAATACGTGGGAGGATTTTCCACCATTAATGAAAATATATCTTGACATTAGTTGCGAGTGTTATGTTAAACAAGTTCTAATAGGATCGTCTTCATAGAACTATACAATATTTAATTTCTGTTGCAAGTGTTAATTTAATAAACTGCTCCATTTTGCACCCAAGCATGTGAAGTGCATTGTTGCAAGTCCAGTGTGCAATCTCTGAGTGTTTTTTATTTGCTTACTATGGACCTTGAAATCTGGTACATTCAGTCCGAACATTAGAACACTATCTTTTGCTGAGTATGCACATTGTGCTTGGATCACTATCTTTTTAGTCATTCTACACATTAACCTCTATTTTGGGGATCACTGTTGGTTTTTGTCTGTCCAAGCCGTGTTTTAAGGCTTAAGCCATCAAAACACGCCAATTGTAATTGATCTTTTAGATCGAATCTAATTTTGAACTTCTTCTGAAACTGACAGCTCTGGGACCTGAAGAAAGAGCAAGTAACAGAGCAGATGGATCGGTACAAGGAACTACTGGGCAGCAGAGAAATTTTTTGCTTCATACAATTGTTGTCACACTATCTTTTGTAGTATTTGGTCTAATCCCTCCCATTGTTTATGGCTTCTCATTTTTAAAGAGCAGTAACAGGGAACTCAAGCTTCTTGCAGCTGCAGCAGCTTCACTATTATGCATTCTAGTGCTAGCCACTGGGAAGGAATATGTTCGAAGGCCACCCAAATCATATTGTGAAAACTATAGCATACTACATACTTCTGGGCTTTATGGCTCAGGAATTTCGTATGCTGTCGGTCAGCTGATCAAGAGTCTCCTAGAGAAGCTCCATTTCCAGTCAAATTCACCTGTTTTCCAGGGCCTTTCCAAGATGAATGCCTACTGCTGCAGAATGGGCATCATATTGACCATTTTTCAGGAATTTCTCGTGCTGTTGGTGAGCTGATTAAGAGACTCCTGGAGAAGCTCCACTTCCGTTCAAATGCACTTGTTTCCGGAGCCCTCCCAAGGTGGCGCATGCTGCTGCAGAATGGGCATCGTATTGACCATTTTTCATGATCATGTATACCTTAATGGCTGCTTGTCACATATACCTTTCTTGGTCATTCTGCTTGACATGTAGTAGAATTCAGATGACAGTTCTACAATTTTTCAGATTTTTTTTTTGGCTTCGTCTTTAAAGGAGGATTCAGATGACTACTTTTGAGTTTTCCCCAATTTTTTCTCATTTTTCTTTTCCTCAATTAGGACGTGGGCAGAAAACACTGTTGACATGCTAACCCGCGATATCTGTTTTGATCTGCTGTGAAGATTATGGTACCTGATCCGCATATTTTACAGGATCAAAAGAGTTGATACCAACTTAAATGTGGGGTCGATTAGGGTCAGAGGTTTAGAAATTGGTTGGTATCTGATCTGTCCCACACGCGCGCACACATATATATTTAAAATTTTTAATTTTTATATACATATAAAAAATATTATTTTTAAAGCTAACTAATAAAAAATATTATTTTAAAGCTAAGTAATTTTAGGCAAATTGTAGTTGAAATATGAGAAATTATAATTTGTTTAGAAGATTCATTTGTAGAGATCATAATTTTATTTTCTTGGAAAAAAGTTTAATTAGTGTAGAATATATTAGAATTGGAAATGTTTAGTACAAATTTTCATTGATTTGGATTCTTATTAATATTTTCTTTTTATTTTATTCTCTTTTTTTTTATGTCTAGGCATGAGACTTTTTTTGGGTAAATTTTATATTAAATTTTAGATGAACGTGTTAACTAGAAAATTAAATTAATATAAATTATTTTCTAAAAAAATTAAATGACGAGAAGGGCAGAGTAAGTACTTATTCAACTACTTTTTTTCAACTAGTATTGAATAATTGTTATATCGAATAGGCAAAAATTAACTGTGGGGCTAATGCCCGACTCTCGTAGTAGTGGGAAAACATTAGCTGGCAAATTTGATTTGACCGTTCTGTCTCTGATATAACCGCAGAAATTTCGTCATGCACAAAAAACGGCTGGACCCCATGGAAATTTTCCTCAATCCTTAAATAAACATGTTTCTAGCTTTCCGGGCAATCGTAGATTTACTTTCCTTGTTTTTTCTCACTCCTTTCGTTAGAGATGATGGAACCTAGGGCACTGGAATGAGAAAAAACTAGAGCTCTAAACGAGTCGAATCGAATCGAGTATCTAATGTTGAGCTCTGTTCGTTAAGTGATTCGAGCAACATTCGTGTTCGTTCGTTAATTTTCGAACTCCAAACCTGTATTCGTGTTTGATTCGTTAAGCAAAATTTGTGTTCAAATTCGAGTTCGTATTCAGTTCGTTTAACATAAACGAGCCGTTCGCGAATATGTTCAAAATGCTTGAATCCAAATTATTTTAATCCTTAAATATGTCATGCAAATCATTAATCATTCTAAAAATAATTAAAGCACTAAATAACTAAATTCTATTATTTATTAATTATATAACTAACATTAACATAAAAATAACAAAAAAAAAACAAAGCAATTTGCCTTCCAAATATAAAAGTCCAGCCATAAAATTAACCCTAAAATTTGTCAAATGATAATTATGTCCATGTTCGCGAACATTCGTTAAAACTCGCGTATTTGCGAACATTCGCTAAAACTCGCGAACATACTCTTGTTCGCTCGATTATTAATCGAACAAAAAAATTTGTTCGAACTCGATTCGTTTAAGATTTCGAACGAGCCTTTCACGAACACAAACAAGTCGAAACGAACCGAATTACCGAATAGTTCAATTCGTTTAACAGCTCTAGAAAAAACCGCATGTTCCACTGCTTTCTATAATTGGCGATGTTTTAAACTTGGAATTTCTCACTTACCTATTCATCCTGAGTACCACTCATCCCCATCCCTCCCCTGTACCATTAGCGAGGTTAATACTCATAAGGTATCACAAAAAATTTATCCAATAAACATTTTCTGAACAAGTTAAAAAGGTGGCAGGACAAAAGTACTGTATCTACGTCAGAAACTTCACACTCACTTCTTCTCTTCTCAACTAATGGTCTCATACAAAACATGACAAAAAACATTCAACTCGATTTTACTTCTCACGTTTTCTTCAGAAAGACATTTAATCAGAAACAAGAATTGACATTTCCAAACTTATGACCTCCACAACCATTTTTATACATCCATTGCTTTTTGGGAGCTGCTTAGCAACCAATCAAAATAGTTGCATATTTGTTTAGATGAAAAACAAAAAAGAGAGAAAATAAACCATAGGTCCATAGCTACATCCAAGATTAATATGAACAGTAAGATGCATTAAAGGTTTTTGAAAAGTACAGAAATCGAATTGTGAACATTCAGGCAAACAAAACTTCTGGAGATCCTTTTGCTGGAAGCAATCAATCAAAAAGTACATTTTTAATGCAGCAGGACTTCCTAGACCAACCACTAAAATGCACAAGAACATTCCGCAAGAACAGGATTTGAGTTTTGGTACACATCTCATGACTGAATATTCTACTCCAATTTCCATAATCCGAGGGTCAAAGTCAGATATATCATCAGAAACCTACTCACGTAACATCTGAGGGCCACAATGTAAAAACACCAGATCAGGTCCTCCTCCAGTGATTGTAGTCCTAACTCAAGTAGGACCGAGTTTTCCTACTCATTGATGCTTACCAGATCCCTGATCCAATTCTTGCCTGCTTTTGCTTTCTTCATTTTAGCTTTAACCCGAGATTTGGTTACAAGTGTTTGCACTGTGTTGGCAAAGTTCCCAACTGCCATGATTAATCAAGAGGATCCCACAGGTGATCACCTGCTATTGCACATGTGATTAATCCATATTTTGAGGCAACGTAAAAAGAAAAAGCATTGCAGAACCACTTAATGATGTACAAATTGACCCTACCCTGCCACTCAGATATAACACCAAGAAACGCAGTTTTAAGCAACAGTAGTCCAACATATGCTTCAAAACCCTGAAACCAAGAGTAAAAGATTTCTTCTTAAGAGATTTAAGTAATAATATTGTTCTTCACACAACGATGCAGAGTACAGAAGATTAAACTTGTACAGATGCAAGTCATCCCTGGTAAGCCATAAATCAATTACATCCAATCCAACAGGGTTGCACCGAACTAACATGTCTTATTTTGTTCCTCTTACACTTTCTGATATCAGACATTCAATCCTCTTATGGTTCCATTGGGCATGAAAGGAGAACAGGCATATTCATGTTCACCCAAAGTTACCACAAATTAATATAAGCAACTCAGAAATGTTCATAACTATGAAATGTCACGTGACTTTATGCATTTTTCAGCCCTTCAGCACTTAAAGTCCATTAACCTAAACCTCACAAAGGGCCAATAGACTTTGGTTATTGCAGGCATCTCCTTCAAAAAAAAAATGTGATATACATGCACCATCCTGTTGAAAAAGTTCTGAGGAGAGCCTAAAAGGTTGAACAACATTGCACTGAAAGTGGTAATTATCAAAGATAAACCAATAGAAGACCTAGTTGACTTCAACAATGTAAGTAACATGGCTCAATAATCAATTATAAAATGTGAAAGCTTACATATGTCTCGTCCAACCTAATTCTAGATTGGGTGTGATCTAGATATAAAAATCATCTGCTTTGACCAAAGTAAATTACCTGCAAGATGAACAGTATTGGGCATAGCAGCCATAACTGACCCTCCACTCCAGCAGTTTCACCCCACACCACGTCCATTCTGCCAGCCTACAAGTAAATGCAACAACTCCAGCAAATTTCAAATATAACATTCACCCAGAACCACAATAACTTTGGACCAGCGACTCATACACTATTTAGTTTTTTGCATAAGTTACTACAAAGTTGTTTAAACGAAATGAAATTACATAAAAATTCCCAATTATTTTAGGCAACATAATTTTTCTTAGAGATTTACTTCCACAAGATATAGAGAAAAGAACAAAAACATACACAAAAAGACAATTATGGCATTCTCTTATACCTTGCCCAAAGCAATACGAGTATACAATCTTTGTCGTTGATATCTATTCTGAAGAAGCATGGCAATTCCTTGCATGATTGCCCATTTCAAGTACAGTAGGACTCCTTTCTGCAAGCATATTGTCATTACCAATCTCTATTTAAAAAATAAAAAAAAAGAAAACCCTAAAATGGAATTAAAGCAAATGATTTTTTTCCTAGACTGGAGAAGTAAATGCATGTTTTATTCTCTAAGTGTATGTATTAGTACCTGCTTCTGAGCACAATCTGGCCCTCTTTCTATCTCCCAAGTAAGACTTATAAGTGCCATTGCCATTGCAAAGTAATGATGGTATATCCACCTGCCAAAAAAAAAAATTCATGACCAAATTGGTTAAAAACTAGCTATTGCTTGAAGGCTTGACACGCCACAGAGTAAGAAAAGACAATGTATTTTTTTTTGCATTTTCATTTGAATTTTGTCATTTTGATATGAAGGAGAACATCTTTGTTATAGGGGCATAAAAGCATCAAAAATCAAGTTTCAGCATTTACAAGTTGAAGACAAAGTAACTAGTACAGAACAGGAAGGTCAGAGAACAAAATCTAATGTAAAGACACTTGAGTAACTGTAATAGTGCAATTCAAGTAAAACATCCAGTCCCTTGTTGAACAATCAGGTCCAAGAAAAAGCCATACGACCAATGTCTTTTGTGAAGAAGAGTTTTCCCTTTTGCTGATTCTTTTTTTAGGTAAGAAGCAGCAGAAATTGTACAACTAATGACACAGAAATATACACAAGCACCACACATATTTAGATATTAGCTCAAGCCATTATCCATGAGAACATCAAAAGTGTCAATTTAAAATGGCTATTGCGGATGGTTAAAATGAATCAGTAATATAAACTGATTTATTGGAATGCTCAACTAAAAGTCTAGTTTCCTCGAAGGTGTGACTTGTGTTTCAACTCTGCACTCCATCTTTACTAGCAAATTACCCACTCTGTATCAAAGTTTGTGCCCTTTCATTTTATTGCTCTCTAGCATCTGATTCACATTTCTATATATCGATGTCCTTGTGGAATTCAAGAAGAACGGAAAGAATCTTGAAGCATTCCATAGATGACAAGACTATGAACCCAAGAAGGGATTTAAAAAAAAAAAAAAAAGAAGATTCCATGTAAGCAGCAGACCGCTGAATTTGATTACCATGGGCGAATATCACTTCCATTGACCCTCAGTATGTTCTCTCGTAAAGCCAAACCAGTATAGAGATATAACAACCAGGCCTGAAATAGATTATCAAGAGCAAGGTGCTTGATCACAAGTTCAAAAATCAGCAAAGAAGAACCTAAATCAATTAAAGACTGCTACCTGGTAAAGTTGAACTGGCAATGCCGGAAAGCATCCCATTCCAGATCCACGACCTTAAAACAATTAGCAACAACGGGAAGAAAAGGAACAGATATGCTGTTCTATCCTGTTCAAGAGAGGTTAAGAGGATTTTTTTTTTCAGTCATTAAAAAGGGCAAAAAGGATGCCGCCTAAGTTCTACTGTAGACAACTGCATTTTGTTCACAATCAAGATCAAATCATAATCAGAATTCGCCTTCTAAAATAAATTTGACACACTCCAAGAAGTGAGGAGTCAAACAAACAGCTGAAAGTTTCTGATTAGGCTTAAGTCAGGAGTTCAATTTCTATACACCCCCCCCCCCCCGGGGTGACTAACAAGAAGTTCCCTAAATCCTGGTCCAAGACTTCTCATACAAAGAAATACAAAATCAAATGTGTGTCGCGGACATGCTAGGATCACTGTTATCTGGCTAAGAATTAACCATGGAGGACTATCTTGCAGCAAAGAACTATCAACTGTGTCAAAAATCTAGTGGAACAGCAGATACAGCTTCAAACTTTACCTTTAAATCAACCACATGAAATGATCAACCAAAACAATCCAATGTGACTATTAAATCCTACTTTGCCAAAACTGCAATTCCACATTCAATAACTCCAGCTAATTTCAGAAGGAAAAAAAAATCACATTGGGCTAGTGCAAAAAGGACAAAAAAAGAGAGGGGGGGGGGGTACATTTATGAAGAGACTGAAAGAAGACATACTCTAAAGCTATTGTATTCCTCTTTGACTTTCAACTGAACATCCTTCCTGTTTGCACGAACATTAATTGGACCAAGAAACATCCTTAAGAACCGCCCTGCAATTGAATGCAACCCGATCTATATATACACTTGGCAGTTGGTCTAATACGTGACAAGCAATGTGAAGTATTCGATATCTTTATCTTCGCGGTGACAAGCAGGTATGGAGCAATTATGGAAAGAGCATGTAGGGAGAGTACCAACCATGAGATTTGCTGGGGAAGAAATGCGGCCAGCATCTCCTTCATTCAGTAGATACCTAGCTCTAAAGAGTTCCTCTTCCAACTTAAAAAAAAGGAGAAAACAGCAAAAACTTGAGTCTCAATACATGCACATATAAATACAAAACGTAGACTGCCGGAAGCTATTAAATTAGTAATTACAGGATGCTCAATAGTAAAAAAAAAAAGGGAAAATAATAATAATAAGAAGAAGAAGATGCGGTGGAAAAAGGACATCACTTTTCGGCAAGCGTAGAGTCGAGGAGGAGATTGGATTTCCCTGATGGAAGAACGGAGGGAGTGGATGGAGGAATTGAGGAATTGGCTCTCTGACGGAGAGAGTCCTCTTCGCGAGAGGTGCGGGAGATTAAAGAGGCGGAGAGGTCCTGGAGCTCCTTGGCTTGCTCCACCACCTTAGAGACTTGCTCCACCAGGGCGCGGTCGGAGCTGGAGATGTCGCCGACCGTAGTGTCCCCCATCTGCCCGACCCGATCAAGATTCTATTATTGAAGAGAAAGAAAGGGAAAAAAAATTATGAATCTAGTAATGCTTCCACCACCCTTCCCCACGCAATCCACCTCCGCCGCCCTGCCCTGCTGATTTTCCCAACTCCGAGGTTTTCTCAGTTTATTTATTCGCGATGGTACGTGTAATTTCGTGCATAAATATATTTTTTTCAAAAAATATTCAGAAAAAAAAATATTTTTTTTCAAATAAGTAGGTACTGCTAGTAGTGGTAGTGGCGGGGGGCAGGTCGGGGGCGGGTGATTGGTAGAAGAAAGAAATACAACAGTATTGTACTCCGTACTACCTACTGCTGCTACTTTATAAAGGGGAGCAGGTTGAATTACTGAATTAGAAAAGAAGGTGGTGCGGCGCCGTTAGGGAAAAAGAAACCTAGGGCGGCGAGCGGTGGCTGGCTGGCTGGATGGATTGTGTACTCCACGCCTACATAGAGTATCGCAGGCATAAACTGCTGCAGCTGTTATTATTATTATTAACTTCAAAGAAATTTTATTGTTATTAATTTTTAAAAGGTTGGACATTAGGAACAGGTTTTATATCAACCATCGATCTAAATTGGATGGATGAAAATTATCTTTCTTTCTCGCCATCTTATGAATCTTGTCTTGCCTTTTTTGTGTTGATGAATAAATGCACATTCAGCTTTATGTTTAAGGATTGGGACTAGGGGATCCACAGCCTCTGTCAGTTCTATGCTTCAGTTTTATGTTGCGTCAATTTTTACGGTTCTATTGTAAAGTTTTCCTTTTTTGGTGGGGGTGGGGGTGGGGGTGGTTCCCAGTTCCAACTTGCAGCCAACGACTTCAGAAGTTGCAGCAGCCACACAATGGACGCGTGTACGAGGCGGTCGTATGTACGAGTACGACTATTGGCGGAAGGTTCTTCCGGTACTCTCCAGCCAGCGAGCAGGTGGCCTAAATCGATACCTCCTTCCTCCACCTGCTCTTTCCTTTCCAATACCTCTTGCCTTTCCTACAAATTCAATCCGCAGACTCCCAAACTAGTCCAGCATCTACGAGAGGCCATCATTTTTTGCTGCTGCACTGCAAGCCTGCAACCATTCATTCCTCTTCTCCTTAGCATTAAATTTTTGGCTTTCAGTCTCAAAACATGTGATTCCCTCCCGGGCATAGAAAGGGTAAAAGAAAACCCAAATGGTTTCTTCTTCTCCTTCTTCTTCTTATTATTAATTACTTCAAAGAAAGAAAAGAAGTTTGGATAAAGATAGGTTCTTGAGCGATCGTAGTTGAAGTCGGTGCTTTGATTCATCATAATTCATATTGATACTGCTAAGCAGAGAGGAGAGGAGGAAGGAATTTGTGTACCATTATAGTACTTGCAAATGCGCCGCTTTGAAAGGCGAATGGCATATTTAACCTTCAATTGGACAGTCGAAAATAAAAATGTACTCGCACTAAAAAAAAAAAAGGAAAGAAAAAGTTGCTCAAATGCTTGTGTATACCTTGAAATTATAATCAAGGGAAAATTGCATAAACCTCCCCTAAGGTTTCTGATACAAACACTCACCTCCCTTGTAATTTAGAAGATAGCACTGACCACCTTTGAACTTAAGGATGCGTTGCCGATTCAGTCCATGCCAGCAAAAGTTACCTTTAATAAATTGTTTTAAGGAGTGGGATGAGAAGTTTGTACTGAATTTGCTCTACATGTTGTTTGTACCGAATATGCAATTAGTTAGGGTATAAAAGTAAATTCATATAATTTATTGTCAGAATAGGTCCAATCCTTTTAGGGAGGTTAGTGCTATTTTAGAAACCAAAGAGGAGGTGTGTGCTAATGTTAAAAATCTCAGGGGAGGTTTCTCCAATTATCCCTATAATCAAATGCTCAAAAGGGAATATGAATGTAAAGTTTTAGGGGAAGGTAGTGTTATTTTTAAAACCTCAGGGGAAGTTAGTGAAAGTGTTAGAGACCTCAGGGCAGGCTTCTGAAATTACTCCTAAATTTTATGTGAAATGCACAGTTTCCCGTCCTTTCTCTTCTCATCCTCTTTTTTCGAACCTAAACAGACCCTCTTCTTTTCCCTTTTTCTGTCCTAATCTCCCAAACCAAAAAAAAAAAAAAGGACTTGAAGTAAAGAATCCAAAGTGGAGCAACTACTCTGAATTTGAGGGATGATGGGTGCGACCCTACCATGGCAGCATCTTGTACCTTCAAACCCATTGGTCTATGTCCAGCCCAGAACCACAAGCAATTCACCCCTCTCCATTGCCAAGTTTCCAAAGTACAGGCTTTTAGGCGCAGCGACTTTGATGTTTTTGCTCGGCGCATAACTTCCGGTGAGGCCTGGAGGGACGCCTGGCGGAGGGCCAATGATGGCTTGGAGCAGCTCCTCTACGAGACCAAGAAGACCGCCGAGCGCCTAGACCGCCAATACTCCGTCTCCCGCCGCCTCTCCGCTGTCACTCGTTCTGCTGCCGACCGCGCCCGGGAAATCGATCGTGAATTCGAGCTCACCCAGCGCTGGCGGACTTTTTCTCTCGATTTCAGTAGGAATTGGCCGAGGGTTTGTATTTGTACATCCTTCTTCTGGCCTTTTCTTTTCTTTCCAGTAACAAGCATTTGCTCGTCTTCTACGCTTTTACACGATGATGCATGGTCAAAAGATTGTTGCTTTTTTTTTAATATTAAATTAATAAAGACATTTAAGCTTTATTTAACTTTCCAAATTCCAAACAGGTCGCGAATACTGATAGTTTTCTTTCCAAGCCTGTTGAACTAGTTGAATTTAACATACCATGAAAGCATTTTCTGAGTAGCATGATCTGTTAAATGTCATATTAGCTAATTAGTTCTCAGATTTTAAGTCACTTGTAGCCGTTTTAAGTGAGCGTTTAATAATCCCATTGTTCTGTTCTTTTGTGGGGATTATTTTTGCAGAACAGAAGCAGTTCATTGATTTTCTTGACACTCCACTGGGAAAAAGTTTTACCGTAAGTATCACTGTATTTCTTTACCTTAGTTTTTGGATTGAAATTATGTGCTCCAGCATCGAGTAATCTTTTTCATTAAGCATCACAACTTGGAGGCTTGAAGTGTTACGTGTATCTTATAATCCAAAGATTGGTTGAATTTTTTTTAGTTCAAGGGCTCTTTGCTGCTTGTCTTAGGACATTTTTATTTGATATCAGTGATAAGTAAGTTAAATCTTCTAAAAGTTTAAAGGTTTACTGCTAACAGGCTTAACCAAAATCATCTTTTTTTTTCTTGGGTAAGAAAGAAGAAATGCATCAATATAAAAAAGCTAAGAACCAAAATCATCTATGATGTTTAAGGTGTAATGGAAATTGGCTCAACCAAAATGCTCAGTGGAATCTTGAAATTAGGTTTTCTGCATACACTTTGGCCCTAATATTTACGTTTGTCAACAATGCAAAAAAGTTTTTGTAACATCATATATGGCTAAATCATAAATCTTCTGGCTAGGCATCGACAATAAAAATTTGTATAGCTAACTGGATGAATATAAAGGAAAGAAATCGAGGCAGACCTGCATACAAAGAAGAATGTTATAGTTGCATAGATAATTGATATTTCTGTTTGTGGCTTGAATCTATTTTATCTGTCTCTGTCCCAGGTCATGTGGCCCCATACCCTTCTGATATTTCTATAGTAATAACACGCTCAAATGTTAGTGTGTCATGCTAAAACGCTAATATAATTTTCTGTGTGTAGACATTTTTTTTCCTGTGGTTTGCTCTTTCTGGATGGCTGTTTCGTTTCCTGATATTTGCAACGTGGGTGCTGCCATTTGCTGGTCCTCTTTTAATAGGTGTTGTCGCAAACAATCTTGTCATCAAGGTAAATGGAATTCTTTGGTGGCTCTTTGCAATTGTACATCGAAATGCCTTTTGATGATCCCTTAGAAAAGTTACTGTTAGTGTTTACTACTATAACGTGTTATATGTCCATAACAAAACAAGGATTAAGGTGCAATGTTTGTGTTTACTCTGCTGTATCAATAATGATGTTTTAGCAATCATCTTTAAAGTAGCAATAAGGTGCTTGCTTTGCAATGAACCTATTCGTATACATCCATAGTTGTGGCACTTACATGCTGAAAACTCTTTTCATCAGCTTATCCAAAAGTTTCCTCAACCAAATCTTCCAGTCAATTGGTTGTTGGTATTCAAATAATCAAGTGCATATGATATTCCAGAGAGTTCCATTTATTACTATTGTCATGTCTCTCTGTGAATTGCTCTCATGGCTATCTTCTTTTTTCATCCTTTTTTTTAGATAAATCACATAGGTTTTGGTTGGTACAAGTTTAGGGAAATTGTAAGTGGTTGCTAGCAGATAAATTGAAGGTAGGACTAATTGCAAATCAAACATGTTTTTCCGTTAACCTTGGTTACAGATACTTCATGTTCTTGGCATCATCAAAAAACTTTACTTGCCTGTTGCAGTTTTCGTGTTTCTCATTGAGTTTCCCACTGGGCGTCATGTTACATCTCATTCTTTGAAGCAGTTACATCCTTTCCCTGAAGATTTAAACTTTCTATTGAGTTGTTTCTCACTCTAATATTTTCTTATGTAGCATATTCTTTATATGGCAAAAAGTATAGTTTTCCATCGAATTCAGGCTCAAGTATTGTTTTTTATGTGGGCTTGTAGCATTGCTATTTGTAATTCATCAGGCAGTCTTAGGATGAGAGTGAAGCTTTCCCTTCCATAAGTAGTTTACATGTGAACGCACATTGGATGTACTCTTTCCCTCAGGGATGTAGGGTTTTCTGTGACTTAACAGAATAGTTTTGTTCCTTGTGGCAGAATTTCTGTGACTAGTTCTTTAGAAGAATATTACCTAAAAATGCGTCTGTACTTATCGTGTTTGTATGAGCAGGGAGCATGCCCTGCATGTAGGAGACAGTTTTGTTGGATATAAAATCCAGACGGTTCGTTGTGCAAGTTGTGGAAATATAGTATGGCAGCCTCAAGGTGACTTCTTTTCAAGAGGAGCCCAAGGTTCGAGTTCCTCTTCAAAGTCTGAACATGATGTAATTGATGTTGAGTTCGAGGAGAATGAACTTCGAATACCAAGTGGCTCCTCTGAGGGTATCTTTACTGATGATGCCTTCCAAAACTAAGATTGATTTTCAAATCTTTCAACTATGAATTAAAAATACCAAGTGGCCAGACTCGGTCTGCATCCACTGAGGATGTCATGCAAAAATATTTAAGGAATTCAAATGTTTTAGCTGTGTATTTAGTTGTGGCCTGGCAAAAATTCTTCCTCCTCTTCCATATAGTTGTGCATTGTGGTCTCTGTATGGTCAGTGTTGCTATTTCTGTAGGTGTAAAAAAGTGTTTAGAAGAAAGGTGATGAATGCATAAATTGACTGTTCACAACAACTGTCCTTGTGGACCATGTCACTGTTCCATTAAAGCTGGGAATAGTCTTTTTGAGTTTTTCAATTTTGATAAATACGTCTTGCTTGTTCATTTCTATTTTCCGCTTCATGGAATTTCTGTAGAATTGTATTCAATTAAATAGGACATACCAGAAAGAAAGTATTAGAGTCGTGATATAGGGTATTTGATTTTTGTAATGTTTCTCTTGTAACTGGATGGTGGATGGTAAAATGGTTGTGACTAATTGGCTGACAAATGGCTGGTTATAATCTTTAGGGGCTGGGAAATGGTTGATGTCCAGATGTTCTATTGCTTTTGATCTTCAAGTAGTAGCTTGATGATACTGTTGTTTTGTCCACAAACTGAGAAAGAAGTATCCCTCACCTTCCATTGTTTCCCTGATATGGATAAGCTGTTTAAATGGGACATACAGAAAAGAAAGTATCACAGCCATCAAACTATAGGCTAATTGACTTGTGTTTTGTTTCCCTTGGAACTGAATCCATGGATGGTACGATGCTGGTGACTTCTTAGCTGAGAAATGGCTGGGGTTGTGCCATCTTTAGGAGACTGGAAATGGCTGATATCCAGTTGTTCAATTGCGTCTGATCTTTGAATAGTAGCTTGATGATGCCATTGTTTGTCCTCAAACTTAGGAAGAAGTATTCCTCGCCTTCCATTGCTTCCTCGATACAGATAAGCTTGTCTGGAAAAGGAAAAGGTATTAGGTTTTATGTTAAGCTCTTTCTCACTTGACTGATATCAATAAGACAAGGTTCCTCTGGCATGACCATTCTTAAATTTTTATTTGTGAATGGATAAAAAGATAAACAACTTTTATCTTGAAGACGAATGAAAGATAGATAACTCTATATTGTTGCAAGGCTTCCATTGACCCTATTCTTTTGTTTCGAGAAAATATCCTTCTCTTGCGGACTGCCTTCCATCCCTCATAACCAGAAAATGATGACAAGAAATATATCAGAGACCTAGTGACCTAGCCATAAGCCCCCCAAGGTTTGGAAAGAGGGATTATAGGGGGAAAAAAATAAAAGAGGAGACACAAGTCAACTAATGGGTGAAAGGGGTTATTTTCCTTGCTGACAAAATCAGAAATAGAATAAATAAGGCCATACACTCTTTCGAAATTGATAGGGTTCCTCCAAATACTTCTTCTTGAAGGACAGTGTGATTTGTTTGGGCTTTGAATGTATGGTGACCCATTTTGTG
Organism: Coffea humblotiana; assembly: GCA_023065735.1. Lineage (NCBI taxonomy): Eukaryota > Viridiplantae > Streptophyta > Magnoliopsida > Gentianales > Rubiaceae > Coffea > Coffea humblotiana. The sequence continues at coordinate 352,097 of CM041209.1, read as the reverse complement.
TTCTCTGCGACCTGCATTTTATAAAACATCAGTTTCACAAGCAGAGGTCCTGTTATGTTGGGTATGTTCTTGCATCAAACATTTCCATGTGCACGCCCTTTTTAGAAAACATACACCTCTCATTTACCTGATGGGGTGATTATACATATCTCAGTGCAAGCTCTAAGCAGGCCTTGGATCCTCAAGGAGTCTGCCATAGTTCTTGATTTCAGAATTGCAGCACCTCTTAAACCTGATAATTAGGAGCTATTCCACATCATCTATCAAGTTAAAGTTCTTAAGAGTCGATGAGTCATTTACTTAAGAGGGTCATAACAAGAGGAAGAAATGTACAAGAACAGATATACAGTTGGACAGAAGAAAATTTATTAACATTACATGTTGATGTCGTTGCTGTTACTGCCATCATGTCAATAGGATTACTGATGGCCAGGCCAGAATTGACTGCAGATGCAAGTTGAGCTCTATCTGCACCTAAAGATTCTGCTGCCTCAGCACATACAGTAGTCATCAAAGCCGCTGCAGTAGCAACAGCACCTCCCATTTCCTCGTATATTGCCCTTGTTTCACCATTGCCTTTTCGGTTGATGTTTTGTGCTTCTATGCGGGTACTGGTTGCAAAGCCTGCAATTGCTGCAGCAAGCTCTGTAAGTGAAAGTGCAGCATGTAGCTTGGCCGTGTGGCATCGAATTTCATCTTTCTTCTTCTCTTTACAAGATCTGAAGAAGCCAGAGAGCGATTTGCCTTTTGGCCATCCTTTCACGTGATTCAAGTTCATCTACATAACCAAAATGTACATAATATCAAGATGAGGAATTTAGAGTACAACTAGATGATTTTTAACCTATCCTATGAGCATAAGAGCACTGGACTAGCAGTGGGGAACAAGGCCGGAGCATAAATTTGGGAAGAAAAAAACGTTTACGAACTTGAATCTCTTTTCTAGAGAAGTTAGCATTCAAAGAGTTGTAACACAGGTCTGTTTCAGTTGAGTATCACTTGGCAAATTTCTTGCACCTCCAAGGCTAGGGATGACTGTGAAATCGCTGGTTGTTACTGCTAATAAACGAATGAATTCCTTAACATTGATAGGAGAGATTGATCATTACTCTACTGAATTTCTCGTTGATTATAAGCACTTGGTTCTTTTCTGGGGTGTGCTTCAATCTCAATGCTTCTTCTGGTTGATTTTCATGATCTTCTGCTCTGGCCCTGTCATACTGGGCAAACGAGAGATTCTACAAATTCAATGCCACATTTTGTGTGTACAGGTTATAGCTGAGAACTCGGTGAACTTTGGATCAAATTCAGTATGTGCTCATTACAAGTTCAATGCATATTCACCTAGTTCGAGAAAGCATGAAACTACTAGCAGAAGGACAAAAGAGAGACTGAAGTGGATTAATGTCAAAGTTTGGACATGGGGCCACCCACTTCATGGTTGCGGGTCACGGATGGATCACAATCTTAGATGGTCCCAAAACACTCCCAGTTCTTATGTCTTCGTTGTTAGATTGTTTCTTCCTTGGGTCAGTCAACAATTTAACAGGACGAACTTGTTAAGTGCGCATCGTTTGTGCTACGCATGTTTTTGGGAAGTAGCAAACTCACACTCGAAGGAAATAACTGCAGGAAGTTGGAGGCAGAAGGACTCCATGGTCTGCACAGGAACTCCATTGCACTGATAGGACTCTCAGGATTGTCCATTGGTTCTTCAATTTGAGAGGCCAGAGCTCTTTTTGTGTCTTAAAGTGCTTTTGAGCTCTGGTCGAATACAAATCCTCTGGGCTGCCAGTCCGAGTCTGACACAATTTCAAAGGAGGATGATGGTTAATTAAGAACGCAAGTCCGTGGGAATTGGAAGATAAGATGCTGCTGTATGGAGTCGTGTGAAGGTAATAAAACTCACGTGACGGTGGAACGACAGTGGCGACGACTTGTGTTGAGTTATGAGCGATGCTCCCCTTATTCTCAATTCCTCCGGCGCTTCGTCCATGTCAAGAAACTAGCTATTTCACCTGCGAATTGTGATCAGAAAATGCTGAAGAATGAGCCAAAGTTTCCTACGACAATTGAATATTATTTAGAGAGTCAATAAAGCTCTACATTTTTCCCGTGTAGTTTGCGAGACAGTAACGACTGCACCTATAAAAGACATCCACTCAATGTCCTCCTCCGTGCAGTCAACTCGCATCAGATTCAGAATCATGCTCAAGCAGCAGGTTAATGCTTTCAGCAAGAAACACGAATCTCTGTGCATGCAAGTGCAAGTGCAAGTGCAGCATTCCCAGTTACCTTTTTAAACGGTAAGATCGATCAAAAGCTTGGTTGGTCGTCGTCTCATGTCGACTCAAACCGAGAATCAGTAGCGATCCCTGCCTACACTTTGGTTTGAACGGAACTGGAATGTACTATGAGGAATATAAAAGAAGCTTCTGAAAGAGGAAAGCTGATTGTATTGGCCAGTCCGAAGGATATAATGACCAAGCGACCGAATTAGGAAACGAAACTCAGTGATCACAGGGGTGGAGGCCGCAGGACTACCCGCCCGGGGGGGAGGGGAAAAAAAGAAAAAATGGAAAAAGTGGAGCTTAACCCAACTGGAATTGCCCTTGTCTGGGTTGCGGACGATGGACGCTCATTGATTGTTTCTTGTGGATCTGGAAAACAAAAACCGCAACTGGAAGAAGCGGAGACCAACTGGAATTTTTATGTTGATGCTTAAGTAAGAGTTGAAGGGGAAACAAAGAAAAAATAGCCTCATAGATTAGTAGTTTTTTCAGCTCAGGTCCATATGTGGATTGATCTATTAATTTTAGTAAGATTTTTTGAGTTGCATCGAGTGCAAGGAATGTCGTGGTCTTGGGAAGCATAAGAAAGACGTAATTAGCCTACACGTATAAAGATGCACTATATACTATATCCTCAACTGCAGTAGAGTAGCAACAGCCAACAAGATGGATGATTGGATGGTGATGTCCTCGATGCTTCTGTGTCATGCATGGTGCCCCAACCCCAAGGAGGCTCCCGCAGTTGAATCTTGAATGCTAGTTAACTATAGGCTATGGAAATGGAACTTGGACCACAACTTCACGTGTGGGAATTGGGATGGTAATGGTATGCTCAAATCCCTATTTTATTTTATGCAGAAAATTAACTAGGTGAATTGGTCGTATGAAATCACCTATTTTGGGCTGATAGTCACCGCCAATGCATTAAAATTTGGTGGAATGGGAGGCAAAGTTGCAACAATTAAATGTGGCATTGCTTAAAAAATCCAGACGTTCCCGTCGGATTACCCAAGAACCTCTTCAGCCTTCCTCCTCTTCATAGTGTAAGAAACTATCAGATCGACAAAAAAAAAAATTGATCGAATGAGCTGTCTGCTAGGACTACCTTTTTCCGCTATATACAGTACGAATTTCTTGATGCGTAGACTCCGCAAAAACATGTACTATATATAGAAAAGGCCACTTTCCTTAATTATGCAGTAGGTTGGGATCTACGTTCAGGCATCCAAGATGATCGACATTTGAGGTACTGGTAATCAGCTCTCTTGATACTCAACTCAAGACTCTCCTCGACCTCAGTCTCTCTTTTGTTTTTTAGAATAAGTGGTAGATTTTAAATTCAAAACCTTCTATTTATAATTTTTGTTTCTTATCATCCAATCAAATCATCCCCCAACTTCATTTAATTTATTAACCTAGCATGTGAATTATTCCTAATTTTATTACTTAAATAAGTGCATACACAAGACTTTTCATTGGATCTCTGTACTTTTCACTAGGTCTCTTGGATTACATCTAGCTTATGAACCTCGCACATGAATTACTACTTTATTTTATTACTTAATAAGTTCATACAAAGATTTTGCATTAGACTTGGTTATTTCCATGAGTTAGAGCATATCTCTAAAATTTTAAGTTACTTGCTGACTTGTAGAAGTTCTTATGGATCATTCGATAATACAATTCTTACATTGATAACGAGATTTGAATACGTGACCTTTGTATGAGGAAATGGTTCGTCACCTTTTTTTTATTTTTATTAAGAATGTTGGGATCTTGCATACACGCACACGCATATAAAGGGTTAATCTTTCCTATATTGACAATGTACACACAATCAGCGTTGGATGAATAACAATCACGTAAAATTTGAATTTAAAATTCAACTTTTGCACATATGTCATAGATTCAACTGTTATAGTGTATGCACTGTTATTTATATATATGACAACATGAGAAATCACTGGATCAACCAGGCTTTTTACTTTAACAAGACCTACACTTATTTGAATTTGACGAGTTAATGAATGTTAAAAAAAAAAACTTGCTGATCAAACTCATATTCATTAGCTAACTAAAACTTCATAGCAACTGAGTTTAAGGCACCACTTAAACGAGTTTATCATGTAATATCTAAGTATTTGACGAGTTTATCACGTTGAGAAAAATTTTATTGTAATATCATTGTTGAAAACGCGTTAGTGAGAAAGAAGATAGTTAAAAAAACGTTTTGAAGTTTTTCCAGAAAAAATGTATATAAATCAATGCATTGGTATCAAAGGATTTGTAGGCATCTTTTTGATGTTGAGATTGCAACACAGCGATAGCCAAGTCTCTTTGGTGTTTTGATGATCAAGTTTAGGCTTAGATTTTTGATGGGACAATTCCATTATTCATTTCTCTCCTAAGCCCCCTGCCCCAATAACGTGAGATTTTTTGAAGTTTCAAAACTAATAAAAATAAATAACATAGGATTTGTATGGATTATGTGTTTTCAGAAGTATTTTTAAAAATTTTATTGTAATATTGTATTTTAAAAATTTTCACCCTAGATATATTTTCCAAGTATTTTTTAAAATTTAAAATTTTATCGAGGCATTTATAAAAATTTTAAATTTTCCTACTGCAACTACACCCTAAATGATGTGATGTATATGAGATAAAAAAGTGAATGAAAGATAAAAAAAAAGTGTATTAAAAATTATATCTGTGATATAAACAAATAATTTTTGGCCAAATAATATATGGTCATTCGAACACCCCACAAATATATGTGAAATCTAAAAAGAGCGAACAAGGCTGAAGGTAAGGCGGTAGAGTCTTAACTTAAAATGATAAGACCCAACACACAGGCGTGGAATCTTGAGAGTGGGCGGAAGGAAAAGGCGAATCGGGCAACGGGGGACGAGGCTTCCCTTCCCAATCCCCCTTCGCGATGAGTTTTTTATTTCCCCGGAGGCCCAAAGTCCATACACTCTAGGGCCCTGGGCTTTTCACATTGAGCATTGTCACTGCCTTCGAGGTTAGTCGATCTGTCCGTGAGGCCTAGCTGTCCTCAACGGATAATCCGGAGAAGGTCCTGTCAGTTAATGGCTAAGATTTGGCCAACAAAATTTGTATGGTCCAGATTTTAACATATGTGAAACCCACAAAATATTGTTCTAGTATTACTCGCTGTTATTTTAGTGTTATATCATATACAAATAATGTTATATCGTGTGCATTTTACACACAAGCTTCCGGAACGGTTGCACTGACAACCGTTCCAGCCCCGGGGCCGGATAATCCACCCCTTATAACAAGGATGCGTGCATCCTGCAAGAATCGAATCCATCGAAGCACCATCCACGTCTAGCAGACTTGGTAAGAAACTGGTACACATTTTGTCAAGGAGACACTACTATTGAGGCCTTTAAATTTGGGGAACCCAACATAAAATACTAGTAGTAATAGTAACTGAAACTATGAAAGTAACGCCACAACGCGTTAGTATTAATAAAAAATCACTAGTACTGAATAATGGTAGATGTCACTCATTGTGATTGTGATGATAGAATGATTCATCACGTGACATGCATGCATGGTGTACCCAATACCTTTTTGGAATCATATTGTCTATTAATACCATCAAAGCAGTTTTGACCTGCTTACTACAGTATCAGTTTTCAGAATCTTGTGGTTAAAAGGTGTGCGACGCTAAGGTGCAAATACTGGTAATTTGGGCCTGGAATCTCAATTAAAAGATTGAACAACATATAATATATTAATTAATCTTTTATATATTAATATTATACATGTATTATTATCATTAACGGCGTATATATTATGATCATTGGATACGTAACAGTTCGCCTGAATTTAATTTTTAGGAGTGTACGTACCACACAATCAAACTCTGAAAAAGCTCACATCTGACAATAAAAAAAATACACCATAAAATTAATCTACGTTTGATAGTACCGTTAACGCAGGACAAGTTCAGCCGCCGGGCTCGTCATCTATCAGAGGAGGAGGAGGAGGCGGGACGAGAACCAACCCCAGAAACTTTCTGAGAATCTTTAATACCCTAAATACCGGAAATTTAAAAGGAAAAAAAAAAAAAGAAGTAAAATCCCCCAGCAGTTACGTTGCCTACCCTCCTCCGCCTTTTTCAGCTGTCAGTGGACGGCAAGTCAAGTCGGTTCGGTTCGGTTCGGGAGTAGTGACGGGGGGAGGGACTAAGTGAAGTTGGGAGCATATAATAGTGAAGTAGAGTATGGGAATACCGGCATTCTATCGGTGGCTAGCAGAACGATACCCGCGCTCAGTTGTCGACGTTCCAATTGATACCACCGCTCCAAACCCTAACGGCCTCGAGTTCGATAACCTCTATCTGGACATGAATGGAATCATCCATCCCTGCTTTCATCCCGATGGATTGGTATCATAAAGACTAGACAAAATTACTCCTCGATATTTTTCTACAAATGAACTGCTTCTCTAGTTTTTGTTGAACGGTTTTGTTTCGTAATAAATGATGCGGAATTCGTGAACTTCCTTCACAGCCTGCTCCGGAGACTTATGACCAAGTATTTAAGGCGGTATTCAAGTACATTGACAGCTTGTTCTCCATGATTAGGCCGCGCAAACTTTTTTACATGGCAATTGGTTACGTCCATTCCCGTCTATTGCTAAGTTATGCTGAAATCAACATCTGCAGCTTTATATTTCTTTCTTTTGTCTGCATTTACTGTTTCGTTTACTACTAGGTGGAGTTTTGAGTTTACAACTCTTTTCTAAGTGCTTCATTAGGACGCCACTTGGATTGTTAGTTCCTCACTCAAACATTCCCAACGTTAATCTCTCAGATGGTGTGGCACCGCGTGCCAAGATGAATCAACAGCGGGCAAGACGGTTCAGAGCTGCTAAAGATGCGGCAGATGAAGTCTGTATTTTTATTTTATTTTTTTGTAGCGGGGCCTTCTGCAGATGCTATCATTCCACCATTTCGTCTTTTGTTTTGCCCCTGTACTTTTTATTCTGTTTCCAACATAACTAATAGGCTGGAATTTGATTATGATCAGGCATCTAAAACAGAGACATTGAAAGGGGTCCATGTGCCAGAAGGAGAGGATTTTGGAAATAAAAAGCTGGATTCTAATATAATTACTCCTGGAACTGAATTCATGCAACTCTTGTCATCTGCACTTTCGATATTTATGTACACTTGAAGATGAACTCCGTCCCCAGTTGGCGAGGAATCAAGGCAATTTCGGTTCAATTTCTAGTACTTTGATTTGTTGCTCCTTTTTGACCGGTCTTTAAAAAAACACAGACTCTCTCTCTCTCTCGCACGCATAGACATCTCTCCCCCTCCACATATATAATACCATATGACTATGCTGATCTTTTTTAGGTTATTCTGTCTGATGCTAAGTGTGCCTGGTGAAGGGGAACACAAGATTATGTCTTACAATCCGTTTGCAAAGAAATTTGCCAGGATTTGATCCAAATACACGACATTGTTTGTATGGATTGGTAAAAATCTCTCCTTAGATTTTATACACGACATTGTTTGTTGGTAAACACTCTAAATTTTGCTATGAAAACCTTCCAGAAACCTGTATGCATTGTGATGGATTTATTGGAGGTGACTTGATCTAAATGTGCCTACTTTTCTTCTAATTTCTTTAGGATGCAGACCTGATTATGCTTGCATGGGCTGCACATGAAATCCATTTTTCTATTTTGAGAGAGGTATAAGTTTAGGGGATTGTATTTGATCCCTCTTCTTTAATTAAGTCTTGGCTTGTGGTTTACAGTTGTCTGGAAGTTATAATGAGTTCATTATTTTTATGCACCGTGTAGGATGTCCGCAAAGCTCTGCCTAAGGACAAAAACCAAAAGACAAGAAATGGTGAAGCCAATGCAAGGGAAGGATATCTTAGGGATTTTGAAGCCTTTATATCAAGACAAAGATTTCAGGTAACAGTAATATTACCCATTCACTGTCATGACATGATTTTGGTTGATGGCCTCTGTAGAATTTGGTTTTATATTTGGTGCATGAGTTTAGCAACGTTATCTTGAGTGAAGTGAATCAGCAAAAACTTTATTAAGGTACTGATACTATTTTCATGATGCTAGTAATTGTACTGTCTTATACAAATTAAAAGAGGCTCTGGCAATGAAGAATTTCATCAATTATGGTTGTCAGAGACCTGGCACTTGTAGGTTGATTATCATGTTAAATGGAATTACTTGAAATCCTTCATTGCAATTACACTTTATTTCCACGGTTCCTGTATGAAACTAAGGTAATTGTTGGATTAGAGAAAAGTTAGTGCAAATTGTTGCACTGTGCAGCATGCAATGTTTTTGTCTAGGTTAGGTTCCTTCTTTTACACACTTAATGGTTTATATGCTCTTTGATTGAATTGCCATAACAAGAAATTTAGGAGTAAAAAGATAAGATCTGCAGTTGATGCGAGGATATTTCTTTAAAAAGCATCAATTGATTCGATCTTACAACCTTGCTTTGTCAAATTAATGCATGATTTTTTTTCAACTGTTTTTTGCAATTTCATCTCAACTTAGGATGGCACTTGTTATAGTAAGTTGTTAAAATAAGTTGTTGCCTTTGACAAGTCACTTGCGTGGTAGTGTGTGTGTGTAATATCATGCCATTCTTTACTATATTTTTATCATTGTCAGCTCTATGTTGGGGGTACGATTTCTCTATGCATTTTGTGCTTTGGCCGGGGCTATGCTTCTCTTGACTCTCACTACTGATAATTTATGCCAATAGATGCATTTTGATTGAACACATTCACTAATTATTTCCTTCTCCTTGTTGGATATTTATTTTTGCAAATCACATAGTACGGGTCTCTCTTCAAGAGCGTTAGAATCTTTGTGAGTCTGATGTAAGATGTACAAGTTGATCATACATTAACATCTTCCCCAAACAAATTTGTTTCTGATAATTTGGAACTTTCAGCACTTTGTTTCCTTGTTCATATCCATGTGTCTTCATCCATTTCTTCTTGACAAGGCATCTATTTTTTTTGCTGTTGGTTCACTGGCGGATGAAATGGTGCAAAATTGAAATCTTTGACCTGATTTTTGTGTTTCTATCTTTAAACATAGTAGTGATCAGGGATAATGTAGCAAATGATTTTGTAACTACTGGTTCTTCTTTTTCAGTTTCTCCACATTTGGGTACTCAGGGACTACTTAGCACATGAGTTGCAAATACCGGATGCAACAGTGAAAGTTGACCTGGACCGACTCATAGATGATTTTGTATTCATGTGTCTGTTTGTTGGTAATGATTTTTTACCACATGTGCCATCGCTGGAAATATCAGAGGTTGGTATATGCATTCAGTCTTATGCATATTTTGTTAACACAATGAAAGGCTCAATGTCCACATGGCAAATTGCAATATTGGGTTGTATGTGAAACAAAAATTTTGAGGCAACGGTTCACAATGTTTTTTCAATTTAAGATTTATCAGGCATGCTAAATATTCAGTCCCTTTTCTTTTGAAGTATCACTAATCCATGGCGTGTTCTATTTCTTTTAGGGGGCAATTGATTTGCTCATGTTGGTGTACAAGAAAGAGTTCACTCAAATGGGTGGTTATCTTACTAATTCTTGTGAGGTAGTCTTAAAAGTTTTATTCTGCTGCATTTCATTCATTTATAGGAGCTTCAGTCAATTTTATTCATGATGCCTAATGGTTTAGTTAACTATTGGATATGTTAGTTTTCAAGCCAATTTATTATTATGCTTAACCTTGACAGCTCATGTTTGCATGAGATTGAGAGGAACAAGGTTTTCCTGCTTTCTGGGCTCAAACTTGTTCAGAGTTCAAGTGCATAATTCTTGCAGCTGGATCAAAAGCTATATTTCAACTTCCTTTGTTCATTGACAGTTTCAACAAAACTGCAGTTGATTTTTGTTTTCTATCTTTTATGTCCTGAGAAATGAATGAGGATTGTATTCCTGGCATTTAAAATACAAAGCACTTTTCCATGCATTATTTTTCATCTCCTGTTAAACTCTGCCCTCCTTTGATAAATGCAAAATTTTTTTTTTGTGCTTTTATTTCAGAAAGATCTTAAAGTTTTTGATCTGGAATTTCTTACCATTTTATTCCTCTCTTTATTGGTTTCTTGCTCTCTGCTAGTCAAAAACAGTTATTTCATTTTCATTGTATGTACTTGGTCCTTTGCTCGCTGGTTTGAATCGACTTGTCTCATACTTATGCATTGACTACTGTGATATGTGACTAGCAATTTTTCAGCTCTCATAAAGATTGATTCGGTCAAGCTATTCTTATCTTTGTTGTCAAATTTTACTGATTTGATTTTATGGAGCCCTGTAGTCTTCCCCCCTTTTTAAGCTCCTTCACTTCAAGTGCAATCTCTACTCATTATGCTAGCCGCAACTCTGCACTCCCAATATATTGTGCTATCATCGTTATTCAAGACCACTGCCCTTTGCTTCAGTATCCTGTAATATTGGATTGCATAGGTTGATTTGAGCGGGTGGAGCATTTTGTAAAAGCAGTTGGAGCACATGAGAATGCCATATTCAGGAAACGTGCACAGGTAACATTTGTTACTTATTTTTATCAGGCTTCTTAAGCTTTAGGACATGTTCTTTTTGGTTGGTTAATATTTCATGCTGGATAGCATCAGGTGACTTTTATTTTTCTCTAGTGTGACTTGGATTCATTTTAAAGGTGAAAATCAAATCTATTTGCTGTTTCATGGGCTTGCACATGAATATTTCTACTTGCTTTGTATTGTCTATTGTGTGATCTACATATAATCATGTTGTTAATTTTCTTTTGCCAGGCACAAAAAGCATGGGATATAAACTTGAAACGTTGTTCAGTTAAAGTGAGTATCACATTCAGTTTGAAGTTTTGACTGAAATTTACTAGTCTTTGCATTGTTTGATCGTAATTGTACCCTCTTATGCTGGTTTCTTCATCAGTCTAGAGCCATGGAAGTTCAGAGTACAACAGACCATTTTTGTACCGAAACCAGATTTGCAGTTGACAAGGTTGCTCCTCTTCCATGTGTTTTCTTATTCTTCCCATCTTATATTTAGCTGTAATTATGTAGACCAAGTCTCAACTGTTTTTCTCTGCAAAACTCTAATGGATATTTGTTTTGCAGGTCAAATTAGGAGAAGAGGGATGGAAGGAAAGATATTATATTGAAAAATTTGAGGTACAAAATGACGAAGAGTATGGAAAAATACAAAGGCATGCGGTAAGGAGATATTACTTGCCGTGCCAATACCATTAGGTCTATGGCTTTTCAAACTTTGCTATGCCCCTTAATTACGTTTTATGCTATTTGTTGTTGATTAGGTTCTCTTGATGACTCTCACTTGCATGTGTTTTCTTTTTCTAATTGACTTTGTATGTGAATTCTTCTGTGTTTTCTACTCCTCTATTTCTTTTTCTCTTTGCAATCAGCTATAACTTGGTGAGGGATATTGTCTCTCTCTTGATTTATATTTTCACTATAGATTTATTTTTATTTACCTCAAGTTTGTGTCACAGTAATCCTAGTTAGTTTTGCACCTCTAGTTAATCTTTCTATTTATTTCTTTGCTCTTTCAAATGTTTCTTATTGAGCTCTATTTGATGTAGGTCTTCAAATATGTCGAAGGAATTTCTTGGGTCATGCATTATTACTACCAAGGAGTTTGCTCTTGGCAATGGTTTGTACTGAATTTGAGTAGTAGCTGAGTCATTTAAGAACATAATAATATTAAAGTAATTCATACAAAATGGGATCCAGAGAACCCTGATTGCAGAAACTGAATTTGAGGCATAGTTTATGGTCTTTATTTTCAATATACGATGTTCTTTACATTGTTCTGACAAGCTTTGTTGTGCTGAATTGTATTTTAGGTGGTGTATTTTTCTGAAAATTTTGTGTAACTTAGAAAACATAATTTAGTTCCAATTTGCAGGTTTTTATCCTTATCACTATGCTCCATTTGCATCAGATTTTCATGGTCTTCACCAGCTCGAAATAAAGTTCAATCTCGGTAAACCGTTCAAGCCTTTTGATCAGCTAATGGCAGTTCTCCCTGCTGCAAGGTTTAGAACCTAACTTATTGTCTCATGTATACATGGACTAATAACCTTTCAGATTTAGCATTTGACTTCTTCAACATTTAGTGCGCAGGCACTCCCATTCTTTTACAGAAAGTTAATGACAGATCCATCATCTCCTATTTTGGACTTCTACCCAAGGGGTATGGTGATTGTACCATAAATCTTTTTCGCATGATTACTGTTCCTTGTGCTAAACTGATTGGAGGTTACGTCTCACAGATTTTGAACTTGACATTAACGGAAAAAGACATGCTTGGCAGGTATGGTTTAGTAAATTGCTTTACTTCTGAATTATGAAAATTTCTTAGCTATTTTACTTTCATGCTGAACAGGTGTTATTTTGGAATTGATCAATGGCTTAATGTAGGTCTTTTATCTTTCTGTACCTTTGCATAAAATATTTGCTGATATGTTGTTGTACTATGGATTGTATGCTATCCTTAGGTTCATGTTCGGGTTAATAAGGAGCATATTTTCATTGTCATGTATAGAACTGTACTTGATGTATTCTGGTGTTGCGATTAATATGATACCTGTAAATTGTGGTGTGAGTTGTTATCTGCTTATAATAGTTAAAACTGTGTTTGAGTTTTCATTATTTAACCTTTGGATTCTAGTTTGCTTCTTACTAGCCCGTCCATTAGGATTTGTCAGTTGACTTGATTGTGAATACTTCTGAGCATTTAAAAATGCACAAACACGTACACAACACAGCATCTGCATTTTCTGAACTAGGATTCTAAAAGGTGATGTTAATCCCGAATGTCATTTAGCCTTCATCTCACATCAAGTGGGAGCAAAAGTAAAGGGAAAGAAAGAGAAGATAGCATTTCATGAGACCCTAAAATTGAATTTACAGTTTCAGAATAGCTGACTTTTATGGGACTGAGACCTGTGCAGTTGAATGTGTAAAATGCTCCTGAATAAACCTTATGAACAGCTGAACACAGATCTTCTCTAATTGAACAATTTTCTAGGGCAGCTTGATTTTACTTAGTTGTCCTCGTGATTTGGCAGGCGGTGTGTAAATTACCATTCATCAACGAGTTACGCCTTCTCTCAGAGATTGAAAAAGCTGAACATACTTTGACAGTAAGTTCTGATCTGTATATACTGTATACAAGTAGTGTTGTAACCAGTATGAAGTTGCGTTGACAGAAAGGCAGTATTATTGTTGATTAAAACATTTTCACCCATACAAAGCAATGATTGCATTGTTATGTGATGTAATTTTTTCTGTGTTATTCTGCATATCAATATGTTTGAGCATTCTCAGTTACCTGTATGTTCTCTAAAAATGCTCAATAATATTTTTCTGATCTAGGGTGAAGAAAAACGAAGAAACAGTTTGGGTCTTGATCTACTATTTGTTCACACATCGCATCCTTTGGCTGCTAAGATCTTTTCCTTCTGCAAGCGCAACAAATATAACCCAAAATTGCCCAAGGCTAAAGTGAAAAGAAAAATTAACCCCGAATTCAGGTAAAAAATCATCAGCGAACAGCTTACTGATGAAACCAATAGCTACAATTATTTTGTGTGTGCGTGTGTTTCTCTTTTTCGATGTGGGATGGAGGAAGTGATCCTTAGATTAGGGACTGCCTCAAATGAAGTTATATTACCCTTAATAGCTTTATGCTTCAGCACTATGACTTTTCCCTGTGGCACCAGATTTTCTGTTTTGATATGGATGATGCTGATACTGGAAGAATCTTAGAAAGCAAGGCACAGGAATAAATACTCCATATGGCATTGCAAGCATATATTCTGGGTTGATAGACTGACATGTTCTATTGCTTCATCAGAAGCCATTTAACCAGTTCAGAAACTTTTAAATTTGTATGCACCTAGTGCTAGTAACTTGATTATGAACATCTTCCCCAATTCTTTTAATTTTTAACGCTTTTCTAATGTTTTCACATCAATATTTTGCTCTGTACTTGCTTTCTTGTTAATTGGCACCTTTATCTTGTCTGAAATATTTTCTGGATTCTGGAAGCCAGGTGGATGACAACATAAATGTTTTGTCAAACTTTCCCGAGGGTTTAAGATGTCTAGAATTTTTTATAAATCATGCACATGTTGTTTTATCATTTATATTCTTGTCTTCTATCATTGGGATAATATCTGCAGATCATTCATGGTCTGCATATGAATGCCCACAATCATAAAGATACTTCATTTCACTTTAGTAACTGATATTTTTGTGCAGTGACGGAATGAATGGATACATGTACATCGCTGATACGCCTATACAACCTATAGCCATCTGTTCACCACTTGACGACATGGAGCTGATAACAAATAATGAAGTCGTGTATGTAAACTTTTGAATATGGTAATCAGAAAAGTAGAGTTCAGCAATCAGCATTACTATGTAGATATCTCATGTTCGGCACCTTTTTCCCTTTTCCCAGGTCTGTCTTCTACAAACCCCCATCCTTTCATCCTCACATAGCAAAAATCCCTAAAGGAGTAATAAGGCTTGGGAAGGTATGAAACGCGCTTTTAATGAAACAATAAAAGCTTTTATTTCTTTCTCTAGCATAGCTTACAGGTTCAACTATCAAAATTGTGTTATCATTTGTTTGTGACCCTACTGGTTTGCCTGTGCATGTGAATGACTTAATCAGATAAATAAGGTAGTTCTGTACGGTAAATTTTTATTGCTTGGTGAGTTCTTCCCTATAAGACTGCTTTCATGAATATGTACAAAAATTAATGATTCAAGAGAGAGAACCACCAGTGAGTGTTGAATTGGCTATGGCAGACTTCAGTTAATTGTTATCATATATGAGAATTTCTGACACGAAATAACAAACCGTCAAAGGTGTTACTTCTCTTTCTATGAAAAGCGGATCAAGCAGATTGCATACGATCGGAAGATAACATTTTCTTACTACTTTAAATTTTGTATCTTCATCTTTAATTATATGCTGTTTCTTAAGATTTCGTCTTGCTTAACACACGAGTTATACTTTAATCAGTCTGTGAGCGAGCATGATATCCAGCCTCCTCCTATCCTGTGGCATGAGAAGACATCAATTGTTCGACACAGGTTTTCTCAAAGGTGAGACTGCAGCTACATCTCTAATTCCCAAACCCACCCCCCCCCCCCCCAACACAAACAAAAAAAAAAGCTCCCCCAATCTCTCACTTTCCCTCCCACTCTCACACAAGAATGTGTATTCAAAATGTATATAGTCATTTCAGCAAGAAATCTTTCAGTTATGATGTCGATTTTGTCCATTCATGGAATTTGTACTTCATATAGCATATAAAAATTTGAAGACTCTTCCCCCCAAAAACAAAAAGAAAAATCCATAAACTGGAGGTGGGGAGGTTGAAGAGAAGTTGGGATATACATTCACCGTGAGAAATTAGATAGACGGGGTACAATTACTGATTAGCACTGTCTTATTTGGGGTGCTATGATAAACAAATAAAATGAGCTACCTAGATGTTCATCTTATTGCTGTAAGATTACTGCCTAGAGGAGTAACAAACATCCGGGACTTTTATTAGATGCGTGATTGTGTTCGTTTGACATCTTTATCCAATTGTCAAATTATTTTTTCCCCTTTGAAGGTGCATTCCCCCAAGGGCGGTCTCAGGGCCTTGCCTTGCGAAGATGGCTCGTCAGCTTGTATCACACAACTGTGTAACGAAGCAGCATGATGTGGATGGAGACCATGGTAAAGTCAGCAAGGCCAAAAGGAATTGGTCTCATGACAAAATTAAGAACCGGAAGATAAAGAATGGAAGTAAAAGGAGAAAAGTCAATAAAGCCTAGTGCTGCAGCTATTCTTGAAGCCTAGAGTCAGTTTAGAGTCTCAAGAAGGGGCCTGCTATCCTTTTTTTTTGCGAGAGCTCAGATTTGCCAGAATGGGCTTTGGCCAGAAAGTAGCATTTATTGGACTGAGTTTCAAAATGGATTACTCTCGTGGGGTGGGATTGTTATCATGTCGTCAGTATCGAGTATTTCCTCCCTTCTAACGTGTGAGGGATGCAGCTCCATCTTCTTGTTCTTCTTCTGTAATTTGAATTTCTCCTTTTTCTGCATATGCTGTTAGTAAAGATTAGTTCAGCAAAGGCTTTAGTTGGGGTGTAAGCCAGTCCCTGATGCTACTCATACCACATTCGTTTATTTGTCCATGCAAGGCTGCGAGTTGAGTTGAGTTGAGTACTACATCTGTTTTCAGAACCCAAATTTAGCAAAGTACTAAAAAAATTAGTGAGGGGAAATATAATAATTAATTTGGGTTGATAGGGAAATGGTGAGTAATTACTGCGTACAAGTACGGAAACTTGGGTTGAGATTGGAGGAAGCCATCGCAAAGAGCTTGGGTCTAAACAAGGAGTGTATCAAGAAGGTCTAGACAAGGAGTGTATCAAGAAGGTGTTGGGGTTGAAATTGGAGGAAGCCATCGCAAAGAGCTTGGGTCTAAACAAGGAGTTTATCAAGAAGGTGTTAGGGTTGCCCGTTGGGGTCATCGCAGAGAGCCTGAGTCTAGACAAGAAGTGCATCAAAAAGGTGTTGGGGTTGCCCGTTGGGGTCATCTCATCGCAGAAAACAATGCCTTCTTGATGCACTCCTTGTCTAGACCTAGGCTCTTTGAGATGGTTTCCTCCAATCTCAGCCCAAGTTTCCGTACTTGTATGCAGTAATTACTAATTACTCACCATTTCCCTGTCAACACAAATTAATTATTATATTTCCCCTCACTAATTTTTTTAGTACTTTCCCTGTCAACCTGTTTTCGGTACTTTGCGCTCATAACTGCCGAATTCTCCTAATTTTAGCAAGTGGAGTACAAGAAGTCCAATACTACTCCAGTCCACACGGGTTTCCATTCTCAGATGTTATGATGATGGGTTCGTTGTTTGGAAACAAAGAAAACTAGGAGTATTTGAATAAACGATGGGTCTGCGTAGAAGATTTTGGAACCCTCGTCTCTGCTGCTGATGTATTTTAACCTTCCATTTGTTCCAGAACCCTCGTCTCTGCTGCTGCTTATTCTTGAACCCAAAAAACAAAATAACAATAATAATAGCATTCTTTCAGTCTTAAATGTGCCAATTTTGTGCACAAGCAAGAAACATATGGAGAGACTAGGCAACAGATATGAGACAATGATGGAAGCACGGAAGGAAGATTAGTAGTAACTCACATTAAAGTCGAGAGTTTGATGGGAAAGGTTATCATCATCTTCTGCTGACGCTCCTTGTCTTGGTTATTAGTAGTAATAGTAGGGGGGGAACATCGAATCCTAATTTGGCAGCAATAACTCTGAGAACCGGTGAATTTTGGGGCGGAGCAACTCTTTTGAGTGGGGCAGAAGCATAGCCTATCAGCAGGAGGAGTTGGGCAGTTGAAGGTCTTGATGATGTACATTCGGAGGAGTGAAAGGGAATGAAAAAACTCCAGCCGTCATCATCACTTTCCCAGTCACCGGCGGCTACCTAATGCCCCAGCAGCGTAGACCCTCGAGTGTTGTCGTATTTAGTTTTCCCCAAGCGACATGCTTCTGCCGCTTCGCTTGCTCTCCTGCTTGCTCTTTCTTTTTGCTGCATTCGGTCGTATTCTATTCTTCCCTTTTGCCGTCCACAATGACATCCACAGATTATTGGTTACTAGCGGGAGTCATTTCTCTCAAGATACTGTGTGTATTTGCTTAGCAGCTATCTATTAGTAGGTTTTATAGATAAATTGCACTCATTTTGACATTGATGATGCTATAACAACCAGACAGTCCTGTTTGTGGGCTTGCAGTTGCGGCGGCGTTGCGTGGTGCGTACCCAATTTCGCGACACAACCGCCGCAAAATCATGTACCAGTCAGTAGTAGGGCGTAAAAATAAGTAAAAAGAAACTATTATGTTGCAAAATCTACACCAAGCTTCTTTTTTAATTAAAGTAATGGCAGATGTAATTTATGGTTACTATAATTCTTGCACGCTACCTTCCGTAAGGCCTCCAATCAGAGGGTTGCAACACTTTTCTGTTCCCCAATCTATTTGGATCTCAACTAATCACACCCCAATTTCCTCCTCAGACCGCTTAGATAGATCTTGTGCTCAACAAGCAACCTGATCTGGAAATTCAGCAATCCCCTTCGTTCTGCAAAACAAATAAAGCAAAGCGTCTGCTTAGTTTCCACCCAGTTGCACCTTGATCAACCATTGTGGGGAAAAAGCTTAGGTACTTGATGACTCAAACGCGCAAGCCACTCAGCACGATTCTCAAACTTAACGCAAGCGGTGCTCACTCTAGGCATTGTGCCGACCCAATTTCACACCCTTGCTCGCTTCTATTTGAACACCAACCCAAAAGAACGACTCAGATGCATTTAAGAAGCCTTCTCCAGGAATTTAATGGCTCCTTGGTTTCTGTTGGATCAACTGGTTCTTTGAACTTTGCCTTCTCACTGAGTTCCTCAAATGAGTGTACGATGTTTTGAAGCCTGGCAACAAACTCAATCAACGAGGAAGTAAATGTTGCCAATGACAATGCACTTGCACTTTCATGTGTCCTTACTTCACGTTCATTGAGAATGGTATCACCAAGGACTGAGAGTCGTGAAGGCCACATTGTCTGCTGTCGTAGCGTATCCTCTGAGGAATCCCACTGAGAAGCAGAGAGACTGATGCCTGGGTTTGGGTTCTGTGAATTCCAATTTCGCAATGTCTGAGCTGAGGTTAGATTGAGATTTGTTTCACTGATGGAGTTTATGACTTGTGGCTTATTTTCATTGTCCTTTAGTTCTTGTAGTTGCTCTGGATCTTCAAATTTACTTGGTCGTTTGCCACTTTCCCAGCTCTCAGCTTTGACCAGTAGGTAAGATTTCTGGTCAATTAACATCTGTAACTCCTCCGCAGCCTCATGCACTTCATCAAGTAGGTCTCCAGGGCTTAGTTTTTCCATCTTTTCTACTTTGTCTCCAAGTTGCCGTAACACATTGGCACCTGCAGTCCCAACTCTCTGAATCTCATTCCTGAAAGCCTGTCGCAGTTCTGCTGAAGCCTGAAAAAGAAAAGAAAGAAAAAAAGATCTTTCACAGGCGTAGTAGAATAAGATATGTATACTTTTCTTTGCCATGAAAAGAAAGGAGCATGAGCAGATAAGGGTGTGCAAGTAGCATGCAAGAACCAAAGGCATGAAACTGTGTAGACAACCAGTACATGAGTCGTAGAAAAATGATTAATAATCATCAGGTTCTGGCTTAAAAGTTGCACACAGATTGCCGTCACGTGATCAGAAAGTTTTCAGGCATGTAGAGTTAGTTTCAGACCTCTCTCTCTAATTATGTCCAATCTACAGTAGACCAAGGTATCCTTTGTGTAGAAGGCTCACAAATAATATAAAGCCATGAAACCATATCAGGTCTTGCATTTTTGAACCACCTAAGCTTTTAAGACACTCGAATAGCATGCTAATTCCTTTAAGCAAATTGAAAGGCCTTGTAAAAGATGCAGGGACAACAGAAAATTTATGATGAACTGATCCTTCTATACTTAAGCTTAGTCCTAAAAGAAGCACATAGAATCAGACGTCATGACTATGGATTACAATTCAAACTACATGTAAAAGCAGAGACTTGAAAAAAATTCATTGCATCCAACTTTCTTAAAAAGGTAAGATAGATAAAACAAGACACTCTTGGCACCTAGGAAAGCAATTCAAATCCAAGCAAATCATTATCCAGAGGTTCAGGTAACAAGGACATTGCTGAATAAGTGCAAAACTAGCGTTTTGAAAGAAATCTGCAAGACTTCTTGGAAAACCCTCAAACAGAAAAGGAGCCTAAGTGCTGCTATAATGCTGAGCCAAGTGACAATTAGAATTGCTCCTTTTGAGTCACAAAAAGAATGGCTGTTGAGACAAGAACATATGTTTACTGGAAAACTCCAGAAAGACTATTTTATGCAAAGCCAAATTAAGTAACGTAAATTTGAAGTTTAAAGCATCATTATCTACTAACGATGAAAAAAGTTTGAATTATGATCAAAGTAGAAGACCTTCAACTATTAGAATGTACAAAACTTAACAAAACAGAGAAAACAAGGAAAGAAAGAAAAGAAGAGTTTCTTTTCTGAAAAAAAAAAAAAGGAACACAGCACAGTATGAGTATTTGGATTGCTTCAAGCTGCCTTCTACTATTGAAAGAAAAATAGAAATTCACGCCTTTCCTTTTACTGGTTAATAAAAAAATAAAAACAAAACCTTCCTTTTCTTAAGGGCACTTGTCCAAAATTGAAGCATCTCATTCAGTACTAGAGCTTCTTTTGTTTCATTGTTTGTAAGGGGCCTTTTCTTTCATTTGTTGTTCCCATGAGGCTAATTTATCACATGATTTCTAGGTAAAAGTAGGGGTGTAAACAACCCTAATCAAGCCCAACACCCCAGTGTTCAAGCTTGTTTGATTATTTTAACAAGCTTGAAATTTTGTTGAATAGTTTGTTTATTTGCCGAACCAAGCTTGAATAGCCAGATTCTAGTCAAGCTCGAGTAGGTTGAAATTTTTACATATAAAATCTAATTTTATACTATTTGAACCAAGCTCGAGCCGAGTTTGAAAGTTTATTGAACATAAAATACTGTTCAAACTTGGCTTGACTAGTTGGCGAACTAAACTCAATGAAGCTCTTACAAAGCCAAGTTCGATTCGACTATCGAGTGACTTGGTTCATCCTTCAACTCTAGCTAAAAGGGTTCTCCTACCTTATACATTCCCCCTCAAGGACTCTATGATTTTTAGTTGTAACAAATATTTCCTTAACTTGCCACAAGGAGGTCTCAATTTGTTATCTAACTATACAAAAGGTTACATCCATAACACCTCCAGAGAAACCAAAGCCTACTGGGTTACTTAGATATCATTTCAAGTATATAACAGGAGGCAAGTGAAACAGAGGAGTTGATGCAGGATTGAGGTTCTTGTAGGCGTCTGAGGGCATCAATCTCCTTAAGCACAGGCATGGCTGGCTCTAGTTAGCCCAAAAAAAAAATGTGAAGAGAGACAAGAATCACCTGTATCTCTGAAAGTATACAACCATGCATTGCCATGACCATAAATGCACAATGCCTTAATGCACCACTAACTTTAACATATTCACTCCAAGGATAGTTGAACATTCTGTATGGACCATGAGGCGGTTCCCAAACTGCAAAAGCCAACTGCGGAAGGAAATGCTTAAGTTACAACCATCGTCCCTTTGAATAAATAATCATTAAAGAGAGAAAGAAAAAGAAATAACTGTAAAATAGGCATACCAGAGACTCCTCTTTGCTGGAGGACTCTAAGGCAGCTCTGATTCCACTGTACATCGGATCATCAGAAGCCTGGAAGACTAGAATTTTCGATGGTATCCTTTCATATTCAACACATTGCAGATATCCGTGGACACAGCCTACAGAAAGGCTTGCAGGTACAAGTGAAGCATATTATCTCAAATGTACAAACCTCAAGTAATTTTTAAGTTTTGCGGGACAAAAAAATGTTGGAAAGGGCAATAAAAACCTCACCTTCCAAAGAAGCGGCAACATTCCTAAAATTCTTCACCACCAACTTGTGCAAATCCTCACCAGCCCAAATGGGGTAAACACATACGTTGACAATCAGACAAACACCAGCTCCGACAGCAATGAGCAGCAATCGAGAAACAGCAGTTTGCACAAAGTGTGAAGTCCCAGAGACCAGAACGATGCAATAAGTCAACAGGAACACCCGGAACCCGTATTCGTATTGTTTCATTGCTGGGAACAATTTCAAGTAGCTTGCACAGAACCCTAGAGTCCATTTAGATAATTTTAAGGAAGTGGCAGTAGAAAGCAAAAATACTGACGACGTGTAAAGAAGAAGCGTTTGTTTGTAGGGATGGTTGGCATTAGCTGCTGAAGGAAATGGTGGCAAATTTATTTTTTTTTGAAGAGTAATACAGACGGACAATAAGTGGGGAAAGGATGAAACCTGCAATGAAGATGCTGAAGACGACTATAACTTCTTGAAATTTGCCAGCTAAGGCAGATAACTCAGCAATTCCCAGAGCTAATGCTCCAGCAGATAAAGTCCCCAAGGCACGATTGAATCCCTTGTTTAATGTGGCCCCTGCACATGATTGAAGTAATATTGAACAAACGCTTTGGGCAAATACAAGTGCAGACGATAGCGCCACTGTATCAATTACCGAAATTTTCAAGTTACTAAAGACGATCCAATTACAGATTCTGCTGCTACAATCTTTTTCATTATATATATATATAGAGTACTGCATATAATATCAGAAGAAGACTACTGATAAAGTTTGCAACGGAATCAAACACTAGAAGGATAGGGGAAAAGAAAAGGAAGAAGTAAATGGAAGGAGGAGGAGGGGTACCAATGCTGAATTCAAAGACGACAACGACAGTGAGGATAGCCCAGATGGAATACTGTCCGATGTAACTGAGGGGTTCCTTGAAGAAGATGAGAATTGTGACGAAGGAGAGAGCCAGCCCCATTTTAAGTGCAAATATGATCTTTCTGGGATCGGAACGACCCATTTCGCAGGCTTTGAGCCAAACTTGTTTACCATAGCTGCAGATTTTGGAAATTTCATCTGCTAGCCAATGAAAAGCCCGAAGACACGCTCCTCCTGCTCTTCGTCGTCCTCCTCCTCCGATCCCTGAGCCCACTTGTGAATATTCGTCCTCTCCTTCTTCTTCTTTGCGGGGTATGAGCAATCTTTCTTTGCTTCTCTCCGCGAAGCTATGCCTTAAAGATCCAATACTGCCAGCCATTCAATGAAACCCAAAAAAAAAAAAAAAGAACGGAAAGAAGGAAGACGAAGAAGATCAAGAGAAGAAGAAAAAAGGCGTAGTTGGGTTGGAGCGTTGTTCACGGAAACAAGCCTCTGGGTTCCATTCCATCCAACTCACATCACATGTATCGCGTCTCATCTTTCTTCTTTTTTTTTTCGTTGGTTAACTTCGATTCTCAAATTACTAGTATAATAATAATTAGTACTATTACGATTATAGTAATTACTGCTTATTATTATGGAAAGCTAAAAATGAATTAATACTCGTCAAGTGTTGTAGATTTGTAGTCAGTCCCAGTCCAGTACTACTAATACTACTCTTCTATTAATTAATTCAATAATCTTCTGTAATTAATAATATGTGGCGGGTCCCACTCTTAAGAAAGTCCGTTAATGATAACGGTTAAACCGACAGTCTCCCGCCTCCTCCTCAGGGCCCACTTTTGTCACATGTCTCCAATCGAGGTTGAAAGTCCGTTAACACACACAGACACTAGCTGTTGGAACGCTGCTACTACGTTCTTCTTCACACACAAACACAATTAGTATATTATTGTTGCGCAGTAAAAATTAGTACGATTTATAACAAATTTATTGTATTAGTTATCGTGATAACCACTACATTTATTGTTTACAGTATTTGATCTAAAATAGATCCAATGCATTTGCAGAAATTATGCTTTCTTTTCTTTTTATTTTTATGAAGAAGAGAACACTAAACCAACAAACATACATAAGCACTCGTACAATCACCCGAGACCAAAACAAATTATTGAAACCACCTGTGGCCAAAACTCAATTCCATCCATAGGACCAGGATCCCAAAAGTAACCATTTTCTGCCTACCATCACCAGACCACTGCTGTTTTTATCTGGTATCAGGAAAGATTGATCCAAGATTAGATTAGACTTTTACAAGTCTTTTTGTCTACACCAAGATTGATCCAATTACGAAAAAACGCAACATTGAAACATACAGAGGCGTCACAGAAAGCACGAAGCGACATCACCGCTATTGAAGCAGTCAGGCTACAGTAATCAGCTGACATCTAGGACCAACCATATGGATGCAGTTTTGTGATCAGATCCATAAACCTATTAAATCACCATTTAAGTCTTCAATTTCATACACTCAA
Organism: Coffea humblotiana; assembly: GCA_023065735.1. Classification (NCBI taxonomy): domain Eukaryota; kingdom Viridiplantae; phylum Streptophyta; class Magnoliopsida; order Gentianales; family Rubiaceae; genus Coffea; species Coffea humblotiana. The sequence goes on along the minus strand of CM041209.1, from coordinate 327,742 downwards.
ACTGACAAATATAACAGCTCCTATTGGTAAAATCCCAAACAAGTCCAACAATCAAACTGCCAGGCAAAAATTGCCTCGTCAGCATCAGCTGATACTCAAACTATTTCTTCTCTTCCTTCTCAGCCTCGGCAGCCTTCTTCAACCTAGCACCAATATGGCGCTCATTCGTCCTCTCCAATCGCAGCTTGTCGTAGGCCTTAAATGACTCCATCTCTTCTGTTACCTTCACAAGCTCCACGCATGGTTTCTCACGAACAATGGGCAAGTAAGCACCTTGCACTTGTGTGGCTGTCGCCAACTCCTCAGGAGCAGAATCACCAGCCTGCAACCAAGGAAGCTTAATAAAGTAGCCAAAGATGAAGTCTGAAACCTTAAAAGAATATTGGGTAGCTCAGTCTAACCTTGAATTTACGAGCTCGTCTTGGGAAAACAACCAACTTGGCCTTGTATGTCTTGAGTCGCTGAACATTAGCCTGAAAACCCTCCAAGGACCTGTTTTTCCGCCGATGATCAACTGAAACACCAATAGTTGGTCCAAGTTTCTTAGGAATTCCTGCAGCCTATTGCATTGTAAAGCAGATAAGGATTAGAAGAACTCGTGCACGGCCTGACACTCAAAACATACGAGTATGTGAACATAATTGATTGAAATAATCAAGGAAATTCACCTTGAGCTCCTCAAGAGTAAAGCCTCTACCAGCTCTGACTTTCATATTGTACTTCAATGTCTGCCCATGGACAATAGGACGAAGAGGACCAGCTGTGGGCCTGGGAAAGATTTTCACAGCCTTCTTCTGCCTAGCTGTCAAACAGATGATCAAAAATCAGACATCAAATGCAAAGTAAATACAGACCACAACTTCGGCAAAAAGCAACTACTGAACAAAAACTTGACCATTGGAAAGGAACACTGAAAATGACAATGAACTGCTTACCATTTCTTCTCCTGGTCTTGCGTGCAGGTTGGTTAAACCACGTCTTCACATAATTTTGCCAGTGCTTCCTGAAGTGCCCACTAGGCACAACATTATTGTGCTTAACCATGAGTTACCTACAGATAAAAGCAAATTTTGGAACTTGAAAATATAATTAAAAAAAATTGGCCAATATTAACCAAACAATGGAGTTCTTTATAGTAAATAAAGAGCAACTTTGAGAAACACATATTTACTAGTATAGCATACCAGCCCACATGAATTACAGGCGAGGACAAGTATCTAATTTTCTCATCCTACTACAATTAAGCCATAGTTTGCCAGCAGCAGACAGGCATATAAAGCAAGCATAATGCAGAAGATCCCCAAGCTGCAGTTTGAAAGTAAAACAGAAATGACACTTATGACGCACAAATCAATTGTGTTCTACTGTCGGTCAATAGTTTTCAGGTAGCAGAAAGGCATACAGCAAACGTTATGCAGAAGATTCATAAGCTGTAGCTCCAAGTAGACCAGAAATGGGGCACATGACCCAAAAATCCATTTGTATGTACAAGCTGACCATCACAAGACAAACAAACTTCAAAAACAACAAATGATGATTGGAAAAAAGAAACTCTAAAAACCTAGTAACACAGAAAAACAAGAGACCCCAACCAAGTATCACGCAGCAAACAATCACAAAAACTCCTTGACATATTTGCATTGCAGACATCATAACTTGAGAGTAGTGGCCACAGGATCTTCATGGAGATGTAAACAACAAAATCTAACAGACTTACTTTTGAAAAAAAGAAAAGGAAGAAACCTCTGACATCCCCCAACAGCAGTTGAATAATCAATAATATATACCAAGAATGACAGAAACTTAACCCCATGCAACAAGAGTAAAAATGGAGGCCGACAAATGGGTGTCAAAAAATAAATAAATAAATAAATAAGGGAACCAGATGGAGTAAGTAAACAACAAGAGAGTATGTCCTTAAACCATGAAAGAGCCCGAATCTGGTCGTAAACTGCAACTACTATTTAATAGTAACTAAAACTTTTCAATTAACGACTGCAAAGGCATTAACCTAACAGGGTCTTTTTCTCTACCTTTTTTCTTTGATCTAATCAAATAGAACCGGCAGAGGCAATTTCCACATTTCCACAAATGATATTCCTGAGCGTACTCTCTGTGCGTGTGTAAAGGCACTTTCTCCGGTTAAATTAAAAAAAAAATCACGACAAATTAAGTGAGTAAATACGCATCACATGAACATACAAATTTCACTGGCGGAACCTGACGGAAATAATGATTCCAAAGAAAAATGAAGGGAAAAGGCGTATTAAGAAGACTAGCAAAGCTATGTGCAGATGGAGCCTCTTTTCTTCTTCTTCTTTTTTTTTTTTTAAGAAAGGTATAAAAATCTAACGGCGGCGAAGAGAGGAGACTTTAAAAGCACAACTCACAAATGGAGAGAGATCCCTTTGCTTCCGTGCTGCGACTTCCTGCTTCTCCTCTTCCTCTTCCTCCTCCTCCTCCACCTCCTGCCCCTGCTCCTCCTTCCGGAACTTCTTAGATTGCCGTTTTATATTATCTCATCAAAAACCCTACTAACCAATTGTACGGGCTTTGTGTGGCTTATTTGTTTCTTTGGGCCGAGACCCAACTCGTCAATAGAGGAGTTGTTCTAATTATCCAAATCTCCGGGACCAACATCTAGAGGGGCACAATGGGTAGGATGGACGGGATTTATTTGGATTTGAGATGAGATCTAGACTCTGCACTATAACTTACCGTAGAAGTTATAGGAAAATTTTTTGAAGTGTATAATTTAAACACTTTGAAAAGTTTTTTGAGGTTCCTGAAAATAAAGTTGTTAAAAAACTTATAGTAACAACAAACTTGGCTAAAAATTTGTTTGCCAAACAAGCCCCTAGTAACTTGGGTTTAGACCCAACCTTATTTACATGTGATTTGGAACTAATTTGGGTGAAATCACTTTGGAATAAGTTTATATTGATATCTCCCAATATCCAAGTATAGCCCCTGTATTCTTTTTTCCTTTTAAGTCTTTTTTATTTTTTATATAACTTTTATTTTTTTTATTTATTAAATTTCTTTTAGTCTCACTGTGATTTGTATTTTCCTGAATTTTTTCCTGAAAATTTTATTTATTTATTTTCTATGTATATATATTTTTTAAAAAAATTTTGATTTCCAATGTTGTTAAATTTTCCAATATCCAGGTTATGTTGTTGTTATCCCACTTTTCAACAAATAAAACTAAAATGTTTTTCGGAATTTGCATAATTAATTGAGTGAAGAAAATTGAATGCGATTAAAGTGAATGGCTACAACTCTAATTGAACACTTGTATCATTTTCTTTAATGTGATACTTTAATGCATATGAATAGAACTTTTTTCTTTCCGCCAGGAAGCATATAAGATCGATAAGTCTGAGCTATGCTGAAAGTTTGGTATACAATTGACTCCAAAGTTTAATAGAATTACAACCTTTTTCTTTCTTTTTGTTTTTATGGTTTTTGGAAAATAGGAGCAGAATTGGCATCTTGATATTTTATTCCTCTTAAATAAAAAAAATCCATAGGTTCTATGAAGTCACAATTGACTGCAGCCTGTTGTTCTCTGTCATTATTATTCATTAAAATGGGGAGTTTATTTAGACAAGTAATCAATTAGATAATGATAAAACCAACACCAATTCCCCCTTCCCACGCCACCTTTGAATATGCAATACAATTATTAGTAGGCAATTTTGGATAAATCAAAACATAATTGGGTTTGGGTTTTGATTGAAACCGCGGAGCTACCTTACGATCTTATGAACACAGAAAAAGGCAAGTCTCACACATAGATACTAATAACGCGTACATATCCAGACAAAGGTAAGCTAATTTCAAGCTTCTACAGTCCCTTCAGCGTCCTCTAGTCTTCTACACGTCACGAGAGGAAGGACTATTGAGATATATATAGGTTCTTTTGCAACTCAAGGCTGCGGTGGCGGCCTCTCCAAATCCTCAAGGGGGCGGAAAAATGCCTTCTGCTCCAGCACAGAGTCTTCAGGTGCATTAACATCCGAGGTGCGGAGACCGCGCTTCCCACGAGCTACAGGGTTCTGCTCGGTGGACGGGCCAAACACCCCGGTTTGAGGGTGTGGAGCCCAGTACTCCTCCGACTGCGGCTGGATTACATCGTCTGGTACCGCAGTCGAAGTTACGTGTTCCTCCGGGTTCTTGTCATACACTGACACGTGAACGGCCCTCCTGCATATACACATATATATATCCAAATTTCCATTGAGGACGCTAAGTTCCCACGACATGGATATCAAAGGTCAAACAATTACTCTGTAACTTGCTAAAATGACCAAATTAACAGACGGAAAACTATTCTTACACATCAAAACCTTGCACAGACTTGTAAGAACAAGTAATTCTTTTACACCACAGTAGAACCAGAGGGAATGTATGTGAATGGCCCTTGCATTCAAGGCCAGCGAAAAAGATCACGAGAACATCAAAAGGCTAAAAATGCACTTTAAGGTGCTTGACAAAAATCATCAGTCAGGTTTTGGTTGTAGCTAGCAGCTTTTCATCTAATGCATATCAGACAACGCTAGAGACAGCAAATTCACAGGCAGCAGCAGCAGCTACAATGACAATTGTCTACACAGCAAGTTCATTACGGACAGAAACAGAAGTATTTTCGACCCAGATTATAAAATAATAAGAAGGTGCTCCGTAGTTATACAAGAGCACGTCACCATTGTTTGTAACAAAGGCAGCGAAACTCGAAACCACTTGTACGTCACTCATAAATCAAAGAAAGAAAGCAGAAAGTAACATTCAAGTATTCATTGTATTTCACTATTAAGGCATCTCAATATTTAGAAACAAATCGACCCTTAGTTGGCTGCCAGGAAGCCAATAGTAAAATCAAGAGTTAAACATGAAATCAACAACACAACCTCTTAACATCAGGAAAATAAAAGAAAAAACCATCTAGATCTACATTCCTTTTCCTAATTAAATACTGAAATGGTAGAAGCAGTGATTTTTGTACGGAGAAATGGGTGAAACCGCCTAGGCAAGGATACAACTTCTCAACCACAACCCCCCTAAATGATGTCCTAGTTGGGCAACACACCTACCCCTAAGGCAGTTACACGGTCCACATAAGGAAAGCAAGATAAATCTGTCCAATTACTGTAGTATACGTTTTCAAGTGCTGGGCTGAGATTGTGTTAACTTAACGACCCACCTTGCTTGGTGCCGAAGATGAAGGAATAAAAATTGAAGATGATCATTCACCACTATAAAGTAGATGGGTTAACCCGGGAGGGAAAAAAAGTAAAACGGGGGCTTCCAGTTACAATAAATATCAACTTCGGGACATTATCAATCAGATATCTATAATAACATTACTAATTAACCCGAATATCGGGTTAATAACTTTTCCTCAGCAGTCCCCTATCTAACATAAACTTAACCTCGCCAAGCAATCTGGATTGATGCCTTTAATCCAATTCAACACTTAAACTAAATGGAATCAGATTTCAACATATTTAGACGTTTGATAACCAAAATTAAGTGTCTGAATTAATTAAGTAACACTAAATTTTTAATAAAAACTTTACTCCAAAATTAAGTAATAATCTATTCATTTATCAGAGAATGTAATATACATTCAAATATATTAAATTTAATACCTAACAATTCAATAACTTAATGAATTCAAATTTCAGTTTTCAGTTTTCAGATTTCAATTTTATCAAACATACCCTGAGTTTTTAATTGACATCCGCAAACGCAACCGCCTCGTAAGTACCCCCGACATCAGTGATGAACAAAATTAATATCACCAAACCCCAACCACCCCCCCCCCCCCCCCCAAATCAAATTTTATTTTTTCTTCTTTTTAAATCCTAACAAATTCAAGGGGTGACTATCCATCTACAGACTGATAGACCCCAAAAAAAAAAAAAAATTAGCCATTGATGATACTCGCAAAATACTGGGATTGCTTATTTGGGCCCTTGTTGGACCTTTGACACGTCAGCTACAAACCAGTCCTTATCCAAATTCTAGAGAATTGGGACCATTCTAGTACGGAATGAGGTTTTTTTTTAATACTTTTATTTAGTTATTTATTTATTTTTTGCTTTTAAACAAAACTGTCCGCGCCCGGTAGTAATATTAGACTACCCTAACCAATAGTAATTAGACTACTCTGACTAATGTTGTTGACAGCTACATTAAATACTGTCAGGAAATTCAGATGAAAACCAAAACAAGAATTATTTTCCCAAATTCAATGGTGTAAAGGAACATTTTCATTACTTAATTGGTAGGAAAAACGACGGCTAAACTAGAGGATGACACCCAAAACAAAACAAAAAAAAATTACGTCGCAAAATTATTTACTAATAATACTCCACTATAGTATAACTCACAAGATTGGACAATCCAACAAGAAAGAAATAAAAAGCGAAGCAAGAAAAATTTTGCTGAAAAGGTGATCTATATATCAGCTAAAAAGACCAACCAGACAAGATATTTGATGATCGCTTAGTCGCCAGAAAAAAGAATATCCTGCTTTTCTTTTTCATTTTTTCATTTTTCTTTTTTTGCACCCCAAAAAAAAAATAAACGAAGAAAGGCAAGGAGCAGGTAGGATGGTTGTAGGTAATAAGATCAAGGGGAAATCTCGGTATAAGAAGACTCCATTCCACCAGTTTTAACGTTTTATTCTTGCGGAGGAGTTATTTATCTTGAAATTTGGGCTTGAGCTAAAAGGTGAAGATGCTCCAAGTCTTCAGAAATGGGTTTTGCAGGGAAACACTAAAAGGTTAAGAATAAAGAACACAGCTAAACTGACACATACTAGTAACAGTTTATACTACTGTAGACTCAATCGGCTGAAAAGCTTTTAAGGGCCCAAAAAGCATTTGCAGAATATAGTACTAGTATGTGAAAATAGGGGAAGGCAGAAAGAGTTGTGAGAGAGAGAGAGAGAGAGGGAGAGTTACCTAAGCAGGAAGGAGGAGGAGGAAGGAGAGAGAGAGGAGGAGGACTTGATCTGGCTCACAAATCGATTACCGATGCTGGCCAGTCTCCGGGTAGTAGTCTGCAAATAGCCGGCCATACAATTCCCAGAGTTGATTGCTCTGCGGGAGTATAGAAAGGATGTGAGAGATTGAGAATGAAGTAAAAGGGAAACACGGAGCTGTGGAGAGAGCGATGGAAATGGAAGGAGAGACCTTTTATTATTTATAGGAGAGAATTTTGGTGGGGGTGAGTGGGGAGTAGGTGACGGGCGAAGGCGGTGATATAAATTATCAAAGCCTTTAGATTTAGGCTAAAGGGATTTTAATCACGACAACTTCCTTTCACTACAACTTGGGAAACATGGGACAATTGGTCACAAATTTGAATAGTTGAAGTGTGGGGTATTTTGTCAATATATATATAAAGGGAATAAAGTGAAAGAAATGAAATGTTAAGGGATAAATTATAAAATTAATCAGTGGTTGTTTGGATTGTCTTTATTTGTTATTCAAATTTTATTTATTTGCATCGTGAACTTTAATTATATTTTTATTTTATCTATCTCAGATTTAAAAAATATTACATAATTTTTTTTTAAAAAAATATTTTAAATAATCAACTTTCCGAACAAGTGCTCGCTAGCGTACGGGGATCAGGGTTTTGCCTTGCCTACCCCACCATCACCTCCTACTCTGCCTCGGTCCTCGTAGGACTGCGTACGGGTGGGTACCGTACCAGTAGTAGCATTTATTTTTGGACCACCGCATCAATTCTCACTCCACCGTCAACTAACCAACGGAATCTACTTTCTTCTGTGACAGATGCTGCTGGTGATTTTGACTACTACTACTACTACTAGTAGTGTATTATAATATCGTCATCAAACCACTCTTTATAAGTAAATATTTTAAGTTTTATTATCATTTTGTCCCTTTGAACTATATCATTACTATTAATTTATCCCATATTATTATTCTTTAGTCACCTTACCCCTCATAGGTAATTCAACTTAACATATTAACAAATTTTAGACAAAATGCCCTTTTATTTTATAGTATTACTATATTGTTATTACCACTTTATTCATTTAAAATTATAGTGATACAATCATCTTTACTTCTTAATATTATTATTTTCTAAGCATCTCATCCCATTGTTAATCTAACCAGTACATTCAAAATTTTTTAAACGTATTTACCCTTTTTGTATTTTTTATTACACAAAGAAGAGGATATTTTCTTCTAAAAGTTTTTAACTTGCTAAGTTTGTTTAATGATAGGATAAATTACCTAAAAAAATAACGTTACGGGAGTAAATTGATAATGAAACTATAGTTTATGAGAGATAAAGTGATGATAATTTTACGAGCTAAAACATATCTTGACACTTGAGTTAACAAACTTCATTATGTTTTTGGCAGTTAGGTTTGTAGGTAAAGTGACAAAAAAAAATAACACTAAAAGGAAAATTGATAGTAGCATCAAAAGATAAGGAGGTAAAGCGATAATAACTCATATTTTAATAATAGATTCAACGCATGAGTACTCCGTTGAATATGAACAGTAATCAGCAAATAAAAAAACGGAGTGTATGGGAAATTGGGCTAAATTGATGCGATGAAAGATTGAATTGGGCTAAATTGATGCGATGAAAGTTGCTAGCAATGGGCAAATATTATTTTTTTCGTAATAACAATATTTCTATAACTTAAGTATATTCTATTTTACAGGAGAGGAGAGTCTAATGAGACTGTGTAAGGAATTGATCGGTATATAAATCTAATTAGTCTAAAATAATATTTTGACATTTCTTTTAAATTTTTTACTACAGATGTGCTTTAAACTCACACCTACCTACCGTCCAAAAAGGACTTGGTAAGCTCAGTGGTTAGTGGCAAGCAATACATCCCCCCAGTGGAACTCGCAGTTTGTTTAGTAGGGATCAGTCGTAAATAGAGCATTGGATACTTTTATACTCTGCGAATATCCGATTGGGTTGGGGGCACCAATGACCAGCAGTCTCCTCTCTCTCTCTCTCTCTCTCTCTCTATATGTATATATTTGGTTGGATACAACCTGTGATGGCCGGAATGCGCGTCCGCTGTTGGAGGCTGCATTGCCACTCTCTCTCTCTCTGCTTCTCATCATGGCTCGTGTCTGCTTGATTATGCTGTGGTAAGGTGAGGTGGCCTCTGCCTCTGCATCTTCGATTAGTTCCAATCTATTTCTGCTAAATATTCTATTCCTACCACGTGAGTCTGTTACCAAGTGCTACTAAATATTCTATTCTATCATTCCTCACACGCATTGGACGAGGGACGTCCTAAAATTAAAACTTTTTTAAAAAAGCCGCCCCACCGCCCGACGTCTTGTTAGGATCGCTCCCATTTACGGATCCCACCACCTTCGCACGCCTTTCTTGATTATTTACTCCCGTAAAAATTTACGGTGATTTTGAGAATATATTGGTAAAATTCTCAAATCTCGCCTCTTTTTTTTTTATTGAAAGTATATTAAGTATTGATTAATTAATGGGTAAAATCCAGAAAATGCTTGTTTTGTTTGGATTGCTGTTTTTCATCGAAAAATTACGTCGTTCTTCGTGATCACATTTCCCTACTACCTTTTTCCCTCACATACATCAAATCGCTACAGTAATTTTTCCATGAAAAATCATGAAAAAATGCAATCCAAACACAAGAGTCAAGAAACTCCCTCCCTTGTTCAAAACCAATTGAACTGCATTTTGGATATTATAAATAAAATAACAGAAGAATTAACCCACCTTATATATGTATATATATGCTGATGATCTCTGTCAATCATGCAATGCATACCTGAAAGTCTAAAATTACGGGGGTCATTATTGTAATTCAATGAATGCTGTCGGAAATATCTCCTATGAGTAGGGTGAAGTTGACGTGCTATCTATCGCCAAAGCCGCCTTACCATAAATTAGTGTCATGCTACTTGGGATTTAAGAAAAACCCTAAGCAGTTGAAATAAATTGAAAGATGGTTCATTCTCGTCAAATCATCCCTCGTTTGGCAATTTTGTAAGTAGGATGGCCTGGGTCAACATTCAACAAAATGTTTGCATGAAAGGTGTTGGCTTTGCTGGTCCTCTTGAAAGTTCTGTTATTGCGCCGTGCCATCAGCGAGAGGTGGAGGTCAAATTTTGGTCCATTAATTTGCCGTTTGAACCCTCCTTTTTTTTTTTTTTTTACTATTCACCGTTTTAACAGTTAAGTAACCAAAATTTTAGAATACTAGTTGTTGGGCTGCCCTCTAAGTTTTTTTTTTCCAAATCCTACTATGCAGTAATACTACTAAGCTAGTATGTAGTCAGTTACTGCTGGAGAAGTATATTAGGTGTTGCTAGCTAGTATGTAATTGGCTTGTAATTCCAAATAGGAAGAATATTTTTGAACTGATTACTTCTAACTCTGTTTCAAAGGAGGATAAAGAGAGAATTGAAGCAACTAAATCACCACCATAGCGGTCTGCTAGTTACAAGTGTATACCTACTTTATTAGGTGTGCCCTGGATCCTTAAATTGTCTGAAGCAGTTCTGAGGCCTGGATAGAGAGCTCGAGGCACGCTAAACTTTGTCCTATCCTTCTTTTTGTTTATTGATAAGAAAATTGTCTTATTCTTGAAGCTATGGGTTTTTTTTTTAAAATTTCAGTTATTGTAATGTATATATTGGAGGTTTGAAGTGTCGCCAGATTATACATTCATTTTTCTCTTGCTAATCATTAGTAATTTTTTTTCCCATTTCACTTAGGAGTATTCAAATATTTCGGCCAGACTAATTATCTAAAATTGTATACAGTCTTGCCCCAAAAATACACACGTGAAATAGCTCACGGAGGTCGATCACGAAACCTGCTCAAATTACGAAATCGATCGGACTACCCACGGGGTCTAATCAAATCATTATTAATTAGTGATGCAAAAAGTTAGTGGATTATATTACGCAATGGCGTATTCTGATGGGATGGTGATATTTGCTAATGTTCGAATTTTTTAAGGCCACGAGAATTTTAGAATAATAGGCTAATTTTTACCTTTCTCAACTTGACTGAAATATCGCCAAAAATTTGACTTGAGAGGTGGAGCCTTATCCTTAAACTATCATTTTATTCCAACGTAGCAAGTACCAAGTATTCCACTATATTCGTTTAACTACCAATGCTGGTTTAGTGGTCAGGATAGTGCTTTTAAAATTCTTTCCGCTCTTATTAAGTTTAGAGTTTGAACTTAACATTGGGGGTTAAAAAAATATGTGAGGAGGAGTGATAGAGTTTAACCATAACCCAAAAAAAACTATACGAACGACTGGTGACTCTTCATCAGTACCAACTACCAGGCAAGGGTGCTCGTTCTCTTTCAGGTTAGATGGATAACTGTTCATTAAATTTGCGACAACTTGATAGAAAAGGGTAGCCTAGCGCATCGCGTGCCGCAAGGTGGTGTCGAAAATGAACGGTACATGAACGAGACGAGATTCTCCAAATGACCAAAACAAGTATAAGAGGATTCCCGGCGGGATTGTGGGAGTCGAAATCGCCTCCATTTTTTTTTTCTTTATTTTTTTTCAGTTCCTTCCCTTCCTGCCCTAATCCCCGGCCCCCAAACCTAAGCCAGGTTTGGGGCTGGTCTACGGGGCGAGCATGACGGACCTGGGTCCTGACCAACGGATCGCCTGCATGAAACACGCTTAATACGTAATTTGCTCTTCTTTTTTTTTCTGGTTTAATAACACTACTAAAGTTCATGCCTAAGTGGCGAAGTTTGGATTTGGGGCACAGCCATTGTCATCGAGCAGCAATCAAGCAGGGAGTGACGTCTTCTATGAACGAATGGATTAAGATAGAATTTAATTCCATTTTGGTCCTTCAAATTTGTTTTAAAATCTCCATTTGGTCCCTCACATTGTAACAGTCTCAATTAGATTGTCTAGAGTAGCAAGACTTCTCCGTTTGTTTTCTCAATCTCGAAAAACTTTTTTTTTGCTCCCCCCCCCCAGTAGCAAAAATTCTCAATTTGGTCCCTTAAATTGAAAATTTCTCAATTTTGCACCTCCCAAATCAGAAAATTTTTACAACTTGACCTTTCAGGTTCACTTTCTTAAAAACATTACAAATAAACCAATGGGAGTTGTCTCGGTGGTCAGGGAAAAAATTTTTAGAATTTTTTCACTGTCAAATTTAGAATTTGAATTCTGTACCTAGCATGTAGAGGTGAGAAGGGTGTAAAGAAAGGTTGGAGGGTAAAATGGAATTACCGATAAGATCATCAGATATAGAGCAATTTAGGGGGTTCATGGGACTATAATTTAAAAAAAAAAATTTACGCTATTTATCTTAGAAAATGAAGGCACTTATATGATTGAAATCACTAAAGTAAGAAATGTTTCAGTAGAATGATAAAATAATCTTTTATAATTTTTGTCTTTTAATTTTTTCCTATAGTTATTAAGTTATTAATCAAGTAGGTTTGAACAACAAAGTTGGAACTATTTTATTATTTTAGATGATCAAATTGAGACTTTGTCCTATCCCTTTTTTTTGGGGCAATTGTGATCCGTCTATGTATTGATAAATTTCAAAGTAACTGGCCACTGTCAAAGAATCATTGTGTGCCTTTTTTGCATGCCACACAGGAAGGTGATTCCTTTGGATAACCAAGACGTGACTTCCTTATACCCAAACAATTTTTCATAGAAAAGTTTTTATTTTTTTTGTGAAACATATTTTTTTAATTATCTTTTTTATTTCATATACACAAAATCATCACAATTTTTTTTCTTTTTATACGGGTGTCTGTTTTTTTTTTCTCCTCAATTTGTAGGCAGTGGCTCTCTTGGTCTGTTAGTTTTAATTATTTTGAGCAAAGAGGGTGGACTCTGGGCACTTGGCTCTTCAACAGTGAATTATTTATACTTTCGATAATGCAATGCATGCATCATATGTGTCTTCATTTATTAATAATGATTATGATAGTTAATAAGGATTAGATATTTAAGCTTTGTTTGGATTGTGTTTTTTTAAAATTTTTATAAAAAAATTACTATAATAATTTAATATACGTGAAATAAAAAAATACCCACAAAAACATAACAATTTTTCTTCAAAAAATTGTAATCCAAACACAGCATAAAATGTCCATGTCCTTCCTAGGAGAGGAACGTCGTCCAAAATTCGGACTTTGGACGAGTGTTATCGTCCACAAAATTCCCAACCACCAAGACCGGATGGATAATGTTGCTAAAGCACACGGGCACTACAAAATTTCTCCCAGCCCAGCCCTCCTGGCCTTCTTCTAAGTCCTGATTCATCGCCGGTGACCGCTGCCTATAGATCAAAGCCCAGCACCCCTCCGATATGTCATCCTCTGTCGTAACGGGTGCTTCCTCTTCTTGCTCAGCTGCTTATGCAAGAAACCTCTCCTTCAAATCCAGCTCCTCAATTCCATCTGCAAATGCAAAGCCGCTAACTCCCCACTCCCAGGTATATATGGTTAAAAGTATACCCTAATTCTGCTTCAACTTCTTTGTACATAACTGCTATCAGTATTACTGATAAATTCCTGGTGTTGGTGGTGGCAGAAATCCAGCTTCCAAGGGCTTTCGCTTCAAGAGGCCAAATGGGGAGTTTTCAACTTCTTTCATGGCTGAGATCAGTACTGCTAGTACCGGCAGAAAAGAAAGAAGAGGTCTTGAGATTACAGCAAGAGCTGCTGGGGCTTCAAGGACCATCGAGGTTGAAGTAGACAAACCGCTGGGCCTAATCTTGGGTCAAAAGTCGGGTGGTGGTGTGGTCATCACGGTCAGTCCTCTCTCCCCTCCCCTCCCCTCTTTCGTCCTTGTCAAAAACTGGCCTATATATAGAATTTTCGTTTGATGGCTATTGTCTACTGCTAACCTCAAGTTGGTTGGTATCAGGGAGTAGAAGGTGGTGGCAACGCTGCAAGAGCAGGGCTCAAGGTTGGCGACCAGGTCCTCTACACAAGCAGCTTCTTTGGGGATGAACTTTGGCCTGCTGATAAGCTTGGATTTACCAAAACCGCTCTTCAGGCGAAGCAAGATTCCGTCTACTTTGTAATCAGCAGGCAAGCTCTTCTTTTGCTTTGCTCATTAATTTTACATGCAAAATTTCGGTTTGGATTTTAACCCATTCTGACTGACTCTGGAATTTACAAGATATTTTGGGCCATAGCTTAATTTGGTAGTGGTACAGATTCTTTCGAAGAATTGCTGACGGCAGAGTATTATATGACCCGTTTCATTTTCTGGTCTCCTTGGGAGATGTTCCACTTTTAGCCTGTATGATCATTGTGCGAAATGCAGTGATAGGGAAAAGTGCCTTCCTAATATCTGAACCATCATACCCTTTGGGCCTTGACAAACATCAAATATAATTCAGAAGTACTCCGTTGCATGCTTGATGGTATTGGTAGCACCTTCCCATCTCAGAGTGTGGACGCCGCGTCATCTTCCTCAGTAGGTGTAGTTTTGTGAGATGTCTGATCATCCCAGTTGGCAGCAAAGAAAAGTATACATTCTGGAAAGTACTTGTTATTCATTTTGTCAAATCATTGTTTTTTTTGGGGATGCAGAGGAGCTGATGTGGACGTCAAAAGGACTGCAGAAGCGGCCGGCACCACCTCGATTTGGACGGAAGTTAACCGACGCTCAGAAGGCAAGGCTGAATATATAAGTTGGTTAATTGGTATGCTATGCCTCCTCCGTGAGTTTCATTCCCTGCAACCCCGCCTGACTGATATTTCTAATCTTCCAGGATCGAGCAACTCATATATGTCTCGACTGCGGGTACATATACACCTTAACGAAACCTTTCGACGAGCAGGCAAGCTTTCGTCGCTAGTTTGTTCATTTTTAAAATTGAGAGTTCTGTATTACCATTACACCATTACATAGTGGTGTCCTGTAATTTGGGTTTGGAGCTGCCGCGGTAATGTAACTGGGTGTGTTTTGTTTGGTTGGTTGGTTGCAGCCGGATGATTATGCATGCCCACAATGCAGAGCGCCGAAGAAGAGGTTTGCGAGGTATGACGTGACCACCGGAAAAGCAGCGGCGGAGGGCTGCCTATTGGTGTTATCCTTGGGCTTATAGCCGGCATAGGCGGTGTTGGAGCATTATTGGCGTATGGACTCCAATAAAAAAAGATTTTTTCTGTCACTTTTATTTATATACTCGTATTTTTTTGTAAAGGAAAAAGATTTATCCGACCCTCTTCCCCCTCGCTCCCTGCCTGACGATTTGTTGTGGAATCGATTTGGTGCGTGTATCATTTGAAGGCAGACAGCTGAAAGGCACGCTGTGTAAAACAATTTTTTCTACCACTATTAGTGACTCGAGAAGAGCAAAATTTTTTCTCTTGATTTAAACCACTAACTGCCTTAGCTTCTTTCGTAATTCTCTGGCTGATGGCACGACAAAGGGTAGCAGACCAAAAGATAGATACATAATAATATCAGGATATACCGCTACTCCACAGTTGACTTTTTAAAATGGTAGGTTTAGGTGTAAACAAGTACAGCGAAGTTGAAACTACATAATTCTTGGCCTTGTCCTTCCTTGATGATTGCTACGAGTTATCGCGTATGATAATATTCAACTTTAAAAAAATTGAGTTTTCCGATGATCGTAGTACTTATTTCTTTGTGAGTTCAGAGATAGCCTGCCTAATTTTCTTGAATCATTAGAGCGAAGGTGGGGAGGGTCTCATTCTCATGGTCATGGGGAGAGGCAGAGGCCCATAGTAGAAATTCTTCCTCCTTGCTCTTACAGTTACAGCTTCAGCTTGTGGAAGAAAGTATGCGTGCGCGATGCCAGGACCAGTAGTGAAGTACTAATCAACAACAACAACAACAACAAAAGAAGCCATCTACTGAAGCAAACAATCAGATAATCACCTTAAAAATTATACGCTTTAAAATATTTTAAAAATTTATACACTTAAAATTTTTTTTATAACTTCTTCTACAGTAAGGTACAAAATTTTTTTAGATAAGGTACATTCCGCCATGCATCAGGCGGTTTCGAGAAAGAGATAGAGAGCTTTTTCCCAAAAAAAAAAAAACCGAAGAAAGAAAGAGATAGAGGGGCTCATTTGTGCTAAATACGTATATATATTTTTTAAATGCTTCTGACGGCGGGATCCTCTGTTCATTATATTTATTTATTTTTTCTGTTCAATGCAAAACTACGTAATTTCACTTATTAATATTGTTGATGTGGCACATAACATAATTTGAATGCATATTTAGGAAGTGTTTGATAAATAGATTTTAAATTCAATAATATTCTAATTGTACCCACAATCTTTTTATTTTGAAATTTCATGTCGCATGATCCAGATGAGATTATATGAGCATTTATGGACTAGATCCTTGAATTTGTTAGAGTTGTAATTACATGCGCAATCATATTAATTCAGAAAATAGGCTGTCTATGCTAAAATTGAATTTGAAATCCATTTTACTAAATATTTTCTAAATATGCATTCACTATTATATTTCACATTAATAGTATTAATAAGTGAAACTACATAATTCTACGCTAAACAAAAAAAAAAAAACGGATTACAATGGATAGAGGATCCCATCTGTCCAATGCTTTCCTTCGCCTGTACTCTTCCTTCTCTTCCTGTCCGGAGCTAAACCAAAATTTATCCTACTACTGCTGCTGCTACTCTACTGCTACTACTGCTAGCTTTTTGGAACCCCCCCCAGCACTAAACTCTGAAACTCCTCCTCCTTTTTTTCTTTTTCTTTTCCCCTTTAAATTAACTGGGCAACCATCCCTGATTGATTTGGAGTGTATTTTTCTTTTTTTAAGAAAAAAGTTTTTTTGGGGGGGCTTCTGAATCCGATGGAGAGGAAAGGTGGTAGTTGTGTGTTGCGTGGTGGGATTTCTAGGGCTATTATCTGCTGCTACGGGCTTTGCCGCTGAGGCCACCAGGATTAAGGTACTCTCTTCATATCAAAATCATTCTTCCTCATCCTCATTATTATTACCTCTCTTTTCTTGTCAACTACTAGTTGTTAGTAGACTGTCTTTTTAATTTTTCTCAATTTTCCAATTTTGAGTCTCAGACACTCTACTTTCTTCCTTCCTGGGGTTTGTTTACGTTTTTTGTAAAATGGGCTCCGATCATCATACGTGGATGGTTTCATAGGTTTGATTTGATTTTCTCTTTTTGGGATGGCCTTCTAAAGATGCTACTTGCTTGCTTGCTAGTAGGATTTTTTGAAATCCACTGATATTCTTGGTTTTACAATTTTACTCTACTCTTTGCTTCTTCTTTGAGCTTCAGCCTTCCTGAAATTAATTGCTTTCTGGTATTGGTATTGTCTTCCCTCTGTTCTTCGTGACCGTTCGCTGAGTTAGAAATGGAACACTTCCTTTTTGCTAGCCAGAGAAAATGAATTTTCGGATATCTATAATTTTTGAGTTGTTAATCCTTATATACCTTTGCTAGCTGACAATGCCTTTCGGATCCCACCCATTATTTCCTCCCAATTCTGAACGGCTTAACTAGTTTACGGATACGCCTTAAATTGTTCAACGCTCATGCCTATCTACCGGATGTTATACACTCTCGACCAACATCTATGTCATCAGCTGCTCTCGTCTGCTACACATTCATTGCCAGCTCTCCTCCTTTTTTCTTTTTCACTTCCAAAAAAAAAAAAAAATCTTTTATGTTTTGGCTTTCCTACCTCAAATGTTCAATTCACTTCTTTCTCATTAGTATCATGAATCCCTATTAACAATAAGCTGAACCTTAAAAATTATGACGGAGATCTGATTGCAACTTCTTGTAGAATCCTCCAACGCTGAATCTTTTTTAGCTCAGAAACTCTGGAACAATTGCAATATCATGCCATCTGTGCAGCTCTTGCCAATCCTTTCTTTCTTCACCTGGCAGGTGCTTTGTGCTTGGATTTCTCCATTGACTTAAGAAGTATTTCTAAATTGTGCTGTCCAGTGGCTGCCTTGTTTATTAAACGCCTGACCACTGATTCTTGGCAAAACTTAGAAGTAGAATAGCTAAAGTGCCAAAGGCATCTTTCATTTCGTTTTGGTGCTTGTTGTTGTCTCCCCTCATGAACTGAAGCCATATCAAGCAATGCTACCCCTCTTCTTTTCTCTAGGCTATTCTGTCTGACTTTTGGAGTTTGAACTGGTAACTAAGTCTAACTGGATGCTAAAGAGTATAAAACTGGTGAGCATTCCATCTGACGAGGAGCATATGTTGGTTGAGTCTTGTGCTCTTCCATGTGCTTTACCTCTAGCATTTCTATCAAAATAGCCTTTCTGGATGCTGCAATGCATCTGGGATTTCCGTGGTGCAGTCTCTGATATTCGGTCTAATGGTCTGAGGAATAGAGGGGGGAAAAGCAAAAGCAAAATTTTCTTTCCAGCTGTCATTTAGTTTGCAATATCGCAGCCACTGAGCTTTTGCAAAGCAAAACAACCATTCGCCTCTGTTGTGAGTAAAATTTTTTTGTAAAACTGGTTTCGAGATTGTTCAAATCAGCTGAAACGTTCTTTTCTCTAGTTTCTTAGTTGATACTTCTCTATCAGCCTTGAATCATGGGGATAACAAGTTCATCTAAATGTGGATGAGGAGTTCAAATATCTACATCGAGCATGAACAACCCTGAACTCATGTTTGTAAAAACAAGTGTAACGTGCTATCTGCAGACTGGAGCGCATAATTGTTAATTGCATTTCCCGCACTGTTAACTTAAGGTATCAAAAAAAATTTTTTTTTTTTTAAACTTGTATGGATTGGAGGATCATATATCGGTTGGTGGCTGGCTTTGTTGCAGAGGACTATTGTAGTGTTGCATTTTGTGTGGAGTGCATTAGGTCCTGGTTTCCTGGAAATTCTCTTCATGCATGCTTGAAGGAGTTAATGGCTTTTCTATTCTTTTTGCAGGGAGATCAGGTTAATTTCCCTCTCCTGATGTCTGTGTATATCCAAGGAGCCCTGCATTGGGCCTTGGACTAACTGCGGCTGTGACCCTTATGGTTGCTCAAGTTATTGTTAATGTTGCTACTGGGTGTATTTGTTGCAGAAGGGGCCCACATCAAGCAAACTCTAATTGGAAACTAGCACTTGTCTGCTTTATTGTTTCGTGGTAATTAGTGATGCATTTCTATTTTTAATCTAGTCTGCCAGAATGCTAATAAGTTTATTTACACAATATAAGGGCACTAATTAGGACGTAATTTGTGTTCTTGATCACAGTAAGGGACAGCTTTTACCATCCTGGTTGATGCCATCCTCATCTGTAGGATTGTCTGGTTTCTGATCCATTATGGAATGTTAGGCGTAAATTAGTTAATATTGTGAAACTGATACTTATATCTCGGGCTTAGTCATGATTCACTTTAAACATCATAGGAATTTTTTCACATTGCATATAATTGTCTAAGCCACCATTTGGATTGAAGGAAATCAAAGGAAAGGATACTAAGCGGTGAAAAGAAAGGAGTTGAGAGTCAAGTCAAGTTGTTTCCGGCCATGTTATTTGGATTTGATGTGGAAGGAAAAGAAAAGGTCATATGTAGATTAGGCAATAGAACATAATTTAACTAAAAAAGATGATCTCCTATCCCTCCGTTGTCGACTACTTTCTGGAGGGATACCAAACTCCAGGAAAATACTTGGATCCAGTCCGTCCCAATCCCTTCATGTCATTTTCTTTACCTCCTAAACAAATCAACGCAAACACAAAGACCAAATCCCTCCTATTCCTTTCATTTCCTTTCCCTTCCATTTGTGCAGTACAAACTATGATTAAGGTGTTTTTCTAACTATCATTATATGGATGCAGGATTTTGCATATTTTATGCAGTTGAAACATCTTTCGGGCACCAAATACCTTGTATTAAGTCAAAAATTTGTTTGTACCACTATTCTATATCCTTAAAATCCTGAACCTTGTAAGTTATCCTGGAGATGACATGTTTAAGTAGTCCTGTCTACATATGAACACTAGTGCTACCTGTTCAGTAAACCAGTCGCCTAAATGTAGCTTGACTTGGGATGGTAGTTTCATGAACACGCTGCACTTTGCTGGTCTAGTTGAAATTATGGAGGCCTTGTTAGGTGAATAAGCCACTCTTTACCAGAATTATGTGGGAATTAATTGAGCAAGGCGTAGTTGAGATGAGTGTAGTCAATGGAGCTGAGCATGATGGTAATCATGACTGGGCTTTATCTTTATACGTTCCATTGGTATTAAACAAATGCTATTGCTACGAATGACTGATTATATTCGCAGAATTTCCTTGCAAAATCAAGGTCTTCGTTCCACATTTCGCAGGTTCACATTTGTAGTTGCGTTTCTTCTATTGCTAACTGGTGCAGCACTGAACGATCAGCATGGTGAAGAGAACATGTATTTGAACTACTACTACTGCTATGTCGTAAAGCCTGGAGTTTTTGCTGGAGCTGCCATCTTGTCCCTTGCAAGCGTTACTCTCGGATTGATATATTATGTCATGCTGACTTCCACCAAGAACGTGATTGATGCATGGGGTGGATCCTCAGCTCCTGTGCCAGGTGGCATTGCAATGGGACAGCCCCAATTTCCTCCTCAAAACACTGAAGCTCCAGTTTTTGTGCACGAAGATACCTACATGCGGAGGCAATTGGCTTGATTGGTCAAAGAGGCTTCTGAGGAGGAGCTCTGTGGCATTGTGTGGTCTGACAAGACGCGTATGAGGTATGGACAGAGGGGGGCCTGGGTGGTTTTTGTTGGGTGCCAATACAGTTTCCAAAGAGTAGCAGAGAGTTTGTAGCTTTTGGTTTGTTGGAATGACACTACTGTTTTGAGTGGCTGTCCATAGCAGCACGCTGCCTAAGCTGGTACAAAGATAGAATCCTGTGTATAAAATCGAATCGATCTCTCGTCTCCCGCTTTTTTTAGCTGTAGTCAGAGGCATTAGTAATGGGAAAAATTGCCGACTTCACTTGAGGTTTATGATTTGCAAACTTCTACCGTTTTAAGAAGTGCAAACGGATGCTAATTTCACCAGCCCCAACTGAGATGTCCGACGAGTCATTGTGCACTGTAATAATATTGAGCGCATTCATGTTGTACAAATTTGATTGTGAAGGGTGATTGTGAAGGGTACAAATTCATGTTATAAAGTCACTCTTTGACTTTCTTGAAGTACAAGGCGAATGTGTCTTGTGGTGGACCTTTTGCCCTAAATCTCTCTTTTTGACATTTTGGCACATATTAATGGGCAAGGACGACCCAATTTGTGATACCCTCTTCATTTCTGCCCACATCACAAAGTAAAAAAAAAAAAATTTAATCAAGGATGAAAACATTATTGTATTTTTGTGGTTTCGTCACAATCGGTGAGTACATCCACAGGTAAAAATTAGATGACTCAAAATTTCAATAGCTCTCTCTCTAGTATCCTAAGATCAGCTGCAAAAATGGCAAAGAACCTTTTCCCTATACAAACAAAAAAAAAAAAAAAAGGAGAGAAGATTTCAAAGATAGTACTACTAGTTGATCATCAATCTATCATTCCCTTAGGCATTATTATTATTTACTCCAACGCCGACTTAACGAATGCGGTTCAAGTTAGCAAATGGCTCAGTGTTCGCCTTTGGTGCAGGTTTTGCCACTTCAGGAGTCCCAAACACATTCCAGAATCGGAGAGTTTCATCGCCTGCTGCGGATGCAACCGTGCATCCATCGGGACTCTGCCAATATAAACACACCTAGGAAGGTTACAAACAATTTCGAACAGACGGAAAAAAACTACTTAGTCAGTAGTAAGTAGCACTGGCTGACTTGTCAGCCAGGCACCCGACCTGAGCCATAAAAAGGACTCTGGATGTGTGACCAGTAAGCTCTGCCATCTTCACCATCGAAGGATATTTCCACAGAGTGAGCTGATTCTGAGTAAAACCGTGAGAGCTAAGCAGTTCGCGCTCGTTCTTGTTCCACAGCAGAGCGCAAACTTGTGAGCCTGTGTCAACTGAATTCAGGCACGCACCAGTGTGGGTGTTCCAGAACTTAATGGACCTGTCACCACCACCTCCACCTGAGGCCAGCAAGTTACCCTGAAAGGGACACCAAGCAAGAGCTTTGACAGCAGCTGTGTGGTCCTCAATCCTGTGAAGCCATTGTGTGGGTGCATTGGAAGAAGCCGTGGATCTATCCCATATATGGAGGAGATTGTCATTTCCGCCACTGGCTAATTGCTGGCCGGAGGCCGACCACCTGAGGCCACAAACTTCTTGATGATGTCCTCTGTAAGTTTCAACTATGTGTGCTCTCACTCTCACATCGTTGTTAATTATTTGTCCATCCATTCCTCCGGTAGTCAAAATGTGACTGTTCCAATTCAAGTGCGCCGACACGTGAACCATGGCCGCCTTTCAAGGTTCTTAGCTGCAGCAAGAGCAGCGCGAAAAGGGAACGAATGGTTTAATACACAAATTAGATGAATACGCAGCAGTGTCCCGAAAATTTTAACTTTGGGAAAAAGGAGCAAACCAGTCTATTAGAAGTGGAGTCCCAGAGCTGAACATCAGAATTGTTCAAACCAACAGCAACGTGGCGTCCATCGGGAGCCCACTTAACACTCGTCACGGGGCCATTTTCTTCATCAACCGTGACGAGCTCTGACGTAGCTCCGTCAGTTGCATCCCACAAATACACTGTGCTTCCAAGGGCAATTGAAAGAACATTGCTGCTGCCCCAGTCTAGCAGATTCAAGTAGTAATCATCCAAAATATCAGGAGCATCCAGAGTTCTTTCTGAAGTCTGTATAAAAACGAATACAGACCACAGCAGGAGAAGAGAACAATTAATTATTCAAGGAATTAAAAAAGAAATACTCCTCAACAGCTGAATTCTGAAATCAATTCACAAAGTTACAGGTAAAATACCAACCTGGGGATGTAACGACGGGATTTGGTGGGCTTGGAGTTGTTGGCTGCTGTCGAGAAGTCAGCAGGGATAGGGTCGACAGGGGTAGGTGGCTTGTTCTTGAAAGCAAGGATCCTGGTCCTGTTCATGTTGAAGGTCTCCGCAAGCTGCTTCCGATAAGCCTCCCGAGAAGGCGAGCTCACGGCTGGGTTTTCCTTACCTTTCCTGCCTTCTGTGAGCATGTAATGAGCATAGTCGAAATCCATTGCAGATCGATTGGGTATAAACCTATCCAACTGTCACAGAAACAAAAGCTTTTAAGATGGTTGAATTTTCAGCAGATAAACACACATCATCAAGGAAAACAAAACTGCAGCTTCTTCAGAACAACAGACTAAATAAAATCCCACCGGAAGTATTTTTCACACACACACAAAAAAAAAAAGAAGCATAATCAGACGTCAATCACAACACTTGCAATGAAAGTAAAAAAAAAAAATCATAACAAAGATAGTCATGGTGAAAAAGGGCCTAATTAATAGAAAGTAGAACAAATGAATTGAAAAAAAAAAATCCAATTAGGTAGCAGAAGAGTGACAAGTGTATGACAAAGTAAAGGATAAACAAGGAGAAAAGCAACAGTATAGTGAGCAGTAAGTTACGTTATCCCGGGAAGTTCTCCTCTGGAGGAGGTGCTGTTCCTGAAGAGGGAAGCGAGATCTGGTCTTGCTGGCGGAGGAGGAGGCGGAGGACGATAATGATGATGACAAGTTGACGGATCCCCCTGCATCCATTATGTTACCCAAAAAAAAAAACAAGAAAGGAGAAGAAGAAGAAAATGGGACCGTCCCTACGGTATTCTTCTGTCACTAGTCACAGTGTGTGTGAGGGTGTGGCCTTGCTCTAAAATATTCTGCTGCGTAATAAATAGAAACAGAGTATGTAAAAGTAAAAACAAGAATTAGAGGAAAGCAAACAAGATAAAAGAAGAAGGCCTGCAAAACAGAAACTCCGAAAGTTAAGAAAGAAAGATGAAAAAATCAAATGAAACGGAAAACAAAGGACAGTTGCTAATCTTAATCACTTGTAGTTAAAAAACAAAAACAAAAACGATTGGGATCCTGGAAACGGCTTCGCACTTGAGTCCAGGAATGGAGGCGGCGGCGGCGGTGGATCCAAAACCCCAGCCAGAGAGATGCGTGTATTGAAAAGGAGGGAGGGAGAGAGAGAAATTAATTAGAACGGTTGAGACTTGAGAGAGGAAGAATAGCAGCTGCTATTTATTGTGGAGGAGTTTTGGACCTCTGGTTTATATGCTGCAACTAACGGCTACCTTCTCCGAGGAGAGCAAAGGGAAGGAGAGGACCAACCAAAGTTAAAAAAAAGAGCCGTTGTAATTTCACTCTTCAGACTCATTTGCCCCTCCGCTACTCATTCAGGTACAGCTATACTAAGGGGGTATTTAAGGAAATGGAATTGCATTCACCTCCGGCCGGCTTTGTTTCTTTTAACCAGGCTTTGTTGAGCAAGAATAGGTGGGCTTCGATTCATTTACGGCCCACGGTCCCAGGACTAGTGTAGTGCTACAGCCACGGCCGATCTAGTGCTAACTTGCTTGGTCTTTTTATTTGGGCATGTCCTTTCCTTCGCATACTAGCGGCTCACTATATTGCATTACTTCGTTAATGAATGCTAGCAACCTATTATTCCCGATTAATAATATTACTATGTTATTTAATTTTATATTCATAAATTATTTCTAAACAAAATTCATTTCCTCTATTATCCTCGTCCTCTCGTCCTTCTCGTCCCTATGTTTCTTTATCCTCTCTTTTTTATTGCTCTTCCACCCTTCCATGCTCTGTTTTAACAACGGCGGAATCCCCCTTTACCAATCTCCCAACTCGATTTTTCAACTATTGGTAATTAGGGTTTTTGAAAAATGGTGAAAAATCATATGAGAATAGCATATATAAATCCCAATTACCCAATCTCTCTCCTCCCAACCATTTTGTTAATTAAGGGTACTGGTACACGGGAAAGCCAAGAAAATGAACTTTCCAATTTGCACTATTATTCAAGTTTTTAAAGATTTCTTACCAAACCTTGTTAGGTTATTTGAGGGTTTCATCAATATCAAACCCACCCAACAAGAACCTTTTTTAGTCGTGTAATATCAAAATAACCTAATACTTGAATAAAATATAGAATTTTACCTGCCCATTTTCGTTCCTATTCTCTCTACCTTAGACTATTCCTTTACGGTCCTACCCCAATGTTAACTCTGAGCAAACAACAGGAGCATATCAAAGTTCACTTTTAGAGCCCTACAGTTTTCAACTTGGGTATGTTCAAGATGATTTTCACTCAAGTCTTTCCTGTTTAATTTTCTAACCAGCGCAAAGTGAACTTTCGTTGACATGTTCCTGTCATAGCTTTTGTTTGTTCTATCAAATCAAAAGGTTATTTTTTTCCGTGGTCAAGGCTCAAGTCAAGGTCATTTCTAGAATGTGTGGAAGTTGCATGCTCGACTATTGCTAGGTCCTTCGTCTCTCTTCAACGGTTCTGCTGCGTCACAACCGTGCAAGACCTTCTAGATTGCTTCACTGCCAAGTAGATCGCTTCACAGTTTACACAACAGAAAAAACTACAAAATAAATAACTTTGTAGTGAAATCCAAAGACATCAAAACAAAAACAACCTCACCCCGGCAGTGAAAATACAATAATAATGTATACTCGTGAATTACCATTTCTATACTTTTGTTAGTTCTACTCGTACAGGCGAGCTTTCGACCTTGTTTCAACACAGACCATGTAAAAATAGCTGTATCATCTCATCATCCTGAACTAAAGTCACCTAATATATGTCATTTACCATACATCTTGCGTCAATCTGTAGTTCAAGGCCTGCTACAGAAACTTTAATAAGACAGTAGCAACAGGGCAAATATATGAGGCCTATATTTCCCAAAAAAAATATATATATATATAGCAACAAATAGCTGCATATATGGGTATGAGATTATTGATGTCCTAAAAATTTACATGTACCTATTAGCTATTGCTGTCTGTATTGCCATCTCCATTGCCATAGAGAAATTCCAAAACCATTATCACGGATGGCGGCCAACCAACTCCTCTTGTAACCTACTGAACACTAGTTTAACTGGAATACAAGCTACAGCTGTGGACACCAACTCTGGTTTCAGCCCATCCACTTGAAAATTATTGCTGCTCTGTCTACGATCAATACTTTGTTTCTGTTGAGAGGCGATTGACGAAAGTGTTCTAATCTTTGATTCGAAGATAGGCTTATTTTCTTTGATGGCTTCCTTGAGGATTTTCTATCTACTGGAATGCTACTTGTGTGCTTTTCCATTATGCCTCCCTTGTGACCAAAAGTTCCTGCATCTGATTTCCCTGAGCATCCTCTTCTTCCATCAACAAATTGAAGATGCTTGGCACTTTCATCACATGTTGAAGATAGATCTGGCCGTGGGACCCGAAAATTTGCTGTCCTCCGAGCAGTCCTCCATGTTGGTGGAAGTGCTGTCTCATTTCCTGGTGTTTCAGGACCCCAATCATCATTTTCTGCAAGGACAGACTCAGATGATCCATTTTCTAGAGCTTCAACTGGGACGGGATACCCTACTATAGCCTGCCCATTTATCTTACTCATCAATGAGATCATAGGGACATGCTGTCTTTGATTGCCTGATTTGACATGCTGTCTTTGATAGCTTGATTGGACATTCAAATCGACATCTATCAACATAACCCTGCTACCATCATGGTGATGACCAAGAAAGATGGGAGCAAAGTAATTGCCCGAGCCCTCCCAGTATTGTTGGTCATTCCAATTACAGTGCTGCCACTGCATGGTTCTGCGGCTTATACCATCTGGACCTCTAGACCCATATCCAGCCATCTTATGCATAGAATTCTTCTCGACCAAGTAATTTTCAGCTCGGCCATTTGTTTCCAATTCAAAAGGTGTTGTTTCCTCAATGGATCCCCAGGACAAATTTCTGTCTGCTCCATCGACAGGCCTTTTTAGCAGACTCCTCTTTCCCTTAAGCTGCCATCTGGACATGCCCGTACTATGTAATGCAGGGTCAATACTACAAGGATGAGTTAAATCATCTCCAAGTGCCAAGTCATCTAGTTCTTCACTGCTTACGCTTCTACTTTCTGCTAGTACTTCAGATCTTCGAGGATATTTTGGTTGCAACTCAATAGATGCAGCACCTTCTGCATTAGGAAAGAAGCGATAGAATGACAACAAGAAACATGTACATTACCTCAGAAAGGCAACTTAGAGAAAGGTTGTTAACACACTCAAACTGAAGACAGGCAAAAATTATACAATAGCTATGTATTAAGATTATAATGCCATAAGACATCAGATGATACATAAATATCCACAAAGCAACAAATTAAAAGCAAGAAGCAAGAATAACCCCAGGAAATAACCCCATGAAAATGTTTCAAGAATTTCATGGCAGGAAAAATCATTTACAACTATCAAGTACCATATTCAACAACAATCATTCCGTTCCAAACTGTATTCAGCTAAGCTAGTCAACTACAAAGAGCAAATATTATACTTGGCATAATCAGAGCTGAATCATTCATTTTTTCTCAGGAGGTAAATAAGCCCACAAAAATGTTTCAAGACCTTCATGGAAGGAAAAAATCATGTACAACTATACAACTATCAAGTACCATATTCGACAACAATCATTCCGTTCCAAACCGTATTCAGCTAAGCTAGTCAACTACAAAAGAGCAAGTATTATACTCCGCATAATCAGAGTTGAATCATTCATTTTTTTCAAGTGATCTGAACAATTGTAAAAGAATCAAAATTTATCGGGATCAACTACCCTCCCTGAAACTAGTTACATTTAGAGGCCAGATTCCCAGGAGGTAATACAAAAGAGACTGATAACATTACAGCTTCAGCAATGCCTCAAGCAAGGAAGAGGAAGAAATCATATTATCTAAATTGATAACAAGTGCAGAGGAACTGATTGAAGCTTTAGAAAACCTAACGTAGCATGTACTAGAACCAAACAATTGTGGTTTCACCACAAGCCTCTGATTTTAACACATTAAGGCAAGGGAGAACCACCGGAAAAAAGGAAACTGCAAGATACAAACACATCTATACATGCAGCTATATGATTATGTATGAACAAGCTTGTGCACAAGTATGCTAGAAGTTACACAGTAGAAAAGAAGCCAAAAAACAGAGCAAAAGCTTTAAACTTTATGGTGGCACATTGCACAATGCAGTCTAATGACACAAACATATGCTATCAAACAAAAGTAAACACAACAATTTGCACCATTTTACATGCACAGTGGACACAAAGAACAAAACAACATTCATGGTGATGCAAGATCTTAATTATACAAGATCCAAGCATCTAACAAATTAACCACCATGAAAAGCATAAACAGCACAAGATGCACACTGAAAATTGGACTGCCTCAAGTATACTAAAACACAAAATATGACCTGAAAGTGAAGCCAGCTCATCTGTATCAGAATCCATAGAATCGGTCTCCGAGGAATCAGTTTCAGTATCCTCTGCAGACCGCATGTTATCTTCTTTGCACAAATCTGTAGGTTGCAAACAAGTGTATCTGTTCCTGGTTACACCAATTGTACCCCCTGGCTTCTGATATTCGGACATAGAGGTAATATTAGAACTACCATCAGCCTTAGAATGAGGCACAAGTACCTCTGTACTATCCTCCAGCACTTGAAGAAGAGGACGGCGCCTCTCACGCCTCTTGGCAAGAGAGTCCTCATCTAAACCGTCGTACAGCCTTTTTCTTTTGTCAGATGAATTTTCAAAATCAGCATTAGCCATGTCTTCTGTGCCAAGACCATCATCATTACGATGAGCCACAGCACTGCTATCAAATAAAGGCTTGTGAGAAACCATTTGGAAACAATGAAAGAGAGGCCTTAAGATTAGAAGGCACAGCACGCAGACCAAGGTCCTGCAAGCCTCTCATCCTGGGTGGCACAGCAGAATTGTCATCATCAACAGTTATTTGATTTTCTTCTTTGACTCTCTCTAGACAAATAGTTTGGCTCACAGCCTTATCCTTGGCAGATAGACAATGACTCTGACAAACTTGATGAGTTTCTGGTTGCAAAATTTTTTGTTTTCCAGTCTCTGATTTCTCTGAAGTTGTCACCAAATCTTTCCTCAGACAGTATGGTGCCTCATCATTAGTAGAAGAACCTACTTTTCCACATTTTTTCTCCAACATTTGCCTCTCAAGTTCAAGAGCATGAAGTATTGCATCTTCTCTACGTGCATATTTCTCTCTCTTCTTTGGAGGCATACCTTGGGAAGCTTCGGCCCTTTCAATACAGTCATCAAACTCACCACATCGAAATGCCTTCACACGCTTTGACTTCTCCAAATTATACCAGTCTCTGGTCATTGCAAAAGAAAAGAAAAGAAAAGAAAAGAATGCTATGTAAAAGTTGCCCCTGCCAGTAAACATCACCAAGTATATCATACCAAACAAATATGAAAAACACACAAACTGCAATTTTTTTCGTCCTTTTCACAAAAAAGCAACATATGACTGCACAAACATTACAAAATCCAAGAAAACAACTAATGTTTAGCTGGAAACAGAACTTCAAACAGTATCTGGATGAAGGTAAAATTTAGAAGAGGGAGGGGCAGCAGCACTAATAGCAGAACGGGTAGGAATATCCAGTTTGTGAATAAGACCCAAGATTAATTTTAGGGTGCAGCAAGTTAATTTTGCTTGCTTTGTTATTCACGATTTGCTTATGCTCCTGCAGAATACCTATTCTCCTAGACTGGAGTAGACCAGTACCAGAGCAAACTCCTACAAAACTTGGTCATCGTTATATCAAGAATTTTTTCAGCAGAAGCAAAAACAAATCGTGAATAAAATTGATGCGTCATGGAGCCCATCACCGAAAACCTTATTCACACACCGAAAATTCCAGACACTCACTGCAGCTGTTGAGAGCGTGCTAGTCAATATCTATACCAGGATTTAGAATATTCTAGAGAAAAGTGTAACTAATCGGGGCTCTTATTGTTTTCTTTTTCTTTTCCACCAGTTTTAGATACGGCCGTCAATTCCACATAGTTGAACTGAGCGCAAGGACACCATCATACATACAGATGAGAAACAATTTTGTTCGAACTATCAATTTAAAGCAACTAAAACTTTTTCCAAAGCTACAATAAAAAAAAAGGCAATTCGGGTTTCATAGACATATAAAAAGAAATACTAGTATAAATTAAAATGTGAAACTGGAAAAAGTTAGTTTACACAATATTTTAAGGTAGAAAAAGTTTTTTTTTTTTTTGGGGGAGGGGGGGGTGTGGGGAGGAGAGGAAGAACAAGAACATACACACTGGCGTCTTCTCGGCCCAGAAGTTTGACAGGAGTTCCAGATCGCGGAGACCATAACATGAGAAGCCGATAGGTCGTCAGGTCCGAGTATTTTACCGGGCCACCAAGACCCGTTTCGTCTTCGGACCCAAACTATACTCCCAATGCTGCAATCAGCTCCGGCTCCTGTTTCCGAGCTACCCATTGCTCTCCAGTCTTAAGTGGCTGGAGCTGGCTCAATAGAGTAATGATTATATGGTAAATAGTTATAGATGTATCTATGTATTTATGCAATCTATAGCTGAACTATAATTACTAGCAATTAAAAAGAAAATTTTGGTTTTTTTTCTAATTACAAACTATACACTTGCTATAGACTTGGCTACGGAGTCCTGACTGACTGATCCTATATTATGAAGCACTCCCGACTGACTGATCCTAATAGACTCTGATGACTAAATTGTACTCTACAACATCTCTCTCTTTCTCTATCTCTCACTCTCTCAGTCTGTGTATAATTTTACGTCTTACTAATGACAAATAAAGAAAGATTAAAGATACAGAAAGAAAGAAGAAGTACAAGGAGAAAGGAGAAAGGAGTAAGAAGCAGTACTATAGTCTGTCCATAAACTTATAACCAAGAGAGAGAGAGAGAGAGAGAGAGAGAGAGAGAGAGAGAGCAAGGAAAAATGGAGGCGGGTTGGTGGAGGAAGGTTAATACTTAATAGGTCAACCCCCAGCGAAAGCAAAGAAGATGGCGGAGAAAGTGTAAATTGGGGAATGGGGAAGAGGAAGAAGGCCGCATTTGGAGGATGGAGAGGAGGACGGGGTGGTAATTTTAGGGGCTAGGGTTAGGTTTTCCATTCAAAATTGGGGGAATTTCATACCGGAAGGGGGAGGATGAGGAGGAGGAAGAGGATTGGTTCGATTAAAATTGGTGTTTGCTTCAATTGATCACAACCAACGCGCTCTCTCTCTCTTTCTGACTGCGACAAATTGCCCGCACGTGCTCCTCTCTCTCTCTCTCTGCAATGTAAGAGTAAGAATAATTGTACCGAGTCCTCCCCGAGGCAAAGGTTGACTCACTGATTTACGATTTGGAAAGAAAGACGCACTCTCAATTGAGAAGTTGATGGATGAGTCGAGTCCCGTACTCGAGAGTTGTGCTGCTTGCGATTGCGACTCACTTGTATCTTCCGCACAACGCCAAGGCTTTGGTGCGCCTCCTTCCCAGCTCCGCACCTTAGCAAAAGTAGACGCGCTCATGTCGTATTAGGCGACTAATTATTTCACAAACTTTTACTGAGAGGCTTATGATGATTGTGAGAAGTACCCTCTAGGTATACACAATTACATAAACCTCCCTTAAAAGAAAATCTATTGATAATCCTATATTGCCCTTAGGTAATTTTTCTCTATAGAAATAATTTTTTTTTGTAATTTTAAACTTATTATATTGCAACACACTTTAAGAAACTAAACCATCAATGGAGTAAGTAACCTATTTTTGTAGGAATCTAGAATTTGTTTTTCAAGTTATTATGATATTAAGTAAAATTGGATTGAGATAATTTTGGTGGTCAAGATAAGAAGGAATCTAGTAATTTTGCTCTTCTTTGTTTTTTCCTATCTTTTTTTAAAATGATTTGTTAACTTATAATTTTAGATGCACATTACTTCACTTCACCATAAGGGGAGGGAGGTATAATTGAGCAATTCGTGAAGGTTATTTTTGTCATTTTATACTATAAGGGGAGGTAGGTATAATCTTTTAAAATTGTACTTTTGTGCAAAACTATCATACTAATACATCTATTTAAATTACTCCTTATATTTGTAAAATATTATTTTTAATGAAAACATAATAGTATAAAGTATACATATGAGTAATTTACATCGAATAATTTACGTTTTTCTGTGAAATTAAATATATATATAGAGAGAGAGAGAGAGAGACCAGATATCAAAGGGTAGCGGCAGTACTGCCAGATGGGGGCGGGCCGGGGGAGGTTCAGTGGCCTTCTTCTGAGCAAATTGGGCCTGCCTTTGTTCTGTCTTTAGTCCCCAGTCAGCTAGAAATTTTAATTGGAGGCCTTGAGTGCAAATGTGAATGGGATGGGTCTGGGCCTGGGGCTAGGGCTTGTTGTCGTGGTGGTCGGCCGCCCAACCAGTCAGAGAGTTTGCTACTTTTGAAATTTGAAGTGTCCCGGATGGCTCCAACGGTCATATTATCCTCCTTCCTCCTCTTCAGTTCTACTACTACCGGCTGGTTGTATTAAAAATGAGATGAGATGACGCCCCTTTGAACGGTGAATGGTGGAGTTAGTGATTCAATTAAAACTCTGCTCTTCTTCCTTCGTCCGGTTGTAAAATCATTTGGATCAAACAAAACAAGACGAAGATCAGGACAGAAAGGGCGGCGAATTACATGATGGATTTCCACACCCTCAATAGGAGACAACTCCAGGCTCTCTGCAAGAAGAACAACATTCCCGCAAACCTCACCAATCTTGCTATGGCTCTTTCTCTCCAGGCTCTTCCCACTGTCTCTGCTCTACCCACCCTTTCTGCCCTTTCTTCTTCTTCTTCTTCCTTTTTTTCTTTCCAAATCTATTCTTTACCACCACCACCAACCCATTACCCAACCCCCCTAATTTCTTTCCCTTTTTTTTTGGTTGGATATCCTATAATTTGGATAATCTTTACATTTAGATATCGTTTTTCTCTCTATTAATTACAGGTACAAGGGGTCGAAGAGCTACCGTTGCAACAACCTTCAGAATCTTCCACCGAGTCGCCTGCCAAACCCCAAGTCGCATCCCTCAGCGTTCCTCGCACCGCTGCCAGAGGAACCGCCACCACCCGCCGGAAGGCCACCGTGACGGTCCAAGAAGATGAATCCGAAACTACTTCACACCCTTCCACCAGGACTCGCCGTTCAACCAGAGGACTGCCGGTTGCTGCTGCCGGAGGAGACGTCCCCCAAACTCCGCTCCCGCCTAGCAACGTAGCCAAGGCTGCTTCGGCGTGCCGCAAAATGGAGCCCCACTTTAATCAAATTGAACGGGAGGAACACCCGGAGGATGATAATAACATTGGCAAGGAAAGGGAGCATCTTTCTGAAATCCCGGCTATTGTGCCAGCTACCCGGCAACGGGGTCTCAAGAATACACACACTTGCAGTACTCGCAGATCAGCGAGGTTGGCTGGAAAGCGCAGGGAGAATTTCGTCGCTAGCAAGGAGGTGAAAGAGGGATCTAAATCTCTAACCACAGAATTCCTCTCCAATGAATTTGGAGAAATTATGGAGATGAATCGACAACCTCAAGAATGCCCTGCTGCTGAGTCGCTTCCAGTCACACAAAGCCCTTCCGGTATTCCCCGTTATTTTATCATTGGGGTTCTTCTACTGCTATTTATTTGTATGCACCAACATGCTTCGACCATTCTAACAGTAATGATTATGGTTGCAGGGGTTGATTTGAAAGAAAAGTCAGAACTTGGATTGCTCGATACCGGCTATAAACCAGAGGTTCTTTCGGGTACAAAATCAGGCTGTTCTGCGGAGAGCCACAACGATTTTCCAATCCTATGTGATGAACACGGTGGTGAAACTTCTGAAATTGGCGATTCAAAGATGACAGTGGAATGTGACAATGGTAAGAAGAATTGTGCTGTCTTATCTACTGTTCCGAACACATTTATATTATAGCATAAAATCATGGTGATCTCCCTGACTTAAAAGCGATAATTTATTCCTAGATCTTTGACCCAGTTGACGTCCTCACTTTAGATATGATTTTCTTTTTCCCTTTTGAGGTAGAGAGATAAAATTATTTTGACATGCTGCTTAGCATTTACTCAATAATTTGGAGAGCAAACTTTGTACGCTAGTTTTGCACGGGATTGGTTGTTGTGTTGTTTACTTTGCCTTCTCATGGTGTCAAAATTATTGCCACACAGGGTCTAAAGAACTTTACTGCAACAAGACGGAGGATGCATTTGAGAATGGGGAAGGACTGGATATTATTAATGATGAGATGGGATGCAGTGATGTAGCTGCTGAAGATGTTGCACAAGTCATTGATACAGGTAACGAGGCCTAGTTTCTTGAATTGCATCTTTGAATTCTTGATGAGCTAATCGATGCACACATATCTGCCCAGCAATTAGCATTAGATCTTGCTTTGATTTATGATGATCGGCATTGTGACCAATTGACCTTGATTGTTTATCAGATGATGTTCGCACCACCATTGAAGATGTTACTGATCTTAAAATGAAGAGTGAAAAAGAGTTGTCGGAGTCCAATAAGGATTTTGGTTCATCGGACAAAACGACTGCATCGTTTGACGATGAGAACGGGAAAAAAGCTGAATGAGGCAAAGGAAATGGAATCGGAAGATGATGCTGCTCAAAATCTGGTGGATGAAGGAAAGGACCTGAGATCAGATGATTTGGACGCTTTGAACATCAATGACGGAGCGGTAGAAAGTAATGGTGGGTTTGTTTGACTGCGAATACTATAAACACGAGATAATTATGAGAGCACTTTCTTTTTCTTTTTCTGGTTTAGTTATTACTGCTTTGCTTCCTCGCTTTATGAAAATTGTTTGTATCGTGCTATAGAATCTGGTGGTGAGCGAGCTGTGGGGCATCATCACACCTGCTGCACAGGAGTCAGTGGTGGAGCTGAGCGCTTTTGCCGATGATTTGGCGGAAAAGTTGGTCGCTATGGAATTGGATACCTCAGCCCTCGATGAGTACAAGAATCGTGCTTGTTTAGGATCTGAAATGAGCTGGGTAGAAGCTGCAGCAGATGTTCAATTGGAATTGGAACCACCTTGTATTGCTGAAGAAGAATGCGGAAGAAGTATGCCAGATTGTAATGCTGCCAATCTTGATATCACAGATGAAGGTGCCCGGGAGGAGCTGAAGAATTACGACCATGCAATTGATGCCTGACGCTCCTCTTTCTTACTACTCAACGGCTCCTCTGCTTCTCACCGCCGATTTTGTTGGTACAGGGGTGGGCGCCCCTGTGCTGCCTTGTATAACAGAAGAGTCCAAGGAAAATTTAAGCAACGATGTGGTTCAGACCAGTCGTTTGACGACGAGCATACCAATGAAGGAAGAATCTGTAACTCCACGTAAGACCACCGCTACCCAGCTAAAGATATCCGTGACCAAGAAGGACGCCGAGACAGGTGACGATGACCGCGGCCCCTGTTTCAGACGACAAAGAGAACATGATCATCTACAACAGCGGGACGAGATTGATTGTTGCAGAAGAGAAGAAGAAGGGGAAAAAGCAAACTCGCCAGGAAAATGCTGAGAAGCCATTGGACGAGCAAAGTTTGAGGCAGCTGACAAAAATGTTAAAAGAGAAGCTAGAGATCACCAAAAAAATGAGCGTGACTAAAGACGACTCCTCTAAGCCTAAGGTACGACGAGTTGAACTTATAACATAAAAAAGAAATCTTGCAAAATGTTGCATTCTTTGTTGCTTGCAAAATATTGATGGGGCGCTCTGTCTTCTGTCCAACTAACTCATAATATATCCATCCTCGTTATTCAACAGGCGGCACCCACTGGGTCTGAGTCTGGGAGACGACTAGCCTTGCAAACCCTACCGGAGAACCGGCTGGAATAGTCGTCCTTGAATGCACGCGCCACTCCTCCAGACCTCTGACTGAGAAGACTCTCTGTCATGCATTACAATTACAAACTCTTTCGATTATTAGACCTTAGTTCAGAAGAAGAATATAGGCGGAACCTTCTTGGTTTTGCCCATCAATAAATGGTTTTCTCTTTCGATTTTATGTCTATCTATCTGCAAATGTCTTTTTTTTTTTCCCCTAACGGTGGTTGATCATCCGCAGCGCCATGCCATTTCTGTATATGGCTGTGCTGTCCTTGTTGAATGGATTGGCATACGAATTATTCGTCTATATATGGCTCTTTTCGGTTCTCTATCACTACTTGTGGTGTTTTCATTTATTCAAATCACAGATTACAGCTTTGATCAATGAAGTGGAGAAATCATCCCACCAAACAGTTATACATTCCAGATCAAGAGACAAGTTTGCTTAAAACAAACATGAGCCAAGCCAAATTTCCAGTTTTACAAACATTCTTGAAAAGTTTTACAGATCACCTGGGCCTTGTCTGGCAGATTGCCAAAATCAGAAAAATTCACTTCATCGGAATTCATTTTCGAAACAACATTAATACCATCACTTTCAAGAATTAAAGTCTCAATTCCCACAGTAGGTTTATTATCCACCTTTAGTATCTGAAGTCAGTTAATAATATGTATTCTCATTTTTTGTTTGAGTTTCTTTCTGACGTAGAATAATATACTAGTGGTTAGGTTAATTACAACAAGTCCCTCTAAGGTGCGGTTTAATTCTCATTCTACCCCTTGACTTTTTTTTATCACTTTATCTCCTATCATTCCATACTCTTATATTCCCTGCATCTCATTTTGATAGTCCTGATTTTTTTTTCACACAGTTTAAGAAAAAGTAGTTAACTTTGTTAGAACAATCAATTTAGGTAGCTATTTTTCTAAAATACCCTCACATTAATTAGAGTACAGCTTTATGGGAACTTGAATTGATGGTAAAAAAGAATCAACTCTCATTAAATGAGGTAGGTTTATAGTAACAACAACTTACATTGAATAAGGGTATTTTAGGAAATTTAAAATACAACTACATTCTTCAATTGAAAACTGAACTACAATTTGGGACAGACAAAAAAGAAAAATAAGACTATTAAAGTGGAAGGGAGGGAGTATTTTCTTTTCTCTTCTGTACTCTTTCATATTCTCTTTTTCGCATTGTCATATTCTCTTTCTTTTCCCTATTACTATCAGTTCTTTTCCCTCTCTTTTGGCTATCGAAAAAAAAAAAAACAGAGAGAGAGAGAGAGATAAAGCTAGATTTGACGGATTGCCGGTACTATCACTGAATCATATGCTGCTGTAGTTGCTATCCATCAATGGCATTTCCCCATTGCCACCGTCATTATATTATGCCAGTGTTACTTGAGTTTATTTTTTTGTAAACTAATATATTTATTTGCCTAATATAAAGAACTTTAAATGTAGTGTCTTGTATAATTGATGAATTTGAACTCTCAATTTACAGCTTAAAAAAAGAAAAGAAAGAAAATGAGAAAAAAAAACAAAATCAAGATAATAAAGAGGCAATTTTGTCTCGTGCAAGATAGAGTGAGACACTTTAAAAATTTAAAAGTTGGGGAGTATAGTGAGAATTAGAGGGGGACTTATTATAATTAACTCTAAGAACTTGCACAATACACATTAGTACATATAGCTAGTACAAAACCGAAAACTTCTAATACATAACCCCGAAAAATACCTAATAAACTTTGGTTAAATTTGAAGCAATTATGTTGTTTTTTGTTTATCTGCGACAAAATTTAAATTTTTATATGGATTAAAACATTATTGAGTTACATTGACAATTTACATCATGATTTCCACGCATTCATACATAATTATTATTCTTGTTGATTGGTTTATTGTCCCGTACCAAAAAAAAAGAATTAAATTTGCTATTAATATAATATAATAATTGAAAATTATTGCAAAGTTAACCATATTGATTAGTTTGTTCACGCTTGTGTGGAGTTCCTATTTTCACACTTATTTTCTAATTTTGAAAGAAGAAAATGTGTGTAATATCAAATATTACCAAATATATGATGCATTCTAAATTTTAGACTTTGAAGCTCCTATTTTCACATTTATCTTCTACTTTGAAAGAAGAAAAATGTGTATAATACCAAATATTACCAAATTCATGATGCACTCAAAACTTTAG
Source organism: Coffea humblotiana (assembly GCA_023065735.1). NCBI lineage: Eukaryota > Viridiplantae > Streptophyta > Magnoliopsida > Gentianales > Rubiaceae > Coffea > Coffea humblotiana. The sequence goes on along the minus strand of CM041209.1, from coordinate 289,543 downwards.
GTTCTATTTAGACGTCCTATTTTTTTATATAAAAAAAACTGTTTTTATTTGTGAAATCTATAGTAATAAATTCCAAAAACAATTCAAAAAGCATACAATTTCAAATACAGTGACAAAAATAAATTAAACTCTAAGTTTCTTCCTTTTTCCACACACTATTGGTAGCCACTATTGACTGCTGCTGTTCTATCATTTCTCTCTCTCTCTCCTCCTCCTCCCACTCAAGTGCGACCACAGTTCGAGGAGGAAGAGGATGAAAGAGACAAGAGAAGAGAAGAGAAAGAGAAGATAGGGTAGAAAAGAGGACAAAAAAAAAAAGAGAGGAGAAAGTGGTAATGGGCAGTGGTGAGTGGCGGTAGGTGATAGAAAATTTTAACAAATTTATAAAAAAAAAAAGAGAAAAATGCAGTTTTGGTACCTAAACTATGACGCATGAGCGGTTTTAGTCCCCAACGTTTGAACGAAAACAAATGTGGTACCCGATCTTTTCAAATTTTGAGCACATTAAGTACCCTTGACGATTTTTTCCCAAATTGCTACCGGAAAAAGTCACGTGACAGTCACGTGTCCGGCCACAATTATATAAAAAAAGGCCAAAAAAATGTCAAATGCCATTCTAATACTAAATATTAAATTTAAGGACTAATAGCGTAATAAAAAAAACCCCAAGGACTAAATAACATCATGAGTCAATTAAAATATAAAAGAAGAAGAAAAAATCACATAGTATCTATTTCGTCTCTCTTGCTTCGCTCTCCAATAGAAAACCCAAGAACCGAACTTCAACAAAAATTCAAGTTGGCTCTAAAAATTCGAAAAAACTTTGGTAGATTCTGGGGAGTTTCAAACAATTGTGAACCGATATGTCAATCAGAAGCAAAGAATTGAATAATGAGCCACCCCCAAATGATGGTAAGTAAATACAGCTGTCCTTTTGTAATTTTTACATCAATATTGAGTTTAGGGTGAAATTAGAAGTAACAAAATATCATTTATCATCTGAAAAAACTAATCTTTGGGAGTGTTAAAGCAAATAAACAATGGATTCTCCTAGAAATTACAAAAATAGTTTTAATCCAGAGTATAATCAACTGTATATCCCATTTTTATGTTTCAATATTTGTTAGTTGTAGCTTAAATATCAAATTTTTTTTTACATTGCAATCGGCATTTTATAAGTGGTTTTGTTGGAGTATTAAACCCTTAGTATTAATTTGAATTTTGACCAATATGTCTTAATTTTCTTACATACATAATAGTGATATGTGCTCTCGTTTAACTCTTTGAACTATTCTTCTTAAAATATAGGAAATGGTAGCACTAAAATCACCATGAGATGCCATATTTGGGGAAAATGTATGAATGGGCCTGATGCACATTATGAGGGAGGGGAAATAAGTGTGTTTGATTATGTAGAAGTCACTGGGATTAGTCTGTTTGAGATGGATAGAATGCTTGAAAATGAAGCAAGGGTCTACGGCGATAAAAGGTATCATATTCTTGTAGAAGAGTATGGATTCCGCAGGCTTTGGCATGATAAGGAATTATATGCTTATTGTGCAGATTATCTAGATTATGGTAGGCGTGTTGACTTGTACATTGAGGTTTCTTTTGCTGAAATTTTAAGGTTACAAATGGGGTCTGATTATGAGGAGAATGATTATGATGATGATTATGTTTTAGAGGGAGGTATAAATGATGAATCTGAAGAACACAATGGTTGCAATTCAGATGCTAACTCAGGGGAATTTTCTGGTAAGGACTCGGACTATGAGATGGAGGAAGAGGATGATGATGATTATGAAGATAATGTAGATCAGAATGTAGAATGGTTGGGGATTGAGAATCAAGTAGAAGAGGAAAGAAAAATGATTGTTGCAGCTCAGAGGGATATAGGAAGTGATTCTGAGAGTGACGTTGATAATTCTGATGTAGATGCTGCGGCAGATTCTGAATCTGATTTTGAAAGTCTACATGAAAGTGGTGATGAACAATGTAGGAAACCACCTATGTTTAATCCCAAGGACATGCATAATCCTAAAATTAAACTTGAACAATATTTTAGCAACTTCAAGGAGTTTAAGGAAGCGGTCAGAACCTGGAATATAAAGAGAGGAAGGCCATTTAAGTTTGTTAAACATGACAAAGTTAAAGTGATGGCCAAGTGTCCTAGAGAAGGTTGTGACTGGTACATCTATGCTAGAAAGTTGAGTGGGGAAGGCAGTGTGCAAGTTAGAACCTTTCAAAAGAAACACAAGTGTGGGTTCTCTTACCATAATGAAAGTGTAAGATCAAGTTGGGTGGCAAAAAATTACTGTGAGACAGTTAGAGAAAATCCGAGGCTAGATCTTAAGAGCTTTACAAATAAGGTAATGAAGGAAAATAAATGCTTTTTAAGTAAGTATCAAGGCTATAGAGCAAAAAGAGCTGCCATAAAAATTGTGCAAGGGGATGAGACTGATCACTATAAGAAACTACCTGATTATATCAATGAAATAAAGAGGAGTAACCCTGGAACTACTGTGATTATGAAAGTAGTAGATGGATATTGTGATGCTGTCACAAGACAACAAAAGTTTCAAAGATTGTACATGTGTTTTGCTGGGGTTAAACAGGGATTCTTAGCTGCTTGTAGACCAATTTTTGGCTTGGATGGCACATTCTTAAAGAGTCCAGCAGGAGGGGTATTGCTAACTGCTGTGGGAGTTGATCCTAACAATGGATTTTATCCCATTGCTTATGCTGCAACTGAGGGGGAAACCAAAGATTCGTGGATGTGGTTTCTAACATTGTTGAGAGAGGATCTTCAAATAGAGAGAGACTATGAATGGACTATAATGAGTGACAAACAAAAAGGCATCATACAAGCATGTGAGGCAGTGTTTCCAAATTGTGACCATAGATTTTGTGTTAAACATCTACACGGTAATTTTTCAGTTGCTGGATTTAAAGGAACAACTTTGAGACGTGCACTATGGAAAGCTGCTAAGGCAACCACACTTGCAAAATTCAGTACAAAAATGAGGGAATTGGCAGAAATTGACGTTGAGGCTACAAAATGGTTGGGTACAAAGCAGCCTATTGAGTGGACTAGATCACACTTTAGAACCTTTTCCAAGTGTGACATGTTGCTAAACAACATATGTGAGTCATTTAATAGCAAGATTCTACATGCTAGAGAGGAGCATATTGTGGGGCTGATGGAATCTTTGAGGCACTACGTAATGACCAGATTGCAGCAAAACAGAGATATGGCTAAGAGCAAGTGGAAGAAATTGAAATTCTGCCCAAGAATCATGAAAAGAGTGAAGAAAAACATGGATATGGCTACTCAATGTTTTCCTATTAAATCAAATGATGATGATTATGAGGTTGGCTGCCCTTATGGAGAAACATATTGTGTTAATATTAAAGAGAGAATGTGCACTTGTAGGAAATGGGATCTTACTGGGATTCCATGCAGCCATGCAATTTCAGCAATTTGGATAGCTCGTAAAGACCCTATGGACTTTATTGATCAATGTTATAGTGTTGAAGCCTATCTCAAGTGCTATGCTAATTGCATTTTGCCGGTCAATGGGGAGCATGATTGGACACATACTTATGTTACACCTCCACTTCCACCAACATATGGAAGAGCACCAGGAAGGCCCAAAAAACTGAGGAAAAAAGGTGAAGAAGAAATACAACAGAAAAAAGAGAAAGGGAATAAAATGAGTAGAGTTGGGCAAGTGATTAAGTGTAACTACTGTGGTGAGAAAGGGCATAACAAAAGGTCTTGTAATATTCGGAAGGAGCAACTTGAAAATGCTGCAACTGAAGGCACTCAAGCTACTCAAAGTGCAAGCTAATGAAGCCTCATTTCAAACTGGTGCTGATACAATGGTAGACAACCAATGCGTAAGTAAAATTAAACTAAGTTTCATTAGTTATAATATTCATTATGTTATCCATATTAAGTTAGTTAATAATCTGTGTGCAGGTAAACACAAGCAGTGGACCTGCTAAGACAAATGCAAGAAAAAGAGCAAAAAGAACTTTTGTACTCTCTCTTGTTGTATTTCTTATATTTGGTACCTTATGTAACATCAACGTGTTACTGGAAAGTCATCTTTTGTTGGATTAACCAGTTGGATTGGACATATATTTTGTAGTGGTTTTGGCTCTGTGCAATTGTTTGTAAGATTTTAGTTCACTGGAATTTGATGAGTTTACTTATTGTGGTAACTTTGTGAGTCCTACTGGAGTTGAACTTGCTGCAGAAATTGCTATTGATTTTCCAGAAAAGAAGGTTGTTTTGGTGTATGATGGACCTAGGTTGCTAGAGTTTATTGGACCCAAAGCTTCCAACAAGACTTTAGGCTAGTTGAAAAACAAAAATGTAGAAGTGAAATTGCAGCAATCTGTTTAGTTGGTTAGAAGTTCAGATGGAAGCAACGCTTACATAACTTCATCTCGCGAAACAATTAAAGCAGGCTGCCAGTTTTTGTGCACTGGAAAACCAGTGGGTTCGGCGTTTTCTCTTAGTATAAAACCATGTTAAAACAGGGCATGGTATTTTGTTTAGTATAATCACGTAATATCCATGCTTGAACAAGGCATGTACTTGACTAATTCCAATACATAATCAAGTCACAAATGAGCTCCAATTCCAGTACATTAATCTAAGAATCTAAGAATTCTTTTTTTTTCCCATCCATAATGCAGAAGTTAATCTACTGAATAACATTAAAAACATCCATAAAAAAGGGTCCAATAACATTCATTTCATAGCAACAAAATTAAAGGGGTAAATCCAAAAAGTGCCAAATTATAATACTACTAATAGAACCTCAGACAATAAATCCAAGAAACAAAACAACCTAAGCAGTGAGAACAACAGCCCCACCAGCTTCCTTAATCTTCTTCTCAGCAGTCTTGGAAACCAGCTTGGCCTTAACAACAACTGGTTGATTTTCAGGCAAAACTCCCTTACCCAAAATCTTAAAAGTATCCGAACTGGGTCACATCAATCAAAGGGACGTTGTCATTGGTAGCTTTGTCCTTAGCTTCTTGAGGAACCAAAGACCAGAGCTTATCGATGTTGACAATGAGGCAATGGAATTTGTTATGGAGCTTGTGGAAGTACCTCATACCAACTTTCCCAAAGTAACCCGGATGGTACTTGTCGAAGAGGATCCTGTGGTGGTGCATGCCTCCGGCGTTACCTCTTCCTCCGGGATGCTTGCGGTGCTTGTCGATCCTTCCGTGGCCAGCGCTGACGTGGCCCCTCCTCTTTCTATTCTTCTTGAAACGGGTCGTCATGGTGGCTGACTCGGGATTGTGGGGAAGAGAAAGGAAGGTATTTGAAGCGGCTGGGGGTAACTCTATCAAAGAATTCAGAAAGGAACTTATCTAGTGGAACAAAGATAGAAATAAGTTTGACTCATGATGTTATTTAGTCCTTGGGGTTTTTTTTATTACGCTATTAGTCCTTAAATTTAATATTTAGTATTAGAATGGCATTTGACATTTTTTTGGCTTTTTTTTATATAATTGTGGCCGGACACGTGACTGTCACGTGACTTTTTCCGGTAGCAATTTGGGAAAAAATCGTCAAGGGTACTTAATGTGCTCAAAATTTAAAAGATCGGGTACCACATTTGTTTTCGTCCAAACGTTGGGGACTAAAACCGCTCATGCGTCATAGTTTAGGTACCAAAACTGCATTTTTCTAAAAAAAAAAAGCTAAATACAACTTAAAAAACAGAGAATCCAAATGAATTATCTAAAATAAATATTTTTCACATATACTACTAAAGTAAAGTTTTTTAAAAGCACTCGGTTTGGATTCCATTATTTTTGAAATACTTGTTTTTGTATTTAGAGTCTACAAGTTCTCCAAAAAATAACTCCAAAAATAACTTCAAAAGACACATTTAAATACACTAAGATAAAAAAGAAAAGAAAATAAATTCTCACCCTCTTTTTTTTTTATACACCACCACCAACTATCAACTAGCATTGGCCACCACAAAGAGGAGGAAGCCAGCAGTGGAGGTGGAGGAAGGGAGGGGCGGTGGTGTTAGGTGGTGGTGAAGTTTTTTTAAAATATTAGAAAGCACCATTAAAACTTTAAATATGAAAAATATCCCGAAATACGTACCTAAAGAACACTTAATTGTCTACAATAAGAGTTTTCCATATACATTACTACATTAAATGTTTTGAAAAACACCCCAAAAAATAACAATTTCAAACGAGCATGCCTTTAGACAATTTCGTAACTTCACTATTTCATACTCCATCCATCCCGTTTTGATAATTTTGATTTTTTCTCACACAGTTTAAGAAAAATTAGTTAATTTTGTTAAAAACAAGTAATTCTAGCCTAATATTTTATAAAAAGGTCTGTTTAATGGATGTCTAATAAATACTCATTAAGATATATTTTAACAAGTAAGATTAATTACATAAAGTAAATAAATACAAGAGAATATAAGTAAGATTGAATAGGAAAAGTATACAAACGCAAGAGAGGGTAATAATTATTAGTGCATGTACATAGTACATGGTAGGTTCCGTAAATTTTAGATATATTAACGAGTCTCGAATCGGTACCCATTAGTGAAACCTTTTTCTAAATTATCTTCATATTAATATTATTAGAAGCATCTCTAATTGTTATACCTTTACACTTTCTAAATTATCTTCATATTAATATTAAAAGTATCACTAATCAGTATACCTTTACACTAATTATAACAACAATAATGATAATAATGATGGTATATTGCACCATTTAAGACATATATCAAATTAATTACCGTTGGAAACGATGACTTTACTATTCTTCTTTAATTAATTAATTAGAAGGTGGAATATGACTTGGACCGATGAAAAAGGGGACGAGACTGACTCTCAAAGTCGGATGAGAGAGTATTTTCTTCTTATATTTGGTGGAAAGAGAAGGAAGGTCACTCCATTCGAAGCGAGTAGAACATTGCAGGGAGGGATAACACTCACTAAAATTAATTAATCGAAAGTGGTGGGGGGTGGGTGGGGAGGACTCTGCTCCGTCGCCACTATCTGATCCCCCTCCTCGCTTACTTTGCTTTCTCAGGTAATACTACCATCTTAATCCTGATACCTTTTTTTTTTTTTTTTAATGTTTGTGAATGCTAATTTCATTTAATGTCAGCAATGTCCTTTTTTTTTTTTTTTTTCAAATAGTTGCATCGGCGGGTTGGTACTTGGTAGAATTCCATACTTGGTCATCTTCTTGGAAGCCCCCAAATCCACAATGGCGGAGGCAACAGCAGAAGCAAGTGAAACTTCCCAGAATTCAAATCGTGCGGTAGACCAGAACCACGACACTTCCGTCTCTCATCTCCCAAATCACGGGTATAAATCATGTTTCTTGCTATTGCAAATTTTATTGCTGGATTCCATAAGTTATGCTTTGTATCCATTGGAATTGGAGACTGAAGATACCAATAGGGGCCACGTTCTGGGCCCGCTTTGAGGTATTCAGTCTGAAACAATCTGTGGAAAAACATGCTTCGTTCACGGTGGCAGGGAAGCCTACTTTTTTTTTTTTCATTTTATTTTTTGCTGTAATCGATCACGCATGTCAGCGTCATCTTCATAACAAGGGCTTCCAGTTCTTTGTTTCTTAATATTTAATAATGTTACAAAAGTCCAACTGAAATTTCGAATCTTCGCTATACTGTTTTGTATTTCCCCATTTTCATGTGAGCATTCTCCTCTTTTGTTGATCTAATAGCATCAAGCCCCAGCACGAGTTTTCAGAAGAACAAGTAAGACACATTCTCGAAGTAATTGCCGCCACTGGGAAGTTTTGGTATGGACTTTTCTTGTCCCATTTTGTGGTTGTACTCGATGATCTTAAAGAGTTCTTCTTAATGCTTAGCTGTTTTGCCTTTTAAGATTAGTAATTTTGTAGCTTGAGAGGAGTCAATATATTCATTAAGCTTGCCATTCCTTGTGATGGAACACTGATTTGTCTTTTCTTTATTTCTTGTTATGTATGGATGACTTTATGCAAACTATTAGGGCTGCTCACAGTTGTTTATGTTATTATTAAAAAAAAAAAGAGGTGGACTAACCTCTTGGTCTGTGAACGTCTGAGCTCCAATGAAGGCATAGGAAAACTGAACATTAGGCTAAACAGTATGCTTAGTTAGTCTGTTTTGTGCTTATTGATTCTGTTCCATTTGTATATCCTAAGACCAATTGAATACCATTTCTTTAATTGTATTACTCTGCCGAATGCATAACTCAATTTTGTTGCTCTTGGAAATATATACTAATTATGATCACATGATTATAGAAAATCATCTTATTATGCATAAACATCACTAGCAAGAGCTTTGACCTTTTCCAAGTGTTATGCTGTTCTTGTATTACGGAAACAGTGCCGAAACAGTGCCGTGTTCCAGTCTGATCTAGTCTGATTTTTTGTGGAAGATGCAGTAGAAGACCATGTTGCTCTCGATGTACAATTCTATTAACACCGATGCCACAAGATTAGCATATGCCAGAAATTGTGTTTGGGCTGTGATTGGATTTCCACATTCTTTCACTGTTTTCTGATCCTTTCCACTGTTTCAGCATCTGTTGTTCTAGCCAGAAATTGTTGTTTGACCTTTTCCAAATGTGATGCTGTTCTTGTATTATGGAAACAGTACCATGTTCCGGTCTGATCTAGTCTGATTTTTTGTGGAAGATGCAGTATAAGACCATGTCACTCTTGATGTACAATTCTATTAACACCGATGCTGCAAGATTAGCATTTGCCAGAAACTGTGTTTGGGCTATGATTGGATCGCCACATTCTTTCACTGTTTTCTGATCCTTTCACTGTTCAGCATCTGTTGTTCTAGCCAAACTTTTTATATCTTATGCCAAGTGCCTTATATCTTAGCCAAACTTTTTATAGTACTAACAAATCTAAGCCATTGCCTTTGGAAAGATGGAGCTAACTACTAGGATCATATTATGTCTAAAATGACCGTAGAATCAGCAAGCCACCAACACATTTGGGGCAATTGCTACTAGAATGCCTCTACTTAAGTGCCAATATTGGCTGTCATTTTAGCTACTAGCTTTGGATTCATTAGAAGCCAAAACTTTTTTCTTGGTTTTTGCAAGTTAATTCATATAATGGTATATCAAATTGTTCCAAGGGAACTGAGCTGCTGCATCTCATCTGGACATATTTCTATTGCAGGCATGAATGGGACAAATTGAAGGGTATGCTGTCCTTCTATCTCAAGCAGGTATGGGCACTTAAGCCTGGCTGTTAAGGTGTGGAAGTTGCTAGAAATGATTTGCTATTAGGTTTTATTCTTGCTTTTCTCATCCTTTCCACTCCAGAGAATATTTGTGATAAGTTTTTTTGCATTTGTTGTGAAGGTCCTATCTCAATACCCAGAGGCAAAATTAAGTAGTGAGCAACAAATTTCTTCAATGGGAGAGACCTTCCTTGAGTTGGTGAAAAGGTTGGATGATGGTATTTCCACAGTCATATGCCTTTTTTCTTTTTGCTTCTTTCTTGCTTAGGTTCTTGCCAGTTCTAACTTTTATAATATACCCAAACATAAGCACATATTCTTCATAACATAAGTAACTCTTGTGGGTGAAAAAACACTTACTTTTTTGTGAACTTGTATTGTTGAAAGTATATAGGATATTTGATTCGTTGCACTCCTCTAGGATCTGATTTCTCTAGTTCTTGATTTTTCTTGTCTGTAGAGAATGGAGACTTTTAAATGGTAAACTTGAGCTTAAGCGGATGGCATAAATCATGTTGGAGTGATGCTTTCCTTTTGAAGCATGTATTCATGTCATGATAATATACTGTTTTGCAGCTCTTCAGAACTTTTTTGAGGGCCCTCCATTTACACTACAGAGGGTTTGTGAGGTAATAGTTTTCGCTTCATATCAAAATTATGTCTTCTTATACATCTTCTGCCACCCTTTTATCTGTTGTTGTTCTTACATTTCTCTGTTGGTGAGATTTCTACCGTGTTGCTATCAAAGTTGGCCATGCTTTGCTATGTTTTTTGTGCTTCTTCTTCCTGAAATTTTTTTGTGTTAGTTCTGAAAGTACTATTTTGTCTCTACTCTAGCAAAATATTGAGACAGCAGAATTATAAGTGCTAATCAATCTGTCCTCTCTCCATGTTGTGAATATTACTTGATAATTTGAAATAAGGAGAAGTTTTATATTGGTTTCAAAGCAATTGGAGACACTTTCTTCCTAGCCGATATAGTGTAACTAGATGGCCCTCAGCAAGCAACATTCTTTTTGGTACAGGCAATAATATAACTGTGATGGTAGGTTGCTGTTGTTCAGCCTAATAAAAGATTCCTCAGTCAATTTTTGTAATTATTGTACAAGTAGGTTGGCAAGTTTTGTGTTTGACCTGAACTTTTCACTTTGAATATCAGCTTTCACTGTAGCTGCTAAGTTATCCGAGGTCCTATGTTAATTTCTGAATCCTAATCTGATTCCACTGTAAAAGTTGATTATTATTCTAAACTGTCTTCTAAAGATCTGATTCTTAGCAGATTTTGTTGGCGGCAAGAACCATTTATCCCAATCTTTCAAAGCTTGCCTTGGCCCTGGAAAAGGTAGGAATTCATATTTTTCCTAATACTTTTTCTGGCTACTGATTTCTTGTTGGGGGTTCTCCTCAGGTTTTTGAACATCATTGAATTCCATATAGCTAGTCACTACCCCTAATGCGCATGTACTTTTGAAAGTTGAGGTCCAGTGTCACTGAAATCGTACTCTTGTTAGTTGGGATGCGTGTGACCTGGATACACTGCAATGTGTGGAGGACAACCTCTTATAAATGGGCTGTTTACTAAACTTTTATGTGTGGGATGGGAAGATTAGCTGTTTTCTGGAGCCTCAAAAGGCTTACTGTTCTAACTTTTGTTGCCAAGATTAGCTGTTTATAGCCTAAAAGGATGCAGGTGACTTTTCACAGCATAAATTGAAAATTTAACTTAAGTGAGGTCATTCTAGTCAGAAGCATAAGATGTTGATGTAGCTCATCTTTCCCGATGCAATCTTATTATGTTAAGACATTCAGTTTGGCTGTACCTGTTCAATCTGTCTATATAACTAATTTTCTGGATTGATGCAGAATTTGTTGGTGACATCTGTGTTGACCATCTCTACGGATCTCTGTCCTGGAACATCTGACCCAAGATTGAATACAGGGGGAAGAGAAAATGAGGAGCCCAATGCTAAATTGGAATGCACGCAAAATGGTGTCCAACCTTTGGGAGGTGACAAGGATGAAATAATGACAGAAGTTCAGGCTTCTGAGGCTGACGAGGATATGACAATTGACATGGAAACCTTCGAAGAAATAGTTAGATCATCAGAGACAAATTCTACACCTACTTGTGATTCAGAATCTACCAGTATCTGACATCCACCACAAGTCCAGTTCTGGAAACCCCAATATGGGCACTTTTTTTTTTTTTGGGGTGGGGCGGTGGTGGTTTTAGCTTTGTGGTGGCTAGTGCATTAGGTTGGCCTTTCTGAAGGAGCCATGACTGCGCACATAATGACTTGGTAAACTTGTAAGGTGTGGAGGTTTTCTTTCTTTTTTTTTTTTGGGTAAAATTGTGGGATGAAGAGAGCACGTTGGTTAATCTCTAAACCTGTACAATTTTTATGTTTAGTTGGCGATGTCAAATTTGTAGTTGTCTAGTTGGTCCTTTTTGAAATAATGGAAATCTTTGGTTTAGCGAAGCATTTCTCGAATTGCTGATTGTGTGAAACCTTTGGAATTTTGACCCATAAAATGAAGAGAAAGTTACCAGCGTTCTTTTTTGTTTTTTCCCATTTTCTTTTGGGGATCGTTAAACCCAGGCCATATGGATTCTTGATATAATGCTGAGCATGTCTTTTTTGGTCGAGCGGTTCGGGAGTCCAACGGAGCTTTAGTTAGAAAGCGTTGCAGGCCTTTTGACTTCTGAGCATTGGGATAAGGCTGATGGTTGCGCAGTCAAATCCTAATCGGCTACATAGTGCGAAATCGCATGCGTCTCTAATATTAGCCTTTGGCTAAACCTAGTCATCTCCATGGGTGAGAAGGCCATATATGAGTGCAAGCAGGCCGCGTGTAGAGTATTCAGACGGCTAGCTTCACTACAAAGAGAAGCAGTCAGTCTGGATGCCATATAAGACTCTTTGACGCCAGGGGATTTGATTATGTGTGATTGCCATTGGTTTCCATCAAATTGAAAGTGGATTAAAACAAAGAAAGCTGCTTATTCCATGAGATTTCAGTGTAGATACATTACAAATATTTACATTGATTGCACTGGTATCCTGCTTCAACTACTTTGTTTAACTGGAGAGATCAGCCCTTGCAGCTAAATTGCTAACTCGAAACTTCTGCAACTTGGCTGATAATGACAGAAGCATATTTGGAGATTGTTGATTCTGGTGATTGCCGCAGCCGCTTGATTACAGGAAATAGCTCAGATGAGCAAAGAAATTGTCTGCACGGAGGATGCGCGCACATCTTGGCCAATGAGAAGAGGGCTATTTTTAAAGGTGACTCTGTTATAGCATCTCTCCTGCTGGGGTTCAGAGCCACCGTGGCACAGTCAGCAACCAGCTTCAGTAATGCCTGAAACAAAAAAAGCCAAACTTCCTTCAGAACATAATAATGTGTTTGTAGATAGGCGATATTCACCAAATTTGGTTTCACCATTCGAGGCCTTTCACTAAACTTTTCTGCAGACAAAACAGAAACAAAGCTAGTTCCATTACTAGCGTAATAACAAACTTTAGTATGACTGGCATCAGAAGTTATCCAATTGTCACATACCAAAAGTACATGTCCACATTATAAGAATCAATACTCCATTAAGACTTGCCTCAGAAGGCCACCAAAAGAAAGTAGGAAACCTTAATGAAATTTGAGGACAAAGGTTTAGATTTCCCTCCAAAAAGACAATAAATGGTTTTTCAAACAAAGTCCAGAGAAAAACCTGCATTGCTCCTTTGGAAACTATATCTTCACAAAGCTTGTCAGAATTACGCACAAGATTGCTCAATGCACCAGCAGCATTTGCCTTTGTTTTATCTTCCTCAGCCGAAAGCAACAGATTTGAAAGCCGTGGAATGGACTTCCTCAACTCTTCATACAGCAAGTCATTATGATAGGCTGCATTCCCAATCTGGAGTTGGGTTTCATATTCATAAGGTAGCATACCAGCATATACTTAGTTGCTCAAGCAACAAAGTGGCAAATTAAAAGATATAGATAGTAAAGCAACTAGAAAATGTAAAGTAAAAATATCTTACAGCAAAGCATGCAAATTTTCGTGTTCTCGTATCAGAATCAGCACATCGATCAATTAAAAGATTAATAATATGATATTTTGCCTACAAGACACAACCAAATACATTCATATGTCAATAATATAATAACTCAACATAAACAAATTGAAAAAGCAGTTCTCTTATAATGGTAGGTACAAAATATAGAAATAAAAGTCACACGTGCTATTACCAGTAAACTGTAGAAGTAAGAGCTATGGCGACACATATTTCCTATAGCGCTACATGTCTTTGAACGCACATTAGGATCTTCATGTGTAAGAAAGTCCTTCAAGAACTCCAAAATGTCAGCCCCATCTATATGCTGATAGAAAGCCTGTATACAAAGAGGAGTGTAATTGACAATTTGTTTGTTTTCATATAACATCCGTTATGTTTGTACTCCTACAACATAACTAACTTATCAGTACCACAAGCACAGGTTTGCTTATGATCTAATTGCTATGAATTTCAAATATAGCAGTTTTACTCTATTTAGGAGAAGATCCATATGGATGCAAATGAGCATAACCTTATCCATCCGAGCTAGATCTGATATAATCATGAGAACATCCAAAGTAACTTCTCGGGGACACAAACTACCAAGCAACCTTCTCATTCTACTTGGATCCAGCAATCCCGAATCAAGAAGTTGGACTGCAAGAGGTCGATGGCTTATCATTTTAGCAAGAAATGCAACAGGCCTTGCCACATCTTTCAATTCAATACGCTCCAAACACCGTAATATATTTCCTGGAATTGCTATCTGTCATCAATGTAGCAAGCCTGTTAAGAAAAACTCAACATAGACCACTATATTTGTTATCAGATGTTGATAACAAACATTTCAATGAAATGGTTTAACAACTTCTACATTTTTGACACAGATGACAATTACCATATTCATAATTTCATAGACCACTACCATATAATACAGAATAAGACAATTTTTTGGAAAGAGATTTTGAGAGAAAGATATAAGCTTGACCTCAAGGAGGAGTTGAATATACTTTCCCATATTTGCCTCTATTGCTTTCGCCATATCCTTGTCTTCTGCACAAACTCTTCCGCCAGGGGAACCAACATTAAGAAGGAATCCACTGTTAACTGAAGCAGTAGCAGCTGGACCAGGAGCATTCTGTATAGCGACAAGAGGAAAAGCCAAGAGATCAACTACTGCATTTATCAGATCTCTCACCCCATCCTTCCTGCCACCAGGCCCATTCCAACACCTGACAAGCTCGAGATGTGCATCAGATATTAAATCGGAGGTCAACTTGATGTGTTCTTTCCTTAGCAAAATCTGGCGAAAAAATTGATAATCCACCAGAAAGGCATTGACATACTAAGGAAAGTGTCCAGACAACTCCGACAGGTGAAAGACCAATATGATCTTCTGTACAGCTTGATATTTGAGAAGAACTATGTGCAAAATTGTTTGACAACACATCCATTAGAAGCTGGGGAATACCACAAGCACACAGTTGTTGAACAGCTAATGGTCCTCCCCATTTCAATCTGGACTCTAATAGACCAACACATCCATCCCTGAGGCCATGCCAATAGGAGAGCATGCCACTAACTATGTTGTATCTTACCGCACTATCTTCACATGGCAAAACCTTGAGATAATCACATAGTGTAGCAGTCCGTGGGACTAAAGGCACACCTATCTCAGCAACAGTGGATTCAACAGAAACTCCATTTTCGAGACTTAGAATTGAAGCAAATGCTAGCATTGCGGAAGAACGAGAAGGTGGAAATGTTGACTGCATCCTTTCATCAGAAGAAAAATGTTGTGCAAGGAGAGAGAGCCGAGAAAACTGCTTTTTTGAAGAGGATGTAAGCATTAAAAGCGCACAATTTCGTCCAGATAACTTCAAGATTTGTGCAACTGTACTAATGACAAGGCAGCAATGCTGAACCAGGTTGTATGGATCAGTTGCTTTTGATTTCAATTCAACTGCTTCTCCTCCATGCGTTTCTTTGGTTGAGGAAGAACAAAAAGATAGTATGGAGAAGATTTGTGAAACAATAGTACCATCTCCTGCCCCATTTACAACTGTGGTAACAGGAAGAGAAGTAGGCAGGCCACAGAGAATACTGGCAACAGTACCACTAGTCAAGCAAAACCTCAGGATGAGCTGACGTCAAAAGTACACATTGCACATGATAAGAATGAGATCAAAGATAGACAAGTACAGGACAAAAATTTACTTAAGTAGATTGATACTTTGAGGACCAGAAGGCAGCAACTCCACGATTTAATGGTTAACTGATTGACAAAATTGTATAGATAAATTTGTTTCCATTAAATTGAATGGAATCACATAGATGTTGATTTTAAAAGAAAATGTTGCTTCCTCTGGCTTAAGTTACATGCCCTTCATCAATGTAGTCCAATTACATTGTGTCCATTAACCATAAAAACCACAAAGAATGACAACCTTTAAACTGTACTAGTAATAAGGCTACGCATTCTCTGCCAAGCTTGTGTCATATAGTTGGAAATAGCACTGAGTCAAAGACAACAACTCCAAACCAAAATGGCACATGAATGCTCTTGGATGATAAATTTTTACCAGAAGAAAATGAGAGTAGAGTTTGTTAAGTGCTTTGCCACAATAAACTATACTCCAACATAGAATGTCAAAAACACTTATATCTGATGCTAATGAATATATCCAAAACGTGAAAGTTGTCAAAAGAGTTAAAAGGACCCCTGAGAAAAATGCATCTAGACATGGGAAAATGTCAAAAATCTCTGCATGCAAAAAAGTATGAGACATGAAATCTCAAGACTGAGCAAGATAAGCACCTGAACAGCAGCACTCAAAGTAGGCTCAACACGTTGATGAAGACAATAGTACATAGCAATCTGTATTGCTTTGGATCTTATAAATGCTTTTGTCACTCCATCAACAATTGCTGCTAAATCAGTTTCTGACAAAGAACCTTGGCCACAGCCCGAAATGTCAAGTTGAAATAGAGAATGGCTTCGCAATGAGTATAGAGGAAATGGGCGAGCATTATCTTTGCAGGAAAGAGATTCAAATGCATTTACTAGTAACCAAATAGCCCTACAAGCTTCACAACCAGCTCGCAACAAATTTGAGGAACCTGACATGAGACTTGAGCCTGATTTTGCCAAGCACAGGCATAAAACTTCTGCCAGACCCGATGTTTTGGCATGCTCCAGAACTTGATCAAGCCTTTCATCTACCACGGGGGAGGCAGATATCTCCCTAGGAGCTGAAGTTGCTGCAAATGTTTTGAGAGCCTGTGCTGCTATTGACAATATGACTGTAATGCAAGCTGTTGACTCATACAGAGCTCTTCCGAACACCCCATCAAGACAACTAACAACCTACATCTTGCTAATGTAAGAGAAGAAAGAAATTGACAATAAACTGCAGCTACAGGTCAATGCTGTTCTCTGTTTGACAAAATTACCTGTGAATATAGTTCAAGTAGTGTCTTCCAGTGCTTGAAATATGAACCTCCATTACAGCTTTCAGAGGTATCTAACAATTTTTTAATGATTGAGAAGCTCTGCATAAGAATTTAAGTGTTGAACCAATTATGAATTTCCAACATAAGACAGCCAGCACACAGGTGTCATCGACAGCAATACAATAAAACTTCATTTGTACAAGTTTCCATATTTTAGGAATTTCAATTAAAAATTTCCTCTTAGACATTATCTAAACTTGAGCTCCATCTTTTTCTGCAGATGTAGGTGTAAACTGAGAGTAAAAGAAAGATAAGCCTATAAGGAAAAGTTCTGCAAGAAAAGCGCACTAATTACCTTGGCCATTAAGTCATTACCATCAGTTGGTTTTAGCTTAAGTATATCAGAATTGAATCCAAGAAGCTGAACAATTACTTCATCAACAATGCCACTCAAAGTAAATGCACCAGCCGCTGCTATATTTGAGAGAATTCTGAGTGACTGATTCAATGTAACATCTTGAACCCTGGGCAGAAGATCAGGAAAACTAAATTCAACAAATAATGGGTCAAATTTCCATAATCTATAAAGGAATGTGTCACATGTCTGGCACTATATGCCTCACTTTCACGAGTAAATGAAACTATTTTTGTAATCCTGACAAACTGGTTGGAAGATACATCAAAGGCTACAAGAATATCAATTGTCACATCTTGGGCATAACTTCTTATATGCTAGACTTTCATGCAGAAATATTAACGAACTGGAAGGTACATATGTCAAAAGCTACAATACCAACAATTTCACTAGTACACATTTCAAATACCTTAACCTTTAATAAATGCCAAATTGGAAAGGCAATGTTTATTACACTCTAAGCGTGTGATTCTATAGGACCGGGGACTGACACTTAAGATAGATGAAGTAATGTAACTAGGGGGACTGACAAATCCAAAATTTTTATCACAGAAATAATTATGTGAAGACTATACAAAAATTTTACATATTGCATGAAAGGCAGATTTAAAGTCAACACAGCATCAGATCTAAAAAATTAAAAAATGACTGCTTAATTGCTAGTACGTAAAATGGAACTGAGATACTATCGCATCAACTGGATAAAGGACAGATCTAACTGAATTAGTTTAAGTGAAACAAGGATAGACTTGTAGAACACCAAATTTAATTTTATACACATTACAAAACTAACTTTTACCCAAATAAGTACCCTTCAGTCCATGATCGGGGAAACAAAACTTACAGGATGATTAAAAACATTCATTATGCTCGTTTAACTACCTGGAGGAATTCTGGGATCCACTGGACCAATTATTCAGTGGTACCAAGATCACTGATAATGCTTCACGGTCTTGACCAATTTTTTGGGCACCCTTAACTGTACGAGAGTTGTTCTCAAGTCGGTCCAACACCTCACAACCTGAACAAAGAATAAACTTACAGTTGTCTCCATTATTTGCTGATGAGAAATAATGCGGCAATTATAGAATGTCAACCACTATAACATATAGACAAAGAATCTGAATTTGAGAAGATCTAAATGAGATTTAGGAGAGACAGAGAGAAGCACAAAGCCATTCAATTACCAAGAAGATTAGTATCAGCATGCACAAATCAAGCTCATACAGAGACTATTAATGATTAAATTATCACAAGGGGGAAAAGGAGAGAGAGAAGAAGAAAGGCATGTTTGAATACTCCACCATATAAAGAATACAAATCTGGCAATCCCCGGTGTTCTTAATTTTCCTAATTCTGTTAGTTTGGGTTGTTTCAATCCAAAGAAACTGAATCGAAATGTACTAGTAACAAAGAGGCAATATTAACATAAAATCCCAGTCTACGGTATAAATCAATCTCAGTACTCTAGTCAAAGGCATCATGCAGAATAATTCAGTAAAAAGAACTCAACTAAATATTTACAAGGAAAAACTTTCTAAACTTTAGAGGAAAAAAAAAAAAGAAAAAGAAAGGGACTGGGCATGTACTATCATAGAGAAATTTGTATACCTGACTGTACAACATCAACAGAACCTGGGAAACCTGGGAACTCCTCTTTTATCAAATCACCACCGGCTGAGGTGTGGTTTTTTGAAAAAGCATCAGGATGTGGGTCAAGGTCATGGCCTTCTCCATTGACCACAGAATGAGATTTGCCTATAACCAGATCTCTCAAAATAAATTCAAGGAAATGAATAATTCAAGATGTAGATGAAAGCCTTACTCTCAGGACTTGCAACAGTTGACACTTTGGTCTTTGGAGCTACACTATTTCCCCTTGCTGGACTACTCAGATCATGAATCTGCTGTTTGTTATGGAGGGTTAGATGCAAACAACTGGAACAAGAAATGAATAACCAAGATTATATGCGCAGAAAAAGGAAGCACCGGATCATCCACATCCATAGTACTTTCTTTGACAAATGGATGTTCAAGAAGAGCAGGCCACGTCAATCTACTCTGCGGGACCTGTTCCATGATTTCAGTTACCATATGTAAAAGTAAGAATACATGAAAATGGGAAAGCAATTAAATGTTGGAGGCACAGTCAGTTTTGGCAGAATACAACCTTATTGAGCAACCCCTTCAAGAAGCTTTTAAAATTTGAGCTCATGTTGTCTGGATATTTGACTGGATCCTGGGAAAGACAATTTGTAGAATTTATAGTTCAGTGGACTTCACTTGCAAATAAACAATGGATGCAGCAATCAGGTAATTCACCTTAATAATGTGACGGATGAGAGCATAAACTGAGTTGGTATAAAATGGAGGCTGTCCTACAAACAATTCATACCTGAATAAGATGCAAGAGAATTAGTTAAAATCAAGAATGGATTCATCTAGGCAAAAAACCTACACTGGTACACAGAAAACAGAGCCTAACTGTTGCCCAAATTGCAATGTCCCCGTAAATTTTATTAACAACATTGAAACATTTATCAGGTCAAACATTTAGAACATTTCTGTTTGAGTTCTTCTAAAGACAATTCTGGTTACCTGTTTGTGTAAAAGAAAAGAATCACATGCAGATGATTTAAATTGGCTATCTAAGGAGAACAAAGTCCCCTGAAAAATCATTAGTTCAAACCACTGGGCCGAAGACCTTCACTAACTAAAATAAACCACTGGGCTGAAGACCTTCACTAACTAAATAGACTGATAGGTGTTACATACAAAATCACTCCAAGAGACCACAAATCAGCAGTGTGGTTGTAGGGCTGTTCACGCACCAACTCTGGAGCCATGTAGAGTGGAGTACCTGATATAAATTTGGAAAAGCAAAATAAAAAATAAGAGCATAAATACCTCAGGAGATCAGCTTGTGAAACCAGTTGTTAACTACAGGAGAGAATAGAATCTAACAGCAGTGCATCATTGATGAAACCAGACTCACCTTTTATTGAACGCAGCACAACTGTGTTGGTGGACATTGCACGTGCAAAACCAAAGTCACAAAGCTTTTGAAAGGGGAAAAAATGATGGGAATTGGTTAGGAACAGCTCACTACAACCGAAAACAATGTCAATCTCAGACAAAAATAAGAAATGGAACCCGCAACGATGAATACATATCAAAATCAGAAAGCACGATTAGATTTGGCCACGACAAGTATCAAGACGGTCGTTAAATGGGAAAATGTCAATTCCATGGCTCGTAATAGCATGCAGTACTTCAAATCAAAGGTTTGTATCCGACCAACCTTGACAATAGATCCAGCACCAATGAGGATATTTTGCGGTTTCATATCACGATGGATGATACGATTTGAATGTAAATAATGCAATGCTCTCACCTGGAAAATTTTTAGCAGCAATTAAGAGAGGAGCATGATTGGACAGGAGAACGAGAAGAGGTACCAGGTTGTCTTGCAGATGTCATAAGAGAAACTAGAAAGTGAAAAATGAAAGGAAGTGAGCTCACCAACTGTTTTGCAATGGCTTGGACTTGTTCTTCGGGAAGACACTTGTCATCTTCAAGAATTTCAAACAGTTCACCCTGTAATCAGGAAATGCAATTTTTCGACCACGGAGACAGAGGAGGTGGACATAAAGAAAGAATTGTGAAGATAAAAGAGGACTTGAACATACCTGAGCAAATTCGGTGACAACACAAAACTCTTGCGGGCTCTCAAAAGAATCTAACATTTCAATGATATTCTCGTGCTTCAACTTTCTTAGTATCTGCAACGTAGTGTATACTGGGAATGATTAGATATCTTTAGCTCCAAATAAACCGTTATATGAAGTTGATCTTAGCGCCACAATAATTTCATAAGCAATTAGAAAGGAAAAAAAAAAACAAGGAAAAATTTACCTCGATCTCTTGTCTCAAATTGTGGATGTCCTTGTCACTTTTACCGTGCTTGGGTATAAATTTCATTGCAACAGTCTGGGATAGTATTCAACAACGTAGCAGAATGAGAGTAGAAGCTTTTGATGAGGGAAAAGAAAAATTAGAAATTAGGAGGAAAGAGAGAAAGGTAAACCTGGCCAGTAAATTTGCGCCTCCCCTTGTAAACCTTCCCAAAGGAGCCTTCGCCCACGAGCTCTATCACATGATAATTTTCGATGGACATGTTCTGAACTTAAAACTTTGCGTGACCGAATTCTGCTGCAAAACAAATTACTAGTAGCAAATGAACCAAGAAAAGGTAAATTAAACAGTATCAAAGATTAAAGAGCAGCAGCAGCAGCAGCAGTATTCTCCAAATCGGGGGTCGATAGTCGGTACGAAGCAGATGAATCAGTAAAAGAACTACCGTTGTATTATTGATTTTTGCGGAGCTCTGTGTGTGTGTGTGAGTGTGAGAGAGAGGGAGAGAATTTAGACGAAAACAAAAAATTTAGAAAACAAGTGCGTTTGTTTTTTTTTTTCCCCCTAACCGTAACATAAGGCCCGAGCCCGAGTTTTTTGAAATGTTTTGGGGGCTGCAACTTTTCCCGCTCGTGGCTGCTGCTCCGCTGGGGTAGTGGGGCCCCTTTGTACCTAATAAAACATTTTTATACTACTTCTCTTTTTGGGACCCGATTTCCGTCCCGACGCCTCCCCTATGCTTATTAGGGAAACTTTGAAATTACAAAAAAATATATATATATTTAGGAAAAGTACACATCTTTATTCGTTATGATGCATTTTTTCTTTTCAAAAGTTGACTTATTACCAAGTATGAATTGCTAAGTACCTACCTACTCAAATAAATATATTAAATATAATAATTACGGAGATTAAAGGAAAAAGATAGGTGAAAAAAAGAATGGGAATGATTCTTGGTAACAATATAAAACATTAAGAGGATGACACTCAAATTAAATAGTAAACACAGGTAGTACGGAAATTAAGGAAAAAAGAGGATGGAAACTACAGGATTGATCTTGACTTAAAAGTTAAATTATTATCAAAACTAAAACACTTAAAAGGCTATCCAAATTAAATATTAAAAACGATAGATATGTAAATTAAGGAAAAAAAAATGGGAAGAAAAAAAAGATGGGTTTATTTTTTAACAAAAATATAACACTAAAAAGCTAACAATTCGAAAATAAAGGATAAAAATGATAAATATAAAAATTAAGGGAAAAAACTGGATAGAAAAAGAACGGGTTAACAAAGAAAAAACACTCAAAAGCTAACAATACGGAAATTAAAGGAAAACATGGGTGATTGACTCGTCTTTTTTCCACCAAGTTTTTCCCTTAATTTTTCGCATTGTCAGTTTTTTAAGTGTTTTACTTTTGTTAATAAGAATATATATATTATCTTCCCTTTTGATGGGCCCAATACAAAATTTGCACTTGATCGAGTTAAGAATATCAAGTTAGTGAACTTTAAAAAAGCAGGACCGTAATCCACTTCATAATTGGTTGTATTGTTTTAGTCTGGATCCTGTGACTGAATCACACACATGAAGCGGATTGAAGATTTTAGGAAGTGTCACAACTTGAAGTTCAGGTGCAAAATGAGCATTTGCATCAAGTCAAAGGTTTCAAAGTGGACTTTACTCCAAAATTTAAGTTTGGGAAATGAGCCAATAACAACAACATATTACAAGAAGAAATGCTAATTTACTACTAATCCCTAGTATGATGAAGTAACAAATGTACAGATACTGTACAACAAAGCCCAAGTTATGAACAGGGAAGCCAGTAAACTGCCTCCTACAACAGAAGAATGGGGCTCCCGAGATCCGTATGTCGCATCCAAAGACTGCCTGCTTCATTCCCTTCCCACACACACACAACCACCCCAAAAAAAAGAACACTTGTTAAGCTGACTTAATCCCTAATCCCTAATCGACTACAGTACTATTTACATTCTGACCTCAACTACATCACCATCCTTTAGCTCTGTGCTGGGAACGACAAGCTGACCATTTACTGAGACCAGCTTTCCCTCAAGTCCAACTCTTCTAGCTGCGTCAGCAGCTGTGCTACCACTGCTCAACCTCATTATCTCACCATGAGGCCAACAGATAATCACTACCTCAGCAAAAGGAGCAGAGTCGGTACGTCCAGACGATCTTGAATCACGGTCTATTTTTTGAAAGCCTGCTTCAGATCGCAACTGCTCCTCCCACTGAAGCATTGTCCTCAGTAAAAGCACCTGTCAAGTTAAAATGACAAATAAATGAACTACACAACCAACAAAACCGCAGTAACTAATTCAAATAAGCGCCAATAAGAGCACTAAGTCTGTCTTTCCAATGATTTAAAAGCATAGAGAAGGTAGTGAAGAGATTGGAAAAAGGGCACTGCTGATGCTGGAAAGGAGATGCAGACAAACTCCAATTCGTACGAGCATAAATCGGGTGTCACGCATCCATAGCAAGGGTTATTATCTTCTGAGACAAATTTTTTTCTCATCTCTCACTGTTGTTTTTCCATGGTTCACCGGGAACAGTCAATTTTTGTTGTCCGAAGAACTAATTTTTTTCTGAACCTACCCAAGGACCACCTGAAAATGGCAGTTTGCTGACTAACTTGATAAAATACAATTTTGAGTTCATAAATAACTTTTAGTCCTAAACATAGCAACAGTAAAGAGCAACTAGCATCTAGAAGCAGATGCTATAACCCAATTCATTTCTCTTCTTTTCTCATTTACCAGAGATTGGGCTTGGGAGGCTAATCACAATGGAAATTTCATAAAGTCGATAGGCCAACAAACATACATCACCATTGGCTATATCATGCAGGTACATGCAGAATAGAAACATAAACATTCACAGGGCCTGTTATTTAAGCTAAGTCACTTGGAAGCCAACGAAGAGTCAACTGCAGAAATGAGTACAGAAAATGCTCCACATAGAACGACAATAGTTTGCTGCAATACCAAATGAAAAAATGAAGCAAATAAGCAGCAAGATGAACATTGGCAATAGCTCACCTTGTTGTTGATTCCAGTATCCATCAGCGATGAATTCATAGAATTAAACCCCTGTCTATCTGGGCTGCTTGAACGAGGCACAATAGCAATAGATAATAGATTTGCCCTCAAAAACAGCAGATACAACAGCCCAGTATTCACTTTCCTCTTGTTCTGTCAACTCAATTATTTGGATGAAGGTCGGCAACAGGCGATGAAACTGGTCTTGCTGCATAGCAGTCAGAAACAGCTAATTAAAACAAGTTAACCAATAGTTGTATCCGTGAGTAAACAAAGAAACCAAGGCCATGCTCACGCAATTATCATACTAATGAAATTTGCCAGTCAGGACTGCTGAGGAAAGTAGGAAGCAAACACTGAGCTAACAACTGAATCATTTTCTTCTATGGTCAAATGATACGCATATGATCTGCTAGGCATCCAGTCAAAACTCAATAACCTGTACCACTCCAAGCAGATCACTGATGCATAGATTTGACATCAAGATCTTCTCTCATTCAAATAGCCTAAAGGTTTTAGTCTCCCGAGGAGAAACTACATTCTGGAAATTTTTCTGAACAAAATCAAAGGTTAGAATAGAAACATTTTTCATATTGCCAGAAAATTTGGGGATAGAACTACTGTAGAACAGTGTTCATCCTTCTACATTCTGACACTTGAACAAGGAAACAAGAGGAAGAACACAGATATGGTTTCTTGATTGTCTAACCACTTGGATTGGTTTTTGAATATCTCAGACTTTAAACCAGAGAAGCTCCATCATTGGCAAGATGGCAGATCTATAAACATTTACAGTCAATTTCTCAAGGCATTATGGGAATACATACCCAATAATGGTTTCCTATGTGGAGAGAAAACCACCTTTGAACTGGAAAAGATAAAGCTAGTTTTCATACCTTATGGTACATACCATCTCGACAAAGAGTGTACTTTTCGAGACAAGTGCACCAATCCCCATGTCCTGGTTCACACCACCACTCATCAGACACCTGAAAATCAGTTTAGCAGTCAATATTCATCAAGGATATAAAGGCATTCATCACCAAAACAAAACCAACAAAATTACACACTTTGAAGTTCATAGAACCATTACGCTGCGGTATCTTTCCAGCAATGGATTCAAGGAATAGTAATTCAACAACAAAGTGAAGAAACCTGGTTGTTCGTCATTTTTAAGCGAGGATCTGCCTTAGAAAGGGATTCATCCACAGGTAAAGCGAAGTAAATGTTTACTTTAGCAGCACTTTTTGTTGAATTGAAGTTCATTAACAGGACAGTTAATATGACTTGTAAGTTGGACAGAACATCTATTCCAACTCAAACGAAAGGATGGTCAAAATTTCAGGGACTGAATAAAAATGGACAAACCACACATTCTTCAGTCAAATAAACATTTTTCTTTTAACTGCATAAGCTTTTAAGACCAAAATTGACATGCCTCCAAACCATTCTCCAATGTAAGACACCAGCTGGGCCCTGATAGTTCAGAAGTGAATGAAAAATAAAATTCACTTGCCAAACTGAAGAAAGCAACTATATTTAGTTGGCTTTAAGAAAATTGTGTAGTATGTCATCCTCTCTGGCTCTGGATGCTCCACAATCAAGGTGGACTCGGCTGCCAAATTCGACTTTTTCTGGGAAGGTATAATTCAACTCACATGCATTTTATACTTGTGCATACCGGTATGATAGGAATCTGAACTCAAGGTTGCACTGTTGCTGCTGAGATCAGAGATACAGTATTCTTGGTAGCAATGGTCAACCAAACAGTACCAATTAGGAGAACCAATTGGAAAGCCTGGGGAGTGATATAAGATAATACCATAGGGCATCTACTTAAACCAATCAACAAGGTTGATGATTATCTGGTGGATCAGAAAATTTAAGATTGACCAAGGCATTGGGAAGTAAATTTAACGCACTCAACAACTAGACATTTTTAGTAGCTTGACTTTCATGTTACCAATATTTACATTTCATACCTAATGACTTAACATCAATTGCTAGAAATTGACAACTTGTCCAACCAGGACCTCACGTTGGGTTTCAGTCTGAACCCCAAGTTGGGGTTCAGTCCAGGATTATAAAAACTAACTCATTCTGACATCAACTGTCTGAAATACTAGAAAATGAGAAAGAAGTGAAAGAGATGAAATGAGCACAATGAAAAGAGAGAGGGGGCAGAAATTAAAGCAAGGATAGTGCAGAGAAGACATCTGAAGTTGCTGCACAGCATATGATTGGTTTTAATGTATTAATTCTATACTGAATCTAAAGTGAACTCCTATGAACTTTTGAAAGCTCTAACTTTTGTATAACCTTGCATAAGCCTCCCACCGTTTATTTGGTAAGAAGATCTTTCGGGCAGCTACTGCTTCAGAAGCTGCCTAGGCCAAAGCTCACAGCAAAAAGCAATTCTTTTCCATCTTCATCTACTCTGGAATGCCAAATTTTATGCACTGCTAGAAATGTTAAAATTCAAAGCAGAAATACAATTAAAGGGATGTACTACCTGACAATAACTGCAGCTAGTAAGTGACCTGCTTCCACTCTTAGAACTGGTGTCCAGATTTTAGAATACTGTACTTCCTGAATACATCATAGTCAACAGAACGTTGATCTTCCATTTCTTTAGAGCAGTATGGGGAATTCTGTTATTTCAGGATCATGTATAATGCTCTCAGAGGCAACCTAGCTTCAGTTTCTTTGTAAAGCCAATGTGCAGCAAGTCCATGCTCAGCATACTCATGCATGCTCTAAATTAAAGATGAATGTCATATTTAGCGAACCAAAACCCTGGGGTGATAATTAAAAAAAACATTTAAGGCAGTAGCTTCTTTTTCACCAAGAACCAGATGAGAACCATACTTGTGTTCTAATTTGAACTTCCAGAGGTGAATTGTCCGGACCCTGAACTGCAGCGGTGCAGAGACTGAAATGAGGAGATAAATTTGGATTAGGACAAGTCAGGAAAAGGACAGTGATAGTGCATTTAATCATGTACCAATTCCCACATGATGATATAAAATACTCAAAAGATGGAAAACCTGGTAGCCACTTGGTTTTGGATTCACAATGTAGTCATCAAACTCACCATCAATGGGCGTCCAAAGTCTGCATATAGAAGAAAGTTCAGACGTAGCCTCCAGACATAGCAAGCAAGGTAGAACAAGAACACTGACTTGAGGAAAATTATGATATACTCTTTAGCAACCACTAATACTACCTCTCTCTCTTCCCCCCCCCCCCCTCTTGATCATAAACCTACCTATCGCATGCATGGCATGTGTAACAATATCAAAGTGTACGACATTCATTTACCTGTGCACAATGTTGAGAAGATTGTAACAACACTGAACTGCCTGCCCATGCAAAGTCCCATTCTTATCTCCAATAATTACTCTGAGTGCACGAGCATCATACACTTCACTTATACCAACATCTTTTCTTTTCATCTGTCCAAGAAAAGTAAAAAATGAGAGTTTTTAAAAAATAAGTACTAAATGTTATTTCACATGATGTTTACAAAAGAGAAATCATCACCTAAAAGCACTAATACACAATGCTGCACAGAGCAAAAGGTCAGAAGCTTCATCATATAGTAAATGCTTGACATGTGAGGATGTTAATAACAAACCAATGACATCTTTGCCCATGCAGTATGAATATTACATGCTCAGATATTTGAACAAGTCCTTGGATTTTCTTTTAAACATTCATTATTTCACATCTTAGTCAACCCAAGAAGTACATTTATACCTTGCTATAAATGCTATACAGGCTCTTTAGGCGACTAGACAAAGTTACTTCCATTCCAGGAACATAACTGCAAGAAACAGGGTAAGTAAAATCACAACATCAATCATAACATACTTCTTGACAAAGTATCATGATATTTCCAGATAAATTAAGCCAAATGAAAACTCGTTTAATTTAATCAATTGATGAGAACAACGTACGAGGTTGATATAAATAATTCCCGCTCAAGTGCTTCCTCACACACAACCAGAGATGCTAAAGCAATTCCAGCATCCCTGATAACCTTTGGTTTAATTTGTGACTCTGATGGTTTTCTAAGATTTTCAATAAAGTCAATACGCTTTTTTCGGTCCAGTAAAAGGTCAAATGGAAGTACTGCCTGCAGAAGAACCTGCATAATCAATGTTGCACAAATTAAGTAATCCATGAAATGACCATAACAAATTCAAAGTTGAATAATGGGGTTGCCAGGCATGCGAGCGCTGGGTTTTTAATTGGGCCGGAGGAGGGGAAGAAAGAAGACAAAATCAGGAAGGGTGGTAGCCTGTAGACTAAGGAAAGTTGCCATTCAAGTTCTGGCAAATGGCAGCCTAAAATTGATAACTCTGTTTCAAATTAAGTATGAAAAAACTTCAGTTACTAGCTTGCAGTTTAAACATTACCAGTTTGAAACTATGAAACCTTGAAGTTTGAAAGTTTGAAACTATGAAACTATTACAAGTTTAAGGATGACAATAATTTCATAGGGTAAAAATTCAGGATAAAATGAGAAACTAGCTACGAATAGCTTACGACGTCTTCCAAAGTAATCTGAGTAAAACTTCATGTACAAAGAAATATAGTTACCTTCATGTTTACTTCATCCTGATCAATTGCTGTAGATTGTTCATATTCAGAAATTGAGTTCTTCCCAAATTGTTTTCCAAAAGAGCTGGATTTTGTAGATAGTCTTCTCAGATTCCTCTTACCAGGGCTCCACATGGAAGCAAGGTCAGCCCGCATTCGACAGAATATATGAGGCTGAAAAGGGGAAGCGATTGGTAGTAACTTCTTATTAGTAACTGTATCAATTGTATGCTCTTCTGCACGAAGAATTAAACTGGCTCAAAAAGGGGTGAAAAATTATGAACCAACCTGAAGGACAGCAAGCACAGATCTTCAAGTTCAGCTTTCAGTGCCCAGAGTCCTAGACGTGAAGCAAGTGAGCACCCAAATTGCTAACGTTTCCTGGGCAACAGCTTGTGCTTTGGCTGAAGGAAGAGCATATCTGCATTCATTTCCCATTCACTAATATTTTGAGCCGTAGGGGAATATAGAACATCAGTGGTTGTTTTGTCAAATTTGCAACACCACAAGTGAGTTTCAGTTGTTAACTATTGA
Source organism: Coffea humblotiana (assembly GCA_023065735.1). Taxonomy (NCBI): domain Eukaryota; kingdom Viridiplantae; phylum Streptophyta; class Magnoliopsida; order Gentianales; family Rubiaceae; genus Coffea; species Coffea humblotiana. Next base: position 260,195 of record CM041209.1, on the reverse strand, counting down.
GAACTACGAAGAATGAAAAAATGGTAATAGTTTTGGCAATCTAAAAAGAAATTAAGTAAAAAGAACTTATTGAAGTTCACAAATTTGTGGAAAAAAAGATAGTATGCATATGTCATATTAGTTTTAAACAAGAAAATATGAATAAATCTACATCGCATACAAGGTTCTCATGTTATGAAGGCGATCAGCAAGCTTTATAAGCATCACGCGTGGATCATCGACCATACCCAGCAGCATCACTCGTATGTTATTTGCCTAAAACAAAGAACAAGAATGAAACACATACATAAATAGCATTGACGTAGGTGCAGTCACTCAGAATATCTTCAGAGCTACTGAAGCTTCTGGCACTATGTCTACATTTTAAGGAACATCATTAAATACTTGATCTGTTCCTTCAAAAGTTAATTGTCAAGAGCTAATCAAGTCAAAATATCACAAGGAGTTGGCTGAATATGAAAAAAAAAAGACATTAAAATGAAAATTAGAAATAGATAATGATAAGTAAAGATTATAGATTCCAAACAATAGCCAAGAGAAATCATTGTATTTGGCCCATAATTAGTTGTATTTAGCCCATATACAGGTCATATGAAATTATGCTTCAACAGTTGTTCATTCTCTTCAATAGCTACTCATATCTTTTGATACCACATATTGCAAGTTTTTGGACAAGGGAAGTAACTTAGTGGCTACGAGCATCCTACAGCAGCTAAGTTTATGATCATCTAATTTCTTTAAACCATCTCGATTGCTTCAATAGATTAGGAGAAACATGAACTTGAATACTGCATCGGATTTCTACCCCCAGGAGTATGAAGTGCTAACTTTTAACTTGATGTCGAATAGCACATACCTCATTGTGGCTTAGAGTAGGTTGATTTAAATTTAGCCTGCGATGCCTCCGCAACAGCTGCAGAAAATATGCACCTTTAAGCCTTTGCAATAGCAGGTGTATGCAAAAATCCATGAAAACTGAAAAGCTATAAATGGTGCATGCGTTTTAGTACAAAAAAGATGCTAAAACGTCCAAACTTTTGTCTTATTATGAATAAGCATCATAAGAGACAACACTGATGTGAGATTGCTATTAAGCCAAATTGTTCCTAGACCTCTAGTGTTTACTAGTATTATTTTGCTACTCAACCAGTTGAGTTCAGTTTTTCAGTTTGTTACACCTGAACGCGTCAGTGATCGGAAATCGCTATTACTCTCACATATAGGTAGTACCTGATTTATGTAACTTAGTCTGGATACTCCAGCTACCAATCTTACTACGTCGGCATCAAACTCTTTCTCTATGCTTTCCAAAGTCTCACCAGTATCGTCAACGACATCATGAAGGATGCCTGCAACAACTGTATCAATAGCCTGCCAAACAAAGAAGAAGAAGGGAAAAAATTAAGGCATGGTTGTTAGACAATGACTAACATAGAGTAGAAAAATACATCAAGAAATAAATGAATAAGCAAGATTTCGGACACACATATGCTATATAAATGGAAGGCCAAATTCGATTCTGGAATAAAAGGAAAAACAGGGATGAGCATAACACAGACATGGATATGCGGCCATGAATGGGATTTTATGTTTTCTAGAGAATTAATAGTGCGTCACAGTAGCAAAGTGACAAGGTTGTGCAAGATGCCAGAACAGTGAACAAGAAGAGGAGAGAGGAGTACCCTCTTTCCAGCTGATGGAATCAAGGCAGCCAAAATTTTTCCCGTGTGAATACAATGCGTGAGGTAAGGCTCTCCAGTCTTTCGCAACTGGCCATGGTGTGATTTCCTTGCAAATGCAATTGCCTTTTGCACCTGCCTTCACACGTTTAAAATCTTAGTGGCATTGTCACAGAAGATTACAACCACATTTACAGGTGCAGGCTGAGATGGTAAACCTTGGCGTCAGTGAATATGGGATACCCAGTGACATCTACACCATCCAGTATGAGAGATCCTGCAGCATCAAGGGTGTAAGTGGCAGCATATACCAAGTTGATCGTTGGGGTGTGTAGTAAAGTTAGTAGATTTTGCAGCTACACCAGGTTAAGAAGAGTTCGAGTCAAGCAATCTTTTGCTTGTGAGGATGAGTACGTTAATAATCAATTGAAAACCACCAAGAGTCAAAGCTAAAGTCTAAGAGTCTTCTTCTTTGGGGTACAGGCGGTAGAATGAAAGATTTAAAACATAGTTTGAAGTCAGTAGAGTGTCTCTGGTGTGCGATCTCATTCCCTGTGGTTCCAGGTGAAGGGTGTGTAGGGTGTGTAGAGTCAATTTCGCTGTGGTTCCAGGTGAAATGCCTTTGGCAACCCCAAACAAAAAAAAAAATACTACAAGGTTTCCGCATTGAGGCACACAATTTCACAACGAAGCGAAAAAATTATGAGTGTTTTTTGGGATCAGCAACCCTGGTTGCTCACTTTTAAGTATTTAAGTTGCATAGGGAACGCAGTGTGACGACGAAGACGTTGCAAAATGAAAACCGTAAAGTTTTCAGAGAGGTTGTGCTATGCATAATAACCGTTACTACTAATAGAGTAAAATCCCCGGTTCAAAGTTGATTTGACAGACAAGAAAGCATGATAAGAAGTTAGGTAGCATATGGGGAGTGACTTGTGACATGACAGACTGAGTAACAGTAAGAAAAATGGCAAAAGAGTGTGGTTAGAAGAAGAAGAAGGAAGAGAGGGAAAGGGTGACGGACCGGGGTGGTCATCGAGTTTGGGCCACAAAAAATCGACCTTGGTGGAGAGACAAGCGCCGGAAGCAATGGCGAGGGCGGTGACGGCGACGTGAGTGATGGCGGAGGAGACAGCGGCATGAGCAGAGGAAGATCCAGCGGCGGCGGCGGCAACAATGGCGTTGGCGGAGGTGAAGACAGAGGCGAGGGGAAAATTGGGAAGAAGGTGATGAAAAAGACAGGTGAATTTGGGAAGACGGGCGGAGCTTTGTGGGGGTGGTGGAACAGAAGAGAAGAGAGGTTGGATTTCTGGGGAAAAGGAAGGTGGATTTGTGGAGGAACATGGTGGCGGTGGATGTTGTTCGGCAAGAAGAAGAAGGCAGCATAAAATCATCCTTCTCTCTCTCTCTCTCAAAACGAACGGACGAAACGACTATTTGATGGCCAAAAAAAAAGAGAGAGAAAAAAGAGAGATTGTTATTGTTGGCGGGGGAGGGAAATGAATGAAGAAATAATGATGATGATGATGATATTTTGATGATTCCAGCATAGCATAGCAAGCGCGTAGTACTACTGGGTACAAAAGAAATGTGTGGTTGGAAAGCGGAAGAAGAAGAGGCGTACAAAACAAAAGAGAATCCATGATGCTTTGTGCGTTCTTTTGAGCTTTTACCGCTGCTGGTTCAGCAAAAACCATAAAAAGTGTACTGCTTACTAATTGAATCCATCGACATTTCAATTCATTCGCGATGACGTTTAGAACCCCCCCCCCGTCCCCCCCCCCAAAAAAAAAAGAAAAAAAAAAAGAGGTCGTATGGACGGATGTTTGAATCCATGGAAAGGTCACCGCCCACTTCATTCATATCCTCTATGTCATGTCAATCACAACAAAAGCAAGCAGCAACGCGAAGGAGTTTCCCTTAAATACAACACCACATATTCTTCTGTGAAAAGAAACGTTGCAATCTACTCTCATAAAACAAACTTGGTACACCTGTGTCCGTTGGCGATCAGATCAGATAATGCGATCGAGATACATTAACCACCAGAGTGCGCCGTAGCAGATCAATAAAGCAAAAACCCCTCTCATCAGATCATCCTCATACCACCACGGACACCAACACAACTAACTTCTTCTACTCACACAACAAACATTTTCCCCCCAATTACTAACCACAATTACTTGTAATAATACTACATTTACTTATGGCATCCAACCCTCTCACCCTCTCTCTCTTCCCAACCCAAAAAAAAAAAAGAGCATTTTTTTATAGTATAGGGGACATCTGCAACATTTATTTCCCCAGAAGCGAGTGCACTCTACCAATCGCGTTCCAACAAAATCCCCACCAATCAGCTTCAGAATCACAACTCAGACAAAAATAAGAAAATAGTTGCCTTCGCTAGTATAGACACCATCATCCCTTCAGCTTTATCCACCAATAATCTTCTCTGTTTGTCAAAAACGGCACGATAGTAATATCAGAACAAACTGGAAAATGAGCTGATTTCGTGACAAAACCAAGGCTCTAAGGTGATGATTTTGGACCTGAAGAATCAGAAGGATGATGTGCCCACTGAAGAAAATCCAGCAGCTTTATGTTCCTTCAGGGTGCTTGCTAGCCAATCCAACCCCTCATACAGCCCATCCCCTCTAAGAGCACAAGTCCCCTGTATATGCCACTTTCTGTTCTCAAGATCATACAGCCCCAGGCCTTCACAAACCTCCATCGGCGACATTGCTCCTTTCTGGTTAAAGTCACAAACCACAAGAATTCCAACAAAAATCATTAGCATTGTTGTTTACCCAATGAATTTAAAGTCTCCAACAACTTTCTTAACACCTAGCTTGTTGGTTTCTCCTAATAGGGATTAGAAGCATCAAGGAGTAGGCTAGGCACGCAGGGGAACAATACATTGAGAAACAAGAAAATGCTCCTGGTAACAACCTCCAAATGAAATGGTGCATCAGATAACTAAAAAGCTCCAAGTCCAATTACTAAGCCTTCTTTTTTTTCTTTTTTTCTTTTTTTTTTGGCTGCCCATGCAGGGTAAAAGAATTTGTAGGCGTAGTGTGTACTAAACTTCCAATCTCTAATCCAAACAGTGCATCGGACAGATAAGAACTTAGACTTCTTTATCATATTAATATTGATAACCAATTAAATGCGGCTATTGCCACACCATACCATGTCCTGCTTGTTGGCAAAGACCAAGATGACCGCATTAAGCATAAATGGATCCCTAATAATGGCCTGAAAAATGAAGAGCCTAATCAGAAAATATTCCCCAGAAGCCTCCGCAAAATGAAGACATGAATTATCCAGAAATATAACCTGAAATTCTGCCTTTGCCTTTCCAATCCTCTCTCTATCCAAAGAGTCAACGACGTAGATCTACACAAAGAAATTGCTTAATCAAGATGCCTGGATACATTTAAAAAGAAAACTCAAAACAGGAAAGGAGATAAGCAGCATGTTGCATTAGCACTGGCTCTCTCTAGCTAAGACAACTGTCAGAGTTATGAAAGGCTCCAGAGGGAATGCAGGGTAATGGTAATAAAGAGGGATAGAATGTTGGGACAAAGGAAATCGTTACCAGTCCATCTGTATTATTGAAATAATGCCTCCACAGTGGCCTTAATTTTTCTTGTCCACCTACATCCCACACTGTGAAAATTACATTCTTATACTGAACCTTTTCCACATTAAAACCTGCATCACATAAGAAATTCTCATGTTTTAGTTCCATTTTTATCGACAAATAGTGCTATAGAGACATGGACATAGCTGGGATCATTCTAAAGTGCCCAAACAGTGAATGCCATGTTTAATATCTACATATTTAGCTGTCAAATCTGACAAATCAAGAAAACAACCAACTTCTTTTGGAACACAGAAATGAAACACAGGACTCATGAACTCAAATTATAAGAACCCCCCCCCCTCCCTCCCTCTCTCTCTCTCTCTAAGGAAAGTCATAGTATATAAGAGAAAAACAACAAAGATACACAAAAGAAGAACAGGGAGATAATGTGAAAGAACCCGTAAGCTGAGCACAAGAAAAATTACTAGCTCAATGAATTCACACGAGAAAACAAATTTTATTGCCCATGAACCCTTCAAAATTCACCTCTAGAAAGTGACAAACAAGAAAGCAATTTAGAATTTTATTACTTGTTAGATTCATTGCTGATAGTTCCATTTGTTGACTGACAAAGCTCAGAGTACTGCAGATGAGACAATCCAATTACATGCAGAGTACTACAGATGGCTTGCAAGTGTTTAAAATCAAGTAAAAACAAAATCCACTTTTTTAAAAAGACGATGTGCAGCAGTAAAACCATTAGTTAACATAAAAGCTTGCTCACCCTTCTGGGATCAATAATGTGGGCCCCGTGTAACAGACCATATTCACTGGTAAGTAACCCAAAAAAAAAAAAAAATCTTTCCAGACTTTAAGACTATGTTCAAACTTAACAAATTAAGAACCAAGAAAACACACATTCACAGAACGGTAACAGCATGTATGGACACCTAATGTGAGACAGCCCAATCCATCAGATGCTACCATTAATTAATTCTGGTTTACTCTAAACTTCACCACGCCTCCAATATAAATTGCGGATGACCCAATAAAATCTAGGGTGCTTTAAGAAAAATAACATAACCTACCAATAGTAGGAACTGTAGACAAAACTTCTCCTATATGAAGTTTGTAGAGTATAGTTGTTTTGCCAGCTGCGTCCAGCCCAAGCATCACAACCTGTGGCACATGAAATACAAATAAGAAGCATGAAGGAATAACAATAAAAACTATCAAGGCATAAAGGCAGAACCATCTGAAATATCCAGAAGAAAGGGCACCAAAGCAAGGGATACTAATAAGTAAAGAAGATCCACTGCAAGAAGACAAAGAAGGTGCATTTCATATACATATACATATACATATCCCACCACCATGGTAATAGGTACATGAGAAAACTGTAGATGAGAAAGTATGATGTCCAAAGGGACATCAAGCAGCACTGAGAAGCACATAGATGGGTCAAACCAGAGAAGAAACTTTCAAGAGATATTAGTCTAACCTAGATGAAAAGGTCAACCACTTCCCTATAAACGCAGGATATTTGATGTTAATAAGTGTTGACAAATGACGCCCAAAGATTATGGGTAATTCTAAGATGCTTTGCCCAGATCCCATCTATGGACATGCTTTAACATTTTAGAAAGTAGCAGCAGCATAGATAATTAGTTTCAATTGAAAGAATAAACGCCTGATTCTGTGCTGCCCACGTTCCTTTTTTTTTTTGGTGTGTGTAAACCTATAAGCCTATTTCACCTTTTTACCTGTGATGAGTTAGTTAGAAAGCAAATGTTCCTTGTCAGGGTTAGTGGACATGAATCTAACAGCAACTGCAGATGGTGAAGACAGCCTCTACTCCAGGAACCAGCAGGTACATGAAGCAGAGGCGCACACACACACACACACGTGAATCAAGCCTGCACCATTCTCAAGCAGTCAAACTCATGTAGGGGGACAAAATTATGATTAATTTATTTGCATGGTCTAAATTATGCTATGGCAGTTGAAAAGCATTTATGTATAACCCAACAATAACCTATTCCGCTCGACAGGACTGAGCAATGAGAAAATTCACGCTCCCCACCTTTACACAGTTCTGAACAAAAATTACACGAAGCAAAAAGAAAAAAAAAATGAGGAAGAGGAGGATAACTTTTTATCATAAGGGACGGCACATGCAATCCGGAATAAGCGTACTGTTCTGATACTTACAAGGGACCGAGTTATGTTGTTGACGACGATACGTAGTGATCAAAAGAAGACATTATCAGGTAAGTTTAACTTATGACTTGAACTGCTAAGACATAAGTAGTAAACTGGAAACCTACATTCTACAACAGCATCAGCACATAAGACTTAGGATGTACAGTTGAAGCCGTATAAAGAAGAAAAAAGAAATGCCACAATTTGGGACGAATTCAACAGGTAAGGTCGAAGCTAAATAACTAATGTCTCAGATTCGCGTTCCTTTTTTTTGTTGGGGGCCAGGGGCAGGGAGGGGCGTTCGTGTCAAGTCAATTGGGTGGGACGTAAAATAACAACAAAAAGAGAAAAGAAAATGGAAAACAACACGTTGAGCTACAGTATTTCTTGAAGCAACGGAAAACCCCTAAAAAAAAAAGAGTTAGGAGGAGGAGAGGAAGAAGAAGACAGTAAGAAAAAGAAAATAAATAAAAACCCAAAAAGAAGAAATTACTGAAGCTACTGCAACTCGGCAACAAGCATCATTAAAATAGAAGAGGTTACACATGAAATTAGCATGAAAATATAGACAGAGAGGGAGAGGGAGAGAGCTTTTTTTTTTCTTTGTTTTGGTGGTGGTGGTGGAGGGGGAAGAAGAAGAGAGAGGGAGTGGGAGGGGAGGGGTGCTGGGGACTGGGGAAGGGGGTGGTGGTGGTGTGGTTGGGTCTAGGTCTTACTCTCATCTCAGAGTTGCCGAAGAAGGCATCGAAGAGCTTCCTGAAAGCTTGTCCCATTACTATTTCAGCTGCCGCTGCCACCGCCTCCACCAGCCGCCGGTCCTCTCTTTCTGGTTTTGTTTTTGTTTTTTCGAAAAAAAATCTTGAATTGAAGTAGACCAAAATTGATACGGTAGTGGTTATTCTAAGAAATCAGCTGATCACTATCTGACGGAAGAAAAAAAAGGATGAATCATTATTAGAAAAGAAAAACCGGAAGGAGGATCCAAGAGGACAACCCCCCAAACTCAATCACCACCAGAATTAGAATTAGAATACCCCGTCGGTCTGTGATCGGGGAATTAACACTTACTTTGAAGGAGTATAATAATAATAATAACAATACGCTCAATTACTTGTAGTGGTCCGATCAGAGAATTAGAGAGAGAGAGAGTTCTTGACGAAAAGGCAGCGTTGGTTCTCACAAGACGAGTTTCTGATGAATCTGCTTCTTCACTAACAACTCTTCTTTTACTTTTTCTTTTTCTATTAATCTTCCTCTTTTAATTTTCCTTTTCCTGCGACTCCTTTTAGTTTCTAACCAAAAAGAACTAAAAATTTTTGTTTTTTAGCTTATAGTAATTATCTTTGCCCCATGATTCCATTTTGGCCGCCCATTTTCCACTAAAAGCTTTTTCTTTTAACATATCGGGTTAAAATTTTTAGCAATACCAATCCCATAATTCCAAAAATTTAAACTCAGATGATTTTAATTGTCATAACTTTTCAACCGCATCATCCTTTAATCCAAAAGCAAAACGCAATCTCAATTACGTATTTAACAAAGAGAACTGTTGGCTCCTAATCTCTTTTTTTTTTTAACAAAGAAAATAAAAGAAAGAAAATTCTTAAATTATACGTATAGTGAAGTTCCCACTTTATAATGCTTCAAACTCGTTTTGAGCCACTGGCATTTAAAATAAATTAGGATTTTTTCCCTATTTCTTTTGAAATTTAATAGATCCTCAGTACGATAATTTACTGTATTAGCAGCATAGAAACTGGAGCAAAAAAATGTTAAAAGCTTTGCAATATCTTCTCATAAAGGAATAGTTTTAGAAATCTCCCTCGAGCAAGAAAAAAAAAATTTTTTTGTGCAAAATAACTTTTTAAAGTAATTTTTCCTGCGGTGTATGCGTTAAATAAAGGGAAAATTGCAGAAACCTCCCCTGAAACTACTGACACTTGCACTGACCTCCCCTCTAGGTTCAGAAATGGCAGACAGCACCCCTGAACAGGAACAATATGTTGCAGAACCAGTCCAGGCAGCTTGATGTCCCGTTAAAAAATTATTTGTAGAAGTGAGGTAAGAAATTTCTTCCAAATTTGCCCTGATCTTGTTTGACAAGTAGTATTAACAAGGGAGGGGCATAGGCATTAATCATCAAGTAAGTTCAGGGGGTATAAATGCAACATCATGCTTCAAAATGCAGACCTGCAACAACTTCATTTGCTGAGAAACCAACGGCTACTTAACGGCTAATTGTGCAGTTCCTTGCACTAGCTTATAAACGATGGTCAGTCTCCCATGAATACCAGGATTACTACAAAAATAATGAGCAGCAATTTTCCAACTCAGTTTGCACAGCTTGCTTGATACTCAGTTTGGCAGCTTCAATCATGTTGCAGTCTCTAGAGAATGGCTTCTTCCAGCCACAGGAGAGCATCATGGAACTCCCCAACAACCTTCACAATACAAAACAATATTGCTGGTGCAATCGAAAGGCAACATTGAAGAGTAGTAACAGGAAATGATTAACTTCATCAAGCATCAAACAAGAGTAACATATAATTCTTGACCAGATTTGGCTTCAAGTGTTGGAGATGATAATTTACTTGATGTTTTCAATGACTAACCGGGTAATATGGCACAGATGCAACGACCTTTGTAGGTGATGATGAAACCTTGGATGAAAGAGCATTTAATGCTGCACTAAGGAGCTGAGTCGAGCCACCGCCAAATACTATGTATTTTCCGTCTGTGATTGCATTTCCGGCTGGAGCATGCAGCTTTCGTATTTACTTCTCCAGTTCTTTAGATGTTAGTGAACCATCTTCAAATTCATAGCCCATGCGATGCCATCCTGCCACCATAATTGCACTACTTGCTGCATTCTTCCTCCAGAAAGGCTCCAAGAACGTTGGGTTTCCGCTGCATGCAACCAAGAGAGTCAAGATTAGATTTCAACGTTTTTTCAGTCCAATTCAACATACGCAAGGGCTGCAATTCTGATTCATCAACTAAAACTATAATGTAGATTTTTTTTTGCTTATCCAAAAGTATTAGAACTTTTCAAAAAGTTTGCAAGTATAGACCACTGGAGAAAGGATTTCAAAAAATTCAATCTAGAATTCACAATGGTATAAAACCCAAATTTTCAGACATTGGGCAATTGACCCTCCCTTCCCCCCGCTCTAGTTCTATCTGTGGTTAGACTCATACCTATCAGCGTCTACAATGCAGTCAGGTATAAGCTCTGAACAATCATGGCCTGTATAGCATTCATTACATTCACAAACTCGTTTTCCACAATCTAAAACTAAGCCATCTAGGTAGGCACTTCCATGGCCTGAGCATGAAATTGAAGCAGCAGCTTCAGCTTCCGCAACAGCGTTTCTGTTTCAACTCAGCTCTGAATTATGACTAATTACCAAAGAAAATTGAGCGATATGGACCAAACCAAGAAAAATTTGTATATCAAGCTCAAATATTGCTCATCTATTTTCCAAAGGTATCTGATGTGATCATAAAAATTGTGACTCGTCTCCTTATATATTGATTCTAGTCGATTCTGTAAAATTACCAGCAAGGTTATTTATATGAGGTTTGATAAATGACTCAGGAAAATTCTTTGGAGAGTTTTTTTTTTTTTTTTTATTTGGGAGTTGAGACTTGCATTGAAGAATCTATGCCGATGACTGAGAATGCATCTTAGGATAATGTTTAGGTGATCGTATACTTAAACTAGTTTGTTTAGTTTAATTGTTTAAGAAAGGATTTGTTGGTTTTGATGAAAGTAATTAAACCTTTCATCTGGTAAAGTTAAATCCGATTAGAGTACTCTGGTAAATTCACACACTTTTACCTTTCAAATTGGCTCCAACTTTTTTTAGGGAAGGTCAATGCTATTTCAAATTTGATAGGGGAGGTCAATGCTAGAAGTAGAAATCTCAGGGGAGGTTTCTGCAATCATCCCTTAAATAAATGACAATCATACAAAATTTAACTGTTATACACATACCCAAATATACATATATATATATTGCATTTTATATTGTACCTAAATAGAAAAAATTAAGAAAAAAACTTACAGCTCAAAATTCCATGTAGGAACACCCATAAATAGACCATAGCGACCAAAAAAATATATAAGATACAAAGGAAAAATAAAAAAGAAAAAGAACCTCTGTCCGGAACAGCAGCACCGCTGGTATCTAAACCACAATAAGCGAACCAAAAAGGGATTTCTGCACAACTAGTCAAAGTGTTTTATACATTACATCTAACTGTAAATTGCCAATGACTAAAACGGCCTTATAATCAGCTATCAGTTCATGCCCCCGTTCCTCAATCACAATGCCTGGAGGAATTCAGAATCGTACAATGACATGCTCTAATCTAAATTAGAATCTAAATTACTCTACACTCGGCCAATGAAATCTTCAGCAGAAGCCTTTGTACCTGGAGAGGCTTAACAAACACGGAAAATTTTTTTCGCAACATGGTCACAAAATGGAGAAATACGGATCACTCAGCCTTTGATAAAATGATTGTACGAAATGGCTCCAGGTGCCCAGACCCATGCAAAGCCTATATAAACCGCAAAGATTAACTTCCAAATGCGTCCGTGGTCAACTACGAGTCCACCATCTCATCTTGGATCTCATTTGGGGCAATCAGCCCAGGAATGGAAAGCATCCTTTGTCTCTCTCTCTCTCTCTGTAGAGCAGCTTCCTCAGCATAAAGATCCTTGTTATCCTGCGAAGAGATTATGCATTGGAAAATTAAACTCTATGCACAACACCAAAAAACCTTTTAAAAATAAGGTCAGTTTCATAAGGTATAAGATCCTTCCCCATCTTTGCAATCAGAGTCTCCCCCTAAAACCAACAAATTATTTTTACCTCCTATTTTTCTTTTGTTCTGTTCTACCGACTAGCCGTCTTGAGTACATCAAAACAAATTAACAATATAAATTATTGAGAACGACCATTATTTGCAACGTTTTCTTAACAGCACCACCAAACTCTTTCCCTTTAACAATCAAGCTATCACCACATGAATTAAATCTTTCCCGTTCTGGTTTTCTCCCAGGCCAGAACAGTTGCAGAAGGGTGGAGAAATAAAGTGAGAATACAAGCCAATGGATAAAAACAAAAACAGAAGCCAAAGCAGGCAACAACCATAACCAATCTGTGATACCTGAGCTGAAAATTCTTTTGATTGCGCGAGAAAGTCTCTTATGTGGTTTTTGAATGTGGGAAGGTCAGTCCTCGATTCAAAAAGCCCATTCACAAATTGAGCGACCTAAAAAAAAACACGCACGCACACGTCAAAACAGAAATAAGAAATGTACATTACACAGTGTTGAACAAATATCATTTTCATACCTCTGTCGCTGTCATGTTGGGAAACGATGTACTTAAGAGTTTAATTGTATACTCACGAACAAAGACTGCATTATTTGGATATGCATATGCAACTGAGGATGCATCCCACAGGGGTTCGGTCAATCCACTACTCTCTACCTGAAAATGTAACTACAATCAGATAAGACATGCTCAGTTGTGAAGCTGGCGAGATTTGTAAAATGAGAAATTACCAGACAGAACAAATGCTGCAGTACTAGAACATGCAATTTGAATCCAGGTTTATGAAATGTGTCTGTCAGAACAGCAAAAATCTCTTGCTCAATCATCAAAAAGTAGGTCCGGAAGAACTGATTACAGAACTCAGAAGCCTGCCAAGAAACAGACCAAAACCATGAGTACCACCATGGAACCAGCCATGTAAGATCAGATAGGTGAAAATTGCAGACCTGGAAGTTCTTGAGCATCTCTAACAAGAGATTTAATCCTGTTTCAGCTATGTTTCTTTCAGTATGCCGGAAAGCCCAAATGATGGAATCCATAACAAGTTTAAGTTGCTGAAGGAAATCATAGAAAACGCATTTAACACAAAATCTATCGGTAAGGAATATAAATTAGAAAACAAGGACTAGTTACTTGAAATGTCATTTACAAGGATAGCCTATCAGGATAAATGCACAAACCTCGCTTGACAACCGAACCAAAGCAGGGAAGCAGTGCGTAGCAATGGCACGAAGCAATGAAAAAAATTTTAGGCGATGTTCAGGATAATCTTCAAAATTCTTTGTGATCATCTGCAGTAAAACCACAAATTAAATAAACACACAAAGAAGCAAATGGCTATGATAGATCTCAATAAGCACATGGTAACCACCATCAAGTGCTCGACATTAAAAATCAAATTCAACTACAGATGCACCAAATACATACTAGAATTCCAAACATTAAACAGTCCATAATTATAAACTAAACAAAAAGGTTCTGAAATCCTTCGTAATACTTTAACTAATACTTAGTGAAATAGAAATTTTTCAGTACATACACAATGTTGTCATTTTGGACCTACTTTCTCGCTACATCAACACAATAAGAGAGGTCAATAGATGATCAATAGAAAGCCCAGCTGTACATAAGAAGCTGATAGGCAAAACCAATATTAATCACATACGAATGAAGTCAGTTAAGACCGCATTTGCTTTGTAACATGCCAGGGACTACAAAATATGGCATGCATATCCTCATTTCCATTGTAGATATAACTTGATTATTTGGTTGCTACCATATGAATAAGCCCTAAATATATCATAGGTCAGCTAGGATTTAATAGTTTAACAAGGGTTAGCTTACTAACCTCCAACGTACACTGAAAAACAGCTTCAAATATTCGAGGAACATCTTCTACCATCGCACCCTTGTACCTAAACATCAGAAGATGCCAGTGCACATAAATATATAGAAAAACTTTTATACCATCTAAGACAAAGATCGATGACAGGAAGGGAAACACTAGTTGTATTTCACAAATTAACTGACTGGGGGGGAACAAAACACATGCAAGGGGCATTGTGTAGACTAATATGGGCCACTAGACTAGTATGGGCCAACTAAAAGCTATTTGTGTAGAGAGCAAGATGACCCTAAACAAACACAGCAAGTCAAACAATAACTAAAGATCCCACAACCAAAAACAGACAATACACCACTGCTTGCAATATAAAATCAAGTACCATAGAACAAACCAACAAAGTCAGTATATGACATCACATCATAGTACTCAGAATCAAAGAAAAAACAACTTAAATGAAGAGAGGAATAAAATTTAAAGTTCAACTATCTGCAAAGAACAAGATCTGTGAAGCATACCAGTTTATTATAGTAGCAAAACAAGAGAGAGATTCTGATTCTCTAGCATCAAGAAATTTAAAATTCAACTATCTGCAAAAAACAAGATCTATGAAACATACTTGTTTATTATAGTGGCAAAAAAGAGAGAGAACTTCTGATTCTCTAGCATCAGGCAAATTCCGGGCATAATCACCAAGAATTGGGTCCATCATCGGGGGCACAAATTGTTTTCCTATCTGTGGTTGATCTTCGGACTTATCTAAGAATGTCTCTATGAGTTTAAGTGTTTCCCGCTTTACCGAGCTGCACAGCAGGCCAAACAAAAATAAGAAAATAAAATGGAGTAGGAGTATTAAATGAAAAGGCCAAAAAAAACTTACCGCAAGAGTTTCACTATGGATGTTCTATAAGCATATGGTCCTCCTTGCGCAAGGCTTGTGGATATAAGCTCACTATACATTCTGTTGTAAACACAAGTATCAACACAAACATCTCATAGCTTATTAAGCCATTAAGTAACATTCAACGACAGAATGGTATGCAGGTAAGAATTGTACTATTACGATACCTGTACACATTAAGCATGTCCAGAAAGATAAGAGAAATCTGCGACAAGAAGTAGGTTCCAAGGGAACTGGCAACACTAGTATTTGTCTGCAAGTAACAAAAATTTCCACCAAAATAACAAATGTTTTTTCACCAAGACAAAGTACAGTTCCCATCCACTGGTCCACATGACCCTACTATAAAAGCATGAGATACAATGAATATCCAAATATAGGGCTTCGGTGACTGTAAGGTAGAATTCAATGGTGATGGCACAGTGAAGGCTCATATCTGCTCAAATTTTGAAAAGACCAACTTCTCACAAGCAGATTCATCATCAGAAAAACTAAACCACACTTGTATGTTTAACTTTTAACTTGACAACTGTGAAATTGTTATAATGATGATGAGGTCCCTTCGGCAAACTTTATAGGTGTCTATCACTCATATTCTAGCAGCCTTATTTTGTGGTCAAATGGAAGGCCTTTAAATATACACGTCATTTTTCAGAACTTTCCAGAGCAAATCTCTTCTACTGCATCAAGAGGAAAACCTGATCTAATTTGCATAGAGCTAGAGATTCAAATAAGGAAGACCACTCACATAGAAACCACATATATATGTTAAAATCTGTAGAGTCAACTGCTTGGTAATCCATCTCCTAAAGAACGAATGCTTTATAAATAACAACAAAAACAGCATATTCAAGCTTCACAAAGTCTACTGCACAACACCTGCAATATGTTGAGAACTGCCCTTATAATATCTTGATCTTTCAAGAAGTCCACACTTTGACGAGCTTGTCCAATAATTTCATTCCATCTCTGCATAAAACAACAGGGTCAAAAGCTTGAAATCCTTGGTACCGAGCATTCGCCATCAGTAAAACCCATTCCCATTCTAGAAACCAATAATATGGATCTTGCCTGATTAGGAAGCTCCATCAGCCGCTGCAAGTATTCATCCCTCTTCTGAGGGTCAGGTTCAGCTTGAATCATATGACCAACCTAAAGCAGTAACAAGGCAGCAAGTAATCAAATCTTTAACAAAACTAAAACTTCAACAAATTGAAGTAGGATAACGCACTCTAAATGGACTTACAGATTCATAAAAGGTATGAATCTGATGGGGCTGAAGATCAGCAATTGTTGTTGGAAGAGTAGTCAAAAGTTCAGAGACAAATGGTTCACTTTCTCCAAGCTAAAAATAAAGGAAAACCAAGAAGTATCAATTGTCATGGAACAAGGAAAAGAAGGGGAAGAAGAGAAAGAGGGAAAGGGGTGGGGGGGGAAGAGAAGAGTACCAAAACCAGTCTTACCTGGAGAATAACAAATTTCCGCTTGCATTTCTGAACAATTTTCAGGAAAGTGTCACAGGCCATGTCCTGTCAAAAGCCAGATAACTCCATTCAACAATAGTTAACAATGCACAGTATTACCATTGGAAAACAACATTAAAAAAAATTTTCAGGTTGAATCCAGACAACAAAAATTTCAAAAATGGAGCATGGTACCAGCTGCCTTCACACGAAGACAAGAATGTGTATGTAAGTAGAAACAAGCCACCATTTAAGACACAGAATATAAGAAGAAAGTCAGAACATTGCTGTCGAATTATCCCCAGCCCTCGCAGTCATTCAATAAATTGAATTTTCTTTCGAGATTATTTGGAGTAACCTTCAACACATTTCAAAATACGTACCCACGTGGTTCAAAAACAAAAGTTTAGGAACCAAAAACAAAGAAAGAGAACTAATCTCTCTTCAAACTAGGCAAGAAAGCGCTTGTTCAAGTCCAAACTAAGGGCTTCTTGTCCACAGTTTAAGATCAGCTGACTTGAGCTTTATTTCAAGCTAAATGCTGGT
Organism: Coffea humblotiana; assembly: GCA_023065735.1. Lineage (NCBI taxonomy): Eukaryota > Viridiplantae > Streptophyta > Magnoliopsida > Gentianales > Rubiaceae > Coffea > Coffea humblotiana. The sequence goes on along the minus strand of CM041209.1, from coordinate 243,128 downwards.
TTTCTAAACTTCTTCTGTCTTCAACTTTTAGCTTATTTTAAGCCAAAGAAAAATTAAAACGAAATAATTTCTTCTAAACTGCTTTTCAGCTTTTAGCTTTCCAAAACAAATAAAACAAAAAAAAGGTTTAAACATTTTTAACAGATATTTAATAGTTAACTTTTGCACAATCAGGTTGAACAAAGCAGCTGTAGAACACAAGCCTGAGATTCCCCCACCAATTAAAGATGCACGTAAAAGAATCTCACAGTACAATATCTAGATTGTTTAGCTAACAGCAATACCAACCACATCTGAAATACACAGATCATGCAAACAAACCTGAACTCCAGGATGTGTCTCGTGCATGAACTCAAACAACTTATTCACAACAGTTTTCAGAAACTTCCAATGAGCCCTCAGAAATCTTGGATACTGACCAACCACATACCTGGAATCAACAGGAATAATGATGAAGAAATTTATTAGGCTCAAAACAGAAACACGACATTGAATGCACAAAAGGAACATGTCAACGACACATACATAAAATGTAAAATGAAGAAGCGAGGCAAGAATTTACTCGTCCAAGACAAGTAAAGGAGCCCAGTTCTAAAGTCAGAACAAAGGCAACTAACAAACTGCCACAGCATGCTAGGTAATGTTCACAAGAACCAAACTTAAAAAAAAATAAAGAAAAAGAAAATGCAGTTTAAGATCTCACATTATATTACTTGCAATAACTGCTTTGTTGTCTTTGCCTTTTGTAATCTCACAAAGGTTTAACAAATCACGTATCACCATCACAAGAAATCTGTTTTCCTGTCACAGTTGATGCAAAAAAATAAAAGTAAGAAAATGGTGAAAAGAAAAAGAACCACAAAACTGAAAGTAATCCAAACACAAGGTCTCATTCTGAGTAGAAAGAAGCCAGAAAATAGTCACTCAGCGAAGAAAGACTAAAAAACAGGAAAAATATACAGCATAAAGCAATACACCTGTTCCTCCATCATTGATCCTGATATAGATCCTATTGCCCAGCACAAGGTATTTAGGTTGTTCCACGTCCAATCCTCACCATTCAGCTGTTTACTTAACTTCCTCAGCATCTGTTAACAAGATTCATCATACATGTCAACACCCTTTTTTTTTAAATTTTACATGTCAACTCCTTGAACAAATATAGAAGAAAATCATAATAACTATAGCAGTTTCGACAAGGAAAGATTTGAGCCCCATCATTCATTTATAACCCAGGCCAACAAAATTGATGAGAACCATAGGCAGCCACCACAAATTGCAAAAGAATGTTACACATAATGGATACGAGCTAACAGAATGCCATTTAGGAGCATAATTGGCAGCCAATTGTATCAGATTCAAAGTAATAAAACAGCTTAGGAGCACTGTTGCATATGCAGAACGCTAATACATATCATGTCCATTAATTTCAAGTCCCAATCAATCCTCTAAAGAGTCGAAGCACACAACTCGTACTTTCATGGAAACTATCTTTTCTGCATAGAGAGGTCAACACGGGGATTTGTTATAGATATAACATAAGAATATCTAGGTTGCCATAGACTTAACCACTTAACAACAACACAAGAAGAGTAAAACCAAACTATCTTAATAACAACGCAAGAAGAGTAAAACCAAACTATTTTAACAATCAAGGCATGGAAATTAAGATGCCAGAAGACTGCATGCAATGAATACCTGCTTTTCAGTGTCTTCATGATCCAGATGCGATAAGTATATCAAGGTTTCTCGCATGATCTGCAATATCAAACTTCATCAAATATTGCAGCATCGACATCGTAAGGGAACTTATAGACATCAAAAAAGCAAGGCAGGGGAACTTAGCAATCAAATATTGCAGCATCAACGTCGTAAGGGAACTTATAGACATCAACAAAGCAAGGCAGGGGAACTTAGCGCTTAGTGTAAATTTCCAGTTTCAACTGGTTAGTTGTTGGGCAGGAGCAAATGAAAGCAAGAAGATCATTTTCTTACTTATTCTATGAATAGAATGCTGAGAAAACACAGAATATAATAAGTTCAACTCCAAAGCCTGCAATCAAAACTATTTCCTCCCATGGAAACACACAGGCACATCATATTCTGGTAAGATAAACAAGTAGAAGAATGCACGTGCACTTCAACATAAATTTGCAGGTCAATAATCAATACCAAACAAGGACATCAAATTCACCACTTGCTTAAGAACAAAGACACCCCAGATAACCATTAGCAGCAATATCTGGATACTCTCTGAGTTATATTATTGTTGATTCCATCATTTCTTTCACCTTTTGTGCAAATAAGAGCATTTAAGTCAATTAACTAGTAGTTGGTCTTCTACCTTCACATAGAAAGATTACCATACAACTAAGCATATTGAGCCACAACAATTTCAACTGAAAGCCCTCAAATGGGGGCAAAAAGAGCGGAAGGATAAAAAGGAAAGGACTCCTAAACAAGAACAAGACCTTATATTGAACAAGGACATCATTATCCTTCATAGTTTCGCGAACAATGTTCCCATTTTCATCTTCAACAATCAGAACTTCTTCAGGCTTAGCCATGCGTGAGATCATGAGCAATCTCAACTTTGACATCGGCTCAGCATAAAGCTGCCGTCTCTGCAGAAGCTGCGAGCCAAGGCCATCAACCAGACCCATTGGTATGTGCTAATGTGACCCAAAAAAAAGGTCCATTGTCAGGAAAATATCAATCAAGTGTATGTAAAGATCATTCAAGGTTTCACCAATGTGTTAGTAGAAACAGCCAACAGGCAATGATGACTTAGAAACAAGGGTCCATTTTGATGGAATCTTTGGTGTTGTTTTTAGAAAAAATTTAATATAGCTACTTTATTGAAAAAAGTGCGTGAGATAAAAAAGGTGGTCCCAGAACTTGTTATTATAAAACAGACTTTTGAGAAACAATCCAAAAAAAATGGAGTCAATAGTGGAAAGAAATAATCTATAAAACCTGCAGGCCAATCATTGCTGTGGCTGCAGCATTCTCCGAATTATGGTGTGCCTCAAACAGCTCCAAGACTAAGGAGTTCCAATAGTCGAGACAAACCTGTGTAGTCATACCGAAACAATGATATACAATCAGAAATGACAGTGCTGAATGCTTACTAAAATTGTAACACAGCTATACACATACCTTAAAAACCTCGGTGTCATCAACATAGGAGATGTTAATGAGATATTCTAGTCCCATCAACAGGGTATTAACATTCTCTGGGGCAGACTCCAGCACCCGTATGTGAGACTGCCAAAAATTAATCCCATTAGCACAACTGCCAAACAAAACTTTGCCACAACACGTCTCCATCAGTCCCGTGACCAACATATATTTGTTAGACAAAATGGTATTAATAGGATTCTATCAGAGTATGTAGTATGCGTTCCTAAAGATCACTTTGTTATAGTTACTATTGTACTCTCACTATTATGTAGAACCAATTTATCCATGACAGCTTTTTTCTACCAGACTCAGAAAAGAATTTCCGTGTATATATGGATGTACATATGGGAAGCACAAAATAGACAGCTTTTAGCTATGAACACACCAAGCCGCTTGATGCTGGCAATTGTTCACCAAAAGGGACGGGAAAGTAAAGTCACTCCATATCTAAATGAACAAACTTGCTGATAACCTATCAAGCTGCTATATCAAAAGTCAAAAGAAGTAATCAGTATCATGTAATCCACAGATGCAGTTTAACCACAAATGTAAAGTTGATCAAATCAATACTGCTTCAGCTGCAAAAGGTAAATATAAAAGGTTTATACTCCTAATTAATCCCTGAAAAATTGTTAATTCCTAATTCTTTGATTTTGCAAAGCTTTAATTTCAATCCATTAAACAGTTCTTTCACCTCAGATAATTAAAGCAACTTCCTGGCTGCATAGCACATACAATCAGACATATCACCAGCATACAAGTGGCCTGACCACAAAGAAAAGAAACTTGCCTTGAAAAAAGATGTGAAAAACAACGCTAAATTCTGGATAAATGCCTGAAGAGGAAAAGAAGAGAGTCAGCTTAATAGATGTTGAACAAGTTTTAAGACAAAGATAGACAAAGAAGATAAATCCACCTGCTCCTCACTGCTACCATTGGCATAAGCTTCAGGTATATTTGTGGTGAGTGGGAGTATGGCCTGAATACAAAAAAGATCTTTGGAATCAGCATATAAATAGAAGAACATATGTTCATGCCCAAGCTCTACTACAATTGAGGACAAAATTATGCAGAACAAGCACAAATTGAATATGACATCCATCAAAGTTGCTCCAATAACCTCAAATTCAACTTAAGCACTAGACCTGCAATTGCATGATGAATACGCTGTACATCTTAACATATTGAACGTTGTAGAAATCCCCAAAATTTAGAGCGGCAACCTGCAAAACATCAAAATTGCATCAAGCATCGACTCATTCAGGATGCTACCAGTAATTCCTACCATGGAGACCTGAAAAAGGTTACCTCAGTCAAACATTGGAGGGTGAGATTACGGTACGCCGGAACAGGAAAAAATTTAAGAAGTGTTTCGAGCTGCAAGTTAAAAAATACAAGGAAATTCAGAGCCATCCAACTATAATGGAGTAAATGACAGCCAAGTTTCTAAAGAAAGGAACTAGCATGGTAAATGACAGCCAAGTTTCTATGGAAAGGAATAAGCAAGAAGGACATCCAATAGTTTCTATGCTGAAATCAATATCATGCTGCAAACATCCAATAGTCCCTCCACTGACAACTCCAGGAAAGCAATGTACAAACCAGTGGTGATTCAAAAATGTAGCCCAGAGGAATCCATGAAAGGAAAGCATGCAGTGTGGCCAGTGTAGCCCTGATGAGCTCAGTTCTTTGAGATGCTGATAGTACATATAAGCATAACTCATGAATGAGTTGAAACTCGCTGAAACAAACGCAGAAAACATGTGTTAAATGTTAATCATCAAGATACAATATATTCAAATCCATGTACGGAGTACATCAAAATACAATATATTCAAATCCATTAATGAAGTACAACAAGATAAGAGGAACACGACAATGAATCAAGATATAAGTCATGTATAATTAGGGATGATTTCGGCAATAATCATCAGATGCAGCCCAAATAAGAAAGATAAAACTACTAAAGGAAAAGCAAATTATGAATAATCCAGGAAAAATGCCCCAATTTTAAGGATGATACTTGTGAATTTTTTGCCTAATACAAATTCTTTTTCTTTATTAATTCGAGATGTGAACCATACTCATCCATGCATCTCAAATCAAAATTATTAAAAAATATATCTAGAAAGCAATACCAGGCAGATCATTCAAATGTTTTAAGGGATCCTCTCAATGCATGAACTGGGATCTTACCCATAGCATCGTCACAAAATTAGCTACACAACATAACCAATCAACAGAGATGAATGCCTAAAGCAATGGATCTACAAGATCAAAGAAAAAAATTGCCATTGCACGTTATAAGACCCAAAAAGTTACCTAATCCAACAAAAAATACCTGTTTAATGATTGTTTGAGCTCTTTAATCTTGAGTTGAGTCATTTCACCCCTTGAGAAATCAAACACCTCTTCACTTAAAAGCTGAAAATAAACCCCACATTAACCAAGTGAGCCTACTACCATATTTCAAGAAGAAAAAGGGATTAATGTGACTAACTTTCAATATAGCCATGCAATTTTCACAAATAGTTTCACTCGTTTTCGCTGCAGCCACTAAATCAGGAATGAAACTTCGCCACCTAGCCGGCCATTCATGCTTTAAAATCTGTCAATTCAGATGAAGCATGCTATCAAGATTACATACTAAAAAATAATCCGAGGCTACAAATCGGAGGAGGAACAACTATCCAGCCTACAAATGAATTGGAGGAAGCAAAGCCAAAGTTACCTGAACCAATATAATGTTTAATTTGTTGACGTAAAGTCTTTCACGACGAAAAGAAGCTTCATCACTTGACAGCTGGCAAAAATGGAAGCAGGATAAGTAATATATTAAGAGTAAGTGTATGGGAAAACAGAATAGACAAATGAAGTATCACCTTTACAATAACTTCAGAGATATAGTTTTTCATCCCATCTCGTTGTTCAACAGGCAATGCATTCCATCTATATTTGATGACACCTTCTAGAACCTGTACATGGAAACAAAACAACATTGTAGAAAAGATAGAGTCAAAGCACAACTACTTCATACAAAACAACATTCCAACACAAGTACACGATAACAGATTAATTATCAACAGAGGATGAACAATTGTAGAAAAGAAGATTGCTAAAGAAGAATCCTACTGTGCTCTTCACTGTCAGCACCAGCTGTCACAAATCCAGTGCAACATCGAAGCAAGAAACACAAGACCAATGTTAAAAAAGGAAGAGTGTCCTTATTGCCGTTAAAACTAGAGAAAGAAAGAGGGAGAACCATCCTTAGGATGCTTTCAATGCCTAACCACCATTCATAATAAGCTCATTTCAGACACGAACCAACAAATGTTCCCAAGCAAAAGCACACAACTATCAGTTGCAGTTTAAAGATAAATTTTCCTCATAAGTGCCAATTTAGTAGCAAAAATATCTCTAGCTCCTAATAGCTAAGTTTAATAACCAAGTTCAAAATAAAAAAAGTTGACAGAAGCACTGAAAAAAACAAGCTTTTTTAATTAATGCAACATTCCAAATGCCGAGAATAAGCCATTGACAGGAGACTCTAAACAAGAACCTCCATACACTTTGAAACAGTATGCAACTGACCTGTAAAGCAAAAAATTTGGTATTCAAGTTCTGGGTATTTGATAGAATGTGAACCACTTGTAGCCACATATCTGGATTATTTTGCAAGTCCCGCAAAATATGATCCGCGGCAGTTCTCTGCAGCACACAATTGAAAAAGATACATCGATAAACTAAGTGTAAATCCACTGTGGTTGTAAATGAAAACACCCAATATTCAGAAAGTATATACCGAAATAAAATAAATTTGCAGCCCATCTATATTGCTGGAATATAAAACAAAATAAATATTAAAAAAAAAATCATTAGAGGGAAAGTACAGAATGCAATATCACAAGATATTATGTAGGTTGTAATCATGCATGAAGAAAAGCATGAACATAGAATTCCATCAGTACAGTTACTCAAATTTTCCTCTATTTCCTCTATACTTGCCCATGACTCCACCTTAAGGAAACAAAAAGACATGAAATGGATCCCTAAACTGCTAGTCTGATTGCCAAAATTCAGCTCCAAAGTCAAGTGCAAAGCCTCTTTCAAGTCTGAAAGGCAGGTAAATTCTTTCCATCGTAGCCAAGAAATTTTAAGGAACAGCAGAAATTGTACTTCACGAACTCACTCTCCCATGGCAAGATATTGAACCTTAATGGCATCAAAGCAATGAGTTGTTCTCAAACCTAACAAGTCAATATTCCACCAAAAGGAATGACCCTGCATCTAGGAGCCTATATCCTCCACCAATCTCTTGTTACCTTCAATTTCATTATGCTCTTCATACTGCCAGTTTGTTCTTACCTTTGCGTCACCATATTTTCCTTCAGTTTCCATTGGTTAGGTTACTCCCACCATACTCAGTTTACATTTGACCCAGCTTCATACTCAGTTTACATTTGACCCAGCTTCTTTTCAAACCAGTCACTAATCTGTGCACGTTTTTCAACAGAATGACATGTCTATGACAACCATGAGCCTTTTTAACCTCATCCACACAGAATCATCAGGAATGGCTAACAATAGGTGCAAGATATGGTGCAACATAGAAATGATGTCCAATACGTGTGCATAAATTGACCATTTTACATAAATTCTACAAATGTGATGAAGATTCCATCATTTTCAGCAATGCAAAAGTGCTAAGGTAAATTAAATCCTATAGTTGCTGAACAAACTTAATTCCCCCCCCCCTCTAAAGTTTCTATTGTGGAAAGAAAAAGGGGTGCCATGTGTGCAGGGAGGGCAACTGTAACTCTGGATAACAGAGCCTCCTGGAGACCCAAAACTTCTAGAGCAAGGTTACAAGAGAGAAAAAAATCCCTTTGAGGCATCCTGTTGGGCATCTTTTGTTTAAACTCTAAAGGGCACCCTCCTGTAACCTCAGCTAAGTGCCTTGCTCACGAGAGGTCAAACTAAACTCAGGCACTATACGTATTATTACAAGAATTATCTGCATAGATAAATTTCACCACACTTAGTTGCAAATATCCTGCAAAGTTTACTTCTTTTAGGAAAATGCGCCACAAACCTGTTAGGTGTAAGTCAGATTCACATATCAAAGAGCAAATAAACAGTTAAGAAAGTGGTACAAGTGAAACCCTGCTTTAAGCTTCCTCTGGTACTCAGAAACTCATCAAACCTAAAGCAGCATTTTCACACCTAAGGATACTTGGTCAGTCAAGATGATTCAAAGTTCATTAGAAACTTTGCATTTTCAATACTTAGGACGAGAACAAACAGAATTGAAGATTAAAAGTGGGGGAAAAGGGAATTTTCAAAAGTCCAAGGTCGACTTAACAAGATTTAAAACAAAATGATATCCCAAACTCCGAACTATAGTGCACTTTCATGTGAATTTGTGGAGAACATTAACTTAAATGGGACGGGCGTGCATGCACGGAGACATTTAATGGATCCACCAAATATCCCGTGCAACGCCCAGGGGGAAAAAATGGAAGATGAGAGAAAAGTGAAGCTTTGGATTGTAGAAATTGAAATTATGAGCAGACCAGTTTTCCCCCGGTCTTAATGTTTCAGGAAACAGAAACCAGAGAAAGAGGTGCAGTAAAGGAGAGCAGGAGGAGGTTAGTCCTATCTTCCGAGAAATTTACAATTGAGGTCATGACTTTGCTTGCATTGGTAGCAACTGGGCATGCTTTAACCATAGCAATAAGGAACAGGCAAGTAGAGAATCGCAGGAAAAGACAAGAAAAGCAGGGAACAGGAGAGTGTGATGAACATGAACATGAATATGAATATAATGGGATGCATACTAATACAAAAGTAGTAGACAAGTGCATAGGAAGGAGGAGAGAAAATAGTACTGGGAAAAGAGGAAAAAGAAAAAAGGCCAGACCTCTTCTTTAGATCCGGTGCCATAGAAGGCGGCAACAGTGGCGTCGAGTAAGGAAACATCAATCGGCTGAGACAAATCCCTAAGCTTGTCGGCGGCGGCCATTGAGCGAAGATCAGAAGGTGGTGATAAACCCTAGAAATTAGAAATTAGAAAAGGCGGGGGAATAGTAGGCAGCAAAACCCTAGGGTGGAGAGTGTGGAGGTGGAGCAAAACCCTAGTTTAAGAATCGAGAGGGGGCGCCTGCGAAAAAGAGAGGAAGAGAAAGACATACAAAATAGGTACAGGACGGCGACGGTTCTAGAAAAAAAAACACACACACACACACACACACTGGCACTTAAAAAGACAGCTTCAAATTGAAGCAGACACAAATAGAGAGAGAAACTTTGAAATTTGTTTAGGCCCTTCCCTCCTCTTTCTCTTTACTGCTTCGTTTTTTTTTTTATTATTCATATAATAAATGTATAAATGCATATGTACGCTTTATCATCAAAGGCCCGGTACTACTTACTACAGTATAACTAATCCATACCCGCCCCCTGCTATCGTCCAATCCCCCGCATTTCATTTCATTTCATTTTATGTACTTTATTTTATTTTTAATTTTTTTGTGCATTTATGTATTCATTTATTTTGCCTCCTTTTTTTGGGTAAGGAAAAAAGAGAATTTATTTTTCTTTTTTTGTATTAATATTTTTCTTTCCTTTTTTAATTAATTATTTATTAATCAATCCGTTTTACTTGCGTAGCCCTCGTCTTAGCAGGAGTAAATATTTTTTCCCCCCGCCAGCAGTTACTTGTAAAATATACTCATTAGTAATTATATAGGAAACGTTAAAAACAAAAAACAAAAAAAAAAGATGTTTGGGCGGAGAGTAGTGCTGGTTGCTCTTCTCGCCGGTGGTGGCGGTTGTGTTGTAAAATTGTAATGCGGTGGTTTGGCCGAGAAAAGGAAATGGTACAAGTCTCCTCCTCCTTTGGTGGTTGACCGGTCGTTCCTTTTCCCCCTTTTTTTTTTCCCTTTTGTCAAGTCGAGACCATGGTCTTTATCTCCCTCTAATGGTTGACCCAAAGATTCGAAAATTAATAAATGCTAAAAGTATTAGGTTGTATAATTATCTCCCTCTAATAGTTGTTGACCAAAGATTTGAAAATTAATAAATGCTAAAGGCATTAAGTTGTATAATTAGTTAAGTTATATCTGTTTAATAACTAATTCAATTTATTTGAAATATCATAAAAGTATTATGTTTTTATCTCTAAAAATGCCTTTACTTGTGTATTTAGAGAGAAAAAAGTGTATACGTGTGTATTTGAGAGAAATAGAAAATAATGAACCAATTTAGAAAGGGATCATTTTGCAAACCTCCCCTATGATTTTTAATAATTGCAGAGAGCTCCGTTTAGGTTTTAAAAATTATATATACCTTCCCTATTTTACTATTTATATAACAATAATATTGGTCCAACAAACTAAATTTTCTCTCAAAAATCCTAAATTGCTCTTTTCTACAAAAGTAAGAAAGAAAAACATAGTATATTCAATCAAAATTTTCCACACTTTGTACAAATTGACAAACATAATTCCTAACAACCATCCAACCATAAGCTCCAAATCTAAATAGTTGTCCAAAAAAATTCAAATTACATATTCAACATCGATGCTTGCCATGCAAAAAAATAAAAATACACACACATACCATTGACAACCAATTTTATACCTCAAAATTAAATCTTAATACTCAAATACCTTTTCAATACAAGCTCATCTAGTCTAAATGCACCATTACAACTCTCTTATGATCTTAAAAATATTAATACCTCAAAAGTAGAGAATAAATTTTATTTCCACAATAAAATCATAACAAAAAATTTCTCATCCAATGAAAGAAATCCTCATGCAATTATTGGCATTTTACATTAGTTTTTCTTGACAACAAACAAAATATGACTAATTCCACATCTTTGGTTCTTCTTTCTATTTCAATAATCAATTTTATTATTTATTTCTCTATTAATGCGGGGTCTCTTCATTTCCTTCTAGTTTGGTACATAATCTGCTCTCTCTATCAATTTTGCAATTTTCAATTTGTTGGTATCCATCAAATAGAAGATAATAAAAAAGGGTATAGTATATTAACTATAAAAGAAATGAGCAAAAATAGACAAGAGATAGAAAAAATAATTTTTTTGTTTTGAAAATCTATTACTTTAAATTGAGAATTGTCTACCAAGTGAAGGGTATTTTAGACACTTTACTATGTTAGGGGATGTAAGTGTAATTTCTTAAACGTAAGGGGAGCCGAGTGAAATTGTTTATCCCATTTATAAATGGTGTTTAAATGCGCATATTTGGGCGAGAATGTATATATTTGCATGCATATATGTGAACAAAAAGAGAACAAATGCATCTATGTTTTTTTTTTTCTTTTTATGTAAGTGGGTGTTCTATAATTTAGGATCTCTCACCTACATTCCTTCCTCCCATACCACCCAACCTATCTCTTTCCCCAAAAATGTATATTTTGTACGAGAACATGTATGCAAATATAACATACTTTCATAGTTATACTCTTACACACTCTCTTCTCTCATACCATCCAATCCATCTTTCCCAAAAAAAATGTGTATTTTGTACGAGAACATGTTTGAGAGTGTTATATGCATGAGAGTTATAATGTGTAGTCAATTCATAAACTTTAGTGAAAAATTTTCACTTAAAAGTCTGTACACAAGTTAAGCAATGCTTAATACTTTAAGTGGTAAAACATTTATATTATCAAACATACTAAATTCAAATAGTTCTCAATGAATTAATTTAGTTATGAAACAAGCCAATAGGGAATGGGGATCGGTAACAACAAAAATTGTGATCCCTTTAAAAATTTGACTCTTAGGTTGCGTTTGATAAAATATAGATATGATATCCAAATTTTATTTTGTTATTGAATTATAAATATCGAAATTCTAATATATGCACGATATTCTACATTAAGTGATAATGTAAATAACTCATCACTTATATTTTATGATAAGTTTTGCCTACTCAATTTAAACTCAATTAACTAATTAAGATATTCTATTTTTTTTATTATCAAGCACGTCTAAACATGTTAAATTTGAATCCATTAAATTTAAACGCTAAACTAGGTTATCAAATAGGGCATTGCTTTATACTCATCCATCCCATATTTTTGTTAGTTTTCGAGATTCTAACATTTTAGGAATGATTGATTAATTATGATCTTAGTGCATTTACTTCTAAATTTGCCTTCGAATTTGAATATAATACAACACACAACTAAAGACGGACAATATGAAAATGTCATACATTTATGATAACTTCAATGGGATAAAACGAACACTTGATGTCTGGTACCTACTAACCAAAAAATCATACATTATATGACATCTATTGACAATTACCATGGTACCAAAGGTACGGTAAGTAGTAATCAATATTTAGGGTGCATTTGATAGAACTTAAATATGAATTCATTAAATTATTGAATTATTTAATATTAAAATATTAATATTTAAACATATTTTTACACTAACTGATAAATAAATGGGTTATCACTTATTTTTTGGAATAAGTTTTGCTTAGAAAATAAGGTAGCCACCTAATTACTTAACTAGTTAAGATATTATATTTCTATTGACAAGGTCTTGAATTTTGTTCTTTAAATTACACTTGAACATTGCTCAACATTATAAAAATCAACCTAAAAAATAATAGACAAACCCAAAAGCAATCGACTACTTCAAAACTAAAATCAAATGCACTTCTCAAGGACTGCTAAACAATTATTCATCGTTATTAGAATTTTCATCTATTTCCTCTATTAAGTGAATTCAAGAGATATAGTAAAGAAAGTCACTAATATATATATATATAGAAAGGCACTTGGTCTTTTAAAATATTTTGTAAGTTTTTATGTCATTTCATTAAACAAACAAAAAATAATAGTCTCTGAAATTTTTTGAGTGCTAATAATCATTTACCTTGTTTCTAAAACATGAATAACCGAGGTTTAGTTGGGCATCGGAAGAGGGACTAAAACCCTCCCTAGAGTATTATTTAAAATAATACTATTTTTGAATAGAGTATTAATTAAAATAATTATTGTAGCATTTTTTTTATGATGATGCATAAGAGATAAAAAAAATAATTGATAATATAAAAAGTATATCCCTCAAGTATTATAAAAAGAGAAGGGGAGTTACTGTAGCAGCCCCAATGGTTGCCACATGGCTCCTCTTCTTTTTGACAAGTGGCATACTCTTTTTAAGGAAGGTGATTTAATTTTTTTTCTTTTTTCTTTTTTCGTTATTTTTCCCCTTATTTTCTCCTTCTTTTTTGACCAAGGCAAAAACCTACACAAATCCTATCGTACCGCCGCTTCATCCCTTCCCGCCCTTTACCTCTTTACCCGCTCCCACGCTTTACACCTTTCTCTTTCAATGTTCTTTTTCTAAATAAGGCGAATTTACTAACATAGCTCATATTGTTAATTTTCTTTCTAAAATTTTGCCATTGTATTCCTATTTATACTTTTCACTGGAATATTTTATGTTAAATGATGCTTTTAGACTCGAGTTGTATGAGTTATTTTTTTTCTAATGATATTGACAAAATTTGTCATGCTATTATTATATTTTCAAAGAAGGACATGTGAAGGTGTATGTATTTGTTAGAAATAATGTTACAAAAATTTTTTCACGCTTTCTTTTTTTAGTTAATTTTTAACTTAGCACTGTCTTATTTTTGGGCTAATGTTTCGAATTAGCAATGCTAAATAGAAACACTATCATGTTGCTGTCTGGAAGTTGAGTTTTTTGGGAGTTTGTCTAAAAACTTTACTGTAGCTTACTGTAGAAGTTTTTTAAAAAATTTTTGAAATGTGTAAATTTTTGAATATTTTGAGATGTATAGTTTAAAAACTTTAAAATTTTTTTTAAGATTACTGTAGTTAAAGTTTTTAAAAAACTTGTAACAGACAAACTTGACAAAAAACTTGGATTCCAAACAAGGCTGCCATACATTTAATTCTTATACTGCTGCTATTTTTCTAAATAAAAATGTAATTATATATATTTTAAACAATATTTTAGATGGGCCCAAGCTGTGCCTTGCACAGTGTGGTTTTCCTAGTTTATAATATAAGTGAAATATATTATTTTAAAAAATTTGCCATCCAAACGTTCTCACAGGACCAATTGTACTGAAAAAAAGGAATGACATCATACACGGCGGTGTGTGCACATTTGAATCTTACACGCGCCAGAATTTTAGAACGTTCTCACAAGGACTACAACCATATAAATGTATTACTAACATTTAACGCCCAACGTCCTACTGGAAATGCTGCCGAACCTGGCCCATGCCTCGTTCCCTTCAGTTTTCACTCGGAACATAAAAAGGCGTCACGACTCTCACAGAAAAATGAAAAAGGTCACGACTCAGGCGGACGAGCTTGAACGTCTGCCTGAGGCGCTTTCGGCACGCAACCATTATCAACAGCAAAATTTCGGATCAACATCCGGACTTGATAAATATTTGACGGCCCAGCGTCATCTGTGCACCTATAAAATAGTTCTCGAATTTGCACAGCTACAATAACTGACAAACAAATACCACTACTACAACAACAATTTCAGGACAAGGAACACACACATCTCACTCAGCCCAAGTCAACATACGGAATTTTGCTGATACCAACTGAATACTATCCTTGTATTGCTGCTGCTATCGTCTAAGAGCAAACTGCTTTAGAACAAGATGAGTTTCAAGAGAAATAAAGACTGAAAATTATTCATCTCTTGCAAAATAAATCCATTTATTTATCCCAGCTGATGTAACAGCAGACTGTACCTACTATTCCACAGCCACACGCACATCGACAAACTAGAAAGCCAAAATTAAAAAAGTAGCTGGTCAGCACAGAATGTACCATATTCAGCATGTGTTCAGAAATGCATTCCTCATATTCAAATGGCAATTTCTGCCGCATCAACTCCCAGATATACTTAGTTCTTTCCAGAGAAGTGACCATCTGAAATCCCCTTGAGAGAAGGGGTTAAAAAAGGGGAAAAAAAACTATATGAATTTGCAGCTCTCTAACGCAAGTTCCCCACCATCTCTGTCTCAACTTGCTTAACCCTACACATACGCCTGACCATACACCTATGCCCGTGTGAAGGCAAGACTATGAATCTGAATCTTCAGTCTTCACATGCTGATTGCAATCTGAAGAAGAGGAAGACAATGAGGATACGGTCTTTCCCTTGCTAGCACAAGTTGCTTCTGTAGCATTGGTTTTCTCAGCATATAGCTTCTGTATAAGCTGGAGCTGGGCTTGCAAAACCTGTTCATGGAAAAGTGAGCCAAAGCAACACAAAAACTTTTTATCATGCTTACATGGAAACATCTAGGCACCATAATTTGGCTTAAGAAGCTTATATTAGAACCTAAAGCTTAACCGCTATGTGCTCATGCACACAAACAACACTTGCACGGTAAAACAACAGACAGAAGTGAAAGCGAAGTCAAGATGATCACGTCAAACTTAGAGTGGCCACTGTGAGTTTAACCATTTCAAGATTTACCGAAGAAGCGATGTGGAAGAAAACCGGCAAAAAAATGATACTCTCATACCTCAATCTGGTGCTCCAGAAATTTCTTTTGAGCATCAATTTGAGACTCTGATACACTTAAGTTGCTGTGAATTCTCTCTCCATTCAAACTTGTTGCAGCAAAACGTAAATGGTGGGAGTTGGGCAAAGGGAAAGTTATTGAAGTGGCGCAGTTGTGATTGTTCAGTGACATCTACTTCACCGCCTGAATCAGCAGGAATAGAGCCCATGGACCTGTATATTTGAGACCTGCAATTATAGATGCAATTATTCCCTGTAGCTTGTAGCTTTGGATTTGAACCAAATCAAAGAAAGTGGACATTTAGTAATAATCAAAGTGGAATCTCAATAGAAGCACTCAAGAATCTTTCTGTTTCATTATGGAGTGAGGTGTATCCAGCTATACTTAGCATCACTGCACTGAACAACTTAATATTCTAAAATTACACTAAGGTTTCCAAACTAGTTACACTCTCTGGCATTTGTCTGAATCATCTATTTTAGCTTCCCAAAATGAGAAGAAACACCAAAGAAAGTAATGATTTTATAATATTATTTCCCTCACACATGCTTAAAAAATTACAGCACATTCCTCATGATTGGGAAAGTATCTACTTTACTGAATATATAAATCTAGCCTTAAATTGCATTAGCAAAATGCACAGTTCCATAAGTTGAATGTGATCAGTATGATTTACTGCTAGAGAGGAATAGCTTTGATCGGTTATCATACTCCCTCCATCACAAGTGGATGTACTACACTACATACACACACTCCTATTATAGGACTACGGTGGCCCAGAGTTGCATTTGTAATGACATATCAGTATAGACCTCTGTCCACTTCCCTTTCTTTTCTCTTCTTTGAGGACAGGAAGGGAAGGAAGTAGCAGAGTAAACCAACAGGAAGAATGAGTACCACATTGGTGTGCTTGCAGAAGGGTAAACAAAAGATTTTCCATATATTGAGGCAGCAGCTGCTGCAGCTTGGAGTCTAGCCTGGTCTTGGTTTGATATTACCATTTGCCATGTCATTACTACCAGATGCATGAGAAGATGTACCAGCCCTGTTTGTTCCTGTTTCAATCTGGAAATTAGCAAATTCCTTTGCAAGATATCCAAATCAAACAAACTTAGGCAGCATAGCCATCCAAGAAATGAAACAATCAACTTCCCAACAATATATTAGCATTTGAGAAGTCTTAATTAACTTAAAGCATGTAAAAACTTTATCTTTTAAGTGGAAAGAAATAAAGGCATAATTTTATGAACACCCTGATATCCTCTCCAAACTTGAGCTTATCATCTTCACTATGTTTATGTGAATAACAAACCATCATCGGAGCTGAATAAATTCTCATGCTGAAGGACAAAGTAGTCCTTATTCAGCTTAAGAGAAGGCAAGGGAATATCCTTCCCACTAGCGGGACTAGGGTTAAGTAAAGCTAGAACCAAAATATCCTCCTTTCACTACATTAAACCATTGCACAATTATACAACAAAAAGCAGATACATGATTTTGAAAAAATAAACAAAAGTTTCAGGCAGGATATCTCCTTATTATCCAAATTGCAAATATGTATGTAACACGTTGGATAGCCATACGTACTCCAAATATAGAAGCATTACCCTGTTGATGACTATCAGGCCGTGATCCAGCTGTAATTGTCCCATTTTCAGGTGGTACAACAAGTGCTCTGCAAGTAGGACATGTGTGCTGCCTTTCCAACCATGAACGAAGACAATGTACATGGAAAAGATGCCCGCAAAGGAGTTTCTTTGCTGTAGTCATCTCCTCACGGCAAATAATGCAGGTTGCATCACTTCTACACGTATAAAGACAACTATGCATAGTACCTAGACATTACTGAAGAAAGAAATTTAACAAAAGAATTATAAAAGCAGCAGCTTACACATTAAGCTCCTCGGGTGTTGCGTCTGGAAAACGATCGTTCATATTTGAAGTGATCTTCCGATACCGAATAAAATCGGAAATTCGAACTCTGAAGTTGCGAAAGGTCTCATAAAGCTCCCGAATCAAGTGTAGAGGAACACCATAGTTCCTAAGGTATCAAAGAAAATTTAAAATCAGTGTTATGGAACATATCACAAGCACAGCAGAGGAATGCTAAGACTGAAAAGCAAAAGAAAATACATAGTGCCACTAAATAGACCCAACATGAGTTAGTCAAAAATGGGAAAGAGAGAGCATATTTTTCTTCTGCAGCAAAAGTTAGTAAGGAATATCCACAAAAAGGAGTGAGAAGCATAATAAACTACTGAAAGCACTTTGAAGACCCCTCAAAGTATATACGTGCTTTCTTTGACACGAAGCTCTTAGAGACTTGTAACATGACAAGGAAAGGAGAAGTGTCATACTTGACAAAGATAAGAAGGCAAGAAAGATAACAGCTTCGCAGAGCCATGATAGAAGTAATAAATAGAACCTGAAGTTAAAAGCATGATGACCATAAAAACTAAAACAGGAGGAATATATGCAATCTTGCCACGTGGTAGAAAAGAAATC
Source organism: Coffea humblotiana (assembly GCA_023065735.1). Classification (NCBI taxonomy): domain Eukaryota; kingdom Viridiplantae; phylum Streptophyta; class Magnoliopsida; order Gentianales; family Rubiaceae; genus Coffea; species Coffea humblotiana. The sequence goes on along the minus strand of CM041209.1, from coordinate 224,862 downwards.
AAGCGCTATAAGCTAGAAGTGCAAAAAAATAGCTTACATCAAGGGGCAGAAACTCATGTATTTCGCATGTATTTTGCGTAGGCACGAATGCCATTCACAAATTACCTATATGCTTAAGATAAAGAACCGAGGGAAAAGCTACTTACACGAAGATTACAAGAAAAAAGCACAGGTACATAGACAAGTGTAGCAGATCTCGGATGAGCTCCAAATAGAAGGTGTAGAAAGCCTTGCCTTCCCATTGTCCTTCCATAAGCATGTCGCTGACATAAAATACATATTTGATAAAAGTTGAGACAGTGGTTGTAGCTAGTATCATGTACCTGAGACACAACACCAGAGGAACAATTATGGTTAACAAATAAAAGATGAAGAAAAAAACAATTGATCACGTGACTTGAGCAAATAAATGACTCCTGAATTTCTGCTTTCACAAGCAGATATGGTAAAACCAAATGATGAGACTGATACTGCTTTAGAAACACGGTAGGGAAAAAAGAAGAAAAGTACATTCCATACGTACTCGAAAGAAAAGAAGAGAGAAACTGAAGCCTGTCTTGTCAGTATCAAAATACTTTACAGAGTTGTACAAGAAGAGGGTGTCGACAAGGAGTAGGAATGCCATAAAGGAGACGATGCGGAGATGGGACCAGGCAGGGACAGTTGGAGTGGTCTCAATGTACTCAACCCTTTTCTGAGCCAACCAATGCAAAGCCTTGATCAAGAGAAGTGTAGTAACCATGGCAAGAAAACTGACGGAAAAGTCCTGGCGGAAAATAGTGATGGCAAAGAGTATTTCCATGACTTCACGCCAGGACTGCTCATTCAACCTCTCAACCTCAGCTTCGCGGAGGGAACCAAGGAAGATTTTCTTGGTTAATTGCCAGAGAATGCACATAATGACGAGGCCCATGTTGAGGAGAAGTACCAAGCTGATCTTGGAGGTGGATAAATGAACCATGGCTGGATAGAATTGACCTCTACTGCTAAAGGCATGATAAATTACAGCAAGGGTTGCAATTATACTGAGCCCAGCGTAAGTCTGCAGCCTCAGCATTTCGTTATTGTCTCTTTGTCTGTGCCTGTCACACAGTCACCATCACCAAGAAGTAAGTTTTAACTCCGGCGCTCCTTTTTTATTGTTTTTTTTCTTTTGTGTTTGGGGGGGGGGATGTTAAGTCTCGGGCGGAATCTATTACTGGTAACAAGCACAAAACAGGCAGCTAGACATGCAAAAATGAAATCTTTCTCCTTTTCTTTCTTCTTTTAGGGATTTTTTTTGGGGGCGGGGGGTGGGGGATGGTTTGGCTGCGGGTTGTATGATGCTGAATTTGATTTTTTTTTTTCAGCATGGCCTAATAAATCCACCTCGGATATGATATTACTAGTATCAATGGCGGCATGAAGAAACAGAAGACAGAAATCAATTAGATAATCAAAATTTCAACGGATGGAAGTAATCATCATAGCCTAAAAGTATCGAAAATCAATGAGCGAAACCTAATCATCATAACCTAAAAGAGTGTGTGTGGGTGAGAGAGAGAGGGACAGAGTTTACCTGGGGTTTCTTCGAGTTCTGAATCGCAGCGACTAACAGAAGATTGATTATGGTATGGCCGTATCCTCCAATTCGGATATCTATACTGGGGTTTCTTTCTAAATAGTTATTTAATCGGAGTAGATCGTTTTCGCAAACAGCAAAGTAAACAAACAAAACATGATAGATTTTCGAAATCAGTGGATTAAATATACACCAACCGAAAAGACCCTCTCCTCTCCTCTCAGCGTCCAGCGACGTCCGGTCCAGATAAAGAGGACAGCCAGCGGCGGCCACGCTGTAGTATTGAGTTGCACCCAATTACACCACTCCACGTAGACCCTGCATTTCCCCCCCTTTTTTTTTTCTTTTTTCTTTTTCTTTTTTGACAAGGTAGACCCTCCTTTTTTTTTTGAAAAAAGGTAGACCCTCCTGTTGTTTCAAGACATTTTCTTTTCTAGCTTTGGGTCTTAAATAATAATAAATAAATTTGTAAAAATCAACTCCCTCTTATGTTTTGCCATAAATAATTTTATGTTTTTAAAATGAACAATTCTAACTATTAATATAAAATTATTTTATAAAAAATATTTTAAAAAATAAAATTTACTTTAGTAATAAAAAAAATTTTATTTAAAATATATGATCATAAATATTTTGCATTTTTTTTTTTGACTGTATACACATTTGGGTGCGTTGAGCACTAAGCATTACTATAAAGTGGTGGTATGTAATAATAATTAAATACAGCATGCGTGCTAACGCCCCCGAATGTTAAGAGTTAGGAGATGGGCCCCAGCTTATAAGTTCAAGCGTCCGCCCGAGCTCTGATTACCACCCAGCCAGGTAGAGAGAGAGAGAGGGAGAGGAGACGAGGGTCGGAGATGGGTTCGGTAGTGAGGAGTGCGGTGAAGGCGATCAAGGAAAAGGGTTTTGGAAACTTCCTGAGAGAGCTCAGGGATGAAGGATATTTGTAAGTTTTACCTTTTTGTTTTTCGATAATTTTAACACGATAATGCCATCTCAGATACTAGTCTCGGGGAACCTCATTTTCTATTTCTGTATTTAGGTTTATGAATGAATTTCAGGAGAAAAAGATAATTTTTTTTGCACTTGGTTTTTATTGCTCTGTTTGTTTTTAGTGGGCAGCAAATTTTTCATCCATCAGAGCGAATTAATTTGTAATTTTCCCGGAGAATTTCCCTCCACCCCGCCCCCTTACTCTATTAGAGGAGTGCTTGCCAGGTAGGGTTCAACAATTAATGCTAAAGCATAGGTGCTTTCTTGGTGGGCTTCACGGATCAATGCTAAAGCATACTTATTTTCATGTATTTGTTTCTTAAATGGTCAATTAGTAGGGGGGGAAAAAGAAAGAAAATGTCATTGCTCATGTTTCTGCGGTATGCCCATTTATCATTGTATCTATTCCGGTCGAAGATACGATTGCTTGCTAATCAGGATTGTACTTCGCGTTCAGCATGCCTGTTCTTGACTATTAATGGGTGATTGTATCGCATTGCTGGAGATTTGAGATTCACCGCTGCTTGTATTGTCCAAGTGGCCCATCATACTGATACTGCGCTTTAGGCATTCAAGGTTTTTGGACTCTGCAACAAAAAGTTTATGCTATATCTTACAAAGAGAATGTCTCAACATAAATGCTGACTTTGATTTGATAAAACTGCACCCTAACCCTTCAAAGAAAAAAAGAAGAAGAAGGAATGCTAGCTACACCTCCATCTTAAGCTCCTTATTATCTCAATTCCTGAATAATGGATAAAATTGGAGTCTAGCACCAATTATTAATCGGGTTTGCTCAGTCATTCTCATCTCCTGTAATACTTTCTTGACACTGTATTCTTATTATCTTATTGCTGATTGCATATGGTTCTTTTCATGCTTTACAGGACAGCTCTCTTGGATGGGAATCTTATGTAAGTTAAACCTTTAAATTATGAAATGATTTCCTTACACTTTGTTCGTGAATGATGCAGGAAACATGCATGAAAACGCATGTACATTTTTGTCTGCATATGTATATTCATGCTTTTAGGTGACTTTCAGTCTTTCATAGCCTTCTTAAACGTGAGATCTTCGTAACTGAATTCTGCAGCTCCAAAGCTTGAGAGAGCAACTGTTTTCTGTATGACAAGGCAAGTTTAGGCTACCTAGTTCCTCATAATTCTTGGAGCAAAAATTCTAGTTGAAAAAAGTTGGAACCTAGAAGACACCACCTTGTGTTGAATGGGAAGAGGAGATTTAGATTTCACCACATACACGCTTATAATATAAAATTTCTATTGCTCGAGCAAGATGTAAACATGAGGTGGAGCTGCATATTGCTTTCCTATGATAAGCCGAATAAATACTGTTATAATTCACTTGAGCAAAAGCTATGTGCCGCATCTAGATTCTTGCTTTCAACTGCCATACAGAGGAAATTTGTTCCTGCTGTCAAAAGCAACGGTTAGATTAGTTTTGCTGTTGGTGGTGTTTGCCTTTGTACTCTAAGTAAAGTTATTTTCACAGATTCCACTTATGGGCCTTACATAGGGCTTGTTCGCAACTGATTTTTAACACCTGATTTTAGATTCTAATCTTGAAAAATCTATTTTGTTGTGTTCTCAATTGCTTTTCATTATCTGATTTTGGATTTTTTGAGCCTAAAAAAAAGCTGCAAATCAGAAGCATCTATTTTTGTGCTTTTTGTTTCTCTGATTTCTAAAATCAACTTTTACACAATCATAAGCAGTTGAGAAGAAGGCCATAGATTTGTAAGACTATCTTCCTCTTCCTGTGTGTTTCTCACCTTAGCTTTGAGTAAGAGAATCTTATAAAGCCAATCTGATTCAGGTGTTAGGAATGTATTACTTTTCTTGGCTCCTTCTCTTAGATGAATCGCACATTCATGGAATTCCTATTGGAATGACTTTTTGCCTTTGAGACATCCTTACTGATTTTAATGTCTCTACAGCAACTATTTTGTTGCATCAGCTGCGATCTGATTGCCAGTTGTTTTGTCTGTTTACCAATTCAGGCAAACCAAGATTCACAATATAGGTGCAACACTTGTTGGCGTGGATAAATTTGGCAACAAATATTATGAAAAATTAGGAGACACTCAATACGGTGTGTACATACTTTCAGATGTGTTATACTACTACACCTTTGATTTGAACTCATTTTTCTTATAATTTGTTGTTTAAACTTCTGATTTTAATAAATTTGTGAGGGATAGACATGAAGAGCAAAATGCTTCATGTTCCTCATAGCTTAGTTGAGATGTTGTGTAGATCTTAGGGATACTCTGGACGGAGATGCTAATATTAGTAAAAAAAAAATCCTTTTCTTTCTGTAAATTAAGTTGTGAGTTCATCAGATAGACTAGATGCACATTTCCGACTTTACATCATGCGTTTCCTTTGTGTCAAATCTTATACTTTTGCTAAGCATGCCTTGAGAATAAATTTTTTGTATCCACTTTCTAGTGCCCCTTTCTTTTCTCTTTGTCTAGTGCAGTTATTTTAAGGAAATTATAAGAATTTTGTTTCAGATATAGTTTATAAACCATGTTGTTAATTAAATGTCTCCTAAATATAAATCTTGTCATGTTGCTAAAGTTGCATCAGCTTTTATGGTGCACATTGTTAAATCTGAGCATAAGCGCTTATCCCTAAATCTAATTCTTCTTCCATAATAAGAATCAAACACCCAGTTGCAGAAAGCTCACCTTTCTTTGTGTTCCACTTTGCTTTCTTTCAATCACCATATATTCCAGTTTATATTATGAAACGAGATGAATTGTTTAAATCTCAAGAACTACTCCTGAATTTGACCAAATGATTTGCAATGCACCACACAAAGTTGATCTTAATGAAAGTTATGGAATCGTCCTTCCATCAATAGTATTTATAAGGTCGAAACACTGTGGTCCAGTGGTTGGATGTTTTTTGTGCTGTTTATATGCTAGACTTTTGTATCATATGTTTTGGTGAAATACTTAATTCTTCGACTGGTTTATAGATGCTTGTAATAACAGCGGCTTTTTTTGCTAAATAAACATTTAACTTCTTGGTGGTTGGTTTATTCTGTGATCATATGCTGATATCGGTGTGTGCAGTTTAATGATCCTCTGGATAAACAATCAAGTAAAAGCTTTACCAACTTGCTGCTTTGTCATAAAAATTAATATATTATCCGCATCGGTCTTTCTGAATTTTGAGCTCTTGAATCCCCCAAACAACAACCAATCAACCTGCCCTGGAATGAGTTGTTGCACGTGTTTGTATAGGTAGACACCGTTGGGTCGAATATGCAGCAAAGGACCGCTATAATGCTTCTCAGGTCCCTCCAGAATGGCATGGTTGGCTGCATTTCATAACTGATCATACAGGAGATGAGGTGCGTCACTAGTTTGTTGAGTTAGTTGGCGTGGCGTGCTTAGTGAGGCTACTGATTTGCTAATGCATATGTGCAGCTTCTGTTACTGAAACCAACGAGATACGGGCTTGAGCACAAAGAGAACTTGTCCGGGGAAGGTGATCAGTACATCTATCACTCCAAGGGGCACTCCCTTAACCCTGGGCAGAGGGACTGGACCAGGTATCAACCTTGGCAACCGACCAAGGCCTAAGTTTCCTTCTCGTAGATTTGAAATGAAATTCTAGAGAAGATGGAGAGTAGATGGATGTATTAGCTCCTGGCTCTGCAGACTCTGAATTGTGTGATGGCCATGGGGGGTTATCAATTTACTTTCTTGTTCTGTTATTGACTTGATTTTGGTTTATTCCTCAACTGTCGACCTTGAATTGAGTGGATTCTGGCTGAATGTCAGGCTGTACTTGTTGAGTCATGACCAGGATGGCAATGATTGGATGTTGAAGCAAATAAATGGACTTTTACCTGTAGTTGTTGCAGAATTTGCTATCAGCCTATTTGTTTTACTATACTATAATTGTGAGTTCAACAAAAAAATTTTTTCTTGATAGACATGAAAATGGTTGGATGACTAAGCAAATAAATGCAAGTTATTGGTGATTGTCAAGACTGAATTATACATACTATAACTGGAGAAGGTGAGATTTCTCGTCTCCTCTGCATGTTCAATTGGCGTGCTTGATGTTGTAATTGTGGTGGTGGGATTTGTTGAAGGAAAGATTTTGCCATTTTCAATATGGCAGCGACTGAATGAAAGGAGCACCTCTTGCAGTCTTAGGGTGCGTGTGATAAAACTGAAGTCTGAAATCTGAATCCATTAAATTATTAAATTGTTAAGTATTAAATCTAGAACATTTGAATGTATATTAAATTTAGTGATAAGTGAATAGTTTGGCACTTAATTTTGGGAGCAAATTTTGTTTAGGAAATTCAGTATTACTTAATTAATTCAGATATTCAATTTTTTGTTATTGAACGGTTTGAATCCATTAAATTTGAATGTTGAATTAGATTATCAAACATGACCTTATTAAGAAAATTCTATCGCGATGCAAGATGTTTATTGGGAGACATTGGCATGGTGATGTTTTCATGGAAGCAAAAGCGGGAGGTATTGCTCTGTGAGAAAAGGGCAAAAAAAAAAAAAAGAGAATAATAAAGATCTGTACCAAATGAAACGCCTGTGCCCTGGCCGCTTACGGTGAAATGGCAAATGGATGGATGAGAGAGGGTTGAGCGAGTGAGTTGGAGTGGAAGATAGGGCAGGATGCAATGCATTGGCGGAGGATTTCGTTGACGCTTATGTTTTAGCACCATCAATTAGAGCAGCAAACGAATCGAATTCGATTAATATTAAGTTTGAATTGATCAAGTCGAATCGAGTTTGTGTTAGAACTTGATTCGAATTCGATCAATATTAAATTTGAGTCGATCAAATCGAATTCAAATTCAAACGTATTCAACTCGTTAATTAACGATTATATATAAATATATATATATTTAATATTAAAATTATAGATATATTTTAATGTTTTATTATTTATTAAGAAAAGTTATTAGTTAATTAAAATTTTAAAAATAAAATAATTATTTTTTTTAAAGCTCGATTTCATTCCTCCTGGGGGTGGTTGAAAGTCACGTTTGCTTGTTCAGCAGCAGCAAATAATATATTATAATAATGCAGTAGGAACTATTCCAGCAGTACAAAATACCGCAACTACTAGTCCAGTGGCAGTAACAAAACAAAAGTGCAAGAATTAGTAGCAGTAGTGTGGCAGGGTGAGGCAACGTGGCCGGGATGGAGACCGCTACCCAACCAACCAACCAACCAGCCTAGCATTGAGTGCCCACCGCAAGAAGCAGCGACTCCGACTCAAATTAATCAGATGACGTGAAAAAAGAGTCTAAAATGGCCAAAGCAACGGGAGAGAGAAGGTCGTCTCCTCTATAATCCCTCCGTCTTCTCCAAAACCCCAAATTTTTATTTTAATCCGCTTTGTAAAAGTCAGTCAGTCAATCAATCGAGAGTCCATGGCTTCTTATGATCATCCACACCAACCTCCTACTACTGCCTCCCTCTTCACAAAGGTCCATCATCATCCTCCTCCTCCTCTTTCATATTTGCTCCATTCTTCTTCTTCTTTTCACTTTCTTTTTTCCCCCCCTTAGAAAGAATAATTTAAAAATTAAAGAATACTGACCAAAAAGATGTGAATGATGTAAGGGCGGTGGTGGCGAGATTGACGACGGTGCACCAGAAGAAGAGCATCTTCTGCTGCATCAGAATGGGGAACAACAGCAACAACGCCTCCAATCCGAAAATTATTCCGTACTTGCTGCAATCCTTCCGTCAGTACCACTACCTTACCTACTTCTTCTAGCATTTATGTTACTATATATTAATGACTTCTTAAAGATTTTCCTATCTGCAACTGTATTACTTAGAATTTCTGAGTTAAAAGAAAGCCTTTGATAGTTTTAAGAAAGTCCGTCTCTACAAACCCCCTTCTCTTCCTCTCCCCTTTTCTCAATGTACAATTTTGTCAACTCCTTAATGTACTTGAATCACCTCCACGTTCTAAGGTTGATTCTCCATCTCCATGGTTATGGACTCTTGTTCTTTTTCCTTTACAACTCATGCTCAAACACACCTCATCATTTCAGGTTTCTGTTCCCAGCTTTTGGAGGATTGCTATATGGCTATGATATTGGTGCCACATCATCTGCTACAATATCTATACAGGTTATTCTTCCTTTTCCTTCTCTTTCTCAGATACACCATGCTCCAGATTACAATGGATTTCAATGTGCCCATGTCACGATTCCTTTTTTTCCTTTTTTTTGTTTTTTTTGGGGGTGGGGGTGTGCTGTTGCCCTGTTGCATTATCCACTAGTGCTTCTTCTTTTATGAGATTGAGATGTTCCTTGTTTTATGGCTCCCACATCGCTTCTGATACTGAAAGCTGGACTGAGTTTCCAAATGATTTTATCTTGCTCCAACAAATCTAGCCGAACTTTTAATCGGCCAATTCCTTCCTCTTGTGCAGTTACCCTCATTAAGCGGAATTTCATGGTATGATTTGTCTTCTGTGGAAGTTGGCCTCATAGTAAGCTCACTTCTCTTCTTGTCACCATCGTGTCTTTTGTGCTTTATAGCTAATTTCCTCAGGATTTTCTGCCTATGAAGACATGACATCTTATCATTTAATGCCCTGAGCTGCCTGCTGTCTGTTTTAGACTAGTGGCTCCCTGTATGGTGCATTGGCTGGCTCTGTTTTGGCTTTTAATGTTGCTGACTTCCTAGGTTAGTTCTCTCTGTCCGTATGTAGGATGAAATGTTTCTTTGCTCATTCAACTTCTCTCTTTATTAACTCACTAGTCATTTTTCCATCTTAGGAAGAAGAAGGGAGTTGATATTTTCGTCATTATTGTATCTTTTGGGAGCTTTAGTCACAGCATTGGCACCCAACTTTGTTGTCTTGGTCATTGGAAGGCTCGTTTATGGCATTGGAATCGGTTTGGTAAGATGCGTCCTTTCCTCATTCATAAGAGTTGCTTCTGAGTTGTAGTTTCATTGATATTGCAATTGGATATCCCTACATTGTACTTGTAGTAAGAAAGCATTACTTACGAGCAACGAGCAAACAACACCAGACATGTCGTCTACAGTAAATTCTCAGGGAGTCAGGGTAGTTAATTTTTTTATTGTTGTATATGTCATTCAGAGCATTTCCTGCAATCCGCAGAATTTTTATTATTGGTCTACTGGATGACAAACAATCTTCAAAATTCAGCTCACTTTTGGATTCTTGTTTCCTTCCCTATCTTTTGGTAGGCCATGCATGCTGCCCCAATGTACATTGCTGAAACAGCTCCAAGCCAGATACGGGGACGACTCATTTCTCTGAAAGAGTTCTTCATAGTCATGGGAATGCTGGTAAGTATTGAACATCGCTGAGCAAGGCTTATTAGAAGCTATAGGTTATGCTCCATGTGCTTGTGATGAAATATAAGGTGTAGTTATATTCTTTCTCATATCAGTGGTACATTCCATGATGCTTTGGGATTTCTAGTGCTGATTGATGCAATATGTTTCAGTTTGGTTATGTTGTTGGTAGCCTCTTGGTTGAAGCAATTTCTGGATGGCGTTACATGTATGGGGTTAGTATCCCTTTGGCTCTTATAATGGCTATTGGAATGTGGTGGTTGCCTGCATCGCCAAGATGGATTCTGCTAAGAGCCATACAGGGCAAGGGGAAATTGCATGATTTAAGAGAAATTGCTATAAGTAGCTCGTGCCGGCTTAGAGGAAGGGCTATTGGGGATTCGGCTTCTCAGCAAGTGGATGAAATTCTGTCTGAGCTTTCTCAACTTAGTGAAGAGAAAGAAGCTACAATAGCGGAGATGTTCCAGGGGAAATGCTTGAAAGCTCTTTCAATTGGTGCTGGATTAGTCTTGTTCCAACAGGTATTCTTCTTAGTAATGGTTCTCTCTTACTTTACCGGAGCTTTTATTCTGGAATTATTCCTAATATCTTAACTCTTTTAATGGCAGATTACTGGACAACCTAGTGTTCTGTACTATGCTGCCACTATTTTTGAGGTACAACTATTGAATTCAATAAGACTAGCACATAATATATGCCCGTTCTCTTTGACATGATATTAATGCTTAATTTCATGTATATGCGCGCACACACACACACGCACATATTTTTTATTTATGAATTTATTTCTAATGTCAATTTGCTTCTTCCCCACTGTGCTTACCTGGTATGGTTTGAAAGACTGCAGGGTTTTCTGCTGCATCTGATGCTACGACGGCCTCAATATTTCTGGCATTGTTGAAGGTGGACTCTCTTGGCATGCATGTTCCTTCCCCTTTATGATTTATGCATGATTGCCATGTGTTCCCTCCTTTCAATGGTTGTATACTTGTTTTTAATGTTTGCATCTGTCCTATTGTTAAATTTCCTTTTAAACCGAGCAACTTCCATTGTGATTTCATTTTCCACATTTACAATCAGATGCCGCCTTGTTGAAAACAAGCTGCTTTAGTTTTTCAATGTTGAGTGCAAGAGTCAAGGTTTTCGCATTAAGCTTGTCATTCAATGAGAACCTGGTGTCAGTTTTGTCTCTTTCTGGGTCAAACTAATGTGCTCATACTATCTGCAGCTAATTATGACTGCAGTAGCTGTACTGGTGATTGATAGAGTTGGTAGAAGACCTCTGCTACTTGGTGGTGTCTCTGGAATGGTAACAGTCTTTTCTACTTGAGGTGTCTTTCATATGTTCTCTCGGTACTGAGCATGGTTGCTTGTTTGATATAACTGTTAATGCAGTTTTCTGTTGGTTTTATAACATGTACTTCCTATCACCATTTACATTCCTTGAAGCTCCAAAAAAATATTTATGATCCATTCTGTATGATAGGTAATATCCCTCTTTCTTTTGGGATCATATTACACATTCTTGGATGATGTACCTGCCGTGGCTGTTGTTGGGCTGCTGGTGTATGTCGGATGCTATCAGGTATATAAAAAAGCTGTTGACTGGCAAATCATTGGTATTCAGATTGTAATTAACATTTTGAAAATTTATTTCTTCTGAGGATGTGGGCTGAGCTAAGCCTTGAGGCTCAACTTGGAATTCCCTATAATTTCACTGCAAATCGAATGAACATTATAGGATGAGCTTGCATCCCGCTTCTCTTTCGGTCCAGATAAACGGAGAATTGTGAAGTTAGATGTGAAAAGTTGATGCAGCTATTTGATTTAGTTTTAGCATCACTTACTTCATGGAATAATTTTGTTACTTTCTTACATGTAGTCAATATCAATGGGTGTCACATTTTTCCTTTAATGGCTTTAACTTTTATTGTATCAGTGGTGACCACAATGTTTATTGTAGTTCTACCATGTAGTCTCTGCTTGGCAAATGTGTATTGATTTATATCCTCATTTTGCAGTTATCATTTGGTCCAATAGGTTGGTTAATGATTTCAGAGATTTTCCCTTTACGCTCAAGAGGGCGAGGATTGAGTATAGCAGTTCTGGTGAATTTCGGCGCAAATGCACTGGTGACATTTGCATTTTCTCCTCTCGAGGTGCAAAACGTTTTACCTTGTGTTGGACTGTAGATATTGAAACTTACTAGCTTTTGTTTCTGGCTTCTCTTATGATCATGTCATTACGGATTGTTGTGATACATGTCATGAACCTGCAATATGGTGTTCATAAGTTCCTTTCGGATGCTGCTGATGCTGGGTGAAACTGAAAAGTTCTCCAAACAAACCATTTTTCTGCAGAATTCGCTTCTAATACAAATTCGTATATGTTTGTTCTTACATTTTTCCACAAAAATGCATGTCAATGATTGCACAGCACTTTTTTGTTTTTTTTGGGGGGGGGGGGGGGGGAGAGGGGTGGTGGGGTGGGGTGCTTGTGTGTGTGGGAGGGGGTCAATATCTTTAACAGATCAAACTTTCCAGGTAAGGTTTGCAAGTTGTTCACTCTATTGCCTAAATTTGTAGTGAACATATCCATGTAGAAGATCAAGATAAGATGGTAGTGTTACAGATATTACCCTACCATTTTGCCTTTTGATACATAATATCATGAAATTGGGACCATATACGTGGGCAGTGTTGCATGTACTAGTCGTTGGCTAGATGCTACCAGAAAATTTTTTTTTTCCCTGCTTTGTTGCTGGGGCAATGACTGGTGAATTCTCAAAATTGCTATTCTCTTGAGGATTAATTTACTAAAATTCTTGTGAATCTAGTGAAAACTATAGAAATGTGGAACTAAAGAAACTTTCATCGTGAAACGAAAACGAGGAGCTTGAGATGGAATTTGTGTTTCAATCTCTGCTAAGGCTATTTCTCCTTGAAGCTTGTATTCTTCAGCAAGAAGTTGCGTAGACAACCTTTATATGGGAAGGAGAGTTTGCAATGACATTTTCATCTTAATGTGTAATGCCATTGCAGGATTTGGTAGGAGCTGGCGTTGTGTTTTTCATATTTGGAGGCATTGCTGTTTTGTCGGTCATATTCATCTTCTTTGTGGTGCCGGAGACAAAAGGACTCACTCTGGAGGAAATTGAGGCCAAACTCTTATAGGAGCGGTTCATTCGGCAGCCTAACCTGAGGCTCGGTTGCTTGACAAAGCAGTGATGTGATACATAATCTAATAGCTTCGTGCCTGTGTCTGTATCTGTGTACACGCGTGGTCGTGAGGTATATATATATATATATATATATATATATATCTTTAACTCTCAGTAGGATTCAGATGAGTGATGCCAAGATAGAAGAAGCAGCTGCTGCTATGCTATGTTTGGGTGTATTTGAATGAATGAGAGTTGAGCTAGATACTTGGATGTACTACATGTTACGCGCCAGATATTGAAATTATTATTTTTACCGACAAAAAAAAAAGGATGTACTATCAATTATTGGCTTGATGTGGTACTTACATTGTCCCAATCCTAAGATCACTCCACTCTGAAATTTTGAATCCATGTAACCTTTCCTCCATACAGCTAAGGTATGGAGATCGGTGGCACTATAAAGCATGTCTTCAAACCGTATAAAAGCAAGCCTGAGATTTTGGAATTTCACGTGGTCGGATCCATAAAATCCAGACCACCACAACCCAGAAAAAGGGAGAAGCGAAAAAGCGTTTGTCAAAAATGGAAGCGTCGAGTGCAGTAAATCAAGTGATTCATTCCAGGTGAGGCTCCGAAAACAGCCCAGTCGCTGTCTGTTGCGGTTAAAACGCTTGAGCAAAATACTGTACATACCATTGAGCCTAATGATATTGCTAACAAAGAGTGCAATCTAAGTAGTAGTGGCGCGCCAGCTGTGTGTTTTGCTCTCTTCCCCCACCACCAAAACCAAAAAAAAGGGAAAAAAAGGGAAAAATTGTTGGGATAAGACAGAAGAAATGAAATCCTAGTATGGGATGGGACTTGGAAGTGTCATGTAGGCGGTGTATCAAAACTTGTTAGGCGTTGCATCACTAGGAGGAGGAGTAGTAATGGGAACTAGGAAATGGAAAGGAGGGAATATTGGTGGCGATGGCATTGAGAATATCGGAAGCTGAAGGCCTAAGGGCGGGAGAATCGCAAAGGCACATTGCTGAAATGGAAGCCACGACCTTGACTTGTTCCAACAATTCAGGATCGTCACCTCGGAGAAGACGTGGATCCAGCAACTGGGGTAGCTTCGATGGATCCCTCAACGCGGGTGCGGCGATGGAAGTCAACTTGTGGCCGGTGCGGGAGCAGAGGGCCTCCCTCCCCGTTATGAGTTCCAGAAGGATAACTCCGAAGCTATACACGTCGTTCTTTTTGGAGGCGATCCCTGTCCTGAGGTAGTGAGGGTCGGCGTAACCGGGAGACCCAAGCATCATTCTGCTGCTGCTGCTGCTCATCGCAGAAGAAGATGAAGAAAAGGGTGGGAGCACGGAGGAAGCGAATCCCATCTTGGCGGATCCGAAATCGCAGAGTTTACAGTTGAGGTGGCGGTCTAAGAGAATGTTAGAAGCTTTGATGTCCCCATGAACTATCTGTAAGGGACACTTGTGGTGGAGATATTCCAAGGCCTGGGCAAGTTGAAATGCTATTTTGATGCGGCTGTTCCACGAAAGCACACCCTCCTCCTCCTCGTCATCTCCATCTGCTCCTGCCTCCTGTTTTTCCTCCTCCTCTTCTTGTTTTAGCTGTATGGAGTTTGTCTTGCAAGTTCCCGTTGGGAACATACTCAAACACCAAAATGCTTTCTTCTGCGCGGAAAAAAAAAAATCTTGATATTTCTGCACAAGCAATAATAATGGCAAGTCCGTCGAAACAATATTCTTTTGAATTAATATTTTCGACAATGACGCTACTATCAGCATTAGTATGTGGAGGTTTACGACGTACCTCGATCATCAGAGTAGCCAAGAAGCATGACGATGTTATCGTGTCGGAGGCGGAGGAGAATGTCCAGCTCCTGCTTAAAAACCCGATGAAGACGCTGGCTGCTGCTGGCGCCGTGGATCATCTTAATTGCCCCAAGGCTTGAATCCGGGAATTGGGAGAGATAAACAGTGCTGAACCCTCCGGATCCAACGACCCGCGAGAAATTGGAGCTGAACCTTTCCAATTCATCCCAACTGAATTGACGAGGATGATTTTGATGAATTCGTTGTGCCTCTTCTCCTTCGGAACGGGAACCAGTAATGCTAGTAGCAGTAGCACTGGTGACATCAGCTATTCTTTCTAAGCGGCGTTTGCGCCTGAGTTTGATGAATCGGAAACAACAAGTGAAGCAGGAAGAAGAAGAGGAGGAGGCGGCGGCGGCCATAATGACAGAGGAGGAGGAGGAGGAGGCTTCTATGGCAAGTTTGAGGGGATTGGCTGGCTTTCACTAATAATAATAATAATTAATACTAACTCTCTATTTTGTTTTGTGATGAATAATGCTTCTAGTAAGAAATGGAAGTGGGGACGGACGAAGAAGGTAAAGGAAGCATCCATCAACTGACCAAGCAAGCAAAGGCAGTCTCTGTATTGGGTGGCCCCTCCCCTCTCCACCCGTGCGGGTTTGACTTGATAATAAAACAGAACCGCGTCTCTAGAGAATCTTCGTCTGCCCTTCCTTGGAAGAAGGGGCTGTCGGTGGGATGGTAGCGGGGAGACTGGGTGCCGGACTGTCAAAAATGGTTTAGGATCCGGAACCGGAAGAAGCAGCAGAGAATCTGATCATTTTGTTTTATTCTTCTGATGGAGCAAATAATATATTCTTCTGATGGGCATCATTACTTGCTGCTTTAACCCCAAATTCCAAATGAAATGCAGTACCAGCACTTGTATAGATATCTATACAAAGTAGGACTACTGCTAATATAAATCTACTAAGAATTGAACAAAATAATGTCCAGTTCTAACTTCTATTCCCTCGGGCGGCCCGGCCCTCTCAGATCGCTTCTAAAAATGCCGGCTGCAGGAGGACTAAAAAGTCAGGGCGCCGACGACGGCCATGCTCATGCCGCCTGCAGCTCTGATAAGTAGGATATTAATTAATTTCTGGTGCCTGCCGGGTGGTGAGTCGGAGTCCTCCTCCTATTCTGGTCGGTTCCTCTGCTGGAGCAGTTGGAGTACTTGAAAACCTTTTGTTTTTCCCAACCATCCAACAAAATTTTAAATTAAACTATATGTGACTTGTGTCTGTGTATCAATTCAAGAAGCAAACTGGAATTGAATAAAAAAAAAAACCTTTTGTTTTGTGGCCGTCGAGTCGAATTTTCCATTGATTGTAGTAGGGCTGGCCGAATCTGAATCTGACCATTCCCACTTCTGAATTCATAAATGTACATCTCACTACTTCATCAATTTTCTAAAATGTGAGGCTATTATTTTTGGTTTCTCTTAAAATTTGAATCTCAAATCTAATTTTTAATTTGATTTATCATATGCACTTAGTAAAACGGGAGTGGACATTTATCATATGATAGCATTTCTAAATCTTCTTGACCTCTTTGATAATAATAGGAAAAATGATACTATCAGTTATCGATTGATTTATATTCAAGAACCAAGTAGATATAATATGAATTTATTAATACAATAATTTATGGTTTTATAAAACAAAACAAAAGACGTAAAACTTTAGTTGATTAAACGAGTGCTTCTTTGAATTGTAAATAAACACACTCCATAAATTAATAAATCGGCTAATTAGTATCTTTTTAAATTAATAGAGACTGTAAAATTAAGGGTGGGGATAGAGCGTGCGTGACCTACTAAAGAAGGACGGTTAAATTGACCGGTTATTATATTGAAGGACCGGGTTTGGGTGGCGGTGCGTTTGAGTAGCTACTATACCTGGCTACCATACCGGGTTTAGGGAGCTAGGGTTGAAGTTGAGCAGCGCGGGGAGGAGGTTTTTGTTGGGTTCGTCGTTACCAGAGAAGAGATGGCAAAATTCAACGTGGTTCAGAAGCAAAGGAGAGCTGCAATTGCCAGAGCGGAAGAGGGCTGTACAGGGGGACCCGCTAACCAAAAAGCTGAAGCACAAACATCCACCGCTTTCCATCTCAGGCAAGCGGAAGCCGCAAACTTTTCAAGAAATGGCGCAGGGACCAAAAGGCGGCTGCAGCAGCTTTGACCACCGCTATGCAGGATGTCGAGATGTTGGCTGTTGCTCATAATGATGAGAATGGTTCTGGTGGTGGTATGTATTATACTACCACTGTGTTTATTTTTGGGGGATTTATTTATTTGTTTGTTTCTCGTCTTCAATTTCACGCCCTTAGGTTAGGTTATGAATTTACGATTCCTCTCTTTTTCTTTTTCTTTGATTATTCCTCCTTTAGAATCTTTGAGATATGTGATATAGCTCTACTGCTTCCACACAAATCTCATCACTTTTCCAATTAACAGAGCGTGGTAGGGAAGGAAGGGGAAGGCGTGGGGTGGGTTGATCTTCTCATCACTTTCTAATTAATACTACTACTTTGGATTCCACCGTTCGCAACAGGAACTTCCCAAGATGATGCCAACAAGCAGGCGGCTCCTAAGAAGTTTCACTTTCACATGAAGAAGAGTCCAAAGTATAAAGCAGGGCGCTTCAAGAAAAGAGGTCGGCTCGGCTCGGTTCCTCCTCCTCTTGCTCCTCATCGTCTTTTGCAGACTCATAATTTGCTTTTTCTTTTTACTAGACACAAATCTCATCTAGTTAAAAGAAGACTTTTCTTGACTGGCTTTTCTGTTCCAATGATTCTTTTCCATAGGCCGCCGGTTGATCCGTTTCGAAATGTTGCCAAATTGAACGTATATGCAAAGTACACTTAAGTTACTGTTTCTCCTTCTGTCTGTGCTCTGACTGACTCAAAATGTATGGGGTGCCTTTTGCAGATAAGATCAGAAAACCTGATAAACGAGCAGCCCAAGCCTCAAAGGTTGCCATGGAGGAGTAACTATTTCTTAGATCTTTGCAGAACACCAGTGGATCAGAGACCAGAAAATAGATTCCCTTCCCGCTTTAGTTTTATTCAACAACATTTTATGTCTTCACCTGCAGATCATCTGTTGATGTTTCTTTAGATCTCAGATATATATCATTTCTGCACATTCTCATTTGTTGATGGTTGTATGACACACTGGAAATTCTTGGCCAAAAAATATTTTTATTGACACGCACATGATGACGTATTCACCCCATTCTTCGCGCAATGTATTATCAAACACCGGTCTTTTGATTTCATAAAATAAGCCATGAGGCTGTTGTGAACAGGCGTTTAATCATATCAATTAACAACAGAAGAACAACAGATTTTACAGCAAAAAACTGAAAAAGTGGTCCGCGGCACGAAGCCAGCTATGAACTACATATGGGTCTCTGAACCTTCACCAAAGGCGGCAAGAATCAAATAGCTACCTTCTAAACATGCCCGAACTTTGAAGCGTTTTACAGTAGTCTGCAATGACGGCAGAATTCTTGATCATGTCCCATATTTTAGCAGAATTCTTCAACCAATCACGCTCAGACACTGTCCTCGAGAACGAGGAGCCACTCATGGATAGAACCTAAAGAATAGACCAATATTAGCTTTGCATCCTTAGAAATGATACATGAGAGAGAGAAGACACAGACAGAGACAGAGACCTCATCCCTTAACTTCCAAATCACAGAAATGTAGCTTTCATACTGTGCCCAGGGGGAGTCATCTCTATTCTTGCTTGGAACTAGAAACAATTTTAGTGCTGCAGAATCTGTGCCATCATTTTGACTCTTGATGGCGGAAATGCCGTTCTCCTTTGATGCATTTTGGCATTTAAGCCTCACAAAAGATGATGGGTTAAAACACTGTTGAAGTGCCTTCCTCAGTTGTGCAGCATTATGCGGATTAACATCTTTGTCACGCAGTCTACATGAAGTGATAACAAACAATAGCTCATGCTATCAGTCAATTTCAACACCCAATAAGCATGGAAAAGGTTAAAAACAATCTGCAAAGGAGGTGGTGGCACAGACACCTCCTTTTCTGTTGGTAAAGCTGTATGATAGGCTACCCTGCAATTAGATCAAGGACAACTACACTGGTATCTCCATAACCTAGTTTCACGCATAAATTTCGCAATGAAATTAAGTACTAACTAGCCCCAAACAGGATAATTCCTTCCATAAAGCTTCCCTTTGGAAAACAACTTTGATGTAAAACAAACTCACTTTGTTTGCACAAAAACTGGCGCTGCCATATACTCTTTTCCCACTTCCAGAATTTTATCTTTGTTTTCTTTTTCAGAGATCAGACTAGAGCCATGCGGATGCGAAAAGGACACCGAATACGGATCAGGTATACCATGCTTCAACAAGTCCACCTGCAATTAAAAATAACCATTTCTTTAAAATGATACCAATGCAAAAATTTAGATTCCCAAATCTGATGAAGCAAATAAATTTGTTAAATGCAGCTCACACAAAAGAAAAAGTAAGCGAGGAAAAGGAAAAGCTCAGTTCCTAATAGCAGGATTGACGATCATAGCTGGTCATCTAGAGCTAAGATATGATGATGTTCAACCAGGTGGGAAGATGATCAGACTTCACAGTTTCCAAGGCAAATGCATAAACGGTAGGAAACCCAATGTCTTTTTTAAATATAAATTTGCCTCCAGTTCGCTCTCTCTGCAAACAACTATTGCAATTTGGTATAAGAGAAAATACAGAATACCAACTTCACTTCCGCACACATGCCCCTCCAACATTACAATTAACATGCATGGTCAAATCAGATGCATTTCAGATATTTTAATCGCAATAATGAACAAGTTCCTACCCCTGAAAAACTTCCAGAAATGTTCAGACTATATTCTAAAATGGGGGCAACCTTTCAAGAGTGTCCTCTAAAAGGTAGGAACTAGAATAGTAGACAATGTTCAAGGTTTTGTAAATTCAAAAGTCATTTTCTCAATAAAGAATCTAGCAAACTACCGAAAGTGCTCAGCAAACATAAGCTTCAGATATTTTAGAAAGCAATGCTCCAATCGGAACAAGATTGAACGCAAGCAACATTCCAAGATAGAAAGAGAAAGAAGGATACCGTTGACATTAAGCGCCACATGCTAAGATCATGAACTCCCTCAGATACCACCAGGATAATGTGACAAACTGATGCAAGAAAAACACCAAGCTAGAAAGATTCCTTGCAGCACCGACAGGAAAAAGAAAAATTGCTTAGACTCTTTTTTTTTTGTTTAAACTTCAAAACTGGTAGTGTAATTATCGATTCAATCTTACACTATATCTTGGCATCAAAATTAAGATAGGAACATTATGTCTCAATTACGTTTATTTAAACTAAGACTACTACTTGATGTCTCAGAGTTACCTGAACGGTCATCAGTTCATGAGCTAATTCAGCAGATAGTGATTCACCACTTATCACAGAGATCGTAGATGAGCCATCAGGTCTAATCATCTCGGCCAAAACAGAAGGACTAAACACAGGCTGTACAGCACAAGGACTAATTAGAGAATGGAGAAACAACAGTCAGACTGTGCTACCTACCAGCTATGCACCACTTAAAAAACTTTGGTTGTAAAATATGTAAACGTAACATTTAATGATTCTATGGCACCAAACTGGAGAACACAAGAAGATTCTTGACTGATGGATCATTAAGTACCTGAGTATGGAAATATATTAGCAAAACCCATCAAATACTACTCTAACGATGTTTGTCAATGCGAGTAGAAAAAAGTCAAAAGTGAAATATTATAATTATTTGGAAAACTTGTCTAACTATAACCTCCCCTCCTATCTTACTTGGCAAGTTATAGTGGATATCCTATCCAAAATTTTCTTCTAATTGTTAAAAAGAGAAAAACTAGTGAAGGCAGTAAAGAGGGAAATGGTGGGTGTTAAAAGTAGCGGACCTGAGTATCAAGAAGTATGATACGTTCGGAGGAGATTCGGGGTTCAATCCCAAGAGTGCAGTGCTTTGCCATTGCCTTAGTTTCTTCAGTTTCAATTGCAAATGGAGGCAGCATTCCTGAGATGGCCACCATCACTTGTTCATCAGCATAAAGTTGGTGACGAGTAACAGAATACAGAGCGAGTAAAGGGTGGAAAGATGAGTACCGGGTGAGGTAGGATCATATCCATATATTTCGTTCAAGATGGTGGACTTGCCAGCACCAGGAGGACCGATTACTCCAACCACCGTAAAATCAGTATTGTCAGTCAGAAACTGCGAAAAAAGATTTTTTTTGTTTTTTCCCGTTTTGGGTGTGAGAAAACCCCGAACGAACAGAAAAAAGAAAAAAAAATTAAGGCAAAACGCAAAAGAATTTTTGCCTATATCTTGTATAGATGAAAAACTTAGCCGCTATTTTTTTAATTATTTATTTTTAAAGGGCGATAACAGTAGAAAGGGTGAGTAGAGTTGGTTTCTTACTGGAAGGAATCTGTCGGGGTTGAAATCCCAAGAATCGGAGAGGAGATTAAGAGATCCGATGGAGGGAAGGCGAGAGCGAAGCGCCGCTGCTGAATCATCTTCGACGGGGCCGACAACCCCTCGGCTAAATTTGCCGGCGGCAACAAGACCAGGCTTGGCTAATAGGATTTTGGGAGCAGCTTGGTGAGAGGGAGGGTGTGTTGAAGCGACTCCCGATCCCCCTGCCATTTGTTTTCCCCTGTTTCAATCGCTTGTTTTCCCCCACTTTTATTGGGCCGGGGTACTTCAATCGCTGATGAATTTTATTATTTCAGATTCTGGGATGATCTTTAATATTATAAGACTGCAGCAGAAGCACTTGGGACCGTGAGAAAAAGATATATGGATCATTGAATTTCACAAAATGAACAGATTATAAGACTAGCGGATTTCCCTTTTTAATTTCACACTCAACTAGCCCCATGCTGTTACCTATCCAAACATTTATCAAAGGTTCAGAAGTTTCTGGAATTCCTTCGAGTGCGCTTGCAAGGACCTGTTTCTTCCAAGTTCCAACTACTACTACTCCTAACAAGTTTCTGTTTGAAGGTAATTCAGGGTACGACGATCACTCATGGCATTTCCCATTGAGAGCTTCTTCATTTGGCAATTTGAGGGCTCTCTACTCCACAAACGCCTTCTCGATCAATTCAAGCTAAACCTTGTTTTTGAGTCCGTATCACCAACTCCCATTTTTAACCTTAAATCCAATACTAAATGCCCTACAGTTTGGCCAAAATGTTAACCGCAACTCCCAAATTTCCACAAAATCCACCTGACCATAATACAATACCGTCGTATTAAGCCACCAAACCCTTCGACTCTAGGATTTTTTTCATCTCGTGCTTCTTGTTTTGTTTTCGCTACTTTTTTTTTTGGGTTGTCTGATCGACGATCTTATAAAAAACCTCCTCGTTTAAGATTATTTTATTGGCTAAGAACTAGTACTAGGTATCAAGCCAAACATGTCGTTTCGATATTTGCTTCTTTTTTTTTTTTTTAATGTCAACAATGTACCCTATTTCTAATGCTGCCAGAGAGGAGAAGCCTAATTAGAATTGTATGGGAAGCTGGAGGTGAGCCTCTAGACCATGTAAATATGTTACTTACTACATTTTTTAAGATTTTTTAAGGAGAGGAAGTTCCCGTTGAACCTCCCAATTGCACAGGAGAGCTCTAAAAACCTACCATGGACCAACCTCAATAGTTAATTCGGGATGTAGACCTTGGCCTGTTTGGATTGCATTTTTCATCATTTTTCATGAAAAAATTACTATAGCGATTTGACGTATGTGAGAAAAAAAATAATAAAAAATATGATCACGAAAATAATGCAATTTTCTGACAGAAAATGACAATCCAAACAGGCCTCTTATTTCATTTCTAGTATTTACGATTATTGCATATATTACTGTCAGGTTGATCTAGTCATTTAGCAATAAATTCAATTCAATCTTTCAAATTTATAATTTTCAAAATTTTCATCCATTCTTTTAAATGATCAGGTAGGTAAGCAGAGTGTAAACGAGTTAACTCAAGTCGAACACCGTACTTAAATTGAACATTCTAGTATTCAAAATTGTTTGATTATTTTATGAAGATTGAAATTGTGTGCAACTTTGATTTAATTGAGCCAAATTCAAATAAACTTTTATAGAGCTGAACTTTTTTATTCAATCAAATTCAAGTCGAGTTTAAGTAGCTTGAGATTTTTAATTTATAAATTTCAATTTTATACCAATCAAACTAACCTTGAACCGAGTTTAAAAAATTATTAAATGCAAAATGGTGTTTAAATTTGATTTGATTAATTAACGAACCAAGTTCGAGCTAAAATCCGTTGGAGTAGTATCTGAATAGTTTGGTTAGTCTACGGCGAAAAGGACTCGGGGGTTGGAGCTTTGTGCGTCTCCTCCGCTGTGGTAATACTTTCCGGTTCACCTGGCTAGGGAGGAGTGCTTCGAATGCGGATGTACCTAGGGCAAAATTGAATAATAATAATAATAGTAATAGTTCCAGAAGACAAAATGGCAGCAGCGATTCTCGGAAGAAAGCAGGGATTAGCAGCCATGGCTTCCAATCTCGTGAGAAGCGTCCTAACTCGACCGTCCTCGTCCTCTTCCAATATGGTGGGTTCTGGCCGGAGAAGTCTGACAGGCGGCGGCGCAGTGAGCAGCGAGATCATCACCACCCACACTGAGAAATGGATGCAGGTGGCGACTCCGCTTTTACTTGCTTTTAATTCGAATTCTATTCGTACTTATTTATGTACTTGAAATAGCAGATATACGTTTTAAAGATCCCTAATTCAATCCTTCCTTCCTACCTCCTGCTACTGCTTGATATGAATTGCAATTTTTTTCCCTCTCCATGACATACTAGCAGTATGTTAATTCAGAAGCGAAGCCCCAAAGTCTTATTGTTCCTTTTTATTTTTTTTGCCCGTAATTTTATGGAGGGATTAGTTGCTCAAATGGTCCAAAATCGATGTGACGGTGGTATTAAAAATTGTCTCATCTATTACGGGTGTGAAAGGAATGAAATGGGATAGTAAACATCACCACTACGAGTTTCATGAACTAAGGTCGGGCAGAAGAATAACAGAAACTATATTTGTTTCCGTTTTCTTACATTCTTCTCCAGTTCAAAGCTATGTTGTCCAAAAACTTTCCTTTCTCCTTCATTGCACATGATGCTTAACACAGGAACTAGCAAGCTTATGTATCTTCTGAGCATTTCATTATTGAAAGACAAGGCTACAAACAAGTTGTTTGCTTTCTTGACTGTCTTCTAACTTCCAGTTGCTTGTTGGATCAGATAACTTGAATTTCTGTAATGCTGTCCTACCGATAATACAACTCTTCTCAGGACTTAATTTGCAAGAGGTTGTTTCATTCAAGTCTTGTATTTGTTTTCTTCCCTTGGGGCTTATAGTCATCAGCATTTACTAGTCTTGTTAAACAATCTTTTCATTCGGCATGTGTTATGAGGTCAAAGCACTTGTTTACTAGCTGCAGAAAAAATTGAGCCTTTGTATCCATGGGAATAAGCCTCACTGCGAGCCCATGCCTCAATAGGGACTTCTCCTTCTTTCTGAGAAAGGTTAACTTATCAACCTTTTGTGCTTCTTTTCAGGCTGAAAAAGTCCTCAATCCTAGCTCTTTGACAAAGCTTTCCTCGGAGAGGCTGAACCAAATGATGTCTCCCTCTGTGCATTCCAATTTAGTTCAGTTATTGGGGCATATGAATAATCCTTTACCCTGTTCTTTTCTTTTTCAAACCATTTTTTCCTGGATCTGTTACATCACTAATGACAAGGCAATCTATAATACTCTGGCAATTTCGGGTGTAGTTTTGATACTTTGTGGAACTTATGGTAGTCAATGCGGATTCTAGACATGACAGCAAAACATTATAATATTGTCAAATGGGGTTGTAAAAGAAGTATTTTAGCAGGGTGGTGGAAATGGAAATTGCCAAAGTTCTCCTAAGATGGAAAATGCCAAGTTGTTTCAAGAAAACGTAGCCATTGTATTTTTTAACCTGGATTGCAATATAGTGATATATGTAGAGTCCTCTTGTAATCTCGGATCATGGGAAGGATAGGAAGAAATGATCATGCTACTTCTTGTTATCTTTACTATTTGCGTGAATGCATGCCTCTCATTGGACTGCAAACCTGCAAATGTTACACTGGACATTTAGTTGGAGTTTCTGATATTTTTCTGGTTACGACAATTCACCATAAGGCCAGAATATTTATTTTGCAAGCTTCCTTTCTGTATGGGCTGTATTTGAAGGTGTATTTTTCTGGCCCTTTTTGTTAATAAACATTCTTAGCTCGTAAGTGGCTCTTGTGATGGCAATTGGCATGCTCATGTAGGGTATTGTTACTTAACTGGTATTTGTACTTCCGAATTACTGGTGCATATGCTTACTTTTCTCGCTGGTCCTTGTCCAGGATACAACTCAGAAATCTCCCATGCAGTTGATCAATGAAGTCCCCCCTATTAAGGTTGAAGGCAGGATTGTTGCTTGCGAAGGAGGTCAGTCTCTTTTTATCATCCAAATCTTTCCTTTTGAGACTGTTCGTCAAAGCATTGATTTCCATGCAGCAAAGTATTGGGTTGGGGTGGAAAAGTTAAACAGCTATTGATCTTTGGTATCTTTTCAACTATTGATTATTCTAATTCATCGTTTATCTGGATGCAGACAGCAACCCTGCGCTTGGACATCCGATTGAATTTATATGTCTTGACAAGGAGGAGCCAGCCGTGTGCAAGTATTGTGGGCTGCGATATGTTCAAGATCATGGCAGTCACCATCACTAGTCTCAAAATGATCCTTGCGATCACTTTGAGAAAAAAAGGATTTGATTTGTTTGAATGTTCTTGTGACCTTTCTCATTCACAGTTTTATCCCCCTCTTGGTGTAATAAATAAACCGACCCTAGCTACATAACTGATCTAGACGTTATTTTATGCTCATTTCATTCAAGGCCATTTCTTTTTTCATTGAAGTAAACAAGAATCAACATGATAAATAATCTTTCGAGATGCAAACACCGAGAAAGGGACCAAGATGTTAAATGTAAACACAAAATAACAGGGCAAAAAAATCCAAATTCCAGGTTTCCGGTAATGGGCAATTATATTGGAAGTGATGAAAGGGCGAGAAGGGTAGCAACAATATTGTAAACCTATTCAGTAGCCCTAAATAGGAGACGTCATGATTGGTATTAATTGGTCCGGAAGTTACACTGCTCCAAAATTGCCTCATCTACTGAGGACAAAACAAATGAGAACAAATTACTCAGTAAAAAAAAATGGGGACCAAGTGATTTTTCTGTCGAATAAATTACTAGTCCATCAAGCATTCCCTAATTCGTCAAATAAATTACCAGTCCATCAAGCATTCCCTCCCTCGTCAGTAGCTAATTTCCTTCTCTGTTGATGTTCAGCAACTTTATAATCCACTACTTCTCGAAATAAATTTGGATCCAACACACAGTTTCACTACCATAGACTGCAGCTTGAACACTTGCCATCAACTTTGCAATTTCCCTTCCTGAAAAGCCCTCCGTCTTTGCAGCAGCTTCCCTCAAAATGTCATCTGTTAAGCCCTTGATCTCTATCTTTTGCTGTTGCTTGCGGAAGAAATTGGAGAACAAGCCTGATTTTCTTTCCCCAGCCTGAGCTATATACTTGTCAAGGTAGAGCTTGAGCATCTTGAAGCGTTCATCTTCACCAGGCAAAGGAAATTCCAGAACTTCATCAATGCGGTCAGCCACAGCAGTGTCAAGATCTCCTGGACGGTTAGTTGCCAAAGCAAGAACTATGTCTTTGGACTGGTCGCCAGTGCGGAACAGAAGGGCATTGAGAGCACTCCTTTGAGCTTCACTCATATATATTTTGTTCCGCCTGAAAATTTGGACCAAAAATGGGAAAGAATAAGGTTCAATTGAACGGGAGTTTAGATGTTCAAATCATAATTCGACAAACTCCATAGCTAAGAGGGATTAAATTGTAGAAGACAAATTTAGCAACAAGATATTAGAAGGAAGATGAATTATTGCTCTACGGAATACAAAACTTCAGCGTTTTACATGCATCTATATCAATTTAAAGCATCTGAGTTCTGAGAATATTTGTCAAATTACCAGATTGTCTTCAAATTATGTACAATGAAGAAGGATCCCTCCAAACCCTAATCAATGTACCAGCTATCGGTAAAATAACTTCCACCCACCATGTTAAACATCAAGTTTGTTTGGATAGAGTATTATTTGAAATATTATTTAGAATAATTACTATAGCACTTTTTGTGATGTAATGTATATGAGATAAAAAAATGGTTGGGAATATAAAAAGGTATGTGATGTTGAAAAGGTGGGTTGAAACCCTTTTTGTGACCCTTTTTGTGATGTGATGTATGTGAGATAAAAAGGTAATTGGAAAGATAAAAAGATGTATTGGAAATTGTAATGGTAATGTAAGCAAATAAATTTGGGCAAATAATTTCCTATCCAAACACACCCGATCAACTTCAATAAAACCAGATGGTATCCTTCTGTAACCCACCAATTAGCTTAGAGAGTTTATTTCCCCACTAGGTGCACAAGAAAAATCATCACTATTGAGAGCCCAAAGTAAAAGGCAAACTGTACTTACTCGCACAAAAATGCATCTGCTTCATCAATGAATAGCAATAAACCCTTCTTCGACTTTTTTTGACCAATCAAACAACTGATGTATTTTAGTAACAGCCTGCGACCCCAGTGGCGCAACATCTCCTCCAGTCATCAATGCATAGTCAAGACCCTAAATGTATATATCAAACAATTATTAGAATACACAGATTGAGCCTCTAGGTTTTTCACTAGGTCTCTTATTGTAATTGCAACAAGTGGAGCATGCAACCAGAAGTAATTGTAACTTATTAATTTAATCCCCAAGAAAGTAAACCAATGTCCACATAAAGCAATATAACCTTGTTTACAATTTTCTAAGCAGTGGTCCATGAATGTAACTTTCAATGTAAACTATCAATAAACTATCAAAAGTACACGTGATATATGAACATCATAGCGTTTACACCAAAGACAAAGTTGAGAAAACACTTAATAGATAAAGAAATTGAGAAAGCAGATTATAGTCAAAATGATTTTCTAATCATAAGAAGAAACAACGAAATAAAACCCAAAGTTCACATACAGATCTCTGAGCAAGCTCTCTTGCAGCCATCGTCTTTCCTGTTCCTGGAGGGCCATAGAAAAGCATGTTTCGGAATGGTGCTTGATGTGATTTCGTGTTTGCAGTTGCACTAGCCAACTGCTGGATTCGTTTTTGAAGAGAAGGGTTTAAAACAACGTCACCAAACCCATTTCCTCTTTGAGAAGTAGATTGTTTACCAGCACCATGAGAGATAGTACTCATGGAGCGGGAAAACAAGCCTGACCACGGGTATTTACCCCTGGAAGATTCTCTGATCAGTGAGGGTTGTCCTAATATTCTGTCAACATAACTCCAGATAACTTTTGCACCTTCTCTGCAATTGAAAACACAAAAGTCCGATAGCCATGTCAGAGGCGGCTAGTGCCAATTTAAGAATTCTCTAGGGAGAGCAGTCTAAAAATTGTTCAAGAAATGCATGAATTTAAACGTATCAACTATCACCAGTTATGCTACTATATCATCAACAAATTTCTTTTTGGGCATGACCAACATCTAATCCATGTAATAACTGTCACTAAATAATTCCAGCTTACAAAAGCAGTACCCAAAAAAAAGGAAGAAAGAAAGAGGAGTAGACAGGTATAACAAATATCACTAAACTATATCAGTTTATCTAACCACAGCCATTTGAGCACTGGGAACAAAGAAAGAAACGAGGGATGGGTGTAACAGGATGCAGAGATACACAAGCAGACAACAATTCTGTTGCAAGTGTAAATGCTGGATTGCTTATTCATATAGTCTCCTGCATAATAAATCATACCAGACAGCCTTCACAAACCTGGTTCGTGTTTCATTTCAAACTGCATAGTGAGCTTTTGGCATACAAGTAAGGAATTGTGCATCAGCGGCCCATTTGTCCAAAAAAATGAGTATGCAGCCAGCATGAAGGATGATTCAGCAGGCACAAATGCAGTTGTTAATATGCTCAATCAAGTTACTGCAATATAATCTGTTTAGTCTTCCACTTAGGCCCAGCTAACACAAAAGTTCTCCAAAAGCATGTAATAGTTTCATTAAGGATAAGCCTTTACAGCCTATGTATGTCAAGGGACGTACTTATGATAAAATTAGTCATAAAATAATTTTGCCCAATAAAGACCGATGTATTCCAAAAGCTAAAGCTCATATTTCTACTAAATTATTCAAAAACCAATATTTAAAGCAACGCGCTCAGAAGAAGATGAGAAGATCACCCACCAACACCTATATGTAAAACAATAATATTGTATAGGACAAAATTTGCAAACTAATATATATCAAGTTTAACATTTCAAAGGTGGCAAAATACATGTGCAACAATTGAGGAATTGTGTTTGCATATAATAACAGATCAATACCTTGTAGTGTAGACCCCAGCTGCAAGGGCTGTCACACCCCCAACTACTACAACCAGCTTATTTTGGTCTGTTAGTATTGCCCTCAAGCCACCTACAACAAATTTACAGTTGGTACCAGTCAAGACAAATGCTCAAACCCACAAATTGATAAGAAATAAGTCCCTTCAAGGACCACTTTATGCACCACGCAAATAATTAATTGCTTCATAATGGTATAAACAATCATCTAAATATTGCTCCTCTAAACTATACCTTAAACATCAACAGTGAATCTGCATTCTCTCACCCCAAAAATGACATATCAAAGTAAGAGACAAAAAGGGAGTAAAGATATTTCTACTATTCTAGAAAATATAGCAGATGTCGAGAAAGTATCCTAGAAAAAGGTGCAAATCTAGATATACTACATTTGGCAAGCACATAAAGAAATGACCATGTGTAAGGATGAGATTAAAACTGCATAACTTGTACTGATCACGCATGAATCCAGACTCTGCAAATTGGCATTTCTAACTGCGTCTACTACATTGTCAGTGTGTAATCACTCAAACATGGCTCTCAACAAAAGCCAGAAACTGCACGTGCTGCTCATTCTTATGTCCTGCTCTCTAATTGCAGCCAACCAAAACCTCAATCAATTGAAAAAACTAGACCCATATTAGAAAAAAGAAATATTTGTTTAAAGGAATATTGTCAACCTCAACCAGCAGAAATTCCAACACTTGATATACAGTATAGGAAGCACCTAAATCAAGCAGTGGCACACCAAAACATTGTAGCCAATTTTAGAGATCAATGTGATGTTAAAGTCAGTCTGACAGAACCTCCAATGTGATCAAATGTTGTGTTGATGGCAGCAACCCATTTTTCTCGTTCTGCATTAGCACGTTCAACTAGCATCCTTCTATTGACATCTTCAGCAAGTTTTGCTTCATGGGCTCTTCCCTCTGCTTCTGCCATAGATCTCACCCTGATAGTCTCTCGTTCTATCTCAGCCTTCTCCCTCTCTGTTTGCCTACGCTGTGCTTGAATTTGTTCTTCAGTTGCTCGTCTGGCTGCTTCTTGTCTCATAGATGATTCCTCTTGCATTTTGACTAACTCCTTGGTTTCGGGCCCGTTGATGTTCATTTTCTGCCTGTAACAACCTGGGAAATGTTATACATCTCAAGATTACAAGAAAGACATGACGATAAAAAATGTCAGAAGATTCACATGCCTGCATCCTTTTCCTAGCCAACTCATCCTCATAACGGGCCATCTGAGACTTAATCTGTGCTTGTTGCTGTGCTAACTTCTTCTGTTCATCATAGACTACCCTTTGCCTCTCCTGCAAGGCTAGAAGGTCAATTTTAATATATTCCTCTCAACGTAATAAAGATGGCATTATACCAAAAGAAACAGAGATCACAGGATTGAACAGCCATAGACACAGAAACAATAAATTGGTAATGATATGCAATGCTACACAGAAACATCAATAGACAACAGACAATGGGGGCAACTAACAATTTGAGCAATCTTCAATGTCATTAAATCACCTTCTGATGAAGATGACCATCTTCTGCAAAATCATGACCACTTTGTAATTGTTTATAACAAACGTAAAAGGGCCCTGGACAAGTACAAACTATTCATGCCCCAGGAAAGGGGAATGCTGAAGAAAAAATGGCTGATTCTGTTAATTGTCTGTTTCTGGACACCCGTATCCTTCTACTGATGGCAGTTAATTAGATACAACCAGGATAAAAATGATTAAAATGTCAAGATTGAGTGGAGAGGTGAAAATACAACAGATCAAAAGGGGAAAGGCAATCGATCTTACAGTTTCAGATTGTGCTTGTAATGCCTTAAACTCAGCTGCTTTGGCAGCCAACTCAGACTGCCTTGTCTCTTCTTGCTTCTTTATCACCTCGAAGACCTGCATAAAAGGTAACCCTGTATCAATTTAATATGCTGCTCCACACAGTAACATCAACAACAGTTAATAAAGAGGATGTCTTTTGCAAACAATAACTCCATTATATTCCCCCGGACAAACCCAGAGGGAAAAGGAAAAACTATCCCAATGCGAAAAACCAAGTACTGAAATCAATGACTGATTGAGTCAGGACACATCAATTAAACTGAAATTGACTTTGGCAACAACCGCAAGGCGCACAAAAGCACGCCAAATGGTTTAGTTCAATATCCAAGGTTTTTCAGCCTTACAACAACACCCCCCCCCCCCCCCCCCCCCCAAAAACAAAAAAAAGAAAAAACTGAAATTGCAACAAAAGAAAGAAAGGGTAGAAACTGGGAAAGTAGTAACGACCTTTTTGGCTTGGGAGGAGGTAGTAATTTCCCTTAAAGCCTTTGCACCTCTTTCCAAAGCCTCGGGATCGAAGCCAGCGGAAGTAGTTCTGGGATAATCATTGCGAACCCTGGTCGGTTCTGGAGGAGGGGGCTGAGGGGTCTTGGCACCAGGGGATTGAGTCTGAGGAGGAGGAACAGCAGTTGAAGTAGTAGAGGAAGTAGAAAAAGGAGAGAAATTGAATGGGCCATCGCAATAGGCGCGGTCTACACCAAAAGCTGCAGAAGCAATGGCCGATAATAGCCCAGACACAGTAGCACTGCTTCTTGTCATCCCTCTTTCTTGTAAGTAATACTTGATGACTACTTTGATTCTGTTGTTTTTACAGAATCGCAGCTTTGAGAAAGGGGGGCGCGGGTGTTGGGCAAGATGAGATATTTAATGAGATTTCAAAGGTTTTTGGTAAAATGGCTTGATCAACAAGAAATACAAGTTTCCTCCTCTGCAGCAATCGCCGCTCTCCACAACCCTCCAATTGCAATTCCCATTTGCTACTCTTCTTCTTCTTCTTTTTCTTCTTCTTTTCCAAAAAAAAATAAATAATAAAGAGGAGAAACAAGCAAAGTAGGAAGGTTGGAGAAGAAGTTTCAGGGTTTATGTAGGGTTTCTGATTTTCCACATTTTTCTTTTCCTTCTCCGCATAACAGCAAACTGATACTGGCCGCCCTTCTTCTTTTCCATTTCCCATGGGTGATTTTGTGTTTATCCGATTATACCCTTCCCCCATCGTAGTCAAAAATTTTCCCGATCGAGTTCGTAAATTTTTTATTTACCCTCACACCATATATATACCATATATATATATATATATATATGTAGATTAATCTTTCATATACATTAAAGGTGTATCGACTGTCAGCATTGGATGAATAACAATTATATAAAATTTGAATATGAAATTTAATTTTTGCATATGTATCATAAATAGATTTAACGGTGATAACGAGTGTGTTTGGATTATTAATTATTTCACCTTATTCACACCTTATTTACACACACTGATATGCTTGCATTATCAATACATTTTTCAATCATCCTTTTATCTTACATACATCATTATATTAAAAAGTGCTACAGTACTTTTTCGCAAAATTGTCTCAAATAATTTACAATCTAAAATGTATATACTGTCAGTGTATATAAGATTTACTATATATATATATATTATTATTTTTAATGCGGTAATGTAATACTCCAAGCCCTGCTTGGATTGCCAAGTATTTCACAGACAAGTTTTTATTTTTTGGACTCCTTTATATTAACATACTTCAAGAATACTTTAAATACATACAATCTTAAATATATTTAACAAAAATGGGGGATGGATGGATTGGATAATTCCGTGAAAAAAATGTAAGTGGCAGGGCTCCATTTACACTAAGAAAAATAATAAATATTAAAAATGAATAAATAAACTTACCACCTCTTCCTTCCCTTTTTCATTGCTACAACCCTTTTTCTCCTCCTCATCCCCCTTCTTAACTCCTTTCCCCTCCTCTCGTCACCCTCTAATTTGGACCCGTCATAATTAAGTCGATTCATCTAATAAATGGATAGTTAATAAATAAGTTTGATTATAGATGCGTATGAGTTACCTAATTACTATCTATGATCCACTTAAAATGTTGCTTACCTTTTTTTTTGTTTTGACCTCGCATGTTGTTTCATGAGGAATAACGATATTTTGTGATAAAAAATTTAATCATATGTAACTAGTAAATAATATTTTTTATCCAAATAATATGAAAAAGAAAGAAACTAATAAAAATTGTACATAAACGCAAAATGGTGACCATGGTGAGTTTCCAATAATGTGATATTGTTGGCGTCGAAAATAGTTTGGGTATTAACATGAGAAATCAATTAACACAATAATTGAATAGTCTATTTGAATTCTGGGAGTATATGGAAGAAAGATAAGGCAAAATAAAAAAATAATATTAGTAAACATATCATGCAAACTTTAAGAAATAGTTATTGAGTTGGTGAGAAATCCAAATTTATCCAATAAAACCACACTCATAATTGATATTGAGTTTGAACATATATTTAGTTTTAGATGGTTAGTCCAAATCAACCCACTAATTAAACGAGTCTAGGTGAATCACTCACTTACACCTAATTAAAATTCTTTGCATATTCAAACCTATGTATTAGTAGGCAGGTCAACTTATATTAGTTGTTATTAACAGCTTTAGTACTCCTCGATAATAGTTTTGGATTGATTCAACTCACAATTCGTTAATGATTTTCATTTATATACACACTTGTTGAGCCGTAAGGAATTATTTATCACTAAAAACACCGTATTATAAAAATTGGCCAAATATGACTGTCGTGCGTTTGTTAATCTTCACTTGGCCTTGAGAACAGTGATTAGGGTTTAAAAGCGAATCAAATGACTCGATAGTCGAATCGAACTCGACTCGATACAAGCTTGTTCGAGTTTGATTCGCCAGCTAATCAAACCAAGTTTGAACAATAATTTATGTTTAATAAACTATCAAGTTCGACTCGAGTTCAGTTCGATTAGCATGTCAGTAAAACTTACAAAGTAAAATGTTCAAACTATTTGAGATTGACTCGATAAAATCTCGTTCAACTTCGACTTGGGATATAACGAGTTGGGACACACGGTATGTGAGCAGGTTTCCTATTTTAACAAAGGTGAATTGATTTTCTTTCTTTTTTTTTTGCCCTTTTGATTTATTGGTGAAACTGATTAATTAAGGGCGTACGCGGTGCGCCATTATGTTTTTCCTTAATTACGTGAGTGAATATTTCCCAAAAGAATATGCCTTTTGAATTTGTACATTACTTTTATTTTATGTTGTTTCTTAATTAATTAGGTAAGTAAATCTTTTTCCCAAACAGCGCCTCTGAATTCGTACATTACATTAGAATTAAATGGGAAAGTTGTTTGGTTGGCATGAATGAATAAATAAAATGATTCCTTGAATTTTTGGTTAATGTATACTACTGTACAGCTATATATATATATATATATATATATATATCGGCCCTCCGCCGAGAGGAAGGATTCAGGAGGAAATTAAAGAGAGGAGAGGGAATGGGAATAGTAGTAGATAAAAATACTAGTAGTAGAAGAAGACTGGGTCTCGATGGGGTTGACTGAGACACTGGTAGTCACCATTCTTGCTGTCAACATTGCTCTGACCGCCGCCTCGGCATCATATTATAGCACCAAAATATCGGTATCCAAATCTTATATGTTTATTTCTACTATTTAACAAGTTTCATAGGTGACTCTATTGATCTCGGTCTCCGCAGATCAATTCGTTTTTTTGTTTGTTTATACATACAGGTGAAGCGGCAGACCCATTCTGCTACGCGAGCTGTTCGGGGACGTACGGGAACGACGAGTGCTTGGCAGACTGCATTAAGAGAAGATTCAACGGCGGGGGTGCCTGTACTGATGTCGCCGGGCGCGGCGGCGGCGGCATTGCGGAGAAACTTTGTTGCTGCAACCCCGGGATTGTTTGATATGATATCATCACTCTTTTATTTTTGCATTTGCATGTATGCACGCAGAAAGCGAAATGAGAATTTGATTTGATGATACACGTACTACTATCTATCACTACATCCATCCATATATCTAAGCCCACCGACG
This sequence comes from Coffea humblotiana, assembly GCA_023065735.1. Classification (NCBI taxonomy): domain Eukaryota; kingdom Viridiplantae; phylum Streptophyta; class Magnoliopsida; order Gentianales; family Rubiaceae; genus Coffea; species Coffea humblotiana. The sequence goes on along the minus strand of CM041209.1, from coordinate 189,348 downwards.
AGAAGCTGCCACTTTAACAACGTACTTGCATGCACTAGTTTTTTAGTACGTATATAGTATGAATGTTTCTCCTTCAATTCAAGTAATAATCATCGAAGCAGCGAAGACAACACCGGCCTGCACCTAATTTTCACCGGCGTTTCGTATGACCCTAAAAAAAAATGTTTTTTTTGTGTGGAATTAATGCATCCTTTGTATCTAATCACATCATCCTTTAATTAATTAAAACAACAATATACTGTAGCGCCACGTCCGTACGGGGCAGCCTAATTACTACTAGTAAGGAGTAGTAAATTGAACTGACTTTTTTTAGTATGTTATCAATCACAGGACGTACGGCAGCAAAAGCGAAACTGCTACCTAGACAATTAAGTTGAGCACTAACAACGCCACACACTTGGTCGCAAATTCGAACATCTTCTCAAGCCCAGGAAGGGACGGTGCACCGTTTTTAGGGTCCGCTTCTCCTGGTGGCGGGGCTGTTGATGATGTAGCAGCCCTAGTACCATCGCCTTCCGGTGCCGGAGGAGGACTTGTTGCATTATTATTATTAGCATTAGGATTTGGAATTGGGCGGCGGCAATCATGATCTGCAGCGGGTGGAGGAGGCGCTAAATTAGGTTGGATGACTCCATCGATGCCGTGGCATCTAATGGAGGATCCTCGAGTGCAGATGTTGGGGCTGCTGACTCTGACGTTGTTGAGAAAGAAGCTCCTCCTTCCGTGGTTGGTGATCCTAAGCACCAGGTCGGGCTCGGAGGTCGGGACCGTGGAACCCGTGGGGAAATGTTGGAGGTATTCGAAGAGCAACGGGGATGGAATGGAATGGCGGAGCAAGAATTGGGGGAGAGAAGAAGGGGTGGTGGTGTGATTGCCCGGTGCCGCGAGATTTATGATGTTGCTGTCCTGGGACAGCGTCTTGTCGTTGGGCATGAAGAAGGTGAGGTTGCCACCCTCCAGAATCATCATCAGGTCTGGAGGGGCCATTCTGAGGAGCATCACGAATGTGAAGTAGTTTGCCCTCTGCATCTCTTCTATGGCAACCTCAATGTTATTCCGCCGGACGTCCGTGGCCACGGCGGCATCATTATTCGCGTAGGAATTTGACATCAGGAGAACAACCGTGCATAATAACAGAGTCGTCGTGTTGTTCATGGCCGCCCTGTGTAAAACAGATCTATTTTAATTAAATGCCCAGTGTAGGATTATCGACGTGAACGATGACCCTGAGCCATCTTTTTGTGCAGCCAAGCTGGCTGTGAACTCTGCTTATTATCAGCGGGACACGCGTCTCTTGCTGCTTCAACAACTATATAACTAGACCCATCCTCATTCCTCCTGCATGACTCCTCACCAACCTTCTCTTTCTCACAAACATATTACTTACTTCTGAGGGTTGCCCAGATTGATGCATGCTCTTTCTCTCATTATCATGTTAAAATAAAAGAAAGGTGAGAGAACAGAAAAAATGTAAAAGATGCGTTTAGAGCAAACTCTTAAATCTTGCACACAAAGGAGAAGAACGAATTTTGTTTAAAACAAAGTCTAAACCTACAAAGGAGAATAATAAAGCTTTTAAAAGGAAAAAAAGAACTGAAAGTGGACCTCCAGTTCATTTGTTTAATGTCCCTGAATTTCGGGAACAATTTCTTTCCCATACACTTCTAAACAAGTTCGGACTTTGTCACATTTTACCATGATACTTGTACATCTCGAACCTTCAAAATTGCGGAGCCAAACAGAATAACCTTTTGCTTCATCAACTTCAAGCCGAGGAACTTGGCATGGTAATATTGGGACGCCTGCATTCACAAGTACACAGACTTCTAGAATCTTTCACCACGCGCTGGGATCTCCGGATATGAAGCTTGATATTCACTAACTTGCCCGCCATCTGTTTCACCCAATCATCAAACAGACATAAATTATAGTAGTATCAACCTAGGAACAGCAAAGCACCTCAAGCATAAAAATATACTGTTAGATTGTAAAATAAAGTATTTTTGACCCTTTGATTGTAACAATTTCAATGATTTGAAATATAAATCACCATCTTCATCGAGAGGTTTCTGACAATTTCAGAGAGCTCCCCCCCCCAAGTTTAAAAAATTACACCTAACTCCTTACTTTTATACTTTGTGTAGCAACGTAGGCCCAACAAGCTAGATTTTCCTTCAATTATCCTAAATTACCCTTCTATTGAAAAAGAAGAAGAAGAAGAAAAATAGTTTACAAGTCACCTTCTTTCCACCCTTGCACTCAGCTCACAGTATTAACAAATCAGTCAAGCAAACACTCCAAATTTCAATCCAAAATCCAAGCAACTCCGTTATTCCAGGCATTACAGCCTTAGTGCTTGCCAAAAACCAACATTCTATTGACAATCAACCACACCCCAATCTTCAAACCCCGTAGCCGGTACGATCTCAACATTAACAAAATCTAGCCTACCACCACCACCATTACCAATACCAAGAGCCATGCCCTCAAGTCTCCAAAAAAGATGAACATCCTAGAAATGGAGGCCAAATTCTTATTCATAGCAAAACCACAACCAACAAATTGATAATCAGAGAAATACAATAATTTTTTGGATGACAAAAAAAAAAAAAGGCAAATTCCCAACTTCAGTCCCTCTTCCTCTTCTAGCATAACTGGATTATTTATTTATCTTTCGCTGTGAGCATCTCCCTCTCCTTTTTGTTTGATCAAAAAATCTGATCCCTCAGTTGAACTTGTAATTTGGCAATATCAATTTGTTACAATCTGAAAAACAAGAGGGGGTGTAACAGTCTAGTAAGAAATAAAGAGGAGGAATGGTAATCAACACTAGAAGAGGGGATCAGTTGTGGTGTTGTAGTGTTGTTTGCGGGAACAGAGAGAGAGTGATGGGAGGAGAGAGTTAAAAGACACATGAAGAGAGGAGAAGGAGACAGAGAAATGAGCAGTGCTTGAGAACAGGAGTGAGATTAGAGATAGAAGGGCAGTCGTTGGTTGAGGTAGAGTTTTTTATTTTTCCTTTTCTTTTTTGTCAGTGGCACATCTTATTGCAGAAATTTATTAAGTGAAGGTTAATATAGTCATTTTAGTGTGCCAAGCCAGGTCAGTGTAATTTTTAAAACCTGAGGGGAGCTGAGTGAAATTATCAGTAACCTCAGCGGAAGTTTCTGAAGTTATCGCTAGTAAAAAGGAAAAACCAAGTCTCCTAAGCTAACACTTTGTTAACAGCAGCTCTCAAAATTAAAAAAATAGACTGCACAAAGAACAACATGGAAACATAGAATAAATAAGCATGAGTAACAAACCATTCTCCAAGCCAAGTCTTCTGCGCCAAGTGGTTGAGCTGGATGGGAATATAAGAAGTGCCTCGAGTACTGTAATCATAAGAGTACGTTAACAAAAGCTGGAAATATCAAGGGATTACAAATTTCATATCCGAAGTAAAGAAAAAGTGCAGGGGAAAACATGCCACAGTTGCCATCAAAGTAATACATTTTCTATTATCAGAGTAAGGATTTTGTCGAGCACTAAATATCAATAATATTCTGAAACATGAATGTAACCCAAAAAAGGGAAATTTTGAATAAGTAACAAGAATGGTTTTCTTGACAAATTAACAACAATACATATCACAATAATGTAGCAAGAAAAAAACATGCAAAAGCACAAACCTTAGCTAAATTACTTTGGAACTCCTGAACTTGAGAGGGGCTAATACTTCTAAGAAAACTTATAAGCCATCCTGGCCGCAAGGCATTGACCGAGGAAACGAACAAAGCTATCTGCCAAAAGAAAAGGAAAACAAAAACTTCACTCAATAACTGTAGATTTGCTGAACTCTCACAGCTTCACCTCCTCTTCTAATTCACTTCTACCATGTCAATTTCTTTTCCCTGTTTCACCACATACATAGAAACACACACAGACAAACAAACATGCATACATCTATATAGACAGACACACATCATTACAATGTATGTGGGCTACAGTGTGTATGGGTGTGTATACACATATTTTACAGCTAAGGGTGAAGGTGAAGGAAGTGCAGAATAACAAGAATGCAAGACCATGAGAAATTTAAGGTAATTTTTGAAAATTCAAAGAATTGGACAAAGATGATGATATTGCAAAACACAATTTCCAGTTATTCTGATCAGTGCAGATGACAACACATATATGCATTGACATTAAACACTTCAAAGCTTACAATATTAGTTTTGCTTAAAATGTAATTTGGCCGTGATAGAAGACCAAGATGCAGTGAAGAACACTTATAGCAGCCAAAATATACAAGATTAATAGAACCTTGCGGTAATCAAGAATTCCTTCAAATGGAAGCTCCAGTTCATCACTAACTATGACAGGAATGCACCCACTGACAATTGCATCAAACAATCTAGCAGATGATGGAGTATCACCAGCAGGACTCAAGCAATATACAGACCTATCACCAAGAAAGCAGACACATCCATTACTAAATTCACAACCAATGACAAGACTGCTAAAAGTACATTCAATAGAAGATCAATTTACTTCCGCATGCCGCTCTGTGCTGCTGCTTTGCCACCCTCTCCGGCTGTTCCCTCCTCTATAACTACGCCTTCAGCACTGCTGAGTTCTGTGACAAGTTTGGCACGTATCTTACCACCCTGAAAAGTAGCATACCCACTTTTAAGCAGCAGCATTATATTAGGATGCACAAGCCAAACATAATTCACGTCACAAGAGTTCCATTGGAGAAAGAATAATGAATAAGGATTTGCAATCAAGATTATTATGCCTGACTTTGACAATTCAGCTGTTGGTCATCAGTCAATCATCAAATTATATATTGGAGGTCACATAGATGAGAATTGTAATTTCAGGAGATAATAAGGGAATAAATTTGACCAAACATTCTTAGACAGACAACCTCAACTTCTGAAAAGCTTCAGTCTGAATTCATTGAGAATCGTTACATTCTATCATTCACCAGAATTTTCCAAGTAGTCCTTCTTATGCTTTGAAGAATGGATTACCAGTTTTATCATTCACCAGTTTTATGCTTTGAAGAATGGATCACCAGTCAACTTGAAAAACCTTATGTGACTCTTCTATTTTGATTGTAACAGAATGTATCACCAGTTTTGTCAAATATTTACTTATAAATGAGGGAACGAATCTTACAGCATTTCTTTTAAGCCTCCCACGAAAAAACAGCAATGTAGTCCTTTTTGACTGAGTTTCAGAGAAGCATTTGGAGTCACAAAAATCAACATTGGGTACATAAGGAAGTATGAGATCTTTTTCGAGATAAACTTGTCCAGGCTTGTACCTGAAGAATTTCAATTAAACATCAGCAACTGCAGTTTATTCAAGGAATTCAATATATGTGCAACCTGAGAGCTAGATAATAACCAGTTCCCGGTTGAGTCCATATCTGGCAGCAGCCAAATAGCATTTTTCATATATCTGCGGACAGACTTAAAGGACCAAGGATGGTGTACTGGAAGAATGTGATCTCTTCCCTCAGAGCGCTTCCATGCAGGCTGATCAGTCACCCACTTCAAAGCTTCCTACATTCATGATTGAAAACACATTAAAAGTACTACTTTCAAACACATAAGCATGGCAAAAATCCAAGAGAAAATAAACTCAAGCAGCTCAATGGAAAAAAATGAAGCCTTTGTTTTCCATGGAGCAAGTTAGTAAAGTGAGAAAACTCAACAATGTTCATAATATAGAGCTCATTAGAATTGCAATCCCGAAGTTTACTGGACACTGTAAAGTGATGTGATGCATATTGCAGGGAAGCCATGAAAAAAAAGAATTAGTTTAAAAAAAAAAAAAAAAAAGCTCTCCCTGTTGATGATATGTTAAAAGTTTAACGAAGCATATTAAGATGCTGAACAATCCTTTCAAGTAAAAATTTAAAAATCACTTAAATATCAGAATTAGAGCAATTGAAAAACAAGCTATCACAAGACATGCTTTTCAACTCAATCTTTGTACTTCTAGAACGAGTAAAAGTATAAAAATATCCAAAAATCTTCACTTGCTTATAAAACTTATTAATAAGCAATAAGCACTTTGCTGCACACTGAACTGTGAAATGTGGAGACTCTTGATAGAACTAATGCACTCGAAAGACTTCCTTCCCCACCTCCACGGGCCCCCGGGGGGAACCTCACTCCCAAAACAGAAAAAAAAAAAAGAACAATTAATACAAAATAACCGCATTGATACGATAATAGTTGTTAGGGGAAAAAATGAAACAAAACAGGAATTATTTGGAGGAGAATTTTTTTTTTAAAAAAAGAGAAAAAAAAAGCACGAAGAAAGGGGGAAAAGCACTCACACCCTATAGAGAGCTTTGCAATGCTGTTTCTCCAACAAGAAGAAGCTAATGGTAGTAAAGAAGGGAATGTAGAAAAGGTCGGCTTCCTCCTGCCTGTGGACCCTCACTACTACATTCCTCAGCAGCCTCTCAGACTGTGGCGCAATCAAATCCGCCCAAAGCCAGTAGTCAATCGAATGCTGCCAGAGAGTACAACAAAATAATAATTTAAAAAACACAAAATCAACACCATATTGAAATTATAAAGGAAAACGAATCCTGTATTTCAGGAAGAAGGTGAAAAAAAAAAGAAGCGGTAGAAACTAGCAAGTAGCTTGGGAGTTGCAGAAGTAATGCGTGGATAGCTGTAGCAATATGATTATTACCTGCTCGATCAAGCGGTGCACGGGACTGCCGTTAGAAGTGAGGTTGGAAGTGTCTCTGTAAGTATTGCGAAAGAGCCAGAGCAAATCGTAAGTGAATCGGGATGGCATTTGGTAGACATAGACCCTGAGAGGCGGAGGAGGAGAAGGATGGTCGTAAAGCCTTCTAGTCTCAGCGATCCATACGGAATCGTCTAGGTTATTAACGTCGTGAAGGTCGGTATCGTCCGGTTCGGGAGGTGGGGGAGACTTGGTGGTGAGGAATTTCTCGAGGGAGACAACGAAGGAGTAATCGGCCTTTGGGAGGTTGAAGGTGGTAGGGTTCTGAGCGGGGTGTATTGTAAGGGGCACGGGGGGCTGAGAAGAATGGGAGGAGAAGATGAAGTAGAGTAAGAATAAAGCAAGGAAAGCGAGAGTGAATATGAAGATCGGAGATCTGGTGGTGGTTTTGAGCGGGTACTGTCTTCCGCCGCCGGCCATATTTTTTGGATATTTTTTTTTTTAATGGGTTTGGGACTTTGGGGGGAGGAGGTTTACATACAGAACTTACCACTGCGAGCGAGAGACGGAGAGACTGATAGTTTAATCATCCAAGTGGTGGAGGAGTTACGGTGGTGGCTGGCCAAGCATCGTTGCCCCACCACCCCGCCATTCTTTTCATTTTGGATTAATTACATTTATTTCCCCTGAGCTTTGACCAAACTGCTAAAAAATCCCTGAGGTTTGTCCAAATAACAAACACCTCCCTACATCTAACTTCCGTCGAATATGTTGGAGGACTAATTTCACTTTAAATCTCCAAAATTATACCACTCTCTCACATTATATCTTAAATGCTACATTTAAACACTTTATACCCTAAATTCTATATTTTGGACTCTTTACACTCTAAAATTTTAAATTTATCCCAATTAAATTCAGTTGATACAACCATAACAAAATTAACTAGATAAGTACAAATTAATGACAATACATTCTTTTTATTCTAACTATGATCTTTTGACTCCTTTTGAACATTTTCAATACATTATCATTGATTTGTATTATTCTAATCACTAATATTGTTAACAAAATTAGTGAAATAAAAATTGATGCAAATTAATGATAATGCATCATTTTATTCTAGTTGTGATATTTTAGCTCCTTTTAACCACTTTCAGCAAATTATCATAAATTTATAAGGTATATATGCTGTTAATTTTGCTAACATTGTCATTGATGGATTTAAACTTGAGAGTTTAAAGTACAAAGCATTCAAATTTAAAAATTTAAGTTGTATAATGTTTAAAATTAAAATTTAGAGTGTAAAATGAGAAAATGACACAAGTTTAGAAATGCAAAGTGAGCGAGTCTAAGAGCTTGTTCTTAACTAATTTTGGAAATCTAATTTCAGCGTTGATTTTTTCAAAATTTATTTTATTATATTCTCAATTGATTTTTTTAGAAATGATTCAAAATTTAACATAGTTACTAAAATTACCTCAAGATTAGACAATTTTTCATGGTCTTTTTATTTTCTTCCTATTCTCATTTCACTTCCACATTTATCTTTATGTCCATTGTTTTTCCTATCCATCATTTATTCTTCATACAAAATTAAATAATTACATAAAAAATTATTTAATTAGAATAAAATTTTATTTATATAGCATATAAGGGTAACATGGTCATCTTCTATCAAAAACAGCATTTTTAACATGGTCATCTTCTATCAAAAACAGCATTTTAACCTTCGCCACAGATGCAATGCCGTCTCATATGGAAAACTAAACTAAACTTTTAAGGCACTCCCGCTACAGCAACGCACAAATGCCATATAACATTGTCGACCCAACAAACAGTTCTACAATTATGTTCATGAAACTCTCAGTCAAATTTAGACTTCTTATACCAAATGTGCAGAAACAAAGGTACTCAGAAACTCTACCAATATATATATATTAAAGTCATCATGCTTTAAGATCAATACCACCTAAGTTGAATTATGAACATAATCAAACGCTTCCAAGTGCTCCGAGAAACACTACTACTACTACTCCTTCACCCACAGCGAACTCAGAAGGAGATGAGATCATCCTTCGGCCCTTGCTGCTTCTTTGCATTATGCCCTCCTTCAGAAGTGCCACCTGGTTTCTTTCCAAAGATCATCTCATCGAGATCATCCATCATTTCATCATTGTTCCCTCCCGGCGCACCAGTTCGGGAACCTGCTGGCTTTCTGATTAATGCATCTTCTTTTCCGACACGGGGTGAATCATCTGGCTCAACAGCCACTGGTATCATAGCAGGTTCCGGCTCTGGCTTCACTTCTAATGGTTTCTTCATATCGTCATACTTGGAGAGGACCTTTTGAATTTCATCATTCACATTTAATGCTTCAAAGAGCAGCGCCTCATTATCCCCAGCTCTCTCAATGATTCGCTGCACAGTGTATTGAGATTCCCTACACTGCTGTACCAGTGTCACGGTCAAATCATCCTGTGAAAACAAACAAAAGCACCAGAAGTGAGAACAACTCAACTTTGGGTCTAAATTGCAGTCCAAGTGTAAGTGTTTGAATGCACATGTGTGGCTGAGTGTGGAGAAAGATAGAGAGAGATCTTCAAGCTCGAAAAAACCCAGAGACAAAGCAGCCCTTAGGGAACAATTATATAAAGCTAGCAGCTGTCTGGATTTCCCCACACACCATAAAGCATAACCTGATGCTTGTGCAGAATTACATCAAACTTGATTCCGGTGGAGAAAAATGAGTTCATACACAAAAGATCAAGAGATTGAGATGATCTCCTTAAACCACCCCAATCCAATTTTGTTTGCTTTTATAAATTTAAAGTGCATTATGCATTCTCGTCAATGGCCTAATACCCATTGGTTTGCTGCTTTTATGTCATATACTTCTCAAGAATACAAGGTATACATGTATATGGCCCAAACTACCTCAAAGTGAATATATACAAAATGATTTCATATTACCACCCATTATCAGTCAAATAAGATATCCTGCAGCCACCTACAGTGGCTGGCTTCCAGAGATTCCCATGCCAAAGCTAAGTCACTATCCCTTAAAGTTACGACTGCATCCCTTGCCGATTTCCGATTTTGTCTTCTAAAATGATATTAACATAGTCTATTTCTCACAACACCAAAACATAAACCAAGAGACATTTATTGTTGTTATTTGTCATGTACCTAGGATAAAGTCTTATTTCTAGCAATAAACTATAAAATCAGACAAGTTTCAGCCATCCAAAGTATAAAGACAAAAATTGACGTTGTTTCAACAGAAAAAAGCCTATTTTCACCCTGTAGATTTACCCAGAGATCAGTTTCCTGGTTCTGCAATTTAAATAGCAAAATAAATGATGTTTATTCTGTGGCCTATTCCTTGACATAGAAGGAGACATTCCATTGCAATTAAAGAAGTAAATCAAGCAAGCCTAACTAAAATTCTTTCATAGATCTGACACAATTCTTAATGAATAAAAGTTTTCATCACATCAAGCCTTGTCATGTTTGATTCTTCAAGTCATCAGCATAAAATATACATGCAGAAACAGAACAGGTCAAACACGATCACATACGAACTCAACTGCAGCAAAGAGAAACTCTAGATAAACATGACAGCTTGGCATAACAAACTTCAGGTTGCACAATCAGTAAGAAGGATACATGCCTAAATGAAAATACAATAATCTCAACCTCAAAAGAAATCAATTATTACAACTCACACCTCACCAAAACCTGCTTGAAAGAGAATGGAGAAAAAACCAAGGATAATTAATTGTACCAAATGCAACCATAATCAACAATGTAACGTAAAAATCATGCCATATTCAAGGAAAGAGATTAATCAATGCATTTTCCTGGATGAAATTCCTTTCTAAAATCCATGCAACGTACACCTATGAAGCATCTTATCTCTTAAAAGCTTCAGCATCTCTTGAACAAAATAAATTTAAAAAACAAGTCTTTAGTCATGTATATAGATAATCAATTTCCAAATGCACGCTCAAGATCTTAGTTAAAATAGATCAGATAGATCAAGCCTACACCACCCTCATGCAGCTGTACTACTCAAGAATTCATACTTAAGCACCTTGATGAGGAGTGGCTTATTGTCAGATGCATCATCATGGTCAGAATTACAACCAAATTAGTATGATAGCTAAAATTTTTGAAGAGAAAACGACTGTAAGTAAAATTTGTTTGCTTATAAAGCAACCATGCGACCCAAAATCTCTATCCACTCATACATGCAGCCTCCGCAGCAAAAGAAAGAAAAAGAAATCCTATCTCATTCTCCATTTGAGTGATTAAATTCCTATTTGAAGATAATGGATCAGATTGAAATTTCTAGAATGTTAGACCTGCTTAAAGAAAGGATCATAACAAAATACTCAGCATAAGCATTCTGTCTAACTGACTGAAGAAATAATCTGTAAGAAAAAGCAACCTGGCATTTCCTATCAGCTTTCCAATGGAAATAAAAATCAGCAGTACAAAAGTTCAATTTTGAGATATGACTGCAAGAACCAATGTAAACATACCTTTAGAGCATCCTGCTGTGGTGAAGACGATAAAACAGTGGCAAGCAGCTCGACACTGTTTCTTGCAACATCAAATGCTTCTTTTGTTTGTTCAGCCGAGAAGGTTGGTGCAGGAACATCATGATGAAGTTGTTGTGCGAGAGCAGCATTTGTTTCCAAACCTGAAACTGATCTTGCAGGAGTAAATATTGGGGCTAAACTCTCATTATCACGACCAGGGAACCTTACACCTCTTGATTTTAGACTCTGAAATAGAATTAAAAGAGAAAATTAAAATAAAATAAAATAAAGAATTTGAATAAGAAGAGAAGTTAAGGAGGAATAAAAAAGCTGCAGTCTACAAACAATTTAGCGTCTGCCAGGATATTCACTTTCAATTATCACAAAGTTTTGAGGTATTCCATCTCTTCGGTGGAGAAAACTTACCAAAAACCAATTCATCCATCACAAGTTTTCACATTAAAACCACATTAACAGGATGAACATGTACACACATTCACTTTAACTCATGATTACATATTCTTCAAGCTTCCATTTTTCAAAACAATGAAGACATACTTGTAACAGTACATTCCTTCCACCAGAATAATTCTCAAAAACAGAATTCACTGATATATCAAATCAACTTGTGCAAACTGAGTGAAAAACAAAGAGCACAAAACACGAAGTAGAAGTTCAATGGCAAACAGAGGTAGGGATAACAGGGGGTTAATATAAATTGCAAAATTATAAGAAATGTAACAAGAGAGATATCAAGAGACAGCCAATTAAGGAGCAATCGATAAATGGGATATAGGGTAGCACCTTATAAGTCTCTTCAAAAACGGGCAAGTAACGGAGCTCGCCCGAAGATTCACCCCATGCTTCAATGAGAATGAGAGCCTTGTTGCGGTTGTTAACAACGGTCTGGGGATCATCAATCAACTTGACCATCTCATCCAGGACCCTCTCAGCAGCAACCTCAGAGAACGCCTTGTCACAATTTTTTACCACAGTTTCGAGCAAGACGAGAGCCAAGTACTGAACCCTGGGGATCTTCAACATGATTCGTTTCTTAATACCGCGTATTAACTCGACGCTGTTGACCCTGTCGTGATTGATCATGTCGCAAATTTCAAGATTAGAGGCCCAATCAGGGTCGTCTAAATTTTCAGAGGTGGCTTCCTCGACCACCTTGTCGGCTTGGTTGGGGCCTTGGAAGAATTCCTTCATCTTGAAGCTCATAGAGCTCACACCGGCACTGATCTTCTGGCCGACCTCGGATCCTCCAATCTTCAAGCGCTCGCCAAGGGCGTTGACTTTATCCATCAAATTGTCACTCATTTTTCTAAAATTTGTCCAATAAATTGGTACCACAGTATATGACTTCCACTTGGAACTTCAATCTGAAAAATCCGCCGAAGCTCTGGCTTTTATGTTATCCCACAACAGAAAGAAAGTAAGCAAGCCCGAAAATCAAAGTCACAAGTATGATTTTACTGGATTCATCAATCAATTGAAATCCACAGACAAAACATTCCATTCAAACTATCCGACAGGAAATTATTTTCCCAAAAAAGGCAAGAGAATTCCAGGGCTGATCACAAAAGCAAGAAATCAAGGGAAGGGAAGTCAATTGAAATAATTTTTTTTAAAAAAAAAAGTCGGATGCACTCACAGCATAGAAATATATCGATGGTGCCAGATTTTGTTTTTTCAAAAAAAAAAAAAGAGAAAGAAAGAAGGAAAGCGCCGAATGAGACGGTACCTTAGACTCGAAGGCGGACAAGTCTTGAAGTAGAAGGCTGAGTTGGCAGTATAGAGATGATAGGTAGCGTGTTGATTGAGAAATTGAGAGGCAGATAACCGCAGCACACAGCAGGACAAGTCGATTAGCCTCAGGAGAAAGGGATGGGGAAATTGGGAATTGGGAAATTGGCCAATTGACTGCAAATAACTGAGGAGAGGAGACTACTGACTTTTGATGATGAGTTTGGGGGGGCCTTTCTTTATTGCTGTGGAAAAATTCCCCACAAATTTTAATTTAAGGGGTCTCCCTTTTTGAACTTGCAACGAGGGTAGGGAGCGGAAGCGAAGGGTCTCAACTCAAGGGAGGAGGGTGTTCTTTGACTTTTCAATGCCGGTTGAATTGGACCCCGTCCGAACCCGGAATTGGCTATAAGTTTTGGCCTTGTTTGAATTGTCATTTTCTGTTTGAAAATTGTGTCATTCTCGTTATCACATTTTTTTATTAACTTTTTTTTTCACATACATTAAATCATTACAGTAATTTTTTCATGAAAAATGCAATACAAACGGGGCCTTTGTTTCACTCCTTGAAAGTTCAAACCGGCTGAGTTGACGGTTCCTTTCCTTTTTTTTTTTCTAAAAAATTATTTTCACGCGGTGTCCAGCTTTCTTTTGCTTCTTTTTTTGTGAACGAATAACATTTTTATAAAATTTAGTTTGTATTATACAATATGAATTCAAATTTAAAATTTAAATCATGCATATATAATATATATTCCAAATTATTAGTATAAAAAAATTACTATATCGTCAATGTATAAAAATTAATTTTTTTTAAATATGCAGTACCCCAAATTTTCACTCTTAATAAGTAGGAATTGTCCATGCTACGTCCCACTTTCAGGGGGTAAAGTATCATTAATCCTAAACAAATATGGGGTAAGTAGTAATTTCAACTGTGGCCGGTGTCTGCAAAATAGGTGAGAATTAGTAGGGTCGCAGCGGGGGTGGAAGGCAGGGCAGTAGAGTAATTTAAGTTGTAGACTTGGAGTCCAGTCAGTTGCGGAGTCCGGCGGCCAAACGCAACAAAACTTGACGACGACATTCTTGTCGATCGGCCGGGCCTATTCTGCCAATGCGCTGCTAGTTTATTTTGACCTTTTGTTGCATCGATTGAAGGTACTTGCAACTCCTTGTTATTTATCATTGTTGCTGCTTCTTCACGTTTTACATATTACTCCACTTGAATACTTTTGTTGTATTTGCTATCCCTCTTTGATTTCAACTCTCTATCTATTCTCCAATTCAGCTTTCTTGCTGTGTTATCTTCACGTTTCGGATTTTGTTTTTTTATTGGCGTTTGCTATTTCGAAATATAATAGTAATCTAGGTTAATTAGCCAACAAACATATTTCTATACGTCTTTTGGAGAAAACTGATTGAATCAATTTGATCTCAACTTTCTTAATCGCCATTGTGATTGGAATTGAAAATGTCCAGGGGTCACATGGATTCTCCGCACTAGAAATAAATATAGGAGAGTATTATTCCAATTTTGCGTTTTACACTGGTTCTTGTTACGGGTGAAAAAAAGAAAACAAAAGATTTTCCTCATCTGACTAGTAAAACTCGAGGAAAGAGAGTCTCTGTCATCTAATTTTTTCCATTAGTGATTGCATTTGCCATGGTTACTCTCCCCAAATTGCTCATTTAACAAGACTTTGTGATTGGGTGCAGCAGGGAGACTCGGGGTTCTATTGCCTGCTTCTTTTGCCCCATTGGATATGATAGACATGACATGGCTCAGTGCCTTCTTACTTGGAGCTGGCTGTCTTGCTTTCGGCTACCTCATTGGCATCCGACATTCTGCTCGTCTATTTCGTTCCACTGCAGCCTTAACTGGCACTGGTACACCTATCACTTACCGGAAAAACAACAACCAGCTCAAACCAGCCATCGAGATTGAAAAGCTAGCTGACATCCTTGAAGATTTTAAAATGGTCCATCTCTATTCTTCTCTGAAGATTTGCGTGTCCTTACTTGCATTCCAGCAGGCCCCAATGTGCTCTCGACTTGTGCTGCTTTTTTTTTTTTCTGCATAAAGAATCCACTAGCTCATTTGCTCTTCTTTTCCCAATCATATGTAGGTTCTGGTTGTCCGGAATGACTTAAAGATGGGGAAGGGGAAAATTGCAGCTCAATGCAGGTGCGTATCATTTCCTACCAATTCAGGCTTTCTCTGGCCTCTAGACATGTTTGATGATAACTTGACAAGTGCAAGGGTGATGTCCCTTTGGGGAATGTGCATGTTGATGAATACACTAACGTAGTTCATAGAATGAATATTGAGCTTCTCTCATGTGCTTTAATCTTGTTTTGTGATGTAATTGGTTCTTACTTTCTGTCAAACAATTTTTGAATCATAGTCATGCAACCTTGGGTCTCTACAAAAGATCCTTCATCGGGCACCAAAAGCTTTGAACAGGTAAATTCCTAGGTAATCCCTGCTTGGGCTGGCTCTAGTCAAGAGGCACTGTGTATGTTTTAAATGCGTGATCCCTTTTAGGCTTTTCTGGTGTGCAGGTGGGAGATGTGTGGGCAGGTTAAAGTGGTTGTGAAAATTGAAAGTGAAGATGAGATGCTGGTTTTACAGGTGAGTATTTTGCATTTTCATCATTGACATGGCAGAAACATAATATCTGTCTTATGGTTGGTTAACTTGTTTAAAATCATTCAACCGCTTTGACTATAGGAATTGCTTGGCTGCCATAGTTGCCTCTGCTAGGTGTAGTTGGATTTGCAATCCACTGAAGAAGTTAACAAAATAATTGCTCAGTTGAGATCTTATATTTGTTTTTCATGTCAAAACGCCCTAACTGACATTTTTTTTTGTAAGCCTTAACTGATATTAACTATTGTGTAAACTGACAGGAAAGGGCAAAGGCACTCAGTTTACCAACGCACGTTACAGTTGACGCGGGTAGAACACAGATTGCACCAAGTGAGTGGCTAAGTTACCTCCTGTTCTGTAATTCTCCATTCTTTTATATTTGTCCAATTTTAAGAGGAGATGCCTACTCTTTTGCATTTCTTTTTGGATGCTTTCTGACAGAGCTCCTTGAATAGTGTGCCTTGCAACTCCCCCAGAATTATGAACCCCTCTTAAAAAAAAAAAAATGGGGGCAGCATTGAAGGAAAAAGTTAAATAGGTCAAAGAAACAAAAATCTAGGTTTACTTTTTTTCTTTTTTCTTTTTTTTCCCAAAATGATAAGAATCTAGGTATGCTTAATGTCCTGATTTGTGAAATCTGAATAATGTTCTAGACATAATTATAGACCGAAGCCGAGGGACTTGGACATTGTTTTCGGGAAGTACGAAGAGGACATCCTTGTAGAAAGACACTGGATTTATTAAGAGAGGCTGTAAAGATTTTAGAGTTGAGAAGCATATCTAATAAAGCAATCAATTAGTTTAATATATATATATATATATATAGACACAGACACATATATATAAATCATGCTTTAAGCAACTGATTTCTATTTTGTGAGTTCTACTTGGAATTAGATAGAGGCATAGGAATATAATTGATAGGATTTTGCTTTGCAGTGACTAGTCAAATTCCACACTGTCTTAAGTTGTCATGGTTAAGGAAATCATATCAAGCGACTTGCTTTTGGAATTCATGTTTTTGGAGTAGATTAGTTTTTTATGGCAGATCTGTAATGATGTCTACCCTGTTTGCTGCCAATTTAGCTGTCTTTGCATAGGCGTGCTCCTATTGTCTTTGGATTAATTGAAGGAATGCCTAATTATTTCTCTCTCTCTCTGCTTTACAACAGATTCGAGGACCGTGATGTCTATTTTGGGTGAGTTTTTCTTGTTCTGATATGTATACTGTTCAAGCCTTGTATTTGAATTTGTTGTACGAGTATTTTGCTAGCCTTCAAACCATGAACATCCTTGAAATTGATTGCTGTACGTGCAGGACCTGCTGACATGGTGGACGATGTTACTGGTGGATTAAAACTTTTGTAGCGGGAATGGGAAGTGTTCACTTCTGGCAGACGGGACGTGCGACCTGTTTGAAGGACGAATCTGAACTGTATCAAGCAGGTACAGAAAGAAGGTCTAGCACTCCTGACGGGGAGTGGGCGGTTTGATGGCTGCTTTCTGACCTCGTGTTAAGATGACGATGACGAAAAGATTTCCCATTCTGTGGGGATAGAATCTGTTCTAGTAGTCTGTGAGTTGTAGGTTTTCTTTTCTTGATAAGAAAATGTTGCAAATAAGATATTGATATTGGCATGCTGTTCCTGGTCCAATTGTGCAAAGATTAATGATGATTGATAAAATGTGAAAAAGTAATCCGTCAATGAATTTACACTTGAAAAGACACTTTGAATGAATGAATGTCTGGGAGTCGCTGCAAATGCAATGAAAAAAAAAATATTATATTCATCTTCCATCTTCCACAGATGACAACCAACGTCTCATTTGTCGCTCAACCTCCCGGTGGATTCCTTTCTCCTGCTCGAACATTTTGGCCACATCCTCCATTTCTCGTATGTCATCTCGAATGAAAAGATTACAGCTGCTCCCACATGGGCATTTAGAAATCAGGCTTCCTGCACAATATGTATGGTAACCGCTCAATAATTAAGCAAGTGCTGCTGACTATAATTAAGCAAGTTTTGGGGAAGGGGAGTACCATGGAAGAGGCAAATGGGATCAGTATAACAGTTGCACATCAAGTGTCCAACATAACATTCCCGTCTGCAAAGGATGCAGAAGATGGTTCCCTGAGACTTTGGCTGTATATTCACTGATGGTCTTGATTTCTTTATTCTCCACCGGGCATACTGATGCAGTCTCAATAGGCAAGCAAATGAAATCTTCAAACAACGAAGAGGGACCAAATCGGCATTCTCCTGAATTTCATACTCTGAAACCAGCATTGCTTCTTTGCAAAGCAGCTCTTCATAAGGAATAACCGGCATTTTTCTAAGGCGGGCGTAGCGATGGCTAGCTTCGGCTCCAAAAGGATACCAATCAGCAGCTGCAAAATTTACTGCCTCACCACAGTTGAAGCCTGCAGAAAACAGAATGAGAAAATGCAATCACCACAGTTAAAACATATCTCGGTACGTCCTACCATGAACGAACAGCAGCATACCATGACTAAATCCAGCGTGATATGCTCTTGGAAAGGTAATCACAAACTCCCCTGGCATTTGCACAGCCTTGTAAACAGGGACGCCATGCTGAAGCAAATTTTGGGAGGAAACAGAGTTGTTTTCTCTGCAAGAACATTGAAAGCTCCATCCTCTCCATCTGCAGACAGGAGACGGTCATATACGCAATGCTGGACGACGTTCTCAAACTGAAGTGCTGCATTACTAGGAACCCCGTACCAAGTCTTAGGCGCCCCACAATGATGGTAATTAATGCTGCAGGAGAAGATAAAGTTAGGATGATAAGTTGAAAGGTGAGACCATTGACAATATTCTGACTGATGGAAAGAACCTGTAGAGATAATGATCCTCAACGTGCCATGCAAACATGCTAAAGAGCATTCCTATGTACAGCATGGGATCCGTTACTCCCTGAAAATAAGGGTTATCTGGTAAGGCCAAAGGAAGTTGCTGTGATACTTGAACATTGTTCAGCTTTGATAATGAATTACCGGGATTGCATTTTCCAGCAAACGCAATGTGCACCAATGCAGGCGCGGAAGTTCCTAAAAAGAAAGATTCCATCAAAGGCAGAAATGGAAAAGAGACCCGCGCTTCCTCCACCCCCGGGGGGAAGAAAGGAAAGTCTGGCGAGATTGCTACATTACTCAAAGCACAACCAAACACAAGGGCGCAAAAGTTTAGGACAGCGAAATGCTACCTTCAAGTTCCATTTACTTCCTGAAAGAGGGTCACCAGAAGAACGTGAGAAAGCACTACCATCAACATTAATTGCATACTCAACAGTTCCTCTCTTTCCTTTTTCCATTTGGTTCCAGAATTCCCTTTCCAAATATGCTGAAGGGAGACATCCAGAAACGCAATATTTTCGAGCCGCTTCCTGTTGGCCATGCTCTCAAAGTTGCGAAGAGTATAATTCCTAGATGATAGCCGAAGTACAAAAACAGGTAGATATGATCTTCAGAAGATGATAAAAAAGTTCAAATAGATTTGACAACCAAACAACGATACTATCAATCAAGGGATAATTTTCCCACTCCAAAGTTCAAGCCCTGTGTCCCTTATCAAAATTCAATTAGACAACATAGTTGATAGTACCTTCCTCTGAAATGGAAACTAATCTTGTCATCATTATCCCATTTTGCAAGCCTTAAAGGTTGCACTTGAGTTGTGAATTTGAAACCTTTTTTTCTCCTTCATCAGCACCACACCAGCAGGGATAGATGAAATCAGGGGAGAAACCACCTTACAAATTCCTGGAATTCACTTTTGCATTTGAGTCAACATGAAAGACAATAAACTCCAGACAAGAAGAAACTCATAGTTGTTGCTAATTCATGCATGAGTACGTCTGCAATTCTGCATGCTATTTTGACATAACGGTTTCTTATCTAGTAAAGTAGGAACCAAATGATCACTTAACGTTGACAGGATTTTGAATGTTATTAGTACCATATTTTGATTGCTTCTGGAGCAATCTTCTGCAGGTATACCAAACGGGATCGTCAAATTCATCCATTGATGGATGATACACAGGACAGTGATGGATTTTGTCCATCCATCCGGGATTAAATGACCCTGCCAACTCATCTTCTTCTTGGGATCCTGAAGAACATTTGGTAAGAACGGCTTCCTGAAGAAGATGCAGTGAAGAAGAAGAATTGCGAGTGGAGTGGAGTCTCCTTTTGGGCTTTGTGCTGGTAAATGCAGGGATAACTATGGAGGGGCGGTCTTGCTTAAGCCTTTTATTATGAGAATTGGTCCCAGAAGATAAGGTATGCCTCGCTTTCAACTGACACATAAACTAAGAAGCGGTTAGATTGACTTATTAAGCGAATCCCTTAAATTCCTGCGCTGTTGACTCTGTGTGTTTATCAAAATCACAGGGGAAGTATTTCAAATGCAAGAATATCAAGGCAATCATATATACTTAAGTCGGTGCAAGACAGCCAAAAGAGAGACTATGGGATGCATTTTGTGAGCAAAGGATGGAGAGATCAAAAGCTTAATTAAAGAGAAAAAAAAAAAAAGAATGGAGATGGGTCAATTTGATCACTCGTGATTCGACATCCAAAGATAGTGGAGACAAGTGTCATCAACGGAGTGTTGATGTCTAGAAGGAAATCAGGAATCAATCCATGTATGATGTCTAGTTCATGCTAAAAATGGGAAAACATAGTCAATGATCCAGTAAACAATTGCTGTCTAGTACTTCAACGCAGACAATCAGTAAGATTTCCCCGAGACTTGCCCCCAAATTTCTACGAGATCAGACAAATACTAGTCGTATTAAGCATTATTCTTTCAAGAAATATAAAAAGAGGACAAAAATGCACATGGAAATCAGAGTCGATAAAGTAGGTTTCATATTAAGTAGAAAGAAAATTTTCAAAATGAAGCAAAAGGGCCGCAAGCACACATACAAAGAATCAGTCTCAGTGTGGAATCAAGTGTCAAAACGAAACGGAAGAACTTAGGAAAAGGAAATTCAAAAGGGGAGATCGGGCGTAGTGTCAAATTTCAGTACCGTCTTCTTCTGCTTCATCATCGACATCCTTCAACGATTCCGTTTCTTTTTTTTCCTTCTTTTTCTCTTGGTAGCAGGGGAAATGGCGGGTAGCGAAAACGTGCAATTTGGGAGAGATTCAATATCACTAATTAACTGCTTCAGAAAAGCAGAAGAGAGAAATGCTGGGAGTGAGAGAAATGAGAGAGAGTTTGAATGAAACAGAGAAAATGTTGGAGAAGAAGCGTCCCCAGTTTTCAGGAGGCTGGAGTTGGGCTGGCGCCTTTCCGAACTTTAAAAAAAAAAAACAAAATAACAATAACAATAAGGGGGAAAAAAGGAACTTTTGAAATTATATAGGTTCGGGTTTGGCCCGTTTGACGCGATGTTCCGCGTCTAGTTTGGGATTTTCGGGTTTTGTATTTTTTCCCTTTTTGGTTTTTTTTTTCGGTGGAGTGATTGGCAGTTACCATGCCCACTAAAAATTTCAAAGTCGCCACTGCAGCAAAATTAAGGTCAATCCTAATGTTTTTGTAAGTCGTAGTGCAATAGTAAGTAGTAACTGATGGAAGAAAGGCACACCTTTGTGTGTGTGCAAATTAAAAGAAAAATTATTAAGCCAATATATATATAAACTTTTAAACTTCCCTTCAATCAACCCCATTTAACGACTAAAGTGATAGTATGTCAATAGCTTCCGATGGTCAGGCGAGGATTTTTAAGGTTTTCTCCGATATTAGGTTTAGGGTTTGCATTCTGTACTTGATAGTTAAGAATGGGAATGGTGTGGGGGAGGGTGGAAGGGTAAAAAAATATATATATGAAATCCCATCTCCTACTACAAATTTATATAGAATGAATTAGTTATTCTCTAGTCCTCTTCGTAAATTTCATGTTAATACAACTTAAGTTCTATGTTTGAAATGACCAGAAATTATCTGTTTGAAAAACATACCATTTGATTTATACTTTTAATATCTGGCAAGCACCTTAAAAAAAAAAGTAAAAATTTCTAATAAGCACATTTTGTAAGTGTATCTTCTATTATTCTCAAATTTTAAAACAAACTTTTATAAAAATGATTTTCAATTGTATCTTAATTTGAGAGTGGAGATACGTTCATAAGAAAAATAGGGATGTTGCAAATCCTGTAATTTTGAAAATTACACATTACTTTTGATCATTAATTTTCCTAAATCAGTGATTGTTCTATCTCATTATTTTGGCACTTTAGGAGTTTTTTTACACTTTCACGAATTTTTAAAATATCAAACAACGTAAAAATAATGATGGAGAGAGTTTGTATATGTTTGAGTCTGTGTTTTAAAACTCGGACCGGATCGGCCGGTTTCAACCGGTCAAACTAGGAACCGGCCAAGTGTCCGGTCTGAGTTATACTAAAAAAACCGGGGAAGTAAAAACCCGGTCAAATCTGGTCAAGAAACCGGGTTTGACCGGGAAAAAACCGGATTTCCGGTTCAAACAACATTTTTTTAAAAAGAAAACTCAAACTTTTTAATATTATATTTTGACCCCTAGATTGTTAAAAATTATTAATATACCTCAAATATTTCATACTTTATCAATGTTTTCTTAAAGTTTGGTATTATTTTTCAATTAAGTCCATAATTTTAATTCTAAACTTGTTAATACTTATTAAATAATATAAATTGCTACTGATTGTTCTAATTTCTTTGTATTTTCTTGTTAAATATATTTGAAACATTAAATATATATGAATATACTTTTATTAATATTAACATGTTATTAGGTATTTTACATATAATATTTTTAATTTTTAAATAATTTTTATTTATGACGTCATCCGGTTCAACCCCTATCGAATCCGGTTGAACCCATTGACTCCTGACCCCTGAGCTTGACCGAGTCAATATCCGGTCCGGTTCTGAAAACATAGGTTTGAGTACGTGGTTTAGGACGAAACTAAAAGATTTACGCTGACGGGGGCAAAGTTCAACACATCTAAACTTAAGTGTATGATATAAGATATTCTAAAGTTGTTATGGGGTTAAAAGTTTAAATTTCTAAAAGAACAGCTCTAAAGATTATCAATTTCCTATATGAGCAAAATCCAACTTTCTGAAACTTGTAGGGGTAAAAATTTAAATTTTTAAAGAACATCTTTTAAGAATCTTCAATTTCCTATGGGAGCAAAAATAAGAATCCTAGCCCTCCTTTGTCCGGCTTTGTGTGTGATACTACAAGAATCCTAAGAGTCCTTGCGTGTACATGTTGATTTTTTTGCGCATCAAAAAAAAAAAACTCCAAAGAGCACCACGTTGATTTTTTGGACACAAACAAAATGGACGCATTTATTATTTCAATTTTCCTTTTTTTTTTGGTTTTCTAGCCCCATTAAAAATTTTATTTATGTTTTCTTATAAGAAATCAGAAGAATCGTTCTAGATGATTTTTGTCTAATTCAATAAGATGTAATCTCATTTCTTCATAATGTAATTCACTTTTAATAATTTGTAACTATAAATAAATTTTTTTTGAGCCCGTACATATTGTTAAAATCGATATACATATGAATTTTACATTCTTTTAAACCTCATTCCCACCATAAGCAAGATTTCTAAAGGATGCTCAGTTGGGCAGATGCTTGTTATTATGAGTAGGCGCGTGAAAGATGCTCTGTGAGCCATTTGCTTTACACCTATCAACGTGCCCACACAAACACATGCACTTGAATTAAATCCCACCCTATCAATTTTATATTTATATCTATATGTATTGCAGACGAGATTTTTAGCAGAGACCCTCTCAATGACTTCCAAATTTCTCATTCTTTTTTCTAGATTTTTGTATTTATTTTAATATATAAAAAGTAGTGAATTATAACCAACCCTATCACTAATCAAATTTAAAATTTAAAACATTCTCACTATCTACTTTATAAACCGTTTATAGTTTGTTATTTATATTTTAAATTATTTTTTACTCTTTAATTAAAGACAAAATGCTCATTCGTATGCTATTTTAATACAATGTTACATTTTTATAATTAAAAAATATTTGTCACCACACTGATCCTATAACCACCCCTACAAATGAGGTTTGCAAATTACAATCACGTTTTCAAAAAAAATCACAAATGTGCAATTAAATGTAAAATTGAGGAGATAAAGTGCAGCTAAATGTAAAATTAAGGGGTTTACTATACTTAACCCTAAAAAAATTTCAAGAACGGAACAAGTAGTGGATTATAAATTTTTGTCTAGATTTTAATACATAAAAAGTAGTGGGTTATAACCAACTCTATCCCCAATTAAATTTAAAATTTAAAATTTTTTTCATAATCTACTTCATAAAAAAATTTCAAGAATGGAACAAGTAGTGAGTTATAGATTTTTGTCTAGATTGTTGTATTTATTTAATACATAAAAAATAGTGGATTATAACGAACCCTATCACCGGTCAAATTTAAAATTTAAAACTTTTCATAGTATACTTCATTAAACGATTTATAGTGTTATTTATATTTTAAATTCTTTTTACTCCTTAATTAAAGACAAATGCTCATTCACATGTTATTTTAATACAATTTTAATTCAGAAGCATACAACATGATCAAGAAACAATATAATCAATTAGGACTAGTTTTTGAAAAAAAAAAAAAAAAAGGCTTAGATGCCACTGGTACGTTGCCATAACTTGCGATGCCAATTAGAACTATTTAGCGTTTTTTTTTTTTTGCAAGGAGTTAGGACACTGTAAAGTTTATTTAGGCAAACTTTGTCTTATCAGTGATTTGAGTATCAAGTTATTGAATATACTACAAATTCTATAATATCAGTCTGTTACAAAAAAAAATATTTTGCTAGCATGTGGTATTTGCGTACGAAATTTGATAGGTAAATCAAATGTTTTTACTTATACTCTATATAATTTGAATAGTTTTTAACAAGTATAACTATACTATGCAGGATCATCACTTTGTACAATTGGAACTAGCAAATTGGATATCAATCATAATTTAGATTTTGCTCGATACTTACGTAGTTAGTGAGTTCCATCAGTAACACAGTAAATTAAATTTTTTAATGTTGTTTTATACTCTTATCAACATGTATTTCAAAAAATTGTAAGTTTGAAAATGATACATGTGCTCGAAAGTTAGTTACGTAGTTGAGGTTAAGCAATTTTATAACATCACAAGTATTGTTGATAGAAATTCAAAGAGAATATGGATATCCGAATATACAATCATGCATACAGTAAATTTACTTTATTTAATTTAATTATTGCACAAATTTTTTCATTTTATAATCATAACCTATACTTTCTTTCATTCTTACTAAGTTAAATATTTTTGAATATTTGCTTACATTCACAGCATTAACATAAAAAACATGTTCTACGACTTATGCAAAAATTGTGGGCAACTATATGAGGGTCATTTTTAAAAACAGTGTGTATGTATTTGTAATGACGTGGTCGACATTGTTGTTAGGTAATTAATTTCATGTACCTTTAATTTCAACAAATTTTTCTGTATTGTATCTAACATTTTATTTGTCAAACAGGTACAATATTAACATATAAATAAAAAATTTCAGTGGTAACATGCATCTTAATCTACAGGACAGACATGCACGAGTCGTATTTGGTTGTGATGCTTCTTATCTCAAAAATTATAAGGAAGGTAGAATTTCTTGATATATGTTTATTTTTTATAATGCTATTTATAAACTATGTAAAAAAAAAAATACACTAATTTTGAATTTCGAACGTGCTTAATTCTCAAGACAATGGCGATAGGTTGTTCAACTAACAAATCAATTTCATATAAAGACCGTGCATTTTCATTTGTAGTACGTATTCCACAAAATTCAACAAAATTAATTAAATCACCAATTTTGATTTTCATACTAAAAATTGATTGGTGTGAAAAGTATTCGTACCTTCATGTAAAAATTATCAATTCGAATGCATAATATTTGTAAGTATTTCATTTTAACAACATTTAATTACATTCATTTTTATTCATATATCATTCATTTTCTAATATAAATTTTTATTATTTTTTCAGGATCTGTCTTCTGAAAAAGGTAATTTCTGAGTAATATACATATTCTATCATATTTTAAACTATTGTCAAACAGATATTATATTTTAATTGTGTTGGTACAATTTTTTTAACCTTTTTTAATTCACCATTTTATTTTATTTTTTCAATAATATCAGCACCGTGCATAGTACGGGTATTCACACTAGTTGGATAGTAGCCTCGAATTTATTCATGTCAAAGCGATTTTTTTTTAAAAATATAAACGAGAGGTTTCAAATTTAAAATCTGTCATTTATATTCATCTCTCGTACCATTCAATCTAATGCCAGAGCAGTTTACAAAATATATATATATGATGAAAAATTGAAGCCAAAAATTCTGAAAGAATAGAATATCATGTGATGCTCAAAACTAGTGTTTTTTCTCTGAGATTTTGTCAGAAACTTATATAGAGCTTCACATTGAAATTTTAGAATTTCTTGTGATATTATAAAAATATTCCAGCCATGAACAAATTATTTATTATAAGACACAAAAGTAAGAACAATAAAAAAATATGTATAGGTCAGTCCAAAGTCCCAACTCCACAAGGCAAAAGGCCGAAAAAATTGAAACAGACAAAAGGCGAGAGACAGAGGAAGCTTCCTGATTTGGCTGCTTTGTGGATGTGCAATTGCGCGCAGCAGCAACAGAGCAAGCAATCAACCCAAAACCCAAAAAAAAAAACAGAAAAAAAACTATGAAATTAATAATAGCAGAACCTGGCGAGCACGCTGCATATAACTTCTTTTTAAAAATAAAAAATTATACCAATCATTTCTCACAAATTATTAAATTGTTAGTCATCCCCCAGTTAATGTAATTAAAACCCTATGTTTAATTGTTTTATATTTTGAAACGTGATTAGTTATGAATGCATAAATACATCATCAATAATATTTTTATATTATTCATATTTATATTAAAAAATTATTGCATTCCAAACATTTAACTACTATATTATAGAGTCTTTAGAAATTTTTATACATAAATTATTACAATTATTATTGATTCCAAGTATACGTTGCAAGGGCTTAGTTAAAATTGAGATTTTAAAAAAAAATTAGAGTTTCTAAATTTTAATTCCCTCCCTATCCACCTTTTTAAATTCCACTCCTCCCGGGCCGGGGAAGAATTCTCCCTATTTTGTTTCACGGAAGAATTTCCCGGAATTCGTTGTCCTTCCTATCCTACCTGTCCTCAACTGCTAAGTTTGAGACCGGCTACAGAAGGCAGATCTCCAAACCCCCCAACCCAAAAGAAATGTTAGCAAGAGATTAGGAAAGGACCTTGAAACTTGTGGAATATACTTTTGTTTTTTGGTAGTACTTGAAAGTTGGTGACTTCCTGGCGGGTCTGATTGTTGGCGGGGGAAAAAAGATGAGTTTTGAAGATCTTGAGTTCGGCCGGTCGATGACGATACGTGGTGATCAGACGAAGCAAGACTGTAGTCGGGCGCTGGCCGGCGATGTCTTTCGAATCAAAACAGCCCTGGCTGCCTTTCAACGCCTCGTTTACAACCTTGGAACTCCTAAGGACACCCCTCACCTCCGCCACAAACTGTATATAATTTTAATATATCCCTCTTTCATCATCTGAACAGTTAGTTTCCTCCGAATCTTTCCACTAATGTCCGTATTAATTTGCAGGCATACATCAGTGCTACAAATTGGGCAATTGCTCGAGGATGCTTCAGCCAAGCTTAAGCAATCTACCCAAACTCAACCTCATGCTCCAGACGCTGTAAGTTTTTTTCCTTGGGCTGCCACTGCCTGTCCAATTCTCTACATTTTTCAGGTCGATTTCCCCCTGCCCTAACTCCATCTTTATTAGTAGTATGGAGTAAAATCAGAGAATATTTGTCAAACGAAAATTGCATCTTCTGCTGATTAAAATGACTGACAAAGGGTATGGACTATGGAGGGTACGGGGAAGGCACTCGCCAATATGGCTTCGAGAGTCTGAAAGACTATTGCATTGCTTCATTTATTTATTTTATCATGCGTAAATGCCTGTCACAACTTATCTTGCTGCTTCACCATCAAAGAAGAAGAACAGCATCTTAAATTGTCTCACCTCATGGAGAGAATGCCGCCATCATACTCCTAGCGATTGCTGCATCAGATTCCTTCCTTTATAAAAAGAAAAACGTTATGTGAAGGAAACTGCTTTACATGATTACCACCAAAACGTATGGCATACATTTCAAAGTGACCTAGGAAATTTCTTAGAGGTCAGGCGTAAAAATGCTCTTTGCAAAGAACCTTCGCTCGGATCTCCCTCTCATGCTTGTCTGCTCGCCTTGTCCGTGTTGGGATTGAACATTGTGTTGCGGTTCAGTCATTCTTCTGCCTTTGTGTCAACATCAGGCCAGCAAGAAGATTTTTGATGAGAAGCTTGCGAAAGAGATTGCACACATTCATAGAGAGTTTCAAAAAAGCCCAAAGGCTTGCAGCAGAGAGGGAATCAGCTTATGCTCCTTTGACTCCCCACCAAATCGTGTCATACAGGTAACTTTTTGGGATGCATAATCCCAAACTCTGGAATTTGATGGAAAATTTAAAATAACAGAAACTGTTAACGTGTATCCTGTTTGAGTTCCGCGTTGTTGAAATATGTGCCTTATATTTTAACTGACAAGTCGTTCAAGAGCCTTAGAAGAAGAAGAATCCTATGCGGTTGATTAGATGAACAAAAAACTTAAAAAGATTGCTGAAACTCTACTCTCTTTGGTCCCTCTTTAAAGGTTATTTAGCCCTTTTTCCCAATTAGTGCTTTGCAATTCACATAAGAGATTTCAAATTTTATCTCTTCTAACAATTGCTACCGTAGCTCACTTTAATCTACTGTTACATTATTATCCCTTACTGGGTGCATTTTGATTTGTAGAGATAATGCGTAAAAACACTTTGAATGCCTCTTAGCATGTTCACCTCAATGTTGCAAATGAAACGCAACTTAATTATGCTGGAAATGCCCAAGGGCCACCTGAATGGAAAAGAAATTTGGAGCTATTCCTTTTACTTAGTTTAGTGCTATTCTTTTGGTAGAAAAATCCTCATGCCCTTTATGTATACTGGCACTGCAAGAGTAGCAAAAATAAGATTGGATTGTGAGGAACATCTAGGGGTGGTAATTTCCGACACGACCTGAAAACACGACACGAACTTAACACGAAATTAATGGGTTTGGGATGAGGTTTCAGGGGTTCGGGTCAGAATCGGATCGAATCCGAAAAAGAAAATAGGTCGATTTCGGGTCAACCCGTAGGTAACCCTATATGACCGTTTACGAATTAAAAATAATTTAATAAATATAAAAATTATTTTATCTAACTAAACTAAGTTATTCCTTTTTTTCAAAGGCATTAATTACTTAATCCTAAATGAATTTATTTAACTTGTGTGAAGTTGAAATTATTATATTTGGACAAATAATATATTATATTATTTTTTACTTTTATACTTATTTAATTTAATTTATATTTGATTTGGGATAAAACACTTTTACGGCGTTTAATTTATTTTAGATTTGGTTTGGGATTATTTATTAAATTTTTATTACTTGATTATGTAATTAGTTTTGTTAGAAATTGATTTTATTAGAAATTATAGTGATAAATTAATAAATTAAAATTAAGTTTCGGGTCATTTTGAATAGACCCGCCAATCCGAAATTTTCGGGTTCGTGTTAGGTGCCCTGTCCCGTTTCAGGTTGGCGAGTCAGGTTCGGGTCAACGGGTTTTCTGTTATGCCTGGGTCTCAACCCGACCCGCCAACCCGAATTCGACCCAATTGCCACCCCTAGGAACATCAGTTTGTTTTTTCCTTCTATCAAGGATTTGTAAGTACGAGTCCCACATGGTTGGGGGGCTTCTCTGTTTAAAAATCATAAACCTGCGGTATTTGCTTGATGCTGTGCACTTCATATTATGTGATTTGTTTGCAGTGATAGCCCCGGTGAACCGGATATGAAGTCGATGAGGAGTAAAGAGCATACGTCTCTTATGATCGATACAAGAAGGTAAAAAGAAAAGACACTATGGGTAAACCTGGTACTGGTGCAGATATTGATTGCATGACAATTGAAGCACTGGGTCAATCCCCATGATTTCAATTCCAAATCGAAATTTGCTGTTACTATTTTCTTATTTTCCCCAGTATCTTCTTAAACGATGGATGACCTCTGGTTGGTTGTATATTCGATCTATTTCATACACGGGCTTGTGTTCTCCTGTGAAGACAATAGGAATGAAAAATGCATAGCACTGAAGTGTTACTGGATCCATTAGTACATCCTACTGCCGTGTTAGGAAGCTGTTGGAGTATGAACATATTATTGCTTCTGATGTTAGTTTGAACTATTTGATTCGGTTTCAGTGAGGACGTCATTAATGTGGAAAGCGAAATAGTACTGAATGAAGCCATAATAGAAGAAAGGGACCAAGGCATCAAAGAAATCCAGCAGCAGATTGGTGAGGTGAATGAGATATTCAAGGATTTAGCTGTTCTCGTACGTGAACAAGGAGCTATGATTGGTTAGTCACATGCACTTGTTATTAAAACTTAAAAGAGCGCTACTGCAAGTGGTGGTAATGGTTTTCCATTGTTCAGATGATATCGATACAAATATTGAAGGCTCCCGAGATGCTATTGATCAGGGCACTTCACAACTCACAAAAGCATCCAAGATCCAACGATCTAATTCCTCTACGGTGAGTGCCTCCTCGCTTTTGTTGTTTGTAACTTTGTAGTGTGTGTGTGTCTTTTGCCTGTTCCAACTTTTGTGTAATTGAGTTGGGGTGGGAAGCCTCGCATCACTTGAGAGATATATGTTGCTCACTTTGATGTTTGCAATTGCTTTTGGTGGTTTAAAATTTGTAGAAGTGTTTAGTAGTGGTGATTTTTGGAATCATCCTTCTTATCGTCGTAGTCGTGGTGGCGGCGTGATGGAAGATTTTATGTGGAGTCGGGCAAAGTACGAATCGAAGGGAAACTATTATAATCTTGAGTGAGTGAGGATCGGCCGTCCAACTCTGCCTCATCAACTCCACTTGTGTGGTGATGCTCCTCTTCGCTCCGCAAAGACATTTCGCCCGTTTTTTATTTTAACATAATAATAATGTGTGGTCGCGAATCAAGATGGTGAAGCCAGCCAGCCTCCCTCTTGCCCTCGGAATATACTCTCTGGTAGTGGGGGTCCCTAAATTAACACGGGTTTGTTTAGATAGAGTGTTATTTGAAATATTATTTGGAATAATTATTGTAGCATTTTTTGTGATGTGATGTATGTGAAATAAAAAGTTGGTTGGAAATATAAAAATATGAGTTGAAAAATGTGTTTATGATGCAAGTAAAATATTATTTGGAATAATAATGGTATCCAAACAAACCAACAGTTGATTAGATAAATATGTACCTCTGTGCTCTTTACGTCTCTGCACCAATTGGAAATAAAATCTCGAATCATGGACTTTCGTGACCTGTTATTTTCTTTCATTCAACACCTACAACATCTAAAAAAAAAAAACAACTTGACTTGTGCTTCCGTTGCTGACATCAAGATATAGAAATTGTGAAGCCACGAATCCCGATGTGGATGCCATGCTAGTAGTATTTTTCTTTTTTCTTTCCACGAGAGATAGAGAGAGAGAAAGAGAGTCTAGCAAAGAATTAATCACAATAAAAACTATTAAAAAGTAGATATAATTTTAGAAACTTCTCCTAATATTTCTCGTAATACCATTTAACACTCTTTAAATTTTTAAATCTCACTTACCTTCTTTAAATTGACATTTTTTAAAAATAATATTTTAGTTCCTTTGGAGGAAATGCAAGAAAGATAAAGCTATATATGACATTCTTAGATGTGTATTTGGTCATTAGATCATTTTTATTAACATTTTTAATTCTGACTTATTTATAACCTTTTTTTTTTCTATATGCGGGGTTTATATTACAAACTACAAGTATAAAGATGTTATTTTAATTTTTAGTATAACTTAAATTACATAATATATTAAAACATATATTTTTAAAAATTTTTCTTGACTCCTCAAAAGTATTTCAAAAATTTTTTCAAAATGTTAATTATTTAAAGAAATCTTTTTAAATAGTTGACTTTGATTAGATTTTAATTTACTCGTGTTGTTGTTGCTGTCTCGCTATCATCTCAATACAAAAAAGTATGAACCAATATTGGGTAGCGGTTTATTATTATTATCTACGTTCTTTGGTTTGAAATTCTTTTTGATAATTTTTTAAATCAAAATTATCCCTAAAAAAGTAGGGATGGCAATGGGTGCGGATGCCCGCAGGAGTTTATTGGGCCGGGGGTGGCGGGGGAAGTTTTTCCCCCAGTTCAGAAACGGGGCGCCCCCCGCCCCGCCACCCGTTTGGAAAAAAAAAGATATATATATATATATATATATGTGCATAATTATATATATAATGATATTATCAATTATACTACTAATTATACATGTCTATTAATAAAAATTATTAATTATTTATACTAATTTATTAATACATTTATATTAAATTCCTAACTACACTTAATACAATAACACTTTTTCCTAAAAAAACACAATAATAATTTAGTGATTATATTTGTATCAAACGTAAAAACTTGATTAATTTAGTTATATTTGTTTTATCATATTTGATTGTATTCAAATAACTTTTGTTTAATTATTTTTATGAGTTTCAATTGTGAAGTTACAATGAATAATAATTTGATGATATGTTGATATTTTAGTACTTAATTATTTGTTCAAATTTAATTATAATGAAATTATATAATAATTTTTTTTAACCCCACGAGGGAAACGGGGCGAGGGCGGGGGGAATTAATAGGCAACCCCTGCCTCATTGCCGCCCCTACTAAAAAGTAGAACAAAGTACTGTGGCAATAGTTAGGAGTATAGTTATTAAACTCAACCAGATCCAATAGTTGAATGGATCAAATCAATGGACCCGTCATGGAGTCGGGCTGATTTAGCAATTGGATCGGAGTTGTAGATGATTCGTTTTGAACAGTTTGACTCAGACAGTGGAACTGTTGACCTATTAAATCTGACGGGTTTTGAAAATATTTTTGATTTCACCCTTTTACCCAATTTTTTAATTTGATTAACCATACCAACATGGACATTGTCGTCTTATTGACAATTAGATGAGAAAATTAAAAAAGGATATTAGGGTTTCTTTTTTTGTTTGACATTTAGATTTATCATTTACGTTTGTGTATATTATCAATATGAATTCATGAACTAAGGAACATGTACGAGTATGGTTTGTGTGTATGAACTATGAAATATAAATAGATTATGATTTGCTAACATTTAAGAATTTATATATTATATATTGGGACCCAACTATTCAATATGTGAGACTCATCGGTTGAACCACTAACTTGATGCCTGGTGTGGTTTTAATAAATAGTAATAACTATGGTTAGGAGGACTGGAGGAGCCAAGTGCGGGTAAAATTGGGGGAGACACGCGGCGGCGCACCATGGAGGCAGGGAGTATGGAGGGTAACATAGGGGTGCTGGGTGGTCCCACTTATTACTATCTACTAATCTTATTAGTATATACCTCCCCTCTGGTTGGGTATCCGGAAAGGAAAGGCCGAGGAGGTGGAAGCTCCGACGATGCTGGTAATACTAAAAACACCACCGCTACCACGCCACCATTCCTTCCTTTTTCCCAACAGAAGTACCTTTCCTACTCCTACTACTACTGGTGGTGATAGCAGCAATTCCAGGAGGTGGGGGTGCTCGTGCTCTGCTACTACTACTACTCCCAAGTCTCCTCTGCACCACCGCCTCTTCATATACAGCAGCAGCAACAACAACATTCAGATGATGAGACTCAGACCTCCTCGCCGTGTCCCTGGAGGCTGTTGCAGGAGAAGAAGACTAGTTTTTTCGTGCCTGGTTACCGACCCAGATTGTTTCCAAGTGGGCCGGCTTATTGGTACCTATGGTTTCATGAATATCACCAGGTCCTCCCTCCCAAACTAACCATTATCCTCCATCTTATATTATATTGTTCTTCATCAACTTCCCACTCCTCCTCCTACTACAACTGCTCACTTGTATCATCCTATCCCTAATCACTTTATAGGCTATCTATTCCACTTACTTACTAGTTCTGGTACACTACTGCTGTTAAAGAATAACAATAACAAAGAAAATTATATATGTATACTCCATATGATCAAAATGCGCCCTGTTTTATTTTATTTTATTTATTATCATTATTAAATTTTTTTGGGCAGTTACTCAGGCTTGCGATCCGAAGGGATGCTGGGCAGTGCTCCCCTCCAGCTTGAAGATACTGGAATATTTGGGTCGTTCAAAGTTCAGGATGTCGGAGAAGGCAACTTCCAGATTAGGTAAATCAAGTAGTACCAATTACCAACCTCCGTCACTCCTCCCTCTCCCTCTTTTTTTTTTTTTCCCCTACTTATTCACTTCTGCTGCTAATTTATTCCCTTTCCCTCCTTTTTTTCCCCCTTCTTTTCTTCCCCTGGAGGCTGGAGCTTCAAAATATGACCAGATTATAACTGATTAAGGTAATTTCAAGAAATGCGCACCCCAAGTTACCCTACATAATTACCCACGTTCCATGCATACTACTCATTTCTGCTCTTTGTATTGTATTTATACTCTGAACGCGTTGTACTGACTGCTTCTGATACTGCCCATCACCCAGCGCTTCTTTGCAGGCTTTATCAAGGCAGAATATCTCAAGGTCCCTTTCGAGGTACTCCCGTTGTTTTCAAGGTGACTCAACTCTTTCTGACACATCCCTCCCTTGTTTTCCACCTATAGTTTTGTATTACAAGAAACTAATAGCAGTAGTTGCAGCAGCAGCTCTTATTGTTCATCTTCAAGATTCCAATACTGCACTAATTCGTTTCCACTGCGCTCTTCGCTCGCTCACCCAAATATCTAATTATAGCTTCCTCCTAGTCATATTCCCTTTGCCACCTCTTTTTGACGCCTTTACATATTTCTTCTCCCTTTGCTTCCCCTGCTTTTGCATGTTCAACGTCATCCTCTCTCTTTTTAACGCACTTTCTTGATTTTGCTTTCTGGAGTAACATTGACGACCTACCCCTCTGAACTGTCTTCATTTCAATTGCTACACATGACTCAACATATCTTTTGGGAATCTCAAGGAGCAGTGTTCAATTAGTGAAATGGTTCAGGCCCTTCACCCCAGAATTCCTCACGTATAGCTGTTTGAAGATGGTCAATCCTTTTTTTTTTTTTTATCAGATCCATTGTATCTTTTACGTCACTCTATTGAACAGGTATATCCTGGGCAACAAGTTGGTGGCATTGAAGCTGACATGATGGCTGCAAACGAGCTAAATGCCCATGCTTTCCTTCAGGTATTGTCCCATCAGTTAGCTATCACTTGAGTTTTTTGATCAATATTAATGCCGTAAATTGGCTTCATTTGATGCTAGTTTAATTATTCTTCATTCTTCCAGAGCAATCAAAACGATGCTTGTCAAAATATCCAGCTACTTGTTGGAGGATTTGAGACAAAAACAGGGGAGCAGGTCTGCTGCAATCCCACAATTTTTGCTTTTGATGTTTTTGGCGTCCATTAATCCCTGCATCATCTCTAATCTGCAGTGGCTGGCTTTCCGTAATGATGGTATATATAGTGCTGCAGACTATGCTAAAGTTTCAAGTCAGAGTATGTCGAAAGACCCTGATCAAGGAGACAGTAGGTTTTGGAACCCTTTTGACAAAGACCTAACTCTAAGACGGAGGAGGTATTTTGTCACTAAGTTGTTCCAGGGTACATGAGAGGCTTAGCATACATGCATGACAATGACAGACTACATCAGAGTCTTGGACCTTATTCAGTTGTTCTCAAGTACGCATTTGTATAATCTGGCTCCTGATTACTTGTTTTTGGCCGCCACTGTGTTTGTTTTCATTCATATGTCTGTACATCCCACCTCATCTTCTCTATGACAGTAACAATGGTTGAGAAAGAGGCCGCTTACCTCGTTCCGAGGCTTCGGGATCTTGCCTTTTCAGTTGATGTAAGGTAATCCCATCGAAAGAGTTAACCTACAGCATATTCCACTATAAGCAGAATGACATTTCTTTGACCGAATCAAAATGCTAAGTATAAAAGGAGAATTTTATGTATTAATCGGAAGGACTGCCATTTCTTTGTTTAAGTACCTGCGCATTTGGAGTCTAACGGTTCCCATGAACATGTAGATACTTCTTTGGTTACATGGCACTTGATCTGGAATGTGGCTTTGTCAATGCCGTGTAGATCTAAAATCCACTTGAGTGTTTGTTTTTTTCTTGCAATTAGAAACAGCCACGGATAGCTGGTTATATTGAGATTTCTTGTGTAGCACCAATTTGGACAAGATGCTGCTGTTCCTTCATAATGTTCATTCCTTATTCTTGTGGGTTATATCATGATCAAGTTTGAAGTAAGCATCTCAGTCACTGGAATAAGACTTGACATCTTAGCATGCCCATACCTGTCCATGAACACTTTGTGTGGGGATCTCATTGCTACTAAACCAAGAAGGGTCGGGCACTGTATTTATACCCATACAAGCAGATGGGTAGTATCTACCGTGATCCAGAATGTCATACATAAAAACCTTACAACTAACAATCTTCAGGTTGCAAATAAGTTGTTGCAGTTGGTAGGATTTAGAAAACAAATGATCCAGGCTAGTTATTCCTGTGAGGCCATGGTCTAGTGGCTATGATTGAGGCCTAAGGAATTAGAGGTCTTGGTTTCAAAATCCCCCTTCTTCCTCCCCGCGTCTTAAATCCTGCTTTCCCTTGCTAATTTTTTTTTAATAAAAAAAGCTAGTCATTCCTGTGTTCAAAGTCTTTTCATGTATTTTCATATGGTTCACTATGTGATTTGCTTACTAAAGATTCTTTTAGGCGAATACAAGAGAAAAAGCGAACTGATTAACAATCTTTGGTGCTTGATAGGATATATTATTAATTTTGTTATTTCTGTAACATGGCAAATTTGCTCAGCTCCTTGGCTTCCTAGGTATCCCCAGCTAGAAAATGATTCTGGGACACTATCAGAAGGACTTTGGAGACGGGCATCAGCTGCAGGAGCTTTCACTCCTATGGAGAAAAGGGCCTTTGGAATAGCAGATGACATGTGAAGAGTTGGACACTGACATTTCATTCTGTTGGATGATTAGATGCTACATCCTTTAAAGCATTGTTCTTTTGCACTTTGGTAGATATGAAGCCGGACTACTTTTGGCCTACCTAGCTTTCCTTCCATTTTGTGAAGCTGGAACAATGGATAGCCTATCACTGCAGGTGTGCCACTTTTATTGAATTGGATTGTTCAGTTCTTATATGGATGAGAATCAGTTCTTCTGAAGTGATGGGTTGCCTACCTCCCTTTTCCTAATTTTTTTCATGTCTTGAGTATGCAGAGGCTTCTGGAGAACACTTTCCAGCTTGATCTTGAAGCTACAAGAGAGTAAGAAAAATTTTTCAGTATAAAATGCAGTCATTGAGAAGACATATGAACGCTTGCAAGTACTGATGCATTTTAAAAATATAACATGTGGTCGTGATGTACCAACACAACCGGTTTTGTGTTGCTTCAAATGTGTCTGCATTGAGGAAAAAAACACCAGTGCATGGTTCATTTTGCTTCGTTTCTGGCAGATACTGTTTAGCTGATGATCGTTTGCTGGAAGGTGTCAGGTATCTGGACGTTAGGGATAATGCTGGTTGGGAATTACTGCAGGTGCGTGAATTGCATGCATTGCTGCTGATTTGACTTCTAACTGATGCCAATAATCTTAGATAGATAGAATAGCCCTGGATATAGCTGCATCAGCAGAACTTGGGGCATGAAGCCGATCTGCTGCTATATCGCACTAATGAAAAGTGGCTTGATTTATGTGGGCGTAGGCAATGCCTCAATCGTGACTTCCGGAAGAGGCCAGCTGCAGAAGCGGTATTGAAGCATCGATTCTTGTCTGGCTCTAGCCTCTGAGTCCCGTCCCGTGGAGTGTATGCAGAAAGAATGTTGTGTACTGAGGAGACCAGAGTACCGAAGTTGGAAGAAGGGGAAGGAGGAGAGTGCTGAAGCCAGAGTCTCATTTCCTTCTTTTTTGTTGATGATCCAATGCTCGCTCCCATTCTCATCTGGAGGTTTTGTGTCAAAATATAATAATATGTCTCTATCGTTTTGTGAGAAAGTAATCCAATGCTCTATCGTTTTTCAGCAACAACTGGGATTTACTTAGCAGCAAAGTGTCACAAATATTTGTTTTAATTTTCTTTTCAAAAAGCAAACTCCAAACGTATTTACACCTAAGATATTAACCTATTATTAATTAATAGCAAAAAAAAAAAAAAACCACATATTCACACCATACGCTTACAAAGCAGTACTTTGTGAAACAATTTCTGGGTTTAATGATAGGCTTAAATCTGGCAGTGGTATTATGGTTCCCCACAAACCGGAGGGCGCTGTGCTGTGCTGCTTTCGGATTAAAAAATGTAGCAGTAGTAGTAAACTATTATATTATTTATATTGCTCCAATGTTATATTAGTAGTATTATTATTTCCCGTTGACTGCAAAAAAGAATTAAAAAAAAAAACAAACATAATAAAAGAGAAAGAAGATGAAGAGAACGCACAGCAAACCGCAAATCCTATCTTAGAATCCTTTTCCATTTTCGTCTCCCTTATTAACCTGGCCTTTTGAGCCAGCCGTTTACTTGTACCATTTTAAGCTTTTCTTTTTCCTTTTTTGGGAACAATTTTTTTGTTTCATCCTGTTGGATCTTTCTTTGCGGCTGGTGTACGTTCCTTCTCCAAGGGAAGGCCCCCCGTTAAGTTTCCTTGCAGAGATCTAATTCTCAACCCGCTTTTTGCTTGGGCCCGGGAATTTTTTCTTTTTCCTGCGCGAATATCTTGGCTAGACTTCGACTTGGTTGGTATCCTTCTTTCTTTGTAATTCTGCAAGAATTTGCTATCCTCAGTTTCATTTACATGTGTTACACGTATATCAGCACTTGAAGTTGGATTACTTATCTCTTGTTTATTTTTTGGACGCCCTTTAACCCGTTTATTGCTATTCGAAATCCTTCAAAATTTGGTTAATTTGGACGAAAACTTTTTTGTTGTCTTCTCGAAGCTGTAGCTAATCCCTTTTGTTTTCCCCCTCCACCCACGAATTGATGATTTGGGTTGCCAGAAAGCTGAGAACTCAGGGACTGTTTGACAAAATCCGTTTTAGGTTTTTGTTAGCAATTGGTGGTGTGAATTGGCATAAAGCTCAGAACTTGAGTGAGTGATAATACCCTTCTTGTTTTCTTCATCAAAACTTGCACTTTTTGGGATTTCATTTATGATTTGAATTGGCATGAAGCTGAGAATTGGCACATCGTTGTTGTTGTTGTGCCGTAGACTAGGATTGCTTGGATCTTGGCAGGCATTATGATTGAGTGTTTCTTTCTGAGTTACTTGTAATGTCAATCCACCTTGCCCCATAATCTTTATTCTATCGTCTGTAATGCCCAGAGGCCCCTGACCTTGCATCTCCGTTCCAAATAATATTCACTGTTTAACTGGTCTATCAGAACTTCTTGTGGTTACAGTCCTTGATTAAATGCTGCTTGTTCCAAATAATATTCACTGTTTAACTGATACAGCACAGTCTTGGATGGGCTATAGCTTAAGACAGTCCCAAACATGTGCCCTGAATTTAATCTTGTACTCAGGATTTGTTCATTGGAAGTTGCAGCTACAGGGTTTTCTTATTATCTAGCGTCAAAGAGAGGGGAGGCGATAGTTGGGAAGGAAACAAGATTTGATTTCCTGTGATAATGCAAGGCGATTGAAGTTCAAAGCTATCGGCTTAAATTGAAGGACTTGATTACCATGCTTCAGACATTTTATGGCGTTCTTGCTTGACAGTGCCTAAATGGAAGGAGCAATTTGGGTGCAAATTCTCGAAATAAATCAAATATTTGTTGGAGACTGATTCTACTTGTTCAATGCTAAAACTCAAAGGCTCCCACCATCCAGTAATATCTTACAGGCCTATTCGACCATCTGATTTGGAGGTCCTTGAGAGGATCCATTGTGATCTATTTCCTATCAGGTTAGGTGATCCCATCATGATTATCCTTATCAATAAGTTCTTTTGCTACTTAGCCTTATCCTGTATTGACCTAGGTATGAGACAGAGTTCTTCCATAATGTTGTTCATGGCCGCGATATTGTTTCTTGGGGAGCTGTTGATCGTAATCGGCCCAATGGTCACAGTGATGAACTTATAGGATTTCTTACAGCGAGGATTGTTATGGCTAAAGACAGCGAGGTGAGGTTTATGTACTTGATTGTTATTGGTATTTGGGCAGCATATGTGGACCTCTTCACTATTTTGGACCAAGTCGTTGTTCATGAATTCATCTATTCAGAATGTAAAACTGTCTACTGTAATAGTCGGTGGATTGCAAGGTCATCATTGAGATTAACTTGTACTGGTGTCTTGTAGGTTGAAGATTTGCTCAGGTTTGACTCATCAAAATCAGACCAGACACTGGTTTATATCTTGACTCTGGGAGTGGTAGATTCTTACAGAAATTTTGGCATCGGTGGGGGACTTATTCCTTAAAACGTGCATATTTTGAATTTAGTTACTTCCTATTTAGTGAATGTTTCTTCTGTTTGGGCTTTCAGCCAGTTCCCTAATTCGTGAGGCTATCAAATATGCTGCTAACATCTCAAATTGCCGAGCAGTTTACCTACACGTCATTTCATATAACAACCCTGCCATC
The DNA here is from genome assembly GCA_023065735.1 of Coffea humblotiana. NCBI lineage: Eukaryota > Viridiplantae > Streptophyta > Magnoliopsida > Gentianales > Rubiaceae > Coffea > Coffea humblotiana. The sequence continues at coordinate 148,757 of CM041209.1, read as the reverse complement.
CATCTGTACAAGAAAATGTCCTTTCAGTGTGTAAGAAGGTTGCATGCTTTTTATTTCATCAACGGCCAGCATTATGACTCTTACTTGTTCATCTACTATGTCAATGGTGGTCGATCTCCTTGCTCGCCGCTGTGAGTATTATGCCCCTTCTCTCTTAAATATCAGACATGCATATATCACCCTGGTAGTGACAACGATAATCTTAGTTCATTTTGAGCATTTGAATTGAAGCACATAAACAATTGGTGAGATGAATAGGAAATCTTTGAGACTAGAAATATGAGTTGACCTGTACACTTTCACTCTAACAAAATTCCTGATCTGGGAAATACGAGTTTACTAGAAAATATATCGTGTGGGTTCATTAAAAAATTGGAAAGACTTCATGGGAATTGTATGTAATTAAACCCTTGTTTTTAAGTGTGGACTTCTCTGGTTGGCCCTTATCTGTTCTCACTTAAAATAGGTAGAGTAGTTCGTATTGTGAGGAGATCAAAGTTATTGTGAAAACAGCGTCATGAGAATGATAACTGCTGTTACAGTCCTTTTACTAATACATCTCTGCAAAACCAGAAGGTGCATGGGCCAATTGAGAGAGTAATTAAGTTTCTCGGGTGTTAGTTGTTACTTGTTTAGTGTTAAGGCCATCTTCATGGAAAAGGTGAATGCTATTTACTCAACTGGAAAGGTTTTAACAATGATATCAAGGTTTTATTGAACTGGTATGCTTATCATGACTGTGGTTTGCAGAGAGCTTGCCATGCTACTCGTGACTTATGCAAAGAGTGGATTTAAGTTGGCTGCCTCTAGGCTATGGAGGAATGAAGACAGAAAGTTTTCAAAGTGGGCCAAATGTAAAGAATCAGGCAGCCTTCTGCCTACGATGCAGAATAAGAGAATCCTCATTGCAGACAGTGGAGCAGGAGGAGGATGTCAATTTGTTTAATGTTCGTATAGTGTAAAAGCATGGGTAAGATCTTTGATTTGATTATACGTCCTTGCTCTTCAAAACTTAGTCTTTTCACTTTAATCTTACAATACATATGCACGTCACCAGAGATATTTTAATTATTTTGTGGAGGGTGTGACTTGAGTGCGTATGCTTGGGTTGCTTTGAGTTTTTAAGGCGTGCTTTGTTTAAGGCAAAGCAGCGAGTGTTAGGACAATAGTGGGAGGGGGCTTATTGAAGAGCGATGTTGTGATGTGGCCATATGGGGAATTCTTTCTTGAACTAGTGCTATTCTTAATTGCTGTGGAGCAAATCCATTCTTCAACTGAGGTGATCTTCCTTTGTGCTTTCTTCTCTCTGGCACAGGTTCTTAATTGCTAATCCGAATAGGTTTATTCACTGGAGATGGTCCAAATGGAATGCAGCAAATAACATTATGAAGGTAATGAGTATTCATCGTAACCTGAGGGACTTGGCGAATTCTTCCTGATCAAAAAAGCAAGTCAGCTTGAGTTGTGTTTTAAAACAGCCAATTAGTCTGTCTTGGCAGCCGCTGCAGTGGCAGTTGGCAATGGCATCCTCAACCTGATTAAGGTAATGCATAGAAACCAATAACTGTATGAATAGGACAAGGGATACGGACTGTGGGCCGATGGTGCATGGTGCGGGGCTGCGTGCAATTTGCTCAATAAAAGAATGCCGCACGCGAAAATGTTAGCAGTACTTGACAGATGTTTGACAATGAACGGGGGTTATAGGCGATGTACTGGTAGGGGAGGGGGAACGAGTCCTTAAAGTTGGCGGTGGCTCCGCAGTCCCCAGCATGATGGATACAGGGTTGAGCTCTTCTAGGTTTAGCAGCACATGTGAAATGATTTGGTCTTAAAAATTGAGTTGATGAGATGTGTAGTATCTTGTACCCAAAGTATAGTATAGTAAAAAGCTTTCCTTTATCACTAGCGTGCAAGTTTACATGGATAAATAATAGCTTTTTACTTTTATCTGTGAAGAAAGTAAATAATCTGGATTTGGCAAATAGGAAAAAGGGTTCAACGTCTCTCTCTCTCTCTCGCTTTTTTTCTTTGTTACTTTTTTTTTGGGTGCAGAAAAATGTAAATTAGCTCATTATTTTAACTTTGAAGATGTTAGAGCGATAGAAATATGGAGCTCTGGCATGCAACTTTTAAGTCAGGAATTGAAGCCAATTTGCAATGGGGATTATGATTATGGCACCTTTGATGGTTTCCATCGGCTTCCTTGGGTTGTTGTTACATGCATTACATGTATACATGCAATTAGGAATTAAGGCATTTTCACCAGAACGCAATAACAAAGGCATTTTCACCATTACTATTATACGTGGCTGAAACTCTGAAGATGGAGCTTAGCTTGTACAGACGCACAAACACCATAACACCAATTGGCGGGCGTTGGTAATATCTACTCAAGAAATCCAAGCACTGCAGGCAAAGGGCCAAACAAAAAAAAAGAAAAAGAAAAAGAAAGAGCATGTTTTGTTCGTTCTCACTGTATAACCCAACCTGAGGAAAGAAGAGTAGAGATAACTTGAAGGGCTAAAAAAAAGGAGGAGGAGGAGGATGATGATTATTTTGGAGAAACCCATAGGAGGAGGAAATGAAAAAGGAGGAAAGAAAATGAGCAAGGGAAGGCATAAACAAGTAACTATGGTGAAAATGCTGGGAGAGAGGTCAGTTGGGGGCGGGATAGGGATAGCGAGTGTGAAGGTAATTGGCAGCAGCTTTCATAATAGCAGTTAGAGGGCGAATGGTGACGAGGGAAACATTAGCAGCAGCGTCATCGTCGAGCTGGTAGTCGATAGTTGCCTTGGTGGTGCACGAAATTGATCGTTGGGGTTGGGGACGACCTGAAAAGTAACACGATAGAGGGTGAAGCCCAGGTCCAGGAATCCGCCTTCAAACACCTCAGTCACTTTGATCCGATTCTGGTCATCCACCACCACAAACTCCTCTTTGAGGTAGGAGGAGGAGGGTGCATGGAGGTGCTGGGCCTGTGTGGGACTAAATTCAACGTGGGGGAAAGTGAGCTTGAGTTTAGTCCCCTGAGACCCATCGCCTTCCAGCACTTGGATCTCCTGCACCACGTCTGGGAGTTGTTCCCGGACCACATCCGCCAGTTGCAGCGTCCCATAAACTTTCCATGCTTCACTGGCCGGCACCTTAAACTTCAATCTCATCCGATAGCGTTCCAAACATTTTATTGCTCTGCCACTGATTGATTTTACCTTCAGCACTCCCTTTGAAAGCTGCAACCAGTATCCATAGCAGCCTGTTTCTGCTAATTTATACTACTCCACTACTACTGATACGACAAACAGTGCATTGGTAGTATTTTGCATTTAGGGAGGCCGGCAGGCATTCTCGCCGTCCTCGCACAAAGTGACACATACGGTCCCAAGAAAGTTTTTTTTTTTGTCAATCGGCAATTTATATTCCTATTCTTTTTATTTTTATTCTAACTTGCATTAGAGAAGGACTCAACTTTTAGCTTAGAAGAAGAGGATTATGCCTGTAAATCAAACAAGGGATGCACCATCACAAACCTTTTAAATTTTACTTCAGGTGGAGTAGTGCAAAGGTTTAAATATCTGAAAAGGAATCTTCGACTGAGAAAGGTTTGTTTTAAGTAACAACGCTAGCTTTGTCATTCCCCTCGCTCCTTTTGCTAGTTCATCGGCAGCCGGCCGGCCGGCCTCACAACACCTCTCTCATTGACTCGCAATTTTGACTTCGACGGATTCTAAAGCCCACAAACTCCCAAGATGCTTCACTCACACTTTTTTGGCTTTTTTTTTTGGTCCTTTTTCTCCTCCGTCGTGGCCTTCACTTCGCAAAAGAAATGCTCTGCCGCCTAGTTTTTCCACTTCCTTTTTGCCGGCCATTGGATAGATTGGCCACCCAATTTCTCCCACACCAAAATTACAATCTCTTTTTACTCATTATAGTAATGCTCATTTGCGTGGCAGCCTGCCGGATGCTCCTCCGAGCACTAGTATCGACAGGACCAATTCCAACATCATCATAATAAAGAAATATCCAAAATTCAACCGCAACAAATATAGTCCTCCCGAGCAACAAATCTAATAAGAAAGTACTACTGATATCCGTCAGCAAAGTCTCACGACATGGCATACAATCAAGTGAGAGGGATGTCAAACGGAAAGCAAAACGCTAAGATGTTTAGATTAGATTCCAACCATGATAGTAACACACAGACAGAATTCTAACAGCAGCCACACCTGATAATCAATCAATCATCAATGTTGACCACACGAAGTTAAACAAACAAAAAAAGGTAGTGGTCAATTCATGGATAACAAATGTCTCCAACCAACTGAAACCTGTTGGTCCAACATATCTAGTACTATGAGTGGGATTTCAGGGGTGGTCACCATGAAAATGAGGATTACTTATGTCAAAGGGTTTGAAGATCTTCCTCTGTTATTTAGTACTACTAGTCATTAGGAGAAAGTGAAGAGTGAGCAGCAGCAAGTAAAAACATCCAACAGCGCTAATAGCTTGCTAGTTAATAAGCATCCAGTCCAGTCTGTGTGTTGCTTTTGCTGCTGCTGCTCTTCTCTTGTACATGTAGTAGAGTGGCAATTATTGTTGCTGTTTGCCGGCGCAGAAGATCAAGAAAAAAGTCAGTTAAGACAGTCTCGTAGGAGGGCATCTTAGCATAACCGGGAAAGTAGTTGATATCAATGACGAGGTACCGATTCCCAAACCGACCGTCCCTGATTACGTCGAAGTTGAAGAGATGCAAGCCCAAGGCATTCCTCAAGGCCTTGGCCAGGCGAGTAAGGAAACTCACCGGAGGCATCTGGCCTGCCTCCTCCTCCTGCAGCTGCTGCTCATCATTATTCTTAAAAGACGAAGAAGAAAGGGGCGGCGGCGAGATTTGAAACCTGGGAAAAGGTCAACAAATTGTGGTGGGAGGCCCCAATCTTCCCAATGGGTTTGTCGTCGTCCATGAGGATGTCTGGTAAAAGACCTCCGTTTGACACATTGCACGTAGTCCCCAACAACATAGACTTTGAAGACGACGCCGCCGTGGTTCACAAACTCCTGCAGTACAAATGGCGCCTCCTCCTCCTCCTCTAATTGCTTCAATCCTTGGTGATTGAAGACCAAGGACATCTGGTGAGAGCTGGCGGTGCCGTCGGCGAGCAAGGGCTTCGCGATCACCGGAAACTCGAGGGGGCTGGGCAATCCCTGTTCTCGGAGATGTTGGGAATCTGGGACCAATACCTGGTGAGGGATTCCGAAAGAGCAAGAAGAAGAGGGGTCGGATTCGTCGATTGGTTCCGGTAGGTGTAAGTCGCGGACGACTTGAAGCATTGAAAGGCGATCGTGGAGGCGGAGGACGGCGTCGGGAGGGTCGATGATGGGGACGTCGGGGTGGAGGGAAGAGAAGTGGCGGAGCTGTTGAGTCCAGTCGGGGCCGGATAACTTGTGAAGGAGGCAATCAAAAGGGGCCTGGTGGGATAAGGGGTTGTGGAGGTCGATTGGAAGGAGATGGATGTGGCGTTGTTTGGCGAGATTGAGGAGAGAGGGCTGGATGAAGCTTTCCACTTTCTTTGGTGAAAGCGCGTAGCCTATGCGATATGTTGTTGGTGGCGGTGCTTCTCGTCCTGGTTTCTTCTGCTTCTTCTGCTCCTGCGGCGGCGGTAGGCGATGGACGACAATCCATGAGCAAATCGGAAATACTACTAGTAGTACAAACCCTACTCCCCTCCACCCCACCCCACCCCACTCTGCGTGAAGTTCAGGTCACTGCTCCACTCCCAAGTCCAACCAACCACTCCCAGGTCACTGGACGGACTGACCGTAGATTGAGAGTTTGCCACTTTCTTTTGCAGGGAATCCAGCAACAGTTGGGCCGAGTAGTCTCTCACATGACTGAATAAATAAAATGGACGCCAATGCGTTACTAATTTAACTTTCCATGGTAATATTATTATTATTGCTACAACCGACGCTCGGTGCTGTGGCCGCCGCAGCAGCAGCAGCAACTAGCATGCAAACTTTTACATAGGGGTAGCGTCAAGATCTGAGGAAGGGAGATTGCGCAAACATTAAAATATTGTCTGCCGAGGAGAGTTCATACGGGTTCTTTGGCCGCTGTTTTTAAAGTTCAAAGATTTGTGCTACGCCTTTCTTCCCCATTCCATTTGTAAGCGCTCATCAGACCGTCCTCTTTTTCCCCCCACCAAAATACCAAACTTTGAATGATAAGTTCATCCAGTTATTCGTTTCAAACATGATCTTCAACAGCAACACCACACTCCAAAACGAGTCTGATAAACTATCTACAGATTCAACGGCAAGACAACGGCCACTTTTTCCCAAGTCACTATTCATCACAAAGAAATTCATGCAAAGAACTTGAAGAATTTTAAAATAAAAAAAAATGGACAAAGGATACAATAATAATCAGAGAGAATCTTATGATCTTTCCCTTTTACTTTGTCTTACACCATCGACCAACACATACAAAGACGCAATAGAAATCACGTTATAGTAGACTTCACATTATTTTAAAATTCAAAATTGAAGGAAGAGTACCACGTACAAGTTACATCGTGCACAACCCTCGGGCATGCATCATCAGCAACACAACTTTCAGGCACTCAATGACATCGAAATAACTGAGGATAGCTTGTATTTGCGTGTTTTAGTAGAACTCTGGGGCTGAAATAACACCTCGGTGTTTGATCTAACAGTCACTTCCTTCCACTCTGATGCACAAGTCCCTTCACCACGGTAGTCACGAGAAGAGTACAGAACTTGAAGTTTTGAGTGAGCTGCATAAGGTGTAGAGATTAGCAGAACAACAAAGCATGAGGAAAGCGAAACTGCAGCACACAATAAACACTAGAGTTTGACATGTCCAAGTTCACAAGTATTTGAAAACTAAACGGGCTGAGAATAATTCACTTTAAACCTTGGGTTAACTGACTCAAGCTTGTTGATTGCTTAGCTACTGGAGGTCCTTCCTGTTCGGATATAGTTATTGGTATCAAGCTTCCCTATTTAAATATTGGGTTTTTAAGGTGTGATGCACATTATAGAAATTAACCCACCAAAAAATGTTTTGGCTTTCTGTCCATTGTTTTTAAGTGCAGGCTCCCGCCACTGCCATACTCCCAGGATTCACAAAACCACCATTATCCCATCAAATAATGACCAACTAACCAAACTCTCAATTGTCTTCCCCATTAAAAACTGCTGTCTTCTCATTCACTTCTAGTATCAGTAGACAAAAAATGATTACATGTTTTGTAAGTGCAACATTCCACACCACACAAGCTGTCGACTCCCATCTCCGTTAATTCGTGGTAGTCATTACACATTCCACCATGAGATGTACAGCAATTTATTGACATGAAAACATAACTTGTAAACTAGTCAAACTTTCTACAAAATCATATCGAGTTAATTTCCATAAATGCTTTCACTTTGAGTTATTCTCAACCCATGCTCAGAACATTTGCACACTGTAAACATTCCACATATATCTTTTCTTAAATCTTTTACACACTATCCTCACGTATTTCAATGTGAAAGTACTAGATATTGTAATCTCATCATTGGTTACTCCTCAGTGTTTTTACTCAAAGAATACTGAATGCAAGCTAGTGGCTAAATACTTGTAGGTGATGGCTGCTTTAATTGAGTTGTTACCTCTATCTAAAAGAAGCATAAGTTTAGCTTGTCTTTTAAGAAACTTCATCAATATGAGAAAAGCAATTGTTGCTCAACCCATATGTAATTAAAATAACAATAATCAGCAATAAACAAAATGTGTCTGACAAAATATACAACAAAATGCTTCACGAAAATTAAACATCCTTAAAGACTTTTTTAAGCAGTTACTGATGCTGACTCCTGAGAAAAAAGAAATTATTCTACTGCTTCTCCAGAATTAATGTTCTCAAAGAAGATGCAACTACACAAAGGACTAGTAATTACCTAAACCAAACATGCTTGTTTTCTGGATAATGAGACTACCAACTTTTGATCTTTTAACATTCCTTAAAGCCTGAATATCATCTTGCTTCCCTTTAAAGTCCAGAAATTCTCCAAAGAGAAACTTGTTGCCCTTGAGCTCCAACCTGCATGATTATAAATCAACTTCATTCTCTATATCGATGAGACAAGCATTAAACCAGAAAGACAACATAAAGAGCTCATTTAAACGAAGAACACCAAAAGAAGTCTATCTTAGCTTGCACTCCCATCTCTCTCCCTCAAGCGAATGGAACTTCATGAAGACATTCAACATGCAAATCTAGAATTCTTTAATTCTAGGCATTCAAAACCTTCACTGCTAACCCACTCATTGGCCAAAAAGACAGGAAAAAGACCCAAAAAAAAAGGAAAAACCCCACCCCAAAATTCCTATATTCTTTGTTGTTGGTTATAGTAAACCACCTGGATTTTACAATGACATCATTCGAGAAACTAAGCAGTGACAATTGGAAATTCGACTCTCCATTAACTGAGAAAAACTATAGTAGACTTAAGACTCATCACAGAGACCAATACAGGACATAACTTTTCAGTTGCAGTTGAAAGCTGTCACGGAAATGAACTGGGGTGATTGAAAGCAGGATTTCATGACGAGATAGCAATGTAGTCGGGAAAGAGATCTAAGAATGCATAAAAATAAGCAATTGAGGTAGAAATTAGAACAGACCTATCCCACATTGGAGCCGTGCCCAGGATAAAATCAAGTTTCTCATGTAATGACTCCTGCATTTCCTTCTTTCCGCCACCAAATGCACCCTTTATCCAACCCGATAGCATGTTCTTAGGCTCTGGCTTTAATTGTGTCCACCGGTCATATGTGATGACCTCGGAAGGAAATAAATTTGGATGAACAGTACTGCAAAGAAGAGAAATAAAACATTATTGTTTTGATAAAGCTAATAAAAGCAATTTATGCAAAGCAAAGCTTTGGATCTCAGTACACTCAAAACTACCACAAAATCATCATATATTGGATTAAACACATAAAATCCCCTTGTGGTTTTGCCAAAAATCAACCGGACACGTTATGGTTTCAAAAAGTCCACATAACCCTCTTATACTTTAAACTGATGTGAAATTTCACCTGTAACCCGTATACAACCTGCAAGTGATGAATTATTATTATTATTATTTAATATTTTTTCTTCTCTTTTAATTTTGTTTTTGGTGCTAAAATTCCTTTGACTTAACTATCATGGGTATTTTTACAAATTTTATAACTTTTAACTATCATGGGTGTTTTTATAAATTTTAAAAGAACTTTTAAGACACTTTTAAAATTTTCAAAACTTATTCATCCTCCATCTTCTTTGCTCCCCATCCTCTTACCTGCCACCACCGCCAGCTGCCAACATCTCCCCATCCTCTACCTGACACTTAAAATTTTCAAAACTCATTCATCCTCCATCTTATTTGCTCCCTATCCTCTATCTGCCACCACCACCACCACCAACCGCCACCTGTCACCACCACCCTCTCCTCCTCTCTCCCTTCCTCCCCACTTCCCCCTCCCTTCTCTTCCTCTCTCCCCTCTTTCCCCCCTCCCCTCTCCTTCCTCCCCTTCCCACCCCTCTCCCTCTATCCCCACTCTTCTTCCAATGGTAAGCAAATTAATAGAGAAGACAAACAAAAACAAGAAAGAAAATGAGAAGAAATACTAGTAGGAATGAGACATGGTGACAATTACTACTCATTTAACCTATGAGCCACAACTATGCCCATGTAGTGGGACAGCAAAGTCCACATCCATATTCATTGCTCTGATCCAAGTATTTATGCAAGTCTATCCTGCTTACAACTCATCTACATATGATATGCTCCTCCACATTACCTGGTACTTTGGAGTGGGAACAACCAACACAGCAACAGGGGCATAGCAATGTCACTCCTGTACTGTTATTCCTGTTTGTATTCGCGACCAGATCTCTTCCTCGGTGACCAGATCTGGTCGCTGAGGAGGAAGGGGATAGAGGGAGGGGGGCGGGAAAGTTGGGGGAGAGGAGAGGGGGGAAGAGTGGAAGAGAAAGAGGGAGGGGAAAGAGGACGAGGAGGAGGGAAGGGGAAAGAGGACGAGGAGGAGGAAAGGAGGAGAGGTTAGCGGTGGTAGCGTGGAGATGGAAGTGGTGGTGTCGCAGTGGTGGTTGTATGGTAATGGATATGGTCTAGTAATGGAGGAAGAAAGAAAGAGAAGAAAAAAATAGAAAAGAAAAGGAAAGAAAAAAAGAAACTGAAAGGAAAATAAAAAGGAAAAAAAAAAGGATTACCGGTACCATACCAGTTCAAAAAGCACTATTCCACTTTAGTTTGAACGATGAGGTGCTTATATGGACATTTTGAACGATAAGGTGTCCGGTTGATTTCCGGCGAAACCACGAGGTTTTCTATATTTAATCCTCATATATTTGTAATACAGTCAGCTTAAGTTACATAAGCAATGGCTTCAACTTCTGCACCTATCAAATCTTGACTCCGATAAAACACTATAACTAACTTTGATATTTAACATGTGGGCTGCAGTACAAGGGATAGGAATTTGGGGACCAAATTAAGGCCATAATTTTGTAAAATGCTACCTTCTGGGGATAAGTTCAAATAGATAAGAGAGTTAAGAAGGATAACTAAAAGAATTTAAGTAAAACTTTTAGAATCTACAAACATTAGAAAGATTTAGCTGAAAGCATAAGATAAATAGTCAGAGCATGGCAACTAAAATGAGCAAAAAAATAAAATCAAGCTGTTATTCCCATATAAAAATCAGTTTGTAGGTTTCCTCTTTCTAATCACCTGTTCTCAAAGACAATTGAGATAAAAATATAATAACTGGTAGTTTAGTAGTGTTACAGAAGAAAAGGTTCTTGTTTCATAATTTACTGAAGCAACTCCATTTCCTGGTAACTTCCAAACACTTGTTCTAACTTTACATAAGGGAACTTGCAGTGATAACCAAAGTACACAATGAAGTTTTTAGGACAATAAAACCACATTCAATACAATATACTTTTGGTGTAAAACATGCCTACAGATTCTTCAATTATAAGGAGGAAAAGAATTACAAGCAGGTAAAACCAATAGCTTAAGATTTCAACGTTCTACAAACACTCTTACAGCTAAGTGAGTCGCATTGAATTCAAAAGCTGAATGCTTACCAGAAATTAGGGTTAGGACATATGACTTTATAAGACAGATAACCTTCTGGAAGAGCGAGGCCCCTTTGTTCAAGATATGATTCAAGAATGGAAATCAGTTGTTTGGTTTCTGCTACCTGTTAAAAGTAGACATGTAGAAGAGCAATGTAAGAGGTAAAAGCTAGAAAGAATAAGCAAATAAGATGTTCTTCCATCTGATGACAGTAATGTTAATGGGTATATAAGCCAGTAGAGAATGGTAAAAGAGAAAACTACAAGGGAAAGAAGGTAAACAAGAGAATTTGTTTTGTTATATTAGCATGCAGAACCACAAATAAAGCACAACAAAAGAAATAACTGCATATCATCTCAGAGGTTTAGAGGTTTGTGGTGCAGAATTTGGTAATCAAGCAACAAAACTTAAATTTCAAAATGTACAGAATGGCAAAGATTGAATAAGAGCCAAAATTAAAGTCAAGAAATCAACTTTGGTTTCATCATGAAATCAGGGAGCATCAGTGCTTTTAAGGTTAGAATGATGTCAAAGAAAGATAGTTTGTAAAACAAAGTGGAAAGACTTGAGTGAGAGAAAATGTAGTAGCAGTAGTAGTAGTGGTAGTAGTAGTAAAATCCTAGTGTGGTTTACAGGATCCGGGAGACGCTGGTCCTGGGAGATGTGGTGCTTGTTATGTCCAGTGCCGGGTATGGCAGTGCAAATCCAGGCACCATCTTTGCTATCTATGGAGATCATTCCAGAGACATTCTTGACAGAAACGATCACTGCTTCCTGCACCACCCACGGATAAATGTCAGACAGGCATTTGAGCTTCTTGCATCCTTTTCACTATTTATCAGCACAATATTTTCACTTGAAAGGAAGTTGTCTGTACGTGTAAATATATTCCCCAGTTTGACATAGAACAACACTCCAGTAACTGATTATTCCTATTCAACTAGTACAAACAATTCTACTAGAAGAAATCGATGGAATACTAAATTAGAAAAAAAAAAAAAAAGGAAAACTGGGGAAATTTTCCAATACGGGAGGAAGTGGCCGAAACTCGTGGTGTTATCAGGAGGGCTTAACATTAACTTAACTAAGCAAATCGGCGATTATAAACCGAAACGTTCGTGGTGAATGTAATCGGCACCGCTTCTGCGTGCAAACCTAACAGAGATACAGAATTTCTTTGCTTTTGGCTTTCCAGTTGGTCTAAACAGCTGTCAGAAAAAATTACTGACTGCGGAAAACATGGCGGCTGGTTGAGTTTGGAGTTTGGGGTCTGCGTATGACTAAAAATAATTTGGCAAAGGAAAAAAAAAAAAAAAAAAAGCACCTCTTGGTGACGAGAACCATGTCGATACTCTGGCGGGTGGCGGCATCGGGGTCTGGGATCTGGAGTCCCACATAAGCTTTTCCTCCGTACAGCTTCTCGAGGCGATGGGCAACAGTAAAAAGGGCAGTAGCGTCCGAGGAGAAGGCATCGGCGTCCAGAATATCGGCGGCGTCGCCATCGTCGTAGAAGAAACGCTTCAGCAATCGGAAGATTATCAGACCACAAATCAACTCCACCCACATTTCTTTTCTAGTTTTTTTATTAATTAATGATTTTTTATTTACTATTTTAAATAAGGGGAATATGTGAAGTTCTTGCCTAATTAAACCGTTGTGTGTTGTTCTACCAATTCCGTCTTTACGTATTACCCGCTACTACTACAGTCAGTAGTAGCCTTTTTTTTCCTGTTTTATTTGATTGATTCTCGCCCCTTCGGCAGGCAGGAAATCCTTTGACTTGGTCCACCGAGCGTTGGCTCCCTTTCTTAAATCTTAATCAAGAAGATGCTCTACAGATTTTAACCTTAAAAAATCCTAATTTTGTTTTTGCTTTCACAAAGTCAGTATTTGAAGTTAGCAAGCCACCGTTCTTTTCTAATAAGTTCGTACAACAAAAAGAAACACAGCCACGGCCAAAAGGAGTCGAAACAAGGTGAGCTCCTTTGAAGCGGAGGTGTAATCGTAAGGTTGTTACTTGTTACTGCTAGAATGGAATGGTAGTGTAGTATATACACTACTACATCATATCCTTGTTTCCTCGAACAGTTAATGCTGTCTAGTCAAAGATGGCAATCAACCAGCCACAAACAACCATAGAATGGGTACTTCTTGGGTAGGGTTTAGATACAAGACAGCAGCCCGGCCTTCAAAATGCAATATTAGAGAGTTTATACAAAAGCAAGGGGTTAATGTCCTTGACACGTTTTCACAGAAATCCTACACCAATTTCCCCACAGTTCAGCAGAGGTACACTACAAATGTTCCTTAGAGAAGAAAGCAAAGTCTCCAATTTCACATGAAAAGGTTGTTTATGTACATACACACCCATGATGAATAACATACTAACTAGTACATCTCCAGTTTTAGTTGTCATCATACGAGATATGGAAACTGGTAACACATCCAGATGCTTGCGGGTCTTCTGCTCCGCAGCAATCGTAAAACTTGGCAGCATAAGGAGGATCATCAGCTCCCAACTCGTAGTACCTTAACAGGATAAAAAGCAGTGGTTACCAACACACAAACTTGTAAAGCAGCTTTAAGCACAGAAAACCAACATACAAGGTGCCGCTGGAAGCGATAGGACCTCCCTCCCACCATACACACACATATATATATATGTAACGAGAATATAACAACCGGCATATGCGCAAGGAAGAACATTTAAGAGCTACAGCTAGTCAAATAAATTGACATTAAAAAATACTACTTAATAACTAACTAAGAATTGATAGTAGAATACATAAATAAGAAACGACGTCCCAATTTCAATTCATACTTGCTACTACTAGTAGTTTTTTGGAAATGCAAAATGAGAAGGTAAAAGGAAAAAAAAAAAGCGGTAAAAAAAAGGAGGGAGGAATGAGAGAAAATATAGAAGCAGGCCGTACCTTTTCTGATCGTCGTGACGACGACAAACGAAGAAAGAAGGATGATATCGACATGAATTAGGGTTATTGGATTTTGGAGAGTAGCTGTGTCTGCACCGCTTGCAAGTCTTGCAATCCACCACTACCTCCTCCTCCTCCTCCTCGGTTTGCTTTTCTTCTTCGCCTTCTTTTGCTTTCTTACCCATTTCCCAGTCGATCGATCAGAGTTCTGCCTTTCGTTGATCGATTAATTAAAACTCTACGGCCTATCAATTGTATTTGTATCGGTCTCCGAGGCTTGGGTCTGTTGTTATTCCTTACCGTTGGTTGGGCCATAAAAAAAAACAAAAACCAAACAAAAAGGGGGCCGGGGAGGGGTTGTGGGGGACGTGTGTCCGGGGGGTGATTAAATTTAGGGATAATTTCAGAAACCTCCCGTGAGGTTGGAGGTTTTTGACGGTCTCACTCCCCTCCCCTGAGGTTTTCAAAATATCATAAACTTCCCCTAAAACTAGATAGGCAGTCCCAAATCCAATCCAATTCAAAATAAAAACAATAAAAAATCGGAAGCTAGAGAGAGAAAACAACTTGATACCATAAATGCCCTCATTGTCTTGCATTATTGAAGTTATAGGTAAATGACAAATAATAACTTTCAAGAGCAAATTAGCATATTTGTAGCCTCTCACACATTTACAAAGCATACATAAATGAGCTAAACATACTGATTTGGCATCATACTATATGAAGCAGTCCAAGTCATACAAGAAACATAGAATCAACTAAGCATAATTTTGTAGAGGTTTAGCAAATAAAGTCGTACGAGAAATAGAAAAATTAGCTAAATATAGTCTACTATACACAAACAACAAGTATATCAATATAGCCTGTCAAGGAATATTGAAAAATTCGAAAATTCTTAAAGGCTAAACTGGTAGAGGCTTAAGAACACTTCAACTTTTCAACAAATGTGAGAAATCTAGAACTTCTATGCCATGTATCAGAGTTTCTTTGCCATATATCAACAATGGTTTAAAGAGATTAATTGAAGTGACTTGTTATACTTGGAGCTTTCAAGGCCGTATATCAATCACCATGTGCTGCCTGAATTTGGTGCCAATTTTTTCATGGCATTTTAGATATTAATTAAATGAATCTAAATTATAACCATATTTATAACTAACTTAGCTAAATTTGTCCATATAATTGTGAAATATTTCGCAACTTGTCTGGGTATTTAAGTCTTTTCGCCCATGATGATGTAAGAAATGGGACCCAATATTTTGTCAGGGGAGGTCTCTGATATTTTGGAAACTCCAAGGGAGGGGAGTGAGACTGTTAGAAATCTCAGGGGAGATTTCTGAAATTATCCCTTAAATTTATACCCTCTCTTCGTTGACAACAGTACCCGTAGCTTTGAATTTCTTTCGTGCTTCTTATCATTTCAACAAACATATATTCATGGAGCGAAAAAAAAAGGAAAAACAAATATTTGCATGTAAAGGTGAATAATTTTGAACATTTTTACAGGTGCTTAAGAATGTCCACTGTTTGATTTAGCAATCCAGAATTTCAATTACAAATAAGTATGTAAATAAAAATGTACATTGAAATGAAAATGCCAATATTTGTTCATTTTTAAATTATTTCCAATTTTCAGTAGACAATTTTTTTATTTTATTTTATTCAAAAATTTAAAAAAATCAATATGAGAAGTTAATTAAGGAAGAAGTCCACGATCCAATCATCCTAATGTTCACTGAATAAATAATACAAAAAAAAAAGTAGAAAAGAAACAAATGGTGGTTTGTTTACTTGTTTTTACTTGTGATAGTCTAAGTAATAAAGGAGTTAAAAACTACCAATAGTTGACAATCTTTTTTGTGGAATCAACACCTAATGTCCCCTATAATCAGTAAACGATTTGTATACTTGTAGAAAATGAATTGTTTAGGTTTTTAAAATTGGTTTGAAGTGAAAGCCTCGTCAAAGTTCATGCTTCGTGCAACATTTCTATTACAATTATTGATTTTCCAGTGTATGGCTATTTGTCTAGCTATAGTACAAAAGAATACAAAGCATGTCCTATCTGATTAGATGAGGCTAATAATAGTTTATATTTGAAAAATCATCACAAATGTTGTTATATGAGGTATTCTTCGTTTTTTGCCTATAAATGGCATCATAAAAAAAAAAAGGCTATTTAACGGAGAAAAGAGAATTTCGATAGCCTCTTAGGACTTTATCCGATGAAGAAATCCTGTTTTAAACTTTGTCATATTAACCAACATGCATTTGGGAAGGCTCCTGATTTTCTCCAAAGAAAGAAAAGAAAATGAATGCAAAGCAATTCAAATTGGGATGAAGAGGAGCATATTTTTCGAACTTCCATATTGGAGCACTAACCAAATAAGACAACCCTGATATTGTGCATATTGTGAAGAACGTGTGCGAAACTTTGATTGGTACATTATTGAGTATCCCTTCAAAAATTTGGGAGGATTTGAAAGAAATGGGATTGAAGGAAGAATTACGTCTACAACCTAGGAGGGAGGGGTACATCAAAAGTTATGCCACCTGCATGCTACACTTTATTATCACTTGTAAGGAAAAAACATTTTCGCCAATTTTGCATCACACATACCTCAGTGCAAAAGAAAAAATAATATGGTGGAATTTTTTTTTTTTTAGTGTTTCATACTTTTAGCTGGGAATGAGCAATTGAGCAAGCTAAAGACGCACGGGATATGTTAATATAACGGGACAAATTGAGAAATCTCCGTTGAGGTTTTTTAACACTTTCATTGATCTCTCTCGAGATTTTAGAAATTATACTAATTAAAGAGATCAATCCAAGTAACAAATATACTATTAAAAAAAAGTATGTTAAGGCGTGAGAAGGTCGTTTTATTTCATATGTGTTCTTTTTTAATTGTTTACAAGTTGTATCAATGAAGAATAAAACAAGGATAATTTCAAAACCTCCCTTGAGATTTTCTGACTATTTCACTGGTCTCCCTTTAAGTTTTAAAAAATCATACTAACTTCTCTTGAGATTTATTATCTTGTAACATTTTGATCCAATTAATAATTCAAAAGTAATATTAGGAGAGAAAAATAATATGATTTCACCATTGCCCCCATCATCTACTAAATTGTTTAATTAATCTGATACATGTCCAAACATTAAAGAAAACACTAGAATTTGCTGTTTATCACTAGGGATTAAATCACATATGACATCAAAAATTGTATATCATTCTATATAGTTTATTTAATGTAGATCTAAATTGTTCTTTTCAATTACAAATTCATTGTCAAACATGATTAACAACAAATACTCAAAAAAATCTATAATCAAAATACTACAAATAGTGAACTTTAATATCATAAAATCTCAGCAACTAACCTTAATATGTTGCAGTGTTTTGAAACCTATCCCGGACCGTTCGATCAGACCGATTGAACTGTTGATCGGGCTGCTAGGCGGGTCAGGTTATGCCTTAAATCCAAGGGATTAAAAAATCACCCTCTTTTGTGCAAACCAGTTAGCCCCGATGGTTCAACCGCTCTGGCTAGTTCTTTGCCCTAAAAAATTTTAAATTTGCTCAACTAATCACATTTGATGACATTCCATAAATAAACTTTACCAATTACCCATGCATAATTGTCTCCAATTAGTAAGGTATTAACAATTATTACCTTATTTCTACTCCTCATTCTCTTTCTCTCATTGAACTCGTGTTTAACATTTTATTGCATATAGTATATTAATTATGTTAATTCTTCAGTGCATTTCAATTGTTTTGTCATTGCCTTCTATTTATTTTTATTCCTATCTTATAAACTACGTATCATATAATTTAGGAAAATAAAAAATGTAAAAATTAAAGATGTAGATAATAATGTTATTCTATATTTCTTTTACCTTTTACTTATAAAAGTTATTCTTGAATTTCAAACAAGTAATACATAAAAGATTAGAATAAGGATCGAAGTGATTATTTTTAACATTATTGTTGAAGTTTCTAATATTTATGATATATTTATGACGTTAAAGGTTAATAATGGTTCGCCCAGTGGTTTAATCAGTGATACTTAACCCAATTATTTTTCGGATCAATGAACAGTCTGGGTTTCAAAACTCGATATGTTGACAGAAATATTTATGATGTTAAAGTTTGTTCTCTGTAATATTTTGGTTGCAAATTTTTTGATTATTTGTTGTTGATCACGTCTGACAATCGGTATATAATTGAAAAGAGTAATTTGAATCTTGTATTAAGTGAAAATATAATGTGATATACTATTTTTTGATATTATATGTGATTTGATCTTTAATGATAAATAGCAAATTTTAATGTTTTTTTAAGGTATGATTTGGTATTAAATTAATTAAATAGTGTAGTAGGCGAGGGACAATGATGGAATCATATAATCTTCTCTCTCCTAATATTATTTTTTAATTATCCATTGGATTTAAACGTTACAAGATAATTACCTCAGGGAAGTTAGAATAATGTTTAAAACCTGGAGGGAGGCCAGTGAAATAGTCCAAAAACATCAGGGGAGGTTTCTGAAATTATCCCATAAAACAAATTGTAAAATTTAGGAGGTTATAAGCGAAGGAAAGGAGGAGGAGGAGGCGGCGGGCCGACGGCTTAGGAGGAGGACGAAGGGTTATGACCCAGCATGTGTATATCGCTTTTGAAGATTAGAGTTAGATACACCAATATCATCCTATCTATAGTCTCTAGAGAGAGAGAGAGAGAGAGAGAGAGAGAGGATACACATAATTGACCACCACCATCCTCCTCCGTCGTTTTGGTATACTTTGAGAGAGAGAGAGAGAGAAGGGGAAGCTAGGTAATTTTGGAGTGTTGGGGGGAGGAGGAGCTCCTTGGCTTGGCTCCGACGTGGTGGTCGTTCTCCCTCCCTCACTCCATCCTCTCTCTGTCCGTCTTTCTGTAGTATAGTAGTCAAATATCGGAATCTCAGGATCATCCTTCTCGAAACCTCCACCTGGACGGACGGGACTACCACTAGCCAGAAGCAAAGCAATCTATGTACTAGCAACTAAATAGTGGTAGTGAATAACTAACATTTTTCTAGTGGAAAAAGATATGTCGTCGGTTTGTATCGTCCAACATCAACACCCCTTATCTATCATGAATTTCATGGCTGGGTCTCCTCCTCCACCAATTCCCCACTTGTTCAGGATCAAATCCTCCACCAATCCCCCTCTCTTTCCTCACCCCTTCATTCTACCATCTCCACCTCTCCACTCACTCCTACTCCTACTTATTCTTTGCCCTTTTCCAGCTCTTCCTCCGCATCTTCTCTATTTTTCCCTTTCCCCGGCACCCCTACCTCTCCTCCTATTATTACTCCTCTTCCTTCTTCTTCTATGTCTACCTCCTCTTCAACTTCTTATTACTCTGACAACAGTGGCTTTGCCTACCACCACCCTACCCCACCACCGCCAGGCTCTCCTCCTCCTCCTCCGACGATGGAAGTTCCGATGATAGAACCACCCATTCCCAAACTGATTCCGACTCTGAAGATGATGATGATGACGATGACGACGACTCCCACGTTAACAATTCCTCAATGCCACCGCCGCCGCAGCTGCCACCACAATCTTCATGATTTCTCTCCTCATTCTCCTTCTTCTTTGCCCGACAGATGGGACGTCTTGGGTCTCGGCCAGGCCATGGTAACTTTCAACTCTTACTACTACCCCAATTCGCTTTCAATTACTGAACTACTGCTCTATTTATCTTCTGCCATCTCCAACAGCACTTGTTGCTCTGATTATCACACATGCCCTTCCCCTATGTCTTTCTTCGTTGATTAGTTGTCAGTTGATGACACCCTTTTCCAATTCTCCTACTTCGTGCACCCTCCGGCCACTATTTGCCACTTTCACTGGAGCAAAGCAATTTCGTCACATTCTCTTTTCCTTTCCTTTTCTTTTCTTGTTTTGTTCGCAAAAGGAGAAATTCGTGGCGTGATCCTTTTTCTTCTTAGGTTGATTTTTCTGGCATGGTTGATGATGAATTCCTCGAGAGACTTGGACTGGAAAAGGGTACAAGGAAAGTTGTAAATCACGAGGCAAGGGGTAGAGTTTTACAGGCTATGGATGGATGCAGCTACAAGGCTGCAGCTGGTGGCTCTCTTTCCAATACTCTGGTCGCCTTGGCCAGGCTTGGTGGTCTACCTGTTGGAGGCCCTTCCCTAAATGTAGCTATGGCAGGCAGTGTTGGAAGTGATCCGCTTGGTGGGTTTTACAGGTATGTCATCCTTTATTGTCCTCACCCTACTTAAATATCCACAGGTTTTAATTGTTGCTGAACTCTGTCAAATGAAAATTTCTAGCAATCTTTCCAAGAACATTGGAAATCCCTGGGCTCTCTCTCTCTCTCTCTCTCTCATTTTTTTCACTTAAAAAGGTGCCTTTGTGGTGTATGTATTTCTGCAACACCAACATTTTTGTACTGCTTATTGCTTCTAATCTGGTTGCGTTGGATAGGTCAAAATTGAAACGAGCAAATGTGAGTTTCCTGTCGGCACCTGTTAATGAGGGAACTACTGGAACAGTTGTTGTTCTCACAACACCAGATGCCCAGCGTACAATGCTTGCTTATCAGGTACTTAATGGGTGCATAACCTTTTCAGGGAAGAAGTTTTTTGCATCAAGTTCAACCAGTGGTGGAGCTCCTTTTGTTTTGCTTACCATGAGTTCGCGTTTCACAAAAAATGATACTTTTTGCAGTGGCCTAGTTCTTTTGCTTTAGATTTTGCATAAGCTGATTATAGAAAGTGATTATAGAAAATAATCAGAATCAGCAAAAATCTTTGGTAGATTATGGATTTTAGCTTTTTTGGCTATTAAAAAATCTATAATCTAAGTGCAAAACCAAACCAGCACGTCAAAAAACTGATTATTGAAAATCTGAATCTATAATTAGCTAAAACAATCAATTGATAACAAGCCCAGTATTCTAGTGTTGGGTACTCGCATATCTGGTGATACTGAAGTTTTGGTTGTGTTGGTGGCCTTGTTATAAGATAGAATGTATGCTCTGTTGCTCAATTAAGTTAGCATGGTTGTATTTGAGGAATTGTGGTGGAGATATATAATACATATAGTACAAACAGCATTCTTTCACTTTTTTTTTATTTTTTAAATATAGTTTGACATTTTGAATAACTAATTTCCACTGTGATGTTGTTGTGCATAATCTCACTGTCTACATGATGACTGGAGGCATTATCTCTATGTCAACCACAACTTAGGCCCTATTCATTTGCAGATAGGTTCTGCAGCAAATTTTTGTTTTCTGGCTGTGAGTATAAAGCAGCATGCATCTTTCGATTAAATGGAGTAACCCTGTTGTTTTGGGTGGAATGATATTTGTACTGCCTTTATTCTCGCAAAAACCATTCTGCAGTTTTCAATGAATGTATATTGTATTTCGTGTTACGCACATTGTCAGAGTACTGCCTCTTTTTATTTTGCACATGTTCTTTTACTTAGATTCTCTTTGTTTGTGGTGACAGGGTACATCTTCCACCATTAGTTATGATTCCTCCTTGGCTAGCTCAATTTGCAAAACAGATGTACTCATTGTTGAAGGATATCTATTTGAATTTCCTGATACAATCAAAACCATATCAAAAGCATGTGAGGTTGCCCGCAGCTTTGGTGCTTTAGTCGCTGTCACAGCATCAGATATTTCTTGCATTGAGAGACACTATGATGATTTTTGGTAAATATAGCATATGTTCTTCCCAGCCTCCTCCTCGTTTCTTATATGTCTTAGTTTTGGAGTTTAGCATATAACAATTCTTTCAGAAGACTTGCTTTAGATTTTTGTACGGCTTCCCCTTCATACTCGAAGATCTATTTAACCGTAGAGAAGCATTGAGCAGTACTAATTTACATAGGCCTCAAGTATCTGCTACTTTGTCAGCTTGTTGTTCTTAAACTATTAGAGCTTGGAACCTGGTGCATTTAGGCAATGCTATGCAGCATATTCTGATCTTTCAAACCCAATTCCCAATGGTACTTTACTTAGAAAATTGAGAGGTTCACCGGAATCCGATTTGGAGATGTTTTTTCTCACTTGGATCCTTCATGTGGGATTTCTGGAAGATTTTACCCCTTAATCTGCTTTTGTTTGCTTCTATAACTTGTTGATACTTCAAGTGTAGAGGTGGGGCTGGCTTAGGGACTTCTAGGCTTATTTATTAGTAATTTGTGATTTGCTAATGAGGTGCTGATTCTTTTTTTTTTTTTTGGGGGGGCGCCCAGGGACATCATGGCTAACTATGCTGACGTCGTTTTTGCGAATAGCGATGAAGCCAGAGCTTTCTGTCACTTTTCCTCGAAGGAAAGCCCCGTTTCGGCTACAAGGTACCTAAGCCACTTTGTGCCTCTAGTATCGGTGACGGATGGACCAAGAGGATCTTATATTGGGGTGAAAGGGGAAGCAGTGTATATTCCTGCTCCTCCTTGCATGCCGGTGGATACTTGTGGTGCGGGGGATGCTTATGCTTCTGGTATATTGTATGGTATACTGCGGGGAGTTTCGGATTTGAAAGGTATGGGTGGCTTTGCCGCTAAGGTGGCATCTGTAGTTGTTGGGCAACAAGGAACTCGGCTTAGTTTGCAAGATGCGGTGAAACTGGCCAAGTCTTTTGCATTGTGTCGGGAGAGCTCCTCCGCCATTTGATTTAGGTCGTCTGCTGATGATCTCGAGTTTGTGATATTAATTAGTTAGTAGGGCACATATTCATTGTAGTAATTTGTAAGAATAGATTTGATTAGACAAAATGGGGGAACAGCACCGCCATTAATGGGCTTTCTCAGCTTCTAGCTATCATATTGTAGATCCATTCAAATTCGTTGTTGTAACTTGTGTTGTACTAATCAGAATCACCATGTAGTTTATTAGCTGAAGTTGATGCCAAACACTTGAATTGATTAATGAGTGAGAGAAAATGAAGCTCTGTACAAGCCGTCTGTCTTAACAGTTGCAAGAAGAAGAAGTAGCGGTACAAACAACCCAATCCTCGCTCGACGCAGCATTTCATTTCGACGACGTTAGAGAGCAGACGCTGACAAAAAATAGACTTTTTTTTTATTTTATTTTAACGGCAGTTATATAGTAGTATATAGTAGTTAAAAAAAAAACCACCCTTCCTTCGTCATCCTCTCCTCAGTCCTCCTGGGAAAAATCAGAGAGCAGTGGAAGGAGGAGGGGGCGAAGTCTGTCTATCTTTTTTTTTTGTCAGTAACTAGACCAAGAGAGTACTATGACACGACCCTTAGATTTTTTTCGCTGCAGATGAGGTTTGAACCCTCAACCTACAGCCCAAGGAGTCCCTCCTGGTGGCCACTGAGCCAATGGCTCGGTGGTTGGGAAGTCTGTCTATCATCATCGCTGAATATCGGACTTGCGCTCAAACCAAAAATATTTCTCTCAATTCTCCCGACCGACTTCCCCACATCCCAGATCCAACCAAAGGGGAATTAGGGATTTTATTTGGAGGGGGTTGGAATGGGAGCAGCAGACAGGCTGGAAGAAATGGGCTTGGGCAACCATAACTCCCTCCATAATGATAATACTTCTACTTGCAGCGGCAGCAGCAGCACCCTAATTTTCACCTACGGAACTCTCAAGCACGGTTTCTCCAATCACACCCTCTTACAAGACATGATGGCCTCCGGAGATGCCGCCTTCCTGGGCCTCTGCCGGACCGCCAACCAACTCCCCCTCGTCTGCGGGCCCTACAGAGTTCCCTTCCTGCTCAATTTTCACGGCCGCGGCCACCCTGTCTCCGGCGAGCTCTACTCCGTCTCCCCAAGGGCATTGGCCCGCATGGACGACTTGGAGGGCGTCACTCGGGGTCACTACGAGAGGCTGCCCATCAGGGTCGTCCTCATCCAGGAGGAGGAGGAGGAAGAGGAGGATCATGACCCCCTTCCCCTAGAGGCCGAGGCCTACTACGCACACTCAACCTATGCGGAGGCGCTCTGGAAGAGGAACGGGGAGAAGGGATACCACTGCTATTCCGAGAGAGAGGCCAAAGGATACGTCAAGCGCAAAGACAGGCCCCAGCATCTCTCTTTCTCGGACCAAATTCAACTTTTTCTGTCTTCTCCTTCCCCTCCTCCTCCTGATTTACATCCAATTGCTGCTGCTGGTGTTGCTACTACTGCCTCCAAACAACTCTAGTAGAGTCTCCGTCCCCACCACCAGGTAGGCTTATCTTATGGACGGTGAGGGCTGGGGTGTAGGGGGGATGATGTTTCTTCAGCCTGATTTGTAATTCCACCAACCTTTTGCGTGCAGCTCTGTTTTGTTTGTCGCCCGTTCTGGGGCTGCGCTTTTTTTTCTTTTTTTCTTTTTTCGCATTTCCTCTTTATAGCTAGTTTTTTTTTTATCGCATTTGTAGAATTCCTATAATTTAATTTAAAGAGAGGGGAGGGGAGGGAAGGGGGATTCCACGTGAACAGAGACTCCAAAATCAATTATATGTTCTGACAAATTTTGGTGGAGGCCAAAGCCCTAGTGGCTCCCTCTTTATAGCTAGTTTGGGAGTTGAGATTCCGTTAAAAGAAAGGAAGAGAAAGGTGCATTTTCTTACGTCGAAAAAGAAAAGAAGCAAACGGATTTGAAGGACGCCAAGCGTTGTTACAGTGCAAATTTTTTCCGACCAAAAATGCTGGTTGAAGCTTACAAAACTTTTTTAAATTGTCCATTTTATCCTAACAAAACTATTGAATGAAATTTTATTGACATATATGTTCAAAATCATTCTACTTTCTTCTAAAACTTCTAAACAACATTAAAATCTCTTCTCTTCTTTTCTTTCGTAACTTAACATTTCCCATCTTTTCTTTTCTAACCTAAACGTCCAAACTAGCTATTAAGTGAATTTTAAGAATCGTAGAATTTTAAAGCATTGGGTCCAACAAGACAATAATGGCTTGCGGGTTAAAGTTTTTTGTTTTCCTTTTTTTTGTTCATGATATCTAATTCTAGATTTCCAACACATTGCGCTGTCGGACGATTTGTAACAACCTTATATGCAATTATGGTCTCGAAAAGCATGGTATGATTTATAACAGTGATTGGAGTTGATCTCACCCAGATATTTTTCTTATTAAAAAAAAAATCTAATTTTAAATTTCCAAGGGAGTTAGCGCCCAAAAGCCCTAATTAGAAAATAACAAAGAAACCAATAGTACAAAACACTCTTAGCTCTTACTGTTGTTTCCCTTCTTTCAGTTCGAAGTGACGAAGATGGAAGGGGAACTTAAAGGAGGGTTTTGGGTTGTCAAAGGGGAAAGCAGTAAATTGCATCCTTCATACTATAAAAATGATAATGGTATCAACGTCTGATAAAATAGAACGATTGGAATGTCCAAGGGGAAGAAGGGTTACAACGGGTACTCAAGGTGATTCTTGCATCTGGGCATCCGTGTGACCATGTTGATCCAGGTTTGAACGTCAGCTAGGGAGATTGAATAAAATATGTGCCGATTAATAGAAGTTGAGGTAAGTGGTGTATTATTTGTATATTTAGCTTTTTATACACTTTTCATGTACAATTTTTTTTTTCCATAGATCATGCCACATATAACTTGAATTCAAATTTGAAAATCAAATCATGTATACATGACAAACATTCATAATTGCTAATATATAAAAAAAAAAAAAACACTGCTCTGTTAGAGCATATAAAATTAATCCATTAAATATTAGGCTAACAAATTTGCTTAAAAGTAATACATTGTTATTTTTGTTGTAAGATTTTATAGTCAACCTGAATTTGGAAGGTTTAAGAGTCTACCTCCCCGTTACATCCATGATTCTACAGCATTAAGACAATAATTTCTGAAAGATATGCTTTATTAAACTTAATTCTTCAAACAATTAAGACTTCCAGGCATAAGCTAGTGTCTGAAATTATTTTCCATGATGATATTCATACTGCAACACAATGTACAGGTCCCTAAAGTTTGAGAGACGTTTGCGCAATTAAGAAGTTACCAGCAGCCAATACCAACTAATAACTCTACTGCGTACCAGCCATTTCCTTATTATGGAACGGATAACGGATGAAAGAAATCTCAAACAGAGAAAAGATCTTGGGTGAAAAACAAAGTGAGCAATGACAATAGGCTCCTCAAGCGCACAGAGTAATACTTCTAGAAATAGGCATTGAAATAGGCTTTGATAGGAAGAGTCCAATAGTTTCAGAAACAAGTTGAACTGGATACGGAAACCACTTCATCACACAACAAAGGCAGGCCTTACATTGTCGCTTCTTCAGGATCAGCCTCAATTGGCACCGGAGGCATGCTATTGCCACCTCTCAGCCGAGAAGAGACATTGTCAATAGCAGAATTAAGTTGACTTATCTTTTCATTTAATGTCTGCCTCGTTTTCTGCATCTCAAGAAAAGAATACACCGATGGACGGGGAGGATCAGAGGATAGAATTAGGGTTGCATAGTGAGAATTCAATCCTCAATCTACTGCAAGGCAATAAGCAGGAGGGTGCTGCTAGTAAGTACCTCTAAACCTTCGTCATAGTAAATTGGTCGCTTTGCCCTACGGAAACCGTACTCGTCTTCATTCAAAAGCGATCTTCTTATCTGATCATATGGATAAAGGGGGACAAAATGACTAAAAGCAGAAGCGAAAAACAGTGTGGCACAGCCATACTCGCAGACACAAACAGATAGAAGGAGAACCACCCCACAAGGTGATTGGTTGACCACTCCATAGAAATGCCGCTAGAACTTTGAACAAGGTTACATACAAGGTTCAAGCACCTTCTAACTTTCAAATAGACAGAGCTAGCTAAGCAGCAAAGTTCTTTGTTCTAGATGTTAAAGCATGAGCTCCAAGAGCTGGTAATGATGAAGCTAGGAGAAATCGTAACCTGCCTACCATTAATAACATCTCAGTGCAAGATAGTTAAATGCATCTATATGAAAGGCAAAGACAGTAGAGAAACTAAACAAATAGGAAATGGAGGATTGTTTTGTTTTTTGGATATTATACCAACAAAAGAAATTTGAAGTTGCAATGACCATTAATACCAAGTAGAAAAGTACTAAAATTCCAATCACTAACAAAGCATTCATTGGATATTTTGAACTTCTCTAGCATTTCCTTTTCCTGCTTTACCTTCACATGTATGTCTCAGCATGAAGAGGTTTGAAAAACAATGCTAGACATCACTTATAATCCGAAGTTAATCCCTAGGATGCTTTAGACCTACTCTGTATCTAGAAATTTGTGAAACATTACTTAAAAAATACATTTTTTCCCTCCTTATCAAGTTCCATTTGATCATGAAAAGCTAACAGTTGAAGATGCAAAATGTGACCTAAGGAATATAATCACTATTAGTAGTTGTAAAATTCTTTCGCAATGAATCAAGAGATTTGGGTATATTAATGGTAAATCAACAAGCCAAAGCATAACCATTCCTGTATCACTAAATATGCTCATGTCAATTTTCTCGTCAGCTTTTTCGTTTTTCCCTTCCATGGATTGTTCTTCTCTTATCTTTAATCTGATCAAGCAGCTTCTTCAATCTTGCAGCCAAAATTCCATGCAGTTTATATATTTGGAAAAGCAAATGAATGATTACTAGCATCTCCTATCAACTCTGAAGCTAGAAAGTTACCGGCTACATACTATTTCAGTTCTATATCTACCAAGGATTGTCCTCCTATCCACAAACCACCAACCTCTTACCAATAGGCAAGGCAAGGATGGGCAGATAATCTCAATTAATAAAAATTGTCCCAACTAGTATCAGAATTGTAATATGTAGAGCAGTATTTAATTCAAGGACAATACAATCTTCCAATTGTTGACCAAAGAGTTACCAAGCAAACTTAATTATCAAAAGTATAAGACCTCAAGAACTTTTGTGGACGATACAGAAATGAGTTGTCTTAACGGCAAAAGAAAATTTATCTCACCTGGGGAGCAAAAACATATGCAAGTGTCCCAAAAATTGCACCTCCTAAAAGGAAACCAGCCACAAATCACCACCACCTCCACCCCTACGATCACTGCACTTTGCAATCAAAAGGAGATTATGGCCACGGGTAAAGAGTGATGTTGGGAAAAGCAAAACCCAGCAGACAACTACAGGAAATGCAATGTGGATAAAGACAATAGTTAAAATAAAGCTCTGTTTGGAAGAATTTAGTCATCCAAGGACTAATTAACTATATGCATCTTGGCAAGAGACAAAGATAGATGTTTCATGGCTTCTCAGTTTTTCCACATTATCCCACTATCTGTACTAGAGACAGAATCCCATTTTAAACTTAAAGTTGTGCTGAGCTGAATGTTTGACATGTGAGAATGTGTAGAACTAATATTACGAGGCCAAGAGGAAGAGCTATAAAATTTTGGAAAATGATAAATGAGAATGCATCGAAAGTGGAAATGCACACACAGCTGGTGCATAACAAACATTTCTGTTCACAGGAAGACAAACCGGAGAACATTGCAAAAGTGCTTAAAAGCCTCTAAGAAAAAATTAGAGAGCTTGTATCTGGTAGAATACACAATGTTAAGCTCAACAGCAAAGAAATTGAAGAACTTCTCATCTGAAAAATCTGTTATAGAACCACTGAATGACAGATATAATAAGTCTCTGAGCTGTAGCAGAACATGCTTAAAGTTGCACCAGATTATTCATACAAGAGCTTAAAGACCACTGTGCTAGACTAATGCCAATATTCATACTTAGACAATACAAGAATACAGGTGGTATGCATTTATGACTCAGCACACATGTAATGAGAAGGTCACTCATTCATGCACTTGTTTGCTAAGGCTGTCAAACTAGCATGGTGGAATTCAAAAGCATTGTCAAGACAAACTTCTGGTAACGCAAATAAGAGAATGTCAAACCATACTTACAAATACAAACAATGACAAACTTAACTTTCATACATTGGGTGGAGAATTGAAGACTGTCCTACCAGTCTCACACTGAAAAGACTGCCAAATTCAGTGTTATGTTTACCAAATAATACAAGAACAAGTTTTGGATTTTATAGTATTTATCTAGTTCCAAAGGACATTATGGTGCATCAACTAACAAGCAAAATATCAGAGAGAGAGAGAGAGAGGGAGAGTTGTCCTGGTAGCCAGACAGCCAGTAAAAGATGTGGTAGTAGATAATGGAACCATATTTAGTTGTGGAGACAAGAATGAGCATACTTGTAGGTTGCATGAACAGTCCAATTGCGAGGAAGTCTCCGACGGCTGAAGTTCTTTTGGACTGTCAGAGTTGGCGTCTTGACCAAGGAAGAGGAGTTTGGGGACCAAAGTTGGCAGCCCTTGAGATGGTTTCCACCTGCAGCAGAATCAAGACTGTAAATGAGACAAGTTTTTGTAGTATGAAACAAGATCAAACCAGCTCTATTTTGAGTCCTGAGTTTTTTTCCCCTAATATCTGATGCTATTGCAAAGTTGCAATCTTGCATGTTATGGGGTTTTGGTTCCGCTTATTGCATAATGTGAATGGCTAATCTGTCAAATGGAGGTCAGGATTGATGCATATTTTTCTTCAAACAAAAAGCGATAAAAAAAGGGACAAGTCGGCTACATACTTAGAGACTTCAAAGGGGCGGATCAGAAGTTCCAAATTGCTTGCAAATTTGTAAAAACACTTGTTTTAAAACCTTTTGTCTATATTTCTCTTCAACTCCTCCCAAACTAAAGAAATTAGTTTCTTTTCTTTCCTTTCCAAAACTCCCAAACAATATGGAAAGAAAATGATGTCCTTTTCTTTTCTAGCCTAAACTCCCAAACTATGCCTTGGGGGAAAAAAAGAAAAAAACAAAATAAGAACTTCTGGCAGAAAACTGGAAGTATGACGACGAAATCAAAACATTGTGGAAACCCTAGAAATTGTACGGCTGCGGAAACAGGAAAATATAATCAACTGCCCTGCGGAGGAGTGTGTCTCAATAGTAATGATGCTATTATAAACTGCAAAATTCGCGTTCTGCAAAGTTTTATTAAGGCAGTATCAAATCCACGAAATCAGCACCGGGTCGTAAGAAGAAATGGAAACAGATAAAAATGCACGAATAGTAATAATCATAATAATAAAATTGAATTTGGGGGTACTTTGGCAGTTTACCTGAAAGAAAAGAGGGGAGCGATGCCGCCGGTGGCCATGCCGCCGATGAGTGTTATCGCTGAGGACTTGTGCGTGTTTGTATGGCACCCTAGTAGGAATAAATATAGATATGAAATAGAAGGAGAACTGAAACCCAACCCAGCAGCTCGGACGAGGAAAGCTTAGCGCAACTATCTATGGGATTTACGTGGCACCCACCGTCTCCAAATTACCGGATACCCCTCCCCCTATCGACCATCGTTGATTTCTTTTTTCTTATTTTACTTTATTTTTTTGAACTAATTAATTATAGACAAAGGAAAATTGCACAACTATGCATCGCCTTTGCAACATAATCCTATCCATTTAAAATGAGAGTGAATTGCCCAAAAGGTCACTAAACTATAAAAAATGTCACCCTTTGGTCAATAAACTTTTTTGTGGCTGAAAAAGTCACTAAACTCGCAAAAATTCTCCAACGGAGTCATTTTACCGAATTTCAGCAGTTTCTCATCCGGTTTACAAGGGTCTTGTGTGAATAAATATTCTGATATGGGCAAAAATGGTCCAAAAGATTATTGGGGCAAGTGAACTCAGAGATTGTTTCGTTCCCAAAGTTGACCAATCGATCGGACATTCACTTCATCTTCTCCAGTGAAGTTCACTGGCTGTGAACACTTCACTTTCCAATTTGACCCAGTGTAGAAGTTTACTAGCTGTGACTGAGATTCACTCTCCTCTCTGTCTCGTCACTCCGACCTCCCCATTCTCCCTATCCGTCCCACCACTAACCCCAACCCCACATCCACTCCGACGACGATGACCCCTTTTGAGCCCACAGGTTTCATCACTTGCTTTCTCAACGTGATCTCTCGAGCCATACCCATTATTTGCTTAGTCTTCGATTTCCTTCGCCGGCCACCTAGCTGAGCTGAGGAAAGTTGTGAATGGTGAAACAACGTCTCTAGAAAACCTCTTAACAAAGAAATGAATCTTTTGTAGGGGAAACGAATTTGAAAAGGATCGGAAGGAGAAATTCTGCACCTCACCCCTCCTAACTTTGATATCATGCATGAGGAAAGGTGTGACTGAGAGAGAGAGTAGTTTAAGCCCCAAAACAGATCTAGTTCATAAGACAGTCGAAGATTGCAGAGCACAGGACATGAATGAATCGAGTTCTGATTGGGAGAAAAAGACAGATAATTCTAATATGGGAGACATCAACTCATATCTGGAGCAGATCAAAAAGTTAGATGGTCGTGTTAAAGAGATAGCAGGAGTTAGCTATGCAAACTTACAAAGTTCAACGAGGTCTCCTTTACCGCTTCACAAAGCTCTGGAAACCCCTATGATCTGACAAGAGAACCAATAGCATATGACATGGATAAGGTCAAACATCCAGGAAATGTGAAGGAAAGTGAAATAACAACTGAATGTCCTTGTTACCCAGAAAAATGTTTTTTTTTCTTTTACAGAAAAAGAAAAGAAAAGAATGATACTTTTTTTTTTGTATTTCCGCAGCCATGTGCTCTCACCCGTCACCAGTGGGCTGCCGAGGGCAGTCATTGAAGGGAGTGCTGTGCTATCCCATTCTTCTCAAAGAAAAGAAAAGGAATAAAGCCTAAAAGGTAAAGGTAAAAGAAGAATCTCAGGGCCTTACCTCTCTCTCTGTTTTGTGTGCGTACCAGTTTCTACTCAATGGCAGTGGGGAGGGGGGAGTGCAGAATAGCAATCATTCACACCACCAACCATTTCCCCATCCCCCTCTCTTCATGCTCAACGTAATACTCTATAATTATTGCCACCCGCCTTTAATCATTCACCCTTTTCTCATTTTAAATTACAGTCTCTATTTTTTACCGCCGGAGAAGACGAAGTCAATCTAGGGGTTAAAAGTGGTTTGGGAATGAGACAATCTATAGTTCACCTATTCCAAAACCTTTCGGATATTTTTGCCCCCTTGACTATATTCCTTCCATTCCACGTTGCCCATGCCACCGGATGAGAAACCGCTGAAATTCGGTAAAATGGCTCTGCTGGAGAGTTTTTTGCGAGTTTAGTGACATTTTCAGCCATAAAAAAAGTTTGGTGACCAAAGGATGCCATTTTTAATAGTTTAATGACCATTCACTCTTAAAATGATATGCATTTTCACTCTTGATATCAAATTTGTATGGGCATTTTCGTCACTTCATATTCAAAAAAACCAAAATAGTTTAGTAGACTAATCGAGGCTTCAAAAATAGATTGGTAACTACAGGTGCATTTTTTTTTTTTTTTGGAAAAAATGGTCATTTTAGTCCGTCCAACTTTTTTCTTAAACCAATTTCATCATTCAAGAAATTCTTTATTTGGGTGTTTTTAGTCCCTAAATTTAAATTTATTAGAAATTTTCCGGCACAAAAGTAAGCGCCATATTAAAGGTATTATAAGAGTTACAGTCAATGGTCTTAACACAAAACAAGGAAAAGCTAGAGGACCAAAATTGCAATTTTTAATAATTATATCATCTTCTCCAACTAACCTAACGTGCTGCTGCATTTCTATCTCTCATTCCATGCCGATTGACTCTCTCAAGCTCCAGCCATCACCACCGCCCCATTTTGCCCACCACCTCCTCATCCAATGGCACCCTTTCCGACCATCTTCATGGGCAAGGTGGAGAGGATTCTTGTCAACATTCTCATCAGCCGCAAATTCACTGTCATGGGCAACATGCTCAGGCTAAACAATCAAACAATTGAGCAACCCATCAACATGCTATGGAATGTGATGACTACATAATTGCTTTTAATCTTCTCCCGTATTGATGATTTTTATTCCAAAGCTAAATTTTGACTGCCAAGCGATTCCACTTTGGTGGAATTTTATTATCAAGAAGATCGGTTAGGTTCTGATGGTGAAGGTGTTGAGCTTTTACAGATGAAAGTTTGAACGTATTCGAACTCCTTTTCTTCTGCATTGATGGACAAATATCTGGAAAAGAAAAAAAAAAGGATATACCATGTGGAAAGTTTCTAAGACAACTGGAGTATAAATTTTAAAGATTGGCTATGTGTTTGTAAGTTGAAGTTTCATGCATTTGAACATGAAGGTTGTTGGAGTTTTCTATTTAGTCTTATCCCTTATGAACATGCAAGTTCTCAAGATAGCAGCTGGAGATCCGGCCATTAGAGAAGGAGATGGCTAATTTCTGCGTTTCTTCCAAATTCCACGGCAAGCTCATATAACAATCTCCTTGTTGTATGCAACCACATATCCTAATAAACTAGAGCAACTTGTAACCCTTGATCTACACCCAATAACATACACAAGCATGTATGAGAAAGTCAAATCATCTCTAGGATGAATATTAATTGTAAAAAGTAGTAAGGTCCCGTGAATGTTTAATTACCAATGAATTAAACTCAGATGAAGAAAAGTTTCAAGAATTTGCTTGTATATTCTACTACTGCTAATGATGAGTATAGCACATACATTGGGGAAGGATAGTGGAGCATGGTTCGCCATCACGGGTCCGCAGCCGTGGTTGTTCTACATCTGTCATGACATATCAATTAAATATCAAGTGAATACGCAAGTTAAAGCAATATAAGGTTTTAAAATTCTAGAAAAATTACTAAAATTAAAAAAATACTATTACCAATACAACTATCAAATTAAATTTGATAAAAGCTACATTAAATAGATACTATGTAAGTATTTAAAAAAAATGATGCTACTCTAATTATTTGATTTATAGTATTACAAAGCAAATGATTTTTGTAAATATAGGGGAAATTTGCTATTGATTCATAATTACAGGGAGCACTTTAATAATTAAGCCTAAAACTATCCCCAACATAAACATATCCTCGTCTTCCTTCCCAATTTCCTTCCGAAAAACAGTTCTCATCTTCTCCGGTCCATTCGCATCTCTTCCTGCACATCCATTGGCAATAGATTTCACTAACTCTATTTTTCCGTCCATCTACTATCCTCCTCGTCAAAACCCACACTCTCTTTAATACTCCTCTAATCCATACTGTTTCTATACCCTAGATTCATCTTACTTCCAAATTTGCTCCAATTCTTCTTGTTCATACTCCCAATATGAAAGATTAGGATCAATCCCAACAAAATTACGAGTCTTACAACCGTAACACTCAAGAAACCTCAAACTAATTATGATGGGGTTGCACTAGCAGAAGTGATGGAATGGGGATGGCAACTGGTGGGAGAAAGAAGAAAATCAATGTGGGTGATTTCGTTGTCTGACTCGCGATTTGACTCGGCTAAACTCGGTGAGTTTTGCTGATTTCTTATCGATCTAAGTTGACTTGGTTAATATCGGCCAAGTCAATCTGAGAGTCAAAACGGCGATGTGAGTGTCGGTAATCGTACGAATGCCTCCTATTCCAGTTATGACTCGGACAAGTCAACTTGAAATCAGCCCGATTTGGCGAACCATGATAGGAAGTCGGTTTGGGGATGGAGTTGGGAAAGGAAGGGAGGGGAATGTGGTGGTGATGGTGGATGATGGGTGAGTAGAAGGGGGACAGAGGGGTAGTGGTAGGGAGTGGAAGAGGGTGGTGGGTTTGGTGTGGGAAGCAAGGTGGTGGTGGCGATCAGGGAAAGTGGCAGAGGAGAGGAGGTGGTGGAGATGGGAAGAGAGGGCTAGTAGGAAGGACTAAGATAGGGGGAGGGTAAAGCAAATTTAAAAAGTACCCTAAAAAATTTTTAAACATATGTCAATTCACACAAACCCACTTGAAGTTTCCAAAATACCCTTGGTCAGCTAATAAATTCAGAGCACGATTGATTTTTGGTGGTGGCACCGTCGTGGAGCGATTTAATTGGATCCAAAAATCAAGTTTAAGGACTACATTGATCAAATTTAAAATTTAGGGACTAAATCAACTTTAATAAAAATGTTCGGGGATGAAATTGACCATTTTTCCCTTTTTTTTTTTTTTAAAAAAAAATTTCTTTGAAAGATTACAAAAACAAAAATCACAGCAAAAAGTTATATCACAAATGACCTTTGCATGTCCTAAATCTTCAGCTCAAATTCATATTTCAAGAGAGCGACAGAAAGAGAGAGTACGTAAAGAAAAGTCGTAAGAAAACACCTAATTTCTCTAATATATTATTTAAAAAAAAAGGCAAAAAAATGTGGTCTTGACACGGGTTATTCCTACTTTTATGCCTGGCCTTTCCGAGCCCAAGTTTTATTTTATTTTTTTAATGAAAAAGCTTGGCCCCTGTCCAATGGACAGGACGGGCAACATTTATATTTTTTTGTTAATAAAAATAACCCCGCCATGCCCAATGAGGGGATAAAATTTTATTTGGAAATTTTTGAAAGATTCCCATATTCTTACCGCCGGAAGGATCTGGTAGAAAGAGTTGCATGACTTTGGAAATTTTTGAAGAGTTTGGAAAAGCCTATGGCTTCGACTTTTTAGTCATGCAATTGCAAGCTACATATAAAATTCAAGGATAAACATAAGAAAGAGTTTCATGCTTTGCTTGAAATTTAAAAATAGAATATATTAGATGGTTCTACTTTTTTTTCTTCTTTCGAATCAATTTTATTTATTGAACATCAGGCTTTTTTTTTTATATGCCTAACTATGATTATTACAAGCAAGATAATATTCATTTGACACTTTTTTATTTAGTTTTTGAAACATTAAATAGATTGATGTACTAATAACAAAGATTTATTTGTATCGAAAATTTTCAAACCAATACAATATGTGAGTTTGCACTCCTTGAATAATAAAATAAAAATTCAGACTTTGTCACAAAGCAAAATTAATTTTACAAAAATATCGATTTTTGCCTTAAACTCCATATTTTTTAATTGATTTTGAGAAAATCGTAGACTTAAGTAAAGAGGATACGGTTTGACATGCACAACAAGTTCTTTTTTGTTTTGCCAAAAAAAAAAACTAATTAACTAATCCATACGATGATCAAAACATAGTATTAGAAACCAAACAAATCGAAGAAGCAGACCCAATAAAGAAAAAAAAAAAAAAGAAGGAAAAAACTGAGGTTTGGGGTATAACAATCTGTGCAGGTCAGTCTGAACTCTTTTAAAAAAGAAAAGCAGCATTAACAAGAAGAGAGAAGTCCCGAAATTAGGGCACGACACCCCTCTGAGAGGGAGACCCGCGTATAACCTACAGCAAAGTAAAACTACCGTTCCAAGTATCACTTTCTTCATTCCCTCCTCTGTATAATTTGGTATTATCATTTTATTTTATTTTGTTCTGGAGGGCGCGGCGCATTCCAACACCACATGTTTGTTGGAAAATCCTACCGTCCCTGTTTTTCGTCGTCCTTATATACAAAGAGCTGGGTTATACTTATGCAACATCTAACTATAATATTAGAAGGAAAAGGAAAGTGCTAACAAACTATAGCGCTCCATATTGCACGTCTTATCAACAGATGGCGATGCGATTCTACAGCAGAACCCATGGCTCGATACATACACCCACCGACATCTCCCTGCAGCAGAATAACGGCCATGGCACGCGGAGCATCTACTCTCTATTTCTCCCTTAAGCCCCAAAGAGCAGCAGCGAAGTATTCACGCGTCGCCTTTCAGGCATGAGCTGTTCGCTATTTGACAAGGACTTCAATGTTTTGTTCCTTGTCTGGGAACGGAAATGACAGAGAAAGGGAGAGCGAGGCCGATATATCCTCCTCATCTCCTTTGGCAGCTGCCACACTCGAACAATGGTCCTGATTGATCTTTTTGCCTCCTTTCCCAACTAAGAACATTGGAGTACCTTGTGTCATAGGCTTACTCTCAGCCCCCAAAGCAAGTTCAAGATTTGGAGCTCTGTCTTGAAGCCGATCCTCCTCTGAACGACTCATCTTCCATTGCATCAACTTCCCAACCAACCCAACATCCTTCCCTGGTTCAGGATCAACCGGGAAGAAGTATCTCTCAGCGTTCCCTTTGATTTTCTGTGGATCAGATCCATCAAAAGCTTCGTCACTCCCGGTAGCTTGAACAGGCAAGCCAGAATGCCACCACGAATCTGTGCAACTAAGCCTTCACTCGAAGAACTACTCTCTACATGAGTCTTCTGTTTTTTGCTTGTTCTTACTTCTTCAATGCAAATATTGTCAACAGCAATCCCTGATTGCACCTGACTTCTGCTCGCATAAGCAGCTTGTGGCAATCCTCTGCCCAGAATCCACAAGCAGAACAATTCCCATAGTTGTCCTTCACAATTTCATTTTGAATACCAGAGGAGGAAACCTTGTTGAGCGAACCATCATTCCGGGCGACGTTGATGTCGAGTACTGCTCATATTCTCCGATATGTCCCCCGTGCCTATATTTCCCACTGAACCTATCCCACCTGCACAAGCGAGAGATTCACCAAAATAATGCGAAGCATGCAGTTGATTAAGATGAGAATTCCTGGTCCAAAGGAGTCTCCTGACTTCTACAGAAACCACTAACTCTTTGAGTAGATTCAGCGGACGTTTGGAGTTCTTGCTCTATCATCTGGTCAGACTCAACACCCTCTTCCTGAAGGGCAACATTGAACATTATACAAGGAACAACAAAATAAATGTTGGACATTAAACATTACCAGAACAAACAAGGAAAATGCTAGTCTTACAAAACCTACTAACACATTACTTAGACAAGACCCAGTGCGGAATGCAAGTCATCTAATCCAATGTTTTGACAATAGTAGTAACTAACAAGCAGCAGACTTGTCTTTGTCACATTTATTTTCCAATAAAAATTTGTCAAACTATCCATCCTCCTCTCTAGTTCTCCCCAAAATTACAGTGGAAACATCAAAGTAAACAAACTTCAATGAGGCCAACAAATTAATTCAAGAAAAAATGAACAAATAACAACAGAAAAAGGATCAGCGAAACAAAAAAAAAGCAGAAATAAAAAGTAAAAAAAAAGGGAAAGAGAGTGTCGGAAGATATGCTGTGCCCAAACAACAACGAATATATCCCCCAATCAAGACTAACACTTTCACCAAAAGAAGAAGTACCGACTGATATACAACAACATGATCAATGTAGTAATTTTTTCAGTTCAAAGTTTAATCTCTCTGGTAAGTCAAACCAGACCTCCACCTAAGAAAACCTTACCCCTGCCACATCAGGTGTCTTAATGTTATGGCAGGGCATCTAGAAAAGGTGAGAAACAAAACATAACATTTGGAGATAAATCTTTAGAATTATCCTAAAAAAAAAATCTTTTTCCAGCAAGTCCAAGCCATTTTGCATTAAATCAAGCTGTTGCCTCCTCCGCAGAAATATTATAGATTAAGTCTGAGGGGCCCATTCCTTTCACAATATTCTCCTTTTGAATATATAATTCGGTTGCTTTGGATATCCCCACAGTTAATCTACTGAAGTGATGTGGCTAAGATGGAAACAGAAAATTTCCAACATAAGCTCTAGCTAAGAATACCACATCCTTGCCTACTCAGGCCCTATGATTGTGAGTGCACACAGATGCACAAGCATGTTATGAGAGGAAGAACAAGGAAAAAAAGAAACAATCATCATATCAAGAAGAAAAAGAACAAATGTTTTGCTCGAAAAAGAATATGGTTATCTAAAACAAATTGATAGTACCAGGGAGGTACTGGTATGTTTCATTTCGTCGGACAATGTACTGGTTTGTGCTGCTTCTCCACATGATTTTGCATTGCTACTTTGTACAACAGAAAAGAAATTGGAATCCAATTTATTATCCTTCCGCTCCACACTAAGTACAGGATCATTGTTTGTGACTTCCGAAGACACTTTGCCATCAGAACCTTGTTTCAATGCTTGAGATGATGATAAACAAGGCAGTTCCATAACTGCCACCTCAGATGCTAATGACTTGCTGCTACCTGCAAATAAACCATTTTCTTATAGGCCAAAGTGAGCATGAGTTCAGGGGCAAGAACATGATAGAAGTGAGGATACCTTGAGAAACAAAAGTTGGCTTATGAGAGGAATCAGTCCTCTTCCCTCTGAACACCCCCCACAGAAAGAACAGTGCATTCCAACCTACAAGCAGTAGACAATAAAATCATATTTTTTTGGGACAGCTTCCAAGTAAATTGTTACATGGATAAATAAGAAAGAGAAGAATACTATTAAAAAAAAAAATCCCCCATTCCCCCAAAACCACCCCACACAACACCCCCCCCCCCAAAAAAAGAGAAAATGCTTAGAAAAAGCGAGAACAGTGGGTGGAAAACTTTCAAAGCAGACTGTTATAGGGGCAAAATAGAAGTGGAATGATGACATCCTTCTTTTGAGTTCACGTTCTAAGAGATGTAGACCACATCCATCATATTTCATAAAGCACATGACAGAAAAGTGTGAAGGAAATAAGCTTTCCTTTCTGCTTCTGATAATAAAACACTTGTAGCAAAGAAAATCAGGATCAAAGCTTACAAAGATGGCATTGGCTCAAATACATAATAGATGAAATTTCCTACAAAGATTTACACATTTTGAACAGAAGGGATTATTAGAGGAATAAGTGATCCCTCACATTGACACGTAAAAAAGAACGGACAAACCAAACTACAATCATTCAGTCATTACATCAGTAACATAACGTAAAAACTCTTGATGCTAGTTATTTTCAACATATAGATATTTGAAACATTATGAACGAACAATAGCTAGCCATAAGGAAAATACTAAAATAATCCTTACGCTGGGATTTCTCGGGAAGCTGATTTGACGGGAATATCATGAGTTCAAAACCATCAAAACTTCCTTTAAGCGCAAGATCATTTTTCATCATATTGTCCAACAATACTTTGTAGCTCTTCTCATAGCTGGGAGACAAAATAAATCAGATCAAAGAACATGTACGATTATTTGAGCTAATCAGTAGAATTGATAAGTTCAAAATGCAACCTCGCAAGATCTTTAGCAAAAAAGAAAAGTGCTACATTATCTTCTTTGACACCATTGTCCTGAAACTGTACTGGCCACATAGTCAACCGAGGTACTTCATTTAGGAGGACTTTATTGGCAAATTTGTTCACAGCTTCAAGAACTCTGGGTGATGCACAAGTTGACAAATGAGCTTGTATTCCATCAAAAACATTCAGGGGTTCACCAATTCTGTTAACCTCAAATACTCCTCTGCCCATGAAAAATCATTACAAGGAGAAAACCCACAATCAGATCAAAAGAACTCCTATGTTTATGCCTATTTTCAGAAATTAAAACTAATGGGTAAAGGTTAAAAGCATACTGCCATATGTACTCATGATCTGGAATGGCCAATGTTTTCAACAGAGTAGATGTTTGCCGGTGAGACCCCATTTGGAACATCTCTTACCAAGACGATCTCTCCAGTGGGACAACAGGAAACACACCTGTAGTTCTGGAAGTAGAAGCTTCAACTGAAAGATTGGGAAACTGCTGCACAATATCGTCAACAGTTTCCTGTTTAGAAGAGTCGGTTGTCGAGTTCCCCAATATGATATACCCGTCTTGCATCTCTCCTGAACTGCACAAATTTCCCTGATTGCTTGAATCCAATACCTGAATCCTGAGTAGCTATTTCGGAATTCATCTTTAGGAGAGATGAATCATCGGAATGGTCAGAAACCCTGTGCTTTCTGTATATCCCAGGCTTTCTGAGTACAGCAGCTTCAATTGCAGCCTTAAGCTTATCCTTACCTTCTACCATCTCTCTTGGATTTTTTGCTGTTGTATCAGAAGCAGGCGATCCAGGATGATCAGCAGTGCAAGACTGTGCTAAATGACCAATTTCTTTACACTTTCGGCAAGACAGGGTTCTTCCAGAAATCATACTATTCTGCCTTGACTGAGTCCAGCTACCATCTTTAGTTCTCTCACCAACATTTATCGATTCCCTTGGCCGAGAGGCCCGACATAAACTATCTGGTAGACCGTCATTGAGATTACAAGGTTGTCTCTCCCCAGAAAGAGAATTAGATGAGTACTCCTCTGGGCTACCTTGATTAGGCTTCATATCATGACCGCTATTTCCATTTAAAGATGAAACTCCAAATGAATTAGTTGATGCCTGCCTTTTCAGTTCACCTGCCACAGGACAACCAATTAAAGGCAGAAATAAACAGAAGGAAATCATCCATAAACAAGATTCAGCCCATACCTAGAGAAACAGGTGGTTCTGAACCTGTACGAACAGCAAAACTTGAGGATTTTGACAGTATCATTGACCTACTCTCAGATTGTATAGCCTTTGTGTCATGGAAGTTTCTTGCAGAAGAAAGTGAAGTAGGTTCAGCAGAAGATACAAGCTTTTGATCATTTTTTACTGCAAGAGCAGCAGGATTAGCCATAGGCAGACTGCCTGACACTTTTTGAGATGTGAAGGAATTCTTCTTTTCAAATAAGTTCCTGTCTTTGGTATGTTTTGACCCTTTAGTTTCCTGAATACGAGAAAATTTGGGAGATATCATTTTTACTTTTGATTCCCCAATGTTGGGACGGCCTGAGTTTGTTAATCTAAATGACGAAGATTTGCTTATTGATCTGGCAGCTCCTTCCTTTTTATCAAGAGAGACAGAACTTTTAACTGATCGCTGCTTCTGAGGAACAAAGTCATCCACAAGTTTAATTTTTGGCTTCATCATCAAAGAATTGA
Organism: Coffea humblotiana; assembly: GCA_023065735.1. Classification (NCBI taxonomy): domain Eukaryota; kingdom Viridiplantae; phylum Streptophyta; class Magnoliopsida; order Gentianales; family Rubiaceae; genus Coffea; species Coffea humblotiana. The sequence continues at coordinate 106,867 of CM041209.1, read as the reverse complement.
ATGAGTTGGACTTTATAAAAAGACCTGCAGGATTGTCACCAGTTCAGTACCATTGTTTATTTTACAGCAAGAAGAAAGATATTGTCACCATAAGCTTCACAGCAAAGAGTTTAAAGAACCTGCAAGAAACGTAGAAGACTATAAAGACCAAAACCTGTTATTCCAGGATTGATTATTACCCTGAGAAGTGTGCAATCTTGAACCCGATGGAGAGGTTGCTGTATCATGAGCTGAGACAGTAACACTAGAAGAATGCTGGGTGGGCTTTGCTTTCCCCCTATCCAAAAGCTTAAACGAACTATCACGAGAAATTGCTGCTGTTCCACTAGAAGTTGATACCTTTGCCGAACCAATATCTGATTCAAGGACACGCTTCTTTACTGCGCAGAAAACTTCAGCATCATCAGATTGTCTTTTGCCCAAAATTTTCACACTTGGCGGATCATTAACAATTTTGTTTCCCACGACATCTGAACCTTTTGTTTCAGACTTCATAGCGAAGCTTGCATTTTCAGGATTTGCCTGTCCAGAAGAATTAATTTTTTCACTTGCATCAACACTGCAAACTTTTTCTTGCCTCGGATTCTTCATTTCCGCCTCCAACTTGCATTCTTCACAGAGCCAATCACCTTCAGGAACTTTATCCACCATTTCTTTCATGCAATAGCTGAAACAAGAGCTAATGAATAAGTATCATCACAGGGACAAAAATGTGGAGAAAGTTTTGAAGGGTTGGATAATGTCATTGTCAGTCTTACGTGTGCTCAGCTCCATCACTACATCTACAGCATATTGCAAGCAAATCCTCCCTACCAGCATCGCCACAGATATCACAAACTTTTACCTGGTCCCAGCAGGAAAGGTATAAATTCAATTAACATTAGTCAAAACCAACTTATAGTGAGTATGGAAATCAGTGACAAGAAACTTCATACTATGGTACAAAAGTAGCGATGAAATAGGACATATACAAGAATAATTAAAAATTTTCATGCTACTTTGAGAAAATAACAAATGCCCAAGCAAGAAAAATAAAAGAAAATGTTGACAGTATGACAGAGTTTTGGACTATTTAGCCTTGTACTATTAGGCTTTGTTTGAACATTGAAAAAACTTTCTGTGAAAGTGAAGCAAACAAGAGTGAGGTAAACTAATATAAATATTGCTTTCCTTCCATATAAAACTCAAACTAGTTACCTATGTAGTAGCAATGGTGCTTTTGGGTTTTAACAACTTCTCATGCAATTTTGCAGGACACAAATCTGTAAGAAGATGTAGGAGAGCTATGCAACTTTCCCACTAATGCAAAGCACAAAAACAAAAGTAAATAACTCTCTCTCTCTCTGACACTTTTCTTCCAACCAACCATTGCATTAGGGTTGTGGCACTTTGTACGCTCAATTCCTATTTCTGACAATTCAAGAAACAAAACTTTGCTTTCTACATTCACCAAAGTGGTAATTGACAGGACTACTTCAACTGTACAATTATCTTAATTAGTACCATTAAAACATCCGTTTAGGATTAACATGTTGCTCTACCACGTAGTTTATGCTCAAGTGTAGCTATTACATTCCACAATGAGGATCCAGACACAACCATAAAACTTCATGGAAGCAAAGTCATACCAATCCATATATTTCCAAGCATCCAAATTGGATATAATAACACACACCTTCAACCCACTGGCCAAAGCATTTAATACAACTCAACACAAATCCAAATATGTGCAAAGTGAGAACATATTCTAGACAATTCTATCACCGGCACGTAATTAGAGTTATTTTGTTTGATGTCCAGACTACTAACTATATAGTTTCCGATGTTGCCACCAAAGGGGAGGACCAAATGATAGATTGAATAACTTACAAATGTGTCCTTATTTCATACTACAGTACCAGCAACATTTGCAAACTGGCTAGCATAGTTATCAGCAAAATTAATACAAAATCAAAATCCATCATATAGTTTAGGCAAAGATTGGATAAAGCCCAGTGATAAAGTTTTAAACAGTTGATGAAAGAAAGAGAGTCAATGATACAGTTTAAACAGTTCTTTTTTTTACAGTAAAGATTACGTTTTAAACAGCTGATGAAGTTTTCCTCTCTCTCTCTCTGCAACTCTATGTTCTTGGTAGTAAGGAATTGCACTATCGGGATATACATGGGTATAGGCAATATGTCAATCTGATGGCATAAGCTACAGAAGCTACACCTAAATGGAAGTCTTTCATGGACTGCGGAAAACCTTTGATTTCAGCACATCAAAAGTTCCATAACTGAAATTTCAACCTAATGACTTCAAAAGCAATAGAAGCAATGTCATTGCTCATTGATATACAAGCAATACATTTTCTATGAGAAGCATCGCAGGTAAACAATAAAGAGTTTTCCAAGAGTTTTCCAACAAGCAAATCAGAAAGGGACCTGGTTTAGATAATAGAAATGCCCTGCACCTACAAGAGAACATAAAGAATAGCTGTCCTTACATCATGCTCCACCATATCAGAGTCATCACTCTCATCCATTGGATGTGATTCAAAAGAATTTTCAACAGCATCATGCACAGATCTCGATCTCATAACTTTGTCAATTTTGTCAATATTTTCTTTCTTTTCTACAAAATCCACAGTATTTACAGCTGAAATGCTATCAGTAGGACCACAAGATACAGCCTTTGTGGATAACGAAGTCAAATGGCCACCGGGGCATGCTAAAAAATTGTCTTTCAAACCATCAGGACTTGGTTCACGCAAGCGAGACTTGTCCATGGTAGGATGTGAACAATTCCCCCGTGCTTTCATTAAATGAGTGACACCTCCTGCAGTCTTTGAAGGAGTCTCCACCAAACCTAAATTTCGTGAAGATTAATCAGCTTGTGAGCATACAGAGAGGCAAATTCTTCAACAATAGTTCAGTATTTTATGTTTGCCAGCTGGAGTTACAGTCTCTCATTGAGAACACAAATCAAATCCAGAAAAAGAGAAGAAGTTTGATGAAAAATAGTGATTACGTTCTCTTAAGCACTTAGACTATTAGCAGAAACAGGATAACCAGGAAAATCCATACCATCTTCATTTCTATCACTGGAATTGGACAACTTAGTATCTTCAGCTGCGGTAATACATGATTGAACATGATCATGGTCTTCTTGACCTTTTGAATCCTCAACCTTGGGAAATACAGTAGTAGTTTCAGATGTTGCAGACACGTCAGAATTCATTGTAGCTTCACAATATACATTTTTAGAACCATCGCTCTTCCGCACAATTTCACATTCCACAAAATTTTCATTTGGAAAAGCATCATTTACAGAGAAACTTAAAGCATTTTCAGCAGAAGCCTCTCCAGAGCATTCATCGACTTTTGATCCCATCTCGTGCTGGGTAATATGCAAGCAAGCTGAGCAAGGAGCAAAGCACACGTTACAAGTTCCACCTTCCGCTATATGATCAGAATTTAGATTCTTAGGATAACTACTATATTTTTCGTCAACCTGGGAATGGACCTACGAGAAGCAACCAAAATAAACAAATTAATAAGCATGGAAAAATACATCATTTCAAAGAAACAAGTTTGAGAGTGGAAAAAAAAAGGAGGCATCACCAAGGAAAAAAAGTTTGAAAAGATTTCCAGGAAGGTAGATAGCTTGCACCATGAAACCAAAATTAAACAAGAAAATCATTATGATGAAAGCTTGTAAACCAGATGTAACCCTGATGAACACAAAGATACACACACACTGGAAACCAATTATAGAAGGTTTCTATATCAAAAATCTGTTGTGATGTCTGCACGCTTTTGCAACTGCACCAGACTTTCTGGATTATGTGCAATCACGTTACACTTATTCTCTTTTTTCAAAGTTGCATCACTGTTTGTATCTCTTCTTTAAAAATGCTCCTTTCATGTTCTGTCTCTCTTTTTCAAAGTCACATTACTGTTTGCATCTCTTTTTTAAAAACGTTCCTTTTCAAGGAAGATAAAAACAAGTACTGCACTGTCGTCCCAACTATTTTCCTCCTATTCTTTCGATGGTATTTTCCATAGTATGCAACACAATCTTGGTCAAGCACCAAAAGTTTTTGGTGACCTAAATTTCTTTCTCTACTGCATCAATGCGGGTGTACACCGGAGTCGAATGTAATAAGCCAGTTTTCTGCAGGCAGTTCCAGCGTCATAAATGAGTCTCCTTGGCAGCTAGTTCCTTCTTAAAGGAAAGGATAGCTGTTCAAGTCACAAGCGGAGAAGGCGGACCCGTTAAGATAGATATTTAGCCTGAAGTAAACTAGTATCCTGTCTTGTCCTTAAAAGTAGCAATTTGTGCATCAACACCATACCCTCGGATCAACTGAAGGGGTAAAGGATACTCCTAGAAAAGATGAGCTATTTGCTATCTCCGAAATCTAAACCATAATAGAAGGCTTCAGTCCTCAATTATGAAAGCTCCATATGTAACAGAGATCTCATTACAGTAGTCTGTAAGTTAAAGGCACTTTTGAAATTTACAAATTATATAAATTAAATCTTTATGAATAATTCCCTTCACTTCCACGACATGCTCTGCTCACACCCCAACTTCCCCACTCCAAAGCCATGTAATAACACTGACAACCCAAACATGCAAACGCAAATAAAACACAATGAATTTCCCTTTTGCAGCTTAAAGCATTAAGTAATGTAAATAGGAAGAGTTTCGGAATACGTTGTGACAGTTTCAAAACAAAAACTCAGGCTGAGGCATACTGAATTTGACAAATTATCATTACTGCAGCAAAAAAACAAAATACTCAGCTAGCGTATATGAGAATCCACGAATGAGATCTGTAGGATCCTCAGCCCAAAAAAAAAAATTTATTGTCATACATGAATTACGAATTCAGAGCCAAGAGTATAATGAATAGCACGTAATTACCCTGTTATCTCACCATATTGGCATGGTCAGAATCATCTACAGGCCCTCGCATCCGACAGTTTCCTCTCAAAATTGGTGTGATCTATTACAACAATACGATCAAATGTCAATGGCTGGCCCAGTTTAAAGCTTCAAAAGCAGTAAAGGGCCTTTAAACTAAAGCAATCTTAGCATCGACAATCAGAAATTTTGAGGAAGAGAAACACTACTATTAGATGTCTACTGTGTATCTCTTTGGTCAATAATTTCTCTCCACGAATAGATTGACAAAATGCAAAAGCCCAATCACAAACATATGCATGAAGAAGGCGTGCAGGTGAGAAGGTGGAGAGAGACGGAAAACTCAGAAAGAAGATGAGTTTACAATTACAGAGGATGATTCACTGGTAAATCCACGAGAATCATAATTAATTGAAAAAAACTAATCCAGACAAGTGCAGAGGAGTCATTAATTAGTGAGAGCAAGCAATCAAAATTGAAACTTTTTAGGCTCATATACCCCAAACAAAAAGGTAAAAATAGTGATCGATTAACAAATATTACGATCAGGAGAAAAGTTGGAGGCAATTAAAATTAGTACTAGAATTGAAACATATCGTCAGGGGAAACATGAATTAGAAAAAAATAAAAATAAAACGAGGCATGGATTTATTCTGTGAATTAGTTTTTTTTTTTTTTTTGGGAGGGGGTGGGGGTGGGGGGAGAGGGGTGGGTGTAAGTTTTTCGAGGGGGTAGTTGCTAAAATTAAAACCCTAATTGAGCGAAGGGTGGAGGAGGAGGAGGCAGAAAAAAAAGAAATGAAATAAAAATCTCACGTGCCTTGGGGTGGGAAAGAGTTTGGGTGGCATTGTATAAGTCTTGGAGGAATTGCTGTTTGCGCTCAGCCATCGCCGACACAGAGAACACAGGCACCAAACAGGAGGAGGAAGACGACGACGATGATGATGGATCAAACATCACCGACCCAGCTGCGTCAAACAACACCACCACACAAAAGCATACACTTTTGTCTCGCTGATTGAAGAGAGCAGAAGAGAGCTATTACGGAACCTCGCCAAAAATCAGCCTCCAAGGCTTCACAAAAATCAGCCTCCAATTCCAAATGTTTACCCACTCCTTCAATTTCAATCTTGTGTGGTAGTAATAATAGTGCGTGTATGCTATATCCCAAACTACATGGTATGTACATATAATATATATATATATATATATATATATATATATATATATCTCTATTGTGTGTGTGTGTGAGCGTGTCCGTCCTTTTTGTGGGTAGAAAATTGTAATTCATATAATTATAAAGGGTGCTGAAGCAAATTAAATTCCATTTCTCAGAAAACGCAAAATGTAAGGAGGGATAAGTTGTAATGGTTTGGTTTATAGGACATAATATAATTTACTATTTTTTATTTGTTCTATAATAGTATTTGTCTATTTACGTGAAATTTAAATTTTTTATTTTAAACATTAAATGAGGATTGATAACAAAATTTTTCGATTGTAATACTTTATTCCTTCTAATACATAGATTTTCAAGTTGAATTTGCATTTGTGAGCAACATAATGTGAATTTACATGAAGTCAAATAATTATAATTTATTTTTTAATCTATTTTCAATTTTAATATGAGATTAAAAATTCTTGCACAACATATTCAAAAGTCAAAAAACAAAGTATCTTAAAATATTTGTTTTTTATTATAAAAGGAAAAATTATTTTAATTACAAGTAAAATTATTTATTATGAGAAAATTACTATTTAAACATTCATTGAATTTACAAATAACCTAAGATATCCTGATGTAGTATAAAGATTTATAATGATAAATTTGGCATTCTATTTTTTAGGCATTTTAAGATAATGGAGAAAGAGTTTTTTTCTAGAATAAGATTCCACGAAACAAATTAGAATGAACATTTCAAGGGGAAAGGTTTTCCCACTATATCAAATACTGAAATAGAACAGACTTTCTTTTCAAGTCATTCCTACGTACCCAAACAAGGGGAAAATACTAGGAATCCATAATAACTCTCCCGTATCCTTGACTCAAGTAAAACCCATGGTGGAGAATACTAGTATTTTTCCTCTTAGCTTTTTACTAGAAGGCTTTTATACCCTACAAGTGTTTATTTATTTATTGTTCAACTTGTGACCTTCCCATTTGTAATCTACTTTTTCCACATAGTGAAAAACTTTTTACTCAAAATTTTTGCATTATATATAAAAAGGGAGGGGTTAAAATTGTATTTTCTACGTACTAAATTCACACCCTATACACTTATTAGATACTTATGTCTAGGGATGGGCAAAATTATCCGCTAACCCGAAAATCCGTCATATCCGATTTGATCCGAAAATTAGGATACCCAATATGTGTTAACTTGATCGGATCAAAAGAGTGTCAGATACCCACTAAAACGCAAGATAAGTTTAGGGTCATATAATTAAAAACTCACAGTACACGATCCGCCCGCATATATTTATTTATTTATTTTTATACACATATTATAAAATAATATTTTTAGAGATAAATAAGCAATTTCATTGAACAAATTGCATTACAAATATGAGAGACTATAGTTTATTTATAAGATTCATTTGTAGAGGTCATGATCTTATATTTTGTAGAAAAGAATTTAATTAATATGGAACATACATTTAAAAAAATGTGTTACTTATTTCAAACTTTTATTGATTTTGAATTCTTTAATTTTTTTCCTTTATCTTGTATTCTCTTTGCATGCTTGTTTCTTGGTGAGAAACTTTTTTTGAAAAAAAATATTTATTAAATTTTAGATGAATATGTAAAATATAAAATTAAATTAGTATAATTTTTTTAAAAAAATTAAATGATAAGTGGGGTGAGGGGGCACTAGTTGACTCGATCCTATCTCAATGGATGCCTTATGACTGAGTATCTGCTGATATGCGGGGAAGGTAAGAGTCAAAAAATGGTTAACTCGCAAAGTGTGGGTCGAATCAACCAAATGGTAGATGGGCGGGTATCCGACCCGACCCACGCCCACACCTACTATTGCCCTTAGTTTTTATACATTAAATCAACACCTTTTTATATTTTTTTAATTATCTTTTCATATAATGAAGAGAGGGGAATATTAACATCTTTTAACGGAAAAAATTTCACATTCAAATATTTTATTTAAGTCTTATATAGAAATTCCTCTTATTGATTCTCTTGTTCCAAAATTTATGTTTGTTCTCTTTTGTCTCATGACCTACCAGTCTTTTTTTTTTTTTAAACTATCTTTAAAAACTTGCATGTAACCAAATGGTGTATAATACCAATATGAAGTAGGGGTGGCAATTTCCGACACGACCTGAAAACCCGACACGAACCTAACACGAAATTAATGGGTTTGGGTTTAGATTTTTAGGATTCGGGTCAAAATCGGGTCAGACCCGATAAACCCGAAAAAACCCGGGTCAAAACGGGTTAACCCGCTAACCCGTTTTCTAAAATAAAAATAAATCAATAAATATTAAAAAAATATCTAAAGACTTAATAGTAGGAAACCACTACTGACTAGTGACGTAGTGACTGTGACTATAACAAAAACATTCACGTTCATTCGGCCGGCCCTAATTAAAAATCCTTCATCCAAATATTTTCTTTCCCTTTTGGCCTTTCCTCTTCTAAAATCTAAACGGCAAAATCAGAGAGGATCGTCTGCCCTTCTTCACCTCACCGATCACTAGCGGACGGTGGTTAGCAGCAAGCAACGGCTTTTCTTCTTTGAGGTTTGAGCAGCAAGAAAGGGCTAGCAGCTTAGATCTAACTTAGCAAAAAAGGTAACGCAGATTTTAGATCTAACTTAGCTAATCTGGTTGATGATGGCTTTTGGTTTCTCGCTCTGTATTTTCTTTTGGTGGTCAATTGTCATGGGCTGTCGCTTATAGGCTGGAGTGGAAGGCTGTGTATAGCAATCTCCAATAAATTCTAATCGTAGTTGCCTCTGATAGATATCCTAAAAGACAAAACTTCTTCAAAATCTAGCTGCAAAAATTGAAAGTAGAAAAAACTTGGGATTCATTAACCTCGATTTCTTATCTGGCTCTGCCCCTGTTTAAGATCATTGGACAAAAAATTCCTTTTTTGAGAGTTTTGTGTTTCCATTCTCGCCTGACATAGAAAAGAAAGTTTCTGATCCAAAAAGAAAGAGTAAAAGAAAAGAACGTCCAATTAACACTTGATAGTGGTCAGATAATGCCTAAATTGCCTGACATAAAAAGATTCTACTTGCCTGCAATGTGACACCATATGTATCCATTTCTTAAATACAAAACATAATCATATTAATAGTAGTAAGCACTTGCACGGGTTGTGTAATTTTATTTCTGACTTTTCTTTTCTGTGCAAGCAAATTGTTGAATTGCATCTTATATTGGGAGGGCAAAATGCATAAATCACCCCACGTATATTTCCTAGTATACTACTAACATTTTTGTTGCCCACTTTTTGGGTAAACAATTTGTATATTACTGCAAGTTTGGTGTTATCATCAATTCATCATTCGTTACATATTTTTATTGAGTTTACCAAATAAATACAACGATGAATAAATCTAATAAGGAAAACTTATCTATGTGTGTGTATATATATATATATATCTTACAAAATAAATTACTAACTAGATTTATAAGCAATTCAGGCCCCCAAGACAACTAGTTCATATTCAGGTACCTCTCATCATAGCCAACAAAAATGTTGTTTTTCTCTTATTTATTCCTTTTTCTTCGTTAACTCCAAAAAAATATGGAGTTCAAGTAGATACATGCTTAAGTTATCTACACATGAGTTTAGATTTGGATTGTAATTTTATGTAAAAAAAAATTTATATTTTTTAAAAAACATTATTAATTAGAGCTTTTAAGATGCATTAAAATGGTATAATTAAAAACAAGGTTCATCTAGAATGGGGTTTAAGTGGTTGACCAATCACGCTTTCTTTCTATTCTTCTATATATGTATATATATTAAGTCAACTAATCCTTTATTAATTGGACCTTTTAAGAATACTATCTTATTGCTGGCTGTATACAAATGAGCAGACCAGACCTGCTTGGCATGATTAACAGCTTTTAATCAGTTTGTTCATCTTGATGATTAACAGATGGATACAAGTATGACATATCCAAATTCAGTCACTATTGAAGAAGATAGTGATACTGGGAGCAGTAGTGATAGCATCAAAGAAACAGGCCACACCAACCAGCAATCTCAATGCCCTGACACTAGTGCAATTGGAAAAAAGAAGTTACCTCCAAAAGCGACAATCAATGTGCCTGGCAAGAAGAGGAGATTAACTTCAGAAATTTGGGATTACTTCAACATTATTCCCAAAAAGGATCCAAATGAAGAGTTGAAGTGCAAATGCAAGAAATGTGGGAGTGAATATTCTGCTGAGAGTAAAAGTGGGACAGGTAATTTGCATCGACATATAAAGAAGTGTTTTGAAAATGACAACAAAGGACATTGGGCAGTACCTAATCACATCTGACAAAGGTGCTCTAGCAGCACGAAATGCACAATTCAGTCAAGATAAATTTAGAGAATTACTTGTACATGCCATAGTAAGACATGAACTGCCATTTTCATTTGTGGAGTATGAGGGAATAAAAAATGTCCTCACATATTTGGAACCCCAAATTAAACATATTACTAGGAATACAGCCAAGTCGGACATTAAAAAATTGCATGCAAGGGAAGTTAATAGACTTGGTAGTGAATTGCGTGGATGTCCTAGTCGAATATGTTTAACTTCTGATGCATGGACATCTATTGTTACTGATGGATACTTAAGTTTGACTGCACATATCATTGATAGCAATTGGTTGCTACAGAAAAAAATTCTGAATTTTTGTTATATGCCTCCTCCTCATAATGGTGTTGCTTTAGCTGAAAAAATTTACAGCTTGGCTAGTAGTTGGGGTATTGAAAGAAATTGTTTTCCATCACATTAGACAATGCTTCTGCAAATGATTCTTGTGTTGCAATACTTAAGAATCAGCTTAAGTTGAAGAATTCTTTAGTTTGTGATGGTATGTTGTTCCATGTGCGATGTTGTGCACATATTCTCAACTTGATTGTGCAAGATGGTTTGAAAGAAATTGATAAATCTGTGGAGTTAATAAGAGAATGTGTCAAATATGTCAAGGGTTCTCAAACAAGGAAATTAAGATTCACCGAATGTGTAACACAGACTTCTCTTGATTCCAAGAAAGCTTTAGTTCAAGATGTTCCTACTAGGTGGAACTCCACATATAGGATGCTGTCCAGTGCACTTTATTATCGCCTTGCATTTTGTCACTTACAACTAAGTGATTCAAATTTTCGGTGCTGTCCATCTCTTGAAGAATGGGGAAGAGTTGAAAAAAATTTGTGGCTTTCTTCAAGTTTTCTATGAGGCAACTAATGCTTTTTCGGGGTCCAAGTATCCAACTAGTAACTTGTACTTTTCTCAAGTTTTTAAAATTCAATTAAAGCTGTCTGAGGAGTGCAATAGTTCGGATGATTTTATGAGGAGGATTGGTTCCCAAATGTTTGCAAAGTTTAACAAATATTGGTCGAGTTCAATCTCTTGTTGGCAATTGCTGTAGTATTTGATCCTCGGTATAAATTTCAATTTATTGAATTTAGTTATAATAAGTTATATGGCCCGGGATCTAATGAATTAATCAAGGTTAGGAATGCACTTTTTGATGTCTATAATGAGTATGTGAAGACTTTGAACATACCCGGTGCATCATCTTCATGCTCTCGAGGTAGCAATGAAATTATTCTCATGAAGCCAAGGACCAAGAAGACAACCAATCATTTGATGTTTTAGAGGTATGAAAATTAAAATTTTGTAACTTTATTGCTTTCTAAAATAATTATTGTGATGATAATTTTTAACTATTTTGTTTTATTATTGTATCTAATATATCTTATTTGTAACTTATGTAGGAATTTGGATCAATTTGACACTTTGAATTTACCTCTAGTGCACAAAAAAGCCAATTGGAATTGTATTTAGATGAGCCAAGAGCTAAACGATCCTCACATATTAGTGTTCTTGATTATTGGAAAGCTCAACAATTTCGATTTCCAGATTTGAGTAAATTGGCAAGGGACATTCTATGTGTTCCAGTATCAACCGTTGCTTCTGAATTTTGCATTTAGTCTTGGTGGTAGAATTTTGGATCAGTTTCGTAGTTCACTTTCACCCCAAATTGTTGAGGCTTTAGTTTGCACTAAGGACTGGTTGTTGGAGATAAAAGTGAAGGTAAATACAGTTTTTTTTTTTACATATTTTATTGTTCTGGTATTTTACTAATATTTTTTTTTCATTCTTATAATGTAGGATCTCTAAATATGAATTTGGAGGATTTTAACTCAAAATATCATGTCTCTCAATATCAACAAGGATGAGGTTGATGCAACAATAATTGAGGATTCAAATTCTAATGTTGTTAATCTCTAATCCATGATACTTGATGCATGGTGAGTTAATTTTAAATTCGATTAAAAATATTTCATAAGATTTAATACGTGGTTTAATATTCAAGTAATTCTTTCTCTCTCTTTGGTGTTGATCATGATCCTCCTAGCTGGAGTGGTTGCTATGAATGTTGCTTGGAAGACGCACAAGTTTGGTATGATTATGAATGTTGTTGTGCTGATGATGAGAGCAGAACATTGGTTGGACTTGGGGCACCCACTTTTGTTCGTGATTTAATATCAAGTGAATTGTAATATATTGACACTAAACTTGTATTTGGTTGACAACCTTTTGTTTAGATTGTTCTAGTTGAATTTGTTTGACTTGTGTGAAGTTGGAGCTGTTAAATTTGGCTAGATGATGTATTACATTATTTTTACTCTTACGATGTCTTAATTTAGTTTGAAATTGATTCTATTAAAAAGCACAGCCAGTTAACCAATAAATAGGAATTAAATTTCAGGTCGTTTCGGGTCAACCCACTTGACCCGCCAACCTGAAATTTTCGGGGTTCAAGTCAATATGTCTGACCGGTCACGGGTTGACGGGTCGGGTTCGGGTCAATAGGTTTTTTGGCGGGTCGGATCAAGACCCGACCCGCCAACTTGTTTTGAACCTGATTGCCGCCCCTAATATGAAGTCAATATAGTTGCAAATTTCACCTTGGAACTTGCTTGATTTTAATTTTATAGAATTGAATTACGTGAAAATTTCTATTTACAAACTTATTAGTAATGGAAAATTTTGGATTGCTAAATTAAATTTTAAATTAGCAAATATTATCAAGCCCTTGCAAAATGTTTGACAATATTTGCTTTTACAATATAACCATTTGTTTTTCTTCTCTTTTTCATTATATAAATATATGTGTCTTGAAACTACAAAAAGCACCAAATAAACTTAAAATCTAAGGGCTTAAGTGTCTAATAAATGTATAAAGTGTGCATTTAGTATGAAGAGGCGTGGGTTTTAGCTCTTCCCTATAGAAAAAAGCTAAAATATAAAATTTTTACTTAATCCAAAATTTTATGATGATCTACCTTTTTTTTAGTGTGCTTATCAACTGAGCTTAGGACACATAATAAGAAAACCAATAAATCAAGCCGATGATTTTGGTGCTCAAGAATAAAAGTAACTAATTCCTTTTTTTTTAATCTTGTGGGGAGATTTGGAAAGAACAAAACACCCTCTTAAACGCCTTCACTAATGTATTCCAGTTGAGCTTGAGCTTGATCTAACACAGGACGAGCAGGAACTCGTAATGTATTCCAGTTGCTCTAATATAAACAAATCATGAGTTTGAGAGCTTGAGTGAGATACTTGTTAGATGAAGATGGGGTGAAGGCATTTATACATGGGAGATAATGAAGAGTGATTGATGGATCACTTGCTCCAAAAATCTGACTAAGAACAAGGCCCTAGTCTAATTCAAATCGGGCCTTTCTTCCATTAATGTGTAGGAAAAAGATTGGAATCGACTCCAGGTGATCTTGAGTCGAACATTGTTTAGAAATTATATTCAACATGTAAATTCGAATCAAGTTCAACTGTGCTCATTAAGGTAGGTAGTAAGTCAAATTAAAAAAATGCTAGTATTATCTGAATTACCCTTCGAACCAAGTTCGATTATGCTCATTAAGCTAGCCAGTCAAATTCAAAAAAATCCTAGTATCATCTCAGATATTCTAATCTATCCAAATCAAGCTTTTCTTTCATTACGTCACGTGTGTATGAAGAAGATCAGGATCGACTTGAGATGACCTTGGGTCGAACATTGCCTAGCAATTGTATTCAATACCCATAAATATAAAATCGAATCAAGTTAAATTGTGGTCAATAAGATGGTAAGTTAAATTAAGAAAATGCTAGTATCATCTGAGTTACTCCAGAACATGTATAGATATATTAAGCCTTTTCCTGTTCCGTCTCCTCAAGGTTCTCCAAAGGCACAAAATTCTGCTCATCATACTCATCTCCTAAGTTACACGCTGCCACCTTTTATACCGTGTCTTCCCTCTAGATTATTTTCACCTCCAAACCCTCTGGATTGTTTTCCCTTTTAAGATTTACTACAACGTTTGTTGCTTTTGGACAAATGCATATTTTACATAATTTCTGTGTGTGTCGTTCATAGGTATATTCATCTAATTACATTAATCTGAAATAAAATAAATAGATTAATTAAAAAATTCCTGCTTAAATTAACTCGAGTTCGAACTCAATTTGCATTCTCAAACGACCTCTAGATGGAGCTCCTCACATTTTTTTTTCTTTTTGAGTTGGTCTCGAGCGCCAAGATCTAATATTCATTTGAGTTCAGGTCCGATCTCAAGCTCAAGTTCAAGCACAATGCAGATTCTTGTTTGACTCGATTCTTCACACCAATAATTGAGTGTTTGTTACAGCCTACGCTTGCTTTTAGCCAAAAACATCCTCTATGGTAATCTTTCCTCGATAAGAGGATTACCAGTTCATGGAGTTGGATATGCAGCCTCAGGAAGTGCGAGTTTCGAACGCAAGCCATACATATTTCAATGAAAATTGCACCGTTCTGAAAATAGGGAAATACAGCACCACTGGTACAAACATTACCAGGAGTTTGTGATTCGGCCACACGAAAGCTGCAGAAGACCTGTTACGGAGGTAAGAAACAAAAAACCGATCAGTTGCATTTTACCTAAACTGATGCACCTTAAACAGCAGCCAACATAGTCCACTGGAACTGCTCAAGTTTGTAAGCACACCGTAGAGAAAAGTTCATTAGTAAAACCACGCAACTGAATATGTGGAGGAAAACAACATTAAGGATACAAAATCAGTTTCAAGAACTTAACTATGAAGCACGTTAATCAATTGGGTGCTTATCAGCCTGACGAGATGTATAATGAGCTGAAAGCAGAAGCAATGAAAGGAATGCGCTGGCCACAAATATAGCATCGAACCACCGGTGGTAAAAGTCAAATTGAATGTCACCACCCAAAATGTCGGTAATAATTGTCCTGCCAATAGACACCAGCTCAGGTTAAAGCATCTGAAGATGAATAACTCAAAACTTCCTAATTGAGTATTAATAACGTAAATGCCTACTAAGTTATAACCAATGCAGCAACTTAAAAGTACCTTCTTGCACAAACTAACATCTTTACACGGAAACAAAGGGGTATATCATACATGAAGCAGTACCCAGTTACACATGTAACAAAAGAAAAGCTCCTGCTTTAGCGGGGACAGGACTGATACCCATGAGTTGCAGAACAATGCAGTGTGAGGTAAAAAACATAAATCTTTGAGAATTTATTTTCACTTGGAACTGCTAAGAATTTAACTCCAACTATAACACTTGCGGTCAAAATCGAGATAGAAGCCAGGACAAAGGGGGGTGCTGAGCTGGGAGGCTGTATTTGCTGTAAAAATTCCAAGACCTAACAAAGAAATTATCTCTTGTAAATATAAAATCCCAAGAGGTCCTTAAAAAATAAAATTTGCACCCCTCAACTCTCAAGTTCAGCTCCCAGCCTGGAGGGAACCACTTGTTTTTAACAAGCTGCTGGGGTATTAAGCAACTTTAGAGCTGGATGCTTTATGAAAGCTTAATATGATTCCTCCACTTATGAGCATTAAATGACACAAAGGAATTGGTTTTACAATGTCTCCTCTCATTCTATTTTGGTAAAGAATAGCTGTTTGAAGTAGGACATTGAGTAACTACAGAATATCATGTAAGGGCATGAGAAGTTAAGTTCTTTACCGAAACATCTACAACCAAGAAAAATCAGCTAACTATCAAAATGCCACAAACACCATCTGATAGATGCATTTCTAAGTACTCAAGTGACTTCATCATCAAACAACGGTACATTTATATTAAGCCAAAGAAAGGCTCATGGTAGTGATACTCTTAAACATTTTACATTGAGCACTGTATGCCCCTGCAATGCTCTCATGTCAAAATTTTTTCTCCTACGGCTCGTCACCACTGTCACGAGAGGTTATCAATATTAGAATAAAGCTGCATAAGTTGGGTTTGGACATTTATGTTGAAGAAGATTTAGTTTACAGGCTCAATTTAAAGGCAAAAACACCACACGCCTTTCTTACACGATGATTTGAAAATAGGAAAACAAAACTAGGATCTTTCATCAACTCTTTATTTTTGGGATCTTTCATCAATTCTTTAAACATTAAATAGCTTGTGTAGTTTTCATTCTAATGAAAATTTTGTAATCTAGAGAGCGAACTGAGTAAAGGTGAAAAAGCTTATATGTTTTGCATTTCAATGACAGTCTAAAAACTCTGGAAGCAAGATGAGTTACAAATGCTAAGTTCAATTTTTTCTAACCATGAGTACAAGACAAAGCTGATTAAAAGCAACCAATTTCAAATTACAAGTAAAAAGAAAACAATGAAATGACAACAAAAATTTGTAGATGTACATCTAATGTAACTTAAATTCTTATTAACCAAGAAACTAAAAGAATAACATAAAATAAAATACACAGACACAGACGCACACAATGCTACAGAATACCAGAATCCTAAACCACCTAGGCAAATGAAATACTATCAATAAACTCCTAACGTGACTAACCCAAATCCTGCTCTGTAGCCCGTGCAGTGTGTATAGTGAGATGTGAACGGTACTCCACTTTCATTCCTCCATCAGACCATGCATTATATCCAATATTAAGCCAAAGGTACCCTTCTGATCTGAAAAACTTTATGAAGTTCATTATGGAAAATTTGGAAAAAGGAAATAGCTAGATTTGAAATTCATAAATAGGGTTTAATTTTTGGAAATTTGTGAATGGGAAATGGGTTAAGGTTTACTACTCATGGATTAAAAAAGGTGATAAATTTGTTAAGGTTTACTACTTATGAATTACAAAAGGTGATAAATTTATCGCTAAATAACTAAATTACCCTCATAACAATGAGCACTCTATTGAATTGCATTGTGCACCTTAATGAATAAAATTGTGCACTTTAGTGAATACCATATGCATCCGCATATGCACATACGTATACTCAAATGTGCATGTATGACGTATGTGCATAAATGAGTGCTAGTATGTGCACTAAGGATAATTTTGTAATTTTGTCTACAAAATAAATTTTTTACCATTTCCAACCCAATTTACAATTTCCCAAATATTACACCCTACTTATGAACTTCAATTCTTCCTATATCCCTTTTCCAAATTTTCCAAATCTAATATAGTATTTTGCAGCAATACCCATCTCTGGTGTTCAGTGCATAAGGTGGAAGAAGGGACAACAAGAAAGAAATACACTAACATGAAGGAAATAAATACTACGAGGAATGAAATAATCACAAGTCTTCACTGGATGTGAGCTTGATACAGATGATTAACTACACCAGTACACAAATATCAAGGGGTATACCTATATCTAACACCCATACCTGTATTCAGTTGCAAGGCTTTTTCTTATCAAAAGAATTGAAGACACAAAATACATTCCCATAATTTCTGATAGGAAGAGTACAACGTTGCTTGATGATCCACTCCCAACTCTAGAAACCGCAAAGAAGAACTGCATACCACAAAATACTAGTCAGGAGGATGAATTTGCATGTGCAGGAAATGTGGGGCCATGTTATGTTTAGTGGGTGCAATTTTCCTCATCAACTTTAAAAATTCATGTAAAAGCCTAAAAAATCTAATTCCTTCCAAATTAGCCCACCATTGGCCCCACCAAGTTATGCAATATTGCTCCTCTAAGAAGTTACAGCACAATTACAATTTCCCCCACAAAAATGGATTTGGCCGTATTCAAGCCCCGTTTGGGGTTGTGGTACTTTTGATGAAAAAGTACTTTTAGATGTTAAAAGTGCTTTCAAGGTGTTTGGTGAACATCATCCCATAAATTAGGAGCGGAGTTTTGGGTGTTAAAAGCACTTTTAGCAAAAGCTCAAATTTAGTGCTTTTAGAGTAGCTTTTGAGATTTAAAAAATAAAACATCGAATTTAATCATTTTATCCCATATTATAAACTTAATAAAGGGATAAATACATTTAAAATTGTCAAATCACACATTATCCAATACAATAAGTACTTATTGAACTATATCTCCAAATAGTATACTTAAAAGCAATTAAACACTTAAATAAGTACTTTTATTAAATGCTCAATTGAAGAAGTAATTTTCAATAAACTACCACAACCCTAAATGGGCCCTGATAATAAAAGAAATGTCAATTGAAGAATAAATAATTTCGATTTGACGAAGCCCAAGACTAGACCTTCTCTGAATACATTGAATTTCAAACTTTAAGATAAGCAACTATATTTCATATTTTTCAACATACAATCTATATTAAAAGATGATATTATTGCTGCTCTTTATTTTCACTCCACTTTAGCTTGTTAAATATTCAAGAGGATACACAACAAAGAATAAAAGCATACCACATGTCCAAACTCCAGGAAACAAGGTGAAAACTTTTCCCTCCCTACTGAAAGGTCATGCATCCATCATTTTGTGTGGGTGTTCGTATGCAGTTCAATTCTTGTGCTCATAGAATGAAGGATGTAAAGTTATTGCTTGTCCTAACAAGCTTAAACCAGAGGATTTCGACTAGTAGAACCAAGTATTTAGCAACAAGCAATGAATTCATGTCTTGCTTATCTTCTTTCTCATCTCTGTTGAGCCAACTTACAACAGTCAATGGAGACATCATGTGTATACAGTGATTCTAAAGTGTCTCCCAAAGCCGGAGATAGCTAGAGACAAACATTTAGAACTTTAAAGCAACACAGTGTTTCACTGTGCTTGGGGTTTACCTCCTATTGTATGAGCTAAAATCAGGATGGCTGTGTGACTAGTTCATATTCATATGAATTTCCATTTGCTTATATGGATTCCTGTCTCTTAAAAGTAAATCTTTCTTCAGAATCTTTATGTTTATGGGAAGGAAAAGATTAGCAATGTCTCTAACGTAAATAGTTACAAATACAACAGAAAAAGGATCACTAGAAACGCTAAAAATACCTTCATCAAGTTAGTTAGGAATCCCCGTACTGATATTACGATCAACATTCCTATGAACAATAACGATATGTACTGCACAAAAGAGAACAGGAAACGTAAGACAAAGTGGAGTCTAATGATGTAACATGATGTGAGACAATCAGAATCCTAGCACAGGAATCACACAGCAGTCCATGTGAAAGTGAAGTTCGTTATATTTGACCTTATCGGCATGCACCCTACTATAGAACAACAATCTAGAAATATCTATTGGTAAACAAAAATGCATCAGTCTCCTGCAGCCAAGTTCCCACTATTTCTCCCACTCAAGTTAGTTACAAGTTTACCAACATAAGACAATCAGCTTCTAGTTACTTCTGTGAGCATGGCCCAATCAAGGGAGATTCATGTGGCCTTGTTCGTAGTGGTTAACCTGCTATACCAGCATCTATTTTTCCCAAAGTTAAAGTGTTGCATAAGTTAGTAGGGCCTTTTGCAGAAGAATTCAATTTGTAAATAAAAGGCAGGGGCAGTGAGTGGTCCATTAGAAAGATGGCAGGAATAAATAATGTAGCATGGTTGATGTAAAAACACACACACACACACAAGCAATGAAAAAGTCTACACTTTGTCATTGGTTATTTACACATTTGTGCTCTTGAACATACACATGCATAAAAATGATGACAAAAATCTCTCATACCAATTCTGGAAGTTTTAACGAGTCAAGTCAAACGAAATTCCAAAAAATCCATTTTCTATATCAATAATATGTCATGCACCAAAATGTATCACTTAACTACCAACAAAACTGTTTCTTCTCAAAAAGTAAGCAACTAGAACAACCCAAATTGAAGAAGCCATAATAGAAGTACCTTCACCTTTTTAGAAATTTAAACTGCTGCATAATAGGAAATGATACTACACAAAGAATTAACACACTTATTACACATTATATATTTGGACTCAAGCTGGTTCATGAATTACTGGAGGAAAGTGTAGAGTAAACATAAAAGTCAAGGAGGAATGCCATATAGATTCCAAGCAGATCAAGGCAGGTGCTTTAGAAACCAATAATTTCTTAGGGCTCATGGAACCATTGTAAATAGCTAACTGCCAAGTGTCTCAGTTGATTCCTAGTTCATAGATTCAGTGCAGGACAGGTTGAGAAGACCAGACGCAAATTAGATTACCATGTTGAATAAGATGTATCCTTAGTTGTTTTCTTTGATAGGTTACAAAATATTTAAGATTTCACTACATCGTGTTTATTCATGGAGCTATCCAGTCTAATCTGCTTTCCAAGGACAATTTAGATACTGTGAAAATTTTATGGCATTATGGAAGCATCTTGTGGTTTGAAAGCCTACAAAGCAAAACAAGGCCAACATTCTACAAAAGTCGTTCAGATCTTCGTAAAAAAATCTCCTTAAGGAAACTAAAAGCTCCATGCCAAGCATTGGATACTAAGTCGCTTGTATATATACTTGCTTGAAGTTCAAGAAACATTTCACAAGCATAAGAACTTCCATAAAACCTTTCTCTTCCCTATTTGCATCAGATACCAATACTATGAAGTGAGCTTGATCTTTCATAGTTTTCATTTTTGATGAGTTTTCCTATGGATATCAAAATAGTCTACCTACTACAAATCATGATGAAACTTCAATGTCACCAAAGATTTGACATCCAGTGGTAACAATTTACTGAGTAACAAAAACCAAAAAATGAACTTGCCTGAGATAATAATGTGGCATTGATACCTATATCAAAATACTGTAGAAATATGCTGATTGTCAAGGTCACAGGATCAATCGAACCAGCCTGTCACAAGAAAGTGATCAACATCCAAATGGCACAACAAGGAAGCCATAGCTGATAACGAGCTATGAAATAACAATAATGATGATGATGATGATAATGATGATGAGATGATGATGATCGCAGGAGAGAGAGAGAGAGAGAGAGGCTTTACCTCCTTGAAGACGACACTTTGCAAGGACTGCATGTATAAAATGAATTAATCAGGCCACATAACTTATGCACCCAATCATAGTAAAACAAGTGTTACACCAACTCAACAAGTTGGAGCCTGCCTTCCCGAAAAGAAAAGCCTTCAGATTTTATATGAAAAACACAAATTTCTCTTACAAAAAAATCATTTCTGGTCTCAAAAAGTACCAAAATCACTTCTTTTGATAAAATTTTGCTAGATAGAAAGTACATAAACATCTGTGTGACCAAGAAAATTTTCTGAGCTTTGGCATTTACCAAACATTCAAGTTTCCCATACCTTTATCATTTTATACACACAATACACCGACAATGCATAGCCCAAAAGGTTCTGCATGTGACCCTTCCATGTTCGAGAATAAGCAGCAGCCTCCTGGAAAATGGTGTAGCAAATTAGCATGAGACGTACAGCAAAAACATCCAAACAACCTATGACTTATCAGAAAATGCACTTGGTGACGTGACTTTTCATTATTAGCTAGTGCACTTAATTATGATTTAATAATTTAGCAGTAGAAGGGGGCGTAGATGGTAGGACCTTGAACAACAAGAGTCAAATTAAAAAAATTATATCATGCATATTAACAAATTTAGATGAAGTAAGCGAAGAAGAAAGTCTTTACGAGAAAAGGATTAGTGTCTGACACCACAAATACATATAAAAGCAGCACAACCTTAGCTTGACGAAGCTCATAGATTTCCAAAAACAGCTGTTTTGAGAGCTCTTCCAGGGCTTGTACTTCTGCTTCCATGCCTTTGATATCTTCAAGGACAAAAGAACATCAAGTAAACACTCCCTAAAGTAAACGACATATGAGAGGCAGCACAACATAAATCAAGATAAATTCCTACAAACTTCAGCTGATATGCAGCAAGGTTTATGACTAGAGACTCTGGCATTAAAGATCTAAATTGTTGTTACACATACAATTTAATAGCTTGTTCAAAGAGTAGAGGCTACGGATTGCTGTATCACCAAAGCCAGAGATTAACAAAAAAGCCATGTGAAAGATCCGGTAGTTTATATGTATGCCTAGGTGCCGCAAACTATCTCATCAACAATTGCAAAACATCGGACCCACATGTAGGACAGCAGATATAATGAAAGTCAGTGAACCCACAAAGATTTCCAACTGAAGGTCCAGTCTCATTAGTTGGACAGGTTAGCATGCATGTTAATGGGGGAGAAAAAGAATGGATGTGAAAATTGTCAGGACAGGGAGAAAGAAAGAGCAATAACCTGGAAAAAGATTATCACAAATGAGGTGAGCACTAGCAGATACATGCTTCCTATGAATAAGTCAAGCTAGTCAAACGATAATACCTGCAAAAGGCTTCAAAAGGAAGACATCCCTGGCTCCAAGCACAACCAAATATTGACACACAAACATTATTGTAGGCTTAATCTCGCTGAGGCCATTCTTTCTTACTTCATCCTTTTAACTCTTTCATCTATGACACAATGTCAAATTGTCCTTTCACTTCTCAAGAAAGCACTTCACTTTAAGTCTTCTTTTTGTTACTATTTTGTTGTCAGAATGTTATCATGTTTCCTAACTGTACTCTTTTTTTTTATTGTCAAATACCTAATTTTATATTGGTTCATGCTGCTAAGGTATCCAAAGGAATGGCAACGAAAACTGAAGATATTTTGATCCTGCCAGTCATTTTTAAATCACCAAAACCAATAAAATAATAATTTCCAAGTCCTTGCTTGAAAGCAATCACAAGTTAGAAAAGGTGAACCAATTCTCCTTAACCCTCATACCATCGCCAAAACATTAGACAGATAAACAACAAAATTTCTGTAGTCTCCAGTTGGGGTCTTCCACTATCAAACTAGAGCAAAGGTAATATTGATGAAAGGAAATTTCCAGATAAGGTGTTTTAGGTGTGAACTATTTCCTTTTTGTAGCATAAATAAAGCAGCCAAAGACACAGGTTCTTTCAAGGTATAAGGAGAGTGCAGTAAGGACATCAATCTGTTTTTGCATTCCCAGATCTTACCTTAAAGTTGTAATAGGCAAAGAATATGAAAGGAATATATATCTGTTAAACCTCAGACTATATGCTTCCACCATGAAACCCACCATAAAATTACTATAGTAGACAACACAAAAGATTTTCACTGTACCTTGACTTAGAAACTAAATCCCCAAGTGGCTTGCTTTTGTAGTTGAACAAATTAAAAGTCAAAAAAAAAAAAATCCCAGCAAAACTAGCAACTAACAAATGGCAAGCAAAGAATTCAGGAAAAACACAGGCCAACATCAACACAGGCAGGAAAGAATAAGATTATCATCAATGAAGTTTTAAGCAAAAAATCTCAGCGATAGTTTTAAGATGAAAATCGTACATCATCTGAAACTCAACAAATACAGACCTTGTTCTGTTTGGTCTTCTTGAACTGATCGAACAACTGTTCCCACAATTCTCTTTAGGAAGGATCTAGCCTTTAATTTCTGCAATAGATACAGTTTTTAAGAAATGTTAAAGACAAAGCTTAGACAAAGAATATTGAAGAATCAAGCTTACAATATATCATCCTCAGCTTCTTCCTCCCAAAGCATTATGTAATATTAAAAAAACAGTTGTCAAACCAAAAGCAACTGTACTATTAATGGGTTACATGTGTCCATATGCAATTTACTAACACCAACACCACCACCACCACCGCCCCCCCAAAAGAAAAAAAGAAAAAAATCCCAGAAAAAGTAATATGCTCTCAGACCATATAATAATGGTTTATAAAGAAAAAACAATTAGTGATGCCTCATTAACCTCAACCAACTATTATTACTTGTGCCACTATGACCTTTATTTAACTGAGAGAGTAAAGGTGAGATGCACCGTGTCAGACCATTAATTTTTTTTGTAGCTGGTAAGTTAGAGAAACTGGAAAAAGAACATTAACAGATCATATCAGATGCTGAGAAAAGAGTACCTCTTCTGACCCTTGTATTCTTTCCATCTCCATTTGACAGAGAATAATCTTCTTTTTCTTTGCAATGCAAGTCTCAATTGACTGCATAAGTTGTCTTTCCAGAGCCTTAATCTCTGATTCCTCAATCTCTCTTTTCACGGATGAAAAAACTAGTAAGTTTCAAAGACCAGAATTTTTTTATAGTAGTGATAGAAACTGGATGAACAATTCTGTGCTCTATTAAGCCCTCTAGTGGAATGACCCCGCAAAGAGCTATTCATATTATTGACAAGAAACTCATAGCATCACCAGCCTCATGATCCTGTAGATAGCATTATGGTAGGAAGTTGCTCTGAGAAAGGGAATTGAAGCTTTAACTTTTAAGCACAAAATTCTTTCAAAAATGCTCCACCAGTAAAATTAGATCGGCATTCTACCGAACAAAATACATCAGAAATGACAGGACCACAGAGAAGAGGACACTCTCGTTTTCAAAGTGCTCTAACCCAAAATTTGAATTCAGGCTTAACACAAGTCTTCTAATTGGCGGGTCAGACAAAAGATGAAAAGATAAACAGCTTCTACAAAAAATGCCCTCCTGACCTAATAATTCAAGGATGTAAAATAAATAAAACAGTTAATCCTCATAGTCTGAAAAGATCAGGAGTAAATGTTTGAGATTCTTCTTCGTGATTTATCTCCAAGTAATTCCTCAAAGTACTTTGTTACATGAGATATTGGCTGTTTGAGCACAAATTTAAGTGCCATACCCATGTGAAAAGATAAATAAGAATTATACCTAAGTTAACATTAAACATACCATCAACATAGGAGTTTTTAATTAATTTTAAATATATAACTACTTAACATCGAAGTCAAAGTCAATCTTCACAACGCAGACTTTAGCTCTAGTCAAGAAATGAAAAGAAAAAAGAAAGCAAGAAAGAAACAGGAGCCCCAAAAAAAGGGGAACGTCAACCGTGAGCTCCCAAGCACTGGGAGCCTAGGTATGTCTCAAAGCTTCTTTGTGGACCATGAAGAAATCATTCGCTTAATTAGGAACAACTGGACTGTGAAAATACAAATATAGGCCTTGTCAAGCTTTCAGTTAGGCTTCATGGCTTTGTGAACTGCCATAGAATTGGCAGTTGGGTGGCTCGAGGTAGAAAACAAGCCCTCAACATTGTTGCACAACAGGGCTCTGGTTAGCCGCGAAGAATGATGAAGCAGATTCTACAGCAATAGTTGTACCTGTAAGATCTAAACCTTCGGTGACACCTAGTCAGCTACTTAGCTGCAGAGAGGGCAAAAATCATGGACGCGATCTCTAAGAAGGAATGGAGAAGGAAAGAAGAAACTTCTCATACTAGTTGTTTGAGCTCAAGCCAAGAAGAAGAACCATGTCTGCAATAAGTGTCAAAGGAACAAGAAGGAGAAGACGTTGATCTAGGTCTCCGCACTTCCTCTTTTCTCTTTAGTTTTTTTGGAACACTAATGAAGGGATACGTGGACTTCAACTTCCTGCTACTTTTGAATTTTTCCATGCCACTCAATTAGAGTAAAAGTCGATATCTATAATTTACACCTCAAAGTTTGAAACCCCAACTTCATTCATTAAGAACAAGAATAAAGACAACAGTATTAACTTAAAATAGTATTAAACCGTCAATACTGATGCAAATTGCTAGGAAGAACAGGTGCACAAAGACATATAGAATTTGGTACATAACTTTTAATGCATGTAAATAACCCCAGATATATTTTGGTACTTGTTCTTTGTATGATATCATTATGTTACTTGTAACATCTACATATATGTGCAAAACGATAGTAAACCTAGCTGATGATAAATAAAAGTCTATTTCAGCCCATGAGATCCCTGCCCTAAAAATCCCACTTGGAGCAAATTTGCTTATGCTGGGGGTACAGCTGGCAAAATTATAAATCAAAAAATAGTGCCTTGAGTTTCTCAAACACTATTTATGGCTTCGGGAGTCTCATAAATAAAGTTCCTAACAGTTGGCCTACTACAGTAATGCAGCAAAAAAATAGCAACTCGCTGCCAAATATAGATAAGCAAATATAGTTAACACATTTAGGAAAATATAGATAAGCAAGCTTGTCTCTGGAGCCCAATGCAACCAGGATATCCAAATAAAGATTTGACAAATAGATGCAAAAAAAGAAGTTGAAGATACAGAAATCAAAATTTACAAAAGACTGATGTAATTGCTAATGAATTAACACTAACAACATAAGATTTTAGAACAATTTACTGAGGCTATAATCTAAGAGAACTCTTGAATCTATACCATGTCTGAAGTCAGTGAAGGTTATCGGTTTGCACTAGTAAGGTCATAATTAAGAGGGCACCATCAAAAACATGGCTTAATGGTCAATTTATGGTTGAAAGATTGCAATAAGAATATTCACAATTCTATCTTACCTAATGAAGAGAGACAAATAACTGTATGGCAAGTTTACAGCTCCAAAACCAGAAAGGACAGCCATAACAGTGACACCAATTACCCCAATTCTACTCACCAGCTGAGGCATGGTGAAGAAACCTGAGGGACAAAATTCTTGTAAGGAAGATGGCAAATAAAAAGGAAGAAAATTTGGTAGGAGATATTAAGACATAGTATGATAGAAAGCCACAGAGCCATGCAAGATCAGCATGGGAATATGCTTATACAAACTCTGTATCAGAAATCAGAAGCATGATATGTAGGTAAGCCTCCAAATAAACCCAAAACATAAAATGATGAAACATATAGGAATCTCAGTTAAAGGACAAACTTTATGGAATTAAGCTTTTGATCGAAAAACATTTGAAAGTGGAAATAAAGAACAATAGTTCCAAAGCTAGAGCCATAGAGCTGACATGTTTGAATTAAGTGAAAACAGAGGAGGGGAGGGGAACTTGGGCAGAAAATCCAGTAATTACAGTTGAATCGTCCCACATAGCTTGAGATGCATGTATTGCATTAATAATGGGCAAATTTGAAACTCAGAGCGTGGTGGTCAGGTAGATATGTGCTCCATTCAAAGCCAACTAGCAAGAATAAAAATATCATTTATGAAAGCTACTAACACAAGAAGGATCAGTTTTGACATTGAGGGGTTTACTTCTTGACATTGCACTTATTTGCACCAATGTAAATGAAGAATAACAGCAGAAATTGAGCAGGAAGAGGTAACTTTACTTATTGCAACCAAAAACGAATTTTGATTACTCACCATATGGTCAGTAAATATATTGGAGACCATGGGGGAGAACCTTGTTTTATGCCAAACTAGTCCTTATCAAAGCTCTCAAAGCATAACTAACTGGCAAACCAACAGTGAAATTACAGGATGGACATCAATGCATTACAGGATGGACATTTTGAACTTCAAACAAGAAATGCAAGTTACTACTTAGGTCCACGGACAAGAAAGCGGTTGAAAGAGTAGAGATATTGCCATCTACTACGTGAATTTTGAGGGTTTAGACAAGTTCAAACCTTTATCAGGTGAAGGCATAGGAAAGTGGATGCCCATGCGCCAAAAAGCATAGAGGAAAGCAAACAAGAATAAGATTGCACCAAGTGCAGCCCGTTCCTTTCTCAAACCTGAAATAGATCTAATTCAGGAAAAAATACAGGTGCATGTTTGGTTCATTCATCTCAGATAGACAGCAATTTGCTTGGAGGCCTAATTTATACTGCAATTAGAAGATACATGTCTCACGTCTACCAATATACTATATTCTTGCACATGGAAAACAATGAGTATTCAATTATGCTGGTACTTTGGGATACATAATAATGAAGAACGGTAAATGTACAAACGATAAAACATATTCAACATACGAGGATTCATTTTCCATCCAACAAATTTGTAACTATCAAGGTTTTCCATGCTAAATCCTAGCTCAACCAAGCAAAACTCAGAACCTTTACAATCAGAGTAAAACAACTACATTTTTATCCATATCTATGCCCTCTGCAAAATTAATTTTCCTTTTAATACATTCCCACACAATGTCCGCTTCCCTTAAAACTGTTAACCACAAAACATTTCTTTGTATATAGTGATGCAGTCAACAAAGAATTAGGAAATGTAGAAGTAAAGGTTTTTGTCACTAACCTCAAGTTTCACTAGGCATTGTTTGAAGATCAGCCTGTTTAGAAGCAACTGTTTTTTTCTTTTTAATACTCTCCCACCTCTCCTCACATCCTTCCCACCCTCAACTCTAGACACAAGATTCGAACCCTGAACTTGACAGTTGGGATGACTATAAGAACCCTCCCTGGTCATCGGGCCAACGATATGTTAATTGTCTTTACTTTTAGTAGTTTCTAATATTTTCGATCTCAAGGGTATTTTGGTCTTTTACTTGTTTGTTGGAAGTTTCCAAAATAGTGTAGTTGAAGTCTTTTTTGAGTTTTCATATTATATTAGTAAGTAATTGGAGCCATCTTTAGAGAAGAAGTCCTAAAAAAGTTCATCACTAGTTTAATTTCTATGTGGAATATGGAAATAGGAGATTTATGAAGCTTTACAATTTATAAGTACTTATGCTTCTACATTATTCTAGCAGATAGAATTCAGTGAATAAGAATTATTGAATTTTGTTTTGGTAGTTGTTTTCCTCCTTCCCTCTAAATATCCTTCTCTACCCCTCTTATTCCAGCATTACTATTCATAGATACTCTTCACCCTCTCATTCTTCTGCTAAAGCTAGAAGGCAAGATCCCATCAATCTTGTCTACATCAGTTTGGTATCAAGAGCCCTACTTGCTAAAGTGTTTGAAGGGCTAAGCTGTGGTGGTCTACACTTGAAAGAGATTTGAGTAACAAATTGTTGGGGGGAGACGAGAGAAGTACTCTTGTAGTATTTTGCCTCTTATTGTCATCAAAAGCTGTTTGGAGAGTTGTATGGTCTTGCCGAAAGCAACACATCAGAGGAAGGGTATGTGTCGAGGTTTACTCCACTATATCCAACCCCAAAATGTCTAGGAACCTTCTACACCAAGTTGGCAATTTTGCAATTTTGTAGAACAAAATCAGGTTGTGATGCCATTTGCACTCCAATTATCCAACGCCCAGAAAGGATTGAAAGCAGGAATCTGGTTAATGCTCCTCTTGTCAAAGCTGATAATCCTAAAGTTTTGGCTATTGATTCTAAATTAACAATGCCTAGTTGAAGATTACGAAAATCTTTAATCTAGATTTCCTCGAACTCTTTGTTGACTACATTATTCCTGGTGATGGAAATTCCAGAAACTAAGTCTGTGGAAGGCTTTGTTTCAGACAAAGAGAATGCTTTTGTTGTATCAGAACATATGAAAAAGGTCATGGCAGCATCAAGGATTCAGCAAGTCCAGGAGCAAAGCCTAGAAAAGTTTTCTAATCTATCAGCTCCAACAACTGACTTTGTCCTAGACCAGATATTCAGCCAATGAAGTCCCACTTTTTCTTGTCACTCCCTCAAATAAGTGGCAAGAGAAGTTTTCAGAATTTCAGTTCTCCTTTCAACTCGCTTCAGATCTTCCAGTTCTTTATCCTGCAATACTTCAAAACTCAAACCTCAAAACTCGAGGCCAGAGTTTCCAACCAGAATGATGCAATCAACAAAGAGTTCAAAGGAAAACTATAATTGAATATCTTCATGATTTTCCTCAAGCTTCAACTAGGCATTGTTTGAAGACTAGAAGCCTAATCGCAAGCAACAATACATTAAGAGCCTTTAGTAGTTTCCATGATTATAGGTCTTAAGGGTATTTTGGTCTGTTCATTGGAGTCATAGTTAAAGAGAAGTTCCTAAAAAGTTCTTCGCTAGCTTACTTTCCTATTTAACAGGAGATTTAGGAGTCTTTATAGTTTGTAAATCCCCTCTCATTTCCCAACGTTACTGTTCACAGAACTGTTCCATGAACAGGCAACATTACTGTTCACAGTTCCGGAACAGGCAATGTCTCTCTCATTCTTCCACTAGCACCATAGAAAATGAATTTTGCCTTAAGTAACAAAAAGAAGCAACATAACGATACAAAATCTTCACCAAGGAAAATAAAATGCAATGCTGTATCTATTTACCAAGCCTTCAGTAGTTCAGAAGTTCTCCTTTGCTAGTAGCAGGCCACCAACGCATGACACAAGTACTGCTGCTTAAGGGGAGACTACATGTATGAAGGCCATTTCTACCCAATATTCCTATTTCCTTTTCAATCTATCCTTCATCATATTACCTTGTTTCTTCCACTTAAATATGCGCACGTACATATCCATACAAGGATCAATACAGATACTTGTATCTTTGTACTTATGTAAACATTGTACATACATTGAGGAGAAATGGGAATGGGGACGCAAAGAAAACCTTTAGAAGAAAACAGAAAAGAAGAGGAAAACAAAAATGGACTAACTGGATCTCAGGTCAGACCAAACCTAGGTAATATCAGTCTTCTGCAAATTACTCCATCATAAAATAGGTGAATTGGAACATAGACCTAAATCATTTGATGGGTGATATTACACCAATAGAAAACAGAGCAAAAGGATTAAACATGTTAACCTGATAAAATCTCAATCTCCAAGCCTATGCAAACCAGCAAATCCACCAAATAGGTGAACAGATTTAGAAAGCATAGCAGCAGCTTAGAGATTAGACTCCTTTAAAAAATCAACGAGCCAAAAGCAACTCACCATTGTTGCAAAGCATCAAATAACAATGATAATAAGGTAGCATGAAAACCAGTAACATGATCAAGCAAAACAAGTCAAGCTTCCAATTGATCCACCTGGCCCTACAAACAATAGAACACAAATTATCAGATAACTATAAAAAGATAAAATAAAATAAAATAAAAAATCTAGGAAAGTAGCTTGTCGATGTAAAATTTGAGTTAGTTCAGCATCCTCACAAGGAGCTGGAAAGCAGAAACAGTGAAGTAATAAGATGTCATATTTCTACAGTATATTCATGCTCATACCTTGACATAGCAATGTGCTGTCTAAATATGACTGCAAGTTCAACATAAAAACATATATTGTAGCAAAAGATTTACATTGGCGAACAAAGGAACAAGAAGTTTATTCATGATAACTGGTCATGGAGTTAACAGAAGTTATGACGCAGCAGCAGCCACTAACTATCGCGAACACACAACAACAGACATTTTAAATCATCTAACAGACACAATCTACCATGAAACACGATTGCAGTTTTGGCTTATGATATCTTTTGGAAGCAGAAGTGAGTTTGGGAGTTTGACATCTAACGAGGCAACTCGACCAAACTCAAGTGCATACTAAATGTTTTTAGCAGCCCATTGGTAAATAGAGTTCAAAATACAACCTGAACTTCACCGCAAATGCTAGCAGGAGGACTCAAAATATCAAATGTCCAGCTGCTAAAGTGAACAATATCTGAACAGAAATGATAATGTCCACCCTTGGGCAATTGAGTAACTCTTATTGATAGCGGGCACCAAAATTATCCAGAAAGAAACCAAAGGGCTTCCTTCTTTCCCAGCCTTGATCTCACAAGTCAAGAATTAAGAAGGTAGAAACACATAGTCTTTGGCAAAAACACATAAAAGAGCATGGAGAAGCAAGGTAAGGTTGAGGCGCACGATGAAGAGAATAAGGAGTTGAGTCCAACTGAACCAAACAACCACCATGAAAACGCAGCCACAACACTTATGTTCCCAGAAGAATAGTAAGTGTAGTGGAAACAAGTTTCAGTAACAAGATTGATTATCATTTGTGATGGTATGTAAATAATTGTAAAGCGCACAATGATACTGGTGAAGTTAGTTGGACGTGATCACGTAAACAGGAAGAAAGAGAGGAGAGCCTAATTTTTTTTTCGTTTCCCCACTTTCAAACAAGCAAATTAAAAAATAATAATAATGAGGAGGAGGGGGAGAACTAGAGCGAGACTAGTAGGAGGGTGGCGAGTTGCTTACTCCCTAGATAGAAGGGGAATGATCTCGAAGAGGACGAGCTGAAAGAGATTACAGGAGAAGGCAAAGACGACGCTGAAAATGATCTGAACCAATGCCCTCTTCTCTTCGTACTCCTTGTACAGCCGGCGGTTCAGGAACCACAGCCCAGCCCACCCCAACAGCACCAACGATCCAACCGCCACTACTCCCTCGCATATCACCATGCCCCATCCCATCCCTTTGCCTTCCCTTCAAAAATTGATCAATCCCTTTGCCTCTACCAGCACCAGCCCCGGCCCCAGTTACTGCACTGCACTACTGTTTACTCTCCAAACCAATATACTAATATATACTAACTTGGCATTACCACAGAACTGACGACACTCGTCTTGTCTTCTGTTTGATTTTGTGTGCTAATTATTCCTGCTCAAAATTTCTCTTCTTCTTCACCGCTTCGGATCTAAATTCGCTCTCTCTCTCTCTCTCTCTCTGAATCCCCCCTTCCCATTTTCTGCGTCTTAAAATTGATCAATCTAACCCTCGGGGTTCGTAGGATTTATTAACATTCATCCAAAAATATATCAATTATTAAAATATATTTTAAATTGATAAATTACAAATCTAAATACCTCATAACCAAATCCCTTCAATCAAACGCAGCCTTCATTAATTTGTGCAAAATACCTAATTGGCCCTCAAGCTATTATGTTTATGCACTTTTAGTCCTCCAACAATTATTTGTCTATTTTTAACTCCCAATTTCTACGAGTTATACTTTTCACTAAAGGGTCAAATGTTACCTGGACCAAACCTATATCATCATATTTTTTTTCTTGGATTTGGATTCAACTTTCAAATCCAAACCCTGTCGAATTCAAATATTGTGAAAAAAAAAATCATGAATTTGGGTAAGGTCTAATTTTGTATATTTTGTGCCCAAATCTACAATCTATTGAGCTTCGGGATAGTCTCAAGTGTTAATTTTGAACACTTATTAAGAGAGCAGCCGGTGTTAATTTTTTTTTAACAAGAGTGAAACTCATTTGAAAAAGTATCTAAATGCAAGAGGCAAAAATGTGGATATGTGAATTCATCTGATAAGTTGGTTATAATTTATATGAAAAAAAAGTATATGAAATTCAAAAACATGCAAGTTTAAATGTTGAATGCATATACGTGTAATGTGTGTGAGTATGTATATATGCATGCATGTATGTATATGTATATTGTTATTGAGAGTGATAATTGGTATTTATTTTTATTATTTTTGGATTTCATATGTTTTATTGTCTGGAATTTATTTTTATTATAAATTAAAAGATACTCATGGATATCTAAACTTATGAGGTCGGGTCTAAATTTTCTATTTAGAGTTTAGATAAAATAAATTTAGCAGGTTTGGATTTGAATCAATTAAATCCAATCTAAAATCCTATCTCACGGCCTCTTTGAAAGAGCATTTGTTAAGTAATATAACATGTTTTGCATACATAAAGAGTTGCATTCAGTAATATAATGGCCTCTGTTTAAAGTACAAGCCTTTTCATCGAACAACATCAGATCTTGATGCTGGGTAGCAAGTAATTATTTCTTCTTGACACCACTGGTCCCTCAAGAAGTAATTGCACCAGTGTGTCAACGCAAACTGATGGTGCGATTTTTTATTTTTTTTATAAATGCTGGCTGCTACCGTGCACAATCAGCACGGTAGCAGGCTCGATTTCTTTAAAAAAAATAAAAATTGGCCGCAGGCTGCCGTGCACAACCAGCACGATTAAAAAAAATATTTGCTGCCGTGCCTAGTAGTTTTGTACAATGAATCTATCAGACGTATATTTGATGGATTTTTTTTTGGTCTATTATGAGAAATTAGCCGTCAAAAGGGGTAAGGGTCAATTACATTTGTCCCCTTGTGGTTTCGCCAAATTACTATTACACTTCCTGTGATTTGAAATATTACAGTCACACCTCTGTAGCACACACACCCTCCCCGTTAAAAAACTAACATTTGCTGACTGAGGCAAGATAAAAAAATGGTACAAAATTCCCGAAACAACCCTAATCTTACATTTTTTTCTCAGAAAAAGGTAAAAAAAAAAAAGAAGAAAGAAAAGAAAAAAACCACAAATCCTAATTCGATTGCAAACTAAAAACAACGAAAATGACGACATTGCCTTCCATCTCTCTTGTATCTCTCTCTCCTCTCTATTCTTATCCGCCTTTCATCTCCTGCAATACCCTTTTCTTTTCCCTCCTCCTCTTTTTCTTCTTCTTCTTCTTCTCTCTCTCTCTCTGAGTTCTAAACCTTCTTCCTTTCTCTTTGAGTTCTAAACCCCCTATTGTACGACTCAATTGAAAGACATTCCTTAAAGGCTATGCAATCAAAGCAACGACGTATACAATTGCAAAACCACATACAAGCAAATTAGGGAATTTGTTCTTCCTTTGTTTTTCTTCCTCTTAAGCTGGGAAATTTATTCTAAAAGTTCGCGTTTTGGTTGAATTAGACTAAAGTTTGAGAATTGAGATATAAACATCTGAGTGCAGCTTGCGAAATTGAGGGCCACTGATAACATTTCGACAGCTGCCATGGGTATTACTGTCCTGATAAGAAGTTTTATGACAGCGTTTAAGGCCTACCAAGTCAAAGTGGTGGCTGTAATGTTTTAAACCTCAGGGGGTGTGATGGCAATTTGACGAAAAGGAAGATGTAATCAACCCAAAAGAGTAGAATAGTTATAGATATTGACTATTAAATTTCTAAACCAATCCAATACCTAATGAATGTACGTTTGGCTAACCAAAAAAATTTCTCACAACCTCGAAAAGTGGTTCAATCAAGGAAAATTATTATTGACGTTTTCAAAAAAATGCAAGATTAAAAATACCTTGCTTGTGACATTCCCGAAGTCAAATCAGAAGTAGAACAGCATTGTTCAATCTACTTTATTAGCAGGAAGTACAACTAGCACACATCTTCAAGACTTCGGCGCCGAAGTACAAGTATAATACAATTTCATGGTGTCTTTGTATTAGCAGAATAAAGCGTGCAAGTGTCTATTAGCAGGGCTTCCTTCTCAATCAAATATCAGTAGCACTTACCTCCCCAAAGAAATGGGCCAATACAACAATTTCATTTACTCATCACGGTTGACATTCATCTTAGTAGACATATATCACGAACGCAAATATCGATATCTTTCTTCGGAATTCCAAGTCACATAATAGACAGGGAAATCCCGTACACAGGCTCGCACCGTTGCTGCATCATTGCGGGATGCATGAAGAGCGATAGTCAGGTACATGTGGCCTAGACAAACATATTTACAGTAAAAATCAACAACAAAAAAATAGACGAAGACTTCCACCTGTCATATTATGTTGCATTTGGTTGCAACAATATACAACTAGGCTGCTCTTCTTTGACTTTTAAAATTTCATTGAAATTATAAATGTTGTGTGACACAAAATCTTTAGTGTCTTACCAACTTCAAAGCAAAATCTCCCTTTCTAGGTCATGAACTAAGTTTCTGGTGGTGTATATACAGCACCAAGTGGTCTTTCTATTACTTAAGTTTCAGTGCAGCAAAAGAAGCCGCAATCTCCATCGCCTCCGTCACATGTGATACCTCAGATCCCTGAAAGGGTTAAGAAGCATAAATAGGTAAAATAGTCATCCCAGTTTTCCTCACACCCTATAAAGAGATGTTAAGAACATCTCCGAAACAGAATTTTTAGCAAAATTACTTCAACAAGCATGACAAATTTCAAACCTGGCCTTGAGCAAGACGACCCTTTCCTCCTCCTTTTCCATTCAAAGGCACCAAAGCTGCAGTCAGCCACTCCTTAGCATCCAGCTGCTTGAACTGATCAATTTTCTCCGGAACCCCAGCACACGCCACAACCTTGTTTGCAGTTCCATCTTGGCTAATGACCATAACAGCCATGCCCTGTAAATCCACTAGGACAGTCAGTGGAGTTTACATTGGTAGATCAAATATAATTTTACAAGGCAGCAACACATTTTAACCTTCTGTTCTGTCACTTTAAGAACTGCTTCACGGATTGCAGCAGTATCTGCACCAACATTGACATGAGTGATGCAGTACGTCTTTCCATGAGATGATGAAACTTCTGCCTCTTCTAATGCAACTTTAACAGCATTCTGTATATTCTCTTCTGCAATCTTCTTTTTGGCTTTAATGATTTGATTCTACCATAAAGCACATATTAGTTCTTAATCTTTTTCATCCTTTTCTACCTGAATTACCTTCTGTGTTACCTAATCAAAGCTAAAGGGTAGCACAGGCAACAAATACAGACAGATGTAAAGAGTTGTACAAGTACCTGAAGTACAGAAATTTTGGCCTTGAGATCAGTCTTCTTAACTGTTGGAATAGCAGCACCTTCCACACGACCATTCAATTTAGTGACTCTCTGGAATCAATGAAAACATAGCTTAACAAGACATCAGGTAATAGGGGGGGGGGGGGGGGGGAATCCAAGATAAAGCATAAATTTAGCAGCAAAGTTGCAATTGCTTCAGATAATTTCACATAAGAAATGCGCTTCTAGAGATTGCAGCTGTCAAAGCAATTAGGCAAAAGAGACAGGAAAGCAAGTACAAATCATTAAACATCACCCTGCAAACTCAAACCTGTTGCTCAACAAGTTGCTGCAAAATTTGGTCCAAGTCAGAGAGCATCTCAGGGTTCAAAAAAAGCAGAAAATAACTATGAAGAAAAGAAAATGTGACAATTGATGAGACCTTGCTCATCAGAAATGCTTGAACTCAGTTTCAAATTTGTGATGAGCCAGGACACCAAATAGTAACACTTCACCCGCATAATCTGAAAATCCTTAAACAATAAACAAAGTTATAGAAATTGAAGAGAACAAAAAAGTGGATTAAAAGATTTTTTCCTGATGTTTCTTACTGTTGAAGATATGTGATCTAATATTGTAGAAATCATAAATATATAATTTGATTTGATATTGTAGATATTAGGAAAGATTAGATTTGATTAGATTTAATTTGCTTTGATTATAGTATCAAATATTAGAAGATTTGATTAGATTATAGATTAATTTAGTAGCATGATTTTGAGGATCTAAATTAGGTTACACTTGTGTATATATTTGTAAATTGTGTAGTCTAAAAGTATAATGAAGAAGAGTGTTTTTCTCTCCCTTTTTTAGTTTTCATGGTATCAGAGTTTTAGACTTTGATTACCAGTTTGTTTTTTGACGTGATCCTATTGAGTTACTTTTAGTTCCTTCTTATGTGAATTATAATGGCACAAAAGATAGGTAGTAATAGAGAGATGAAAACAGTAATTTCTGATGTTATTCCTACAACATCAAAGATTACTAACACAAATTGAGTGGAAAAATTTTTTTTGAATTGGAGTAAAACTATCCGGATATATTTGCGCAGTATCGATAGAGATGATCATCTCACTGATGACCCACCCGTTGATGGGGAAGAAAATAAGGCTTGGCTAAGAGAAGATACAAAACTATTTTTGCAGATTCGAAACTCTATTGATAATGAGATAGTCAATCTGATCAATCATTGTGAGTTTGTTAAAAATCTTATGGATTATTTGTCTTTCTTGTATTCTGATAAGGATAATTTAAATCATATATATGATGTTTGCAAGAAATTTTACCGTTTGGAAAAACAGCAGAGATCTCTTACAAAATATTTTATAGATTTTAAACGAGTATATGAGGAATTGAATTCTCTCCTTCCTTACAAATGGCTGTAATGAGTTTTCTTGCAGAATTACCAATTGAGTTTGATGCTGTTCGAACAAAAATTCTCTCTAACTCAGAGATTGTTTCTCTCCATGACACTTTCACACGAATGTTGAGGACCGAGAGATCTTTGTCAACTTCTAATGTTACTAGTGCTCTCGTGAATCGAAGTGGAGCTGGTCGAGGAAATAATAATAGAAATAGTGGCAGAAGTGGAACTAGTGGGACTGCTAGTCATGGACAATACAACTCATATCAACGAGTTTGTTATCAATTATAAGAAACCAAACCATACCATACATACATGTTGGGACCTTCATGGTAGACCTCAACAATATCTCCCATTTGCAAATTTCGCAACCCAAGAGAACAATTATGTGCCTTCTGACAAATCCATACTCATCTCTACTAATGAGTATGTCCGCTTTATTGAGTACCAATCCTCCTTTTATTGATTGCTCAAGTAAATCTACATGTCTTGTGTCATCTTCTAACAAATGGGTCATCGATTCCGGTGGAACAGATCATATGATCGGTAATAAATGTATCCTTCTCTTTTAATTCTAACAAAAATCATTCGAATGTTACTTTGGCTGAAGGGTCATGTGCTTCAGTCATGGGTTCTTGTGTAGCAATCCTATATCATCTATCCCCTTATCTTCAGTCTTATGCTTACCTAATTTCTCTTTTAATCTACTCTTAGTCAGTAAAATTACAAAAGCTCTTAAGTGCTCTGTCTCATTCTTTCGTGAATAGTATGTTTTTCAAGATCTTATGACAGGAATGTATATTAGTAAAGGACGCGAGTCTGGTGGCCTGTATATACTTGAAACCCCTTTAATGAAAGTGTCGAAATCCGTTGCATGTTCATCCACTTTGAATCCGCTTGAAATTCACTGTCATTTGAGTCATCCATCCCTACTCATCTTGAAAAAGTTGTTTCCAAATTTTTAAAATTTATCCCATTTAGATTGCGAGTCATGCCTATTTGCATTACTTGTCTAGAGTCAATAAACGGGCTGCATCCCCCTTTGAATTAGTACACTCTGATATATAGAACCCTTGTCCAATAGTATCTAAGTCCGATTTTAAGTATTTTGTCACCTTTGTTAATAACTACTCTCGTGTTACTTGATTATATTTAATAAGAAGTCATTCAAACTTATTTAGTATTTTTTGTTCCTTTTGTGCTGAAATA
Organism: Coffea humblotiana; assembly: GCA_023065735.1. Taxonomy (NCBI): domain Eukaryota; kingdom Viridiplantae; phylum Streptophyta; class Magnoliopsida; order Gentianales; family Rubiaceae; genus Coffea; species Coffea humblotiana. The sequence goes on along the minus strand of CM041209.1, from coordinate 67,630 downwards.
AAAAAAACAATTCAATGTGTCTGTCCGCATTTTGCGAAACGATAATGCAAAAAAGTACTTTTCTAAACCCTTTAATTCATATATGTCAGAAAACAGAATTCTTCACCAATTTTCATGAACCCTTTAATTCATATATGTCAGAAAACGGAATCCTTCACCAATTTTCATGTCCTGACACACCACCACAAAACGGTGTTGCTGAAAGGAAAAATAGATACTTATTAGAAGTTGCTAGAGCCCTCCAATTTCACAAGAAGGTTCCTAAGCAATTTTGGGTAGATGTTCGACAGCCTGTTTCTTGATTAATCGAATGCCATCTTTTGTGCTTGCTGGTGAAATTCCTTATTCAATTTTGTTTCCAATCCAAACTTTATTCCCCATTGAGCCACGTATATTTGAATATACTTGTTTGGTTCGTGATACTCGTCCCCAAGTGTCTAAATTAGATCCCAAATATCTCAAGTGTGTGTTTTTTAATTATTCATATCTTCAAAAAGAATATAAATGTTATTCTCCAATTTAGATCGTTATTTAGTCTCTGCGGATGTTACATTTTTTGAAACACATCCATTTTTTCTCGAATCTAATGTCTACAGTAATAAGGAGAAGGAAGATGACATTTTAGTCTACACTGTTACAACAACTGTTCTTACAAGACCACCAATCACTCAAGTGTATTTTTCGTCGTCCTAAATATAGACTCACATCCTCCGCCACCTTCTCCATCTACAGATCCGAGTCTTGATCCACCGCCACCTCAATCTCTAGATTCCAATCTTGATTTGCCTATTGCTTTAAGGAAAGACAAAAGATAATACACTTACCCAATTTCATCATATGACCATTTGTCTCCTTCCTTGCGTTATTTTACTGCTTTTTTAGATTCAATATCTTTTACTCAACATTTATCTGAGACTTTGAGACATCCTGATTGGCGGGCTTGCTATGAAGGAAGAAATGATGGTTGTAGACAATAATGGCGCCTGGGACTTGATTCATCTACCAACAGATAAGAAATTTATTGGTTATAAATGTGTGTTTGTTATTAAAATCAATCCTAATGGTTCTGTTACTCGCCTCAAAGCTCGTCTTGTTGCAAAAGGGTATGCTCAGACATATGGAGTGAATTATTCAAGACATGTTTTCTCCTGTAGCAAAACTCACATCTGTTCGATTATTTATTTCTCTTGCTGCTACTAATAATTGGCCTTTGTACCAGTTAGATGTTAAGAATGCATTCCTTCATTGAGATTTGCAAGAGGAGGTTTAAATGGAGCAACCACCTGAGTTTGTTGCTCAGAAAGAGTTTGATAAGGTTTGAAAACTACGAAAGTCATTATATGGCTTAAAACAGTCCTCATGCTTGGTTTGAAAAATGCAATGAGGTGGTTCAAGAGTTTGGCATGAAGACGTGTAATTTTGATCATTCTGTTTTTTATCAACAATCTGAAACTGGTCTTATCCTACTTGTTTATACTAATGATATTGTTATTATTGGTAGTAACACTGCAGGTATTGCAGCTCTTAAAAAAAATTTTCAATCGCACTTCCAAACAAAGGATTTGGGTATGTTGAAATGCTTTTTAGGCATTCAAATTACAAGATGTAAACAAGGTATCTTCTTATGCCAAAAGAAGTGTGTCCTTGATCTTTTGAAAGTAACAGGAAAGCTAGGTGCTAAACCACGTAGTGCACCAATGATCCCCAACATGTAACTTATAGCAGATGATGAAGAGTTATTCTCAAATCCTGAAATGTATCAAAGGTTAGTGGGGAAGTTACATTATTTTACAGTGACTCGTCCAAACATTGCATATCCGGTTAATATTGTGAGTCAATTTATGTCCTCACCAAGAACCATCCATTGGGCAGTTTTAGAGCAAATTCTATGTTACCTTAAGGAGCTCCAAGTCGTGGTATACTATATGATAATCATGGTCATTCTCATGTTGAATGCTTCTCACATGCAGATTGGACAGGTACTAAATTTGATAGATCTATAACTGGATATTGTGCCTTTGTTGGAAGTAATTTGGTATGATGAAAAAGTAAGAAACAAAATATACTATCTCGCTCTAGTGCAGAGTCTGAATACCGGTCTATGGTACAGTCCACTTGTAAGCTTATATGGATACATCAATTATTGTGTGAGGTGGGAATCAATAATTCACTTCCAATAAAGTTATGGTGTGACAATCAAGTTGCCCTTCACATAGCATCAAATCCAGTTTTTTATGAGAGAACAAAGCATATCGAAGTTGATTGCCACTTTGTTCGTGAAAAAATTAAGCAAAACCTGATCTCAATTCTCAACCAGTCATGTGAGACCTGGAGAACTGTTAGCTGATATTCTCACTAAACCTCTAAATGATCCGAGATTTGATTATATTTGCGGCAAGATGGGCATGGTTAATATCTATGCTCCATCTTCAGGGGGAGTGTTGAAAATATGTGATCTAATATTGTAGAAATCATAAATATATGATTTGATTTGATATTGTAAATATTAGGAAAGATTAGATTTGATTAGATTTGATTTGCTTTGATTATAGTATCAAATATTAGAAGATTTGATTATATTATAGATGATTTAGATTAGCATGATTTTAAGATCTAAATTAGATTACACTTATGTATATATTTGTACATTGTGTAGTCTAAAAGTATAATGAAGAAGAGTGTTTTTCTCTCCCTTTTTTAGTTTTCACACTCAAAGAAACATGGTACATGGAGAATATAGTTTAATGTGCATTTCAGCACACATCTAGGACAGTAAAGACTTCTAAGAGTCCAAACTTCCATATGTATTTGACATTTCAATGACCAGCAATTACAATCATTTCCTTGAGAACGCGAATAGCATGATGATTCTTGCAGGAAAATCAATAGCAGAGAACAGGCATAAGATTGTCTAGGCACTAAACAACCAGAGGGAAAAAATTACAGGATAAACCATCATCAATATTTCGAGTAGACTACTTTCAGAAAAAATCTGGAATGAAAGGATATTTCGAGAACCAAAACTAAGTAAACGCTAGAACTTCAAATAGACATGAATAACCTTTTATAGCTGCAAACACACACCACTAGGCCAAAATTTCCAACCTTCTCTTCAACCCTTCCATTCTATTGACTTCAATTTATCCAATCAAATTCAATGCTGCACCAGTTATTTCCATGGAAACTAAACTACAGAGAACTAGATCCTCCTCTTCTGTCAAGCTCATACAATTAATTTGCAATTTCGTGGATCTATGCATAAGAAAAACTTTTTAAAGGAAACTCTAGATTCATCCAATTTAACATTCTCTGAGAAGCTAGAAATTTGCAAAGAAAGCTCCAACTCCTTTGTCTTGGAAGCTTACTCTAAAAGGTAATCTAAAAATTAGTTTAAATTTTTTTAAAATTTTAAAAAATATCTCAAAATATATTCTAGAAACTCTTCTACCCTTAAATATCCCAAAATATAATCTAAAAACTCTGCTATAGTAAAATTTTTCAAAAACACCCCCCAAAAACAGCTAATCCACGGAGCCCATGTGTTCTCGCATACACGAAGCATTAGGCTTAAAGACGCCAATAACATAAAGAAAACTAAGAAGACCGCCGACTGCACTGACTTTGTTGAAAAGGCCTTTATTGCCACAGCCTGGCCTGGTCAAAAACGTAGCCAGATATCTTTTTGTACCCAAACAAAACAGAAATGAAAGACATCAAAGCTGCCAACAGAAGAGTAAAGAATAGACTACTTAATTATGTACTAGTTTTTTTTCTATAGCTTTAGGGTAGGGCAGTTACATCTGCTGTCAGATTCTAATTCTTTTCATTTTCATCAAGAATTCTAACGCGAACAGCAAAAAGACCATGCAAATATTTCCAGATAGCACAAACAAATCTCTCAAACTAAGGGAGTCACATCTTGATGTCCAGACTCTAAAAGAAGACTAATGTCCTCTTATCATGACTAAGCCAAAGGGAGACATTTAATTGGAGTCAGTATGAGGTGTTTAAAATTGCACACTCACATTGGATTCAAATAAGGATAGTCAGTTATACCCTAAAAAGTTGGGGGGGGGGGGGGGGATAAAGCAACGCTTTATATGTGCTCATGTGAGAAAAGAAAAAGACTAATACGCCAGACATTATAGCAACAATAGAAAAGTAGGCAAAAATCTTACTTGGGCCAAGTAGGAAGGCTATAAATGCTACACATACAAAATGGTTACATTTTAATACGAAATCATCATTACTGATGGATCAATTTCATGTTTAACCAAAAACACAGTATCAACAAGCCAGGTTAAAAGAGTAGAACAATAATGTTTTGCAGCTAATAAACAAAAAAGAAATATTTTCAAGTGAATGGTTTACCAAGTGAGGCATTTTCAAAAGAATTATGTGAATAAGAACCTACCTGTTCCAGTAAGCTTCCTTCCGTCTTAAAAGTTTCATTCACTTCCTGCTCAATTAATGAAGCCAATTCAATAGCGTTCAAAGCATTAACCGTTGTGACAGCAGTAATTCTACGAATTCCCTTGGCAATTCCTTCTTCAGACAAAAGAGCAAAAGCTTTGGCGTCTCGCGTATTTGAAATATGGGTCCCTGAGCAAGTCATTGAAAGTCAGCTCGCAAGAACTATCAATGCAAAACCATATAACAAGGAAACACGCACCGCCACAGAGCTCTGCAGATATTGATAACCAATTTTCACTCTCTGGATCAGCCAGCAGATCTTCCACGCTTCGACCAATTGCAACTATTCGAACTGGGTCAGGATAAACCTATAGAAACATTCCGAAGGCTACCAAAAATGAGATTTCCACTAGAGCCACTTATTAAATAATACTTAAATGTGCCACAACATTGCAAAGAAGACAATGAATCTTACTTCTCCAAAAACAGCTCGTAAACCATTGACACGCTTTGCGTCGGCTAAGTTTGCCTCCTTTGAGAATACGTCCATTTCCGCTTTTATTTGATCATTCACAATTGTTTCAATTTTTTTGAGTTCCTCAGGCTTCACAGGCTTACCTATTTCAGAACTTATAGCATAAGAATGTGCAACGTGTATTTAGAATCTAAAGAACCGATATATGCATCTGTACTCTTTGATTAAGGAATAACTAACCATGAGAAAAGTCAAATCTCAGTTTTTCAGGAAGAACAATAGAACCTTTCTGGTCAACATGATTTCCAAGTACTTCCTGCACTCGTGTCACAGCAATTTCAAGTGTTCAACTTGAATGATCCAAACAGTATGGCAAATTTAGAAGAGGAACAACAATTTTAGAACCTCAGAAGATAATAACCATTCCAAATAAGAAAATTACCCTCAAAGCAAAATTTAGTATGTGTGTACAGGTGTGGTTGGGAGCAATATTGGCACGCCTGTCATAGTCAACCTGCTCAATTCACCAGAGAGATAACTATAGATAGGAGAAACAGAGCAAACACATGCATAAAAATTTCTATATCATAAAGATGCAACAAGAAAGGAAACTCACCTTACAAATCACTCTATCACCAATGCTGAATTTATCAGTCTTTCCACAGAAAGAACCAATATGAACAACAAATCCTCCAAAGATTTGAACATCACTGACTTGGAACAATCCCGAAGGGCCTTCAAGAAATCCAGTATCATATATCTATAGCAAAAGAACAGACTTAGATGTAACAATGTCTCTCTACTATAATAAGTGATGCTATTGCTACAGAACAGAAAATATGCTTAAAACTTAATCCTATCTCAGATCTGCATTTTATGCATTAAAGAAGAAATAGAACTGCAAAAGATTCACTAATACTTCAACATTCAAAGAAGCTGCCTCAGATACTGAAAAATTCCAGATGAATGCAGAAAAACTTTTCAAACCTTGAAAGAGATCAAATTTAAATTTCCAAAACAGCGATCCTCCATGAATGATGAACATTATAGTCTCGTCTGGAGGTAAATCTGGGCAAAAGAAGTTATAAGCAATGGGACTATCATCTACGGACCTTGCACAATTTCAAACTCCTAAATCCTAACATCAGACTGCATACTATACATTTCATTATATTCAGCTTTTGCAGACAACAGGGGTTATCATTTGTCATATCGTGGCAGTGATGGAAGCAAGTTATTTCAGTAAAGGTACAACTGAAATGAAGCAGGTAGTATCTATGCATGTAGAAGCCAATAAGATCTGTTAAATTCACCAGCCAGATGGGTTTTTCCTTGCTGTGATGCTTGTGCAAGAGAAGCCAAAAATCCCATACAGAAATCGTATCCAGGAGCCAATAAGCCAAAAATTACAACTACATCTCACCAACATATCTTTTAGTGAAAAAACGAGGAGCCAAGCAAACCAATCAATCAAAGAATACGCTAATTACCCAACTTTACTCCAGAAATCTCCTTCGACCACAGCTGTAGTTGTGATCCCTTTCATCTCTTGCTAATACTACTGTAATACCTTCAGGATACAAGATTAAGCAAAACCAACTCAATCCATCAAAGTACGCATCCAGTCAGCACATAGCAAAAAAAAGATTGACACCAAAGACGGTCCATTACCAAGAACTTTAACCTTAGACCAGATATTCCTCTTAAGTACCATAGCTCTAAAAGCAACCAAAGGAGTAAATCCTATCTCTAAGGGATCTCTACCGAAACATCTGAGAGTCCAGATCAACCTATTTTGTAACATCTGAGAGTCTACAGCAGAGTTAATCAGCAATGGGACAGCCCTAAACCATAAAAAACAAACAGTTCAGTAGATTATGATTCTCTCTTTAATAGTTTGCCAACTAACCAAGCTACTAAAACATTGCGCCAACATATTGACTAGCTGTAGATTGAACATCAATGAAGAAAACCATTTACAAATTATAAGTAGCTGAATATAACAGACAGGACAGACTTTACCTGACCACCTTGCTCCGCATAAAAGCTTGTGGATTCGAGAATGATACCAACTTTAAAATCACCAGAAGCACTTTGATAAAACTCATTCCCTCCATAAATAGCTTTTTATCTCACTTTCATGATCCTGAAAGTAGAAATGGGGTTGACAAACCATGACATGGATATGCAATGATACTTAGTAGGAAAAGAGTTATTTTATCTTCATTAATATATACTATTCTTTAATTTTGGAATTTTCTTCAGTATACTACAGTAAGGGGAACATAAATTGAACTGACTACCAATTGAAGAATAATTATGACAAAAGTAAACATTTTATTGGATACTGGATGTGGGATATGTAGAATTTAAACAATTAAAACATATTTTACTTGGCAAAACTCAATCAAGAATGTGCTTCTCTAGAGTCCAGAAAGATCCAATGTCTGTCTTTAATGGTCAGGCAAACAAGCAGACCAGAGAGGCCATATTCTGGCACTTTCAATTCTTTTCTAAAGGAATTTGCTTATCCCTAATTAATATATGTTAGCAAATAAAGGAATGTTCAACTTTTGAAAACTGCCACGATTTCCTGGCCTTCCCAGAAATGATAAATAACTTCAAAAAGTAAACCCAATTGCTTAGAAGATGACTATGCCAGAGACTTTGGAGTTTCACAACAAAACAACTCCATACATAGACAGATACTGGATGTGGGATATGTAGAATTTAAACAATTAAAACCCTTCCCATTCCTGCAAGCCAAAAAGAGAGAGAGAGAATTTTGAAAAGAAAAATGAAGAATTTAATAACCTAATATGCAGTTGAATTGATTAGTCAATAATGGGAACCAATAAACAAACCTGAAACCATGCATACTTGAATGTGTCATTTGTTGCATCAACCCCTTTCTTGCGCAAAGATGTGGTAGCATCAGCATCCATTAAAATACCAATACCAGCTTGCTGCCAGAATTAGATCAGAATCAAAACAGATAAGTAAGAAATTGTCAGAGAAAAACCCTTCTCAACTTTGGGTTAGACAAATATATTGATGTCAGCTTTTCCCACAAAGAACAACAGCAATACAAGTCAGACAAATGCCCATATGGTAGCTTCCACTCTGATGCATGTAATTCCAATCATTTCAAGGAGAGAGAGTAGAGACCACCTTATTCTGAGCATTTCTTGATCTTTCCCTTGCCTCATTCATGGCAATATTGAAACCATTGACATCAACCACCAAGCCTCTTTCTTCAGCCATCAACTGGTAAAACGCAAGGAAAAGAATTCACATTATGGTTTTGTACACCAATACACAAGACCGCACACACACGGGCGTGCTACATGCACAGAGAGAGAGAGAGAGAGAGAGCATAGGTTTCCATCACCTGAGTAAGATCTAAAGGAAACCCATAGGTGTCCCATAACACAAATGCGTCCTGCAACCAACAAAGCAAGAGAGTAAAAGGTCAGCATACGAGCTTGACAACATCTAGGCATGTCAAACTAACGGGTAGGAAACATATTTTGAATCAAATCAGGTAAATCCTGCCAAAAGCTTCACCATAAAAGCAGCACTGGGTATAAACTGAAAATTGCAAGATTAAAATCAAAACACTGAATTTCATAATTTAAAATAGAAATATTATAGAGAGCAATATGTATGAATTGCACTAGTGACCATAGCATTTCAGGAAAGTTATATTATCTTGATTTCATAAAATTTTCCCAACTGAAGACTCCCAACGCTAATGCTACCGCACGTTGCAAATAACACCAACTGAATTTCTTTTGAAGTAAATGATGAAAGGGCAAAGCAAAAAAAGAGTACAAGAGTCAAAACAGCATAGCCAAAAAGTTTCTCACACAATAGGATAGAAATTCTTTCATCCCATGATTCCTTTATCAACCTTCAAAATTTCCAATTTTTTAAAATTTTATCTGTAACTAGGGATGATATGATCTTATAAATTTAAGATAGAGTCTAAATCTGGGACAGGAGACGGAGGATGGAAGAGCTTGGGAGAAGCAAGATTAGAAAGTAGAAATTCTAGGGATTCCATCTAGTTTCTCTACAATTGACCACCTGTAATGAGCGTACATTCATTTCTAGGGAAAAAATTAAACAAAATACAAATTTCATAACTGAAAAAAAAAAAAGAAGCAAGACATTCAAAACCAATATAAGAGAAGAAATAAAGTACTACTCTAGGAGGCTTTGAATGCTCAGAGACAAAGGAAATATCCTAGCAAGCAAACCCAACAACTACAGAAGTTAAAAGCAAATAGTGTCAGAAGTTGAATTTGACTATCTTAACTTATATATGACTTTAAGAAACAAGCTTTTGACTCCTACAAACTCTAGCTTTCAAAAGAAGAAAACACTACTATTAAGCTCTAAAATGACCTACGATACAATAAACTGAAACACTGAAGCATCAAGATTGTCCACATGTTCATAATTTTGTAAAATTTCACAAATGCTCTTATTCTTTTCTTTGCTTTGAGCACCATAAGTACATCTTAGTGAGTTCTTTCTGAAGGAGGTTGTTCTGAAAATGCCGGTACAACCAAAGTCATATGGCATTGATAGCAACAAATTAGTCCATTGCAAATCAATGAATAAGGAGGTTGATGGAAAAGCAACTGCAACACCTATATCAGCAAATATAAGTAGAGGACCGACAAATATCATTTGAAGATAAATTTCCACATTTGTACCAAAAAGTCCAAAAAATGGTCTGCTTATCCCATTCCAAAGGATTATAGACCTTTCCAAATCAATCTCATCCACCTAAAACTAATTTACTTATTTTCTTTTCCAAATTCAACCTTAACACTTCACAATTAAGTTATCTCTATTTCAACAATTATTTTAAGAACAGCTAATATCAGTTAATTATCAGAAAATTTTGTGCCCCCTCCAAAGGATTATGTTAAGGTACTACTTAAAACAAAAGCAAACTATCAAATACCGGAAAATTTTCCCAACCTAGGACCCAAAGAATCATCAATCACACTTTTATCAAGTGTAGGCTGCCAACAGCAACATGGTAAAAATATGCTTGTGATGTATCATTTGCTACAAATACTGACACACCAAAATTCATATAATGGAAGATGGCAATCAATAGGCTCCAGACATGAAGTACAAGCACAGTATGAATATTCATGAGAAACAAGAAGGACAAAGGAAAATGGAAAAAGGAAACAGGAAACAGGAAAAGTAATAGTTACTTGTCCACTCAACGTGTTTCCTTGAACATCTTGAGCAGCCTTTTTAAACTTCTCAATTCCCTGAAGACAGTGTATATAAGATACTCGATACTTATCCAAATGGTCCAGAGATGAATCAGGGATATTTGAACTGCAATTACTAAAAAGGCAAATATCTCCCTCCACACATGAGATATTGATAAACAAAACAAACAAAAGAGCAACCAAAAGGAAAAACATCAACAATCAACCTTTTCATCAAAAATAAATAGCTCTAATGGTATTCCCCAGACAATGATGATTACTGATAAAGGAGCATAATCAGACAAACATAGCACAGCCTTATAAATATACCGCAAAAAAAATGACAATTAGTGATGCTGATGCAATTACAGATGAAATTACTAGGACACTTACAGCAGACAAATCTGAAAAAACAAAAATGAAAATCATATCAAATTATGGTCTGAGAGGTTATGCGCTCTATTATCACCACAATGCAGGCAGAAAGTAAAAAAAAAATATTCAAAAAGGATCCAAGTCATAAGCAGGAGATTGCAATTATCTTCATTCCCCTCATTATCTGCTCCAAAATACTCAAAAACTATGACTAAATTCTTTAGCTTCCAATGGCAGCATTATTACAAATTGTTAATCCATGAGACCGAGTAACTTACTTCCAGGCACAAAACAAAGTCAAAGAAAATGTAAAAAGTTGAGAATTACATGTCCTTGAATGCCAAGAATAGTTGTATCGTGTGAAAGTGTGATAGAATAGTTGTATCGAGTGAAAGTGTGATTTGCAACACATGGCAGCAAATTTTGTGTATGTCAACACAGCAATATCATTTTAACAATGCTAAAAGCTTGATGTACTGTAACCCAAGCAATCTCAACGAATAATGATAGTACTCAAGCTTACTGAAAGTACTAAATGCATATGAACAGTATTAAAACTCACATGAAGAAGTGTCCTGCCAAAACTGGCTTCTTCAACAGCAATTGTATTGATTATGTGCGCTTTGTGTTGCTGCAGCTCAGGAAAAACATCACCCATCACTTCTACAACAACCTTTACCAAACTGTTTTCCGCACAAACATCAATGAACGTACAAGTTACACAATATATTTGATAGCCTTACAACCCACCCAACTTGGCAAACAGGAAAAATAAAGGTTGTGGAGAATTAGAATAAAATAAAAGCACCAGATTTAAAGTACTGGATTTAAACATGACGGAAATGTATAGAAGTGTAGCATTCGTACCCACTGAAAAAGCCTTGTTTTGCTTTGAGGACTTCAGTACCATAACGAACTGCTCGTCGAAGAATGCGTCTCAGTACATACTCGCGACCCTCATTACCTACATAGCTAGAAAGACTAAGTAACTTGAACTTGAATACCAACAATGCTACCAAAAATGGAAACAAAATGGCCACCAAAAAAACTAACTTGAACTTGAATACCAACAATGCTACCAAAATGGAAACGACACAGCCATCAAAAAAACTAAGCAATCCCTGGTTAATATTTACCGGCCAACAGCTCAGCATCAAAGCCATAAGCCATATTACACTTAGCTGGTTATTACACATAACTAAGTCTGCAATCTCAAAAAGAAAAAGAATAAATTTCACAGACTACAAAGTCACACTCGGCAAGCGGCCAGTCTGAGGGACCAAGTCAAAGTTTCCTGCACTCCACCTGGACAAGCACCATCAGCAATTGCAAATGACAGAGTTCTAATATGGTCAGCCACAACCCTGTATGCCATGTCCATGTTGTCAGCATCATCAGCTCCAATTTTTCCAGAGTATGCTCGAGCACCGGTTGCCTACCAGCATAGAAAAACATAACATATTTACTTCCAGAAAATTATCAACAATAAAACACTGGATGTTTAATTTTACATATACCAAAGAAAATTGATTTTATTTCTTCTTAATTTTAATCAAGGACCAAAAAGAAAGAGGCGAGCTGTAAAGTGTGGAGAGACACGCCATCTCACATGAGAAATGAGAATTTCTAACTCCGATGCTATGCTGGTCAAGAGAAAAGAAATCAAGAGTAAAGATCAGACATTTTGCTTGGAAGATGAAAACAAAAAGACCCCTATTTCCGTTAGGATAATGAAATTTCTTATATACTTTGTATGTTAAGCCTTTAATCTGATGAGACAAATGATCTGATAAGGCTTTAAAAGTAAGGAGGTCTCAACAAACATCTTGTTCCCATCTCTACCCATAAGTTGCAACACAACAGAAGGATTTATTCTTTGTAGTAGTCTAGGTTTCTTCTTTTACATTCTTTCTAAAATTCAAGAAAGGAGGCAATTACTACCTCTATTTTTTAATCTTTTCTTGTCTCCAAAGTCCTAAATTCCTAAACACCACATAAATGAGGAAATTCAATGCTATAATCAAACTACAATATGACCATATCTTTCCATACTAGTCAAAAGAAAATTCATCTTTAACTCCAGCATAATGAAAGCAGTAAGAAAGCTAAAGTAGGACATGAATCTGGGCAACAGAATTATATATAACATTTGCAGATGAAGAAAAGGAAAAAAGGAAAAGAAAACAACTTTGGTCCATATATTACCATAAGAAAAAGCATCAGAATGACCAAGGTTTACGTAATCATATAAAAAAAAATTAGCAAGATTGAGAAAGAGCATCTTTCAAATAACAATCATTGAAGCGATAGACCAGATGTGGCAAGAACATAATTGGGGAGGTAGGGGAGAAGAGGTATGGGTAGTCAAAGAGAAAAGTGAAATGATAAACAAATATGCTAATAGTAGCTTCTGTGATTGTGACGTAGTTGCTCAAAATTTTGGAGAACAGCACCATAGCTTTACGATTTGAGAAAATTCTGAACAGAGTTAGCAGAATTCAAATTTCGAATCACACGCTAATCTAATTACTTCAATTATTCCTCCATACCCTTCTAAATAATACAATACCTACGATTCTTCTTGTGTGATTTTGTTCCTTTTCAACTCAACCATTTGAAAGTATACATAATGCTAATTATAATGTATCATCAGAAATCAATAACTTACAGAATAGTGGTCATACTGGAAAGAATATGAAAAGAGACAAGTGACACCATACTGGCCTTAACATAAAGATTACAAAGCTAAACACACAAAAAGGAGACACCATTGCATTGCACTAGCCAGCCAGGAATATAATTGTGCACAATCCTCAATACTTTGATAGACAACGTCACATGGCTGCGATTGTACCTGTTGAATTGCATCAAATATTGGTAAGAACGCATCAGTATCATAATTGCTCATCTTGTTCTGGAGAATGGATGTTAAACGTTCAAAACCCATTCCGGTATCAACATGTTTCGCAGGTAAAGGTTTCAAAGAGCCATCACTTTCCCGGTTGAACTGCAGAATACATATCAATAAGTTAAACTTACTTAGAAGACAAGTTCACTTGAAATAATATTCTTTTGACTTGAAAGCAATTCAGTCTGTGCAATTGAGGCAATATCAGATAAAATACAAGAGGCAAACTGTAATGTAACAACATCGCTGGATGCTACCTGAATAAAGACAAGGTTCCATATCTCAATAACAGTAGAATCATCGTGGTTGACAAGTGATGCAGCATCACGATTTCCAATCCTATCAAAGTGTATCTCCGTGCAAGGCCCACACGGCCCTGTGTCACCCATCTCCCAGAAGTTGTCCTAATCAAGGTAGCATGACAATTTAACAAGGAAGTATAATCGAAGCTACCACAGAAAATTCATACGAGGATGAGAATCTCCTATCATGTCTAGTATGGAAAGAAACAAAGCTCATAAAAAGGCAAGCACAACGAAAGGCACCAGCATACGAGGTCTGGCAAGGGCTAAAGACTGCAGCTAATTTCCACAAACCCAAAGTTCCCTAGTACTTTTTTTTTCCTTTTTATATAAACAACAGAAATAAAACTATTTTGAACAACCAATGAACTAAGCAATATATCAAAATCTCATCATCTATCCAAAAATAAAAGGATTTAATCAATTTAGTGTGTGCTACTATTTTGAGTAAACAAGAATGTCCAGTGCTATCATTTTCTCTTCCACCACTGCCCTATCTTGCTGCAGGAAGATTTTCTTGATGTTATGGTCGATAAGAGAAGAAACTGGACGACTTGATTTCCTTCTTTATTTTATTGGCCTGACTTTGAAAAATAATTGTTGATATTTAAATGTTAAATCTCATTGATCCTAGGTTCTCTGTAATCATCTTGCTCCTAGACTTCATATATTCTATGAATCAATCTCCACCATCTTAGCAATGATTTTAATAACCAATTTCCAAGCCAACTACCCTGAAATTCACCCAATCTCAAAAGTTGACAACCCATATTTCTGCCCCTTAAGTTTCATTTTGAGGCCGGAAAACCAGAAGTTTTTCCAACTGAATAACTTAAAGAGGGGGCTTACTTTAGAACCAAAAGGCAAAACTCGTTCATTTGGAAGAAACTTGAGCCAGATATCTCTTGCTTCAAAATCAGCAGGAAGACCAGACTTGTCATCACCGCCAAAATAAGTTGCATATATTCGGTCTGCAGGTAGCCCATATACCTGTACCAACAAAATTAGTGGCCCGCTAGTTCAGACAAAAGAAATCATCAAAATTTGAGGAAACATCACTTAACAATATGCCAGTAGAAATAATTAGCTAGAGACGCAAAGTAAAAGTGAGAGGGGTGCCAATTAGGTGTCTTTATATCAAATTCATGACAGTGGATGGTAAAAGCAATTCTTCAAACAAGGTTGCTAATTCGAAATTGCAAGACTTGCCTTGATGAGAAGCTCCCATGCCCATTCAATTGCTTCTCCTTTGAAATAGTCCCCGAATGACCAATTGCCAAGCATTTCAAAGAAAGTATGGTGGTAGGTATCCTTGCCAACATCGTCGAGATCATTGTGTTTGCCACCCGCACGAATGCACTTTTGGGTGTTGCAAGCGCGGGTGAGTTTGCTCAGGGGAGTGTTGGGATCTACCGTGCCTAGGAAGATAGGCTTAAATTGATTCATACCTGTAAAACAAATTTTTATTTTATTTTTACCAAGGCAGCGGAAATTTGTAAATGAAATCGCAAGAGAGAACACTATAAAATGAACTGATAGAGCAAACAAACAATTAAAAGTGAAAGCAAGAAACACAACAAACCTGCATTCGCAAACAGGAGGGTTGGGTCGTTGAGCGGAACGACGGGACTGGATTTCCAGTTGAAATGGCCCTTGCCCTCGAAGAAGTTGACGAAAGTCTCTCTGACTCTGCTGGCGGGCCAATCCATGGTCGATAAGGACGAGTCACCACCGCTAACAACAACCCGACAAGGGCAAGGGAAAGGGAAACGTGATCGGAAAAATGAATAAGAAAAAGAATTTGTGGTAATGAGATGCTGGTGGTGAGGAGAAGAAGCAGCGAATCCTGTTCTGATGCTTATTCCTCTGACGCCGCGGAAAGCAAATGCAACGGCACTCGCTACGGCTATGATGATATTATTTTTATTCCCATAAACCCTCATCCATCCCCTGATGACCTACCACCCTCCCGCTTCTCCTTTACAAGAATGAGCTCAGGGGAAACAAAATCACTACTAAATACAAAGATAAATAAAAGTTCTACGCTGAAAGAGAATTCAGAATCGCTTTTGTTTAAATATATTAAATTTTTTTAAAAAAAAAAAGGATAATTCAGCTTGCTCTTCCCGATTTCATCTAGCCCACGAAAAGAGAGGCGGGAAAAACCAAAAGGCGAAAGAAATAGAGGAGAAAAGATTATAAATATTTTGAGAAAATGATATTTTTTTTAGTTGAGAAAATGACATTAAGTCAGCATAAACATGCAAAAAAATCAAAAATTATAATTTTTCCTTTTTATGTTGACTTAATATCATTTTCTCAAAAAATCATTAATTTTTTTTAGAGAGAAAGATTTTTTATGTTATAATTTATAATTTTTTCATTTTTATGTTGACTTTATACATGTTAGATACTCAGAAGAAACTAATGTGATATTCAATTTTATCTCTAAAACCTATATCAAGTTGTCATTTTGAGAAAGGTTTACAAGGAACTCTCCTGTGGTTTCGCGAAAAGACACCTTACCCCCCTATCATTTAGAAACCTCCACATAAACACCCTAAACTTATAACTAAAGTGGAAATTGACCTATAATCAGACATGCGACCTAGTGATGATGGGTATGCGATGTTCCTTTGAAAAGATCTTGAGTTTCATTCCCAAACTACCCTGCAGTTGCTATATTAAAGTGACATATTAGGGCAGAAGAGATTTGAAGCTATCAAAAAATGAAAGGAAAAAGGGAAAAAAATTAAGAGAAAAAAATATAGAACGATTGAAGGATCTTAGGGAGAATCGAAGTCGCCATGTCAACTTCTGCAAATTTTGGAGGAGGTTTGATGGATCTAAGATATGAATGGTGTCTGTTGCTTCTGCAAGAAAAGAGCAAAAATCAAGATCGTAGAATCGAACAAACCCACAAAAGGTAGGATGTGTTACATTTGTGAAGATGAATCCTACTCCTTTGGCCATGGTGCAATCCTGTAAGAAGGAATGGAATGAACAGTGAATGTACTACTCAAATCCAGAAACAAAAGTAGACGAAAATTGTGGGTTCTCTCCAAAAGTGAATAGTACTGAAGGTAGTATGCTGGCCATGAACAATGGTGAGATTTTGTTGGGGCTACATGCAAAGTTGAGCATGATTGAAGGTACTGTGGGGATATTGAAAGTGATAATGATTTTGTCCTTTATTGTTTGTTGTTTATCTTTAGTTATTGCTACTTATAGAAAATAGTAATTTGGTTAGTGGCAGCATATGATGTATTAAATAATGTAATGATTTTAGTTTATGAATCAGGAGACATACATGCGCTTTGCACGATGGAAATGTAAAATGCCCTACCCAATTTTGAAACAATAAAAATAATAATTTATTCAGAAAAAGTACACATAGGATTGGCATTTCACAAGTTTGGATAGTGTATCAGTGCTTTAAATCTATAAATGTCAAGAGGGGTCTAATTCATAATAATCATAATTCAAGATGGCTTAAAAAGTTAACATCAGCCATGTACTTTTTGCAACTGAATAGCAAAGTGGGTATGCTATATACCATAGTGAAAAGACAGACATAGATGTAAAAAATTTAACAAAATGTCAGCTTCATGCCCCGTATCTATCTTCAGTCTAAATCCAAATCCAAGGGTTGATAACTAAGAACTATGGAACACAGCCCGAGCCAACGTCCAAATTAAAGCTCTCGAATTATGCTAGGAGCATTCCACACTTGCGGCAACCCATAGATCCAGAATACGACCACAACACGTCAATCCTTCCTTAGTTCCATATATTCACGTCAAGTTCCCTCAGCATTCAAGACAAAAACTTCCAGCTTGTCACCCTACAAGCACTATAAATATGGTAAAACAAAAATAATAGGCAAGACTATACAACATGAAAGGGAAGAAACAAGTTAACCACAGTCCACACAAATGCCTCGATCAAGTGGTCTGACAATTTATAAGGGAACTCTACACCACCATTCAAAAACAACTTTCAATTAAACCAGGCCATCTAAGAGTTGATGTTGCAACAGAAAATTTCAACACAATGTCACTTACAACTGAGACATCAAACACCACTACATAGCCTAAGTGAAGTCTGCAGATGCACCTTAAGTCCAAAAATGTTTTATCTGGCTACCAACCCAACTAACACCCCAGTTCGCGACCTAACAAATAGGGAAAAGAAAAAAGGAGCAAGCAGGGAATAAACTTTTTTCGGTGCATACATACTTCTAGATGACAAAACATGAGCTTTTTACACATATCCAATAGATATGATTTACTTACAAAATTCATTAAGTAAATACCAATAAGCAGATCCCACCACAAGGTATCATTTATCTTGTTAAAAAACCATCTTACAGAGTTTGTAATTAACTTCAATGGGCCTAAATCAAATTAGAAGTTTCACACTCTTTTTAACTTATAGAAATTCTTTTATTGAAGATATCATCCCATGGAAACTAAGTTTTGAAATTGCCAACCCAAAATCAAGATAAACCAGTAATTGCAGATTCGCTTCCATAAAAGAACTCACAAAGCAAAGAAAAAAGCCAGAGTAACAAGTCTAACCTGAGGATACACAAAGCTAGATATGATGCTTCATTTGTAAAATGATAAGATGCATGTAAAAGCACGAGCCAAGACTTGCTCAATCGTTTGTCTTCAAGAATGGTTTGGAGATGTAAGGGATTAGATAGCCTAAAATCAAGATCGCTATCCCCAAAACTGATATCAATAATAACGTAGAATTAGAGTTTCAAAGATTCGAATAAATAGAGAAACCAGATTGCAACCCAGTCTGCCGTTCTTTTTTCCCTAGTCCGCCATTTTATCATAACAAGAAAAAAATTAAGTCCAGAAGAAAATAACTGGATTATTTGGTATATGGTCAGTGATCTAGGAGAAAAACATCTAAAAAGCAAAAGCATGGTAAAAGATTCCAAGTTGATTAGTTCACTTAGATTTTTTCACAACTTTACCAAGGTCCCTCTTCCTCGTGTTCAAATTATTTTCATTCAGAATCATCAAAACTTCATTCTTGGGCTTAATTCGTTTTTCCAAACTCAAAGTAAATAAGAAAGGGCGCAAAGCCAAGCAATCATAAGTATATCCAAGTTCATTCATGAAATAATCCAAAGATTTTCTCATTCTAACAAATCTTTTGAAAGCTAGCAAGAAAAGTGAAATCAAGCAGAAAAAGAAAATCACTGGCGAAAGATAAGAGAACCAAAATCAGGGTGGTCTTGAATCACTTGATGAGATTCCAGAATGAACTACGAATCTACACTTGTGTGGATCTTCGGTCATCTATAGGTTTTGAAGCTTTAAGAGACTCCAAAGGGAAAAATGGTTCAAATACATTAGCAATTGAAAGAGAAAGCGAGAAGGAAGAAAAGAATTCAAAATACAAGGGAAAAAAAGAAACAAAGTCAGAAAGAGAAGAGAAAGAGACTAAGAGAGGACGAGAAGACTGAAGAGGAAGAGGACGAGAAACAAATTTGATGACTACTGAAGAGCAAAAAAGCAAAGAAAGAGCAACGGCGGCGGTATTTTTTGGAAGAGAAGAGTAGAAACCCTAGAAATGATTCAGACAAGAAAGAAACAAAAGGTTAGGACTTAGCAGAGGCGCGTGATGCGCGAAGGAAATGAGGGCTAAAAAAAATCACATGACAACGACGACGAAAACACGTGAAACCAAAGACATCCCTTGACTCTTTTATTATTTATGTAGAAAATTTTCAAATTTTGTTACGGTTTGTATTCCTTAATGAAAGAAATATAATAACTATACAACATGTTTACTCATGAACCCTTAATAATTTGGATAGTTATAATATGATAACCACAATCCAATATATGGCATTACAAAAAGAGCAATAATGCCAATAATATCATTACAAATAACTAAAAATGATCCCAATAATGTTAAAGGATTAAAAAATTGCATCACTTACAAAGCATGTTAATCAATTATATATGACATGACCAAAAGATAGCATATATGTCATTACAACTTATTTACATCGATACTAATCCTAAAAATAACATCCATAAATTCTTGATTTTAATTTTTCTTAGATCTTTTGGATCGAGAATTGGGATTGTTATCACTAACTGCAGCAGTGCGGCTTTGTTGAGATACTTGATGCACTGGTGCTTTTCTGGTTGGGGCTGAAGTGGAAGTTAGTGTTGCCCCTTGCTGGTTATTACTTGTTTGAGCCTACAACCAAATACAAAATTTACTACTGGAATAATTATCAAGAGTACATAGTGCTGAAAAATTCATGTACTTAAATGTATCTTGTACAACTTGGATTTGAGATAAGGAAGTTCCTTACAAGTTCTCCTATTATGGCCAACTTTGAAACATCTCTTACAGTATACTGTCAACCCCTTTTTGGAAACTCTTTGTGGATCTCTCGGTTCATCAGAACCTCTTCTCCTAAGTTTTTTAGGTCTTCCAGATTATTTCTTCACAAATTGTGGATTTAACAGTTGCATTCCACTATCAATCCAGTATTTTTGGATGGAACAGTTCCAATGCTATAAGTATATGTCCTCAAATATGCCTCTTTAGTAAGCACTCATCAACATAGTTTTCAACTTTCATCCACATACTTTGAATGACAGAAATAGCATGCACACATAGAATTCCAGTCGACTGGAATGCACCACATGTACAGGATTCTACGTTGGCAAATTCATAACAGAGATTCTGTTGAAACCATTAACCTCAAATGAGTCAATACCATCAAATACAGTAATACCAATGTCTGCTCTTCTCTACACTTTTGGCTAGTTTCTCAACAATATTTAGACAGAATTTGCCTCCAAATTTCTCCATGATTTGTTTCTTCAATATCAATCGTTACATTAACTTTCTTCAAAAAAAAAAAAAAAATCAAGAAGAGTCCATAATTGGCTCGTTTCTTGTTTTTAAACTGTAGTTGTTGAAATTTTCATTCGGATTGTTGATTGAAATATTAATCTTAACAGCTATTCCATAATGTGCTCTAGACCATAAGTGATATGACAGCCTTTTTAACCAAGCAGCAACAGCAAGGTTCTTTCCATTTTATGGCTGAACTCTATCTAAAACATTCATGCTCTCTTGAAATCATCAACATTAGTTGCTGATGCAGTAGTCCAAAATAATTTCCTCAGTTCACTGTTTTTTAAACTTTGCCTTAAAATTCTCAAACAAATGTTTAAGACAATATCTGTGTTTTAGACTAGGAAAAAACTCATCTATAGCATGTACTAGGCTTTTTTGCCTATGAGAAGTGAAGGTATAAGACACTACATTGTCCCTTCCAATATGAGTAATCAGCTCCTTAAAAATTAAGTCCAGCTGTTATAGTTTTCTGCTTCAACAGTGGCAATGGCTATGGGAAACATATTGCCATTCTTATCCCTTCCAAGCGCTGCAACAGCTGACCTCTAAAGGGACTCTTCAAAAGCAATCATTTAGGCCAATGATTGGTCTACAACTTACAAGAAAATTCTTTTTAAAAGCACTCAAGCCATAGAACAGCCTTTGAAATATTGCCCTTTGCTCAATAGACTTCTTGTCTATTGTATAGCTATATGACTGCCTAATCGTGATAGCATAATCCCACAATCATTCATATTGTTCTATAATCACAATCTTTGATTGCCTATTTGGCCTTTCTCTAGTCCTATATGTTTTTTTGCTACTTATATTAACCATGAATTTTCTTCTGGCATCATAAATAATGCCATTCCAGATTGCAATTAGGGTCATCTCAACATTCTCTTAAAACTTTCTGCTCAGATAAGTTTGAGATTACATGTTTGTTAGTGTACTCTCTGCCGCCAATGGTGCTCTCCCTTTAGTGTTTTGATCTGAAAAAGTGTCAGTCTCATTAACTCTACTTGCATGAATCCGCCAAAAACATCATTTTGCACATTTGATGGTTATCCTCCAACTGTCATTGTTGACATATAAAATTTCATATCCCTCTCTAGATGTTTCATTCCATAAGTGCTTCAACTAAATTTTATAAAATGAGTGAATTTTTTTCCAATCTTTAATTCAAATCTTGGCTTGTTTAAACTCCACTGCAGCATTGAAATATGAGTAGTTAGACCCATTTTTATCACCAAAATATAGGAAGTCTTCATCTGGCAGTCCACAAGTTTATTCCATTATTCAGTGTTAGGGCCAATAGATTGGTCTCCTCCATACTTGATGTTGTGCTGTGGATTCCTCACTTTCTGGTTCTTGATTTTTTCCTGTTGCTCATTCAAGTCATCAGTTTGCTGATTTGTTTAAGATACAGTTGAACCAGCAGTTGGTAAAGATGTCCTTATCTTCTGCAAATTCTAGGTCCTCTCTCAACCAATCCGAATCAAGTTCTTCGTTTCCATCATTGTGGTGCTGTTCTCTATTGATTTGATTTGATTCTCTGTTAGAATTACCTTGATGTTCTTCGTCTAGTTGTCTATGTCTGTTTCTCTGTCAAAGTTACCTTGCTTTCCGCATTCTATTGCACTTTGGTTCACTGAAGAAGCCTTTTGCTGGTTGTCGATAGCATCTATTTTGGTATTCTGCTGAAATAATTTTCTTACAGATTTTCTAACCGTTCTCTTCACAGGTTGCACCACAGGTTTGTCGTTTCTTCACAGGAATTTTACTACCCTTTCTTCTGTTTTTCTTAGTTGTTTCGAAGGAATTTGTGTGCCATCATTAACTTCTACATCAACTGTGCCATCTAAGTCATTTTCTTGCCCTCTTGTATCACCAACATATGATTCAAAACCAGTCACATCAATAGGATTTTGTGAAAGTACAGCACGATTTCTAGTCAAATTTGAATTGATTTCTGAAGAACCTTCATTATACGGTAAAGCAAGTGGACCATCATTCGTTACTCTTTCATATAAGAGCTTGCCATCCGGTGAGACAATTTTAATAAAGGTCTAACCTGCCTCTACATAAATATGCATATAGGGAAACCCTTCATAACAAGTAGTCAACAATTCTATGTCCACGTCATCATTTATTGGGATAACACCTACATTCATATCATGGTTTGGAATGGAATACCAAAATTTTGCCCATGCCGCTTGTTTTTCAATTTTGGAGTATAGGTTCAACAGTGAATATACTGATAATTCATCAGGGTCGCATTTGTGATACACTCTCACTAAATCACTTGTATACCCAATCTTAGAATGATATATAAACCGCCCACCACAGTGCATGTGGATATCCACTATCCTAAAAGGATCTAACATAGTTCCCAACCTAAATTATTGAATCAATACTTTCAAAATTCAAATATGGATTAATAAACTATATTAAGCTACATCATACTTTCAGATTATAACAACAATTAGTTAGACCCGGCACATATTATTTAATCAACACTTTCAGACTGTATAATGAAATCTAATTTAGTAGTCAAATCCAGACCCAACACATATTATTTTCTCCTGACATCAACCATATATTCCAAAAAAGATTCACATACTCCAAAAAATCTAAAAAAGTTAAGAACTTTACATTTTTAAACCCCATTTTTCTCTGATAAATCACCTACATATGGATCACCAACTATAAAAATGACAGAAATCGTATATTTAAGCCCCAATATATAGTGAAAAAGGAATAAACAAATTGAAAAAAGAATACAAATCATAAACATTAAATGGACTGAATATTGAACAATAAGTTCTGATTCTTACCTAGAAATGTCGAACAAGTTTCACGATTAGATACAACCACCAATCTGACCTTCCCTTCTTCGCGGCTGAATGCAGCCACGCCGTTTTCAACTCAGATCCACGATATTTCAGCAACAATTTATTAGTCAAATCCCTTGTTTAAGATTTTCTTCTTACATAGGATGAACGAGAGAGAGTCAGTTCTTGATTCTCTCTCCCTCTCTATTATAAATGAGGGTATTTTGGATATTCGATTTGCTGTTGGTAATTCAGCCGGTTCAGAAAGTAATTTTCACTTTAGTTACGAAATTTAGGATGTTTATGTGGAAATTTCTAAACAATAGGGGGGTAAGGTGTCTTTTTGCGAAATCATAAAGTGGTTCTTTGTATTTTACCCTTTTGAAAATAATTTGCTTCATTTTTAGAATGTGAGGAATTAACTTATTTCATTTTAAAAGTGATTGATAGAAAAGTTTTTTTGTTTCCAAATGTAAAGGACAAAACCGGTAATTTTTTCCAAAAAATTATGGCAGTGAATTTAAATAAATAAAAAATAAAGGTAATAAACTAAAAAAAAAACCATGTGTAATTTAATTTTAGAGTAAGTTATATTTCTCTCCTATAGTTTTTGCTAAAGTTAAGAACCTCCCCCACTTGATTTCAAAATTACATAGACCTCCCTTATCAGTGTTTTATATCCACCAACATTTATAGTAGATTTTATTTTACATTTTTACTCATTACCTTTCTTGTTCCATGTCATCTATATTAGACAAGTCAAAACAAAATTAGTTTCCTTCGAAAAGGAAGAAGTAGTAGAATAAGAGAGTTTATTCATAAATGTTGGAGACCACGCATATTAGTAACTTTATTTTAAAGTTTTACTCTTTACTTATCAAAATAACCAGATATGAACACTTGTTTACTTATAAAATAAATCGGATGTGCACATTCTAAAACAAATTGGATTAAATAAAATGAGGTATAGTGACAATACATTTATCAAAGCAACTCTTTTATTTTCCGTTTGTTTTTTTTTTATAATTTGTTTTTCAGTAGAGAGATGTAAGACTTAAAAAAATGGAGCAACTCTTTTTTTTTTTTTTAACAATATGAAAGGGGTAGGGACTTAATAAGCGAAGAGGTGGAAAGTGAATTTGATCCGACGACTTCTAATTTCCGGAGTCTAACATTCCCTCAGCCAAAGCAACTCATATGTCCTACATATAATGGAATCAAGATATCAATATTTAGTAGTAAAGTTTAACCAAAAAAAAAGTTTTGTGGACCTGCATATGAAAATTCATACATTTAATTAAAAATAAAAGATAAAATTGATGAAAGCCCTACTTTTATGGCTATACGTATAATAGGTGCTATTAACTTTTTAACAAATATAACGTTTGAAGAAAAGAAAGAACTAGCACCAAAAACTTCATTTTTTTTTTTTTGGAGAATAAGCCACTTACACCATTGCAAGGGTAGTTTGGGAACATTGAATAGAGTTTAAAATAAGAAATAGTTAATTTATCTGAATGATAGGCGACAGTTTTGTTGCTATCTAACAAACAAGAGTGGAGGTCCCTATTATTCCGAAATCAAAGATGAGTCAGTCTCTAGCTTTTACAACTAGAAAGGAGGCTAATATAATTTACCCTTAATTTCATATCATAAAGATATACAACATAGGCATTCTCACCAGGAGTAACAAACTACAATATAATGTGGATGGTTCCTCTCAGGACTTTGACTAGAGAGTTGGACATCTTACGCAAGTATTTGGAGCATTATTTGAAATAATTATTATAAACACGTGATCTAAAAAGATGATTAGCAAGATAAACAGGTAATTGAAAAAGGCATGTTAGCATTACAATTACAAATACTTTTCCAAAATAATCACAGATCCAAACATACCTAAATCGATGAAGAGGAGCCTCTGATTTGGTTATAGTGAAACATTCGGGCAGATTAGTAGCCCACCGTTTGCAGGACACAAAAACATAAGCCCTCTCTAGATCAAATCCAGAAGAAGCATTCTTATTAAACATAAGCCATTTATATTTCAAGCAAGCAAGCGAAGGCAAAAGGATCCTCACTTAGAATTGCTTAATACAGTTAAGAAAAAACATATCGGCCACTTCAGACGTCTAACAACAACCATGCAGCGGATTCTAGCAACGTACAAAATTTACACAAGACACATTACTTCTTGGCCCATACTCGGCGATCCTAAAAGTACCAAGGTCATGCCTAACCTAGATACGAATCAAGACTGTAGCGGTTCCATGTGATTCAAGTGGAAATAACCTTCACTGTTCCTGTTAACCTCAACCTTGAATTTCTCCTCTCTCTCCCCCCTTCTGACCTTAAGAAGCATATCAAACCTAGCAGATTCTTCAGCAACCTGTTGAGGGAAACAGCATGCATTAAAAACTTAACTAATCAGAAATGAAACACAATCAGCAATGAACCTTAAGGAGTAAGGAGGCTAAACGGCCAGCAAATGAACCTGCATAAGCAAGAGCATAGTTGACAAACTTTATTAAAAGACAGTAAGATCAACACCTTCATGAAGAAATGCAGATGAGATCTTTTTTGAACCACAATTTGAAATTATAAATTACTAAGGCTGAGGCACCTGGACTTTGAGGTCTTGGGTTCAAATTCCCCCTTCCTCTTCCCCACTCCCAAGTCCCACCCACCCACCCCCCCCCTCTTCTTCCTATGAAAAAAATTTAAAAAAAAAACGAAAAAAAACTCAATCGAGACATATTTTCAATCTCACTATCCATGCATTTACAAGACACCAGTCATTTTAACATTACCTTACCAGAAGAAGTGCTTTAAAAAGTACTGTTCCTAAAAAAAAAAAGCAATTTTTCTTGACTTTTTATTACAATTAAAAAGGCTAAGTTAGAGAGACATGATTACCAATCAAATGCCATGAGTGACAGACTAATGATAATTAGTCACCACATGTTACAGAAAAGATTGACCGCACGACTGCTAGGGTTCATTACTGAAACATCTTTAAGGGGGCAAAGATGTTTTTGCAGCCAAAAATATCCAAAACAAAATATAGGAAAACAAATAAATCAGATGAATATCCATCATTTTCCTCTCTTACAGCAAAGCAAAGACAACAAACAGAAAGGAAGAAACTGCAACATGAACAGAAATGCCAATTTAGGGGACCCATTGTAAATTCGTTATCAATCACCAGCAGCTAGCGCAGCTTAGATACCACAACTTGCTCCATCAAGATAACCAACATGCAAAGCCCCCACCCTATAAAGACAATCCATATAATGCATCCCGCCCTACACAATTTATAGGACCTCCTAACAAGAATGCCAACAACAATTTTTTTCAGGATAACTCAAACCATAGCCAGTCAGACAAGTAATCTGACTGATGAAGGCTGTGATACTGGTCATTCCAGTACTTAACAGTCTGCTTCCAATAGTAAAGTTAACCCCCTGCTGCAGGGTAAGGAGGTAAAAAAAATCAGCAAGATATATTACATTAATTTGTTGTCCCAAAGAAGAGCAGGGTGAAGAATTAACATCTAAACAAAGGAAATGTAATTCACTAGAAAATTCAATAGCAGATATCTGCAGACAATACCTGAGAAAAGGGCAATGAAAAGAGATAAATAAAGAACACTTTCCAAAACCAGGCATTCCTAAATGCTACAGCACACTCAAAGAAAAGAATGCCAAAGAGTACTCTCTTCAATACTCATAAGAGGAAAGATGCTGCAGAGTCCAAGCAACTCGCAGTATCAAGTCATCCTGATATCCCATGTATAAATCACTAAATACAAGCAAAAGGGTTCCATAAAATATCACAATTCCATATCCAAAGACTTCCAGAAATAACCTACTAGCAAAAGCAATGTTGGACATGATGTTGCACAAATCCTATTAGAGAGGTATTTAAATATCTGCAAGCACCTTTGAATAAACCAGATTCATATTAATCATCTCACTTCTTTGGGAGGAGATTGGACAGCATACAACAAATTCAGCAAACCAATGTTCGAAAGAAAAAGACTCACTGTGATCAAAAAATTAAAAATAATCATCCACCAGATGTCAGGAAGATACCTCAGCATTTGCATGAAGTATCTCAAGAAGCTCATAAGCAAAAAGCGAGTTAGATCTCTGCTGGATGGTTGTGAGCGCATGGTTTGCAGCATCTTGGACAATCGGATCATGTGCTGGCACTGATTGCCATCCCAAGCCATGGCCATCTGAGTTATAGACCAAGTCATATAAAGTCAGATAACAAGCACTTCCATATAGGTTTAAAACCTAAAATATGAACGTCTCCCATGAACATAAATACATCTTCAATCTACACCTTTTTAAGCAATGGGGCAAAATTGCCAAAGCCAAACATCTGAACAAGAGAAAAACCTAATGTAATACAAGGCCAACAATCAAAAGGAAGGAAGCTTAATACACTTCAATTATCTTAATTCATCCAGAATATGCACCAAAAACAAAGTACCAGTTACTGGCATGACGCTAGAAGGACACCTAGATCTTTAATTTCTTACTCCTATTCACTGTAATCATCACTCCGTATCTGACTTCTCCCAAATTAGTTATGGCAGCCTAGTGTGAAAGGCATGAACTCATCCAGCCAAAATGCTTTGCCATGTCAAGTAAGCAAATAATACGAAAGTGATTGCAGTGCTGTGCTTAACAGCAACAAGTTGAAATAGGTTTTCTCAACCTGCTGGTTAACTTGACTACAAACCAAAAACGCAGGTTTACCTCTGTTAGGTCCATGGAATCTAGCTGAGTAAGGTTGTTTCTAGGAAAATTGAGTTTTCAACAGGGCTAAAAATGCTAATAACTGATTATGCCTCGCAAATAGACTTTTTACACTACTCCTTCAAACCTGAGTTGCCTAGAGATTTCATGTTTCTTTTCACACATCACTTCCTCACTGTCTCACATCATGGTTCATCCTCCTCCTTTTTTTTCCCATTTTTTTTTGTTTTTTATTTGCATAACTTTCTCCCAAACATGGCCACACTCCACGCAATGTAAGTAGTTCCTCCTGAGTTCATTACATTCCTCAAGTTTATCTCAGCCCACTGATACGATGTAATTCAAACAAAAAGATGATTTAAAAGCTTTAGGATTGCACATTAAAATAGTCTGAGGTAGTGTTTTAGCACTGAAAGAAATGAACTAAAACCTTTCTCTCTTCCCTATCCCTTCCTAACTCCCCAAAAAATACTTCATTGGCAACATGTGAATGTGTCTCAAATCTGTAATTTGTTATTGTTTCTATTATTCTTCTGTTTCCGCATTTCCCTAATCTATAACCAGAGCATTTGTATCTCATCCATCTTCTTTTGTTGGTTTTCCTTTTTATACCATATCAGAGGAGCCTACTACTTTTGAAGCCCATTTACAAGTCCAACCCTCAACAGGCTTCAGTTATTTCCACATAACTGTCTATTTGACGAGCCAACAAACAAACACCCCAGGCCATGAACACTCTTAATCAACTTACCTCTAGAAAAGTTTTAAGATCATAAAGAAGTGAACAAACAGCGAAAAAAGAACACAAACCTTTCTTGATGCCAAGATCAGAGGGAGTAAAAGAGGGAATGTCCTCAACATGCTTGAATTCTTGCAGTTCTTTTAAAGTTTAACCAAGGTTTCACCCACACCTTAGCTTCATACAGCTTTTTCTTTCCAGCATCAATGACTTCAAGAGTAAGATGGTGCAGTGTCCCAGCAACAACTTGTTCTCGTGCTTCAACCACCCTCACCAACTCAAACAATGCATTCTGTCAAACAATTTAAAGGAGTCATAGGCATGTGCAAAGATTCTATGCATGAGCAATAAAAACCTGGTTATTAACCTGCCTTCACAGCGAAGAACACCCATGCTAAAAATAACATAAAGATTTTGAAAATATCACAGAAAAACTGAAAAAAGAAAGTCAGCATTCACTTTTAACTACAAATATTGCTAAAACCCATCTTATGCGCTAGACCTCTTAAAGTATGACTTGCACCTAGAATAATGGCAAAAAAAAATAATAATCAACCTGCTACTACTAAAACAATCTTAGCAAGTAGCATACACAACCAAAAGTAGTGTACCCTGTGGTCCTTGAATAATAAAATTTCGCACATCTTGGGAGATCTTACATATGAAGCTTTCTTCACCAGCCATTTAGCTAAGCAAAAAAGTAAATAGAGAACTAACAAGTTGGACATGAAATTGGATTTAACATCCAAAGTTAAAAGTGACAACAGGACACATAAATTTGAATTGAATGTAGAGAGATACTTGCATCTTCCCTCACAAAACTTGTCCAATAATATTTAAAAAATGCACAACAAAAGAGTGGATAAAAATCATGCAGCAACCCAAAAAGAAAGGTTAAAGAATACTCTGTTGCAAGCCATTTTTTGCCTTCCTGTTGAGGGTAAAGGAGGGCTCGGCAGCATTAAATTCCCAGCAAGAATGAAAAGACAGTTTACTTGTATAGACTGTGCGGTGTTACTGATTACTGATTGACAACCCCAGCTAGAACTCCTGACATGAAATTTTGGACTAGTTTTTCATCTTCTTCAAGTGAACCCAAAACAGCTCATGCAGAGATGTTGTGGCTAAATTAGAAGACAATTGGTTTGCCACTCACAGCACCGAGTCATTAAGAAGTTCCCCCTCCAACAACCACAAGAGTTATGGTTACCCATTGAACAGTTTAAGCAAGATATGGGCAATAAGATGCATATGCAGAAAGGCAATTGGGTATTGGACGGGTTGCAAGTAACTTACAACAATACTACAATGACGAAACAGCGAAAATTGAGCAGCCAATTAAAGGAATAGAACTCTCAGGTCTCAATGTTAAAACTATAGCAAATACAATTAGGAAACAGGGTAGAAATAAACGGAATTGCCTAAAGACTAAGTATGTATGGAGATGTTTTCTGCCTTATTTGAATGGAATATCAGAGAGTTAGGCTTTGATTTCCATCCCAAATGCAAGGAGCTACATTTGTCCCACCTTGTGTTTGCTGATGATTGGTTCCTTATCTCTGCTGCTACACCTAAATCTTTTGGGGTAATGAAGAGGACTGTGCAGGAGTTTGGAGTTATGTCTGGTCTTTTACCTAACTTGCAGAAATGTCAGATCTTTATAGGTGGTTTAGATGCGCTGGCAGCTAATTCTCTGTGTAATGTGATGCAAATGCCAGGGGGTGTGCTAATGCAAATGCAAATTCCAGATTATCTCATAAAAACTGCCAAGCAATCTTTATAAAATTGGAGCAGAAAATTAAGAGCTGGGCAAACAAAATATTGATCTATGGTGATTGGTCTACAATTGATCCAATCTGTTCTGTCTGGAATATATCTGCACTGGTGTAGTGTGTTTTATCTTGCCAAAGTTAGTGATCCGTAAAATTAACAGTATTTTGGCTTCTTTTTTATGGGCTGGTGAAGTGAAACAAATGTATGGGGCTCGAGTTTGCTGAAATGAAGTTTGTACTCCAAAGAAAGGAGGAGGTTTTGGGTTTATTACAATATCGAACTGTGGAACAAAAGCCTGATAATGAAGCTGATCTGGAATATTAGCAACAAGAAGGATGCATTATGGGTTAGATGAGCGCAAAGAATTCTTTTGAAGAACCAATCCTTGGGTAGTAAATATTCTGAATAATGCATCATGGGTTTAGAGGAAAATTTTTAAGATCTGGAATCTAGCTCAACGTTTTATTCCTCATATTGTTGGCAATGGTACCAGGACTAGTTTCTGGTAGGATGCTTTGGAACCCTCTTGGGCTTTCGTACAAATGTTTCACTGAAATCTCTCACACAGCTTCTGTTGTAGACCCTCTACTTTGGTGTCTGAGATCATAGTAGCCTATAGGTATAAAGGAAACAGCAGAGGTAAGGAAATTAAAGGATGCTAGTCCTCAAGGTTTGGTCCCCTTAACTGAGTTTGAAGATCAGGTTGGGCGGGGCTTTCAATGTCAAGTCTGCCACGAAAACCCTATGTGAATCAAGGGACAAAGTGGTGTGAACAAACTTGGGATCGGGAAAAGGGTATGTTCCAAGATATGCATTTATCCTGTGGCTTCTCTGCAAGAGGAAACTATTTACTATGGACAGACTTCGAAATTGGGGTATAGTTATGCCATCTAGCCTTTGTGTGTTCAGTGGAGGAGACGAAAAGGAATATATGGAGCAATTGTTTTTTAACTGTTGCAGACTTGCAGGATTAGACGAGTGTGGACTAAGGTCGAATATGTGTGACTTTTAGAGGATCATACTCGGGTCGAATATGTGTGGGTCATTGGTGTCCTAACGCTTTTTCATCTTTTGCAAAGCAGTTGAAGAGATTGTGTTTAGCTGCTACGGTGTATCACATATATACGGAGATTAAGAAATGCTGTCATCTTTCAGTCAAGATGTGTTTCGATTTCTGGTCTCATGGAACCAGTTTTTGGTCAGGCTTTCCGAACTGGGCTCTGGTTCTTGAGTCGGGGTCAGATTGGGAATGTCTTGGCTAATAGAATAGGAGAATAGTGGTGTGTTGTGTGGGTGCTGCCCTTGTGTACAATCCCAATTGCTCTGAAAACTCACTACGTATGTACCTATTTACACAAAAGACAGTAAAGTTTACCTCTTTCTTGCTGTGTTCCTGGATAGCAAATCGAGCAAGGGCGTCAATCTCAGAGTTATTCTGCTGCGATGATGGAGAAGTAGAATCGTGTAATCCTCCGACAGTTGCCATCCGAATCAGATGATCTGCGATTTCTTCCTCTTCTTCACCGCAAAAACCCTAAGTTGTGCTGTTGTTCTTGTTGACGACAATGAACCTCGGATAGGGAAAGCAGACGCTCAACCAAAGCAAGCAGAGTGCTGCAGAGGACAATTATGGCAATGCCAGCGAGTTGTCTCCTCTTCATTAAAATTAAAAAATTTGAAATTTCACACCACCTGTCCTCCTGTTTTTCTCTTACTTCCTAGAAGCGATACCCATCCGCCGCACCGCGCCCCAAATTTTGCCATTACAACAAGGATAATTTCAGAAACCTCCCTTGACTCTGTAAAATTACACTAAACTCTCCTAAGGTTAAGTTTTCGCTAACAAAATCGGTCCAAATCATAAAATGTACCATTGAGAAGGTACTTTTAGCAGAGAGATAAACTTTTTATTTCAAAAATGCCCTCTATGCTTGTGTACAAGTTGTATTGTAAGGAAATGAAAAACATATTAATAAAAGTGAGGAAGGTAAACATATATAAAGGCAACGAGAAGCATTATAATGGATCTCATTTTCACTTAAATAAGCAAAATTTGAGGGGAGGGGGGTGGAATAGTGATTTTGTGTAGATTTCTCATGTTGAAGGTGAAGTATAGGTGTAGAAACTATGGCCTTGTCGAGCTATAAGGAAAAATCATAAAATTCACCCATATCCTTTAGCACAAAGAGCAAATAGTGCAAGTGTAATCGCAAGGTAATTGTGAAAAATTTTAAAGTGAAAAAAATTCAGACAAATTACTATTTGACATATTAATTTCTGAGGGCGAATAAATATTTGGTACATCAATTGGTACTATTTTGTAATTGCAGGTCATTGGTCACATTAAAAAAATTCCAACAGATATTTTCATTAATTAATTATTAACCGATAATTAGTGCCCTAATTATTAATTGTCGGATATTAAATTTCAGTAGGACACAATATCTTAGGGTATATGAGTAATTTTTTCCTATGCGATGTAAGCAATTGGACTCACAATGCTGCCAAGGGGATGTTAGTGTTATTTTATAAACCTCAACGTTAATTTTTTTTAATTTATTATGAACGATTCAACCCATTATCAATTTGATGAAATTGGTACAGACTATGGATATTATTAAAATAAAAGAACCTGAAAGGTATCCAATACGGTCCGTGAAAGCATAAATTTCCCACCTCTATTCTCAACAGCTATGGAAGAAAATTACATTTTTTTTTAATTTGCAAGCTTGTCACTAATGACTAGGCAACCAAAAGCCTTGAAAAGTTACAAAATTAGTGATTTGGCAAATTATTTGTCCCAATCTACATCAAGGGGCAAAATAGTGAAACAAAAACTTTGACTCATTCAAAATATTGTATATTGTTAAGCCTTTTATTGAACAAACTGTACATTAGTAAATTTAGCGAGGATACAGCTAAATTTGCACGTTTTTTGAGTTTAAGAGGAAGTAGGTTTTCCAACAAGAAGCTAGAAAACAAACATCTTATAAATGAAGGAAATAGATGTGGAAAAAAAAAAGAATAAATTACCTTTTACCCCCTATAATTTAACATTTTACCACATAATCCCCATGGTTTTAAAAATCTACATGTAATCTACTCATAATTTGGATTAAAGTGACACCATTTATTTTTTCGTTAAAATTAATGGTCAATTGTAAAAAGTCAAAGTCAACCTAATAATTTGTCAAATTCACCATACCACTACTTTTTATTTTATTTTCTTTTCTTTCTCTCTATTTTTTTGGAAGAGAAGAGAAAATTTTTAAAACCTATACTTTGACCTACAAAATTTTAATTTTTTTTCAAATACAAAAGAGACGGAAGGGGAATAAAAAATAAATAAGAAACAAAAAAAATATCATTTTAGGTTTTTAAATAAAAAATTTTAATGATATTTTCTAGTTCTTATTTATCTATTTTTGTTTCAATTTCTTCTTTTTTATGTTTGGAGGAAAAATAAGACCTAATGAAACAGTAAATTTGTTAATTTATTAATTTGATTTTGATTTTGATTTTTTCCAATTCACCATTAGTTTTAATGAAAAAAATTAACGATGATACATTAACTCAAATTATAAAGGGGTTATATATAGATTTTTAAACCGTAAGAGGGTTATGTGGTAAAGTACAAAAAAGGTAAGGAGATAAAAAGTAATTTATCCAAAAAAGAGGGAGCA
The DNA here is from genome assembly GCA_023065735.1 of Coffea humblotiana. Lineage (NCBI taxonomy): Eukaryota > Viridiplantae > Streptophyta > Magnoliopsida > Gentianales > Rubiaceae > Coffea > Coffea humblotiana. Next base: position 33,231 of record CM041209.1, on the reverse strand, counting down.
ACTTCAGATAACATCTCATTGGTGAATTCGGCATCCACTACTTGTAAAGCTTTTGGATTGCCATTTTTCTCAAAAAAATAAAAATAAAAAGTTTCTTGTGAATAGATTTTTACTTTGTATTTATCAAATCGTTACATTATATTTTTCTTTAAAAACTTTAGAAAAATGACAATTCAAACAGATAATTCTCATAGATTCTTTGTTCGAATCTCTTCCATGTTATCCAAGAGCATTGCTTCGGGATTTAAGTCAAGATGTTCTTGGTTTTTGGTTCAAAAGAATTAAGTCAAGAAATGGAGTTTTATCTTTGATCTCCACTCTCCACGGTCTGTCCATGGTACATATGCATCTGTCAAGAGATGTCAAGGCCAACCCCATTTAACACCCCCTTTATCTCCATCAATCCCACTCCCACCCTTTAATCTCGTTTTGCACCACCTCTTTCCCCATTTACCCTATTCCCAATCTTTCTTCTCCCTTCTGACTTAATCACCCACACGCATCCCACTAACCCTTCCCAGCCAACCGTTAGCTCCCCATATTCCCTCCTTCCCTTTCTCTTATCGCTGATCTCCACTCTCTACAATTGCAGATGTAGATCTACCACATTTTTTTACTGGGATAATTTCAGAAACCTCCCTTGAGGTTTCTTACAATTTCACTTGGCTCCCCTCAAATTTAAGAAATTACATTTACCTCCTTTGGCATAATAGAATACCTATAATACCCTCCACATGGTAGGCAATTCTAAATTTAAGGCAATAGATTTACAAAACCCAAAAAAATTTATTTTTCTATATCTTGTTTACTTTCACTCCTTTCGTTTATAGTTAATATACTGCTATACCCTTTTTTTATTATCTTTAGTTTTGTGGATGTTAGCAAATTGAAATTACAAAATTAATAGAGAGAAGATTGTGTATCAAACTAAAAGGAAATGAAGAAACTTGCAGTGATAGAGAAATAAATAGTGAAATTGATGATTGAAATAGGAATAAGAACTAAAGATGTGAAATTTTTCGTATTTTGTTTGTTATCATGAAATTTTTTATAAAATGTCAATAATTACATAAGGATTTCTTTCATTGGATTGAAAATTTTTGTTTATGATTTTATTGTGAAGGTAGAATTTATTCTCTGCTTTTGAAATATTAATATTTTTAAGACCATAAGAAGGTTGTATGGTGGTTCTAGATCAGATTATCTTGTATTGAAAATGTATCTGAGCATTAAGATAATGGGAGGTGTGTGTCTGTATGAGTTTTTTTTTTTAGTGGCAAGTACTAATACTATATATACAATTTGGAATCTTTTGAATGGTTATTTGGATTTGGAACTTATGCTTGGATAGTTGTTAAGAATTAGGCTTATTGATTTGTGCAAAGTGTGGAAGAAAATGAATAAGCAAACTATATTTTGCTTTCTCAGTTTTGTACAAAAGGGCAATTTAGAATTTTTGAGAGAAAATCTAACTTATTGGACTTATATCATTCTATAAATAATAAAAGTAGGGGAGGTATGTGTAATTTTTAAAACTTGAGAGAAGCTTTGTGTAATTATTAAAAAACTCAAGGGAGATTTGTGAAATTGTCCCTTTTTTACTGTTAGCTCCCTGAGCTCTCTCCTTCCGTCCTTCGTATCGCTGACCCCACCCTTCACCATAGCAAATTTAGATCTACCACACTTTTTTTTAACCTTGAAACCTACTTTAGGGACACTAGTCATTACCTTTCGTACAAAATCCGTACTAACACCGTTCGAAGGAGGATCAAGAATGTCTAGAATTACTGTTGACAATTGCTATCACTTGATGCCGTTCTAAGTGGTAGGGGCTCTAAAATTGCAGTGCAAACACTTACAGAGCGATTGATTACACTAGCACAATTTTCGAGCACAAATTTCATTAAGGGAAAGGATTTATTACATTAATATCCACATTTATTATTTTTAGTGTTTTTAATCTGCTTTTGTTAGCATCAATACTACAATATGCAATTATCAGTGATATTTGTATAAATAATTGATCCGTTTCTAAAGCAATGGTTACAAGCTGTGACTCTGCCCCTTGACATCACTAATTCCATATCCTACTTATCTTGCAAACCAGCGCTTTCTCCAAGCAGAGAAAGCCGCGGCCATGCTGATCACATCACAGTTCCTTTCAACTCAAAATGAAAAAGGAAAAAACAATCCATGCGATGCAATATTAAACTACCATTTAATACAACTTTTCTATCGTACTACAGCACTCCATCGGAATCAAATACCTAAAACCGGTTCAATATATTCCGAGCAACGGTCATGAGCAAGCGCTTCTCTAGAAGCAATGACCCTTTTACCAGCATAACTCCTCTTCATTAAGGACCGGGTGCCCAGTTCATCTCGTATTTAAATCCAACTCTCCCCCACCACGCCACTCACTCTGCATGGCTGCATCTCCGTTCTCTGTTTCCTCATCATTCAGGAAGTCATCCGATGGCTCCTTTTCATCTTTCTGTCCATTGTTACCCCATCCATTAATCAACTCCTCCGTATTAGCAGCCTGGTCCTGCTCGGTCATACTGGTACTTTGAGATACAAGAGCACTCGCCCGTATAGGAGCTCGAACCATCATGTCAGCATGAGCCTGTGATTCTGCCCGAGCTTGCTCAGCTTGCACCATGGCTGCTAATCGCAAGTTCGACTCGTGAGTTTCTCGACCTGCCTTTTGCCTCAAGTCCATTTCTGCTCTTAGTTCGAGGGAAGCCCGTCCCTCTTCCTGTAGGAGTAATTGCTCAATCATCAGCTTCTCCTCCGTCCGGAATTCCCCTAGATCTCGCTTGCGAGAAATTATGTTGAAAGCCAGGACTTGCTTCTCGAATGTGGCAGTGAACTCTGCAACTTTGGCAGCGATGTTGTGATCCCATTGCTGTGACCGAGACAGCATCTGGCCACTAGGAAATGAATCAAGAATCTTGTCATCCTCCTCCGCTTCATAGTCTGCCACTACATGGTAAGGCAGTAGCCTACAAAATTTTTAGAAATTGAAATTTGTAAGGTTCAAATATGAACTGTCGAAAAACTAGACTCCTTAGGAAAATTAGTTCCGAAAAATAAATAAATGAAACACAATTTGATTAAAGACTATCATCGTAGCAGCCGCCTCCCATTAATATTTTACAACTACATGGTAAGACAGTAGCCTAGAATACTTATACAGAATGAAGCACAATATGGTATCAATATCAATGAAAAAACGACAAAAAGGAATAACATGGTACAAAAACTGTACTTGAGGTGGTAAAACATATCTGTACTTGAGATGAGTTACAGATCAGTAGAGGAATTAAACAAGGTGCAACTGGCAAGGCCTAATAAACAGCAAATCGATCAAGCATGTTTAAGTATGGTAACAAGAGTCTTTAGAAAGAATGACAATCAGTATTTCCAGCAATCAGTAACGAAGTCCATTTCATATAACGGCTAAAAAGATGCTTAAAACATTGATAGAGTAGGCATGTTATGAGAACTAATCAGATTAAAAACAAAGTCATAATCGAGGGAAAAAGATTGAAACATGATATACTTGCACCAAATGTGCATCCAAACATACACCGTTAGGTGTTGCTAATCAGATAATATAATCATCCATGTTTGCTGGAATGGAACCAATTGCAGAATGTAAACAAAGTGGTCGAATAAAATCTCCTGGATATAAGTTGCTGATAGATGCAGGGATAAAATCTCCTCCTCCATCTTGAACCCATCTCAAATTGCAAGCAATAATAAGACTTATAATTAGAGAACGATGGCCAGAAAAAAAAAAGACTAATAAAAGATTTAATGCTTTATAATGCATAGATGGCGAAAAAGAGTGAAAGAATTCAATCGAACCCAATCCTGATATGGCTCCCATCACATGTTTGCCAGCAATTCTTTGTTAGGCAAAGTGGCAGTTGTTAACTGTCAAGAATGGTTTCTTTGCAAGCGGTGCTGGAACATTCAAGGTTACTGTTCCAAGTGAGCGAAGGGGTTTGTGACAGGAATAGTGGTGTTCAGCTCACAGATTCATGGTCTAGTCAGCTCCATATCAAGCCACTCAAAAATTTCGAAAAAGGAAAGAACAGAGAAAGTAGCCAATACACAATCATAGTGAAGAGATGATAATCAAGATTCATGTGAGAGCGTGAAGTAAAACACTAGAAAGAAGAGAAGCTATGCTTGTTGCAAGGTAACGATGACTTGGAAGAAATTAGAAGACACTACTGAACTAAATAGATCCTCCCAGCCTCCCAACCACTCCAGGCTTCTGTCTCATCACTCATTGGTTGAATGGGATAGATAAAGCTAATAGAAAAGACATTTTATTATGAAGTGAATGAACTAAGATATCATCAACAAAGTATCTAGCACCTTGTCACACAATCCACAGCCCACCAAGGTGGAAGGGAAAGACCAAGAGATTAGGGCGACTAATGTACATATACACAAAACGATTGTGATGAAACTGTAGGTTTTTCCATTTTCTATAAAGGCCCTCCCTTTTTTTTATAACAATAAAGGCAACACAGAATTCCAAACTAGAAGGTTAACATGATTAATGAATCTTCAGATCCACCGAGACACGGGGAAAGCCGTACTGTTGCCTAAAAGAAAAACCACTTCATAGAATATATGGAAGTATTCAAGGAACTATGTGCTGTTAAAAAAAGTATCACAACAAGCCCAGAAGACTTGAAACTATTAATCTTGAACGCCTATGGTCAGACAATAGTCCTCCAATTTTTTTTTATTTCAGAAAATTTCAGCTGGATCTGTATTGAAAGCAAAAATAAAAAAGTGCATGAAAAAAAACCCAGGAATTAGCAATTTCATGTCTAAATTATACAGTACACTTATGCCGGGAGAGAAAAAGGGAAGAAAAAGGGAAGGAACGACAGTGGAGAACAAGAGCTAAGAGACAGGTGTAATACGATACCTCTCGCAAGCATCTTCGAGGGAAGAGAAAGGACGCTTGAAGTCAGGATGGCAAACCCGCCAAGCGTCCTGGTAGGCCATCTGCAGTTCTGCGTGATTAGCTCGACTGACCTTGTGCTGCTGCTGCTGCTGCGGGTTTGAGGAGGAGCTATTATTATTATTACTCATACTATTATTGCTATTACTGTTGTTATGGTTAGCAACAGCAGCAGTAGGGGCAGGAGCAGAAGTGGCTGTAGCGGTGGTGGTAGGAACGACGGAGTTCAGAGTTGGGTGATTTGAGGTGGCGGATATCTGATGGTTCGGATTGGGGTTTGGGTTAGGGTTAGGGTTAGGGTTAGAGTTAGCGGTCTGAGAACGATGAAGGAGGTGCTGCTGGGGACGTAAATGAGCGTCAATGTTGGAAGGAAAACGAGACATGATGGCATCCTGCTGCTTCTGCCGCTGACGTTGTTGCAAGAGAAGGATCTGCTGTTGCTGCTGCTGGTTCATCATCTGTTGCTGAGCCGCCGCCTTCGCCTCTTCCATTTGGTCGCTCTTCCTCCTTCCCTCCCTCGTCCTCTCCTCTCTCGAACGTACAGTACAATTAATTAGTCAGTGGCCAGTGGGGGAGTTTCTTTTTTTCGCTTGATTGAATGATCGACCGATTGGTTTTTGTCCAGTGAATTCCTCCTACCCTCCTCCACTGCTCAAGTTTGATTCATCCCATCCATTCATTGTGGCTTGTGCGATCAAATCCGCTCCTACTATTCGCGTTAGCCCTAAAAAAACTATACGAGGCAGTTCTCCAAGGAGCATGTCCGATAGTGGATAAATATATTAAGCATTGCTTAAATATATTATGGGCAAAATGGTCCCTCAACTATTACAAATTAAATTTTTAACCCTTTAACTATTAAATGGAAATTTTTAGCCCCAACTAATAAAAACATATAAATGTGGCCCTTCCGGTCTATTTTTAGTCATTAAATCAAGCAAAAACAGCAGCACGTGCGTCTACTACTTAGGAAAAAAAAAATTGGTGGAAAAACAATGAAATTGCTTATTATTAATAAAAAAAAACTCAAAAGTTAACCAAACAAATTGTAGAATACGCACGCATGAGGTGTTTATTTGACATCATATGAGAATATTCAACTCAAAAATTGCTGTAAGTATAATTGAATAGCGTTTTATTATATACTACTTTTATATCCTAACTCCCGTGCAATCACAAATTCTTAAGATCAATTTAAAACTTGGGATAAGTTTTAAAATTATTAATATAGAAAGTCATCTAAATCCTTACAACTAAATATAATTTCACTGAAATCTATACTTTAGTACAAATGTGCAAATATTAATTTTTTATTCAAATTGTGAACTATGTAAGGATTTTGTCTCACAAATTATGCAGATTCTATTGAACTTTGTGGGGTTGGAACGATAAATGTAGACAAAAACAAATTGTTGTACGATTGTTTGTAGATAATAATCTTGGGCTATGCTAAAATTCTTTAAAGAGAAAGATACATACAACACATTGAGCCGGGGAGGTCTTAATCCACTTGCTGGTTTACCTGCCTATTGTATTGCCATCGTCACAGTACAAAAATGTTCATCTTTCATTTAATATGGAAATTAGAAGAAGTACAGCACCAATAATTCGTAACCTATGACTGGCTCGGATTTACAGAGTGGTACTACACATCATCTACATTGGCAAATGTCCTCAGGGAAGCATGATGGCATGGATGATCAGTTACACATTCTAACATACATGATACGGTTCCTCGGAAAAGATTTGAGCTACTATACTCAGTTCTATGAATTAAAATATGGGTGAATGGTATTTGTTACAACATGCTCATCTTTTCTTTCTGTCTGTCTCCGTATATACACCTGAACTGTTCTGGAACCAAAAAAAAGGAGAGGGGGTCTAATCTCTCGCTATCATCGCCTCTAGTCTTCTCTTCCTGGCAGCATATTTCAGTTTCTCGAGAGCAACGAGTCCAACCTGCCTTGCTCTCTCTCTTGACAAACCTATCCTGAAAACTCACAAAAGAGGAACCATCGTTTTCATACAACAGATTTACAGATTGGATTGTATCATTTGTGATGCATCTAATTTCTCACAATACCTAACAATCAATCCTAACAGAATAAAGACAGTAAGATGAACGCTTCTAAGAACAATCAATCCTATGCAGCAGAATTATCTGGAACTCATCAGTACAAAGTATGCTAACCAAAAACCCATCGACAAGCATCTATGAGTAGACATAAAAAATTACTCCATCGACAAGCAAATTATGCAGCAGAATGGCAGTCCTCACCGTTTACTAATATCCTCCCATGTGAGACATTCATTTTCTAATCCATAGTAGAGACGGATAATATCTCTTTCTCGTTCCCCTTAAAGTTGAAGTAATGAGCTTATTCACTTCATCCTGCAGCAGCAATTTTGAGCTGAAGTCAGCAGTTCTTCAAAATGACATGAAGGTTTGTCAAAGTAAACAAGAAAACTGAAGTTTATATCTATAATCAGAGCTTTCAGAAATGGTTATGAAAACAGGGAAGTCCGAAAAGATTTGTTCACAAAGAAGTATTGAAGACGCTGGTGGTTTAATGTCTTATGAATGGGTCCCACAAAACTTAAAATCACCAACCTTGGCTGTTATATTAAGAGTTTGTGAAGCAAGCTTTAAGTCTACGTAACACTAATACTATCTGTCATGCACAATATGTTCATGTGCCCCAGCCTAATTCATCCATCAAAATTTGACTAATCTGTTCCACGACGATCATGGGATCTTTGAAAGAGAACTTGATGAACGCCATTACTTTACAGGACTACTTCCAATTTTCCTCTCAACTTTTACCACTGATTGACACTTTGCCCTTCCATCTACTGTCTGTATGCTGTATGATTTTGCCAATTGATGCCATGTCAACACGATTTGCATATCATCCATGTTTTAGAATTATATGTTTAGATAAGACTAAAATTTTTGAGCAACAGGCTAAATAAACTGACAAAATGGTCAAAAACTTAAACAAGAAATTTGTTTTCTTTTCAGCAGTAGGTCCTTGCATCCAAAGCATAAACAGAAGGTGCCAAGGCAGCCAAATCCTTTTCTTAAATGCGTGAAGTTCAAAGTTGTCAGTGAACTTATCTATCTGGGGAAAGATTTCACAAGAAAACTAACATTTAATACGACAAGGGACAAGATTTTGTGAGCTCTTCAGTTAAAAATTTTAAGTCACAAAATTTGAGGGATTTTTTAAAACCAAAACACTAAAACAACACCTTGAGGGCCCCATTGATCAACTCCATGCCACGGATTATTCTCTAGCCGATTATCTGCAATGTACTGAACAGAAATATAAAGAAGTGAAAAAAGTGCAGTAAAATCAGATGGAAAGATCAATTGATTAGAAATCAGGAAGAATCTCAATATATAAATCTGACAGTAGTAGGTTTTATTCATATCTTACACTGTGTAGAGTCTCTCCTGGAAGACCATTCAACGACGGAAATGCTTCCCTGTCAAGTGAGATCACCTTGCAGACAGCCTATAAGAAGTACTGTTTGATTAGCATCAAAACAATTCATGAATAATGTACTGGACCAAATGAAAGTCTCTCAAAATATTAAGTACCCTCAGTGGCGTTTCTGACTTTCTTCTGGGACATGTTCAGAGATTCAGCAATTTTCTGACACAAAGCCGACCATAAATCAGCAAGGAGAAAGAGGTTCTAAAAGCAAAACAACTTTACCAACCAACAGTTCGTAAAAGATAATTAATTTAAAAATAGCTTTTTCAGTTGAACCATAAAGTACTTGATTGTCCATCCAAAACAGTTGGATAGTATAAGCTGCTTGAGGTTCATTACAACCAAAACAATCAGACTTACATCAACAGATGGAGTTATTCCTTTCTCTTCTAGCCTGATCTTAGCATTACGGATCAAACTTAGTCTTTCATGGAGGTGGGTAGGCAATCTCAATGTCCTCGAGTTCTCAACTAAAGCTCTTGACACACCCTGATCATGGAGTAGAGGCAGACTAAAATGAATTTTCATATTAGAAGAGCACTTAATCACCACAAAAAGGAGCAAACCAGTCATAAAGGCCTTCCAGCGTGCCAGCCTATGAAAGGGATAGATTGAACACTGAACAAGAGGCATTAAAAGAAAAAAAAAATGGAAATGTCCATGTCTCCACTTAAGATGAGGAGGAAACATTTGCTATATATACTTTCAGCAAAACTTTGATATAGAGTTGTGCTTCAGCTTTGGAATATTATACTACAGGTATTGTCAAAGAAAGCAAGATACAGCATAGTCTGCACAGATGCACAATATGTGTTTAGTTTTGCCTTTTACTTTTGCATCTCTTTATTAAAATGGTTTGGGTTTATCTTGCATTTCCAGTTTTAGTCAAATACTCTTAGTTCCACTAGTCTCCAGGTAATGCTAGAAAACGTTTTTTATAAGTAGACTATCTGCGCAAATAACCGAGCATTGTCCCCATACATGGCGTCATTAACCGAACACAGGTGAGTTAGTTCAATTTGAAGTGGAAAATTGGGCACTTTATGCTGAAGAAGATGAGCTTCAACAGAATCATCCGAAAGCTTTATGCCAATATGCAATAATAGCAACAATAAGGGTGATAATAAGAATGGTAGATGCAGTGATTAAGGAAGAAATCACTAAAACAACAAAACATACATTTTTGAAAGTCAAGATCCAATATCCACTTCCTATTTAAGATCTCAACTTTTTTATATGAGTGCATCTAAATTTTCAGCAAACACATTGGAAAAGAACCCTGCCTACATAGACGAATTAGTTACTAAGTTTTGAGACCTCTTCTGATATCACAGTAAATTAAAATTGCAAAAATTATAACCTCCAGTAGAGATGAAACATATCATATACAGAGCCTTCAATGAATGATATATAATCCTGCTAAATGTTCAAACAATCCACAATGTAAAATCAACCTCACCTGGCGAATCCACCAGTAAAACATAAGTAGAAATTTTGAACCCCTTTGAAGAGTCATACTTTTCAATTCCTCGAAGTAGTCCAATAAGGCCACCCTAGGGGAGCATCAAACAAATTTCAAGCAAATGAAAATTAAGTCTTTCACAGGTACTTAGCCCAAAAAGAAGAAGAGAAGAAGAAGAAGATTGCAGCAGCCTTTCAACTTAAATATGGTGTAAATGCAGATCAAGTCACCTGAATAAGGTCAGCCATTTCAGCACCCATGTTATCATATCTCTGTGCAATGGACATGACAAGCCGGACATTGCTCATTGCCAGCCTTTCCCTTGCCAAAGAGCACTCAATGAACTTTGACTGCAGATCCGCTCGAGTAATCTTCAAAGAAGTCGCAAGTTGCTCCTCTGAGGGCTCACAACCCAGTCTTTTCCTCAGTCTGCAATTTTCATGTTGATGCTGGGTAAAGATGTACAATCTAAAGCTAATAGGACCACTCTAAAATAAGATGACTTGAGTAATTATATCCAAAATGAGAAATCAAACTACTAGCTCCAGTATGGAATTTGTGACTAAGTGCATGTCTAGCAATGTTGAATTACTAAGTAATCCAAAATTCTAAGCTGGTAGAGAGGAAAGCAATCAATTTTGTTAAGCACTTTAGCAAGCACCCAAACATGCAAGCAGGATAATGCACCAAACAAGCATGGCACAGAGGAAATAGAATCTAACAGAATTGGCTGCTCGAATACCAACGCCAAATTCTTATCTGAGCAAACAATCCTGGAAGCTATTTGTGAGAGAAATGATCAATTTAAGCACTTGAATAAGTAGTTAGCTAGCAAGGAGTTTCTTTTCTTTATTGAAAAGAGGATGCACTATGTTCGCATTTCATTATCTGTATTAGAGGCAAATTACTCCATCTTTGACGGGACAAATAGTAATTTGTCATGATACATTATCCCCTTGCGATGGTGGGTTTCAGCCCCGGTGAGCTTGGTTAGAACTGTAGAATACACTATGAGGTGTCTATGAACTAGAGAGGAAAGTGTTGAATGAACAGGTACCTTGCCTTCTGCTCTTCGAAGCAGAGACCCTGTTTTATTTTTTCTGAAAGCTGTACCACTTCGGTATGCGTGAGTAACTCTTCACTTACTATGCCTTTTACATAGCCGTTTAAACGATTCTGAAGGAGCTCAGGACTGATAATGGATCTCAGATGCCTGCTCAGACGAAGCTGCCTAACAGAACTCTTTCTGCTGCTAAGAGGATGTCTCCGACTGTCTATTCTACGGCGTCGAGCAGATGAACCAGAAGAAGTAACCTGCACACAAGTTTTTCCTGTTGGAGGTGTCCCGGTGACTAAATCGTTTTCAGCTGAAAGATTCCACTGTTTTTCAAGCATAGACTTCTGCAGCAGGAGGAGAGCTTGCATGGAAAATTCAGGATCAAGGATTTCCTGGTCCGCATTGACATGGAGCCAGGGCTGGGTGCTAGAGAGGTCAGGGGCAGTTTCAGCATGTTCCTTGAGAGCATAAATTGGTTGGGTTTTGTGTCGGGAGAGAAATTTGGGGCTAAAATTGGAAGACCTCTTAGCAGCTAATACGCTGTTGGAGGAGACAGGAAGAAAGTGATCGCAGGTGCAAGATAGCTTATCGGAGAAGAGATCAGAATAATAGGAGGCGGAGCTGAGGAGCCTTTTTCCGGGACTAAGTCCAATAACTGCAGCAGTGGCCATGACTGGGCTTCTTCCTCTTTGCTCTCAAGTAAATACCATCAGACGTTCTCGGTGAACCCAAACATGCCACAGGACAGCAAATGTAGCGTCCTTAATAAACTATGTCTTCGAGTCCTCGATATTGACGATCAATCCGTCAATCGGAGAAGTAGTAGAGTAAGAAAAGGATACCTGATGGAGAGTTAAAAAGAAGAAGAATAGCTAAGTAAGTGGCAATCATTTTGCAGCCAATGGAACCCAAAAGGAAAGGTGAAGGTGTCAAAGAGTGCTGTTTCTTCCACTACCACATGAGTACATGACATGATGATAACCGAGCCCTGGTATCAATTACTCCTACTTTACCAGTGAACTATTTGAGCAGATGAAGCCTCCAGCAAAATCATGAAAGACACTTTACTAGTGCGTAGTGATCCTCCCCAATCAACAATCAGACTCCGGAGTCGAGTTTATTATAGATTTGATTAACAATCCTGAGTTGAGTGAGTTTGTTTATGCAGATTGGATTCAGAAAGAACATCAAACATACTAACAACATGTAGTTATATATATATATATATATATATATAAGAGAAGCGAAAGTGGAAATGTAGCAGCAACTAGTACTAATAATAACGGCCTATTACTGAGCGGGAGGGGAGGAGAAGGAAATCATCGAGTTGGCGGGATGTAAAACAGACGAAGAAGCAGAGCAGACTAACTTAATCTATGCACCTGGCTCGCAGGTATATTTTTAAGCCGATCGAGGAAGATAGATGCAAGTCCCACACAAAGAAGAAGGAGAAAAGGGAGCCGACGGTGGATGACCTGCAGCTCGAAACCAGTCGATGATGATTCAGATTCAGATTTAGATTCAGGTCCGGAAGGCGGTTGTGGTAACTGGTACTCCAGGGGCCACCACGACTCGTTCTTGTAGTTATGACCAGCTGATAATACTACAAAGCCACTAGAACAGGTGGTTAAGGTCGGTTGCAACTGAATGAATCTCCTCCTTTTTCTTTTTCTTTTTTTTTGTCCTTTTCTGATTCTTGTTTTCTTTTAAATATTATTTATAATTTTATTCCACATCGATCCTTCCTTTCTTCTTTTTGTTTTTTCTTTTACCCCTGTTTCGTCTTCTTAACTCACTTCCATTTATTTAATTGAATTTAATTTGGATATATCGGTGGGATAGAGGCGTCGTCCTACTCCCGAGTCCCGAATAGCTATTGGCTGGCGCAGATATTGGGCTCGCCTTCGAGTGGTTCAGAGACCCTCTCCGAGTTTTGCTGTTTTTGGACTCACCTGAAATGATCAAAATATTATAGTATTAATGTATCTTTTCTTAAAAAGCTAACCATTCTTTTAGATTCGCCAAAATATCAAAGTAACATTTAATAAAAACAAAAAAAAGCGTAATATTGACTCGTTGCCCTGATAATTCATTAAATTTTTTTTTGATAAAACATAAAGTCAATTTTATTAAAACAAAAAAAACCTCCCCTGAGATTTCTGACAATTTTATTGAGATCCCCTAAAATTTAAAAAATTATACATACCTTCCTTATCATTTAAAATGATAATACTACCCTTACATATTTTAATGAAATTCCCTTGTTTGGTATGCTTTATTTAGAATGACTTTAAAATTATTTTTTCATTCTTTTTCCTTCTTATTCCTTTTTATTTTAATTTTTTGCCAATAAAATTATAAAATTACCACTATTATTTTTAGTTTTTATTGTAACCAAATATCGAACAAACAATTTTTTTTATGAGTTAACTTTATACGTAATTTGTTGTTTTTTGCTAATTTTTGTTTTCTATTTTTTGGTATTAAAATTAACAATAAATCAAAAAGAAATTGCCCAAAATCACTACTAAATTATGATAATCCCACTATTCAAAAAATTCATAAATTCTGAATCAATTATTTCAACATTTTTTTTTCTATCTTATAAATCTAAATCCATAATAAAATACCATCAAAAGTATCATATCACAGTGATAAATTTATTATTATAGTTGTTTATCAAATAGTAAGTATAGACATAAAAAATTTGACACCTTTTCCTTATAATTACATTAGATAATCTTATAGTTTTATAAGAAAGTTAATTAAAACTAATTACACATGGATATTTTTGGATATTCATTTAAAAATTTGATTAGGTCAATATTATTTTAAGATTTTGTTATTAAAATTATCAAATTAAGGGAAATATGTGCAATTTTCTAAATCTCAGGGGGCTGAATGAAATTGTCAGAAACCTCCTTTGAGGTTCCTGAAATTATCCCTATTTTCTTTAGTGTTCATGTGATCATCTCCCAATCCCCCAGCAAATAGCCAGTGGCCCAAAGAAAGGAAAGATTTGGTTATATTTTCCGTAGTACAAACTTTTGATATCTAGAGAAGAACCCTTTTTTTTTTCTTTTCAAAAATGCATAGGGAGAACGTAGTGAACTTTTGGGTTTCAATATATATATACACACACACGTCATCAAAATAGAAGCCTTTAAAACGAGATCCAGGCAAATCACTTGCAAAGCCAGCAGAAATTGGAATTATAAGATTAAATCATATTTCTGTGCAGTGAAAAAAATGGAAATTGTCCCCAGATGAGATTACAGCAACATAAGCCTGCAACTCGCAAGGAAGGTGCACGCACTTGGATGCACCCACCTATTGCAGTTGGGCACAAGCAACTGTTAAGCGATTCTTCCATAGTCTTTTCTTCCACGGTAAGCAGGGGGGATACTGTTGATCGGATGGCTGCTCCTCCGGCCTACAACAGAAAAGAAGATCCAAATTTAGGGGCAAAAGATTTATCTACCCCTCTCTTGAATTGCTTCAATCCATTTGAAAGGATAACAGACAGCCTATTTGGTTCTATTATCGATGAGTAGGAAAATAACGAACAGGACTCTTTTAAGTCTGAAAAGGAGAAACAGAATAAAAAAAAGATTAATATGGTTTTTAAGGTGGACTTAGTGATTACCCCAGTGCATGCCAATGCTTCCAGGAGAACGAGGGCCACCAGAAGAAAAGCTCGACAAAGGGGGTTGGACCTTTGCATGATTCCACTCCATGCCATGATTCCCATGGTTAATTCGTTGAATTGGCTGTTGCCCCAAACGGCTTGGGGAACTTGGGGAAAAGTGAGGCATTAAATACGATGTCTTGGTTACTGGGTGGATATACCCACTGCGTGCATCATGAGCTGAAGTAGGGCTACCCACTTCTCCAAGTGTGACTCCACCTTGATGACTGAAAAGATAAATAAAGCATGGTTAAAAAGAATGACAAAATAATTGAGAACAAAAACTGAAAGATAAGTGACTTTGGCAAAAAACCCACACGGTTGGTATTGAAATCAACTCATCCACATGGTACAAATACTGCATTAGACTAAGGAATAACTTGGTTTTGTTGAAGTGCTAACCACTTTCAAAATGAAGATTTTCCAGAAAAAGTATTTAAAGTTGTCCAATAAAACCAGGTCCCAAGGATGTGTTCTTATCACAAGGCAAAATGTGGAAAACAGATACTTAAGAATTTCAAATTTGACTTATTCTGTCTCCAAACAAGATTCTATCAAAACACTCCAGAATTTTTGCAAGACGAGCAGGACTTCATTGAATTCAGAAAGGACTCTACAATGTAAGCTTTGACGATCAATATTTCTAGTTGCACTAAGACAGGCACGATACAAATGACACCCTCAAATGAAAGGATTTGAGAATTCATAAAAGTTACAAATCATTACATATTGCAGAAAGAACATCTGGAGTTCAAGGACCATAGAACTCTACAGCGCACACAATTCTGTCCTAAGGGAAACGATATACTTTATTAAGAGGAAATGAAAAGCAACATATACTGTCAACCTCATCATATTTAAATCACACATTCTTCCTCTAACTTCAGCCTTTTGTTCATGCACTTAGTCCACACTCAAATTCAAACTCACATCAGATAAAATTCAATAACCGTAAAGCAAATTCAGTTGTGGAGATATATCTGAAGAGTCACTAGAAGGAAGATATCCATTTTCAAAACAACTACTTCGTCCAACTTAGAAGAAGAATTTAATTAGATTAGATTTTGCATAATCCAAATCGATATGAAATGTACATTCAAGTTAACTACAAATTTCACTGACAAATCCTAATGCTCAACAGATTTGCATGTTAAGGATGGAAAAATGACTCATTTTCACTTCTATACTGTCATTAACTTTTCCTTCTTGAGGAATATATTTTTTCAATATAACTTGTTGCAAATTTGAAAATCATCAAAATATGCACTTACAAATGCAAAATTGCAACATATATTCAGTCCAAGTTCACATAACTGTAAACCGCAAAAAGTCTAAACATTTCCTAGTCTCATTGCAAAGCAACACTTTCATGATAGTTGTCAATAGGGATTATTGCTCCTCCTAAGAGAGCTAGAACCTTAAATACAATGAGCAACACGTGAACTCTTGTGGTAACTGATAAAATGAAGGGAAGGACACTTTTTGGAAAGAAAATCTAAAGAAGCACAAAGCACCTTTGCGCTGACATGTTTGCACTTGAATTTGTCACACGATTGAATCTGCTAGCCCCAAACTACTGGATCGGTAGAAGCCCACACTATTCCCAAGATGCAATCCCTTGGGTGAATTCAACTGTCATGACACCAGCATCTGAGCTATCCTCTTGTAGAAGTAACTCCTCGCTGAAGCAAATGCCACAGGAGATCAAACAAGTAAGGATTATTATTTGTAAATGAAAACCAACCAATGCATCACCACCAAAGTATCAAATATTATTTAAGGAAATAGAATTTGTAAAATGAAAAACTTCCAGCCATAGAACACCATTAGTCAAGATGGCTATTGACGAGCTGAATGTGTTACATTTGTTAGTTTAAGACCCTATGAAAGCTTCTGAGAGGATCACTGTAATACTAAAACAATGCGAAGTTCTTGCTGAAAATGCAAGTTCCCCTCTTTAAAAATCCATTATGAGTTCTCACTGAAAATGCACTCTTTAGAAATTTGATGCTGAATCCATTATAAACACCTTTCAAGTCCTCAATACTATTCAAAAAATGGCCCTACCATTCCCAGGCCCCCAAAGAAGCAAAAATATTTAAAGTGAAGAAAAACTGGGATAAGTGCAATAAAATCAAACTGTCTCTCCACTAAGAATTTTCTTTTCCCCAGCAGGGAAGATGTTGGAATTGTTAAAAAGTTGCACAATAATAGTCAGTCAAATAAAAAGAAGTTCACTAAAAACCCGGTCACTTTTTTCCAGGCTAGGAGGGTTTATGGAGGTAGGGGATATAGTTGACTACCTATGCTAAACATATTACCATGCAGTATAAAAAAGCAGTCAAAAGATGACCACTTAAATAGACTTCTACTCGCCACATGTTGCACCTTTCTCAACCACCAAACCCACCAAAAAAATAAAGGTAAAAGACACCTACATAAACAGAGACCACTATCATAATTAAAATTAACCATTGCTCAAAAGCAGCACATAATGATAACAAGAAAACAACTTTGAAATCACCTCAATGCTCATAAGTCAAACTACGAAGCCTACATGTACTACCTATAGTTTGGGATCCCAATCTCCTGGATCAGGCAATGAGGTACTAGCCTCAGGATTGTCATGCCAAACAATTTTAGGATGAGGACCAAGTTTGCAGCTGAACTTGCCATGTTATGGGGAAAGTGGACTGACAAGCATGTGCATTGCTGCCCCCCCTGTTGGTGCTCCAATTTGTGACACTTGAGGTAGATGCAGATGCAACAGTGAACCACCAAACACGCTAGAGTTTCCTTCAGCTTGGATGATACCATCTGTTACTTGGCCTTGCCACTGAGCGGATGATGCCAATTCTTGAGATTGTAAACTTCCAGAAAACCCCAGCTTTTTTCTTCTGTGGTACTGGCCAACAGCTGCAACTTTTCCCAAAGGTGACCCATGACAATTGCCTCTTGCCGGAGAAGAAGGACCATAATGCCCAGGAGAACCAGATAAAATCTGACCATACGAGCCAGGAGGAGTAAATTGTGAAGGACTACTGCCAAGGGACATTGGTGCAAAATTACCTGGACTAAAACCAAGTCCATTCCCGTGTGTAGAGGCATAACACGCCTTGCATCTGGACTGTTACCAATAATGGAGGACCCACTATGAGGGTAAATATTCATTGCCGATGGACCAAACAGGAGAGTAAAATGCAAGCCGACTGTTGGCATCACCATAGCTTCCATGGCTGCTTCCAAGTACAAGACCATCACTATAGCTGCCAAGGCTTCCCAAACTACCATAACTGCCGGCATGGTGCAAATGGTAGAACCTGGAAATGTGAGCTGTTCTGAAGTGCAACTCGATTTCTGCCCGGGATCTACACAATCCAGCAATTGAAATAAAGGTAACGTTTCAGCACAAGGTCCACCATATGCTACATTGCCATCATGTTTAAAAAACCTGGAATATAAAATACAGCCAACTAGCTCACATTAGGAGAGAGACCCGCAGCAAACCAATGACCTCCAGCTGGATGATGGTCCACCTTCACATTCTGATGCGAGACAGGCTGCAAAAAGAATTGGATAAACTTCTAACAAGATCAGCATGAAAAATAGTGCTTTTTTTTGGGGGGGTGGGTGGGGAGGAGGGTAGTTTTGAGGCAAGGAAAGGAAAATGACAATCAAATTATAATTCCACTAAAAACAATTTCAAAAGTTACAGTCCTTTTGAAAACAGTCTAGCGCTAAAGCATCCATTCTTTTACGCATGTCTAATGCCTAGGAGTCAAAGATGCACAGGCAATTCTTGGTTATCAGGAATGGCAATGTATCAGATGCCACTAGCAACTTTGACACACATACATAACTAACCTGTGGCCTTAAACAAGATTGTCTTCTAGTTTTAAAGCATATTGATGTGGAAGCAAAGAATGGAAGAGAGATCTAACAAAGCTAATCATGTAATCGCAATTAACTCATGTACTAGAAGATCTTACCATGCGAGGTGTCTCTGGGGCCGGTTTTATAGGGACACGTGAAAGGCTCCCCTGTTGACAAAAGGATGCTTTGAAGCCTGCACACCATGTTTCAAACTGTATGAAATCTTAGCAAGTGTTGTACCGTCATTCTAAATAAGCTTCACAGTGGATGCTAAGGAGGGGGTTCTGCAAAGTACATTACATTCTCTTCAAAATAAGGTTTCTTATTTGGAGATTCCAAAGAATGACATATTCAAGGTTCAGTGTACAAAAAGTCTCGAATGCTTTCTGTAGGGAAATACTTCTTATAAAAGGTCTTTCACACGGAAAGCTAGCCATAATAATAATAATGGTCATAAGTTATCAGTTTCATGTTTGACAACTACTGCCACTACAACAGCCATAGATACTGCCACTATAATTGAACCATCTTCAGTAACATGTCACCTTACTGTCTTTTAACCATCTACACAATAAAGGGCCGTAGATGCCTTATGCATTCATTTTTCAAGGACAGCAAAAGAGGTACGTCTTCTCCTTGTTACTATGAAAGTCCACACAACAATCTAGTTTTAAAAATTTCAGTAGAAGAGACTAACAATTATAATCTTTACAAATAATGGAGTATCCAATTACCTGTGAAGGTGACCATCTCTTTGCCGGATCAAACTCAACAAGTCCTCTCAAGAAATCAATCAGTGCCAATCTTATTTTACTTTCTGCCATATTTTCACCATTAAATAGGATCTTATCAGCGTTTCTTGAACATTAGACGATAAATTTCAGAAGCTAGAGTTTCACCTTATAAGAACACTGTGAAAGCTAACCTTTAGCAATATCTTCTTCTGGCAAATTCTTCCGGTAAGGGTATTTAGCAACTATAGCTTCAAGGTTCATATGGTTGAAGTACTCCTTCCCAACGACTGGTTTTTTTGATTCTCTCTGAAAAATGCAATAAAAGAACTTACACAAGTACAAACAAGATGCAGAAAAGTAAAAGTTGATACAATAACAATCTGCCACAAATAGCAGTCATCATTGCCTTTATTCCAAAATATGTCAAGTGCAAATGTAAAATGTTGCACAAAGACATCCAGTGCAAAAATAAATGGCAAGTCCAGATGCTCCCTCTATTTCACACCATAAACACTTCCAGACACATGTAATTATGTTTCTTCACAACATGTGCACTCTGACTTGCTGCTTTCCCAATATAAGGAGCAGAGAAAAGGTTGCATACATAGAACAAAATGTCGAATAAAAACATACAACAATGTGCACAAAACAAGCCCCCATCAATGTATATTGACACTTGAGCATTGAGAAAATTGCCTCATGTTAGTGTTATAAAGGTCTCTCCAATATCATGGTCCTTTTAAGTAGCCTGAGGGACTTTACTACCCAAGCATTTCTTTCCAATGAATCACAGGACATTTCTCAAAAGGCATGAGTCTCAATGCCACCAAAACGAATCAAATCTAACTCAAACTTCGACTGATGTTTTCTTCGATTCAAACTGTTTGTTGAAAAGTTATTGATTGAACTTGATGGACGCCTCATTTTCGACCATTATAACTCTAAACAATGAAATTTGACATTCTAAAACCCTACGTTCAAATTGGCATACACATTCTATCACTGTAATGCCTCAGGCCAGGAAAAAGTAAACTTCAGGCAACGCAAGAAATCTTGACAACACAAGAAAAGGCAACAAATATGTTATCCTTTGAGCATGGATGGGAATTTAAAAACTATCAGCTTTAATACCAAAACTGACAATATATTCTGAAGATTTAAGAAGAACACTTACAGTTTCATATTCTTCTTCTGTAATGCCTGATATGCACTACATCTACTAGTTGCCATCTAGACCACTTGCTCCTTGGTTGATGCTTCCTACAAATTTGAAGAACTTGCTGGTGTTTTTGGCTTCATTTAGTATATAATCTGGAGGTTGTCCCCTACAAAGATTTTGAAGTTTATGCCAAAAATGACCATGTTGCAGCTCAACAAAAATAGTCTAAATCAACTTACAGTGCTGATCAAAATGGGAAGGAAAAAAAATTGGAGACAAAAAGACAAGTCTACAAATAATAAGATACTGTTAAAGGAACAAGTGCTTATTCCCAAACTCCATGAGCTTAAAGAGGAGAGGGGATTAGCAAATGCCAGATCCAACCTCAATCAGCTTAGAGATAAAAATAGAGCACAAAAGAAGAATTCAACTTCCAAGGTGCAAACCAAAATAAAGTCAAAAGGCTCTGTACTGCAAAGGACATGCATGTTGATTCACCTTCCTCAAGAGTAACTGTAAAAAGAGCAGTCTCTCTAAGAACATGTGTAGCAGAAGAAACTTTCTCTAAAAGAGAAAGTTGCATATGGAAAATCTAGCATGAGGCTCTAAAATTGCTAAGTGGTGGGAAGATTATCTGACATAAATTCCGTGATCCAATATTATCAAATTAGTACTCTTCTCAGTGATTGCACCACAGGTCATGCATTTGATGTATCAAGGTCACAAACATGAAATGGTAATACCTCGGAATTTTATCATTGTGATGTAACTCATAAGATCATTAAACACACCATACCATGTCTTTTATAACAACCATCATCAAAGCAGGCAACTGGGAAAGCCGAATGCACAATGGTCATACTTTTAGATGAATATAACTGAATTTCTTTATCCACAGAAAGAGGGAGAGATTGACAAGAAGCTTCGCTCATAAGCTAACAGCAATGAAGGTCCGGCTTTGTTCTACAGAATTATTCGAAATGGCAAATGGTTCAATTAGATGCTATTCCAGCTCAAACACCATATATCATCTCCAGCATAAGTTGAGTTACAAGCCCAAGTAAAGCATCACACATTGATCCAAAGGCCACAGGAATTCTTTTCCACTTCAAAAACATCATACATGCATGAATCTGATGTTCAAACCACCTCTCATTGAGCCAAAATTCCACCTAGCATGCCCCTGTACATTTCCTCCTGTTGACAAGTCTGACCAACCTCCCTCCTCCTCAAATGTCATCATCAGCTACCACAGTCCAGTGGGGGTGTGAGGACCGGGTGAGTGGTATCATGAATCAATGTTCACTTGGTAGACAATTGTTTAATATAATCTAGGGCTCAAAATAACAGCTTTCAACTATCTCTAGTTGTATTTGTTGGCCTAAAATTAAGATCCTTTAAGTTGAGCTTTGTATTGGACTATTTCCAAAGCCTGGAAATATCAGAGAATGTTAAAGGCCAATTGTGATGAGCTAAACAGGGTAAAATGACCTAAGCGGACATGCAAGAATTTTGGGAAGGTTGAAACCAGTTAGCTACCTGAAATTAATAACCAGCCATAATCAACCCTAGAGAACTATCAGTAGAAGGAAGCATTATAACACAGCTGCAATTTATAATCATGTCCAACCTAGCGAACACTCTTTAAGGTTGTTATATCAGGCTGTAGATAATATGGCTCTTAGATGCTAAACACTTTACATGCTTTCTTCAAACCTTATGCGTTTATAATCAAAATACAAATGATTTTGCTGTTGAAGAGGCAAGACTACTGTATATTTTACCAGATGAAAAGGCAATCAATTATTTATCATGAGATTTAGCAAAACAATAAATTATCATTTTAATCAGTAAAAGTTCATAATGTTGCAATCTCAACCACAAACAAAAGAAAGTAGCCAGCATTGAAGTTCCTCTGTCCATCTTTTTGCATCATCAAGTTTCTCATTTATATGTTTGCCACAAGGGGAATGGCAGTTTTAAATTTCCAGCGGGAATGGGCCTAGCTTGGCTGCTATTTTCTAGGTAAGCTGAAACTGAGTCTACTTTGCTATACTCGACTCCGAATAAACTCAGCACAAATAACCAGACATACCAACTCCAAAAAGAAGCTTGAGAGTCAATTGGATTGAAAAACCTAACACAGCATGGCAGAACAAAACCGACAAATTTTAATCAAGCTCTTAACTAGCCATCCTCTAGCTTTTAGTACAGGAACATAAGTGCAGTATAGTAATCAAAATCTATACAAATTATGATCTGATTTCTATTCTTGATCAATGCCATAGGTACTTAGAGAAAACAATGACAAAGAATTGAATATGTAACAAATAAGGCAGAAAAAATGCAGCTAGTATGTTGTAATGCATCAAAATGTCCTATGGCTATAAAAGTACTCAAGTCTTCACTATGGCTTGTAATGATTTATAGGGGGGTAGTAGTTTTGCTGGTACAGTGGTCAGGCAGTGTCTCTAAACCGTTAACTGGAAAGAAGAAAGTAAGTATCAAGCTTTGAGAATGCAAAAAATTACTCAATAAAAAGCTTGGGGAATGCAATACAGAACAACAGAAAGAGGTTTGATCATGCAATGAAGACAGATGGAAAGATAAATTAGTCCAATTTATCTAGCTTGAACTCGAAGGAAACTTTCACATACAAAAAGAAGTTGCTCCAGCAGCATCAATTATGTTTTTGGAAATACAACAGTACAAAGATAAACCTAAATACCTGTGAAACAACTTCTAATGTTCTTGATACATTAAGAAAAAAGGGAAAGAAAAACCGTCAGATCTATTTTTCAGAAAATAGACCAACATAAGCAATTTCCGTCAAAAGCCACTAAAGAATGACCAGCAACAGCATAGCACAAGAAAAACAAGAACGACATTATCACACCTAAAAAAGAAGATGACTCTGGATACAGCGGGAAAGACAAAGAGGAAAAAAAGGCCTTGTCATCATCTGTAATTCTTCAAAGTTACAATCTTTTGCTTGGTTCTGTATATTCTGAGAGTTAAGCATAATTTTCAATTCTTTATTTATTTGAGGTGACGATCTTATTTCTCTGTTAACAGAAGTCCTCCATTCCTACCAAGACCCAGAGAAAAAAAATTACAAGGATGCAATGGCAATATTAACATGGTGCACCAAAAAGAACCACACATATTTCTGGAAACAAAAATGAAATGGTCAAAAAATCCAACCAGTTCAAAATAAATAAGATAGCAAAATTCCTTATCTCCACTACCACGCACATTTATTTATTACAAACACGAGGATGTTCCTCTTTATCTTAGTGCCACACACTCACACATACAGAAATAATTCTCTGACAGAACTAAAAGAATGCACTGAATTTTAAGGACATGGTAAAACAACAGAACCAAGTTGGGGAGTGGTGCAACAACATACCCAAGTATCTTGATCATCCTCTTCAAGAGATCAAACTCTGAAGCTCCAGGAAATAATGGAAGACCCAGAAACAACTCAGCAACTATGCATCCAAATGACCACATGTCAATAGCAGTCGTGTACCTGGGCATAGTTAAGGTGTAAACTAGAGAAAATCCTTAACTACTCACCCAGAGGCCTCAAGTGCATAACAGAGATCAGCCTAGCAGTTAATAGTTGCAAAAGAGTTCTTAGCTAGATAGCTAATCAGGGTTTGAATGTGGAATTGGATTTTTTCAGGAGTTATACTTGCCTATTTATGCAGTGTTATACAAGCATGTTGATTCCATTTTCATAACACCCAAAACTTTAACAGTAATGTGAGTATCTGCAGGTGCCCACTAATGGAAGACAAATTGCACCGGAGCTCATACAATAAATTACCTTTGGTAAGGCTGCACAGAGGAATCATTTCAGACTCAAAGAAGAACCTAATAGTACTCAGGGAAAACATTTAAAAACAGCACTACTTAATGGGCCCCCCAAAGCTAGTGTTGGTTAAGCAAATACAGCTGCACAGACGTTATATAACCAAAACCTTTAAACCATAACTACGACATATGAAAGATCAAGTATCACTTCCAAAAATACTAAAAAACAATTCAAAGGCTCCAGAATCTTTCGAATATGACACTGATGGTGTAAAAAGAAACCTTTTTTTTAACCTGTGTCTAAGTTCATCAAGCAGCAGCACCTTCGTGTAAGAAAACTTTCAGCATTTCTACGGACCAAAAAAAACATAATGCAGAAGATCTAGAATAACTCACCAAATTGCAGCAGTCAAGGTAAAACCAGTACTCTTTCAGAGAAAAACAGAAGAAAAAAAAACTTATGTTTATACATAGAAGGATACTGATATCCAAGAAGAACTTCAGGGGACCTATAGTATCGGCTCTGTCAAAGAAACAAAAGATTTGTACACATCAGAACCAGAAAAATTCATTTTGAAGAAGTGCCCAAGGTAGAAAAAGAAACCTGAATGTAAGAGTAAACAGTACGGTCCTCCATGCATGCTGATCCAAAGTCTATGATTTTGATTTCTGCTGGCTTTACACTGCCAATTAAATGTGGGACAGTATAAAGAAAAGTAGCATGCAGCACAATAGGAAGAATAATCATAACTGCAGTAGCTCACCTCGTGCACAAAAGAATGTTTTCCGGCTTGAGATCACAATGAATGACACCAGCATCATTCATTAAAGCCAACCCACGCAGTATCTTAGAAGTGAAGGAGACATCATTAGGGCATGACTATAGGGAAAACATTAGCGCCCCAACCATAAACAATTTAGTTTAACAAAAATATGAGCACTACCTGCTTCGAGAACAACTGAACAATGCTCAACGACAATCCCTAAAATGATTCAACTTTATGAGTTCATACCTAAGACAATAGTCAAACCCACGCAATGTCGTGTTAGCAACAATGCATCTATAATACACGAAGGAAAGTTCTAGAATTATGTTAGGCAAATAGAGCAATATTTTCTGGAACATACAGGTTGGTGTCGAGTAATTCAAAAGCGATGCAGAGATGCCGCTGATACACAAAGTAATCATAGATGCGGACAATATGGTGCTTATCCTCGGGATCAAACTTCTTATTTAACTAGGAAGAGAGAATAATTAACTTCTTATTTAACTAGGAAGAGAGAATAATTAACAATAAATAGCAGCAATGCAGATGAATCACTCAAAACCACAAAAACAAGCCAGTCAATAAAGACCAGAAGCACTTTACTGTTGTCAATATAGAAACTTCAACCAACGCCTGTTGATAGTAAGCAGGTTGATTCTTTATGATCTTTAAAGCAATGAAACTCTTTGTTTCCGCAACCCAGCACTTAGCAACCTGCCCAAAAGTTCCATGTCCAAGAATATCTTTGACAATGTACCTGCAGATAACCATATAATACAATATAATATAGCGTCTGCAAAGGAAAGAAAAGATATCTTCAAAAGTCAACATAAAAAAGCATTATAGTTCCCCAATTTCATCCCAAGAACTTCCATGATTTCCAGGGATAGTTAAAAGTATTCTCTACTAAATATCAGCAACATATCATTTAGATCCTCCAAACATCATCTGATTCTTAGGCAGCCCAAGCCATTGCCATTGATGACAATTCATCATCTTCAGCCTTTTGACCACAGTTTTTAACCAGTCATTATAATTGATGATTTCAAGAAGCTCCTACAAAACCACTACATTGGATGATGGTGGGCCTGAGTCGAGTAGGGCAGAATTACTAGAAAAGGCCAAAACCAGGACCCTACCAAACCAGGTTTAGTTCCCATAATAAGTACCCATACCCGACCCCATCCAACAACCTGCTAAACCAACCAAACGGGACCTGTAAAAGTTGCGCAGACAACCAGGTAATACTGCAGAACCAGTCAATTTGTTATTTCTTTTCCCCAGAGTAAGGTCGCATGGTAAACTTTCTACCACACCTTTGCAGAATCCAGTAAAGTTTAAACCCATTCTCACAACCTGCTAAGTTATT
This sequence comes from Coffea humblotiana, assembly GCA_023065735.1. Classification (NCBI taxonomy): domain Eukaryota; kingdom Viridiplantae; phylum Streptophyta; class Magnoliopsida; order Gentianales; family Rubiaceae; genus Coffea; species Coffea humblotiana. The sequence goes on along the minus strand of CM041209.1, from coordinate 6,807 downwards.
CTTTTCAATCTTCACTATAGACAAACTATGATCCAAAAGCACCTTAAAAGACAGACAATTATAATCCAAAAGCACCTGAAAAGACAGACAATTAGTATAAAATTCTACTAGTACGAAAAGGAGATCTTGAAGTACACAAAGTTCAAATACAAATTCAAAATGGTTTTAACCGTAATCAGACTAATTCGAAGCACAAACCCTAAATGCATCATGAGGTGCAGACAAATACAAAGATTAAATTAAATGGGCATAAGTTGACTAGAAAGACTATTAACCATTCCTAACTTCTCCAAGGTTTCACCACTAGACATATGCACCATAGTTACATTAGTGCTTATGACATAGATAACAAACTGCAGAGAAGAAATTTTAAAAAAAATACGCACAGAACATATTCCTGCGTGCTTGCACAGACACAGACAAGCTTCATAAGTAAAGCTTAGAGCACACATTACTTAGAGAAGTACACACCTATAGTGTGTGTAGTAAAATCAAGTTAATGATAAGTGGTGAGTCTTTCAAGATATCGTTAACAGATGAGGTGGTTGTACTTTAATTACATCAGTGAACTAGATCACTCTGTCACACTTCGCCACTAACTTCTTTCCTCAAGGATTTAGGTTAGGGAGTATGAGAAGAGGTTTTGAACTTTTTTAAGTTTCAATCAGGTTAAAGTGTAGGTCGCAGCCCTGGTCCAACCACGTCCTATCTGACCCATTTGTCAAGTCAACAGAGTGAACCACTGTACCCTATAGGCGGGAATATAAACCATAATCTAACAGTAACAGGTTCCAAAATTCACTCATATTGTCTCTAGTCAAGATCTTTAAGCCTGTACTTAGCCTGTCACTGTTCAAAGCACGGTCCCTGTTCACCCTATCTTTTTGCTAACCTACAATTGCCATAACATCTTAATCTGGAGAAAATCTCTCTTGCACCATTGGCAATTATGTTAGAACTAAAAGGAAAACATGAAAGAAAACTTGTAATGTACACTCAACAAAAGCAAGCTTTCCAAAGCATATTTTCCTTCAAGAGTGACATATTTCACACTGTTCAATCCTGCAAAACTCTTAATTGATCCTTTTCTACCAGTCAATCATGCACTGAAGGAAGCTTCACAAGAAGACCAGAATATGAAGTTCCCAAGTTTCCCATGGGAGTAACCAAGCAACTCAATCTGCATAATAATCTCAGCATACGATCCTTTTTAGAATTGGCTCATACACACACACACAAACAAAAAAAGCTTCAAAAGGAAACCAGAATATAAAGTTGCCAAGCTCCCTGTGGGAGTGACCAAGCAACTGAACCTGCAAGACAATCTCAGCATTTTGAGCCAATGATTAAATACTCGAGGAGATGCCAATGGTAAATATGCCTCACAAGCTTAACTTCTATTCAAGATCCATAAGCACTCTACAGATGCCTCTATATTATGCATCTATCTCTCTCATATGATTAATACAAAAACAAAAGAAAGAAACCCATCAACCACCACATACCATGGTAAAGAAAAACTTAGAAGAGATAAAGAAAAAATATGGGAATAAAATAAGGAAAACATAATAAAGTTGCTTAAAGTATTTTAACTCTTCTTTTCATATAATATAAAGAATGACATAGAATGCCCCTAAACATATACTAAAGAAACTTAAACAAGATAGGCTAGTAGTTCACACAATTAGAAGTTTAATAGGCTATTTGAAACTCTTGATAACTGAGTGATCAATTTAAGATGGAAAAATAGTTTAGTGGCCTGCTAGGTTATTTGCGCTATTAGAATATCTGCCTATAATTACAAATGCACAAAAGTTAATAACAAGACCAATGCAGAATGTAGAAATTCAATTCCCAATTTAGCATCTCCTCATCTCTGTCTCACCCCAATTTGTAAGACAGATACAGCAAGTTGCTCTACTTAAAAGAGTCAGAAAATCCCAAGAAAAATGTGAACATGTAATTCAAGAGAAGAAAGTTCCAAGTTCAAACCTTCGTTTGGTGTCCATATTAATCAGTGCATAATTAACAGACAGAATCAAGTCTGAATTTGCATTATCACAGCCATCATTCAAAACTCCAATAGATGGTGTTGTCAGGAACCTCTTTGGGTTCAATGTTTCTGAGTATTGGAAATGAGGGTTGCATAGTTGATATGTTTCAACGATGTCCTTAGTTAACCTTACCACCAACTGCAATGTGAAGGAATGTGTTATCCATGCTCAAGGTCACAATGAATTTAATTCCTCAATAGTATTTGAAATTCACGTAAAAGGTGCAACAAGCCAACATGCACAATAACTAGGCATCTTCCAATATACAAGCAGGCATTCAAAAGAGGCCAAATCGGCAAGGGCCAAAAAGGGGGGGAAAAAGAAGCATCGCATGAAGGCATGCTACAGCACGAAAGCAGATTAACAGTACACAAGTAACCAAGCTGAAGAATGCCATTATCAAATAACTGGTGTTTTCTTTTCTTCGCATTGCACTCTCTATTTTGTGATGTTGGGAGGCAGTATGGGAACATCTCCAATCACCTACCTATTTAGTCAAAATGATTCTACCTATAAAATCTCTTGCAATCAGACTATTTTGACATTAACTAATTTTGCACCTTAAATGCAAACGCATCGAGATCAAAACTTATTCATTGCATTAAAATGCTTGATGACAGCATCCAACCGAAAAATGGCTATCTAATCACTGTGAAAAACATGAGCAATAATCACCATAAAAGAAGTAGAAACAGATACGGCTATACACAAAAACATCTTTAGCCACTTAGTGTCATGGACTGTAAAAGTGGCACCCAGCACCACTGCAAGGAAGAATTCTAATGTAAAATTTTCCAACTTGGCAAGGTGATGAAGTAATTAAGCATGCTTGCTGCTCACCATACAAAGTGTCTAGAAACAAACTAAAAGTTTCCCCAAACTAAAGACCGACATCTTACTCTGTATTGATCTTAGTGATCCATAAAATATTGAAAGACATCTAAGGCCAAAATCAAGGAATTATAGTGATTACGAGAGGTTAAAAAAGGAGCTTCAAGCAAATCCTCCAAAAAAGATATGCATTTGAGGGCTAAAATGCAATTTGGTAAGAGGATTTCCTCTTTTCTGTTCTCTCAAGCGGAATGCACGACATCCAGACAGGTCTTGATGCCGGAGAAAAAACATAAAAGGAGAACCCTCTAGCTCAATAGGTTAACGAGCACAAAGCTAAAACAATCATCACAAGTTTAGAACCGAAGAAAATAACACTTACGGGTCTTCTAACGACAACGCGCAAAGTTTGGGGCTTTGCACCAGCAGCAACAACGGTTGTATAAGGACGGAAGACCAGCTGGCTTGGATGCCATCGCACCGCAACAGACAAAAAAGATGGCGATTGCGATGGCGATGATGAGCCGTCGGGTCGTCCTGCCACTTGAGGGGACCTTTCAGATTCCCCGTCCTTGTAACTATGAGTGACCTCATCCATTTAATCCTCTTCCCCAATAACTCCCGCGGGATTTATTTTTGGTTCGAGGCTATGTTAAGCCGTGAGTGAGGGATTCAACAATTGACGTATCAATCTTCCAGCAAATTCAACCAACTTACCAGAAGATTGTAAGCCCATCCTCATTCGCCAATTACCCAGCAGTCACGACAATGCGATTTTCAGTAATAGATCCATCCCAAACAAGATTCAAAGCAATCCTCCACCGCGGATCGTTCTTATGTTGACGGCAACGGGGAGAGCTGTACTGTGTGATTCACCCCCACCCTCCCCCAAATGAAACTAAACACAAACAAGGTGGAAAGGAGAAAAAGGGATAGACGACGACAGATAATATTCAAATATCCACGATTGGCAACAAATACACAGGAATTAAAAGCGATCAAAATCAGGAATTGCTCAATAAATACTAGTTACGACAACAGAATCAAAATGGAGTAGTTGTTTCTGTGAGACAGAGAGAAAGAGAGAGAGCCACCGTCGTTGCTTCCTCCAGATGAGATTTTTAGTATTTTAGGCATTTCTTTCCTGGGTTAATTCCAAAAAAAACCCTCTAAACATGCTCTTTTCTCACCTTGCCCCTCTAGAGGTTGAATTGTACCAATCCACCCCAGTAATATTACAAAATTTCCAATTAGGTGCAATCCTAGTTTAACATTTTTGCCAATACATTGTCTTTAATTTGTTCTAGATGGTAATCTCTAATAAAAAATATGGGCTTATGGGCAAAAGCTCTTATCATGATGAATCCGGCCATATATTGATGATAAGTATATAGTGCAGTTTGAGTAGTAAATACTTGTGATATGAATGCATAAGTAGGTAAATAGTACATGTATTAAACTATTAATTGATTCTCTAATGCGTGCCTCGCATGATTTTGTAAAGTGACCAAGTTATCCTGACAAAACTCATTAGTTAACATGGCCAACTAACAAAATAAATGAAGTGACTAATTGAGTGAGATTGAAGCGTCACGACTAAAGCTGTAAACGAGTCGAATCGAGTTTTGGCATAATTGAGCCGAGTCTTTATTTAGTTTTATCAAACTCGAACTTAAGCTCGAGTTTGATGAGTTGCAAAAAATAAAGCTCGAACTCGAATTTAAGTTTGAGTTCGAAAAAATAAAAAATAATTATTTTATTTTTAAAAAAAAAGTAAATAAAATATTTTTAAAATAAATAAAAAATATTAGGAATATATATGTAATTTTATTATTAAGATAATATATATATATATATATAGACACTCGAACTCGCGAGCTAACGAGTTTAATATTTTTCATCTCGAGTTCGAGTTCGATTTAGCCAACTTGAATTTGATCAATATCGAGTTCGAATCAAATTTTGACTCGGACCGCTCAATTCGTTTGCAACCTGAGTCACAACCATATCTAGTCATACAAGTTTGACTACTCATGGATATTTTAAAAAGGTATGTAAAATTCACACACACAAATATGACTGCTCGTGGATATTTTTAAAAGGTATGTAAAATTCACGCATACAAAAATACATGTATATGTATATGTGTGTTAATATATATATATGTGTGTGTGTATGCAATGTTTGTAGTTTCAATCAACTTTTCACATCATGGTCTATTTGGATACGCGTTTTATAAAACTGGAACATAGATAAGTGATGGCATATTATCAAAACATTTGCTCTGGTATTTTAAAAGTATTTTTAATGTATTTTTTGAATATTTGTAAATATATTAGTGAAATTCCTTCCTCCTGCTCTACCTTTCCCCCCTCATCTCTAACAAGCCACTTTTCCTTCTTATTCTTTTTTCTCTTATTCATCTTTTCCTTCCCTCTTCATTTTTCTCTCATTAACTCTTATTCTCTATATATATAGCTCTTGTATTCCTTGCATCTGTAATCTATATGTGTATTGGGAGTGCAATGAGGATGCTAAATGTAATTTATGCATTTGAAGTTTTTGCAGTCGTTTGGATTTAAATTCATACTATTTTAGTAAATAGAGATGGAAGATAATTGAAACTCACGAACTTAGCTCAATAAAAGCTTGTTTTAACTTGATTTGTCAACTAATCAAGCTAAAAACCAATGATATCAATGTTTATTGAAGTGTCAATTCATTGAGGATTTAGCTTGGTTGGAAATGTTTAAATAAGAATATTTATATCTCATATAGACTTGTAAAGTCACAAAGATATGTAAATATAATTTTATTAAAAGGAAAAACATAATAGAATGTTCTTATTTTCATTGTTAAATTTAATTAGATAAGTAGTTCTTCTATTTCAAATGCTGTTCGAATATAAAGCAAAATTACTTGAACTACATATAAGTAATTGTAAAATGTACAATAATTGTAATCACTAAAGTAAAATAATTTTGAATAATCTATATTATAGGGGTGAAGTGCAAATAAATTAAATTAACAGCAAAATATTTTAGTAGTTTTGGGGAAAAAATGGCACCATTGTGAAGGGTGAAATTCACAAAATTAAATCCAAAATAACATTTTTTAACGTATTTGAATTTTAAAAGACAATCTTGAGAATTTTTAAAATGCGACAGGAATTTTTGTACTATTTTGTGAGTTGTCACCATTAGTTAA